>OX463226.1:18203563-20693563 GCA_949820135.1 Sylvilagus floridanus
GTTTCTCCCTATCCCTCTGTTTCTCTCTCTCCCTCTCTGTTTCTCTCTCTCCCTCTGTTTCTCTCTCTCCCTCTGTTTCTGTGTCTCTCTCTCTCTGTATTTCTGTTTCACTTTCTCTCTCTCCCTCTGTTTCTCTCTCCCTCTGTTTCTCTCTCCCTCTGTTTCTCTCTCTCTCTCTCTCTCTGTTTCTCTCTGTTTCTGTATCTCTCTCTGTTTCTTTCTATATATCTCTCTCTGTATTTCCCTCCCTGTTTATCTCTCTCATTTCTCTCTCTCTCCCTCTGCCTCTCTCTCTCTCTCACTCTGTTTCTCTCTCACTCTCTTTTTCTCTCTATATATATTTCTCTGTGTGTGTGTGTGTTTCTGTGTTTCTCTCCCTCTGTTTCTCTCTCCCTTTGTTTCTCCCTCTCACACTGTTTCTCTCTTTCTCTCTCTCCCTCTCTGTATCTCTCTCTCCCTCTCTGTCTCTCTCTCCCTCTCTGTTTCTCTCTCTCCCTCTCTGTTTCTCTCTCTGTTACTCTCTCTGTGTCTCTCTCTGTTACTCTCTCTGTGTCTCTCTCTGTGTCTCTCTGTTTCTCTCTCTGTTTCTCTCTCTGTTTCTCTCTCTGTTTCTCTCTCTCTCTGTGTTTCTGTGTGTGTGTGTGTTTCTCTCTCTATTTCTCTCTTTCTCTCTCTGTTTCTGTCTCTCTCTGTATTTCTGTTTCTCTTTCTCTCTCTCTGTTTCTCTCTCTCCCTCTGTTTCTCTCTGTTTCACTCTCTCTGTCTGTTTCTCTCTCTTTCTCTATCTATCTCTGTTTCTCTCTCTCCCTCTCTGTTTCTCTCTCCCTCTGCTTCTCGCTCTCCCTCTGCTTCTCTCTCTCTCTCTCTTTCTCTCTCCCTCTGTTTCTCCCTCTCCCTCTGCTTCTCTCTCTCTCTCTCTCTGTTTATCTCTCCCTATCTGTTTCTTTCTCTCTCCCTCTCTGTTTCTCTCTCCCTGTTTCTCCCTCTCCCTGTTTCTCCCTCTGCTTTTCTCTCGCTGTTTCTCTCTCTCTGTGTTTCTCTCGCTGTTTCTCTCTCCCTCTCTCTCTCTCCCTCTCTGTTTCTCTCTCCCTCTCTGTCTCTCTCTCTCTCTCTGTTTCTCTCTCTCTCCCTCTGTTTCTCTCTGCTTCTCCCTCTCTGCTTCTCTCTCTGTTTCTCTCTCTCCCTCTGTTTCTCTCTCTCTCCCTCTGTTTCTCTCTCTCTCCCTCTGTTTCTCTCTCTCTCCCTCTGTTTCTCTCTCTCTCCCTCTGTTTCTCTCTCTCTCTTTCTCTCTCTCTGTTTCTCTCTCTGTTTCTCTCTCTCTCTTTCTCTCTCTCTGTTTCTCTCTCTCTCTCTCTCTCTCTCTGTTTCTCTGTTTGTCTCCCTCTCTGTTTCTTTCTCTGTTTCTCTCTCTGTGTATTTCTCTCTCTCTGTTTCTCTCTCTCACTCTGTTTCTCTCTCACTCTGTTTCTCTCTGTTTCCCTGTTTCTTTCTATATATATTTCTCTCTCTCTCTCTTTCTGTGTTTCACTCTGTTTCTCTCTCTCCCTCTCTGTTCCTCCCTCTCCCTCTGTTTCTCCCTCTGCTTCTCTCTGTTTCTCTCTCTCTCTCTCTCTCTCTCTCTCTGTATTTCTCTCCCTGTTTATCTCTCTCATTTCTCTCTCTCTTTGTTTCTATTTCTCTGTTTTTCTCTCTATGTTTTTCTGTTTTTCTCTCTCTCCCTCTGTTTCTCTCTCCCTCAGTTTCTCTCTGTTTCTCTCACTCTGTATTTCTCTCACTCTGTATTTCTCTCACTCTCTCTCACTGTTTCTCTCTCTCTCACTCTGTTTCTCTCTCTCTCTGTTTCTCTCTTTTTCTCTGTTTCTCTCTATATATTTCTCTTTCTCTCTGTGTGTGTTTCTGTGTTTCACTGTTTCTCTCCCTCTCCCTCTCTCTGTTTCTCTCTCTGTTTCTCTCTCCCTCTGTTTCTCCCTCTCCCACTGTTTCTCCCTCTGCTTCTCTCTTTCTCTGTTTCTCTTTCTGTTTCTCTTTCTCTGTTTCTCTTTCTGTTTCTCTCTCTCTGTTTCTCTCTCTCCCTCTGCTTCTCTCTCTGTTTCTCTCTCTGTGTGTGTGTGTGTGTGTCTCTCTCTCTGTGTCTCTCTCTCCCTCTGTTTCTCTCTCTCCCTCTGTTTCTCTGTTTCACTTTCTCTCTCTGTTTCTCTCTCTAATTCTCTGTTTCTCTCTCCCTCTGTTTCTCCCTCTCTCTTTCTGTTTCTCTCTCTGTTTGTCTCCCTCTCTTTTTCTCTGTCTCTTTCTCTTCTCTGTTTCTCTCTTGATTGATTTCTGTTTTGCTCTCTCGCTCTGTTTCTGTTTTTCTCTCCCTCTGTTTCTCTCCCTCTCTCTTTCTGTTTCTCTCTCTCTCTGTTTCTCTCTGTGTGTGTGTGTTTCTCTCTGTTTCTCTCTGTCCCTCTGTTTCTCCCCCTCTCTCTCTGTATTTCTCTGTTTCTCTTTCTCTCTCTCTCTGTTTCTCTGTTTCTTTCTATATCTCTCTCTCCATATTTCTGTTTCTCTCTCTCTCTCTCTCTGTCTCTCTCTCTCTCTGTATTTCTGTTTCTCTCTCTCCCTCTCTCTCCCTCTCTCTCTCTGTTTCTCTCTCTTTCTCTCTCCCCCTCTCTGTTTCTCTTTCTCTCCCTCTCTGTTTCTCTCTCTCCCTCTTTTTCTCCCTCTGCTTCTCTCTCTCTCTCTGTTTCTCTCTCTCTCTCTGTTTCTCTCTCTCTTTCTCTCTCTCTCTCTTTCTCTCTCTCTCTCTCTCTCTCTCTCTGTATCTTTCTGTGTTTCTCTCTCTCTGTGTTTCTCTCTCTCCCTCTGTTTCTCTCTCTCTCTCTCTCTCTCTCTCTCTCTCTCTCTCTCTACCTGTCAAATAAAAAAAAAAAAAAAGAAAAAGAGATGCTCAATCCCCTCCTGGCCTTGCTTCCCCCACTCCTTACTGCTCTCAGGCCAGTAACCAGAAACAGATCCCAAATTCTGGCTCCGCCTGAATGGCGGAAGAATTAGGCTGCATGTCCAGGGAATTATGGAAGCTTACTACTAGGTAAGGGACACAGGAGGGCTAATTTTTTGTGTGCAGCCCCCGTGAGTGGGATTAGTGTTCTTTTAAAGAGGTTCCAGAGAGTTGCCTTATGCCTTCCTCAGAGGGAGGGCACAGTCTGCACTCTGACGTCAGACTCCCAACCTCTAGAATGGTGAGAAGTTTCTGTTGCTTATAAGCCCCTTAGTTTATTAGATTTGTTTTATTTATTTCAAAGAGTTAGAGAAACGTCTTCCATCTACTGGTTCACTCTCCAAATGGCCACAATGGCCTGAGTGGGCCAATCTAAAGCTAGGAGCCAGAAGTTTCTTCTGAGTCTCCCATGGGGGTGCAGGGCACAAGCATTTGGGCCATCTTCGACTGCTTCCCCAGACCATTAGCAGGGAGCTGCAGAACAAGGCTTTTACCTGCTGTTCCATAGCACCGGGCCCCTCTTTTATTGTCTATTGTAAGGACGTTTGTTCATTGGATTTAGGGTCCACTCCATGTCCAAGATTATCTATATCAGGATCCTTGATTATATCTCCAAAGAATTTCCAAATAAGTCCACATTTCACAGGTGTCAGGATTAGGACATAGAGGCACAGACGTAACTTTTGGAGACTATTGAAACCACTACACGGCTCATTAGAGTGACAGACCAGGCTCAGTGGAGAGAGCTCAGTGCATAGGGCCTAATTCCTGACATAAGTGCACACTCTCCTGATTCCTGGATCAACACGTTGGCCTGGAAAGGTCATGGCTATTTACTGCTGGCTTGTGCAGAACCCACAGACACAGAGGGGACCAGAATACATCTCAGTCTACCACTACAGCCAGAAACCAGCATTTAGGATCACAGCCACCCTCATGTCATGGCTATGTGCATGACAGAGCAGCCGAACTGCAGCTGACCACCGATACGTGAGTGATAATGAATGGTTGCTGTTGTGGGCCTTTGACTTCTGAGCTGGTCTGTTTTACAGCAGTAGCTAATTCACAGATTAATTTCTCTTTCAGAAATCAGTAGTCAAAGAACAACACAACTTGAATAACACAATCATTTTGATGTAACAGCAATATAAGGAATTCTGTACTCAACATCAAAGAAGTATTAAGTCTAAACAGATGTGAAGTATTCACAAAAGATGAGCATATTTTTTGTCTAAAAACAAATTGTAACCCTCTCCAAAAAAAAAAAAAAAAAAAAAAAAAAAAAAAAAACAACAAAACCCTACAGGAAAATTTGAGTCAACAAGTGACAGCCAAAAATAAAACTAAATTTGTTCCCCAAAATTGTTCACTGAATTAGAAAAGTAATTCTTCCAAAATATTTAAACTGCAGAACATGGACTCATAAGAAATGAATTGTTAAGAGACACTCTATATAAAAATATGTAGGATACAGCCAAAGTCATACTAAAAAAATTATAACCTTAATACCTTTGTTAGAAAGTAGGCTATTTTTAAAATGGGTGAACTGAGACTTCAACTCAAGAAGCTAAGAAAAGACTATCAAAGTAATGCCCCCAAATAAGTAAATATAAAAGCAGAAAATAATCAAATGGTCCAATAGAACCCATAAATATACTTTGGGAGGCAGAGGGGACATAAAGTGGACAATCTGTGACTAGTTCAATCTAAGCAAGTGAGAATACCAGCAATGAACAAGGTCACATTACTGCAAATATGGGAGACTTCAAAAAGCTCATGGAAAATATGCACTATCTTTTAGTTCCATTTTCCCATGAATATTTTGAAGCACTCCCGTATAGTACAAGTTCACAAGAGAACATTACAGAAAACTCAACACATTTGAAAGTCAGAGGGAAAACACATGACTTTTTAGGAATCAGGAGACCAAACTGAGGGCAGAAATAGGAAATTTCAACAACTCAATAAACAAAGAGGAAATTGGAAAGATGGTCTAATGTCTGCACCAAAATATCCCCAAGTCCAGTTAATTCTCCTGGCAAGTTATACCAGTTGTTTAAGGAACTGAAAATTCCCATATGACTTGATTAAGTAAAACAAATATTTACGTAAGTGAAAATATGAAATTTTCCAATATATTCTGCGTGGTTAGCCTACGTCTGCTAACCAAAAACAGCAAAAGCAAGAAAAGTCCACGATTCTCCATTGTGAGCATTACATTTGGTCTGGCCTGCTTTAAGTTATGCTTCCTATCTACTGACTATACTTCCTGTTGAGCAGCTGCATTTGATGTCACCCACAATGTGCATACACAGATCTCGGTCACCATGATAGACCACTTGCCTGTGGCTGGTACAGAGAGGCCACGATGTTCCAGAGAGTTAGTCACTCAATCTCTACTCATTCAGTCTCTACCTTGCAGAGGCTTAGGGTACACAGATGAACAAATGCTGGTCCCCAGCTCAAGGGCTAGCTGTAGAGAGAAGCAGGAGTGGAGGCAGCCGCTGCAGTAGAATATGTGTGTGGCCAGAAAGCGAGGAGTTCTAAGGGTCCAGAGGAGAAGCATCCAATCATTATGGGATGGCAGAAGGTCACAGAACATGGCCAGGAATTTGCCGCTGCTTATTTATGGTAATGCTAACTTTGGACAACAACTTCTCTCCCATTCGAATTCAAACTACTGGGTAGGGATCAACCTCACCTGCAGCTTCAGGGAGTGTTTCCCAACCAGGCCATCAGCGTCAGCGTGGAGCAGACATCACAGAAAGCAAGAAGAAGAACATGAGTCCTTTCTTCCATCTGTTGATTCCACTCTTCTTTCCACTGGCATGAACGTGGCACCCACTGCTTCATTGGAGGCCTAGGGACAATCGGGACACAGACCTGGCCTGAGAGTCTGGCTGGCTTCGGCTTTATACTCCCCGAAGGGAACTCCCTAGGATGGCTATAGTGGAAGAAACCTGAGAGCAGAAGGACTTTTCCAGACTGAAAACAGACTGTTGCAGGCTGGGAGGCAGACAAGGACGAGGGCGGCCAGGTTCCAGGAGTGGAGGGCAGAGGGATTACCCTGTTTTCTGGCACCCCTGTGGGGCAAGGCCCCAGAAAGGGACACATGCATTAATAGCCAAGAGCTACCCCGGCCTGAAGGGATCAGGAAGACAGGACCAGAGATGCCACTGGGACTCTGTCTCAGCACCGATGACTACATCAATGGCTTCCCTCTACCCCAGTGCCTTAACCCCTGGAATACTGTGGGGTTGTTCACAGGCTGAAGTTTATCTTCACCGCATATCTAGGGTGCTTTCGTTCCCTATCCCTACCCCTACACCATTCCACCTCCTTTCTGTACTGATATTTTTCCAAAGCAGGTGATCAGATCACCACCTAGGGGGTTCCACCCATGTCACACAGGGTCACCCTCAAAGTCTCTGGGTCCCAGAAAGCAGTGTTCTCAGGAAAGTATCATTAGAGTTCAATGTCCTGGAGAGGAGAGGCTAATCCAGACCCTCACTCCTTCCCAACTCCACTGGAGGTCACCAAATGATGACTTTGGGAATAGACAACCCAAGTAACCCTCCAGGTAAATTCATCTGTGTATCAGGTGTCAAAAAAAAAAAACTTATTTAGGCGACTCAGAGATTACAGACTTTATGCAACTGATACATATCAGAGAGGAAATAAAGGGCAGGTGACACCTTGATTACAGCCGGGTCAGGGTTTTCATAAAGTAAGAGAAACTTGTCATTTTTGGCTGAGGTAGCTCTTGTCTTTAATAAAAACTCGTGGTTTAAGATCATTTCTGTCTCTGTACCCCTTGCTAAAAGGTCACTGGTGCAATCCCAGCAGCATTGAAACGGTATTTTCCAGCAAGTATTTTTGCAAGCCTTGTAGCTTTTTATCTATTCAAAGTTTAAAAAATAGAAGGGAGGCCTGCGCCGCGGCTCAATATGCTAATCCTCTGCCTAGCGGCACCGGCACACTAGATTCTAGTCCCAGTCAGGGTGCCGGATTCTGTCCTGGTTGCTCCTCTTCCAGGCCAGCTCTCTGCTGTGGCCAGGGAGTGCAGTGGAGGATGGCCCAAGTGCTTAGGCCATGCACCCCATGGGAGACCAGGAGAAGCACCTGGCTCCTGCCTTCAGATCAGCGCGGTACGCCGGCCGTGGCGGCCATTGGAGGGTGAACCAATGGCAAAGGAAGACCTTTTTCTCTCTCTCTCTCTCTCTCTGTCCACTCTGCCAGTAAAAAAAAACAAAACAAAAAAACCCACACAACCATAGAAGGGATACACAGCTAAGGAAGTAGTAGTTGTCGAGTGAGAAGGCAAGGGGGAAATTGGGTATGCTGTCTTGTGGTTTTAAGTCCTTTCATACTGGAATCATGGGCTCCATCAGCAGTAAGAGTATGTAGGAAACCGACCAGTGCCCCTGCCACACCAAGCTCTCCTGCCTGCATTCCTGAAGATCGTCACTGCAGATCCCTCAGCGGTCCTGGCTTCTTCCTGCTCTGCTCAGGAAACCTCCCTGCATCTCTGCTGAGACATAGGGACACCCTTTGTGGCTGTCTTTACTGGGGCCAAAAGACAATATTCACCTTTGTGAGCCCCAGGGACGAGCACAAAGATCCAGAGACTTCTGAGCCCTGCCTAGCCCAGCCTTTGACTGCAGCCGCTTTTCTTGACAGGTCAGTTGAGTGAGCCCCACCTGCCTGTCCTCTGGGATCCGCACCATCTTTTCCTCTCTCCAGCCACACTCAAGGCCGCCATCCTGCGTGGTTCCCTCAGGCCTGCTCACTGATTCCCTTACTGGTCCTTCAAGGTCACAGGTGCACTTTCACCCACCAGCCCTTCCCCCATTTGCTCTCTTGCCATCCTCCGTCAGGGTGTGGCAGTTCCATTGGCAGAGCCCAGCAGCCCTCTGCTGGAGTTGGCATCAGCTGGCCCAGTTGTTTCTACTGATGGTGCAAAGGGCGTCGTGGAGACGCACTTGCAGAACCCCCGGCACGGAACGTGGAAATGAACCTCTGCCCCGAGGACACAGAGGCCTGCCATCTGCTCAAACAGAAGACACATGGACCTGCCAAACTTGGCCGTTTTCCAGTGGAGTGGCATGTGTTGGGGGAAAAAGAGGACCATTTTTGGATTCCCTGGAGTCTGTCCTCAGCTATTTCACAGGTGAGAAACTTAACGCAGCATTACTACATGAAGGGCATGAAAGTAACAATGACCTTGGCATTTCTCTGTCTCACTGGCCAGTGGGCTGGGGGGGGGGCAGGTAGTACACAGGGTGAATTTGTAAAGGTGCCCCTTCTTAGCAGACATACTTCTAGAAGCTTCCTCTTTGGATGATTGATTTAACAAGTGCAGCCCAGGAGTGACAGCCTCAGAAGGTGGAGCCAAGGCACAATTTCCCCCTGCTCACTTGCTGGGAGCCCTGTGGTGTCCCATACAGCAAACCTGTAGGAGTCCATGACTATTGTCAGCTCAGTCCTCATCCTGGGCTCCAAAAAATCCTCCTCCTGCCTACTCATGACAACATTCTGCCTGGCTGTCAGTGCTGACTGATACAAATCAGAGCCCACGGATGCTGGGGCAGGCACTTGGCATAGTGATGAATAAGCCACTTGGGATGCCAGCATCCCGTGTCAGTGTGCCTATGTTTGAATCCAGACTCTGCTCCCAACTCCAGGTTCCTGCTAATTAACACACACTGGTCACGCCAAGCGCTAAGGTGTGGCCATGGTGTTGTTGAAGCATTAGTTTTAACTAGGAACGATATAATCAGCTTTGTAAATCAATCCCAGTTATGGCTGGACTGAAAGAAATATGGCTGGGAGTCACTGAGTTTGATTTTGGTATCAGACCACAGACGTGTTTATCTATTCTCTGTCCCTATAACAAGAGGAGCAGCTTAGTTGCTCATCACACTTTTTCCTACCTCCCCTGACTACTCTCTGGCCCTTAGAAGTTGGCTGTCCAGATGGATAACGGGGATCAGGCTCAGCCTTGGTCCCTGGGAAGCTCATTTTGAGCTTTCTCCATCTCAGATAAGGCAGAAACCACGATCCCGCACACGTGAGTCCCTGGGATCAGAGTCTGGGAGCTGTCTGTCACTCCTACACTGAGAGTCAGAAATAAAACTCAAACATCATCATTTCCCTAGCAAATATATTACAAATAATTACATTTAAACGGCAGTGAACTATATCCTGCGGCGTGTGAGCCCAAGGGAGAGTGTGTACTTCGGAGAGCTGCACAGCTAGGCTGCCCAGCCTGGGATATTGCACTGACGTGAGAAAAGGCATTCTCTCGACCAAATACTAAATGAAAATCAGCCCAAAAAATTATCATAATGTCTTTTATAATTTTACAGACCGACGTAAGCAGCTTCTGTCTGTCAAAGGCTTTATAAATGGCAGGGCAAACAAGTACCCTGTGGCCGACGTCTATTAACAAGATGAACGTCCTGGGCACACGATTTCATAACACTCCCACTGGCTCCCAGAGGCGTAATTAGGCTTGAATTTTTCATGAACATACACATCATTTTCTTTGTCCACTACGCTCTGCTTTGTGCTTGCCTGTCTCCAGCATTCCACCCGGAGAGACTGAAGACAAGAGTCAGGCTCTCCTCAACCACAAGCAATTGTAGGGCTTTCGCCAAGGGTGCCCCAGCCTCTTCCAGGAAGCCCGGTGGCCCCTTGGAGGGAGAGCTCTTCCTGGCTGGAGTGAGGCTCAGCACAATCCTGGGAAGCGGCGTCTCCCTCGGGCACTCCCAGGTTTTGGAAATGAAAAGAAAAAAAATGATCATTTTTAATCCCCCAAGAATCTACTTTCTCCCTACGTAAGTCATTTAAAAAAAAAATAACCAAAACGGACATGACTGCAGTTGTTCTTGCTTTTGCCCCTGGAGGATTCAGTTGGACGCTGTCTGGTCTGGTTTGCAGTCGTGTTTGAAACTCCTTGCCAAGGCCGTTTATCAGCCATTGTCCTCCAGAATCTTAACACATGAGCATCATTTCCCTGTTTTAGGTGGTTCTCCGTTACCAGTGGAACAAAGTCCAAGTTCTCTGCACGGCCTCAAAGTCATGATGAGCCAATGAAGCAGTGCTGTACCAGGCACTCAGCTCTTGGTTTCTAGCGATCATTCCTGACCCAAGTAAGGGGGACTCTCTATACCCATCCTTTTCTAATTTGTCACTTAATGGAACTCACCAATTGTCACTTGCATGTCATCGTCCAGTGCTTACTTTTTCTTTCACATTTCATCTTGGAGTCCTGTTGTCCTGCGTTATGGTAGAATTCCCCTGTTTCATCTCCCAGCGCACCAGTCTGCTCTCTCGCCACGCTTCTGTTCTGCTCAGCACTCTGTATGCGTCTGTCTTCTGGAAATGTTTCTCTGTGGATATTTTTCTTAGTAACTTGTTATTGTTTGATATGAAATTCTCTTACCCATCTGGAGTTGTATTTGCTCCGTTGCACTTCCTCGAATGTTCTTTCTTCTGGCTGTCTCATTAGTGTCTCTCTTATCTTCAATTTTTTCAGGTGTGTTGTAGATTTGGGTTGTGTGTGTGTGTTTGCGGTTTTAAGTTTTCCTGAAAGCCTCACTCTGCATTTGGCTGTGTTTATCACGGCTCCCTACAGTGGTGCAGCAGGGTGGCAGCTGCGTGGGCAATTTCCTAATTCCTGGACGTGGGGGCTGCTAGTGTCTTAGTGTGTCCTCAGCCAGGACAGATACTGATGCTGATGATACAATCACTGCTCCCACTTGATGCTGGTATTGGTCACTTTTGGTTGCCATGAGCAGAGGGGATGCTTTTCCTACCACATCCAGCCAGAACCCCTCCAGAGAGCTGCACCTGCCTCCTGAAACTCAGTGCTGCCCCTAGATTACCTTCCTTTGGTTCCAAGAACCCTCTCCTTTGCCTGGTTGGAGACTTGGCTTCCCTCTTCAATCTAATCCCATTTGCCTTCTGATTTTCACACATTCCTTTTAGTTTCTACTAAGAGTGCCCTCTCTAGTTTTCCAAAATAGTTATAAAAATTTAAGAGATATATTTTCTTAATTTTCTAGGAATTTGTATGGAGACTGCAGTAGATATATATGAGTCTCTTGATCCAAGAGACTTAGTTATCGAACAGTATACTGAGGTAGTTAGATAAGACTGACAGGTTCCCAGAGCAGAGACAATAGAAGCTACAAAATTAGGATATGACCTATGTCCCATTAATGATCCTAAGACTAGAAAGTTCTTGAATCCCATTTCTGTCAGGGGTTCATTCACTATCCATTATTATACTGATGATTTGGTCACCATTTGGTAACGCTACTATTGTCCAGAAAACATTTTTATGCACAGTGCTCACAAGCTCAATCAATCCCATTGATTACAGTATGATAAATGATCCTGAGGCACAACTCCTATATCTGATAATTGCCACTTTATCAAAGGAAGACATCTTTAAACAAGCTCTCATAAGAATGTTACATACTTTGCATGCAGAAACTTGAGAATTGCCAATGAGCAGTAGTCACCACTGTGGGAAGAGGCTGAATTGATTTGCTAACTGGGAGCCATAGGATGCAGCGGAAATTGTACACAAAAGGGAGGAGGGGTGACAACAGCGCTCTCACTGTTCTTCCTTTCCCAGGCCCTCTGAAAAAGAGCCATGAACAGCATACTGCACACCTGAAGTCCTCCTGGCCGGCTCCCAACCCCACCAAGAGGAAACCTGAAGAGGTAAGGACTTCTTGACTAAGTTTCTGACTGTGTTGGCACCAGTGTGCGCCCTAGAGACTGCATGTCCCTACCTCTGGGCATTTGGCATCTTGCTTATGCTGGGGCGAGTTGTGCCCCACAGTGTCCCCAGGGGGTTGAGAAGCTGCAGTATAAAGGTGATTTTACCTGAAGCTCTACATTTTTCTAGAAAACTTAAAAAGGTAAGGAAGCTACAGTTTTGTGTAAGCAAAGGCATAGTGCAGAAGGCACAAACGGCGCTTTATTTTTTTATATTTGACAGAGTTAGAGACAGACAGAAAGGTCTTCCCTCCGTTGGTTCACCCCCAAAATGGTCGCTATGGCTGGTGCTGCGCCGATCTGAAGCCAGGAGCTTCTCCTGGTCTCCCATGCAGGTGCAGGGGCCCAAGCACTTGGGCCATCCTCCACTGCCTTCCTGGGCCACAGCATAGAGCTGGACTGGAAGAGGAGCAACCGGGACTAGAACTTGGCGCCCAAATGGGATGCCAGTGCCGTAGGCGGAGGATTAACCAAGTGAGCCACAGCGCCAGCCCACAAACGGCACTTATTTTTAAGGTCAAGCATGAGATGTGGAAGAAATGTTGGGATTGTGGAGAGATGACTTTAGATTCTGCAGCCACACCTTTCACGGTGTTGGTTTGATTCTCCTCTTCCATTTCTTGGGCAATTCAACAGAAAGTTTTGGGAAGCCACCTTTGTAGGAGCAGATGGCATAAACAGACTCGCCCCGTTCCCACCACACCTCTTCCTCTGCAACTTGCCTCCCTGTCTTACAGCTTCTGAAAAGGTAAAAACTACCTTTCCAAGCCTTCTTTGTAGCTCAGAGTCCTACATTCTGCAGAGTTAACAAACCCATTTGAGACTATCAGAAGTCAAGGACCAAGATGGTCTTCCTGATCCTCCCTGTGTCTGTGACAGCACCATGGGGCCCACACACTTGGCTAAGGGCCCTACATCTCTGCAAAGGCAGTGGACAGAACATGGTTAAAGACCAAGTTCCCAGTATGGCACCAAAAGCCATCTCTGCCTACCTTCATGCAATAATTCTCTTTGCCATTCAGGAAATGCCCTCGGTCTCTGCACTTGGAACTATCCAGACCAGGAGTCTCTTGTCAGGAGACAGGACAGAGATGATGAGTGTCTTTACCAGCAATGGGCCTCAAGCTGAAGAATACATAGATTCCAGGGATGTCCAGGAGAAAAAATTAACTAAGAATGGGGCCCAAAAAAGGTAGGACCAGAGTAATGACACCAGGTTGTCTGGCCTGGCCAATTCTTAAGTCAGATGATACAGTAGGAGAGAAACAAGTCTGGAGGAAAATAATGCATTTGACCTTGAAAATGCTGGACTGGATTTTGAGACTAGAAGTTCAGAGTGCAGATACCAGGGAGATGAATGAAATACAGACCCAGAACTTGGGGAAGATATGTGGTCTTGAAGTGGACTTGAGAAACATAACACATTTGTTCAAAGTACAAGTCCCCTTGTTAGTAAATGACCTGGCAGGCTTTTGGGTGCACACATTCCATATTCAGTGGAAGTGAATGTTACCCAGTTCGCATCAGGAGTCTGAGTTGAGCTAGCTCTCAACTACATATAATTTTTTTTATAATGAAATAACACATGGTTGCAGAATTTAGGCAGTATCCAAGTCAGGGGCTTTCTCCACAAACCACTCTTTCCAAATTTAAGCTATCAAATACTAAGGACAGAACCTGAAGAGCAAAGCAAAGAAATGCAACTGAGAAAAATTCTGGGTTTGCAGGCACTACTCTGTGCAGTTTTGATATACTTACAGGGTAATACCATGTGTGGTCAGAGTGAGGGTGTGTGTGTTATCTGTGCACTCTCAAGCAAGCCTCTCCAGTAACCTGGCTCTTCAGGGACCACCAATCTGTTAGTCAGTCAATCCTGTAGCTGATCAAATGCTCTTTAAACTTTGAGTCAAGTGCTTGGCCAAGGCCAGGCTCGACCACAGGAGAAGACCAAGTCCCACTAGAATTGGGGCAAGTCAGCTGCGGTTGTAGTGTTCGTCTTCCTCCTCTAAGTCCTGAAACCTCTAGGAGCAGGTCAAATGCTCCACAGGGGTTCTGACTCCAGCACTGGACAGTCCTTGGGGACTTTCCCATCCTCTTCCCTATAAATGCCATAGCCTCCCTCCAAACTCCTCCACCAGGTCTTTCTAAGGAGCTACTTTCTAATGAGCCATCTGAACAGAAACAGTGCCCTTGTTTTGAAACACAATCCACACATGTGAAAGTTGGAAGCCACCACAGTGCAAGGTAGCAGTCAGCAAGTTGATGGGTTTTTTATTGCTCATTTTCATTTTTGCTATGGAAAATTTTGAGCATATAAAAAAGTAGAGAAAATGGTATAACAAACCCTCATTTACCCATCACTTCTGTCCAGTCCTTATTTTAAAAATTACTTTTACATAAATCTTATTGTGTATGAGCAGTCTTAAAAAATCACGTTATGAGGCCGGCATCGTGGCTCACTTGGTTAATCCTCTACCTGCGGCACCAGCATCCCATATGGGTGCCAGGTTCTAGTCCAGCTCTCTGCAGTGGAGGATGGCCCAAGTGCTTGGGCCCTGCACCCACATGGGAGACCAGAAGGACGCTCCTGGCTTCAGATTGGCATTGTTCTGGCTATAGCGGCCATTTGGGTGGTGAACCAACGGAAGGAAGACCTTTGTCTGTCTCTCTCTCTCTCTCTCTCCCTCTCTCTAACTCTGTCAAATAAATAATAATCAAATCCCGAAAAAAAACTAGTGCATGTATTTTAAAGCTTTTTGCAGCCAAATAAACATATCTTTTAATTTTACTGTTCCATGAATTTTTAAAGTACTGTTGTATATTTAAGGTCTGCTACATGATGTTATGGGACACATGCCACATACAAATGTTTTGGTTACTACAGTAGAACACACGAACAACTCCATCTTTTGGAGTTACCCCCCTCTCCCCATCCCCATGGCAAGAGCTGCTACAATCTACACAGCAAAAATCCTGAATAAGAAAATTGCACAGTACTTGTCACTCTAAACCATTCAGTGTATCTCTAGCTTACAAGAACCTTTTTATTACAACCATAACCACAGTAGCCCTATCACAGCAAGTGTGTAGTATCAAGAAACGTTGTTGACAGTCATTTTACTGATTGGTGCTTTTTCTAGCAAAAACGAGGAGTGCATCTGCCATCTTCCACTTCCTGCTCCCAGCCCAGAGTCGTTTGTTTCTACGGTAGAGCACCTGGATTCACAGCCAGGAACGAGCTCACTTAAAACCCTCTACAGGAGCCTCTGTCCAGGGATGCTTTTTATTCCCCCTCACTTGAGATTGTTTATTCCATTTAAAAGAAATTCTGGGCTGCTTTCATAGTGCTCAAGCTGGATGCAAATTACAAGTTTGAAATTCCAGCCTTGATTTAAAGATCCCTCTAGGGTATTCATTATTTTATTTTTGCTGTGGATTTTAACTATTGGGTCCTTTACTTAAAAAGGCACCCTTGGGTTTTGTTTTCAACAGTGGCCCCCAAAGCAATTCCAAATACTGAAATACAGAACCGACACTATTCAGAACAGCTTGTTAGCAAAAGCCTCTTGCTGTCAAGCAGAAGAGGTAACTGAAAAGCAAACTACCCAGTGGTCTCATCCACTCAATTGAAACATTTACTGAGCATCAACAACGTGTGTACCTGGCGTTATGTAGAGGCTATGAAAAGAATACCCAGATCAGATGCCACTCGTGGGCAATCGGAGGAGCTAACAGAGAAGCGCAGAATGCGGTCAGAGCCTTCCCTCCGCTGCAGGGGACTGAGCAGACTCCCAGAAGAGGCTCAGTGGGAACCACGTCCTGGCTTGGACAGAGAGAGGAGCAGCGAATAGCAAGGAGGACTGGAGAGATGAGCAAGCCCATCCACTGGGGGTTGGGGCAGAGGCAGCATGGAGAACAGTGGACAGGGAGGCTGGCTAAATGGAAGATCTCAAGGGGGCAAGTTTTGGTGGAACACAGAACTGTTCAGCAGAGCAATGATTCTAGGGGTTAAATACAAGTCCAAGGTCAGGGCATGCAGCACCCAGGGAGGGGGCAGATCTGGAGCCAGGACAGCGGAGGAAGAAAGACCTGCGGAAAGCCAGACTGTATGGGCAGGAACAGCCCCTCACTGTCCATGTGGCCCGAGACAGGCAGCTCTCAGCCTATGGACAGCACTTTTCTGGTCCTTTCTGGGGGCCGTAAACTACCTTCAGGGCCCTCCATTCAGTCCCACCTCCCTGGTGTCTGCTGGAGTAGACTTCTGTCCCAAATCACTAGTTATTGTTCTAGGCTGTTACCCAATGCATTTCCAACTCCCATCTGATTCTCCATTTTGTCGTCTTCTCTGAGCTTGATCACTGCCTGTTTGTCTCTGTCTGAAGTCCTCACTTCCTGATGAACCAAAAGCGTGAATTTCAAAGTCCAACTTCAGAATAGATTTGGAGTGAATTGTAAAGAGATGATGGCACTTGACTTGATAAAAGAATAGGATCGTGGGGTGGTCACTGCATGGCCAATTCATGGCTGCCAACCCCATCGCTCTGGCTTCCTGTGCTTCTACAGAGTGAAGTAAGAACTTAACATCATTATTCCCAATGAACAGGAAGGGAGATATTTTTATGTTTCTTAATTAACTCAGTAGGTAAGATAGAAGCCCTTGAGCCAGATCCTGACTTAGATTTCTTCTTTAAAATTGTCTATTTGGCCAGTACCGCAGCTCACTAGGCTAATCCTCCGCCTTGCAGCACTGGCACTCCAGGTTCTAGTCCCTGTCGGGGTGCCAGATTCAGTCCTGGATGCCCCTCTTCCAGGCCAGCTCTCTGCTGTGGCCCGGGAGTGCAGTGGAGGATGGCCCAACTGCTTGGGCCCTGCACCCCATGGGAGACCAGGAGAAGCACCTGGCTCCTGCCATCGGATCAGCGCACTGCACCAGCCGCAGCACGCCGGCCGCGGCAGCCATTAGAGGGTGAACCAACGGCAAAGGAAGACCTTTCTCTCTGTCTCTCTCACTATCCACTCTGCCCGTCAAAAATAAAAAATAAATAAATAAAATAAAATTGTCTATTTGTAGTCTTGCATTCACTAAACTGAATAACTTGAATACATTTCACACAGCTTTTGTGACAGTTCTTTTGATTTTAAAAGCTTCTTCCAGGGTTGGCGATGTGGCGTAGCAGGTAAAGCCACCGCCTGCAGTGCCAGCATCCCACCCATAGAGGCACCAGTTTGAGTCCTGGCTGCTCCACTTCGGATCCAGCTCTCTGCTGTGGGCTGGGAAAGCCGTAAGACTCTCTTAGCAGTCCTTGGGGCCTTACACCCGTGTGGGAGACCTGGAGGAAGCTCCTGGCTCCTTGCTTCAGACTGGCCTAGCTCCAGCTATTGCAGACTTTGGTGAGTGAACCAGTAGATGGAAGACCTCTCTCTCTTTCTCTGCATCTGCCTCTATAACTCTACCTTTCAACTTAATTTTTAAAAAAAAAAAAAAAAAAAAAAAGCTTTTTCCCAGGGCAGGCATTTTTGGAGAGCGGATTAAGCTGCTGCCTGAGATACCAGCATCCCCGTTGGCACCCATTTGTGTCCCAGGTGCTTCACTTTTGATCCAGGTACCTGCTCGTTGTGAAACCAGCAGAGGATGGCCCAAGTGCGCAGACCCCTGAATCCATGTGGGAGATCTGCAAGAAGCTCCTGGCGCCCAGCTTCAGCCCAGCCTAGCCCAACCCTGGCAATTTGTGGGCTCCCCCTCTGTCTCTCTAACTCTGTCTTTCAAATAATTTAAAAAAAAAAAATCCCCCCTCAATATTAATAAAGCTGGCCAAACTTAGTCATGGCTACTCTTTGTGTGATATGTCTGTCTTTCCCTCCTTTAACTTTCAAGTTATTTATAGCTTTCAGTTTAAATATGTTTCCTATTGTCAGCATATAGTTGGATCTCTTTTTTAAATCTATTCTGACAAGAGCTACCTTTTCATTAAATTAACTTATTCACATTTATTGTTATTGGTATAGTCAGATTTGCCTATGACATTTTAGTTCTTTGTTTTTTGCTCCTCTGTTTCTCTTTTACTGATTTTTTTCATTAAGAATATTTTCTAAAGTAAAATTCTACGCCTTTAAAAATGTTCACTATATTTTTCAATTAGCAATTGCAGCGACAGACTAAAGAGGACTTCTGTGGGTCCAGCTTGAGTCACCCACCTGAGTCCACTCCTGTTTTGTGACTGGGCAGGCCTGGCTCTCATGCCAGCCTGATGTTGGGGTCACCTTCACTCAAAGTGTATGAGAAGAGATTGTTCCCTAAAGAAATTGCCTACTGTTTCTCGAAGAAAATCATTCTAGGCAAGGATTAGGGCTGACTTCAGGTAGCAGAAAAAAAATTTTTTTGACAGGCAGATTTAGAGAGAGAGAGAGAAAGATCTTCCTTTTCCATTGGTTCACCCTCCAAATGGCCACTACAGCCAGCATGCTGCAGCCAGTGCACTGCGCCAATCCAAAGCCAGGAGCCAGGTGCTTCCTCCTGATCTCCCATGCGGGTGCAGGGGTCCAAGCACTTGGACCATCCTCCACTGCACTCCCAGGCCACAGCAGAGAACTGGACTGGAAGAGGAGCAACTGGGACAGAATCCAGGGTGCCGGCACCACAGGTGGAGGATTAGCCAAGTGAGCCACGGCGCCGGCCAGGTAGCAGAAAACTAAAAGCAGGATAGGCCTGATTGGGGCACACTTCTCCCAAGTTACATGTTGTGGGCTTACGTTCTTAAGGATAGCAGAGCCAAGGGGTCTCCACGTTGTCTTGAGTCTTTCTCAGAGTCACAAGGATGGCTGCTGAACTTGGGCCACCACCTCCAAGTTCTAGGCCAGGAGGCAGAGTGGTACCTCCATCCAGAAATCACTGCCTTCCCAGAAATCCCTAGCTGATGTCCACATAGATGTCACTGGACATAACTCTGTCACATGCCCTCTCATTCTATGGGAAGCTGAGAACTGTAGTTTTTATGTGCCCATCCTCAGTAACACTCAGGGGATGATGCTAAGGGGAGGACAGGAAATTAGACCACCGGCTGGTTCTGCCTCAGAGAAGGTCTGACTGTGGACAAAGCAAGGCCCAAAGTGTGCCAGAGAGTCAGCTGCGCTCCTGCTACCTCCGTGGCTGCTGGCAGTGACTCGCCTTCCACGGGCTCTTTCCTTCTCTAACTTCCCCTCCCCTTTCTCCTCTACACCCCCAAATAAATGACTTACACTTGAATTCTTTTTCGGGTTCAGCTTCTGGGGGAACCCAAGCTAAGAGTTTATACCTAAGGACTTGTGTAATTTAGAGTATGGGAAATGGGGGTGGCAGCCGGGTTAGCTGATACGGTGAGAGACAGGCAGGCATTCGGCATCAGTGTGAAGACAGTTATCAGCACTGGAGGCTAACCTTACTCTAGTGGGTTCCCGCCATCCTCTGTCACCAGGTGTTGGACCTCTGATCGCAGCATCTGCTCCACAGAGCCTTGCTTCCCACTTAGCATCACTCAGATGGAGAAGCTATGTCAGGAGTCGCATTGACTCTTCACCTGCTTCATAGTTTGTTCCCGCTTGTTAAACTGTAGGTTTAAGGCTTCCCTATCCTGTTTCCTTCATGCACCTGCTGGGGGCTCAGCCAGGGTATGTCTAAGGCCAGCTCCCATCCTGAATTGGTGAACCTCCATTTGCTGGTTTGGAACATTCCACGTGATCGAGCCAGAGACCTCAGGAGGAAGGCATTCCAGGAGAGGTGCTAAGAGGGGCCTTGGAAGCAGGAGGCAAAGTGAGCATCACCACTCCATACAGGAAGCTGAGCTTAGAAGTTCGCTGACTACAGCAAGAGGCATTCAAGTTACAAGTGGCAGAATCATCTTTTAATTAGTAAATATAAATGTTTTCTGCCTTTTGAGGGAAACCTGTGTGTGTGTACATGAAGAAAATTGTATGCACTAGAAAATCTTCAAAAAGTTCATGGAAATGCATATTATGAAGAAACTATACCTGGATTTCAATTTTTTTTTAACACTACAGGCCTATGCTTCAATGCCATTTTACTATGATTTTTTTTTTAAATATGCCTGTATCTGAGTCTTGGTGAATAAACTTTGATAACACTATGTTTGACACAAGGGATGTTAACACTTGGTTATTACAGTCTCACGCAAATGTTTTATTTTACCACTTAAAAATCAATCAGGGCAGATGTTTAGCCCAGCAGTTAATATACGAGTATCTGGATTCAAATCCTAGCTCTGGCTCCTGACTGCAGCTTCCTGCTAATGGGCAGGCTCAAGTACTTGGGGTCCCTGCCACCCATGGGGGAGACCTGGATTGAATTTCTGGTTTCCAGCTTGAGCCTGGCCCAGTTTCTCCTATGGTGGGCATCTGGAGAGTGAACCAGCAGATGGGAGTGCTCTGTGTGTGTGTGAATCGTGTGTGTATCCTTCCCTATCTCTCAAATTAAAAATATTAACAGACACACAAACCAGAGACCCAGAGCTGTTAAGGGGCAGAAACTGCAAAGAGTCCTGGGTGTTATAGGTTCCTGTCCCAGGCTCTCCCCACTCTGCCACAAGCCCCATCCTTGAATCCTTGGGTGTCACCTTTCCTGGCTGATAACGATGGGCTAAGCCTGCTTTGTCTCCAATCACAAAGTATAAAATGGCATGGGAATAGAAGCCTTGGACAATGACAGCAACAGGATGATGAGAAACACTCACTGTGGCAGGAGAAAACATTCCTGGTCTTTCCCTGGTGTGTGGTCAACTCTTGGAGGCCACTGCATGTACGGATACTTTGTGAGGGGTCTCCGCCCCATGCAACGTGGGAGAAGCCTGTCATTGTGCAGACTACAGGGACTTCAGCTCCTCGAAAGCCAAATCGATGTTCTCATCCACCACTAACCTACAAACAGCTGTTGTCCTGGGAGTGCAAGATAGTAAACCTGAGTCTGTGATAAGAAGCAGGCTTATCACCAGAACCTCACGTCCAAGGGTGAGGCTGCGTTATCACTCCCCCACTCTATAGTCCCCTGGGTTTCTTTGCTAAAGATCAAGCACCTGTGACAACAGCCATCACTCAGGAAACCAAGGGCCCCGGCCTCGTTTCACCTAGTGCAAGCGTGCACTCAGCCCATGCCTGACAACACTCCTTCCACTCTCTGCATCCTCTCCCACCACATCCAGACAGGACGGCTTGTCCATCCCAGACCCCAGCCACCCTCAGGGCTAAGCCGCTTGTCATTGCAGCCTTCCTGAGTGAAGGGGAACATCAGAGACTCTCAGCCACTCTGGAACGTCAGCCCTGCCCCCATCGTCCCTCGAGGAGCCATCTGCGACTCCTGGGAGGCAGCCATGGGTATTCTAAGTGTGACATGCGCCACCAGGAAATTAATTTGGGAAACATGACATACTGGGTGTTCTTCTTAAGGAGCTCCACGAGTCACGTTAGCATACTAGAGGTCCCGAGAAGACCTGCACTGAGAGTCCAGCACTTGCTCACTTTCATGAGAATTCCCAGACTGACCTGAGCACAGGGCTCAATTTCTGCATAGAAGTCTCGTTAATCCTCCCTGGTGCTAGTCTCTCTCTGCCTCCAGTGTCTCTAAGTGATCACCATGAGGTTAGAAGATAGTTCCCTCTGTTGGTTTTAGTAGATGGCTGGGGGACAAGAGGATATATCCCTGATGCTCCCAGGGGGATTTTCAGTCCAAGCCAGGACAAAACAGACCTCTCATTGCCTGGTGACCACTCCTCCTGGCTCACCAGGACAGGTAGGCCCACATTTGATTACCAAGCACAACTATTAATAACCCATGTGGGTGCACGGGCCCAAGGACTTGGGCCATCCTCTACTGCTTTCCCAGGCCATAGCAGAGAGCTGGATTGGAAGTAGAACAGCCAGGACTCAAACCGGCATCCACATGGGATGCTGGGACTACAGACTGGTATTTTAACACACTGTGCCACACCGCAGGCCCTGCAAATTTATATTATAAATACTATATATATTATTTGACAGGCAGAGTTAGTGTGAGAGAGAAAGGCCCCCCTTCCATTGATTCACCCCCAAAATGGCTGCCATGGCCGGCACACTGTGCTGATCGGAAGCCGAGACAGGTGCCCCCTCCTGGTCTCCCATGTGGGTGCAGGGGCCCAAGCACTTGGGCCATCCTCCACTGCCCTCCCGGGCCACAGCAGAGAGCTGGACTAGAAGAGGAGCAGCTAGGACTAGAACCCAGCACCCATATGGGATGCTGGCACTGCAGGGGGAGAATTAACCAAGCGAGCCACATCACTGCCCCCCCCCATAAATATATTTTTTTTAAAGTCTGTACCAGCTGTGCTAAGGGGGAAAACTGAAGCTACTGAGCACAATGGTTGGAGGGCAGGAGCGCAGGTCTGACTCTGGTGTTAGGGCAGCTGGGATTGGGCTGAGAATTCCCAAGGCTGGACAACAGCTGGAGGGAGAGGCAGGAATGAGTGAGGCTCCATGGCAAGGGGGTGGCACCGGAGCCAGGCTTTCAAAGACTGGATGGGCCTGTGAAGCTGAAGGGAGGGGAAGGGGTATCCCAGGCAGGGGGGGAACAGCATACAGGAGACGCTGTACTGATTTCTTGTGGGCACGGTAACACACACAGTGGTTTTAACAGCACACACTTATAATTATGGAAGCTGGAAGTCTGAAATGGGTGTCATTGCCTCAAAAGCAAAGTTCAGGCAGGGCCACACTCCCTTATGGAAGTTCTAGAACGCATTTCCTTAGCTCGTTTAGCTTCCAGCAGCCACCCCTGTGCCTCGGCTCATGGCCGGCCCCTCCCCCATCAAAGCCGGCAACATTCAGTGGACTCCCATGTCACATCAACCAGAATCTGAGTCTCCCATCTACCTCCTTCAATTACAAGGACCCCTGGAGTCACGCTGGGGACCCTCCACTTAATCCCGTCCCCAAAATTCTTTTGGCCATGGGAAGTAACAGTCAGAGGTTCCCGGGACTGGGGAGTGGGCATCTTTGAGGGCGGATACTTTTTTGTCTACTTCAGGTACCTGCAAATCAGAGTGAGTGAGTAGTTCACTGACCTGGATTGGAACAAAGGGATGAGGGGAGCAGAGGACAGGGTGGAGATGCTTCCTGGATTCTCTCGAGAGCATCTCAGTGACAGTGGACCGCATCCTTTGCTTGGCCCATGAGTAGGTCTCATCAGCCTCTGGCCCAGAGTTACAGAGCACTCACTGAAGGCTCCCTGGGAACACCACCCTTGCTCTACGGCCCTTGGAGGAGCACTGGCTGGAGCGGTCTCGACGACAGCACTGAGGGTTCCTATTACAAAGTGACTTCTAGGATAGGGACAGTCTTTCCCAGGGTCTCCATCTCTTGAATTCTGAAATGTCCATCCCCATGTGAATGTTCAGTAAATTGGAGCACAAAAAGAAGCAGAGAGTTCCTAATTCACAAACCTAACAACCACTGGGCCAGCTTTCCCGAAGAACAGTGATGTGACCTCAGCATCCTCCGGGGAGCCAGCTTCAGCTCGGAAGCCAAAGCCTGCAATTACTCCAGGCTGGGGTACTTGAAGGGATGATTAAGGCATGAATGAAAAGAAAAGCAGCGATCCCTTTGTTTTTTTGCTCATTATGCCTCTTTTTGATGACCGTACCAAAAAATGCCTTTCAGACAATTAGCTTAATTAGCAGATTATATTTTCATTCCGGGCCCCAAGCCATGTGCCCAGCAGATGATCATCACTGGGTGAGGATGCTCTGGCCCTGCCAGCTTCCTCCTCCCACCCACCTCCATGTCCAGGACCATGGCCCCTGGGGATGGCCTTGGCCTTGGCTCCTCCTCTTGCAGCCTCTGGCTCATTTTGGTCTATGGGGCCAGCTCTGCTTGGGCAATCACAGCTCATCAAGGCTGCAGTCCATTTTTCTGGGGGAGAAAAGGTGCTGGACTAATCTTAGGAAACTGATCTTCTTGTTCTGAGAAATCAAACTCTGTCTAATCTGGCTCCAGCCTACGCTCCAGGTCCATCCACCCTTCTATGTCTCTGGACTGCCCTCCCTTCTCTCACCCCATTTGTGTATTCCAGATCTTGCCTCTTCCACGGGGTCCCTGCACCTCTGCACAGAGCCTTTCCAGCTTCGTTTCGGGGCCCTCATCTGCACTTCTGTTGTGATCTTCATCACTTTAAAACTGTTTTAATTTTAAAAGCAATACAGGGAAGGTGTTGTGGCACTGAGGGTTAAGCCACCATGGGGGATGCCTGCATCCCATAACAGACTGCCTAGCATCTAGTCTTGCCTCCACTTCTGATCCAGCTGCCTGCCAATGTGCTGGGAGGCAGCAGATAATGCCCCAAGCACCAGGGTCCCTGGTGCCCATGAGGTTCTCGGCCCAGCTAGGGCCCTGATGAGACAGGCTACATTCCATGAGCCCCAAGGTGCTGGAAATAACTCTGCTTTCTCTCTCCCTCAAGAGAGTCTGGTGTTCATATAAATCAGCTGGACTTAGAGTATTCACAGACACAATCTCAAAGAATCATGTTGAGTGGAAGGACAAGTTACAAAAGGCAACAGAGGCCAATGTTACCTATTGAAGGCTCACAAAACAACACACTGCTCAATGGAGGGCACTCGGCACAGAACAAGCATTTGTGGGCAGCTCTGGGGAGGCACGGAGGGGGTGCAATGCACCATAAAGGTTGTTATTTATCCTGATCTTTTATTCCCCTCCAGTGGTGGCCAAGTGAGGAAACAAGAAAGGGTAACGTATACAAAATGTTTGAATGATTTGAGTACTTAAAAATCTCAGGGCAGAAGAGAAATGACTGCCAAGGAGAGGGTCTGGTTTTACCTGTAACTTAGTTCTGTTTCTTCTGCTTTTGAGGGTCTGAATAAATATTTCATAATATTAGCATTTATTAAGTACTTATAGAGATGTTTATGTTCTGTATAGTTTTCCTTTTTCTAAAACATGTTTTTATATATGTGAAAGGCAGAGTGACAGAGAAGGGAGAGAAGAGACAGAGAGAGGAGAGAGAGATCATCAGGCTGCTGGTTCAGTCCCTAAATGCCTGCAACAGCCAGGACTAGGCTAGGCTGAAGCCAGGGGCCAGGACTTCCGTCCAGTGGTGCTCTACACCGGACTCTAAGCCATGGGCTACCCTAACTCTTGCCGTACACTCACTCGGGCCCCTTGTGCCTCAGTCTCACATTTGTGGGCAATGGGACAGAGATCCTGCAGAACTAGCACCTTCCATGTAGCTCTGCTCATGTCTGTCATCAGTAAACTGCTCTAAAAACGGCTTGTTGCATCTTCACTCATCCTATGAGCCAGGCTTTAGCCTTGACCTTGTGTGAGAGCTAGAAAGAAGGATCAGCCAGACATTCCCACCTCCCAAAGTGATATACTATGAAGCATATAGCACAGTCTAGCCAAAAAAAAATTCTATCAACTTCAACAGGTTGGTGTGACACAAACATTACATGAAAGGGCAAAGGGGGTCATACTAGATTAAAACAGATAAAAGAACATCACCATATGCAATGTCAGATTCTCTATTTCAAACTGGTTTGCACAAACCAGCTGTGAAGGTCATGGACAAAGGATGTGTGGCTGTGATGACCTGGTGGCTTAGAAGTCAGCCCCTGAAATCCTACAAGACATTGGCACAGGCAAAGAGTTCCTGGACAAGACTCCAGAGGCACAGGCAATCAAAGCCAAAATTGACAAATGGCATTACAACTAACTGAGAAGCTTCTGTACTGCAGAACAACCACTCAGCAATGTGAAGAGGCAACTGATAGAACGTGAGAAATTATTTGCCAACTATGCAACTGATAAAGGATCAATAACCAGAATATACATAAAGAGATCATGAAACTCAACAACAACAAAGCAAACAACCCAGTTAACAAATGAGCACAGGACTTAAACAGGCATTTTTCAAAGGAGAAAATCCAAATTGCCAACAGACACATGAAAAAGTGCTCAGGATCACTAGCTATCAGGGAAATGCAAATCAAAACCAAAATGAGGCTTCACCTCACCCCAGTTAGAATGGCTTTCATACAGCAATCAACAAACATGTGGGGAAAAAGGTACCCTAATCTGCTTTTGGTAGGAATACAAATTAGTAAAGCCATTATGGAAGACAGTATGGAGATACCTCAAAAATCTAAATATGGACCTACCATGTAACCCAGCCATTCCACTGGGAATTTACCCAAAGGAAATGAAATCAGCATATGAAAGAGTTATCTGTACTCCCATGTTTATTGCAGCTCAATTCACAATAGCTAAGACATGGAATCAGCCCAAATGCCAGTCAGCTGAAGATTGGATAAAGAAATTATGGGATATGTAACCATGGAATACTACACAGCAGTTAAAAATGACCAGATTTCATTCTCCTAACAAAATGGATGAAACTGGAAAACACCATACTTAGTGAAATAAGCCAGTCCCAAAAGGACAAATACCTTATGTTCTCCCTGACCTGTAATAACTCATAGAGCACCTAAAAGGATCTGTTGAAGTGAAATTGACACTTTGAGAAGCAATGGCTTTGAACAGCCTTTGTCTCGACTTCTGAGGAAGTTTTTTTTAATCGTACTATTTGTTGAACTCTTTACTTAACAGAATTAGTTACAGATGTATAACATTAATTGAAAGTAGATATTATAAAAAAGAGTAGGAATAGAAGAGGGAGGAGGAAAAGGTGTAGGAGGGCAGATACAATGGGAAGAATCAGCACGTTCCTAAAGTTGTAATTACGAAATGTATGAAACTTTTCCTTAAATAAAAGTTTTCTGGGCCGGCGCCATGGCTCAACAGGCTAATCCTCCGCCTTGCGGCGCCGGCACACCGGGTTCTAGTCCCGGTCGGGGCGCCGGATTCTGTCCCGGTTGCCCCTCTTCCAGGCCAGCTCTCTGCTGTGGCCCAGGAGTGCAGTGGAGGATGGCCCAGGTGCTTGGGCCCTGCACCCCATGGGAGACCAGGAAAAGCACCTGGCTCCTGGCTCCTGCCATCGGACGAGCGCGGTGCGCTGGCTGCAGCGCGCCGTCCGCGGCAGCCATTGGAGGGTGAACCAACGGCAAAGGAAGACCTTTCTCTCTGTCTCTCTCTCTGTCAAAAAAAAAAAAAAAAAAAAGTTTTCTGAGGAAAAAAAAAAGTCCATCCTTTCCTGCCAGCTGTTCACTCTCACTCTCTAAGCCTGGGGCTGAAGCTCTGGTTGCCTCAATCTCCTCATCAGATGCCCCCTACATACCAGGGGAACAGCTCACTGCCCACCCAATCCCCTACCAGAGTCTCTAAGTGTCTGACATCAGTTGATCATTCAATGAGCAATCTTGTTCCTGAAGACTGTAAATAACAGCAAATATAGATGCTCCCTAAGGCACATGGACCCCTAGGAAGTAAACGTTCAATGCAACAAGCAAACAGCCATTTACGTAAGTTCCTTCTGAGTGCCAGGAAGGATCCTACAGATCCTGCCCCAGAGAAGCATGGGGTGGGAGGGGGAGGCAGCAGGTGGACAGACATGGACAGTTTCGATACAGTGAAGCTGAAGTCAGAGGACAGGCGCCCAGCTCAACCAAGATTGGAGGCCGGGGCGGGGAATGGGGGTGTGGGTGGGGGGAAGAGTCTGGGCCAGGGCATGTACCAGACAAAGAGAGGTGAAAGATGGGACATCTGTGGGTGGGGAGGAAGCAGGTGCACTGCGTAGTATTTCCACACATGAGGGGCCCAAAGGGATCCCTGCTCTCCCCAGGCAGGATGTGAGGTCTTGATGCAGGGTTACCAGGGTGCTGCTGGGCACAGCATGGGATGTCTCTGAACTATTTTGTCCTGCAAGGCACAGTGTTCCAGACAGGGTCAGTTATGACAGTACCTCTGCCTTAAGTAGAAATATAAACTCGGGAGCACATTTGGCACAGCGGGTAAGATGAGTCCTTCCCAGACTTGCCACCCATGTGGGAGACTTAGGTTATGTGACCCATCACCCTTGGTTGGCCTTGCTGTTTGGGGCATTTGAGGAGTGACCTGATGGATGGGAGCTCTTTGTATGTTTCTCTGTCTCCCTGCCTTTAAAATTAAGTAAATAAAAATTTTACAAATAAAAATAATTGTTGTTAAAACAGTAAAATATATCGCATAATATTTGGGAAATGTGAAAAAAAAAAAAGCAGCAGCAGCGTAAAGATAGAATAAAAATCACCTACAGTCTCAGGCCAGAGTTAACAGTGGCTAGTATTCTAGGACTCTTGTTAAGGGTCAGGCGTGCAGAACCCTAAGAGCTCACAGGAACCCTCCAAAGTCACTCCTCCTATTTTTGCAATTCAGTAGACGCCCAAGAAAGCTACAAATTTGCACAGGGCCACTCACTAGCCAAGGAGAGACCCCACACCCCAAGAGAGGCAGCTGGGTTTCCAGAACTCTCTCTCTCGTTACCAGTAGGACATTTCAGCTCACAGCTAGGTGAACTAGGTGCTAAGGAACCCTGGGTGCTGCAGTAAACCTATGAGGCATTTTAAGCGTCCCACAGACATATACAATGACCATCATCTACAGCCCAAACCGCTGCTATTAAGTTATATGTACCCACTTATTTAGTAAAAGACAGTGCTTTTTATTTGCTAGTGTTGGTGCCCAGGGAATGTCTAGGGCCTCTGTGAAAGCATTACTGAGACCTAAAACTTCCGTGATCCAGGAAAGCTTGGGACACTGTGGCTTATGGTGCTATACGGAGGTACATGCGGCATTCTTTTTCACTTTATGAAACTGGACTTGTGACGGCTGTACACATTTATAAGCTGCACGTTCCTTTCACAATCTTGACACTACTTTTACATGCGACTAAATGCCTTTTCTTTAGCTGATATTCCATTGTTGGGCAGATATGTTTTTTTTTTCAGATTTCTCTCTTTAGAACAATGCTGCCTTAAGATTGTGGTAAATAAAAGCATCACACTTGTGAGCCAAAGGATTCGTCCGTTTAAGACTCCTCGTGTTGCCAAACTACTTTCTAAACAGGTCCTCCCCAACTGCCTTCCAAGCAAGCGCATCCAGATAGCGAATTCGCTGTACCTCTGCCCTGCCTGTGAATTATTTTTAAAACATGGGATATCTAATAGGTTTCAAATGCTTTCTCTTTATCGTTGTAATGTATTTCTTCAATGGCTAATGAGTCTGGAAATCGTTTCATTAGTGGTTCTTTTTGAGAACTGCTTACTCCCAATCTTTGCTCACTCCCCTCTTGGAAATGTGCATCTATTTCTTATTGATTTGCAAAGCCTCCATCCAATGTTAATGAAAAGTTGAAATCCCAGCTGCAGCTGTCAGAGTGCTGAGGGCTGCAGTTCTCTGCAGACCTAATTGTTTTAATAAGTTCCTCTAATAACGCAGAAGCTAATGAAGGTGCAGCTCTGATGGATGGGGCTCAGAAAAGCTATGTAATTAGAAATTTCCTCTCCCAAGCAAAAGAGCCAACTATATTTATCATTTCAAGTTCCCACTTTGATCCTCTTTTGAAAGATGCACGTGTGTGTATTTCAGTGGTCTCGGCGGGGTGCTGGGGAAGACGTTAGCTCTGCGTCTGCTCGTTATGTAACTCCCCAATTAATCCGAGGTCTTACTTCCGCCTTCAGGCTTCTTCTCTCCTCTCGGAAGTGGAAGAAGCTTCAGATCTCTTTGGTTCATTTCTCCCTCAGCTGCCTCCGAAACCAGGAGTGAGCGTGTCACCTAGCAACCAGGGCTCTGCTTCTGGAAACACAAGCCCCAAGACCGGCCCAGAGAGGAAAATCTCCAGTGGGAATCAAAAGTTTTATCTTTGAACTAGAGTGCAGCCAAGCGTGCAGCACCTAATGAGACGCGGTGGCCAGGGCTGTCCTCCCGGAGGGACTGCAGGCTCTCGGAGGCCCAGGAGCGGGGCCGAGTGGGGGAACAGCTTCAAGGGAGAAGCTCCGTGCTTTCCACTTGGACCTGGTCCGACTCTCCCGCTCCTCAACTCCTGTGTTACCTGGTCTCTTGGGTCCTTACTGCTTCTTGTAGGTCAGGACTGTGAAGTCACAAGGCTCAAGACTTTACTCAAGGGTTTGGGCAAGCAGATGACTTCCTAGGAGTCCGGCTTGCTCACTTGGGGCTGAGCAGGAGCATGCAAGACCACGCAAGGGGCTCCCATGCCATGAGGCTGGGGAGGACATGAATGTGTGCAGGTGTTCTGCTTCCAGCAATCAGCAGTAGATCAGTGACCCCAAGTCGGGAGAAGCTGGAGTCACTGAGATTCTGAGACTGGCTGCCCCCAAGCATTCGGGTCCCATTGGCAAATCTGCTCCTACTACACAGTGACAGCATCTTGCCTGGAAACAACACCCAATGCGTGCACACACACGTGCACGTACACACACACACACACACACACACAATCCTCATGGACTTCTTTGCTTTTCTTTCCATTTCTCCATGGGACTCCCCATGCCAATGGAATATCCCCATGAATGTCGCGAGTACAGGCCTCACATGATCTGTGGTTTGGCTTGTTCTCTTGCCCTCTGTCACAAAAAGGCAAGCCCCCAGGTAGCTAGCAGCTCACAGAAGAACAGAGGTGTGCTTTGCAGACAGAAACTTAATCATAGCTCAAAGTAGAGCCGTCTCCAGCCAACACCCAGGCCTGTGAATGAGCAAGGTACGTGTTTGCTGTTGTGAGCCCCCAGCATCCGGGGCCTGTGGCAAAGCAGCTTTAACCGTGGCAATACCTGACCAATGCCCTGCTCACTTCCCCCGGGCACAGCTTCCTCCTGGTTGTCCTGGTCCTGTTCTTGCCCAAGGCCAGGTGGGCCAACTTCTGCTTCGGTTTTGTGGGCCCTGCTGTATCTTTCTAATAAACCCCTCTCTGTGCTGAAGTCAGCTGGTATTGAGTTCTGTGGCTATCACTCCAAGCACTGCTGGTCACGTTTGTCTACCACATATCCTTTCACAACTGCCCACTCCTTGGGATGAATCCAGAGGCCTCCGTGGGTGAGCTGAGTGACCACTTCTAGCCTTTTCCAGCCTTCTCCCCTTCTCCTCAGCTAGCCTCTGCAGCATCCTACTGAGACTCCTTGTGCCCTGCAGGGGTTCCTCATGTCCCTCCCTGGGGGACTTTGTAACTTTGTCACCTACCACCCTCTCTCCATCTGCAACTGTTCAAGTCCTGTGCCCCTTTCAAACAGCACCTCCTCCAGGAACCCCTCCCGATTCTGCCCTGAGATGCCCTCTCTCCAGTTCTCTCTGCAGTGCCAGAAGCAGAGGCCCCTGGTCTGGATGGTGCTCATCTTCCTCTCCAGAATGGCTGTGGCTTACTCCCTTACAAGAGGGGAACTCATAGAGCCAATCACTCACGGGAGGCAGAGAAATCCCACATCTTTCTGGATCATACTCATCCCTGTTCACTTACCAAGGGCATCTCCTGACACATGGGGTTGAGGGCTCTGTATTGCCTACTTTTGTGTCTGTAGTACCAAGCGCAAGGAACAAAGATGTGCTCTAAAGTGTTGCTAGTTATTTGAATAAACAAATGGTCCATCTCTTCTAAAGTCTTGGGCCAAAAATACATGAGACATATGTGATTAGCCATCTGAGACAGGACAAGGCCATCACTCTACACGCCCTTTCCAAGGCTGAAGTTAGGTCCATGGTAAGCCACAGACCAAACAGTATTGGCAAACATGCAAATAAAGGAACCAACACTTTGGGAATTTACTCAGGGATGCCTACAACTGATGGGACCTGTTGGCCCTGCTCACAGGTTCAGTCCACGTAACTTAGGAACCTGAGGTCCCTGAAGATCACACAGGGAAAACTGGGCATTAGACCCCCAGGGGTGGGCAACTACTGCCATGGTTAAGATGCTGCTTGGGATGCCTGTGTTCTGTACGGAGTGCCCAGTTTGAGTCCTGTTTCCTTTGATTCATGATCCAGCTTCCTGCTAACGCACACCCTGGCTCAAGCACTTGGGTCTCTATGACCCATATGGGAAACTTATCCAGGCTTTGGTCTCTCCCAGCCCTGGATGCTGCAGGCATTTGGGGAGTCAATCATCAGATGCAAGATTCTCATTCACTCTGTCTGTCTCTCTCTCTCTCTCTCAAGTAAAATGAAAACAACAAAAATTACTAAGAAATCAGACATCCAGACTGTTAGTTTTCCATCACTTACAAAGAGTAGAAATTTTGTGGCCCTGCAAGCTGAGTTTTCCCCCAGGTCTTCCTCCACAGCCTGTTGGTGGAGAGGGCATCACCATTGTAGTGCCAGCCTCCACAGCCACAAAGACTGCTAGGCTATGCCCAAGAGGATTCTTAAAATAATAGTGCTGCCTGCCCCCATGGGCTGGCCAGCTGTCTCAGTACAATCACTGTCTGAATTACAATTTCCTGCTCTTTATTTATGGAGTGAATTGGTATCACACTCACTGGTCACCTGTGTCCACCTCTGCCAGGTAGCCAGGACTTGATTGGGCACGGGAGAGACCCGGAGTGAACGAAACCATGGGAGTACCATGGGATGGAAGAGCCAAGACATTTGTAGCCAGAAAGATCTGAGTTCAAATCCTGGTTCTGCCATTTGCTGGCCTGGTGGCCTCTGTTTTCTCATCTGTAAAATGGGAGTGAGAACAGCCCCACTCAGAGAGGTGGCCCGAGGCCCACACTGTGTCTGACACATAGAGATGGTCAGAAGGGGTTAAAGGCTGTCTGACGTAGGGCTCCCCCAAAAGCAGAGCCTGAGACAAGGAGTTGATCTGGGAGGTGACTCTAGGAGACACCAGCGTTAGGAGTGGAGAGGCGAGTCATGGAGGGAAGGCAGAGATGGAGGGCACGCAGAAGCATAGGCTCTGAGCCTATAGGCATCTGAGCAGCTGGAACTCAGTCCCACTGCCCATCTCTGGGAGACAGCGTGGGGCAGGTGCAACAGGAGAGGAAGTGGGTGCATTTCCCCACCACAGCTCCCACCCCATAACCAGGAGGGACGCTACAGGCAGGCCTTCACTTCCCAGCACGGTTTCCCCCTCGCACCCGTTCAGAGAGGCGTTTTTCAGGCAGCAAGTCACAGCTGCTTGTAACTCGGTGTCAAGGGGTCCCCATGCATAGGAATGGTCAGGGTGAGTCACGCACAACACCTGGTACTAGGGCCCCAGCTCATAGAAGGAATCACATTTGTGTCACCAGGTCAGAGCTTGGGCTAGAATTGGGACACACAATCTCAACATCAGGAGCTGGTGAGGGTGGTCCTAGAAGTTGGGAGTGGGCCTGGAATGAGGTGAGGGTCCTGACATCAGTCAGCAGTTGCCCTGTGTCCCTGGGTGCTGACACAGTGTGTGACGGGGGGCTTCCTCTGTTGGAATAAGCTGGGACAACTTGAGATGGCATTGAGTCCTCAGGTCTTCTACAAGTTTAGAGGTACCTGTTCTACACACAGACCTTGTCCTGGCATTTGGGACAAGCTCTTTAGCTTCAGCTAGCATGAAAGATGGGGAGGGTGGGCAGATCCCAGGAGAACTGTGGGTGGGGGGAGAGTGGGAAATCAAGAAGTCCTGGGTGTGAGAAAGGTGCTGAATTCCATGCGGAGGCTCCTGAGACACAGCCTCCCTGAGGGCCAGGGGACATCAACTTCAGAGACAACTTCAGTGCCAGGAACTCCCACCGAGTTTGGATTTGAGTAGATTTTAGTTCTCCATGCGCGCACATACACACATGCACACACACACTCAAACACACACACACAGACACATGGCTTTGTAGCTTCCAAACGTGGATCTGATGAAATGAGGAAGTCACCTCAAAGTGCTCCATCACCCTCTGGGAGAAACCACCCAGGGAGAAGATCTTTCAGAAGCTGTGCCCTCAATGGGGCTCTCCTGGAGTTTACCAATGTGTGCACTGATTCTGTTTGTTATCATTAGAGTTAATGAAAATTCCCACCAATGCCCTTTTAGAGGGGACCATTTCCTGAGAACCTCCCATCTGCTAGATATCACGCATTTTAAATCACCGTGCATTGAAACTGCCCAAAAATTCAGCCGTAAGGAGGCAAAGGCATTGCACAGCAAACAAGCAGTAAGCTGGGACTCGGCCCCGGAGTGTTCACATTTCAAAGGCTGCTCTTCAAATCATTCAGTCCAAGTGCCAGGTGATATATTTGAAGATGGTTTTCTTTTAGTGCTAAAATATGGTTTCTTGATTCTATAGAATAAAAATGCAGTGGAAGACCTTAATAGACTCAGTGAAGCAGAAGAAAGAATACCCAAGTTAGATGATAAATTAATGAAAATTTTACAGTCAGACCAAAACACAAGAAGAAATTGTAAAACTAAAAAACACTGTTGAAGATCTACGGGATGCTATCAAATGACCCAATATACTGGCCTTAGGAGTTCCTGTGGCATGGAAAGACTGAATGGATTAGAATGGATTAGGGAAATAATAACAGAAAACTTCCCTAATTCAGAGAAAGGGATATCTAAGTACTAGAAAAGGTATTTGCCACAACACACTATAATCAAACTCTCCACAGTAAAACATAAAGATCTAAAATGTGCATACGAGAAACACTAGATTACTTTCAGAGGATCTCCAATTAGACTCACAGCTGACTTTTCATCAGAAACCCTACAGGCTACGAGAGAATACAGAAATATATTCCAGGTCTAAAGAGAATAGAACTGTCAACCCAGAATACTGTACCCTGCAAAGATCTCATTGATGAATGAAGGTGAAATAAAGACCTTCCATAACAGAAATGGAAAGAATTGTTCACGACCCGTCCAGCCTTACAAAAGATGCTTAAGGATGTGCTACACACAGAAACACAGAATCATGGTCATCACTGTGATAGAGTAAAGGCACAAACACCTCCAGTAAAACTACAATGGGACTCCAAAGTAAACAATAGGAATAATTATGAGAAAGTGGCAGGGCAAAATCGTTACGTATCAATAGTCACCTTGAATGCAAACGGTCTCAACTCTTCAGTTAAAAGAGATAGACTGGGGGGGAGGAGCCAAGATGGCAGTATAGCAACAAGACATTCTGAGTCTTGGGGGAAAATAGATTGTTAATAAAGAAAGGGGATACGGGCTGGTGGCAGAGCCACTACAGTTTCGAGTAGAGAAGCCCAGGAGTCTAGCAGAGACTGAGTAGGCCCACACAGAGGGAGCAGAGTCACAGAAACATAGCAGAGGTGCGATGGAGAAGCTGAATGGGGCGACTGACGCCATGCCCTCCCTCTCCGGGGCGGACCAGGTAAGACACGAGGTCTCAAATCCATGGAGCTGCGATTAGCAGTGGGCGGGAGAGCCGGGGGACTCTGAAATCCCAAGAGGGAAGAATAGAAGAAAAGATGGAGAACTCGGCATACCCCTGCCCATCCACGTCTCCCCCAACCGCCAGCCACACCTGCAGCCAACTGGGAGAAGCCATATTGTCTGTTTACATCTCTGAGCGTAAACACGGTGCTACCGTATTTGCCTGCTGTGCACACACCCATCTATTGTGGGGCCACTTCACCACACGCAATCCTTGTTTCCTGGTGGAGTGTAACAGGTAAGAGTAATTTCTCCCCACCACCACACACGAACTGTGCAATGGGGAGTAGTTCTAAACACTGAAATCCTAGCTCCTTCCACACAGCACAGCCTGGCCCGAGTAGGCGGGCTCAGCACATCAGAGCTCTTCTATCTGCCCCCATCACCATCCCGAACTGAGCAGCACTAACAGGGGTGGGATTGCCTGTTTCCACTGGCAACACACAGACACATGGCAGCTCACAGCACAGGGGAATCTCACCACACACACTGAGACACATGGCAGCTCACAGCACAGGGGAATCTCACCACACACACCGAGACACATGGCAGCTCACAGCACAGGGGAATCTCACCACAAACACCAAGACACATATTAAAGATGAAGATAAAAGAAACCGGGAATTCTGGGAAGCAAGGGGGAAAATTTTAATAAGACTAAGGAAGATAGTGTTAGCGCCAGAATGGAACATTACATTACCTCTTCAGTAACAGAATCAGGACAAGAAGGGATTAAAGATATGTCAGAAACAAAATTTGGGCCGGCGCCGTGGCTCAACAGGCTAATCCTCCGCCTCGCGGCGCCGGGACACCCGGTTCTAGTCCCAGTCGGGGCGCTGGATTCTGTCCCGGTTGCCCCTCTTCCAGGCCAGCCCTCTGCTGTGGCCCGGGAGTGCAGTGGAGGATGGCCCAAGTGCTTGGGCCCTGCACCCCATGGGAGACCAGGAGAAGCACCTAGCACCTGGCTCCTGCCATCGGATGATCGCGTTGCACCGGCCACAGTGCGCCATCCGCGGCAGCCATTGGAGGGTGAACCAACGGCAAAGGAAGACCTTTCTCTCTGTCTCTCTCTCTCACTGTCCACTCTGCCTGTTAAAAAAAAAAAAAAGAAAAAAAAAAAAGAAACAAAATTTGGAAAATTGTCAGATTACTAAGAAGCAATCAAAAACATATTCAAGACCTAAATGAAAAGTGTTACCAAGAAATTGAGATACTGAAGAAAACTCAGAATGAAATTCTAGATAGGAAGAATTCAACAGAGCAAATAAAAAACACAGTGGATAGTCTCAAAAATAGAAGAAATGACAAGAATGACTCAGAACTAGAAGACAAATTTCTGGATATAACACAGTCAGACCAAACACAGGAAGAAGAAATCAGGAAATTGAAATACACAGTTTGAGATCTGCAAAATTCTATCAAATTATCCAACATACAAATCCTAGGAATCCCAAAAGGCATCAAAACAGAGAAAGGATTAGAAGGCCTTCTTAATGAAATAATAGCAGAGAATATCCCCCTTTTGGACAAAGAAACAGACATCCAAGTTCAAAGGTACAAAGAATTCCTAATAGACACGACCAGGAAAGATCCTCCATAGTGGCCAATCTCTCCTAGGTAACAGATCAAGACAAGACCCTGGGGCCACTGTCGTGACTCAGTATGTTAATCCTCCACATGCAGCGCCAGCATCCCATATGGGCACTGGTTCTAGTCCCAGTTGCTCCTCTTTCAGTCCAGCTCTCTGCTATGGCCAGGGAAAGCAGTGGAAGATGGTCCAAGTGCTTGGGCCCCTGCACTCGCATGGGAGACTGGGAGGGGGCACCTGGCTCCTGGCTTCGGATCAGCGCAGCTCCGGCTGTTGTGGCCATTTGGAGAGTGAGTGAACGAAGGAGGGCCTTTCTCTGTCTCTGTCTGTAACTATACCTCTAAAATAAATAAAATTAAAAAAAAAGACCCTAAAATGTGCCTGAGTCAAACACCAAATCACATTCAGAGGAAACCCAATTAAACTCACCCCAAAATTCACGTAATCACAAACCCCACAGACAAGGAGAGAATGGTAAGACATACTCCAAGTCCTAAGAGAAAAAAATCTGTCGACCCAGATTACTTTACTCATTTATGAATGAAGGATAAATACGGATCTTCCACAGCAAACAGAAATTAAAAGAATTTGTAAGTACACGCCCAGCCTAGGAAACATGCTCAAACACATGCTACACACAAACAGGAACAGGAACATCACTGAAATAGCAGATAACTACCCAGCAAAAGAACAAGTGAAATCCAAAGTACATAAACCGAACCATTTACAGAAACATGGCAGGGCAAAGTCGGTACTTAAGAATAGTAACACTGAATGTAAATGGTCTCAACTCCCAAGTTAAAAGACACACACCTGCTGAATGGATTAAAAAAGAAAACCCATCTTTTTGCTGCCTACAAAAAATACATCTTACCAACAAAGATGCTCACAGGCTAAAAGTGAAAGGAAGGAAAAAGATAATCCATGCTAACAGAAACCAAAAAAGGGCTGGGTGGCCATCCTAATATCAGCAAAATAGACTTTAACACAAAAACCATCAAGAGAAAGAAGGACACTATATATTGATCAAAGAATCAATTCACCAGGAAGATGTGACTGTTATGAATGTATATGCACTGAGAGGGTGGCACCACGGCATTCGTTAATCCTCTGCCTGTGGCGTCAGCATCCCATATAGGCACTGGTTCTAGTCCTGGCTGCTCCTCTCCCAATCCAGCTCTCTGCTGTGGCCTGGGAAAGCAGTAAAAGATGGCCCAAGTGCTTGGGCCCCTGCATCCGCATGGGAGACCTGGAATAAACTCCTGGCTTCTGGCTTTGGATTGGTGCAGCTCCAACCACTGTGGCCATCTAGGGAGTAAACCAATGGAAGGAAGACCTTTCTCTGTTTCTCCTTCTCACTTTCTGTAACTCCACATCTCAAATAAATAAATAAAATCTTTTTAAAAAATGTATATGCACCCAACCACGGGGCACCTGGATATTTAAGACTTGTTTTATTATTTGACCTAGTTAGACAGTGAGAGAGACAGAGAGAAAGGTCTTCCTTCCATTGGTTCACCCCCAAAATGGCCACTACGGCTGGAGCTATACCAATCCAAAGCCAGGAACCAGGTGCTTCCTCCTGGTCTCCTATCAGGTGCAGAGGCCCAAGCACTTGGGCCACCCTCCACTGCCTTCCCAGGCCACAGCAGAGAGCTGGACTGGAAGAGGAGCAACTGGGATGAGAACCCAGTGCCCATAATGGAGGTGGAGGATTAACCAATTGAGCCATGGACGCCAGCCCCTGCAGCTGATATTTAAAAGAAATGTTAAAGGATTTAAAGGGAGATGTAAATCCAAATACAATTGTGATGGGGAACTTCAGTACCCCACTCTCAGCAATGGACAGATCAACAAAACAGAAAATCAGTAAGGGAAAAACAGAGTTAATTGACACCACAGACCAAACAGACCCAGAAAATATCTACAGAACCTTCCACCTCACAGCCAAAGAGTGCGCATATTTCTCTCCAATACAGGGAACTTTCTCTAGGATTGACCACATGCTAGGCCATAAAGCAAGTCTCAGCAAATTCAAAAAAATCGAAATTGTACCATGCATCTTCTCAGACCACAATGCAATGAAGCTGGAAATCAACAACTCAAGAATTCCCACATCATATGCAAACACATGGAGAACGAACAATATATGTTACTGAATGAACAGTGGGTCATAGAAGAAATCAAGAGAAATTTAAAATTTCTGGAAACAAAAATGACAATACGACATACCAAAATTTGTGGGCTACAGCAAAACCAGTGTTGTGAGGGAAGTTTATAGCAATTGAGACATACATCAAGAAACTGGAAAGGCACCAAATAAATGAATGATCTATGCACCTCAAGGACCAAGAAAAAAAAAAAAAACACAGCAAACTAAACCCAAAACTAGTAGAAGGAAAGAAATAATTAAACTTAAAGAAATCAATAAAATTGAATCAAAAAATACAAAAGAACAAAATGAAGAGCTTATTTTTTGAAAAAATAAAATTGACACAACATTGGCCCAACTAAACAAAAAAAGTGAGAGAAAGGACTCAAATCAATATAGATGAAAAAATAAATGTGAAAAAACAGACACCACAGAAATAAAAAGTCATCAGAAATTACTACAAAGAGTTGTATGCCAACAAAATGGGAAATCTAGCATAAACAGATTCCTGGATATATACAATCTACCTAAATTGAGCCATGATGACAGAGAAATCTAGACATATAACCAATACAGAAAATCAATCAATAATAAAGAATCTCCCAACAAGAAAAGCCCAGGAACAGATGGCTTCACTGCTGAATTCTACCAGACATTTAAAGAAGAACTAACTCCAATTCTTTGAAGCTATCAAAACAATTCAAAGAGAGGAAATATTCCACAATTCTATGAAGCTAGCATCACCTTAATTCCTAAACCTGAAAAAGATACAACAGAGAAAGAGAACTGCAGACCAATTTCCCTAATGAACATAGATGCAAAAATCCTCAATAAAATTATATCCAATTGATTCCAACAATGCATCAGAAAGATCATTCACCCAGACCAAGGGGGATTTATCCCTGGTATGCAGGGATGGTTCAACATTCGCAAATCAATCAATGTAATACACCATATTAACAAATTGCTAAACCAAAACCATAGGATTATCTCAATAGATGCAAAGAAAGCATTTGATAAAATACAAACACCCTTTCATGATTAAAACTCTAAGCAAATTGGGTATAGAAGGAACATTCCTCAACATAATCAAGGGAATTTATGACAAACCCACAGCCAGCATCCTATTGAATGGGGAAATTTTATATATATATATGTATATATATATATATATATATATATATATATATAGTTCATATATATATGAACTACTAGGAGAATATTGGAACTTTTACAAGAGTTTGGTAAAATAGCAGGATATAAAATCTACGCACAAAAAACAGCTTTTGTATACACAGACAATACCATGAACTTCTAAGATCAATCCCATTTACAATAGCTACAAAAAAATTAAATACCTTGTAATAAATTTAACAAAGGATGTCAAAGATCTCTACAATGAGAATCACAAAACATTAAAGAAAGAAATAGAAGCAAATACCAAAAAATAGAAAAAATTCCATGTTGATGGATTAGAACAATCAGTTTCATCAAAATGTCCATTCTTGGCCGGTGCCGTGGCTCAACAGGCTAATCCTCCGCCTTGCGGCGCCGGCACACCAGGTTCTAGTCCCGGTCGGGGCGCCGGATTCTGTCCCGGTTGCCCCTCTTCCAGGCCAGCCCTCTGCTGTGGCCCAGGAGTGCAGTGGAGGATGGCCCAAGTGCTTGGGCCCTGCACCCCATGGGAGACCAGGAGAAGCACCTAGCACCTGGCTCCTGCCATCAGATGAGCGCGGTGCGCCGGCTGCAGCGCGCCGTCTGCGGCAGCCATTGGAGGGTGAACCAACGGCAAAGGAAGACCTTTCTCTGTCTCTCTCTCTCTCTCTCACTGTCCACTCTGCCTGTCAAAAAAAAAAAAAAGTCCATTCTTCCAAAAATAATTTACAGATTCAATGCAATACCAATCAAAATACCAAAGACATTCTTCTCAGATCTGGAAAAAATGATGCTGAAATTCATATGGAGGTAAGGAGACCTCAAATAGCTAAAGCAATCTTATACAACAAAAACTGAGCCAGAGGCATCTGAATACCGTATTTCAAGACATACTATAGGGTAGTTATAATCAAAACACCCTGGTAATGGTACAAAAACAGATGGATAAACCAATGGAACAGAATAGAAATGCCAGAAATCAATCCATCCATGTACGAACAACATATATTTGACCAAGGAGCTAAAACCATTCCCTGGAGTAAGGACAGTCTCTTTAACAAATGGTGCTGGGAAAACTGCATTTCCACATGCAGAAATGAAAAACAAGACTCTTACCGTACACTTTCCACAAAAATCTACTCAAGATGTATTAAATGCCTAAATCTATGACCTTATACCATCAAATTATTGCAGGGGAAACCCTGCAAGGTACTGGCATAGACAAAGAGTTCTTGGAAAAGACCCCAGAGGCACAGGCAGTCAAAGCCAAAATTGACAAACGGGATTACATCTAATAGAGAAGTTACTGTGCTGCTAAAGAAACTCAGCAAAGTGAAGAGGCAACCAACAGGATGGGACAAGTTATTTACCAACTATGCAACTGATAAAGGATTAATAACCAGAATATATAAAGAGATCATGAAACTCAACAACAAAACAAATGACCTAGTTAAGAAATGGGCAAAGGACTTAAACAGGCATTTTTCAAAGGAGGAAATCCAAATGGCCTACAGACACATAAAAAATGCTCAGGATCATTAGCCATCAGGGAAATGCAAATCAAAACCACAATGAGGTTCCACCTTACCCAGGTTAGAATGGCTTTAATAGAGAAATCAACAAACAACAAATAATGGTGAGGATGTGGTAGAAAAGGTTCCCTAGTCCACTGTTGGTGGGAATGTAAACTGGTAATGCCACTGTGGAAAATGGTATGGAAATACCTCAGAAATCTGAATACAGACCTACCATATGACCCAGCCATCCCACTCCTGGGAATTTACCCAAGGGAAATGACATCAGCATATCAAAGAGTTATCTATGGGCCAGCGCTGTGGCTCACTTGGTCAATCCTCCACCTGTGGTGCCAGCATCCCACATGGGCAACGGGTTCTAGTCCCAGGTGCTCCTCTTCCAGTCCAGCTCTCTGCTGTGGCCCGAGAGGGCAGTGGAAGATGGCCCTAGTGTTTGGGCTCCTGCACCCATATGGGAGATTGGAGGAAGCACCTGGCTCCTGGCTTTGGATCGGCACAGTGCTGGCCATGGCAGCCATTTGGGGAGTGAACCTTTCTCTCTGTCTCTCTGTCTATAACTGTCAAATTAAAAAGAAAGAGTTATCTGTACCCCCATGTTTACTGCAGCTTGATTCACAATAGCTAAGATATGCAACCAACCCAAATGCCCATTAACTAAAGACTGGATAAAGAAATTACAGGACATGTACACCATAAAAAAAATCCAGTCATTTGCAACAAAACAGATGAAACTAGAAATTATCAAACTTAGTGAAATAATCCAGTCCCAAAAGGACAAATAGCTTATTTCTCCCTGACCTGTGATAACAAAGCACCTAAAAGGCAATCTATAGAAGTGAAATTGATACTTTGAGAAGCAATGACTTTGCTTTTTTTTTTTTTATTTGAAAGTGAAGAGTTCCACAGAGAGGCAGAGGCACAGGCAGAGATTGAGATCTTGCATCCGATGGTTTACTCCCCAACTGGCTGCAATGGCTGGAGCTGCACTGATCCAAAGCCAGGAGCGGGTGCAGGGGCCCTAGGACTTGGCCCATCTTCTACTGCTTTATCAGGCCATAGCAGAGGGCTGGATCGGAAGTGGAGCAGCCAGGACCAGAACCAGCACCCATACGGGTTGCCGGCGCTTCAGGCCAGGGCGTTAACCTGCTTCACCACAGTGCCAGCCCCGAGAAGCAATGACTTTGAATAGCCCTTGTCTCAACTGTTAAGGAACAGGTTTTTTCATACTATGTATTGAAATCTTTACTTAACACAGAGTTAATTATATGTGAATAAAGATAATTAAAAACAGGAGTGGGAGTAGATGAGGGAGGAGGAATGAGAGGTGGTAGAGTGGGTGAGGGGGGAGTACAGTGTGAAGAATCACCATGTTCCTAAGCTGCAATTATGAAATGTATGGAGCTTGTGTTCCTAAATAAGAAGTTTCCAGGGGGAAAAACAACTTTAGGAAATATGGTTCTTTTAAACACTGAGGTTATTTCTTCACCTTTTCATCTCCTCTTCCCTGTAGCCAGAGTCCTTTTAACTCAGTTACAGATTTGGCATTGGTTCCATGTCAACCAACTGCCAAGGCTGCAAATGTTTAGACCAGATTCAGTACTATACAGTTTGCTTAGAATAATCCACATGGTCTCTACAATTTATTTGAAATTACACTTACAACTTGGGAGATTGGTTAACCAAATGAGGACTTCAGCTCTTTTTTGAAAAAATTCACAGGATAAGCACCATGGACAGCAGCTCCCCTCTCAGTTCACCGTAGTCCTCACCCATCCCTATTGTGCCCATGCAGTGAGTACAGAGTCACACAGCAACACCTTGCACTGTGTGTTTTCTTAGAGTAAATCAGGTTTTTCCTAAGTCCTTTTCTCATTAGTTATCCTCTCTCCTTGACCTCTATAGGTATTTGGGTTTTAGGTGCGTGGCAATCAACTCTTCCTCTTTCTCTCTTGCCTCCAAATCCATCCTCTATGGATGAAGACTATGTTTGTAGGAATTCTCCTTATTCTCAAGACATACCAGGAGCCATCCTGAGTTCCAGCCTGTCCTCTCTACTGTGGTCTCGTCCTGTGGGGTGGCACAAAGACACCAGCGAGACTTCAGACAGAACTGCTAACAATTGTGCAACTAACACTTGTTATCAAGACCTCAGGCAACTTCCTCGGCTTCCCCAGCCTACAAGGGGTCCAGGTCACTTTACCAAATGGGCTAATCTTCCCCCAGCACGGACAACCCATCTTCCAAATGAGCAAGTCACCAAACGATCTGGTTCTCCTAAGTATTCTGCTTTGGTTGGCCAGCGTTCCTGCTGTCTGCCTAGAAAGAGTTGTAGGGAAGATTCAATTTGCGCCTATCCTTGATCCTGCTGCTGCAGCTGGAGACCCAAGCCCCAAGAGAGGGGGATGCTGAGAGGGAGGCTGAGACCAGGGAGACACAGGAGGAATGCAGAGAGGCAGGCAGGGGCAGCGCAGGGCGTAAGGACAATGCATTCAGGAGAACACATCCTTTAATGGAAAGATTCTTGTAAATGTGTTATCCTTAGGAGTAGGAGAGCATGGGTGAAGAACGTGTTCCTAGAATCCTCCTTATGAAAGAACAAGTTATGCTTCCTTCTGTCTCTCTCTTTTTCATCTCCAGGGAGAAGCAGCAGCAGGAAGCAATAACCAAGGGCCTTCAATGTTCTTTTAAATGCCTTCACAAAGAACAAATGAAAAGTGGTCAATTAAACCAAAATAGGAAGTCACAGTTGCCGCCTGGCCAGCTGGGAGATAGACCAGTAACAACTTCCTCGTGGGATTGCGGGCAAGATTAAACAAGCTTGTGATTCGGAGATGTGTAGTCCAGCTCTCCGTGAAGAGTGATGATGAGGGTGCTACTAACAGCACTGCCATCAGATCTGTCACCCCAATCTGCCCTATCAGTCAGCTTCAACTCCTCCCTCCTCCCCACAGTCCTCCAGTACACCCAAAACCAGGATACTGCCCACATGAGGGTGACTCAAAGAGGCCTCAAGAATGCGAGAAGCATAGATGGAAGGAAGGAAGGAAGGAAGGGTGGAAGGGAGGGAGGGAGGGAGAGATGGAGGAAGGCAGGCCAGCCCAAGAGCTGGGCCATGGCATCAGCTCAGCCTCAGCTTCACAGCTGTGCTGAGATCACAGCACAAGCCCCATGTCTGCAACCCCTTTGCAGGCAGAATGGGATCCTCAGTGGACATGCATCAGCCAGGGAAGCCTGAAGATGGGGAGGCGGAGGCCACACACTGGTGGGGCCAGGCCAACCCTGCCCTGGGAATCCTGCAGACATCAAAGCATCCCATTAGGCAGTCAGAGCCTTGGCTTCTGGGTTCAGCCCCACCAAGCCACCGTAGGCTGCCAAGGCTTCAGAGCAGCAATGCCTCCAGGGAGCCAGTGTGCTCATCTGGCTGATGCAAAGCTCCAGGCTGCCTGAAATTACAGAAATTTCTTTTTGGCTTCCTTTCACCTCCTTCACTGGTTGTTTCTTCAAGCACTCAATACCTTTGGGGACTTAAAAGATTGAATTTCCAACCTTAAATGGCCAAGGGCCAGAGCCTGGCAAGTGAGTAATTCTCTGAGGACCATCTCGTCTAGTGGGGGCCTCTCTGCACTTCAGTCCCTGGCTCCCACCCCGTGGCCCTGAGCTCATCCCATGCCCAGCCTCGATTGCCCCAACAAGATGCCAGCCCTGGGGCTGACGGCTGCTACAAAACAGAATCCGGTTTGAAGCCCCTTATGAGACACCAGTAATTTTGTTCTCAATCAGGACTTATGGCCTTAATTTATACTTTTGGCGGGGATCTAGGAATGTTCCTTCTCATGCGAGTCTTAAAATCTAATTGAGGAAAAGTCGGTTGCCTAGACAATGGCATATTAAACTGTTCAGCAATAGCAAGGATTTATAAAAAATCATCTCTCGTCTCTTGGACTGGAGAATGCAATGAATCTCCGAGAATTTCAAGCCATGCTCACCGTGCCCAAATTGCATCAGGCGAGTAATGAGATGCGCAGAGGGCTGCAGGATTCTGACCCTGTAGGACTGTGTTCCAAGGCATTCCTGTCCCTGCGGTGACAAGTGTCTCCTGAGCACATACCCAAGAGGTGGCTTGGGGAAGAAGGCTGGGAGCCTGCTGAGGACCTGCCCTATCCATGCCTTGGTAGCCATGGCTCATCATCACCTTGAACCCTCACTATGTGCCCATGGGCTGGATCATCCCCTGGGCTTTTTTTTTTTTTTTTTTGACAGGCAGAGTGGACAGTGAGAGAGAGACAGAGAGAAAGGTCTTCCTTTGCCGTTGGTTCACCCTCCAATGGCTGCCACGGACAGCGCACTGCGTGCGGCCGGCGCACCGCGCTCATCCGATGGCAGGAGCCAGGTGCTAGGTGCTTATCCTGGTCTCCCATGGGGTGCAGGGCCCAAGCACTTGGGCCATCCTCCACTGCACTCCCGGGCCACAGCAGAGAGCTGGCCTGGAAGAGGGGCAACCGGGACAGAATCCGGCGCCCCGACCGGGACTAGAACCTGGTGTGCCGGCGCCGCAAGGCGGAGGATTAGCCTGTTGAGCCATGGCGCCGGCCCATCCCCTGGGCTTTTTAAACTCTCCATTATAGGGGCTGGCACTGTGGCATAGTGGCCTAAGCCTCCGCTTGCATTGCCAGCATACCACATGGGTGCCAGTTCATGTCCTGGCTGCTCCTCTTCCAATCCAACTCTCTGCTATGGCCTGGGAAAGCAGTAGAAGATGGTCTAGAGTGTTTGGGCCCCTGCACCCGCATGGGAGACCCAGAAGCAGCTCCTGGCTCCTGGCTCCAGATCGGCTCAGCTCTGGCCATTACAGCCATCTAGGGAGTGAACCAACAGATGGAAGACCTTTCTCTATGTCTCTCCCTGTTTGTAACACTACCTCTCAAATAACTAATATATTTTTTTAAAAATCTGCATTATGCTGGGTTTCTTTGGATGGCAAATCAAAGCAGCCCATTTTAGCTTGCTGAAGCTAAAGCTGGTATCTGTAAGGCACATGCTGCTACATCCCACAGAGTGAACCTAAAGCCGAGACCAGCACAGGAGCCATGCGGACTGCCTTTCTGCTGTGCCTCAATGACAGGGACTCAGCTCCCCAAGGCCCGCATCTCTCAGTTCACTAACAGAGAATTGGTGGACCTGGCCAAGATTGGACTCTGCTTTGGATCTGTCAGGAATGGCCAAGAGGGCGGAGACCTGCAGTGTAGACAAAACACAACACAGTTCATCCACAGCAAATTCAAGAGCTGTTTGCCAAGGTACAGGGCTTGTGAGCCAGCAGCCACTCTGAACGTGTTAAGGGAATGTGCATAGCTAGGTCAGGAGCTGAGGTCTCACAGATGCCCTCACTCATCTGTCTCTATCTCTTTATCTTTCAAATCAAGTTAAAATACATAAAATTTTAAAAAGAATTTCATTCAAAAATAGCATGGAAGGGATATGCTGGGCTAAATACTTTGCTGGTTATATAGCATCATCAAAGCCAGTTGGCTGAAAATCAACGTATGATACTGAACTTTCAAAGAAACCAAGACAAAAGGAAAGCCAACACTGAAATGACATGACATTGCAGCCAGAATTTACTCGATTTGGCCACACTCTGGACGTAAAATCTACCAAAGTTGACAATAGTGACCCCAAATCACAGGTACTGTAAAGAACACAGCTTTGGGAAAGCTTACGTGGTTTATTGATATTGTTACCAAGTCCTATTTCAATGGGTAGAGATCACTGTAGCATATAAAATTCTACAAAGTAGGAGTTGGCACTGTGGCATAGCAGGCAGAACCTACCACCTCCAACACCAGCATCCCATATTGGTGCCGGTTCAAGTCCTGGCTGCTCCACTTCCAATCCAGCTCCCTGCTAATGGCCTGGGAAAAGCAGTGGAAGATGGCCCAAGTGTTTAGGCCCCTGCCACCCACACATCGGAGACTTGGATGAAACTCCTGGCTTCAGCCTGGTGCTGGTCATTGCAGCCATCTGGGAAGTGAACCAGTGTCTCTCCTTCCCTCTTTCAAAATAAATAAATAAATCTTTAAATAAATTCTACAAAAGTAAATCTGCCTTTGTGCTAAGAAATAGTCACAGGAACTGTTTTTTTACATTCACCCTTTCAAACACTCAGTGCGAAAAATCTCTAAGGCTCAATTCCAGTCCCTGACTTTGATTAGAATCCAAATGGATTATGCTCCACTTGTGCTTTTTGTTCTAACTACACAGAGCTAAAAGCCACAGCTTTTGGTGAGTGACAAGAAACATCCTCAGGATCACACCACAGTCTAACAAGCACTGCAAACTTTTAAAGCATCAATTATGGCGAAACACAGCAGGCCAATTATATCCCAGAGAGGACAAGGGATAAGAAAACTGCTGTAACTTCAGAGGACACACATGGATAGCCTACTTTGTGCTGGGGACTCTGCTCTCCAACACGTATACAAAGTCTTTGGAGAGCCTGTTTCTGGGGCTTAGGCTGTGCAGTGATCCAGGGGCTGATCCCTTCCCCCTTTGCCTGCTCCAGAGTTTTAGAAAGACATTCTCTAATCATGGAATGTACTAAATTGGCCCACAGCAGACAACAGAAAGCTGCGTATACTGTTGGGGAGTGGGTGGCGGGAGCAGGCTTGATGGACAGTCATTGTTCCGGTGAAGATGGCGTCTTTCAAAGACCACCATTGTCAGGTCTGCACTCTATAAATGACTGTGTCGTGTTAATATTTTAGCTGTCAAGAGAATTATTATTACTGGTATTGAGATACACTAGCTAGCATTTATTGACTGTTCAGCGTGTACTACACACTGGCTACATTTCATTTAATCCTCCTCTAACTCCAATCACTGTTAATTTCCCAATACCCTTATTAATTGCCCAGTTTACACAGCTCAGGAAACTGAGATGATCAACTTTCCAGGGGGTTCCGACAGTCAAGAGTTAAACCTAAAGGGTGGGATTTAGGCAAGGGGACAGGGGCAAAGGAACAGGGGCAGTGACTCTTCACAGAATATTCCAGAAAAGCTAAACTTGCAACAGTGTGCTCAGGGGGGAGTAGACTGCCACACACAAGGACAGCTGCGAGGAGCCGGTCTGTTTTGAACATACAACGTGTGAGGATGTGTGTTACTTGAGCTCCTTCTCCCTGTTTCCTACATCTTGGAATTCTTTCATCCCTTCCTATAAAAGCCCAGGCCAACTGCTGCCCAGAGAAGCAGTTTCTCTGCAGGAATGGACCTTCCCTCTGCCTCCTGTTCTTGTCAGTAAATAAGGCTTTCCTCTCAGCAACTCTTGCTTGAAGCCGAGTAGTTGGAGACATCCCATGTGAACTGACCTCTGTCCACTAACAAGGGGGTCAAGGGCCAGGAACCAGAACCCAGATCCAGCCAATCCATAGGGTCCTGTTCTAAACCACCTCTCCAAATTGCCTCTATTTTAGCTGGAAGGAATTTTTAAACAAATATAATCTTTCAAGGACAGCACGTGACAGGAAGTTGTAAGTGAGAAACCCGCTGGGTATGTGGACATGGGCACAGCCAACCCCAGAAAACTCACTTTTCAATCACCTACCAGTAGGTCAGGTGCAGCCTGAGTTAACCCTGGGAGCCTGCAGGGGCTCAAGAGTGACTGACAGCAACTCTGCCAGGGAGTGTGAGTGAGAATCAGCTCCTCCCCAGTCCTCCTCTCCCACCCCATGTAGCCGGGGCCCTACCCCCACCCCTCTAGCAGACAACTGCTGTTATGTTAGCTGAAGACATCAACAGCAGGGGCCTCTGAAGTGGAGACATGCGGCAGAGCTTAGGACAACGGCTTTAAGAATGCGTACCCTTGAGAGCACGTGGGCTCTCCCACTCCTTAACTATGCTTCAGGCTGGCTCTAAGAATGGGGCAGCCAGGTGAAGGAACTCCAGGAAGGAGGCTGTAACAGACTTCTCTGGGACATCACCAGCCTTCAAGAACAGACCTAATGACCTGAAGCCAGTGTTATCCACAAGGAAACTGTCCAGCCACATGGCCTTCTACAGAACCAGAACGAACTGCCTGCAAGAACAACCCACCGGTGGTCTTGGAGTTTGCTAGCAGCTGCTCAGAGCCCCACTGTTCAATATAAACCAATGAACAGGGATCAAAAGACAACTGAGAAAATACTATCAATAAAAAGAAATAACTTGAAAGAAACACTTAAAAGAGGGACTCTGCTGCATCATAAAAGAAAAATACATTTCATCAAAACAAGTCCCGAGTGCTGGGGAAAAAAGGAGAGAGGCATTGGGAGAACAGACAGCCCTTGCGAGATTCTGAACCACACACATGAAACTGGAAGTGGGAAAAAAAATCAATGGGAGGCTTGAAAGAAACTGAGCAAAGTTTCCAGGAAGTGGAGGAGGAAAGCTAGGAGACAGAAAATGGAGACAAGGTATTAAATAAGTGACAACTGTAAGATGCACTGCATGAAAACAGGAATGCCACAAAGAACAGAGAAGTCAGAACGAAGAACTAATTCAAGACAGTTTCCTAGAGCAGAAGTCAAGAGTTTTCCAGACCGAAAAATTCCATTGTATTAGAGGAAGCAGACGCCATATTAAAGAGAGAAAGTAGATACTTCACGTGCCAGGAACTAGAATCAGGATGGCTTCAGGCTATCAAAGGCAATATAACCGGTATGCTAAAGAATTGTTTTTTATCTAGAAATTGACATTCCGAGTATCAATCGTTAGGGTAAAATAAAGACATTTCAAACACCTGAATTCTCAAGACATTTGGGAACAGACTTATGTGAGAAAGCTTGCAGAGGACGGGCTCCAACCAAACAAGGGAGCAAATGACAAGGAAGGTGTGGGCTCTGCTAACCCAGGGGTAGGAAAAGTGACAGTGACAAACGAAGAGTCTAGAATGGTGGGTGAGGTGTGCCTAAGGCAAAGACTTTGGCAGTCAACAAGGCACCGTGAGGGAGATTCTTCAGGAAGATGAGATGAGCTGGAAGGAAATGAATGGGAGCATGCCGAGAGGAGAACTGGACAAGTGGGAGACCAGGAAGAAGCACCTGGCTCCTGGCTTCCGATCAGCGATGGCAGCCATTTGGGGGGTGAACCAACGGAAGGAAGACCTTTCTTTCCCTCTCTCTCTCACTCACTCACTCTATATGTCAAATTAATTAATTGATTTAAAAAAAAGAACTGGACAACTGCAACAAAGTCTGGCGTTGAATGAGTGATAATCAGGCAGGAAGCTTATCAAGCCAACAAGCAGAAACAGACCACGATTCAACAAGGAGGAAAACCCACTGCTGAGGAGACAGAGTATTTACAGAGCGTTCTGCGGTGCAACTGTTGAGAGCATCCAAATAGGGACCGGCGTGGTGGAGCGGAGGGTTAACCCACACCCTGCGACACCCGCATCCCATAAGAGACCCAGGTTGATTGCTGGCTGCTCCACCTCTGGCCCAGCTCCCTGCTAATGTGCCCAAGTGCTTGGGTCCCTGCCACTCACAAGGGAGACCTGGATAGAGTTCCTGGCTCCTGGCTTTGGCCTGGCCCCGGCTGTTGCAGCCTTTTGGGAGAATGAACCAGCAGATGGAAAATACCTCTGTCTCTCTCTTTCCTCTCTCTGTGTCACTCTAACTTTCAAATAAATAAAATCTCTAAAAAAATCAAAGAACATCTTCATAGCCATAGGAAGGGCCAAACATTGACAGAGTTCAGACTGTAACTGGACCACACTGGAAAGATTGGGTGCACATGTGTGGAGGGGATGGGGCAGGAGACAGTGTGGTCTCCATCTTCCCTCGACTTCATACAAACCTAGATAATAAAGAATAAGAGCACATTCTTCCGAGAATTGGAAATAAATGCCAAAAGCATCAGCTGGAACAACTGAACATGTGTTTTTCTGGGGAGTGAGAAGACTGAGGCAAAGTTGGAGGAGTGCTCATTTCCATAGCCAAACCTTTTTTGCTCTTTATATTATGAGCTTACATAACTTGATGAAAAATTAATATTTAAAGGAAACCACTAGACTGAATTAGCTTAAATGCTTTTCACTACACCCAGTACTTAACAAATCAACCTAATTAAATCAGTCCTCCCTTAGGGTTTGTACAGTCTTTTTTTATCTGTTTTTAAGTAAGTAAATCCCTTGCTAAGGAATAAAGTGTCAGCACCACAGGAGAACCCATGGATCCATAGAAAGCCTGGATTCAAATCCTACCTGTGTATATACTATACAGTTATTAAAACTCTTTGGGTCTCAGTTTTTCAATCTGTAAAATGGAAATACAGAGGCCAATGCTGTGATGTAGTATGTTAAGCCTTGGCCTATGGTGCCAGCAGCACCGGCATCCCACGTGGGTGCCAGTTCGAGTCCCAGCTGCTCCTCTCCTGATCCAGCTCTCTGCTAGTAGCCTAGGAAAGCAGAGGAAGATGGCCCAAGCTCTTGGGCCCCTGCACCCACATGTGAAACCCAAAAGAAGCTCCTGCCTTCGAATTGGCCCAGCTCTGGCCGCTGTGGCCATTTAGGGAGTGCACCAGCAGATGGGGGACCTCTCTCTGTCTGTAACTCTGCTCTCAAATAAATTAGTGAATCTTTTAAAAATGCAAATACTGATATCTAACTGCTTGTAAAAGGACTGTAATATCAAGGACCTGTACAGTACATGGCACAGAGTAGGTAGCCAGCAAATTGGAGACTAAGAAAACATTAAGATAGTGTTTGTTTTCTTTTGCTGCTGTAATAAATTAACAGATACATTGCCTCACAGCTCAGAAGTCTGAAATCCAGGGGCCAGAGAGCTGCTTCCACCTGGAGACTCTGGAGGACAAGTTCATGTCCTTCACCTTCCCAGCCTCTAGAGGTTGCATCATTCTGGTCTCTGCTTCCCTCATCATTGTGCCTCTGCCTGGCTCACTCCTGCCTCCCTCTGAGGAGGCCCCTTGTTGATGTGGGCAGGTAGGTGGATAGCAGAGAGGAGCTGAGGCTCAACAGCACCGCCCTGCAGCAGGCTGGCATGGCTCACAGTGTGACAGCCACAGCTGGCCCATGCAGGAGCCTTGGGTGACGGGTGCAGCAGCCACAGCTGTCCCTGCATGACAGCCCACCCCATCCTGCATGACAGCCTAGTCTGCACCATGCAAGCTCAAACGCCTTCTTCAATACCACCCAAACCTCCCTCTCTGTACACTGCCCAAACTGGTCTTCCACGCAGCACCAACCCCACACCTGCATTCTCTGCCTTGTAGTGGAAACTGCAAGTTCCCCAATATTGCAAGCTTACAACCAGCACCACTGGACATATCCAATGGGACTGCGGACTGTGTCCCTACAAAGATCTTAAGGTCATTATAATGTCATTTTAATAAAATTACCATGACTGGCATTCCCACTCCCATAATGCACTTGACACCATGATGCTTCTGAAATTTCCAAAGAGAACAGAAAGGAACTGCACTCAAGTCCCACCCCAAACTCCACCCTCTCTGAATATTCAATTAAGCCCCATCCCAGACACCACCTCCTATGCCTCTTGATAGTTTAATAGGACTGTCTGAATCTTGTTGGGGGTTTTTGCTGTTGTTCATATTCTTTATCTGTCTCTCTTTGCCTCTCTGAATTGCCCACACTTCTGTCTTGAACATGTACTTTTCCTTTGCTTTAAATAAAACCTGCTTTCCTGCAAACCCTAACACTGCCTCCTTGAATTCTTTCACACGTGGAGACAAGGATGTGGAACAAGCCTACCCAGAGATCACCTCTCACAACATTATGAGACTTTGGGCCTAACCCAATTAAGCAGAATCATCTTTCCATCTTATGATCCTTAACTGAAACTTAGGGCCAAAGCCTGTTTTCCGCATTAGGTGACACATTCAAATTTCAGGGACTCAAACATAGATATCCTGTGGGCTATCATTCAGCCTATCACAAGGATTAAATTGATTTTTAGGAAAAAATGGGGGTAAATCAGTTTGCTATTCTCTTCCTTTTAAAAATTTTCTTCAAAATTCAAAGAATGAAACATGTTTTCATATTCATTGAAATATGGACTACTTTAAGGAATTACTCATATTTTCAATGTGACAGTTTTGATTGATTTTTCAAGTCATGGTTTTTCAGAGGCACATATTAAAAGATTCACACATAAAATGCCATCAAGTCTTGATTGCTTCAAAATAGTATTGCATAGAAGGAACGGGCAGAATGAAAAATAACCAAATAATTAAGGAAGCTGAAAACAGGTCTACAGGGGTTCACTGTGCTTAGGTATTTAAAATGTTCTGTCATATAATCACTTTAAGTAGCACTCTGACCTCACAATCAGCCCTGAATGCACCCTGGTCTGGCTGATACGTCCAGGAGAGCATTTCAGGCATGGAAAGCCAAGACACTGTGGTAAGAAATGTTCTACATGAAGGATCTCTGTGACAGAAACCTCAGTGGAAAGAAGTGGCCAAAGAACAATGCACTTTCCTCTGGAGGGAGAACTTCCACTTTGCTTATGGCCTTGTCTAAACACTGACAGAAACAGGATTCAAAAAGCTTCCACAGCCTTGGTAGTGCTTCTCAAGAGCCTCAGGTGGGAACTGACATCATACATAAGAGTGTTAATTGTTAAATTAACAACAGGAGTCACTGTGCACTTACTCCCCATGTAGGACCTCTGTCCTCAGTGAGTTGTATTATGAGAGTTAACTGTAGAAGTTCTCAGTTTTGTGTTCTGTACTTAGTACAGAGTTGGTCTTCTGTGTACAAAGTTAATTGAAAATGAATCTTAATGGAGAATAGGACTGGGAAGGGGAGAGGGAGGTGGAAGAGGAGTGGGTGGGAGGGAGGGCAGGTATGATGGGAAGATTAACTACATTCCTAAAGCTGTAGGCATGAAATTTGTACTCATTAAATAAAAGGCTTCTTTGGGGAAAAAATGTTCTGCCATTAAAATACTTTTAACATTCACCTTTATATTTGCATACTCTATTTCCCTAACTTCATGTGCCTCAAGCTTTAATATTACTCTACTTCCCACTTTATTTTTCTTCCATATTTTGTTTCACCATTTCCTTCTGGAGCGAATACTAATGATGACATATGGTGCAATAATCGTTTGTGCTTCCCAACAACCCAATGATGTATAGCTATTACCCTCATTTTGCAGATGAGGGAAATGAGAATAAGATGAACTACCTAGCCCTGGGCCAGGTCTTGCTTGGAGCTGGAGTCCAAACGCCCGCTTCATCCGTTTGAAATGAGGGATTTCATGAGATAACGTGTGGTCCTTGCACAAAGAACACATCTGATATGTCAGGCCTTACAACCAAAAAAAGAGATGACGAGAAAGTAGCAACTGCATCAACTCTTCTAGCAAGAGACTCGTTTCTGCGAAAGGAAGACAAGGAGCTCACCGAGGCTCCGAAGGCTGTGGAGGGGGGCGCAGGTGACGCACTCTCCAGTCTCCACACCCATTTTCCCTAAGGGCTTCTCCCCTCCCCCTCACTTCTCCCATTTCCCCTGATTTCCTTCAGACTGCTGTGTAGGGTGAGGGAAAAGAGAAAGGGGTGACTAAAGGAAAACACACCCAGAATAGAAAACTCGCCCAGCTGGCCAAACTCAGCAGCTCCGCGTCAGTAATCCAGCAATATTGCTCACCTGCCCTCCCTCCGAGGTTCACCTGTCTCCAGCCAAGACCGCCGCTCCCATCCACCACAATTCTCCATCTGCCTAAAGGGGGACGCCTCCCCCAAGCTGGTTGGTGGGATGATTCCACTCCGCCAAGGAGACCCAGCTCACTTACCATCTAAGAGGTCCTCATCGCACATACTCCGAGTTGTCGGATGCTCTGCAAGCACACGGTGGTCCTGGGCTCTGGAGAGGAAAAAGGTTCCCATGGCTCCCGTCTCCTCCTGTTCATCCATCGCCCAGTAAGTGGCACTCCTCCCCAGCAGGCCACGTGTGAGGGGGGGATGCCAGAACTCCACCATGCTCGGATGCAGGAAAACAACATGGAGGAGGAAGCGCCTGGTAATGTAACCAAGCTGGAGGCACAGGAACAGGGGCAGAAAACCTGAAATTGGTTGCTCTTTCTTAAGCTTGTCTCTCGGAGGACGTTCTAGGAAAGTTTACCTGGCACGACTGCACCCAGGGGAGGCCAGAACCACCACCCCCCAACACACACACACACAACCTCCCCACAAAATGAAACCTACAAGAAACCAGTCCGAGTCGGAGTTTCCACCGTGACCGTGGCTTGGACAGGAAGGGCCCTCCTGCTCCCTCCCATCTGCTTCCTGGTCACTCCCCTAACCCTTTTTCTCACAGCCCTGGCCAATAGCCTCTCCGGGAGGCAGTCTCTCCGAGAACCCCTCCCTTCCCACTGCCTTCTTCGCTCATCACAGGTGAACACAGCTTCCCTCGGAGTGACTCCAGCTCGTAGCTGGTTATTTGGTGACACCCCAAGGGAGCGGCCCCACTTGTGTCCACTAACAGTGGGAATTATAAACGTCCTCCCACCTGCTCTGCCCACTCTGGGCAAGTGAAGAAATCGTTCACAGCCCAGCGGTGAGATCTACATCCGATACCTGCACAGATCCGGATTTTGTCTGATCTGAAACGCGAAACCACCAAACGAACAGGGACAAGAACAAAGCTCTATGAAGGTGAGCACCCCGCAGCTGGCAAGTGCCATCTGTCTGGTGATGCAAGCCACGCTCCTTCCACCAGACTCCTTTGGGGAGCTCCGTTTCTCCCGTCAGGACTTGTGTATCCATCAGCCGGCTCAGGAAGTGGAGATGTCCAGGGATACCCTCCTGAGACACAGACTGGATGCCAGCAGTTCAACAGCTCTTGAGAGCCTTGGCCCTAGAGAGGCAACAACCAAAAGACTTGCACGTGAATGGTCACCAGCATAGCGCTTCAACATTTCCCGAGAAAGTGTTCAGAATTGCTAAGCTAGCTAGTTGAGTCCTTCTTAATGGGTGTACATGTGGCTAAAACAGCTTATAAAAATGATAATCTGGGGCCGGCCCTGTGGCGCAGCGGGTTAACGCCCTGGCCTGAAGCCATCCCATGTGCACGCCAATTTGAGACCCGGCTGCTCTACTTTCAATCCAGCTCTCTATTGTGGCCTGGGAGAGCAGTGGAAGACGGCCCAAGTCCTTGGGTCCCTGCACCCACATGGGAGACCTGGAAGAAGCTCCTGGCTCCTGGCTTCGGATCAGCACTGTTCCAGCCATTATGGCTGATTGGGGCGTGAACCATGGATGGGAGACCTCTCTCTCTCTCTCTGCTTCTCCTCTCTCTCTGACTCTCAAATAAATAATCTTTTTTTTTTTTAAAAAAAAAAAAAAAAAAGAGGGAGAGAAAACACAGCTTGCTCTAACAAATCTGATTATAAATATTATTTCTTTTAAAAAAAATGACAATCTGTCCTGTTTAGGCTGTTTGTGAACCCTCAAAGAGGATGCTTTGTAAATCATAAAAAAGCATTTTGTGATGACAGCTGCCCTGGTTAGGAATTGGGGATGGGAGGTTGGGGAGGAAGAGGTAAGATAGCGGGAGAAGGTGTCTGGAAGGTACCCAGGAGCCCCACGAGGACGACTGTGTACCCAGTGAAGAGGTGTGGGGCTCCCAAGGGACTGGAAGACACATCATTTTGTCTAGGCAAAAAACAATCACATGATTCATTCATTTCCAAGAGTACTTGGTCATGATAGTGTCTGTTAGCACTCGGCTCTGCTTGCACCTGCTTCCATGTTCTGCTCTGGGTTATGGAGCTGGGGGCTTGGGAAGGTACCCAAACCAGTGGGGTTCCAGGGAGATGGGTGGCAGAGAGGAAGCAGCAGGGTGATCACAGATGTTCTTCATTAGAGAGCACGAGCCTGGACCTCACAGGCCAGGGTTCCTGCCACAGGCTATGGCTTCCCCTGCCAGTCACCCCACCCAAAGCTGCCCAGTTTGCTGAAAGTTGGCAGCAGTTATCTGCAAGTTCTAGACATCTAGAAGCAGCAGCAACTTGCTGGCTCCTTGCACCACAGCTATGATGGTTAACTGCAGAAAGGTCCAACTTCTGCTCCTTGAGTTCTTTTGCCAGTTTTTCCAACAATGAGTTCCATTGGGCTTCTAGAAAGCTCTGAGAGAAGAGTCATAGCATGGCGTCCAAGAGGCCTATGGGATGCCTTCACTAAAAAAAAAAAGTGAGTCAGTGAGTTTCTTCAGAACAAGATAAGTCACCCTGTCTGTGCTCTTTAGTAAAAGATTTGATAATTTGCACCTGTTCCTGATGGTGCCTGGAATGGGATTCATTGATTCAACCTGCTCACAGAGCTGCAGCATGCCTACATGATCAGCTCATTGTGAGACACCCACACCATGGTTGGTCTCTCTGATACAGAGTACACACACATGGTTAGTCTCTCTGATCTGCCCCACCAATGGAGATGTGAGACCTGAGGACAAAGAAGTCAGAGGCTGAGATCTCTGAGCTCATCTCTGTTGTGTGCTGCTGCTGTGCTGTGTGTACGGATGTTTATGAAACAGTCAAGTGGAGATGTTGAGCACATATTCTCCTATATGATTTGGAGCTCAGAGGAAATACTAGGGAGGAAATACATATTTGGAGGTCATAAACATAACGTTATTTATAGTTTCAGGAATAAGGGTTTGACTTTGTGCACAGTGGTTAAGTTGCTGTTTGGAGTGCCCACATCCCGTCAGAGTGCCTGGTTCACATCCCGGCTACTCCACTTCCAATCCAGCTTTCTAAAAATGCACATTGCGGGAGGCAGCGGGTGACGGCTCACGTAGCTGGGCCTCTGCCATCCATGTGGGAGACCTGGAGAGAGTTCCCGGCTTCTGGCTTTAGCCTGGTTCAGCCCCGGCTGTGGAAGACATTTTGGGGAGTGAACTATAGAATGGAAGATCTCTCTTCCTTTATGTATCTGCCTTTCAAATAAGTGAATAAAATATAAACAAATAAAATTTGAAAAGATAAAGTTTTGGAGGTAGATGATGGCAGAGAAGACACAGAAATCTGTGTCCCTCTAAGGTTGCAGTGCAGAGATGGGAGAGACGCCAAGAATGTAGCCATGTGGCACCCCCAGAGACAGTGCATGACGTGCTCTAAGGAGAGAGTGCTGTGCCACATCAAGTGATTAGTGAATTGATTGGAACATCGCTGTAACGTGGGGGCTGAAACTCCATCACAATATTTGGCAACATAGAAATCACTGGTGACTAAAATAATGCATGCTTCCAATAAGGCAAATTCAAGAGAGAATGGAAGGCAAAAAGGGGGGGGGGGAGGATTAGGGGACTTGGACAATTCTTCTGAGGCACATTTTGAGGAAATGGCAGGAAATCAGAAGCCAAGAGATTTTTTTAAAGTGGGAGATATTATGCAACGCTTATGTGATGATGTAAGTGACTGAGCAAGGAGAGGAAGTGATAATGCATCATCCCTTGTGTGAGGTCTGAGAGTAGACAAGATGGCAGGGGCTTCAGGATGCACATGGAGGGCTGGCCTCAACCAGGAACGTCAACAGTTCTTCCTCGGGCAGGTGCCTGGCGAAACAGTTCAGTCACTGCTGGGGATGCCTGCATCTCCTGCTGGAAGGACTGTTCAAAGCCTGGTTCCTCCACTTGTGAGCCATCTTCCTGCTCACATGCACCTTGGGAGGCAGCAGATAATGGCTAAACTCCCAAGTCCGTTCTTTCTACATGGGACACCTGGATGGAGACCCTGGCTGTCGGATTTTGAATGGCCCAGCCCTGTTGCAGGCATTTGAGTACTGAAACAGTGGATGGAAGACCCCCTCACCTCTGTGTGTGTGTGTGTGTGTGCCTTTAGAATAAAGTCAAAATAAATAAAACCTTAGACAAGTACTCCGGTGTTAACAGGAGGAGGTGCAGAATGTGTGGTTGTGCAGAGGTGGTAAGAGGAGCCTGCAGATGCTCTTATCTGATGGCTTCTGCTTCTTCAGGGACACAGGCAGCAGCATCCTCAGCAGGGAGGGAGTCTGAGGGAGGAGGTGTTGGAGACGTAAGTGTGAAACAGTTATCTAACAGGCTGGAAACACGAAGGCCCGCTTGATAGTGCCTGTCAAGAACCTAAAATGGCACCAGTCAACATGGTTTCATCGAGTTATTTTCTCCTCCGAATCCACACAGCTACTTGAGTCAAATGCAGCGTAAGTAGAATTGGGTTTCATGGGGTTGCGTGGCCAGGTGAGTGGGTCAGAGAGGAGAGACAGACCCAGGCAGTGGGGGTACAAACAAGTAAACACATCTTTACTTTTAAACAAGTTGTCAACCCAATTTTACAGCTAACGGATGGGACATAAAAGTTAATACTAATGTCTTACCAGACACTGGAGTAGGGCTGAGTGTGGGCTATAGGCTTATTTATTTATTTACTTGTTTATTTGTTTGAAAGAGTGACAGAGGGACAGGGAGGGAGACAGAGATATCTTTCATCTGTTGGCTCATTCCTGAAATGATCACAATAGCTGGGGCGCAGCCAGGCTGAAGCCAGCAAGCAGGAACTCCATTAGGGTCCCCCACACAGGTGACAGGAACTCAAGCACTTGGTCCATCATCTGCTGCTGTGCTCTGCGCACCAGCAGGGAAGTAGAGCAGCTGCGATGCCAACCAGCTCCAATAGGGGATGTGGTGTCCCGAGCAACAGCTTAACCATGCCACAGCACTGGCTCCAGGCTATGGGTTTTGAGGCGATGACCATACCATCTCCATCACTTACACGGGGCAGTGAAGCCAGTGTCTTAGCCCCTCCAAACCTCAGTTTCCTCACCTGTAATATAAAATAATCTTCAAAATTCATGGAAATGGCACATTAGATTTTAATTCCCTTTTCCATGAGTTTGCTGAAGTGCCCTTGCATGATTATCATTCTTACCTAATTTTTAAGATTTCTAGAAGGCTTAGACTATCACATATAAAGGTCAACATGTACTATTGGTAAAACTGGATTAACAGGGTAACTCCTACAATAATAGGAGTTGTTACTGAGTTTTCCTAATCTAGCTTTGATCATTCCGTAAACCAGACAAGGAGATCCAGCCCCAGGATGAGTGCCCAGTGGGTCTGAGGGCACCAAGCCAAGAGCCAATGCTGGGAGGCCCTGGAGAGGCCATTCCAATCAATTCACGAACATCTGCTTTGTCCCCAAGCCTCCCGCCCATGTTGACACAAGTGGCCATTAGGGGACAATGGGCCACGGGAGAGGTAATGGGCTGGACGGAAGCAGCGGCCCGCTGGGTTTGGCCCTTGAAGAGATAGTGTTGTAATCAATGGCGGGTTGTCACTTGTATCTGGGTTGAGTGTGGACAGAGGTTCCACGTTATCACTCTTGGGTCTACTCTGGGAAATTACCTGGGAGGGGCTCAGCTCAATCAAGGAGCTGCCAAGTCTCAAATGCTTCCCGTGGACCTGCACAGGAAGCACCACTGACAGCAGGAGTTCTACTGGCTGGTTCATGCTGTGTGGCTGGGAATGGCAAAAGCCCTGTTCTCGAAGAGGAAGGAGAGCCACCCAAAACCCTCTGACTGAGCTGATCCACCGTTACTGAGCTGGAATCAAAGCTTTGCCCTGGGAATTCTGACTCATTATTTCCTCTTGTTTGCAAATGACCAGGATGCAAACCAAAAGAAGGCCTGACTTGTTTTAGGTCCCGCTTGGCTGTAAGGTGGCCACGGCTCACTTGTTTAACTTTTCTCTGGATTAAAAACTAAGAATAAAGGGTTATAGCTTACAATTGTTCCAGGTTATGGGATGATTCCATGTGCTAACTAATTTACGTTTTTATTTGTAATTCTTGGAATGTCCAAAGAGACAGATTTTGTGTTCTGTTTATTGTGTTTTCTTAATGCCTCTGTTAAGTTCTGGTTATTTAAAAGCAGTTAGATTTTTTATAAAATCCTACAGGTGCTTTCTAAAATACTGTGTGGAATAGGCAAGTGCCTCTTATTGTTGGTTAATGAGATCATAATTGTAAACATGGCTATTTGAAGTCATTTGTCACCCACAGTTTTGTATATCAGATTTACTGCTCATGGAAGTTAAAACATTGTTGTTTCTGTGTTTAAATGTGTCCTCTTAGGTTCCAAAGAACTTCTTTTTCCCTGACCTCCATTGTATCCAATACCTTGGACAGTTTTTGTAAGCAGATAAGCCAATAATATATTACAGGTTCCAACTTAGAAAAACTATGGTTAATTCAAATTACTAACAGCAGAAAGGAATTCTAAATGATTGCTGGTAACTAAAAAAACAGATTTTAAGAAACTATTGCTGAAACTGCTTTATTGTTCTACCTTGTATAGATCTGGGCCTCCTAGCTGGCAAGGCCTTAAAGCCCACCTGATTATTATCAAGCCCCCCGTAAGTTTCTATTTGCCTCTCAGTGGGAAAACCTGCTCATGGTTTAGACAGCACCTTTCTTAGGTCCTCTAACAGTGAGTCTGTCCTTTGTTCTAGACCCTGTCTGGCCCACTCCGGGCCTCGTTCCTTTATAGGCATAGCCTCTACTCTTACATCACTGGCTCTTCTTCCAGCCAATGTGTGCTGGTGGTCCTCTCCCCCTTTTAACATTGTATGATTGTTCAGAATTCGGTCTCCAGACAAACCCCTCTCCCCACAGGAGGCGAGCGGCCTTTCTCCCAGGCTTGGCCGGGTTCAGCTTCACAGCCTCCCTCTCCTCAGTGGGGACCTCAGGAACAGCTTTGGGCCACGACGTTATCTCCACCAACCGACTCCAAAACAACTCGCACAGTTACAAGAGGAGGTCACTGGGTCCCCTGAGAGCTCAGCTGCCGCCATCCACGGTCTCAACAACAGGCGTGGTACCACAGAACAGACCGCTTACCGTATAACAGCAAAAAAGGGGGGAGGGATGAGAAACTTGTGTTTTCTGGAAGAATAACATTACTATTAAGTTACTCAATCAGGCCAGGTAAAGCAAAATGTTAAAACACTCCGACAAATTGCCACGTCTGTTAAACAACAAGCCCTAGGGTCCAAAAATGCCCTCCTTCCTCCCTCCCCATGGAGCCCTAGCATCACTTGGTTAATGCTGCTCCTAGCACCACTGGCTGCTTCTGTCACCCTGGCTTTTATACTACTTGTCTGTTTAAGTGTTTACAGGAGTTGATAATGGAACAAACCAAAGCCTTCACCAACCAGGCAGTTAACCAAATGCTACCACAGGGATATACTCAACTCCCACCCGGGAGATCATGACTTGAGATGTCTCCCCATCAGTGGAGAATGACTCGTCACCCCACGTCAGCAGGAAGTAGCTCTGGAAGACACATCATTGTCCCTCAACCTCCCCTGGGCTTTTAGGGTCAACGTAATCCCACACAACACTTGCTTTACAAAAAACAAAAGGGGAGGATGTTAATGAAATGGTGCCATCTTATATGAAGTGCCACCTTAAGCCCCAGGCACCATCTTAGGCTCTGGCCCAGTTGCCATCTTGTACAATAAGCTTCGATCTTAAGCCCAGCCTGGCTTACTAGAAGTCGAGTGACCAAACGGCACAACCACAAGCGTCAACTCCACCCCCACTGCTTCCACTTCCCAGCCCTGCAAGGCTATAACAAGACCTGCTTTCCCGCACACTCTCTCTTTCCGCTCTCTCACCCTCTCCCTCCAGCCTGTCAGTTCCCCACCACCACAGCAAACCTTTTCCCTAATAATAAGTAAGTAAATAAATAAAGGACTATAGCCATTGCAGTCTGTCTGAATAATGGGTAACTATGCAGTTGTTAAAAATGGTGCTGGAATTCCTGTAGAATACTGGACCACCAAACTGTATATTTGTGAGGGAGGGGACATGTATGTGCACACACATACACACTAATGTAGGGATAGATACACAAAAAGCTTACCACTAATCATCTCTAAGCCAGGGTTCTCTCAACTCTGGGTGCCTAACATGGATGAAAACGTCTGTTTCCAGTGGTGAGATGATGGAAAATTTTAATTCTCTCTTTATGACTATCTGTACTTTCTTCATTAAATATACATTAGATAATTTTTAAAATGTAAAAAAATGAAAACAGGCAAAAACCAGGCATTACAGATCTCCCTGTAATGGCTTAAAAAGTGACAAAACAATAACGTCCAAGGGTAGAGGAAGAGTTAAATATGATATGGCAGACTCATACAGCACCGTATTAACTAGCACTAAGATTTCATTTTGAAGAACGTGTGACACCATGGGATGCTCTCCTGATGTCACTCCAGGTTCTTCCTTTCTGGACACGGGCTGAAAGCTTAAGGAGATACATTTGCCAAACGCCAGCATGGCTTGGGTCCCACAGTGACCGGGTTTCAGACAAGCAGATTCCTCAGCTGCTGCTTCTGCTACCAGCTCTTGGCCAGGGGTGTCCAGGAAGCTCAGGCTGACACCTGCTATTCTATTCCAGGCAAGCAGCCTGTAAGACACTAAGCTTCTGAAATAAACCCCTTTCTGTGTAAAACAGAATTACACATAGGGGAAAGGTTTACTGCCATGTTTGTTAGTTCATTTTCCTTCTAAAAAGTGAGGTACAAAAGTCTACCCAGAGGATTTATACTGCAGTGTTGAAAAAGATTAACAGCCCTATACAGAAACAGACCAGAAGGAAATGCAACCAAAGTACAGCAGTGACTGTCTTTGAGCACTGAGCTCATGTGAGAGCCTTTTTCTCCTTTTGGATGTTTCTGTCAGTGCAACCATTATGGAAAGCAGTATGGCGAGTCCTCAAAAAACTAAAAATGGATTTCCTACATGACCCAGCTATCCACTTCTGCGAATATATCCAAAGGAAATGAAGTCAGCACGTGAAAGAGACCCCTGCACTCCCATGTTTACAGGATCCCAATTCACAATAGCAAAGACAGGGAATCAACCTAGATGTCCATCAACTGATGACTGCATAAGGAAAATGTGATACACACACACACACACACACACACACACACACACAAACACCTGATGGAATATTTGTCAGGCCATAATAAAGAATGAAATCCTGGCCGGTGCCGCGGCTCAATAGGCTAATCCTCCGCTTGCGGTGCCGGTACCCCGGGTTCTAGTCCTGGTCAGGGTGCCGGTTCTGTCCCAGTTGCTCCTCTTCCAGTCCAGTTCTCTGCTGTGGCCCGGGAAGGCAGTGGAGGATGACCCAAGTTCTTGGGCCCTGCACCCGCATGGGAGACCAGGAGAAGCACCTGGCTCCTGGCTTCGGATCAGCACGGTGCACCAGCCGCAGCGGCCATTGGGATGTTAACCAACGGAAAAGGAAGACCTTTCTCTCTGTCTCTCTCTCTCACTGTCCACTCTACCTGTCAAAGAAAAAAAAAATGAAATCCTAACATTTGTAATAAAATGGGTGGAACTACAGATCATTACACTAAATCAAATAAACCTAGAAAGACAAATACCCACATTTCTATAGACCTAGAAAGACAAATACCCATATTTTCTATTTGTGGAAATTTATATATATACACACACACACACACACACACATATACACACAATAAATAAAATTGTGTGGATGTCATATTATTCTCTATGTAGTTAAAAATATTGATTCGATGAATTGTATCATACACATGACTATATCTTTCTTCACTTTCTGATCATTGCCATGAATCTCATGTTTTATAATATTAATATACCTGTATTCAAGAAAAGTGTATATATATATATATATATATAATATCCACATATAAAGTGAACATGGCAAAATGTTAAAAATGGTTAGATCTTGACATTTAAAAAGTTTTAAAATTTTCTCCACTGACAGTATGAGGGGGTCTTCAAAACATTCATGGAAAATGCATATTATGACATAATTATGCATGGATTTCAGTTTTTTTTGTACTGACATCATATCCTTTAATTCCATTTTCCATGAGCATCTGAAGTCCCCTCCTGCGTGTTATTTATAATCTTTAGAAACGTAACTTTTTCTGAGAGAAAGTGTCACGTGATCCTCTCCATAGGCGTGCAGAGTGTTCTGTGGTCTCCTGACGTCCACCTGAGCATCCCACCCCGGCACACCTGAGCACTGGCGGTCCCGCAGGCGCTGGCCTCTCTTCCTCTCCTCATTGACTGCTCCCTGCCTCCACTTCACGGGTACATCTTGTTTTGTGAATCACCTCCTTTCTTCAACTCCTCCATCAGAGATTAGGTCGTAATAAGGCCAGATAATGGTAAGTAACCGTAGTCATAGCAACACTCACAACACAACAACACAGGTGGGGACCTTTGACTCAGCTTGGGTAACTGCTTGGTTTATTCTGTGTCCTGCATCCCAGGATGAAGCCAACATTTGTCCCTCCTCATCTGGAGTTGTCAGGCGGTAAGCTCATCATCAACAGGATTGAGTGAGGCAGCAAACGGAATAGCATCTCCATGCCCAGGAAGCTACTGGTGAGCATCGTGGGACCACTGGAGGCTACATCTTGCAACCGTCGAGCCAGCGCCCCAGAGTGTCGGAGAGCTGGCAGTTCTGGGACCAGGTGGGCCTGCAGGGAGGAAGGCCGAGAAGAGACAATGAGAGGGGTCCCCCTGGAAGTCAGAGCTTGGGATCCCTGGGGCACCCACATAGAGTCTTGAGGCTCTTGTGCACCTCACTGCGTCTGTCTCCACCACACCCAGGCAGGAAGGCTAGTGCTTCCTCCGTCCTAGTGCCCACACTGCCCCTCCCCTCACACATAACCCTGCACGGTTCAGAGGAGGTGGAACCGTGAACCTCTCCCTCGACCCCAGTAAGGCAAAGATGATGAGCTTCTGTGAAGTGAGGTTCGGAGAAGTCCCGAGACTGGTCCAGTCGCACAGCGACCAGGCAGACCCTAGCCCTGCAATCTGAACCCTGGGCCAGGCCCTTCCACCTGTGCTTGTACCTGCTTCACTCTTCTCCCCAAATTCCTCCCAACTCGTCAACCCTACAGAGGTTAGCTGACTGAGCTTCTCCACCCTTTTCTCCTGATATCCCCACAAGTGATGCTGCTGTTCCCAGTCCCCACGCCAGCCCCCAGTCCCCACACCCTCCTCCCCCAATCCACAGGCTGGGGCAGCCTGCAGGCCAGCTACAGGCCATCTGAGATCCTGCTTAGCTGGTTCTATCCATCAGCCAGGCAGGCCTCCCTGGATCCTCCCACAGAGGAAGAAGGGGCTGTGGCCATGGCACCCCTTATGACTACAGAGCACAGGGGAAATGCACACACGTGTGTTTTCAGAAATCCTGAAGCTCTCCGAAGCCCTACGGCAGACACGGCAGAAAGACTGCCAATGCAGGCAGTGTCCTGGCTTTCTCCCTTCCTATGTGCCCTAGCCCTGCAGAGCCCCGGATCTGAGCTGTGGAGAGGCCAGGGTTGCCTATTCACTTCATAAAAGGTCGTTTTCTCTGACTCCGAGACCCTGAGCAATTAAGAAGGCCTTGCCCAGCCCTGCCCAGCATCTCTCCAATGAGTGCTGTACAATGAAGATGATTCCAGCTCATTAGCATTTACCCTAGAGGCCCAGGCGAGCTTCCAAATTAATTGGAAAGCCGAGGCCATGTGTGAAAGGTATTTCAGGCCCTCAGAAGAGAGTTAACATTAATAAGCAGACTGGCATTTTATGCAGTGTACTAGATCTGAAAATGGATAATGAATAATGGGTTCGTGAAGTGGTACTGAGACCCAGGCCTGCTCGTCTGAGAAACTTAAAACTCAATTCCTACCTCGCCTTTTACACCAGAACAAATTGCAAGATGATGCAAATTGTAAGCACAATATCAGGATGTCATAAATGCAAATTTTTAATTTATTTACCAAAGATGAAATATAAGGTTTATTTTGTGCCAACACTGTTTTAATACAGAGGGAAACATGGCTCAGCTTCTTTACAGTCTTGGAGTATGAAAGACTTTTCTATAAAGGAGATGCCATACAAACCCAGAAGCCACAAAACTTAAAGAATGAGGGATGTGACTCTGAAATGGCAAGGCTTTGATGGGATGAAGACACCACACGCAAAATCAGATACAAACAGCACAGTGAGTCTGGGACTGCAGATGGACAGCAGGCAAGATTAAGACTGAAGATAAAGGGGATCCGGGCTGAGGCACAGCATAGCAGGTTGGGTTTCTACCTGCGGTGCCAGCATCCCATATTGGCACAGGTTCGAGACCCAGCTGCTCCACTTCCAATTCAGCTCCCTGCTAACACACCTGGGAAAGCAGTGTAAGATGATCTAAGTGCTTGGGGTCCTGCACCCACGTGGGAGACCCAGGAGAACTCTAAGCTCCTGGCTTCGGCCTGGCCCAGCTGAGCTGTTGCAGCCATTTAGGAAGTGAACCAGCAGATGGAAGATCTCTCTCTCTCTCACACACACACACACATACACACACACACATCTCTATCTCTCCTCCTCATTCTGTAACTCTGCTTTTCAGATAAATAAAAATTAAATTTTTAATTAAAGGTGAAAGTCATTAATAGAGGCTATATAAGATGACCACTTACCATGCTCCCATCCCTTCTTTTCCTTTTACAATTATCTTGACACATTCAATTGTCTTCTTTAAATTTGGATTCAGCATCTCTGTGGAGAAAATAAAGTGAAACAATTAACCACACCACCAGGGCACAGCTGAGTTACAGTGATCTGAAGATTCAGGCTACAGAGGATTCCATAAGAATCCATACCTAAATTCTTCTCAGGAAACAGTAGGAGGCAACAAGATGTAGTCTCCGGGCCGATGCTGTGGCACAGCGAGTTAATGCCCTGGCCTGAAGTGCCGGCATCCCATATGGGCGCCGGTTCAAGTCCCGGCTGCTCCTCTTCCAGTCCAGCTCTCTGCTATGGCCTGGGAAAGCAGTAGAGGATGACCCAAGTCCTTGGACCCCTGCAACCACGTGGGAGACCTGGGGGAAGCTCCTGGGTCCTGGCTTTGGATCAGTTCAGCTCTGGCTGTTGTGGCCAATTAGGGAGTGAACCATCGGATAGAAGACTTCTCTCTCTCTCTCTGCCTCTCCTCTTTCTGTGTAACTCTGACTTTCAAATAAATAAATCTTTTTTTTTTTTTTTTTTTTTTTACAGGCAGAGTGGACAGTGAGAGAGAGAGACAGAGAGAAAGGTCTTCCTTTGCCGTTGGTTCACCCTCCAATGGCCGCCGCGGCCGGCGCGCTGCGGCCGGCACACCGCGCTCATCCGATGGCAGGAGCCAGGAGCCAGGTGCTTTTCCTGGTCTCCCCATGGGGTGCAGGGCCCAAGCACCTGGGCCATCCTCCACTGCACTCCTGGGCCACAGCAGAGGGCTGGCCTGGAAGAGGGGCAACCGGGACAGAATCCGGCGCCCCAACCGGGACTAGAACCCGGTGTGCCGGCGCCGCAAGGCGGAGGATTAGCCTGTTGAGCCACGGCGCCGGCCCAAATAAATAAATCTTTAAAAAAAAAAAAAGATGTAGTCTCGTTTTTTTTTCTTGTAATTCTTATAATAATTTTTCCATTTAAAATATATGTGTGGCGAAGTGGGTAAAGCTGCTACCTGCAGTGCTTGCATCCCTTATGGGCACTGGTTCAAGTCCCAGCTGATCCACTTTCAATGCATCTCTCTGCTGTGGTCTGATAAAGCAGTAGAAGATGGCCCAAGTTCTTGGACCCCTGCACCCTTGTGGGAGACCCAGAAGAAACTCCTGGCTCCTGGCTTCAGATCGGCGCAGCTCCGCTCATTGCAGCCAGTTAGGGAGTGAACCAGCAGATGCAATACCTCTCTCTCCCTGCCTCTCCTTCTCTTTCTGTGTAACTCTTTCAAATAATAAATAAATCTTTAAAATATGTGTGTGTGTGTGTGTGTGTGTGTGTGTGTGTGTGTGTATGACTCCTGTGCAAGGCAGTGCAACAAGCAGTGGCGATCTGGTGGCAGACCTAAGACCTTGCAGCACGGGGAAGGGCCTGGCCATGCATCTGAGGGACTGAAATATCTGTACTACACATTTGTCCTCTGTTCCCTCCTTGAAAAGTGGAAACCCAAAACCTCCCACATGGGCCTCCCACAGGACCCTCCTTCTTGCCTATGCAATGGTCTCCACTTTCCCTCATCTGGTTGGATTGCATTTCAAGAAACTGTCACATCAGTGACCCCTGGATCTGTACAACAGAATCCCACGGCCAGTTGTGTCCCTAACATGCCTTTCCACTCCTGTAATCTTACTTCCCATTGCTTTTTTCCAGGATGCCACCATTCGAGAGAAGTCCAGGGCAGGAGACAGAGACAGTGTCCGCCCTGAAGGCAGGTGCTCCAGCCATGATACCCGCCGCTAAGGGAGCCCAGGCTGCTCCTCCTCCTGGGCCTTGTTCTCGCTCATCTCCCAGTCTGGATCTTCCACTGACTATGAGCCCATGGTGCCAGGCTCCCTCCTCCAAATAAAGTGCCACTGTGACCCAGTACTATCCGTTACTGCTGCGGTTGGGATATAGGATAAGGGCTTTTCCTCAAGGTGGTAGTACTGGGGGTGATGGAACCATTAAAAGCTGAAGCCTTGGGTCTCTGGGGTCATACCCTTGAAGGAGACAGGGGTCTCTCTCTGCTTCCGGCTGCCTCTGTGACCACTGTGCCCACACATGCCTCTGCCATTGCCTTCTGTCCTTACCAGAGGCCATCCAATGGGGCCACCAGATCTTGGACTTTGACCCTTCAAAACTGAGCCAAAGAAACCCTTCCTCTTTATACAAAGAGTTGCCTCTGGCTGTGTGTTCCTCCTGCTTCGCAGGCCTGCCTCTCCTTGAACCCAGGAACCATCTTAAATGTCTCTGGAGGCCCAAGGCCAGTCACAGGACTCAACACAAGTTACAACGGTTCCCCAGGCTGCACGACGAGGCTGCAGCCTCAGGTGTGAGTGCAACCTGCCCTGGCTGGGCAGCCTCTTGGTTTAGCCCCAACTCATGAGCCACACTGCTGGGGCTGTCCTCCCAGCTCTACAAACCCATCAGCCCTGAGGTCTCCGTTTTCCCTCTCAGTAACAGGATCCGCCTAGTGGAGATCACTGTGCATACTGGATGGGTTAATGTTTGAGAAGGACTTGGAAGCACATGACCACTGACAACTCCATGAGGACTGGCATTCACAGGGCGCTCAATAAGTGCTCCTGGAACGAATAAGTCCTGCACAGCAGCCTCCTTTTGACCACAGATGCCTGAGACCAGCTGAGGGTGGTGGGCAAGTTCCTCCTGGGATGGCCAGCACCTGTCTCCTCCCAGTGACCACTTGAAGGAAGGAGTAGTGGCGCAGTGCAGGTATAGTCAGGCCCATCTAGAGCCCTCAGCTCCCACCCTTCAGAGCTGGGTGGGCTCCATGATGCCTGTAGCCTCCTGGAAGTGACCTGACACCTCTACCCATGTGGACCAAGCCTTCCTCTCACCACCCCAGGTGAGCGTGCCCAGCTGTTCTCACTGCCTACCCTGGCAGTGCCAAGATCCCCTACCCGACCTTGGATACAGCTCACCTCAGTCCCTGTCAAGCCCTCCCCCTCCTCCTTGTACACTGTGGCCACCGGAAACCTTGAGTGTGGTGCCACAGTCACCAGTGCCCCAGTGTGGCCTGGAAGGAAGTGACTTACCAGAGCATGACATGCCGCAGAGGTTCTTGCCATGGTCGCACCAGCCATCGTTGCGGATCTGAAAGAGGCCAAAGCCTGTGTATCCATCAGGTGCATTTTCATAGACGGCCGTGGGGTTGAACTTGCTCTCAAAATAAGCCAGACACACCCCTAAGATGCAATAGGAGGCTCTGAGGGGAGCTGGAGTTGGTGCTGCCTGGGCAGGGGATGTCGGGGAGAGCAGTGCAGGAGATGAGGGAGCTGAGGGGCAGGGGCCTACTCACAGTTTTCAAGGCTGTAGCCCTCAAAATAATCCAGGCCTCCTTCTCGGAGTTTCTTAGCCACTGTGCAACGGCCCAAAACATAAGCAGCACTTGGCACTACCACGAAGCCAAGAAGAGAGAACACCACAGATGCTTTCATGGTCCCCAAGCTCCTTGGGGCAGGAGCAGCCAGTGAGTGAGTGGAGCCAATGACGCCTCCTCCCAAGATCACAGGGACCACAGGTCTGCGGGCAGAAAAGGGCACAGTGTGGGAGGAGGCGAGCAGCCGGGTGTGCTGCAAACAGAGGGCTGGCACCTGGCTTAACCATGACCCGCCTTCCCATCCTAGATCTGGGGGGACCTGAGCCCCTGCTTCTTCTCCCCATCTCCACCTCCCACTTTCTAAGGAAACTGTACTCTTGAAGGTGCCCCCACCAGTTCTTTTCCCCTCCAGCAAAATCCACTGGCTTCTTTATTTGTATCTCACTCCTTTCTCTTGGACGCTAGATACAGATGTTCAAGCTTTGCTCCCCTTTACTGTGAAAGGGGAACTATAATGTGTTGGGTAAATACATTGGAGAAAACAGGAAAAGAGAAGGAAGAAGACACTCATTACAGTCCTACAACTGGAGCACAGCCTCTGTGTCATTTGATTCAGTCCCTTCACTGCCCTTGATCCTGGAATATCCTGCAAGTGGGGCTCTTAGCCTTCACACAGTCTCACCCCTAGATGTTCTGCTAACTGAACCCCAGTGAATTTTTCCCTTGCTGTCCACATTAAAAGGCAAGCCCAGATCCAGCCCTGGGCCACAACAGACGAGTCACGTGGCCTCACAGTACTTCTGTTTGCTCAGGGAAGGCATTTGGTGCACAGCTAACACACTGTTTGGGATGCCTGCATCCCACATCTGAGTCCTTGGGTTCAAGTCCCAGCTTTGCTTACAGTCCAGCTTCCGGCTCACATACACCCTGGGAGGCAGTAGATGAAGGCTCAAGTATTTGGTCCCTACCACTCACACAGCAGGCCTGGATTGAATTCTAGGGTCCTGGCTTCATGCTGGCCAAATCCCAGCTGTTGTGGACATTTAGGGAATGGATAGTATACACACACACATATATACATACATATAGTTAAATTTATAAATAAATACTTGCGGAGTGCTCAGAGGGCTACCTCTTGAATGAACCCTTCTCCATTTCTGCTGCCATCACAAGCTGCCCAGCCTTTGGTCTCCACCCTCCAGGTCAACTCATGCAAACAGTATTTTCCACCATGCCTGAGACCGCCTCTGAAGCAGGTACAGAGCCAGGGCTTGGAAATGAGCCGGGATGCAAATCCCAGCTTTACCCACTCAGGGGCTGGTCTGCAGTGATCCCAGGAAGCACCTTGGACAAGTTACTCAGCCTCTGTGTGCCTCCATTTCCTCATCTATGACAGAGGTTAAGACAGCACTTGCCTAACCGTTTATCTGAAGAGCAAGTGAGCTAAGTACGCAAAGCACTGGATTCCTCACGAACTGAGTTTTTCTAGGCTCTAACTGCATCCTGGGTCCTTATAACCTCATCGCTGGATTTCACTGCATGTGGGAAATGTCCATGTTTGCATTTCCCAGCAGAGCAAATACTACTTTCGACAGTGTCTGCCTCCCAGGCCCCATGTCAACTCACAGAAGTCCCAGTGAGTCTTCTGCTCCAGCAGCCGGCCCACCAGGGAGCCCTGTCTGCTCTTCCTCCAAACCCGTCCCCTGCTCGCCTTCCCTCCTGCCACCACCCTAGCCACACCATTGGCCCCCAGCCATGCAGAGGCGTCCCAACTACATCCCCTCACTTCGCATGCCCCTTGTCCCCTTAAACCTGTTCTCCACACATCAGCTAGGAAGGCCTATTTGCCAGCATGTGTCTCATTACGCCACTCACAGTAGATTCCCTTTTGCACTTTAAATAAGATCCCACCTCCTCAACTTGGTGGACAAGACTTTTCCTGACCTAGCCCCTGAGCACTGCCCAGCCCGATTCCACACTGCTCTCCTCCTCACCTTCACTCTGCCTCAGAACACGCTCCCTTGAACACACCAATCTCACTCCCACCACAGGCCTTCACACAGCTGTTCTTCCTGCCTGGAACAGGGTTCACCACTCACCCCACAGCTTGCTCTTTCTTGTCATGCTCTCAGCTCAAATGGGCTCAAAGAGGATCCCTTGATCACTGCCCCATCACAGAACACAGTTTTCATTTCTTTCATAGGTCAGTATCAATGATTACCTTGCTCATTTATTTGTTCTCTTACTTATTGGCTCTCTTCCATACCAGTGTGTCAGCACCAGGGATGCAGAAACCTGGTCTGCTTTGCTATTTTATTTTATTTATTTATTTTTTTGACAGGCAGAGTGGACAGTGAGAGAGAGAGACAGACAGAAAGGTCTTCCTTTGCCGTTGGTTCACCCTCCAATGGCTGCCGCGGTCGGCGCGCTGCGGCCGGCGCACCGCGCTCATCCGATGGCAGGAGCCAGGTGCTAGGTGCTTTTTCCTGGTCTCCCATGGAGTGCAGGGCCCAAGCACTTGGGCCATCCTCCACTGCACTCCTGGGCCACAGCAGAGGGCTGGCCTGGAAGAGGGGCAACCGGGACAGAATCCGGCGCCCCGACCGGGACTAGAACCCGGTGTGCCGGCGCCGCAAAGCGGAGGATTAGCCTGTTGAGCCACGGCGCCGGCCTGCTTTGCTATTTTAGCCCCAGATACCAGAACACAGCCTGGCACATAGTAGGTGCTCAATCTTTGTGAATAAACAAATGAACAAAAACCTACTCTTCCCTTCAGACGAGCAATCGGTGACTTTGCTGAGTACCTCTGGAGCTGAGTATCGTCACGTGTGTTGCAGGTTCTGCCCACCCTACACCCACGCCCCCGTGCACCAGGCCTTTCAGAGGCCTTTGGTGTTCTCTCTAGGGCAGGGGAGCAGTGGCCCAGCAACAGCTTCTCGGGGGCAGGAGGGCTGCCCTGGATAACGTGGTTTCCTGCACTTTTCAGTGGCCACTGTCCTTAATCAACCACTTGCCTTCACCCAAGAGCTTCTAAACTGTAAGACCTTCTCCATGACCTACTTCTCTAGAATCTTTTCTGTGACATCAGTTGCTAGGCAGCAGCATATTCTGAAGGGGGGGGGGGGCATGCATCACCATCACATTCATATTAGTTTTCTGTTGCTGCTTTAACATGTTACCACATATCTGGTACAAAGGACTTTGGACAATAAAGAACAAAGGGAGGTGGGCGCTTCCCTTCACAGGAGCAGACTAAAACATCACAGTAGGGACCAGCGTTGTAGCACAGCGGGTAAAGCTGCTGCCTGTAGTGCCGGCATCCCATATGGGCACCGATTCAAGTCCCGGCTGCTCCACTTCCAGTCCTGCTCTCTGCTATGGCCTGGGAAAGCAGTACAAGGTGGCCCAAACTCTTGGGCCCCTGCACCCACGTGGGAGACCTGGAAGAAGCTCCAGGCTCCTGGCTTCAGATTGGTATAGCTCTGGCTGTTGTGGCCAACTGGGGAGTGAACCAGTGGATGGAAGAGCTCTCTCCCTCTCTGCCTTTCCTTCTCTCTCTGTGTAACTCCAACTTTCAAATAAATAAATAAATAAATCTTTTTAAAAATGCCCGAGCCTTGACTGGGTTCTGGGTTGGAAAAGAAACCACTGCAAAGTTCATGTGTGAGACCACTGAGGACATCCGAACATGGACTAAGCACTGAAAGCTGTGACTGAAGTATAGTTGGTTTTCTTAAGTTGATAATGAGGCAGATCTCCTTGTTCTTGGGAAGCTCAAATTGAAGTGTTTAGTGGGGAAATGCCACAGCAGCAGTAGTCAACCTCCAGATGGTTTGGCCAAAAGGAAGTGTGGGTGTCTAGGGAGAGAAGCAGCAGAGACACCCATAAGGACAGCAGGTGTCCTCACCACTGATCCTGGCTGAGCAGCACGCAGGTGAGAGTCACATGGTCCTTTTAACATGAAAAATTTTACATTTTTTTCTTTTATTTACTTACTTGGGATACAGAGTGTATAACACTACAGAGAAAGGAGGTGGGGGAGAGAGATCTTCCATCCATTGGTTTGCTCCCCAAATCCCCAAATGAGCTGAGGCTGGGCCAGGCAGGCCAAAGCCAGGAACCTTGAACTCCATCCAGGTCTCCCACATGAGTGGTAGGAGCCTGATTCCTTGAGCCATCACTGCTGCCTCCCAGGGTCTGTATTAGCAGAAAGCTGGAGTCAGAAGCCAGAGTCAAGGAGGCAGAGCCAGAGACAGAATCCAGGTGCTCTGACATGCGATGTAGGTGCCTTAACTGGCGTCTTACCACCAGACACCAGCCTTGTGAATTGTGAATTTTTATGAGACTAGAAACAACCAGGTCTCTGAAAGCAGATGATTCTGCCTCTACCACCTTCTAAGTGTGTGTCCCTGAACACGTAATTTCCCTTGCTGCAACTCTTGAGGGATACCAGTAGAACCTACCACATAGGCTTGTTGAGGAAGTTGTATGAGATAAATGTGTAAGCTAAATGCTTAACTGTGCCTGGCACATAGCAGGTGCTCTATAAACCATGGCTTCTTTGAATTAAAATAAGGAGGAGGATGGGGCCAGTGCTGTGGCATAGCAGGTAAAGCCACTGCCTGTGGTGCCGGCATCCCATATGGGTGCCAGTTCGAGACCTGGCTGCTCCACTTCCGATTCAGCTCCCTGCTATATGGCCTGGGAAAGCAGTGGAAGATGACCCAAGTGCTTGGGAACCTGCACACACATAGGAGACACGAAAGCTCCTGTCTTCAAATCGGCCGAGCCCCGGCCATTGTTGCCATTTGGGGAGTGAACCAGTAGATGGAGGATTTCTCTCTCTCTCTCTCTCTTCTGTCTGTAACTCTACCTCTTAAATAAATAAAAATCTTAAAAGAAGAAGAAGGGGCGGAAGGGAGAGGAGGGGAAAGGGGAGGAGGAAGAGAGGAGAGGAGGAGGAGGGAGAAGAAAAATGAGGAGAAAAAGAAGAGGAGGGGAAAAAAGAAGAAAGAAGGAGAAAGGGAGGATGGGAGAAGGAGGGGGGAGGAGGAGGGGGGGGGAGGAGGAGGAGGAAGAGGAGAAGAAGGAGAAGAAGAAGAAGAGCAGCCAGGACTCCAGATGGCATCCACTTGGGATTCTGGCACCGCAGGCAGTAACTTAACCCATTATGTCACCACGCGGGCCCCAAGACCCCTTGATTTCAAAGTAGGCATATGGTATATAGATGTGGATCTGACCCAGTTCTGGCCAGAAGGACCAAAGGGGAGTGTGCTGGGGAGAGAGGGCTCTGGCAATAAGTCCCTCCTTTGTCAGAGAGAAACAACGAGGGTCAGAGGGGTGTTCTCTGTCCTAGGCTACCCTGCTTCACCCTTGAACTCAGCTGCACAGGTGCAATGTCTGCAGTACAAGGCGCCTGGCAGATGGCACTGGGGCTGAGCCAGAGCTTGGCATCACTGACCCCTGGGTCAGTGTCAGCGGCCATCCGCCCCCCAACCTCACGTGCGGGAAAGAGAAAGTCCTGTTGCGTGAGCCCCCCTGGCTCACATACTGTTCCCTGCCTATGAAAGCATCCCCAGCTGATTTGAGGGATTGTGTAAATCTGCCACACATTTCTCATCAAATCTGAGCATTTTTAGCTGTGGTGTTGCTTGCCTAGTTTAAAAATACTCCACTGGCATGAGAAAGCAAAGAGCCCTGCTTTTGTGTACTCATTAAGTGTTTGTCACAGGCCAAGTGATGGCAGCCTGGGGAAAGGCCAGTTGAGGAGGGAGGGAGGTGGAGGTGTCGTCTTTTTTGAACATTCTACTTGTTACCCAGGTCGTATGAAGCCTCCCTCAGCTACCCATGATGCACTGCATTAGACGGAGAATGGCTTCAGGCTGTGCCTGGAGAAACACAATGACACAGAGAGCAGGCGGGGGACGGTCAGGACCAGTGAGCTCAGTATGGTGGGAGGGAGAAATGCCATTCCCGGTCCCAGGGGGCCTGTGGGCCCACATCACAAAGAGGGTGAGAAAAACCAGCAGGGAACACCTTGCCCTAAAGACCCTTCCAACAGCCAGGAAAGCTGAAAGGCACAGAGACGACAGGTCTAAGAAAAGAACATCTCCTCTGTCGCTGCAGTAGAGTGGCCAACTGTCCTCATTCATCTGGAACTGGGGAGTTTCTCAGGGTGCGGGACTATGCATGCATGTATGTATATATTTATCTATCTATCTATTTATTTATTCGAAAGACTGAGAGACAGACACAGAGACTCTGCTTGGGACACCTGCATCCCATATCGGAGTGGCCGGGTTCAAGGCCGGGCTCCACTCCCAGTTCTAGCTTCCTGCTGGTGCACAGCCTGGGAGGCAGCAGGTGTTGGCACGAGTAGTTGAATCCCTGCCACCCACCCATGCAGGAGACTCAGGCTGAGTCCCTGCTTCCTGGCTTTGGTCCTAGCCAGGGCCACTGTTGTGAACACTGGGGAGTAAATGAGTGGATGGGAGATCCCACTTCTCCCCCACCCCATGCCTTTCAAATAAACAGAACTTTCTTTAAAAAATCGCTTTTACACAAACTACTTGTACTTTTCTGTCCTGATGGAATTTGGTTTCCATTTGAAACACTGATGTGCTCAAAGGAAAGACAAGTCATAACCCAGAAACTTGTGTCCAGGGCCATAAGAGAAAGCCGGTGGGAAGTGTCACGGCAGTGCCACATGGCACGGAAATGGTGGTGACCTTTCCTGTGACCCAGGCTCCGGGGAGTGGTTTATGCAGGTCATTCCATTTCAGCCTCCCAATAGCCCTGCGAGGTGGGCCCTCTCACTACCCCCATTTCACAGGGGAGATCTAACGCTTGTACTGACCAAGGCCCCACAGCTAGCAAGTGGGAGGGTCCTATGTCTGTCTGACTCTTGAGTCTTAAACCCATGCTCTGCTGGTGGATGCTTCGGGGACTGAAGGTCATGGTGGGTCCTGACACTGATAGCTGTGAGATCTGGGACTAGAACCTTCACTGCCCAAACCTCAGTATATCTGTGTGCAGAATGGGGCCAGAAGGAGTGCTGACCTAACAGGGCTGCATGGAGATCTCTGCTCCATGCATGCCAAGGACAAGGGAGACGGCATCCAGGCATGCAGCTCAGAGGTGCGGTAGCAGGCCAGGCTAGAAGGTGAGAAGTGACAGCCTAGCAGCTCTGGTTTCTGTCCTGGCTGCTCACCTGGGCAGTCACACTGCCAATCAGGTCAATCGGATCACCCAAGAGTGGGACACAGACACTGTGTGTCTATGACTTCTCAGGTGGCTCCGGTGTGCACCTGGAGTGGAAAGCTGTTGGCCTAGCCCTTTGCCGGTGGACTTTGGAGGGGCATCAAGGACAGCTGGGAGCTTGTTAGAAATGCAGAATCTTAGGTGCTGGCGCTAGGGGTGGCGCAGCGGCTAAAGCTATCACCTACAGTGCCAGCATCACATATGGGAGCACCAGTTCCTGTCCTGGGTGCTCCACTTCTGATCCAGCTCCCTGCTATGGCCTGCAAAAGCAGTGGAGGATGGCCCAAGTCCTTGGGCCCCTGTTCCTACGTGGGGGGCCCAGATGACGCTCCTGGCTCCTGGCTTTGAACCAGCTCTGGGCATTGTGGCCATTTGAGGAGTTAACCAGCAGATGAAAGATTTCTCTCTCTCTCTCTCTCTCTCTGACTTTCAGATAAATAAATAAATCTTTAGATAAAAAAAAAAGAAAGAAAGAAAGAAAGAAAGAAAGAAAGAAAGAAAGAAAGAAAGAAAGAAAGAAAGAAAGAAAGAAAGAAAGAAAGAAAGAAAGAAAGAAAGAAGTGCAGGATCTCGGGACCCACCCCAAATCTCCTGGAGCAAAATCTGCATTTTTCACAAGATCCCTAGGAGATGTGTGTGCACACTCAAAGTCTAAGCATCCCTGGACTAACCCTTGAGTCATTCAGATAAAGAAAACAAGCAAAATGCCAGGCAGGCTTTGACGCTAACTAAAACCCAAAGCTTACAACGCAGGGGAAATGAGGTGCGGCTTTTACAACACTTGCTCCTGGACAGCCTCATCTCCTGGCAAACACAAAGGGCAACAGAGGCAGGGCTCTGTGTGTTTAAACCTCAATGAGGCTGTGATTGTGCAAGTTCAGGAAGTCAGGGATTCTGCCGCAGCCCAGTGTTTGCTCACCTGCCGCTCTATCAGCAAGAGGACCCACGTTATCTGCTGTCAACAATGCGCAGGCCTTGGATTAGCAACAGCAGAAAAAAAAATCAGCCTGCGTGAGGCCTTGGAGTTATCAGGAATCATTCCCAAAGAGCCTTTCCTCACTCAGAATGGGCAGATCTCCATTCCAGAAGCACAGGTCTCCCATGTGGGTGCAGGGGCCCAAGGAATTGGGCCAACCTCCACTGCTTTCCCAGGCCACAGCAGAAAGCTGGATCGGGGCCGGTGCCGTAGCTCAACAGGCTAATCCTCTGCCTGTCCCGGTTACCCCTCTTCCAGGCCAGCTCTCTGCTGTGGCCCGGGAGTGCAGTGGAGGATGGCCCAGGTGCTTGGGCCCTGCACCCCATGGGAGACCAGGATAAGCACCTAGCACCTGGCTCCTGCCATCGGATGAGCGCGGTGTGCCGGCCGTAGTGCGCCTACCGCGGCGACCATTGGAGGGTGAACGAACAGCAAAGGAAGACCTTTCTCTGTCTCTGTCTCTCACTGTCCACTCTGCCTGTCAAAAAAAAAATAAAGAAAAGAAAAAGAAAGCTGGATCGGAAGAGGAGCAGCCAAGACGGGAACTGGCGACCCTATGGGACGCTGGTGCCCCAGGTGGAGGCTTACCCCGCTGTGCCACAGTGCCTGCCCTCGATGGACTCTCAGAGCAGCAGTTCTCAAACTGGACTGCCCTTCAGGGTTGGCTGGAGGGCTTGCTCAACTGCAGAGTGCTGGGTCCCACTCCAGAGTTTAGGTTCAACAGTTCTATAGATTCAGCGTGAGGGCCTGTTGTGTGCTCCATAGGTTATGCATGGTTTGAAGAGCTGCCAACCTCTGCCACACTGGAAAGACACAAGGGGTCTGTAATTTCCATAGCCTGAAGAAGTGTAAACAGCTAACTTCTTATCAGTATTTACTACTCTAATAAACCTAGTGGTTCACCATGATTTGAATAAAGAGCAAATTCTACGGTCTGTATGAAAAGCATTCAACAAGGTGGCCAAGCAGGCCTTTGGCACAGCAGTTAAAACACCACTGTGGGAGTCCACACCCATATCAGAGCGCTGAGGCCTGACCCCAGCTCTGCTTCACATTCTAGCATCCTGCTCGTGCAGAGCCTGGGAGGCAGCAGGTGATCGCTCAAGTAGTTGGGTCCTTGCCATCCCTGTGGGGGACCTGGACTGGATTCTCGATTCCTAGCTATAGACTGGCCCAGTTTTGGCTATTGCTGGCATTTGGGGAGTGAATAAGCAGACGGGAGATCTTCATGTATTGTGTGTGTGTGTGTGTGTGTGTGTGCATGCCTTTCCAACAAAATAAAAATTAAAAAAAAAAATTTTTTAAAAAAGAAGACAGTACAAATAAGAAGCTTTGGTTTTAAAAAACCAATTCAGGGCCGGCGCCGTGGCTCAACAGGCTAATCCTCCGCCTTGCGGCGCCGGCACACCGGGTTCTAGTCCCGGTCGGGGCACCGGATTCTGTCCCGGTTGCCCCTCTTCCAGGCCAGCCCTCTGCTGTGGCCCAGGAGTGCAGTGGAGGATGGCCCAGGTGCTTGGGCCCTGCACCCCATGGGGAGACCAGGAAAAGCACCTGGCTCCTGGCTCCTGCCATCGGACAAGCGCGGTGCGCCGGCCGCAGCGCGCCGACCGCGGCGGCCATTGGAGGGTGAACCAACGGCAAAGGAAGACCTTTCTCTCTGTCTCTCTCTCTCACTGTCCACTCTGCCTGTAAAAAAAAAAAAAAACAATTCAGTCTGGTTCAATATCAACAGTATCTCAGAATAGCTGACTCTTTGGGGTGATAGCCACCTTTGAAAATCTAATCAGGCCAGCGCCGCGCCTCAATAGGCTAATCCTCTGCCTGCGGCGCCGGCACACTGGGTTCTAGTCCCAGTCGGGGTGCCGGATTTTTGTCCCAGTTGCCCCTCTTCCAGGCCAGCTCTCTTCTATGACCTGGGAGTGCAGTGGAGGATGGCCCAAGTCTTTGGGCCCTGCACCCGCATGGGAGACCAGGAGAAGCACCTGGCTCCTGACTTTGGATCAGCACACCGGCCGTGGCAGCCATTGGAGGGTGAACCAACGGCAAAAGGAAGACCTTTCTCTGTCTCTCTCTCTCTCTCTGTCCACTCTGCCTGTCAAAAAAAAAGAAAAAATCTAATCGAAGCTATAGATCCTCATCCTGAAAAATGAACGTAAACAACACACTTGTAACTACAACTTCAGGGAATCTATAGACTCCTGAATCCCTTCTTTGAACCTACCTCAAGCTTCCCAGCTAAGACTAAAATGAAATTCTGCTGGGTTTGCTTCTCAGCATTCATTCATATTTTTCTTCATAACACCACTTTAGTTTCTTTTAGGATCTACCTACTTTCAATCCTTGTGCTCAAGACTGGAGCGTGTGACCTAGGGCCAAGCCAATCAGTGTACCCCTTTTCTCTGGCTACAGTGATTGGCTCAGGACAAGCACATGACCCATTTGGAACCAACAAGACTCTGAAAATTACATGCAGGCCGGTAACTCTCACCCACCGATGCCAACCAGGAAGGCCAGGTCACACAGAGCTAGCAGCTGCCATCTTGGGACCACAGAGGGGAGTCTTTCAGAACAGATTCAACAGTTAGTAAGCAGAGCCCAGAAAAGAAGACAGAAGCCCTGAACACAACATCTAGAGCCAGCCAGATCTAACCCTGAACAGTTTAGCAAAATAAAGTCCTATGAACCCAGGTTCAAACCAGTTTGAGTCACTCCCAAATTTGAGCGCCCTGGAAGATAATTTCATTAATCCTTTGGAAGTTTTGATGATTCCGCCTGCAGCTGCCAATTAAATAAATGATGTCACTATACAAAAGTTCTTGATGACCTCATGCTGGCCTGACAGTTTCAGCTCATCTCTTCATTCCTACAGGTAATCCTCAGCCTCCCCACACACCTCCACAGATGAATCCCTTTCAATATCAAGTCCCTTTACTCGCGTGTGCCAGTGATACTGACCATGTACCACAGAACTACAAACCATGATGGCCTATCATTCCACACTGCAACAGGCGAAGCATATAAATTTAATTAAAGCCACCTCAGTCTAAGGCCCAGCTTCTAGTAAACCACTTAAGCAGCACAAGGATTCTGAAGTTAAACAATTCAGTGTTATTCTATCCCCATCCATAAAACAGGCACAAATCCCCTGAAGGGTCCTGAAAGCTATTCAGACAATGTGAGGGCTCCGCTCTCCCCCTACAGGAGGCAGACTTCATTCTTTCTCATCCATAAACACCACTCCCAATGCACCAGGGCATCAAGTTATTGATTAGGAAACGAATAAAGGGAAATAATCAAATACCCATCGCACTTCCCCTGTGCACTCTGAAACTCAGGGTGACTGAGCACTGAGGAGGAGTTTCCCTTTCGAGAAGGATTTTAGCTAATAAGTAGAGAATCGTGGGTGCAATTAGAATATCCATTCTCATGAACCCCCAGCCAACTAGCGGATTTGGGCATTGAGTGATGATTGCTCCTATCCCAGAGACAGAGAACACCAGACAACGTGTATCTCCTGATGGAAAAACACAGCACAGGAGCAAAAGAGGCCAAAAAACATTGAACTGGAATTTGTTCAAGCTCTATCAAACCACTATTTAAAATAATGATAATAAGTGTTCCAGTGCATGGGTGCATGCACACACACACACACGCGCGTGCACACACACATGCACACACACACACATGCACACATACACATACAACTTCCCCTCCTACTGACTCAGAACCCCCAAGGTAGGCAGGTCACCTGTATTTTCTCAACATCCCCCCACGCCTGATGATTCTGACTCAGCCAGCCTAGTCTGATCCACTGTTTGGAAACCACTGGTGGGGTCCACACAATCCAGCAATATATATGAGGAGGGAGAGAAGGTGAGAAATGATCAAGTCTTTTTACCTCAGAACAGGCTGGGCATAGGAGGAACAGAATGTCTGAGGATTCTTGGGAACTGGACAGGCTGGGCTGCGGGATGAGCTTCTGCCCCTCCTCCTGTCTCCCAGTCTCCGCTCCCCTCCCATCCTCTCTCTTCCCCTCTCCCTTCCTCCCTGCCTCTGATACATGCACCCATACCAACCACTGCAACTCAGTAGTGACATGATGAGGCCACTGATCTGGATGGTGAGAGAGAAGGAAGTCACATGAGCTGTTCTGTCTTCAGTTGTCAAGGAGAAAGCAAGAGGGAGGGAGGGGGAGGGGGAGGGGGAGAGAGAGAGAGACACTGACTCATCCACTGGTTCACTCTCCAAATACCCTCAATAGCCAGGGCTGGACCAGGCAGAAGCCAGGAGTCAGAAATTTAGTCTGGGTTTCCCATATGGGTGGCAGGGACCCAAACACTTGCTCCCTATACTGTAATTACTTGCGAGCTCTAGGGGGCCCAAGCTGTAGTTCAGCCTCCTTTGTGGTACCCAGGAGGAGCTCAAGGATTGTGTGTAGAATAAATGAGTGCATACTGACAAGCATTAAGCAGATGGGGTGGAGTTCAGTGTCTCACCTGCAGCCCACACTGAGTGGCTCTGCACTAGACCCTTTGTGACATTCAGCTGGTGCCACCAGCAACTTCTCCCAACCCGCCCTCCAGCGTGGGCAGCAAAAAGCCTAGTGATTTGCTAGAGAGAAATCCTAGAGGAACAAGACATTCACACGCTTCCCTCCACAACACATATGGCAACCTAAAAGAGAACGCAAGAGTGTGTGACAAGGAGCATTGCTTCCGCGGTGGGCAAGTGCTATGCCCTGAAATTTCCCAGCTTTCACAGATAAACAACAGGAACACAGGGAGGTTAAAAATGACTGCTGTGTGGAGAGAGAGCCCACCACAAAGCCCCAAGGGAAAGAACAAATACATGAGAAGCTAATTTCAAAAGACAGACCTCAAACCGACGGGGGGAGCTGGGGAGGGAGAACAGATATCACAGGAACTCTCGGTTGTCTTGAAAAATTGATGTGGCAATTAGAGCAAGCAGGAACGCGCTGCACTAACATCCTTGACAGCTAGAACTAAAGCAGGAAAAAGGCAGGGTGGGGGAAGAGATGAAAGAGAAAAAGAAGCCGTCTGAGACACGACCCAAAAGAAGAGCACACAGGATATGTATTCACAGGTTCAGCTGGGAGGATTTTTGAATCGGGCAAGATGAAGGACAGGGTTGGAGTAGATTTCCGGACTGTCCCCAGGCACTGAAAAGGCCTAGTGGCGGCGGGGTGTGTGTGTGTGTGTGTGTGTGTGTGTGTCATCCTTCCCAGGCAGGTTCTGAAGGGAGCCTGTACTGCCTCACAGAGCAAGCAGGTCAGTCCTCAGAGTGGGGTCCTGGTGATCTCTGGGCTGGCAGGAAAACCTGCACAGGTGGCTGCTCTCACCCCTCCTCCTCACACCTGTTGGGGAGATGCCAGCTGTGTCCAACCCAGTTCCTTCATTCTGAAACCTAAGACCTATCTCGTGCTGCTTCTCCAACTCTCTGTTCACCTTCCTCCATGCTCAATCACTGAATGAGAGAACAAGCAGCTCTGGGTGGGCAGGGGTTGGTCCTAACATGTCATCTTCCAAGACACACAAACCCCCAAGGAAACCTTGCCAAAATGCAGGATTTTGAGTCACAGGTCTGAAGGGGGACCTGAGACTCTGCATTTTTCTCAGGCCTCAAGGTAAATCCAGTGCTGCTGCTCCCCTGATGATGCCTACAGAGTGAGACTAAGACCCAGCTGCCCAAGACAACGGCACAGCCAAATGGCAAGTGCCCAATGGCCACCATAGTGGATAAAATAAAATAGAGTATTTCTTTTATCAGCACAGGAAGCTCTACCGAGCAGCACTGATAAGCCAATGACACCTTGCTGTGGACTGAATGGCTTCTGTCCCGAAATTTAAACTCACACATTGAATCCTAAGCCCTAGTGTGATGCTATGAGGAAGTAGGGAATGGGGGATAATTAGGTCATGAGGGGTTGCATCCTCATGAATGGTGTCAGTGCCTTATAAAAAGGATCTCTATGAGGTGCGTGTTTATCCTAGCAGTTAAGATGCTAGCTAAGACTCCAACATTCCACATTAGAGTATCCAGGCTTGGTTGCCAGCTCTGACTCCTGATTCCAGCTTCCCATGAATGCAGACCCTGGGAGGCAGTAGTGATGGCTCAAGTAACTGGGTTCCTGCCACCCAAGTGGGAGACCTGGATTGAGTTCCTGGCTCCGAGTTTCAGCCTTGACTTTGTCCCAGCCTTTGTAGACATTTGGAGAGTAATGCATGGGATCTCGATCTTGAGTTCTCCTTACCCCACCTCAAGTAAATTAATAAATTTTAAGAGGGGAGGCAATGAGGATCTCCCAGAGATCTCTCTAGCCCACTTTGCAACATTTGAGGACCCAATGAGAAGTCTTCAGTCTGCAACTGGAAGAAGGCCCTCCCCCAGAACCCTGATCTTGGCCTTCCAGCCTCCGGAACCACGAGAAATCCATGCCTCTCATTTATAAGCCATTCTGTCTATGGCACTTTGTTGCGGCCCAGACCAACATTTGTCTTCTCTATTGGAGAGGAGCCTCCAACATTTCCATGTGGGAGATCCTGGGGTTCTTGCTTCCATAAGAGATGTTGGCTGGGTTCACTGGTCTTGCCTTCAAGCCAGCTCATTATTTCCTGTCTGCTGTTCACAACAGAAACCTGCATTTTGGAGACATAAAGGATCCAAAGCAGAGTTTATTATTTAGTTCTCAGTAGCCATTAGCATAAGGCAAACATCGTAGTCTCAGCGACAACCTCGTGTCCTGCTTAAAGGAGTTGTTGTCCCAGGTTCCTCACTCCTTCCCTATTTGATGCACAGTCCTAGGAAAACAAAAAGCAGTTGTTGTCTTTTTGGCCTCTAAGCTCTTCACAGGAGGAAACAAAACGAGAGCGATCCCTCAGCTGCATGCGACGTGTGGCAGCTGTTAAGCAAACAGTACTGCCAGTCCTCCTTTCATGTTCGTGTCTGTGGGGACAAAAGATGAGGGCCCTCCCTCCTTCTAAAAGGCACATGGAGGTCCATCAGTCTTTTGATGTAGGAGCAAATGCTCCTACGGTCTTTGTTCTTGAAATCATGAAATCCACATGTTGGAGGCAGAAAACAATGCACACGTTCCGGTGGCAACTTTGTCATTTCAGGCTCTACGGTGGGTGCTGGAATACATCTTTCAGACCTCCCTTCGGGGATGAAGAAGCTGTTTTTCCTGGCAGCTAGGCGTCTTGATGGCAGGTAACTCCCTTAGGGATTGGCTCAGGTGAAGGGAGCCTCCTCAACCAAGGTCATGTTCCCTTTCCATTTGGCCATATCCAAGGCCTAATTATTGCAAGGACATTCAACCCCCTTTCTTAAATTCAGGTCTATTTGAACGTCTTCCCCAGCTACAGAGCTACCGGCAGGGTTGGCTGAGGTCTCCAACGAGGGCTCATTGCAGCCCAACCTATCTTTCTGCCTGGTCCTGCTTCTGTGTCCTCCCCTCCACAGGAGCTGACACCTAACAAGCATCTTGCAAGCTGATCTGCTCCTTGGAACCAGCTGCCCTGTGAAAGGCCCCACTCTGCTGTTTTGGCCTCCTCCCAGAGGCCTGCGTAAACCCCAGGAATCACCGTGAGTATACAGGTAGGGGTGAGAGTGGTGATGGTGCAGATTTTCATTATTATCCATCTACACTGGCACGTCCTGGATGCCCAACGTCACCGCTTGTACGCAGAGGTCCTCTCCCTCTAGTCACCCTTTGGAGTGTGTGTCTTCCATTCTCCGGGACATTATGGGAGTGACTCCTCTGCTCCCATAGCATGTAGGAGCTCAAGGAACACTGCCCACAGCCCCGTCTCCGTGCCTACCACACAGCTAGCTCTTCTTGGTGCATGTAATCTCTCCAGGCTCATTCCCGCAAGTGGCATCAATCTGCTCTTCCGCCCTACAACCCTTTCACTGGATTTCTATGTCCTACTGAGCTTGGCTCTGGGGAGACAGTAATGCCCAGAGTCCCCCTCATGGCAGATTAAGATGCCTGTGAACTCTTGGGCTTTCTCCTTAACAAGTAAGAGATGTGGTGGGCTTTGAGACTAGTTTGAACAATGTAATACAGCAGAATTAACACTGTGACCCTATTATGTGTAGCTGGATCCACCTCTTGAGAATCTAGCAGTTTCCTGACTCTTGAAATAGTCTCTCTGGAAGCCCTAAACCACCATATACAAGGCCAACCAGCCTAAGTAACCCCTATTGTAGGGGCCAAGTGTAGGGGAAGCATTCATCATTCCCGGATAGCCTAGTCTTGCAGCCTCACGGCACAGTGAGTCAAGCTATCTTGGCTCACCCCCCCATCACCCACCCACCTGCTAAATCCTACCGAGCAACCCGTTAATGCCATCTAGAACACAAGAGCTGCCCAGCTGAGTCCTGCCTAAGTTCCTAGCTCACAGAACTGCTGAGTTATGGTAAGACGGTTATTGTGTTAAGCTGCTGCTGTCCTTTCTCAGCAACATCACCGGCCCTTTCTTCCTCTCCACCTCTGTTCATACGCCACTCAGTGACCCTTTTTAGTGCAGGGGTAAGACCGTAGGGAGCAGGAAACTGGTATTTTTACTTTAACTCACCACATAGTCCTTCAAACGACTCAGATGGAGTTCTTCCCATTTCCTGCCACAGGTCTGGCGTCTGGAACTCAAAAATCAACACTGCTCTCTGCTGCTTTCCCCTCTGAGGGAAGGAATGATGTGGGACCTTGCTGTTCAAACAGGGGCCTGGGGTCAGGGATCACAGAAGGAAATATAGGACAACACTTAGATATTATAAGGTCACCCACAGAATTCTGCTCACTTTAGAGCTCCAGATAGCAAACCACTTACATTACAAAGAAACTAAGACAGAGGGAAATGAGACCAGCACAAAACACAGGACCCCGTAGCAACACACAGGACTAGCACTGCAGACCCAGGGATTCCGACTTCCAGAACGACTAACCTCATTTGACAAACCTTCCAAAAATGTGTGTATCCAAGCATACTTATTTGATACTGAATCATTCACCTCTAAAATACAGTTCACTCTTGGGGCCGGTGCCGTGGCTCACTTGGTTAATCCTCTGCCTGGGGCGCCGGCATCCCATATGGGCACCGGGTTCTAGTCCTGGTTGCTGCTCTTCCAGTCCAGCTCTCTGCTGTGGCCCAGAAGGGCAGTGGAGGATGATCCAAGTGCTTGGGCCCTGCACCCGCGTGGGAGACCAGGAGGAAGCACCTGGCTCCTGGCTTTGGATCGGCGCAGCGCGGGCCATAGCGGCCATTTGGGGAGTGAACCAACGGAAGGAAGACCTTTCTCTCTCTCTCTCTCTCTCTCTCTCTCTCTCTCACTGTCTATAACTCTAACTGTCAAATAAAAAAAAAAAATACAGTTCACTCTCATATATTGCTGTGTAAAGGGTACAACGATTTTGAACTAAGAAATTATTCATATCCCCCCCCTCCAAGAAAGGCACAAAAATGTTCATAGAAAATGTATTCACAAAAGCCAAAAGCTAGAAACAATCTTGTGTCCACCAGCAGAATGGATAAGCAGACTGTGGTATATCCACAGCATGGAATACCATTCAGAAACAGAACAGAGTATTGACTTTACTACAGAACAGATGAATCTCACAAGCCAGAGGAAAAAGATACAAAAGAGCTATCTGATTCCACTGGCAGGAAGTTCACGGACAGGAAATAGGACCGATGGGGATAGAAGTCAGAACAGAGGTTACCTGGCAAACAAAGGGATTGCCAGTGGAGGGACGTGGACACACTGTCTCATGAGGGAAATGCTCCGTGTCTTGGTGTGAGAATCCACCAAGCTTAAGATTTTTTAAAGTTTATGGCATGTAACCTATACCTCAGTACTAAAAACACAAACTAATATATATGTACCTACACTCACACCATATATACACTACTTATCCTACACAAGGGTGCATCAAAAAGTTTGTGGATAACACTAAAATGTAAGTTTATTTTGGTTCAAAAATTTTGAAATCCATGTGTTAACTTTTTTTTAAAGATTTATTTATTTATTTGAAAGGCAGAGTTACAGAGCGAAAGAGGCAGAGGCAGAGAGGTCTTCCAGCCACTTGTTCACTCCCTAAATGGCTGCAATGGGTGGAGCTGGGCCCATGTGAAGCCAGGCGCCTGGAGCTTCCTTTGGGTCTCCTACACGGGTGCAAGGAACAAGCAACTGAGCCATCTTCTACTGCTTTCCCAGGCCATAGCAGAGAGCTGGATCACAAATGGAGCCGCCAGGACTTGAACCAGAGCCCATATAGGATGCCAGCACTGCAGACCAGGGCTTTAACCCACTGAGCCAAAGCACCAACCCCCCATAACTTTTTCACAGTACACATTTTACACAAACTTTTGTGGTACCCTTGTGTATGTATGAATGTGTTTTATAAATATATATTATATATAGTTACATACATAATAAAATTCCTAAATCAAACTCAAGAAATCCATTAACTATTTTTTTTACTTCCTGACAAGGTTCTGATTTTCATTTTCCTCAAAATCAGTCTCCTGCCTTCTCTTTCAATTTTGACCTTATCAATATAATCCTATTATTTACCAAAGTGCAATTTAAGCTCATTTTCTAAAGAACTCACTCACTAGGAATTGTATAATTCTACACTTATAAATGCCAGAGGGGGCCAGCGCTTTGGCATAGCAGGTAAAGCCACCGCCTGCAGTGCTGGCATCCTTGTGGGCACTGGTTCAAGTCCCGGCTGTTCCACTTTTGATCCAGATCTCTGCTATGGCCTAGGAAAGCAGTGGAAGATGGCCCAAGTCCTTGGCCCCTGAACCCACTTGAAAGACCTGGAGGAGGCTCCTGGCTTCGGATCGGCACAGTTCCAGTCATTGCGGCTGTCTTGGGAGAGAACCAGTGGGTGGAGGACTCTCTCTCTCTCTGCCTCTGCACAACTCTGCCTTTCAAATAAACAAATAAATCATAAAAAATTATTGCTGGGGCCGGTGCTGTGGGGCAGCGAGTTAACACCTTGGGCCTGAAGCGCCAGCATCCCATGTGGGCGCCAGTTGGAGACCTGGCTGCTCAACTTCCAATCCAGCTTTCTGCTATGGCCAGAGAAAGCAGTAGAAGATGGGCCAAGTCCTTGGGCACCTGCACCCGCATGGGAGACTCAGAGGAAGTTCCTGGCTCCTGGCTCTGGATTGGTGCTGCACTCGCTATTGCAGCCAGTTGGGGAGTGAACCATCAGATGGAAGACCTCTCTCTCTCTCTCTCTCTCTCTCTCTCTCTCTCTCTGCGTCTCTACTCTCTGTATAACTCCGACCTTCAAAAAAATAAATAAATCTTTTTAAAAAATTTATTGCTGTTGTGTAGTGGGTAAAACCACAGTGCCAGTATCCCATTTGGGCACCAGTTTGAGTCCTGGCTGCTCCACTTCTGATCCAGTTCGCTGCTATGGCCTGGGAAAGCAGTAGAAGTAGCTCAAGTCTTTGGGCCCTTGCACCCACGTGGGAGACCCAGAAGAAGCTCCTGGCTCATAATCAGCGCAGCTCCAGCCATTGCGGTCATCTGGGAAGTAAACCAGTAGTTGGAAGACCTTCCCTCCCTCCCCAGCCTTTGTTCAACAGGAAAGAAGGAAGGAAGAAAGGAAGGAGGGAGGGAGGGAGGGAGGGAGGAGGGAAGGGAGGAAGGAAGGAAGGGAGGGAGGGAGACGGGAGGTAGGGAGGGAGGAAGGGAGGAAGGGATGGTGGAAGGAAGGGAGGGAGGGAGGGAGCAAGGTAAGCAAGGAAGGGAGGGATGGAGGGAGGGACTGAGGGAGGGAGAGAGAGAGGGAGGGAGGGAAGGGACAGAAGGAAGGGAGGGAGGGAGGAAGGAAGGAGGGAAGGGAGGAAGGGAGGAAGGAAGGGAGGGAGAAGGAAGTGAGGGAGGAAGGGAGGGAGGAAGGGAGGAAGGAAGGGAGGAAGGAATGGAGGAAGGGGGGAAGGAAGGGAGGAAGGAATGGAGGAAGGGGGGAAGGAAGGCAGGGAGGGAGTGAGGAAGGAAGGGAGGGAGGGAGGGAGGGAGGGAGGGAAGGGATGGAACTGAGGGAGGGAGGGGAGGAAGGAAGGAGGGAAGCGAGGAAGGGAGGAAGGGAGGGAGGGAGGGAGGAGGGAGGGGAGGACGGGATGGAGGAAGGAAGGGAGGGAGGGAGGGAGGAAGGGGGGAAGGAAGGCAGGGAGGGAGGAAGAAAGGGAAGGAGGGAGGGAGGAAGAGAGGGAAGGAGGGAGGGAAGGGACAGAAGGGAGGGAGGGGGGAGGGAGGGAGGAAAAAAGGAGGGAACGGAGGAAGGGATGGAGGAAGGGAGGAATGGAGGGAGGGAGGAAAGGAGGAGGGAAGGGAGGAAGGGAGGGAAGGGATGGAGGAAGGAAGGGAGGCAGGGAAGGAGGGAGGAGGGAAGGGAGGTAGGAAGGGAGGAAGGGAGGGAAGGGAGGAAGGAAGCAAGGGAGGGAGGGAGGGAGGGATGGAGGGAGAGAGAAAGGAAGGGAGGTAGGGAGGAAGGAAGGAAGCAATGGAGGGAGGAAGGGAGGGAGGAAGGAAGCCAGGGAGGGAAGGGACGAAGGGGGGGGAGGGAGGAAGGGAGGGAGGGAGGGAAGGGAGGAAGCGAGGGAGGGAGGGAGGGAGGGAGGGAGGAGGGAAGGGAGGGAGGAGGGAAGGGAGGAAGGGAGAGAAGGAGGAGGTGAGGGAGGAAGGAAGGGAGGAAGGAATGGAGGAAGGGGGAAGGAAGGCAGGGAGGGAGGGAGGAAGGAAGGGAGGGAGGAAGGAAGGAAGGGAGGGAGGAGGGAGGGATGGAGGAAGAAAGGAAGGAAGGGAGGGAGGGAGGGAGGGAGGGAGGGAGAAAGAGAGGGAGGGAGGGAGGGAGGGAGAGGAAGGGAGGGAGGGAGGAAAGGAGGGAGAGAGGGTGGAAGGGAGGGAGGGAGGAAGGAAGAAGGAAGGAAGGAAGGAAGCAAGGAAGGGAGGGAGGGAGGAAGCAAGGGAGGGAAGGGAGGAAGGAAGCAAGGGAGGGAGGGAGGGATGGAGGGAGAGAGAAAGGAAGGGAGGTAGGGAGGGAGGAAGGAAGCAATGGAGGGAGGGAGGGAGGGAGGGAGGGGGAGGGAGGAAGGGAGGGAGGGAGGGGGAGGGAGGAAGGAAGGGAGGGAGGTAGGGAGGGAGGTGGAAGGGAGGGAGGGAAGGGAGGAAGCGAGGGAGGGAAGCGAGTGAGGAAGGGAGGGAGGAGGGAAGGGAGGAAGGGATGGAGGAAGGAAGGAATGGAGGGAGGGAGGAAAGGAGGAGGGAAGGGAGGAAGGGAGGGAAGGGATGGAGGAAGGAAGGGAGGCAGGGAAGGAGGGAGGCAGGGAAGGAGGGAGGAGGGAAGGGAGGTAGGAAGGGAGGAAGGAAGCAAGGGAGGGAGGGAGGGAGGGAGGGAGGGAGGGATGGAGGGAGAGAGAAAGGAAGGGAGGTAGGAAGGAAGGGAGGAAGGAAGCCAGGGAGGGAAGGGACGAAGGGGGGGAGGGAGGAAGGGAGGGAGGTAGGGAGGGAGGGAAGGGAGGAAGTAGGGAAGGGAGGAAGGGAGAGAAGGAGGAGGTGAGGGAGGAAGGAAGGGAGGAAGGAATGGAGGAAGGGGGAAGGAAGGCAGGGAGGGAGGGAGGAAGGAAGGGAGGGAGGAAGGAAGGAAGGAAGGAAGGGAGGGAGGAGGGAGGGATGGAGGAAGAAAGGAAGGAAGGAAGGGAGGGAGGGAGGGAGAAAGAGAGGGAGGGAGGGAGGGAGGGAGAGGAAGGGAGGGAGGGAGGAACGAAGGGAGGAAAGGAGGGAGAGAGGGTGGAAGGGAGGGAGGGAGGGAGGGAGGAAGGAAGAAGGAAGGAAGGAAGGAAGCAAGGAAGGGAGGGAGGGAGGAAGCGAGGGAGGGAAGGGAGGAAGGAAGCAAGGGAGAGAGGGAGGGAGGGAGGGATGGAGGGAGAGAGAAAGGGAGGTAGGGAGGGAGGAAGGAAGCAATGGAGGGAGGGAGGGAGGGAGGGAGGAAGGAAGGGAGGTAGGAAGGTAGGGAGGTAGGGAGGGAGAAAGGAAGGGAGGGAGGGAGGGAGGAAAGGGAGGGAGGGAGGAAAGTATGGAGGAAGGAAGGGAGGGAGGGAGGGAGGGAGGGAGGAGGGAAGGGAGGAAGGGAGGGAGGAAGGAATGAAGGGAGGGAGAGGGAGGGAGGAGGGAAGGACAGAAGGAAGGAAGGGAGGTAGGGAGGGAGGAGGGAAGGGAGGAAGTGATGGAGGAAGGAAGGAAGGGAGTGAGGGAGGGAGGATGGGAGGGAGGGAGGACGGGAGGGAGGGAGGGAAGGAGAGAGAGAGGAAGCGAGGGAAGGAAGGGAGGAAGGAGGGAAGGGAGGAATGGAGGCAGGGAAGGAGGAGGGAATGGAGGAAGGAAGGGAGGGAGGGAGGGAGGGAGGGAGGGAAGGGAGGAAGGAAGGAGGGAAGTGTTGCAGGGAGGGAGGGAGGAGGCAAGGGAGGGTGGAGGGAAAGGAGGGAAGGGACGGAAGGGAGGGAGGGAGGAAGGAAGGAAGAGATGGAGGAAGAAAGGAAGGAAGAAAGGGAGGGAGGGAGGAAAGAAGGAGGGAAGGGTGGAAGGGAGGAAGGAAGGGAGGGAGGGAGAGGGGAAGGGAGGGAGGGAGGGAGGAAGGAATGGAGGGAGGGAGGGAGGAAGGAATGGAGGAAGGGGGAAGGAAGGCAGGGATGGAGGAAAGAAGGGAGGGAGGGGGGAGGAGGGAAGGAAGAGAGGGAGGGAGGAAGGAAGGAAGAGAGGGAGGGAGGGAAGAGGGAGGGAAGGGAGGAAGGAAGGAAGGGAGGTTGGAAGGGATGGAGGAAGGAAGGAAGGGAGGGAGGAAGCAAGGGAGGGAGGGAAGGGAGGGAGAGAGGAACGAAGGAAGGAAGGGAGGGAGGGAGGGAGGGAGGGAGGGAGGAAGAAGGAAGGGAGGGAGGGAGGAAGCGAGGGAGGGAAGGGAGGAAGGAAGCAAGGGAGGAAGGGAGGGAGTGATGGATGGAGGGAGAGAGGAAGGAAGGGAGGTAGGGAGGAAGGAAGCAAGGGAGGGAGGAAGGGAGGAAGGAAGGAAGCGAGGGAGGGAAGGGAGGAAGGAAGCGAGGGAGGGAGGAAGGGAGGGAGGAAGGAAGGGAGGAAGTGATGGAGGAAGGAAGGGAGGAAGTGATGGAGGAAGGAATGAAGGAAAGAAGGAAGGGAGGGAGGGAGGGAGGGAGAAAGGAAGGGAGGGAGGGAGGAAAGGGAGGGGGAGGAAGGTAGGGAGGGAGGAAGGGAGGAAGGAAGGAAGGGAGGAAGGGAGGGATGGAGGAAGGAAGGAAGGAAGGGAGGGAGGGAGGGAGGAAGGAAGCAAGGGAGGGGGAAGCGAGGAAGGGATGGAGGAAGGAAGGAAGGAAGGAAGGAAGGGAGGGAGGGAGGGAGGGAGGGAGGGAGAAAGAGAGGGAGGTTGGGAGGGAGTGAGGGAAGCAGGGAGGGTGGGAGGGAGTGAGGGAAGCAGGGAGGAAGGGAGGGAGGGAGGAAGGAAGCAAGGGAGGGAGGGATGAAGGGAGGAAACGAGGGAGGAAAGGATGGGGGGAGGGAGGGAGGAAGGGATGGAGTTAGGAAGGAAGGGAGGGTGTGAGGGAGGAAGTGAGGGAGGGAAGGGAGGGAGGGAAGGAAGGACGGAGGGAGAGGGGAAGGGAGGAAGGGAGGAAGGAAGGGAGGGAGGGAAGGGAGGAGGGGAGGGAGGGAGGAGGGAAGGGAGGAAGAGATGGTGGAAGGGAGGGAGGGAGGGAAGGGAGAGGAAGGGAGGGAGGGAGGAGGGTGGGAAGAAGGAAGTGAGGGAGGGAAGAAGGAAGGCCAGCCGGCCAGAGAACAGGCCCATTCTGCCTGGACATACCACACAGCCCTCCTCCCTCCAAGGCTCTGCTATCGGTGGCAGGGATCCAGCAGATTTGGGAAGGACTCTCTTTCCTCCCAGGCTCCACACTGGATCAGATGCCCATACCTTGACACATGCTCTTCCCTATTCCAGAAGGAACCATCCTTCTTCCTCCATTTGCCTCACTTCTCTACAGAGTTCAAAACCCAGTCTTCCATCTTGGTGCCTTCCCTGCTCTGGTTTGAAAACCATATTGCAATTCGATTGTCATGGTGGCAGTGCTGGGAGATGGGAATTTTAGGTTGGGACTGACCATGAAGAGGGATTAAAGAAGCTCTCAGAGGACTGGGTGACTGACCAGGAGAGGCACTGTTGTAAAGCCAGGCAGCCCTGGGGTGTGTCCCTCACACGTACTCATTGACCTTCTGCTACCTCTCTGGAGCTGGTACAGCATGAGGCCCCATCGGGCACCATATACTTCAACTTCCCAGCCCCTAGAACTGTAAAACAATAAACTGTAAACCAATGAACTTTATAAACAAAAAAGGCTTGTCTAGTTCACTGGCTGGGAAACTAGTCCAAGATCAGGCAGCCCCACTGGTTTGGTCTCTGTGAGGGTGGGGGATACGGATGGGGGAAGAAGGATCACATGGCGAGCAGAAAGAGTGGCTGGGCCCAGCTGAGGCTTTTATAACCACCACTCTCAAGAACTACATTCCAAGAAAACATCCCCAAAGGCCTAAAGACCTCCGCTGGGCCCACCCCGCCCCCAAACACCATAACTGAGTTAAGTTTCCACTCACTTAATGCTATTATCTTAGGACTTAGAGATGTAAATAGCTGCATGAGTTAGGTGCAAACATATTCAAATCATAGCAATCTTGAGTCTTAATGAATCACCTGGTCTCAGGTATTATATTATGGCAACAGAAAACAGGTCAAAACACTCCTCTTACCCTTTGGCTGCTTTTCCCAGCCTCTGTGAAAGTATTCTCCTTGTAAACTCTAATGTTTCTTTTTCTTTGGCCTCCATGAATTTCTCCAGCCCAGGGACCTGTCTTGCATGGGTTTCATCCCATCCTAATTCTGCAGCCAGAAAACAGTAGGGACCCAATTTATTGGGACGGGAACCTAAAAAAAAGAAGGAAAAAAAAATGGAAACCCTTAGATTCTTTTGCAACACAGTTGTTTTGCAGGTTTTTATAAGTTAGCAATCTCCAACATGACAAAGATTAATCTGGAGATGGAGGAAATAAAGCATTCATAGAAGCAAGTGCTGTGACTATAACTGTGTAAAGAAGGCTCTTTCTGCTGTGCAACCTAAGTGTCTCCAGTACGCTGGTGGCAAATAATGAGTAATGTGGAAAGCCAGAATTATTTATAAAGAGTTGGCTGCTGTGGCTTTGATAAATTTATCATGAAGCGCCCTACAGAACTTCAGGCCAGTGGGAGTTTATTGCTTCTGTGATCACAACTTGAGATGCATTTATGGTTCTGCCTGGAGCTGGGTTTCAGAAACATCAAATGCCTGATTTTCCGTGTGTGTGTGTGTGTGTGTGTGTGTGTGTGTGTGTTTAAGAGAAGTCATGGAACCTTTGAAAACATGGAGACTGATTTGGGAATACAGTCCATTAGGGACTACAAGTCGTGGAATAATCTATTCTAATTCATTTTTTTCTCCCTATTCCTGAGTACGTGACAAAGCCACAGGAAGACCTGCTTTTGTGCAGTTAAATCGAGACTTCCAACTTGGGCTGAGATTAAGTGAGCATTCATGATTCTTGGGGATAAACAGATAAAATCTCCAGGTAAAAACCTCAGTCTCCACCCAGATTCAGGATCCCACAAAGCTTTTCAACCTAGTCACCTTCTACCATGCTGAACCAACCCCAGGTCTCTGGGGCTTTCCTTAAACTTACAAAATATTTCAGGGGCCAGCATTGTGCTATAGTAGGCTAAGACTGCCTGTGGCACCAGCATCCCATATGAGCACCGGTTCAAGTCCCAGGTGCTCCACTTCTGATTGAGCTCCCTGCTGGTGGTCTGGGAAAGCAGTGGAAGATGGCATGAGTGCTTGGGTCCCAGAACCCATGTGGGAGGTCCAGAAGAAGCTCCTGGCTCCTGGCTTCAGATCAGCCCAGCTCGGGCCATTGTAGCCACTTGGAGAGTGAACCCACAGATGGAAGATTCTCTCTCTCTCTCTCTCTCTCTCTCTCTCTCTCTCTCTCTGCTTCTCCCTCTGTCTGTCTGTAACTCTGCCTCTCAAATAAATGAATAAATCTTAAAAAAAAAAAAAGTATTTTCACAACAGTGAATGTGTTGAGAGAAGGAAGTCAGTGGAACAGCTCTGACCCCTCTCCAGGGAGCTCCGGATGTGCCACGGTGTCCACAGGACCACAAACTAATGTCATTCAAACAAATTCAGGGAAAGCAGCATCTTCCTAGCCTGTGACTCTCATCTGCTTTCAGGATGTGGCCCCGCTCTGAGCCCCCAAGGCCAAGCAGCAGAAAAAGAGGAACCCCTGAAAAGCTGCCTGCTCTCTACGCCTATTTAGTAGGATGTTAAATGACAATTCACCATGGTTACCATTAGACAGCCAAGTCAGCTTGAGACAAAGCCTCTCTCTCTCAGACTTAACAAGGAGATGGGGACCCTCTGTTGGATTAAGAACGTAAACCAGGATCACAGTGTGGACAAAGGGCTGGGGGAACAATCCTTTGGAAAATGCTGTTCTGGGGCCTGAAGAGGCAGCATGGGGCTCTCCCTCCCCTGCTTCTAATCTACAGCAAAGGGTTCTGAGGGAAGCACTCAAGGGGCTTCTTAGGTTCTCTGAGTTGTGGGGTACCATCACACAGAGTCCCTCTCTTATCCAGGAAATGAGAGTGTGTGTATGCATCCTGCAGGCCAGATGTGAGTAGGGGACAGTTGGTAGAACAAGGACCATAGACATGAGCCTCCAGGGCCAGCCCAGGATCACAAGGCTCACTTACAGGGTCGTTCCAAGTGGATGCCTGCTATCCTCCCTCCATCCACCTAACCCTGCTGTGGTTGGAGTCAGCAGCTTGCGAATACCAGGAAGTCACCCTGCTTTGCCCAAGGGAGACTCTCACCTTTGCCGGAGGGAAGAGTGATATCATTGGAGTTTTTTCATCCACATTTTTGGCATTTTTGACTTCTGGGGGCGTTGCTGACCCTGCAGGGACTGCCCCCCTAAGGCTGGCCAATGTGAGGGGCCAATGCACAGGTCATTTTCATCCTAAGCTGTCAGTCCAGAGCCCATTTCCCCAGCCACCTCCTCAACCTGAGGTTTCACACTCTGAGCTGCTACCCCCACGCCCAGGTATGAGGTACCTAGGAAAGGCTCTTGGGTCCCAGGGACCGCTGAAGTTGTTCAAGCTAGTCAATCCTACACCCGTGTACCCTCCCTCACTGCTCCTTCCAGCACCAATCACAAAAGCTCTTGCCCACCCCTTCCAAATTCCCTCCTTCCACCTGACCCAAGAGGGATCTGAAAGTACAACAAACTATCTTTCCTATCACTGCCCTCTCAGCCTGATCTGCTGGCCTAACTATATATAAATAAAAACCACATTTTAAAACAAGCAGATAGCGAGGTGTTAATGAAGGTCTTCTATTGGATGCCCTCTCTTTACTAATTCAAAGTGGTCATGGGACAGTTCATGACCCAGGCCTGTGTGGGGCACACGTGGCATCCCAGGCATCAAAGTTCTTTCCAGGTCTGAGTCTGAGGATGTGACTTAAAACAGGTCCCCCCAGCCCTAAGCCCCACCAAATTGAATTTCCTATTACTTGCAGCAAAAAATTATGCATCCTACCAAATGCAACTTCAGCTAGTCAAGATGCATGTGGTGGATAGGGCCCCGTGGCTGTCTGATTCAGTCTGGAGCTTTCAAAACACCCTGATTAAATTTGGATCTTCCAAAAATGTTAGTGGCTTTGACTCAGGAAGTGTGAGTTCGAGTTTGCTAAGTGTAGGACGCTTCTCTTCGTCACACGTTCACTTTCTTTGGTGACTAAAGCCTGCGTCTTATACAAATGGGTGCATTTTTAGCCTGACGGATGAGGAAAAATACTTGCTAGAATTAAATTTCCATTTCCCTTTGTTTCCCAGAACCGCTGTCCCATGCAGGTACAAGTCATGCCCTGGTACCTTCAGGGGCCGAACCTGTGCCCAGAGACCCGGCTGTGCACATCCCAGGGATGTTCAGAAGATGCCTGGTGAGGAAGATGAGAGACGTTGCTGCAAGGCCTGCCTGAAGGTGCGTCTGGCCGCAGTTAAGTCCTTCTCGGCTTCCAGAAGTCTCTACAGCCTCCTCTCTCTTCTTACCTCTGCCCAATCACACAGACGGATGAGCTGGGATTCTTGCTGAAGAGATGAGTTTGGTGTTGGCTGGCAGAGCAGACACAGTGACAGTCCCCCAGGGAAGCTGTGTAGACAGCTGAATACTGTATTTTCTGGCAGATGCTGGGGGCTTTGGGGAGGATGTGAAAGGCCCAGGTACCCCTGTCCTTTAAAACTCTGAAAACTGGGACAATGATGGACACTCCCATGGCCATGGAAACAAAGGGTTGGGGAAATTTAAATGAGACCCTCCATGTTGCCTGGAAGACTTGGAAATGCTGGCCTCCTGGTTCTTCCCCGGCCCCAACAACTAAGATCCCCTTCCCAGAGGGAAGGGCTGATACAGCAGGGATGGGAGAGGAGCCCCAGTCTTGGCTTGGTTTTAAGTTTCAGAAGTCAGCTTTGATTGGGGGTAAACCCAAAAGACTTGGACGTGAAAGTCACAGATAACATAGTGATGTTAAAGACCTGGGAGGCCGGCGCCATGGCTCAATAGGCTAATCCTCCACCTTGCGGCGCCAGCACACCGGGTTCTAGTCCCAGTCAGGGCGCGGGATTCTGTCCCTGTTGCCCCTCTTCCAGGCCAGCTCTCTACTGTGGCCCGGGAGTGCAGTGGAGGATGGCCCAAGTGCTTGGGCCCTGCACCCCATGGGAGACCAGGAGAAGCACCTGGCTCTTGTCATCGGATCAGCGTGGCAGCCATTGGAGGGTGAACCAACGGCAAAGGGAGACCTTTCTCTGTGTCTCTCTCTCTCACTGTCCACTCTGCCTGTAAAAAACAAAAACAAAAGACCTGGGAGCTAGCTCAGAGCCAAATTTCCCTGTTTCAACAAAGTTCTCGGGCTGGTGCTGTGGTGTAGCGGGAAAAGCCACTGCCTGCAGTGGCAGCATCCCATATGAGCGCCAGTTCTAGTCCCAGCTGCTCTACTTCTGATCCAGCTCTCTGCTGCGGCCTGGGAAAAAAATAGAAGATGATCCAAGTCCTTTGGACCCTGTACCCATGTGGGAGACCTGGAAGAAGCTCCTGGCTCCTGGCTTCCGATCGGCACATTTCTGACCGTTGTAGCCAAATGGGGAGTGAACCAGCAGATGGAAGACCTCTCTCTTTCTCTGCCTCTGCCTCTCCTTCTCTCTCTGTCTAACTCCGACTTTCAAATAAATAAATACATCTTAAAAAAAAAAAAGACATTTAAAAAACAAGGAAAGTTCTCAGAGCAGAAGTAGGAACTAGGGAGACCCTTTAGAAAGTCAAGGGGTGGAGCCGACACTGTGGCATAGTGGGTGGAGCTGCCGCCTGCATCCCATATGGGTGCCAATTCAAGTCTTAACTGCTCTACTTCCAATCCAGCTCTCTGCTATGGCCTGGGAAAGCAGTGGAAGATGGCCCAAGTCCTTGTGCCTCTACATCCATGTGGAAAAGCTAGAAGAAGCCTCTGGCTCCTGGCTTCAGATCAACACAGCTCTGGCCGTTGCAGCCATCTGGGAAGTGACAGCGGATGGAAGACTTCTCTCTGTCTCTCTCTGCCTCTGCCTCTCTGTAACTCTGCCTTTCAAATAAATAAATAAATCTTCAGGAAAAAAAATAAAGAAAAAATAAAGTCAAGAGGCAACAAGAGAGGCAGGCACTGGGACCCTTGAAAATGGCCCTTTCCCCGACCCACCTCCTAGACGGAACCTGCAGGGGACAAAGAATATGATGGAGACTCAGGCAGGTGTAGGGATCCGAGGGGAGATGGTCCCACCCCTAGAATTGCCAGCAACAATTCAATATCTGGGACATAATTGTACAAAAAAAAATTGGTTCCTTGTTTACCTGAAATAGCTTTCTGGGGCAAAAAGCAGGTAACACGCGCTCTGCACCTGTAGCACCACCCACCCAGCTCCTAAGGAAGGGCTCAGCACTCAGAAGACCTGGCTGCCACATACAGGGAGCATTTCCTGAGAGTCAGATCGGGAGGTTCCCCCACCAGCACCAGAGTGTCGCCCAGACTGGACTGCACATGCATGCACACACCATGCACACATGTGTACACACACACACACACACACACACACACGCCATGTGCCTCTGCACAGAAACAGTAAGAGCCCACATTCACGGAGCCCATACTGTAGACCAAGGATCAGCCAGATCTTCATGCCTCACATTTTCCCAGAGCCCTATGTGTTCCTCTGTCAGCTTCTCTACATCTTCAGAACTATAGCTGTCCCAAGCCCCAACATCACCAGTGCTCCTTCCAGGGGACCTGCGGAAGGTCCCTCCCACATCCTTGTGGCCCTGGACTACAGCTGCTGGTGCCATAACCCCCAGCACCAGCAGAACCGTGGCCGCTGCCATCACAAACTCCAGTGCCATGGGCACTTGTGGGGCCTGAGGACCCACACCTCGGGAAGCCCAGGTCCTCAGCAGTGTGCATCACCACCTCCATGAACTGGAGTCTCGACGACTGTAGCCACCTATGTGGACAACAGCCACGACAACTGAAGAAACACACGGAGGTGACAGGTAACCAAGGCCAAAGCACCTACCCAACCCACACCCTGCATCCAATCAAATCAATGAATCTTTTTTTAAAAATGCTACTCCATGATATCGGAAGAAGTGACTGCTACCCCAGATGCACAGCTGTCAACACTGGGACATAAGAAACACAAAGAAGCCAGGAAACATAACACCTCCAAAGGGACACAAGAGCTCTCCAGAAGTGAAGCCCCCCGGCATGTGGCATAGAGGGTAAAGCTGCTACCTGCAGCACCAGCATCCCATATGGGTGCCAGTCCGAGTCCTGGCTGCTCCACTTCCAATCCAGCTCTCTGCTATGGCCTGGGAAAGCAGTAGAAGATGGCCCAAGCCCTTGGGCCCCTGCACCCGCGTTGAGAGACCCAGAGGAAGCTCCTGGCTCCTGGCTTTGGATAGGCACAGCTCTGGCCATTGCAGCCATCTGGGGAGTGAACCAGCAGATGGAAGACCTCTCTCTCTTTATCTCTCTGCCTCTCCTTCTCTCTGTATGTAACTCTTTCAAATAAATAAATAAATCCTTAAGAAAAAAAAGTGGAGCCGATTTGAGGGAAACCTAGGTCAGTTTGTCTAATCTTTGCAGTAATCCTATGAAGAAGGGGAGTTTTCACCCTCCCTTTTCCTGATGAGCAAGGAGAGACAAAGAAGTGAGGTGAGCATCCCAGGCTCCTCTAGCTGGCAGAAGTCAGAACCAGGGTTTTGGTTCCCAAATCAGTACTCTTCATCACCATGTTTCTTGGGGTTAGCCTGTCACAAATAACAGAAAATCGCAACTGGCCAGGCCAAAACATGCTATGTTACTATGTTAAACAAACAAACAAACAAAAAAAGGGTGGGGTGGTGGGTGCTGTGGCACAGCCCTTTATTTTTTTAAGTTTTTTATTTATTTGTTTATTTGACGGGTAGAGTTACAGCCAGTGAGAGAGAGAGAGATAGAAAGAAAGGTCTTCCATCCAATAGTTCACCCCACAAATGGCCGCAATGGCCAGAGCTACGCAGATCAGAAGCCAGGAGTAAGGAGCTTCTTCCTGGTCTCCCACGGGGGTGCAGGGGCCCAGGCTATCCTCCATTGCCTTCCCAGGCCACAGCAGAGAGCTGGTCTGGAAGAGGAGCAACTGGGACTAGAACCCAGTGCCCATATGGGATGCTGGTGCCGCAGGCAGAGGATTAAGCAAGTACACCATGGCAACGGCCCCCAATGGCACATCCATATCCCATATTGGAGTGCCTGGGATTGAGTCCTGCATCCACTTCCTGGTAATGAGCTCCCTGGGAGGCACCAGGTGATGGTTCAAGTGTTTGGGTCCCAGCCATCCACACGGGAGAGCCAGATACAATTTCCAGTTCCTGGCTTTGACCTGGCCCAGCCTGGCCATTGTCAGCATTTGGAGAGTGAACCAATGAATGGAAAAATCTCTCTCTCTCTCTCTCTCTCTACCTCTGTGTGTGTGTGTGCGCGCGCATGCCTTTCTCTCTCACTGTCACTCTTCCTTTCAAATAAATAAATCTTTTTCTTAAAAAAAATGCCATAAGTAGGCAGGTGACAGCTCCACAGAACTCCTTCCAGAATTCCCTCTGACATTACCCAGTGACCTTCAAACCTGTGTCAAGAGGGCTGCTGGAGCTTCCACCATCACATCTGTGTTCCAAGCAACAGAAGTGAGGAAAGAGGAAAAATGGAGACCCCCTTCCTTCTACCCTCTTGCAGGAAGTCACACCCACTACCTCTCAGTTACCTGGCCTCCTCTCCTTGCAAATGATGGAAGTAATCTCAGCTGCTTGGCAACACGCCCAGGACAACTAGGAATACCGGGGGAGGATTACTATGGAGAATCGGTAGCAGTATCTCTGTCACTCCCTCTGCAATGTTCAAGTTCTGGAACTGGAGGCTTCTCACAGGCCAGGCTGCAGCCCGAATCCCTCCAGAGGTCTCGTGGGCGAAGCTGACGAAGGAGTGAACGTGGCCTCTCAAGTACCTGCAAGGAGCCGACGGGGCTGCAGGCTGAGGTACGGAGGAGATCCAGGAGCTCTCCCCAGCACCTGTGCAGCAGCCTCCATGCTGATTTCCAGCACCAGGCGCGTCTGCATCTTCCAGCACTCCCCGTAAGCAGAATCGTCGCCTGGGAACCCTTGTGTGTCGGGCCCCCTCACTCCACGCTGAGTCTGTGGGGTTCCTCCCTGGAATGTAGTTCCTTTCTTCTTATTGCTATGAGGTGCACCACGACTTGTTTACCCATTCATCTGCAGAGGGACATCTGGTCTGCCTGCTTCTGAGCCATTATGAATAGAAGTCTTGTGACTCTTCTTGCCCAAGATTTGCTGCGGACACTGCTTTTCAGGGCTCTTGATTAACACATGGCAGTAGAATTGTAGGACAGGTAGAGCTGAGTTTTAGGGCAGAGAGAGACACTTAGCTTTTTATGTAACTGCATCAAACACTCCTCCAGGTGATGTATACATGTTCTGGCTTCTCCCCTGCTTGGTAACTTCTAAAGGGAGTCCCTGGTGCACTGTGCTCCCCTGACCTGAAGGGCTCAGGCCTAGCAGGTCCAGCCTGTGGAGCTCAGCCTGGGAGGCTGAGGCCGGGTTTCGGCTGCAGGGCAACCAGGGGATGCATGGCCTGGGCACTCCACAACAGGAGGCTACTGATGTGAGGCCAGTGATGGAAAAGATGCCCCAGGACAGAGATGGTGAGCCCAGCAGAGGATGCTTGGGAGTCCCTGGCCATGGTCATGGCAGCACCAGCCCACCTGCAGCAGGTGTGTGTGAAGGGGGAAGAGGAAATGAGTGGGCACTGGCATCGAGTGATGGCCCCAGAAGAGCCAGCAATGTGTCCCTTGCAAACTCCCACCGTAATCTCAGAAACCAGGCTACAAGGACCCCTCTCAGCCAGAGTGGAAACCGTTTCTCCTGGATACCGAACTCACTGGTATCTTGCAGGAGACTCTTCCCACAGAGTCCCAGGTGCACGGGTCATGAACTCAGAAAGTTGACAAGGCCATGGGGTGGCCTGATGGAGAGGTATCTCTGCATCTCACTTTGCTGCCTTCCCTCTTCCTCAGAACACGGTCTCTGCGCGGGCTGTGGCGAGTGATGGCAACGTGCGAGCAGATCCAACACCCACTGGTAATGGAGGTGGTAGAGCCAAGTGGTCAGGCATGAGAGGCTCTGCAGCCAGCCAGCCGGGGCTTAAACCTCGGCTCGGCTCTGCATTGGCTGTGTGACACTGGACAAGGTTCTGAACCACTCTGTGCCTCAGTATCCCCAGCTGCAAAACAAGGATGGTTCTGGAAATGCTTCTCAGGCTTTGCCAAGGAGTAAACGGGCTAACATGCGTCAGGATCTGAGAGCCCTCAACCAATTGTGATTCTTGGAGACGGGGGCTCTTCTCGAAAGTTGCTGCAGGGTCACAATTAGCTCTGACTCTGAGACTTGGCCAGTGACACAACTACACGATAGGGAAGGATTCGAGATACAAACCTAGCCCCTTTGCCAAGGCCCTAAAGTTGCTAAGTAGCAAACCAGTAATTCTCATTTTACCAGGGTGCTTTCCTCCAACCCTGCTCCTCTACCTACTCAAGTAAAGGGACCCAGCAGGATGCCTGCCTAAGGCCTTAGGAACATGGCACCATTGCCACCTGCTGGTGATGCTGCCGCATGGCCAGCAGCTGAGGCTCGGCCGAGACTAGATGGAGACGTCCGCAGAACAAAGACCACCACCGCAGGATGGAATGCGACAGGGTTCCAAAAGCCCCTCTGGAACCTTGTCCACAGAGGGCTTGGGATCCCCATGATTAGAGTCTCCTCCTAGGAAAGGAAGTTGCAGACAGTGCTTTTCAGGGTTTGTATGAAGGGTGTGCTTCATGGGGGAATGGGGTTTAAAGACAAGTTTAGGGGCACGTGTTTCCTCTGGCAGTTAAGACACTCATTAGCACACCCACATTCCATTTCAGAATGGACTCCAGCCACGTGCTAATGCAGATCATGCAGCCTGTAGGAGGCAGAAGCAGTGACGGCTCAACTACTGAGTCTCTGCCGCCTCCATGGGAGACCTGCTGAGTTCTCACCTTCTGGCTTCAGCCCCCAGCCATTGTGAGCACTTGAGGAGTAAATCAGTGTATGAGAATCCTTCGTATTTTAAACAAATATCAAGTCAATTTTAAAATGCTTTCAGAGGGTCTGGTGCTGTGGCGTAGTAGGTTAAGCCTCCACCAGTTGGCACTGCCATTCCATATGGGTCCCATTTCAAGACCCACTGCTCCACTTCTGATCCAGCTCCCTGCTGGTGACCTGGGAAAGCAGAAGAAGATGGCCCAAGTGCTTGACCCCTACACCTATGTGGAAGACCCTGGCTCCTGGCTTCAGATCTCAATTCTGGCAATTTCAGCCAGAGTGAACCAGCAGACAGAAGACATCTCTCTGTCTCTCCATTTCTCTGTCTCAAATAAATAGACAAAATCTTAAAAAAAAAAAAAAAAACTCTAAAAATTTTTTTTTGACAGGCAGAGTGGACAGTGAGAGAGAGAGAGAGTGAGAGACAAAGGTCTTCCTTTTGCCGTTGGTTCACCCTCCAATGGCTGCCTCAGCTGGCGCGCTGTGGCCAGCACACTGCGCTGATCCGAAGCCAGGAGCCAGGTGCTTCTCCTGGTCTCCCATGGGGTGCAGGGCCCAAGCACTTGGGCCATCCTCCACTGCACTCCCGGGCCACAGCAGAGAGCTGGACTGGAAGAGGAGCGACCAGGACAGAATCTGGTGCCCCGACCTGGACTAGAACCCGGTATGCCGGCACCACAGGCAGAGGATTAGCCTATTGAGTCACGGCGCTGGCCTCTAAAAATGTTTTAAGAAATAACGTTATTTTGGTGCAAGAAACTTTGAAACCATGCAGGGTTTTTTTTAATACATATTTTTCATGAACTTTTTGAAGACTCCTCCAATGTGTGGATTTCAAAATATCTTGCAACAAAATAAACTTTTAATTCCTTTTTCTGTGAACTTTTTGAATGCCCTTATATTGCTACCAGCAGGGTGTTAGTAGTTCACCAGATTAACCAGCTCCTGGGCAGCAGACAGGTCAAGGGCATGCACATAGGGCAGGTAGGTTTTCACAGGGAATACACAGTTCAAAAGCACTCGAAGGAGGAGGCTTCACCCAAGGAGGTCAGCTTTGGGAGTGGACACTCAAGTGAGAACTCCCTTTATAATTTTGCCTTTATTTGCCTGCTCCCCAACTTGGGTGGAAAAATGTGGGTGAAAATCCTTATTGAAGGGGCCGGCGCAGTGGGTTAAAGCCCTAGCCTAAGGTGCCAGCATCCCATATGGGCACTGGTTCTAGTCCCGGCTGCTCCTCTTCCAATCCAGCTCTCTATTATGGCCTGGGAAAGCAGTAGACGGCCAAAGTCCTTGGACCCTGCACCCATGTGGGAAACCTGGAGGAAGCTCCTGGCTCCTGGCTTCGGATTGGGGCAGCTCTGGCCATTGCGGCCACCTGGGGAGTGAACTAGCAGATGGAAGACCTCTCTCTCTGTCTATCTCCCTCTCTCTGTAACTCTTTCAAATAAATACATCTTTATAGCCTTGGCAACTCATGACTAGAGCCTAGGGAGATTCCTGACGCCATAAACAAGAGTGTCAAATTGTTAAATCAACTTCAGGAGTCACTGTGTACTTACGTCTCATGTGGGATCTGTCCTTAATGTGTTGTCCAATGTGAAGTAATGCTATAACTAGGACTGAAACAGTATTTTACACTTTGTGTTTCTGTGTGGGTGCAAACTGATGAAATCTTTACTTATACTGAATCAATCTTCTGTATATAGATAATTAAAAATGAAAAAAAAAATCTTGGTGTTAAATTGGAAATTGCCTAGAAAATTAATCAATTTTTTTAAAAAATATATCATGTAGGATCTCTGTCCTTAATATGCAATACATTGTGAATTAATACTATAACTAGTACTCCAACAGTATTTTTCACTTTGTGTTGCTATGTGAGGGCAAACTGTTGAAATCTTTACTTAATATATAGTAAACTGATCTTCTGTATATAGAGAATTGAAAATGAATCTTGATGTGAAGCAAGGGAAGAGGGAGTGGGAAAGGGGAGGGTTGCGGGTGGGGGGGAAGTTATGGGGTGGGGAAGCCATTGTAATCTATAAGCTGTATTTTGGAAATTTATATTCTTTAAATAAAAGCGTTATAAAAAAAAAAATCCTTACTACAAAACCCTCGAAGCTCTGGATCCTGCTGATGGATTCAGCTGCACATCTTCCCGGCCCTGCCTCACACCCAGGGCAGTTCTAGTCTTTGTGGATAGTTCTTGCATGGGCTGCATCACACAAACTTGTTTCCTAGGAAATGCCCTTCACTCCTAACGGCAGTCCCAACGGTAGTTCCTCCAAGAGCGCATTCCACACTGCATCCTGTGTGCATGGTGTCCTGGGGGCACAACCCCACAGGTTATAGCGTGAATGGTGCCCCCTGGGGCTTGCGCAACATGGCAGAACTCTTGCTATGACCACCACCATTCACACAAGTGGACAAGTGCACCTGGCCTCGCTTGGTTTGGTGTAGGCTCAAAAATCAAGTGGGGCCAAATACAATCATACAGGATGTGCTTTTTAATATCTGGAGTCTTTTGCTTAAATAATGCTTTCAGAAGTCATCAATTTTGTATGTATGCCAGTAATTTGGTTTTTTTTATCACTGAGTAGGATTCCATGGTGCGAATAACACTACAGGTTGCTTGTCCATTTTCTTGTTGTAGATATTTGTTGGTTTTTTTTTTTTTTTTTTTTGACAGGCAGAGTGGACAGTGAGAGAGAGAGACAGAGAGAAAGGTCTTCCTTTTGCCGTTGGTTCACCCTCCAATGGCCGCCGCGGTCGGCGCGCTGCGGCCGGCACACCGCGCTTGTCCGATGGCAGGAGCCAGGAGCCAGGTGCTTTTCCTGGTCTCCCCATGGGGTGCAGGGCCCAAGCACCTGGGCCATCCTCCACTGCACTCCCGGGCCACAGCAGAGGGCTGGCCTGGAAGAGGGGCAACCGGGACAGAATCCGGCGCCCCGACCGGGACTAGAACCCGGTGTGCCGGCGCCGCAAGGCGGAGGATTAGCCTGTTGAGCCACGGCGCCGGCCGGTGGATATTTGTTATTTCCAGCTGGAGGCTTATGAATAAAGATGCTTACAACACTCACACCCAGTTCTTAGAACCAGTCTTTAAATTGGTTTCATGGCTCAAGGATCCCAGGCCATGGGTGAAATTAGTAATTTGGGCCCAACACACACCAGCAGCACTGATCCAGTGACTCATGCAAGATTCAACCTCTACCCAGGGACCATTTCTGGGCAGGTTCCTAAGACTCCATCCCTGCTTAGGAGGTCTCAGACAACGCAGCAGCCCAGCTCTGGGTCTGACTCCTGCCATACCTAGGGAGGGCCTCAGCTCCTCTCCTTGAGATTATAAATGCCAGCCTCCGAGGCACACATTTAGTCAAGATCTACCCACTTCCTGGGAGCTGTGCTCTCCCAACTCACCACAGGGCCCTTGGGGGCCACCACGATTTCTTTTCTTTATTTTTTATTTTTTTTTATTATTTTTTTTTATTTTTGACAGGCAGAGTGGACAGTGAGAGAGAGAGACAGAGAGAAAGGTCTTCCTTTGCTGTTGGTTCACCCTCCAATGGCTGCCACGGCCGGCGCACCGCGCTCATCCGATGGCAGGAGCCAGGTGCTAGGTGCTTCTCCTGGTCTCCCATGGGGTGCAGGGCCCAAGCACTTGGGCCATCCTCCACTGCACTCCCGGGCCACAGCAGAGAGCTGGCCTGGAAGAGGGGCAACCGGGACAGAATCCGGCGCCCCGACCGGGACTAGAACCCGGTGTGCCGGCGCCGCAAGGCGGAGGATTAGCCTGTTGAGCCACGGCGCCGGCCATGATTTCTTTTCTTATAAGTTCAGCAAAGACGCCGTAGTCCTCACAACCACTCACCTTTAGATATTTATTAAGCACTTACTATATGGCAGTCATTGGGGATAAAGCAGTAAACAAGTCAAAACAAAAACACAATAAACAAAAAAATCAAGCCCTGTATTGAGAGTAGACCTAAGGGTTACCTTCAAAGACAGATGCAAACAGGTAGACAATATCTGGAAATGGCATATTTTCCAGCCCCACTGTCACTGTTTTGGGGTCACAGCATCACTTGTGACCAATGAAACCTGAACAGAAATTATGTGTAACCTTCCTGGACTGACGCAATGAAAATCTCATAAGCAATTCTTCAGTCTCTTCCTTTGCCCACTGGCCACCAGATTTGTATTCAGCAACAACAAAACAGGGGTCAGCGCTGTAGCGCAATGGGTTAAAGCCCTGGCCTGAAACGCTGGTATCCCATATGGGCGCCAGTTCTAGTCCCGGCTGTTTCTCTTCCAATCCAGCTCTCTGCTATGGCCTGGGAAAGCAGTGGAAGATGGCCCAAGTCCTTGGGCCCCTACAACCACTTGGGAGACCCAAAAGAAGCTCCTGGCTCCTGGCTTCAGATCAGCGCAGCTCTGGCCATTGCAGCCAATTAGGGAGTGAACCAGTGGATGGAAGACCTCTTTCTCTGTCTCTACCTCTCTCTCTCTTTCAAATAAATAAAAATAAATCTTAAAAAAAAATCAAAATGGTGGTGCCTCAGTTAGTCTCAGTTACTGAGAGACAGCACAGTAATCACCCCTGCCCCCTGAAAATATACTTGTGACTTCTGGTGTGTTAAAATCACTGAGATCTAGGGGGACTGTTCTTACCAATGTATACCCCAGCTGACTCTGACTAGGGTGGTGTGGTTTTAATGGAAAGAGAAGGAACAGCTTAACAGGGGGACAGTGGGTGGCAAGAAAACTGATGCAGAAGGCTAGAAGGATATCAAACCAAGGTTCACTGGGAGACAGTATCATCAGCTAAAATTTACGAGCTAGAACATGTGAGTAATAAACTTGTAGTTCGAGGGGAATGATGGAGAAAAAATAGTAATATCAGCTGATGCTGACCTCACTGGCAAGTTATTACAAGAGAAAGAAGCACTTAGAAAATCATTTTACATCAAAAATAAAACTGAAGAATTTGGAAACCTAGGGTCTCACATCATGGAAAAAAAATTCAACTGCTTTGAGATTCTAATTACTAGAAGACAGTATGGAGAAAGCCTTCAAGTACAAAACCTACTAAAACTCAGAAGTTGGGCAAAGATCATTTTAAACAGGTCTGATGGCTTCAAAGTATTTCTCTTCTGAGCAAAAATGAGAATGTGAGCGTAGGAGGGAGTGGAGCAGAGGAAAATGAGAGGGCTGGCACTGTGGCATAGCAGGCAGGGCCATCACCTGTGGTGCCAGTATCCCATATGGGTGCCGGTTTGAGTACCGGCTGCTCCACTTCCAACCTAGCTCTCTGCTATGGCCTGGGAAAGCAGTAGACGATGGCCCAAGTCGTTGGGCCCCTGCACCCACATGGGAGACCCAGCAGAAGCTCCTGGCTCCTGACTTCGGATCGGTGTAACTCTGGTCTTTACAGCCAATTAGGAAGTGAACCAGAGGATGGAAGACCTCTCTCTCTATCTCTGCCTCTCCTTCTCTCTGTAACTCTGACTTTCAAATAAATAAATAAATCTTTAAGAAAAAAAAAATCCTGACCTTGGGAGCAATCCACTGGTCCTCCCACTTTCCTTCAGTCAGCAGGAAGTAGGCAAAGACATCTACTCCCGGAAGGAATATATTCCCAAACCCCACCTCAGATTAGCCAAGAAGGACACAGAGAAGAAACAATCTCCTTAGGAGCAGAACCAAGGCGTAATCAAGGAGAATCCCTCACTTCCACAATAGATGTACTCACAGTATCTACCCAGAAGAATTACAAATTTTCTCTGCAGACACATGTGGAGGTCACCGAAGAGCCACATAAATGTGGACGATGCTATTCTGTACAGGGTACTTGGAACTGTAGGTCTGGAGGACATGAGCAAGAGTGAGTACACAGAGAAAGGAACATGGTCTATGCACTGAGCCCAGGGACACTGCAAAGTTTAGAAGTCAAGGAGCCGAGAAGGAGCCTGAGAAAGATTCAAAGAGGTGGGTGGAAACCAGAGGAGCACAGAGGCTGGAAAGGAAAATGAATGAAGTACACCAAATAACTTAGAGACATTATGTTCATGCAGAGAAAAAAATGTACTTGTATGCCAGAGAGCACAGGCACTTTGCTGTTATCTGAAACAAAGACAGATGCAGGACTCATCCAGAATGTGTGAAATGGAACCTTGATTTTGTCCTTGGGTAGGAGATGGTTTTTGGACCTTCTCAGGGGGATGTCAACTTTGGATATCTGGTCCTTGGACCTAGAACCCCACCACGAATCTGGACCTCTGAACTCAAACCTGATGCTGGCCTTCTCCCTATGCATGGATATTGGACCTGGAACTCAGATCTAAATGTAGGCCTTGGAACACTCAGGGACTTGGGCACTATGTTAGAACCTCAGATCTTCTATCTGAAACTTGGACACTGCCCTTGAATTTTGGCCTCAAACCTACATCTGAATCTTGCGTCTAGGTCTTATACCTAGACTTCAGACTTTGAACTGGACCTTCACCTTGGATAATGACCTATACCTTGGACCTGGAAATCAGATATGTACTTTGTACCTGTTATTTTTCTGGATGCTGAATATAAAGTCAAATCTTGGGTTTGAACTAGAACCTGGATATAGTGATAGTCTTGCAGACCTTGGACATGAACCTTCAACTCTAACCATGGGCCTCAAACCTGGACCTCAACTTTATTTTGGACATAGACATTGGACCTACACCTTGAGTTCCTTTGAAATCATCTTAGAAATGAAACCAGACTTAAGAGTTAAATCTTGGATGTGGATCTGGATCTTGGACCTTTTCCTTGAATCTCAGCCTTCAGCCAGTATTTGTCTAGAACTCTGAATGTGATATTTTCTAAGATTTTATTTATTTATTTGAGAGGCAGAGTGATGGAGAGAGATCTTTCATCTGCTGGTTTACTCCCCAAATGGCCACAATGGCCGGAGCTGAGCCAATATAAAGCCAGGAGCCCAAAGCTTCTTCGGGGTCTCCCATGCAGGTGCAGGAACCCAAGGACTTAGGCCATCTTCCACGGCTTTCCCAGGCCATACCAGAGAGCTAGATCAGATGGGTTGATTTGGGGCCTGAGCAGGGCAGAGAAAGAAGGTGTTCACCTCTGAGTGATGTGGCTCCCATGGGTGGAGGGCAGCTCTGCAGAGAAGAACTGCAGCTCCCACCACACACGCAGGGAATGAGATGGGTGGGCCACCTAGTTAGGAGGACAGGCAGTGGGATGTGCACTGCACTTGATGTTCAAGGTCCCCAACCCTTGGACCTTCCAATCCCTGGCATTTCCAAATCCCACAGATGCAGGAGTTTAAGCCCAGAGGTATTCACGCTCTTCTTCCCTGCACTCAAAGGCCTTGCCCTCTGTGTCCTAGCCATCATCTTGGGCTCAGGAATCCACATTTCTTAGAGCCCCCCTCCAACCTCTTCTTCTCAAGCCTCATAAATGTCAACACTTCCCTGGGGGTCTGGTCCACTGGCCCCCATAGCCTGTCTCAAAGCAAAGCCTCTGCCCTCCCTGATCCTGCACAATCCAGTCTGATCCTGTCCCCTCCTGGAGTCTAATGAGAGGTGACTAAGAGCCAGCCCATACCTCCCGGGCAGCTCCCCTCTCCTGCTCTGGGATACAAAGAGGCCATCATCTCCTCGCTGGCAATCCAGAGTACCTAGTCCTCGGAATCGGTCTCCTGGGCCTGGGAGGCTGGGTTGGCCCCTCGTCCCTCTTCCCCTGGACTGGGTCCTTGGCAGCAGGAACAATTTACCCTGTGACACACCTGAGTATCCTGCTGCTTCCAGCTGGTTCCCTCAGATTCCAAGGATAATCTGTCTGGTCTGCAGGCTCAGGCTTGGTGCCTGCTAAGCACCTGGTGCTGATCAGAACTCCTGCCCTTCCAGGTGCACTGTGTGCCCAGTGTCCACTGGGGATAATCCAGGCCTTAGCCCATAGCCCAGAGAAGTGGACAGGAGCTGGCTGTTCTCCAACATGTCATCAAGCTGCCACACCTCCCTGGATCAGAGACCTCCACAGGGAGAGTACAACCACCCTCCAGGGCAGGAAGATTTTGTGGGTCTCTCAATCCATCTATCACTTAGGCAAGAGTTCTCTATTAAATGGAACATCCAGCTACCCAGAACACACCATGCTCTGGCTGCAGCAGCCAGCGGGGACAGCCTTCCTGTGGGAGTTGGGGGCTTATGGGAGTGTCCTGGGCCCCTGGACTTCCAGAGAGACCATTAGATGTGGGAAAAGAACTCCAAGTTCTAGTTGAGTCCCACTGTGCTTACGGCATGGCTTGGGGATTTTCCCTGGGTTTCATCTTCCTGGGAAACAGACAGACAACCTCTCATGATGCCCAGCCTAGGGGCTGCCTCTCGTTCTAGCAGGTGTGTCATCTGTCGGCTCCCCCAAGTCACCTCTCCTGCACGCTCCTCTGCCTCCATGGAGCCAGGACAAGAGACTAATGCCTCATCCAAGGGCAGACACTGCAATCGCAGACGGCAACTGTACTCCTCAGCCCTAGGGCTCCAGACCTCTGAGCTGCGTCACCCAGGGATGGTGTGAAGGGCAACAACACACAGGTGAGGCCTAGGGACTATGACGTCACCACACAGAGTGGGAGTGAGGGCTGCAAGAATAATCCACCCTAGTTATGTGATACTGATCTTCTCCAAGTAGTCCCTTTCCCTCACCCACCCTCACTTTCCCCCTCAATAGAATGGACACACACAGGCCCCCCACAGAGCCCAGGGCTGGGCCCAGACTCTCCTTCTCACTTCTCTGTTCTCCCTGCTCTGGTCACTGCTCTGTCCACCCTGTACTTACTCCCACGGCATAGGGAGAACCAGGCCAGCCGCCCCCTTGGCACACACAGGGAAGCCCTGCAACCCATCGATAAGGAGTGATGAGCAGGCCTCATTTATGATAGCCTGGTCTAGCAGGAAACATTCACTCCTTTTTCTGAGCCAAAAGGAGTGGGACCCGAGCAGCAATGCCTGCTTTTATCCCAGATAAGCAGGGATACTTTGCTGAGCACGAGAAATAAAACCCTGCTGTCAGCTGTTACCTGCAGCCCCCCGTACAACCACCTCCTTTCACGGGGAGAACCCAGGGTTTGGAGAGCCTTGCAAGTGTAGGAAAACCAACTGATCACTTCTCATTGATCCACAGACCGCAGCCAAGCTCTTGCTTCCTCCTCCTGAAAGCGCACTTGAGAGTGAATGTTACTGCCAGGCACACAGAGGCCAGGCCGGCACAGCCAAAACCACAATGGAGCTCAGATCCCTGCTCTCCCAGGGCAGAGCTCCCCGCTCCCACCCCATGCCTTACGTCTCTCTCAGGCTTGTCCAAGGTCTCACCAAGCTCGACACTGTACATCTGGAGCCCCCGGCAGAATTTAAACAAAAACAAGTGTGGGCAGAGACGTAGCAGGTTTAGGACTAGTGCTGCCATTCGTTTTCCAATCCTGTGATTTATAAACGTCTAAGACGTCTTGGGCGCTGAGCCTCAAAGCAGCTGATCCCACGCTAGCTAAGGAGGGGAGTGACTTCTAACTGCAGTGCCTGGCAGCTGGCACTTCTGGTCGAGCTGTCCCGAAGCCAAGACACACACTGGTGGCTGGACCAGCTCTCCCGGTGGCCTCCACAGGAGGAAACACCCGAGGGCTGGGCAGAGCAGAGCTGGGGCCCCAACCTGCCTGCCTGCTCATGTCCTCTCTCCGATGCCCTGGCTGCCTCCCTCCAGCACCGCCCCACCTGAGCCTGCCAATCACAGCTCCTTGACGCATCCTTTGCATTTCTCTCCTCCACCACCTTTCAAATCCAACTCTACTTGCACAGGCCCCAACACCTTTCCAAACCCCAACGGAGCTGCTGTCTCTCTTTCCCAAGACTCTCCAGTGCTCTTGAATGGCTCTGGTGGCCCTGACAATGTTTTGCCTCACATAACAGCAGTGTTTCCTTTTTTTTTTTTCTGTTTTTCTTCAGATGTATTATTTATCTGAAAGCCAGAGTTGCAGAGAGAGGAGAGACAGAAACATCTTCCATCTGTTGGTTCACTCCCCAGATGGCTACAAAATGGCTATAATGGCCAGGGTTGCACCAGGCCAAAGCCAGGATCCAGGAGCTTCTTGCTGGATCCAAGGACTTGGGTCCAAGGACTATGGGTCATACTCTGCTGCTTTCCCAGATGCATTAGCACGAAGCTGAACTGGAAATGGAGCAGTGGGTCTGCAACTGGCACCCGTATGGGATGCCAGCATCGCAGGCAACAGTCAGAGGCGGTGGCTTAGCCTGCTACACCACAACGCCGGGCCTGCAGAGTTCTCTTTCTTCCTTGACTGAATAGCCTAGGCCCAGAGCTAAGTCCGGTTATCTTTGCATGGTGCCCCCTCCGGCTTCCAGAGCTCCATTCGAAGACCCCCCCCAAAACACAAGTATGTGCTCCCTCCCACTGGTGAGGGGGAGCAGCCCTGCAGGAAGCCAGGGCACAGGAGCCCATTTTCAGTGAATCTGCCCGCGTTTGCTGCCTTTACTCTCAAACAGCCTGCAGTCCTAGGATCCACCTCCCAGGAGAGAAGGGGCGGAGCCCAAAATGCTCTGCCCAGATCCCCTCTGGCCTCCTGGTCTTCCGCAAAACACACCTGCAACATTTTATTGCAACCACTTCTGACCCCCTGCCTGGGAGCTTTTCTGACTACTGGACAGGCAAGGATGATGCCTGTGGCAGAGCAGAAGGGCTCTGGGGTTCAGGCTTCAACTTCTGACAGATGGGAGTTGGTGGACAAATAGCCCAGCTCCCTCCACCTAGCCCTGGGACGACTCAGGTGCACACTGCGCAGTCTCCAGGAAGACCCTGGTCTCTGGACTCACTGCCTTCCCCTTCCTCTCTCACTTGCCCCTCTCCTAACAGCACTAACTAGGATCACCTGGGCAGAAATTCGGGTTTCAGGGTCTGTTTGCAGAGAAACTAAGCAGAACTGAAAACAGGGGCAGGAACTCGGCATAGCAGTTAAGACACTCTTGGGTGCATCTCCTATCAGAGCACTTGGGTTCAAGCCTTGCTCTACCTCTGAGTCCACCTTCCTGGGAGGCAGTACTTGGGTCCCCACTGGTAGTTTTGGGATCCGCAAGGAGGGAAGGCGTATACTTCCGGGAATGGAGAGTCCCTACCCACACTTCTGGGGAAGAAAAGTCTTTGTCAAGGTCCCCGCAGGTGCCTAAAGGTCAACCAAGGAGGATCAGACCTGCCTCAGCCTTTAACCCCCACGCCCTATATCTATAAAAGGAGCCCTCCAGGCCAGCACCGTGGCTCAACAGGCTAATCCTCTGCCTTGCGCCGGCACACCGGGTTCTAGTCCCGGTTGGGGCACCGCATCTTGTCCCAGTTGCCCCTCTTCCAGGCCAGCCCTCTGCTGTGGCCCAGGAGTGCAGTGGAGGATGGCCCAAGTGCTTGGGCCCTGTACCCCATGGGAGACCAGGAGAGGCACCTGGCTCCTGGCTTCGGATCAGCGCAGTGCGCCAGCCGCAGTGCGCCAGCCGCAGCGGCCATTGGAGGGTAAACCAACGGCAAAGGAAGACCTTTCTCTCTGTCTCTCTCACTGTCCACTCTGCCTGTCAAAAAAAAAAAAAAAAAAAGGAGCCCTCCGAAACTCTGACGTGCGACTTCCCCAGGCCCCCCACTCTGTTGGGACTGGGGAACCTCGCCTGGGAGTGGAATCCCAATAAAAGCCTGTGAATTAATTGATTCGTCTGCCTGGGAAGATTTGTTAAGCGCCGGACACCTTGCACCCACCACCCACATGGGAGAAGCAGACTGAGCTCCTGGCCCCTGCCTCCCAGCCACCACCCTCCCCACCCCGCCGCCTCCCACTGCACTTGGGGAGTGAATGGGTAAATGGGAGCGCTCTCTCTTCTTCCTTTTCTCTTTATTTCTGCCTTTCAAATCAAAGAAATATTTTTTTTAAGAAGAACTGAAAACAGAGACACTCCTATGAGTCCCCCTGGCTTACAGATGATGCCAGATGCCTCCGGGGAAAACAGCAAGCTAGATGAGGGAGTGTTGACAGCAGGAAAAGGTCATGAAACTTGAGAACAACGTGGTCTGGCCCATTCCCCTCAGAAAGAGCCTCAGGGCGGCAGAAAGAGCCGGAAGAAGAAAGCGAGGTGGCGGGAAGGAGCGCTGCCTGTCCCCAGAGACCTCACCCCCCAGGTACAGTCAGAAGCGACAGGCAGGTATCCGACCCCACAAGCACGGCGAGGAAGCAGCCCAGAACCCCGAGAACTGGCCCTGCAAAGCCCCAACCGCAGTGACCCCAACCCTCAAAATGGCGATACATGTAGAAAATGATTAGGATACGGTTTTCGGCCATTGCAGCGGAGCGGGGACTCACACTCACACATGACTGGAGCTAACAGAAACACAAAGCGGCTACTCACACCTGGGCGCGCTCAGAAGCAGGGGGACCTGGCCTCACCCCCTCCTTTCTTTTTCCGAGTCCTCGCTGGCGGCCTAGGACCACTCGGGTTACTTCCGGGTCTGCCCCGGAAGTGAATCCCCGGAAGTGAATCCCGGGGCTGCACCGGAGCCTCCTTTTAAGGAGACCCGTGCTTCGTGGACGGGGAGCGTGCTGGAGTTCAGCAAGGCCTCAGCCCCATCTCTCCTCCACCCCTGGGCTCTTCTGGGGCTCACGGCGCCCCGCCCAAGCCATGCAGCGCCAGCTCCTCGGTAAGTCGGGGACCAAACCTCTCCTTTCTGAGCGGATGGTCAGCTGGAGACTGGGGTGTCCACTAGCGCCCGCGCAGGAGCTCGCCAAGGCTTTCCAGCCCCGTCGCTTCCCTCTCCCACTAAGCCCTGATGGTTGTGCCTCGAGTCTGCAGTTCCCCTCTTGTCCCCAGGGTCTGGACTCAGAAAGTCTGATCTCAAGATGTCGTTTACACTCATTACTATCATCACCCCCAGACACATTCCAAGACCCCTAGTGGATCCAGAAAACACTGAGGCCTGTGTAGATCAGCTTGTTTCCTAAGTCTCATACCTACAATCAAGTGCCATTTATGAACAGTCATAGTAAGAGATTAACAGCAGTGATCAGAATAGTCATAGTAGGCTGTATAGTACCACACTCACCCTTCCTTTGTGACAGAGATGACACAAGGCCCACATGACAGGGTGAAGGGAGGGGAAAGATCATAGAACAGCCGGCGCCGTGGCTCAACAGGCTAATCCTCCGCCTTGCGGCGCCGGCACACCGGGTTCTAGTCCCGGTCAGGGCGCCGGATTCTGTCCCGGTTGCCCCTCTTCCAGGCCAGCCCTCTGCTGTGGCCCAGAGTGCAGTGGAGGATGGCCCAGGTGCTTGGGCCCTGCATCCCATGGGGAGACCAGGAAAAGCACCTGGCTCCTGGCTCCTGCCATCGGACAAGCGCGGTGTGCCGGCCGCAGTGCACCGGCTGCGGTGGCCATTGGAGGGTGAACCAACGGCAAAAGAAAGACCTTTCTCTCTGTCTCTCTCTCTCACTGTCCACTCTGCCTGTCAAAAAAAAAAAAATTAAAAAAAAAAAAAGATCATAGAACATTAGGCTCCTACAGACCTCCTGATGGGAAGTCCAAGCCAGGCCAATGCCAGTTGACCACAGGTGGCTGAAACCACAGAGCGTGGAAGGACAGATAAGGAAGGGGCCCTGTACTTTACAGTCACTGTGTGTGCTCAGCCTGCCAGTAGATCCTGGTATTTGATCCATGAAAATAAGACCTCATTTGGGGTAGCAGTGTTGCATATCAGAGTTTCTGGGTCCCAGATGCACTTCCTAGTTTCCTGCTAATACACACCCCAGGAGACAACAGGAGTTGATTCAAGTGCCAAGGTCCCTGCCACCACAGGGGAGACCTGGAATAAGTTCCAGGCTCCTAGCTTTGGTTTGGCTTAGCCCTTGCTATGTGGGTATATGAGCAGTGAACCAGCAGATGCAAGCTCGCTTGCTCACTCACTCTCTCTATATATATCTCTCTCTGACTTTCAAATATGGACAGTGTCACATGGACAGTGTCACAGGAAATGAAAACAGAGGCTGAGATGAGTCTTCCACACCTCAAAGAATGCTGAAGGTTCCCAGGCAACCACCAGGAGCCAGGGCAGTAGCATGGAATGTAACTTCTCATGGCTGTCCAAAGAAACCCACCCTGCTGTTATGGGCTGCAGGGTGAGGCCTGCTGCAGGTTCTACCCTCCAGGCATGAAAGAATTCAAAGGCAGAGGCATAAAGTTGTACAGCAGAGCAGATTTATTCACAGCAGAGCAAAAGTGCAAACTCAAGAACCAAGTACTGCAGGAACAAGCAGCCAAAAACACAAAAAGACCCTGAACCCCTTACCAAGGAAAAAAACATCTGATAGTGAAAAAGATCCCAGCCAAGAAAATGCCCCATCAACAAGGTTAGGGCTTCCTTTATATCCGCCCAAAGCAAACAGGTGATGTCCTGGGTGGAGCCCAGTTGAATATTCAAAAGGAGGCAGGGTTTGGGGCAAGGCTCCAGCACTGCCCATTTCTGTGCCCTTTTTAGGAAATATAGGAAGTGTCATGGCTTCATGGGAGTGGGAGTGCCTCCAGTGGTAATTTTATTGCAGTGACATTATAATAACCTAAAGATCAGATCATGGGAGGGGACACATCCTGCCGCCATGTTGGACATTTCCAGCTGATGCAGGTTCCAAGTTCACAACATTGTAAAATTTGTGGTTTCTTCTACATGGTGAGGGAGCAGAGGCTTGCTGGTACGTGGGAGGTGGGCCTGCACCATGCATAGAAAGGGAAACTTTTGTTGTACACAAAAAAAGAGAATCAGGAATTCGGATAGTGCACTGAAGGGGGCTTGTCTTGCAGGTCATCCTGGACATGGCAGCAGTCAAACTGCAGATTGCCTGGAGCTGTCAATCACTGAGCCATGGGTAAGCAAGTTGCTGCCAGACCTCAGCTCCTCCGCTAGCTACCTGCATTCCCACAACAGCCCCACTCCCTGGTCCTTAGACTCCCAGCTTCCAGAATACGGCATCTAACCCTTCCTCCGGACAGATTCCACAGAGCAATGATTCCCCCCAAAGAATAAATAAATCAAGACCTATGGTATCATTGCCATTGCAGTGACTGCCTTCCTCTCCCACATGGAACTCACTGTTTCTTCCACATGGGAAGCAGTTGGGGTTGGGTTCGAGGAGATGAGAGAGCTGGCTCAAGACCCTCCTCACAGTGAAAGCAACAGGACTGATGGGGAGGCCCATGGAGTCCACAGTGACTGCACTCACTGTGCAGTGAGTATATGTAGCAGACCACTCAGTATGGAGAAAGAAGGGCATCAGACTGAAGGGAAACCCACAGAGCAGGAGCAGAGGCCAGCAGGAAGGTCCTGGACCTTTTACAAGCCATAGGCCCTGCCCAACTCCTCAGGTGGACTCTTCCACTCCACTATCCCTGGACAACCAGAGGACTGGGGGAAGAGAACTTGCAATATTAGAACTCCTGCTCTTTCATGTGACAACAAAGCCAGCATACACTGGTTTCAGCAAAGAAAGGATTTATGTCTCAGAAACGGGTAAGTCCATGGGTAGACTGGCTTTAGGAGCAGTTGTATCCAGGAACTCCAGTAATCTGTGTCTCGCCATCTCTTAGATATCCATTCCATTCACAGCTTGGTTACCTCACGCCCCTCTTCTGATCCACACCACCCAGAGAGGCTAAACTCAATCTGCAGCCCCCCTCCCATACCCTATCTCATCCTTAAAGGGGATTCTGGTTTCCTCAGTTGGTCTGGGGGCTCCCGGGGCAAGGTCTGGGTTTCCTGGTTGCTCCCTCCCTGCAAGGCAGAAGACAGACAGGTCAGTATCCAAAGAGGAGATAAAGAATATCTTATCTGGGCCACCATGGGGCAAAAGAAGCCAACAGTCAACCCAGGAAGACGTCCCGCAGCAGCAACAGGTGCCAGGGTTCACTTGGGCTGCAGCAGAGCAGCCAGAGCTGTCAGAGACTCTGTTCTTGTCCATCAGGGCCCAGTCCATCCCAGGAAAGAGGAGGCCAAGGAGCAGGAACAGCTGGCAAGTGACTTAGTCTGGGCAAAATCCAAGAGAAGGAGGAAATGGGAGAGGCTCACCCAGGCACTGCTATTTTTACCCTGATCTGTGCAAACAGGTGTTAGCTGCCTTAGCCAATTCCTCCCCTCCCCCAGCTCCTGGCCCAGAAGTCCCTCAACAAGTAAGCAGTGTCCACTGGGTTGGGAGCCAGAGAAGGGAGGAATGGGTAGAGAAAGGGCACATATGAAAACCATCTCCTAGGTGCCCAGAGACCCTCAGCCTTGAGGTCCAGGATTTGTGGACCCAATTACTCAAGATCAGCTATGGGAACAAGTGTACACTTAATCTCTCACCTCCCATAACTAGACAGTGTGGGCTGGGCTGGAATCAGGACCAGGAGTCAACAGAGGGTCGGTAGACAGGCTGAGGACACTATGGTGCAGCAGGTTAAGCCACCATGTGGGATTCCCACACCCCATATCAGAGTGTCTGGGATCAAGTCCCGCCTCTGCTTCCAATTCAGCTTCCTGCTAAAGTACCTGGGAGGCAGCAAGTGATGGCCCAAGTATTTGGGCCCCTGCCACCCACATGGGAAACCTGGATGGAGTTCTCAGCTCCTGGCTTCAGCCTGGCACAGCCCAATCTCTTGTGAGCATTTGGGGAATGAATCAGTAGATAGAAGATTCTTTCTCTCTGTCCCTGTCATTCTGCCTTTCAATAAATAAATAAATAACCTTTATAAAAAGAAGGCTGCACTAGGGCCTTTGATCAGAGTCAGCTATTGGCCTGGGGCTGTGGGTCATCCTGGATCAGGGGTCACAGAAGTCTGTGATCAGCGTTGGAGATCAACCTGTGGGCATAGATGTTGGCCAGCACCTACAGTCAGAGACAGATGCAAGTAGGGGCAAGGCCTTTAGCTCATCCACTCTCCACTGATTCCCACTCTGGGCCTGATGTCCCCAGTGGAAACTCACAGAGTCTTCCTAGAGTGGATGATTGCAAGACCAAGCTGCTGCGCACCCCCCACCCCCACCCCCAGTGTGTGCAGGACAGCATTCCAGGCAGAAGGTGTGGTCCGGAGAAAAGGTGTGAGAGATCACAGTGTACTGCCAGGAGGGGCAGGGCAGGCTGGGACAAGGGTGGGGATGGCTTTGCCCCTTGGGTTATGACAGAGCTTGCAAGATTCTTCTCCAAACTGGGGCGGGTAACATAGAAACCTGGGGACAGAGGGATGGAAGGGCCCCCTGTGCACATTAGGAAGACTCACTCATTCATTCATTTGATAAACACAATGAGGACTTTTTTCCTGTGTGCCAGGGACCACTATAGGAACTGGTGCCACACTAGGAACAAAATATGTTCCTGAATCCCTGGTCCAATAGGGCCTTTGGTTCTAGTACTGGGAGCTAGCTGATGAATGTTACAAAATAAATCCAGGAATAATGAATAATGAAGTGGCAAAGTGACTTAGAAAGTGATAAGTGCTATGAAAAAAGAGGTGGGGTGTGGACGTTCAAGACTTGGAGGGAGGGAGAAATTTGTAGTATTAAGTGGGGAGGGTCTAGCTTGAGAAGAGAGATAGGGAGCCATGGGGCTATATGCAGGAGAATGTTCCAAGCAGATGGAGCAGCCTGCACAGACTCATGCAAGAGAGGGTCTAGGGATAAGTTCTTAAAAAACTGAGGAGGCAAGAGAAGAGAGGTGGAAGGGCAGATGGGTGGAGGTGTTCTTTGTCTCACATGGAAGACGAATTTCCAAGCCAACAAAGCAGAGAGAAAAAGCGAGATTTAAAGGTTTAAAAGCAAGCTTTATTGGAGTCAGAGACCTCCAGCCAGAGTGGCAGAGAGGGGGGCTCCAAGAAAGGCAAAACCTAAAGTGGCCTGTGGTAGTGGAGTTTTTTAAACAGAATTTTGAAAAAAATAAATTAACAATCAGATTGACATTCAGTTACAAGGTGGGGGCAAAACCCATCAAAAGACCTGATTTGCAATCCTTTATGCTGTGTGGCTTGCTCTGGATAAAAGGAAGAGCCAACAGAAGGGTGGACTACCTAATTTACTTTACAATGAACTGGAAGTTCATTGTAGGAATCGCCACTCCCTTACTATTCTCCTGGTAAGACTTTCAAGGAGTGGGCAGGTGGGCACTTAGGATCTTGCTGAGACAGCCTTTTTGGGGGGGGTCTACACCCCAAATTTCCACTGGAACCACCCTGACTGCCTGTTAACCCATCTGGCTACTCACAGGGGTACCCCTTTGGGGTCTGGTTAACACTTTGATCGATCGAACGGCAAAATCTGCTGGTTGGACACTAGAGTCCAGGACCAACGACCCATTTTCTGCAAGAAAAAGAAAGGAATGGGTAGATATGGGGGAGGGTTTTCCACATTAAACTCTGAAATGTGACTCTGAACCAAGCAGGCAAGGGGTAGACAGAAAAGCTAAGGCAAGGAATGAACCTTAAACAACAGCTGGAGAGCTAACGCCGTTAAGGAAGATTGGTATTTTGCAGTATGAAAATGGGCTCAAGAGTCACAGGATCACTGTTCTTTTTCAGAGCCCATGTCATGTAGACATTTTATCTGTAAGCTGACATGCTTACAGATAAAATGACAGGCTCCTGAACCAGTTCAACGTGATCGTGGTTCAAGTGGGGACATAGAAGACAGAAACTAAGTGACCAAGGAGGGTAGAGGCTGGGAAGAAAGCAGAAATGGCCTCAAGACCTTTCAATTGGTGTTTGTTTTCTAGGACAAGCCTGGGGATTGGGGAGAAGTTGGGGAGGACCCGACCCCCACCTCACTGCACCTCACCTACCTCGCCCCGTTGAGTGGCTCTAGACCTGCCTGTGACTTCCCTCAGCCTGCTCCTTGCCTGCCTCAGGAAAGGGACCTAAGGTACACAAATGGGCTGGACTCGGGACTCCCAGCCCCACCAAGATTCTCAGGCCCCATAGCCTCAGCCCTTGGACTTGCTAAGGACCACACTGGCCGTAAGCCTTGGCACCAACCAGTACATGTGATCCAGAAGTCTTGGCGGAGGGTGGATAGCAGGAGGCGGCTCCCCACCACTTCCCCAGGAATGGTGTATCTCTAAATTCTATAAAAGAAAGAGAAGCCATATTTCTTGCACTTGAGGGTCTGTGGCCTGAGCTTCCCACAACAGATGAAAGGATTTCTGAGCCCAGTGAGGTCAGAGTCTGCTGTAGAACTGAGATGGCACATCATGGTCCCTGTCTCATGGCTGTGCACCAGATTCCCTGGCCTTTTGTAGGCAGCCATCAGAGACTACACTACCCTCAAGAGAGCCCCAGGAGCCTAAAATAACCTCGTCTCCACAGACAAGTGTCCACCGCGTAGCAAATCTTCCCAGTCAGATGAATTAATTAATTCACAAGCTTTTATTGGAATTTTGCTCCGGGTGAGGTTCACCGGTCCCAACAGAGCAGGGCTGGGGAAGTTGCCTGTCAGAGCTTGGGAGGGCTCCTTTTATAGATACAGGGCGTGGAGGTTAAAGGTCAGGCAGGTCTGATCCTCATTGGTTGACCTTTAGTCACCTTCGGGGACCTTGACAAGGACTTTTCGTTCCTGGAAGTGTGGGTAGGGACTCTCCAATCCCAGAGGTGTAGGCCTTCTTCCCTTGCGGATCCCAAAGCTACCAACAAGGCAGACCCATGTTCCCGAAGATGTCAAAGAACACAGCAATGGGGCTGGGACTCTGGGATTAATTAGAGTACTACAGGATGCTGTGGTTTGAATAGTGTTAAAGGTTTGGCCCTCGAAGTCTTACGTTAACCATACTAACAGGGTGGACACTTAGTCCACTTAGGCGGGTTAGAGATTTGACAGGTGCTACATGTCTGAGATACATTCTGCAGAGTTTCTCTTATGGCAGGAGTGAGGTGTATGTGTGATCTCAGGAAGTGAAGAAGAGAGTTTGAGTGATAAGAGAGAATGGAAGTTTTTTAGAAAGGTAGCTTGGAGAGAAGAAGGGATTATTAGTTTTTCATCTAGAAACGACCATGAGTCCTTTCTAGATGTTTCTTGTTGGAACTGAGAGATTTCTAAGTCAGAGTATACGGGAGCTGAGTTAAAGAGAAAGATGGGACCCTTTCCCCATGAGCCACCGTTTTAGCTGTCACTGTGAACTCCACACCTATGAGCCAAAATCAACCACACTTTGCATAAGCAACTTGTCTCAGGTGCTTTGTTGTAGCAACAAAACCCTAATACCATGATAAGAAGATGCATTTGGTTGTTTGCCTGTGCACAGTTAGACTGTAGAGAGCCCAGAGGCCTCTTTGCTGGACCCCTGTGGTGGAATAAAGGACAAAGGTGGGACCAAAGCTAGGCTATCTCAGCTGAGCCCAGGCCTCTTGCTCTCTCTGCCCCGTCTTCAAACCACAAGCCTGTGAAGCATCCCATTTGAGCACCAATCTAAGCCGCAGTTGCTCCACTTTCAATACAGCTTCCCAATAATGTGCCTGGGAAAGCAGCAGAATATGGCCCAAGTGCTTGGGCCCTTGCACCCACATGGGAGACTGGGAAGAAGCTCCTAACTCTTGGCCTTGACCTGGCCCAGCCCTATCCACAGTGGCCATTTGAGGAGTGAACAAGTGAATGGAGGATCTCTCTCTCTTTCTCTCTCTGTCTCTCTGTATACAACTCTGTCTTTTAATTAAATAACTAAATCTTTAACAAAAAAAGAAAATCAAACTCAGTGTATCTGTCACCCAGTTTTATTAGAACCTAACAGAATGCTGTATTTGCCATAGGCATTTTTTAAAGACATTATTCAGTGCAACTAAATACCACCTGTCTATACCTCCTGTGGTTGGCAGAATTCTAAGATGACTCCAAAGATTTCTGCCCCTTACACACTCCATGTCATCTCCCCTTGAGTGTGGATGGGTCTGACTTAATCCTGTGCACCATGGGTTGGTTGGTTTGTTGTTTTTAGAGGCTCTGGAGTTCTCAGACTGAAAAGTGAGCTTCAAAGCTGCAGCATATACTCTCTTGCTGACCCAACAAGGCAAACATCTTTGCTGTGAATTGCCTGTGGAAAGGGTCATGTGGCTCAGACCCAAGGTCAACTTCTAGGAGCTGAGAATGATATCTGGCCAGTTGACAACAAAGCAAAACAAAGCAAAACAAAACAAAACAAAAAACAAAAACAAAACAAAACAAAACTGCACAGAACTAAATTCTTCCAACACTTTGAATGAACTTGAACTTGGAAGAGAAGCCTGAGCTCCCTGTGAGACCACAGCCCAGGCCAACACCTTGATTTCCACAGAGGATATAACTAACCCATATGTCCATATCTGGACAGCTATAGAAAATGTAAGCTAATGAGTCGGTGTTGGAGCGGGCGTTTGGCACAGCAGTTAAAACACCACTGGGGAAGCCTGCATCCTGTATCAGGATACCTGGGTTTGAGTCCTGGCTCTGCCCTCTCTTCCAGCTTCCTGTTGGTGCACACCCTGGGAGGCAGCAGGTGTATTTGGGCCCCTGCCATCCACCAACGTGGGGATCTGCATGGACTTCCCAGCTTCTGGTTTCAGCCTGACTCAGCTCTGGCTGTTATGGGCATTTGGGAAGTGAACTACTGGAATAGAACTCGCTTGCTCTCTCTCACTCTCTCCCTTTCAAATAAATAGACATGGATAAATAATTTTTAACATAAATGAATATTTTTTTCATGCTGCTAAGATTGTGGTAATTTGCTATAAAGCAATTGAAAACTAATATACCTCCTTTCTTCTCTTCCCTTCCTTCTCTCTACAGAGGTAACCACTAATGTAAATTGGGTGTTCATCATTCCTGGGTCTTTTTTATACTTTGGCCACGTATTTATATATCCATAAAAGGCACATAGTCTCATGTGCAGATTTTAAACTCTAAATGAGGGGTGGGCATTGTGGCTCAGTGGGCTCAGCCACTGCTTGGGACTCCCCCATCCCATATCGGAGCCACGGTTTGAATCCCAGCTCCTTTGCTTCCAGTCCACCTTCCTGCTAATGCACCTGGGAAACAGCAGATGATGGCTCAGGTACTAGAGTTCCTGCCGCCCACATGGGATACCCAGAGGATGTTCCCATCTCCCGGCTTCAGCCTGGCAGGAATTTGGGAATGAACTAGCATATGGAAGATCTCTCTCTCTCTCTCTCTCTCTCTCTCTCTCTCTCTCTCTCTCTTTCTCTTTCTCTGTCTTTGAGCCTTTAAAATAAATAAATGCCTTTAAAATAAATAGAACTTGGGGGAAAACCTCTGTATAAGTACCATTGTGGCACTCATATCACTCTGCAACTTTCTTTGGCTGCTCAGTGCTGTATCTGTAGTTGTATATACGTCCAGTGCAGATTTGACTCCAGTTCATTCATTCTGACAGTTGAATGGAATTCCTGAGAGAAGGGTGTTCAGATCTGCCACTGTGACTGTGGGTTTGAAACGCCTCCTCTTTCTACATTTCTTTTGTATGTATCTTGAAGCTACCTCATTTGACGCAGCAGTTCTTGGGGTTATTAGAGCTTCCTGATAGATTGAATTTTGTAGCAATATGAACTATCTACCCTCTTGGTGCTTTTTTCCCTCATGAAGTCTCTGTCATTCACACTGACTAGGATGATTAATGTTTGCCATTATTCCTGACATTCGATTCTTTGCTTCCCTTTATCATATATTGTTATTTTTAATCCTCCCACACATACGATCTTTTATTGGATTGGTGATGTTTTCTTGGTTTCATTTTTTCCCCCTTTGGGTTATTCGGGAGGCATATGAGGACTTATTTTATTCCCCAGTGGATACTCTTAAATTTCTAACACCCACCTTAATCTCATGGCATCAATTGCTTCAGTGGAACTCCATATCTGTTTTTGTGCCACCTACGGTATCTCCCTTTTCTAAAATCTCTGTCCAAAGTTACCTGCCCATCAGTTCCCAAAGCAGGGCTGGGACTGGGGGCGGGGGGAGGGCTGTGAGTGTGAGGCTTTTGAGATCCCAGAGGAGTTAGTCTGAGCTTTCACAAGGCCCCTGCAAGCATCCATCATCCCAGCAATGAGCTGTGAGAGTCGACCTGGTGCTGACTGTGGTCCTGGGTACTCTGTCTGTGGCTCATGCCCTCCCTGTCCCCCACAACGCAGAACCTTGCCCTTAACCCTACCTTGTCCTAACCCACCCTGGCCAAGCCCGGCTCTAGACCCCTGCTGAAAGCAGATATGTCTGTGTAGACTCCTGCCCATACACAAGGACCCATGCTCACTTGCTCTTGTACATGCACACACACACACACACACACACAGAGAGAGAGAGAGAGAGAGAGGGGCTGTAGTAAGCATTTAGCCAGGGACTATGGCTGCTATTGTAGAATTAAAAAGAGGGGAGTAGTCCATCCCTCTAGGGTCTCCAGATTCATTGCACCACAACCCCCAAGCTAAGCCACTTAGTGACAGACTACTGACCCCCTGTACCAAACTGAGCCCTAGGATTTTTGAGGAAAGGAGCCCTTCTTTGGCTTTCCTTCTCTGTACCCCACCTAGGAGATCCTGAGGGCAGAACCTGGATCACCTCTTTCTCCTTTCTCTGGAGCAGGAGCCATCTGCTTCATTTTCCGTGCCTCAGTAGGCAGACAGCCTCCATTTGCATCACCTCTGGGCTGCGCCACAGCTGGAGTGGGCCATGGGCTCCCCAGAAGGCCTCAGCCCATTCTGCACAAAGGAGGGTGCCTAAGGCTTTTGTGTGCAGTCTTTGCACACAGGTGGGCAGAGACCCAGTCTGAGGTTCTCTCCATTGACACCTGCTTTTTCCTCCTCTGTCTTTCACAGGGTTCCCCTGCCGTCCAATGAATGTCTGTATTCCTCACTCCATCTTAGTATCTGTTCACTGGAGGACCTGAGCTGACATGGCTAGAGAGTGCCCACAGAGCTCTAAGCTCCAGCCTCAAGCAGCAAGGGATGGCCATGGCAGAACTGGTCCCCGGGCTTCATCTCCGCACTCATCAAGTCAGGACAGTTCCTTCTTTGCCCCCTGTGCTCCTATGAACTTGGATTTCTCCCCAGGTACAGTCACAGCTCTCCCAGAAGACCTCTCCAACCCCCTCCCCCATACTCAAGCAATGCTAGGTGTTTAAGTCACAGTCCCACCCCCAGTCCCCATCACGGGACCAGACCAGTGTGGGGGTGATCCATGAAGGATGAATGAATGATGTGTACCGCATGCTATGACAGAAGGGATGACATCTCAGTCTCTGCTGCCGAACCTCAGCTTGCAGTTAAGATGCGTCTTTGCACAGGAAGAACTGGTCCCAAAAGAAGGGGCAGCCTGGGGAGCTGGAGAGCACTTCCTGTCTCTGGAGCTGCCAGCTGCACTTGACCTTCAGTGGGTATGAAGGTCCCTTAAACTCAGAAGCCCAGAGAAGACCGCGCTTGCCTACACCCAGATGGCAGTGCTGATGGCTCTTGCAGGGGAATCCTGGAACCGGGACTCCCTGGCCAAGGTGCTTCCTCCTTTTGCCCTGGAGGAAGCACTGCCGTGTCCATCCAGGCCGCTCTGTGGTCCTCGGACGCCCTCCTCTGTCCACTGCAGCACTCTCTGCCACTTAGCTCCTGAGCCCTGAGCCTTGAAGGCAGTGAGCGCACGACTCTGAAAGGTGTCGGCAGGGCTGGAGGAGGTGAGGGTGGCTCCCACCGCAGGGAGGAGGCAGGCAGGAAGCCAGGCAGGCTCTGAATGAGTAACCGCAGATTCTCTTCCCACCGAGCCCGTTGTCACGGGGGATGGCGAGTGACTGCCTCTCTCCCTCTCTCCCTCTCTCCCTCTCTCCCCCTCCCTCTCTTTCCACCCCACCTCCAGCATCCTCTGCACCTCTGTGTTCCTGGGATGGGGAAGGGAAGTAAGGGCTTGGGACAGAGACTGGGGATAGGTTCCAGAGATCCAGGAAGGACTCTATGCAAGAAGGGATGGGTAAACACAGCAGGAGCTGGGTGGGCCGCCCCCCCCCCCCAGCCTGTACCCGGGAGGCAGAGGGGCTCAGGCTTTGGCTAAGGTGGGGGGAGGGGAAAGAGATTCCAAGGAAGGGCTTCCACTTCCTTGGGTAACATGTCTGTCCTACCTCTACTCTATTTCCTCTGCTCCTGACATGCCTCCTCCTCCTGGAAGCCCTCCTGAGCCTCCTAAGTGAGCAAAAGTTAGGTTTATTCCTGATTCCTCAGGACTGGGTCCATGGTTGAGTCCCACCCTGTCCCCAGAGCCTCCAAACACGGGACAGGACATGTAGGAACAACTCCTTGAATTTTTTTTTTTTTTTGACAGGCAGAGTGGACAATGAGAGAGAGAGAGACAGAGAGAAAGGTCTTCCTTTGCCATTGGTTCACCCTCCAATGGCTGCCGTGGACCGTGCGCTGCGGCCGGCGCACCGCGCTCATCCGATGGCAGGAGCCAGGTGCCAGGCGCTTTTCCTGGTCTCCCATGGGGTGCAGGGCCCAAGCACTTGGGCCATCCTCCACTGCATTCCCGGGCCACAGCAGAGGGCTGGCCTGGAAGGGGAGCAACCAGGACAGAATCCGGCGCCCCGACCGGGACTAGAACCTGGTGTGCCGGCGCCGCAAGGTGGAGGATTAGCCTGTTGAGCCACGGCGCCGGCTACAACTCCTTGAATTTAACCTTGGTTGAAATGCTTAGGTTTTTGCTGTTTCTTCTTTCTCCTTGTTTGACTTCAGAATCCTTTGTGTACCCTTTGAGAGGTGAGGAAGGGTAGGTGCCCCAGGAGAACATTCCGGAAGTACAGAGAAGTGTTTTTCATGGCTCACTTTCTCCCTTCCTGGGAGCAGGACAGCAGGGGCACCAGGAGGCCTGCCGGGCACTCTCACTGCCTCTGGCCTGGCCATCCCCCCCCCCCCCACTGGTGGCTGCCCCCGAGCAGGAAGAGGGCAGCCCAGCCCACTGGTGACCTGAACATTCCCTGCCCTCCCGCCTCACCCTGCTGGGGTTCAAGTGGCAAAGTGGGCTCTGGCTTCTTTCTGTCTCCCCAGTCCTCATCCCCTTCATCATTCCCTCAAATACCTGAGATCTCAGGCCTCACCAGGCCAGGGGATGCAGCCCAAAGAATCGGCTTTCAGCATTCTGCAGCTGGCTAGGTGAGGTGTGTGCGCATGCGTGTGTGTGTGTGTGCGCGCATGTACGTGCTGGGTGGTCAAGGATGAGTGCTTCACTCTCCACATCCAGGCATCCTGGCACACTGTGTACAGTCAATGCTGTGACTCCCCAGAATAAGGACAGCATGCCTCAGCCCTGCAGAGGCCCAGCAGGGGCACGGAGCACAACCGGAGCCCATAGCTTCTCCCAGGAGGGCTCGCGGCTAAGGAGATGGCTGGCCAGGGTTCACGCGCTCCCTCTGCTGGGGGACCAGGCTCAAATCCCAGAGGCCAGGGCGCAGGCACCTCCACAGGTCCTTTATCTGGGGAAGGACCTGTGTCCAGGGTCAGCAGTCACGCCTCCAACGAGACAGACGATGGGGCACACCATAGCCCTCCTCTGGTGAGGAGGTGTCTTGGGCTTACCCGGCTCTGTGTCCCCAGAATACAGCACAAAATCGGTGAAGAGAAAGGGGGGAGGAGCAGGAGAGGGAGCAGGAGGTAAGCCCCCGGGATTAGGCACAGAGAGACCCAGGGCGTTCGCCTCTTCCTGGCTCCTCCCTGGCCACTCAAGCCCACTGCATCCCCTCGCTACAGAGAGTGAGGCCGGGGTGGGGCCTCAGGGTGGTGCCTGGAGTTGGGCTGCACATCCCGCAGCGCGCGGGGGAGGGGGGTGGCGCGGTCCTCTCGGCTTGCCATCCTCAGCCAGTCCCGCCGCCACTTCCGGTCTCGACGGGGCCTGCTGGAGCCCTCCGGGAGTGGGCAAGACAGCCACCTGCCCTTGGTCCCCCAAGAAGACTCAGCCTCTGGGGCAGACCCGGTGTACTCGCGCCCGGTTCCAGGGGCGGATAAACAGAGCCCTAAGGACTGGAGGCGTGGGAGGCAGGCGGGTATCACCCAGCGCCAACCCGGCCGCCGAGTCTTGGAGCGCAGCACCAGGCGCAGGTGACCCAGGTTCCGGGAATGTTCTGGGCCTCAGTTTCCCCAGCGGTAAGGCGAGGAAAGCGTGGTGGGGACAGAGTCTCTGGTTGGTTTCAAGTCGGCTGCGGAGTCGGGGCCCGAGAGCTGCCAGCCGGCCTCCCCTCTCCGCGCGAGGGCGCTGGAACTTCGGCCCAGCCTCCTTCAGGAGGAGCCTGCCTGCGCCTTGACGCGCGAGGGCGCGGACGCGTCGGCCGCCCAGGAGTGGACCCCCGGAGCGTGAGGGGCCGGAGCGCCCAACCCGTGCCAAGGGCGTCCCGCAGGCTGGCCCCGGAGCGCGGGCCGCACCAGGGAGCCCAGAGTCGGGCTCCGTTCGCTTGTCCTGGCCGGGCCTCTCCAGCCCGACGGATGCGTCGGGGCGGCCGAAAATGCCTGGAACGACGCGCTCCACCTACCCCCGGTCGCCGCCAGCCCCCGGCCCTGCGCCTGTAGCAGCCACAGCCAGGGGCGGCGGTGGCATTTCTCGTCTCGCAACCGGCGGGCGCGCACGAGCTCTCCGAGGCGCAGAGGGGAAGCTGGCGGGGAGGCAGCCTGGAGGGGGCGGCTCTGAGAGTAGACGTGCAGCGCCTTGGGGAGGGGCTAAGGGGGTGTGCGGAGGTTGGGGGAGCGCAACCAGGCTCCTGGGGACATCGTGGACCGAGCAGGGAAGGACGGGGCGTGGCGGGGTCTCGAGACTCGGGGAGACGAGCTGCGGGGGGCGACGGTTCGTGCACACCTCACAACGTTAGACAGTCGCGTGGGACGAGCGGAGGAAGAGCCGGGGACTCCCCACCCACGGGGCCCGGCCCCTCCCCACACCTGCGCGGCGGCTCCACCCCCTGCCATCCATTGGCTGCAACCGGCGCCCGTCAGACGAGCCCCCGTGGCCCGCCCCCAGCCCCGCGGCGCGCCTCTTACCGCCAGGGCCACGGTGCCAACGCCACTCCGCGGGTTCCCGGCCTTCGCCCGCGCGCTGCACAGCCCGCCAGCCCAGTGCCCGCGCGGGGCCGCCCGCCGCGGGCTCAGGGCGGACCATGGGCTCGCCGAGCCCACCGCCCACCCGCTGGCTGTGCGTGCTGGCAGGCGCCCTCGCCTGCGCCCTCGGGCCCGCGGTGAGTCCCGGCAGCTAGTGGGGAGTGGGGGCGGCGGGAGCCGGGCCATCTGTGCGCGCGTCTGGGTCAGGGGAAGAAGAGGCGCCCGGCGCCCCGTCTCGCCTCCTCTCTCAGCCCCGGGCGGGATCTAGACCCCCGAAGACTGGGATCGTGGTCTCCTTGGGTCCCTTCCAGCTCAGCGCAGAGCTGCACAGCGAGGCTGTACAGGATATCGGTGGAGGGGAACTTGGGTTCCGAGTAGTGGGTGCGGGTGTGCGTGCGGCGGCGAGGCCTGTGGCTGCAGGCCAGATACAGGGGTCGACTGAGTGGACGATATGGAAGGTTGTGAGCGGGAGGGAGGCTGTGAGGGTGGTCGTTGCGTGCCGTGCCGTGCCTGTCTGGGGAGACTTGTGGGGGCGTTGTGTGTGCTTGTGGAGGTAAAGCCTGAGAAGCAGACCCAGGGTCGGGGCCAGAGACCTGGGAAGGGGCCCTTGGGATCCTGTGGGTGGCGTTTGGCAGAGTGGAGAGGCACAGGAGCCCAGGTGGAAGGTGGCCGGCAGGCAGTGAGGGGTTGCCTGCGGTGTTCACGGGAGCTCAGGTTTGTGAGTGGGGGAAAGCTGGCTAGGGAGACAGTGACCACCAGCAGTGGTCTTCCTCTTGCTCTGGCCTCGGCTTTCTCCGCAGGCGAATCTGTGTATGCCCCGACGCTTGTGTGCCTGTGTGTCCCATGAGAGGAGATACTTGTGTGCGTCGGTGGGTGGCACACCTGGGTGGCAGAGCAGTGCCTGCTTGAGGCAGGAGATGCCTGGATCTCTCCCTCCAAGCACAGGGAAGACCTCACCGAGTCTACCCAAGCCCGTTTTACAGATGGGCAGATGAGGCTCAGAGACATCAGAGCCTCTGAGCCTGACCCCTCCACCGGTCAGAACTGGACAGAGGCAGATTTTCTCTGCACCCCTATGTCAGGCCTCGTGGAATCTGGAGTTGGTCTTTGGGGCAGGGCCAGGTCTGACCCGAGAGCACGTCCCTTGCGGGCACCTCCACCAAGGCACGCACCGCTGTTCCAGTATCTTGCACACAGGGGCTCAGGAAACAGGAAATTGTCCTAGGAGCCTCCCCTCCTCCCGTGGGTGTCAGGAGACCCACCCCTGAGCAATCAGAGCCTCACTGCGCTGGTACCCCTAGGCCATAGCTCTGGCCCCATTGACCACCCCCCCCCCAAGGTCACCTAGTCTCCAGGCCTCAGATGAGCTGAGGGATGCCCCCCTGGTACCCGAAGGCTTCTGATTCGTCGCTGAGGGCACAATGGCTTCGGCGGGGCAGCCTCTCACCTGAGATAGCCTGAGCCTGACTCCTCCCATGCCTACCCTCCCTTGTTAGTACCCAGCTCTATCTCCTCCTCCAGACAGCCTTCCCTGATTGCTCCAGCACACTCAACCCTCCCCTCTCTGGCTCCGCCTTTCAGCCCTACCCAGCCCCCCAGTCAAGGGGATTCCGATCAGGGGCTGGGGTCTCTCATTCAGAGCTGGGCCCGATGGGACTCAGGCAGACTGGAGCGAGGAGCCCCCTACCTCCTCCGTGCTCCCTCTTGGATGGACACCAGGCAGTTCTGCTCCAGCCACACTTGGTGGGGTGGGGGGGGGGGGAGCACAGACGTTATCGGAGTCATAAAACGGCAGCTGCAAAGTTCAGGTTGAAGGCCCAAGGCCTTATCGCACCTGTTTATGGTGCCCTGACCTCAGCCTGGGAAGGGAAAATCTCTGAACAGGGAAGCAAAAAAAGGGAAAGAAAACCTCCAGTGTCTCCGAGGAGGAAGTCTGCCCCAAGGCCACTGCCAGGCCTCCGCTGCCCCGTCCTGCGCCCCACGGCAGCCACGGGGGCCCCTCACCCCCTGGCAGAGCTCATAGGGCAACCTGCCCAGCATATGACTGATGGGGGGAAGGGACCCCGGAGCAGGAGCAGACCCAGGCCCTGCCCTGGAAGTTTCTCAGGCTGATGGGGACCATCATACCCGGGAGGAATAGCCCAGGAGGTTGTAGGGTTCAGCCTCTTAAAACCAGGGGCAGAGGTTGCTGGGAGGAGCAGTCAGAGAAGGCTACCTGGAGGAAGAATGACAATGCCCTAAAGATTGGCCACATGAGTCCACCTTCTACCCTGGACTACAAAACAGCTTGACTTAGCAGGACCAACAGGCTGGACCCCAGAAGGAGGAAGCCCCCCTCAGCATCAGGGACGGCTTTGGCTTCTCTGGCTCCTCCTTGAGGCAGGCTGCCAGTCACCTACTCCTGCAGGTCTCCCTGTACCATAGGCACCCTGCCCCAGAGGCCAGCTGCCCAGGTGACTGTGGATGCAGTCCAGGTCAGGCAGCCCAGTGCTCCCAAAGTACTGTGCTGGGTGACGGAGCTCCTTCTGGATGTTTCTCCCATCCTCCTGTCCTGAGCGTTCACGGGCAGGAAACCTGGTCATCACCACAGTCCTTTGACGCAATGGCCCGTTGACCTGGGGAACAGCTCGCCTCTGTGCAAGGGCTTCAGTTTTCCCAATGTGTGCATGGGACGTGGGGAGGAAGATCCGGAACGGAGCCAGCTCCAGCATCCCTGTGAAATGAACTTGGTCCTCCATGCAGAACATCAGAGAGCATAGAAGGGGGGCAGGGTGTTGACCATGCTGTGTGTACTGAGTGACAGGCCATCCCTTCCCCTTGGTCCCCAGCAGGAGGAGTTCTGGGGGCCGGGACTCCAGGACCAGGGAGGCGATGGGTATTGTCAGACAGTGATGGGCGCTGGTCTCGGTAGAGGTCTGACCTGCAGTGTGACACCAGGAGGTGGCCTTGAACTTGATACCCTCCTACCATGGCAGGGCCCCTGCTTGTGGTCACCCTGGCCATGGAAGAGACGGAGGCCAGGGGACTTCCTTTGTCCCTGGCTGCTTCTGCTCCATTCCCCAGACTGTGTTGTCTGGTTGGATTTCTGATTTCCTTTGAGTCCAGGAAAATTGCAATATGTCCCAATTTCATATCTTAGAAGCATTTCTGAAGAAGAAAAAGAAAGAGGGTGCTGGGTGTTTTTTGTTTATTTGTTTTGGTTTTCGTTGTGTTTTGTTTTTAACTATTGGAAAAGTGGAACAACAGAGAGACAGACAGAGATCTGCCATCCACTGGCTCACGCCCCAAATGCTCAAAACACCCAGGGGTGGGTCAGGCCAGAGCCAGAAGCCAGGAATTTCTTCTGGGTCACCCAAGTGCTGGAAGTATCACCTGTTGCCTCCCAGGGTGCACATTAGCAGGAAGCTGGATCAGAAACAGGGGCGCCGGGACTCAAACCACACACTCAGTACAGGGTGTGGGTGTATTGAATGGCAGCTTAATCTCCCAACAGAAACAGTTTAATCTCCCTTCAACATTGTTTTGTGGAAAATGTTCAGACAGGTAGAGATCATGGGACAGTGGACATGCAAACATCCAATTCCTAGCATTGAAGTTGTGAGTCCTTAACAATTCTTGTTTGCATCATCTGCTTTTTTGGCTATAGTATCTTAAAGTAAATTATAAACATCCTGACCCTTTGTCCCAAATTGTTCCAACATGCATCTCCAAAACCAAAGGCCACCTTCCTGTGTCACTCTGACACTATCATCACACTTAACAAAAATCCCTTTGTGTCTTCAACCAGCACTTAATCAGGCACCCCAAGGCAAGTGGTGACATCCCTAGGGGTTTGGTCTCATCGCAGGAGCTTCGGGTGACCCATGGAACTGAATGGCGAGCTGGGGGGGTGATGTCTGGCTGTGGGCACTGGGCTGGCCCTGCTGGGCAGGGCCCTTTGCACCCACATCCCCTCTAGCATAGCTCATGATGTGGAGATTCCTATCTCTCAGGAAGTGCCTCCTATTATCTGACTTCAAAACAAGTTCTTCCTGATTTTTACCCGAAGAGAGGAAGAGGTCACTGACCAGACTCCTTGCACTGTGCCCCCAATGCCTCAGACACACATCCGTAAAGTGGGTCCAGGGAATGCCAGTTCCCCAGGGGTGCCATGGTGACTTACAGGGAGCAGAGGATGCAAATTGCCTGCTTGGCCTGCAAGGCTCCGTGCCCCAAAGGAAACCTTCCAAGAAGCACCCTTAGTTGGGAAAAGGCTGAGCGTCTTGCTGGGCGTCTGTAGTAGCAAGAACCCTTGTCCTGATACTCTTCTAAGCTCTGCAGTATTTTTTCTTGCCTCGAGCCCAAATCTGTTTCCATACATTCCTCCTCTTCCTCACCACACCTCCCACGTGAATGCACACGTGTGTATACACACACATATACACACACACACACACACTCCAATTCCCATTCTCCTCTCCTGACACCCAGGACTCGGCCTCCCCCCAGAGGAGGTGTGGATGGCACAGTCTGGAAGTGCAGAGAAGGGAGGCTCTGGGCCACTGGCGCTGGTGAAGGAATGTGAAAATGCAGGGAAGAGGAGAGAGCTCAGATTACTGTCGGGGCAGGCGGAAATGACAGGCTGGAGACCTCTCCTCTGGTGGGTGCGGTGCCACCTGCCAGTGGGTAGGACATTCCAACTGCCTGGGCTTATGCAAGGTGGTGAGGCTGTGGCCGGGCCAGCTGGGCATGAAAGAAGGTGCTTTGGCAATAGCTGTAACCCTTGTTGGCAGTCCCCGAGGGCCAGGTCAGCGTCCTCTCCATGTCACCCTTGACCCGATCCTGGAAGTCAATGTGCTTCTTGTCCCCATTCTATAGAGGAGGCTGGGAAAGTCACTCAAGGTCACCCGACCAGGAAGCAGCAGGAGGACTGACCCCAGAGTCTGTGGTCTTAACTGGGCTCTGCAGCTCCCCCAGCAGAGCTGCTTCTGCAGGGGCACGGGAAGGTGTGCCACGTGCTGTCCCGCAACTTCCCAGACATGTTTCCTGAGTAGCATGCAGACATCTGCAGTGACAGCTCCGTGAACCCGTGTGCGCACCTGTGCAGCCACCACCCAGGTCAAGCCGTGACACCTTCCCATGGCCCTGGCAGGCTGCCTTGAGCCCTTTCGTAACGAAGTGAAACCGTATTTCACCTTCTTTGGGTGTCATAGGCTAAGCTGGGTGTTTCTTCTCTCTTCCATGACGTCTGGGTGCCCCAGTCTGCATGTGCTCCTGTGTCCCTAGCCCCCTCCCTTCTTGCCCTGCCCCCTTTGGCTCCTCCCCTCCTCTTCTCCTGCCTCCCTTGCTACAAATCCTCGTCTCCTCTCCTACTGCACACAGGAAAACCAAAGCCGAAGCCCTGTGTGCCCTTGAACACGCTGCTTTCTCTCTGGGTCCTTAGTCTCCTTCATGAGGCTGAAATAAATCACGGGATGCAAGGTGGTTTCCATAGAGAAGTGAAGGGGTGGGGGTGGCGGGACCACACAGAGTGCGCTACCCTCTCCCCACCTCCTCTGAGGGCCCAGGAGATGGCGATGCATATCATCCAGGGCAGCACCAGGGCTTGCCACTTCGCAGACAGGGGAGTCCTTCTCCTGTCTCGCCTGATCTTGGCTGCTGCATTTCACAGTGTCCCATGCCCACACCTGTGGTCTGAAAGAATCTTTGCAAAATGTGCAGCCTCTACTCCCACACTCCTGTTGCAAGTTTCTGATAGTGCTCCTGGCCCAGAAGTCAAAGCTCATACTTCAAAACTGGCACTCAAGGCCCTTCCCAATCCCGCTCCTGCTGTAGCTCCTGACGTATCTCCTGGTGCTCTCAGAATGCCTTGCTGCAGCCACACCAGGCTTCCTGCAGCCTGGACTGCCCTGGTCATGTCCATGTGCCCATGGTGTGAACACACTGCTCCCGCTTCCTAGAGTTTTCACTCCTGCACATCCGCTGAGTCTACTTCTCCTACCCATTCTGTACGAAGCCCACACTCCTGCTACGTCCCACCCATCCCAGTATCCATGGACTTGGCTCTGTTCAGCTGGGGAATTTTCCGATTCTCTCCATGTGCCCAGAGTTTGGAGGGATTATGAGAATGTTTAGAATAGGGAAATAAGTGAGAGAGGAAGTCCAAAGTCTGCCTGAATTCCTCAGTGATAAGGGCTAGAGGGATCTGCCCCGGCCCCGGCCCTGGTTGACCAGATGGCCCCAGGCAAAGGATTGATGTAGTCCAGACCAGTGGTCAGAGATTTGGGGCCCATCCGGGAATGTGTTGCTGCTCAGTGACCTCGGGTCCTTGTTTGAGTCTCCATTTCCTCTACCCCTATCCAGATGGAGCCCCAGCACTCAACTGTGGCAGGGACAGAGCTCATCTTCCAGCCCCTCCCCACATTGTTTAGAGATGCCCCCTCGTTCCTGGGTGCCCTGGGAGCTGCCATCTCTCCCCTTCTCTCCAGACTGTCTCCTGGGAAGGGTCCCGTGGCGGTGCTGAATGGGGGGAGCAGAGTGGACAAGGTGATCCAACACTTCTGCCATCAGACAGAAGCTGCCAGGAATACTAGGTGCCCAGGGGGATTACAAAAGAAATATCTCTTGGCAAACTGTGTAGCCGCAGCCCTGGCTCGAGAGAAAGTGAGGGCATCTGTTGTCCTATCCTCCAACCACAGGGCTGGACACCACAGACACAAGGCAGGAAACCCAACTGGCTGCAGGCACAGCGACAGGTATGGGCTCCTGTTGCTGGATCAGGGCTGGCTGCAGGCACAGCGACAGGTATGGGCTCCTGTTGCTGGATCAGGGCTGGCTGCAGGCACAGCGACAGGTATGGGCTCCTGTTGCTGGATCAGGGCTGGCTGCAGGCACAGATGCATTCAGGGGCTCAGACAGTGTTAAGAGGACCTGGCTCTTCTCCATCTCTATTCTGCTTTCAGCTGTGTGACCTTCGTCATTGCGTTCCACTGTCAACAAGATGGTGGCAGCAGCTCCAGCCCCTGCATCCTTTGAGGTCTCCAGGCCAGTGGGAAAAAGCAAATCCATTTGCCTCATCACTTAATCTGAAGTCCCAGGAGAGAGCCTCCTGGCTCTGAATAGCCTGCGGTGGGCCATGTGCCAGGCAACTGTGGCCAGAAATGCTCTGAGTGACTTCAGTCTCAGTCACGTGTCCGTGCCCTGGAAGAGCATTCGTCGGAACCCCATGAACGGGGAATAGGAGAGGAGGTGGTCCCTCAGGAAGGAGGGCCTGGCACCAGGGAAGAGTGAAGGGCAGTGAGAGGCAGAAAGAGTGGGAGGTGAGAATGGGCAGGAGAAGCAGGGGAGGCCGGGAGAGAACCAGGAAGCGGAAGGAACCTTGTTGCTGGTGGACACAACAGGCATGGGAGGGTGCCTCAGGGAGAAACGTGCCCAGCAAGACCAACCAATGGTGGACACAAAGCCAAGAGGACCAGTCCCCAGAGTCCACTCTGGGATCTGCCTTCTCCCCACCTGAGGACAAGCTGGTCCCAGGTGCTATTTTTTGAAGGTTTTTATTTAATAAATACAAATTGTCATATGTACAGCTTTTAGGGATATAGGGTTTCTTCCCCCCACACACAAACTCCCTACTCCCATCCTACCTCCCAATCCCTCTCCTGTTCCATTTTCCATTAAGATTAGTTTTTAATTGACTTTTATATGGAAGACTAACTCTTTGCTAAGGAGAGATTTCAACAGTTTGCACCCACACAGACACACAAAGTATAAAGGACAGTTTGAAGATAAGTTCTACCATTAATTATCATAGTACAACTCATTAAGGACAGAGGTCCAGCATGGGGAGCAAGTGCACAGTGACTCCTGTTGTTGATTTAACATCTGGCACTCTTATTTATGACATCAGTGATCACCTGAGGCTCTTGCCATGAGCTGCCATGGCTACGGAAGCCTTTTGAGTTCACAGACTCTGTTGGTTTTTAGACAGGGCCAAATGCAAAGTGGAAGTTCTCTCCTCCCTTCAGAGAAAAGTACCTCCTTCTTTGATGGCCCCTTCTTTACACTGGGGTCTCACTCACAGAGATCCTTCATGCAGAACCATTTTTGGCACTGTGTCTTGGCTTTCCATGCCTGAAATGATCTCATGGTGCTTTCAGTCAGGCCTTAGGAGCTGATCCCAGATGCTTTAAGACACACAGCACCATGAGTGTTTCACCCAGAGTGACCCTCTGGGAAAGGGGACAAGCGTATGATCCCACAGAGGCACCATGCGTCCTGCGTCTCCTTCAAGTCTCCTATCTTTTGTTTACCAGTTACACAAATAGCTGCATCCTGCTCTGTGACGGAGCCATGTTCCTCTCGGGGTGCCTGTTTCAGTGCCTTAGCGGCTCATGGCTCCACCCCCTCCTGCAGCTGGCCATTCCAGGTGGAAGCCGTGCTCCCCGTGTGGCTTCCAGACCAATGGCACATGGGCAGGTGTGGTCTCCATGCTGAGGAAGCCTCAGGGGTATCCTGGGTTTCCCTGGAGCTGGGGGCTCGCCCAGCCATTGGCACTGATCGCACTGGGACGAGCTGGACCACAGGTGACCTCTGAGTCTGTGAGGTTCCTCCAGGGCCTTCAACGAGGAATGAGAGAACTCTGCTGTGTGGCTTCTTAGGCACGGAGTTTACCAGCCTCACTGGACCCCTCTCCCTCCACACAGCTGAGGGCTCACTGCTACCTGGCGTGCATGTCCCTCACCACGGTTCATTTAGTCAGAACGATGGTCAGAGTACAAAGTAGTTGGGTGCTGCAGACCAAGTGGGGGGTCCCCTTAAAGACAGGAAGTGAGGGAAAGACCCCCTCACCTCTCCCTACAACTGCCTTCAAGAAACCCTTGAATCGGCAGGAAGGTCAGGTTGAGGCCCAGGGTGGAAGAGATGAGTTGGAGCAGATGCTGAGAATCTCCAGTTCTGGAGCGGCCTTGCTGAAGCCTCTCCTTTGGCCCTAGCGGGGAGGGGGCTGTGGTGTTGAGGGGAAAAGTCTGATGTGGGGCTGTAGCCACTCTCCTAAAGTCAAACAGACAGGCAGAAGCTGCCAGCAGTCATCGGCTCCTCCACGGAGGCCTTGCCCACCCAAGAGCTCCCAAGACCTGGTCTTTTCCAGATGTTCCTGGACAGCTGTCACCCCCACCCCCATGTCTGCCCCAGCGCCAGTGTCCCCAGTGTCACTGGGCTGCCCCTCCTCTAATCCCTGGACAGTGCTCAGGGGGGAGGAAGGGGGGCAGGTTGGCTTTTCCACCCCCCTCCCCATATTCCAGAGGCAGGGGCCTCTGTACCTCCTTGAACCTCCCCTCACCTTCCCGAGATCTGCTCCAGGGTGCATATTTTTGAAACTCAGGGCCGAGCATTTGGTCTAGCATTCAGATACTCACATCCCACATTGGAGTGCCCAGGGTTTCATTGTCCATCTTGGCTCTTGACACGAGATTCCTGATGATGTGCACCCTGGGAATGCCCAGTGGTGATGTCTCATGTTCTTGGATGCCTGCCACTCATGTGGGAGACCTGAGTCACGTTCCAGCTCCTGGCTTTCTTTGGCCCCAATTCAGGCCCAGCAGTTGTGGGCATTTGGAGAGTGCATCATTGGATAGGAGCATGGGCTGTCTCTCTGCCTCTGAATTCCATACACGCATGCATGCATACATACATACATATGTTTTTTTGACAGGCAGAGTTAGACAGTGAGAGAGAGACAGAGTGAAAGGTCTTCCTTCCATTGGTTCACCCCCCAAATAGCCGCTACAGCCAGCGCGCTGCGCCAGTCCGAAGGCAGGAGTCAGGTACTTCCTCCTGGTCTCCCATGTGGGTGCAGGGCCCAAGCATTTGGGCCATCCTCCACTGCCTTCTGGGGCCACAGCAGAAAGCTGGACTGGAAGAGGAGCAACCGGGACAGAACCAGCGCTCCAACTGGGACTAGAACCTGGGGTGCCAGCACCGCAGGTGGAGGATTAGCCTAGTGAGCTGCGGCGCCAGCCACATACATATTTTTTTAAAAACCAAAAAGGAGGTAGGTGGGTTCTGGGCAAGGAGAGCCAGCATCCCCTCCCCAGCCAGGTGGGCAGGGGTCTGAGCATAGGCTTATGGAATGGAGCAGAGGCTGGAAATGCAGAGACTCTTGGATATTTCTCAGGCCTGGCCTAAGAAACTGGGGGCTGGAATCCAACTCCCCAGGACAAGACAGCACTCACTGAGCCACATCCCTCCAGGAAGACTGAGGCTGGGACAGAGGATTCCCAAGTCAAGCTGGAGAGAGGCAGAGGCCAGTGGCCAACTTAGGGTTCTGAAGAGAGGCCTTCCCATCTCTCTGCAGGATTGGCCACCTGCAAAGAGCACACTGTTCAGGGGCTGCCAGGAAGCCATGCCAGGGCCCCCCAAGGCAGACCCAGCCTTGAAAAAAATGGACAATTTGGGGTCAGATCCAGGTCAGGTTCAGGGGTCAGTCGGGGGCTAGGCTGGAGTTGGGAGTGGGGTTCAGTCTGCAACTTGGATCTCCTGTAGGGTGAAAGCAATGTCATTTCCATGGCCGGGCCCTGCTCTGGAGTCTGCGGATGAGGAAACAGGCCGTCCCCCGCTCACGGCTCCTCCCTGTCTCTGTCCCCAGGGCGGCCGGGCAGCCAGGCTGCAGCAGGAGTGTGACTACTTGCAGATGATCGAGGTGCAGCACAGGCAGTGCCTGGAGGAGGCGCAGCTGGAGAACGAGACAGCAGGTAAGGCCCTCCACAGCCCGCGGTATCCTCATGCCCCGTACCCCGGTCTGAGTTAGCCTCGTTCCCTGTGTGTTGGATGGGGACCAGAGGCAGGGATCGACTTCAGAGCTGCTGGGTGGTGAGTGTGGGGAGAAGCAAGCAGGAAGGATTAACAGGCCTCCATGTTCCCAAAGAGAACATACTCAATTGGGGCTCCAAACAGTGCCTGAAACCCACTCCCCTTTTGGAGCTCAAGGAAAAGTGGAGGTGATGCCCACAGCCTCCAGTCCCCCAGGGTGGAAGGCCTGGGGCCCTGCAGACTGGGGGTCTCTGGATCATTAGGGCACATGGGCTCCTCAATCCTTGGCCAAAAAGGAGCCTGGGCAGCACTCCTGGATCAGCTCACTCCAGCAGCTGGAGCTGGGCTTGGGAGATGTAGCCCCAGAATGACACCCCCAGGCATAAGCCATTGTCCCGGGCCAGCCTCTCAGAGCAAGAGCAGGGGACATTCAGAATCAGGTAGTGACTCCCTACAAGAAGCTCAGAGCCATCTAGGCCATCCAGAACAAGAAGGAGCGACTGACTGCGTTGGGGTAGAACATTCACCACCGGGGAAAGCCGAGGAGGCCCGTCTCCTTCTTCCACACCCTAGGCTCTGCCACTCAGACACGGAGAGCACACACAGGCACGCATCACCCCCAGGCACCCCCAGGCATACACCTGGCCTCCCTCTCCCAACCCACCCTCAGCAGGCCAGGTGAACTCCGGCTCTTTATCCTGGTGATTAGGCAAGTCAGGTTCATTCCCAGAGGCCGAGCCCACAGGGTCCTGTGCCCCCCATGCCCAGGGGCTCTGGTAGAGCTCCAGGCTGGCAGTGTGAAGACTTTGTCAAGCTACCCAAACCCAGTGGCAGAGTCCCAGGACAGATGATTGCCACCTGCACTTGGCTCAGCAGCCTGGGGCTGAGCTAGACTCAGCAGGGTAGGAAGTTTGGGAGAAGCCAAGAGGTTGAGGAGGTGAGAGGCACCGGGGCAGGCCGCCCATGGGGTCCAGGGGTGTCCGGTTCAAGCTCACTGAGGACTCGCACATGATGATGGCTGCAGGCAGGGAGCAGGCTTGGGCCCACTCCCTGGGGGCGGGGCTTGCATTCGCACAGCAGCCTGGCTGGCAGCAGGAAGCACCTTGAGGTCTTCCTGGCTCCCTTGTCCCTGCCACCCCTCTGAGACTGACAGTTATGTGAGCTCCTCTTCCTGGCCCTGGTGCCCCGGCTCTGCCTCCTGCACCATAAGTAGCCTTCTTCCCCTCAGGTCTCCCCCACCCCCCAGCATGTGCCTCACCCCTTCCTACCCCAGCAGTGAGGCAGGACCAGGCTGCAGACAGGCCCAGAGGGTGGGATCATGGTCAGCCCTGGGGGTCCAGAACCCAGACTCTCAGTCCCACCACAGTGCCTCCCAAGCCCCAGGGGCCAACCACCCTCGTGATCCTCATGAGGTCACTGCTGGCACAGGGTGCCCATCGGGTGCCAACATCCTGCCTCTTGGCAGCCAGCCTGGGATCCTAGGGAGGGCAGGCATGGGTCCCTGGGCTGTGGGTCTCCCTGCGACCGGCGTGGGGCCCTGTGTGTGTCTGTGCACATTCAGGTGTGTACTCTTGGCCTGCATCTGTTTGGGGTTGTCTGTGGCTCAGGGGCATATGTCGTGTCTGTTTCAGCCTGGACGTGCCTAGACGTGCCTTCCTGGTGTTCTGTGTCTCTGTGTGTCCATGTGGGACTGTGTCACTGGTGTGAATGTCAGCGGTGTGTGTGGGTGGGTGTGGGGGTGGGGGTGGGTGTCTGGGAGCTGCATGTCCCTCCGCCTGTTTGCTGGCATCAGTGGTCCCTGTATCCACACATGTATGTTTGCATGTGTCCAGGATCCCATGTGTTTGCCAGGGAACACATGTCAGTGCATGTGGCTCTGTGCATACAACACAGCACCCCACTCTCCACCCTCCCTCACCATCTATCACCTCAGGCTGTCCTGTTGGGGTCACAGCTCCCAGTGGACCCACAACCAGCATGGAATGTGTCTCTATGGGCCTGGTGACACACAGTGATGGAATGTGGTGGCCTCTCTGGGGTGGACGCACAGGGTGCACTCCCAGGGGGCAGCCCACAACAAGTACTTCTAGGTACTAAATGTTTTCATGGCCAGCACCCTTGTCTGTCTCCCCAGCCATGCTGCCCCAGAAAACCAGCCCTGTCCTGCCTCCCATGAGGAGCTCCCCTCCATGTCCTCCATTCCGGCCTTTCTTTCCTGCCTCCCTTAACCTGATTGCTGACCTGTGCCCTGGTCCCGGGTCACCGCCCAGCCTTGGCTGTGCTGCGATTCCTTGAGGCCGAGTGTGCCCTCCCGAAAAGCAGGGCCCAGTCTCCCTCTTTTCCCTCTGCTCTCCAGTGAAGCCAAGCTCAGGGCCAGAGACCCAGCCCTGAATCCACTCCCCAGCCTGAGCCGGCAGGTGGAGATTCCAGAGCCTGGCAGGGACTCAGACACAGCAGTTGGCCTACAAAACAGGGTGTGCCTAGCACTGTCAGGAGGAATAAACAAAGTCCAGCAGCAACAAAATCGCCTTCAGGCCAGGAGGACAGGGTGCACCGCTCCCCAGCGCTGCAGGCTGGTGCTACCAGTCAGCAGCCTCAGTTTCCCCACCTGTGAAATAAAGGGTTAAACCAACGATTCATCGAGGGAGGTTAGAACAGGGCCTGGCGCATACCAAGATGACGTAGTGTTTGCTGATGTTATTAACAGCATCTTGAACCATGAATAGGATTCAACTGGCCTGAAGGGCCCCTACATGGCCTGCAGGGAGGTTGGCTCAGGGTGGCAGCCCGAGAGTCCTCAGGACAGGTTAGAGTGACAGTGTGGTTGGGGCTGGACTCTGCCCGAGCCTCGGAGATGCAGGTGTCTTCCACAGCTGTCAGCGGCAGCTGTCACCTGACTGCCGCAGCCCCAGAAGGAAGCTGCACCTGCCGCCAGCGCACCCGGCACACAGAGTTCCGACGCTCTGCCCCCAGCAGGGCTGTGCCTCCACCTTCTCTTCCCAGGCCCCCTTCTTGGGAACTGGTGAACCTTCGGACCTGGGCTGGGCAGGGCTTGGCCCAGCTGCCGTTGACTTTGGCTCAGGGGTTGGGTTTCCTGAGCAAATCTATGAGACTGGCAGGATTGCAAAGAGACAATTAAGCCTCCTGCAGGGGCGAGGGTCCCGGGTAGTCCTCCTGCCCAGGCAGGGGTGGGGGGTGGGGTTAGCCAGTTTCTAAAGAAGCAGAACCTTGGTGTTTGACTTTGCCTAGTAAAGCAGACCCCCTAGAGACCCCTGTGTCACTATCAGCAGCCAGGCCCTGCCAGCTCCAAGATGAAGACCACAGCCCGAGGGGGCGGGGTTTGTCTGCCGACCTTGCTGGTTACCCACTCACCCCTATCACCATTCACCTCCCGCTGAGCTGGGGCCATCTGTGTTGCCTTGTGAGTTTTGCAGTCTCTCCAGAACCAGCTGCACCCCCTCATCCTCACCACCTCCTTTTTTTTTTCATCACATTTTCTACTGCCTTCTTTCCTATCAGCAAATGACCTCCAGGCTCCACATATAAATTCATTAAAAAAAAAAACTTACATTCCAGCTATCATGTAAAAGGAATATCATTTATAATAAAATGCTGTGTACATATTTAGGCATGATTGCACTCAAAGATAAGCAGATACAGTCTGAAGGTTGTACCTATAAATATGAATCCTGGGCATGTGAGAGCTATAAACGCAGACTGACATACACAGGTGATTGTATCAGTGTCTCAAAATATCACAGGCAACGTTGCTGCAAGTAACATGGTTTTCCAAAACACGGGACGACTCTCGGGAAAGACGAAGGACGGTCTTCTCCGCCTTTATTTAGCGGTTGCATTTCTGGAACACTTGCATATTAAACCCCCTGCCATGAGTACCTTGTGTTGATAGGCAAAATGGAGGGAGAGTCTGGGTTCTGATCATTACAAAAGCTTTTCACCTCCACAGATATCCAGCAACTCATGGGGAGGTCCTGCAGAATCCAAGACAACTCTTCATGGGGCAGGACCACCCAGGGGTCTGTTTTATACCCCTGGTGCATGGCCAATCAAATGAGATGAAGCTCCGCCCCAAGCCGTGCAATAACAAAACTCCCTCAGCACCTCTAGGGGGCGCTCTGTCGCCCGCTGAAGACTGCAGAGCTGTAGTGGTGCCTCCTTCTCCCTTCTCTGGTCATGACAGCCCCTCCCACTGGCTGGCAGGGCTGTGCCTCCCATTTCAGACGCAGGCTCCGCCCGGTGAGACCCCAGCAGGAGGAGGCTAGAAGCGACTGAGGCCCCAGGGCCAGAGGGACCTGGCTGATGTTTGCGTCCTCTGCCTTGACCCCACAGGCTGCGGCAAGATGTGGGACAACCTCACCTGCTGGCCAGCCACCCCTCGGGGCCAGGTGGTCGTCTTGGCGTGCCCTCTCATCTTCAAGCTCTTCTCCCCCATTCAAGGTCAGACCCTGGGGCTGAAGGGAGGGAGCTGACGTGGTGGGTGGCTGGAGTGGCGGTGGTGGGAGAGTGGAGGGGCAAGAGCAATCCAGAGGGCTCCTTGGCAGAGGAGACAGTGGCGCTGGGTCTTTGAAGGGCTCCACGATTTGATTAGCTCTTCAGGTAAGCGCCTCAGAAGAGATAAGCAGGTGGGAAGGGCTCACTAAATATTTGCTCAACAATTGATAACTGATTGAGTGACAGGTGCTTGATTATATTAGGCTCACATGTGCGCCAGTCGTGATTCAATCTTTGGCTGCCCCGAGCTGGCGACCTTGCAGGTTCTGTCAAGGCACCGCACAGCTTCACTTGCGAGCCTTGTCGTGCTGCACATCAGCGCGCATCTGCAGAGGAGGCAGAGGGGGCTACTCTAGGTGGCTCCCAGGCCAGGCAGTGGGCAGACTTGGGCATTCATTCTTAACACCCCGGGGATGAAGCCCCTTGGAACGACCAAGCCCCCGGCTGGACAAGCATGGTGGGGAGAGCCATCAAGGAGGCACCTGGCCTGCCTCCAGTGGGGCTCGGGTTCTGGTTAAGCATCCTACAGGGTGCTTCCCCCAGCTCATGTGAATCATACAGGGTGAAAATGCTGGTAGGGGAGTAAAGAGGGGGCAGTGCACAAGCCAGGTGCTCCCTGCTGCATCTCTAAGAGGCGATGCCTCAGCTGTGGGCTAAAGACCTGGGCATGAAAAGGAGCCATGGGAGCAAGCTCCTGAACCAGGGGGTGACTGAGAGAGGAAAGCAGTAGCCCGCGGCACAAGCATCCTGGGAAACTCCATGGAGGCCAGTGCAGCTGGCACAGGGAGAGCTCAGGGGAGCGCGCAGCAAGGAGACAGGAGACGGAGAGGGGCAGAAGCCCCACCCTGCAGGAGCTTGATGCTTTCCTAAGAGCAGACAGAAGCCGCCAGGGAGTTTTAAAGCAGGGGACTGGCAAAGCTGCTTCTGGTTTGTAGCACACGGCACACGGCTCTGGTTTCTGCAAGAAGGAAGGCTGCTAGGCATGCAAATGCAAGATCCATGAGAAGGATTCAGGGAGGAAGCATGGGAGGGGGGAGTGGGGAGCCGTTCCCAGGGGAAATGGGGTGGGGGGGAGGGCTGGATGCGCAGGATGGAAGAATAGGATGTAGCCTGAGGACGGCAGAGGGAAAGGTCCCAGGTCGGAAATCAGCAGGTGAGCAGGAAGATCCCTGGATGTGTTTGACTTCTGGCGATCTGTCTGTCATTGGCCTCCAGCCTCCCTGCTTGTCACTGGGGACTGGTGGTGGGGACCAAATGATCTTTGTTGGCCCCCAGTGCTCGGGCTGTGACCTCTGAATTGAAGGACAAACCTCCAAGCCGTTCTGTGGAGCCTGGAAGCAGCTGGGCGTGCTGTGTCGCAGGCTGGTGCCCGCCTGGCCCAAGCCTCCTCTGGGGGTACCCAGCACCTGGCCAGGTGGGAGGCAAGCTCCTCCAGCAGGTCTCAGTGCCATCGCCATCGGCACAGTGTGGAACCAGCCTTCTCTCGGATCCCTGAAAGCGCCTGCTCATTGCCTTCCTCTGTGACAGCCTGCTCATTACATTCCTCCTCACGACTCTGCTAGCCACACTGGAAGGTGTTGCGGCATCTCCTTCACTGGAGAACGTGGACTCAAGACCACCATCTGGCTAACCCCAAGGCTGCTGGCCTCAGTGGGGCCCAGACTGTGCCTTTGTGCCGATGAGAGAAAAGCTCTTTTTCAGGTGGAATCACCCTTCCTCCAGAGCTCACGCAGTGGCAAGCGGAATAAGAAGTAGCTTCTGAGCCTCTTCGTCCATCAGCCAGATGCCTTATGCAGTGAACAACCTGCACAGCTGTACTCGGTGGGCCTCGTGTCCAAAAATGATGGGAAGAAATAAGACCGCGTGGTTAGAGTCCAAAAACATAGAGGAATGGGTATTTTCCCAGAGGATTTGATGGAGAAAGATGAGCAACTGATCATCTTCAATTGCAGAGAGAGGCAGGTTTGCAAGTGTGGGGTAGAAGGGATGCCAACCCCAACCTCTGCCCCTTTGAAAAACAGGACTGGAGGCGGAGTGTGGAGTGTTCCCAGCAGGAAGGGCCTGGGTCTGCAGGCACAGCTGAGGAAAGTTTGTAGAAGATGCAAATCGTGGAGGGTTAGAAAAAAATTGCCTTCCCAGGCTGGATAAAACACCTGGTGGAAGGGGCTTGCTTGGCCAGGCTAGGGACTGCCATTAAGGCACCAAAATGTGCTGGCTTTTTTTTTTTTTTTTAGATTTATTTTATTTTATTTGAAAGGCAGAGTTACAGAGAGAGAGGTCTTCCATCTGCTGGTTCACTCCCAAATGGCCACAACAGCCAGAGCTGGGCTGATTCGAAGCCAGGAGCTTCTGGGTGGATGCAGGAGCCCCAGCACTTGAGCCATCCTCTGCTGCTTTCCCAGGTGCATTAGCAGTGAGGTGGATCAGAAGTGGAGCAGCTGGGACTTGAACCGGCACTCACATAGCATGCCAGCGCTGCATGCCAGGGCTTTAACCTGCTGCACCACAGCGCCAGCCTCGGCATGTTTCTTTAACTTGTCATATTTCCTCCATCTGCGATGATTTTACCTTCAATATTTAAGAGCCTTTTTTTTTTTTTTAGAATAAAAAATAGGATAGCTATTTTGGTCGAGGAAGCTCAACACACAGTCTGTATTCGCCGTGTCTGTGGGGTCTGCCAGGACACCCCCTCGCCACCACGTGGTTCCTGATGCCATGCATCGGAAAGTCTGGATGGCGGCCCGAGGAGTCTGCCTGTGCAGCCCGGGATGGGCGGACTCCGTGCTTGGATCTGCGTGTCGGATGCTCGCTCCAGCTGGTTTGGGCAGGGGAACCCATCGGAGAGGCAGGGAAGCAGGGTGACACCAGGAAGCTCCTACCCAGGGCAGGGAGGATGGGAAAGCAGGGGAGCCTGGGACAGAACCAGTGAGTGTTGAGCGGAAGGGGATTGGGGACAAGTGAGTCCCCAGTTTCTGGCTCCAGTCCCTGCTGGAGACCCCAAGGAAGAACAGAGCTTTCAGATGGGGTGAGTGGAAGGAAGGAGGCTGGGAGAAGGTAAGGTCCCCCTTCTCCTCCCCACCCTCCACGTCCCCCACTAGAGACACAGCCCAGAGGGCAGAGACGCTCCTGGCTGCTTCCTGCTGTCCCATGGTGAGCAGCTTTCCTACCTCTGCAGCAGCAGCAGCTCCCTTTGAGACCTGGGCGCTCCAGTCCCAGCTTCTTCAAAGAGGCCGCACAGGGGCAGGTGTTGGCCAGAGTTGTTCAGACGCCACTGGTGTCACCCACATCCCCGGTCAGAGTGCCTGGGTTCAAGGCCCGGCTCCGGCTTCCTGATGCTGTGCGCTCAGGGAGGCAGCAGATGATGGGTCTCACATGGAAGACCCGGATTGAGTCTCGGGCTCCTGGCTTTGGCCTGGCCCCGCTCCAGCTATTGGAAGCATTTGGGATGTGAACCAGTGGATGGAAGTTTTCTCTCTTTCTGCCTTTCAAATAAAAACAAAATAAATTCATTTTTTCAAAAGAGGCCTCCCAGGTGTGAAGATGACCCACTGCCCGCTTCCCTCTTCTAGAACTGAGAGCGGCCAGGGCTTCGGGGAACAGGATGTCCCTTCCGCCACTGCCGGGAGCGCAGAAGGAGGTGGACTCAGGCTGGCTTGGTCTGCAACCAGGCAGGCAGCTTCCTTTTGCTGTGTGACTTTGGGGGAGTCATTTCACCTCTCTGAGCCTTGGGACTTCCCATCTTCCAGACAAATGATGACTTCTGATCCCTGCCCTAGCTCATTAGTGTCACACACACACACACATACAGAGAGAGAGAGAGAGAGAGAGAGAGAGAGAGAGAGAGAAAGTGGATGAAGTTGCTGTGTAGATCCTGATGAGTTGTTGAGGTTCGCTAGCCTTGTCCCTGGGTGTCACTGGGACTGGCCTCACTGTGTGCATCTTGGTCCATCTGGCAAGGAGAGAGCCCTTAGCTTTAGTGTCCCAGCTTCAAGGCTGGCGGATTTGGCCTTGGTCTCCTTTTCTAATTGCCCAAGCCTGGCGAGTCCCCAGAAGAATCAAATCCTGGGTGACAGGCTTGGCCTGGGGGCATGCAATGAGTGCCCCAGGGCTGTGGCCTGCAGGTTGATGGGGGCTGGGCTGCCACAGGGGTAGCTGGGAGGAATGAGCAGGCAGCTGCACACCATTCCCCTGTCCTGGGCGCCTCTTGGAGAGGTGTGGCTGGGAGGCCTAGACAGGAAACGGGCTGCCCGATGCTCCTTCCTCAGCAAGACTTCTTGCCCCCTTCCCGATCCCCCAAAAGCAACCCAGTGGAAATGGACCCAGCCCAGGGCAGCTCCTTCCTGCCTGACCCTCCCCTGCTCCCAGATGCCCCTTAGTTCTTCATCTATATAAAACAGGGTGATAAGAATCTCTTTCAGGCCGGTACCGTGGCTCAATAAGCTAATCCTCTGCCTGCGGCACTGGTACACTGGATTCTAGTCCCGGTCAGGGCGCCGGATTCTGTCCCGGTTGCCCCTCTTCCAGGCCAGCTCTCTGCTGTGGCCCGGGAAGGCAGTGGAGGATGGCCCAAGTCCTTGGACCCTGCACCTGCATGGGAGACCAGGAGAAGCACCTGGCTCCTGGCTCCGGATCAGCGCAATGCGCCAGCCACAGCGCGCCAGCCGCGGCGGCCATTGGAGGGTGAACCAACGGCAAAGGAAGACCTTTCTCTCTGTCTCTCTCACTGTCCACTCTGCCTGTAAAAAAAAAAAAAAAAAAACTCTTTCAAAGAGTTCCCAGGAGGATTGACAGAAGCAGGGATACGGGATCAGCTGGTATATTCCCGGGACACGGCAAGGTTTGGAAAGCTGAACACGCACTACAGCTTTGCACCTGGGGCTCTGCACCTGGACACCGAGACCTGTCCTCCAGGCCCGTCCCTGCAGGCCGGGGCCAGGCTGGCCTGGGGAAGACGCTGGAGACCAGACCAGCTCAGCTTTGTCCTCTCTGGGTGGCCCTGGGCAAGTGGAGCCCCCGCTTCTCCGCTGTGACTTGGGTTGCCGTCCTCAGTGGATGGTAGAGGGAATTGAATAGGATGGTGTGCCTCAAGTGGCCTGTGCAGCACCCACACAAGAAAAACTCCAAAGTCCCTGCTGTGATAAAGCTGTTGCTGCTGGTGACAATGGAGCTGACATGGTGACAATGGGGGTGACATGATGGTGACGAGTCCTGGGGTGAAAGAGGGCAACTCTCCTCTCATCCACTGTCTCTTTGACCCCTCCCCTTGTTTCAGGGGAGGGAGCCTTCCCCAGGGCTGCAGCGTGGAGAGCCAGGCTGGTACTCCTCCCCTTCCCAGTCCTGTTCCTTTGCTGCAGCCTTGAGCCTCCAAGGAGAGTGGAGGCCACAGCTGCCCCAGGATCCCACTGTGCTGGGCTGCCTGATCCCTTTCTCATGTGCCTCTGCCTGGGCATGTCCCCCTGCAGGACTGCTAGCCTCTCCATTTATGATGATGTCAGATCTGTGCCCTTATCAGCCAGCCTCCAACCCCCAGCCCGCCCAGGCAGGTTCACATAGGAGGTCTGGGTGGGCGTGGGTTCCCATCCTGACGGTGGCCCTGCAAACCAGGATCAGCATTCTGCTCACAGCACGGTCGGGGCTTGTTCTGTGAGAGGGCTGCAGGCTGAGTGTGTGACAAGGATCAGGGCTTCTGGTGCCACCCTGGGGTCACATTCCGTCCCTGACAAGGGGGTCTGCCTTCTGTGCAGGCAGAACAGGAGGGACTTCTCCCTGCCCTAGGACCCCATGGAAATCGTGGGTGTCTAGATCAGGGTCCTTGGAGCCCACCAGCTCTCCCAGGACTGCTGGGCATTGCACAGAGAGAGGCAGACTCCCAGGCTCCACCTGGGCCTCAGCCTCTCTCCACCCTGTGGGTCCTGCCTTCCACCCAGGCCGCAACGTGAGCCGCAGCTGCACGGACGAAGGCTGGACGCACCTGGAGCCCGGTCCCTACCCTGTTGCCTGTGGCTTGGATGACAAGGCATCGAGTCTGGATGAGGTGGGCCTCAACACTCCCTACCCCATGCCACCCACAAAGTGCCTCGGCCTACCTGGGCCCCTTGCCCCCTCTTCCCCAGGGCTGCCATTGCTATCTGTGTGGGAGCAGGCCTCCTCGACCCCCTCCCTCTCCAGCCATGCATTTCTGGGGGCTCATCCCCTGCCTCCCCCAGACAAGGAGTGGGAGGGGCTATCATGAGGATGACACACAGGTTGGGGGGAGGTCCCAGAGCAGCAACAGCTGAAGCAGCCCCCAGGCTGAGCCTCACTCTAGCCCAGGAGGAGGCAGGGCAGGTGGATTCCAGCCCCTCTGTCATGTCTAGAGGGGAAACAGAGATGCAGGTCTTGGAAGGAACCAGTCTCAGTGCTGGACAGCCAGACAGGGGTGGGGGCCTGTTGTCCCTAGGCCACAGGCTCTGTAATGATTTGGGGAACAGGTCAGGGCATTGATGGGGAGACTGGAGTATAACTGGAGTCCCTCGCTGCCTTAGGCTGCAGACACACACACTGCGTGTGTGTGTGTGCGCATGTGTGCCCACCTCCTGACACCCTGCTCAGACAGGGCCTCCGTTCACCCAACACGGGCAGCAATTTCCTCAGAGGCCTTTGAATCCCACTGGAGCCCCAAGCCCTAAATTCCCTGGCAGTGGGGTGGAAGGGAGTGCTCGCCCAGTGGCTGCCCCACTGCACGTGTGCCATAGGGAGGACACTGGGACAGGGGGACAGGCCAGAAGCCCCAAAGGCCAGGCTGCCTTCCTCCTGCAGACCTCAGCACTCTGGAGCCCAGAGCAGGCAAACAGCCCCCTGTGAAGTCATTACCTGCCTGTACTCCCGTGTCACCCAAAGAGAGGGCAAGGAGGTCTCAAGGGCCAGCAGTCTGGGCCTCCCAAGGGATGTGAGATGCATACACGGCTGAAGAAAGAACACAGGGGACGAGTGAGGTCGTCCTCCGTCTTGAAGGAGCAGAGAGGAACCGAGTTCACCCCAGCCCTGTCCTGGGGCACAGTCCTTTCTCGTGCGTGGAAATTGGGGTGGGGGCGGGGGCCGTTGAAGGAAGCCACTCAGCTGCTCTTGGGAGCCCCGGCCGCAGCCTCGTCCTCTGCCCAGACCCCCTGCCCTGCCCGCTCCCCACACCCTGCTGTGCCACCCCCTGCAGCAGCAGACCGTGTTCTACAGCTCCGTGAAGACCGGCTACACCATCGGCTACAGCCTGTCCCTCGCCGCCCTTCTGGTCGCCACAGCTATCCTGAGCCTGTTCAGGTGAGGCCCAGCCGGGGCAAGAGATGTGAATGCAGAGCCGGCAAGTGTCACTCCCGTGGTCCAGCCAGGGCAAGAGATGTGAATGCAGAGCCGGCAAGTGTCACTCCCCGCAGCGCCCCCACCAGGCCGGCCTCCCCTGGACATGGCAGACGGCAGGGGTGCGGCATCTGTGGCGGCAGCCTGGCCCCCCACAGGATGGCTCTGCCCTGTGAAGGGGCACCAGAGGGGTACCCAGAATGAGCACCTAGGGCAGGGCTGCACTGAGACACAGGGGCACTTGGGGACTTGGTGGTGAGGCCCACACGGCAGGTTGGTGAGGCTTGCGTCCCAGCAGCCATACGCCCCTCCCCGCCCCGCCCTTTGCCCTGGGTACAGGACAGCGTTGGCAGGGCTGGGAGTCCAAGACCCCTTCGGCCTCCCGGATCTGCCCACCCCACGCAGGAAACTACACTGCACACGGAACTACATCCACATGCACCTCTTCATATCCTTCATCCTGAGGGCCGCCGCTGTCTTCATCAAAGACTTGGCCCTCTTCGACAGCGGGGAGTCGGACCACTGCTCCGAGGGCTCGGTGAGGACCCCAGCCTGGCCCGCCTCCCTCCATCTGCCCCTGATCTTCGATCACCCGAATCTCCTCCCTGCTCCTCCCCTCTCTCTGCCTCCTCTCTCTGCCTCCTCTCTCTCTCTGTCTCTCTCTCTCTCTCTCAATCCAAGGATGGCCAATCCCCCACCGGGCCCTACCTGGCAGCTCCTCCCCTCCCAGCAAGAGGATCGCTTGCTCAGCTATCTGGGAGTCTCCGAATGAGAAATGCAGGTAGCAGATTGGACAGTTCATGTTCACGTGGCCACAGACCAGAGCCCCCCTCCTAACTTCCTCTGTGACCATGGGCAACTCCCTGCCTCCATTTCCCCACCTGTGCAAGGACTTCCAAGATTCCTCCCAGCTCTGCTCTGTCTCCTGTGCGTACCCAGAGCTCCCCCACGCCATCCTGGCTGCTTCCCACTCTGTCCTCTGCCGTCCAACCACAGGCATCCCTCCTCGTCTGTTCTTCCCCTGCCCTCCCTCCTGTTCTGGGCCTCCCCCCAGGGAAGGGAGTTTGTTAAGGTTGCATCTGAGGTCTTGATCGGCTGTCACTAAGGGGTCCATCCCCATGGGATTCTCAGCTTAGGACCCCCATGTGTGTGTCCCTGAGCTAGGACAGACAGTTGGAGATGAGCCCTGGCTCCCACCTGTTCCTTGTGGTCAGCAACTCATTGCTTCATGAGCGACCCCAGAGGTGTACGTTATGTGGGGTCAGCACGACCTCCTCCATGAAGGGTGAGCCTGCGATGGTGGCATCTCAGGCTTCTCAGCAAAGACCCAAGTCAGACAAGTGCAGGGTGAGCCCCAGAGCAGGGAGCAGCCCTGTTGGGGCGGATGGCGGACACTGGCTTCCTGCTTCATCAGCAGCTCTGTGAGGCTTTGCTAAGGAAAGCAGAAAGCGCAGACTGCGCTGGGTTCTCCTCATTGTGAGGTTGGTGAAGGAAAGGTGGGAAGTGGGCCCACCTATAGCTGGAGGATGGAAGTGCAGCCTGGGGAGGGGAGGGGAGGGGAGGCGAGGAGAAGAGGATGTCTCTGAGCCAAAAGCACAGCAAGGAAGGGTAGCAACCTGTGTTCTGGGTACCGGGGGCAATGGGAACTGGAAGGCTTCCTGGAAAAGGGTGACTTTAAGCCCTGGATCACAGGTGTCCAGGCTGTGAGACTCTGGGAATGGACAGAGGGCCCAGAAGTCCTTCCAATCATGCCAGGTGGGCCCCCAGAGCCCCTAGATCGCCTTACTTGAGGGTCTCCCTGGCTCCTCTGTGGTCCTTATCTGTGAGGGGAGCCCATTCTTCCATTAGTTCTTTTGACACCCAGAAAGAATGCCCCACTTCCCCTCCCTTTTCTTGTTTCCGCTTCCCACTCCTGTACCCTCATCTTAGTCCCAGGCTCCCCTCCACACTTCCATCTGAGCCCCGCTCCACAGGCAACAGCCCATGCCCCAATACGTTCAGCAGACTCCTCACTCCTCTTCCAGCTACCTCCAGTCCTAACTGGGAAAAGATAAATGAGTTGCGGTTGGTGGCAGGCAGGGAGGTTCGGTGCGCGGGCAGGTTGGTGGCTGGTAGAGTCAATCAGTGCATGGATGACCGAGTCAGCAGGATAGATGAATGAAGTAGGGATATGGACTGAGTAGAGGAGCAGGTGGGTAGGCAGACAGATGCATGAGTGGATTAAAGGGTGGGCGGACAGATGAATGCGAAGAGGGTCAGGTGGGAGGATGGGTAGAGGAGTGGAGACAGAGAGGCGAATGAGTGGCTGGATCGGTAGCTGGGAAGGTGAATAGATGACGGACGGCTGTAGGGACGGCAGGTGGATAGATGGATGAGTTGGTAGTGGAAGGGTGGGGGATAAATAAACGGGTGAGTGGGCAGGTGATTGGATGAATAGGTGAGTAGATGGCTCTATGGATGGGGAGATGGGTAGGTGATGAATTGGTGAATGATAATTAAAATCACTGGTTTCTTCCAAAGCATCAGATGATATAAAAATTAATAAGGGGAAAACCAAAAATGAGCAGATTTTTGAGTGCTAGTGTAAAACACTGGTGATTAAGTTGGTTGTACGGCACCTGCGTTTGCCCCCTTAGCCAGGGCGGTGGGCAGGCAGGGACTCCTGCCCACCCCCGTGACCTTTCTCTCGGCTCCTCCCCCTGCAGGTGGCCTGTAAGGCAGCCGTGGTTTTCTTCCAGTACTGTGTCATGGCCAACTTCTTCTGGCTGCTGGTGGAGGGCCTCTACCTGCACACCCTGCTCGCCGTCTCCTTCTTCTCCGAGCGGAAGTACTTCTGGGGGTACATACTCATCGGCTGGGGTATGGTACCGGGGAGGGCTGCTAGGCGGGGGACAGATGGGACAAGGCCTGGGGCGGATGGGGGGGGACACCCTGGAGAGAGGGTACCAACCCACCCTGCGGCCCTCCATTTGGTTAGGATCTTGACCAACAGAGGTAAAAGCCCCCAGGTGTGTGGTGCTGGGGCAGGTGTCCTCAGGCTGCAGGTGCCCCCAGGCTGTGTGGGACACATCCTTCGAACACCCTGCCACTTCCCCGTCAGCCCCTGCAGCACACGAGGCCATTGTGATAATCTGTGATTAAGTTGGCTGTACGGCACCTGTCAAACTTAGAGCAAGACTCTCCCTGCAGGTGGACACAGCCCCTAGGGTTTATAGCTTCTCCCTTTAGTGGAGCGTCTTTGCACAGTGAACAACCTGGGCAGCCATAGGTGGCAGCCCCAGGAAGCCCACCCCACCCCCCACCTCCTGCTGTCTGGTTCTTCCTCCTAAATCTCTCTTTCATGCCCTGCACCGCTGCTTCCCATGCCTTCTCCTCCTCTCTGCTCCCCTTCGGCCCTGACAGGAGTGCCCAGCACATTCACCGTGGTGTGGACCATCATCAGGATCCATTATGAGGATTATGGGTGAGCTGTCGCCACACCCCCACCCCCCACTGCCTTCCCTAGGGGCGGATCCCTGGGGTGGGGTGGCAGGGCCAACCAGGCTTGGCAGGCAGCAAAGTACCATGCTTGGTCCAGAGGCTGTAGCTGGAGGGAGACTTGTGGGGCAACACAGCCTGGGCCTGTGGTCTCTAAAGGGCTCAGGGGGCAGAGAGGGGGCAGCTGGGAGGATCCTGACTCTGGCTGAGGTTCCCCCCACCATACCCCGCTCAGGTGCTGGGACACCATCAACTCCTCCTTGTGGTGGATCATCAAGGCCCCCATCCTCACCTCCATCCTGGTAAGGCCTTCTCCCACCTCTTGGGGAAACTGAGGCCCAGGTTGGGTTGGCAGTGTCTCAGGAAATCCACGTCTAATGGAGCCTAATACCTGCTCATCATCCCCATCCTCGTGCAGCCAGTTCCTCCTCTCCCGTCAGCAGGTTGGGTAGACCTGGTCCTCGGGGGTGTGAGGCAGGGCTCCTGGGAGAAGTGCTGGGCAGACTATGACGGAGGGGCAGCAGGACCCCGTCTTTCAGCCCAGGAGGCTGCACTCCCCAGCCACCCCTGTCTGACTGCACAACCTCGGGCCCCCACCCACTAGGTGAACTTCGTCTTGTTTATTTGCATCATCCGAATCCTGGTTCAGAAGCTGAGGCCCCCAGATATCGGGAAGAGTGACAGCAGCCCATACTCGTGAGTGTGGACCCAGTGGCTGCCCCCCCCCCAGCGCCTCCATCCCCAGTCCTCAAATCATCCCACATCCCTTGAAGTGCCCCACCCCGAGCCCCAACTCCAAAGTCACCAAAAAGCCCATTGCTTTTGCCCACCTCCACTGCCCTGGCCTGGCTCAGCCCACTGGTGTCCCCTGCCCCAGGTCTGCCCTCCCTAGGCTGACCCTGGAGCCCCGTGTCTGTTCTCTTGCCCTCACTCACCTAGCATCCTTCCCAGGGACACATCTGCTGCGTAGCCAGAGAGCTCAGGGGGACAGAGACAAACCTGTGTGTTGTTCCCACTGGGTGCCCGGGCCCTGCCATGTGCCTGGCACAGGAAAGGGGTCCCCAGTCTGCCAGTGAGACACAGTGTCCCCAGAAGCAATGCCCTCCATGGTTTACACGCCTGGCCTCGGCTAAGGGATTTCCCTGCATCATCTCATTTTGTCCTCAAGTTCCCCCTATAGTGCTGGAAATTGACCCACGCTCCTGCCTTCTCAAGAGTGGGGCTCACAAGGGCGGGGAGAAGGGATACAGGGTCTGCGGACCAGTGTTCGTACTTGTGGCCTAGAGAGCTGCTCCCTGGGCTGGGGAGAACTGAGCAAAGAGGCAGGTTTTCAGGGGAGCGACAAGACTCGAATGGCCTCCACACTCAAGAAAGACAAGCCTGGGGCAAAGGGGGCCTATAGGCAGGTGAGTGGGGGGTTCTGCAAACCCACAGATGGGAACAGGAGATCGAAAGTCAGTGTTGTGCAGACAAGCCTGGGACGTCCCCCGGGGGCCTTCCGGGCCTGAGATTCTAGAACGCTTTGAGCCTAGCTTTCCTTTGGGTAGTCTGTACGATTCCTGGCTAGCATGTCACGAGCTACTGGATTTAGGATTCTATTCTGGAATCGTGTGATTCTCCCTAATGAGACTCCCATTCCTGGGGTGACAGCATTCTCTCCTGCCTGCCTGGGTGTGGAGGCGGAGCTTCCCTCCCTGTTGGTAAGAACCAGAGGCCCAGTGGGGAGCGGCAAGAGCTCAGGGACAGCGCACATGGAGCCCTGCACGCTCCAGCTGGCCATCGCGTGTAGGGCCTTATCTCCCACTGATACAGAACGGCTCGGAAGAACTTGCATCTGAGCCAAATTGAGCTGGTCCCGGCCACAGCCAGGTCCATGTGGGTGAGAAGGAAAGGGAACAGCTGGCAGCAGGCAGAGGGGTAGCGGGACTTGGAGACGGAGCTCCCCGAGGAGGGGCTGTCAGCTCCCACTCTCCACCTCCCCAGAAGCCTTCAATTTAAAGAAAGCCTCCATCTGTCAGCCTTGGCGTGTGGGCTAGGTTTGCAGTGAGGAGGGTGGGCAGTCTCAGGATCCAGGAAGGGGTGGGCGGGCAGGGCTAGCTCCTCTGCCCCCCAGCCTGCTGTGGGACCTCAAACCTTGGGCTAAGTCTCTGTGGACTGATGGCCAAGGATGGAGGGATGGGGGCAAGGACCCCCACCATCCCCTCCCAGGCCTCTCCCAGGCTCACGCTGCCTGGGCCAGCTAGGAGGTCCCATGCCCAGATGAGCCCTGTCCACGGGAGAAGTGCAAGCATCCAGAATGGACGCTGGTCCTCCTGAGCACCACTCTCCCTGGGGGGCAGCCTGCTGGGGGTGTGGGCCCTTAGTGGGGAGACAGAGAAGGTGGCTACCCCTGGAGGAGAGGACAGAGAAGGAAAGTCAGAGTGCTGTCCTGAGGAGCCCAGGGTCATCCCTTGGGCACCCAGCACTTGCCCAGGAGGCCTTGGCAAATGTGGTCATGCCCCCCCCCCCAACCCCGAGTTAGAAAGACTTGCTTCCCTGAAGTCATCACTCCCAGTAGGGAACTGAACCGCCCTTTGTAGCACCCAAAGCAGTCTTGAGTTTATGGGGTTCCTGTTTCCTACTTTGGCCATGTTGGACATACATTTACTCCATTGTACAGATTGGAGAAACAGAGACCCAGAGAGGGAGCTCAGCATCTCTTGTGACCTGAGAACATCACCCCACGAGCTGAAACCCTGCAGTTATCCCTCATCCTCACTGGTCTCTCCAATCTCCTCTCCTACCGAAGAATCAGCATAAAGAGAGTTCTTTATCTCTCGTGCTTCTGTGTAGTCTGGGTCCGCCAGGGTCATGAGGGCAGAGGCACTGCGGAGAGGGATCAGGAACAGATGTGAACTTACCAGTTAGGGAGCCAACACCCCCTTCTCTCAGGTCTTGGTCACTGTCCCCATGCTCTGTGCCTCTAGCTTACCAAGTGTGGACACACTTACCCATGGCCTGTCCCTCCCTGTCCCCAGGAGGCTGGCCAAGTCCACGCTCCTGCTGATCCCGCTGTTTGGAGTGCACTACATCATGTTCGCCTTCTTCCCCGACAACTTCAAGGCTGAAGTGAAAATGGTCTTTGAGCTGGTCGTGGGGTCTTTCCAGGTAGGAACCGTTGGCTAAAGGCTGCTTGCTTTATTTATTTATTTTTTTAAAAAAGATCTGTTTATTTGAAAGTCAGAGTTACACGGGGGTGGGGAGTGGTGTCTTCCATCCACTGGCTCACTCCCCAATTGGCCACTGCGCTGATCCAAAGCCAGGAGCTTCTTCTGAGTCTACCACGCAAGTGCAGATGCCCAAGGACTTGGGCCATCTCCCACTGCTTTCCCAGGCCATAGCAGAGAACTGGATTGGAAGAGGAGCAGCCGGGACTTGAACCGGCACCCATATGGGATGCCGGCGCTTCAGGCCAGGGCATTAACCCGCTGCACCACAGCGACGGCCGCAGGCTGCTTTCTTCTCTGGGCTTTAAGACCCACTGGGATCTGGCCACTGGCCACTAGGTTCCAGTTGCTTTACTGTGATACATACTGGTTAAGCACCTACTCTGTGCCTAGCCCCTTCCTTAGCCAGGGGAACACAGGGGCTGGGCCAGGGGTGCAATGGGGCTGGGGGCTCCTGAGGTCTGTCTGCCTCACCTCGTCTCTCTCCCCAGGGTTTTGTGGTGGCCATCCTCTACTGCTTCCTTAATGGCGAGGTAAGCCTCTCCCTGGCCATGGGGGATGGGACGTGTGCAGAGAACTAAGATGGGTTCAGTCTTGCTACCCCGCGTGTGGTGCTCAGACTAGCACTGGTGGCACCCAGCCCTGCTCACTTATACCCCCTGCACACCAGGGCTCGAGAAGCATGGAGTTAAGTAGCTGTGTGCAGTGAGTGGGAGGGGTGGAGACAGTGAGTGAAGGTGGAGCTGCTGTGGAATCCTGGTTACAAAGCCTAGAAATCCATGTGTATGAGCTCAGGTGAGCGGTGGGCGGGGATGGGAAGCAGCCCCGAGGCACCACCCCCGCCCTCCCTGGACTGTATTCTCAGATCCTCTCTGCCACCCATCTCCACCAACTTCACGGCCTTGATTCGACCCTGAGCTCATTCTGGTCCCAGCTCTGCACCGTCCAAGATAGCATCTGGGTCTCTGGATTTAGACTTTGCAAAGAGAATGAGACTGGCTGGTTCAGTGCAGCCGAGATCCGCCCTGGCAGGCCTAACCGCCCTCCCTTCTCCTAGGTGCAGGCGGAGCTGCGGCGGAAGTGGCGGCGCTGGCACCTGCAGGGTGTCCTGGGCTGGAACCCCAAATACCAGCACCCGTCGGGAGGCAGCAATGGAGCAACATGCAGCACGCAGGTCTCCATGCTGACTCGCGTCAGCCCCAGTGCACGCCGATCCTCCAGCTTCCAGGCCGAAGTCTCCCTGGTCTGACTCCCAGGCACCTAGGGACCCAAGGCGGCCCTTCTTGCCCTCTGCGACCCACTCTGGCCACCAGGGACAGAGGCCTGCCTGAGGGCAGCCAGCCCCAGCCTTGCTTGGCCTTGGAAGCAGCCAAAGCCCCCAGGCCCAGACACTCCTGGAGAATGCAACATTTGCACCTGCCTGGAGGCGTCTCCTACTAGCAAGGAGAGCTGGGAGCTCTGCCTGAATTCAGGAGGCCGGGTGGAACTCTGCCAATCACAGGCAAGGAATCTGCAGACTGCCGGTCCCTAGTATCTCTTCTGGCCAATCAGAAGAAAGCAGCCACCCATCCTCCAATGACTTTGGGATGATCTGAAGGCAGTAAGATCCTGCCTGGACAGATTTCCCACCACCACAACCCAACAGTGCCTGAAACCCCACAGTGGCTGTCAAGTTCCTTCGTCCAGGCAGCTCACTCAAGGTATAGTCCCCTCCCCGCTCCAGGTGACTGAGTTTCTCTACCTCGGGCAGATAAGGTTGTGACTTGGAGTTTAGGTTTAGGGAGCTCAGCTATCTTCGTAATCCTTGTTGACCTGGTGTGGGTCCAACATCACAGGTGTGGCCAGGCCAACACAACCCAAGGACTTAAGGAGCTCAGGCCCTCTGAGAAGCGAATAGCCTGCTACCTGTGGATGCTGGGGCTTCAGACTAAAGCTGCCAGCTCTCCAAAGCTCAGTGGCCTAAACTGTCAAATGGGCTTGGTTACACCTGCCCTCGACACAGAGAGCAGGTACCTCAGCTTGTTGCACAGACAGGATTTGAACTCAGATCATCTGGCTGATGGGAAGTGGAAGCCCAGACTCCTAACTGCTGGCTTTTATGTACTGTAGCCAGCTGGGTCCTCTTCGGTATTTGTATCTCCACTGTAATAGTCATTGCTGTTCTTTCTGACTCCCTATCCCCACCCCACCTTCCCTGGAGTGCGGCTGAGGAGTTCTCCAGCCCACGTCCCATCGGGACAAGAGCCTGGTAGTGGGGGCATCGTCCACTGTCCACCCTGCACTCCTGTGCCCACGCAGCTTCGTACCCACGCCCACATCCGCGCCAGGAGATCCCCTCAGGGCTGCAACAGGCTTGTGCAACAATAAACACTGACTTGGATTGACTTGCTCCCTCTGGTGGTTGATGCCCCCATGGGACCTAAAATGGGGACCCGTTTCCCACCCTCCCCTGACTCCTAAGAGACTCCAGTCCACAACGTCGCTGAGGCCCGACGCCACCACCCCCTGGCATTGCATAAGAATCCCACTCTTCCTTCCGTGTGAGGATCACACATCTGGGAGCCCTCACCTCCCCTCTTTTTGAGCGATGCCCTCCCTCTTCTGACTGTGATGAAGTCAGACCCCATCTCCAGCAGGAAGGGGAGTCCTAAGCAGTGGAGTCCCAAGCAGTCCCGGGGAACTGAGAAAACAGTAGAGGGTGGAGGCTGGGCAGAGAACAGTGTCAGGGAACCGGATGGACTCCTTTTTGAGAGCCGAGCTCCAGCCAGCAGAAGAGGGGAGGAGCCGACATAGCTGCAGAAAAAAGTGTTTGCAGATGAAAGGGCAGCCACCTGCCTTCCAGATCTGGGACCCCACAGGCTGCCGCAGCTGCACCCAGCCCCCCCCCCCCCCCCCCCCACTAATGTGTCTCGGCTTCAGGTTAAGACAGAGAGCTGGGGAAGGGAGCAGTTAGCAGCCTAGAGTGTGGAGGAGGCAGAGAGGCCAAGGATGTGGGCAGCAAAAAGGGATGACCTAGGTGCCAGAGAGGTACCAGGAGGTAATCTCAGCAGTAGGCGTCCAGGAACAAGGAGACACTGGAACACAGCAGAGGCCACAGATGATCATCCCAGACTGGGAAGAGCCATGGACAGGAGGTGGCCATCACCAATATTTCTCCCAGAGCCCTCCTTTTCCGCAGTTCCCAGGTTCCTCTCCTGTCCTGCTGTGCATCTGTCAGTCCAGGCCAACTCATCTCTATCGCCACCTAGTGGGTGCTTCAAGGACTTCACCAAGATTGGCCCTTAAGGCCCAAGCGCTCAAGGGCAGGCTTCTCCCCGCCAGGAGACCAAGTGACAAAGAAGGTGGAAATGCTGGGGCACAAAACTGGTCCCCAACTCAGCCTGGGATTAAAGAGGACTGGCACCTGTCCCACAGACACAGGCCTCTGATCTCTGCTGCACATAAACCCTGCCTCAGGCTTAGCTACAAGCCTGGGTAGAGCCTAGCCTCTGGTTGGCCACCAGCTAGGCCCTGGCCCCCAAATGAGCCCTGACCCCAGTCCCCTGGGGCAGGGGGGAAGGTCAGTTAACTCAGGTAGTATCTCCCACCCCGCACCTCCCAGCACAGAGAGCAGAGCCATCATGCCACATCATGGAGGATTCCTGCCATTCCAGGGTACAAGACGCCCCAGGGGAATGGCTGGGGACAGCAGGGAAAGCAGCCGGTCTGTCATCCAGTGCAGGAGGAAGAAGAGAGGGGCTGGGGAGGCGATGACCTGGTCTGGGACAAGCTGACCGTCTGATCTATGGGGTACCAGGGGAGAAGCTCCAAGGACCTAAAGGTCCAGGGCACAGACAGGGTGTGGGGAGATCAGGGCAGCCCCCATCCGGGAGGAGTGGAGGGTGGTGCGTACCCTCAGGCTGTCTGGTGTGCTGGGCGGGGGTGGGCTGAGCAGCAGAATCAGGCCCTCCATTCCCACCGCTCACCCAGGGCCTGTTTCAATGACCTTGCCTCCTCCCACCTCCCCCGATGTGGGAACAGGAACTGCTCTTATCTCTCCCAGGGGAGGGGACCGAAGCCACAGCTGGCAGTCGTTAAACACCCTGATCAGGCCAGGGATGGCTGAGATATTAATAGCCAGGAGTCAATGGCCCTGGAGACGCAGCCTCACAGAGAGAGGGCTGGTAACCTCTGCAGGCCGTGGGGCGGCGGAGGACAGGGCAGGAGGCCACCCGGACAAAGCCCCGGCCTCTGTGCAGGACGGAAAGGGTCACTAGAGTCCAGACAAGGCATGGGATGACCGGTGACATCATTGGTGGAGCTGACTTTGAACTCAGTTTTCCAAAGCGTTACATCGATGAGCCATCTTCCCCTGCTTTCCCAGGCACATTAGCAAGGAGCTGGATTAGAAGTGGAGCAGCCAGGACTTGAACCAGCACCCGTATGGGATGCCGGCTCCAAAGGCAGAGGCTTAACCTACTACGCCACAGTGCTGGCTGCCAAGAACTGTCCTTCCGCACACTCACCTCACACCAGTGTTGGGCTGCATATCCGAACCACAGATGCAAGAGAGGCTAGCCTTCCATCAGGGGAGTTAACCTGTGGAGGAAGGAGCCGGGTGGCTGCTGAGCAGGTAGCCAGCAGTCTGACTCAGGCTCTGGATAAATCTATGATCCTTCCTTCCCCTGCCCCTGAGCCTGGTGGTGTGGTCCTATGGTGGAGGTGAGAGAGTTGAAGCAGTCATGGTTCACTGCAGGAAGCAGGAAGCATTCCCGGTGTTGTGCACAGGAAGACACTGAATGCAGGGAACTAAATGTCGGGAGGCCTTGGAGGGATGGAGGTTAGGGCACACCTCCGTTCCTCGTGACCACACTACTGCAGCTGCCTCCTCCTGCAGGAAGGCACTGTCGACATCCCTGCTGCACACCCATTAAGTGGGAGACCAGAAAGAGGAAGGAACATAGTGTCCTGTGCTGCAAAAGTCACACGTGCCCGAGGGAACGGCCTGTACCGCCCCTGCCTTCCTCCTCGAGACGCTGCTTCCCTCTGGCACAGCCCACGTTGCATGAGATCCCCAGCAGGGAGGGACTCTGGGAAAGGCATTCTGGAGCCTCTGTTCCACAGAGGAGGGTATGGAAGGGGCCGGAGAGGTGGCCAAGTGCCCAAGCACAGTGGGCATTGTAGCCTGTGTGCCCAGAAAGCAGATCCAGAGACAGGGCTGCAACTAGCAAAGAGGGAGGTGAGGACAGCCAGTGCCAAGAGGAGCTACTTAGCTGCTCACTGCTGGGACGCTGGGGACTCCTTTCCACCGGGATCCCTGCAAGGCTGAACAGCCTTGCAGCTGCTCCCACCCCCAGTTGCTCAAAACGTGTCCACGTCAATCCCCTCATACCACCCCCACCCCAGGTGCCTCAAGGTCTATGTAGCTGACCTAGCCCCTGGGTGGCTCACTGTGGCCCCCAGACATCTCCAGTCTCAGCCTCAATGCAGCCTTGGCCTCCATGGCAGCCTCACCTCACCATGCACCCCAGCAGCACGGGACAAGCCCACCAGATCCGATGCAGCCACCTTCCTCCCGCCCTGGGAGCACCCAGGAACTTCTGGACCCTTTCCAGGCCTCTGAGAGCTAAGGGCAGCTTGTTGTTGCTCACTGGCCCTTTTAAAGATTTATTTACTGATTTGAGAGGCAGAGTGAGAATGAGAGAGAGGGAGAGATCACATCCATCCACTGATTCACTCCCCAAATGGCCATGATGGTCAGGACTGGACCAGACCAGAGCCAGGAGCCCATAATTCCATCTGGGTCTCCCATGTGAGTGGCAGGGGCACAAAGACTTGGGCCACCTTCTGCTGCTTTCCCTGTGCATCAGCAGGGAGCAGGCAGCTGGATGGAGAGGGGAGCAGCCAGGACTGGAACCAGCGCTCAGATATGGGATGCTGCATTGTAGGCAGGGGTACCACTGCACCATAACCTTGGCTACAATAAGCCAACTGTTTTTACCCAGAATGCCACCTAAGGGGCTGTCTCCAAATGCAGAGTGAGATATGCACCCTCTCTGCTTTGAACTGTCAATTTTTTCCATCAAGATTCCATCCCATGGGGCTGGCCCTGTTGCGCAGTGGGTTAACGCCCTGGTCTGTATCCCAAGTGGGCGCCAGTTTGAGACCGGCTGCTCCACTTCTGATCCAGCTCTTTGCTATGGCCTGGGAAAGCAGTGAAAGATGGCCCAGGTCCTTGGGCCCCTGCACCTGCTTGGGAGACCCGGAGGAAGCTCCTGGCTCTGGACCGGCGCAGCTCCAGCCATTGTGGCCAATTGGGGAGTGAGCCATCAGATGGAGGACCTCTCTCTCTGTAGCTGTGACTTTCAAATAAATAAATAAATCTTTTTTAAAGATTAAAAAAAAAAAGATTCCATCCCAGATAATGAGCCCAGGACCCCTTCTTGGCAGTCTCTCCCTCCTCCCCTCCATCCTCCCTCCTCTGATAAGGTCAGGGATGAGGGATGAGAAGGATCCGCTTGATGCTTTCAGCGCACGGCTGTCATTACATCCACACAGCAGTGACCCACTGAGTACTTTTGGTGTGCGTGGTTCTAGACGCTGAGAACATAGTGGGCATCAAGGCAGAGCCCCCCGCCCGCCCCCTGTGCTGACCTTCCCATGCTGGAGAGTGAGAACAATTGCAGAAGAGAAGCAGAAGGAGGTGGGGCTGGGTCACAGGGTGCCCTACTGGTTGGGATGGGTGGAATGAGGCCTCCCTGAGGGGCTGCCCTGGGGAGCAGGAGCAGGTCACTGCCCCCTCCTAGCAATCAGGGGATTTTAAGCCACAGCTGTCAGAACTGGGCCCCAGAGACTCTAAGAGGCAGGTCAACAACAAGGCAGCCCTGTGGGTCGCAGAAGCAGCCCAGGCAGTTCTTGGGCACGCTGGGGATACAGGGCTTGGGTCTCCGTGTGGCCTGGGGCTCCCCTAAGCAGGGGTTAGCTGCCTGCTGCTTACCCAGCCTCTGGGGACTTGCCCATCCGGCCCCGTTTCTGGGGCCCTCCACTGCAGCCCTCACCCAGGCCCCAGACTCCATCCGGACATGGGGACCAAGAGGTCCCCTCACCCTCTCCACCACCCCCACCCTTTCCAGCTCAGTGTCCCTGGTGCCAAGTGACAGGGAACAGGCAGCTCTTGAGAAGACTAATATTTACTCTTCAAATGGGAGCTGGCACAAGCTGTTTCCTGCTACTGGCGTCTGGCTCTGCCCGAGGGATGGACACAACAGGAGGCACTCGGGAGATAGGCAAATGTCCGCTCAAGGCCCGTATTCGGGCTGGGACTGGGTCTGTGGTCTCCGGGCTGGGACAGCGCGCTCCGAGGGTCCATCCCACCATCTCTTCTGCTCCCGCACACCTCCATAGAGGCCAGCTTGCCGCCTGCCCAGGCCCTGTTGGACAGCGCCGTGAGAAAGTTCATTCTGCCGCTGGCCCTGTGTTTCCTGCCCCTGGCCCTTGCTCAGATCCCTGGGGCCCTAGAAAATGTGCCTTGAGCAAGCCCCCAGGGCAGGGGGGGTCCTGGTCCCCCTCCCACCCGGCAGGCTCGAGTTGAGGGCCCTGTAGCTACAACAGGCTATTTCTGGGATGGAGGGAAGGACTTGCCTTGGGGGCACCTCTGTCCCCTGCAGCTGTGTTCCTCATACTCCTGAGAGCCCTTTAGCTGAGCAGCGCCTGTGGGAACGAGACTTGGCCAGGGAACTACGGAACAGACAGCCTGAATCTGGGGAGATGAGTCCCCATGGCCAGCAGCAGTCCCCTTGTTCAGTCTCATGGCTTTCGAGAGCACCCTCCCCACAACACCTCAGCAACACAGCCCTGCCTGGCCTTGGCCTACTTCTGCCCTTCCCGCCTGGGGCACCCTGGGGCCCCCAGCATTCGGCAGAAGGTGGGACTCTGGAGTCCCCAAAGGACAGCCTTCTCTGCCTCTCCCTGAGGAGTCTGTGACTGGGCACACCCAGGCAAGATCTCCCAGGGGAATGCAGACGTACACCACGCCCTCAGGGCTCAGACCTGGCTACTGACTCCAGCAACCCCCCCTTTTTTTTTTTCCTCAATTCCTTATTTCCTAAACCTAACCCTCATATGTCCAGCCGCTTGGAGGCAAACGTTCAAATGAATGGAACATATAATTTGCATATATTCTTACAAAATAGCTTATAGTTCTATGTGCATATATTTGTTAATCATATAAAAGTTATTTTTGCAGTGGGTATTTGACTTAGCCAGTTAAGATATCGCTTGGGAGGCCTGTGTCCTATATCAGAGTGCTGGGGTTGGAGTCCCAGCTCTGCTCCTAATGCCAGCTTCCTGCTGATGTGCACCCTGGGAGGCAGCAGGTTGATGGCTCAAGTACTTGGATCCCTGCCACTCACAGGGAGACTCGGATTGGGTTCCCCACTCCTGGCTTCAGCTTAATGCAGCCCTGGCTGTTGCAGGTATTTGGGAAGTGAACCTAATGGACAGTGGACGGATCTGTGCTTTTCAAATAAATAAAAATTTAAGAATCAGAAGTATCAAATAGAGGAATAATATTTTTTAAAGATTATTTATTAGAAAGGCAGAGTTACAGAAAGGTAGAGGCAGAGAGAGAGGTCTTCCATCTGTTGGTTCAATCTCCAAATGGTCACAATGCCCAATCCAAAGCCAGAAGCCAGAAGCTTCCTCTGGGTTTCCCACATGGGTGGCAGGAGCCTAAGCACTTGGGCCATCTTCCACTGTTTTCCCCAGGTGCATTAGCAGGGAGCTGGAGAGAAGTGGAGCAGCTGGGGCTTGAAAACCAGCGGCAGCTCTACCCTCTACACCACAGGGCCGGCCTCAATATATTTTTTTAAGTTATTTTTTATTTGGCTCCAAGTTTAGAAGATCATCCATGCAGCAAGATTCCATCCAAACCCAGGCATCTGCCTGCTTCGTGGGGCTCATCTGTACACAACACAAACAACGCTAATGAACACTTACCTTCACACATGTCCCCTTAAGGATCCGTGTTAAGAATGTTCCTGGGACACACAGTCAGGCGCGAAACCCCGGTCACGAGGTGTATGCACACTTCATTTGGGTGGGCCGCCGTGCCGGCCTTGTAGGGCTGCCATCACCACGTTCCATGGTCTGGCTGGCTTTAATGACAGCTGTAAGCTTTCTCATGGTTCCGGAGTCCAGAGGGGTCGGGTGGTTGTCTTTTCTTCGTCCCTTCCATGGTCTTTTCCCTGTGCCTGCGTTTAATGTCTTCTTTAAAAAATAAAATTTTATTTATTTATTTTAAAGGCAGAGAGAGAGAGAGAGGGAATTTTCCATCTTCTGGTACACTACCCAAAAGTCTACAATAGACAGGGCTGAGCCATACCAAAGCCAGGAGATGGAAAATCCAACCATTTCTCCCAGGCAGGCAGCAGGACCCCGAGCACTTGAGCAGGAAGCTGCACTGGAAGCAGAGGCGTGACTTGTAGGATGTGGGCATCCTATGCAGTGGCTTTACCTGCTCTACCACAACGTCTGGCCCCTCATCTTTTCTTATAGGGACATCAGTCCCAGTGGATTTGGGCCCACCAATATGACCTCATTTTCCCTAAAGGCCCTATCTCCAACTACAGTCCCACTGGGGCCTAGGGTTGGGACCTATGTATTTAGGGGACACAACTCAGGCCTGAAGGGCAGCACGTCTCTGCAGATCTCTGTGTCATTCTGGTCACCTCCAGCAGGGGCCATGGTCCCCTATCTCCACCCTCCCTCCAACAGTGGGTGCCAAAGAGTGATGTAAGTTGTGCCCAACTCCTCCATCGTGTCTGATGGTTTTACATCTCTTCATATGCGTGCTTGCTTTTCGGGTCTGATCTTTTGTAAACAGTCTGCCATTTGTATTCTGTGATTTCTGCCTTCCTTGCTGATGTACCCCACTTACTTCTCTATTAATCCCTCCTTGGTTTCAGGCATTGGAAGTCTCGTCTGCCAGTCTTAAAGCATTGCTCATGGAATCCTAATTCCCATGCGACCCATCAATCACTGTACCTTACAGGTTAAGATACACATTTGGAGGGCCAGCATTATGGCACAGCAGGTTAAGCCACCGCTTGCGACACCAGCATCCCATACCGAATGTAAGTTCGAGTCCTGACTCCTCTGCTTCCCATCCAACTGCCCGCTAGTGCACCAGGCAGCAGAAGATGACCCACGTACTTGGGTTCCTGCCACCCACATGGGAGACCCAGAGGGAGTTCCTGGCTCCTGGCTTTAGCCTGGCCTAGCCCTGGCTGTTGCCCCTATTTGGGGAATGGACCAGTGGATGGAAGGTCTCTCTCCCCATCTGTCTCTCACGCTGCCTTTCTGATAAATCAGTAAATCAACAAATAAGAAGCACTTCTTGTGTGTAAAGTACTTTTCTACCCCAGATCACAAAGATGTTCTTCAGGCTCTTCAAGGAGCTGTCGATTTTGCTGATGCCCTTTGATCTGACATGTCTTCGGGTTGAGTCAGGTACACTCATGTGGGCCCCTTCCTCTCCAAACCTTTCTTCCACTGGCACTGCCCAAGAGTGCTTAGCAGCATTTCTGTTGCCTGGCCCCCTTCAAGGACCCAAAGAAAAGACAGGTAACGCAGCAGTCTGACCCTCTCACCCAACCCTCTTGGCACAGAAAGGGCATCCTCACGGGCCATCTCCTTTTCTTCTCTGTGGGGCTCTGGGCTATACTGCCATTGGCTCCCCAACCTGAGCATCAAGGGCACTGGACCAGATGGGATCTGAAGGCACTGTCTACTCCCAAATCCCAGAGCCCGTTTATTTCATCTCTACCTTCCCCCTAAATATTCTGACTCAGGACAGATGGTATAGAGACACTTGCTGCGGGCATTCCCCAGTGTATTTGGAGGGTGGTCACGAGAGCACACTGCCTTTGCTTCCTCGCTGGGAATTTTATCAGCTGCTACAGAAGGGCCTCTGCAAAAGGGTGCCGTCCCCCACGCTGGGAAATGGACGATGTGGCTGGCAAGTGCGCCTCCTGGTGGTCATTCTGTGACCAGGCTAGTCCTGGGAGATGAAAAGCTTCAGGGCCCTCCCAGCACAAGACAGCAGCTGAGAACCCAGAGCGGGGAAAGGGCCTGCCCAGGGGCAGACAGCAAGACAGGGGCAGAGAAGGCAAGGAGGCAGGCCACTGGGCTCACTGGGCTCCCAGGGCAGTGCGGTGGCTGCCGCTTTGGTTGGGGATTAGTGCTAAGACTATTCTGCACGTCACTGAACAAGAAGACCTGAGCTGTTCTCTCAACAGCTCCCTCCCACTGTGGCAGGCCCACATCACCCTGTCTAGGACGAAGGTCCCACAGCCTGGAATTCCTCACATTAAGTACAATCACACGCGTTAACAAACACCTTAGATTTATTCTCCTCTCACTTCTGAAGCCACCTCGTTTAATTTATATATACACAGTATATAAACGGCTCTACAACGTTCTATACACACCTTAACACAAGTTTAGGTTTCACTACCATGTGAAATTTGTTCAGGGGCCCCATCATTTGCTCAGTTACATGAAGACAGTCAGAAACCTGCACGACACGGGCGGCAAGCACTCCACATGAGTGTGTGTGGTCCTGTGGCCTGCCCTGGCTACATCAGTGACTTCGATTTTTTATGCTCTTAGCAGGAAAAGTCTATTAAGCAAAACAGAATCCTGGGAGTTAGGTTGTATGAATGGCTCATAACACTGCTGAAGCAGCTCCAGAATCCTGTAAGGGTTAAAGCAGCTTATGTGTATGAAGCACTGGTCAGAAGAATAGAACAGGTTTAATTTTAGCCTAAACACTGGCGCTGGTGGGCAGCAGCTCTGCCCTTGGTACACAGGGGCAGGTGTGGCCACGTCCTGCCATTCCCAGATTTTACGGACGAGCCCTTTGCCACAGGCTCCCTGCCGACAAGGTCTCCCCAGCAACAGCCACTCGACGTCACCGCTCCCACGGGGGAGAACCAGAGATCTCCCGGGTTGGGCAGGGGACAGACTGCAAAATTTGGTCCAACCAGCAGCACAGGGAAACTTTAATGGTATCATGGATGCTGGGCCTGGGCAGTGGGAGGCCGCTACCTTTCTGGAGCGGAAGAACGAGCCTATGCACACTGCAGTGCCACACGACACCTGTTTTTAAAGGCCAGTCACGGCCGTCCTATATGTCTGACACATGCAGAACCTGTGCGCACCAGGTGAACTCACAGCCTTCCTCTTCCTGCACACAAACACTGCACTCACCCGGTGTGTCCCTCTCTATCACCTCCCCTGCCCCATCTCTCATGGGCACATCCACTCTCTCTTCCTCCACTGTTAACACAGTGCCTGTGTGTGGGGCTCTATGGAGGAGCACGTGGAATGCGGGCCATGCCTGGGCTGGGCACATAGGATTATGGCCAACACTCCCCTCCCCACCCGTACTCACTTGCACTGCATCGTGCCAACAAGCAGCAGGGTCTCCGAGGACCACTGTCTTGCATGTTACGATGCGTGACAGACTCCAAGGGGCAGCTGCTGCCTTCTTGCAGACAGTCAGCCCCTGGCTCGGGTCCCCTCGGGTCCCCTGCTTCCCATGCCCCATCTGCTGGCTGGTGTCTCTGACTCTGAGCGGTGCTGACCACCACACTGCTACTACTTCTGGACATCTGGTTCCCGGGTGTGGGTGAGAGGGCTGGGCCTCGACGCCACCTGCTCCCACCTGGAAGCTCCTCTACTCACTCTATTCATTCTATTGCAGGTGGGTTTCCCATCCCTCCAGCCAACTAAAAATGACTACATGTTTTAATTCCAGCATTTCTCCCAACACCCTTTGCTCCAGCCCTTAAAGAGCTGTAAAACACTGGGCCTTGGTGCACGATGCACATCAACAGAGTCATAACAGGACACAAGCCCAAGCAGCAAAACACAGCCTCAGGTCTCACCTTCCTCCCCAAGTCCATAGGCAGTGGACCTATGGACTGGGTGGGAATGCCACCCAGATGTGTCCCAGCTGTTTCCACCCAGGAAAGGGAACGCGGTACACATACAACCCTCGTCACATCAGGCTAACCTAGAGAAAGGAAAACCAGAATCTACTTGTTGCCTTCACCTCCTGGGGAAGAGGAAACTCTTTGGGCTTTGGCTGCTGGGTTGGGAAGCCCCACCTCAGAGCACTGAGCCACACTCTGGTGGCATGGATACCACAGATGGAACTTAACACACACACACTCAAAACCCTGCAGCATCTGACAAGCAGAGGCACCTGGAAGGTTCTGTTTGCAACATGATTTCATCTGTTCCCAGATCCAGCCCCGCAAGGCTGGCTGGGCAGGCAAGCATTTACCCACTAGGAAAACAAAGATTCTTGAAGAGCAATGAGTCCGTGGTAGGGTGAGAATCACTTATGGGGTCTGGGACTGGCTTTCGGACTTCACAGAGGGACCACAAACCTGAAAGCCTGCACCAAGTCAACGTAAAGTCTGGGATTTCCCTTGAACAAAATCACCAGGGCTTCTATTCCTATCATCAGTCTTTCTCTGGGGGTTTCTTTTAGCTGGATTTCAGCTCAGCAACGTTTCTGTGGCCATTACTTGTACTGTTTTCCTTGTGCATCTTTTCTCTTTAGTTTGCACAAGTAAATCTCAGATTTCAGCTACATGTTAACAGACCACGGCTCTGCATAACATTCGCACTGGTGCCTCAGCAGGCGGAAACATTCACCAGAGAGATCCACCTTCCAGGGCTGCTGCTCTACTGCTTGCTGAACGCGGATCAAGACTCAGAGCCCCAAAGCATCTGGGGTACAGCGGCACACAGTGACACCAGCACCACACAGGCCTAGACAAGAAATCGAGACACTTTAAGCTCTTCTAAGTTCCAAAGCTTTTTGTACGTGTGTGTGCTTCTAATTTAAAAAGATTTTTTTCCTCCCTTCCTTGGCTTCCCATTTTACTTTACTACCTCCTCAAAGCTATCTCCCAGAACGACTGAAAACTCACCTGCTCAGTGTGCAGAGGAGTACACAGCTGAGAAGCCAACGCTGCCAATATAATTTTCCTACCCAGATATTTTATGTTAGGTTAAAAATAGAAAATTCTATTATAAGAAAATAGTTACTATGGCAACACTCCCCCAACACAGTTCCCAGTCATATAAACTTGCTTTTCTTCACATGATACCAAGGTAGCTCAATAACAATACAGTACCAATAATAACCAAATACAACTGAATTCCTTAAAACTATATTCTCAGTCTTCCTGCAATTCCAATGTTCTTTTAACTTAAAAAAAAAAGCCTATCAAATCAAGGTTTTCAAAAACATATCAGGAGCACATAATTCAACTCAAAATATTCCACGCAACTGTGGATGAACTATCTAGACTCTAGACTTCTACCAAAGACGATCCAAAGAACAAAGTCCCAAAGCAGCCTCCTGGGTACCTGGAAACCCAGGATGACATTTCTGGAGACCAAAAGGGTCTTATTCAGAACCGTATTTTGGGCAATCATGATTAACGCATTTTTTTGGCAATGAAAGAAGCTAACTCTTCAGAGTATATGTTAGTTCTATCTCAGAAAGCTGAAATCTATTTAACTCTCATTCCAAAACAAAACAAAACAAAACAAAACAAAACAAAAAGAGGCCCCTTGATATAATTAAGAGCCCTGGGAAAGGTGTACAGGGGTAATTAATTTGGGAGGCCTTCTGGGAACAGGTACACAGGGCCAAGTATTCATCAGCATTAAAAGAACACGCTTCCAAGTGTCACTGGGTCCACATCATTCACCTACTCCAATTTGTGGCCAGTTGTAAGGAATCCTTGAAATTCTCATTTCTGCTCATGCTTATAACCCTATGATCCAGTAGTATTGGTTACTCAAGCAACTGTAAAAGTTTTCAGACCTACCCTGCAAATAAACACAAAACACTTCTACACTCACACAGTCCCACTGCCATCAAAGTTTGCATATAAATTAAACTTGAATTTCTTGACCATTTTCTCAGCTTTTGTCTGTTTACCCTAAATGAAGTTCAACATATATCCAAAAATATATTTAAATATTCCAAAGGTATATTGAACTCAACTTATCAAAAACGTAAACAAGATTTATCTAGTTTATGTCTAGGAACCATATTTTTAAGTTTCTAATTCACCCTGTATTGACTCTCTACAACCAACTCACCAAGTCACATTTAGGCTATAAAGTGGCTCCTTGGAGACAACTGCCAATTACTAAAGCTAGTGTTATCCAATCTAGTGGTTTATTGTATCACTCAATTTAAAAAACCTAAATATTTCCATTCTGACCTTCCTGAGCAAGCCCCCGGCTCGGCTGTCCCAAGGAAATGTGCTCAACTGGAAATTCTGCAGTCACACTCGGCACGAAGCCAAGCCTGGGTATCGGGAGAGCTTACAACTTCTGCCGTGTCCGTTAAAAATCCCCCATTCTTGGTTTTTCAGTCAGCTTGGTTGAAAGAGGCTTCAAGGATGGAAACTTGAGAAGCAGGACAGGAAATACAGATTGACTCCCAGAAAGACATCCAAGGGTCCGGCCTCATACTCCACAGTCTGACTGCTTCTCCTGAAGCTGCCTGGTCAGTATCTGATAGGAAGAGAGGAAAGCCACCCCTATGTGGAAAAGGATTTGCCAGAGGTTCCTCAGCCCGTGCAGGTACACGTTGCCCAGGCAAATGAAGAGCAGCATCAGTACCACCTTCATAGTCCTGGCTGGACTGTAGAACAGGTACAGGTAACACTGAAACGAGACCACAAGAGGAAGTCCAATCAGAGACAATACCACAGCACAGGACTAGAAATACGGCCACCTGCCGCAGTGGGCCGCCATCCAGCTCCTTCCTGAACTAGACTCATTAGCGGGAAGCAGGGACCCACTGGTCAGGCTGCTGCTAAATGCTGGGTGACCATGGAGACTTGGAAGCATGTGGCAAGTAAAACAGATGATGTCACAGAGGGAATGAGTGCACTGCCCATTTGAAAGTCTATGACAGAATTTTCCTTCCAGGAGCCATGACAGGCAGTCAGGTGAGAGACAGCCACTGTTCCCTCGGGTACCCTCCTTTCTCATGTCCTCAGAAGCACCTCTGAGTTGAAAGGCCTCACAACAGGGAGAGGATGTGGCTCAATGTTTTCTAAAAAGCCCATTCTTAGCATATGGAGCAACACAACAAAAGCTCAAGTGGAAGAAAGACAGTGTCCCACGGCAGAGAGATCCAAGTGGGCAAGCAATTGAAGGAATGGAGCCGCGAAATGCACGCCCCAGGAAACTGCCACTAGCTCTGCCCAAGGTTTTCCAGATTCGTTTTCTAAAGGAGTGCATTTTCAATCTTTGATTCAATCTTTGATCGCAAATCAGGTTTGCACACTCATGTAATTCTTGAAAAGACATTTTTAATATATAGGAGGGATCTTCACAAAGTTCATGAACATGCATATTAGGGAAAAACTACACATGGATTTCAAGTTTTGGTACCAAAATAAACTTGTATTTTAATTCCATTTTCCACAGACTTTTTTGGAGTCCCTCATATGGGCAAGAATGGGGAAGTGCTCTGGGTAAGAAATTTTAATTAAAACCAAAAATCAACAGCTTTGAGTATGCAGAGAAAGTAGGAAGATCCTAGCCCATGTACAAGAAAAGGAAGGAAAACTGGGGCCGGTGCTGTGGCACGTCAGGTTAAAGCCCTGGCCTACAGTGTCTGCATCCCATATGGATGCCTGTTCGAGTTCTGGCTGCTCCATTCTGATCCAGCTCCCTGCTAATGCATCTAGGAAAGCAGAGGAGGATGGCCCAAGCCCTTGTGCCCCTGCACGTGGGAGACCTGAAGAAGCTCCTGGCTTCTGGCTTTGGATCGGCTCAGCTTCGGCCACTGTGGTCATTTGGGTAGTGAACCAGTGGATGGAAGACCTCTCTCTCTGTCTATCTCTACCTCTCTCTGTAACTCTCTTTTTCAAGTAAATAAAATAAATCTTTAAAAAAAAAAAAAAAAGGAGGGAAAACAAGTCAGGTGTGTATGAGAATGAACTATGCCCATGGGGGATCCAAAGCTCCTTTCAATACTACCCAATAAAAATAAAGAAAGCATCACAAAGTCCTCTAATTCATGTTCTCATTTCTGCTTCACCTCCCAAAGGTGGAGGTAGAAGGTATTATTATTGAGTTGGAAGGTATTATTATCATTATCACTATAAAAATAGCACTTTTGCACCTAGTTCTGCATATAAACAACCACACATACATAGCCGTTAATTCTAGAGACATTCCAGAACTTGGACTGTCCCAACAACAAGCAGAAGCTGACATCCTGCCTCATGCTAGCCAGCCCCAAGCCAACCGCCACTGCGATCTCATCCCTCCCTTCTGCAGAGTCAAATTCAAACTCCTGGCTTCTGTCTGCCGCAGTCAATGGCCCTGTGGCCTTGGCCAAATGACTTTCCCCTTCTGAGCCCAAAGTTCTTCCTCTGTAAAGTGAGGACAGTGGAGTCTAAGGTCCCTTCCCCACAGGTCTGATCTTGGCCGTGATTTGAACCAAGACCTTGGTGGAACAAAAATGGGACCCAGAGACTTGCTGATGGTTCCAACAGAAGAACAAGAATGGGTCATGAGCTTAACCATTCCCCATAATATCAGCGTTTCACCCACCTGGCAAATGCAGGCTACAAAAGGAATGAGAAAAGCCAGGATGTTTCCAATTTCCTCATGGGCAACCTGAAACAAATATGGAAAACACAAGGGAAGGACTAGTTAGATGAAAGGAGACACTATGACATTGGTCTGGTATGGGTGATGGTACAAAATCCCTACCTGGGTGGAACCCAAGTCCCTGTTTATAAACAAGACCACAGTTGGTATGGAACTATTTCCAGTGGCCTGCACACGCCACGCACCCTCCTGTCCCCATGGATCTGTACCAAATTCTCATCATGATGGGAGTCCCGAGCTCCTCTACCTCTCAAAATCCTACTCATCTGTCAACACCATCTGTTCTCTAATTCCTCCAACTCCCAGACACTGCCACTCTGCCCAGTGCTGCCACCATATCCTGCTTTGTGCCACAAAAGCCCCTGGAGTAGGGACTATGTCTTAACCGTCTTGTTGGCCAACCACATATTCTAGTTGCGCAAACAGTTGGCAAATATCTGGTTATGAGTAATCATAACCAATAGGAAGGGAAGCCACAGCTCACATTGGTTAAGGATGAGATGTGGTGACGGGGGTTGCCACTCCTGTAACACAAGCCTTCTGCCATTCTCCAGACACGTCCATCTACATCAGTCCCCTGGGGTTCAATATCAGCTGAGCTTCAGCCTTCAGCCACCAGATGCCCGAGTGCAAACATGGCACACGGAGCATGGCTCTATCTCCAACAGGCATATCTGTTCAACATTCAAACACTCTTTAAAAAGCATTGTCAAAAAAAGTTGCTTTGAGATGAGCAAGCCAACAAAGAAACTTGTGAGAGATACAGTTCTTTGACAAAAACACAGAGAATGTAGTATTTGCCTCCTATAAGTCAGACTATGGGATGACCTTCCCCTCAGGGAAAAGAGCCTGGACCTTAAAGCCTGATAATCAAGCATATTCCTTGGGTGAATAACCCAGCTTTGGGTCCTGGGGGACTCCAGGGTCTTGGTGTAGTCTGAGGACCTTGTAGTAACTTGTCCATTTCTTACCAATATTCTCACAGAGGGCTTGTGTTTTTAAACTAAAATTTTAAAACTTTTTAAATCTTAGTGCACAATAACCTTATAAATAAATCATATCCCCAAAAGTTTCTTCTATCAGGTGTCCTTCAACGTAAACTGTTAAAAATTTTTTTTAAAAAGGTTACCTGTAGAGAATGTTCTGCAAGGTGAACCCCACGAATGAGGTTCAGAGCAGCACACATGATGTTGAGGACAAGGGAGAGGATGCCCAGGGCGGTCACTGGCTCCATTCGGACATTGGGAGCTTCTCACGGGAAAGAAAACAAGGGTGAAAATAATATTTACATGAAAGAAAGCTAAGCACACTACCAAGGACTCTGTTAGTGATAGGAACATGATGTTAAACAGAATGACTAAAGAACTAATTCTAAGTGCAGCAGATGTTAGCAGAAAGGCAAGAAATGAAGGCCAGGATGGATTGAGGACTTGAGCTTCTTCCAGAGAGGTCGCCTTCTCTGGCAAGCACAGGTTTCCCAAGTGCTCAATAATCCTGTCTGCTGAAAGCAGCTCCCAAGCAGGGGTGATCCACCCCTTAGTGGGCATCTGGCAATGTCTGCAGAGACGATTTTGATCGTCACAACCAGAGACAGGTGCCATCAGCATCTAGTAGGCAAAGACAAGGAGGTGTTTCTAAATTCCCCTGCAACAGAAAATCATCTGACGCAAAAATGTCAGTAGGGTTTGGGTTGGGAAATCTTGGAAAGGAATTTCCTGTGCTACCAGAGAGGACCACAGCTTTATTTGCAAACTGGCTGTCAAATACTGAAAGCGCCTCTACATTTTACATTAATCCTCAGCTTTAACATGCCCTACTCTTCTGACAAGGATGATATTCAGTGTTGTGTGTGCTTCTGGAGCAAATCACAGCAAATGCAATTTTTAAGTTCTAACGTAATTGGGAAGAGGGGAGGAAGTATTGATTAGTTAAGCTCTCAGTGGTTAACGGAACTAATATGAGAACAAATGCTCATTCTCATTTTACAGATAACTGCTCAAACTGATTCTGGTCTTCACAATGGTGTCGTACCCATCTTTTTGCAATGCTCTTTCAAAATCATCCCTTCTTGTCCTTATATTTTGCCCACACACACACAGGCCTAGCCACGACCCACCTATCCTACTGTTAGTGTGTTAGAGTCCCCACTAAGCAAGTCCAAGTCCTTGTTAGAACAGAACACACTGCCGGTAGAGAGTCTAACCTCAGTATAATAGGGTGAGTCAAACCATAGTAAAACGTCCTAGAAAGATGGGCAAGTTGACACTTTCTGGACTTGCTCCTCTTGTCTAGGCGCTCAAAAAACAAAACATACATTACAACGTTATCTCCATATTCTCGTGTGGCAAAGGCAGAAGCTTGGGGTCTACTTCAAAACTTCAGTTAACTCACAATCTAAATTAAAAAAAACTTACTACCTGGCCTGAGAGCCAATCTAGGAATTTATTGGTTGAAACAGATCAAACCCAAATACAAAGTTAGAACAAAAGCATGAGCATTTTTAATATACCACTTGTAAGATTCAAGCAATGAGTCAAGTATAGAACCAAAACAATTAGACTACTATCAACTAGACAGCTCTATTTTTCAGAGGAGACTTATTAGCTCTTAAATAGCAGAATTCATAGAATATAAATAAATATGCACTTTAATTAAATATTAGTTTAATTATATGTAACTGTAAAACAAGAATGCAAAAAAAAAACCAAAAACACCATGCTTTGTTATATGCTAAGCACTGTGTGTTTATGCCAGTGTTCATGCCAGAAAACAGGGCACCGTGGTCATGTTTGTGAACACCTCACTCTTCAGATGAGGCCTCTGGGACCCAAAGGGATGGAGAAAGCTCCCCATGTGCCCTGGATAATCAGACAAAGAGGAACCAAAAGCCCTGGCCCTGGCTATTTTCTTCCCCGTAGCCCTCTCTCCACTAATGGGGGTGGGAGTTTCTCAGTGGAGATTTGCAATGATTTACTAAGGGATAAGATGAGATAAGAACTCATTTTATATTCACTATATTTTTAAAAAAATTTGTATTTATTTATTGGAAAGGCAGGAAGAGAGACAATCAGGGATCTTCCATCCACTGATTCACTTCCCAAATGCCTACTAAAGCTGCCTACTACAGCTGAAGCCAGGAGCCTGGAAATCAATCTAGGTCTCCCATGTGGGTGGCAGGAACCCAATTACTTGAGCCACCACCTGCTGTCTCCCAGGGGGAACATCAGCAGGAAGGTGAGATTGGAAACAGAACTACAATTTGAACCCAGGTCATCTGATATGGGATGTACATGTCCCAAGCAGCGTCTTTACCACTCTGCCAAAAACACTCACCCCAAAATATATATTTATATAATATGTATAAGGTATAAATCTATATAGTTCCATAAGTGACTTTGAGCAAAAGAGAATGAATCTGTCTTCACCATCCGCACCCTGTAAGAAAACAACCTGCCGAGTCACTTCTCAAGTTCCGATTTTCCTCCAGGCATAGCTTCCCTTTAGGGCCAGCACTGCCAGCATCCCATGTGGACACCAGTTCAAGTCCTGGCTGCTCCACTTCTGATCCAGCTCCCTGCTAACATGCCTGAGAAAGAGCTTTAGCCCCTGGGGCCAGCGCCGTGGCTCACTTGGTTAATCCTCCGCCTGCGGTGCCAGCATCCAATACGGGCGCCGGGTTCTAGTCCCGGTTGCTCCTCTTCCAGTCCATCTCTCTGCTGTGGCCCGAGAAGGCAGTGGAGGATGGCCCAAGTGCTTGGGCCCTGCACCCACATGGGAGACCGGGAGGAAGGACCCAGCTCCTGGCTTCGGATCGGTGCAGCGGCCATTAGGGGAGTGAACCAACAGAAGGAAGACCTTTCTCTCTGTCTCTCTCTCTCACTGCTTACTGTCCAACTCTATCTTTCAAAAAAAAAAAAAAAAGAGTTTTAGCCCCTGCACCCACTTAGGAGACCCAGATGAGTCTCCTGATTCCTGAATTCAGCCTGGCTCAACTCTGCCATTGAGGCCATGAGGGGAGTAAGCCAGAGGATGAAAGATCTCTCTCTCTAACTCTGCCTTTCAAATAAGTAAAATATATCTTACAATTAAAAAAAAAAAAGCCTCCTTTCAAACCAACCCATTATTACAAATATCAAATTAATTAAAATAGCCACTTGGAAACAAGATGACTACATATTTTTTCTAACATATTTTATACCTCTCACCCCACACACACATAAATAAAAATCAGACATCTTTCTAGTAACAAACAATGTCCATTTGAACTATGTGATACCAGTTGGCCTACGTCAACATCAGAGGACACCAGCCACTTACCAGGTTCTGAGTGCACTGGTGTGTGACCGTTCATCACCCCATTTGACATATCTGTGTCCTCCAGAGTGAGAATCACTGGGGGTTGCACCTCAAGCTCCTCCTGAATTTTTTCCATGCTGCTCTTTATCTGGGAGGAGCTCACGTAGTTAAAGTGCCACTTCATTTTCTGAATGATGCTGTCTGCAAAAAGGGAGGGATCCAAACTGAGTATTTTCATCAGAACGGACATTGGAAGTCATCATGAGCAAGATCACGTTTCTAAGCAAGATCGTATAAGTTAGTCAGGTCCTGAACAGTTTCAAGTTCAACATTAATGACTGCTACATATCAACAACAGTCTGATCAACCTCTTGAAAGCAGAGTCTGTGACTGCAGAGGAGGCAATAATGCATTGCAGAGTCTCAGTCTTAGCCTGAGTCTTAGCCCAGCCACTTCTGATAGACCTTCCCAAGCAGGTCTAAGCCAGGGTGGGTATCTAGCACTGTGATTAAGATGTCATTTGGAATGCCTGCATCCCATAGAGGAGTACACAGGTTGGTGTCCTGGCTCCATTCCCAATTCTGGCTTTCTGTTATTGTGTACCCTGGGAAGGCAGCCAGATATAGTTCAAGTAGTTAGAGCCCTGCCACCCACATAGAAGGCCAGGATTGAGTTCCAGGCTTCTGGCTTTGGCTTGGCCCAGTCCTGGTTGAAGACCAACGGAGAGAAGGTGAGTGCGAGGCAGTAAGCAGAAACCAAGTGACAACACATCCAGCTGCTGGTCTTCTACTTGACCACCAGCACCAAAGGCTGCCAAGTTCCGTGTTCCAGAATGTCACCGACAGCAGTACAGAGACCACAGAATGCAATGCCCCTCTCTAGCCCTGTCCTCCTCCCGAGCTCAAAATGAGCTGCATGTGACAAAAACCAAGCACACACCATGATTGTCAGGCTGCGGTCCAAAGCCCCAGGCCTCTACAAGGCCTTTCTGGCTGAGCCCAGAAAAGAAGCGCAGTACCCTCTTCCAGGGCAGAGCGTCTCAGACCACTGAGTGAAGGACTGTTTTTCTCTTATTTCCAAACTGTTGCAGGATGATATTCTGATAAAACACAATAAAAATATCTCAGGGAATGCCAAGTGACCGTAAGACTATCTAAACACTCTTTCTCACTTTTCTGTACTTACCTCATGAGGGAAGCCCACCCTGTGATCAGCACTGCTCCAGAGCAGGGGTCGGCCAAATCTTTCCAAAGTGCTGGACAGTAAACAGCATGGGCTGCTGGGCTCCCTGATCTCTACCTCAACAACTCAATTCTGCTGTCTTGGGCAAATGCAGCCACAGGCAACACATACAGGAGGAAGTGCAGCCGTGTTCTGTCAGATTTACAGAGCCAAGCAGCTGGCCCATCAGCCACGAGCTCCGGACCCCGGCCTCAGGAGGGGTCCGCAGCTGTGCAGGTTACTCACATGCCGGGACAGCTCATGGTCCAAAGCTGCTCAGGGACATGTCCTTGAACCTCCCATGTTTTCCTTGAAGGTCAAAGCCAAACCCAAACAAAAGTTCTACTCAAACAGTGCCACAGGAGACAGCAATAAGTACAAAAAGAGGGTTACAAACCAAACTCGAGGAAAGCATATGGCCTGGAGGCTAGGCCAATGCAGGTGGTGTCATAGGATGCTGTGAATTCCCACCACAATGTCTCCAGGAAGCAGAAGGCCATGGCTGCAGGACACTGGCGGGAGCAGATAGCCATGCAGGCCACATCCCCGGAAGACGAAAAACTGAAACAAAAGGGTGGCATCTGCATTACCAGGAAATAGACCCCTACGTTCCCAGCCCACTCCCAGACACAAGCTGGCCTCATGTCTGCACCTGCTAGGCCTGACACAGTCCTGTGGCTGTTTGCTGCGTGTGCCCTGCTTCTTCAAAGAGCTCTGCTCCTGAGACTCTCTCACACTTCCTTTAAAACGTCTAGCAGTGGGGCTGGTGCTGTGGCATAGCGGGTGAGGCCACCACCTGCAGTGCTGGTATCCCATTTGGGCGCCGGTTCTAGTCCCGGCTGCTCCACTTCTGAGCCAGCTCTCTGCTGTGGCCTGGGAAGGCAGCAGAAGATGGCGCAAGTCCTTGGGCCACCGCACCCACGTGGCAGACCTGGAAAAGGCTCCCGGCTTCGGATCGGCCCAGCTCTGGGTGTTGCAGCCATTTGAGGAATGAACCAGTGGATGGAAGACAGCCCCCACAATGCCTTTCAAATAAATATTTTTTTTTTAAATGTCTAGCAGTATTAGTCACCAACAGCATGGGGTCATTTTTGTTGTTCATGCAGGAGGGATGCACAATCTATTAGTAGGAGTCAGCCTCAGACTTCTCTGTCTCTATTGAAAAAAAAGTTTTTCTTCTTTAATTGACATCAATAGATTTTCTAACATTAAATCATCCTTTCATCCTGAAATAAGCCCTTGCTGGTTGTAAATTTCTACAAATTCATATACTCACAGCTGCTAGATTTGATTTGTTAATGTTCAATTTAGGACTTCTGTGTCTATGAAATTTAAGGATGGCCCGTAACTCCTTTCCTCTGCTGTCCTCACCTGGTTGGCACTAAGGTTACTCTGGTCCCTAGGAGCTGAATGCACAGCTCTTTGTCTTTTCCTGCTTCTTTCCAGATTGCCGTGTTGTCATTTCAAGCTGCAGGGGGAGACTAGTTCACCAGTGTGTGGTGTCTACTGACTCCCACTGACTGTGGAACATCTCCTCTTGTGTTTCTTCATTTTTTGCTAAGAGCTCATTGCTGTGGAGCCTCTTTTTTCCTGTGGGAATCCCCGGCAGCCAAGCTGGGGTACACTTTTTCCACTGTAGTTCTGCATTTGCTCTGGCCAGCTACTCCAGGAACGGCATCAGTCCTGGACCATCACAGAAGTGCCAGCCTCGGCTTGGGGATTTGTAGACCTGGGGGGCGGGGTGGGGGTATACACTCAAGGGCCAGCCTTGCAGGAGGCACAAGAGCAGGGTCTCAGTTTCCTAGGAGAGATGTTACTTTCCCTTCCCATCAGAGCCAAGTAGAGATGAGTTCCGTGTGTATGGATGGGCAGCCTGCTTCTCACCAACCATCACTTCCCTAGGAGTGGAGCCTGTCAAGAATCTTTCCTTTGTGCAGGGTCTCGTCTGACACCCCCTCCTAATGCAGGGATCTCATGGATGCTGAAGCTCAAGCCCCAGGTTCACCACATCAATTACCCAGGAGCCTCAGGGGCAGCTCACTCTTCCGCTTCCATGGTATTCTGCTCCTCCTTCATTTGACACCCTGCAATTTCTTTCTTTCAAGCTCAATTATCCACTAAAAATAATTTTTGATAGATATTTACCCACATTTCTGGGTGTTTCTGGCAGGAGGGTTTTCAGGGTGTACTGCTCTACCATCTTTTTTAAAAAAAGATTTATTTATTCATTTGAAAATCATAGTTACGCAGAGAGAGGAGAGGCAGAGAGAGAGAGAGGTCTTCCATCTGATGGTTCACTTCCCAGTTGGCCACAACGACTGGAGCTGCGCCAATCCGAAGCCAGGAGCTTTTTCTGGGTCTTACCATGTGTGCAGGGGCCCAAGGACTTCAGCTATCTTCTACTGCTTTCCCAGACTATAGCAGAGAGCTGGATCAGAAGTGGAGCAGCAGGACTTGAACCGCTGCACATATGGGATCCCGGCACTGCAGGTGGTGGCTTTACCTGCTACACCACAGCACCGGCCCTTCTACCATCTTCTTATAGCTGAAACTCTATCTGTAAAAATTTTTCCAAGTTAAATAAATGAGGACTCTCCTCCTCCTTATGGGAGGAATCCTTCAAAAGGTCTAAGCATCTCCAACACAGATGTGCTTCTGTATCAAAGAGGATCCTGGCTGTGGGTTCAACATACGCTCCAGTGCCTGTGAATGCAATCTTATTTAGAACTACAGTCTTTGCATATATAACCTAGACAAATGGAAATCATTCTGGATGCTGCGGGCCCTCACCCGTACTGGTATCCCTAGAAGAAGAGGGAAATTTGGACACAGAGACAGGGAAGAAGGCCACGTGACCACAGAGGCCAAGCGTGGACTGATGTATCTACCAGCCAGGAACGCCCAGGAATGCAGAAACTGCCAGAAGGCAGCAGAGAGGGATGGGAAGGATTCTTCCACAAAGACAGCAGAGGGTTTTCAGGCTTCAAAACTGTGAGAGAACAAATTCCTGTTGCTTGAAGCCCGTCGGGGGAATTTGTCACGACAGCCCTAGGAAACGAGACCACCCCTTAGATATGAAGAGCTATGGCACGGCTCACCTGTAACTAGAGAGCCCCAGTTTCCTCTGTGAAACTAACAGTGGGCAGCTCATTCAAAACATGAATGAGTAGGGCAGTTCACGGTCCTTTTTCCCAAAACCACTACAGCACCCAAGATTTCATTCTGAAACTGTAGACTTTTTTTTTTATTTTGTGAAAAATATCCTTTAATAGAGAAGAGATTCCCTACTTGAGGTGTAACACAAGTTAATTCATCACAGCATGGTGAGGAAGGGACCATCAGAGACGGGACCTGCAGAGGCGAGCAGATGCAGGCTTTGGCTCCTGGGCATCCTGAGCCCACTGCACAAGTGCCCCTGCCTGCCATCAGGCAGCCCCTTCAGGACACGATCCTTCTCACCTGCCACACCATCGAGCTGGTGTCATGTCCGGACTCTTCCTTTTGTTTTTATGCTCCTGAGACCGAATTCACCTAAAAAGATTCCAACTCATCAGGCCAACTGCATACCTGCTGCTCCAGGAGAGCAAAGGGGACTTGGTAAGTGAAGGCCTAATTACGAGAAAACACAGATGCACGATCTGTCACAAGCCATTCTGATATTTCAAAACCTGTCTTACCCCTGACCCCTTCATAGAATAGCTGGCTTCATGCTCCATGTCCCAGAGCAAGAAACGATCCTGTGCATGAGGAAAACACCTGGGTACCTGACAGCCTGCATGCAAACCTGGGCTCTCCCAGGCACTAACTGTAATTTAGTTAAGTCTTTCACCTTGGTATGTTCAATGCTATCGCCTACCCTTTCTACCACCGAAAGCCTGGAACAATGCCTGGCATACAGAAAGCACTCAAAGATAGGAGCTATTATTAAAGGGACCATTTCAACTGTGAAACTAACACATGGAATCCTATTTCCCCCACTGTATAGCGCTGTCATCTGTGTCCCGTGTTCCCACATCAGGCTAAGTTCCTTGAGAAGAATGACACACTCTCACTCAATTTTCATGCCCCTACTCTTGCCACAGAACACAAATCACAAATTACTGAATGTAAGACTAAAAGTGAAAAAAAGCCGGCGCCGTGGCTCAACAGGCTAATCCTCCGCCTTGCAGCGCCGGCACACCGGGTTCTAGTCCCGGTCGGGGCGCCGGATTCTGTCCCGGTTGCCCCTCTTCCAGGCCAGCCCTCTGCTGTGGCCCAGGAGTGCAGTGGAGGATGGCCCAAGTGCTTGGGCCCTGCACCCCATGGGAGACCAGGAGAAGCACCTAGCACCTGGCTCCTGCCATCGGATCAGCGCAGTGCGCCAGTCGCAGCGCACTGGCCGCGGCAGCCACTGGAGGGTGAACCAACAGCAAAGGAAGACCTTTCTCTCTCTCTCTCTCACTGTCCACTCTGCCTGTCAAAAAAAATAAAAAAAAATTTTTAAAAAGTGAAAAAAAATTAAGAAGCAAATTAAAACCATTCTGAAATAAAATGTTAAAAAAGTTTAAAAAGCAAAAACGGCAGGGGAAGTCTTTTTTCTTATTTCCTTGGCTTTTTCATTCTCCTCCTTAACCCTCCCCAGCATTCTAACCTGGCATCTCCTCCCTCCTCATCTTTCTTCCTGCCCTGCATCTAAGTACAGGAAAAAAAAATGCCCAAAGGAATGGCATGAAAAATGGTTGAAGCTGGGTCTTCTGCAGCTCAGGGGTGCCCCACGAAAGGACGTCAGGAGCAGGTACAGCAGCACTGGGCTCTGTGGAAAGCCACTGCACACACACAAGCCCAGACCACCCCCTGACGCCATGTGCTCCGTGATCATGATGCCTAGCGTCGGCCCAACATCAGCAGCAACGCTGAGTTAAAAGGAACGCCGGCTGTGCTGCCTGCTCCGAGAAGGTGAGCGTGTTGGCTTACTGTATACTGAAGTCACAGCTTTCAGCGGAGCCTCGGCCTGGACACTGGGCCAGTCGCTGGGCCAAGGTCTTGAGCCGCTTCCTGCATTCCACGAAATCCTGGGTGTGGTAGAAGTCAGTGGAGGCCGAGAGAGGCAGTCCGTCCCTCACCCGTACCACAGTGGCAGAAAAGATCATGGACATGGTCCGCGGGAGAAGGCATGAGGGCACCTGAGGAGAGGAAGATGACCTTGTTACTGAGGGCCCGGGCACCCCGCCCCTGGTCCCGTCACCCTCACCCCCGCTAACCGCCGAGGTCCATGTTATTTCCCTCCCCGCCCTCTGCTGCACTGCCGCTCCCACTAGCCCTCCCTTCCTTGTCTGCTGCTCTTCACTTGCAAGCCTCCTTTTCCGATTCTTTCTCTCTCCAGAACCAAGCCAACCAGGTTGAGAGAGAAAGGAAGAAAGCAGCAAAGGAGGCATCAGGAGTCAGACAGGATGGCAGGACACAGCCAGCATGAAGTGACAGAACAGGCCTTGCACCCAAGCTGCAAGGGGTAGGGGCAGTGACCCGTGCATCCCAGGCCCCCAGGGAGGTGGGTGCTGAGCAGTGCTGGGGCTCCTTCCTCAACTGCAGGGAGACGTAGGAGGGGAGAGGGGCACTGAGCCTGTGACTTAATCCCGGCAGCAAGGGAAGCAGAAGGCAAAAATGCCACCCGAGAGCACACGTCCTCCTGAATTTCTGCAAGTGTCTGACACAGAGCTGTTCTTCACAATGATGCTGAGTCCCCACAGATGGCTAGAGGAAGTCATTTAGCAAATTACAGTACAGTAAGATACTAAATATTTGGCCAGGACATGTGAGCACCATTAAGAAACAAAAGGAAACAGATCCAAGCCCTCTGGGTGCCTCTTGCAAATTAGAAAAAGGTGCCCCTCAGGGTGAAAACAGGCCCGCTCTTGTTCTGGGGGCAGAGCCCTGCTGGGCTTCAGCTCTGCCGGTCAGCTCCGCAGGGTGCCTGCATGGGGCGCAGCCAGCACCACTGTGCCGCAGCCTTCAACTTGGGATGGGATGACTGCGGTGGCCGTCACAGCTTACACAGGTCTTTCCAAGCATAGGTCTTCTGCTTGACAGGATGCCCAAAGGAACACCAGAGACCTGTCTTCCAAAGAAGGCCAGAAATGCAAGCCTGCTTAGCATCTCAGCTCTGCACGTGTAAAGCAGGAGCCCTCAGGACGCAGCCGAGGCGCTTCACCTTCGGCTGCCGTCACTCACTGATCTCCCCATGTCCAGCTCCGAGTCAAGGACTGCCTGGGATCCACCCAGTGCACGCAGACCGTCCAGACTCGCCCTGGTAGAAGTACTCTCTCTCTCTTGTAAACTCCTAAGGAACAGATCTCTCTGTTCTCTACTTTACTGGGTGTACTGGTTCCACTACCTAAGTGCAAGAACAAAGACAGTGTCTGGAACGGATGAACGAATGAACAATTATGCCCACTGTACACACTCGGAAACTGCAGTGCCACACACAGGCCATCTGTCCCGCCTCCCAAACCTCCCACTTGGGGGAACAAAGACCTGAAAGGCCCTGGGAAACCGCGTCCACACACAGACACTGCTGAGTCCCCAGCACTGCTGGCAGGGCCAGGCCAACTGCCTCAAGGCACTGTGGGCCTTACCCCCGCCTCAAGCACTAGAAAGTGTGCGGAGGAGACGCACACTGAGCCTCCAGACTCTAGCAGACGTCTGATGTATTTAATTTAAAAAGTATTTTGTCAAAAGAGCTATAGGGCACAAGGCCCTGAAACTGACAGGGAGAGACTACAAGATCAAGTAGAGACCAGGGCTTAGGGGCTAAGCAGAGACTCCAATCAGAGCTTTAAGCCATGGTACCTACAGACGCTGAAGGGGAAAAAAATAATAAAAGCAATGAACCGACGCAACACTGAGAGCATCAGAGTCAGGACAGAAACACTGCACAGTCAGACAAGAAAGGTCCTCTTCTGGGGAACGAGTCACGGGCAAGCTCTTTAATGAGAAAATGCCGGCATTTACTGCAACTGTCAACCGCAAACCAGCTCTGCAGCACCGTCCTCAGGGAGCAGGCGTGGCAGGCCAGGCATTGTGTAAACCAATCTAAAGGAAAGCGGTGACATTTCCAAGGGATGGTCGTTCTAGGAACCAGTTCCACCGCTCTGCAAAGGAGGCTCCTGGCTCTTTCTCCCTTGGACCCCTCGGTGATCAAACCTGCTTTCCCTCAAACATTCGCATGTAAGAGAAGCACACACAGTTCCTGCTTTTCGGTTCTACTAAGTTTCCAGTGCTACAAACTAATGAAACCTACAGTCATTTTTATGAAACGCTTAGAAACTCATGGGAGGCTTAGCTGCAGGTGACGCTGGGTCACCAGTATGTGTGTGCAGGCAGGCAGGTATGTGAATGCAGAGGACAGTCACCGCCGGAGAGGCTAAGGGATTTTACACTGCTGTGGAGGAGTCAAAGAGGGGAGGCAACGCCCCGGACATTTCTTCTTTTCTTTTGTGACAATGAATTTTGATTTCTTAAAAAAACATACCTAAAAGGGGAGGAAGGGGGGCCAGTGCCGTGGCATAGCAGGTAAAGCTGCAGCACGATCAACCTGGCACTCCACTTCCGATCCAGCTCTCTGCTATGGCCTAGGAAAGCAATGGAAGATGACCCGAGTACTTGAGCCCCTGCACCTGCGTGGGAGACCCGGAAGAAGCTCCTGGCTCCAGGCTTCAGATTGGTTCACCCCTTGCTGTTGCGGAGTAAACCAATGGATGGGAGTGAACCAGCACATGGAAGAATTTCTCTTTCTCTCTGTAACTCTGCCTTTCAAATAAATAAATAAGTCTTAAAAAAAAAAAAAAGGTGGACAAAAGGGCCATCTTTATGGGAATTTGATGGTTGCCAATTCAGGCTATAAGTTACTATGAGACAGCCTGTATTTGTAAAAGAGATCTAACCACTGGTCAAAAAAGAATGAATGTCCTGGGAGCGGGTATTTGGTCCAGTGGTTAAGTCACAGCTTGGGATTCCTGCATTTTGTATCTGTCCTGGCTACTCTGATTCCTGTCCAGTTTCCTGCTAATGTGCACCACAGAAGGCAGGAGGCAGCAGAGACACAGTTCACGTACCGAGCCCCTGAATGGCATTCTGGTCTCCTGGCTTCTGTCTGGCCCAGTCCTGACTAGCAGGCATTTGGGAAATGAACCAGCAGGCAGAAGATCTGTGCCCGATTGCCTCTCTCACCGCCTTTCAGTCTTATAAATAAAATGAAAATAAGCAAACAATATGAATTTCTGTTTCTGGAAAGAAGCACCTTTCCCTGCTCCTCCCACTAAAAACAACTAAAACCCCTACACACTGAATACATATAAAATAAATGTGAGAAGATCCTGAAACACAGAGAGAAAGCACAGTGGCCAGGGACCTTGCGACCTAAGGAATGACATGGCTGTGAGTCTTCTGGGTTTTCTCCTTGCCCCACCGATCCGGGATATAGTGTTGGAGAAGTTAACAACACTGGAACGCCCATGCACACAGATCTCCCAGAAAGCCACAAAACAACAACATCCCGTTCTCAGTAAAGAACTAAGCGTGGCGACAGAAAACTTTACATGAAAACCACTCTACCCTAGCCAAACGTCACAGAACAAATAGCAGCCACCACAAACCCACAAGTCAAGGCAAAGTGAAGCGCCAAGGCTTCCACCCTCAGCCCACAGTACCCAGGTTTCCTTCCATTCCCCACCTCCCAGCTTGCTGGGGGAGAGTCAGACAAGGCCCAGGAGGGAGTTACTGGACAATAACGGGCACTCCACCCACTATGTCACTGGGAGATGGAAGTCCTGTCTCTGTCCAGCCATGAGGAACAGCCCTTGTCACCCAGAAAGTCCACAGGGAGAACCTGGGCCTTTGCTCCCACTTGGCAGTAATGAGACGGTATGCCTACTTCCCCTCCCAGAGTGGTGTCAACAAAGGCCGGCTGAACACAAGGTTTCAGTAAGATCCAGAGCTCATAATATCCAAACTAAGTTCCAACAGAAAAACCACTGGGCATTCTAAGAACCAGGAGAATCCCAACTGACGCCAGCACCCGCATGGTAGAGATGTTAGAATTATCTGACAAAGACTTTAAAGCAGACACCATAAAAATACTTCAGTGAGAAATTACAGACACAAAAGAAATTAAAAAGTCTCAGCAAAGAAATATTACACATTGAAAAAAATTGAAATTTTAAAAATAAAAAAAATTTTAGGGGCAGGCATTTGGCCTAGTAGTTAAGATACCACTTGGGATGTTGCATGTCATATCTGAGTGCCTGGGTTTGTGTCCTGGTTCAGTTCCTGTTTCCGCCTTCCTCTTTTTTTTTTATTTTTTTTTCTATTTTTTTTTTTATTTGCTTGAGAGGTAGAGCCACAAACAATGAGAGGGAGAGACAGACAGAAAGATCTTCCTTCCACTGGTTCACTTCCCAAAAGGCTCTAACAGCCGGAGCTGTGCCGATCGGAAGCCAGGAGCCAGGAGCTTCTTATGGTCTCCCATGGTCTCCCAAGCACTTGGGCCATCCTCCACTGCTTTCCCAGGCCACAGCAGAGAGCTGGAGTGGAAGAGGAGAAGCCAGGACTAGCACTGGTGGCCATATGGGATGCCGGCGCCACAGGTGGAGGACTAACTTACTGCCCAACAGCAGCATCCCTCTGCCTTCCTCTTAGTGTACACCCTAGGAGGCAGCAGGTGATGCCTCGAGTACTTGCTTCCCTGCCACCCACATGAATTCCAGGCTCCTGACTTTGCCCAGGACCAAACCCAGCCGTCTCAGACATTTGGGGAATGAACCACTGGATGGGGATCTTTGTCCATCTCTTTCACTATGTCTCACTGTCTTTATTCCTCTTAAATAAGTTCAAACAATCAACCAATAATGTTTAAAATTTTGAATTGAAAACAACTTTAGAGTTCAGTGTTGTGGCACAGCAGGTAAGCAGCAACTTGTGACTCTCGCATCCCATATCAGAGTGCCAGCTCAGGTCCCAGCTGCCCAGCTGCCCACCTTCCACTCTAGCTTCCTGCTGATGTGCCTGAGAAGACGGCAGATGATGGTTCACGTGGGAGACCAGGATGGAGTTCCTGGCTTCTGGATTCAGCCTGGCTCAGACATGGCTATTGGAACCATTTGGGGAGTGAATTAGGAGATGAAAGGTATCTCTCTCTCTGATTTTTAAATAAGTCAATCTTTTTTTTTTTTTAAAGATTTATTTATTTGAGAATCAGAGTTACACAGAGAGAAGAGAGGCAGAAAAAAAGAGAGAGAGAGGCCTTCCATCTGCTGGTTCACTCCCCAATTGGCTGCAATGGCCGGAGCTGCACCGATCCGAAGCCAGGAGCCAGGAGCTTCCTCCTGGTCTCCCACGTGGGTTCAGAGGCCCAAGGACTTGGGCCATCTTCTTACTGCTTTCCCAGGCCATAGCAGAGAGCTGGATAGGAAGAGTAGCAGCCAGGACTAGAACCGGCGCCCATATGAGATGCTGGTGCTTCAGGCCAGAGCGTTAACCTGCTGTACCACAGCAACAGCCCCTTGTTATTTTTGTCTTAAAGATTGACTTATTTGGGCCGGCGCTGTAGTGCAGTCCCGGCTGCTCCTCTTCCTATCCAGCTCTCTGCTATGGCCTGGGAAAGCAGTAAGAAGATGGCCCATGTCCTTGGGCCTCTGAACCCACGTGAGAGGCCAGGAGGAAGCTCCTGGCTCCCGGCTTTGGATCGGCACAGCTCCAGCCGTTGCGGCCAATTGGGGAGTGAACCAGCAGATGGAAGACCTCTTTCTCTGTCTCTATCTCTCTCTGTAACTCTTTCAAATAAATAAAATTAAAGCTTTAAAAAAGACAAAAATAACTGAAATAAAAAACTTTATAGATGAACTGAATGGCAAAATGGAAGGGTTAAGAATGAATCAGAGCCAGCGCCGTGGCTCAATAGGCTAATCCTCCACCTTGCAGTGCCGGCACACCGGGTTCTAGTCCCGGTCGGGGAACCAGATTCTGTCCTGGTTGCCCCTCTTCCAGGCCAGCTCTCTGCTATAGCCCGGGAGTGCAGTGGAGGATGGCCCAAGTGCTTGGGTCCTACACCCCATGGGAGACCAGGAGAAGCACCTGGCTCCTGGCTTCAGATCACTGCGGTGAGCCGGCCGCAGGTGCTGGCCGCGGCGGCCATTGGAGGGTGAACCAACAGCAAAAGGAAGACCTTTCTCTCTGTCTCTCTCTCTCACTGTCCACTCTGCCTGTCAAAAAAAAAAAAAAAAGAATCAGAAAATATGAAGCCAGAACAGGGAAGTCACCCAGTCTGAAAGCTATAAGAGGAGGAACTATGCTGAAAAATACTGCACAGAGCCTCAGGGATCTAACATTCATATCCCCGGAGTCCTGGAGGACAGGAAAAACATTCAAAGAAATAAGTCTAAATATTTCCCAAATTTGGCAAGAGACAGAAGCCTACAGATTCAAGAGACTGAACAAATCCCAAAAAAAGATAAACCCAAAGAAAACCATGGCAGTACACATAATAGCCAAATTTAGGAAAACTAAAAGGAAAAAATTGGAAAGAGCAAACAATATCTTATATTCGGGGGAAGGGGAGGAACAATTCAAATGGCAGAAAATTTCTCATAAAACCGTGAAAACCAAGAGGAAGTAGCATTAAGTGCTGAAAAGAACTGCCAACCCAGAATTCCACGTCAGCAAAAACACTCTTCAAGGGCGAATGGACGAGGCACAATCAACCAAGGAACACTGAGAGACTGCATTACCAGCCCACCTGCTCTTAAAGAACCCTGGAACAGCAAGAAAGAAAGAACAACAGACTGAGTAAAACTATGAGAACATACCAGATGTTTGACTATTGAAGCAGAGGTGTCTGATGCGGCTCTCTCTATGTAAATAAAGAAAATACCTGTGTGTAGTCATATACTGGGGAGGACAGGAGGATGTGAAAAGACGTCAAATTTCTATACTTCACTTAAAATAGTGAAGTGCTGGGGCAGCAGTGACGCTGCCATTGGGATGCCCACATTCCGCAATGGAGTCCCTCTGCTTCACTCCTCGAACGGCTTCCGGCCCAGCTTCCTGCCACACACACCCTGGAAAGCAGCGAGTGATGGCCAAGCTACTTGGGTCCCTGCCAACCACATGGAGACCCAGAATGAGTTCCAGACTCTTGGCTTTAGCGTGGCCCAGGTCTGGCTGTTGCAGGCATTTGGGGAGTGAACCGACAGAAGATCTCTCTCTCTCTCTCTCTCTCCCTCCCTCTCCCTCTCCCTCTCTCTCTTCCCCTGTCTCTCTCTCTGTGTATGTGTGTTTCCCTCTCTCTCTCTCTGTCATTTTGCCTTTCAAATAAATAAACCTTTTTTTTTCAAAGGCAGGAGACAGAATTCCCCAAGAACTCTACATACATAATTGACAGTTTAGATTAAGAGGTCTGTTTTCTCAGCAAGTACAAACTATCACAATTCACAAAATATGAAATAGGTAATTTAAACAATTCTGTCAATAAATTTCTATTAAAAGAATTTGATAACTTAAAAATTACTGAAAAAGAAATCTCCAGGCCCATATGGTTTCACTGGAGAGTCCTATCACACATTTTAAGAAGAGTTAATGGAGCAGGTGTCTGGCCTAGAGATGAAGGTGCCAGTTAGGATGCCCAAGTCCCATCTGGAGTACCTGGGATCAGTTAACTGGCTCTGGCTCCTAACGTCAGCTTCCTGCCAATGCAGACCCTGGGAGGCTCAAATAATTGGTTCCAGCCCCAACATGGGTTGTGTTCCCAGATCCTGGCTTCTGGCTTGGCCTACCCTGGACACTGTGGGCACTGTGGCCTAAGCCAGCAGACGAGAGATCTTCTCTTTTTTTTTCTCTCTCTCCATCTCCCTCAGCCTCCAAAATAAAAAATAACTGAAACCGACTGTGCATAATCTCTTCCAAAAAAATAGATGACAAGGGAACAATTCCAAATTTGTTTTAATCTGATAGCAAGACCAAAAAGTAGAAAAAAATTAAAAATGTAGACCTATATTCCTCATGAACTTACAGGCAAAAATATTAGCAAACAGAATTCAGTAGTATAACAAAAATAATTAGATATCATGATCAAGTGGGATTATTTTCAGGATGCAGAGTTGGCCAAATATTCTAAGGTCAATGGTAGACATGTGGTACAGTAGTTAAGCTGTCACTTTGGACTTGTGCATCCTATATTGGTGTGTACTAACAAAGGGACTTGTACCAAGTTCTGCCACCTATGTAGGAGGCCTGGATGGAGTTCTAGGCTCCTGGCTTCAGCATGACCCATCCCCAACTGCTGTAGGCACTTGGGGAGTGAACCAGTGGGTAGAAGATCTCTCTTAGTCTGTCTCTGTGTACTGCTGTCTCTCTGCCTTTGAAACAAAATGAACATAAATACTGTTACTAAAATCCTAATACCTTACCATATTAACAGGCTAAAAAAGAAAATCCACACAATCATATCAATTGATGTGCAAAAGGCATCTGACAAAATTCAATATCCATTCATAATGAAAATTCTCAGTAAAACAGGAATAGAGGAGAAGTTCCTCAAGCTGATAAGCACCATCTACAAAAAGCCCCCAGCTACTATCACGTTTAATGTAGAATACTGAATGCTTTCTCTCTAAAATCTGGAATAAGGCAAGTATGTCCACTCTTGTCACTGCTGTTCAACACAGTACTAGAAGTTCCACCAGTGCAATAAGGCAAAAAAAAAAAAAAAAAAAAAAACAGAAAAATAAGGTTACACAGATAGGAAAAGAAAAAAATAAAACCTCTGTTATTTGTAGAAGAGATAACTGTTTACATGGAAAATCCCAAGGAGCTCACAAAAAAAAAAAAAAAAAATTAACCAAGTAAGCTCCACAAGGCCACAGGATCCAAGATCAACGTATCTGGAGAAGGTGCTTGACACAGGAGTTGAAACATCACTCGGGAGCCAGTGCTGTGGTGCAGCAGGTTAATGCCTTGGCCTGAAGTGCCAGCATCCCATATGGGCACCTGTTCGACACCCGGCTGCTCTACTTCCAATTTTGCTCTTTGCTATGGCCTGGGAAAGCAGTAGAAGATGGCCCAAGTTCTTGGGCCCCTGCACCCGTGTGAGAGTCCCGGAAGAAGCTCCTGGCTTCAGAATGGCACAGTTCCGGCTGTTGTAGCCAGTTGGGGAGTGGGCCATTGGATGGAAGATGGTTCTCTCTCTCTCTAGCTCTCCTCTCTTTGAGTAACTCTGGCTTTCAAATAAATACATTAATTAAAAAAAAAAATGAAACATCACTTAGGACGCTGTAACCATCTCAGTGCACCAGGGTTGGAGTCTTAGTTCCACTCCCAATTCCAGCTTCCCGCTAATGTACACTATGGGAGGCAGCAGGTGATGGCTCAAGTCGCTGGGCCCCTGCTACCCGGTGGGAAATCCGGATTAAGTTCTGGCCTCCTGGCTTTGGCCCGGCCCAGCTCTGACTGCTGTAGGCATTAGAGAGTGAGCCAGCAGATGGGAGATCTCTCTGCCTTTAAAATAAAGAAAATAAAGATCAACATAGAAAAACTGATTGTATTTCTATATACTGACAACGAACACATGGAAATCAAAACTAAAAATATAATATCATTTACACTCAAGAAAATGATCTCAATAAAGCAATATTTAAAAAAAAATCTATTTGACAGGTAGAGTTAAAGACAGTGAGAGAGAGAGACAGAGAGAAAGGTCCTCCTTCCCTTGGTTCACTCCCCAAATGGCTGCTACGGCTGGTGCTGTGCCAATCTGAAGCCAGTAGCCAGGTGCTTCTTCCTGGTCTCCCATGCGGGTGCAGGGGCCCAAGCACTCAGAGCATCCTCCACTGCCCTCCCGGGCCACAGCAGAGAGCTGGACTGGAAGAGGAGCAACCAGGACTAGAACCTGGGGCCCATATGGGATGCTAGCACTGCAGGCGGAGGATTAACCAAGTGAGCCACGGCGCCGGCCCCAAGCTATAGTATATTTAAAAGAAATACCTATGTGTAGATCTAAGCAACATGATATGTATGCTGACCACCTCAAAACATTGTTGAAAAAAGCCAAAGCCCTAAAAAAATGAAAAATGTATCACATTTATGGACTTGAAGATTTTTAACACAGTGAATGTGTCAATTCTCCAAATTGATGTACTGCTTAATTCAATTCCTATAAAATCAGCAGCAAGATAATCTGCAGCTACAAGTAAGATTATTCTAAAATTTATAGGTAAGGGCAAAGGAACGTTAATAGCTAAAGTTATTTTGAAAAAGATAAGGCAGAAGGTACTAGGCACTTCTATTTTGAGATTTATTACACAGCTACAGGAATCATGCTTGTGTGGTATTGTCAGAGGAACAGACTTAGATAAGTGGAACAGAATATAGAACTAAAAAATACACCTACACAAATATATCCAATTGATTTTTGACAAAATGCAAAAACAATTCAGTGAAGGAAAGATCATCTTTTTAACAGAGGGAAAAAAAATCCTGATCTAAACCTCACACCTTACATAAAAATTAACTCAAAGTATATCAAAGATTTAAATATAAAAGATAAAAACTATAAAACTGGAAAGAAAATACAAGAAAATTTTCAGAACTTATGGCCTGGGGAAGAGTTCTTAGACATAAGATGAAAAGCACAATTCCATAAACGGTACTGCATCAGCTCTGAAACATTTTTTTTTTTTTTTTTTGACAGGCAGAGTGGACAGAGGGAGACAGAGAGAAAGGTCTTCTTTTGCCGTTGGTTCACCCTCCAATGGCCGCCGCGGCCAGCGAGCTGCACTGATCCGATGGCAGGAGCCAGGTGTTTCTCCTGGTCTCCCATGGGGTGCAGGGCCCAAGCACTTGGGCCATCCTCCACTGCACTCCCTGGCCACAGCAGAGAGCTGGCCTGGAGAGGGGCAACCGGGACAGAATTCGGCACCCTGACCGGGACTAGAACCCGGTGTGCCGGCGCCGCAAGGCGGAGGATTAGCCTAGTGAGCCGCAGCACCAGCCAAAACATTTTCTTTCCAAAAAAGCCCATATGAAGAGGATAACAAGCAAGCTAGAGATCAGAAGGAATATGTGAAAACTATACATCTGATAAGAGACTCTTATCTAGGACTTACCGAACAGTCTAAAAACAATCCAATCAGAAAATGGGCAAAATACACAAAAGAGGACATGCAGATGGCAAATAAGCACAAGAATTGATGTTCAGCATCACTAGCTATTTGGGAAATATAACTTAAGTCCACATACCTATCAGAACAGCTAAAATGAAAACAGTGAAAGATCAAAAGTTGGCAACAGTGCAAATAGACAGTACCTCTCATATAATACTATGAAGTGGCAAACTTCTTTGGAAAAGTTTGGTGGTTTCTTTTAAAATTCAACATGCAATTATTATATGAACTATTTAGCAATCCCACTCCTGGCGTTTATGCCAGAGAAATAAAAACGTGTCCACCCAGAAATCTGTGTGCAACTTGCTCCCTGTGTCTTTATAAAAACCTCAAACTGCAAATGATCAAAATGTTCTACAAATGGCAAATGACCAAACAAGTCACAGTACATTTAGTACATTGCTACCATGGAATACTATGCAGCAGCAGGAAAAGGAATGAACTATTGGGGCTGGCGCTGTGGCATAGTAGGCTAAGCCTTTGCCTGTGGTGCCGGCATCCCATGTGAGCCCTGGTTCATGTCCCAGCTGCTCCTCTTCCCATCCAGCTCTCTGCTTATGGCCTGGGAAAGCCGAGGAAGATGGCCCAAAGAGCTTGGGCCTCTGCACCCGTGTGGGACACCTGGAGAAAGCTCTGGATCAGCACTGCAGCCATTTGGGGAGGGGGGAACCAGCAGATGGAAGACCTTTCTCTCTGGCGCGCTCTCTCTCTCTCTCTGTAACTCTGCCTCTCAAATAAACAAATAAAATCTTTAAAAAAAAAAAAAAGAATGAACTATGGATGCACAACACCTTGGAACGCTCTCAAGAGTTTTACGTTGATTGAAAAAAAGCCAGGTATCAGAAGGTTGCATCCTGCACAAATCCTGTCACGTAACATCATTGAAATGACAAAATTATACAGATGGACCACTGACAGACTTAAAGATAGTGGGCAGGAGGGAAATGAACATGACCATGAAGCAGCAGTAAAAGGGAGAACTTTATGGTGATGGAGTAAATCTGTATATTGATTACAGTGGTGATTACAGGAATCAGCACATGTCAAAAATGGCATAGTACAATATGCACATTTTATACCAATGTCAATGTCCTGAATTTGATATTGTACTAGTTATGTAAGAGTTAACCAATGGGGGAAACCAAGTGAAGAAAATACAGGACTACCCTGTAACATCTTTGCAACTTCCTGTGACTAAAATTATTTTAAACCACATGTTGGCAAAAAAAAAAAAGAATTAACTTAAGGTCCTTATGTTTCACTTATACTATGCTCATATTTCTTTTTTATGTTTAAATGTCATTTTAAAATAGCACCAGCAGCACAATAATCTTATCTGCTAATTAACTGTGGTTCTGACGATCTATACATAAACACTGAAGGGCATGTTTCATAGTGAACAGCTCCACAACTACTTGACATTTCCAAAGTGGTAGGTATTGTAATCTCAGAGCTCATTAAAATAGAGCTGCTCAAGGAGAGTTAGTATTCTGTGTAAAACCGGAAAGCAGTGGTGTGAATCTGGAAAATCATGCCACAGTTCCAGAAAAAAACATCCTCAATGCCACAAGCACAAAGGCAGCCGTAGAGTGCTCACCCTGAAGCACTCTCCACAGCTTTCCTGGTCTTACCAGCTGCTTCTCCAGGCCAATGGACCTCGAAGCACACATTAGGAAGCCTTCAAAACACAAACCAACAAACAATACAACCTGCCAAGCAAATGAACCAATGGCCTAAGGGATGCCTCATTTCTGTACACTGAAACAACAAACATAGTTTTGCAGATCCTGTGCCAAAATGCTGATTCAGATTTTGCCCAAAAGGTTTATTTGGATGGAACTTTCTAAGTCCAACATGACAAAATACACAACATCCATGTTTCGAGGTTTTATGAAAACACTGTGCGATCTGCCTCCCTCATTTCACAAATCCTTCCCTATCATCTGTAGCTTATCCTTATTCTACCAGCAAATACTGTGTCCACACTAGGGGTCACTCTTGTTCGCACTGTTTTCTCCCCCTTTTACCCTTAATCCACCCTAGATCCCTTCCATATTCAGTAAGACAGAGAGAACAGAGACGGACCAGGCTCTGCAACAAGAATTTAAACCAGCAGAACGGGTTTGTTTTGTAAGCTCCGAGTTGCACGGGGATGCAGTGGAGAGGAAGGTGAGGATCAAATGTCATTTTGTTAGGAGCTGAGAAGAGGCAGGAGCTGAACTGTCCAGGAACTAATACTATAGTCAACCTTGTGCATCCCTGGGTTCCGCATCTGAGGATTCATTCCACTCCCAGCCTCAAAGAGTTGCATCGGTACTGAAGAGACAGTACACATTTTCCTTGTCGTTATTCCCTAACAATACCATAAAACAATGAATAATGCCGAACTGACGTTGCATTAGTTATTGTAAGCAATCTGGAGCTGATGTAAAGTACACGGGAGTATGTCCCTTACACTTTATATAAGACACCTGGGCATTGGCAGATTCCCTATCGGAAGGGAGCTGGAGCCAATCCCCTAGGGATACCGAGGCAGGACGGGATAAGCACTGCGTTAGGAACTTTTACAGTGGTGATGCTGATCCTAAGTACTCGTAACTACCTATACGTAGGCACATTTTGCACTGGACAGGTAGGAAAACAGCAGCTGCAAGGCTAAAGAGGTAGAACCAGGATTCAGACCCAAACTTCTTTTTGAAATAGTAAAAAAAAAAGAAAAAAAAAAAGCCCGCTTCTCTAAATCCAACCTGTAGAATACAGTAGTCCAAAATAATCCTTTTCTTAAAAAAAAAAATAAATAAATTTAAGACAAAGAGACAAAGAGAACGCTCCCCTCGGATGTGTCACTCCCCAAACGTCCCCATCACATCCTGGTGGAGACTGGGATCGTAGTCCAAGTCTCCCATGGGGGTGGCGGGAACCCAATTCGGGGAGCCCCCGGCGCTGCCCCCTCAGGGTCTGCACTAGCAAGAAGCTGGAATCCGGAGCCCGTGGCGCGTATGGAACAGGGCGTATAACCAACAATATACACCTGCGAATAACCAACAATATACACCTGCCCAACACTTTTTTTTTTTTTTTTTGGTAAGAGCACTAATACTAAAACGAACCGGGGACCTGTTGGTAAGGTACACTTGCTGCACCGCCTCTATGGGGGCTCTGCAGGTCCGTGTGTGAACCCGCAGCGGGACCGCCCCGCGGCCGACGGTCATTCACGTCTGTGCCGCACCGGGTCCGGCCCCAGCCGCTCGGTGACGTGAGCTTGGCGGACAGTTACACCACGAGCGTCCCCTCCCGTAGAGGACACTCCCCGTCTCCTCCCACCGCGGGCAGCGCTCGGCGCGCACCTGTCCGCCGAGGGGGTCCTGCAGGCGCGCGCCTCGGCTCGTCCCGCGGTCCTAGGGAGCAGCCGAGACAAAGGCGACACGGAGGGCTCCGGGAAGCCAGATGACGCCGGGCGGGTCCGGGCCGGGACGAGGGTTGGGGCTGGAGGGCGGGGCGGGCCTCCCGGCCGCCTCCACCTCCAGGCCCGCCCTGCGCCACACCCGATCCCGCCTGCTCGAGGCTAACGGCCCGCGGCACCCGCCTTCGCCGGCCAGCCCTCACCTCGCCCCGACGGCGGCCTTCGGGAGTGGGCACCCGCCGCCGCCCCGGCAACCTTAGCCCACCGGGCAAGCGCCGGCGCAGGACACCGGGGGCCCTGGAGCAGGTAGACGGCGATGCGCATGCGCGAGCCTTGAGCCCTCATTCGCTGCTGCTAGGCGACACCGGCACCCAAACCAACCAATCCCGGAGCGTCTCCAGAGCCCGGTCCCGGTGGGGCAGCGAATAAAGTAGTTCTTAAAGAGGCGACCCAAACGGAGAGGGGCGTGACCTGGGTGCGCGCCTCCCAGGTTTCCCTCCCACCTCCAGGCTCTGGTCCTCGGGGATCTGAGGTCCAAGCCGGTAATCCTCACCTCCGGAGGTGCCAGGAGCTCGATTCCCGCCCGGGGAGCGAACGGCAACGCACGTCTGGAGGCGTGGAGGCCCCGCGTGACCGAGCGACACGCCCGAAGCGTGGGTTCCGCGAGTCTGAGCTGCTGGGCGGGAGGCCCGAGAGAGGCAACCAGAGGAGCCCGGCCTACTGCCAGCCTGGATGGGGTGCCAAAGTCCGGCCCTGAGGGCCACGCCCCAGGCTGAGGGCCGGCTGGACGCGGAGTGGGGAGCCGACTGCATCCACTTGACTCACTCAGCACCTGCTGTGTGGGCCAGGCCCGGGACCAGCAAGGACCTCCTCCTGCCGCTCGCTCGAACCCGTGAGGAAAGGAGAGCAGGGACTGCTGTCTCAGGGCTTCTGGGAGAACTGACAGGAGCTTCTGGCCCGGCCTCGGGGCTCAAAGGAGGCTTCCCTGAGGAGGTGACGGTGGCTGAGGGGCAGCTAACGAGGCAAAGGGACGGAGTGTGTTTTAGAGAGAGATCAGCTTGTATGGCGAGAAAAACAAGGAGATTTGAGAGTCGTGTGGTGCACGTGCTAGGGAACAGGCTAGGGTTCGCTCTCAGGGGAGGGAGAGGAAAATGGGTGCCAGGTCTATAACATCCGGGAGCTTTGGGATGTGAAGCCGTGCAGGCTCAGAAGCTGCATGATAAGCGCTCTCCTTTAGGGTCTTACCTCTCTGACTGGAGCAGCTGGTGCAACGCAAGCCAGCCCCACGCTGGATGACGTGCAGGAGCTAAAGTCCTGGCCTTCGTCTCCAACTGCTGGCCACTCGGGCTCCAGCCTCGCAGTCAGCTCCTGCCGCTTTCTCTTCCAGGCCTCTTCCGCCCTTCTCTCTTGGACCCTGGACTCTGGTGTCGCCACACAGGAGCTCCATCGCTGGAGTTATAAACGCAGAACCTGGTCTGCGTGTCCTCGCACTGTTCTCTGGCCTGTGGGAACTTCCGGTCCAGCAGTTTCTCCACTTTGTTCCATTTATCGGCTCCCTCCGGTCTTGACTTCCTTCAACCACGTGTCCAGGGCCCCTCACCCCCAACACAATCTTCCCAGTTTGCTCACGCCCCTTGCAGCTTCCATCACATCTGCCTGGCAGCTCCCCAACTTTCTGTCTTCTCTCAGTTTGCTCCTGGGCTCTAACAATTTCACAGCCACTCAGACCGGTACTGCACACATTGCCTACTTCAGCCAAGTTCTCCACCCGGTGCAGCAGTCTGTGTGTTTGTCCAGTCAGCTCTCTCTCCCAAGTACTCCACTATCCACTTGCAAATCTCTTGCATGCTCCCCAAATCTCCCAGTCTTCGACCTCCAGGGGCCTCCTCTGAACAAAGAGCTACCACCAAAGCGTTGCCTCTGCATGGGGTTGAATTAAGCGGACGGTGGACGGTGAAACCCAGGAAGGCAGACAAGCCTCTGAGACAGCCAGCCCGCCAGGAAATGAAACTCCAGAAGCTCCCAAGATCTCTTTCCCAAATCACCTGGTTACTGCTCACTCCATGCTGTCCGTAAGAGCAGCGTGGCTGCCAAGTTCACCACCCGTGGGCTTGAGGACTGCGGCCATTTCAAAGTCGCAGCGATCACAGCAACTCCGCGCGGCGGGAGGGCAGAGCCCGCTTCCTCCAGGCGTCTTGCAACAAATCCTCTTTGCAGCGTGGAGCCTAGGCAGACCGGGGGAGAGGGGACCAGTGAGGACATTCAAGCCACACCGCCTGTGATTACGGAGATGCCGTGGTCCGCAGTAGATGGGGGACCTTGGACAAGTTACTTAACCTGTTTTTCTCTTCTGTAAAATGGAGAAAACACGAGAGGTTCTAAGAGCTGTCAACCTAGTAAGCATTATTATGGTCAGAAGAAAATGTAGGCGCACACTCGGGAGTTTCTCCCTCAGCAAAGAGCAAAGCTAACACCGGCGTTCTCCTGCCAGGCGCGAGCCAGTGGCCAGAATTCCAGAGAGAGGCCTGGAGGCCGGGCAGTGGACTCGAAGCCGTAGAAATGGGTTCCAGTCACGAGCCGTGTGTGAACCCCCGCAAACTACTCTTTCAGACAGACTCGGGACACACTGCCTAGACGTCAACGAGTTGACGCGTTCCTGTCAGCCACCACCCGCGCTCCCGGTTTGCTTTCCCGACTGCGCAAGCGCACAGCGCGCGCAACCCGCCCCGCGCCCTGGGGGCGGGGCCCGAGGAGGGCGTAGAACGTCGCTCTGGCGCGTCCAATCACAGCTGACGTAGCGGGTGGGTCCAATCACCGTCGAGAGCGTAAGCCCGCCAATCGTGGCCCCGCTCCGACGTAGGCGCACGGCCCTCCGCGGTTTCTGACGTGTTGTTATTGTTTTGCCCAGGCTCCCCGGGATGTCTGTGGCCTTCGTACCCGACTGGCTGAGGGGCAGTGCGGAAGTCAATCAGGAGACCATCCAGCGGGTGAGCGGCAATGCCGGGGAGCGGAGTCGGGGTCGCGAGGGGCCGCGGGGCGCGGGGAGCTTCCTGGAGTGACCTGCATCCCAGCTGAGGCTTGCAGCGTGCGGAGGGTGTTGGAGCGCGGTGGGAACGCAGCCAGCCCCAGCGCCGGGGCTGCACGGCCTGCACGGGCGGAAGGGAGCAGCCCTCGCCGCCGTCCTAACCCCGTCTCTGCCCTTTCAGCTCCTGGAAGAGAATGACCAGCTCATCCGCTGTATCGTGGAGTATCAGAACAAGGGCCGGGCGAACGAGTGCGTCCAGTAAGTGCCCTCTTCCCGCCCTTGGCCAGAGTGAGTGTAAGGGCAGCCAGTGCGAAGCAAACTTGGGTGACTGATCAAGGAAGGGGCAGAACCTAGGGTGAGACGTGGCTCCCTCTGCAGAACTTGAGCGTTCGCGCTACAGAGCCTACTTCGCTTGAAGCCAGGCCAGCTGATGGACAGGGAGGGGAGAACAGGAGAAACCAGGCTCCTTTCTCATCACGGGTCGCTGCCTGCCCTCTTTCAGGCCGTTCAGCTGCGAAGCTCCGTGCCATTTCTACCTTGTAGTCAGTCTGGGAGTGACTCGGACAGGCTGTCAGGGGATGTCCCAGTTGCCTTCTAGCCAGAAGACCCATCTGGAGACCCAGATGGATTTCTATGGCTCCTGGCTTCTCTTCCCTGGTACCCCAACCCTTGCTGTTTGGGAAGTAAATCTATAGATGAAAGAGTGCCCCCTCTCTGCTTTTCAAATAAATAAGAAAGTAGTTTTGCTTTTTAGATTGGCTTGTTGTACAATGATCACATAGGCTGCTGTGTGGAGAATAAAGTAGGGGTGCAGATTGATTGATATGGCTTGGCCTACAGACATAGCTGGTAAGAATAGGTGAGAGTTTGCATTATGTTTCTCAAAGTATGTTAAATAAGAAGATTGATTACACTGAATCATCTAATCATTGGAAGAGCCATTCCTCCTTTATGGGTAAGTTCTTTACCAGTTTTTTGTTCATGGTAAAAACAAGCTTGATTTTTTCCCCCTTTTTTTTAATCCATAGGTACCAGCATGTGTTACATAGAAATCTCATTTATCTAGCTACCATTGCAGATGCCAGCCCAGCCAGTACTTCAAAAGCAGAATAATCTTCCAGTTGGCTGGTGTGAAGAGAGATTGAATATAATCCACTTCCTACGAAATGGAGGCAGGATCTTTACCAGCTTGACTGCTCAAAATGTGAAGGAAACCTCTGTGGCTCTTTTTAAAAATGTGAAGAAGGCTACTAATGTAACTGGGTTCTCCATGTAAATATTTATTTTAATAATCAAGCTGATCTCTCAATAGACTGGCTCAGACAACCTTTCTAAAAATGAGAACATATTTGGATAACAGACACAGTGGACATCTTCAAGGCTACATTTTTGTTTCAGACTAAGAAGTTTCAACTGAGTGTTGGGTGATCAGCAGGAGTAGGTGAGACTCCTAACTCTGACCTTTACAAATGGACATGATTGTGTGCTCTTTCCTACCAGTTTGTAAACGTCCTCCCTCTGACTGCTGTTTTCTGGTTGCTTTGAAATAAACTTGTTTTTCCACAAAAGACTGATAAGGAGGTATAAACATTTTCATATAATAAGTGTTCCTTTTGGTTTTCCAGAAAAACTATAGATTTAACTGTAAGGAATGTAACAATGTCATTATCATTGCCAACAAAATTAGTAGTGATTCTTAATTGTTCTGTAATGTCCTCTGGGGGTATCATAGGTAACATTGTTTTCTTCAATCATCAGAAAATGTCTTAATTTGTCTGAACCAGGATCCAAACAACATTCATACATTGCATTTTGTTGATGTCATTTTTTCTATTTTTATTTTTTTTTAATTTATTTGACAGTAGAGCTATAGACAGAGAGATAACAGAGAAAAGCCTTCCGTTGGTTCACCCCTCAAATGGCTGCCACGGCCAGCACTGCGCTGATCCGAAGCCAGGAGCCAGGTGCTTCCTCCTGGTCTCCCATGCGGGTGCAGGGCCAAGCACTTGGGCCATCCTCCACTGCCTTCCTGGGCCACAGCAGAGAGCCGGACTGGAAGAGGAGCAACTGGGACTAGAACCCGGCGCCCATATGGGATGCCGGCACCATAGGTGAAGGATTAACCAAGTGGCCCCCGATGCCACTTTAAGCTGTTGAATGGTTCCCCTTTATTTTTGCTATTTGTTGAAAATCCTAGGTCATGTGTCTTAAGACTGTCTCATTTTCTGGATTCATCCAGTTGCATTCCTATAATATCAAATATGTCCCACTGTCATTTTCCTGTAAACTGGCAAATCTAGAGACTTATTCAGACTTAGGTTCTAATATTTTTGGCACTAATACATCATAGGAAATGGTATCTGCTTTTGCATTGCATCAGAAAGTGAACTGATTTATTCTCAAGTTCCCACTAGTCTTTCAGTTAAATTGTAATCTCACCTTTTTAAAAAAATTTATTAAGGATTGCATTATGGTGATTTTGTTTTATTACTCCTTCTGCCTATATTAGTTGTATTCAGCAAAATTTTCCCTCTTTGAGACTCACCTGAAAATGAAGGAAAAAGATTTTTGTGAGTGAACCCAAAATTAGAAGCCCAGGTCCCTGCTCCTTTTGTTGGAGCCCAGGGTTGGAAATGGGATGCCTGTAATATCTAAGTAGTACGTGGATACTTAGGGCCTGTCAGCTGAGCTGAGGGTGGATCCGGCAAGCAGGAGACAGGCACAGAGTTGTGGCAGCAGCGATGGCTATTCAGACAACTGCCATGAACCAAGCCATCTCAGATTGTGAATACTACACTCTTTTGGTCTTTTAAGTTACTGACCTTTTTCCCCCTTAAAGCATGGTTTTATTTTCACAAGTATCTTCTGCTATATCTTTAGTGGGAAGCTTGGATCTCTCCGTTCTCATTCCTATGAAAAACCATGGCAACAGGTAGGGCCTTTTGCCAGGTAGGGCCTTAACTTGTTTTATGTTGACCCTACTTGTTGACTTGGTTCAAACCCTAAATTCAGAGTCCTTGGCTCTGACAGTTTCTGGACACTAGTCTTTGCAAGCAGAGTGTGTTCGGGTAACAAATATTTTAATGTTCTGGGCGCTGCTGGAAGCCATATTGGCTGCGCCAGTCCTTCTAGGTCTAGCCGCCAAGGGCAAGGCGTTTAGATAACTGGTTATCGGGGTTTGGTTCCCTCAGAAGCAGATGAGTCCGGGTTCGTTACTTAGGAAGTGCTGTGGTCTCTGTGTGTTGCCCACAGGTTGAAATCCTCACCCACAAAGGGATAGTGTTCGGAAACCGAGTCTTTTTTTTTTTTTTTAAGATTTATTTTATTTATTTGAAAGAGTTACAGAGAGATGGAGAGACAGAAAAAGAGAGGTCTTCCATCCGCTGGTTCACTCCCCAGATGGCCACAATGGCCAGAGCTGCACCAATCCGAAGCCAGGAGCTTCTTCTGGGTCTTCCACACGAATGCAGGGGTCCAAGGACTTGGGCCATCTTCTACTGCTTTCCCAGGCCATAGCAGAGAGCTGGATAAGAAGAGGAGCAGCTGGGTCTCGAACTGGCGCCCATATGGGATGCCGACGCCTCAGGCCAGGGCTTTAACCCGCTGTGCCACAATGCTGGACCAACCCAGTCTTTTTCTTATTTTTTTAAAAGACTTTCATTTATATATTTTGACAGGTAGAGTTACAGACAGTGAGAGAGAGAGAGAGAGAGACGGAGAGAAAGGCCTTCCTTCCGTTGGTTCACTCCCCAAATGGCCGCCACGGCCGGCGCTGCACCGATCCGAAGCCAGGAGCCAGGTGCTTCCTCCTGGATGGAGCTGTACATAAATCCAGGAAAATGGAAGCCCATGCGTATTAAGTTCTAACAGACCAGAGTCGAACGCAAAAGCTGCAACTCTGTAAGATTTCCAGACGAAAACGTAGGCGATACGGTCACAATCGTGAGGTAGGCAGGGGTTCCTCAGCACAGAAAAATCAATTCTTAGAAAGCCATCACTGGCTTCACCAAGATTAAATACTGCTTCCCACAAGACAGGGTCGTTAACAGTTTTTTTTTGTTTTCGTTACCAGTTTAAAATAAGGCTCAGAGTGGGAGAAAAATACTCGCAAGCGTCTGACGTAAGATTTGTATTCAGGACACACATTTCTATCTAACAAATCATCTGCAGCGAGAACTCTCAACAGTAAGACGAAAAAGTACATTTAAATAAAGGGCTAGAAGCCTTTAAAGTGAGGCCGCGTAGTGTAATCGCCTGACAACAGGCGCGTAAGCCACCTCGCCTTGGCGCACACAGCGCTGCGCTACGAGATAGTCTCGCGATACCACGAAGTGGGCAGACGCCCACAGCGCAAACTGCGCGGTGGCGCAGCGAGCGCAGGCGTACCCAAGGCTCCCCGATTGGGTGACTGACTCCAGAGGGCGGGGCAAAAAGGAAGCGCGCAAGTATCGGAGCACGCGGCTGGAGGCTTCGCTGGAGCTACCGGACACGCCCACCGGGGCGCGCCTCCCGCCCCACCCCCTAATCCACCGCCCCCTTCGTTTAACCGCCCCCTCCGAGGCTGCTCTCGCGGTATTTGTCCCGATCTCGCGGGGCTTAGCGTGGCACTGGGAGGCCGGGCCGGGAGGAGGAGGAGGAGGAGGTGGCGTTCCGTTAGTGGCGTTGGGTTCTGGCGGCGGCGGCGGCGCTATCTCCTCTGCGCTCGGGGAGCCGTTCAGGCTGGAGGCCAGCCAGGTGAAGCGCTCTCCCGGATGCGTGTGCACGCCGGCGGCCCCCGGGCGGGCATGGATCCGGGTCGTGGCCGCCGCCTGCGCTGCGGGCGACAGGCCGGCGCCGGGCGATCGCGGCGCGGGCCCCGCCCCGGCCCCGCCCCAGCCCCCGCCCTGACCGCTGTACTCTCCCTCTCTCCCAGCTCTTGCCGCCACCTCGGTCGCGATGGGGGCGCAGGACCGGCCGCAGTGCCACTTCGACATCGAGATCAACCGGGAGCCGGGTGAGCCGGAGACTGGGGAGCGCTGCCGGGGGCCTGGGCTTGCTCTGGCGAGGGGGAGGGCTCTGCCCTCGTCAGCCCTCCCCCGAGCCCTTCTGGGAGCGGAGAGGCGCAGTCAGCGTCCCTTGTTTCTCCTGAGGTGGCGAGGAGGGTGTCCCGGGCACTCCCCCTCCTGCACCCGCTGTGGGGAGCCCGGGCCTCTTCCCAAGCCCCACGCCACCCCTCCCCCCGCACCTGGGGGCTGAGTGCTCAGACCCGGCCTGGCGCCAAGAAAACGGGGGTGCAGCCCTTTCTGGACGTCCCCTCCTCCCTGTGGAAGCACTTGCAGCTGGTATCTTGCTCCGCACTTTGAAGTTTGGACTTTACGTTCCTATTTTCCGATCACTCTTATCTCCTCAGTGCCTTGGCCCCTCTTCTGTTTTCCCTCGAGAATCTTCAGCCAGGATTCCTTGGTTCCCGTGGCAGCCGAATGGTAGCCTGTGTGCGCTTTTAGCGTTCATGTTTTCGTGTGTAGGGAATCCCGCGCCCACCCGCACCCCCCATGCATTATCGCATTTGCTTGAAAATAAAACGTCCCCCCACCCCCAAAGGGCAATTGTTTGATTCAAAGGGGTAGTGATCTCAGGGTTCCACACTGTTTTCTTTTGTTGTTCCTAGCTGTGACTGGAGGTTCAGTTAGAGACGGACTGCTGCTTTTCCAGGCTCCGGAGATAAAGCAACGAATAAAACAAAGGCTCTCCTTTTATAGTGCATATTCTGTTGGGGGGAGATGGCAGTAGAAATGGGGGAAAATGCTGTGGCTTGGACTGTTGTCATAAGTCGGTCAGCCAAGGCCATGTTTTGAGATGCTGGTGTTTGAGTAGTTGTTTGGAAGGTGCTGAGGTGAGCTGCGTGGAGGTGGTGTTTGAGAAGAGCGTCCCTTACAGGGGAAACATTTCACACAGGTCCTGGGCGGGAGTGCACTTGCCATGTTTCAGGCCAGCAAGGAGCCCAGAGAGGGAAGAGAGCACTGGGCAGTGCCCTGCTAGGAAGTTGTTAAAGGGAATAGGAGGGAAGGAATGAGGTGAGCTTGTACATTTTGGTACCTTTCATGTTGAGTCTTGATGGCTCTTGTTGTTTTTTATTTTTTGCTAAGAAAAAAACTCATGTGCTTCAGATAATAGATTTTTTATTTTTTGGTTTTTGTAAGGATTAAAAATAGCAGATGCATGAAAAATAGAAATCAACAAAGGTTCTGTCGACATGCCAAGTACATGTTCAAATCCTAGATTTGCAGATGACCAGTGTTTTATTAAATATTTATTTGAAAGTCATAATTACACAGAGAGAGGAGAAGCAGAGAGGTCTTCCATCCGCTGGTTCGCTCCCCAGGTGGCTGCAACGGCCAGAGCTGTGCCAATACGAAGCCAGGAGCCAGGAGCTTCTTCCGAGTCTCCCACGTGGGTACAGGAGCCCAAGGACTTGAGCTATCTTCCACTATTTTTGCAGACCATAGATAGCTGAGAGTGGGATCGGAAGTGGAGCAGCCAGGACTGCCCATATGGGATGTCGGCACTGCAGTCAGCAGCTTTACCTGCTAAGCCACATTGCCACCCCCCAGATGACCAGTGTTCTGAAATCTCCAGAATACGTTTGAAGTGACTAGCACACCTGAGGACACTGAATCCTATGTGAAACAAGGAATGCTTACATTGTGCCTGGTTGAGCCCGTTGATAACTGGCAGTTTTATATGGTTCAATCTCTAGAATTTTTTGGTAAATACTGGATAATTGGCCCGCTATTGATTTAAGGATCACTTCGGTTGTATGAAGTGAAATGTCCTGCTTTGTTGGATTTAACCATTAGTACATATAAGAATATTTCAGAAACTTCATGAAAAGTGGAATTAAAAGATAAATTTATTTGGTGAAAAACTTAAAATCCATAGTTTTTTTTAAAGATTTATTTTATTTGAAAGGCAGAGTTACAGAGAGTTAGAGGTAGAGGCAGAGAAAGAGAGAGGTCTTCTATCCACTGGTTCACTCCCCAGATGGCTGCAATGGCTGGGCTGTTCCCAAGCCGGGAGCCAGGAGCTTCTTCTGGGTCTCCCATATGGGTGCAGGGGCCCAAGGACCTGAGCTGTCCTCCACTGCTTGCCCAGGCCATAGCAGAGAGCTGGATAGGAAATGGATCATGGGATTCCATTGCTTCAGGCCAGGGCGTTTACCCCCTGAGACACAGTGCCAGCCCCTAGCTTCACTTTTTCTGAGGCTCTTTTGTTAAGTAGGTAAATACACATTTATGGTTGTTGTCTTATTGAACCGATCTATTGTTATTATGTATGTAATGACCCTTTCTATTCCCTGTAATTTTCCTTTTTCAGAAATTTAGTTTGATCTGAATATAACAACTCCAGCTTTTCTTAATTTTTACATGGTGTATAATTTTCAGTACTTTACTGTTAATCTATTTGTATCGTTATATTTAAGTGGATTTCTGTTTAAGGTAGCAAATAGATGAGTCTTTTTTTTTTTAAGAGTTATTTATTGCAGCCGGGGTTGTGGCATAGCAGGTAATGCAGCCGCCTGCAGTGTCTGCATCCCGTATGGGCGCCGGTTTGTGTCCTGGCTGCTCCACTTCATCCCGCTCCCTGCTAATGACCTAGGAAGTCAGTGGAGGATGGCCTAAGTGCTTGGGCCCCTGCCACCCTGTGGGAGACCTGGAAGCTCCTGGGTTTGGCCTGGCCCAGCACTGACTGTTGGAGCCATCTGGGGAGTGAACCAACATATGGAAGACCCTCTCTCTCTGTAACTCCGACTTTCAAATAGATAAATAAATTAAAAAAAAAAAAAAAACAGTGTGGTGACTTAACCTGCTGCACAACAATGCCCACTGCTTATTTTTACCCATTCTAGACATCTCTTTTAGTATGTTTAATATATTTAAAATAATTGTAGTTGTGTTTGGACTTGGCTATTGTTTGTTTCTGATTCTTCTTTTTATTTGATTTTTCTTTCCTTGTTTCGATTATTTGAATACTTTTTAGTGTTCTTAATTTTTGCTATTTTTAGAATTTTTTAAAAAATATTTATTTGAAAGTGGAGTTATACAGAGAGAGAAGGAGAGACAGAGAGAGAGGTCTTCCATCTGCTGGTTCACTCTCCAATTGGTTGCAACGGCCAGAGCTGTGCCGATTTGAAGCCAGGAGCAAGGAGCCTCCTCCTGGTCTCCCATGCAGGTACAAGGGTGCAAAGACTTGGGCCATCTTCTACTGCTTTCCCAGGCCATAGCAGAGAGCTAGATCGGAATTGGAACAGCCAGCACCCATATGGGATGCTGGCACTGCAGGTGGCAGCTTTACCCACTACATCACAGCGCGGGCCCATAGTGTTCTTAATTTTTCTATTGAAATCTTGATGATACCTCACTGTTGCTTTTTTAGTGATTACTCTAGAGTTTATAGTATACACAAGTATATTTGACTTTTCACAGTGTACTTAGAATTAATATTTACTCCTTCTTCAAGTGAAATGTAGAACCATCCTATCATATATATCTCTTAACCCCTCACTTTGTGGTATTTGTCATATATATTATATCTACTAACATTAAAAACTTTTGCTTTCACTTTACTGTAGTGAAATAAAGAGAAAAATACTCCTGTGTTTACCATTACTTTTGCTGTTTGTCCACTGATGAAGTCTGGTGAAAGTCCAAGTTCCCTATGGAAAATTACTTTAGCATTTTTTCAGGGGTAGATCTTCTGGCTGCAGATTCTGGTTTTTTTTCTGTCTTTCTTTCTGTCTTCCTTCCTTCCTTTCTTTCTTTCTTAGATTTTATTTATTTATTTGAGAGGTAGAGTTATAGACAGTGAGAGGGAGAGACAGAGAGAAATGTCTTCCATCTGCTGGTTCCCTTCCAGCTGGAGCTAAGCCGATCAGAAGACAGGAGCTTCTTCCAGGTGTCCCACACAGGTGCAGGGGCCCAAGCACTTAGGCCATCCTTCACTGCTTTCCCAGGCCACAGCAGAGAGCTGGATTGGAAGAGGAGCAGCTGGGACTAGAACTGGTGCCCATATGGGATGCCGGTGCCTCAGGCGGAGAATTAACCTACTGTGCCACAGCACCAACCCCTAGTTTTTCTTTACTTGAGAGTCACTGCTGCTCTCACTGTCACTGCAACAGTGGGATTGCTTAGGAGCTAGATGAGAATGGAAGAAAATAAACAGAACTCTAGAGATTTTCCACATTCACTTTGATGTATAGAGGCCCCTTTTACAGTTTCCTAGCCTAGAAATAAAGGGCTCTCATTCGCTGTACCTAGTGGGGAAATCCAACCTGATGTCTTTTGATTCTAGGCCAGGAGATACTGAAGAACCACACAGTTGGAAATTCATTACCAATTTGGTGGTCTTTTGAGGTCTCACTTCCTTACCTAATCCAATTACTATTATTCATTTCTTTAGTCCTTATTCGTTCATGCTTTTTGTCCAGTTATTTTTGTTGTTGTTGTAGTCAATGAGAAAGATAGGGTGGAAGGTACTTATTCCATTTTGGCTGGACCTAGGATTCCTTTAAAATTTAAGAAAATTTTCTAACTGGTAGAAATTAGCAAATCTTTTTTCATTGTCTTTACAAATAAATTCACATTCTCCTAAAGCATTAGCCTTTTTATGTGAAACGTAATACCCAGTGTGGAGGTACAGATGTAAATTCTCGTTGGCAACTTCATTTTTCTGACAGGCAAGTTCATCCTTCTCTGGTTAAATGTTCTGTAGGGTTGTTAGTGGTTGGTTAAACTAAGGCTTTCCTAGGGCAGAAGTAAAATAAGAGTGTTTTCTCCCCCTCCCCCCTTTCCTTTGGTACCTTTTCCTTACCTTAGTATTCAGATCTTTGTATCAAGAAATGGGGTGGGCTCAGTTTTTTCCCGAGATACCCACCTTGATTTGTCAAGGTGTATTTCTCTTCATTAAATTCGGCTAAAATGCTTACTGCTAAAAAGAAATAAGCTAGTGGAAACCAAAGAACTAAGTTTTAAATATCTGTTGGAAAGTTCATCTAAGCCAGTTTAGTCAAGAATGGCCATTGGATTATTTTCAGACACATAAGGGACTCACCCGTTAGATAGGTAAGGAGTACAGATTGCCTTTGTAACAACTTTGCTACCAGACTACAGTGAGAACAAATCACATTTTACTGCTCATGGGCATTAGCAAAAACTATCACATATAACTCATACAACCAGTTAATATAAGTTTGATGAAGCCCAGGTCCTTTTCAGTGCTCCAGCTACTGCTTCCTGCCTTGTGAAAATTGCCACCTGACACTTATGGGATGGGGCATCCAAAATGCTCCAGGATCAGTTGATAGACCCTAACCTTTTCAGCGGACCCTGCCTCAGGCTATACTCCAGAGGCTGATGCTTCAGATTCCTATGTCCTATTAGTGTAAGGATGTGGAGTCTCTCTTGTTCAGTCCGTATGTTCTCAGCATCATTAAGTTACAAATAAAAATCCATTTCTGATATTCACATTGCTAATTACAAAGCCATTGGTTGGTTAGAGCAAAACATAGCAAAAACCTGTTGGTAGCCACCTCTGGATTATAGACTTTGATTATCACCTCTAGAGGGTATTCTTTCTGCTTAAGGTATAGATTTAAAATTAAGAGTTCACTTTCATGTCAAAGTCTACATAGGTCTGCTTAAATAGTTACCTTAATATACAACATTATAGTAAAAGGCTTGATATAGACCTTTGATTTTCATGTTACAAGGTGCTTTTTTTTTTTTTTAACATTTATTTTATTTATTTGAAAGCCAGAGTTTTACAGGGAGTGAAGGAGAGGCAGAGACAGAGAGAGGTCTTCCATTCTCTGGTTCACTCCCCAGCTGGCTGCAACGCCCGGAGCTGTGCCGATCTGAAGCCAGGAGCCAGGAACCAGGAGCTTCTTCAGGTCTCCCACTTGGGCCATCTACTACTGCTTTCCCAGGCTATAGCAGAGAGTTGGATTGGAAGTGGAGCAGCCGAGTCTTGAACCAGCACCCATATGGGATGCTGGCACTTTAGGCCAGGGCGTTAACCCGCTGCACCACAGCGCTGGCCCCTACAAGTTGCTTTTATGTGACCTGGGTTAAAATCCTATTTTATCATTCCCATTCTGTTAGTATTCAGATTTTTTCCAGAGGCAGCACGACATGTGACATCACAATAGATCAAGTGCAGAAGCAGATGGGAAAATCCGTCTTTTAGTAACTCAGACACTAATAAGATTTTGCAAAAATATGAAACACTGAAACATCTTACTAAATTTTTGTTCATTTTTGAAAATAGAAATTAAATTATTGAAACATTTACTTAGTAAATCAGTAAATATCAGTAAAATCAGTAGATATAACTCATAAAAATATCTTATGGTCCTCAGTTGTTAAGATTAAAGAAGAATGGGGTTGGCGCTGTGACACAGTGGGTTAAAGCCATGGCCTGAAGCACCGGCATGCCATATGGGCACCGGTTCGAGTCCCGGATGCTCCACTTCTGATCCAGCTCCCTGCTAATGTACCTGGGAAAGCAGCAGAGGATGGCCCAAGTCATTAGGCCCCTGCACCTATGTGGGAGACCCTCAAAGGCTCTTGGTTCCTGGCTTTGGATTGGCTTAGCTCCAGCCATTGCGGACACTTGGGGAGTGAGCCAGTGGATGGAAGACCCTTCTTTCTCTCTGTCTCTACCTCTCTCTATAACTGTGTCTTTCAAATAAATAAAAATCTTAAAAAAAAAAGTTTTGGTACATTAAAAAAATTATAGAAGAGAACTGAAACCACAAATTTTAAGAAACTTGTGGAGAAAGGTGTTCACAAAACTCAAGATTTAGCTTTATCTGAAAACTTTAAAACTTGCCTGGTTATAATTTCAAATTTACAACAGGTTGAAGGGTAAAAATAGTAAAAAGAATGCTTATCTGTCCTTTATCAGATTTAATTATATTTTATAGCATTTGCTTTATTAATCTTTTTCCTCTTCTTTCTCTTTGCACGTACATATTTTTTCCTGAACCATTCAAGAGTGGTTCCTCTTTATCCCTAAATACCAAGGAGTGTGTTTCTTTCCTCCTTCTTCTTCTTCTTCTTTTTTTTTTTTTTTTAAAGATTTATTTCCTTATTGAAAGAGTTATACAGAGAGAGAACAAGAGGCAGAGAAAGAGGTCTTCCATCCTCTGGTTCACTCCCCATTTGGCCGCAACAGCCAGAGCTGTGCCGATCTGAAGCCAGGAGCCACGTGGGTACAGGGGCCCAAGGACTTGGACCATCTGCTGCTTTCCCGGGCTATAGCACAGAGCTGGATTGGAAGTGGAGCAGCTGGGTCTTGAACCAGTGCACATATGGGATGCTGGCACTGTAGGTGGTGGCCTTACCCGCTATGCCACAGTGCCAGCCCCAGAAGTATGTTTCTTAAAAACAACCACCATCTCTCTGTGTAACTCTTGACTTTCAAATAAATAAATAAATCTTAAAAACACCATGCATTTACCAACATGATACAGTTTTATGTTAGCATAATACTTAAAAATAATTTTTAAAAACTTTTAAAAATATTTATTTGAAAAGCAGGGTGACAGAGAGAGAGAGATGGATCCTCCATCTGCTCCCTCAATGGCATAACAGCCAGATCTAGACCAGGCCAAAGCCAGGAGGCAGGAACTCCATTATGGTGTCCCACATGGGTAGCAGGGGCCTAAGTGCTTGGACAGGCTGTCTTCTACTGTGTTACCTGGGCACTTTAGCAAGAAACTGGGTCAGAAGTGGAGTAGCCAGGACTCAAATCAACACTCCAATGTGGCGTGCTGGCTTCACAAACAGAAGCTTAACTTGCTGTGCTGCAACACTGGCCCCCTTGATATAATACTATTTTTTTTTTTTTAAGATTTATTTACTTATTTCAAAGAGTTACACAGAGAGAGGAGAGGCACAGAGAGAGAGAGAGAGAGTCTTCCATCTGCTAGTTCACTCTACAATTGGCTGCAACACCCAGGGCTGTGCCGATCCAGAGGCAGGAGCTGCTTCTGGGTTTCCCATGTGGGTACAGGGGCCTAAGGACTTGGGCCGTCTTCCGCTGCTTTCCCAGGCAATAGCAAAGAGCTGGATCGGTAGTGGAGCAGCCATGCCAAAACTAGGACGTGGAAGCTCAATCCAGGTCGCCCACAGAGGTGTCAGAGACCCAGGTACTTGAGCTTGTGCCTTAGCAGAAATCTAGAATTGGAGTTGGAGCTGGAACTCAAACCTAGGCACTGCGATTTGGGACATGAGTGTCCTATTGCTGTCTTAACTGCTAACACCAAATGCCCTGCCATTTTGTTTTGTTTTCAGGAACCATAGCCTGTTCTGTTTCTAGTCTCTGAAAGAATAGGATATTGATGTTTTGTATGGATGGGACAGTTCAGGAAGTTGGCTCTAAGTAGTTCTTATAAAAAAAAAAAAGCTGAAAGTGGAGGACAGAAAAACTGTTTCTAACAGTACTGGCCAGAATGACTATCTTATGATACTCCTTCCTCACTGGCAGGTCCACACATGGATCAGGTATCTGTTAATTGGAAGTATTTTTAAAGACTATTAATAGTTCAGGAAAGGACTATACAAAAAGAGATGAGTAATGTAGAGTCCTTTAAAAGTCACTTAAAATCCCACAATTTTAAGACTAGAATCACTTTGGCTGGATTCAATTTTTAAAGTTAGGCAGTAGAATAGACCTCTTGTTACTTGGTATCTCCCAGTTAAATTTTTCCCATCAACTCTTTTTAAAAATTAAAATGGATTACAAACATCTACCTCCCAAAGTATTCAGTTTATCTCTTTTCTTTATTCCATGTGAGATATTTAGTCAACTTGCTCATTGGGTTTTTCCCCCTGTGTATTTTATTTCAGTTGGTCGTATTATGTTTCAGCTCTTCTCAGACATATGTCCAAAAACATGCAAAAACTTCCTTTGCCTATGCTCAGGTAAGTGAATTATTAAATTATTCCCAATGAGAAGTCATGATCATGATACAGAGGTGTTTGTTGTTTTGTTTTGTCTTTGTTGATTTTTTTTTTTACTATTTATTTATTTATTTGAAATGTGGGAGAGAGAGACATCCCCATCCGGTGGTCCACTGCCCAAATGCCCACAATCGTCAGGGCTGAGCCAGACTGAGCCTGGAACTCTGTCTGGGTCTCTTTTGTGGATAGCAGGAATACAATTACTTGGGCCTTGATCTGCTGCCTTCCCAGGTGCATTAGCAGAGAGCTGAATCAAAAGCAGAGGGGCCAGAACTTGAACCAGCACTAGTATGGGATGTGGGTCCCAAGCAGCAGCTTACATGTGCTCTACCACATGCCCACCCTCAGTGAGTTAGAGACTTTTACCTTGCTTAATATAATATATATTTTCTAGAAAAATAAAGGGCTATGAAATGAGTTTTGCAAATAAGAAATTACTTACACTGACTTCCATATGAAATCAAGGAAGTATTTAAGGGGAAGAGAAGAGAATGGCTTTAAAAATGAAGAGTAAGGGGCCGGCGCCGTGGCTCAACAGTCTAATCCTCCGCCTTGTGGCACCGGCACACCGGGTTCTAGTCCAGGTCGGGGCGCCGGATTCTGTCCCGGTTGCCCCTCTTCCAGGCCAGCCCTCTGCTGTGGCCCAGGAGGGCAGTGGAGGATGGCCCAAGTGCTTGGACCCTGCACCCCATGGGAGACCAGGAAAAGCACCTAGCACCTGGCTCCTGCCATCGGATGAGCGTGGTGCGCCGGCCGTGGCAGCCATCGGAGGGTGAACCAACAGCAAAGGAAGACCTTTCTCTCTGTCTCTCTCTCTCACTGTCCACTCTGCCTGTCCCAAAAAAAAAAAAAAAAAAAAAAATGAAGAGTAAGAATCTCTATTATGGAGACTTCCCTGTATGTTGTAGTTTATATAATAGGACGTTTTTATTTTAAGATTTATTTTATTTATTAAAGATAGCATTACAGAGAGAGGTAGAAACAGAGAGAGAGAGAGAGAGGTCTTCCATTTTCTGGTTCACTCCCCAAATGGCCACAACCAAGGCCCCTACATGGGTGTGGGGGCCCAGGGACTTGGGCCATCTTCTGCTGCTTTCGCAGGTGCATTAGCAGGGAGCTGGATCAGAAATGGAGCAGCCGGGACTTGAACCAGCACTCTAGGCTGGGATTTTAACCCTCTGTGCTACAGCACTGGCCCCAAAGTAATAGACATTTAAAATTGACTTGTCTTAGTAAAATTTTACAAATTTCACTACTTTGAACAAATTAAGCATCCTAGAGTTCATAAGAAATTTAGAGTTTGAAAATGGACAAAATACAATGAAATTCTGTTTATAAATATATGTGGATTTATATTTTGGGTAAGTAGAAAAATGGGGATGATACAATGTCACTTTAAAATTAGAAGTAGTGAACTAAATTTTTAAAATCCATGCTTGGATGTGCAAATGCAGTCTTGCCAACACTTTTTTTTTAGATCCATTTATTTATTTGAAAATCAGAGTTAGGAAAGAGAGAGATCTTCCATCTACTAGTTCACTCCCCAGATGGCTACAATGGCTGGCGCTGGGCCAGGCTGAAGCCAGGAGCTTCATCCAGGTCTCCCACATGGGTAGCAGGGGCCCAAACACTTTCCCAGGCCATTAGCTGGGAGCTGGATTGGGAGTGGAGCAGCTGGGACTTGAACCTGGGCCCATATGGGATGTCTTTATCACAGGTGGTGGCTTTACCTGCTAAGCCATACCACTTGCCCCATAAGCAGCTCCTTAATTCAGTTCTTTAACGGAAGTGATAAGCATCTCCTGTCTTACCTCCAGTAGCAGGTAGTCTTTACCACACAATTTTATATATCTATATCTATATATATGCTGCTTTGTATTGTTTGTTTCAGTTGATGTGTATGTATGTATGTTAAATTGTCATGCTGTTTCTTAGATTTCTTAATACGGCTCAGCACAAAAGGAAGGGCTTAACTAAGGATTAATTGGTTAGTTCTTTTCATGGAAGGATGGGTTTGTAGCAAAACTTCATTTCTTTTTTTCCCCCCCTAGGGGAGAAAGGCCTTGGGAAAACAACTGGAAAGAAGTTATGTTATAAAGGTTCTACATTCCATCGTGTGGTTAAAAACTTTATGATTCAGGGTGGGGACTTCAGTGAAGGTAGAGCTAAAACTTATCTTCCTTCTAACTCCTTCAGTTTTTGAACTGTTTCATTAATACTTTTAATTGTAAATACTATATCACTGTATGATGTAAATATTATGTCATTAGTGCATGTTTGTTGGGGCATAGATATTGTAGATCCAGAATTATGAAAAAGTATTATTTTGTTGTTACGTAATATATTTCAATAATATTATAATTACAAGGTGAATTCTCTTAGAGTTGAATGCCAAAGTACTGTTCAAATTGCATTTGTTGTAGAATTTGCTGCTGCTTGAAAGAAGTGGGTCATGGAGACCAATTTTTAATGGTATTTATTGTAGTAGGATTTGAAGATTTGACTTAGAATTTGAAGACTCCTAGAATTTTGGTTATCTGCAGTAATTACAAGGTTCAAGGTTTCCTTCACCAAATTGAAAGCATCAAAACATACTTTATGCGTATCAATACATTTTTAATCTTTATTGTGGCTTAATGTCACTCATTATTTGCAGGTAATGGAAAAGGTGGAGAATCCATTTATGGTGGCTATTTTAAAGGTAAGGCCAAGTGTTTTATGGTCTTATTTGAGTTCTGATGTTAAAGCAAGTTTGATCATATACTTTAATGAGAAGAGGTTTACTTATAGTTCACTTTTTGCATGAAACTAATGCTGCATGAAAATACTTTATTTGCATGACATTGGGGATAACTTATATTGTAATATATAACTTATAATTGACAAAATTAATTAAGGCTAACTTTTATGGTTAAACATGACTTTCAGCATGGAGGTTAGGCAACTATATACATGAAAACTCCTATCTTCCTGCCTAAAACTGTCAACATATTCTTTTGTTTATAGAGAATGTGGTCTTTTGCAAAATGAAAAGGTAAGAGAATAAAGCTCAGTAACACAAGCTCCAATTCTGTTTCCTTGCACCCTTCCTAATAATTATATGGACAGTCTGGGTCAGGTAGTTGCTGGATTTCTATATTTCTTGAAGATTTGGAAAACTCTATATAGTATTTCATACATGCATTTGTATCTTTTTTTTCTTTTCTCAATGGTTATGAGTTCCACATCAGGGAAAAGAACCTACTAGTGGTTTTTTTCCCCCTAAACAAAGCAATTTCTTTGAATAAAAGTTGGTATTTCCTCCTTTCTCAAAGGTTTGTATGTTTTCTCTTCTGTACTAGAACTGTATGATTGTGTTTATTCCTACAGTAGTATCATTTGCATAAATCTAACTATTGCACTTGCCCCAAAAAGCCTTAGAAAAGTCAGTTGCAGAAATTTATAATGAAATCCAATATTGGCTTTAACACTGTGATAGTTTCAGTTTTATAATAGTCTTTTATATTTCCTTTGGGAGAAAATGGATTACTTCTCTTTTTCAGAAGCCTGTTCCCAAGGTAATCATTTTTTAGTTTTCTATGTTTCTGTTTGTTCTAAAACAAAAAAAAGGTTTTGTTTGTATGAATGTTAAAAGAAGAAAAGAAAATTTAAGTAACTTTTCAAGGATATTTCTGTTAGAATTTAAATCATCTAATGATTATGATGGATTTTTTTGTTTACTTTGAACTAGTTGGGAACAACTGTTTAGCAAGTTCTGTTGACATGTAGCAGTTTAAAAATTAATACTGTTGGACACTAATGTGGTTGTTCCCTGTGGCAGATACTTTTATGCCTTAAAATGATATTTTCCCTTTTAAATTTTTATCTCTCCAGAATATTCTTCTTCAGATAATTTATGAGCCTATTGATTATCCACATACCTAATTTAATTTAGACATGTCCCTACAACCTATTATATGTCAATTATGTTTTGCTGTCATAGTCTAGCTTCAATTCTTTTGAATAATAAATTTACCATTTGAAAAATAAGTATACAAGAGGATTATTAAACTCTCCATGTATGGTGCATTAGGCAGGCTAATTGGAAATTTGAAGGACATGAGCTTTACTGAAAAGATTCTTCTGAAAATGTCTTTATTGGTTTTCCCTGAAAGTTCTATAATTTATATGTCATTTAGATTAATGTTACTACTAAAAGTGACTGTTCTAAGGCTATTTGTACAAAGTATTAAATATACGTTCTTTTCTTCAAGGCTTTCATTAGTATCTGTTGGCCTTTTATGCTCGTTATTTGATTAGTTCAATTTTTTTTCTAAATATTCAGTCATGTATCTGTACTGACCAGAAGAGGAATTTCATCCTGTGCTTTCTGTTTATTACTTGAACATGACTTTAAAAGTGACTTAAAATTGGAGACTGACAAATTTGTGTTTTCTTCAAACAGATGAAAACTTTATTCTCAAACATGACAGAGCGTTCCTTTTGTCAATGGCAAATCGAGGGAAACATACCAATGGTTCCCAGTTTTTCATGTGAGTAGGCATAATTCAGAGATGAGCTTTTCCTAAACAGAGAAGCGCTGTTCATGGGAAAGATGGTACAGTTAAACCAAGGTTAATGCGAAAATTCTGTCAACTTGGTTCATATTAATTTCTCCTGGTCTAGTGACTGGTAAGCTCTACCAGCCACCTCAGCATTCAGCATACATCCTGGATTTGAAGAGTGCAACTTAGCAAATGTACTTTGAAGATACACATTATTTTCCAAATAAACTGTCATCATAAGAAACAAAATTGTGTTTGGCCCTTAGCAAATTTTGGGACTCAGTTTACCAAAGTTGTATTGGAACATAAACTTGAATATTTAAAAACCTAAAAATTGCTCATAGTTTAGGACCAGATGTACCCTTGGCATGAAAGGCAGTTGGTTTAAGTAAACTATTGTATGGTGGTGGTTTTCCTTTTACTGTTGTTCTTTGAGCCAGTTTTGAGAGAGGTACCATTATTTTCTGATACATAGGTGATTTGCTGTTGAGCTAGCATTTTTAAAAACTTAAACTTAGCAGGGTCTCTATGAATAATTGAATTAACTCAATGTTGCTATCAGATCTGGCAAAATTTATGATGAGATTATCACTCATGAATTTCAGAATGCTAAATTTTCTTTTTAAAAGTAAACCTCTTTACATGCATGCACAACCAGAAACTTCTCTCATCTGAGAATTCTAAATAAGACCTTTGGCATACTTTTAGCTACATATTATTATCTAAAGCTATTTCAAAACCTTACTTTATTATGATCCCATCATATAAAATGTGAAAGAGGATTATCCAGTGTGAGGTTTAATATTTTTGATTGGAAGTAAATCTCAGTTGCGCTATGTATGTTGAAGAAATATTTAATTTGTGATTTATCAGAAAAAGTTTTCCCTGTCATCTTTCTGAATGGATGAGTATGAATGGCGCTTCCCTGTCTCTAAAGGAGTGAATTATTCATAAAAAAAAAACTCAGGTTTTAAATCTGTCTGAAAAATAGATTTCCTACATGATCTGATAAAGTTCAGATAAGGGACATTCTGTTCCTAGGAATGTCCTAAAAATGGAAAACTGATGTAAATTATACTTGGAATTACACAGGGAAAAGATCTAAAACAGTTGTTCCCATAGGTTATATTAGTTATTACATTTCTTTATGAGAGTACTTTTTAATTCTTAACCCTCTTAGGGCCCATTAAACAATAGAGAGAAATCTTTTCAAAAATGTCTTTTCTAGTAACAGTGTAGAAGCTGTTTACTCTTTGAGATTTCCCGTTTCCATTTTTAATCTTATCTGAACTGTGAACATGAAAAGTTATGATTCATTGGTCAAGAAGCTACCATCTGAGGGCTCTAAAGTTTCTTTTAGATTTTTTTTTATATCAATACATTAAACATTTGAGTTATCAGGTAACAGAAGCTTCTTGCCATTATTGCACACAGATTAGTTTGTGTATAAGATATTAAGAACTAAAACTAGTATACCTACATACATTAATTAAAATCCATTATATGAGATTTTTCCTTTAAAAATCTTATAAAGTATCTTATTTTTATGTTTCTTAGCACTTGCTTAAATATTTCCTAGGAATATTTTGTAAAGGCTGTTCCTGTTTTATACATGGTCTAGTTGGACTACCGTTTTTGAAGAGGATTGTCAAATGAAGGATTTTAGCATCAATAAATTAGGATTTTCATAACTAACTGTAGATGGCACTAAAATCACTATGAACTTGCTATCGAAAGAAAATGTTTTCCTTTTAGTTTGAAATTTATTCTGGGAAAGCATTTGCTGTTAAAAGCAATGTGGGAAGTATTTGAGCATGTTTGCACACACAAAATCCCCTCATCTCTTTTTTTAAAGAGGTGTTTGTGCCTGCGCACTTTCTTTATGCTGGCTACAAATACGTTTCCCATGTGTTGGAGGATAAGTCTAACATTCACATTTCAGAGCAAAACACATCCTTGGTTTTATAGAAAGGGTACATAAGATAGAAATGATGGACCATGAAAGAAACGTTTGAAATTCTGAGTCTTGTAAGGTCAGATCCCTTCAGAGATGAAAGTGTAATGCAGTATCCTCAGGTTGTGTATATGATCACAGATAACAGCTCTTAGGGTCATAGAGTTAACTGATGATTTCCCATGGCTGGCTCCTGCCTTTTTTCATGCTACCGCAACTCCTTTGTCAGCTTGAACAATGGTTCTGGAATCTGAAAAAGAAAGGATAGTATAAGAATGGATGGTAAAATTAAAAAATTCTTTTATAGTTTCTACTTTATAAGATTAATAAGGACTTTTAACACGCTTTGACAAGATTGCATTGGTAGTTTTATCTGTTACTCTGGATTTCCTGAGGAGTAAATTTGTTACCATTAGTTTGGGTGTTTGTAAAATGTTCCTCAAGAAGTCCTGTGCCTTGTGCATTAACTAGTTAAGTGTCTATATCGCATACACACTTTAAAACTTCCTAAAGCATACATTATTATTATTGAACATAATTTTGGATATGTTGCTGTCTTGTATGTATTATGTATGTGACAAAAATCAGATTTTCTTCTATAAAGCTATTTGTAATTTTTATAATAATTGCTTATATCTATTGTTACATTTGGCATAATGATTTTGCTTTTGGGGGCTTACATAGAAGAAAACTGATTATTTTTTGAAGTAGTGCTGTTTAGGAAATGTGAAAGAAGTGATGTATGAATCACTAAAGAGAAAATGGTTTGTTATGCTGAAGTATGTTTGAAGGCATTTAAAGACTTGGGACCAAAGTTACCAAGTTAATTTGGTGTTTACTTGTTTCGTCCTTATTATTATTGATTTTTTAGGTCTAAGACCAAGCAAAAAACCACAAGAAATAAAGGATTGCAAAGTCTTAAAGTGGAAAGGGACTTAGAGATGATCTGATTAGAACTTTTTGTCTATAAATAATGCTAAATAAGGAATACCCATGGGAAGTTCATGGTATAGGAATTTTGCTCATAAATTACAGAAATTGATAGCCAGAAAAGTGATGAACAAGTGTAAGCTACATAATTTTATTAATGACCCTGCTCAATTTATCTTAATTAGATATCTGAAGTATCAAGCATTTTGCTGGAAAATAAATGACATTTGGAGAGATTTTTTTTTTCTCCTTTAGTTTTTGTTTATTCAGTCTGGCTCTAATTTTCATATACATTCATCAAAAAGATAAGATATTACATTAGTAGTCACTTAAAAGATTACGTAGATAGTTAATAACTGTATATTCAATAACTATCCTGGGAAAGGATGCTAAGCTTACTGTCAGGAAGCTTTGGTTTTAGTTTTATTTTATTTCTGTGCACCTTGAGTTAGTTTTTGTCTTTTTTCTTTCTTTCTTTTTTTTTTTTTTTTTTTGTAAAGTATCCCTACTTTCAAAGATAAAAATTTTGGTGTGAAAATATGATCATTAAAGTGTTTTGTAGGGTGTCCCAAGTTTCTAAATATATGGGATGATTTTTTTAATGCAGACATTGTCTTGCCTAAAGCAAATGATTACCATTGCCTGATTCTCATCAGTGTGAAAGGTGCCTCAAAGTTTGCTTTGGGCCCTTCTTGCTTAAATCAGGATCAGCAGGTGTAGGGCAGTAGTCTGTGTGGCTCAGTGTCACTGCAAACCTTTGGAGAACAGTCCCTGTCACTGGCCCCTGTCAAGTTAAAAAATATCAGACAACAAAATAATATGGAAAAGTCAAACTTTGAACTTAAAACAAAAAGTTTATTTTATTTTAAAAGTTGGACAAGGGATAGTGCTGGGGGAACATACAACATTGTTTCCTGTCATTGAAGAATCAGACTTAATGTGGCTACCTGCCTGAATGGAAGAGACAAGTGCTGATCGTTTCAGAGCAGTGAAGAGTTGAGGGGTGATTGGTTTTAATGAGTTTCTAAAGCTGTGTTGATATTTGGGTAGCAAAAGTAGATTTGGGATGGAAATGCTTTTCCCACTTACATCTTCATAAATTTGAGAAGAAATGCTAGCAAATGTTAATAGCAGGCTATTTTCCTTCCCTTTTTTGGGTAATACCTTCCTGTGCTAATTTCACATTTTTTCATGAGCAAAGATGTTCTCCGAGTATCAGTGTTGTCTTTCACATCCAGGGCTTATGAATATTTTGTGTTATGTGACATGTAAGTTAGCAACACAGAAAAAACTTTGTATGTAGTTACATGTGGTGTGTGTTTTTAGATGGATTTTAGAAAGCTTATATCTTTTGGTGACTTTGGAACATATACATAGAGCCTCATAAAGAGATGTGGTTAGTTTCTCTTGCTTTCACATGGGCTTCGGCACTTTGTATAATTTGGTGCCTCTTCTTATAGTGTGGTAGTTTTAGGAGTTGAAAGGAAAGAATTGCACATGAAAGACTAAATTACGCAGAAACCATTTTATTTTATTTTCCCCTCTATACTGTGTTACACCTAGAGTCAATTATTTTCTACAACATTCATTGAAAGCTCTGCATTATTTCAAACATTATGTTCTTTTTGTAACACCAGTTGGTGTGTCAGTGCATTCACGAGAAATTAAAGCTTGTTTTTAGATATTTAAAGAATATGTCCAAAACTCCCTACAAAGCATTTTGTTCATGTTATAATAGGGTTTTTACTCTGAGTAGTAGTATAGGTAGGTTTAAGATTTCACACAGTTAAAAATGTTTGAAAAAATATATAATCATAATCAGGGAAATCAGGGAAAGAAAATGCTGTGGCCACGATTTAACAGTATACTCCTATACTTCCATCTCTCTTGCTTTTTTAATCCTCCTAGAAGCTGCCTAGAATTCTAGTTATACTGCTCTATTATTTTTATTTTCATGTTCAGTTTCAAAGTGAATGTAATGATAGTGAACAGTAACCATAGTCCACACAGTTGCCCATTACTTCCTGAAAGTGGTTTGTTGTGATGTGTAACTGAGAAAAGATTCTTCAACTATTTGAAATGAACTAGTAAAAAGTATCTTGAAATTTTGTTTGTTTGAATATCTTAACTCAGTTTTTTTCCAATGAGGTTTTTGTTTCAACTTCTGGGCATTCAGGTTTTTATATTTATGTATGTACTCAAGATACATTATTCTCTTTTTGAGAAAGATGTTAGTTGCCTTAGCTAGTTTCTGGGGTTTTGTGAAAGGATGTGTAATGTTTTGTTGCTAGCTATTATTGGCACTCTAGTATTAACAGTATTAAGAATTTGAGCAGGTTCTTATTTTAACCACAGTGCCTTTCTCTTAAGCATTACTCATCTCTACATGAATATCCTATATGAAAGAAAATTTAGAGCCCTCCATTTTAAAAAGCTTTCTTGCTTTGCATAAACCTGAAAATATTTAATTTCAAAGTTATATTGATATTAAAACATAGATTCAGTCTTGTCTTAAAAGTGTATTACAATTTATTTCTTGCCATTTTTGTGTAAAATTTACAGAAAGAGTGTTACATCGTGCGCTCCAAAGGTAATGTCTCATTACTCTTAAGGCTCTCTCTCTCTCTCTTTCTTTGCCTTTATCTCTTTAATCCTGTTGTTTTGTGCATTGAAACATTTTAAGAAAAAAAGCTTTCTGCTTGATCTGTGTAGCAGCAATACATGTAAAACAAGCGTGTTTTATTGTTGATGGTTAATCCTGGAAAGTATATTTTAATTTCAGTGGCTTGTTTCCACCAAGTTTCTACACATCTTCTGGTGGGAGAATGAGGTTATATTTATATCATAGTTTTAGATCTCATTTCAGTGCAGAATTAGTAATTTCTGCACAAAGCCAAAAGCTTCTCTGATAATGGTATACAAATGTAGAATTGTTTTGGGGATAACCTTGAAACTGTCCAGTTTCTAGGATTTACAAGTTTAAATGAACTAGATTTAAAGTAGATTCCAGGGTGAGGAAAACTGGAAAATCAGTGTGTCTAAGGAGAAAAATGGAAATGTAAATATTGAAAGGTTTTATAATTGAAATGTTCTTTGTGACTGTTTCTTAATAAACTTGAATAAACCTACAGTTTCTGGCCTTCAGGTCTTAACTACTGACTATGTGTCGCCACTGCACGGTTCTTGAAACAGCTTTGTAGTGTTGAAAGATGAATACAATGTTAGTGGCGTGAGATCTCTGTGCCCATTTTATTAGCCTAGACTCAGCATATCATTTCCCCCTGCCCTTTTGTAGTCCCATGTGGTTAACGTCCTCTGTTTAGGGTCAGCCTAACGCCAGCAAGCCTGCTTTTTATTGGGATTTCTGATCCTGGAATATAGGCTGAGAACTCCAGAGGGCTTCTTTTTTTTTTTTAAATACTTTCAGCATTCTTAATACATAGTCTAACCCAGTTAAAGTACAAATTTCTATTTCCTCATCCTGAATTTCAAGTGTGAATAATAAAATTAAATTTTCACACCAGTTTGGGCACCATGGGCAGGCTGAAAGTTGTTTTTGAAATAGAGTTATTCCTGTCTTCATTTTTCTTCACTACTGCAATAAAAGACCACATTTGTTTATTCTTCAGTTTTCACTTGCATTAAAAACAAAGCTTGACTGTCATATAGATAACTATTCCATCAACAAACTGAGTCTCAAGTAGTTTGTTGCTGCATCACCACAGTTAGCTAGAGTGTTCTTTGTACCATTTGCTCCAAAGATTTGCCATAGGTGGTTTTTACAAAATTCCATTAGCCAAGATGGCAAATTGAATTGCGCTCTGAGTGTTTTAGAAGAATCTGTAGGCTTTCCCCAATACCATGATACTGGAGAGAGGATCAAGAAAGGAGAAGAAATCAAACTAATCAATAAATCATTCATTGTTTTTCTTTCTACATATTTGAAGCTGATCCTCACATTGTAGAATATTTTTGCCTTTTTTAAAAGCACTCTTTACATCTTTCATGTAATGGAGTCACTGTCTAGCTCATGTACTAACTTCACTGTGCTTTGGTAAAGTTGTGTAATTATGGGAAGCACACTCCTATCTTAAAAATTACTGTCCAAGGTAGTTTCTGAATGCTAGTTTAATGATTTAAGCATTAATGCCTCACCAATTTGCTAGATTTTCTCTCTGTTTTTTTTTTTTTAATTTGCTGCCTGTTTTTATTTTTATAATTACACTGGCTTTAATTTCCACTTCTCTATCCTTTAAGGAATATTTGAGACTTATGGTTTTAAATTCAAAATTCCTTTAAAATTCTAGAACTTCTTGACATTTTTAATTTTTAAAAATTCTGTAGTCCTCTTACAGAACTGAATATTCTTAAAGTAAGTATAAGTGTTACAATTCCTTGTACAATAAAGATTAGCATTGTTGTAAAGGTTAAAATTGTGTTTTGTAGATTTACATGAGTTAGAATTGTTAAAATGAACATATAAATTTGAGAACTTCTAGTACAATTGACTACTTTAACATGGCCTGATAGTGATTTTTTTCTGTCTTTCAAATGTCTATTTCTCATTCTTACAAAGTGCTAATGGTGTATAATTCTGACCCGTTTTTTAATTTTTTCCATTGCATTTCACACGATGTGAAGATCTGTGAAAATGCTATGGGAAAATGTGCTTGGGTTCAAAATATCCTAACTAGGTGTGCCCTCTAGGCTTCATAAGATTGTGATTATCTGACAATTTTTGATTAGAGAAGACACCAGTTGGATGTTTTCTGGGCCATGGAAATTTAAGAAGTCTAGAAAGTTACCTATCATTACTTACTTTGCTGTCAGAATGTAAAGAGATGGAAGATTTTCTCCTGGTCACCTTTGCAGAATTGCCGTGAGTGGCAGAGCTTCCTCTGGAGTGAAGGAAGAGGGACAGGGAGTTCTGAGAAGAAAGCTTCTGGGTCTGTCCTTCTTTGGCTTGCCTTACAGATGCAGACTGACTCAGTTTCAGAAATAACAGAGAGAACTCATTTAAGTGGGGGGGTGGGCAAGTGTTGATCACACTTCTCTTTCCATAGGGCAAATGTTAGGTGCTTTTTCTTATTTAATTATACTGGTATATTCTGAATTTTTTATGTTTGATTCTGTTTTTTCATTTGTTTTGGATTTCAGAGTAATTTTAGTGTGTATTTATGCTGTATGTTTATGGCTTATAAGTTGGTCTATTCCATATGTATTGTATATATAGTCTAATAGAGATATTTTTTAATTTTTAATTCATTATAATCTTAAGGATCTTTGTTAAGTGAGTAAAATGACTATTGCTGTTTTTGTGGTTTTGAGATTAGATGTATCTCATGTTTAATTTTTTTCCCCTGTCTTTTTATCTTTACTTCTTTGTTCTCTACATGGTGTGTTTAAACCCTTCTGCTCTCTTCACCTGAACACATCACTGTGACATCATCTTTGTGTTGATATTTATTGCACAGTACCACAAAACCTGCACCACACCTGGATGGGTAAGTGTCCTGTTCTTACTACCTAGGGTCGATTGTTGGGTGGCTAGCCATAAAGATAGATTGGACCATGGATGAGCTTTCCACAGGGAACTCTTGATGTCTGGGTTAATCTCTTGGAGCCAGGGGTGTTCCTTCAGAACTCCAGGGTGCAGTGGTTTGAGACCACACACCTCTTATGGTAAGGAAGGGGATTTTCACCTGTATTCATGCAGCTTGAGAGTCTCTGTCAGGACAGTTTGAGTATCAAGTGCAATCTGATGGTTATCAGACACTGTAGCCTAAATGCTGAAGAACCATTGCTTTAAAGGCAAAAAACTGAGGTCCAGTTTGAATAGTTTTTTCCTTTTATGAAGCAGATTTCAAGTTCTCATTCCCTTCTTGTTGCTTTTTACATCAAATCCTTGGATTTTATTTTCATATCTATGGACATGTCTTTTATAACATTTGTCTTAATTACTGTTCATAGCTTAATTATCAACCAACTATTTCATGAATTTTTATTGTGATAAGGGTGCACGTTGTCTTTGGACTGGTTATTTCCGGTTTTGAAGTAATTGAACAAATTGAAAATCTGAAAACTGATGCTGCCAGCAGACCTTATGCAGATGTGCGAGTTATTGACTGTGGAGTACTTGCTGCAAAATCAACCAAAGATGGTAAGAACTCTTTTGAGATAGAGGAAACTAGGATACAGGTGTCCAGCTTGTTGAAGACTGTAACTTAAATGGATTTCAATACTGAAAAATGCATATTCGTGCTCTAGCCATAGCCTTTGATTCCTGCCTATCATACTTAATATCCAAGCCATCAGCAAATCTTGTCAAATCCTACCTCTTATTACTTCCACCTGCTAACAGCCTGATCGCAAGCCCCAATGTCTTGTGCCTGGATTCTTGCAGTAGGTTTATACTTGTTCACCTTGCTTCTTCCATCTTTTCTCCCTTTTCATCTTTTCTGAGCAGCAGTGGCCCTCTGACGTCTTTGCTGATATCCTTGGCCCTCTATGATCTGTCCTTAACAACAACCAGAGAGATCCCTTGTGTGTTTCATATCCATGACACCCTTGCTCCAAGAGCTGCCTTCTCAACCAGCAAAAGCCAGAGTCTCTCCAGTGGTCTGTAAAGCAGCCCTTGATGGCCTGGCTCTCTGATGACTGACTTCCACCTCATTCATAGCCTTCCAGTCACATTGACCTTTACTCAGACGTGATAGTCACTCCAGTACATTGTGCAGACTTGCACTATTGGGACACTCTCATTAAGATATATCCAGCTGTACCTATAATGCATGAAATCTGTGCTCTTTAAATAATAAAAAACTGCACAATAAAGAAAAACCATATCTGCCTAGACTCTCTTACTTCCTTTTAGATCTATTCTTCTTCTTCCTTTTTTTTTTTTTTTTTCTTTTTTTAAGGTTTACTTATTTATTTGGAGGGTTACAGAGAGAGAGATCTTCCATCTGCTGGTTCGGTCCCCAAATGGCTGCAGTGGCTGGAACTGGGCCCATCTGAAGCCAGGAGTCAGGAGCTTCTTCCATGTTTACCATACTGGTGCAGGAGCTCAGGCACTTGAGCCATCTTCCACCGCTTTCTCAGGCCACCAGCAGCGAGCTGGATCAGAAGAAGAGCAGCCGGGACTTGAACCAGTACCGATACGGGATGCCTGTGCTGCAGGCATAGGTCTAGCCCACTATGCTGCACAGCTTCCATCCCTAGATCTGTTCTTAAGTGATGTCTTCTACTACCCCCTGCTCTCCCTATTTCCTTTACCTGGCTTTTTTTTTTTTTGTCTTAACTGTTATCATTTGTCTTATTATGCAATGATTTATTTTCTTATATGATCCAACAAGAATATAGGCTTCATGAGGACAAAAGCTTTGTTACCTTACAATCTTGCCAGCAATTATGTTATCAACTTGAAAAAATCCATTTAAGTACAATATTTAGTTTGCTAAAATAAACTAAAACATGCTTTAAAATATTGAATAATCACATTTTCTAGTCTGAAAGGTAGGCTCTGAAATCCACTACTAATATTTTTGTTAATATTTCTTCAAAGTTTTTGAGAAGAAAAGAAAGAAACCAACTCACTCAGAAGACTCGGATTCCTCTTCCAATTCCTCTTCCTCTTCAGAATCATCTTCAGAAAGTGAAATTGAACATGAGAGAAGCAGGAGGAGGAAACATAGGAGGAGGCCAAAAGTTAAACATTCTAAAAAAAGACGAAAGGAGGCAAGCAGTTCAGAAGAGCCAAGAAGTAAACATATAGTGAGCCCAAAAGGGTGAGTATGAACATTCAAGTAGTGTTAGCTGAAAAACAGATGAACACCCTGGAATAATGAGGAAAGTCCATGTATAGCTGTCAACTCAGTTTTATAACCTAGTGTTGAAAACAGATAGCATTTTTTGACTAATTCAGTTGAAATCTGGCAGATCAAGGAGTAGCTTAGGCATTTCATATCGACTATTTATGTATTTTCAGGTAAAGTAATTCCTGAACCTCAAGTTGGGATCATTTGGCAATTCCATATCAAAGTTACGCTGCTGAGTTTTTCACTGACTTAATGTTTTCTGTTCCCTTTGTGAAAATTGCATAACCCTTTCCAATGAGACTTGTAAGCTACCAGTAGTTTTGCATTATTTTTAATAGTGAATTGTATGTGCTTTTATTATTACAAAATGCAAGCAGTACATATCTTAATTGGCAACTTGGTTTGTCTTTTTAAGTTACTGTGAGAGGAGTGAGACCAATGGAAAAAGGTCAGTGGATTCAAGTACTAAAAGGGAAAAGCCCGTGGTCCGTCCAGAAGAGATTCCTCCAGTGCCTGAGAACCGGTTTTTACTGAGAAGAGATGTGCCTGTCGTCCCTGTGGAACCTGAACCGTGAGTGGACCTAGCCTGTGTTTCCCTGCTGGGTGTTGCCATCAGCTTATTGCGGTTTCACACTCATTTGCTGAGTTTGACCCCCTTTCAGGGCTTTTTGAGAGGTACTGTGGGAGACAGAGATTGCGGAATGACACGCACCCATCATTCTCCTGTTATGGCAGTAAAAGGCAGTTGGGCAAACTGGCTGGAAAAATTCTCATTGGAGTTCTAGGAAGATTCCATTACTGATCTCATGATTTTATTGCTCCCTTGACCTTTCATTAGAGGGGTGAGGTTTTTGGCTATCAGAAGAGAGAGTTCATTGAACTCTGTTCTAATGGAGTAATAAAAAATGTTCCCATTTGAATAGTGCAAAATTAATTGCATGGTAATTAGATATATAATTTAGTATCATAAATATATTGCTGTTAACTTGCTCAGTGATAACTTCCCTGCATTGGAAAAGCTAATGCATAGTTTTAGATTTAGTGCGCAAAATAGTATTTAATGTATTTTTTTTTTTTTAAGATTTATTTATTTATTTGAAAGTCAGAGTTACACAGAGAGAGGAGAGGCAGAGAGAGAGAGAGAGGTCTTCCATCCGATGGTTCACTCCCCAGTTGGCCACAATGGCCGGAGCTGCGCCGATCTGAAGCCAGGAGCCAGGAGCTTCTTCCGGGTCTCTCACGTGGGTGCGGGGGCCCAAGGATTTGGGCCATCTTCTACTGCTTTCCCAGGCCATAGCAGAGAGCTAGATTGAAAGTAGAGCAGCTGGGTCTAGAACTGGTGCCCACATGGGATGCCAGAGTGTTAACCCGCTGCGCCATAGTGCCGGCCCCAGTATTTAATGTATTTGTGTATTAAACTGAGTCTACAGTTAGTAAAAGAATATGTGCATAAACAGAAATACCATGTGGCTGGTGTAATTGATAAGTTCGCTGTGAAGAATTATCTTGAAACTGAGAGGTTCCCTAAGTGTCTTTGTTTATAATTGGGTCTCTACATGTAGTTACCACATAGTTCATTAAATACTTTTAAAGCCTGATATTGGCCGGCGCCGTGGCTCAACAGACTAATCCTCCACCTTGCGGTGCCAGCACACCGGGTTCTAGTCCCGGTTGGGGCACCGAATTCTGTCCTGGTTGCCCCTCTTCCAGGCCAGCTCTCTGCTGTGGCCTGGGAGTGCAGTGGAGGATGGTCCAAGTGCTTGGGCCCTGCACCCCATGGGAGACCAGGAGAAGCACCTGGCTCCTGCCATCGGATCAGTGCAGTGCGCCGGTCGCAGCGCACTGGCCGTGGTAGCCATTGGAGGGTGAACCAACGGCAAAGGAAGACCTTTCTCTCTGTCTCTCTCTCTCACTGTCCACTCTGCCTGTCAAAAATAAAAAAATTTAAAAAAAAAAGCCTGATATTGTCTGATTTTAAAAAGTATTGTGAAATGGTAAGCATCCTTAAATTAATAGCTTTAACATGATAATTACCTTTCTTTTTTTATAATTACAACACAAAATTGGTAGAAGTCAGCAAACTATGGTTCATGGACCAAATTTGGCCCACTGAGTGTTTTTTTTACAATCCATAGCTAAGCATGGTTTTTATATTTTCAGATGTTTGGGAGAGAAAAGTCAAGTGAAGAATAGTATTTTGTGACATGAAGATTGTTTGAAATTCAAATTTAGTATCCATAAATAAGGTCTTTTTTTTATCAAAAGGTTTTTTAAAATTTTTTAGAAAACTTTTATTTAATAAATATAAATTTCCATCGTACAACTTTTGGATTATAAATTAGAACAGTTTTTTCCCCCCATAACCTTTCTCCCACCCACAAACCATCCCATCTCGTACTCCCTTTCCCATCCTATTCTTCATTAAGATTCATTTTTAATTATCCTTATATACAGAAGATCAACGTAGTATATACTAAGTAAAGATTCAACAGGTCGTACCCACACAGACACACAAAGTATAAAGTACTGTTTGAAGACTAGTTTTACCATTAATTTGCATAGTATAACACATTAAGGACAGAGATCCTACATGGGGAACAAGTGCACGTGACTCCTGTTGTTGATATAACAGTTGACACTCTTATTTATGACGTCAGTAATCACCTGAGGCTCTTGTCATGAGCTGCCAAGGCTATGGAAGCCTCTTGAGTTCACAAACTCCAACCTTATTTAGACAAGGCCATAATCGAAGTAAAAGTTCTCTCTTCCCTTCAGAGAAAGGTACCTCCTTCTTTGAAGGCCCGTTCTTTCCACTGTGATCTCACTCCCAGAGATCTTTCATTCAGGTCATTTTTTGCCAGAGTGTCTTGGCTTTCCATGCCTGAGAAACTCTCATGGGCTTTCTAGCCAGATCTGAATGCCTTAAGGGCTGATTCTGAGACCAGAGTGCTGTTTAGGACATTTGCCATTCTTTGAGTCTGCTGTGTATCCCACTTCCCATGTTGGGTCGTTCTCTCCTTTTTAATTATATCAATTATTAGCAGACACTGGTGTTATCATAAATAAGGTCTTATTGAAACCTAGCCACATCCATTTGTTTACATATTTTCTTAGGCTGTTTGTCTGTGGCACTGTTAGTGCCTCACCCTGCCATAGGGTGCACAGTGGCATGATTAGAGCTCTTCAGTATTTCAAGTGTTACACATTGTGGCCATCTATAAAAATCTCATTACAGATCAGCATAACCTGATGAACAGCATTAACATTACCTGTTTTAATAGAGAATATTAGCTTGGGACCCTATATAATTGTTGTTCCTCACCTGCCCACCCTCCCATTCCATTCTTCTCAGTAGAATTGTCTTACAAAAAATGACAGTATTTTTTATTTTTACGTGTTGAATTTCATTAGTAAAACATATGTGGAAATTTTTGCTCTTGAAATTAGCTAGATGCAAAAAGACAAATACAAGGGGTCTTCAGAAAGTCTGTGAAATCTTTCAATTCAGTTTTTCTACAGACTTCCTGAAGTACCCAATTATCATACAATTTATTTATGTCAGGTTACCAGAAGATGGGGAGAAGGGGACTGGGGGTTAGTGTTTAATGAAGACAGTCTCTGGGGTCATCAGGTTCTAGAAAGGTAGTGGTGATGGTTGAACAGCATTGTGAGTATAATTAATACCACTCAATTACTCATTTAAAATGGCACATTTATGTTACATGTTTTACCACAATTGAAAAAAAAATTAAAATGCTTATTAACTGAATGCCTAACACATAGTATTTGCCCAATAAAAGCTGGCCAGCATGTTAATAATAATGACACCTAATAACCTGGAGTACAGAGACTTCCCATGCACAGAGGACTGTGTCACAAAAGTCATATTCTTAGAATTACTCACCCAGTAGGGCACAGATTCAAAGCATTGAAGGAGGACTGTAAAGTATACAGGACAGTGGGGGAGACACACTGCTAAAAATGGCACAGCAGTTAACACACCCACATCCCATATGAAAGTGCCTGCGTTTGAGTCCTCGTTCCATTTCTGATCCAGCTTCCCACTAATACATACCCTGGGAGGCAGGAGGTTGATGGCTCGAGCAGTTGAGTCCCTGCCACCCATGTGGGAGACTGAGATGGAGTTCTGGGCTTCTGGCTTCAGCCTGGCCCAGCTCTGACTTCAGCATGCTTTTGAGGAATGAACCAGGAGGATCTCTCTGTCTCTGTCTGTCTGTCTCTGTCTCTCTGTTGTTCAGCATTTCAAGTAAAAATAAATAAATAAATAATAAATGAGTAAATGCCAAAATACAGTTAAGCATCAGAAATATGAATACCTCAGTGTTCTCTTTGAACATCACTGTTTTGAAAGACAAGTTTTGTGTAAAGATAATATGCTTAAAAAGATAGATACAAGTATCATGAACTTGTATTTCTATCCAGTTGGCTAACTTATTTAAGTTTTGTCATTTAAAGGATTTGCTTAGAAAATGCGGTTATGTGGAATGTTGGACAAATTAAGTGCTTGTGTATTATAAGAGTGTAAATTTTGTATTCAAACATTGAGACAACTGCCTAGCATTTGCTTATTTTTAATTTCTATCACCATCTTTTTTAGGAAGATTCCTGATGTTGTACCTGTTGTGAATGATCAGAAACCATCAGTGTCCAAGTCTGGTCGGAAGATTAAAGGAAGGGGCACAATTGTAAGTGTTAAGAGTCTTCTGTTTCCAAATTACTTAACAGTAAAAAAATGTTTTTACCTATATAGACAAATCCTAGCTTTAGTTTTAGGTAGAATACAAAATCTGTTTAAGGAACTAGTTATATTTTCCAAAGTTAAGAAGTTGGAGATACTTCTGTTATATTAAAGTTTACTGCTGTGTTTAAATGGGTTTCATTAGGAAATGAAAAGATGAAACATTTAATGAGTCTTTTGAGCGACCTTAAGCTAATGCATGTGGCCATTAGGAATTTGAAGAGGCAGTTTCATGTGGGATTACAGGTGAATACTGTGTAATCCATTGTGTTTGAAGTAAATTCATACCATCCTTTTGTTACTTGAATAATTCCCTTTGATGGGATCTCAGATTGGATTTTGTAGTCTAACTCTGTGCTATAAGACTGTAATATAGAAGCATTTTAAAAATGGCTGTTTCTTTCTTTGTTTCTGAAGCGCTATCACACACCTCCAAGGTCAAGGTCCTGCTCTGAATCAGATGACGATGACAGCAGTGAAACTCCTCCACACTGGAAAGCAGAAATGCAGCGGTTGAGGGCGTACAGGCCACCAAGTGGAGAGAAGTGGAGTAAAGGAGATAAGTAAGAGCTTTGAGTACAAGCACCAGCCTGTGTCTGCTGCTTTTTCTGTGCTCTGGGACTAGAGATTAATTCTGGATTTTTCATTAATGATTTACAGTCAGAATTAGAATGTGCCCAAAGGGAATGCATTTGAAAATACTTGGTGATGTTGTTGATAACCCCCTCACAGAAACTAAAAACCTATTCACTCTTTTGAAGTTCTCTTACTCAATTTTAGAAATAGTCAGGTTTTGTTTTTTTTTTTTTTTTTGTGACAGGCAGAGTTAGACAGTGAGAGAGAGAGACAGAGAGAAAGGTCTTCTTTCTGTTGGTTCACCCCCCAAATGGCCGCTACGGATGGCGCACTGCACCCATCTGAAGCCAGGAGCCAGGTGCTTCCTCCCGGTCTCCCATGTGGGTACAGGGCCCAAGCACTAGGGCCATCTTCCACTGCCTTCCCGGGCCACAGCAGAGAGCTGGACTGGAAGAGAAGCAACTGGGACAGAACCTGACACCCCAACTGGGATTAGAACCGGGGTGCTGGCGCCGCAGGTGGAGGATTAGCCTAGTGAGCTGCAGCGCTGGCCAGTAGTCAGGATTTAAAAGTTATTTAGCAGATTTTTTCCTAGCCAGGTGTGTTAGTGATGAATCAGATAATAGACAGATAGGAGAACCTGTTCCCAGTTGCTTCTTCAGAAAGGTCCACTCTCTTACCGTCAGGGACACCCCACAGTTGAATGGCTATTTTAGGAATGGGGCTGGCCCCAGAATAGCTGGTGAAACATACCTCAGTGGGGCCCTATGTAATCCTTCATGGTAGAATTTTCTTTTTCCCTGGGGTGAAATTGGAAAGAGGAAGAGATGTCCATGAGCTATGGGGAAGTGGCTTAGACTCTGATGCTGAGGACTCCCAGGTAATGTTTACATCTGTTGTCATGAATTTTCTTCTTCAATTTTTGTTTTAAGTAGTTTAACTACAATTTAGGGATAAATCGTGATCACCTCTGTGAAGCACAGAGAAAATAAGACATACTAGCTTCACAAGAGAAAGAGGCTTCTCTTAAAACATGATTCAGGCACCACTCTTGTTTCTGGAGATCAACAAAATTGTCTGGGAACTCAGTCTTACTATCCCTCAAAAAAAAAATCTCTTGGAGGCAGAGGGTTATAAGCAGATCCCAGCCACGAGCTCAGTATGTAGTCAGTGCTTTTGTGATGAGTTGTTTTGGCTTTCTAAAACATTTTCCTACTAAGTTTGAATTCTTTGCTTAGCTTTTAAAAAGAATTGTTTTGTAAGTGAATCTCTTCAGTGTGTGTCTCTGAAAGTATCAGATCAAGAGAAGGCCTTAACTGATTCCTGCTTCCTATGTGCTAATGATGTTGGTGATGTCAAGTACTCTGTTAATAAGAGATGTGTTTTAAGGCATTGAAAACTTGCTTATAAGTAACTGCATATTGTGTCCTTTTCTATAGGTTAAGTGACCCCTGCTCAAGCCGATGGGATGACAGAAGCTTGTCCCAGAGATCCCGATCATGGTCCTATAACGGTTATTATTCTGACATTAGTACAGCAAGACACTCTGATGGTCACCATAAAAAACGCAGAAAAGAGAAAAAAGTCAAGCATAAGAAGAAAACAAAAAAGCAGAAACACTGCAGAAGACACAAACAGACGAAGAAAAGGAGGATTGTTGTACCATCTGACATAGAGTCCTCCAGGTCTTCCACTCGACGAATGAAATCCTCTTGTGACAGAGAAAGGCGGTCTCGTTCCTCTTCTTTATCATCTCATCGCTCGTCAAAGAGGGACTGGTCCAAATCTGATAAGGATGACCAGAGCTCCTCGACCCATTCCAGCAGAGACTCCTACAGATCGAAATCTCACTCACGATCCTACTCTAGAGGAAGCTCAAGATCAAGGACTGCATCAAAGTCCTCATCACGTTCTCCAAGTAAATCCAAGTCCAGATCCAGTTCCAAGTCAGAGCACCAAAGGACAGCCTCCAAGTCACCAAGGAGAACAGTTTCTCAATTAAGTGAAAACAAACCAGTTAAAACAGAACCTTTAAGAGCAACAGTGCCACCAAATGAAAACGTTGTGGTGCAGCCAGTGGTGGCGGAAAATATTCCTGTAATACCATTGAGTGACAGTCCCCCTCCTTCAAGGTGGAAGCCTGGACAGAAGCCCTGGAAGCCATCTTATGAGCGAATTCAGGAAATGAAAGCTAAAACAACCCATTTGCTGCCCATACAGAGCACTTATAGCTTAGCAAATATTAAAGAGACTGGTAGTTCATTATCCTACCATAAAAGAGAAAAGAATTCTGAAAGCGATCGGAGTGCTTATTCGAAATACAGTGATAGAAGTTCAGAAAGTTCGCCAGGGTCCAGGAGCAGGTCTTCTAGGAGTAGATCGTATTCCAGATCATACACCAGGTCACGTAGTCCAGCTAGTTCACCTTCAAGGTCCAGATCCCCATCATCTAGATCTCATTCACGAAGTAAGTACAGTGATCATTCACGGTGTAGCAGATCATCTTCATACACTTCTGTTAGCAGTGAGGACAGAAGACGAGCCAAGAGGAAATTCAGATCCAATGGGAAAAGACACACTTCACATAAAAGGTACAGCAGCAGCTCTGAAAAGACACTTGGCAATAAATATATCAGAGGCAGAAACAAATCCTCGCGTCAGAGAAAGTATAGTGAAAGTAGGTCATCTTTAGATTATTCTTCAGACAGTGAGCAGTCAAGTGTTCACGCTGCACAGTCAGCCCAGGACAAAGAGAAAAAGGGCAAAATGGAAATAGCCACTAATAAACAAAAAAACAGAGATGAAGAGAAATCTAAGCCCGAGCGAGAATGCTCTCGCTCAAAAAAAAGGACCTTGAAAGAGAATGTTTCTGACCACGTTAGAAATGGCAGCAAGCCCAAAAGGAAGAATTATGCTGGGAGCAAATGGGACTCGGAGTCTAATTCAGAGCGAGATGTAACCAGAAAGAGTAAGAACGACTCCCGGCCGTCTTCTGATAAGGAAGAAGGGGAGGCCACATCAGATTCTGAATCTGAGGTGAGCGAAGTTCACATCAAAGCCAAACCCACAACAAAGTCTTCAGCAAACACCTCACTGCCTGACGGTAATGGTGTTTGGAAACCAAGCAAACAGCGATCGTCAACTTCTGATTCTGACGACTCCTATTCCGATTCAGAAAACAATAAAGGAAAGGCACGGAAGCATAAGCGTGGCTCAAAGGAAAATCTTAAAAGGGAACACACCAGAAAACTGAAAGAGAAATTGAAAGGGAAAAAAGAGAAAAAGCACAAGGCTCCAAAGCGAAAACAAGCATTTCACTGGCAGCCTCCACTAGAATTTGGTGAAGAGGAGGAAGAGGAGATTAATGAAAAGCAAGTTACCCAGGAGTCCGAAGAGAAAAAACACGTTTGTGACAACAGCGAAACCATAAAAGATAATCCTCCGAAAACTGAGAAATCCTGTGATGAGGGCAGCCTTTCAGGTAACTGTGGCACGGTGGCTGCTGCATCTGATCGTGACCGGCTTACTAAAGATGACAGCAAACCCAGCGTTTCTCCCAGTGCTGGAACTGCGGAGGGAAATGCAGCCAGTCCTCCCCCAGACATGCAGCAGAGTGAGAGAAGTGTCCCGAGCGGCGTGGAGGACGTGCTTCAAACAGACGACAACATGGAGATTTGCACACCTGAGCGGAGTTCCCCAGCCAAGGGAGAGGGGGCTTCCCCTCTGGGAGACCCAGGGCTGGCCAGCCCAGAGAGAAGCGCTGTTCTGAAGCAGGATGTGCAGAGGGATCATGCTGAAGCAGAGGGGGTGAAAGAGGAAAGCAGCATGTCTGAAAGCAAAGCGGTGGGGGAGGCAGAGAAACAGGACAGCAGCTGTGCCGCTTTGGGCAGCGCAGCAGAAAAGACTGGCAAGAAGGAGGAGGCCGAGAAAAGCCAGGCCAACCTCCCGGATAACAAATGGAAGCCCTTGCAAGGCGTGGGCAACGTGCTAGCACCTACTGCTATGACTTCCAGTGCCATGGATGTTAAAACATTGACTGCTGTGCCTGAAACGAAGCCGCAGGGCTTGAGAATAGAAATTAAGAGCAAAAATAAAGTTCGCCCTGGGTCTCTCTTTGATGAAGTAAGAAAGACAGCCCGCTTAAACCGGAGGCCGAGAAATCAAGAGAGTTCAAGTGATGAGCAGACGCCCAGTCGGGATGGTGATAGCCAGTCAAGGAGCCCAAGCAGATCTCGAAGTCAGTCGGAACCCCAATCAAGGCACAGGACAAGGTCTGTCTCCTACAGTCACTCAAGAAGTCGATCAAGAAGTTCCACGTCTTCTTATCGGTGAGCAGATTCTCTTTCCTTTTTTCTCCTCAGGAAAGTCTGTTATTATTTAGCTTGGAAGAAAGTCGGAGTTGGAGACAAGATCACTATTTCCACATATCTGAACGGGAATGAGAAGTGTTGTTCTATGTGACCCAGGGAGGAGATTGAGGACGTGGGGAGTAGGGATTTCAGAAGCAGACACTAGAGCTTAGTTTTGAAAGCCTTCGCTGTGCAATCCAGCTCTCTAGCAGTAGAAGTGAATTGCCATGACAGGTGGCAGGTTTTCTGTCTTTAAAGGAGTGAGCCTGCTTGCTTTGGCAATCAAAGCAATCCTGAATTTACAGAACATGCAGGATTTAGAGTTCACTAATCCAGATGTTCATCCTTTTTTTTTTTTTTTTTAAGATGTATTTATTTATTTGAAAGGCAGAGTTACAGAGAAAGGAGAGACACAGAAAGAGAGAGGAGAGATCTTCCATCCGCTGGTTTACTCCCCAAATGGCCACAATTAGGGTGGTCCAGGCCGAAGCATGGAGCCAGAAGCTTCTTCAGGTCTCTTACGAGGGTACAAGGACCCAAGGATTTGGGCCATTTTCCTTTGCTTTCCCAGGAGCATTAGCAAGAAACTTGATGGGAAGTGAGGCAGCTGGGACTCAAACTGGCACCCATATGGGATGCTGGCGCTGCAGGCCATGACTTTAACGCACTGCACCACAGTGCCAGCCCCCAGCTATTCGTCTTTGGGTTGCTTGGTGTTGTTAAAGTCGCATCTGTCATCAGTATAGATTAGACAGTTCAGCACGTGACAAAACCCAAACAAAACAGGTGGTGGTGGCAAGTAGTTGTTTTGTGTTCTTTTCTGTTTTTCCCTTTCCTTTTTTTTTTTTTTTTTTTTTTAAGATGTATGTGTTTACTTGAAAGGCAGAGCTAGAGAGAAGGAAGAGAGATTGACCTTCCATATACTGGTTCATTCCCAAAATGACTACAGCTGCTACTTCAGGGCTGGGCTGAAACCAGGAGCCAGGAGCTTAATCCAGGTCTCCCACATGGGTAGCAGGGGCCCAGGTCCTTGGACCATCTTGCACTGCTTTCCCAGGTGCATCAGCAGGAAGATGGATCAGAAGTGGAACAGCAGCCAGGACTCGAACCAGTGCTTATATGAGATGGCAGTGTCATGGGCGGCTATTTAACCTTCTGCTCCACAACACCGGCCCTGCATTCTGTCCCTTGAAAACAGCTCATGGTTTTACCTAATTCTTAACTACTCATATCCCTGGTTAAATTGTACTTTTAATCAGTTGGATTTAAAATACAGTAAGAATCATTTACTAGCTTTTTCCTAATCTGGACTTATTAAAAAAGGAGCTACCACGAGCCATCTGTGGTAACTGTCTCCCATTCACTTCTCAGTAGCTTGCTTGCTGTCTCCTGTGCCTTCCCGCCCCACGTCTTACCCAGCTGACAGAGGTTTTCAGGTGCTTCTGCAAGGCCCTCATCCTTTTGGAAGGCTCTGCTAGCACTTCTCATACCTCTCAGACCACTTTATGCCTTGTTAGTTGGCTCTTCTTCCTGCCTAGACCCCAATAGCCCCAGAAAGCTGGTGAGTCCTGGCCCTTGTCTCTCTGGGCTCCTATTGCTCAAAGCAGTTGCCTGCTCTGGTCTGCTTACCATTTATACCCAGTCAGCCTGGAGCTGTTGGTGCTGCTGGCCACCTTCCTCTTAGCTTTCTTACGCCTGCCTTTGGAGTGGGTGGTATTTAATTTTATAAATGAAGACAGTGAGACATAGAAAGACTAAGGAATTTCTCTAAGCTATGCAGCTAACTTGGTAGTAGGCTGCGATGGCTAAGCCTGGACACTGCCCAACTTAACTTTCCTTTTTGGTTGCCTGCCTGGGCCTCACCCCCCTACGAGGCTGTGAAGTCTATGGAGTCAGGAATTGCAGTCACATCACAAGGTCTGGCTCTGTAATGTTGGGTTGAGTAAATGACTAGAATCTTTTTAAAACATGATGTGTTCGTTCTCAGGCAGACCCACTAGAAGCAGGCCATGGCTTCCAAAACCTAAGTGCATACTGAGTCAGACCTACCACGCTGCTCCTCACAGAGCTCTTCCCGACTGCCTGGCCCTGTTCCTGAAGGACTTGGCTAAAGCAGCGGGGGGCGGGGGGAACCAAGGGAGTGCTTCCTTTCTACATTTATTTTATTAGATATAAATAATAAATGATTAAGGTGTTTTTAGAAACCAGATATGGGGGCTGGCGCCATGGCTCACTTGGTTAATCCTCTGCCTGCGGCGCCAGCATCCCATACGGGCACCAGTTCGTATCCTGGCTGCTCCTCTTCTGATCCAGCTCTCTGCTATGGCCTGGGAAAGCAGTGGAGGATGGCCCAGTTGTTTGGGCCCCTGCACCCACTTGGGAAACCAGGAAGAAGCACCTGGATCCTGGCTTCGGATCGGCGCAGCTCCGGCCATTGCAGCCATTTGGGGAATGAACCAATGGAAGGAAGACCTTTCTGTCTCTCTCTCTCTCTCTCTCTCTCTCTCACTCTCTCACTGTCTGTAACTCTACCTGTCAAATAAATAAATAAAATCTTTAAAAAAAACAGATATGAAAAGGCTTTGATGAACCAGTGAAATCTATTGTAGACTACCGTTATGCTAAACTTGTTAGAATTTCATTGTGTTTATAGTTTTAACACAGATGTTTCTATCCTTGTGGGAGGTTATTTTTGCATATTTTAGAACTTTCTAAAAATAAAATCATTTAAATGTATAGATGTTCTCCATTTGTGTTTTTCACCCAACTTTGTGCTCTAGAGAGTATGTCTCTGTTGATACACATAGCTGTGGTTCATTTTCCTGCTTTAGAATCTGTCGTCATAAGTCTGTGCCTTACCCCATTCTACCATTCCTGGAGATTTGACTCCTTTCCTCTTTCAGTGTTACAAATAAGGCTCCTATCAGGATACCTGTACCAGCTTTTATTTCATTCTGTTTGCTTGAAACCGTGCTGGTTTCTAGGTTGCCTCCTCATCTCTCACCTCATAGCCACCGTGAGGAGTTTGAGACAGCTTTCCTGTGGGAGTGTCTTCCTTCCCTGCACTGCCAGCAACAGATTTGAACTGTAGATAAATTACTGTAGTTACGTGGTTTCGCTCGTGTTAACTGTAGGTCAAGAAGCTACTCCAGAAGTCGGAGCCGAGGGTGGTACAGCAGAGGCCGAAGCAGAAGCCGGAGCAGTTCCTATCGCAGTTACAAAAGCCACAGGTGAGCTGTGCCCTGCCCGCACCGTGGTCTGCAGCTCATCTGCACTCTCAGGGCTGTGCAGGTGCCGTGGGGGAGCTGGGGAGAAGAGCCCTGTGTCATTGACTGGCCTGTTTTCTCACCTAGCTCTTCCTGCTGTTGCCGGGACGGGATCTTACCAGAGTGAGGAATGCTAGCGAGAGGCTCATGCTTAGCCTGAGTTCCCCTCCGCAGTCACCTCTTGACTGAAAACAGAAATACTTCTTTAAGTTTTTGAATTCCAGCAGCCCACAGGCAGTTACTATGTGGCCTTTGTATTAAGAGTTACCAGGCATTGTTTATTGGTCAGGATAGGAAGATGGTCCAGAGGCCCTGAGAGGAGGAAGTGAGGTAGAGGTGACCCCAGCTGCCACTTCCCCGGCTTCTTTCCCTCATTGGCCTCTGAGGTGTTTGCCACTGTGTCCTGCCCCTGCAGACTTCCCTCTCCCCGCCTAGCCTCCCCCAGGACTTCCTTTATGTACATCCTTATGTAGGCTTTTTTAAAAAATCCAATAAATCTTTCATGTGAAAACAAATACATAGCTGTGGGATTGTGCTGCATTTGCACTTTCATGGACAAGTGTCTAGATGTTTGATAGAGCCTGTTTTGCCCTGACCCATAAGATGACGCTCCTTCATGTGATTCATTCTAGGACGTCCAGCAGGAGCCGATCTAGGAGCAGCTCGTATGATCCCCACAGTCGGTCCAGGTACGCACAGGGGTTAGGGAACCTCCTGCGGGGGCACAATGAAAAGGCCTAGTGTTACAAATTCTTACTTGAAAGTGTTACGTGTCATTGATTAGCTTAAATGCATGTATTTGTCTCCTGAAATCATACCCCTTCTGAATGAAGTCTTTTTGACAGTTTTTGTCTGTTGGACCATGGTGTTGCACTGTCAAAAATGACAGTGTCAGATTGTAATGACAGGTGTTCATTGAATAAAACTGACTGTTAACTCCAAGATTCAGTGAGAAACTGAGTCAGTTAACATTTTTCTATGTACCATGTAAGTCTCATGTGGGCACTTGTTCAGTGTTTCCAGTACTTGCTATGCAGCTCTTCCCACACTGTCAGATAGTGCCCGTGTTGTAAGCTAGGACCCTCTTCAAATCCTAAAAAGACATGCAACCTATGAATGTTGGAATGGGAAAATATAATGTATGCTGTTGTTGTTAAAGCAGGTCCTATACTTACGACAGCTACTATAGCAGGAGTCGGAGTCGGAGTCGAAGTCAGAGGAGTGACAGTTACCACCGAAGCAGAAGTTACAACAGGCGGTCCAGGTAGGTCTCCCTCTTAGGGCTCTGTAAGCCACTGTGGGTGCTTATTGTGAAGTGCTGACCTGATGGTTGTAGCCTGAAAACAGAAATCCTTCTTTAAGTTTTTGAATTCCAGCAGCCCACATGTGGCCTTTGTATTAAGAGTTACCAGGCATTGTTTATTGGTAATTGTTATTCCGACTTGAGGTTTTCAGTATTCACATGTCTGCAGACAGATATCTTTTTTGGAAGGAATTGGGGGGGCACCCAAACCATGACCCACTTCCTTAAATAGGGCCACTTGCTCAAAATAGCCAATTTGTCACTTTATGAAGTATCATAATTATTCACATCAGCAGTAGGATTGAGGTTTATATCTCAGTTATTTTGGAAGATGCATGTATGTATTACATGTTTTAGGTAACATAGTTTGGTTACTGCAGAAGTTGTTACGGTAACCTGCCTGATGCCCCTGTCTGGTGGCTTCTGGTCTTATCCTCCCCCACACATGGCAGCGACAGTGATACTTGTAAAATCCCTGAGCTCTGGACACCCTTCACGGGCTCCCCACTGCCTCCAGTCGGGTCTCAGCTTCTCAGCATCACGTGCATTTACCCACTCCAGCTTGGACTCTTCCTGGCCCCCCTCTTTTTTTTTTTTTTAAGATTTATTTATTTGAAAGAGAGAAGGAGAGGCAGAGAGAGAGAGAGGTCTTCCATCTGCTGGTTCACTCCCCAACTGGGTGCAACAGCTGGAACTGCACCGATCCAAAGCCAGGAGCCAGGAGCTTCTTTTGAGTCTCCTACATGGGTGCCTGGGCCCAAAGGCTTGGGCCATCTTCTGCTGCTTTCCCAGGACATAGCAGAGAGCTGGATCAGAAGTGGAACAGCTGGGACTCAAACCGGTGCTATAGGGGATGCCGGCCATGCAGGTGGCGGCTTTACCTGCTGTGCCACAGCAGTGGCCTCCCTGCCCCCCTCCTTTAATGTGGGCCCTTTGCCTGGAGGCACAGAAGCGCGCTCCACCATCTCCCCTTTAGCTTCTTGAAATCAACGATTCCCACCTACCTTGCAGGTCTCTGCTGTAACACACTGCCCCAGAAAGGCCTCTGACCACCAGTCCTGAGCTCCCTCCCTCCCTCCCAGTGCCTCTGAGTCAGCCTTTGCTCCTGCTGGGCTCGCATTGTCCCTGACTGACTTGTCTGGCCACTGTTATACCCTTGAGTCCCCGAGAAACATGCTTGTCTACTGGGGTTTTTGGGGGAGGGGGCAGAGGAAGGGCACCCACAAAATAACTGACTGGTGGCCAGCATCCCAGTGGCCTTGTTCATACACAGACCCATTCCCACCCCTTGTTGGGCCGCATTTTGGTTTCTGTGCCTTTAATGAAACTATGCATGTACTGTTAACATGGAAATTATTCTGCTCATTTGCACAAATGGACTCCAAGTAAATTTCCCAAGATATTTATTTTATTGTAACCTTGATACTGTTGTCACTTAAAACATCCTGGAGAAGTTCATGGTTCCTGTGCTGAGTGCCCCTCTTGCCCCCCTTCGTGCTCTGCTGTGCAGTGGTGTTTTCAAGCCACTCAAATCCGAGAAGAAATTGCCTGAGGAATTGAAAGGATTGATGGTTAGTGCTCGCTTCAGCAGCACATGTACAAAAATAGGATTGACGGTTAAAAGATTTTCATGTGTTTCGTTTGTGTTGTGTTGTTACACAGGAGTTGTAGATCTTATGGCTCTGACAGTGAAAGTGACCGAAGTTACTCTCATCACCGGAGCCCCAGTGAAAGCAGCAGATACAGTTGAAAACGTCTGTTTTATGATACAAATTCTAACTTTATTTGTAAATATCTGGTAACTTAAAAGTTTGAGAAACTTCATGGAAGTCTGTTGTTCTATTTCAATATTAGAGGCGAATTTCAGAGGTAGACACTTCTTGTTATTTACATCTGCACAGAAGAATTTAAAATACAGGTATCTCCTAGAACTATTTTTATGCCACATTTTACAGTAGCCAACTATGGAAGTGAATTTCCTTTTCTTGAATCAAGAAATCGTGAAATGTACCAAGTATAATTTGCAATATTATCTTAGGTAGACTTTCTCTCCATCTCTTGTATTCCTTAGAATACAGATGCGTTTTGCCCGTTTTTCAGGTTTTAGCATATAAGCTGCCAAGCGTAGGACTGAGAAGAACAGTTATACCATGTCCTCCCAAAACAGCCCCCGGGGTCAGCGCCCAGAGCGAGGAGCACACAGCAGGGGCTCTGGGCTTCTTCACTCCCTCCTCACTGCTTAGCAGTCTCAGAGGATCAGGGGTGCGGTCATCGTGCTGCCCCGGTTGGCCTTCCCACTCAGGCTGTGGGCGAGGCTGCGCAGAGTAAGTCGGCCTTAACTAGACATACGTGCAACGTCTCTGAGGACTTACTGTTTTATGTGCTTTTTACCAGATACTATCACAAGTTTGGGTTGGAAAACATCCTCTTCCAGTTCATGCTTTGGTGCTTGGTACCTTCGGGTGCCCCGGGAGCATTACTCTTGTATACTGTACGTCAGAGTTCATCAGACACAAAGGGGAGGTTTTTTTTATTCACTGGCACCAAAAATGGTTTCTTCTGAGCTGTCTTCACTGTGACAGTTTGGGGCGCTGTGGTTTGGTTCTCCCCTGAGCAGGTAAGATTGGCGGTAGGGAGTGTGGCCACTCAGGTCTGCTGCCTGTCTGTGCTCCTGGAAGAGTGGGCTGAGAGTGCACATCAAAGCAACAGCACTAGCGAAGTGCCACCTCGTGGAGTTTGCAGGCCTTTCCTCTTCAGTCTGTCGAGGAAGGGACACACCGCCTCAGCAGTTCCTGCTGTCACCAGTGCGGTTTTCCTGATCCACCACTGCTCCCAGCCAGGGACGCCTTGCCTGACCCCCGTGCACCCAGGAGCAGAGCGGGCAGGGTGCGGTGGTCCTTACGTATCTTCATGTCTTTGGGCGGGGCCTCCAGAAATAAGTTGCCCTGTAAAATGTAGTGTATGTGTGGTTTTTTACTCTTCAGTACTCTTCAGTGTTTTGTCCCCAAGTGTACTTAATCACCTTAGTGCCAGTTTGATGCAGTTATGCAGAAGAAATTTATGTGGATGTTTGACACAACCTCGGCACCATTCCGCCCCAGGCCTTGCTGGGGAACACTAGGGAAGTAGAAGAGAACCCTCTGGGCCGGGGGTGGGCTGACAGCCCTTGACGGATGGAAGGGTGACTGTCACCCGGACAACGAATGTAAACAGGGTTAGGTGGGCAGTTGCTTGCCAAGTCGCCGAAGACTTAAGTTGGAAAGCAGGACTGAGTCAGAGGGTACTTGAGGGCACGCAGGTCAGAGTCTGACTCACCTGCAGGGTTTTCAGAAGTCGCCTGCGGAGACACTTGCTTTACCCCTATTCGGTGGGAAGACAGGTGTTCAGAACCCAAACAGAAACGCCAAATCTAATCAGGTGAGCTAAAGTTACTCCTGGGCAGTGTATTAGCTTTTTGTTGCTCTATGAGGAATTGCCCAAAGTGCAACAGTTCAGAACAGCACCCATTTATTAGCTCACAGTTGTGTATCTCTTGGGTTTGGCATGGGATGGCTGGAGTCCCTCTGCTCAGGCTCCCACAGGGTGGAAAGCCAGGGTTGGCGGGCAGCCTTCCTTTATGGAGGCACTGGGCAAGAATCGCTTTCCAGACTCATTCAGGTCGCTGGCAGAACTTAGTTCTCTGCTGGCTGGCAGTCGGGGCGTGGAGCGGTTCTGGGCCCCCCAGAGCTGCCTGCATCCCTGCTGCTGTGCTCCCCTCCAGCCCTGCTGGAAATCATGCTCCACATCCCTTTCCTCTCTGTTTTCAGGTTCCATGCCATTAGCTCAAACCACAGAGGTCATCTGTTTTAAGGTCAGTCGTGCCATAGAACATAACGTAATTGCAGGAAAGAGCTCATCCTTCTCACAGGTTCTGGGGATTGGTGCATGGAACGGGTGAGGGGCACTGCGGAATTCCCCACAGGCAGTAACTGCCCGTCTCGGCTGCGCTGGGACCTCACCCTACAAAAGAGGGCCCTGGAAGCCTCTTTGTTTCTGCAGAGGGGAAGGCTGGCCCTCAGCTGCAGCGGCCACTTGTGTTGACTGACATGAACTGCAGGAACAGCTTCTTCCAAAAGGCGATTGTTCTGCATTGTGAAGTTATTTTTTAATAAAACTGAATTATGTTGTGTATTGTGCGTAATAGAAAATGCATTATTGGACTGTTTTTGTAATGTCCTGTTTACTGATGAAATAGCCGGTATTGTTCAAAAACTAGAAAATACTTTCGTACATATTAGCAATGTCTACTTTGTATACACTTCACTTCAGCTTCCCCAAGACTTGAAAGGGGACCTTGTAGAAATTAAAGTATTTGGTCCAACTCTTTGCATGTTTCATTTTTCTTTAATCACCCACACTTCGAATAGTCTTTTTGAAGCGGCAGAACCCACATAGGGTTCTTTGCCGACCCAGCCCGTGGAGAGGCCTCCTGTCTAGCTGAGTGTCAGTGGCGGGGGCAGGCAGAGCTGGGAGCCTACACGATGAGCACTAAAGGCGCCTGGGCCTCCTGCCCCTGGACACCAGCTTTCCTGCAGGCTTTGTTGGCACCTGCTGATGTGACCTGCATCCAGGTTTCTCTTGAGGGAGGACCTGGTCCCTTCCCATCTGTGAGCTGCTGCCGAGGGACAGTCAATTTGCCAGGCTCCTCTTCCACGCCTGATGGCACCTCACCAGGCACACGTCAACAGAGACAACACTGGGATGGTATTTTTAGCATGCACACGAGAGCTTGCCGAGCAAATACAGTGAACTTTTGTCTCCTTGGGGCTCAAAGGAGTGTGTCCTGTCTCAGTGAACACAGTCTGGACTGGTTTTGTGGCACAGTGGGTTAAGCCACTGCTTGCAACACTGGCATCCCATTATCAGAGTGCTGGTTTAAGGCCCGGCTGTTCCTCTTCCAATCCAGCTTCCTGCTAACTTGCCTGGGAAGGCAGTGGATGATGGCCCAAGTATGTGGGCCCATATCACCTGGAAGGCCAGGATGGAGTTCTGGGCTCTTGGCTTCAACCTGAGCCATTGTGGCCATTGGAGGAGTGAACCAGCAGATGGAATGGATCTCTCTCTTGGTCTGCCTTTCAAGTAAATCAGTCTTAAAAAATACAATTTTAATTTTTTTTTTTAAATTTGTGAACCAGCACCCATATGGGATGCCAGCACCACAGGCAGAGGCTTAGACTACTGCACAGTGCTGGCCCTTAACATATGGACTCTAAGATGACGCCAGTCTTTGCCGTGAGGAAATCCCCTGATGAAGTTCCATATTTTCCAGGGAGTGCTAGGATCCTGAGCATTATTGTGATACTGATGAGCTGGGGCAATACCGAATTCAATGTGTCAGGGGCCGTGGTCTTGACTTTGGTGAATGATCTAGGCATTGCAGAGGAAATAAAAGTTAAGGAAAACACCCTTGCAAGAGACTGAAGATGGCCCTGCCACTGGGAGCGGACAGGGACTTTAGCGGACCGGACTTTAGCACAAGGAATCGCGTCCGCTGCCGCCCGGAGGCGAGAGCTGTGGGAGTGCTGCGCGCAGAGCAGTGCTGTGATGCCGTGAAGGCTGCAGCGTCTCAGGAGCCCAGAGCTGGGCGCGGAGAGCACATCTGTTCACCTCAGTGCTGTGTGCACACCCAGTCCTGCAAGGTCTCGGTGCAAGGCAGAGGCAGTGCTCCCCGAGTCAGAAGGCCCCTGGTGGGCGCCAAGTTTGGGGCTGTGGACAAGCACTTGGGCCTCTTGGAGACCCCAGCCCCACTATGCACCATCTACATAGTCCATCAAAGCTCCAGCTTCATTGGTTCAGCTGCATTCACAGCTGCAGAACCCAGGCTAGCCAAGAGAGGGGTCATCTGCAACCATCCTAGATCCATGAGGCCATCAGGATACAACAGAGTGGCCACATTGTGCCTGCCATGCTCCAATGTGGCTAGTAAGTCAGACTGTCCACTTAGCTCACTGGCCCAGCAAGAAGGCACATGTGACCGGCGTAACCAGATAAGATAGATGACCCTGGGTGCCCATCCCTTCCCAGACCAGCTTAGAGATGAGGCTACCAGAGGGCCTGGCCCAGCCCCAGGGCCTCTGGCAACTAAAATCTATTACAGGCCAGGTGCCCAAAGGCAGCTCAACAAAGACCTGCTGACCTCCCTGTCCCCTGCCTAATTTGATTTTACTTTGGAAAAAATAGGACGTTTGGGCAAAGGGCCAGAGCCAGACTGCTTGGGTTCAAGTTGACCCTGCTACGTCCCAGTTGGGTAACACAGTAAGGCAATTTGCTTAACCTCTCCATAACTGAGCCCCTCACCTGAAATGCGGGGTGCTAGGGACTCCTCCTTCCTGGAAGCATGGTGGATTTAGTGCTTAGAATCAAACATGGCGGAGTAGTTTGGGGTGACGGCCCCTAGGAGGAGGGAAGGAGCCCCCCACCCCGGGTTCGTGTGGAGGGCCAGGCTCAGTCACTAGTGAGGGGCCCAGGGTCCCTTGAACCAACAGGGTGGGAGCAGATCCTAGAAGCTGCCAGGGAGGCCTCCAATGCCAAGACTGTGATGTTTGCACTGGGAGAGGGAACCAGGCAACCTGCTGGTTTGCATTAGGCCCCCACCCATGGGCAGCTGCAGTCTATTAGTGCTGGGCTTAGCAGAGGCAGGACGCACACAGCTGCAATGCCCACTCCCGCCACAACCCGCACCCAGCAGATGTGTGCTCCCTCTCTCCACAGGGAGCTGCATCAGCACCTAGTGGGTGGCTATGGACCCCACGCTGGGGGAGCTGCCTGGCCCTGTATCTTCTGCTCTCTTCCTCCCCCAGCTCAGTTACACACAGCTCCACGCCCCGCAGGGAAGCCAGGTCCTGCCCCGAGCTCTCCCTGACACACACACCTGGCTGCTGCTGCTCTTTCCAGGTTCAGTGGGGGTGAATCTCATTTCCCTAGTCGGGGGACACCCTCAGCACAGGGTGGGTCTGTGGAGCTAAACAGATCAGGACGTTGTGGGGCGGGGGGGGGGAACAGCTGGCCTCCAGGGGCAGGAGCAGACCTGGCCAGCCCCCAGTCCCGAGTGTCCCAAGGATCAGTGAGCTCTGCCTTGCCAGGGCAGTCTCTTGGCAAACTCCTGATTCACCCTGGGCCAGGCAGCTCTGGCCTAGAAAACCCTCCCAATCCCATCTCCCCCTCAAGGAACCCTGCCTGGATCTCCCCGGAGGTGTAGTTCCCACTATGTGTCCCTCAGCAATAGCAATTCTGCCATCTCCTGGCCGTGGGACACCATCTCGGCTCCACATGCCATCACCTCCAGTCCCCTGCAGGTGCCACAGAGCCTCACCTCCTGGCCGACGCAGCTGCCACTGTCTGCCCGGGGAGCCTTCCTCTCCCTCCGCTCTCGCTGATGTTAACATTCTGGTCACAGCTCCCAGCAGCCCCACTAGGATCCACTAGACTGAGGGCCTCCAACAGCTCCTTCCTGCTGGATCCACTGTGGCGGGTGCTTCCAGGGGCTCAGGCTCTGCACAGGGAGCTCTTTCGTCGATGGGCTGCAGGCCGGAAAGCGGGGGGGGGGGGGGGGCAGTTGGGGTCTGCAGGGAGATGAGCCCCCGTCCCCAAGCTTCTCACCCAACCCTTAGCTCTCCCCCCGCCCCCAGCCCAACTACCGTCACAAACAAGCCCGCGTCCTTACCTTGGTCTCACTGGCCAGCTTTGGTTGGGAAGTGGGCCCAGGAGTGCTCCAGGCAACTCTTTTGCCAAGATTTCCTTTTCCCTGGTTTCTGATGCCAGTGCCAGACTGAGTGATCTGTCCTGCTCTGGGCCTCAGTGTCCCTGTCCAGCCAATGGGCACCCAGTCCCTCCCTTGCCACCTTGCAGGCCAATGCCAGGAGCCATGGTGAGTCAGAGGAGGAAGTATGCCTTGGAGGGACAGAGGGTAACACCCTGGCCTGGCCTCAGCCTGGGGCCTCCAGGAGCCCAACAGTGCTGTCTGCACGCCCATGTGGCTGCCGGGGGGCCTCCCACACGCCCCAGCTCTGGGCTTCACAGCTCTCTTCCTCTAGGGTCCCTCCTCGCCCTCCCCTGGCGCTTGGCACTCTGTTCACCTCATCTCTGCCCCTGAGATGGCCCTGGCTGCAGGGGCCTCCCCTCATTCAGACCTCAGGCGAGCCACTCGAATGAAATCTTGTGCAATTCCCACCATCAGCTTGTTCCAGGACACCTGCCCAGGACCCCACACTCTGCTGCACAACCTCCCCTGGCATCTAGGCACACCCAGGGGACATCAAAGCGGCTGGGCCTGCCCAGGTGCACGAGCCAGGGAGATGTGGTAAGAGTGACAGCGAGCTCGGGTTAGAGATGGTGCATGCAGAAAAGGTATCTGATGACGTGGGTCACACAGGAGGCCCTCGGAGCCCCCCCCAGTGGTGGCCCAGGCGCCACCTGCACGGGGTCAGGCCCAGGGCCCCACGGTCCCCACCCTCCGGCCGGCTCGGCCTGGCAGCACTCCTCTGCAGCCTGCCAGGACCGCCAGCCCCCTGCCCCCACGGCTGTCCCTGCCAGAGCAGCATTCCGCAAAGCTGGCAGCAGCTCCCCGACACAGCCCAGGCAGGCAAGCAGGGAGGCCATCGCAGTGGTCCCACGGCCGAGGGGGACCGTGGGGCCTGGGCCTCTGGTCCCGCCATCCCCTGGCCCCAGGGCCAGCCACCTTGATCCCTGCAGCTGTGGTCTCGGTCCTTACAGCTCCTTCCCTGGGCAGTCCTGTGCAGCCAGAGGAGGCCACCAGGTAGGTAGGGTCCACGGGAACCGAGTCCTGGAGACAGGGAGCAGAACTGATCCCGAGACCCCAGACTCACCCCCGGGTCAGAACGGCGGAGGCCAGAGGACTGGGGTGGAGAGCATGGCCGGGTTCAGTCCCTTAGGATGCGCTCGCTCCGGGTGGCCGGCGGGAAGGCTTTTCCGCAGCGGGCTGCAGGGGCCGGAGCACCCCGCTTTCCGATTTCCCCGCGGCCTCCTGCCCGGGCCCCGCCTCTGTGGCGCAGCCTGGGGGCACCGAGGTTAAACTCCCGGACGAACTTCATGGGAGAAAGGGGGCTCTGCGCAGGAGGGTGGAACCGGGGTCCCTCTGCTCGGATGTGAGCCCTGGGGTCTGGCCTGGGAGGGGGGGACCCGGAGGCCTGCGGCGCGGAGCGGAGGAGGGGGCGTCTCACGGGCACGCCGCACACCACGCGTGTCCGCGCCCCCCGCCGGCACGCAGGGCGGCCTGGCCCTTTAAGCGTCCAGACGGCGGCCCCAGCTGACGCGCGGGCTCCAATCGGCGCCCCGCGCCCCCCGCCCGCCGCGCCCGAGGCTCTGGGGCCGCAGCTGCTCGGCGCTGGACTCGCCGCGGCCCTGCGCCTCCGCCCGCCCGGCCGCGCCCCCGGGGGCCATGGTCGCGGGGCCCTGCGCGGGGGCGGCCCCCAGCGCGGCGCTTCATGGAGCGGCCCGGGCCTGGCCGCCGGGGGCAGCGCGATCCCGCGGGGCCCTGTGAGCCCCCAGCGCCACGGCACCATGGTACGCAGGGCCCTGCCTGTCCCCCCGCTTATCCGCCCACCTGCCAGCTCTGCCCCCAGGAGCGCACGGCCTGCCGGCTCGGGGGGGAGGGGCTGCGGGGATCTTCGCCTCGCCCCCCGTCCTTGCGCCCCCAACTGCTGGGTTCCCGCGGGCCAGGAATGCGGCGCCGTGGCGCGGCGCTCGGCAGGGAGGGGGTTAAATTCCTGGGGTGGGGGACGCCGGCGCAAGAGGCTGAGGTCCTGCTCGGCCCGGGCGGAGGGGGGCGCTTCCCTGCGCCCGGGACGGCGCCGCCCTCGGGCTGGGTTATGAGGGGGAAGGGGGAGTCGGATTCCCGCCCGGGCCTTGGGCCACGTGGGCGCCGAAGCCGCCCCGCCTGGGGATTCGGGATGGCCTTGGGTCGAAGGCAGGGGGCTCCCGAGCTCTGGTCCAAACTCCTGTGTGACCTTGGCCGGTCCTCCTCCATCTCTGGATCTGCTTCCCAGGGAAGCCGGGGTGGCTGGAGAACGCGGTCACCCTTTCCCCAGAAGGAGGAGCCTAGAGGTCACGAGCCTGTGCCCCCTCGCCCAGCCCGGGCCCCCCACTGCTGGCCCGCGGTGAAAGGCTTGGGGTGGGAGTCCGGGGGGTGCAGATGGATGCGCACGCGCGGGGGGCTCATTCACCAGGCCTTCCAGGGAGGCTGGGAGCGCGGGTGGGAGCCAGCGGCTTCCTGCCAGTGGGTCAAGGTCCCCTCCAGGTGTGGAGTCCTCAGAGCAGCCCCAGCAGGTGTCCCTGGCCCCTGGGCCCCCTCCCAGCCTGACTCCCACAGAGGGTTTCTGGACAGGAACCCCGCCGATGACCCGTGGGCTTGACCACCTCCCTGGTCCTGCGGCTTAGCCAGCCTGCAGTGCCCAAGGCTTGGGGCGGTGTGTGTGGCTGCAGCTGGCAGAGCCGTCTGCGGGGTGGGGAGGCGTCTCTGGCTTCAGAGAACTAGCACATCTGGCCCAGGGAGGCCAGCACAGCTGGTGGGCCCTTGGTGGGAGGGGCTGCTGCTCAGGCATCCCTGTGCCCTGCCCTGGGAGGGGCCCTAGGCAGGCAAGGATGAGGGGCTGCCAGGGGTGGTGCTGGCTTGGCTAGGGCTCCTGCTTGGAACAGGGGCAGGTCACGTGCCTGAGGCCGGAGGGCCAGGGCCAGGTGTGCTCACGGTAGGTTGCCCTTTCCCTAGGCAGTGGGCACTAGAAGGCATTCCAGAGAAGGAGGGCAGCGAGGCCAGGGGCCCAGCGGCCTGAGGTGAGCTCCGCAGCTGGCCCGGCCTCAGCACGCGCTTGTCCAGGCCACTGTGCTCGCCGCCCTCACGGAGCACCTCTTCCACCCAGCGTACCCTGACCTCTCTCTGATGTACAAGGCAGAGGCTTGGAGAGCCCAGCTGGTCTCCAGGTGGGGGGGGCCCTAGACGCCCTCACCTGTGTTTCAAGTCATTAAAGATGGCAACATCCAGCCTATCGAGGAAATGGCAGCCTTGCAGAGCCGGGAGGCCAGGGCTGTGGTGTGTGGGACCCTCCCGTTCTGAGCCTCAGTTTCCCCAGCTGTGCAGTAGGGCTTGGTTCAGAGGATCAGTTAGAGAAGGGGGCCGGGCGTGAGTCACGTTGGCCAGGCCTGGACAAGCTCGCAGCCCTGGGACAGAGGGGTACACACAGTGGTGTCTAACTCAAGGAAGAGGGCATCCGTGGGCAGGAGCCTGGCCAGACTGGGTCCAGGGCAGGTCTGCAGGCTCCATTAAGGCTCCTCCTGAGGCCGAGGGAGGCCCTTGCTCAGGTGGTGCAAGAACTGTGGACCCTAGACACAGCCCTCCCTGCCCAGTGTGGGCCTGCCACGCCAGCAGACTAGCGGCGGGGGTGGGGTGGGGTGGGGCTGTGGGTGGACGAGACCAGAGTTCATCCCAGAACCCCAAGGGGGCTGCTGGCAGGGGGGCAGCTGGTTGGTTTTGTGACCAAGGGCAGGGCTGAGAAGAACTGGACCCTGGAACCCATGGGGTTGGGCCAGCCAGGCAGGTAGTTGGCAGGTACTAAACATGCTGTGTGCATGGCCCTGGGCAGGCCACCGTCTGGGGACCCAGCTGACCCATCAGACTTCCAGGGCCCCACCAAAGAACCCCCCCCCCCGGAGTGGCGGGGCCACCCCCAAATGGGTCTGTCTCAGAGCCTTTGGGCCTGAACCACACCTGACCTGGGACCTGGGGGCCTTGAGGGAAAAGGGCTTGGGACGGGCCCCAGGCACCTGGCTGCTCACAAGCTTGGTACAGGTGACAGCTGCGGGCCCAGGTGCCACTGGGGCTGTCTGGGTCTCGCGACCTCCACGGGGCAGGAGGGGAGAAGTGACAGGCCCCAGACTGGGCTTTCTGCCTAAAGGTCGCTGCAGCCTTCTGGGTTGAGCACCGTGTCCCGGTGTGCCTGGGACTGTCCTGGTCTTAGTACTCAAAGTCCTGCCGCCTGGGATGCCGGCCCACGGTCGACCAGAGGATGCACCCAGAGGGGCAGCTGGGGTAGACCTGAGTCCCCCAGAGCCCCGCTTTCTTGCTTGGGAGGTGGGGCCGGGAGGGGCAGGCCGCCTCCCCCACGCCGGTGCTGCCCTTGACCCTCTACGGCATCCCCACAGTTGCTGGTTGAGAAGACAACCGACTCACCAGCGGCGGAGTTCTCGCTGGTGGAGGACGTGGCGCTGCACTTCGCCTGCTTGATGGGCCGCCTGAACGAGCAGCGGCTCTTCCAGCCCGACCTCTGCGACGTGGACCTGGTGCTGGTGCCCCAGCGCAGCGTCTTCCCGGCGCACAAGGGCGTGTTGGCCGCCTACAGCCAGTTCTTCCACTCGCTCTTCACCCAGAACAAGCAGCTGCAGCGCGTGGAGCTGTCCCTGGAGGCGCTGGCGCCGGGAGGCCTGCAACAGATCCTCAACTTTATCTACACATCCAAGCTGCTGGTCAACGCGGCCAACGTCCACGAGGTGCTCAGCGCCGCCTCCTTGCTGCAGATGGCCGACATCGCCGCATCCTGCCAAGAACTGCTAGATGCCCGCTCCCTAGGCCCGCCGGGCCCCGGCACCGTAGCTCTGGCCCAGCCAGCCGCCAGCTGCGCCCCCGCTGCGCCATCCTACTACTGCGACATCAAGCAAGAGACCGACACCCCCGGCCTGCCCAAGATCTACGCCCGCGAGGGCCCCGACCCCTACTCGGTGCGCGTTGAGGACGGAGCGGGGACCACTGAGGACGCAGTGCCTGCCACCCTTGGGTCGGCCCAGCCCTTCTTCAAGGAGGAGAAGGAAGGTGGCGTTGAGGAGGCTGGCGGGCCCCCTACTGGCTTGTGCAAGCTGGAGGGTGGGGAGGAGTTGGAAGAAGAGCTCGGGGGTCCTGGCGCCTACAGCCGCCAGGAGCAGTCCCAGATCATCGTGGAGGTGAACTTGAACAACCAGACATTGCACGTGTCCACGGGCCCCGAGGGGAAGCCGGGCACTGGGACCAGCCCAGCCGCCATGGCTCTGGGCCGGGAGGACGGGCTGCAGAGACACTCAGAGGAGGAGGAGGAGGACGAGGACGAGGAAGAGGAGGAGGAAGAAGAGGAGGAGGAGGGTGGTGGCAGTGGTGGGGGCGAGGAGGAGGAGGAGGAAGAGGAAGAGGAGGAGGAAGAGGGTGGCAGTCCTGGAGAGGAGGAAGATGAGGAGGAAGGGCACAGTGAGCAGGAAGAGGAAGAGGAGGAGGAGGAAGGGCACAGCGAGCAGGATCCGGAGAGCTCTGAGGAGGAGGAAGAGGAGGAAGAGGGGGAGCCTGGGGCCAGGCAGGGCCCTGCAGGCCCCGGGGGCCGTCGGGGCGGCCAAGCTGAGCCCCCTTCCCACAGCCGCATGGCCACGAGGTCCCGGGAGAGTGCCCGGCGCAGGGGCAGCCCTGAGCCCGGGGAGTCTGGGCGGCGGGGTGGGAAGCGGCCCAAGCCGCCCCCGGGGGTCGTGTCTGCGGCGGCCCCCGACGGGCTGGGGGCCAAGGTGAAGCTGGAGGAGAAGCAGCACCACCCCTGCCAGAAGTGCCCACGGGTTTTCAACAACCGCTGGTACCTGGAGAAGCACATGAACGTGACCCACAGCCGCATGCAGATCTGCGACCAGTGCGGCAAGCGCTTCCTGCTGGAGAGCGAGCTGCTGCTGCACCGGCAGACCGACTGCGAGCGCAACATCCAGGTGGGCCCCGGGCTCCCAGCCTGCCCAGGCCCAGGCCGTCAGGGTGCAGAGGGCTCGGGGCTTAGTGCGGAGGAGAGGGGCAGAGGGCTGGGCTTTGGCACAGGGAGGACTTGTGACCCGACAGTGAGTGCCCTTGGCCAGGGCAGCGAAGGAGATTGTGGACACAGGATGAGAGCGGGGAGTTGTCCGAGCAGCGGAGGCCCGGGGCCAGCCAGCTCTGGGGAGGGAGGAGTCAGACCGCGTTTTCACATCCGTCGGGCTGCAGGGTGGCCAGCAGGGCCACTGCGGGTTGTTTCACAGGTTGTGCACTGCACAAAAGTCCACAGGAAGGGAGGAGGGGTTTGCCCAGAGCCGGGTACCATTTGCTACTTCCCACAAAGGTGCTTTATAGGGCAGGGGGCAGCCCAGCAGGAGGAGGTCCCTGTTTGGAGATGCCAGCTGGCCGGGGCCTGGGGAAAAGGGATTGGTTGAGGAATTTGGGAAGAGCAGGGGCTGCTGGGGCCAAACAGGGGAGCTGGGCTGGCTGCCAGTGTGTTTGTGGCAGCCTCGCCTCAGGGAGGGGCTGCAGTGAACCAGCCAGGATCCCCCAAGGTGGTTTTTACCTTCTCTGGCCCAGGAGAAGAAGGGAAGGCTGGCAGGTAGGCGGGTGCTAATTGCCCAAGCTAATTGCTAATTGCAGCACCCGGTGGAGAAAGTGTTACTTGGGCGTTACCTGGGAACCTGCCCCACCCTCACGCACCTGTTCCCACTTGCCTGCCCTCTGGAGTGCCCTTGGACGCTCCACCTGCTGAACGGCTGAGCCTCCCTCTTGAAGGTGGAGAGAAGCTCATGCCCCTTCTGACATGGGTACCCTGACCCAGTTTCTGCCCGAGCCCTGGCCTCCCACCTCCATGGGGTGTCCTGAAGGCTTGAGAGAAAGAGAATGGAGGAGGGGACTGTGGTCCCCACTGCCCTTCCCAGCCTCTCTTTGCCTGATGGCTCCCCAGAGCCTCCTGTGGTGCTCCCCAGCCAGTCCCACTGTGCTCCACCCCCTTGGGGATGTCTGGTGTCAGGGCACAGGTACCAGCAGGGGGAGGCAGCAGTGTTAATGTCCCCACTCTGTGCCCTGTGGAAGTGATGACCCCTGACCCCACTTGAGCTCAAGGATGAAGGAGGGTCCAGGTGGTAGTCGTGGTGTGTGGGTGGGTGAAGTGTTCAGAGTTACCCAGATCGGGCTGGTCCTTGGATCAAGGGCCCAGCATGTTTCCAGTGGGGAAGCTGAGTCCAGAGAGGGGGCAGCGACTTGTGGAAGGGTCCTGCCTCAGCCCGGGGGACCTGACGCTGCCTCGCCCTGCAGTGTGTGACGTGTGGCAAAGCTTTCAAGAAGCTCTGGTCCCTGCATGAGCACAACAAGATCGTGCACGGCTACGCGGAGAAGAAGTTCTCGTGCGAGATCTGCGAGAAGAAGTTCTACACCATGGCCCACGTGCGCAAGCACATGGTCGGTAAGCCTGGGCTGCTGGGGGCAGAGCAGAGGACCGAGGCGTGCCAGCTCCTGGCTGGTGCCGGCAAGGACTTCACGTCCGGGGGCAGTGTGGAGGGGTGAGCTGGGAGGCCCGGGGAGGCAGGCCGCAGTGGCAGGTGGCTTGGGCCAGGGCTGCCGTGCACACTAGGGCCAGTTGCACACTGCACAAGGGCGTCTGGAACCGACGCCAGGTGGGAACCAGAATCCAGCTGGCACATGGCTGTGCACCCCGATTCAGTGAGAAGCCAGTGGTGGGGCTAGGGTTGGAGTGGAGGCCAGTCCCACCCAGGGCCCTTCCATCTTTCCTCAAAGCTTTGGGGCAAGGTGGCTTGTGGCTGTTTCTCTCGGCCAGAAGCCAAAGAACCATGACTTGACTGAGCCAGCCTGGCGGGAAGGGGTCTTCCCGAGGAAGCAGCCCTGGAGCCCTGGACAGTGGGGAGGGTCAGTCCCAGGGAAGGAGGGTGGCCCAGGCCTGCTCCAGGAGGCGGGGTCTGGGCCCAGCGTGGGGATGCTCAGGCAGACCCCGAGGCATGACGGCCACGGCGTCCACCCTGTAGCCCACACCAAGGACATGCCCTTCACGTGCGAGACCTGCGGGAAGTCGTTCAAGCGCAGCATGTCGCTCAAGGTGCACTCGCTGCAGCACTCTGGGGAGAAGCCCTTCCGATGTGAGGTGAGCTCGGGGCCCCTGCCCGCCTCGTGGACCAGGAGCAGGGACGGCAGCTGCTGTAAAGCAGGACCCAGGACAGGGCCCTCCTACTGCCGCTGGCTGGACCCTCTTCCCATGCCCTGACCCAGCCCCAGGCACTCAGGATGCAAAGTCTGCATGGGCTGGAGCCTTGGGGCGGGGAGAGGTGTCCCCCCACCCCCCCTGGGCAGGGGAGATTCCAAATACAGATAGCAGAGCTGCAGGTGGGGATGACCCACGCTCTCTGCAGGTGCATGCATGGTCAGCCCCTGAAGCCCCCTCGGCTGGTCGTCATGCCTCTGCCCTCCCTACCCCCTTGCCCGGGAGCCACCCCCCTCCACGTGTGTCCACTCTTGACCCTGTGGCCTGGGGGCTGTTTGCTCTTACGCTGTGCCTGGGCCCTCACCCCGCCCCCAGAACTGCAATGAGCGCTTCCAGTACAAGTACCAGCTGCGCTCACACATGAGCATCCACATCGGCCACAAGCAGTTCATGTGCCAGTGGTGTGGCAAGGACTTCAACATGAAGCAGTACTTTGATGAGCACATGAAGACCCACACAGGTGCGCTGCCTGCTGGGACGGGGGCGGGACGGGTGGGGGGGGCGCTCCAGGAGGCCTGGCCACGCCCCTTCTCCTATCCAGCCTCAGTGTGCCCTTCTCTTTGAGACTCTGGCGGGTGAGGGCTGGCCCTGACTGGGGAGGCTCAGAGCGCTCCAGGGCTGGGGCGCGGCGCCTTCCCGGTGACACCCCGCTGCCCACGCCCTACCCGCAGGGGAGAAGCCCTACATCTGCGAGATCTGCGGCAAGAGCTTCACCAGCCGGCCCAACATGAAGCGCCACCGGCGCACGCACACCGGCGAGAAGCCGTACCCCTGCGACGTCTGCGGCCAGCGCTTCCGCTTCTCCAACATGCTCAAGGCGCACAAGGAGAAGTGCTTCCGCGTCAGCCACCCGCTGGCCAGCGACACGCCGCCTGCCGGCGCCGGCCTGCCGCCGGCCCAGGCCCCGGCCCCGGCCCACGCCCTGCCCTTGCTCTCTGGCCTGCCCCAGACCCTGCCGCCCCCACCGCACCTGCCGCCCCCGCCGCCGCTCTTCCCCAACACGGGCAACACTGGTGGCAGGCTGAACGCCAGCAACTAACGGCTGGACTGCACCTGCTGCGCCCGGGAGCCCAGGGGGTCCGCTCCAGGAGGGACTCGCCGCCCTCCCCTCTTTCTTGGGGAGGGCTGCAGCATAGGCCAGGGCTGCTGCCCCAGCCCCGGAAGCGGCTGGACAGGCTCTGGCTCCGGAGGACACCTGCAAAGTGCCCTCTGTTCTGCCACTCCTTGAAGCCTTTACTTTTTTTTTTTTAAGCATAGGAAAAAGAAAAGAGAGGAAACTTCGCGGCGCCCCCCCTCCAGGTGAGGGGGTGCTGGAGGCAGCAGGCCCGGCCGGCCACTCTGCGGAGGCCTGAGCCAGGCTGCGCCTCGATCGGTCTCAGTGGCTCATCCCCACCTCCCCTGCACCCCTAACTTGCTCCTGCACCACGGGCAGGTTGGGGGGTGCCCGTGGAGGAGTCGTGGACCCAGGCTGAGGGCTGCAGACACCCAGACAGACCTTGGGGCTGGATGCCCAGGAATCCTGTTGGGTCAGAGTGGGGAGGTTGATAACTGCTCACCCAGCTCTGCTGCCTGGAGTGGGGTGGGCAGGGGCTGGCCCCCAGGGGTTTGTTCTCCCCACCACCTCTCCACCCCTGGGCAAGACGTCCCCAGAAGCTTCTGGGGCAGGCCCTGGCTGGGCAGTCTGGGTGGACCCCAGACACAGGGACTCAGGGGGGAGACTCGGGCGCGTGTTTTAGGGTTTCAAGGTGCTACCAGTGGGGCCAGGACAGGGTTGCTGTCCACAGAGCACCCCTCTCCCTCACCAGCCACCCTGGCCGTGTCCCCCATGCCAGAAGGAGATGTGTGCGTTTATGTCCGTCTCTGATCTCTAGAGGCCAGCACCAGGCCTCATCCTCCCCTCTAGACCTGGCCACAGCCTGACCCCAGCCGGCCCCAGTGTCCTCGTCCCTCGTGGGCCTCTGCAGTGGTGGACAGTGAGAAGCCCGCATGTTCAGGACGTGGGGGGTTGTGGGGGAGGCCCAGACTCTGCCCCATACTTGCCCCTATGAGGCTGGCACTAATAGGATCCCCCCCTTTTTTTTGTTGTCATTTAATGTCTTTATTCCTGCCTTTGAAATGGGGAGGAAGGTTCCATAAGCTACATGTCTCCTAGTTAAGCTCTTTCCTATTGTGTTGATACGGTTCTGTTCGTTATACTCTCTGCACCTTACCACCCCAGCTGCGCCCCGCCCCCCTGCCCCCCACGCTACACCTTCCCAGCATGGCCGGAGTGGGAAGAGGCCTGGGCTCAAGGGGGCTGGTGGGCGAGGGGGACCGAACCCCTCCGACCTCCTTGGGAGGCCCTGGGGGCTGGGGACATTTTAATCATCAATAAACAAAGCACTTTATTCTGTACAGATGTGGGCAGGCCCAAAGTGCCCGAGTGATGTGAGGATTTTATAACCCGAGCCACACCACCCTGGTTGTCCTGTGGGCTGGGAAGGGGTTGATGCCAGCTGCCTCCCTGGCCTGGCTGAGGATGGGGGCTGAGAGTGGAACCCTAAAACCCAGAGCCTGCAGTCCCACCCTCAGGCACCCCTGCTGTTCCTGGGGAGAGAAGGTGGGCCCCTCCCCAAACAGGGAGCTTTCTGTCTGACTCCAGGCTCTGCAGCGCCCTCACCGCCAGACTTGAGGGGGTGGGTACCAGGCTCCTGTGGCTCTTGTCCTGCCCTGTAACCCATGATCTCTGGGCTTCCACGATGTCCTCAGGGTCTTCCCCTCCCCCTTACTGTTTCTAATCTCTGGTCCCAGTGCTGGGTATCTCATCAGAGCTGGTTCACATCTCCCCCACTACCACCACCAAATCGATCTCCCTCAGTGAGCTACAGGCAGGATTCCCATGTGTCCTCCAACTCCTGTCCCCGGCTTCACTCATAGGGGCTGGTGGCCTTGTCACCTGGTGGTCCCACTGCAGCCTCAGTGGGCCACAGGCACCCTGGTCAGGCCATCCATCACCAGGCAGAAGTCAAAGACATGTGTGAGGCCCTGGTTTCCCATTTTGTACATGGCCCTCCTGGGGGGCAGGCAGACGGCCCAGACATTAGGCTGGGCACTGACCAAGACAGTCACTGGAGCTGTGCCTGGCCTGCCCCTCCCCTGGGAGGCCTCTGCGTCCCTGGTGCTAAACACTCTCTTCATTTTGGGCCAGCCTGCACCTTTCCAGGCCGACCACAAGGCCAGCAGCAATAACAGAACCTCGGCAGAGCTGCTGTGGACGGAGGTTCTTGTCCTACCAGTTTTTACATTTCATTATTTACGTTTCATTATTTCCCAGCCTATTTAGCCAGACCCGAGGTTTGTTGTCTGGGCCCCAGCTGCCCTGGGCACTCCTTGTCTTGGGCCAGCTTAGGGGGAGTGGCTAGAATGATGAGCGAGCCCCCAAGCCCAGTGACCAAAGGGCTGGGGTCTAGGCCTGAGCCTCTGTCCCTAGCTCCACAGGCCCTTCACAGGGTGGGGCTTGGGGGTAGCAGAAGGACCACCCCTGGGCACTGGGTCCTTGATGTCTGATCACGGATTTGCGGCACCCCCCGCCCAGCCCCAGAGTGCACGGGACAGCAGGCATCCGAGTGAGAAGCATGAAGGGAATAAAGTCAGTACAACTGCTGCCCCCTGGCCCTGCCTCTTCTTTACGCCTCGCTGCCCTAAGCAAGGGTGGCATGTGGACACCTGTGCCTGCAGCGTCCACAGACTCCTCCCTATCTTACTGCTTTTTATTTCTGTAAAAATACGTGTTTACATTTTATTGGAAAGTGAGAGAGCACTTCTACCCACATGGTTCACTCCCCAAATGCTCACAACAGCCAGATCTGGGCCAGGCCAAAGCCAATGAGCCCCGAACTCAATCTAAGTCTCCTACATGGGTGGCAGGGACCTAAGTACTTGAGCCATCACCTGCTGCCTCCTAGGGTGTGCACTGGCAGGAAGCTGGAATCAGAAACAGATGATACAGGGGGCTTTAAGTTATCCATGGAGAAGGGGAGTTAAAAGATAGGTTAATTTGGTGCCTACAATTTTTGAAAGCAGTGCAGGGTTTTTTTTCATCATCCACATTTTGTGTGAACTTCCCTGTGTATGTAGAGCCCCTTCTTGGCTGATGGAATTCTAGGCCCTGGTGGTGAATGAGGCCCCTTCCTCTGCAGACAGAGGTCAGATGGGACCTCGCAGGAGCAGGCAGACGGAGACCTTGTGGGTGGACACATTGGGAGATTCCCACGCCTTGGACTGTAAAGTGAATGAACAGGAGACACCCTGAAATCAAGTCTCACTGCCAGCCCTCAGGACCTACTGCTGCCTCGCTCTCCTGAGAGCAGGACTCTGCCTCCTGCCTTTCTAGAGATCAGCCGCACCGTCCAGAGTCTGGGGACCTGCTGGGTGATGGGCAGAGGCCACTGGTGGGCTGTGAGCGGTGGGCACTGGGCTGGCACCTCTGCAGCACCCACTTTCCCCAGTTTTGCTCTTCGGGGCCAAGAAGCTCCCCGGTAGAGGTGCGGTCCCAGCAACACCCCCTGCCGGGGAGCTGGGCTTTCGTCTAAAGAAAATGGGCTGATGAGACGGGGAATGAGGCACCCTTGACTTAGTGGCGCCCTTGGGCCTGGCTGTGTCAAGCCGTGGGCAGGCTGGGCTCTGCTGCAGCCCACAAACCATCTCCAGATGTCAGCGGCTCTGGGCAGCTGTTCCCCATGCAGCAGCTCTGACCAAGGGGCGCCTTCAGGTCAGCGTGGGCCTCTCGAGCGACAAGGCAGGGAGGACACAGCGTGGGGAACTATGCAATGGTCCTTCACGGCTGCCCTCCGGAAGGGACTCACCCACTTCTCTCTGCAGCAGCTCTGTGACCATGCCAGCAGCTGGGGAAGTGCAGTGCTGCTTTGTGGCTGCAGGGAGAGGGGACCTGGATATACAGGAGGGCAGCAGTGTCTTCTCCTTGGGTCTCTTTAAGATGATGCTCAGAACTAGCAGTCTCCTCTCTGCCTTTTATTTGAAAGGCAAAGAGACAGCCACTTCCCATCTGCTGGTTCATACCCCAGATGCCTGCAGCAGACGGGAGCTGGGCCGGGCTGAAGTTAGGAGTCCAGAACTCAATGCAGGCCTCCCAAGTCCTTGCGCCGCCTGCTAGGCTGCACATTGGCAGGAAGCTGGCCTGGAAGTAGAGGAGCCAGGACCTAAACCTGGGATTCCACTGATTTGGGAGGCAGGCATGCCATGTGCTGTCTAAACCACCCGGGGAGCTGGTTTTTAACATCTCTGGAGGGTCAGTGTAAATTGGAAGAGCAATGTCCCCAAGGCTCTCGCTGGCTGGAGGCAGGGTGAACCTCCTCAGCTCCCACACAAAGCAGTGCAGCCTGTGGAGAGGGGGGAAGAAGACAGCATCCAGCCTCCTCCCACACCTCCAGGGGAGGAGCAACCGCAGGCAAGATCCCACCTTGAGCCTCTCAGCCCCTCACTATGCCTTACTCCAGTTGGCGAGACAGCCTCTAGAAAATGCTATGGCCAGACCTCATCCCACCCTTCCCAGATGGCTAAGGACTGGAGCAAGTGGAGGCTCAGTGAGCAAAAGCCACCTGCAGGTGGCCAGAAAGTGGTGGTGCCAGGATTCCAACCCACGTCTGCCTGCTGCCACCAGCTATGCTCTCCAAGCACTGAACAATGCCACACCCCCGCACTCACACCAAGCTGGGCACGTGGTGACACCCAGGAGTGAACCTCTAGGGCTGTTGGCTGGAGACAACAGAGCCCCCTGGTTAATCTAAGCAGAAAAGAGCTCAGTGCAAAGGTGTTAATTAAATCTCCCAGAGAACCAGAGACTCGAGCTCCAGGGTGACCCAGCTGGGCACTCACCCCAGGGAGCTGTGACTGACACCATGGCTGGGACCCATTGGCACAGCGGGGCTACACACAGGAAACTCTGCCTCCACTGCTCCCACAGCACTAAGCACCCCTGTGCTACATCCATGGAATACTGGAGTCTCAGGGATGCTTGCTTCCCTCCCTTCTGAACCAAAATCTCGCATGGGAGTACCTTATTGACAGATCCAGGTTACATGCTCATACCTCAGCTCCAAGACAAGTGGAAAAGCAAGTTAGGTCTTCTCCCTTGAGCAGGGGGTGAACCTCACAATGCATTTTCAATAAGGAAAATGCTGTCCAGACCATGCTGGGTGGCCACAAAGTATAGCAAAGGGCCAGCACTGTGACGTAGTAGCTTAAGCCTCCACCTGCAGCACCAGCATCCCATTCAGGTGCCAGTTCAAGTCCCAGCTGCTCCACATCCAATCCAGCTCTCTGCTACTATGCTTGGGAAGGCAGTAGAAGATGGCCCAAGTACTTGGGCCCCTGCACCCATGTGGGAGACCCAGAAGAGGCTCCTGGCTCCAGGTCGGCTCTGCTCTGGCCATTGTGGCCATTTGGGGACTGAACTAGTGGATGGAAGACCTCTCTCTCTGTCTCTTCCTGTCTATAACTCTGCCGCTCAAATTCATTAAAAAAAAAAAACTCTAGCAAAGAAGCACCACAATCCAGCCCTTCAGGGACACCTCATGTCCCCTTCTACAGAACAGGAAAGACAGGATGTTCTCTCTTTTTTTGACGATTTATTTGAAATGCTAATAGAAGGAGAGGGACAGAAATCTGCTATCTACAGGTTTATTCTTTAAATAGCTGCAACAGCCGGGGCTAGGCCAGGCCAAAGCCAGAAAGCAGGAACTCTATCCATGTCTCCGACATGGTTGGCAGGGGCCCAAGCACTTAGGCCATCCTCTGCTGCTTTCCCAGGTGCATTAGCAGGGAGCTGGACTGGAAGTGGAACAGCAGGGACTCGGACCAGTGCCCATATGGGATGCCGGTATGCAGGCGGTGGCTTTTCCTGCAATACCAATAAAAATGACCCGGCCTGCCTTGCTCATTTTAAAATTAGGGTTTTTTGTTCTGCATTAGCTATCCATTTGTTTTCTTTTGTTATCTGTGCTTTTTTTTGTGATAGCCAAGAGACCGTCAGATACTTCACTGTCATGAAGTTTTCCCTGTGCCTTTTTTCTGAAAGCTTTCTGATTTTATCTTATACTCTTACAATGAACTGGTATAAGGGAAGGGTCAAACTTCATTCTTTTGCAAGTAGGCAGTGTTTTCCTGGAGCATGTGTTGAAAACACTCTTCTTTCTGCACTGTGTGGTCTGGGCATCCTTGTTGAAAACCATCTGACTGCTCCCTTGGTCCATTCTCAGTTAACGCTACAATGCCACAGACTGGGTAAATTACAAAGACAAGACGTTTATTTTGGCTCGTAGTTTGGGCCCAGGGTCAAGGGGATAAGTCTGGCGATGGCTTTCTTACTGGCAGAGACAGTAAGCATGAGTATGTGTGTCTCTTCTCCTCTCTCCCTCTTCTTCGGAAGTCACAAGGATTCAATCATGGGGGCCCCACGCTATGTCACATTATCCAATCACCTTCCAAAGGCCCTACCTCTCAGTAGCACAGTTGGATTTCCCGGCTCTGAATAGCTCACAGGGGAATTTAAATCCAGCATGAGTTTCAGAGGGGACAAAGAGCATTCAAACCACAGCAGCTGTGAATGGCAGAGTTTATTTATAGGCTCTCTAGTCCCTTCCACTGGTCTATGTGTCTGTTTTCATGCCAGTACCACACTGTTTGGATTATTATACCTTTGTGGTAAGTCTTGAAATAAAGAAGTAGGAGACCCTCAACTTCGTTCTTTTTCAACACTGTTTGAGATATTTTACACCTCAAGTTCATGATCCAGTTTGAGTTGATATCTGCATAAACTGTGAGGTTTAGGTTGAGATTTGTTTGTTTGCTCATTTATGCCTGTGGATAAACTGCTGTTCCAACACCATTTGTTGAAAATGCTGTCTTTCTTCTACTGAATTGCTTTGGCACCTTTGTCTAAGAACAGGTGGGCATATTTGTATCTACTTCTTGCTACCATTAGTCTATGTTCTATTCCTCTTCTGATACCTGGCAATCTTGATTGCTGTAGATATAAAAACAGCCTTAATATCAGGTAAGTGATCTCTCTCGTTTTATTCCTGTCATGATTACTCTAAGCATTATGGGGCCTGTGCCTTTCCATATGTGGAATAAGATTATCCTTGAAGTAAATCTAGACTTCAGGGGCTAGCATTGTGGCAGAACAGGTGAAGCCACTGCCGGCTATACCAGCATCCCATATGGGCGCCATTTCAAGTCCTGGCTGCTCCACTTCTAATCCAGGTCCCTGCTAATGCACCTGGGAAACCAGCGGAGGATGGTCCAAGTGCTTGGGCCTCTGTACACACATGGAAGACCCTGAAGAAGCTCCTGGCTCCTGGCTTCAGCCTGACCCAGTCCTGGCCACTGTAGCCATCTGGGGGAGTGAACCAGCAGATGGAAGATCTCTTTTCTCTCTCTAACTCTTTCAAAATAAATAAATAAATCTTTTTAAAAATTTCAGTTTCTGCAGGTTCAAAGGTAGTAAATATAATGTAACTTGCTTTTTGTATTTTGATCTTACATCCTTTAACCTTTCTGAATTCATTTGTTAGTTTGTGGATTTTTTTCCTGTAATACCTCTAGGACTGTTTTATCTTCTTTCCTGAAAAAGTTTCACTGGATATAGAATTTATGGTTGAGGGGCCAGCTACTGCCTGCAGTGCCAGCATCCCATATGGGTGCCAGTTTGAGTCCCAGCTGCTCCACTTCCAATTCAGCTCTCTTGCTATGGCCTGGGAAAGCACAGGATGGCCCAAGTGCCTGGGCCCCTGTATCTGCATGGGAGACCCAGAAGAAGCTCCTGACTCCTGGCTTCTGGCTTTGAATGCGCCCAGCTCTGGCCATTGTGGCCACTGGGGGAGTGAACCAGCAGATGGAAGACCTCTCTCTCTCTCTGCCTTTGCTTCTCTCTAACTCTGCTTTCAAATAAATAAATAAAATCTTTTAAAAAAAAAAAGAATTCACGGTTCATAGTTCTTTCTGCTCTTGGAAAATGTTGTATTGCCTCCTCCTGGCCTCCATGGTTCTGATGAGAAGTCCACTGTCATTTGAACTGGCGTTCTCCTAAACTTCCTGCCCCGTAATAATGTATTATTTTTCTCTGGCTGCTTTCAAAATTTCTCTTTGTCTTTGGTTTTGAGAAGTTTCATTAAGATATGCTTTGGCATGGATTTCTTTGAGTGTATCCTGTCCAGAGTTTGCTTAGCTTCTTGAAGCCAACAATCTGTGTCTTAATGAAACGGTAGAAGTGTCCATCTATTATTACTTCAATGACTTCTTCTGTTTCCTCTGCTCTCAGGATTACAGCACAAATGTCGGATCTTTGGCATTGCCCATGGGCCCCTATGCTGTTCTATCTCTGTTGATCAGATTCAGTAAATTCTACTAATCTGTTCTCAATGGTACTACTATTTATTTCTCTGTCTTCTCCCCTCTCCTATTGAGACCATCCACCAAGTTCTTACCTGTTACTGTATTTTTTTAGTTCCATAATTTCTACCCGCTTCTTGTACATAACCTCTTCTTTAATTAAAAAAAAAAAAAAGGCTATATATTTATTTGAAAGGCAGGTCAGGAGCCTGGAGCTCCATCCAGGTCTCTCACACGAGTGGCAGAGGTCCAAGCACTTGGACCATCTTCCGCTGCTGTCCCAGGCATATCAGCAGGCAGCTGCATCAGAAGTGGAACAGGTGGAACTTGAACTGGCACCCATATGGGATGCAAGCGTTCCCACTGCACCACAGCACCAGTCCCCCTCTATGACTCATCAATGACCTGCCACATGCTAAGATTCCACATGAAGATAGGAGCTAGCTGTTAAAAACACAAGTTAACAGCCTGGATGAAGCTTCAGATAAATTATACTGGGGTGGGTTGGGGGTGGGGGGAGGCAGTGTAGTGGCACAGCAGGTTAAGCTGCCGCCCTGTGACGCCTGCATCCCATATTTGCACCGGTTCCAGTCCCAGTTGATCCACTTCTGATCCAGCTCCTTGCTAATGCCCTTGGCAAAGAGGCAGAAGATGGCCCAGGTGCCTGGCACCCTGCCACCCACAGGGGAGACCCAGATGGGGTTTCTGGCCCCTGGCTTCGGCCTGGCCCAGCCCCAACCATTGCAGTCATTTGGGTAGTGAACCAGCAGATGGAACACCTTTCTCTGTCTCTCTCCAGTACTCTGACATTCAACAAAAAGTTTAAAAGAAATAATGGCTCTCCAGTTCACTCTAGGGAAAAGCTCACAGAGGTCCACACAGCCCTGTAAGACTCCTCCACCCTTACTGCTCCTCTCACACCCTCCTGGTTCACTGCTACAGCCCCATGCACGTCCTTGCTGCTCCGGGAACGAGCTAAGTGCTCTCCTGCCTCAGGACCTTGGCTCAGGCTGCTTCCTTGCCTGGACCCCTCCAAGGTTTGAAGCTGCTTAGAAGCACTCTTCCCAGCAAGTCCATCCTAAACACTCATTTGTTACGAGCTCTGCCTGTCACCACCCCCACAAACCTGTATCACACACAGCTTTGTCACCACCCCAAGCCCTGGGTGACCCTCTTACTCACCTAGTCCAGGAGTGTAAGGTCCAGAGAGACAGGAATTCCACTCAATTCCTTCAAGGCTGACTCCTCAGCATCTAGAACATTGCACTGCAGGTTCTGGATGAATGAATGAGTCACATATAAATATTCTAGCAGGGTGCCTGGCAGGGAGTGAGCACAATGAGACCCATCATAACCCAAAAATACACCCGTAAGTCATTTCATAAATATAAACTAACTGTACATTTGGTAAATATAAACCAATTGCGCCTGTTCTCCCACTCTTCGGTAAAGGACCCTGTGGTCACTGGAAGTTTTTGTTAACTCTTGGAAAGAAGCAAGAGAGGGAGGGACGCCCGTGGTCTTCAGAGGTGGGTGCGACTGCCTGGAAGCCTGGTTCCGCTGCTTGCCAGCTCTGCGACCTGAACAAGTTGCTGAGGCTCTCGGAGCCCAGCCTCCCTCCTGATGGTGCTCACTACACACGCTCCAGGCCTGGAATGGCAGCTGGCCACCTGCCCTCCCTGGGCCGGCCCCTGCCCTGTAGGCAAAGAAGGACAGGACCACCGTGACCCTCTGGGACCTGCTGGTGGTCAGGTGCACGGCACAGGAGGGACCGGCAATGACACTGCTCAGATCACAAAAGGGGAGGTGACTCAGTGCTGGCCCAGCCTGAGGTCTTCTCTCCTATCTCCCCCCTGCAAGACGGCGGTTATAAACAAGTGACTCAGAGGAATGATGGGGGAGAGTGCCCCTTAACACTCATACCAATGTGCCCGAGGCTAAATTTAAACCACAGCTGCAGTCTCTGGCACTTTGGGAACAAGTTAATTTTGGTGGCTGAGGCTGGGGTGTGTGTGTGTGTGTGTGTGTGTGCGTGCGTGCGCGCGCATGCTTGAGGGTGGTCAGGAGTCCAGAGCAGAGTGGGCTTTGAGCCTGACCCCTTAGATGGAAGACAAGGTGGAGGGTCCCAGAGGCCAGGCAGGCTCAGACCACGCCTAGTATGGACCAAGAACAATGCGGCCAGGCAGTGAAAGTCTTCAACTATGCAACTCCGAGGGTGTTACTTTCTGAACACTAGCATTCGGAATGTGGCTTCCCTAGAGCGTGAATGCCCTGGGGTCCAGCACCTTCAACAGCAGAATCCCTGGAGATGAACTTTCTAGAACGTCTGAGGCCTTAGCACAGGACACGCCTCTAACACTGTCCTCCTGCGTCCCAACCTCAGCGAGGTCTGACGCCTCCTCCTCCTGTGTACAGGGGAAACTGAGGCTGCGCTAAGCCCTGCCCCAGGGTCCCCTTGATTACCTAAGGGCTTTCTTGCAAGAAGGGGGGGGGGGGGGCTCAGAGGCCAGGCAGAACCAGAAAAACCTCTTCCCATTTTACAGGTGGGCAGCAAAGCCCAAGAGTGTATGCCATGTCTAAGTTCACTGTGCAGGAATGCCACGCATACTGAATACAGGGGTGGCTGGAGGCGGCTGTAACCCCAAGGAGGAAGTCGGGACGGGGGCGGGGGCAGCCTGGCAGATAGGCCCACCAGGCACGAAGGAAGGAGACCCCGGAAGAAATCTCCTGAGATTCCCCCTTCTGGGTCTAGGGGGTCTCCCCACCTGACCATCACCAGCCCAAGGAGTCCAGAGGGAGGCAGAGAGGCCTCCTTTTTGGGGGAAGGCCCACACACCCCACCCCCATCCCATGAGCCCCCGGGGCTCAGTCAACGCTGCCCTGGGAGGGGGCCTCTGCCCAGCTGTCTGCCGTGCGTCATGTGCGGAAGGCCGGGCAGCTCGCCTTACAGGGCCCGGGCCGCCTCTATATATAGCCGGGGAGACAACTGCGCAGTCTGAGCACGCCCTGGGGCAGGAGAGCAGCGCTCCAGAGAGGAGTGCCCTGGCCCGGTTGCGACCCCTTACGCCCCCCACCATGGCGCTGGGCCTGGAGCAGGCGGAGGAGCAGCGGCTGTACCAGCAGACGCTCCTGCAGGACGGGCTCAAAGACATGCTGGACCACGGCAAGTTCCTGGACTGCGTGGTGCGCGCCGGCGAGCGCGAGTTCCCGTGCCACCGCCTGGTGCTGGCCGCCTGCAGCCCCTACTTCCGGGCGCGCTTCCTGGCCGAGCCGGAGCGCGCGGGCGAGCTGCTGCTGGAGGAGGTGTCCCCGGACGTGGTGGCCCAGGTGCTGCACTACCTGTACACGTCGGAGATCGCGCTGGACGAGGCGAGCGTGCAGGACCTGTTCGCCGCGGCACACCGCTTCCAGATCCCGTCCATCTTCACCATCTGCGTTTCCTTCCTGCAGAAGCGCTTGTGCCTCGCCAACTGCCTGGCCGTCTTCCGCCTGGGCCTCCTGCTCGACTGCGCACGCCTGGCCGTGGCCGCGCGCGACTTCATCTGCGCGCGCTTCACGCTCGTGGCGCGCGACGCCGACTTTCTGGGGCTCTCGGCCGACGAGCTCATCGCCATCATCTCCAGCGACGGCCTCAACGTGGAGAAGGAAGAGGCGGTGTTCGAGGCGGTGATGCGCTGGGCGGCCAGCGGCGACGCCGAGGCGCAGGCCGAGCGCCAGCGCGCGCTGCCCACCGTCTTCGAGAGCGTGCGCTGCCGCCTGCTGCCGCGCGCCTTCCTGGAGAGCCGCGTCGAGCGCCACCCCCTTGTGCGCGCGCAGCCCGAGCTGCTGCGCAAGGTGCAAATGGTTAAGGACGCGCACGAGGGCCGCCTCACCACGCTGCGCAAGAAGAAGAAGACGGAGAAGGGGAAAGAGGCCGCCGGCGCGAAGGAGGCCGGCAAGGGTGCTGGCGACGCCAAGGCGGCGGAGGAGGAGGAGGAAGAGGAGGAACGCGTCCTTCCGGGGATCCTCAATGACACGCTGCGCTTCGGCATGTTCCTGCAAGACCTCATCTTCATGATCAGCGAGGAGGGCGCCGTGGCCTACGACCCGGCAGCCAACGAGTGCTACTGTGCCTCCCTCTCCACCCAGATCCCCAAGAACCACGTCAGCCTGGTTACCAAGGAGAACCAGGTCTTCGTGGCCGGGGGCCTTTTCTACAACGAGGACAACAAGGAGGACCCCATGAGCGCCTACTTCCTGCAGGTGCCTGGCCAGCCTTGGGAGGGACCAATTAGTGCTGAGCTCTGGGCACTGGGAGAGCCGGGCGGGACGAAACCTTGGGGCCCAGGAGGAGGCTGGGGCCACTTGGGCGAGGTCTCTGGGTCTAGGGTGACGGGATGTTGACGGACAGCCATTGGCCTGAAGGTTATAGACGGTTATAGGCAGCTGCCGAAGAGCTGCATGGCTTTGGTGTCTGGGCATTCCCAGGGGCATGTGAGCTCCTCCTTGGAACGTGTTGGAAGCCCTGGCTCTGCCCAGGGGCGTTGGGAGCAGGCATGGTGAGGAGGAAGAGTAAGGTCAGTGTTAGCATGTTGGGCTAGGATGGGACCTGGGACAGAGCATCCCAGACAAAAGGCCCATCCTGCCTGGTCCTCCCACTGTGTGGCCCAGGCAACTGTGGAACGCCCAGGGAAGACCAGCAGAGCAAAGTGCCCTGACCAAGATGGGGGTGCGACTGTGGGATCTCAGCAGGCAGAGATAGGTGGTGGGCTTGCCGTGTCTGGTGGGCTTGCCTGTAGGAGCCGGGTTTGCCTGTCTGGTGGACTCTCTGAAGGGGAAGGTGGATGTGGTGAGCAAGGACCGGGGGCAGGAATGAGCCTGGAGAACACTGGACTCAGTGAGGCCTGACCAGCACGAGGGGTGCGTGGCAGCGTGGTGCCGGCCTTGCCATTGGATCGGGGGCAGGGGCGGGGGCGGCTCTGCCAGCCATGGGAGCGCCTTGTTTATTCTCTCTGCCTCTTTGTAAGTGGGGATATTCTTCTTCTCATTTGATAAGGTTATTGGAAGGTTAAGCAATGCTTTTACATGCTCATCAGCACAGCCGTCAGCTCTTAGAAAACCATCCCAGAAGGGGAGCCTCTGGTGTCTCCGCCAAGGCTGTGGAGGTGCACCCTGTAGGTTGTCAGGGACATAGTGGAGAGCAGGGGCCGGCAGACCCCGGTGGGGGCGCTGCAGAGGGGAGGGGCCAAAGCCAGAGCTGGACCTCCCTCCACAGCGCCCCCTTCAGTCTGGGCCAGGATGCCCCGTCACTGTGCTTTAATGGTGGGAGAGGCACTCTCTCCAGGGACCCCCTCTAGGCTGTGCTGGCCCTACCAGGAGGCAAGGAGCTTGGGTGGCAGGATGGGGTTGGGCCAGGGACCGAAGCTGACTGCACGTCTCGTCTGGCCTGCAGTTTGACCACCTGGACTCGGAGTGGCTGGGGATGCCACCGTTGCCCTCGCCGCGCTGTCTCTTTGGCCTGGGAGAGGCTGTGAATTCCATCTACGTGGTGGGCGGCCGAGAGCTGAAGGATGGTGAGCGTAGCCTGGACTCAGTCTTGTGCTACGACAGGCTGTGAGTGTGGGCCACCGCTGGGCCCTGGGGTTGGGTTGGGGACCTGGCAGGGACCTGGAGGTTGTGGACCATGGGTGGGACTGGGAAGGGTGGGCAGCCGGGAGGGAGGGAGGGATAGTTCCACCCCTTACGTGCATTGCGTATGGGGGTGAATGCAGAGACAGCAAGCCACCGAACAAGTGCCTGAGCCTGCCCCGTCCTGCCCCTCCAGGTCATTCAAATGGGGCGAGTCGGACCCTCTGCCCTACGTGGTGTACGGCCATGCGGTGCTGTCCCACATGGATCTTGTCTATGTCATCGGTGGCAAAGGCGAAGACAGGTGAGGCTGTGGCTACAGGAGATCCCTGAGGTTGTCCTGGGAGGCGGCTCTACTCCTGCCTCCCTCCACTCACTCCCGCTCCCCCTGCCTCCAACAGGAAGTGCCTGAACAAGATGTGCGTCTATGACCCCAAAAAATTCGAGTGGAAGGAGCTGGCACCCATGCAGACTGCCCGCTCACTCTTTGGGGCCACTGTCCACGACGGTCGCATTTTTGTGGCAGCTGGGGTCACTGACACTGGGCTGACCAGTTCTGCTGAGGTGTACAACATCGCAGACAACAAGTAGGCAGCTGCCCCAACCTCTCCGTGAAAGCTCATGTCCGTCCCCTCTGTGTTTTATCTTCTCTTTGTTTGCCCTGGCAGGAGCCACAGCCACAGTCCCTCGGCCCTGATCTGCAGGCAGGTGGGGAGGGAACTTCCCGCACCAGTCAGGGAAGAGGGAGCTGCCGGCAGTGGGTGGGGGGCCACCAGGCTCCTCACTGCAGGGTCTCATGCCAGGCAGTGTGGCATGATAACTGGACTACAGAGGTGGACCCCACAGAAGCTGCCCAGCTCGGGACATCAGGAAGGGAAAAGTGGGCTGAGCACAGTAGGACAGAGTCAGCAAAAGGGTTGCCCCAGGCCAAGGAAATCCGGCTCCAAGGTGGTTGGGGGCAGGAGGGAGGCAGGGCCCACTAGAAGAGAGGCTGTTGGACGGGTTGGAGGATGCAGGGTGAAGGGAGGAGGCATGGTGGGTGTGGGGGCTGGAGAGGCATCCAGGAGGCCTGAAGCACCTTATCCTGGGGATAATGAAATGGTGCTGGGCTCCTCTCTCTGTTTCGTGCCTCATGGCAACTGATGTAGAGGGCAGATGAGGGTTCCCCAGGAGGCAGGGAGGCCAAGGTGTGGCTGTGGCAAGAGGGATGCCTCGAGTTAGGGGTACAGCAGGGACGGGACTGGGGGATGCACTGGAGCCTGGGGCTGGAGCTCCTCCTGCTGTGATGTGCACACGAATGTCCCAGGACCACGCTCAGATACAGTGTCTGATTCTCACATCTGGGGTGGACCTGAGAGTCTGTTTCTGATTACCCCTGCCCCCAAGGTGATACTGAGACTGAGGGGGCCTTGGGGGCAGATCCAGCCTCCAGGAAGGGGTCTGAGGAGGTCAGGCAGGAGAGGTGGGGGTGCAGAAAGGTCACCAGCAGCGGTGCATGGTCGGTAGGGAACTCAGTGAGAGGTGCTTCGGAGGAATGTCCACCTGCAGGAACCAGGGGTGTGGGCCCACCGGGAGAGCAACTGGGCATTGAGGCAGAAGAGGGATAGGGCAGCAGTGCAAGGGGCCAGGGGCTCACGTGGCCTCTGAAGGAGGGGGCAGTGCTGGGCGGGAGTTAGCCCAGGAGAGAAGCAGGGACACCGAGGGTCTGTGGGCAGGTCAGATGGAACGACAGGGGACAAGGAAGTGAAAGGAGAGGAGCAGGAGGCTGGGGAAGGAGGTGAGAGTGCAGGGAAGGAGAGGACAGGCTGGGAGGCAGGAGCGCAGAGGGTGGTGCAGGGACGTGGGAGTCTGGGACTTGGAAGCCAGGGGACACACTCGGGCAGCAGGGACACACTGGGCCGGCCGAGGCCCCTGGGTAATGCCACATGTCCCGTCCCCTCAGGTGGACGCCCTTCGAGGCGTTCCCACAGGAGCGCAGCTCGCTCAGCCTGGTCAGCCTGGGAGGCACCCTCTACGCCATTGGTGGCTTCGCCACGCTGGAGACCGAGTCTGGAGAGCTGGTGCCCACAGAACTCAACGACATCTGGAGGTGAGCTGGGGCCCGGGAGGCGAGTGGGGGATCGGGAGCAAAATGAGCACAGCACGGTGGCCCGGAACAGGGCACCTGGCACGTGCCCTGGGGCAGAGCTGACTGCTCGTCCTGGTGGGTCCTAGGGGAAAGGAGCTGTAGACTGCCTGCCCAGGGCTGCCTGGGTCTGTAGTTTTGCTGCCATTCCCTGCACGAGCTCAGCGGAGGGCCCAGGCCCACAGGAGAGGGCCCACACAGCCTCTGGGCCTTCCTTCCGCTTCCCTTGCTTCTGAGCGTGTGGTCCGGAGGGAGAGCTGAGGCCAGGACACTTCCTGGAGACAGGCCCAAGGGCACCCAGCCACCCACGCCTGCTGCAGATGCAGCTGACCCAGCCCCCTCCCGCAGGTATAACGAGGAAGAGAAGAAGTGGGAGGGTGTCCTGCGGGAGATCCCCTACGCTGCCGGCGCCACCTTCCTGCCCGTGCGGCTCAACGTGCTGCGTCTGACCAAGATGTGAGCAGCCTGGAGGGCCTGAACCAAGCACGCACCCCCATCCCCGGGTCTGGCCTTGTGGGGGCTCCAAGGAGGAAGCTGGAAGGGGCCTGGGCCCACCCAGATCCCAGGACTGCTTTAGCCAGACTGGGAGGAGAAATCCCAGGTCTGTCCAGGGTGGCCATATCCTTCCCCCCTCCCCACCCTGGAGGTCTTCCTGTCCAATGAGCCAGAACCATAAGGAGATGCCCATGCTGCATCCTGGTCCTGGCCTGGCTGTGTGTGCAGGTAAAGCTTCCCACGGACTCAGTCTCCTTATCTGTCTGATGGGCATGTGCCCACCAAGCACACCTAGCAGTGGGGGTGCTTCTCCTTCACGAAGAATAAAGGAGCCAGCAGTTCAGAGTCTGGAAGGGGGTGGAGGGGGCTCCTGATCCTGAGTCAGTCACCAGGGTGGTGGGGGTGGGGCGGGCAACGCAGGACTTCAAGGTTCTGCTGTTGTGTTACCAGGGCCTGTGGCCTCTGCCCTCTGGTGTCCCCTGCACACTCTGTAGGGGGCCCTAGGACCTCCAGCCCCCATGCAGCTTGGACAGAGAACCAGGAGACTGCTGGGGGAGGGGCAGGGAGCAGCCAGACTGTGGTAGAAAAGTCCTTTATTCTCTCGGTCCGCCCCGTCTAGCTGAGCGGAGCCCGGCCCTCAGCCCCCTCCCACCTACTCCGGCTTCTCTTTGTCCTGGCTCTGCTCCTCCTCCAGGGCCAGGGTTCGCTCACGCTCCTTCACCAGCTGGACACCACAGTAGGTGACAAACAAGATGGCCAGTGTGGTCTGGGGGAACCCTGTGTGGGGGAGGCAGCGGTCACCAGTGCCCCGTTCGACAATGCAACCTCCATGACTCTTCTCTTCCTACCCCTCCCCCGTGTGACTCAGCCTCCCTGCTGAGTCCCTGGTCATGGGGATAGGGTATGGGGACCTCTAAGGAGGTCACAGTCCGTGGGGTGGGAAACCCAGCACGTTCAGGGTTTCTCTCACCTGTGAGTAGCAGGCGCCGGGTGACCAGCTCTGTGAACTCCAGGCTGTTCAGGCTCACAAGGTTGTACATGATGATGGCCCAGAAGTTCATGGCCCCAAAGATGGCCCGGACCCGACGAGACATCTGCTCTGACAGACGGGCCTGCCCAGTCCAGGGGATGCAGGGGGTGGAGCAAGAGGCCCAAAGGAAAGTGGACACAGTTGGTCAGTGGCCTTGTCCACATGGCCACTCAAGTCCAGGGAATATGCCTGGGCCTCTGGGAGTCCCGGGCCCCCTCTCCATTATTGTTAAACTTGGGGAAACTGAGACCAGGAAGAGGATGAGGCTCAGTCGACACCGCTAGGCCCGAGTGTGTTGGGCCTGACCCATGAAAGTAGGGAGGACCAGATTCCTACAGGGCAAGCCATTTCCCTGATAGCTAGGAGAGGAACAGTGAGAACGTTCTGGACTAGGGGCCAAGTGTGGTAGGCACCTACAGAAAGCAGCAGGGCCGTGCCTTCCATGACCCAGCCCAGCCCAGCCCAGCCCGAGGCCATCCCAGCTCACCTCGATTCCTGCCAGAGGCCTCTGCTCTGCCAGCTTCTGCACCCAGAGCTCAAAGTTGAGGCCAAAGCAGTTCAGGAATGACCACAGGTAGACGATGTCACAAGGCCCGAGCCACAGAGTGGTGATGGCAAATGTGGCCACTGAGGCTCCCAGCTCTGGGATCACCGCAGAGTGCTCCCCGCCAATGTGGTCATACACATACCTGCAGGGGGAGTGGGAGCAGGGGCCCATGGACGTCGGGGGTAGGGTAGGACGAGAAAGGCAGAGGGCACCCCAGAGAGGCACCCCTCATGCTGTCACTCTGGGGACATTCGACAATCCTGCCACTGGCTGGCTGCTTCTCCTCTTCCTCTACCCAACTTCACGTTGTGGAGGGTTTGGCCTCGGATCTTGTATTTTCTCTAGCAATGCTCTTTTGCTCCCCAACTGATGTCATCCAGACCCAAGACCCCAAGTACTGTCTCCATGCCGATGATCTCCAGTTTCTCTCCTGAGTCCTACGTCCAGTGGTGTTCCGACATTCCCCCAACCCTGCCCAAAACCATGCCCTCTCTGGTGCAGCAGAAGGTATCACCACCCATTCAGTTGCCCATGCTGTAAGCCGTGGCGCCATCTTGGATCGTCAGTTTTGCTTGTCAGCCACATCCAAGCCAGCAAACTGTCTTGGCTCCTCTCTGTCCTGACCACTGCCCACCACCTCCACCATCACCCATGCCCAGGAAATCATCTCATTGCAAGAGCCTCTCACGTGCTCTGCCCTACAGTCCCTTCTCTGCATAATGGCCAGAGGGGCCTTTTAAGGGTGTAGTTCTGGTCACATCACTTCCATGATGCAACCCTCCCCCAGTAGCCTCCCTGTTACAATTAGAATACATTGTCCTTTTCACTGTGGCTAGAAGCTGCCATCCTCAGACCCCAGCAAAAGAGGCTTCTACCACCTTCCGTTCCATCACCCTGTCTTAAGTTACTTATGCTTGTTTACTGTTCATAGCCCCCTTCCCCCCACTAGACTGTAAGCTCCATGAGTGCGGGGTCTTTGCCATGTTCAGTGCACCATGCCTGGCACACAGTGGGTGCTCAATAAACACTGGTTTCGTGAGTTCAGTGGGAGATCTGCTGAGTGACTGGCTTCGCTGTTCCATGACCTCTGTTTCCCGTGGCTTCTCCACACCACCTCAGCTGCCTCCTCCCATGGCCACACCCCGACTTCCTCACCCCTTGAAATTCAACTCTTGCTCAGCGCCCCCCAGCCCCCCAGCTTCAGTTCTTCAGCCCCATGGGTCTTGTGATCCCCGCATCAGCACCACCCTCCACAACAGGCTTAATTCTGATGAGTCATCATTTATAAATAACCTCAAAGCCCTGCCTCCTCCCTTCTCCCCCTCTCCCCCTGGAAAGCCCGGGCGCCTGCTTTCACCTCCCCTGCCTGCTTTCACCTCCCCTGTGCCCAAGCAGCTAAGCCCCAAGGGGCAAACTCTCACCTATTCTGCCGAAGTCCACGAACCCACTGCCTCCAACCCTACTTGGGCTCCCGGCCAGGTTGCTCTGCTCAGCCTCTTCCCCCACATGGCACAGTGGCTGCTGCCTGCTTCTGTTTGAGTGGGGCTGCCGGGGGGCACAGATGCTCCTCCCGCCATGCCGCTAACCCCGCATCTCCCAGCTGATGATCTGGCTCTCTGCTTCCAGCGGCCTTCTTCTGTGTCCACACTGACTTCTTCCCCCTCCCCCTCCTCCGGAATCCAGGCTTCTGCCTGGAACCAGGTGCTCTCACCTCTCCGCCTCCTCGGGGACTCCCTTCATGAGTCGTCCCTAGTCCTGCATCGCCACCATCTGCTGAAGGACGCCCTCGGCTCAGCACCAAGTGCACCCCAACCCCCTTCCCCTTTCAGCTGCTCCTCTGTCTTCCCCCTGAAATCTCTCCGTTCCCCTCCACACCTCAGCGGCCTCGCCAGTGAAATGTTCAACACCCACACGGCGCCGAGCCTGACCGCAGCCTCCATCTGCCGCCCTTGTCCCCTCCACGCCTTCTTGGTCTTCTCTTGGCTTCCTGGGTATCATACGGCCTTGACCCTAGTTCTGCTCCCCTGACCACTCCATCCACCCCTTCTGCTGGCTCTTCCTTCTCCCTCCAACCAGAGTCCTTGCAGACCCAGTCTTGGCCACCCCTGTGGTCCTTGCTCTACTCTCTCCTTAGAACATATCCACTCCCATGGCCTCAAGACCACCCGCCGGCACTCAGGATGCCCAGGCTCCTCTGACGCCAGGCCCTCCATGAATCTCCACCAGAGTGATTCCCAGGTTCCAAGCAGACATCTCGAACCCGGCCCTGCTCTGGAAACCACCCCTCCTTACCTGCTGTATCTCTCTCCCCTCACCCAAGTCTCCCCCCTGGAGCTCTGCCATGACCCCCTCACTGCCCTCCTTGCTTCCTCCGGCTCAGGAGTGAATTCTAGAACCGGGGAGCCATCTCTGGCACTGCCCCGCTCAGACAGCTGGCAGGAAGGCTGGGACCCTCCCCGCAGCCACCCCCCACTCACTTGCAAAGCCAGTCGTTGATGCCCCGGTCGAAGTGCCTGTTGGGGAGAGCAGGTGGGTGTGAATCCCCAGGCTGAGGGGTGGTGGGGATCCCCCGGGGCAAGCCCCCAACCCGGCCCACAGGGACTCACGTTTCCCCAAAGATGTAGAGAGCAGTGATGCACTTGGGAGGCTGCGGCGGGTCTAGGTGGTCCAGACGTGCCACGGTGTTGACGACACCAAAGAGGACAGCTGACTTCACCCAGTCGTACACCAGGTTCGAGTAGGCCAGGCCAGCTGGGGACGGGGTGCCGTCACTGCCTGGCTTGTGTCATTGTGGCCTCCCTACCCCGACCCCCAAACCCTGGGAATGTGCTGAGGAGTCCTGGTCCTGCAGGGACGCCATGGAGACCCTGTCTGACCCCATCTTGGTTGTGGAGATCAGCTGTGACTGGTGAAGGGGGGAAGGATGTGGGACAAAGCCACACCCCTAGAATAAGTCCCTCCCCCCCACCCCACCTTGCCAGGTGCTGTGGGACACAGTGGGAGTGCAGAAGTCTTTCTGTCCCCGTCCCTGCTCTGGGGGACCCACCTAGGGCGCTGTCTGACAGGCGGTTGGCAAACTTGAGGTCACTGGGGATGGTGAGGATGTAGAAGAAGTGGAAAAAGATGTCCACGGCCACGATGGCTGCCACGCTGAGGCCCGCCTGGACCTGGATGCGCCACAGCTCTCCCTCAGGCCTCACAGGCTCCACCTGGTTCACCTGGTTGGCGGGGGTGGGGTGGAGGGTGAGATGCCAGGTATCTGAGAGGGGAGGCAGACTGGGCTGTTGGAGCCCCGTCTGAGTGGGGAGTGACTACCTGCCCGGGGGTGGGAGGAGATACAGCTTCATCCAAGAGTCCAGCCTGAAGGTGGAGATACAGGTCCTAGGGAGGGGTCCAGAGCCAGGGGAGACCCCTTTTGTTTTGAGAGCCCTGTTTCAGTGGGAGGGGAGTATCTATGGCATGGGAGTCCTGTCTGAGGGAGGAGCCATGTCTCCGCCCTCTGATTCCTGTCTGACAGTGAACATGGGGTGGGAGGGGAGACCTGGTGTTACCCTGATGTCATGTTGAGGATGGGGTCCAGTCTGCCAGGGTAGGGGGTTTCCACCTGAGCCGGGAGCCCTTGTGTGAAAAGGGAGAGTCGGCCAGCTCCGTTCTGGGAGCCCACAGGGTGTGCCTCACCTGGGCGTGGAAGCGGTCGAAGGTCATGATGGGCCCGAAGAAGAAGAAAGGCAGGTAGAAGTTGTACTTGAGCAGGTCGGCCAGGGAGTAGCGGCGCTCAGGGTGGGCGCAGCTCTCCAGCGCAAAGCTGGTGCAGCGCAGTACCGTGAAGCCGCTGCCCCCGTGAAACAGCACCTCTTGAAGATCAAAAGTGCCTGTTACAAACCCGCTCTGGAGGGGAAAGAACAGGCCAGCCGCTCACCAGGGCGCCTCCTATCTGGGAAGAGTGCCCCCACCCCGCCCCCAGCTTCCCGCAGGGGCCCAGCCTGCTCCTCCCTTCTTCTCTCCCAGAGCCTGGTTAACATCGGCCATTGCTCCACCCAGCTTTGCGACAGAGCAGGGGACAAACTGGACAGGTCCCCCATGCAGGTGACCATCTGTGGGCAGGGCATTCTCAAAGGCTTCAAGATGGCTCAGGTGATGGTGTGAGAGTTTCCCTCTTGGGACAGGTGAAGGATGCATGTGGGGACAATTGGGAGGCAAGGGCTTTGGATGATGTGAGATATTTGGGGTTCTCTCCCAGTACCCTCCACCCCTATAGTGCCCCAGTACACACCTGCCAAGAGATTAGAGGGTCCACCTTGAAGGAGGCCAGGCTGGCCAGGCCAAGGCCGAGACAGAGCCAAGGCTGGCCCAACAGTGAGGCCACATAGAGGCCCACGCAGTGGCCCAGCAGCAGCAGCAGGTACCAAGGGCCCATTGTGCCCAACACGGCCAGGACCCCGTAAACAGCATACATCCAGGAACGGAGCTGTGGGTGGGGAGGTTTCAGTTTACCCCTCCATGCAAATAGGGGGTGTGGGGTGGGGCCCCTGGATGGTTCAGGAGGAGCTGGGCCACACAAATGAGCTCACCTGGGGGGCAACCATGGTGCAGAGTTTAGCAAAGAGCACGTGTCCCGAGAGGGCAAAGACGATGATGTTGCGGAAGGAGGTGAACCACATCACCCACTCGAAGTCAGCCACATCCTGGGGGCGTCCAAGTCAGGTTAGGGTGGAGGAGGGGCAGGGAGGGCTGGCACTTGTGCTGGTCAGAGCCCCAGCACCTTCCTAGCCCTCGCACCCCCCCTTCTCATGTGTTCGACAAAAACAGTGGCTACAGGTCCCCGCTCTGGGAAGTCCCCCAGGCTGATAGCTAGAGAGGAACGAGGGCAGGCAGGTGGGCTTCCCTGCCCCTCGGCTCAGCACGTCTGCCTGATGTTCCTCACTCCTGCTTTATTCCACCCAATGAACATCTGGACTTAATGGAGCCCAATTCCTGAATGAGCAGAGCCTGGGCAACTTTGATATCCCCAGAGGACTTGGGAGGGGCCGGTGGGGAAGCTGAGGCACAAGCCAGAGAGTGTCTGGGATAGTGGGTAATGGGGAGGATTTAGGAGCGGAGAGGTGTGCCGGGGTCAGGCCATGGGGGACCTACCATCTTGCGGCCAATGTACTCCCAGCCGGGTCGCACAGACTCCCGGAAGGCCTTCCTGTGAGCCCCATCTGAGAACACAGTGTGACCTCAGGGAGGGGCCCCTCTACACCCCCTCCCCTCCTGCCCCCAGGCACAAGGCCAGCTGCTCTCACTCAGGCAAGGGGCAGTGAGTCTGGATGGGTCTCTCGTCCTGCCTCTGCTTCTCCCTAAATCTCACGGTGTGTCTGGGATTAGGTGTGAGTATGCATGTGTGTGCGTGTGCATGTGTGGCATGTGTGTGCGTGTGTGCATGTATGGCCTTGTTCACGTCTCTGTCAGTGTTTCTCCTTCTTGTTGTCCCTGAACTGCACCTTCCCAGGCCCCTAGGGGAAGGAAGTTCCCGCCCCATGCCCCCGGGGCCCAGCTGTTACCTTGTGAAGCATCAAGAAGACCTCTGCCTGCGTAGGCCAGGGCGCCACTCACCACCAGGGAGTAGAGACCCAGCTCCGCTGCTGGCAGTGCTGTCTTGACACCCATAGCCTGGAAGGGGCTGGGGGAGACACACTGGGTGTGGGCGCTGCAGCCTGCAGCCCTGTCTAGCCGCACCTCATGGCCCCTACTCTGAAGAGACTGCTCCACCTGCCCCTGGGGGACCTTGTGCCCCCCACTCCTCCAGGCCACCCCCCCACCGCTGCCCCATCCCGATTGCTGCCCTGCTACCTTACACTCATGGCTCTTGAAGGCAGAGTCTTCACTCGCAGCCTGCCTTGCTCATCCTCGTTGACTTCACACTTTCAGAGGGGCTGGTCCCCTCCCTCTGCCGCAACGGCTCTTGCCCAGGCCCCCATGATCCCCATGTGGAGAAACCTAATTTGTTACCTCCATCAGGGTTCTCACACTCCTCGACGAGCCTCCTTCAGCTCTGAGCCCTTCTCTTACTCCTTCCCAAGCTGCTTTTCCTGCCCTGAGACCCTGTAGGCTCCCCAGGTCCCCACTGCAGCACCAAGGCCACATCCGTCTCAGCTTCTCACTGTCCTCCATTTCCTCACAAGCCCCTGAGCCCCAGCCTGCCTCATCCCTGGCTCCTGTCTATGTCCCAGACCACACTGTGTATTCAGGCTCTGAAGCCGGCTGGAGGCTGTGCTATTTGAGGAGGTGTCCTGGGGTGGCGGGAGTGGGGGCCAGGCAGGGCCAGGCGGGGCAGCTGGAGGGCACTGGCTGCTGTCCAAGGTGCTGATGGGTATCAGGCCCAGGGGGAGCTCAGCCACTCCCTCCCACAGGGCCTTGGTTGTTCCCAGGAGTCCTGCTAGGCCACTCCGGGTCCTCAGCTAGCACCGATGCCCTTACCACCCTGCTCTAGCCTGGCTTAAGGTCTTTCTTAGGGACCCACGGGAACAGACAGACCCGGGGCATTTGGGAGGGTGTCTAGGTGCCTTCTTGGGCTGGGCTGAGCCAAGAGGTGGCTGGTGTGTCTCCCACCTTAGGTCCTGTCCCAAATGTCCCTTGCAAGTCCTGTGGCCCACTGGCCCAGGACCCCAACATTCTCCCCAGTATAGGGACTGACTGGTCACGGGCCATAGAGGGGTAGGAGCTGGTCACAGCCCCAGAGCGAGCCTGGGACAGGCTCCCGTCTGCCTTCCTTCAGGTACAGTGGTCCCAAGGAGCCCCTCTGAAGTCTCAGATGGGAAAGGGCATCTCTACCCCTGCCCAGGCCAGGGGGCTACCAGCCTGATGGCTATGATACCTCCTCACCAGCCAGGTGGGGGTAGGGAGGCCCCGGGGATCAGGTTAATGGAGCAGGAGCTTGAAACCGGAGCACGGCAAAGAGCCCGCGAAAGAGCTTTGTCAGCTGCCTCCCACTCGCCACTTTCCAATTTTAGCTCCCTATGGCCGGCGCAGGGTGTCCCCAGCGAGGCCTCTGTGAGGAGCCAGCCCCCAGCCTGGGGCCTCTCCTGATGGACCCTCAGACCCGGCCGGCCGACAGATGCAGGGGGCACCCCTCTCCCCTGGTCCTGCCTACCTCAGGTGCCCCTGGGGTAAGGCACACTTTGGGACCCGTGATCTGGGATGAGGGGCCTGGTGTGGGCCCCGCAGATCTCCAGGCCCCCCGGAGTGGCTGCATCTCCAGCCGGCACTGACCTTGAGGAGGCTGCGAGGGACCCTGGCACACTGCCCACCTCAGGCTCCGGGGTCCTGTGTCCGACCGTGCGTCCGTCCCGACCAGCTGAGCTCTGGGGCCACGGTGGGGTGTGTCCAGCCCTGGGGTCCCCACCCCCTCGAGACGATGAGCGGTGAGTGGTGACAGCAGGAGGAGGGGGAGGAGGGCAGGGAGGAGGTGGCCTTCCTGGAGTGGAGCTGAGCTGTGTGGAGCGGAGCCGAGCGCTGCAGCGAGCGCTGCTGGCCGCAGGGAGCCGCAGGGAGGATGGGGGGGGGGGGAGGCTGGGGAAAGGGAGGGGACGATGGCATGGGCTCAGGCAGGGACACCTGGACCTCACCTCACCTGCCTCCCCTGGCGCCTAAAGAGCCTGTCCCTCTCTCTCACAGCTAGGCAGGACTCCCCTCTTCCAGGAAGACTTCCTGGTGGTCCTGTCAGCCACTCTAGGTTTATAAGCTGTGCCCCGGCACACATCGCATGCCCACAAACGCAGGCATCCTGCCCGTCTGGCTCTGGGCTCCAGCCCCTACCTCTACAGGTACCCTCCCAAGGGCCCTGCCCTGGTTCTTTTCATCTGTCCCGGCCAGCTCGGCATCTGTACCTGGGGAGGCCTGACTTGCCTGGTGGGACTGGAATTGGAGTGGCCTTGGGACTGGAGGGCCTGCCCCGTGGGATGTTGTCTTGATGGGGGGGGGGGTGTGCCAGGAGGGTCACTTGGCAAGGCTTGTGGATCCTTGAGGGACTGGTGTCCTCTCAATGGCAGAGTGGAGGCAAACAGGAAGACAGCAAGTCCCTGACCACTTGGGGAATGGGGCAGAGCTCCCACTTATAAGGAACCTTTGGGAACCTAATAGGGTACAATGTCCTGAGGACCCTCCCTCCCAGAGGTCAGGAACCTCTTCTAGGTTCCCTTCGGGGAAAGACCCTCCTGAGTCTGGGCAAGCAGTGTGTGCTGCTGCCACAGCTCTGGGTCCTGTCCATGGATGTGCCTGGGGAGAGGTGGGAGGAGGAGGAGGCCCTGTAGCCTGCCACAGGACAGCTCCTGGCACCCCTGCAGATCCCAAAGCCCCACCCTGGGTTCAGCTGAGGATGGGGGAGCAAGTGCTGCTTCCAGGACCTGGGCAAGACCTGGGAAGGGGACAGGATTGGCCCCTGGGCAGTGGACTGCCTCCCAAGTATGAGACATGCTGGCCCGGAGGAAGCAGCAAGGACACCCTAATGCACACACTCCAAACGAGACACAGAGGCCGGTGTCCCTGAGGCCTGGCCCTGGAAGCATGAACAGCAGTGTCGGCCTGGGTTAGGGCTGTGGTCGGGCTCCTGGGCTTTAGAGGCCAGCATCAGGGGAGGCACCCGAGCCACTGGGGGTTAGGGAGGGCTTCCTGGAGGGGGAGGTCTTGGAGTCGATGTTTGTTCGGTTGTTGGAGGAAGTTCATCATAGCAGCCGGGGTGTACATGGGTTAGCTCTTTAATGTTACCACAATGTACAGTGAGTGTTCCCATCCTCCCCGCTTTGCAAAAGAGGCAACTGAGGCACAAGAGGTGAAGCAGCTGGGTCAGCCGCAGCAGCTCAGATGGGCGAGAACCCAGCTCACCCACACCAGGTGCAGGCAGAGACCAGCCCATGCTGGCTGTCATGAGGCTCAGGGCAGCAGGCAGTGTGGTTTAGCCTAGGTTAAGGGCACAGGTTCAGCCAACTGACCTGAGCCAGAGCTCCGCTGGGCTGGTGTGATCCACTTCTCGGAGTCCCAGATCCTCATCTGTAAGATGAACGTACTGCCGGCCCCGGCCTCACTGAGTTCCTGGAGGGACCTAGTGACTCACTCCAGGACAAGGGCCTGGCTCACGGAATTGTGCACGAGGCCGACCCTGACCCTGACTCCAGCGGTCCAGAGGCAGGACACAGTGCAGGGATGTTCCCCACGTGGGCCCTGCACAACGGGGTCTGTAGGGGTTCCGACATCTGCCGAGGGCAATAGGGCTTGGGGGTCCCAGCCTGAGGCCACGGCACCCTATGGAAGGGGTGTCGGGGGGAAGGCATCTGGCACAGCCAGCCCACACAGCAAGAAGCTGGCTGGGCTCAGATAAGCCCAAGGTTGGGGGTCAACTTCCCAAATGCCACAAAACCCACCGGGGAAAGCCGGGGAAGGGCGTGGAAGGGAGCGGTGCCCATTCTCTTAAACCTCAGGTCCTTCCTCATATTTTACCTTTTAATTGTTTGTGCCTCAAAGTAAACTCTGGAAAAGTATCCTGTGTGTGTGCAATTGTGTGTTGTACTGGCTGGTGTGTGGGGTCTGTGTAAATGTGCTGTTGTGTAGGTGTGATTGTGATGTGTTGTACTGGTTTGTACAAGGGTCCACATGTATGTATGGTTGTGACATGTGTGTGTGTGTGCTGTGTGCTATCAGGCTCTGTGTACAGGGTGCTTGGTGTCCATGCAGGCCTCGGGGACTGTAGGCGAGAAGTTGTGTGTGGAACACACCTGCAGAGAAAGGTGGGCGGAGACTTCTTTGTGCTGGGGACTGACTGTGAGCTCACTGGTGGATGTGGGAGGCCCAGAGGAGCTGGGAGGGGCCTGGTGGTAATGGAATGTATTGGAGTCGACCTGAGCCCCTTGGGGACAGTGGCCAAACCACACTCGCAGCTCAACCAGGTCTCACTTGTCAGTGCTGCAACCTGAGCACCCAGACCTGCAGCACCTGCCCGGGGTGCGACCAGGGAGAGGCCACTCCACCACCTGCCTCTTTACTTGTCCCCGCCCCTTGACCTTCCATAGGCCCTACACCTCTCCTCCTCCCCCACGGCCCTGTGGCTCTGGACAGGCCCTTGGTCTTCTTACCCAGCCCCTCTGCCTGCAGGAGTGGGAGGGCATCTTCCGAGTCCTGGGAACAGGGGGGCTGGGTAGGGGAGACTATGGGCACAGCCTGCATGGACCAGGCTGCTCTACTGTCTGCCTGGTCTGCTTGGGTTAGATCCCTCAGGGTTCCAGTCCTCCCTCTGTCAACCCCTCCTTCTCCTGGGTTCTCCTGGACCTTGTGGAGATGTAGACACATGGGTCCCCAACAGCCTCCTGTCCACCCAGATCTGGGGCCCTGGAGGTGGCTCTGTGGTGCGGCAGCCTGCCCGTCTCCTTCCTCCAGCCCTCGGCCCCACCATGGTCCCCTGTTCCCCAGATCTGTCTGACCAGGCTAGGAGCTCCCTGAAAAGAGGGAGAGAGTCAGATTCACCCCCAGGTCTGTCTCCCGGGCAAGGCTGGGAGTTCCTAGAGATTAGAGGCCCTAGCTGCCTCTTTGGCACCACCGTAGCTGTGGCAGAGGAGCTGCTCAAAGATGTATTTGTGGAACCAATAGAGGGGATGCGGAGTGCTAACATTTATTGAGTGCTTGCTGTGTGCCAGCAGCTGCTCCAAGCACTTGGCACTCCTGAACTCAACGAAACCTGAAGAAGGTTCTAATAAGGGAATGCAGCCGACTGGGTCTAACTAAGCCTGAGTGCTGGGGGCAGGTGCTCACATATGCAACAGGGCCCACAGGCACAGCTCCACAAAGCAGCCCTCAAGGTTGCCTGCAGATTCTGTAAACTGAAACACTCATCCCTGTGCCCGTGGCTGGCCTAAGCAAGGGCTGAGCGCCCAGAATGCTTTGTGTAAGATGCTTGGACTAAGGTTACGGTGCCCACATCCACACCCAATCCCCCACCCCTGCTTACACCGATCCTGCTTCCTCGGTGTGGGATGCAGTCAGTTCAGGGACACACGTTCCTTGCACAGAAGTGAACAGCAAGCAAATGGATAGCTGAACGCCCTCGGGTTCTTCTTGGACACGTGTGGACAGCCCTCTGAGGGAGGTCTCTTACTGCCCCCAGTGTGTGGACTGAGCATGTGGAGGCTCCATAATTGCCCAAGGCCACACGCTGGTGACTGGGGAAGGAGATCTGTTCGAGGCACCTGCACAGACTCCACGACCTGATGCTCCCTCTGCACACGGCCCTGGCCCTGAGCCAGGGAGGGCGACAGAACCAGTCCAGAGTGGTCAGGGTGTGGGTCTGCATTTCTGAGGTGACCCTGTGGACAATGCCTGCTTCTCACTCCCAGGGAATCCACTGGGGATCAGAACCTGCAGCCCACACTCAAGTCAGCCTCTGGGGCTCCTCAGCCCCTGCAGAAAGTGCTGAATCACTCTGCCTGATGGACTGTTAGACCCCGCCCCACCCCCAAGCACAGGCCGCCTCACTCCTCTCTGGCTCCCTGCTTGGCCTGTTCCCCTCACCAGGAACTGAAGATTAAACCCTCCCTTCCTGGAGCCCTGAGAACCCATCAGAATGGCTCCCTCTGCTGCGGGGCCTCCAGATCGGCGTCACTAGGCAGGGTCAAGGCTCCTGTGTGTGTGCTGCGGGGAGTGGGGTCAGCATGGGGTTCCCCACAGCCCCTGCGCTGCAGAGCATCCCAGGAGGCTGTCACAGTATGTGCACCTGCCTGTGTGTGTATCCTCATGTGTGGCAATGTGTGCCCACACCCATAACTGAGCACACTCGTGTCTGCTGTGTGCACCTGTGTGGAGGGGATGTGAGTGCATAGGCACAGCTGCTCGCTCCTGAATCGAGGTGCTTGTGTGTGGCTGCGTTTCCATGGGGGCCTGTGTGTGCACCTGTGGGGCCAGGGTGTGTGGCTATGGGCAATCTTCCTTGGGGGTACCCCTGACTGGCACTGCAGCCACAGGGTGGGAGGGGGGACTGAACAGTCACTGAGAGGACTGGGGACTCCCATAGCAGCCCTCCCAGCCTACCATGCGAGGGAGGAACACTGGAACACTACCATGCGAGGGAGCACCTAGAACCCCTGCCCAAAGCTTCAGCCCAGCCCCACCTCTGCCCTCTGCCACCAGCACCCACCAGCCACGGCCCCTCAGGAATAGGCAGTGCCTCATGGAGCAGCCGTCCTGCAGTGGGGCCAGCATGACTGTCCCGAGTGATGCGCTCCACTGCTCCCAGAGCAGGGTGGCAGCCCCCTGGGTTAGGAGCGCACCAGACACAGCCAGGCTTCCAAAGCAGACGCTTACTCACCAGGAGCTGCGCTGAGGGCGTAAACGGGAATTATTACAAGTCTGAGGTCCGCACCCAAGGAGCAGGCCGGCCAGGTGGCGGAGAGCATGACACTGAGTCTGTGAGGCTGGGGATGGCCACTGGTTTAGCTGGGGCAGGTGTGGAGGATGCACTGGCGAGGGGGCAGTCGGGCTGGGTGGCCTGGGGACTGTGCCCAGCCTGGTGCAATGAAGGCTCTCCTGCATGGGTGGAGTCATGTGGGCCTAGGGAGGACCCAGGACCCTTCTGGGAGAAGTGGCTGAGCTGGGTGCCCAGGGCTGGCTTCCTGGCACGGACGGAGCCCTCACACTGAGCCCCGTCCTGGTCAGCTGGGCTGACGCTGGGCCGCCAGCCTAGTGCTTGTCCACCTTCTGGGAGAAGTGGCTGAGCCGGGTGCCTGGGGCTGGCTTCCTGGCATGGACGGAGCCCTCACACTGAGCCCCGTCCTGGTCAGCTGGGCTGACGCTGGGCCGCCAGCCTAGTGCATGTCCACCTTCTGGGAGAAGTGGCTGAGCCGGGTGCCTGGGGCTGGCTTCCTGGCGTGGACGGAGCCCTCACACTGAGCCCCGTCCTGTTCAGCTGGGCTGATGCTGGGCCGCCAGCCTAGTGCTTGTCCACCTTCTGGGAGAAGTGGCTGAGCCGGGTGCCTGGGGCTGGCTTCCTGGCGTGGACGGAGCCCTCACACTGAGCCCCGTCCTGGTCAGCTGGGCTGACGCTGGGCCGCCAGCCTAGTGCTTGTCCACCTTCTGGGAGAAGTGGCTGAGCCGGGTGCCTGGGGCTGGCTTCCTGGCGTGGACGGAGCCCTCACACTGAGCCCCGTCCTGGTCAGCTGGGCTGATGCTGGGCCGCCAGCCTAGTGCTTGTCCACCTTCTGCTGCCGCAGGGCCTGCAAAAAGACCCCTTTCACCTGGCCCAAGGTCTCGTGGTACATGCGGAAGTCCTCCTCCTTTCCCCGCAGGGCACTGCCCAGGGCAGCCTTCAGCATTTCGTTCTCCTCCTCCTGGATGGCCAGCCTGGACCGTGTGGAGACAGGGCTCAGTGTGGCTCCTGCTGGCAGCCACGTGGGTGGGGGTTCTGTCTGGCCCACCCCCTCCTCCCACGGATGCTTGGGGGATGCCACGTGGGAGTCCTCTCTGGGCTCACCCACAGCCCTGGGCCTGGCACCCAGCAGCTCCCAGTGATGTCAGCTGCTCCAAGGATGTCCCAAGGATGAGCAGAGGTTCCCCCTTCCCCTCGCTGACCTTGGCTGCAAAAGGCTTGACCAAGTGACACAAGTGCGGTCAGCAGCCCGTGCTCAATGAAACGCCTCTTGGGACCACAGTTACAGCAGGGTCCTGGGCCCCTCTGCCCTCTGAATCCCTAGATCCCAGGACCCCTGGCATCAGCCTTATGGGCAAACAGAAGTCAAGGTGCATGAGGGAAGGGTGCTGTGCCTCTGCCCATCCAAGTGCCCCCACCCTCTTAGGAAGGAGGGGCAGGGAGCACCTGGTGGTCAGCTCCTCCATCTGGGATTCCACAGGCACCTGGGAGAGCTGGGCCAAGGGCGGGTCCTTCTTCTCACTTCCTGTCGAGTTTTGCCTGGTGCTGGAGGTTGGCCGACCTGTGGGGCAGCAGCAGGCACTTTGTGTCATGAGGCCACAGCTCTGTGCAGTGTCCTCCTTCCGCTCCCCACTTGCTCATTTCCTGCTCCTCCGCTTGGTGAACCACGGCACCTCCTCAAGGGGGTAGGGCGAGGGCTGCCTCCCTCCAGAAGCCCTCCCCGGTGCCTGCTCTGCATTCTCCCAACCATGGCTTTGGCCTCTGCTCCAGCCCTGGCTCTGCCTGCTCTGTTCCGAGGTGGCCCCTCGCTTTACCGTCTCCACCTTCACAACCTCCAAGTTCCAGGACATTTGTTTCTACCTAGAGGAGCGGGTTGGCCTCAAGTCTGGCCTGCAGGCTGAGTCCCTGTCTAGGCCATCACCGCCCCTGATGCCCCTGTACCACTGGATCCAACCACCAGTCCCCAGCCAGGGGGGGGACCCAGAAAAGAAGGCAAAGCCTGGCTGGCGGGGAGCTTGAGCTACAACTTGGTGTCAGGAAACCTCTGTGCCAAAACGGCCCTCGGTGGTGCAGTGGCCAGGAGGAAACCCCAGCAGCAGCAGACCCGGCTGCCAGGCCCCTGCTCAGCCATCAGCCTCTCAGAGCTGGTCTCCTCTCCTGCACATCGCAGGCTGCACCTGCTGCCTCTAGAGCACTGGGAGGCCTGAACGCTGGGAATTCTGCATCCCCGCCTCCAGCCTCAGGCAAGCCCTCCGCTAAGCTGCCACCAACCACAGTGCCCTTGCGCTGGTTCCTCCTTCAGAGACTCCCCCCAGCCCGCCCCGTCCACTCAGGTGTCCACTGTGGGGCACTGAATTAGGCTGGGGGCTGAGGGAGGGCAGTGTTGTGCCATAGCACAGGCAGCAGAGCCACACAGACACTGTCTCTCAGGCAGGTGCCCCCACCGCCCAGGCAGGAGCAGGGGGATTTTCCTGCCATGGCTTAGCTCTTCTGGGTTGGAGGTGAGTGAGCCTAGAGGACCTGTTCCCAAGGGCCCAAGGGGGCACGCAGGGCTAAGCCTGGGGTCTCCCTCCCTGGACCCCCAGAAGGCCCCTGGAGTCCTGCGAGTGAGCAGGGGACACTAGGGCCCTGGTGCCCTAGTGCTGGCATGTCCCTCGGTACTGTCCCAACTCAGGGAACAGGGGCCTGAGTGTCCTCGGCTGCTGGGGAGTTGAGACAGTGCAGGGGCAAATGGGCCCTCCATCCAGAGCCTGCAGGGGTGGGGCTGGGCACCTCACAGGGAAGGAGGGAGGCCTAGGTGCTCCGTGTTGCCGTCTTCCTCCCTGGGCACCAGCTATCCCAGGAATGCCGCTGGCCCTCGGATCCCGCATCGGCAGCTCGCCCCAGCCCAAGATGTGCTGAGGCTGCAGGTCTGGAGCCTGCACCTGTGCGCTGCAGTGTTAGATTGATGGATCTCTCGGCTAAGGACAGGGTCCCTAAATGCAGCTCCGGATGGCTGCCTGTGCTCTGTGCCTGGGGCTCGTCAGTGGGGCAGGGGCTGAGGGGACACGTGTTCCCCTAAAAGGTATGGAGCAGTCGTCTTAAGGCCATGAGGTGGAGGCAGTGGGGGGGATGGCGGGGCCGCAAGACAGAGGAGCGGGGGTCGGAGATCCCCAGCCCATGAGGACTTTAGCCCTGCTTAGATGAGCCAGGCCACTGCGGGAAGCAAAAGGGGACTTGCTTTCTCATTTCAGCCACTGCTCCCAGACCCGCTCTCCTGAGGACCTGAGGGCTGGGGGCTGGTGTGGGGCACAGGAGGAGGGGGGCTGAGGGCATTCAGGGCCCTCTAGCTCTAACTGGGAGGCAGGGGTAAGAGGTGAAGGGTGGGCAGGCCCCTCCCTGATGGGAGCTCCACTTCCTGTGCTTCCCTCCAAGAGGCCAAATGGCGCAGGGAGGGCCCCTCCATCAGCAACAGGGCCGGCCCGGGGCCCTGGCCCCTGGCCCCTACCTGTCCTGCCCTTGGGGGCCGCCCGCCCTGGCTCCAAGCGCAGCTTCTCCAGATGTTGCTCCAGCAGCACGGCGCGCAGCCGCTCCCCCTGCAGCTTCCTCTCGGACTCCAGGAGCTTGCTGTTGCTCTCTTCCACCCTGGGAACAGAGAGCGGAGGTGAGGGCTGCCTCACCCTGGGCCAGCAGGGGCAGCCCCGCCCCCACCTGCTCAGGTTGGGTGGACAGGCGGGCACATCCCACGAGGGTGGTGATGGGACAGGTCCTTATCTAGTTCCATTGCAGTCACACCACAGGTGCTTTCGGAAACCTAACAGTGCCCCCTGCACCCCACAAGGTGTCAGACGAAAACCTCGGCAGCTGCCTCCAAGCCCCACCACTCCCAGTCCCTGCTGTCTGGAACCAGCTATTAGGATGCTTTTCGCTGTTTTCTTTGAATATTCACTGCCATCTTTCTACGGACGCTTATGCGGCTATGTTTTGTTGGTTTTTTCCTCTTCTAAGGTTTAAATATAATCTTTTGATTTCCTGTAATGCAACATGAGAATTTAGTTTTATTTTAGAAGGCAGAATTGCCTCTACTCTTTCTGGCTGAATCGATTTGCGAGGGCGTCTCTGCCATTGCAGCTGCAGCAAACAAACACAGATTCAGCAGCTGAGAACAATGCAGAGCTATTCTCTCACTGATCTGCAGGTCAGGGGGTCTGGCAGGCTCTTTGGTTTCTCTTCTCCGGGTTCCACAAGCCAAACTCAAGGTGTCAGCTGACTTGGGCTTTTATCTGGAGGTTCTTGGGGCCAGGCTGTCCCCAGGCCCGTTCCAGGCTTTGCAGAACCCAGTCTGAGGTGGAAGGACCATGGCCCCTGTTTCTGGGGGGCTGTTGGTCAGCTCCTGGTGGCTGTCTTACCTTCAAAGCCAGCTGGAGACCCTGAGCATGCTCTGAGTCGCTCTGACTCTTACATGGCATCTCTCTGAAAAACCCCACATGGAGAAATTTCTGTGCTTTTAAGGGATCAAGTGATTAGATTGGGCCCACCCCCTAATCCAGGATAATCTTCCTATTTTAGGGTCCATAACAAGAACTGTATCTGCAAAACCCCTTTTTTGCTGTGTGCCCTAAAGCACCCACAGGTGCAACAGCAGGGAACAAGGGACATGGCACCTAGTCCTGTCCACCCCAGCGCGGGTATTAGGACAACTATTCAGAGCTGGGACGCGGAGTGCATGAACGATGGCATTTACTTCCTTAATAAACGATGTGCATCCCCAGGAGTTGGTGGCTACTTTTATGTTTAGTATTTCCCCCTCTGATATGCCGGTAACAAGTTCATGGAAGACCCTGCTATTGGGGAATTTCCCCTGTAGATTTGTTTGCCCCCACTGGGGCTTGGCTCACAGCCTTCCTGTGGCTCCCGATGGCATATCAGACCTCTGTGATACCCTACAGGCTCAGCAGACGACCAGGGCCCCCTAGGAACGGCCCCACAGGGATACACACACACCTGCCCATCAGAGGGGCAGCGCTGGAGTTTACAGTGTGGGAGGGAGTGGTCTTTCCATCCTGGTGAAGGGTAAAGAAAAGAATGGCAAACCTTGAACTGTATACTAACACAGTCTACAGCTACTAGCACCTCACGCTTAATCATGCTCCTCCAATAAAATGGTCCCTGGCGAAACTCTAATCAGAGATCTTGAAGATAAAGTATGAGGATTATTCCAGCAATCTGAGTAAAAATAACCCAAAAATTGCAGCTGCCAGTGAATGGACAGGAGCTGAGGAGGGCGGGGGAAATCCAAACAACAGGACTTCAAGGGGGAGAGAGAAAGGAGGGGAAAAGCAGTAATGAGAAAATAACATTTCCCTGACCTCAAAAACAAGGTCAGAGTTTTTCAGATGAACAGAGCTCAGTGGGCACACATGAGATCCAAGGACACCTGGTGAGGCCCAGCTGGGAGACAGACCCCACAGCCCCGGATAAAGCAGAGCATCTCACAGCAACACAGCCGGCACCATTCTGGAGCGTGTTTGTGTACAGCTACTGTGTTAAGGCACTGCACACTCATTATTTCACTTAATACTCTGAGCAACCGAGAAGATGGGCTGTGTCATGTCAGGAACAGACGGAAACTCTGAAGTATAAAACAGGTTGTCAAAGATCTCCCTCTGAGGTATCCTTTGTCATAGCCTTTATAATGGACCCAGTATATGTGTCAGAAAAGAAAAACAACAACAAAAAAAGAGCAACTCCACCTCCAGAAAAGACAACTGGCCACAACAGGTTCTTGAGAAAATTCTACCCAACCTCCAAGGAATTGGACATTCCTAAAAACAGACAGTTCTTCCTAAGTTTGTAAAGGAGTCTGATTTCACAGTTAATGATAAGGTACAGTGCGTACAGTTTTCTACTGCTACGTAGCAAGTTATCTCAGACTTAGTAGCTTACACTAGAAAGCATGTCCAGAAAATACAGGCTGATCATTCCTAATCTGATAACCCGAAATCTGAAATGCTCCAATTACGAAAATTTCGGGCCACGGACTTGACACCACAAGTGGAAAACTGCACATGATGAAACTGTTTCAGGCACAAATTTCTTTAAAATATTGTATAGAATTATCTTCAGGTTATGTGTATATGAAGCACAGATGCATTTCATGTCTAGATCTGTGCCCCATCCTGAAGACATATCATTATGTCTGTGCCAATTTTCACAAAAAACTCTGAAATTCAAAACACTTCTGGTCCCAAGCGTTTCAACCTGTACAAGTATGAAGAACTCCTGAAACCCAACAGCATAAGGATCAACAACCCAATTGAAAAGGAGGCAAAAGACCTGTATTTCTCCCAAGAAGATACCCAAATGGCCAATAAGCACATGAAGAAGTGCTGAGCACCACCAGTCATTGGCAAAGGCACATCAGACCACCATGTGAGATGACCTCAAACCTCCTAGGACATCTCTATACACGAAAACATGGGAAATGCTAACACGTGTTGGTGAGAACCGCTGGATGCTGCTGGTGGGATCAGAAAACAATGAGGCCATGGTGGGAAACAGTTTGGTGGAGCCTCCAAAAATTAACTGTAGGGTGGACATTGGGTGCAGTGGTTAAGACGACTGCTCGGGATGCCCACGCCCTGTATCAGGGTGCCTGGGTTTGAGTCCCAGCTCCTGATGGTGAATGCCCTGGAAGGTAGCAGGTGATGGCTCAGGTACTTGGGACCCTGACACCCACACAGGAGACCTAGATGGAGCTCTGGGCTCCTCGTTTGGGCCCAGCCCAGCCCTGGCTATGGTGGGTATTGGAGGAGTGAGCCAGCAGATGGAAGATCTGTGTGTCTGTGTGTTGTGGCCAACTAGGGAGTGAACCAGCGGATGAAAGACCTCTCTCTCTCTCTCTCTCTGCCTCTCCTTCTCTCTCTGTGTGTAACTCTAACTTTCAAATAAAATAAATACATCTTTAAAAAAAAAGAAACAGAAAACACTGCATACAAGGCTACTGAAAAACACACTTCTCCTCACTTCTGGTCATAGCAGAGCAGGTGAAAACAACGAGATGCCAGTGTTCCTTTGCCAGTTTGGCAAAAATGGCAAAGATGAATAGAACTTAGGGCAGGTGAGGATACAGAGACAGGACCAATAGTTTGCACTAGTGATGAGGATATAAAATAAGCCAGTTTAGGAGTGCAATTTACCATAATTTGTGAACATTTTAAATGTGTGTGTTATTTCACTCAGGCATTCCACTTTTAGGAAGTTGTGATAAACTCTCACAAAAGTGCAAATCTGTGTTTAATGTGAGTCCATTTTTCAAGGGATGTGTGTGATGTATGTGAGTATATACAAATACCTATATGTGCAGATTTGTGTGTGTGTGTGTGTGTGTGTGTGTGTATTATTGGTTGGGAATGAAAAAATTGGGAAGTTTTAACAGTTCTTATCTACAAGGAACTGAGGACTGCAAAAGGACACTTTCTGTAGCAAGTGTACACTGATAAAAGGCAGACTTGCACTAGCAGAAGGCAGAGGTTTCAGCACTAACATGAAGGTAGAAGACATGAACTCGGGCTTCTGTGGCGCAGCATGCACATAAGCTCTTTGCGTAACTGCGGACGTCTCCCAAGAGTGCCTTGGTTGCGACAAGAGGATGAAGGTGGTGTCCACCTGCAAGCCCAGGGGAGTGGTTCGGAAGCCTACAGTCTGCCAGGGCCTTGCAGCAGGGGCGGGGACAAGGGCAGCACTCGGCGTCCAGAAAAATCCTGAGCCAATAAACTAGCATAAAGTACTTTTCAGAGACCAATGGCACCCCCAAAGCTCCACAGAAACAAATGAGGGGGGCGGGCGTCAGGGCACAGTGGCTTAAGTTGCTGCTTGGGATGCCCACATTTCCTGTCCAAGTGCCTGAGTTCAAACCCTGCCCCTGCTTCCAATCCAGCCTCCTGCTAATGTGTACCCTGAAGGCAACAGGCGATGGCTCAAGGACTCAGGTCCCTGATACCTTAATGGGACAACCAGATGGAATTCTTGGCTTTGGCCTGGCCCAACAGCCCTGGCTGCTGTGGGCATCTGGGGAGTGAACCAGCGGATGGAAGACCTCTCTTTCTCTGGCTCTCCCTCTCTCTGCTTATTAACTCTGCCTCTCAAATACATAAATATTTTTTAAAAAGAGTATGGAAGTAAAATGTTAAAAACAGTATATATGAAAGACACAAGTGTAGAAATCAAAGTTAAAATATTCTAAACTGGGCTGCCGCTCTGGCTCAGTAGGTTAATCATCTGCCTGAGGCACCAGCATCCCATATGGGCTCCAGTTCTAGTCCCAGCTGCTCCTCTTCCAATCAGTTCTCTGTTAATGGCCAGTGACAGCAGTGAAAGATGGCCTAAGCGCTTGGGCCTCTGCACCTGTGTGAGAGGCTTGGAGGAGGCTCTTTGCTCCAGATCAGTTCAGTTCTGGCCATTGAGGCCATTTGGGGAGCAAACCAGTAGATGGAAGATCTTTTGTTCCTCTCTCTCACTGTCTGTAACTCTACTTCTCAAATAAATAAATAAAATCTTTAAAAAAAATTCTAAACTTGTTCTAGTACTCAAATTGATAATAAAGAAATCCATTGACTTTAGAATTGCTAAATTGAGGTGTTTTTTTTTCTAACTTGAGTTTTATGTTAAAAGTCAAGGGTAATTACTCAACAAAGATAGACTGTTATGACTTCCAAACTCATAGAGAAAGAAAATGAAATAAACTTCAATCAACCCAATACAAGGGAAAAGAAAGGAGAAAAGGGAGCAAAGAGCAACGATGACAGATGGAAAATATTAAAGAAGGTGATCAAATATTACAAAAATAAAAATGTACTTAACTCCACTGCTCACAGAAATTCCCAGACTAAATTTAAAAGCAATGCTAGCCACATGCTTTTTAAACACAAGACAGAGGCAGTGACTTTTGACATGCAGGACTAACCAGACAAGGCCCTCCTGTTGTAAATAATGAAAGAAATGGAAAAAATATAGGAAGTAACTTGCTTTCAGAAAACAGACACTGGACACAAGACGTGAGAAGGAAACAGATGACATGAGATCTACCACCATCCTCGCTTTCTACCTGAGGCCCTTTCTGACCGCAGCCTGGGGCCTGAGAGGAAGCCAAGCAGAGCAGGTGGCCTGCCTGGGATAGGACACGAGACTGGGGTGCTGGGCAGGGGAGCGGGCTGAGGCAGCAGAGATTTGTAGGGCAGAGTAGGGGAGAGGTGGAGGTGACACAGAGAATGCCCTCTCCCTGTGCAAGACTGGGACAGACTGCAGATAAAGCAAGGAGTCCATACTGAGGGCTCCAACAAAGGAAGTCCCCGCACTTCAGGACAGAATTCCGAATAGATTGTGTGTGGCGGGGGTGGGAGTCAGGATGGGGGACGGGTCTGAAAACAGAAGGTGCCCGGGCCTCCCTTTCTAGTTAAAGCAGCCCAGGGAGACAATACTTGGGTGGAAAAGGCAATCTGATGGACTTGGGACAGCACCACAGAATGAACCTGAGGATCCAAACAACAAGCATATCCGTGGACAGGGAGTGGCAGTGTGATCCCAATCCTGCCTGGAGACGCCCCGGAAGATACCGGGTCCCCTGGAGGAGAGGCACCTGCTGAGCTGCCAGCTGGACGAGGCCACGGGGAGCAGAAGGAAGAACCAACCACCGTGCCTGAGGCTGTGAGTCTGGGATGGTTTGTCAGGCCACATGTTTGCCATGCGTCACCCTAGGGAAATGCGAGCGAAAGCCCCAAGTGGAGTTGTGTCTGCCATTTGGTAGACTGCAGACTTGCATGATCTGTTAGGCTTCAATTACAGGGAAAAAAAAAAGGGTTCCTTTTCTAGATACCTGTTTATCTGAAATCCAGATCCTTTGTATGCAATGCATGGAAAGAAACATGGAAGCTGACCACTTCTCGCCATTTTTACCTTCCCAGCACCCAAACTCCTTCTGTGGCAATGGTTTCTTCCCACTGTGGGCTCCGGGACGTCGCTTCAGTCACAGCAGCCTCACTGGTGCAAGGACTCGGGAGCAGCACAGGCCAGCTGGGCCTTCTCTCCCAGAATCCTCTACACAAGAAATGAAAGCCACCGGGCCTGTGTCACCCCAGGGGCCCAGGAGACACTGCTCAGGGTTCTGCTACCACGATCCTTGCATCTTCGTGGGTTCCTCTCCTGCCCTGCGTGCGCTTGGAGTCTACCAGTGCCTCACATAACCTGCCTCCCCCAACATCTAGCCAGAACTGGTTTCTGCTGCCTGTTGTCCAAGAGCCCTGACTGATGCATAATACGGCTCGCTGAGGCCAAAACTCAGTGGTGCCCATGGCATCTTTCAGTGTGGAGGCCATACGGTGGGGCCACGTGTTGGCCTGGGCGCCTGCAATTCTTGCCAGAATGGTTGCTTGAGCGAGCACTGATGCATCTCAGTGAGCTCTGTCAACAGCCCTTTGGAGAAACTGTGCCTCCCAGTCCACGGCCCAGGCCACACGCTCCCTTCCGTGGCCCCCAGGGAAGTCTCTGCTTCCCCGTCAGCCCTGCTCCTAGGAATTCCAGATGTCAGTCTCGCCCGTGTCTTCCAATAGCACCGAGCACGGTGCCAGGCCCTCAGAGGTTTCCACTGCTGGTGGGTGGATCTGAATGACTTACCTGCTCTCTCTCCTGACGCTCCCACCTAAAGGCCACATGCCATGTGACAGTCCCACTGTCACACAGGTGACATGAGTGCACATAGGATGGGGCTGCTCCTTGGGACAGATCACATTGTGACAATCAAGCCCCAAGATCACAGGGCTCCAAGTCATGTCTGGGGCTGCCCTGGACCAACGCCTCTGGGAGCCCAGCTGGTCCCAGGCCCCAGTCCCTAGCCCATGCAGGTGCATGTGGCAAGAGCCTCCCCAGATACCATGAGTTACCGTTTCTGCAGGACGTTGACAAACTCAGTGAGCCGGTCACGTTCCACCTCTGCAGCCTGCCACAGGGCCTTGATCTCTGTCACTTGTGCCTGCCAGCCTTTTTGCTCTGGAGAGTCTGAGAACCTAGGACCAAGGTGGAGGGCAGAGGGCAGAGGTCATCTGAAGCCTGAAGACATGGACTTAGACCTGTGGCCGTGGGAAGGACTTGCAAGGGTTCTGAGAGAGAGAGGCAGATGGAAGCACTCTTCGCTCAGCTTCCACTTCGTTCCCGGCCCAGGTGAAGTCTTTTGGCCTTACTTAGCTGGCTCCAAAGCCAGACTCTGCCAAGCCTAGAGTTGCATTGGGCCTTCTGTCCACCCAATCCGGGGTCGGGGGAGGCTGGGATTAGACCAGCTGCTATGAAACCTGGCTTTTAGGGGTCAGAGGTACTAAGACTCTGTGTCCCTCCCAGCCCGTCTTAGCTCTCACTGTGTCTCCAGCCTTGGTGCCAGGCCCAGTCCATTTTCATGGAGCCTGGACACCTGGTGCGTTTTTCCCAGCCCTGACCCAGCCCATCATCACCACATCCTTCCTTGCCACCAGGCCTGCCGATCAGCCCCTTGCCTGCAGACTGGGGCCAGACGGAAGGCGAGTTCTGCCCCCCAGCCCCCTGGAGCCCACACACGAGTCCTGTACAGTGCTCTCTGCTGTGCCCTCGGCTTCCCGGGGGACAGCCTGGGTGACCCTGTGGAGGGGGCAGTGCACCAAGGGCTGGGCTGCGGCCTCCAGGTCCAGAGGCTGACTTGCTCTGTGGTCTTGGACAGATCTCTCCCCGTCTAGGGCCCCAGGTCTCCCTCTGAAAGCGAAGGGGGCTGGGTGAGGTGGGCCCTGAGGACTGCAGACTTCGGCTCGCTCTGGCTCTTCATATGCTGAGGCCTTGCTGCTCAAAGCCTGGTCTCTGAGTCAGTGGCCGCGCATCACTGTGAACGTTGTTAGAAATGCAGAAGAATCAGAGCCTGCAACCGACCTGGCAGGGCCCTAGGCCATCTGTGTGCAGGCTGTAGTCACCTCCACCATTCTCAACTGTGGGGAGAGGGGGAGCAGTAGGAAGGGGGCTGACTCCCTCCCCCACCCGAATCCCAGGCACCCCACTGGGGTCACCTGACAGTAGTGGGTTCAATCTGTGCCAGTCCTAATGGATACATGAGGGGTCTTCAAAAAGTTCATGGAAAATGCATATTATGAAAAACCTATGAATGGATTTAAAATAATTTTTTTGCACAAAAATAAATTTATCATTCCGTTCCATTTTCCCAAACTTTCTGACATCTACTATATGCTCTGGGATCACTCTTGTTCCTTGAACTTCTATCCTGTCACCAATAAAGGGGACATAAGGTCCATGAGGCAAGGGGCCACACATGGCTGAGCTCGGCCACTACTTGCATGCTGTGCAAGAAATAAGCTGGAGATGGAGCCAGCTCTGTGGCTCATCGGGTTAATGCCCTGGCCTGAAGTGCCGGCATCACATACGGGTGCCAGTTTTAGTCCTGGCTGCTCCACTTCCGATCCAGCTCTCTGCTATGGCCTGGGATAGCAGTAGAAGATGGCCCAAGTCCTTGGAGACCCTGAGGAAGCTCCTGGCTTCTGGCTTCAGATTGGCACAGTTCTGGCCATTGCGGCCATCTGGGGAGTGAATCAGCAAATGGAAGACCTCTCTGTCTCTACCTCTCTCTGTAACTCTGTCTTTTTTTTTTTTAAAGACTTAAGTTTTATTTTATTTATTTTTTTTAAATTTTATTTATTTATTTATTTTTTTATTTTTGACAGGCAGAGTGTACAGTGAGAGAGAGACAGACAGAAAGGTCTTCCTTTTGCCGTTGGTTCACCCTCCAATGGCCGCCGCGGACGGCGCGCTGCGGCCGGCGCACCGCGCTCCTCCGATGGCAGGAGCCAGGAGCCAGGTGCTTTTCCTGGTCTCCCCATGGGGTGCAGGACCCAAGCACCTGGGCCATCCTCCACTGCACTCCCGGGCCACAGCAGAGGGCTGGCCTGGAAGAGGGGCAACCGGGACAGAATCCGGCGCCCCGACAGGGACTAGAACCCGGTGTGCCGGCGCCGCAAGGCGGAGGATTAGCCTGTTGAGCCACGGCGCCGGCCTGTAACTCTGTCTTTCAAATAAATAAAATAAAACTTAAAAAAAAAAAAAAGAAGCTGGAGAGCCAGCAGTGTGGGCAGCTCCTGTGTCCCTGTGGAGTGCAGAGGTCACAGCTTTATCAGCCTGGAAGAGACTTGAGGGGACATTGTGCCCCCCTCCTCACTCCCGCTCCCAGGAAGAGAGCCTCAGAGAGACAGCCTGCCCATCTCCCTGTGCTGTGACAAGGCCTCCACACCACCAGAAGTGTGGCACGTGCCCTGGAGCTCAGTGTCAGCCACTCTCCCCCACATGCCCTTGTCACCCCAGCCTGATGGGGTGGGGCAGCTGCAGGGCTGGCCACGGCCCAGGGTCTCTATGCTGCCAAATGGCAGGCTAGCAAGCACCTTGGGTGCTCGCTGGGAGACTGCGTGCCTGGAGCCACAGAGCGAGCACAAAGTCGACTGCGGCTACTCAGAGGCCTCATGCTAGGAACCTGAGCTGACTTGCCCGAGGGGTCAGGTGTGGGTGCTGATGGCGGGAGCACCGCTCCAGTGGACAGGGGGCAGGGCTTGGGATAGGGCTCAGAGGCAGGACAAAGCTACCCTTTGTCTAGAAGCTGGCAGTGAGAACAAAGGGCCCATTAAGCCCCAAGGCTTGATTCTATCAACAAAGAGGGAGCCAGAGAGCTGAGGGGGATATCCGTGACTTCAAGTAGGAACCCATTTGACCTGAAATTCTCCCCCTGGAGCCTGATTCTCAGTGAGCAAGAGATGGCAAGGGAAGTTTCTGGAAGCCAGGCCCAGGAAGATTTCTCACGTTAATTCCCTGGTAGCAGGGAGGGACACTGGACAGGGAGTCAAAGGCCAAGATTCTCGTTCTGAAGCTGCTTACTTTATCACCCTGGACAAGACCCTGGACAACCCTGATCCCCCTAGTCCTCATGTTTCACCTGCTCCTAACGGGATGAGGATACTGGCAGAGCCATCAAGGATGGGAGGGACTGCGAGGGCCCAGGGGTCATACCTGGATGAAGGCCCATGGGGACTGGGCAGGGATGGCCTTGTGAGAGAAGATTCCACCAGCGTGTGGCCTAGGCTGGTCACCGAGCTGTGCAAAGGCAGAATGGGCCCATGACTGCGGGAAGGCATCGGGCCCCACTGGGCCTCACCTCACTCTTCCTGTGAGGCCAGTGGGGGCCGGCAGGGATGCTGGGAGCTGAGCCTGGGGCCACTGCTGGCCCTCGTGGCAGCCCGAGCCAGGCACCCCTGAGGATTTGTTGCCCCCTTCCCCCAGAATTCTTGCTTGTGCGAAATGAGACAGAAGTGGAGCCTTGAACCACCCAAGGAGCCGACGTATTTTGAGGCTGGCTCAGAGGGGCTATGCCAGGGAGCTTCAAGCAGCCAATGTGCTCTTGAAGAAAGAAAGTCTGGGCCTAATTGGCTCACTCCTGTGGATGCAGCAGGAATATAATGGGAGGCCCTGACATGGAAGAATGGGGGGGGGGGTGCTCATCTTAGCACTGCAGGCTGGCTTCCCATCAGGGGCGGCAAGAAACACCCTTTCTTCTGAATAATTAATGTACACTTCCCAATCCCCTCCAGCCCATTTTTCCTTACCGGGAAGATCCAAGCCTGCCGGTGTGATCGCCTGCAGAGGCCGGCGACTTGGGGTTGGCGGCGCTGACCTCCGGCCCATAGGACTCCTTGCCCACTTCTTTATTCCGAAGATACTGCAGGGCACAGACATGGGTTCTGTGCTCAGGGCTTTGGCTCAGAGGCTTGGAGAAGGGAGGAGGGGGCCAGGGCTGGCTCTCGGGCTTTCAGGGGCTATGAAAGAGGCTTCTTTTCAGGAGTGAAAAGCGAGGTCTGTGTCCTGAAGGCAGCCCTTGCATGACAATGCCATCCAACAATGCCTCTCTTCAGTGCAGTCACCGGGCCAGGAAGCTCTTTTACATTTGGGTCCCACCAGGAGCCACCCACGCACACAGGCCAGGTCTGCAGCCCCCATGAGTAGATGAGCGCCAGGTGTGCCCTGGGGTCAGCCGCCTTCATCAGCTGGAACACCTGAACCTGCCAGACACCTGGAGCCACAGCGGGCAGTGCGGTCTCAGCCTGCCCAGGCCCCTCGCCTCCCCCAGCCCCTGCTGCTCCTGGGTACCTGGTGGCACTGGCCTACCGGGGACCGCAGCAGGAGGTCAGGCCACCGTGGACAGTGCACGTGAGGCCCTGATCTGGCATGTCCCGAGCCCCAGGCACTGGGAGAAAACCAGCAGTGCCAACTTGTGTGCCAACTTGTCTAAAGGGCAGTGCTTGGCCCCCTGCCGGCTGGCGGCCTTGTAAGGAGGACGCATCTCCCTCGTGTGCCTGGAGCAAGGGCAGCGAGTGAGGTGAGAGTGCTGGAAGTTTCCAGCCCCCTCCAGTGGGTCTGGGACAGAACAGGGGGTAAGCACTGCAAGGTGATGCCCCTCACTGCCACATAGACCCTGCGTCCTGGGCCTTCCTCCGGCCCCAGGCTCCCTCAGTCCTGGAGGGGGATGGGGCTTCAGCAGTCTCCACCAAGGCCAGGTGGGACAAAGCAGGCTGGCCAGCCAGTGCCAGCCTGAGGCTGGGCCGGGGGCCTCTTGGGCTCCCACTCCTTTGGGGAACCCACAGATGCCTGGAAACAAAGGGCGAGGCTGCTGTGGGTCCGCCTTGGCTGCACAGCCAGTCTCCCTGTGGGTGAAGGTCCACGAGGCCCCGTGCCCCTGGAGACCTGTGTGCCTGTCATGGAAGCCTCCCCAGAGACTGCCGGCTCCCTCCCTCAGCTCCTCCACTGCTGCCGGAGCTGCCTGGCCCCCAGCTGTGCCTCCAGGCAGCTGCGAGAACAAAGCATGCTCAGGAGCCCGCTCATTAGATGAGCATTTACCGTGTGCTTGGACGGGGCCAGGTATGGGGGCATCTCGGTCTGTACTTCCTCAAGGGGAGTCGGGGAGGAAACAGGCAAAGACCTCCTGGTGTGAGAAAAGTTTGGTTTGTGGTGCGCAGGCAGGCAGCTAGGAGAGAACCCAGGAGGGGCACGGAGCACAGAAAGGGGTCCTGCCTGCGACTACAAGACCTACAGGCTGAGGGGCAGCTGACCAGACATAGGTGGTGGACAGGAAGGGGAAGGCCTGGAGCGAGGAGACGCCAGGAGAACGTGAGGAGCCAGTGTCCTTGCGGCCTGAGTGCAGGGAAGAGGAAATGGGTGAGGAGATGAGGGAGGGGTGGCAGCAGGAGTGAGTCAGGTGGTGTTCTGGATGAAGAAGTGTGGCTTTGGTCCTGCCTGGAATGTGGATGCAATGGCTGGAGCCCTAGATACCCTCTTGGACCATGAGCGGGTGAAGGCCACAGCTGGGGATGGGAGAAGGTGAGCTGGACAGAGTCTGGATCCTTGAGGGCTGGGTGCGGCTGATGAGGGTGACAGGAAGCCATGGAGACACCACCAGGTTTGTGTGCCCAGCAGGGAAGGTGTACACGGAATAGGCTGGGGAGAGGTGCAGCTAGGAGGGACGTGGCCTGGCCTGAGCTGAGGTTTCTCAGCTGGTGAGCCTGTCAGCACGTGCGGGCGCCCTCCTCACCTGCACGCTGAGTTGCCCGATCTCCAGCTCCAGCTGGCGCACCTTGGCCTCCCGCTCAGCCACCATGGCCCGCAGCTGGGCCACGAGGCTGCTGCTCCGCTGCGCCTCGCTGTTGAGCTTCTGGTCCCGGTTGTGCTGCGACGCTCGTGTCTTTTCCTCCTGCAGACTCAGGCTGCCTAGAATCTCCTGCAGCTGCTTGAGCTGGTTCTGGGGAGGCCAAGCAGGAGGGCAGGCAGGGATCAGCCATGGCCCTCAGGCAGGGAGGCACAAGGGCAGATACCCACCCACCCCCTGGGCCCACAGGAGCCTCACAGTGCGACCTGGCCATTCCCTGGAGGAGCAGGAGCAGGAACATGGTCCCTGCCTCCGTCCTCCACTTCCTTCTCCCTGCACAGGGTTCTCAGGGACAACAGAGGTCAGAGGGCAGCTCTTTGCTGGTAGGGGAAACACCTGGTAGGACGGAAGCCTGACCCTACCCTGCTGGGAGACCCACCCTGCAGGCAGAGCATGGCTCCCTTGATGGAGGCTCTGTCCTCTGAAAATGCCCGCAAGGAGGCTTCCTGCCTGGCGGCCAGCAGGGGGCACGAGGTTGGCAATCAGGAATGGGCAGGAAGAAAGCAAGGCGCAGAGAGGCTGTGGGCACACACGTTGCTGGTGAACGGCGTGGCTAGGGCTGGGTGCAGCTCTAATTGTGCCCCATTCAGTGTAAAGGGGGGTGGCATGCAAGGACCCGGGAGGGCACCCAGCCCTGCATCTTGTTTAAAAAACTGGCTGCTGGGGCTCAGAGAGGATTTGTGGCTGGCCCAGGGACATGCAGTGAGGTGGCAGGCCTGTCTTACTCGCCCTGCTATCTGGAATCATTACAGATGAGGTGGGTGGCCGAGCTGGCCCGATTTTCCCAAGCACCACCCCTGGTGTTACAGGTACAGCCTAGAATTCAGACACTGCATGCTCCAGAGAGAAAAGGCTGGGCTATGGGGTCTGGAACACAGTGTGGGCTTGCAGGTCAGCGAAGGGGTAAGTGGTTGGCCAAGCCTGGTTTGCACTTAGCCACGTGGTTCTGGATGAGTGACCTAACCAGTGAGAGTCTTGGTGCCCGGGTCTGTGGAATGGGTTTACAATATGGACGACTCCTGGGGCCTCCCTGTGATCAAGTACCCAGAAGGGGAGGGGCCCAATGCCATCAACAGACAGGAAGCTGTCCTGGTCTCTCGGCTGTCCCTTCCATCCCTTCCTAAAAGCTAACCCGGGGAGGGCTCCCATCTCCTTCCCCTCATGTATTTCCCTCCTTTGGGGGTCCACAGGCCTGTGGCTTGCACCCGGCACTGCCAACCTCACAGACCTCACAGTGAGCTGCTCCTGTCCCCTAGGTGGGTGGCACTGCAGGGTGAGTGAGGGCACTGTGGCGGGGGCTGGGCCCCAGGTTTCTGGGCGGGCCCGGGAGTCCAGCCCCCGCGCTGCCTCCGGCCGGGCCGTACCAACAGGGCATCGATGAGCTCGTCGTCGTGCCTGCCCTTCTCTGCCAGCGTCCCCAGCTGGCCGCGCAGGGTCTTCACCTCGCTCGACAGCACCTTGTTCCGAGAACTCACGCCCTCGAACTTCTTTCTCAGCTCTTCCACGTCTCTCTGCAGCGTGTTCCGTTCATTAGCAAGTTTCTGGGGAAAGAAAGTGAGAGTGTAGCAGCCAAGTTAGCTTTGGCCACCTCTGACCCCAGCTCCCAGACGGGAGAGGCCCTGGGGACAAGGTAGAGCTGCTTGTCGAAGGGCACAGAGAGGGTCAGTAGAGCTGGGGCTCTGACGCCCAGCCCAGGCCTCTCGGGGATGTCAGGCGCCTGCAGCTCCCGCCCTGGCCCCAGCACATGACGCCTGACAGCACAGAGGATGGCTGCACCTTGTACGTCAGCTCCTGGGCATGCCTCAGGCTGTGCCCTCCCAAGAGTACACCAGCCCCACCCCTCCACACATCCCCGGAAAGAGAAAAGCCGTCTTCAGTGCTGGGATCAAACGAAGCCTCTCTCTCTACCAGGAGCTGGAAGAAGGGAGCCTCTGCCTGCCACTTCCACCGCCACCACTCAGCACCACGCCCCACAGTGCACTTGGCCTGGTTGGCCACAGGCAGGAGACTCGCACAATGCGCATGCCTTTGCAGTCTCGCTCATTCAGTCCTTTGTGCTGTCATGTTTCCAGGGCTTGGCACTCTGACAGGTGCTGGGGTACAGCTCAGAACAAAGCAGAGCCCTGTCACCCAGGGGCCGGCATTCCAGCACGGGAGACAGATATTGTTCACAAGTAGCAAATGCAGGGGCTGGGCATTCAGCCTAGAGGTTAAGACACCAGCGTCCCATGTCAGAGTCCCGGCTGCAGCTTCCTGCTAATGTGCACCCTGGGAGGCAGCAGGGGTAGGCTCAAGCAGTTGGGTCCCTGCCACCCAATGGGAGACTCGCAATGAATTTAGGGCTCCTGGCTTCAGCCTGGCCCAGTCCTGGTTGTTGCAGGCAAATGGGGAGTGAAACTAGATGGGAAATCTCTCTTTCTCTTCTCTCTGCCTTTCAGATCAATTAAAAGGGGGGAGGGGAAAGGTAATGCATGCTCACTGAAAAGTGTGTGGGGGTGTGGTCAGGGAGGCCTTCTCTGGGAAACATCTGGGTAGTCTGAAGGAGAGGAGGGGGAGACGAGAGGTCTCGGGGTAGAGCTACAGCGCCGTGATGCGGGCAGAGGTGAACTCTCAGACACTGTGTGCGCAGAGGTGCGGCGGTGACATCACGGCCTTGAGCCCGAGGGTCAGATCTTGCTGGGAAAGTGCTTCAGACCCTCGCTGAAGTGAATGATGGAGACGCAAAACGAATGAGATGCGATGAATCCGCGGGACCAGGAGCCCTTTGCGGGAGGCAGTCAGAGCTGTGCTGTGGACGCACTCTAGGCTCCGGTGGGCACAGGAAATGGCTTCCTGCTCCCCGCCATGGCGGCTCACCGTCAGTCCAACCGTTCCGGCATTCGCTGCTCTCTTCTGCGTGACTGTGCAAGTCCAAGCCGGGTGCATTCCAAGCCCAACCTTCCCAAATTGCAATCTCCCTTCCGCCCTTGAGCCCACTCCCTGGCAATCCTCCAGAATTCTTCCTACACCGCTCCCTTCCACTTCTTACTGGTGACTGAGCCCCGTAAGGTCCACCCTCTGTGTCACAGGTGACCAGCCCTTCTGCTGCAGGCCTACTGTCCTGCTATAGTCTCTTGGTCACATCTCAAGCGGATTAGTGCTCTGTCTCCCAGGAGTCTTCCAACCCTCTTACCCACAACCCACGTGATCTTCCGCAAATGCACGGCTCCACATGTCTTTCCACAGTGTAGACTATTTGGTGGTTCCACTGCCTTCCTGAGAACAGCCAGAGCCCCTGGCTGACACAGAAGGTTCCACAGGACCTGCCCTGCCTACCTCTCCCATCTCCCTGCTCCCTCCGCACACCTGATGGTCTAGAATGTTTGGAGCTACTATGGGGTGATTTTCACAACAGAGTCTCCTGATGAACAGGTCACGCCTCACTGTTGGGAAGCCCATTGCCAGGGCCACTCAAGCGGGCCTGTTGTTCAGCCTGCCAGCACCTCCTCCTGCTACTTTCTTTGCGGGGGGGCCCTCCTTCCCACTCTCAGTTCAAGCTGGGGGAGGCTGACTCATTCCTTAGACATGGCGGGGTCCGGTATCTGAAGCTTAGCCAAGAAAGCACCTGGTATACCCTTAGCCACAGTGATCAGCTCAAGGATGAGCACACGACCCAAGCCAGAACCATGGTGCTCCATTCTGGGACTTTGTTGGTTCTAAGCCTTTTGTTGGTGGTAGGAGGTGGTGCAGGATTAGAGGATAGAGGTTAGGACCACCAGAGGTCCCCCTGGGAGAGAGTGGAGCCAACCTGGAGAAAGTGGCAGCGACACCAAGACTCCCAAATCAGTGGATCCACCCGTGAAGCCTGAAGCTTGACCACCACCAGACCATTCATTCCGCGTAGGGCCCGAGCCCGGAAGAGTTAGACTTGGGATGTTTTCAATCCAGCCGGCGAGGGGCAGCCCCTGGCGCTGAGTGCAGCCCCCACCTCCTTCAGCAGCCCCCGTACCTCCTAACCCCATCACCCGAATTTCAGCTACAGCACCTCCCCAGGACCTAGCACGGGCCACCACAGTTCATGCAATGAACTCAGGGAGAGGCCTCAGGCTGGGGGGACAGGACGGGAGGACCATGCACACAGACGCCCCCTGCCTCCTGCCCAGGAAGGAGGGCTCCGGCATCCGACCACAGCCTCAAAGGCACCCAGGCACAATGCGGAGCTCCCCGCCCACCACCCTCTGAGCTCCTCCCAGCACGGGTACCTCCCAGCTCTCCTGTTTGTCCCTTTCCAGGTTGCGGATCCTCAGCAGGTTTTTCTCCTGCGCTGACAGCTTCCTTGGGTCAGAGCAGGCAGACAGCTCATCACTGGTGGTCCCCGCCGACCGGCTCCGCGTCTGGCCCAGCTGCTTCTCCAGCTCTCGAACCTGAGGATGATGAGGCTCATGGTTCACAGGCACTCTGAGGTGCAGTGGGAGACCCACATGACCCGAGGTGAAACCACCATTCGAGATGGTGGTGACGGGCCCACATGAGCGGCACTGTGGTGGGACGGTCAAAGTTGGCTTCTTGAGAGAAACGGCGGACAGACAACACCCCAGCTCTGAGGGGCCATGTGTGGCTAGGACAGCAGGTCTCAGCACCAGGAAGGTGTCGCTAATGGATCACCCAAGATGCGGCGGGGGGTGTTCCTTGGGTGATGGGGGGGACATTCACATTAACTATTACAGAGGGAGGGTGGAGCCGGGAAACTGAGAAACTGGCTCCCAGCCTCACGGACTGCGTGCCTGGCTGTTAACTTCTCTGCGTCTCAGTCCCCTAGTCTGTAAAATGGGCTCAACATACTCTGTGTAATGTTGTTGGGAGGACTCTGCATCCCATACGGGTCTGAGCCTGGAAAACCTCCCCAAGCCCCGATAAATGACAAGTTCTGGGGCCCAAAAATCAAAGCTCCAGGGCAAAGGGCCTGGGAACCTGCATTTTAATCAAACCTCATGGGTGATTTTTAGGGTTAGGCAACTTGAGGAATCCCGAGATGACCTGGGGGAGGCCCTCAACACGGAGCCTAGCACACACGGGCTCTCGGCAAACGGCAGAGAGAACAATGGCTTGACCACACTGGAGTTTGAGCGGGGGACTCCTAGGAGCCTTGTTCCCATGATTTCCGTGTCGGCACAACCAAGTGATGGGAGAGAGTGGGTAAACCTGAGTGGGAGAGGAGGCGCCCTCACTGGGCTCACCTGCCAAGGGCAGAGGCCGACCTGGAAAGCTCCTAAAAGTGCCCTCGAGTGGTGCCGCATGGTGATGCCATCTAAGTGTCAACCAACACGAGTTCATACTTGAATCCTTAAACATTCAACCTCCTAACAAGAATAACCAATGTGCAGAGAGCTTATTACAGGCGGGCGGTTTACAGACATTATTTCACTTAACCCCGCAACAACCCGACGAAAAAGTGTGACCAGCTCCATTTCACAGGTGAGAAGACCGAGGCACAGGGAGATGAAATGATTTGCCCCAGGTCCAGTGACAAAGACCAGGCTGAAACGTATTAGGTCTCTTGAACCCCAAGGCCATGTACTGGTCACCATCAATTACAGTTTGTGTTTGCTTGCCTTTGCGATTTCCCCGCTTTGTGCTGGCTTCAGGGATCCCACAGCAGACCCAGTGGACTGAAGTCACCAGGAACTTAACCACTAAGGCCCTGGGAATGAAGGCGATGTGCTTGGCATAGAGTGGAGCTCGCACACCTTCCCCTGTGTTTCTCAGCGTGAGGAAGCGGGACAAGCCACAGCTAACCCTTGTCCCTCCAGGCCAGCAAGCCAGGCACTCCACGGAGCACTTGCTACGTATTGACCGCCTCAATCTGCCCAGCCACCCCCGGGGCAGGTCCACATCACGCAAACGAGGACACTGAGGCACAGAGTGGAAGCAGTGTGCCTGAGGGCCCACAGTGCGCAAGGGGAGGGCTGGGACTTGAAATCCAGGCGGCCTGGCTCTGGAGGCTCTGCTCTCAGCCTCTTTGGGTTTTCTCCCAAATATTTAGAAAACAAAGGAGGAGACGAGGCTACGTTTTCATTGGGTCACGAGAACTTTCAAAGGACAGCGAACATCTGGAGAGGACTGGAAAAAGCCTCCCATCACAATGGTCACGCAAATGTACACGGACTGGGCCGGGGGAGGGGGGGACTGCCTGGAGTCACATAAATCAAACCAAAGGCGTTGGCATTGGTGGAGGGCCAGTACCTGGCATGTGGTAAGTGTTATGTAAGTGCCTGTTCACTGAACAGCAAATGAAAACCAGGCTGGCTGGGGAGAATGGGAAACAGCAGCCTTACCAGAGGGCTCTGCAGGATCTAAGGCCTTCGCAGGGTTCTGTGGGCGCACGTCTCTTGGGTGAGGCAGGGCAGGTCTTTCCAGGGCGGGAAGGGGGCATTCTAAGCCCCTCTGTCCAGGGCCCAGATGCCTGGTGACTCACTCACCTTGCTCTGCAACACGAGAATCTGCTGCGCCCGACCCCTCCAGGTGCCTGGCGAGGACAGGAGCTGCTGTACATTCACGTCTTCCCCAACCTCGCTGGCCAAGACCTGAAATGAGGCAGGGTCGTCAGTGTGGCCAGGAGGGAGGCTCCAGCAGACTCTGAGTCCTGCTGGGTGCTCAGAAGCAGGGCTGGCTGCCAGCAGGGCCTCCCTCCCACTCAGGGCACAGCCCTCAAGGACCAGTTCACCATGGTGTAGGGTTGATCTTTGGGAAAGGGGCAAGCCCATCACCCCAGCATGCTTAGATGCAGCCATGGCACTGCCAGCAATGCCCGGAGACTCTTGATCTGGACATGCGCTGGGGTGAGTGCCTCAAAGCCGACCAACACCTGCTTCCTGAACCTGATCACCTGTCACCTGGAACTGAGGTCAAGCTGGAAGGTGACAAGATGTTTATGGCCGCTGGGCCCTGGCCTCTGTGAAAGGTCACTGCCAAGTTGGCCATGTGAGCGCGGGTGCAGCCGGGAGGGGGACTAGCGGATGGCGACCCGGCTGCTATGCTTCGAGGAGAGCTCAGCTCCATGGCGGCTGAAGTGCAGTGTTCAGAGCCCTCTGGGGCTGGCCCGAACCCGATCCAGAGTACCCCTCTCTGGCGCCTGTTTCCACAGTAGGACACTGGTTTTGGGAATCCTGGCCAGGCTCAGTGGTTCCCACAGGGTAGACAAATGCCAGAGAATTCAGTATGTAAATACAAATAAATAACAAACCAGCCAGGCCTGTGTCCCAAGTCTGAGCATTCTCCTTTGAAAGGGGCCTTTAATATACAAACCACCTCTTGGTTTTCTGCTGTGACAGACAGCAGAGGCAGGAGGCAGGTCTTGGTAGGTGTCTGGTCAAAGGCGCCCTATTGAGTGGAGGCCCATGGTCTACTCTGGGCACAGATGGTGCGGGGAAGGCTTGGAGAGCTCTCCCTGGGTGCACAGCACAGTCCTCCTCACTCAGGAGCTGGGCAGGCCACCACAAGAGCCTGTAACCACCTCCCCACTGCCTCATCAAAGGCCACAGGACCTGGAGCCTGACCCCGAGCCCGCACAATGCTCAGGGCCCATGCTCTGCCTGCTCCAGGACGGGGTCTACCGGGCAGCCCCGAGCCCTGGCTCTGGAAGACCTTCTGGGCTATCCGGAGCTCCTGCTTCGCGGCCTGGATCTGGTTGCGCAGGTCGCTCATCTTCAGGTTCGTGGCCGCCAGCCTGTCCTGCAGGGCTCTCACCTCTGGGGTCTCCAGCTGCTCGGGAAAGACAGCAGAGAAAGTGGTCACTTGTCACCTGCGCAGTGATGACAACAGCAGCCCCTGAGCTAAGCACTGGACCTGGGATGAGCCACTAAGTCCTCACAAACCCCTGTGGTGCAGGTTCTAGCAATGCACAGTGGAGGCTGGAGGGAGGTAAGTCCTGGTGGCTCGGGCACCCTGGTGGTAAAGGTGGCACATGGGCTCAAATCCCGGCAGCTGCACTTTCCGGGCTGAGCCCTGAGCTTAGGGTGCTACACCCACACGTGCGGAAGCGTGCCAAGGCTACAGAGTAGAGTGTCTGCAGGGGGTTGCGGGTGCCCCACCTCCCAGACACTCTGTCTGCCCAGAGCGTGGGATTAGCACATGGGTTTGAGCTGGATCTGGAACGTGGGCAACAATCCCTCTCCTAGCCTTCGATCATCTGTAAAATGGGGACAAGTACGCCGACACCCAGGGCACTGTGAGGGGTGATAGGATGATGCCCAAAGGCTGCTGTCCGCGGCGGATTCTGACAGGGCGTAATGCAAGGTGCCCCACCCCCTTCTCCCCACAGCCCGGGCAGCCGGGTAACCCTTCCTCTCAAACATTTTAGAGTTCTTTCTGCCCACAGTGTAACTCCATAGGCTGTACTGGGGACCTGGGTGCGGGCACCCTGCCCCGACTCCAGCCTGAGCTATTTTCTTTGAGGGAATAACTGAGAAGCCATCCAAGGGGAGCAGACAGCACCAGTGCTGCCCTGAAGTCTGATCAGAGGGTGCCAATGAGACTTGCAGCCCACATACACTCTTCCCAGGAGGAACCTCCCAGACTCACAGAATTGTCAGAACTCCTGTGCCAGTGGCCACCCAAGGCCTCCCTCTGTGGGTGACCCCACCCCAGATTTTTCTGGTGTGCATTCCCCTCTTTCCCACCGTGGGCTCGGGGCTGCAGCCAAGCGTGATCCAGGTACCACCCAGACAATCAACTGGGATGGGCATGTTTGTGCTTCCTGGCCTCTAGGTCTTCACTCACACTGATGCTCCCCAAAGGCCCTGACCTGTCCTCCTCCTCCAGGAAGGCCCCTCTCCACCCCTGGTTCTCGCTGTGGACAGTGGAGGGCAGGTTCCCTTTGCACACTCAGGGCTCTGGGGCTCTCCCTGAAGGCCCCATCTGCAATGGCTCCTCCTCTCCCCTCCTGGATTCCTGGGGACAGGGGCTCTGTTTTTGATTCTCTATGTCAAAGGGCTCAGAAAATGTCATCAGGCCAGTGAGTGTCTGAAGAAGAGGTGTCCCACTGGGGCAGCTCTAATCAGGGACATAGAGGCCCTCAATGCTTGGGATAAACCGGGGTCAGCTGAGCTCTTGGGGGCAGAAAGGCCCGGAAGAGGATCAGTCCAGTGCCTGCCTCCCCAGCAATGAGACAGGCTTACTTGAGGCTGACTTCAAGGAGACAGAGCCATCTCCGGAATCCCAGGACCCCCAGCTCACTCAGAGGACTCAATTCTCCATGGGACAAGCTTGGGGCAGCCTGATCTGGAGGTACAGGCAACAGGGGAGATGGGGCTCCAGCATCATCTGGGGCTTGCTTCCCTCTGTCACCAGCTGGCCTGATGCCCCGAGAAAACCCCTAGTGCGTCCTCCTGGGCTTCCCATTGTCTGACTGGGGCTGTGTGCCACTGGCAGCCCACTGGGTCTGAACACCTTCCTCTCACGGAACTGCTGGTCCCATCTTCTGGGTTCAGAGACTGCTCGCTGCATGTAGGGAACAGCCCTCACTCCCTGGAGTCACTGTTACTCTGTGGATCTGAGAACTCCTCCCAACACGGCCCGAGCCACACAGGACAGGGCTCTCGGGCAGTGGGGAGCTGCCTGCCCCTGGGGTAGGAGCCAGTTGTCTGCCCCAGAGAGGATGCTTTGAAGGGGCTGGCTGGGCTGAGAGCGGGAGGCCTGTCTGGGACAGGCTTCCCTCCTGCTCCTGAGGTTCTGGTGTTTTAGGGTCTTTGGGCCTCCTTCCCTTTGTCTCTGGACTGAATTAGACCCAGCCTGGTCTCTGCTATGGCCTCGGCCCCCTGACTTGGTGCTGCTCCCGGAACGAAGGCTGCTCTGAGGATGCTGCAATGCAGACAGTGGGCACCGGGCTCGCCAATGGGGGTGGGGGTGGGTGGTAGAGCCCAGGCACAGGTGCCCATGCTCCCAGGCCCATGGCGGCCTTACAGACTCCCCAGCAGATGAGAATTCATACCAAGGCTTTGTCTCCCATCTGGGTCCTCGGTGGCTTGGCTCCTGTGTCGGTGGCCCCCTTGGCGGGCAGCCTGGCCAGTGCCGTCTGCAGCTGCAAAAGCAAACCTCACATTTAATATTAAACCCTGCTCGGCAAGTGTGCCGCCAGGCTGGGGTACAGGGGTGCCGCTGGCTGCGTGGTCACCTATCTTGGTGGTCTGTCCTTCCGGTTCCCTTTAGGATCTTTAAAGGAAGGAGTCTCCATTGCCAGCTGCTCTGAGCCGACTGTCTGCCCCACCCCCCAGCTGCACCGTGAGAAGCGGCCTCGGGACTCACTAAGAGCTTAATACACAAGGACGCTGCAGCCATAACCTGTCTCCTAGGGGGCAGAGAATAAAGGAACCACGTATGGACTTGGGGTTACAGACCAGGAGACAGGGTCAGAGGCACAGGGAAGCCTGCCACACTGGCTCATGGCCTCGCAGGTGAGAATGCTGTTGAGAGTTGGCCTATTGACCCTTTAATGGTTTCTTGATCATTTTCCACATGGAGACCATACTCACCCTCCCATCTCTCTGACCCCACCCTGTTCTGCTCTTGGGCACACTGTTCTCCCACGTTTCTGAGTCTGGCCCCAACATGTTCTCCAGGAACCCATCAACCCCTATTCCTCTGTCACGGTTTATAACCATGTCACAGTTTCTATGTTGGTCTGTCCCCCAGGAGGGCAGGGACCAACCGTGCCTAATTTGTTCCCTTCGGTCTCCCCAGGGCCTGGCACAAAACCTGAGATTTTTTTTTTTTTAAATACATGATAGAATAAGCAGCTCTAAGTCAATGCCAAGATTAAAGACGGGGGTGGGTTTCAGAGGGTGACAGAATGGGATCTGCAGTCCAGCAACAGCACACAGTGTGTGACTTGAGAAATGCTCTCCCTCTCCTCAGGCCTCATGAGGGAAAGCTACGTGGGCCCCCCTAGCACACGGGCTCTGGTCGAACTCCTACGGGGTCATGAGCACTTGGCCGTGCCTTCCCTCCACTGGAGGGCTACAGCTACATGGACGGCAAGGAGACTGATGTTTTTGGTCCTGGCTTCAAATTAGCAAGGATCTCAGAATTTATCTGGCAAATGTTTCTCTAGTGCAAGTGCCATTTGGAACGTTTTGTGATGCTAACTCTCTTAGTCCTCATAAACCTTGAGAGGGGCTATTCTACCACTGTGTGACAGGGGAAGGAACTGAGACAGAGAGTTTATGAGCTACTCAAGGTCACTGAGCAAGTTTGTGATGGAGCCAGGAGTCAAGGCCAGGCCACCAGGTTCCAGGTTTTTCCCCTAACCCCTAGGCCAGGCTGCCTCCCAGGGACCGGTGTTCCCCGTGCTCCCCAGCACACTGTCCCCTCTCAGAAGGCAAGGACTGAGGAACTTGCGGCATACGTGGACCCACACGCCCTGCAGGCACCTAACTGTGGTTTCCCCTCTAGGGGGGGCGGCCCCAGGTGCTGGGAGTCCCCTCCAGAAGAAGAAAGGCCAGGCCCCTCACTTCCCGCTCCAGCTCCTGGATGCGACTGGTCAGCTGCTTCACCCTGGTCTTCGCGCCCTCCGACTCTGCCATCAGCAGCCGGTTCTTTTTGGACAGCTCGACAATTTTGGTGGCAATTACATCTCCAGCCATGCCAGCTGTCCCTGAAATGAGAGGAGTGGGGAGGTCAATTAAATATGCAGGCTGCATGTCACACACGCCGGTGGCACCGGGTACTGGAAGCTGACACTGCTCGGCGTGAACACTCACAAAGAGGCAGGGGCTCAGGGGAGTCACCACCCACCTAGGGGCCCAGGGATCCATCTCCAGTGAGTGGAAATGAGGCCACTTGAAGGTTCAGTGTGTCTAGGAAAATTATAAAATCAGAAAGCAGAGTTTTAATTCTGTGGGGGGACAAGTTCATTGCCCCAATCCTGTACCCCATCCCCAGCGACAGCACGAGGCGTCCATTCCCTCTGCCCCGTGATTCTGCTGTGCCCTCCAGCAGGCCCAGGGTGCTGGCCCTTCGGCCCTTCTATGCCTGCCTGACTCTGGGCTCAGCCTTGTCACTTGATTTGGCCAATGGAATGTTAACAGATAAGGGGCAGGCAGAGGCTTGCAAAGCACGCCTGTAGTTCAGTGCGCTCTGCTTGCTTGAGCCATCTGCACAGGAAGAATGCATCCAGGCCGGCTGGCTGCTCCCAAGGCGAAAGGAGAGGGGCACAAGGAACAGAGTGTAGCCACCCTGGCCACGTCTGGCCTAGATCTGCCCATCACCAGCTAACTTCCAGAGGTTTGAGTCGAATCGGTGCTTACTGCTGAGTGCTGCTAGGGTCGAGTGCTTGGCTCTTTTACAGAATTTTGTGGTAACATCTAGCCAATACAGATGCATGCATCCATATAGCAAATATGCACTGAGTGTCTACCAAGTGCTAGATCCTTTTGGGGTTAGAGATTGAGTGGTGAATAAAAAGGACTCACAGAGGGGTGGGCATTTTGTTAGAAGGTAAACTTCCTGAGAGGCAGCAGTGATGGCTCAAGTAATTGGGTTCCTGCCATCCGTGCGGGGGACCTGGATTGAATTCCTGGCCCTGGCTTTGGCCTGGCCCAATCCCAACCGCTGCAGGCATCTGGGGAGAGAACCATCTAGGAGTTTTCAGTCTCTCCCTCTGTATGTCTCTTTTTCTTTCTGTTTCCCCCCAAAAATAAAAAAAAAGATTACTGGAATTTATATTCTACCAGGAAGACAGATAACAGATCAAACAAATAAATATGTATTGTAATACCTGAGAAGAATACATTTGATGAAATGAACTGAAGCTGAGGCAAGGGGATGGGGAGTGATACCGCTTTGGATGGAGTGGGGTAGGTGTGGGTTGTGGGGCTGTACAGAAAGCAGGCAGGGGGAGCTGGCCCAACACGGCCACGGACTGGCTGCACAGCCTTGGAAGTCCTGTGCCCCCTCTGCAGTGCAGTCCCCCCCAGCCTGTGCAATGATCTGCAAGTTCCCTGAAGCTTCTGCCTCCAGCATGGTAATGGCAGAAATGCTGTCTCATTCCTGTTCTCTAACTTGGCCATGCTACACTTCAGTCAACAATGGAGGGTGACAGCTGGGGCAGGCAAACAGAGCACTGGATGGTTTTTCGATCACCTCTTCCTGGGGTTGCTGCTGCTGGCCTGGGCAGGGCAGCAAGTGGGTCTACCAGGGGAAGTAACTGCTTTTGGACAGCTGAAAGGGATAAGGACACATCAAGAATAAGGGCTCAGAGCAAGCCTGGAGCCATGGAGGATCTAGTGGGAGACGGGCACCATTTGGCACCAAGATGGCACACTTGGCTCCCAGCTCTTTTTATAGGTTGGGGTGAGGATTAAAGGATCACTGGGAAAACCATCAACTCCAGCAGTTAAAGAAATGCAATTTCAGCAGAGGTTCTGCTCCTGGTTAACACGGAGGACGCCGACTCCACCCTGTCCCTCTCACTGGGTACAACTAAAAACCCTGATCACAATACAAAACAGCCATCTGGGGATTCTCCAAGTTCACAGTAGCAAGCACACTGGGGAAGCAAAGCCGACCTGGAAGTAGAAATGGTCCAGTGGTGAGCTTCCTGGGGTATAATTTGCTCCAAGGACCCCAGACCAACATAAATCCTGGCACTTGCCGTCACAAAGAAGTCCAAGAGAAGCCTTTTCCAGTCCAAAAAAAGCAGAAACAGGTACAGAAAGAATAATAAGAAAAAAATCCCATTTTTTGTTTGTTTACTTTCTGTTCTCTCCGTACTGTGTCTCCAGGCCAGCCCGGCTCCTGCGGCTGCAACCTTGGTGAACGGCAAGCAGAGACGTGCTAAATACCTGGGTGAAAACCGCACACTAGTTTTCATCCTCTCAGCTTCTTTAAAATATGTAAAATGGTTGAAAGCAAAAGTTATAACACTGATGGATCTTTTTAATGTGCTTAGAGATAACACATATAAATGCTACAATACCAGAGTGCAGGGAGGTGGGAGAGGGAGGGCTCAAGGGACATCTTTAGTGGTAAAGTGTCTACCTTCCACTTTTAGTGGTAGGACATTCATCCTAAGCAGACTCTGGAAAGTTATGTGTTCTGTGATCATTAAAGCAATACAAAATGACACAGTAAAACAAACAAAAATCAACTACCTAAAGCCATCACTAAAAATCCAGCCAAGAGAAACCTATCCACCAGGCTGACAGTAACGTGTCACTTGGGACCTGTTTTGACTTCGTTTTTAAATTAATTTAAGAGGCAGAGAGATGGTCAGAGAGAGATCCCATCCACTGGTTCGCTTCTCAAATGTCTTCAACAGCCATTGTTGGGCCAGGCCAGGCCGGGCTGGGTTGAGACAGGAAGCAGGACACACAATCCAGGTCTCCCCCATGGGTGGCAGAAACTCAATTACTTGGGTCATCACAGTGACCTCCCAGGGTTCCTCCCAGGAAGCTGGAGTCAGGAGCCAGAGCCAGGAGTTGAACTCAAATACACTGACGGGGGCCATGAGTGTCCCCACCCGGGGCTTACCCATAGACCAAACGCCCTTCTCTGAGGCTTCATTTAAAAACACCAACAGGCCAGTCAGACTTGTTTCTGTAAAATGTGAGGTTGGAGAGCAGAAATAGTGACTTTGCAGTGAGGACCGGACTTTAGCAGTCTTCAGGGGCCATGTGCAAGTCCCTAAGTTGGAGCAGAGAACAATGGGACATGCTGGGGAGGAGCAGCCCCAGGTCCTGCCTCTCAGATCTATGGGGTACAGGTGGATCACCTGCGCCCCCTGGAGCCCATCAGCTTCTCTGCAGCCTCGCGAAAGTGAAGCGGCTCCTGCAGCCGCTGAATCCTGAGTCTGCCTGAGTGTCTACTCCTCTAGCACCAAGCCTGGTCTTCAGTATGCTGGTTTGTTTGTTTTAGACAGAAAAAGGCAAAAAACGGAAGAAGTTGCAGCAGACTACCAAGAGCATGTAGGATACCAAATTCCTTGCCTTTTAATCCAGCACTGGCTGAGGGGAGATTTGGCCCTATGGGTGCACCCACCCTCATTTACTGGGTCAGCCCTTTTCCTCTCTGTGAATGGGACATCTGCTTTCTGGTTATTAACCAATGTGGGAATTGCGCAGTGGGCACACACAGAGCAGAGCACAGTCAGGCTTGGTCAAACTGATCACCACAGAGCCGATCCGTGACTCACATCCACAGAAGGCTAAGGTCCTCACCAGGCCTATCAAACCCAGATTCTCGCCAGACCCGTGGGGATAGGTCTCCATTCACAGGGCCAAGGTCCAGCCTAGACCAAGGCGGCTGGGTCCTGGGAAATCCTTGGAGAATAGCTGACTTCCCTGTCTCATATTCTTTCTGGAGTAGTGACAGCAACTTTGATTTCTGAGCAATGTCTGTCGTGTGTGCATTAAAAACAAAACAAACAAAAAAACCCATGGTGCAGCTACCTGTGAAGGCAAATCTGTCCTCTTCTATTTTCTTTTTCAGGTGTTTGATTTCAAAGTCCCTTTCTTTCAGCAGCTTATACAGTCGCCCGTTCTCATCGACTGTTTCCCTGAGCTCATCTCGAAGCTGGTTAATCTCATCTTCAAGCACCCTACAAGGCAAAGGCAGAGTTACTACTCCTTCTCTGGGACAGGTAGGTGGGCAGGGGTCAGGCCTCCACTGCCTTCGCACACTGTACCCGGGTTGGGCACTAGATGGTTTCAGGAAACAGAAAGTAAAGGATTTAAACAAACTATTCTCAGAGCCTAGTGATTAAGTGCACACACCACACCCACGCACAAGTGAAAGGAGAAAGAAGGTTTGAACAACACTGTTTATTAGCTGTCTCCAACAGAGAGCTGCACAAAGCCCCCTCTCAGAGAATTCACACTCCTTTCAAGCGTTCAGGGAACATGCATAAAAATGGATTAAGCCTACAAGGGCAATCTTGGTGAACTCCAAATAATGATATCATACAGACGATTTTCTCTAATGGAAATTGACTAAAATGAGACATTGATACCAAGAAAGAAGCAAAAAAGTCAAATAAAGAGTAAAACCCAGATTCTATCATATGTTGCAACTATAAAAACCCCACGCAGGCACTGTGGGTTAAAGCCCTGGCCTGAAGCACCAGCATTCCATGTAGGTGCTGGTTCTAGTCCCGGCTGCTCCACTTCTGATCCAGCTCTCTGCTAAGGCCTGGGAAAGCAGTGGAAGATGGCCCAAGTCCTTGGGCCCCTGCACTCACATTGGAGACCCGGAAGAAGCTCCTAGCTCCTGACTTTGGATTGGCACAGCTCCAGCCTTCGTGGCCATTTGGGGAGTGAACCCCACAGTGGATGGAAGACCTCTCTCTGTCTCTGTCTCTGACTCTCACTTTCTCAGCCTCTCTGTAACTCTGCCTTTCAAGTAAATAAAATAAATCTAAAAAAAGAAAAACCCCACATTGCTAAATTATGTTTGGGTTAAGAAGAAACATAATGAGCATTAGGAAGCATTTAGAAAGGCTCAGCCATGGAAGCTGTACCAAAACCTGTGAGATGCAGCTATAATTAAGACTGAACATGTTCTCCTCTCACTTTAGTTACACTTCCCAAGTTTTGACATAGCTTCTGCAGTGTACACACACACACACACACACACACACACACGGCTCTTGGAAGATCAAAAAGGAACTTTCAAAGCCTTAAGTTGAGACTAGGCCTAGGTTTCAGGTAAACCTGACAGAGACTAGAGCAGATGGCTGATTTTGTATATTATACGTTGTCTTGTGAGACTCTGTTCAGAACTTTAAACCATGGGAAACCCATGACTGATGAGTTTGTAATCACTTCTGCTGGGCCAAGAACAGGCTCTCCACAGACAGGTGCTCTGGGAATGGATGTTAGCGGGAGTAGCAGTTATCGGATGACAGCTGTCACTATTATTATTGTTATTATTCCACCAAAGGCTCAGGTCTACTGATTCCAGTTTCTCTTACTTGGGGACATTTGGAAACAGGTCTTAGGATAACTTAGAGGGAATACTTAGCAGCTATATCAATTTTTTCTAATTATTAAGAAAACTTTGTTTCCCAACTAGAATTTTTAAGTAGAACATTTTGAAAAGTAAGAAACCAAGAAAAGCAGAATCTGAAGATGCAGAAAATAGATTCAGGGCAGAACCAGGAGCAACGAGACATTTCAATGACTGCTGTGATTTTTAGTAAAACAACCAGCAGAGGATTTAATAGTACAAACTCTGGCTTCTCATACGTCCATATGCATCTGTGAAGCATTTTTAAATTTAGAGCACATTGAGGCTGTTCTGGACTCCTTTCAACCTTTTTGCCAACTGTAAAGAAGCAAGGGATCCATCTTGCTTCTCCAGGACAGGGTGTGTTTATGTGTTGCCATACGTCACAGAAGAAAGGTTGTCACTGGAGAAAGACCCTTGATGAGATCTGGAGCAAGGGTCATCTTTGAACTACCCGTGAGCCAACCAGCTCCTTGGAAGTGCAAACACAGTTTTCATGCAAGAGAGACTGCAAAAGAAAACTCAAGTGAATTAAATGATACCTCGATGAGTTTAAAAGCTTAGATTTCCAATGCTTTTGGAATATATTTCATATTAAATTATGTCCTCAGACACATAGGTCAACTAAACGCCAGAGTCTTTAATAACAGCATCTGTGTCAAAACCACCCTTGACTCAGAAACCCACACCTAGTCCACCTGTTTGCAGGCAGTTCTCCCCTGCCTTCTCCTCCACTGCCCCACAATGCTTCTGGGGGGTTCCAACTTGCACTTACCCTTGCTCAAAGCTATTTTTTGAGATCTGTTCTCCTGCGTGGAGGAGACCGAGGCCCTCGGGGATCTCCAAGGGCTCTTTTTGTTCATCGGCTCTGCTTTGGCGGCTCAGTTCCTTTTCCTTCCTTTTCTCCATCTGCTTCTGTAGCCGTTGGTGCTGCATCTCCTGCATGGCCTTGAACTGCAGCCGCAAGGTGTCCTGGGAGCCTTCGTCCTCTGCCATCTCACCCTGGGAGTCAGAAAAGCAGCCTGAAGCGAACCCTACGTGGGGCGGGGTGCTCAGCACACAATCAGTGATTTTGACAGCGCCGGACCCTGGAGTGTCCTGCTTGGCTTTGCGTGTGCATCCCTGCTGAAGCTCGAGAGTGGCCCCTCCCTCACCTCAAACCATAGGAAACCCAAGCGGAGTGCAGCACCGTCCTGCAGCCCTGACCATGCCCCAGACCGCATGTGGCACCAGAAGACGCCCCGGCACTCAGACTCTTGCCTGGGCCTTGAACCAGTGGCTCTTCCACCTTAGAATCTCCTAGGAACTCCTAAAATACGACAGTGCCTGGGTTCATCCCCACACCAGCTAAATCCCAACCCAATCTCTAGGAATGGAGCTCAGACATCATGGAACACTGGGGTACAATTTGTATGCAATAAAATGCACAAATCCTGAAAGTGCGGCAGCTTTCCACAGTTACACCCTCTGTGGGGTCTCCGCCGGGGCCCAGAAAACAGTTATCTCCAAGCACGGCATTCCACACGCTGAGAGGCAGAGGCTCAAAGTCTCGTTGACCTTCCCACTGCCCTCGCTCACCCTGGCTCTTGGTCCTTTTTCTCTCTCACAGGCACAGGGAAGATTTTCTTGCTTGCCTGAAGCCTGGACCCACCAGGTTGTTGCCTCCCCCAACACCCCAAAATCCCATTATCTATCGCAGTTGCACTTTGCTGCAAGATATCCAAGAAATCATCTGTCTCTTGGGCTCACTCCAACTCCAAGGACAATCATCTGCAAGACAATTTCTGTCTCCTGGATCCATTTGTCTTTCCTAAAATACTTCCACACACCCCCCACCTCCCTCTGTTTCACGAATTAAGGAGTAGAGGCAGCCAAACCTCGCTGGGACAGTGGGTAGTCATCCTCCTGTGACAACCCCGTAAATGGGTATGTCTCTTTCTCCTGTTGGATCTGTCTGCTGTCGGTTCTCTCCAGCAAACCTTCAGAGGGCAAAGCGGGGAAGCACTCCCTTCACCCCTACACTACCCAGATAGAGGTAGGGGGCATCTCATGTTCTGGGCCGCACAACAAACCCCTGTATTTTATAGGTGCTTTGGTCTCCAGAGTTCTGGTGTAACATGAGCTATTTAGAAAATTCAGGTTTCACTCTTTTAATTTGATAGGCAGAGAGACGGAGAGAGAGAGAATTTCCATCTGCTGGTTCTATCCCTAAATGTCTAAAATGACCTGGGCTGAGCTGAAGCCAAAGATCTGGAAACCCTACCATGGTATCCCACGTGGGCGGCAGGAACCCAATTATTTGAGCCCTCACTGCTGCCTCCCAGGGTCTGGATTAGCTGGAAGCTGAAGTCAGAAGCCAGAGCAGGAGCTCAAACCCAGATACTGCAGCATATGCCACTGGCATCTTAATCTCTAAGCAAAATGCCTGCCCTTATGCTCAGCTTTTTAAAGACATTGCTGAACTGTGTTCCACAGTGACTGTGCCATTTTACATTCCCACTAGCAGTGTCTGAAAGCCCCATCTGCTTCACATCCTTGCCAACACTTAGTATGGTCAGGCCAAATTTTGGTCTTTCTAGTTGCTATGTAACGATGTCTCATCATGGTTTCTTAATTTATACTTCTCTGTCATCAAGTTATATTGAGTGTTTCTTCTTTGGTGATATCTCTACATATTTTTTGCCCATTTAAAAAATTGTCATATTATCAGGAGGTAAAGAGTTCCTTCTACATTCTTCATATTTTGTCTATCTGAACTTCACACAGATGGAATAGTAAAGCATAGACACTGGAGTTTTGTTTTGTTTTTTATTTGACAGGTAGAGAAATAGACAGTGAGAGAGAGAGACAGAGAGAAAGGTCTTCCTTCCCTTGGTTCACTCCCCAAATGGCCGCTATGGCTGGCACTGCGCCAATCTGAAGCCAGGAGCCAGGTGCTTCCTTTTGGTCTCCCATGTGGGTGCAGGAGCCCAAGCACTTGGGCCATCCTCCACTGCCCTCCTGGGACACAACAGAGAGCTGGACTGGAAGAGGAGCAACTGGGACTAGAACCCGGCACTCATATGGGATGCCGGTGCCGCAGGCGGAGGATTAACCTAGTGAGCCATGGCGCCAGCCCCAACACTGGAGTTTTTAAATACTTCCTGCATGATTGTAAAATGTAGCCAGTGTTAAGTAAGCACATTTGCCTTAAACCAAACTCAAGCTGTGTCGTCCACATATCATGAAATTAGTCATGAATCTGCTGATTCTCCAGAAGAGTCCTTAGACCTGTCCCTGCATCTCCACTCCCATGGACGTCACTCTCACTGTCACGTTCACAACCACCCCATGGTTTCGGCACCTGCTGACGTCCCTCCCTGAAGGTTCCTCTGTCACCCACCCAGGTCTCCGACTCCCTATCAAGTGTCGCCATATCAGAGGAGACTTCCACACATCTTGTTGTAGAAAGACCCCTCACCTCATTCCCTGTGCCCTCGCTTCATCTTCTTCCACAGCACTTAGCTTTGCCTAACACATTTGTACAGTCACACGCTGCCTAACAACACATGCTCAATAAAGGACCAGACAAACCACGGTACAAACTGTACAGCTTGGGTGTGTACTAGGATACACGCACCTGCCTCTCAGTCAGTACATGCTGGGATGTTTGCATGACAAAATCTACTACCCTTGCATTTCTCAGAACGCATCCCTGGCATTAGGCAATGCACAGCTGTGTTCGCTGGTTGACTGCCTCTCTCCTCCCTGCAGCTTCAATGTCACAGGCCTGGTGTGCAGCTCACTGCTCTGTCTTCAGGGCCTGTAACAGTGCCTGGTACGCAGGTGGCAGGCATGAAATGAGTATTTGGCAATCGAGTGCCAATGACTCTGTCCTCCTCAGGGCTGATCAAACAGCGCCCTCAGATATGGTCCCTGTACATGGTGGCTCTTTTTTATGACTTATTTATTCATTTGAAAGTCAGAGTTACAGAGAGAGAGAGAGAGGAAAAAGGGAGAGAGAAAGAGAGGGAGAGAGAAAATCTTCTATCTGCTGGTTCACTTCTCAGATGTCTGTAAGAAGTCAGGAGCCAAGAGCTTCATCTGGGTCTCCCACATGGGTGGCAGGGACACAAACACTTGGGCTATCTCCCTCTGTTCTTCCAAGGCCGTTAGCAAGGAACTGAATTGGAAGTGGAGCAGCCTGGACATGAACCAATGCCCACGTGAGATGCTGGCGTTGCAATCAGCAACTTTACCTGCATTGCCACAATGCTAGCCCCACCTAGTGGCTCTTAAATTTGTCTCAGCATCGAATCCTCACAGATAACAACGTAAAAATGCTGAGGGGTAGGCCTTTGTCATAGCAGTTTAGACACGTTTGAGATGCCAGCATCCAGTATCAAAGTGCCTGGGTTTCAGTGCCAGCTCCTCTCCCAACTCTAGCTTCCTGCTAATCCCCAGCCTGGGAGGCAGCAGATAATGATGGTTCAAGCAGTTGGGTCCCTGCCACCCATGTGGGAGACCCAGATGGAATTCTTGGCTCCTGGCTTCAGCTTGGCACAGCCTCAGCTGTCGTAGGCATTTGGGGAGTAAACCAAATGGGAGATTTCTGTTTATCTCTCTTTGTCTTTCAAATAAATAAAAATACTGGTGCCCAGGTTCACTCCTAGAGTACCATCTAACTATTCTGGACTGGAGACCAGGCATGGCACTTAATTATTACCCAGCAATATCTATCGTGCTGTGGAGTGAGTCTGGAATTGGGCAAAGGTCAAAAGAGGGAGGTGGTGTTAAACTGGCATTACTCATCAGAGAGTTCTGCCAAGTAAGACTGTACAGTAAAGACTTAACTCAGCAAGCATGGGCGTGGGGCTCTAGCAGTTAAGTCATCACTTGGGATGCCGGAATCCCCTATCACAGTGCCTGGGGGTAAGCCTCAGCTCTGCTCCCAGTTCCAGCTTCCTGCTAACGCACACCCTGGGAGGCAGAGTACTCAAGGTCCTGCCACCCACATGGTGGAGTTGAACTATGGGCTCCTGGATTATTCCTGCCCCACCCCTGGTTGTTGTGGGCATTTGGGGGAATGAACTAATGGATGGAAGATCTCACTGCATCTCTCTCTCTCTCTCTCTTCATTTGTCTCTTTCTCTCTTTCAAATAAAAAATGAAAATAAAAGTAAATTAAAAAAAATAATTAACTCAGATAATCTAGGTTGTTCATACCCTATGCATCCCAAAGAAAAACCCTGGCATATCCTTCAAGACAGAAAAGTCTTTGTCTACCTGGAGACCTTGGGCTATTACAGAGAGTTTACGTTAATAATGCAACTTCTGGTGGGGGCCCTCGGCTGTGGCTGGGATGGGTTCAACCTCTGGAGGGACCAGAGACTCAGGCTTAGACAATCAGCTGTGCCTTTGTGACTGCCCCCGATAAGAACCCACACACCAGGGCTTAGGAGAGCAACCCCGACTGAGAGACGCAAAGCAGTGGCCAGACGACTCCACCAGGAGAACACAACTGGAGGACTCTACCTGGTGTCCCATCGATTCTGTCTTGTGCATCTCCTTCTCTGCTGAATTGAGTTTAGTCTGTGTTCTGCAGTGATGAGCTGTAACCACAAGTTCTTCCAGCATATCACTGAACCTGAAGGTGGTCCTGGGGACCCTTGGTCTACAGAAACACCTGGACGCTTCTGTTAAACATGTGACAGCCATCATCACCATGGCGGGGGGAAGGAGGGCACAAAAGGATGGGGTACCCAAGGACATAATGCAACTTAACAACCAGGCTCCACTGTTTTTAAACTCAGGCAAACCAGATTCAATGCTTTCTATTTAGGCAGAGATCAACAAAGCAGTCCTGTAAGGGCCCAGACAGTAAATGGGTCAGACTGTGGTCATAGCCTCTGTAGCCGGCCTCTGCAGCAGGAGACAGCCAGAGACAATGTGCAACTGGAAGGGTGTGGCTGTGGGAGTCGGGGCCTTCCTCAGTGAGCAGGAGATGGTGATATGGAAGCCACAGATGTGCTGAGGGCAATGGCGAAGGGCAGTGTGAAAAGGCTCTGCCCAGCCTGGACTGACAGACGTGAAATATCTTCTTCTTCCCTCCTGCTGTCTCTCTTGGGGAATCCTTGCTCTTCTTCTTTGCTCCACGCCCAGACCCTCCCTGTCTCCCATGGTGATGCCTGTGATCCACCAGCAGCAAACCTTCCCAGCAGCTGGGCTCACAGCCACCAAGCCCCCAGCACGGCTGCCTCCAGCCTCTGTACCCCCCACCTCCCAGTGCCCCCCCCCCCCCCCCCCCGGCTACCTGCTTCTGCCCTAGCTCCCTGTTAACCCACGCTGTACGTGACTGCCTGAAACCTTTCTGAAACCAGATCAAAGTGGTTCCCGCCTCTGCCAGAGGCCGGCAGGACTCACGGCGGGTGCTCTGGCTGGCTGCAAGGCTGGACCCTTCCCACACCCATTTCTGTTTGACTCTCACAGGCTGCTTTGTTAGAATCTGTTGCCAATGTTCAAAGGTCTGTGGATTTCAATGGAATCCAGATTTCTGGCTTCTTTTAGAAGAGTTTGTAGAGCTGGCACTGCTGGGTCCAGTGTGGGCCCACATGGACGGCAGCTGCTGAGCAGAGGGAGCTCGCTCAAGGCAGGGCACATTCAGCCATGGTCTCTGCCACTCTGAGGTGCCACAGTGGACATATCACCTGTCTGTCATTACTGCACATAAATGTGGTTCTTACACCTGCAGGATTCACTCACATTCATTTCCCATCAGCCCCTGTAGCTCTCTGGGTTTGTGGCTCCTGCTCAGGATAAAGCCTGGAGGCATCTCTGAGGCTTGCATGGGCCATGCCCCCTGCCTGGGACGCCCTCCCCCAGTCATTCCCACCTAAACCCTAGACCTGCTCCCTCTCCTCCACGCAGCTTTGGGATTCTTCTTGGGGGTACTCTGTGACTCCCAGAGTCCCTTGCGCGTCCCTGCATCACTAAGCTTACCTGGATATATTATTATCACCTAGGACTGTACTCACATCCTTTCCCTTATACCTCTCAAGGGCAGGGGTCTTATCCATTTGCTACTTCTCAGTATCCTGCCCAGAATAGGCCTTCAATGAAGGTCTGTAAAAATGTCATTGCATCAATGTAACAGGTGCTCGAGGATGAGAGAGAGAATGAACGAATGAATGAGTAAATGGATCAAATGACCACAGTGACATAAAGCCTTTTCCCTTTTTCCACTCCCAGCTTGTGCACTTGGAGTCCTTGGAGATGTGGTACTTCTTGGATATAATCTGTGCTCTGGGCAAATTAATCCCTGCTTCAATGTCCTCATCTGTAAAGTGGGATGATGAGAGTGATGAGCTGCACAGAGAGGCTGTGAGGACTGAGTGAGAGAACGCGGGGCCACCCTGCCAATGACTGGTCAGATCGCACCCGCAAAAGCACAAAACCTGGGCCCAGGGTACTCCAGCTCCCCTCTCGGCCCAACCTTCACCATCATCGGCTCCAGCCTTGTGCATGGTCTCCTCCCACCCAGGGAGGGCTTCTCCCCGAGCTTGCACAGAGCCCCACTTCTAGGAGCACTCTCAGGGAGGCCTTCCCTGGCTACCCACTCAGTGCCCCTCCTTGCCCTGCTTCCGCCCTCTGCCTGTCTCCACACCTGGGTTCACTTCTCTTCATCACACTTTCCATACAGCATATATCACCTATTTTCACATTATCTATCTTTTTCCATTCGTATGTTAGCAACCTAAAGATACACATTTTTGTCTAAATATTTTGTTCGTGACTATAATTTAGCACTTATAAAAATAATTGGCAGGCCTGGTACTGTGGCATAGTAGGCTAAACCTCTGCCTCTGTAGTACCAGCATCTCATATGGGCGCTGCCGGTTCATGTCCTGCTCCACTTCCGATCCAGCTCTCTGCTGTGGCCTGGGAAAGCAGTGAAAGATGGCCCAAGTCCTTGGGCCCCTGCACCCGTGTGCGAGACCCGGAAAAAGCTCCTGACTCCTGGCTTCGGATCAGCCCAGCTCTTGCTATTGTGGCCATTTGGGGAGTGAACCAGCAGGTGGAAGATCTCTCTCTCTCTCCCTCTGTCTGTAGCTCTACCTCTCAAATAAATAAATAAAAATATGTGGCACACATTAGGTGCTCCATAAATATTTCTGGAACAAGTAAATTAATTTGGCCATCCTTGGTCAACTATCCTTTCCTAAGCTGTATCTGTGAATAGGCTATTCGCAAGTAATTATAACAAATGCCTAATTCACAAGTAATTGTAGCAAAGCACAATATCTTGAAAAATAACTTTTAATAATATTTGTGCCATCCACCTTTTATATTGATACTAAAGGAAGTGTAACATACATATAACACATGTACCAAGACCTATATGAGGAAACCTATAAAACTCTGACGAAAGTGAGCAAAGAACTAAAAAAACAGATACCTCATGTGCATGCACAGGAAGACTCAGTGGTATTAAGATGGCAGTTTTTTTCCAATTTGCTCTACAGATTCAGTGCCATCCAATCAAAGTCCCAGTGAGTCACTCATGAGTATCAACAAGCTGACTCAAGAGTTATAGGGAGAGACAAAGACCCTGAATAGCCAACACAACATTGAGGGCCAACAACGGAAGTGGACGAGTGACACTAACTGACTCCAAGACTTAAAATTACTCAGTGTGGTGTTGGAACTGAACAAATAAATCCATGAAACAAGTGGACAGCCTAGAAATAGAATCACATAAATACAATCAACCGATCCTTGACAAAGAAGTAAAGGAAACCTACAGAGAAAGGAGACCCTTTCCAACAAACAGTTCTGGGACAACAACACATCCACATGCCCCCCCCCCCAATCTATACCTGTCACACAAATCAACTCAAAACGGATTAAACACCTAAACATAAGAGACAGACCTACAAACCTTCTAAAAGATCACAGAGGAGGAAATATAAGTGACCTTGCGTTTGGCAGAGTTTTCAGACACAGTAGCAAAAGCATGAAAGAAGTAACTGATAAATTGGACTTCATTAAAATAAAATACCTCTCACTGGAAAACACTGTTAGGACAATGGAGACAGAAGCCACAGTCTGGAAAGAAATCTGCAAAGCACATCTGATAAAGGAATGCACCCAAAATACATACAAAGAACTCTTAAATAGCCTATCAAAAAGTAGGCAAAAGATCTGAACAAACAGGACAACCAACAGGATATAGAGATGGCAAATAAACATTTGAAATGATGTCCAACAGCACATCTCATTAGGAAATTGAAAATTAAAACAAAAAGTGGCATACCACTCCCTTCCTTTTAGAATGGCTACGCTCCAAAACACCAACAGCAGCAAATTCTGACAAGGACATAAAGCAACAAGAATTCTTAGTGATTGCTAGTGGCTGAATGCAAAATGGTAAACCCACTCCGGAAGTCAGTTTGGCAGTCTTTTTCGTAGTTCAACACTGTTTTAGTACACGATCCATAATAGGCTTCCTGATGGTTAAGGCCAGGAACACAGCCAGTGCAAAGGGTTAATAAGAGAGGAAATGGGGGTGCGGAAAGTATATGGGAACTCTGTAATGTTTCTGTCAATCAAAAACTGCTTTAAAAATAAGGCCGGGGGCCGGCGCTGTGGCGCAGGTTAATCCTCCACCTGTAGCACCGGCATCCCATATGGGCACCCAGTTCTAGTCTCGGCTGCTCCTCTTCCTATCCAGCTCTCTGCTATGACCTGGGAAAGCAGTAGAAGATGGCCCAAGTGCTTGGGCCCCTGCAACCGCGTGGGAGACCCGGAAGAAGCTCCTGGCTCCTGGCTTTGAATCAGCACAGCTCCGGCAGTTGTGGCCCTTCCAGGAGTGAACCAACGGATGGAAGACTTCTCTCTCTGTCTCTCTCTCTCTCTCACTATCTGTAACTTTACCTCTCAAATAAATACATAAAAATCTTTAAAAAGAATAAGACTGATTAATTTATTGAAGTCCAGGCTAAAGTGCATGCAAAGAACTCTTGGCTCAGGAAGGAGTTCTGGCCGTGGGAAGGGGGCAGGGCCCGCCACCCACTTAGGAGTCCTGTGGGGAAGTGAGTGCCCAGAGGCCAGTGCAGAGCAGGGAGGGAGGCTGAGGGCCCCCTGCAGACCTGCGCCCCCCTTGCCCCACCAGCCGGCCGCGTTCTTCTCTCTCTCTTAATGTTCTTCGAGTGCTCCCCAAGTGACAACCTGGGGTCTTGGGGAGCAGGGCCAGCTGCCTAGTTCGGGGTCTTCCTATACGCTGCTGGACAAGACCCCCACCAACTGCCTGCCAGGCCCAGCATCTACGCAGGGATGGGAGTCGAGTGAGTACGTCTGGTCGGCGGGGTCGCCCCGTCCTGTGGGGGCTGGCCTTAGAAGGCGCCCGGGAGAGAGGGCGCGGATGCCGCAGGGTCGCGCGGCTCCGGCTCCGCCCCTCAGGGCCGAGCCCCCCAACTCTCCAGCAGAGGCCCGGCCAAAGAGCGCGGGTCAGGGCCACGTGGGCTCCAGTTCTACTCCACGACCGCGCAGGCGACCCAACCTCCGCGCCAAATTAACCCTCGAGCAGCACGGAACACACTGGGGAAGGAGGAGGGTGTGCGCCAAGGTTTGCATTAGTCTCCGCTCGGCGCCCCGATGCCCAGCGCCCGGCAGGCAGTGGACGTCCGGCCAGAGGCAGGGCGCTCGGGCGAGAGAGTGCGCTCAGGTTCGTCCACGCCCCCGGCGGCTGCAGGCCTCCGGCCCCGGCCCGGCCCCGGCCTGCTGCCCTCCCAGCCACTTACAAGCTCGCTCTCTCTGCTTCTCCCTTTCAGCACCACCACGGTTTCCGCGCCTCTTCCGGACGCCTGCACGCGCTGCCCTGGCAACCGTCACCAGGGAAACCAGATCGGCGCCCGCCTGACGTCATCGCGCCTCGACGGGGCCCGAGAGGACGCTGGGAGTTGAGAAGGCGACGGGCGCTGATAGTCCGGGTTCAGGCCTTGTGGAAACTTGGGGAGTTGAAACGTGAGCTCTCTCACCGTGAGATGTACCACAGAGGCGCAGAATAGCTTTAAAAATATTAATGTGGGGGAAGGGAATGGTAAGTGTGTGTGGGGTGTGGGGGGGAAACAAAGCAAGCACGACGCGAAACAGTCATCTGAATAGGGTTGTGCTTGTTCAAACTAGCCCCAAATCCAGACTGAAATGGAACTGTGAAGGCAGTTTTGGGGGAGCCCGTGTTCAGCCTGGTGGTTGAGCCGCCTGCGCCCTGCTGTGAGGAGTTCCTGGGTTTTAAAAGCACTTCAAAAAAATTCTTTTTTTTTAAATTTTTTAATTTTTATTTTATATATTTTTTTTTTGACAGGCAGAGTGGACAGGGAGAGAAAGACAGAGAGAAAGGGCTTCCTTTGCTGTTGGTTCACCCTCCAATGGCCGCCGCGGCTGGCACACCGCGCTGATCGGAAGCCAGGAGCCAGGTGCTTCTCCACGGGGTGCAGGGCCCAAGCACCTGGGCCATCCTCCACTGCACTCCCGGGCCACAGCAGAGGGCTGGCCTGGAAGAGGGGCAACCGGGACAGAATCCAGTGCCCTGACCGGGACTAGAACCCGGTGTGCCGGCACCGCAAGGCGGAGGATTAGCCTGTTGAGCCACGGCGCCGGCCTAAAGAAAAAAATTCTTAAAAAAAGTGGTTATATAGGACATTTCAACAAGTTTGTGGAAAAATGGAATTAGAAGATCAATTTAGGCCATAAATATTGAAATCTATGCATTTTTTTTTCATGAACTTTTTGAAGACTCCTTGGATTTGGGTGACAGAGTTGCCATACTGTGTTTTTATTTTTGCACTTTAAAGACTTTTTTTAAAAACAATGAACATGTTTTTTTTTTTCCCCCCCAAAGAAACCTTTTATTTAATGAGTACAAATTTCATCAGTAAACTTTAGGAATATGGTGATTCTTCCCACCATACTCGCCCTCCCGCCCCGCCACCTCCTCCCTCCCATTCCCAGTCCAGTTCTCAATTTTCAATTAGCTTTATACACAGAAGACCAACTCTATACTAAGTAAGTAAGTAAAGATTTCAACAATTTGCACACACACACACACACACACACACAACTGTTTGAGAACAAGTTTTACAGTTAATTCTCATAATTCATTGAGCACAGAAATCCTGCATGGGAAGTTAGTGCACAGTGACTCGTTGTTAATTTAACAGTTAACACTCTTTTGTATGATGTCAGTCACCATGCAAGGCTCTTGACATGAGCTGTCAAGGCTATAGAAGCCTTTTGAATCCACAGTCTCCATCAGTATTTAGACAAGGTTGTAAGCAAAGTGGAAGTTCTCTCTTCCATTCAAAGAAAAGTACCTCCTTTGATGGCCACTTCTTTCCCCTGGGGTATCACAGAGATCTTTCAAAACATGCTTTCTTCTCATAGAGGAAAATACTTATATATATTTCCAAAGCACTATCCAACTTAAGGCATCTTGACAACTCTGGGCTGTATGAAGATGGGAAACTTTGAGAAAGTTAGCAAATTTTTAGGAAACACAGTCCAGAGAAGCTTTCCACATATTTATTGTGGCCTTTATAGTTGGGAAATCTTCAAATATATCACAGTTGTTTATATTTTTTTTCCTCATAAGGTGAATTCCCCATAGCTGTACATGAAGATGAAGTACTAGACCATCATGGGCATACAGGAGTAGACCAGTGGTTTCTGATAGAGGAAGAATGGGTCTTTCAGATTGTTCTCCAGTTATCAGGTGAGCCCTGAGTCAGAGGCCTGGAAATCTACGTGTAATACAAGAGCCAGGCTACAGAGTAGGTCTCAGGTAAGTCAGCACCTCAAAGGTACTTTTATATGGTAGGTGTGCAGAGAGTATCATTTACTCCCCTGGTGACCGGAAGGGTATAAAGTGGCTGGGGTTAAACCGGGTCTACAGGGAGGGTTTCTGGGGAAGCACTGTTCCCTACAGAGAGCCAGGTTTCTGTGAAGATAAGAATATGCCATGACAAGGGTAAGGATGTAGAATTTGAGAACAGGCAACCTAGAGTGCATTCTAAAAAGTTTGGAAATGGGGTAACATTCTGCACAAGCACTTCAAGGATTGCTTTTGACAAGGATGCCAATCATACAGTAACCTGTTCTTATAAAACCAGGGGTGACTTTCCTCCAGGATTGTCACTTTTCTGCTGCCACCACTGAAGCTCTCCTGCCCATTTATACAGTCTCTCGGGAACTTTCTGTAGTTTATAACTTGATGTTTCATCATCTAGGAAGCCAGATGATCTGCAAGGGTCATTTGCACATTATAAAAGCATTTGTTAATCCCAGTTTACTTTCTGCTTCTCTAACCAGAAGTACCTGTAGGACATTCTGTGTTTTTGTTGTTGTTGTTTGCTTTTGAATTGGAAAATTTTATTGAGGTGATGATAGATTCACATGCAATTGTAAGAAATAATACAGAGAGGCCGGCACCGTGGCCCAATAGGCTAATCATCTGCCTGCAGCGCCAGCACCCTGGGTTCTAGTCCTGGTCGGGGCACCGAATTCTGTCCCAGTTACTCCTCTTCCTGTTCAGCTCTCTGCTGTGCCCGGGAGCACAGTGGGGGATAGCCCAAGTTCTTGGGCCCTGCACCCAAGTGGGAGAGCAGAAGAAGCGCCTGGCTCCTCGCTTCGGATTGGCGCAGTGCGCCAGCTGCAGCATGCTGGCTGCAGCACACCAGCTGCAGCGGCCATTGGAGGGTGAACCAACGGAAAAGGAAGACCTTTCTCTCTGTCTCTCTCTCACTGTCCACTCTGCCTGTCAAAAAAAAAAAAAAAAAGAAAAGAAAAGAAAAGAAAAGAAAAGAAATAATACAGAGAGATCCCGTGTGCATTTTACTAGTCTCCACCAGTGGTAAAATTTTGCAGAACAGTAGTCCAATACCACACCAGGATATTGACATTGATGAAGTGCGTGGATTGCATTTAGATTTCCCATTTCTGACATACTCATTTAATTTGATATTATGTAAGTTCACGTGTCAACCACCAGCCAAGATACTGAACACTTTCTATCACCAGGATCCCTCTATAGTGCTTTTATATCCATAGCTACCTCCTCCTGCCCCTCCTCCTATCCCTAACCCCCCAATAAGCCCTAATCTGTCTTCCATTTGTCTAAAATTTTGCCATTTCAAACACTTTGTATAAATAGAATAATAAAGCATGTAACTGTTTTGGTTTTTTTTGTGTGTGTATTTAGAATAAATCTCTGGAGATTCATCTGAGTTGTTATGTATGAACGATCTATTCTTTTTTATTGCTGAGTCTTATAAACTTAGTAAGGATTTCATAGACTTAGTGTGGTCTAAGATACTGGAGACTTGCTGCTGAGTCACAGACATTATGTCTACAGTATGGATGTACCTCAGTTTGTTTAACCATCCACCCACTGAAGGACATCTGACCCATTTCCCAGATGGGTAATTATGATTAACTTATGAACACTCCTGTACAGGTTTTTGTATGAACATAGGTTTTTCTTTTAAAGAAAAGATTTATTTATTTATTAGAAAGGCAGAGTTACAGCGAGAGAAGGAGGCAGAGATCTTTCATCTGCTGGTTCATTCACCAAATGGCCACAGTGGCCCAGGCTAGGCCAGGCTGAAGCTGGAAGTCAGGAGCTTCTTCTGGGTCTCCCACATGGGTGTAGGAGCCCAGGGACTTGGACCATCTTCTGCTTTCCCATGAGAATTATCAGGGAGCTGTATTGGAAGTGGAACAGCTGGGACTGAAACTGGCACCCATACGGGATGCTGGCACTGCAGGCTGTGGCTTAACCCACGGTGCCACAGTGCTGGCCTCAAGTTTTTATTTCTATGGAATAAATGCCCAAGAGTATAATAGCTGGGTCATGTAACTCCATACTTAATTTTATAAAAAAATGGCCAAACTTTTCTAGAGTTACTGTATCATTTTATATTCCTACCAGAAATGTGTAAGTGCTCTGATTTCATCACATTGTTGCTAGCATTTACTGTTGGATTTATTTTTTTTTAGCCATTTTAAGTATATAGTGATATTTCCTTGTAGTTCCAATGTAAATCATTAATGTTGAACATTTTTTATATCTTTATTTGCCATCTGTATTTTCTTTGGCAAAGTGTCTGTTTTTATCTGTTGCCCGAATTTAAAAAAAAAAAATTTATTATACTTGAGGAGTAGAGTTACAAAGAGGTAGAGGAGATAGAAAGAGAGAGGTCTTCCATCCTCTGGTTCATTTTCCAAATGGCCTCAATGACCAGAGCTGGTCCTATCCAAAGCTAGGAGCCAGGAGCTGCTTCTGGGTCTCCCACATGAGTGCAGGGGTCCAAGGACTTGGGCCATCTTCCACTGCTTTCCCAGGCCATAAGTAGAGAGCTAGATTGGAAGAGAAGCAGCTGGGACTTGAATTGGCACCCATATGGGATACCTGTGAAGGCTTAGCCCAGTATGCCATAGTGCTGACCCTGTGTTGCCCAAATTTTAACTGTTGGGTTTTGAGAATTCTTTATACATTCTATACACTAGTACTTTGTTAGGTATGTGGTTTGCATATATTTTCTCCCATCCGTGGTTTGTCTGTTAATCCTTTTCACATGGCTTTCACAGAACAACAGTTTTGATTTTGATGAGGTTGAATTTATCACTTTCCTTCTTTTATGGATTGTACTTTTGATATGAAGCTTACAAACTTTTTGCTTAAGCTAGCTCTGGACCCTAAAGACATTCTTCTTTGCTTTTCTAGAAGTGCTAGGGTTTCATGTCCATGATTTATTTTGATGTACTTTTTTTTTTTTTTTTGTATAAGGTGTGAGGTTGAGTTTTTGTTTGTTTTTGTTTTTGCCTGTAATGTCAATTGTCCTGTAATGCAGCCAGCATCATTTGGTGGAAAGCTATCTTGTTTTGGAGCTTTTGTCAAAAACCAAGCAAACTCAAGAACAACAATAAACAAACAAAAAAACCCAAACAACCCAATTTAAATGTGGGCCAAGGATTTTAGTAGATGTTTCTCCAAGAAGACATACAAACGGCCAGTTAAGCACATGGATATATAGTCAATATCACCAGCTATTAGGGAAGTGTAAATCAAAATTACAGTGAGATAATACCTCAAACTCATTAGGTTAGGTTGGATATTATGAAAAAATCACAACTATTGGCCAGGATGTAGAAAATCTGAAATCCTTGTGCATTGCTGGTGGGGATGTAAACAGTGGTATTGTTTCTATGGAAAACAGATTGGTGGTTTCTCAAAAAATTAAACATAGAATTACCATTAAATGTAGTATGCCCACAAGAATTGAATGCAGGGACACAAATGGAAACTTACACCCCAGTGTTCACAGCTGCACTATTCACAATAGCAAAAAGGTGGAAACAACTCAAGTGCTCACGAACAAATGAACAAACAAAATGTGATATATATATATATATACAATGGAATATTAATCAGATTTTAAAAGAGAATGGGGGACTGGCATAGTGGTGTGGGTTAAGCTGCTGCTTTCGATGCATCCCATGTTGTAGTGCTGGCTAGTCCCAGCTGCTCCACTTCCAATCCAGCTTCCTGCTAATGCACCTGGAAAAGCAGAAGCAGAAAGCCCAAGTACTTGAACCCCTGACACTCATGTGGGAGACCAGGTCCTGGCTCATAGCTTCAGCTTGGCCCAGACCTGGCTGTTGGGCCATTTGGGCAGTGAACCAGCATATGGAAGATATCTGTATCTTCCTCTCTCTCTGTTGCTATGCCTTCCAAATAAACAAATACTTTTAAAAAAAGAGAGAGGATGAAATACTGATCCATGCCATAACATGGATGAAACTTGAAAATTTGCTAAGTGAAATAAGCCAGGCCAGTAACAAAATTATAAATATTGTGATTCCATCTATATTAGGCCCTAGAATGGGCAGATTCAGAGAGTAGCAGAGAGGTTTTTAGAGAGCAAGAGTGAGGGAAGGAGATGGCAGAGAGGGGAACGGGATCTGGAAAATTACCAAATCCAAGTTTCTGTTTGGGTTGGTGAAGTTTCTGAAGGTCAATGGTAGTGATAGTTGCATAGAATTTTGAGAATACTTGGTTCCACTGAATCATAACTCAAAAATGGTTAAAATGGCGAGTCCTATGTTATAAATATTTGTCACAATTTTTAAACGAGTTGAATGTATTTGTATGGATCTACTTTCCGCTCTTAATCCCTAAGAGATTCTTCCAATAGTACCATACAGCTTCAACCTTAAAATGTGAGCTTTATGCATGTTTTTCTTAAAGTCACCACATAGATTTCTCCTCTTTGAAGTTGTATTTTCCCTCACAGATAGGTAAATATAATAGGCAGTGATGATCCTACTTGCTATGAGAAGCAAAACAACAGCCCTAAGTGAGACTAGTTGCTGCTCTGACATTCAAGTCACAAACCTCAACTGTCTATTTAAACAGTAATAGTATCCTCTTTGCCATGATCACTGTGTCATCACAGTGTTCTGGCAACTGTGGAATGCTGTTCAGTTATCTAGATTATTTTAGCCATAGTACATAGTATTTGTATTACTGTAGTTTTAGCTGTTTTGCCTGATAATGGAAGTAAGTTTTTGCTGTGGTTTATAACTAAGTTTATAACCATCTGACTTTTTCCCCGTCAGACCTTTCCACACTAGAAGTCAGTTTGGTCATACTATGAGTATCTCGTCGAGTTAGACTTTCCCAGTTATGGTATTAACTGATAAGTAAACCAGGAACACTGAGCCACTAGTTTATATTCAGAGTTTGTGACCCATATACAGAGCCTCTCCCTTCCCAGAATCACACACCCATTAAACCGAGTCATCACAAAGATATTGGAGCATGGGTTCAGAGCCAACAAAGGGAAGCTGCTTTGAGATATTTTTGACCCAAGATTAAGCCTTAGTAAATTATTCCACTGCACTATCAAGGCCCCCTTTCCCCAGTACGAATAGTTCACTTTCTCCAAGGTCAAGGCCCTTTTTGCTGGAGTTCTGATGGATTTGGGCCTTGTTGGCCATTAGCCTCCTTCAGAAACCCCCCAGGACACTTAGTGGTTTAGTGTAACACCATTCTGGTTGTAGTCAATTTTATTTTATCCACAGAGCTATTTTGTCTAAATGTGTTTGTATATATGGTGATCTCATTCATTGTATGTTGACTTTATTAGAATACTCAGTGTTCTGCCAAGACTCATCAATCCTCAGTTCCAAGAGACCTCTTTGATGGATGAGGTATACCCTGGCTGCCCACCAAGCCTTCAGCATGATGGGCTGGCAATATGTCTTAATTTCCGCCCCAACGATTTCTCAATCCCATTCTTGGTTTACACTGGTCTTTCAGAGCACTTGGATACAGTATCTTGACGCAGTAATTCTGAGTTTTTCCCCTGCTGAGTAGGTCCCCAGTGACTTGTGCACTGCTATTTAATTTACCACCGCCACAGCAAGGTCGCTTTGTGGGGACATCCTCGGCTTCTTTTTTATAAAGACTAGCACTAGGTGGCAGCAACAGGAAGTAAAAGGCCTAGTGTTGGCCAACAGGGAATGGAAGGGCAAATTTGGGTAACGAGAGACTCTATTTATGCAAACCTAATAAGACTTGGTAATTCGTTTAACACACACACACACACACACACAAATGTGAGGAAAGAAAGGCACCTCTAAGAATGTGAGCCCAACAGGTGAGGCAGGTGGGGGGTGGGAGTAGGGATACCACTGACAGAAATGAGCCAGCTAGGAAGGGACAGAGAAGACAATAAATATGGTTATAGAGGAGGTGAGATTAAGAACTAACTGAAAGTTGATGACAAAATTGCAGTCACTCTGACACACTTCAGAGTCCCACTGGGTACAGGAAAAAGAGCTAACACCAACCTAAGAAGGTCAAAACACTAAATGTGTTACTGGGTTACTCTGAGGGAACCAACTGGTTCCCTAGACCCACTTATCACTAATGAATCCAGGAGGAAGTTCCCTAATTTTTGTCTTACTGATTTTTTTTTTTTTGCTTCATTTCAGTGATGAAAGAGAAAGTAGGCTTCCTTTGTCTAAGCATGAAACCAGGTTGCATGAGCAGTGCTAGTATTGGCAAATGATTCACTGACAAAATGCCAGTCCAGTCAAAATTGAATGCTCAGATTCCCTTTCAAATTGCCCCATTCTATTTGAAAAGCTTTCAAAAAGAACCAAGTTTAAAAATAATAATTGGCAGTTGTACTGTTTGACAGAGAACTATGTGAATACTGTATTTATTTAGTTTTCCTTTAGGAGCTGTGATGTGATTGGGCTGTAGATTTACATGGGGATAGATCCTAATTTTTTCCCCCTATTTATTTATTTGAAAGGCAGAGTTACAGAGGCAGAGAAAGGCCTTCTATCTGCTGGTCATTCCCCAGATGGCTTCAACTGCTGGAGCTGAGCCGATCCAAAGCCAGGAGCCTGGAGCTTTTCCAGGTCTCCCACATGGGTGCACAGGGGCCCAAGGACTTGGGCCATCTTCTGCTGCTTTCCCAGGCCATAGAGAGAGCTGGATTGAAGTGGAGCAGCTGGGACTCAGACCAGTGCCCTTATGGGATGCTGGTACTGCAGGCAGGGGCTTTTACCTGCTATGCCACAGCACAGGCCCCAGAACGTAACTTTCAAGTCCCTGAAGCTCTGTGAGCAGCATTTGCTTATGTTTGAGGCATGGCCTACACGACCAATTCTACTATGGTGTGGATTGGGCCACTCCAAAATTCTTACTCTGACACACAAGTTTAATTAGAGTGCTTAAGTGCAGAGTCAAATTCCAGCTCTCACCACCAGATGTCACAGTTGCTTACTGACTAAAAAATAGGCAGTCATTAGTCATCCCTCTGCATTAGAAGGGGGATTCATTCCAGGACCACCCTCCCCACTCCAGGCTATCAAAATGAGGATCTTCAAGTTCCTTATGTAAAATGGCATAGTGTGTGACCTATGCACATCTTCCCATACACTTTAAATCTCTAGATTACTTAGAATACAGCAGGGAAGGCTGGCAACAAAGTACGGTGAATACCACAGGTACAAGGTACAGGCTTCAACAGGATCATGGGCTGGGATACCTAAGGGATAGGATTACAGGTCTCCATGAGGAGGTGGTTCTACTTTGAGGAGATGGGATGTCGAATTTTAACTGAGGCAGATTCCTTGGCTTATTTTGGCTGTTACTGGTGCACTGGTTCACTCTCCTTTCTCTCATGTTGTAACTGTGACTTTCAAAGAAATCTTTAAGGCTTCAAGTGCTGTGGTGCAGTGGGTTAAAGCCCCAGCCTGCAGGTCTGGCATCCCATATGGGCAGGTTGAGTGCCGGATACACCACTTCCGATCCAGCTCTCTGCTATGGCCTGGTAAAACAGTAGAAGATGGCCCAAGTTCTTGGGCCCCTGCACACATGTGGGAGACTCAGAAGAAGCTCCAGGCTCCTGGCTTCAGGTCAGCTCAGCTTTGGCCATTGGGATCATTTGGGGAGTGAACCAGTGGATGGAAGACCTTTCACTCTCTCTAGCTCTACCTCTCTGTAACTTTCAAATAAACTTTTTTTTTTTTAAAGAAACAAACAATTGTTAGTATTGCCTAAATGCATTTTATATCCATTCAAAGCTGAGAAAATACTCCTCTGTAATATAGCGTATGTTTTATTTGAAAGACAGCTACAGATCTTCCACCTGCTGGTTCACTCCCCAAATGGCCACAATGGCCAGGGCTGGGCCAGGCCAAAGCCAGGAGCCTGGAACTCCATCCAGGTCTCCTATGTGGGTGGCAGTGGTCCAAGTATTTGGGGTATCTTTTGCTGCTTTCTCAGGCACAGTAGCAGGAACAGAGATCACAAGTGGAGCAGCTGTGACTCAAATCTGCTTGCGTAGGATGCCAGCATCACAAGCGGAGGCTTAACCGCTGCATGTGCCTCGTGCTGGCCTCAGTGATGTATTTTGAAAGCACTTTCACATAAAGTTACATAGTGATGTGTCAGTCAGTGAGGACCACCGAAGTTACCTAGTCCAAGTCTGATTTCATATATATATATTTTTTTTTGGACAGGCAGAGTGGACAGTGAGAGAAAGGTCCTCCTTTGCCGTTGGTTCACCCTCCAATGGCTTCTCCTGGTCTCCCATGGGGTGCAGGGCCCAAGGACTTTGGCCATCCTCCATTGCACTCCCAGGCCACAACAGAGAGCTGGCCTGGAAGAGGGGTGAGACTGGGACAGAATCCAGCGCCCCGACCAGGACTAGAACCCGGTGTGCCAGTGCCACAAGGTGGAGGATTAGCTTATTGAGCCACGGTGCCGGCCTTCATATAGTCTTATAACAACTGTTGTGTTCATTTCAAAGGCCAGCATTTCAAGTCTCTAATACTTGTTGACTGCTACCATTTTACTCACCATTCTATATTCTCTATAAACAAAATGCTTTGAAAGAATAGACTGTCATCCTCCTTAAAGGACACACATCTAAACTGAACAAAGAAAAAATAAAAAAGGACTATAGCTCCTCTGAGTTGCTAAGCTTAAATGAAATTATGCGTGATTCCTATCTCTTGGGGTTGTTAGGAAGCTTATTGGATATTACACATGTGTAAGTGCTTATTCTGGTGGGTGGCACACAGAAGATGCTCTATAAATGTTGGCTATAATTTTTATTTCATACTCTTTAACTCTGGTTCCACCAAAGGTACAAAATATTCTGTGATTCTCTTCGAACTTAATTTCTGTGCTACTCTTTTTCCAAACTGAAATAAATACAAGACATTTAATGTGTTTACTTACTTTAATAACAATATGTAGATCATGCTATCACCATGGAATGTAAGTTCAGGTTAGACAAGAGATTTCACAACTGCAACAATGTATCCTGTAGTATATCAAAGTTTGTGTATGATGTCTGACCAACCAGCTTGCTCATAAACTATTGATCACTTCCACTATAGGTAATTTAACATTTATGAGTCTTACACAGAAAATTAAAAAAAATACTGCACACATTTTAAAAGTGTTAATTTACCTTTGTATTGGCAGTTAAAATACATGTTTCTATTTCAAGGTGACATTTAGAAATTATTCGAGTATAACAGCAGCAAAAATATAATTTTGCAGTTTTTACAAAAGAGCTAACCTGGAATCCATAATTAAATTAGTCTCACGTTTACAAGTATGATTTTGAAATAAATACTACTATGCAGCTGTCTTAAAAGCTTGCTACCTTTTGTTTGTGTACACACACAAGTACACACATACACATACACACACATACACACATTCAGGTGTGGGAGGCTTTACAAATCATATTCCATGAACTTTTTGAAAAAGAGTTCTTTAAGAGATAACCAATCCCAAAAACTGAAATATTCATCCAGTCTATGAGGCAGGCAGAAAAAAGTGAATTAACTGGGTAAAGAGGACTCCCTTTCCAACTCATGAAGCATGTGACACACTGCAGCAAACTGGGAATAACTGTAGCATTGGCCTGCTGTGCTCTTTAGGACTAATTTCATCACAAGGGTTGGGGTGGAGGGAGAACATTTTAACACCAGGTGTAAAATGTGACATTGTGTTAACCTGACTCCCCGAGGGACCTATTAGTGAACTAGTCACTAATAATTTGGTCACGAGGAGGTCCATATTCAAAATACCATGTATTATTGTCTAAACCCACTCAAATTATTTATTTTTGATATAACACATAACCTCAATATGAGATGTCTAACTAAAGGAAGCATCTCCAACAAGGCCAAGCTGGCATCTCTTCTAAGGTTTAGGTTTCGCCCAGAATTCCCGATACATGGAATAGCCCATACCTAAAGAAAAAGAATACTAGTTAAACATTTGATATTATGAAAAATTTTTTAAATTTCTTAATAGCTAATGTGGAGTATCTACAAAGGTAACAAAACTCCTTTGCCTTAATAGTTTAAATTTCTAAAACTCTTTTTACAAAGTTTACATAGTTTCCCAAGTAGCTCAAAGATGCTATGACTAACTCACAATGTTTGAATACTCCTATTTGTTTTTAAAAACAAAGAATATTTAGCTGGAAACTTCAAAAAGGAGTAACTCTTGTTCCATGATACCAGTTAATAAATTATAATGCATGTAAAAAAAAAAAAAGAAAAGCATGTAATACCTATACTTGAAAATGTCTCTCACAGATAACAGATGTTACCAGCAATCCTATTTCTATGTCTAGACTCTTCAGTGAAACTAAAAACTCAGTGATGGACAGGACTCCTGTTTAAAGAAACTACTGTTTAGTAGAAAACAGTAGTTTCTTTAAACAGGTTTCTTTAAAACCTCAGTAGAATATATCATATACAGTAAAACTATGTCACTACTTGAATTACTTGTATTCAATTTTTACACAGGTCATACCTTGTTTTGTTTGTAAAGACATGCTTAACAAATTTGAAATTTCCTGTGAGAACCTACCAAGAGTCATTGCCCCTACAACAAAGCCTTGAGCTGCCACACGCATGTGGATGAGGTGAAGGGACATTTTCGTATTTCCCCTGCTCTTCAGTTTGTACAGTCCATATGCAACAATTGCCGCAAAACCCGCCATTCCTGTAAAACAGTCAAAAATGTGTAAGGTGCCTGGGGAGAGGATCCAGATGATTCTACCATCAACCGATGTACTTTTACTACAACGAAACAAATGTGGCTAAAGGTCTTTTTTATTATTATTTTTATTCGTATTCGGTGGCTAAAAGTTTCATCTTGAGTTAGGGAATGAATTTATTCATTTTAATACTATAATTACATTTTTAAAAATACCCTGATTAACAAGGTAAAGATAACCACCAACACTACAGGAATAGCTGCAGAACTTCCAAATCATTACAAGAAAAAATAAAAGGAAACAAAGTATAAATAAAAAATAAAATATATGGGAGGAAAAAAACTAAAAAGAACTTATTTTACTAAATATAGCTGTAGGTTAAACAGAAAACAAATATACATTACAAGAGGATAAAATTGAGATATCTCCTCTTCTCAATTAAATTAGAAAATCTGGGTGAAATGAATGATTTCTGAGGAAAATACAAATTAATAAATTCCACAAGAAATGTAAAATATTGTCATATATCTGTAATAGAAAGAATTAAAAGTATAATCTAAGATTGACTCCCATAAGACTAAAATAGTTTTATAAGCAAGATCTAATAAATTGTAAGGACAGTCTCCATTTGTATTCCAAAACATTAAAAAGATGGCAGTACATTTTTTCCAAAGCTTTTTTTTTAGATTTATTTAAAAGAGTTACAGAGAAAGGTAGAGACAGATAGAGAAGTCTTCCATCTGCTGGTTTACTCCCCAGATGGCCACAGCGGCCAGAGCCATGCCTATCCAAAGCCAGGAGCCAGGAGCCTCCTGGTCTCCCACGTGGGTGCAGGGGCCCAAGGATTTGGGGCCCCCTCCATTGTTTTCCCTGGCCATAGCAGAGAGCTGGACTGGAAGAGGAACATCTGGGACCAGAACCAGCGCCCACATGGGATGCCTGTGCCTCAGGCCAGGGCTCTAGCCTGCTGTGCCACAGCGCCAGCCCCCCAAAACATTTTTTAAGGAAACCTTGATACCAAAACAAAATTAAGATAAAGAAAAAGCAATATAAATTATGAATATAGATGTAAAAAATCACTAAACCAAATATACATAAAAATACACATAACAACACAACTAGTCAACTGTAAAACTGTATTAGAATAATATGGTTAGTCATGACTGTTAGACTGTGATTGGGAATTAACTATTGTTTCCACATAAAATATCTCAAGACTTAACAACACATTGTGCTTGCACAAGCATTTATTATATTTGTAAGTACTTCTGTTCTTAGCCATTTAGTACATCTTAAAAGGATGAAATAAAATATAAAATATTCTTGCTGCCACCTGAGTTGTCACTTATATATATCCCTTCTTTGGGGCCCATAAGTTCACATTTATTTACACTGCCCTAACACTGGAGCTGTTCCCATTATGCTGCTTTCATAAAGTGCTGCAAATCAGTGTGCACACATATCATATAATACTTAATTGTATTTGTGCCAACATGGAGATGGGCTGGCTTTCCCATTCTCCAAACAGCACTACTGTTTTTCATCTTTTTTTTCCCATTTTTGCTACTTTCACAAATATAAAATATCTTATTTAATTCTGTATTTGTTTACTGGTTGAACAAATTTTCATTTTGATTGGCCATTCAGGTTTCCTTTTTGAATTAGCTTCTTGTTTTATGTTGCTTATCTTTTCCTAATTGAGTTACAATTACTGTATATTTTGAATATTAATTTTTTTGACAGGCAGAGTTAGTGAGAGAGAGACAGACAGAAAAGTCTTCCTTTTCCACTGGTAAACCCCCTAAATGGCTGCCACAGCTGGTGCACTGTGCCGATCCAAAGCCAGGAGCCAGGTGCTTCCTCCTCGTCTCCCATAGGAGTGCCTCCACTGCCTTCCCGGGCCACAGCATAGAGCTGGACTGGAAGAGGAGCAACTGGGACAGAATCCGGTATCAGGGCCTTCTTGACTCCAGAATTATTTAGGTTCATCTATTTTTTTTTAATATTTTATTTATTTATTTGAGAGGTAGAGTTACAGTGAGAGGGAGAGACAAAGGTCTTCCATCTGCTGGTTCATTTCCCAAATGGCTGCAATGGCTGGGGCTGAGCTGATCTGAAGCCAGGAGCCAGGTGCTTCTTCCCGGTCTCCTATGTGGATGCAGGGCCCAAGTATTTGGGCCATCCTCCTCTGCTTTCCCAGGCCATAGCAGAGCTGGACTGGAAGAGGAGCAGCCGGAACTAGAAGTGGTGCCCATATGGGATACTGGCACCACAGGCTGAGGATTAACCTGAGCCATGGCACCGGCCCCAATTTCTCTATTTATATTGTTTTAACACTGAGTACTAATCTATGAGGGTATGACAGGAGGTGAAATCTGCCTTTTTTCTCTTTCCATACAGATGGTTAATTTTTGAAAAGAGTGTTTTGGGTATACATTTTGCATTGATCTGAGATGCCAGCAATGTCATGTACAAAGCATACCTCATAAGCTAGTATACTTTCATTACTCTATCTTCACACAAAAACCTTATCTGGTACTTTGAAACTGGCCTATCAAATTCCATAACAGGGTAAAAATGTCCAAGTGGGGTTTATATTTGGATTTCAATGAATTTCTAAATTTTGGGAGAAGAGAATGTGGTACATACACCAGCTTTCATTGGAATCTTTTTGTATTCTTTATAGTTTTAGTTTCCCTAGGTCCTAGATATTCTTAGATACATTACCTGATCACTCCTGAAAGTAATCTTTTATTGGTTCTAGTTATTTTTTATTTTTTCCAGATTTCCTATATGCACAGCTCTATAATTTGCAATAGTGCTTCTTTTCAAGTTATGGCTACAGCTTTTTTCATGTTTTATGCAATTATTTGGGATCTCCAGTAATAATATCTGTATGTATCCTTTCTTACTTCTGACTTTAAAGTCCATGTTTCTAGTATTTTAACACTTTAAGATAATTTATATTTGTTTTTTGTTTCTGAAATACACTATCTAATTTACTGATATTTTAAATGTCTATTGAAATGATCATATAATTTCATCTTTTATATGCTGCAAGGCCTTCATGGACACTGCATTTGTATACGTCTGATCCTCTGTAGAACCCAACACTAAGATTTGGTGGACTTCCCTGGATGGCAGTACTTGACACAACATTGTTGGAAGAATTCAGTGCCCCCCATATGACTCCACTGGAAGGGAAAACCTGGAAGTTTGGTGCATTGTGTCTCCTAGACTTCATCCCATAAACTTTTGCTTTAATCTGTTTGCTTCCAATGTAATAAACTATGAATTTAATAGTTTTTTAAGCCTAATAAGTCCTAAGAGTAGTCTTGGAATCTACGGTTCAGTGAAATAGTCAATATAACAAGACTAAATACACACAGAACACTTTTATAAGATTTTTATCATGCCAATTGTGGTAAATTGTAACATAACAAAAAATATTTGAGAGTAAATTTTTTCAGGATATACTAGATGAACAAGCTTACCAGGTTTCTATTGTTTCACACTTACAGCCAACTAATTATTAGAATGTCAAAGTCAAATTTACCAATGGGGACAAATGGTGCCTCTTTAGCTTTTCGGATAAGTTTGGATCCCTGATCTTCATCATATGAAGAAAGAGAAACATCTGTATTGGTTGACATATTGGTTGTTTGAAGAATCTTCCTGAAAGAGAATTTCTATGAGATTCTGCAAGTAAAAACATCTATAATGATTAATACCCATAATTAAAATATTCTAGTTTTCCATGAAAACACAGGTGTGTTATCCATGAACTTTAAAAGCTATTTTAAAAATTCACTGTATTTTTAACCTGTAGCTAGTTTTAGGGAGTTATTTATTTGAAAGGCAGAGTTAAAGAGATGCAGAGGCAGAGAGAGAAGGAAAGGGAGAGGAGGGGGAAGAGATAAAGAGAGAGATCTTCCACCTGCTGGTTCACTCCCCAAATGGCCACAAAGGCTGCAGCTGGGCCAGACAGAAGCCAGGACAAGGAGCTTCATCCGGGTCTCCCACATGGGTGCAGGGGCCCAACCACTTGGAACATCTTCTGCTGCTTTCCCAGGTACATCAGCAGAGAGCTGGATCAAAAGTAGGTCAGCCAGGACTCAAACTGGTGCCCATATGGGATGCCACACTGCAAATGGCTACTTAATCTGTTACACCACAACACCCGCCCCTATCAAATTATTTACTTCATTTTATTTCTTTTAAGATTTATTTATTTATTTGAAAGCCACAGTTAGAAATCTTGAAGCTGCTGGTTTACTCCCCAAATGGCTGCAATAGCAGGAGCTGGGCCAATCTAAAGCTAGGAAACAGAAGCTTCTGCCACGTCTCCCACATGGATGCAGGGGCCCAAGTGCTTGGGCCATCTTCCACTGCTTTCCCAGGTGCATTAGCAGGGAGCTGGATAGTAAGTAGAGCAGCTGGGACTGGAACTGGTGCTTACATGGCATGTCATTACCTGCTGTGCCACAGAGCTGGCCCCCCCTACCATACTAAAAACAATGAAATTAAAAAAAAAAAAACTTCTATCAATTAAGATAGTAGCTATTAATTTTCTAGCTATCCTCATCCTTAATCAACTTCAACTGGACAACTTTCCAACCAAAGTGCTAATTCCTATTGCTTCTTCAATATGTTGGGAAATCCTACTAAGCATTTTTAAGTGTAGTTAACAGCAGTCTTTATTGCTTTCAAATGCTGACTTATTAATTATCTGACTTCAATTCTCACCTCTGAGCAGCTTTCCACCTATTACACTAATTTCTGTTATCAATGGTAATTGTTTCTGGGAAAAGGAAAACAGTTATTCTGAACAGTCAAAATTTCTACCTACTTCATTATTTATTCCCTTTAGGGACAAAGCTTTTCATTTTAAATAACGTTGCTAGAAATTCTTCCTTTTAAACCTAATTTATATTCAATTCAACCTAAGATAGTGTTTTAGTTTTTATATTATTATTACCTAGGGTTATCACTGTTAATATCACTATAGCACAAAACTGAACTACCCTCAGGGCCTCCTGAATTAATGAATTCTAAGTTTAGATCTGCCTTCCTTTTTATATACCTTGCATTCCCTAGCTTCCCCCTTCTTTTTATATTATTCCTTTAAATGGTATTCAAAAGGCAATAAACTAGCCTGATAGTTACATAACAGGAACAGACATTACCACAGAGAGCAAAGTCTCCTTTCTTCCGTTTTAGTCACCTGTTCTCAGGAAGTTAATAGGCATTTCATCGGAGTGAGACAGTAAATTCAGTTTTACCTTAGTCACAACAATGTGTACACTTTCTTCATCCCTATCACAACAACTCTCATTCAATACCTTTCTTTTTTTCAAAGATTTATCTATTTATTTCAAAGTCAGAGTTACAGAGAGGGAGAGGCCGGCAAATTTTCCATCCATTGGTTCACTCCCCAGATGGCCACAACAGCCTGCACTGGGCTATGCAGAAGCCAGGAGCGTCACATTGGTCTCCCACATGGGTGGGAGGGGCCCAAACATCTGGGCCATCTTCTGCAGCTTTTCCCAGGCCATTAGCAGGAAGCTGGATAGGAAGTGGAGCAGGCAGTGCCCATGTGGAATGCTGGTATCACCGGCAGAGGCTTTACACTACACCCAAAGGCCTGTCACAGTTCATTGCCTTTCTATTCAAGGAGGGGTTAGTGACAGATAAGATTTCCAAAGAAAATGCAAATCAAGAGGGGTGTGTCAGGGAGGATGCTTAGTTTGAAAAGTGATTTATCCCTCTAAGCCCCACCCCAGAGTCAATCCCATCATCTGACAGAAAAGAAAACCTTGGCTAGATAGGAGAAAACTCGGATTAGAACTAGACTTCTTTGTTTATATTCTATTTTTTCCCAACTAAATGAACTCCCTACTTATTGAGCTTTTACTTTGTACCAGGTCCATAAGCTCAAGGTTCATTATGCTCACTGAAAATCTAAAGATAAAATATGAGTAATAACACAAACAGTGACTGAGAAATTAGTTTTTTTTTTTTGACAGGCAGAGTGGACAGTGAGAGAGAGAGACAGAGAGAAAGGTCTTCCTTTGCCGTTGGTTCACCCTCCAATGGCTGCCGCGGACAGCGCGCTGCGGCCGGTGCACCGCGCTCATCCAATGGCAGGAGCCAGGTGCTAGGTGCTTTTTCCTGGTCTCCCATGGGGTGCAGGGCCCAAGCACTTGGGCCATCCTCCACTGCACTCCTGGGCCACAGCAGAGAGCTGGCCTGGAAGAGGGGCAACCGGGACAGAATCCAGTGCCCCGACCAGGACTAGAACCCGGTGTGCCGGCGCCGCAAGGCGGAGGATTAGCCTGGTGAGCCACGGCGCCGGCCGAAATTAGTTATTTTAAAGAACTGGGATGACAGTGTAACAAGACAATGAAGACTGAATTTAGAGGGGTATGGCCTTCGAGCCAAAGGTTTGGGAAGTTTCACAGAGAAAGGCTTTGAAGAAACTGCATAAATGGACTGGATGGAGGGATTTAATACTACATTCATTTCAGAATGGAATGTTTTTTAGTTGTAAGCTTCTCAGAGATATAACTGTGTTGGTTACAAATATCCTTTCCAACTCCCTCCCTGACCTCCCATTCTAACCACATTTTATTTGCTCTGTATGCCTCCAAGCCTTTGCACAAGCTGATCCCTCTGCTACTAACACCTTTCCTCTTTTCCCCACATTGCCCCTCCTCTTCAGATCATTGTTCCTAGCTAAGTCTTCCATTTTTTTCAAGTTCCTATCTGAACAGACCTCTGGGAAATCTTCTGACTGCCTAAGTTTATGATGGGTGCTTTGGTTATGCAGTAATAGGACCCGGCACTTTCTCTATGGTAGCCCTCCAACAGCCTGCTTAGTTAAACTGTTTCTTTTGCTAGAATTTCCTGAAGTCAGAGGCCTCTACCTGCCCTGCTTAAATCTATCTCCATTGCCTGGCACAATGCCCTTTATTCCTTAAGTATACCACAAAATGTTTGTTTAATAAATTTAAGTTATATTTCTGAACAATTAGAATTATTCTCAGGTAACTTATCTATGAATATTTACTGAAAAATAGCAACCATCCACATTTGTAAAGTTCAATCAGTAAGAAAAATAACAAACTGTAGGTACCTAAATGCTTATTTCTTTTCTTTTATAATTCTTATGTTGTACCTATGAAAGGAGAAACAGGAACCTGAGCGGGTCCTGGTTTCTTGCAAACACAAGAGATAAAACTATCATCGACCACAATCCACGTAACACTAGAAACTTCGATATAAAAGCATGTTTCCCTCCCTTAGCCTTAATTCTCTTAAACGAAGAAGTCACTTGGGGATTGTGCTTAAAAGCAGCGAAGTGTGTGGTTTTCTAATCGCCTCACCCCTGGATGACTGTAGTCGTCTAACCAAGTGCTCCCCTCCCTTCAGGAGGAAGGGGATGCTTTTCCTTTCCTGTCTGACGACAGAAGACCACCTGTCGGTTCTGTGTTCTTCACCCTCCGAAGCTTGTACGGACGGGGCATCTGATCTGACTTCCACAACGCAGCCTCTGGGGTAGCAATCAGGATGTGGGGATGTGGTTATTACTCCCTTTAAAGAACTAATGATAACCCCTTTCTGATCCGGAACACTTCAGGTGCACATTTCAAGATACAATGGGGCGGCGTTGTGGCACAGTGGGCTCCGGTCCAGCTCCCTGCTAACAGCCTGGGAAAAGCAGCGGAGGACGGCCCAAGTGCTGGGGGTCCCTGCCACCCACGTGGGAGACCCAGAGGAAGCTCCTGGCTTCAGCCATCTGTGGAGTGAACCAGTGGATGGACGATCTCCCCCTCTTTTTTCTCAAACTCTGACTTTGAAACACATACATAAATCTTTTTAAAAAAATTTAAGATGCTTAAAAAAAAGAGGGACTGATGTGAAAAGGTTTTTCACCAACACCACTGCTGAGTGTTCCTAAATGACTGCTTTCTCATCCGCCCACAGCAAATGACCCAGAAAGCCGAAGAGATGCGAAGAGAGGCACCGCACAGCCAGACCATCGGCGCCTCGGAGAACGGGGATTCTTCGGTAAGTTCAGTAAAATACTAAGGAGGGCTCTCCCAAAGGCACGGGGGCACCGAGACCGGCCGCAGCCAGGGCTCCAGTGCTGAATCACTGTGGCCGCCCCCAGTGCTGCGGGGCCCCGGGCCTTGTCAAAACCTCCCCGGCAGGGCCCGAGGCCTGCTCGCCTCGCCGGGCAGGCGGACAGGGTGGGCGGGCGACCACGGCCGTAAGGTCCTCGGGCTCCTCGCCATCGCGGCACCTCTGCCCCTGTGCCCTTGTCAGGACTCCCATGGCCGGAGCCCCGCTCGCTCCACCGGCCCACGCGGCGCCGGCAGCACCCCGCCCCTCGCCCGGTACTCCCCACCCGCGAGTCTTCCCCACGCGGAGCACTCACTCCGCAGGCCTCCGCTTCGTGCGCTCGCCGCTCCGTGTGCCCGGGCCCTCTCCTCCGACCCCACACCTGCCCCGATCCTCAAGGTCGGGCCTGGGCCGCGCCAGCTGCACCTCGCCCCCGTGGCTTCAGTCGCGGCGCGTGGCCCCCAACTCTCCCAAGGCCCTCTCGCTGCCCCCACTTCTTCCCTCCCCACAGCCGGGTGCCCAGATCTCACAATCCTCCATGCTTCACTTACCGACAGCAGCAACCCCAAAAACCCTCCAACCGGCTTCTGGCCCCACCGCGCGCGCCGCATCCGGCAGGCTTCTCCCCGTCCCGCCCACCGCCGGATCAGCCAATCAGAAGGTAGGACACGGCACACGGGCGCCCCGGCGCCGGCCGGCTGTGCGCGTGCGTGCGCGTGGGCGGGGCTGCCCGGAGAGGGCTCCGGATTGGCGGCGGCGGCGTGCGGGTGGGGCCGGCTCCCCGGCTTTCGCGTGCGGATCGAGTGGGACGTGCGAGCTGGGCGTCCCCGGTTCGCGTCAGGTCACCTGAGTGGCCCTGGCCCATGTCCTCCGAGGACCTCAGCTTTCTCTCGCCCTTTTCCCCTCGGGCAGGGCTCGGGGTGAGGGGTTTGGGCCGCGGCGGGTCCTCCGGGGCCCGGGCTGGGGTGGCAGCACGCGCCTACCCTCTGGGGCGCTGACGGCCGCGGGGCGCTCCTCTCTCCTGGGACCGTCTGCGGGGAACGAGCGCCGTGGCCCGCCCGGGGTGGGGCCCTTCCGGTGCCCTGCATTCTAATGGGGCAGCCCAGATGGCGACCACGGACGGAGTCGTGAGGGCTAGGACCTCGCTCGGGCCGAGGGAGGGGTCTCTGCGGAGGAAGTGTGCAGGCCCGGCGTGGCCTCGGACTTCGGGACAGGGCTCCTGGTTAGCACCTAGACTAGGTAACCAGTCACCGTGGGTGACTGTACCGTGGAGGTATCTGACGTAATTAGAGCTCCCTCCCCCACCCCATAGAGCACAAACCAAGGCAGGCTGCAAACTGCCGTTTCACATAGCTGCTGGGCAGCAGATGCCATGGGCTGAGGATTTTGAAAGTCAAAAACCTAACACGTATAGGAAACACTCATACCATGGATGATAGACTAAGCATCCCATGCCTTGACCGCGCGGTGGCTTCCAGCTCCCTCGCTTTAACTAGAAGCCTTTGAAAACAGATAGGGACAATCTGGTACTCTTTGAGCGAAATTAAAAGAGCTTGACCACCCTGTACAGAGGTAAGCCGGAAGTCAGCGAGTCCCTAGATGGTGGAAATAACAGCAGCAGTGATCAAAGTTCCTGAAGGGAACTTAAACACGTCGCCAAGGTAATGTCAGTTAATTTGTTAATCTCCAGAGAAATAGGGGATTATACAGACCTGAGTGCAAGTTTGACCTTAATGTCTTAAAATGTCACTTTAATTTTAAAGTGAGACAATGGTAGTGATGCTTAGTGCGGAAATATGTGTAGTGTCTGCCATTGCTTTAAAAGTCGCTGTGCCGTGGTGAGCATACCAGGCAGGCTCTGTCCTCAGGGCACTCACACAGTAAGGATATGCACCTGTCATACCAAAGCCATTAAATGGCAGGTAGCAGAAAGACAGGACTGTAACTGGAAATTTTGATCTACATAATTAGCATGCCGTAACGATTTTTAGGACATGGAAAAGAAGGGAAATAGATTTTTTTTGGAAAAGTTTATTTATTTATTTAAAAGGCAGAGTTGCAGAGAAAGAGAGAGATCTTCCTTCCGATGATTCATTCCCCAGATGGCTGCAACAGCCGGAGCTGGGCCAGTCCAAAGCCAGGAGCCAAGAGCTTCCTAGGGTCTCCCATGTGGGTGCAGGGACCCAAGCACTTGGGCCATCTGCTTTCCCAGGTCATAACAGAGAACTGGATCAGAAGTGGAGCAGCCAGAACTAGAACCGGCGCCCATGAGAGATACCAGCACTGCAGGCGCAGCTTTACCTGCTATGCCATGGTGCTGGCCCCAAGGGAAATGGATTTTTGTACACAAACTAGGACTCACTACTGTTAATATTATATATATATATATATATATATATATATATACACACAAGGGACAGTGTTTGGTCTAGGGGTCAAGATGCTGGTTAGGACGTCCATGCGCCCTGTCAGTTTCACCAGAATCCAGGTTCCTGGTGATGCAGACCTTGGGAAGCAGCTGTGATTGCTCAGATCACTCCTGCTTCCCAGATGGGAGACCTGCATTGAGTTCCTGGTTCCCACCTGAAGGCTCAGCTGTTGCAGACTTTTGGGTAGTGAACCAGCCAATGGGAGGGATCTCTTTCTCTGCCTCTCACTATTTAACAGACACATGTATGAGAAAGAGAGTTTAGATAAATTCTGAGATGACAGGTGTCAACTCTACAGATTCAACTGCATGGAAGATGCACACGTGTATCCCAGAATCTCCCAAGGCTATTGGAAACTGTTTTGCAGAATTGTCATTGGTTTGACCTACTTTGAAAGGACCTGCATTGTACAAGAGAAGAAGGGCTCCTCTTTTGACAAAATTGTAACAACCCTGTCAGTTTGGGTTAAGGGAGAAAGCTTGAACAGAGAAAAGGAAAGGATAAACCACAGGAAATTAGACAACAATGTTGACATAGGCAGTTCCTCAGTTTCAAGTAATGTATCATTTTAAGATTTATTTTATTTATTTGAAAGACAGAGTTACAGAGAGAGTTAGAGCTAGAGAGAGAGAGGTCTTCTATTCCGTAGGTTCACACCTAACTGCCAGAGCTGAGCTGATCCGAAGCCATGAGCCAAGAGGAGCTTCCTTTGGGTCTCCCATGTGGATGCAGGGACCCAAGTACTGGGCCATCTTCCACTGCTTTCCCAGGCCATGGCAGAGAGCTGGATTGGAGGAGGAGCAGCCGGGACTCGAAGCAGCACCCATATAGGATGCTGGCACTGCAGGCTGAGGCTTTACCCACTATGCCACAGCATCAGCCCTGTACTGTTTCATTTTAAGATTAATACCATTTTTTGGATTGGTTGCAAAATTAGTATACCTTTGCATTTGTCTATTGCTATGCAGTTAAATCATGAATTAGGGAGGGGCTTAACACAAAGCATCTTTTGCTGAAACTAATTTAAAGACTGGGTGAGTTGGTGGACCAGCTTCACTTCCTTGTTCTTGTGAAACAAAAATTCTTTCTCTCACAGTTGTAGACTGCATTATAGCCCTTGCAAGGCTAACAGTAATACATTTGGTGAGACAGATCCTCAGTGAAATTAATGGGATGGATACAATTTCTTTGCCAGATGGTCACACCTTTAAAAGTGTGAAATCATTAAAAATCCAAAGACACAGCAGACTGAGTCACCCCGAAAGCTTTAGGCCAGAGGACGTGAGGACCCGATTCCAGGCACGTGTGTTGACAGTTTTTGGACCCTGTGCATGTGTCCATTCCTTTTCTAGCATATATGGATGCCCCAGTCTTCATCCATTATTTCCATGCTGACAACTATAGTTTTCATTAAAGTGGAAGGCTCCCGTCCTTGGTTAGGCATTAGGGTCCTGTCACTTCTTAGCCCCTTCTTTTTTTGAGGATTTCTTAGTTCTTGTCCCTGGCCCTGTCTCTTACATGCATTTAGTTATCTAATCCGTTACTTACATGAGAGCATGCAGCCCTTCCTGCACCAAGCTACTTTTTGATAAGCAACTGATATGACCTCCTGTGCCACCCTTCTTTGCCTTTAGAACCTGTTTGAAATCTGTAAGACCTCAGGGCACAAATTCAGGACTTCAGCTTTGTGTTTCCCAGGCTGTACCTCTAAACAAGCTCAAGTAAATTCTTTTTTTATTTTTAAGATTTATTTAAGTATTTGAAAGGCAGGGTTACAGAGAGGCAGAGGCGGAGAGAGACCGGTCTTCCATCCACTGGTTCATTCCCCAAATGGCTGCAATGGCCAGAGCTGGGCCCATCCAAAGCCAGGAGCCAGGAGCTTCTTCCAGGTCCCCCACACAGGTGCAGGGGCCCAAGCACTTGGGCCATCCTCTGCTGCTTTCCCAGGCTGTAGCAGAGAGCTGGATCAGAAGTGGAGCAGCCCATATGGGATGCTGGCACTACAGGCAGCAGCTTGACCCACGGTGCCACAGCTCTGGCCTCAAGTAAATTCTTGATTCTTAATCAATTTGTGCCTTAGTTTCTCTTAAGGATTAACAAAGTTTGTTTTATGAGACAAAGTATAAATGTTTAAGAAAGGTTTAACACATTGTTGAGTTTTTTTTCTAAAGATTCAGTCTTAGTGATTAAAGAAGCCTTAAAGATTATCTAGTCCATTCCCTTTCTTTCCATGAGAATACAGATTTTTGAGAAGTATTTTGAGAAATAGTGGATGTTTTGGAGGGAAGACACGGTCAGAATCTGAGTAACAGCCCTGCTGAGAATCAGCGTGGCACTCTGCTTATGCTTATTATGAAGTTGAATTTTGTTTCTCAAGCTCTATTAAGGAGTAAAACATGACATCTGTTCATAGTAACATTTTTTTAAAGATTTTTCATACCGTTAATGTTCTTAAGTCTCATTCTGGGAAACTTGAACTTCTCTTGCAAATTAGAGCAACTTTCCACTTTATCAAAACTTAATGTAATAACCAAGAACAACTTGTGTTTGTGCCAAATTACTTGAGGTTTTGCTGCCCAATTGTGTCAGAATTATCTCTTTTTAAATAGTACATAGAAATCTTGGGAAATGATGATAAATGCTGAAACATGAAAATCAGATGACACAGAGGAATTTTTTAAAATGGAGATTATTCAACTATACTTTATTTTGTCTCATGTTAAAAAGCAGTGCTGAATTATTATGTCTTCATAATGCAAATATAACTGATAACAAATATGCAATGTGTATTATCCTGTTGTCCTTACTATGTCATTTTGAAATATGATTGATGCTGAGACAGAGTTATTTAGGGGCAGGTGTTTGGCACAGTGGTTAAGGTACCACTTGGGATGCCTGCCTCCCAGTTTAGGATGCCTGTGTTCAACTCTTGGTTCAGCTTCCAAGTCTAGCTTCCTGCTAATGCACACCCTGAGAGCAGCAGGTGATAGCTCAAGTACTTGGGTCCTTGCTATCCATTGGAGACTCGGATTGTGTTCATTCCTCCCGACCTCAGCTTGGCCTAACTCCAGTTACTCTGGGCATATGGGGAGTGAAGCAGAGGATGGAAGTTGTCTACCTATCTTTCTCTGCCTTTCAAATTAAAAAGAAAAATTGCCTAGCTCTCAAACAGTAGATCAACCATCTGTAGTTTAGTATAGAAAGGAAAGCAGTATAAAGAGCGTCCACCAGCTGTACTCTCTGCCCCTCTTCACAGGGCCTCTGTGGTTTATCATGCTCCAGTAGCTGGCTACACACAAGCACATACTGTTCTAAACTCATATCTGTTTAGGCTGGAGTCCTGCTTAATGCTACAGTACCCTGTTCTTGACCTTCTTAAAATATACCGTGTGGTCTGTGTGGAACTTTGTTTAAAACGAACGTCAAGCCTTTTGAGAAAATTTGTAGTATCTTCTGGTGCTTTTAAGCCAGATTTGGGAGTTACCATCAGACTCAAAATGTATCTGTGGGGCCTGCTCTGTGGCATAGAGGTTAAAGCCATTGCTAGTGAGGATGCCAGTTTCACTCCCGGCTGTTCCACTTCTGATCCAGCTCCCTGCTCAGGGCCTGGAAAAAGCTTCAGAAGATGACCCAAGTCGGTGGGCCCCTGCCACCTAGATGGGAGATCCAGAGGAAGCTCCAGGCTCCTGGCTTCAGCCTGGCCCAGAACTGGCTATTGTGACCATCTGGGGAGTGAACCAGTAGATAGTGATCTTTCTGTCTCTCTTCTCTCTGTAACTCTGACTTTCAAAATGAACAAAATAAATTTTTTTAAAAAAGAAAATGTGTATTTATATGTTACTTGTATTGGATCCTGAAGTTAAAAACACATATCCTGCACTGAAATAGTTTATAATGTGCGTAGGTAGAAGGAACAGGTGCATAGAAACGGCAGTCTATACATGCTCTGAATGGAATTTCAGGTTAGTATCACAGTGAGCAGAGCGGTTTCAAAGGCTTCTTGGGATTGGGATCTGAATGGGCCTTGAAGGATAAGTAGAGTGTAAATAAACTGGGAGGATATTTCAGAAAGGGCAGAAAAATAGAGGTGAACAGTGGGATTGTAGCTCTGTCACAAAGGATGGTTGAGTGTTAAAAGCAGAGCCAGAGTAATGGAAAATAGAGCTGGTTTACAATGGGGAGGTCCTTAAATTCTAATTAAATAACTTGAATGGTATTCTATTAGGCGTCTCAAAGGTTTTGGAGAAGGATGTTGGCAGGAGCAGAATGCATTTAGGGTTCTAGGTCGTGGAGTAAAATGAATTAGAAAAAGATTGTCAGCTTTGATCAAAGTCGGTTTTTTTTTATATATTTATTTTATTTATTTGAAATACAGAGTTACAGAGAGAGGTAGAGACAGAGAGAGAGGTCTTCCATCCACTGGTTCACTCCCCAGATGGCTGCAATGGCCGGAGCTGCGCCGATCCGAAGCCAGGAGCCAGGAGCTTCTTCCAGGTCTCTCATGTGGGTGCAGGGGCCCAAAGACTTGGGCCATCTTCTACTGCTATCCCAGGCCATAGCAGAGAGCTGGATCGGAAGAGGAGAATCTGGGACTAGAACCGGTGCTCATATGGGATGCCGGTGCTTCAGGCCAGGGCTTTAACCAGCTGCGCCACAGCACCAGCCCCAAAGTCTGTATTCTTGTGTGGAGAGGAAGTGTCATAGTGTGTGCGATTACAGGTTCTCGAGTTCGTTTTGCTGCATACTGGCTGTGGGATTTTGGGCAAGTTATTTAATTATTCTGTGCTTCAGTTTTTTCATTTGTACAGTAATAGGACCTACCTATTAGGGCTCTTGGGAGTGGTAACTGATGTATAAAACCCCAACATTTCTGTTTTTGTCTATATTCCGATAGAATGTATTTAGCTAACCTATAAACACAGTTGATAATTTTATCTGTGCATGTGTATTTTTTATTTTGTTTTTTAAAATTTATTTTTTTTCCTTTGTTTTTAAAAATGTCTTCTGATTACCAAAGTTTTGTGTAAAATTCATAGCTATAAGATGCTCACAGCCACAATGATATAGTTTAGCAAAGAAGCAAGGAATTCGAAGGCCTCTTTTGTCTCTTTACATAATCTCTTGCTTTTATTTTCAGCCAGTCATGTAAAATATTTTTCCTATTAGCAACTGAAGCGGCAATAGGTTTTATGTGTTTACATAGTAGTAAACAAAAATATTATGCTTTATATTTTAGTCTTGAACGGGCTTTTCCACTGATCTCCTTCCTATTACTTGTTACTGTTGTTTGGGGCAGCGACACACGTAGCGGTTCACCATGGAAAAAGATAATGTAGAGAGTGCAAAGGGGACTTGTCCGTGCCCCAGGATCCCTACCGTGTGTGGAATCAAAAGACCTGGACTTGAATGCCAGCTTGCATGCCTGTTAGCACAATGACCTTGGAAAAGTTATTTAGCTTCTTGGAATCTCAAATTTTTCATAAAAAAAAAAGTACCTCATAGGGTTGCGTTTTGTGATCTCAATGACGGTAAAACAGCAAGAGTGGTGCTTGAGTAATCGACACTCGGTGCATGGGGGCTCCCCTCCCTCTGGCTGCCATGTCCCTAAGCAGTAACCAGTAAGTAGCGCAGCTTCAAGCAGGCCACTTTTCTTTAGACCGTCACGTTTCCGACCCCTACTTGAAATCAGTCCTCTGTGTTTATCTTTGCTCCATTCCCCGAGTATCCCCACCAGCTCCTTTCACTGACCTTACTGAGAAAGTCTCTGAACCTCCCCCGAGTCCCCCACCCATCGATTTGCCTGCACCCACAGCAGTCATTCCTCTGGTCTTAGGTACTCTCGCCTCACTGAACACCAGTCAAACGCTGTGCTCTCTGTTCTTTCATTTCTTGTCACATAATCTGTCAGTGCTTGACTGTCATCTGTCTCTCTCTCTCTCTCTCTCTCTCTCTCTCTCTCACTCTCACTCTCACTCATTACAGGCCTCTGAGACTCCTTGTTTAAAAAAATAATTCTTGGGGACGGTGCTGTGGTATAGCAGGTAAAGCTGCCGCCTGCAGGGCTGGCATCCCATATGGGCGCCAGTTTGAGTCCCAGCTGCTCCACTTGCATTCCAACTCTCTGCTGTGGCCTGGGAAAGCAGTAGAAGGTGGCCCATGTCCTTGGGCCCCTGCACCCATGTGGGAGACCTGGAAGAAGCTCCTCCTGGCTCCTGGCTTCAGATTGGTGCAGCTCCAGCTGTTGTGGCCAATTGGAGAGTGAACCAGCAGATAGAAGACCTCTCTCTCTCTCTCTCTCTCTCTCTCTCTCTCTCTCTCTCTCTGCCTCACCTCCTCTTTGTGTAACTCTGAGTTTTAAATAAAAAAATAAATCTTTAAAAAATAAATAAATGAGATTTCTTAAAAAAAAAAAAAGGTAACGCCTTTCCTAGGTTCTGCGTTCCTCCTCTAGCTGTTGCTCTTACTTTCTCCCCGTCTTTGAAGACTGGGGTGACTGTGTTGTCTCTACATCTTCACTCTCTCCCCTGCTTTACTCAGCACATCTCTTTCTGCCCCATCACCTAATGACAGTGAGGGCCATCATTCAACAGATATGTTTCCATTTCTCAGCTGGTATCTTACCTGACTCCTCTGTCGTATTTGACATGATGGCTCTTTCCTTGACACCATTCTTCTCATTTTCCTAATAAGATGGCCTTTCTTCCTTAGCTACTATTACTGAATTAGCTTCCCATTCCTTAAATAGTGGTGTGTTCCCAGTCTCTGCTCACTGTTTCCTTCCTACTTCCTTCTGCTTAGAATGACCTCATGTGCCTCTCTGTGTTTTACTCTCCCCTGTGTGCTCACGTCCTCTTCTCTCTTCTCACTCCGGCACACTTCTTGACTGATCTCAGAACTGGAGTTCTCTTCTTTCTTCTATACTTTTTTTTTTTTAAGATTTGTTTATTTATTTGAAAGTCAAAATTACGGGGGTAAGGGGAGATCTTCCAACCTCTGATTCACTCCCCAAGATGGCCATGGCAGCCCAGGACAGGATCAGGCTGAGGTCAGGGGCCAGGAACTTCATCTGGGTCTCCTACATGGGTGGCAGGAGCCCAGGTTCTTGGGCTGTCTTCCGCTGCTTTTCCCAGACCATGACCAAGGGAGCTGGATTGGGAGTGGAGCAGCCGGGACTTGAACTTATGCCCATATGGGATGTTGGGATTGCAGGTGGTGGCTTTACCTGCCAAGCCAGGATTCTGGCCCTTCTACAATTCTTATCTGAGTTCCAGAACCATGTATTCAACTGTGGGTTAGACATCTCCAGCACAGTTCCAGACTCCACGTATCCATAACTAAACTGAGTTAATTGGTCTCTCTCTCTTTTTTAAAGATTTGTTTATTTTAGAGGTAGAATTACAGACATAGAGAGGGAGAGACAGAGAGATAGGTCTTCCATCCACTGGTTCACTCCCCAAATGGCCACAATGGCTGGAGCTGGGCTGATCTGAAGCCAGGAGCCTGCTCTGGGTCTCCCATGCAGGTGTAAGGGCCCAAACACTTGGAACATCTTCTACAGCTTTCCCAGGTAATAGTAGAGAGCTGGATCAGAAGTGGAGCAGCCAGTACTAGAACTAATGCCCATATGGGATGCCAGTGCCACGGGCTGAGGCTTAGCCTACTATGCCATAGCGCCAGCCCCTCTCTCCCTTTCTTTCCTCTGTTCTGCACACCCCTCTCCCCACAAGTCTGCGCTTTCTCACAAATTCTCTGGCTTGGTTGGTGGAACTGCTGCCCATCCCAGTCACCAAAAAGGAAAACTTAAATCCTTGCTACCACTCCCTTCTTTCTCCACATCCAGCAAGTGGCAGCAGAGCGGTGAACTGAGTGACAAGGGTTCAGATCTGTGCAGATCTAGAGGAAGATCTATGGCAGGGATGGCGCTGGCATTCGCTTTCATAGCAATGTGTGCTCACCAAGCTGGCCCAGATTTGCCTGATTCCCATGAGCAGTGGTGCATAGAAGAGAACAGATCATACTAGGAGATACACTTGCGTACTTCTTGGCTTAACATGAGATTGTTCCTACTAATAATGTTTTCCAACAGAAAGCTATGAGATTGCCATTAACAAATGAATCTCAGGAGCAGGTGTTTCAAACAGAGATGAAGCCATCACTTGGGGTGTTTACATCCCGTATCAGGTGCCTGGGTTCAAGTCCTGGCTCCATTCCTGATTCCTGATGAGCTTCCCACTAATGCTCCCCTGGGAGGCAGCAGGTGATAGCTCAAGTAATTGGGTCCTTGTCACCCATGTGGGAGACCCAGATTGAGTTCCTAACTCCTAGCTTGGCACTGAGCATGGTTGTGATGGGTTTTTGGGAGGTGAACCAGCAGGTGAGTGATGTCTGTCTCTGTTTCTCTGCGTTTAAGGTAAATAAATAATCTCAAAAATGGATCTTGAGTTGATTGCAGCTCCTCGATTTTATATTTATTCTTCTTTTTAGTTCTTTGATGGGATGGTAGTCAGAGAATGGGCAGGTGTTGTTGTGGGCACATGATTTTTCTGACAAAACTGATACAGTTCTTCTTTTGCTTGTTTTGGGTTTGGGATTAACAGTAAAATTGTGTCTTCTTAAACATTTATATACTGTATGTTTATATGTTTTATTATTAAATATGTCTGTTGTGGATTTTAGTCTTTTTAAATTAGCTTTATGTAGGTTATATCCTAATTTTTGAAATTAGAAAAATGTAACCATTTATACTCTGTACAAACTAGAAAGATTTTTTTAAAAGATTTATTTATTTACTTGAAAGAGTTATACAGAGAGAGAAGGAGAGGCAGAAAGAGAGAGAGAGGTCTTCCATCCACTGGTTCACTCCCCAGATGGCTGCAATGGCCGGAGGTGCGCCGATCTGAGGCCAGGAGCCAGGAGCTTCTTCCAGAGGCCCAAGGACTTGCGCTATCTTCTACTGCTTCCCCAGGCCATAGCAGAGACCTGGATCAGAAGTGGAGCAGCCGTATCTTGAACTGGCGCCCATATGGGATGCTGGCACTGCAGGTGGCAGCTTTACCCACTACGGCACAGAGCCGGCCCCTGGTTTGTTTTTATAATCTGTATTTGTATAAGTATGGGACTAGATTACACAAAAGCAGCTTCCACTATAGGAAGCAAAAGCTTTCTGTTTACCGAGGGCAAACAGCTCTTTCCAAGGAATGGATGAGCTTGATTTGTGACCCGAGTTCCCTGGTACACGGCATGATGTTGAGCACCATGGTTCTGCCTGGACGTTGGGTGACAGGTGCCCTGGCACCATAAGCCCTGCTGTGTACAGCTCTATGTGGTCCACAAAGACCTGGGAGGGCTCCAGTGGGTACAGTTGATGGCTCAGGGCTGTCCTTCTGCAGAGCTGAGCAGCCAAGGTCTGTGATGCTGGCTGCATTCTCAGCTACTGGAGCTGCAGGAGCTATGCAGGGGCTTAGGCTCCTCTGGCTTTTTAATCCTCCTCACCACCCTTCATTTACACTGTGAACCCTCAACCACCTCCTCTTCTTCCTCACAGCCTTCAATGCTGATTCCCCCCATTCTATCTCTCCTAGCAATAACTTAGGGCCATTTTTATTCTCTGCTAATTCTCTGCGAATGAGATGCCTCTTCTAGCGGGCACTGCCCTATTCAGTGGTTCTGCATTTAGATTTTTATTGACTGATCTTCAAGCTCTCCAAGTCATTTTGTCCTCATACTGATTGCAGACACCATCTGTTTGTCCTGATGGCTTAATGAATTGAAGGCTCATAAATGTGACTGACATCTCAATTAGTCCAATCACAGTAAGGGTAGGGATAATGGTCTCTTTGCCAGAGCTGGATGAACAATTACTTTGATAGCTCTGGGGGGAAAATGAATTATGCAGACAGATACTTCATCCAAATTGGTGGTCCTGAGTGACTCTCCCAAGACCAATGCACTGACTTGAGGATAGGAACCTGCCTTCCCTACCAATATTTCAGGGAATACCAGAAGAGAAACATTATTTGCCTGATCCCAGCAAATCAACAGTCAAGTGCTAGCCATCAGTATCTTTCTATTACCCTCGTTTATGAGGACAGAAGAGTTTTTCAAGTATTGTTGAGTATTAAAGTAATAATTTAAAAGTGAGCTAGTAACCTTGGCCTGTTGATTAATGCAGTATGGCTGATCAGACACAAGGTAGAGAAACTGGACTAAATGTATTGTACAGCTTGTGATTTCTGAGCCCATCCGAAGCCAGGAGCCAGCAGCTTCTTCCTGGTCTCCCATGCAGGTGCAGGAGTCCAAGGACTTGGGCCATATTCTGCTTTCCCAGGCCAGAGCAGAGAACTGGATCGGAAGTGGAGCAGCGGGGACTTGAACCGGCGTTCATATGGGATACCAGCACTGCAGGCAGTGGCTTCACCTGCTACACCATAGCGCCGGCCCCTACAATGGTCTTTTAAACCTTCCATTTCTTCTATCAGAGTCCTTGGCACAACTTTTGATTTGAAAGCTAGATGTATATATTTATGAACACATGAATTTCGTATCTGTATTTATATACACAGATATAAGTAAAAGGAGGAAAGATATACTCCCCAAATGGTAATGGTGGCTTTATGTGAATAACAGAGTACTTTGAGACTTTCTTCTTTGTGTTTTTCTGTATTTATCAAACAGTTTATATTATTACTTTGACCAGAAAACAATTTAAATCTTTCATGTGGTTTCAAGTTCCTGTGGCACTGCCTGAATAGAATCTTTGCCTGATCTTCAAGTTTGTATTATCTCTACTTCTTTCTTTCTTTCTTTCTTTCTTTTTTTTTTTTTTTTTTTTTGACAGGCAGAGTGGACAGTGAAAGAGAGAGACAGAGAGAAAGGTCTTCCTTTATCGTTGGTTTACCCTCCAATGGCCGCTGCAGCCAGTGTGCTGCGGCCAGCGCACCGCACTGATCCGAAGGCAGGAGCCAGGTGCTTCTCCTGGTCTCCCATGGGGTGCAGGGCCCAAGCACTTGGGCCATCCTCCACTGCACTCCCGGGCCATAGCAGAGAGCTAGCCTGGAAGAGGGGTAACCAGGACAGAATCCGGTGCCCCGACCGGGACTAGAATCCGGGGTGCCGGCGCTGGTAGGTGGAGGATTAGCCTGTTGAGACGTGGCGCCGGCTCGACTTTTTTTAAACACACTCATTCCACAGAACTTTGTATTTTCCTGGGTCATGTCTAGCATTTTGTTTTGTATTCTGTGTAATCTGAATTTCCCAGAGCCCACCAACTCAGAGGAGAAGTCAGAGGGACAGCTAGCAGTAACAGAATAGTTGTTATTCCATTCCCCACATCCCTACAAACCCTCAGTGACTAAAGCTAGAATCTTCTCGCTGTATCCCCCAGATCCCAGCCCTAAGTCTCTTCCTGTCCCTGGTGTCATTGCTGTGTCTCCTCCACAATGCTGAGCCGTGACAGGAGTCATCTGTTAGCCTTATTCTGGTGTTGTTCTTTGCACATTGCTATCCCCTCTCCTATCACTTGGGGGCCAGGCTGGGCATCATTATCCCATGAGACTCCACACAGTCCAGGCTGGGCACCTGCTCTTTGTCACTTTGCTGAAGAGAGCTACAAGGACAATCTCTTTCTACCCAGGTTATATTTTTAAAAAGTTGTTCCTTCTTGTTTTCTTTCCAATTTTATTTACTTATTTATTTGCTTACTTATTTTAAAGGTAGAGAGACCAAGAGAAATCTTCAGTCTTCAGGTTCACTCCCCAAGTGCCATCAACAGCAGGAGCTGGGCCAGGCTGAAGCCAGGAGCTCTGAACTTCATCATTATCCTCCATATGGGCAGCAAGGACCCAATTTCTTGAGCTATCACTTGCTGCCTCTAAGGGTGTGCACTGTCGGGAAGCTGTTTGAGTTTTTCGTTTGTATCTTACAGTTTCCTCTCACCTGTGGGAATTTGTGCTGTCAAAGACGAATTTACATCACATTTAGTTATATATAGATGTAATTGGCTTTTTAAAAAATATTTCTTTTATTTATTTGAAATACATAGTTACAGAGAGGTAGAGACAAAGATAGAGGTCTTCCATCTGCTGGCTCACGCCTCAGGTGGCCGCAATGGCCAGAGCTGTGCTGATCCAAAGCCAGAATCCAGGAGCTTCCTCCAGGCCATCCTCTATTGCTATCCCAGACTATAGGAGAGCGCTGGATCGGAAGAGGAACAGCGGGACTAGAATCGGTGCCCACATAGGATGCCGGCGCTTCAGGCCAGGGCTGCGCCATAGCGCCAGCCTCGTAATTGGCTTTTATTTGTGCTCTGTGGTTGGGGCAGCCTCTGTTCTCCAAAGCAGATGAAAACTGCCCCTGAGCAATGGCAGAACACTGGGCTTTGCATGGTGAAAACAAGGACACGGAGCAATAGAAAAAAAAAATAACCCTGAGAGTTAAAGCAGGAGAGATTTCTTTATATCACTGACTCAGGAAGACTGGAATCTCCTCTATTTTCATGAAAAATTGTCCTGTGAGGATTCTTTCTTGAAATTTCAGTTTGATGATGTGGCATTTAGCATGAGTGACTCCATTTGTATTTGTTCTGGTCTGTTGGCACCTAGTTAAAGAGCTCAGTCCAAAACAGTGGCCTCTCATAATTTTTGCTAAAAAATCACAGTGATCTGGCCCAGTCTCTCCCTGTTCTCAGTCAGGGGTCCCAGAAGGAAGCAGGGGGAGAGGGGGGAAATATGTTAGTCCTCTCTTCTGTCTGGGGATCAAAATGAGACCTTTATTCTATAACTGATTCAAGTCTCTCTCTCTTGGGCAGCCAGTCCTCCTTCATCTCTGCAGTAATTCTCTCCCAGGGAAGCCTGTCTGGGACTCCCAGCATTGGAGGCTGGTGGTTTGCCCCAACACTCCTAGTACTTAAGTAGGTAATCAGTGCCACTTTCATGATTCTGATTTGATGACTTTGAGTTTTAAAACATTGAGGTAATTATACTTAAAATTCATCCCTTTAAAAAACAATATTTATTTGGAAGAGAAAAAGAAGACTCCCATCTACTGGTTCACTCTCCAAACAATAGCTGGGACTAGGCTAGGCCAAGGCTGGGAGTCTAGAACTCAATACAGGTTCTCCATACATTTAGAAGGGACCCAATTACTTGAGCCATCACCTGCTGTTTCCCAGGGTGTGATTAACAGGAAACTGGAGGAGGCGGTGTTGTGCCATAGTGGATAAAGCCGTCACCCACATCAGTTTGTGTCCTGGCTGCTCCACTTCCAATCCAGCTCCCTGCTGGGGGTCTGGGAAAGCAGCAGAAAGATGGCCCAAGTGCTTGGGCCCCTACAGCCCATGGGGGAGACCTGGAGGAAACTTTTGGTTCCTGGGTTCAGACTGGCGCAGCCCTGGGCCATTGAAGCCACCTAGAGAGTGAACCAGCAGATGGAAGATCTCTCTTTGTCTGTGTCTCTCCTTCTTTCTCCCTGTAATAAATAAATCTTTTAAAAAACAGACAGACAGGGGCTGGAACTGTGACATAGCAGGTAAAGCCGCTGCCTGCAGTACAGGCATCCCATATGGGCACCAGTTCGAGTCCCATCTGCTGCTCTTCTGATCCAGCTCTCTGCTGTGGCCTGGGAAAGCAGTAGAAGATGGCCTAAGTCTTTGGGCCTTTGCCCCTATGTGGGAGACCTGGGAGAATCTCCTGGCTTTGGATCCGCACAGCCCTGTCCATTGCAGCCTTTTGGGGAGTGAACCAGCAGATGGAAGACTTTTCTCTCTCTCTCTCTCTCTCCCCCTCTGCCTCTGCCTCTCTGTAACTCTGCCTTTTAAATAAATAAATAAAACTTAAAAAACCCAGGCAAATAAAAAACCAGAAGGCTAGAGTCAAGAGCTGGAACTGAGTATCAATATGGGACACTGGTGTCTTACCCACTGTCTTAAGCACTGGCTAAATGCTGCCCTCAAGACTTATCCTTTTAAAGTGTACAGTTCTGTAGGTTTTTTTTTTTTTTAAAGATTTATTTTATTTATTGGAAAGAGTTACAGAGAGAGGTAGAGACAAAGAGAGAGAGGTCTTCCATCCACTGGTTCACTCCCCAGATGGCCGCAATGGCTGCGCCGATCCAAAGCCAGGAGCCAGGAGTTTCTTCCAGGTCTCCCATGTGGATGCAGGGGCCCAAGCAGTTGGGTCATCTTCTGCTTTCCCAGGCAATAGCAGGGAGTTGGATCGGAAGAGGAGCATCCAGGACTAGAACCGGCACCCATATGGGATGCCGGCGCTTCAGGCCAGGGCTTTAACCCTCTGCGCTGCAGTGCCGGCCCCCAATTCTGTAGTTTTAAATGTATTCACAAAGTTGTGTAATCATCACTATTGTCTCACTCTAGAACATATTCAATGTGCCAAATATGGATGACAAGCACTAACTGTCACTCTCTATCACTGCCCCCTTCTCCCCAGGAACCACTAACCTATTCTTTTTCTCTATGTATTTGCCTATTCTGGACTTTTCATATAAATGGAATCATACAATACATGGATGAGATTTCTTTTACTTTGCATAATATTTTCAGGTTTCGACCATGTTGTAGCTTATGTCACTACTTCATTCTTTTAAATGAATAACATCTTATTGAATGAATATACCGTATTTAGTTTATACATTCATCAATCTATGGACATTTTGACTGTTTGGACTTTTTGGCTATTATAAATAATGTTGTTGGGAAGATCCATGTGCTTATTTTTTCCTTGGGACATATGATTTCAGTTATCTTGGGTATGTATCTGTGTGGATCATGTGTTTACATTTTTAGGGAACTCTAAATTATTTTCCAAAGTGAATGCAACATTTTACATTCCCAGCAGCAAGCAATGTTTGTGGGTTCCAGTTTCTCTACATCCTCACCATCAATTTTCATTATTCCTTTTTGGGAATTACAACCATCCCAGTGAGTATGTTCAGGATCTTTTTATGTACTCAGAATTCTTATATTTCTTTGGAAAAATATCTGTTCAAATACTTTGCCTGTTTTAATATTAGGTTATTACTCTTTCTATCTTTGAATTGTGAGACTTCTTTATGTACTACATATACAAATGTATCAGATATTTGATGGATAAAAATTTTCTTTCCTTCTGTAGGTTATCTTTATACTAGTTCCTTGATGTATAAAAGTTTTTCATTTCAGCCAGGCTGGGCAAAGCCGCATGAAAGGCAAGAGCCTGGAACATAAAAAGTTGTTCATTTAAATGAAGTTCAGTGAAGTGGTTTTTTTTTTTTCCTTTTATTGCTTGAACTTTTGGTCACATTAAAGAAACCATTGTATGCTGTGTCCAGCAGAGCAGGGTTGTCACTTAGATTAAGGAAGCAGACTCAGATTAGAGATTTTAATGTGGGGAAGCCAGGGGACACTGTCTACTGCCAAAGGTTGAGACAGAAGCAAAGGCTCAGATGTCTGGTTATTCTAAGTATTTATTATCAACGCTGATGTGATCAATTAATCAAAAAAAATGTGCAGTTTCTTGAGAATAAGATTTTGTGATGAAAGAGTTTAGACATAGTGAACCGGAACAATGGGGAGTTCTGGCGTTTACAAGAAAGACGTTTGCTTGAAAGCTGGGATTAAGAGAACAGTCACAATGTGGAACTGTCTTGAGGGGCACTAGTTATTTTTTTTTTTATTTTTTGACAGGCAGAGTGGACAGTGAGAGAGAGAGACAGAGAGAAAAGGTCTTCTTTTGCCGTTGGTTCACCCTCCAATGGCCGCCGCGGCTGGCACACCACGCTGATCTGAAACCAGGAGCCAGGTGCTTCTCCTGGTCTCCCATGGGGTGCAGGGCCCAAGCATTTGGGCCATCCTCCACTGCACTCCCAGGCCACAGCAGAGAGCTGGCCTGGAAGAGGGGCAACCGGGACAGAATCCGGCTCCGCGACCGGGACTAGAACCCGGTGTGCCGGCGCCGCAAGGCGGAGGATTAGCCTATTGAGCTGCGGTGCCGGCTGAGGGGCATTAATTATTAACTGGGGCGAACATCACACTTGCTGCTTGCTGGAGCCCAGAGCATTTCCTTAGCTGCTTCAGCATTGAGTCAGATGCTGACTTTGCTGTTGACATAACTCCACGGATCACTTTTGCAATCTGGCCAAGCATGCCTTTGGCAGAATTGAGGCTGTGCGGTGGTCTCTAACAATTGTATAATCCAAGGTCATAGAGATTTACACTTTTTTTGTCTTTTTTTTCTGTTTTAATTTTATTTTATTTATGTGAAAGGGAGGGAGAGAGGGAGGGGAAGTGGGAGAGGGAGAGAGAGAGGGAGGAGAGGGAGAGGAAGGAGAGGAAGAGGAGGAGGGAGAAGAAGAGGAAGAGGGGGAGGGAGGCACTGACTGGCCAGACCAAAGCCTGGAGGAGCTGGGAACCAGATCCTGGTCTCCCACATGAGTAGCAAGGACCCAAATACTTCCTCCCAGGATGTGCATTAGCAGAAAGCTGGACTCGGTAGTGGAACGGGGACTCAGACCCACACACTCCAGTTTGGAATGCGTGTGTCCCAGGCAGCAAGCTAACCACCTTGTCAAGCACCCACCTCTTTTTTCTAAGACTTTTATAGTTTCAGCTCTTACGTTTAGGTCTTCAATCAGTTTTGAATTGTTTCTTTGTGTGAGTTGTGAGGTAGGGGAGCCAACTCCATTGGTTGACATGTTGATATCCGTGCCTCCCCAACCCATGTTGAAAAGACTGTTCTTTTCTCATTGAGTTGTCTTGGAACCCTTGTGGAAAAGCAATTGGCCATCAATGTAAGGGTTTGTGGACTCTCAGTTCTGTTCCATTGATCTACCTGTCTGTTCTTTTGCCACCATCACAGTCTTGATTACTGTAGTTTGTACTCATAGGCAGTTTTAAAATCAGGCAGTGTGAGTCCTCTAACTTTTTTCTTTCTCTGAGTCCCCTGGGTTTCCACGTGCATTTTGAGATCAGCATGTCCATTTGGCCACAAACCATTGTAATGCCTTCTTGAGTCTCCCCCCTCCATTCTGACTTCTCCCTCTCTCCCAGGACACTGAGTGCCTGCTAGTTTAGACACATCCTGTCCGGAAAGTTTAAGTATTATCACAAATCTCCCTGATAAGGTCAGGATGACCAGCATGACGCCTGAGAGGCTAACTCCTAAAGCCTACGTGAAGCAATGTTGTTACACAAGCTCCTGCCCCGTCTCCCTGCTGAGTTTAAATGTGAAACTTCCCCCTTCTGCTGCCTTAGGTGAGAAAAACCTTGCTGCAGCTTCTGAGTGAACAGCTTCTCCGTCCCATTGGAATCCCATATGTGAGTTGCCTGAATCAACTCTTTTATTCTTGTGTGGAGCTTCTTTCCTCTTTTGGTCTCAGGATTCCTGCTCAGTTCAGGGGGCATTACATACTCCCCCAATTCTGTAAAAAATGCAGTTGGAACTTCAGTGGGGGATTGTGTCGAATCTCTCCATCAGTGTGAGGGGTATTTCCTCCTGAGTAATATTTAGTTTTCCAGTACATGAACACAGGATGTATTTCCATTTATTTAGGTTTTCTTACCTTTCTTTTAGTGATGTTTAGTAGTTTTTAGTGTACCAATCTTGCATTTTATTTGTTAAATTTATCCTAGATGTTTTGTTCTTCCTGATGCTATTATAGAAGTGTTTTCTTAATTTCCTTTTTTGGTGGTTCATTGATGGTATATAGGAATACAATGTATTTTTATATATTGATCTCATGTCCTATAGTCTTATTGGTTATTTGTTAGTTCCTAGAGTCTTTCTGTATATAGGATTTTTCATATAGGAAACTATGTAGGTCAGGCATTTGGTGCAGAGGGTAAGATACTAGTGGTGGGGCCAGCACTGTGGTGTAGTAGGCTAAACCTCAGCTTGCAGCACCGGTATCCCATATGGGTGCCAGTGTGTGTCTTAGCTGCTCCTCTTTCCATCCAGCTCTCTGCTATGGCTTGGGAAAGGAGAAGATGGCCCAAGTACTTGGGTCCCTGCACCCGCGTGGGAGACCAGGGAGAAGCTCCTGGCTCCTGGCTTCGGACTGACTCAGCTCCAGCCGTTGTGGCCATTTGGGGAGTGAACCAGTGGATGGAAGACCTTTCTCTCTGTCTCTCTGTGTAACTCTACCTCTCAAATAAATAAATTAAATTAAATTAAAAAAAAAAAGAAACAAGACTTTGGGACAAGCATAAATAGTATTAAAAAAAAAAAAAAGAAGCCACCAGTGGGCACACATACATCCTGTAGCAGAGTGCATGTTTTCAAGTCCTAGCTCCATTTCTGCTGCTAGCTTCCTGCTAATGCACATCCTGGAAGGCAACAAATGATGGTTCAAGTACTTGGATCCCTGCTGATTACGTGGGAGACACAGATTGAGTTCCAGGCTCCTGGCTTGGCCCAACCCTGGCTGTTGCAGGTATTTGGGGAGTGAAGCAAAAGATGGAAAAGTCTCTGTCCATCTCTGTCTGTCTTTCTCTTGTCTGATTTTTAAATGCTTAAATAAGAAATAAGAAACAACCTTATATAAAGAAGAAAATCATGTACCTGTCATGTTTTCCTTGGTTCTTTCTAATGTGGATAGTTTTTATTTCTTTTTCTTCACCAATTACTCTGGTTAGAAGCGCCAGTTCAGGGGCTAGTGTTGTGGTGCCGCAGGTTAAGCACTGCTTGTGAAACTGACATCATACATTGGAGTGCAGTTTAATCCCTGGTTGCTTCACTTCCAATCTAGCTTCCTGCTAATGCCCTGGGAAGGCAGTGGAAGAGGGCCCAAGTACTTAGATCCACCACCCATGTAGGAGACCAAAATGGAGCTCCTGTTAGGCCTGGCCCAGCCCCAGCCTTTATGACAGTTGGGGGAATGAGTCAGCGAAATGAAGATCTCTGTCTCTCTCTTTCTCTCTGTTTCTTTTTGTTGCTCTTTCTTTCTAATTAATTAATTAGTCCTTTAAAAATGCCAGTCCAATGTTGAGTGAGAGTGGACATCCTTGTTTTGTTAACAGTCTGAGGTGGGTGGGAGAAATTTGCAGGCCTTTATCATTAAGTATGATGTTAGCTGGGGCTTCTCCGAGATGCACTTTTTCAGGCTAAGGATGTTCCCTTGTGTGTTGCATGTTTTACCATGATACAGTCCTGATTGTTGTCACATGTTTTTTTCTGCCTTTGTTGAGATGGTCAGATGGTTTTTGCCCTTTATTCTTTTTATATGGTATATTACATTGTTTGATTTTTGGAGGTTGAACCAAACTTGTAGTCCTGGAAAATATCCCATTTTGTCATGGGGCTTAATCCTTTATATCTATTGTTAGATTTACTTTGCTAGTATTTTATTTAGGGATTATGTGTGTATTTGAGTATGTATGTACATATATCTGTATACACACACACACACACACACACACATATATATATGGACTATTGCAGTGCAGTTTTCTTGTGATGTCTTTGTTGAGTTTCTTTTTTGTTGTTATTGAGTTTTGATATCAAAGTAATAGTGGCCTTGTAGAATGAACTGGGAAATATTCCTTCCTCTTCTAGTTTTTGAAAGAATTTGAGATGACTAGTAGTAATTCTTTAAATGTTTTGTGGAAAATAAGCCCACCTGAGAGCACCTACTCACCAAAGAATGGACTCAGAAATGTGACTTCTAGTCTCTCATTTGTTTCTGCTCTCGTACTTATTTTTTTCTGTTTGCTTTCTGTTCAGTTTCTTCACTTTTTAGCGTCAGAAGGTGAAAGGTTATCTTGATTTCTTTCTCTAGGGTACTTGTTTACAGGCTTACATCTGCCTTGAGCCTTTCTTTCATTGCATTCCCTAAGCTTGATATGTGTTATTTTTGTCTTCATTCATCTCAAGGTGTTTTCTTTCTTTATTTTTTTAAAAAGATTTTATTTATTTATTTGAGAGATGGAGTTACAGACAGAGAGAGGGAGAGACAGGTCTTCCATTTGCTGGTTTACTCCCTAAGTGGCCACAACGGCTGGAGCTGAGTCGATCCGCAGCCAGGAGCCAGGACCCAGGACCCAGGAGCCAGGAGCTTCTTCCTGGTCGCCCACATGGGTACAGGGACCCAAGCACTTGGGCCATCCTCTGCTGCTTTCCCAAGCCAGAGCAGAGAGCTGGATCGGAAGAGGAGCAGTCAGGAAAGAAACCGGTGCCCTTACGGGATGCTGGCGCTTTAGGCAGAGGCTTAGCCTATTAGCCACAGCGCTGGCCCCTCAGGGTGTTTTCTTATCTCCCTTGTGATGTCTTCTTTGACTCATTGGTTTTTTTCAGAAGTGTTTGGCTTAATTTTCATGATTGTGAAATTTTCAGATTTCCTTCTTTTATTGGTCTACTGTGATTCTGTTGTGATTAGAGAACATACTTGATGTGATTTCAGTTCTTCTAAAGTCATTGAGACTTAAATGTGTTAGTCCTGGGAAGTGGTTCATTTGTCCTGCAGAAGAATGTGTGTTGTGCTGCCTTTGGGTGGAGAGTTCTACATAGAAGAATTTTTAGGTGGTAAAATACAATTTTCACCCAGTGAAACACTCTTTATTCTTTGAGATCCAAAGGATATCTCTTGTCAAATCTTTCTTAGTTCACTTTGCCATCTAAAATGTATAATTTCCTCGTTTGAACTTCTGTTCCTCTGCCAACACCTATCACTGTGTTATAATCTTTGTTACACGCCAGTCATTCTAAACTCTGATGTTATAGGTCTCTTTGTGGAGAAGCTATGTCTTTACAGCTGTGTTTCTATAGCCCCAATACCTTACTTCTAGTAGTAACTTTCAAACATGCTGCACTCAATGAGGGAAGCTGGTGGTTATTGATCGCCTCTTCAGCTTTGGACAGTAGGCTACATACTGTGGAGACTGGAGCAGAAGGCCTGTGTTCTTGCTCTGGGGAACCCACAGTTGAGTTAAGAAGACAAGATGCTTCAGGAAATCCTGGTATACAAGAACTGGCTGCCAAAGGCAGAAGGTGTGGAGAGAGTGAAGAAAGAAGCCAACAAATGCAAAACTACCTGAAGTGTAACTTCCCGGGGGGACTCACAGACAGAAGCACAGTCTGGGGGAGGCATAAGACAGTGGACACTAAGCCCCCAGTCTGTAGAAGGGACTCATTTGTTAAGCTAGATATACGTGGGCCAGGGCTAACTGGACTTTGTCTGAAAGCATTAACATTCCAGGCGTTAGGTAAAGGACACTCGGGGTGGGGAGGCCTGGCAGTTTTTTTTTTTTTTTTTAAAGATTTATATATTTATTTGAAAGGCAGAGTTAGAGAGAGGCAGAGGCAGAGAGAGAAAGGTCTTCTATTAGCTGGTTCACTTCCCAGATGGCCACAACAGCTGGAGCTGGGCCATCTGAAGCCCAGAGCCAGGAGCTTCCTCCTAGTCTCCCGTGTAGGTTCAAGGGCCCAAACACTTGTGCCATCCTCCACTATTTTCCCAGGCCATAGCAGAGAGCTGGATCGGAAGTGGAATAATTGGGACTCGCCCATATGGGATGTCGGTACTGCAGGTGGCGGTCTCACCCACTACGCCACAGGAGGTTTTTTTTTTAGTTTTTCTTTTTTCAAAGATTTTTTTATTTATTTGAGAGGTAGAGTCACAGACAGTGGGAGGGAGAGACAGAGAGAGCGATCTTCCTTCCATTGGTTCACTCCCCACATGGCTGCAATGGCTTTAGCTATGCCAATCTGAAGCCAGGAGCCAGGTGCTTCCTCCTGGTCTCCCATGAGGGTGCAGGGGCCCAAGCACTTGGGCCATCTTCCACTGCTTTCCCAGGCCACAGCCAAGAGCTGGATTAGAAGAGGAGTAGCCGGGACTAGAACCGGCACCCATATGGGATGCCGGCACCATAGGCAGAGGATTAACCTACTGTGCCATGGCGCTGGCCCCAGCACAGTTTATCTTAATGAACTCATGCATCCTAGGATGTTTGGGATAACCTTCAAAGTTTTACGTATTAGTTACTAAAGATCAGAGAAAACATAAGATATCTGTCTTTTTTGAACTGGCTTATTTCCAGTTGCATCCATTTTGTCACAAAAGAGGATTTCTGTAGGGCAAGAAAGTGGTTATGTGCTAGATGACTGCAGTCATATCACACTGAATCTCTACGGATATCGATACAGGAACGCCTTTAAGATAGGATGTGATCAAACGCCAAGATGGGGGCGCTAGGAGTTTGGGCTTGTCTACTATGTCCTTACACATTGGAGAGAGACTTGAAATGTTATGAGGTTGGAACAACCCTCAGGAGTCCTGATTTCCAGCCATTGTCAGTATAGAATCCTTTGACAGCAGATTCAAAGCTAGTACACTCTTGTCTACAGGGAGAGGCCCAACACCTGTCAGTGAGGACTCAGTGATGGTTGTTTGCCAACTCTGGGCAGCAAGAGACAAATTGCCTTTTAGCTACCACACACCCTTCAATATCCTCCCCTAAATGAAGCTATAATCCTGAAACAGTATTTGTAAAGTCAATAGTGTTGTAGTCATAGCTCTAATCCCAGTGGGGTAGGCCAAAGGGTGCTTACAGTGCATTTTGATTTCAGATAAAGTGGGGTCAAGTTGATTCTGAGAAGGTCACTTCCAGGGAAACCCAAAAGAATTGTTTCTGAGGTCTAATAGTCTCCCAAAGCCTACACATATGTGAATGTTCTGGGAAGGTCTGAGGGGAGGAGATTTGGAGAATTGAATTCCTCCCATATTCCAGACACTATCTAAGTCAGGACAAAGAGGGTGACCTCTGGGGCTAGTCAGAGGAGTCTGGGAAATTTCTTTTCAGGAATACAGTATGCTGAAGGTGATCAAACAAGATTGTAAACTCTTTTCTCTAGTAACTTTTTTTTTAAGATTTCTTTTATTTATTTGAAAGAGTTACAGAGAAAGGTAGAGACAGAGAGAGAGGTCTTCCATACGCGGGTTCACTCCCCAGATGGCCACAATGGCCAGAGCTGTGCTGATCCGAAGCCAGGAGCCAGGAGCTTCTTCTGGGTCACCCACATGGGTACAGGGGCCCAAGCAGTTGGGCCATCCTCTACTACTATCCCAGGCCATAGCAGAGAGCTGGATTGGAAGAAGAGCAGCTGGGACTAGAACTGACTCCCATATGGGATGCTAGAGCTTCAGGCCAGGGCATTAACCCACTGTGCCACAGCGCCGGCCCCCTCTAGTAATTTCTGAAAATAGAATTGTGAAACATAATTGTGTGAAACACAATCCACATTGTTGATAGTGTACAGATCATATAAGAGAGGGCCCATGGTTGTGTACAGTAGTGGACTAGTTGGGTGCTATCGATCACTGTCACATTTATTGATAGCTAGTTGAAGGCAGAATGCTCTTGCAAGAAGAGAACATCAAGCCATCTGAAAATGGAAGGAATTGGAGAATTAACAAAGGAACAGAACAAATCTGCTGTGAAATGGATTTGAGCAGCATGGAAGAGTAGGCAAACTTTGGATGGAGAGGAAAATGAAGGACAGTCAGAGAGTCACATGTAAGACACACATTTCATCCATGCCGAGTACCCGGAAGACAGCAGACTTGGACTTTGGTAGAGGCAAGGCAGAGGAAAATTTCTGTCTATGAGTCCACATAGTTGTGTTGACTTTCAAACAAGATTAACTCACTTGCCGCAAATAAATCAACCCCATGACTCTATGCTCTGGATGATAGCCCCAGCAGAACTGGTGACTAAGGCAATCCATCCATAATTTAACAGAAATTCTCTTCCCAAGGAGGTTAGGGGAGAATATGGGAACAATGGGCCAGGAATGATAGGCAGTTCTGGGTGGGTCAGAGTGAATCAGCTTCCTCAATGATAATACTAGGAGATCAAGCCAAGGAACTGCCTCTGCTACTCATTCTCCTTGCCTTTTCCCCATCATATGTCTAATTTCTTTGATTTTCCTGATAGGGCCTGGAAGTTGGACCACCTCTCGTTTTATAGGTAAGAACCTTGAGGCCCAGAGAGATTTGCCCTCCAGCAACTGATTTCAGAGCTGGGATCAAAGGGCCTCTCAACCACCAGCCTATCTTGCACTGTGTACTGTCCTCCACCACATGGCTTTACTCTTTGAGTCTTCTTTGCCAACTGAGAGGCAAAAGGGACACAGAGCAGACCAGGAGAAAGCTTGACGAGGCTGTCCCTCGACTGCAAAGAACCCCAGGGAACATGTGGGGAGGCAGGAGGAATGGGGGCAGTGCATCATCCTCCCTGACCCTGTTCTAAAGACAAAACCAACCTTCATAATCCAGTTTCAAGCCACAAAGTTTAAAACTTGACTTTAAACTCTGCACTAACGAACACAGTGACTTGTTCACAGACCTCTAATATTTTACTAAACAAATACTGACATCTATATTTAAAGTTTTGTTTCCAATGCCCCCTTTCAAACATGTTTTCTGCAGTTAATTTACTTAAACAGAACCCAGATTCCTTTACTCTACTGAACTTGATGAGGTCTTATCTTTTGATGTCCCAAGACCTTTGCTCTTTCCATGACCCAGTGGCAATCGTGGAGGGGTCTTAGGTTGTAGCCATGTGTCGAAGGAAGTGTGGAATTTCATCATGTGAGGAATTGGAGGCTGCTGGTCACTAGCCTCTGACTAGTGCTCTGTTGAGCATTCTCATTCTTCCTTCTGCAGTGCAGAAGTGACAAAATCATATTTTAAAGTTTTGTCTGTACTTCTCTCTGACCAAAAAAAAAAAAAAAAAAAAAAAAATTGACATAGTCAACAAGATAGGGAACAACAGTGACTCCAAGAGGAGCAGAGGTGTATTGCAGGATACAGAAACAAGGACTTTCTAGTTTCTAATTTCTCAATGCAGATTGGTCACATTTCAAGTGCCCAGTGGCTACATATGGCTACTGACTATTGTACTGGACAATGCAGCTCTAGAATATGATTTTTTTCATGTGTGATTAATGGAAAATATAACTTTAGAGACAGTTTTCAAAAAAGAATACACATGTAAAAATGTTAGGCTTTATTGATCATATTAATAGTGTATTTTATTTTATTTTAACTGATCCATAAAATTACACCTATTTATGAGGTACTATGTGATGAATACCATATATGCATTGTGTAATGTTCAAATCAGGGTAAGCATATCTACTCAAATGTTTCTCATTTCTTAATGGAGAAAACATTCAAAATTCTTTCTTAAAACTTCTTTCCTTTCCAGAAAAATATTCAGGGAAGTGGGTGTTTAGCTTAGAAGTTAGGAGGCCCTTGTCCCTCATGAGAGTCCCTGGGTTCATTTCCCAGTTCCAGCTCCTAACTCTAGCTTACTGCTGATGCACACTTTGGGAGGCAGTGGTGATGGTTCAAGTAATTGGATTCCTGCTACCCATGTGAGATACTGGGGTTGTATTCTTGGCTTCTGGCTCCAGTTTTGGCCCAGCCCCAGCCATCACAGGCATTTGGGGGAATGAACCAGCAGATGGAGACTCTCTCTGTGTTTCTCTGCCTTTCAAATAGATTTTTTTTTTTTTTTTTTTGGACAGGCAGAGTGGACAGTGAGAGAGAGAGACAGAAAGAAAGGTGTTCCTTTTCCGTTGGTTCACCCCCCAGTGGCCGCTGCAGCCTGTGCGCTGCGGCCTGCGCACCGCGCTGATCCGAAGCCAAGAGCCAGGTGCTTCTCCTGATCTCCATGCGGGTGCAGGGCCCAAGGACATGGGCCATCCTCCACTGCACTCCCGGGTCACAGCAGAGAGCTGGCCTGGAAGAGGGGCAACTGGGACAGAATCCAGCACCCTGACCGGGACTAGAACCCGGTGTACCGGCACCACAAGGCAGAGGATTAGCCTACTGAGCCGCGGCTCTGGCCTCAAATAGATTTTTTTGACAGGCAGAATGGACAGTGAGAAAGGGAGACAGAGAGAAAGGTCTTCCTTTTGCCGTTGGTTCACCCTCCAATGGCCGCCGTGGCTGGCGCACTGTGGCCGGTGCACCACACTGATCTGATGGCAGGAGCCAGGTGCTTCTCCTGGTCTCCCATGGGGTTCAGGGCTCAAGCACATGGACCATCCTCCACTGCACTCCCTGGCCACAGCAGAGAGCTGGCCTGGAAGAGGGATAACCAGGACTGAATCTGGTGCCCCGACTGGGACTAGAACCCGGTGTGCTGACGCCACAAGGCGGAGGATTAGCCTAGTGAGCCATGGCGCTGGCCTCAAATAGATTTGTTTTTTTTGACAGGCAGAGTGGACAGTGAGAGAGAGACAGAGAAAAGTCTTCCTTTGCCGTTAGTTCACCCTCCAATGGCCGCCGAGGCTGGCGCGCTGCGGCCGGTGCACCACACTGATCTGATGGCAGGAGCCAGGTGCTTCTCCTGGTCTCCCATGGGGTGCAGGGCCCAAGCACTTGGGCCATCCTCCACTGCACTCCCTGGCCACAGCAGAGAGCTGGCCTGGAAGAGGGGCAACCGGGACAGAATCTGGTGCCCCGACCGGGACTAGAACCTGGTGTGCCTGTGCCACACGGCGGAGGATTAGCCTGTTGATATGTGGCGCCGGCCCAGATTTTTAAGAAAAATATATAGTACATTATCATTATTTCATATAGTCATCCTACTGTACAAAATAATACAAGAATTTCTTTCCTCTAACTTAGTACCTGTTAATTGATCTTTTCCTATCTTTCCCATTCCTCTCATATTACATTTTCTTATGTTAGATACAAATCAAATCAAGATTTTAACTGTAAAAGGCAAGGAAACACAATCACAGAATCAGGAATTTAAGTAGGATCACTATTGTTAGGATTGAATTTTATTTTGATAGGCAGAGTGGACAGAGAAAGAGAGAGAGACAGAGAGAAAGGTCTTCCTTTACCGTTGGTTCACCTCCCAAATGGCTGCTGCGGCCGGCGCACCGCACTGATCTGAAGCCAGGAGCCAGGTGCTTCCTCCTGGTCTCCCATGGGGTGCAGGGCCCAAGGACCTGGGCCATTCTCCACTGCACCCTCGGGACACAGCCGAGGGCTGGACCGGAAGAGGGGCAACCGGACAGAGTCCAGCGCCCTGACCTGCTGGTGCTGCAGGTGGAGGATTAGCCTATGAGCCGCGGCACCGGCCAGGATTGAATTTTAAATATAAGTATGAACACCCATCTGTCCATGGTAAAAATAAAATCTGCTACAACTCTACTACAATCAATCAGGGGCCAAATCATTTCATGATTGTATTTCTCCTTTAAAATACTTTTATTCTTTAAATGTGGTCCTCGGAGAAATGATGATTCCATGTTTGGGTGCTTCGAGCACTTTTTGTGTGCTGGACAGAAAACAAGGCTCATGTGATGATTTCAAAATCAACAGGCACCAACCAAAAGATTCTTACTGGTCAGAGCTGTGATAGTTTGAATAGCAAATGTAGAATAATGGCTATGGATTACTGAAATATATTAACTCTGTAACAAAAGAAAGCATTAATTCTTAAGGGCACAAAACAAGAAAAGTGAATAAAAATATTCTAAGAGATGGAGGATATCATGGAAGACATAACTGTTGAGATTATTGGTTAATATTAACTCATTTATTGCACCATAAAGAAAACAGAAAGTGTTAAAAATTACTGTTAGTAGGGCTGGCGCCGTGGCTCAATAGGCTAATCCTCCGCCTTGCGGCGCCGGCACACCGGGTTCTGGTCCCGGTCTGGGCACCAGATTCTGTCCCGGTTGCCCCTCTTCCAGGCCAGCTCTTTGCTGTGGCCCGGGAGTGCAGTGGAGGATGGCCCAAGTGCTTGGGCCCTGCACCCCATGGGAGACCAGGAGAAGCACCTGGCTTCTGCCATCAGATCAGCGTGGTGCACCGGCCACAGTGCGCCAGCCACGGCGGCCATTGGAGGGTGAACCAACGGCAAAAGGACGACCTTTCTCTCTGTCTCTCTCTCTCACTGTCCACTCTGCCTGTCAAAAAAAAAAAAAAAAAAAAGAATGACTGAGCACAAGATTTTCTACTGGCTGGTTCATTCCCCAAATGCCTGCAACAGCCAGGTCTAGGCCAGTTCAAAGCCAGGAGCCCAGAACTCCATCCAGGTCTCCCATATGGTAGCCACTTGTGCCATCAGCTGCTGCCTTGCAAGATCACATTAACAAAAAGATGGATGAGAAGTGGAGTGGCAGGGACTCGAACCAGGCACTACCAATTTGGGATTGGACTTAATCCACCATGCACAACCCTAACCCCTCTGAACTTTTTGAAGACCCTCTTGCACATCTGCAAGCACCTGTCCTATTTGCAGCTCCTTCCCGTTGTCCACCTTAAGGATATCCACAGGGGCTAATGGGCCCTGATATGGAAACGGCCACCTGGGCACCAGCAGGTTCCTCTTGTGTATTTGCAGCCTCCTTCGAGATGGGCCGTTGTGATCCCTCCTTCCTCTCCCGCCCACCCGAGCCTCGGCATCTTACTAAGGGGTACGGTTAGGTGAAGAATCATGAGAGAATAAGAAATGCTTCGTGTGTATCTGGGTTTTCCCGTTAGCGAGTGCCTTTCTTGTGCCACTGGGAATGCGGGGGTGCACCCTGTAAGACCTGATGATTGGAGCACTGGGAAACGTGGGTGGAGCTGAGTGGGATTGTTCTGCTCTTCTGGGTAGCCTGAGGCGACCCCTAGTGGAGTGCAGGCGCCACTGCCATCAGAGGAACTGCAGGAACACACTTCCTGGGGGAAGACAGCCTCCTAAAGTGAGACTAGTGTTCACATTTTATGGGACGCTTTTGTCCAACAAGTATATAAATGACAAACCAACCACCCCTTACAGCCTCCAAAGTCATGGGGAGGTGGGGGCCTAACCCTGGCAACAAAATACAATTTTGTGATAAGCAGGTGTGCGGTGTCCTGAAGCCCTTCCACAAACCCAGTTGAACTGTAAAGCTGCAATTCTGCCACCACCAGGTCCTGGGACTCAGGTCCTGTCAACATGGTTACCTCACTGGCATTATGACCCCAAGGTTTCCTACTCATCTGTGTTATCAAGGCCTCACTTATGACCTGGGTTCCTTGTAGCCTCCATTGCAACAGGAGACAGGGGCTACAGCAAGCAATTCCTTCCAAGCCAAAGCCCAGGTGCAGAGGGCCCCTTTGACACTCTCTTGACCATCCCCATGACTCTCTCGGGCTCTGGCCCATTCTTGAAGAGATGAGGGTGACCAGCCACAGCCATGCCAGTGGTGAACAACTTAAACCTGGCTACAACTTTGAGGCCATCAAAGTCCGGAAGCAGATTTAGCCTAGAGAGAAGGGAGTGACTGTGTGCCATGCCAGATGAATGGAGTGAAAACTACAGAGAAGTCCCTTGGGACTGAGTGGAGATGCTAGATAAATAACCTTGGGACCAATGTGTGAAATGGGAGAGTGCTGGACAGCACTGACTACGGGATCCTAAGTGCTCATCTTGCTTTGTTGCCCACTGGAAGGCCCTTCCCAGCCCCTTACCACCATGTCTGTCTTTCCATGTCTTTTACAGTGATAACCAATGGCCATCCAACCATTGGTATAAAACAGGCTTTAGTTTCTTCCCTAAAGTCCTCTGATTGCTGTGTACTGCATCCTTCGGACACAATGTGCAAAAGCCTTATAAAAGTTTTCCCCACTCTCAAATTACCCAGTGTCTGAATTTCTCACTCTCTCCTTAAATATCTGCAATAGCCAAGGCTGGGTCAGGCTGAAGCCAGGAGGTGTGGATTCTACATGGGTCTCCCTTGTGGGTGGCAGAGACCCAAGCACTTGAGCCAACATCTGCTACCTCCAAGGATGTATTAACAGGGAACTGGATCAGAAGCAGAGCAGCTAGGGTTTGAGCCAGGCACTGTGATATGGGATGCAGGCATCCCAAACAGTGAATGAACCACTATGTCAGACATCAACCCGTTGGGTCCTTGTTGACACGTGCTGTGTGTTGGTTAGTGGCTTTGGGATATAGAGAACTCCTCATCTTTAGGAACATTTGGTTTTATCACCTTGCTCTAGTTCTGGTTCTTGGAATTGGAATTTTTGGACCTGAGCAGCTCATTATAAAGCCATGAGGCTTGTAGATCAGGGCTTGTGCACCTAGGGGTGCCGCAGAGTCACCCCCTCTTGCTTCTGAGAACGGAGATGAAGTGACTCGTGGCTCAAGGTCAACAGAGAAGGATACTCAGGAGATTCAAGAGGAACGTACATTAGTACAGGCATGGTGGAGAACAGTCTAGAGATTCCTCAACAACTGCAAGAACAACTGCTGGGGTAGGCATTTGGCGCAGTGGTTAAGATGCTGCTTGAGATGCCTACATCCCATGTGGGAGCGCCTGGAGGTCCCAGTCCAGCTTCTGGTCCAGCTTCCTGCTAATGCCTGCCCTGGGAGGCAGCAGATGGTAACTCGAGTACTTGAGTCCATGTCACTCGCATGGAAGACTCAGACTGAGTTCCAGGCTCCTGGCTTCAACATGGCCTATCCCTGGCTATTGTGGGAATTTGGCAAGGGAATCAGTGAATGGAAAATCTCTCTGTGTGTCTTTCCTGTCTTTCAGATAAATCAAATTTAGCTCTCGAAGTCAGGGGTATTCCTTTAGTTGGTTTGGTGGATCTAGGACATACGTAGGCAGTTATGAAAAGTTATTCATTGCAAATTAATTCTCCAGGTTGCAATATGTACTCTCTGTGTACTTGGTCTACTACTCAGGACTTGCTTATCATCTTATAGTAAACAAACCTCTTAACTTTCTGTAAAGCCACACAAATGAGCCTCTTGGAGCAGAGGAACAAAGCCAAACCCATGTGGGATTATTCATAGCCCAAAGGGGGCATATGTGCAGCCTGGTAAATACACACTGCAGAGGCTGGTGCTGTGGCTCAGTAGGTTAAATCCCTGGCCTGAAGTGCCAGCATCCCATATGGGCGCCGGTTCTAGTCCCGGCTGCTCCTCTTCCGATCTAGCTCTCTGCTATGGCCTGGGAAAGCAGTGGAAGATGGCCCAAGTCCTTGGGCCCCTGCACCCACATGGGAGACCCGGAAGAAGCTCCTGGCTCCTGGCTTTGGATTGGCACAGCTCCAGCTGTTGTGGCCATCTGAGGAGTGAACCAGTGATGGAAGACCTCTCTCTCTCTCTCTCTCTCTCTCTCTCTCTCTCTCTCTCTCTCTGTAACTCTTTCAAATAAATAAAATAAATATTAAAAAAAAAAAAAGTAACTACACATTGCAGGCCAGGCATCTATATACAGGAGGCCACAAAGAGGAAAGAAGCTCCACCTAGAACTTCATATTATTTGTTCTGAAAGTTAAATTCTGACTTAACAGAAATGCTTAACGTTTGACTTCATGTCCACAAATCATGGCCCAGATACAAACTATGACCTCTTTCAGAATGTATATTGTCAGAACCCTATTTCAAATAGCCTTTTGAAGTTTGCTAAGGCTCCCTTCTGGTTGTTTGTAAGGGTCCTTCAAAAAGTTTATGGAAGGGGCCGGCACTGTGCCACAGCAGATTAATGTCCTGGCCTGAAGCGCCAGCATCCCATATGGGCGCTGGTTCTAGTTCTGGCTGCTCCTCTTCTGATCCAGCTCTCTGCTATGGCAGGGATAGCAGTGGAGGATGGCCCAACTCCTTGGGCCCCTGCACCTGCATGGGAGACCCGGAAGAAGCTCTTGGCTCCTGGCTTCGGATCGGCACAGCTCCAGCTGTTGTGGCCATCTGGGGAGTGAACCAGTGGATGGAAGATCTCTCTCTCTCTCTCTGCGTAGCTCTGACTTTCAAATAAATAAATAAATAAAATTTAAAAATAAAAAGTTTATGGAAATGGAGTTTAAAAGATAAGTTTATTTTGGTGCAAAAATTTTTGAAATCCATGCATAATTTTTCATACTATGATTTATAAAATTTTTTTTTATTTGACATGTAGAGTCATAGACAGAGAGAGGGAGAGACAGAAAGGTCTTCCTTCCGTTGGTTCACTCCCCAAATGGCCGCCACAGCCGGCCCTGCGCCGGTCCGAAGCCAGGAGCTAGGTGCTTCTTCCTGGTCTCCCATGTGGGTGCAGGGGCCCGAGCACCTGGACCATCCTCCACTGCCTTCCTGGGCCATGGCAGAGAGCTGGACTGGAAGAGGAGCAACTGGGACTAGAACCTGGCGCCCATATGGGATGCTGGTGCCGCAGGTGGAAAATTAACCAAGTGAGCCATGGTACTGGCCCCATGATTTATAAATTTTAAAATTTATTTAATTTATTTGAAATGCAGAGAGACAAAGAGAAAGAGAGAGATACAGAGATAGAGATCTCTCTTTCAAGGCTAGGTCAGGCCCAACCCAGGGACTAGGAACATAATTCAAGACTCCCACATTAGTAGAAAGGACCCAGCTGAGCCATCACCATTGCCTCCCAGGGTTTACATTAGCAGGAAGCTGGAGTCAGGAGCCAAGCACTCAAACCCAGGCCTTCCAATATGGGATGCAAGTGTTCTAGGTGGTATCTCAACAAGTAGAAAGCCTGCCTCCATACTCCCCATGTTCCGTGAACGTTTTGAAGACCCCCTCATAGTGAAGTCTGTGGGTCCATCTCAGACTAATCAAACCAAACACCTACTGTTATCCATGCTAATGAAACTGCCAAGAATTCCAGTCCTACTGAAATACAGTCAACAGTGTTTTTAAAAACTGCAGCAATTGAGGGAACTTAAAAATCTCATGGGTAATGCACACCATGAGAAAACTGCACATGGTTTTCAGATTTGTTTGCACCAAAATAAACTCCTTTTGTTCCATTTCCATGGAATTTTTGAAATACTCTCATATGTATGCTTCTTCATAATTGTCTTCAATGCAAGCTTTCACAGTAGGTCTGAAAACAACCAGAATTTCCAGGAAATGATGAAGGTAGGTATATTTAGATGTCTGCTATGACGGTGTTGTGAAATGAAACTGCCAGGGTTTTTATTGGTGACAAAGTTGTGAGTCAGATTCCAGTGGAGGGAAATCCTGACTTTCCATCGGAGCTCAGCAGAAATAAGGATGTAATCCTGTTCCCATGCAAGTTCATAGCTGCACACTAGGGGGTGGGTCTACTGGGGATCTCTGGGCCCCAGGGTTAAGACTCCTTGAACCCCTTTGTCTCCACTGCATCTCCTTTGGCCCCTGATGATTCCCAGGGCTTCATCAGAAACCTAGCGAAGTGATCTGGGTGCTTGTAAAACAACAGAGCCAGGTCATAGAATGCAACAGACACTAAAGGTCTCCATTGCCTCACATGGGCTGTGGGACCCAGAGACACTTCAAAAGAGTTCATGGAAATGGAATTGAAAGATAAGTTTATTTTGGTGCCAAAAAAAAATTGAAACCTGTGTATATGAGGGAGTCTTCAAAAAGTTTAGTAAAATGTGTGTTATGAAAGAATCATGCATGGATTTCCAGTTTTTTTGCACTCAAATAAATTATCTTTGTATTCTATTTTTCCATGCATCCTGGTGGGTGCCCTCCAGATGAAATAAATTGGCAAGACGTGAGTGGTTTGGGAACAGAGGAAGAGGAATTCCAAGGGATGTTGTCCTCTAAGAGGCAGCACCAGGGTCAACTGGTGGTGGCAGCTGCAGAGGGAGGCAGTAAGGCGAGTAAAGCACACACAGGCTCTGTCGTCAGATGACCTGGTTCAAAACCTGCCTCTACCCCTTCTTAACTGTGGGAGTTGGGGCAGGTCTCCCTGAGCCCGCTGTGCCTCAGGTCTTCACTTGTAAAGCAGAGGTGACCCTGATACTTCAGAGGGTTGCTGTGCAGAGCTGGGTTCTGAGCTGGAATGAGGGGGCTGGCAGTCCTCGGGGAGAGGGATGGGCAGGAGGGACTTTCTGGGGCCTAGGGACCACTGGAGCTATGCAGAGACTGGGTTGTTTACTTGTGGAAGGAACAGGGTAGTCAGGGCTGCTGATTTGACGACTTGATGTAGAGTACAGACAGGCTTGTGTTCTATTTTGATCCTCATGTTTTTCTTTTGTTTTGCATGGGGAAACAACATCTGACCTGTGGTTTTATCAATATGACTCCAGGTGATAGGGCTGCAGTGAGTATATAGCTTTAAAGAGTGATGAGTTGGTTTGGGTATCTGGCCTAGTAGTTAGGAGGTCCATCTCCTGTATCTGAGTACCTGATTCATTTCCCAGCCCTGGCTTCTGACTCTGGGTTCCTGCTAATGCAGACCCTGGAAGGCTATGATGGCTCAGGTGATTGGATTCTTACTACCCACGTGGGAGACCTGGCCTGAGTTCCTGGCTCCTGACTTTGCCCTGGCTCAGCTAGGGGCTCTTGAAGACATTTGGGGAATGATCCAGTAGATGGGAGTTCTCTCTCTCTTTCTCTTTCTCTCTGTCTTTCTCTCTTTCTCTCTTTCTCTCTCTCTCTCTCTCTCTCTCTCTCTCTCTCTCTCTCTCTCTCTCTTTCTCTCTCTCTCTCTCTCTCCCTCCCTCCCTCCCTCCCTCCCTCCCTCCCTCAGATAAATAAATAAGTACTTTTAAAAGTGACAACTTGACCAGAGAGTGCATTCCTACTGTGACCCATAGTACTGGTGGTATAGAGTGTGCAAGATAATATGGAGGTGGTAGCAGTGCCTAGTTTGCATCAGTGGATTAGGAGACAGGAACTACCTTCACTTTGTAGAATTTTCAAGGTTCTCCTGGCTCAGGACAGAAGTCCTGAAACCCTGAATGGAACACAGCAGCTAATGACAAATACACAATGTTTGGGAAAAGCCCAGAAATACTGTCCACACCCCTTTATTTCTGGATATACTCAAGGGCAATCTTTCAAACTACAGGTCACCACCCAGAAGCAAGCAATGAAATCAGTTAATGGGCTGTGTCCAACATTTAAAAAAATCTGAAACAGAAAGAATAGAAAATACCAGAAGTTTCTTGCTGGTAATTAGGGTCATTACGCAGATCTCAAAATTTTTTGCATCAAAATAAACTTATCTTTCTTTTTTTTTTAAAGAAGATTTATTTATTTATTTGAAAGGCAGATTTACAGAGGGGCAGAAGGAGGGAGTCTTCCATCTGCTGGTTCATTCCCCAAATGGCCACAATGGCAGGAGCTGTGCGGATCCAAAGTCAGTAGTCAGCAGCTTCTTGGTCTCCCACATGGGTGCAGGGGCCTAAAGACTTGGGCCATCCTCTACTGCTTTCCCAGGCCATAGCACAGAGCTGAATCGGAAGTAGAGCAGTCAGGACTCCAACCAGCACCCATATGGGATGCCAGCACTGCAGGTGGTGGCTTTACCCACTATGCCACAGCGCTGGCCCCAGACTTATGTTCAATTCCATTTTTCCATGAGTGTTTCGAGGACCCCTCCCATTATTTTGTGAAACCTTCTTTTCCAGGAGTGCATATGAGTGCAGTGGACTGCCAGGTAACTGTCTTCCAGGTGGAAGCAGCCCTGCCTTCCTCAAATTCTGCCCCTCTGGGCTAGCTGGCAAAGTGGACAGATTGAACCTGCCAGTGTCTAATGGAGATGGTGAAGTGTTGTATTTATGCCCAGGGCTCTGACTTAGTCCAGGTGCTCCTGAGTCTGTTTATGCAGACCCCAGAGCCCCTCATCACAGCGGAACTGGAGGAGTCAGGCCAAACAGGCCCCTGGGCTGGTTACAGTCATTCGTTGTTCCCTTTTCCAGACGTCAAGGCCACACCCTAGCTTGTGCTTCCAAACATTCCATCCATTTTCCAGTCACAGCAATTCCTTATCTCATGATTTCCTCTTGTTTTGGCCACGCTTCCCACTGAGATCTGGGTGGGGCACTGTCACTCCTGGGGGAGCATCCGTGGAGTCTCCCGCCCTTCTTTCCCGGACTCTGCATGCTGGGAAGCAGGGGATGCAAAGCCGGGGTCCTCTGTGTATCCCAGAAGCTCCAGTGAATGGAAAGTAGTATCTTCCTGTGGACTCATTCTGGGGTTGGCTGGGTGCTGACTTGAGGGGACAGTGCTTGGGTAGAGTATGGAGAGTATTGCCCCAGGGGGACAAATACTTGCGTGTTGGTGTTAGGTCATGCTATACAAAATCCTTACTTTTATATGGCAGAAAAAGGCCAATGTCATGTGATTCCACTAATATTTTCTTTGGGACACAGAGGAGACATAGACGGGAAAGTTGCAAGAGAGGTCCAAGAGAGGAAGACACCAGCGAAGGACACATTGTTAAATGCTAAATGCGGGTGGGTGGTGCTTAACCGCATTGGAGAAAACTGGGGAGCCAGTATAGACCATATGCCCCAGAGCTGTTCCACCTGAGGAGCAAGATGGGGTGGGATTGACCCACCAGCTGACCTCTGCCACTGGGGAAGAGCGCAGGGAGCACTGTTTCTCAGAACTGCTGGCTTGTGGCACAGGTGGGCAGGAGTGTGGTTAGTCATGGCAAGGCCACAGATGATGCACCATTGTGAAGCCAGCCATGTGTACTGCACAGGTGAGGGCAAGGGTCAGAAGGGCCCTTGACAGCTCCTGCCTCAGAAGCCAGGACAGTGGATTCTGAAAGTGCCTCAACCCAAGTACACAAGAAAACATGGTCATCGTTTTTCTGGTCTGAGATCCCATTCTATAGAACACTGGAAACAAAATCATAGTCACTGGAAAAGTCGCCCTTCTCCCAGAATTGCCTCCATGCCAGGAAATCTAATCAGAGCGTAGGCCCAAGAGAGCATAGTGCCACCTGGTTCTTGGCGTCATCTGCCCATGTGGGTCTCTACTGTCATCATCTTCCTGTCTCCATGGTGGCCATCAGCCCCATATATCAAAGCACTGTGACTCAGCAGCATCCGAAGGCCCTCTGATGGACTGAGGACTTTATCCACTTGCTTTTGTGCCAGGCTAGGGAACAGATTGGGCTACTGTGCTCACCATAGACCCTGTCCCTCTGCCCTGGATCCCACAAACCCTACTCTGGCCAGGAGGCAGCGCACAAGATCCCTCTAGTGTCTAGTCTTGTGACCTCCTTCCCTCTTGCCTCTTTATATATACGAGAAAAAGAACCTGACTTTGCTCAAACTGCTGTACTCAAAGACCAAAGAGAAATGTAAAGAGGTTCCCTGAGATCTGGCTGTTTGACTGGGAGAAAGAGCAATATGGAAGGCATCAATTAACATTTAAAAAATGTGATCCTGACCTAACCCCCAGGGAATGCTGTGTCCCTGCTTAACAAGGCTATGTGACCTCTGCCTCTTCTATGGATGCTCCACCTGCGACTTTGGCCTTGGGTCTTGATAGCTCATGTGATGGACAAGGGAACAAGGGAAAGTTGCCTTTTAAAACAAGGTCTTCTCTAGAGTGCAGGATATAACTCGAGGATTCCTGAGTTTGGATGGGATAAAACTTACATTTTTCTTTTCATTAATCTCTAACAACATTAACTTCTTCAATTCTGAATATGGGCAACAAAACACACTAATATTAGCAAGACCTTGTTATGGGTATCTTGAAATCTCCTTTATGCTAATCGCTGCTGTGAATTGAATGTTTGATTTTTCCCAGAACCCCCTGGTGTTTGGAGATGGGACCTCTGAGGGATGATTAGGTCATGGAGTTGGAGCCCTTGTGAATGAGATCAGTGCCCTTGAAAGAGACTCTAAAGGCTGGCACTGTGGTTTAGCAGGTGAAGCTGCCACCTGTAGTGCCAGCATTCCATATAGGTGCTGGTTCGAGTCCCGGCTGTTCCACTTCCAATTCAGCTCTCTGCTGTGGCCTGGGAAAGCAGTGGAGGATGGCCCAAGTCCTTGGACCCCTGCACCCACGAGGGAGACCCAGAAGAAACTCCTGGCTCCTGGCTTCAGATCGGCACAGCTCCAGCCGTTGCAGTCAATTGGGGAGTGAACCAGTGGATGGAAGACCGCTCTCTCTCTCTCTGCATAACTCTGATTTTCAAATAAATAAATAAATCTTTAAAAGAAAGAAAGAGACACAGAAAGCTCCCTCGTCACTCCCATCTCTTGAGTTCATAGTGAGAAAGTTCCATCTATGAGCCAGGAAGTGGGCCCTCACCAGACAAAGAGTCTGCTAGGGCAATGAACTTGGGATTGCAAGCATCCAGAACTGTGAGGAGTACATTTCTGCTGTTTATAAACTATCCAGCTTCCAATATTCTGTTATAGCACCCCAAAGTGATTAAGATCATCACTACTGAGGTAGTTGTAAGGTTCATTGTTAGATTTTTAAAATGTGTTAATAAGGAAATGCATATATTAACTCTATCATAGATGTGCTTAAAATGTTAGTTACCATACTGCATAATTATTTTTTAACTTTTTAAAAATTTATTTATTTATTAGCAAGGCAGAGTTACAGTGAGTTAGAGGCAGAGAGAGAGAGAGAGAGAAAGAGAGAGCGTGTCAGTCTTCTATCCTTTGGTTCACTCCCCAGATGGCCGCAATGGCTGAAGCTATGCTGATCCAAAGCCAGGAGCCAGGATCATCTTCCGGGTCTCTCATATGGGTACAGGGCCTCAAGAACTTGGACCATCTTCTACTGCTTCTACTGCTTTCAGGCCAGAGCAGAGAACTGGATCAGAAGTGGAGCAGCTGGAACTCAAGCTGGTGCTTGAGTAGCTTTACCTGCTACGCCACAGTGCTGGTTCTTAACTTTTAATTTTAAGATCATTAGAGGCATGCATTTTTTAAAAAGATTTGTTTATTTGAGAGGCAGAGTTACAGACAGACAGAGGGAGAGGTGAGAGAAAGGTCTTCCATCCACTGATTCACTCCCCTAATAGCTGCAATGTTTGAGCTAGGCCTCTTCTAAGCTAGAAGCCAGGAGCTTCTTCCAAGGTCTCCCATGTGGATGCAAGGGCTTAATCACTTGGACCATCTTCTACTGCTTTCCCAGGCCATTAGCAGGGAGCTGAACCAGAAGAGGAGCATTCGGGATATGAACCAGTGCCCAAATGGGATGCAGGTACCACAGGCTGAGGCTTAACCTGCTATGCCACTGTGCTGGCCTGTAGGCATGCATTTTAAGAAATAATACAGGGGCGCTGGATTCTGTCTCGGTTGCCCCTCTTCCATGCCAGCTCTCTGCTGTGGCCCGGGAGTGCAGTGGAGGATGGCCCAAGTGCTTGGGCCCTGCACCCCATGGGAGACCAGGAGAAGCACCTGGCTCCTGCCTTTGAATTGGCACAGTGCACCGGCCGTGGCGGCCATTGGAGGGTGAACCAATGGCAAAGGAAGACCTTTCTCTCTGTCTCTCTCACTGTCCACTCTGCCTGGCCAAAAAAAAAAAAAAAAAAGAGAGAGAAAGAAATAATACAGAGACAGCCTGTGTATGCTTAACCCAGTTTCCCCTAATGGTGACATCTTGCAGAAGTATAGTGCAATACCACAACAAGGAAGTTGACACCAATATAATCCTCAGATTTATTTAAAATTTTTTATTTATTTGAGAGGGAATGACAGAGAGATGGAGATCTACCAGCTGCTGATTCTCTCCTCAGATGCCCTATGATATCTGGGGTTGGGCCAGGCTGAAACCAGGAGCCAGGCACTGAATCTGGGTTTCCTATGTGAATAGGGACCCCACTACTTGAGCCATTACCTGCTGCTCCTAGGGTGCACAGCAGCAGGAAGATGGAGTCAGGAGTGGAGCTGGGGCCCAAACCCAGGCTCTCTGATATGGGACGAAGATATCTCAAGAGGTGTCTTAACTACTCTGCCAAACACCAGCCTCAATTTTCATATATTCATGTGCATGGGGTGGGGTGTATGTGTGTATTTAGTTCTTTGCAGTGTCGTCACATGTGCTGAATCGCATGACCGCCAACACCGCAGTGAAGATACACAAAATTCCACCATCACCACAGGGATCCCTCCTGTTATCCTTTTATAGTCAGACTTTCCCTTCCTCTCCCTTTCCTAAGCCCTGGAATCCACTAATCTGTCCTCTTTCTCCATAACTTCATCATTTCACGAATGCTATATAACAGAACCTCTAATTTTTTGAGGTTCACATTCCCAAAAATATGTAACCTTTCGAGATTGGTTTAAAAAAATTTTTTTTTTTTTATTTTTGGCTGTCAGAGTGGACAGTGAGAGACAGAGAGAAAGGTCTTCCTTTGCCATTGGTTCACCCTCCAATGGCCGCCATGGCCAGTGCGCTGCGGCCTGCGTACCACGCTGATCCGATGGCAGGAGCCAGGTGTTTATCCTGGTCTCCCATGGGGTGCAGGGCCCAAGCACTTGGGCCATCCTCCACTGCACTCCCGGGCCACAGCAGAAAGCTGGCCTGAAAGAGGGGCAACTGGGACAGAATCTGGTGCCCTGACCGGGACTAGAACCCAGTGTGCCAGCGCTGCAAGGCGGAGGATTAGCCTGTTGAGCCACAGTGCCGGCCTGGTTTAAAAAATTTAGCATGGTCCTCCTGTGACCCCTCCAACTTGTGTACATCAAACAGTTTTCTCCTTTTTATTGTTGAATGTGTTCGTGTTAGGCTTGGACCCAGTTTGCTTAACCATTGACCCACTGAAGGACATTTGGATTGCTTCTGGCTTTGAACTATCATTGGCTTCTGATCTATCTTATTGTATGTTTCAAAAAGCATTATTCTGGGAGGGAATCAAAAGGCTTTGCCAGCCTGCCTGAAGGATCTACTGGTATAAAAATACAGTCCCAAGGGCAGAGGAATGTCTGTCCCCACATTGTTCCCTTCCATTTATCCAGACTGGGTGGGGTTGGGATCAGCAAAGCGCACATTTTTCAGAGCCTTTCCAGGTCTTCCATGCTGTTGGGCTGCGACCTGAAGCAGAGGGTCCCTATCATCGCAGTGAGCTGCACTGCAATGAGAGGGGTGAGCTTGTGGATGGCGGGGGTTGGGTGTCACAGGATGACAAGGGGCCCAGCAAGAATGAGAGGGCCCCAGCCACATGGTGACTTGAAACCCAACCATTGCCCCAGTTGTAGGAAAGTCCTGCCATGCTCAGAAATGAGTGCCAGGAGAGATTTGAGGAAAGAGAGTATACTAACAGGGCTGAATCCCACTCCTGGGCCTGCAGGGGCCAGTGGCAGCTGTGATGGGATGGAGAGTTCAAAGAAACAACCAGTCACAGTTCAGAGTGACTGTGAGCATAAGCGCCTGTGAATTTCAGCCAGGGCCATCCCCTGCTAGGGACAAGTTCATGTCTTTCTATTTCAAAGGACAATGTAATCTCAGTTGATACTGAGCTATCCTTGACTTCACCTGTTAAGAAATTCTTGATGAAATCCCAGCCTCCCTTCTTCCAAGAACAGCCCCCTAACTGGGCAGTTTCAGTGGAGCTTGCACTGTTTCCTGCTTGCTATGCCCAGCCCATTGTGGCACCATGGCTTGCACTGAATCTGGTGGCCATGTGCCAAGAAGTACCAATAGCCAAGAAGCCAATTAGGGAGGAAGTGCTGGAGCAGGGATACAGAGGCAGGCAAGAGGCTGCAGGAGGAGACCTAGGGCAGCTCACCATGTGCAGCCACTGAAGACTGAGAGGATCTGGGACGAGCATCAGCACTGCTCACTTCAAGAGAAAAGCAACAGCCAGATGGTAGGTGCCTCCTGCTGGGAGAACAGCTCTAGCCCAGGATCGTCTCACAGACGCCATCAAATCTGAATCCCCTCAAACCTCCAACTCCAAAGGAACCTGTTCAACAGCACCTTCCAGATGCAGTCACCCTGGGGAACTACAAACAGTATGGATGGGTTCTTCCATAAATAACTTGTAAGGAATAGCAAACAGATGGAGATGGAGAAGGAACTTCTAGATTAGGAAAGACTAAAAGTAGGGTAGATATTTGGCTCAGCAGTTAAGATACTACCTGGAACACTTACATCCTAAATCAGAGTTCCTCAGGTTGAGTCCCAGTTCTGCTCTTTATTCCAGCGTCCTGTTAATATGTCTCTGGCAGGTAGCAGGTGATGGCTCAAGTACCTGGTTCCCTGCAACCATGTGCAGGACCTGGATTGAGTTCCCAACTCCTGGCTTTGGCCTGGCTCAGCCCCAGCTGATGCAGGGACTTGGGGAATTAAGCAGTAGATGGGAGATCTCTATTTACCTCTTTGCCTTTCAAATAAATGAATTTTTTAAAAAAATTTTTTAAAGATTTGTTTGAGAGGCAGAGTTACAGATAGAGAGAGGGAGAGACAAAGAAAGAAGTCTTCCATCTACTGGCTCACTTCCCAAATGGCTGCCATGGCTGGAGCTGGGCCTATCTGAAGTTAGGAGTCAGGAGCTTCTTCCGGGTCTCCCACATGGGTACAGGGGCCCAAGCACTTGTGCCATCTTCCACTGCTTGTCCAGGCCATCAGCAGGGAGCTGGCTCAGAAGTGGAGCACCCAGGACAGGAACTGATGCCCAAAGTGGGTGCTCCTGCTGCAGGCAGAGGCCTAGCCTACTATACCACAGCGCCGGCCCCTAAAAACGGTTTTTCTAATGGTCTCTCATTAAAAAAGGACTAAAAGAACTTATGTATGCACCCACCACTTACAGCACTTGAACCTTATTTGGATCCTGATTCAAACACATGGAAAAGGGAAAAATCATGACATTTATGTGAATGATGGTGGAATATTTGATGATAGGAATGAGTGTTAACTTTTTTAGGTGTGACAGGGGTCAAAGTCCTTGTCTTTTAAAGGCACAGGGACATGCTCAGATGTGTCTAGGTCAGGTGACACAGTGTCTTTAACATCATACAAGAAGGGGTAAATGGATGGGAATGTAGGTGGAAAAGAGTGGCTGTTGACACTGAATGGTGGATACGTGGGAGTGCCACTCTTCTGGCACTTGGGTGGATGTGTGGTTGGAAATTGCCACAATAAATACCTTAACACAGCCACAAACTGATCCTGGCTAGGAGGGAAAGACATCTGGAGGGGGGTTGTGGCAAACCAAGTGGGTGGAGATTGAGGGTAGGGGACGTGGCAGTCAAGCCAAAGCCCAGCCCTGCAATTTGGGAATTAACTAATATCTGTGCCTTATTTTCCTCATTATAAAATGGGGCCGGTGGGTGGATTACACGCATTAATTTATGTTGATCACTTAAAACAGTGTCCAGTGCAGGCCAAATGCTGTGAAAGCAGTAGTCAGCATTCTTATTCTGTTTTTATTCTGACTCTAACGCCTTATCTGGAGTTTGACCTAGGACAGGCGGGGGGGGGGGGGGGGGGAGGGCTCCCTGAGCACAGAGATGGAAAGGTGAAGGGGTGGGCAGCCAGAGTCTCCGGTTCCCAACTGTTGATGGACAGTCAGCTTCCTTCATTTCCAGAGACCTTGAAAGTATTTAAAAGAAGAGTTCCAGAGAAATGGAACTGGCTGCAGAGCCCTGGCAGCTCATCCTGTCCTTGCCATTCGCCCATGTCCAGGCACGCAGTGAGCACGTTTCCAAGTTCCGCAGGGTGCTGTCTGCCTGAAACCCGAGGGGATGCCAAGTTGCTGCTATTTGCCGTTGACCTTGGGCGGGTTGGGCATCCCAGTTTCCATTTACCATGAGCCTACAGAATTAGAGCAGTCTTCCTGGGCAAAGTCCCAGAGCCAACACCAGGATGTCACCCCTGCTGGGAAACAGGACATCACTGAGCCCAGCCCACTACAACCACTCTACAGACTGGGAAACTGAGCACCAGGCGGTGAAGTCTTTGTGTACAAGAAGCATTGAGTTCAGTCTTAGGTGAGGCCAGGACGATTCTAGGAAGGCTTTGTACATCAAAGCATTCACCCAGTCAACTTCTGCGTGCTAAGTGCTGGCTGGGCTATGCTGTGGGGGATCCTCAGATGGGCAAGAAATAATTTCTTTCCAGAACTAGCAAACCAGATCTGAGTTCGAGGGGCTGGGGAGAAGGAACAAGCAAAGAATTAAATAGAACATTCACAAAGAGAGTGGGCCAGAGAGCACTGAGGTAGGAGTCAGAAAGTCCATGTGGCTCCTATCCACTGTGTGTTTTTGAGCAAGTGACTTTCCCTCTCTGAACCTTGGCAACACTGTTTGCTAAATGAATGTGATAACCTCATTCTGGTCTGACTCACAGAGAAGGGACCTGGAGTGCATCTCCATCACTCTGACATCTACTATATAGCTCAAGGAACCTTGGTAAATGAATAAACGTATTAATTACAAACAAATGCACTTGAACCAAGGCAAGGGATTGATAACTGGAGAAAGGATTACACACACACACTCATTAGCTGAATCAGCATCCTCCCAAGACCCTGAGGATGAGACTCTGGGCAGATGTAAAAAGAGGAGCCGACACAAGTCTGGGCTGGCAGAGGGGGCCTGCCTGGGGGAGTGGCACCAAAAGAGGAAATGGAAGAGGTGAGATGAGCGACATTTCCTTCCTGTTGAGCCGTCAATGGAGCATGATAGGAAGAAGCTGGGCTGAGATTCTGGTACAGATTCTAATCGAAGTGAGTAAACACGGGTGCTAACCCAACTTCCAAACTGGAGGACAAGTTTGTTGTTAGGAATTCAGAGTTTTAGGACCCTTGAAAAGGACGAGCCTGACCTTCTGTGGGCTCAGCTAAAACGGGGTATACGTGGCTGCAGGAAGACAGAGAAAGGAAGAGAAAGGGTCAGTGAGTGACAGAGGGAGAGGCAGGGCCAAATCAGGGCTCTGCCAATAAAAAACAAGTGGCCAGTGTCTCTCGAGCTTCTGCTCTGTGTGGGGACAGTGCCGGGTACTCTGTGCAGAGCAGCAAGGTGCCTGATGGTGAGCAAGTTGTAGTCTGCTAGACAGACAGGACAATACCTCCCCTACAGACTATGACAGGAAGCTCAGCAGGGGTTCAGACAAGCCTGGAGAGGCTTGGGGAAGCTTTCATGGAGAGATGGGCCTGAGCCTGGGGCTGGGTGATGAAGAACAGGAAGCATCAGTCACAGGCCAGAGGCTCACAGATGCACACTCCATGCTCAGCTAAGAGAGAAGTAGGTGTTTTGTGGGATACTCGTATTGTCGCCATGCTGTAGCTGTGTCCTATGTGTTAAAAATAGAAGTGTGTTAAGAAATCCAGCATTGGCACCCATGCTGTGTCATAGTGGGTTAAGCCATGACCTACAATGCTGGCATCCCATATGGGTATTGTTTGAGTCCTGGCTGCTCCACTTACAATCCAGATCCCTGCTAATGCACCTGGAAAAGCAGTGGAGGGTGGCCCAAGTCCTTGGGTCACTGCACCCATGTGGGAGACCCAAATGAAGATCTTGGCTTTGGACTGGCCCAGTCCTGGTCATTGCTGCCATCTGGGGAGTGAATCAGCAGATGGAAGATCTCTCTCTATCTCTCTCTGTGTCTCTGTCTCTCCTCTTTTTCTGTAACTCCACCTTTAAAATAAACATTTTATAAATCAAAAAATAAACTATTTTAAAAAGATTTATTTATTTTATTTATTTGAAAATCAGAGTCACAGAGAGGAAGAGACAGAGTAAAAGAGATCTTCCGTGTTCTGGTTCACTCCCCAAATGGCCGCAATGGCCAGGACTGGGCCAAGCCAAAGCCAGGGTCCCAAGCACTTGGACCATCCTCTGATGCTTGCCAGGCACATTAGCAGGGAGCTGGATTGGAAGTGGAAAAGTTGGGACTTGAAGCAGCATCCATATTGGATGCAGACGGCAGCTTAACTGGCTATACCGTAGTGCCAGACCCTAAATCTCTCTTAAACATCAACAACAAAATCCAGCCCAATAGTAAAGCCTGAGTGCCTCTGTTCTGAAGTTGAAGTGGCCTTACAGCCTTTGGGAGAGGCTTCTGGCTTTGGGGGCTGGGTTCAGTCCTCTCCCGGGGCCAACAGAACCCTAGCACATCTTAAAGAGTGCAGAGCCAATTAGTTCATAGTCTTCTTCTCTCTGTCCCACCCCCTCCCAAGAGAGGAGATGGGAGAAATCTCCTGTCTCCTCCACTGGAGTCACTCTTGCCAAAATGTGCTGCTTCTTCTACTTTGGCTGCCCTGGGAGCTGGTGGCACACAGATGGTAACCATCCCCTGGGTGGAGAACACTTCCTCTGCAGAGCAGTGCTGCCCAGCTGTGGTGCAGCCTGGGCTTCTCGGTGACTGTTGCCCAGCAGAAACCCTAGAGGGAACAACTCAGGATGTGAGGCTGGTGATGCTGGAGAGAGGACGAGTGCTGCAGAGCAGTGGGGGGACATGGGGTCATTTGGCCAGGCTATGACAGATTTCCCTTCGCAGCAAATGGCCTTTTCCAGGAAAAGGTCCAGTGCTTGCAGGGAAAATGCCTCCGTGGGTTCCAGGGAAAACTGGCTACCCATGCAAAGGCTTTAAGGTCTCCTACCACCTGCCTTGCACCACTAAGGAGTGGGTGTTTGATGTGTGGTGGCTAGGGAGTGACATGGAAAGCGGGTGACTTAGCCTTGGCCACATTTCAGTAAGAAAATGAGCTCACTAGGAAGCAGATGGATTGAGATATTTTAAAGTAGGATAAGACAACTTGACTAGAAAGATAAATAATTTTAGGTTCAGTAATAGAATAAAATAAATGCCCACAAGTCCATAGTAATATACATAAATGAATAAGGATAATATCTCAATCTTTCTTATAGGAAAACTCCAATGAATAAATATATAGTGATGGAAATAGAAAATCATCACTTGGCACATACCACAGTCTTAATTGTTGGAAAGTCTCATCAATGGATGCTGAAATTAATGGGCAATAGTGTGCATGAGAGGTAGGACATTTGCATAATCTCAAAGTATCTCCCCCAGGAGGCTCACTAATTACAAGGGAACAAATAATAATTTCACAGTGGAAAAACTTACCAGATAGCACCTTTCCCAAATGATCCTGTGAACATGAGTAGTAAAATGACATCCTGAAGTCACATACCTCTGATTTGAAGTACTGAGAAGGATTTCCCTGGGTGTTCCTGCCCTACCCACCCAACCTCCATCTAATTATAAAGAAATAGCAAACTGCAATTTAGGGACATCCTACAAATGGACTTCAAAACTCTCAAGATCGTGAAAGATCGAGACTGAGGAGCTATCCCTGACGGATAGACGAAAGAGGGTTCTGGTTTAGGTCCTGGGCCAGAGAAAGGACATTAGGAGACAACCAGTGACATCTGAATAAGACCTACATGTTAATCCCTTTATAACAAAATACCTGAGGCTGAGTGCTTTGTAAAGAGAAGGATTTATTTAGCTCTACAGGTTTAGGAGCATGGCGTCAGCTTCTCCTTAGCTCTGGTGAGGGTCTTATGGCTGATGGCTTCATGATAGTAGGAGCAAGTGTAAAAGAGACCACATGGTGAGACAGGAAGAGAGGGAGAGAGGGAGAGAGGGAGAGAGGGGGAGAGAGAGAGAGAGAGAGAGAAATAGAGAGAAATAGAGAGAGAGAGAGAGAGAAAGAATGGCGCCGAGGCAGCTAACTTGCTTTATAATGACTTATTCTCATAAGAACGAATCTACTCTGAGATGCAAATATTCATCCCTTCTGAAGGCCCATGACCTAACTACTCTCCATGGAGCTCCACCTCTTAAAGGTTCCACCACCTCAACACAGCCGAATTGGGGACCAAGCTCCCAGTACATGAACCTTTGAGTGGGACACGCTGAAGTCATAACCATCCATAAATTAGTTCATAGTAATGTGTCAATATTAATTCTCTAGTTTAGGTCATTGTGCTAAGATTATGCGAGAGCACTGGCTGATAGATACACAGGAATCCTATGCATGATTTTGGCAAGTCTAAAAATTATTTTAAAATAAAGAAGTTTCAAAGAAGTAAAGCATAAAGGAGGAGCCCAGATCCTGGAACTTGGCTATTTTTCCGGAAGGGGCCCAGGACTCTGTGATTGATGCTAGGTGTCTTCCTGGGCCTTATTCTCCAGAGATATTAGTCACTAGCATTGGGCCTGGAGAGACTTGGTGGCCCACCCACATGGAAGGCTGTCTGGTCGCCTCTGGGTGAGTGAGGACCCATCCCAGGCTTGATGTCTACTCCAGGAGGCCTTTACACCCAGAGAAAGGCAAATGCCCAGGTGCACATCTGCCTCTCTGGGAGCATTTGTTCTCAGGTGCTTGTCTGAGCAAACCATCTCCAGCCCCAGGACAGATGCAAAACCTGAGGCCCAGAGAAGGGGAAGCCGCCGTCTCTAGGCCACACAGCCAGGAAAAACAGAGCACATTCAAGCTCGGCTCTGTGTGACCCCACTGCCTGTGCTCTCGACCAGCTGGCATCACTGCTGTGTTTTTGCAGTCCAGGTGAAGGCAATGGGCACTCAGCAAGCTCTGGATGTGCCCAGGGGGCAGTGGAGCTGGAGGGAAGTGTGCTGAGGAACTCATCCTGGACTACAGGTGCTGCCAGGGCGAGGGACCTTCACTGTGCTGAGCATATGGCAGGCAGCGCGTCACATCCACACACTGATTGATTATTTCATTCATTGAGTATTCATTCAGGCTCTGCTCTTGCCTGGTCCAGGGCTTGGGCTGATGGATCAGATATGGTCCTTGCCCCAGGAGCTTGTGACCTGGTAGGGGAGCAGACACTGAGACAGGTGGCTAGTTAGACAGCACTGTGATGGCGGCGGTCGGAGAGATGGAGGTGGGGGAGAGGAGCAGGGTTTGGAAGTCTGGGAGATGAGGACATGCTGACACACTGTGGGTATAGCAGACACCGTGCAGCCTGGAGGGAGACTCTGGCTAAGGTTTAGAACTGGGGGAGGGTGGGAGTGGAACCCGGCTGGGGAGGTGTGCAGGATCCTTGATGCTGGGGCCAGGAGCTTGGAAGGTGGTGTTGGGAAGGTCATCCAGGTGGGCAACAGGCTAAGCAAGGGCTCAGAGGCCTGAACTGGGCTGTTAGTGTCATCAGCCCAGCTGCCTGGGAATCATTCCAGATTGGGGTGGCTGGGGACACATGTTTTCCAAAGTAATTAGACTGTCCTTTCTTGGGGGGAGTTGCTCCTTTACGGGATGGGGGGAGGTCATTTGAGCTTGACTCATTTTTCAGTGAGGAAAACAGCCCGTGGCTGTGCAGCTGAGGTGAAGGAGGGGGTGGAGACAGAAGGGTGGGTTTTCATTCCAGCCTTCAAGCAGGAAGTGTGAAGGCTGCTGTCCAGAGGCCAGAGAATCAGACTCTGAGCAAGAGGCACTGGCTGTAGCTGCTCCCTGCTCAGGCTCGGGCTGGACATCCCCAGGCTTGGCCACCTGGCTCCGGTAAGTTAGGGACACACTCAGGATGGGGTGGGCCTGCCCAGGGGCCACTAGCAATGAGTGGACCTGGTGGCCCAGGAGTGGGCACAGGTGCTGGGGAAAGGGGGTGCCAAGAGGGGTCTGGGCAGTGTTTTCTCTTTAGGGCAGCTGTTGCAGTGACTGCCCCACTCCCTGGGGGAGCCAAGTGGTCTGCTGACCTCTTCTCTGCCTTGACCCCTGCCTTTTGGATTCTGAAAATCCCTGAGAGTTTGTTGTCAGACCTGGCAGGTGACTCCAGGAGATCCATTCGTTCCCTTTCTGGGCTTCAGCTGTAAGATAAGCAGGCAGATGACATGGTCTTTAGCCCGGGTCCCCTCCCACGGCTAAGTGGTCTTCCTTTGAGCATCCAAAGAGTCCCTGGAGCTCCTCCCAGCCTGAGTCACAATCATTTAATCAGTGCATTTATTCATTTGAGGTCCTGGCATGCAACCATCAGTTTATGCCAGGCACTGAGTTAATTCTTTTTAAAAAAAAAAAAAAAACCATGAGGGAGGCGTTTTAAAAGCGAGAAAATGGAAGGCTCAGGGAGGTTAAGTAGCTAGCCCAGGGTTGCTCGTGTGGGGGACAAATGTATAGCCTGTCTGCCGTGCTGCAACGGTGGTGCGGGCCAGCCACTCCAAGAATGATGGAGGAGGGTTTATTTAGAGCCCACCTCATGCTCAAAGATGAAATACCAGGCGCTCCAGTGGTAACATTTCAGGCAACAGTGAGGGGAGCAAAAAACCCTCAAGATTAAAAAATTGCCAAAATTCAAACCGAATCATGCCTTCTCCTGCAGAAGCCACAGTAGCAGCTCCTCCTCGCAGGGCTGGGCTCTGAAAGTGCTTACTTTTTATTGAACTGAAATAGGCTTTGGGAGGAAGGGTTCCTCTTGTGATTTTATCAATGTCACAAACATCCCCATTTCCTGACAAAAGTCAGGAAACACTGAGTAATGTGGGGTCCCAGGGAGCGTGAGGAGCTGGAGGGTGCACATATCCCAAGAGCCGGAGGAGGTGGCCACATCCCCTTGGAGGCTGCAGGGGGACCCCATGCTCTGCCGAGGACTACACGAGGCCACTCCCTTCCAGCAGACAGGGCTCTGGGTGAAAAAACAAACAAGATCACTTAGAAGTTTCCCAAGGGTTGTTTCTGGGGGAAAGAAGGGGAGTACCAGTGTGTCTTTGGGGGAGTTTTAGCTTCTTTGTGTTTTTTATTCCTCCTGTATTTTCACACTGGACTTATATTATTTTTACAATCAGGAAAAATAATACGGTACAGAAGAGAGAGCAAGTGCGGGCACGGTAGACTGGGAATCAGAGAGCAGGGCTCTGGGGCTAGCTCTGCCTGGCTGGCAGTGTGGCCCAGGTTTCCTGTGAAACCAGAGGTGTTGGTCCCTGCTCCTGCTTTCCCAAAGGGATCAGGGAGGCCCAGCAAGGACGGGGATGTAAAGGGGCTTCAGGAAGTAGGGCACCCCAAGCAAATGTCAGGACTGGCTGCCATTGGTTCCACCATGATCTGCCCATGTGTGAGCCCAAATGCAGGCAGGGAGGCCCTGGAGGGCAGCCGGGCGGCCTGTGAGTGTGTGGTCTGGGAGTCCAGCTCTGGAGCCAACTCAGGGACTTGATTCCCAGTCACAGTGACATACACAATTGTTCCTTGGTGTCCTTGGGGGATTCATTCCACGATCCCCAAAGAATACTAAAGTCTGCAGCTGCTTAAGTCCCATATAGTATAAAATGTCATGGTATTGTACATAGCCTATATACATCTTCCCATATACTTATTTTTTTCAAATGACTGTTTTGTGCTTCCTTATCTTCTAAGGTATTTTTAAAATGCTTTATTTATTTTCACTTATTTGAAAGGCAGAGAGACAGAGACAGAGATTTTCCACCTATGCAAGGTGGAAGGGCTGGGCCAGGCTATAGCCAGGCACTCAGAGCTCATTCCAAGTCTCCTATGTGGGTGGCAAGGACCCACATAGTTGAGCCATCACCTGCTGCCTGCAGGGCGTGCATTAGCAAGAAGCTGGACAGGAAGTAGAGGCAGAACTTCAACCCAGGAACTCTGATATGAGATGTGTGCCAAGTGGTGCCTTTTTTTTTTTTTAAAGATTTATTTATTTGAAAGGCAGAGTTATAGAGAGAGGAGGAAAAACAGAGAAAAAGAGAGAGATCTTCCATCCATTGATTCATTTTCCAAGTGGCCACAATGGCCTGAGCTGGGCCAGGCTGAAGCTTGTAGCCTTGGAGCTTCTTCTGGGTCTCCCATGTCAATGCAAGGGCCCAAGGACTTAAGCCATCTTCTGTTGCTTTTCCCAGGTCATTAGCTGGATTGGAAGTGCAGCAGCTGGGATTCAAACCGGTGCCCATATGGGATGCTGGTGTTGCAAGAGGAGAATTACCCACTATGCCACAGTGCTGCCCCCCGCCAAGTGGCGTCTTAACCACTGTATCACATGCTTGCCCCCTCTCATTTCCTTTAAATAACCTGCAGACTACTTATAAAAACTTATACAATGTAAATGGTAGGTACACAGTTGTTCAACTGTACTATTAGGAAATAATGACAGAAAAGAGTCTGTTTATGTTCAGTATACAGATGCAGTTAAGGCTGTTTTTAATAGTTTCCATCTGCAGTTGGCTGAATCTTTGGATTTGGTTCCTGGGGATAAGGAGGGCCTGCTGTGCTTGCTGTGTCTTCTTGGGGACGTCCTTTCCCTCTTTGAGTCTCAGTTCCTCATCCAGAAAATGGGTCTGTCTCATAAGGTGGTTGTGAGCAGTCAGGATGCTTACACGTATGAAGGTTGGGGAGGGTGTCTGAAACTGGTTTGTCATGTTCTCTGAGAGGCTGCGTAGCTTAGTGTCTAAGGGCAAGGAATCTGGGTTTTTAAAGATTTATTTATTTATTTGAAAGTCAGTTATACAAAATGAGAAGGAGACACAGAGAGAGAGGTCGTCCATCCTCTGGTTCAGTCTCCAACTGGCCACAATGGCCGGAGCTGCACCAACCCAAAGCCAGGAGCCAGGAGCTTCTGCCAGATCTCTAACATGGGTGCAGGGGCCCATGGACTTGGGCCATCTTCTACTGCTTTACCAGGCCATAGAAGAGAGCTGGATCGGAAGTGCAGCAGCCGGGACTCCAACCAGTGCCCATGTGGGATACAGGCACTGCAGACGGCGGCTTTACCCATTACGCCACAGCGCCGGCCCCTGGACTCTGGGTTTTTACATCGGGACTCTACTGCCCCTTTAGTGACCAGTGACTAACGTCCCTGTTACGTCTCTAACGTCTCTGTGATTTAGTATCCTCAGTTCTAAAGTCATTCTGGGATGGATATTTGGCATAGTGCTTGGGATACCCATGTCCTATATCAGAGTCCCTGAATTTGAGTCCTGGCTCTGTTTCTGATCCAGCTTCCTAGTAATGTGCACCCTGGGAGGCAGCAGGTGATGGCCCATGTAGCTGAGTCCCTGACACTCATGTGAGAGACCTAGGTTGAATTCAAGGCTCCTGGCTTCAGCCTGGCCCAAACTGTTGGTCAGCAAACCAGCAAATGGAAGTTCTCTCTCTCTCTCTTCCTCTCCTTCTCCCTCTTTTTCTGCCTTTCAAATACATAAACTATATAAAAATTTTAAAAAAACAATAAATCATGCTAATAATAGTATTTATTTCTTCAAGGTAAATAGAAGGATTAGACAAGGTAATATATATATATATATATGTGTGTGTGTGTGTGTGTGTGTGTGTGTGTGTGTGTATGTGTGTGTTTCCAAAATAACTAATATTAAGTTGAATTTTAAAAATATTAGCTGTGATCATGATTTTATCAGAGTGAATCCTCAAAAAAATCCTTCCCTGTGAGTATTTTTTCTTTTACGGATGCAAGAACTGACTTGTGGAAGCCTGGGTCTCTGGATGGAAGCCTTCCCTTTGTCATGGGGCCTGGCTGGGCCCCAAGGACACCCACACTGACCAGGGGAGCAGAAACCCCAGCTGTGCTGCTGGAGTGGGTCATTTCTGAGACCCCGTCACTTAGCACCACTCCTCTGTCCTCAACTGTCAGCCCCACGTCCTTTCCCTCTCATGTACCGTCATCCTTCCCAGCAGCCCCCTCTTCAGGTCTTCCTAGTGCCTGTTATGTCTCATCTCCAGTCCTGTTCTTTGCTCCCCCCCCCTTTTTTTTTCTTTTAAAAAAATATTTACTTGAAAGGCAGTTTCAAAAACAGAGAGAGAAAGAGAGATGGAGAGAAAGAGAATCTTTCATGCTGATTCACTCCCCCAATGGCTGCAGTGGCCTGGGTGAAGCCTGCAACCCCATCTGGGTCTCCCACAGGATGGCAGGATCCTAAGCACTTGGACCATCTTCTGCTGTTTTCCCAGGCACATTAGCAGGGGGCTGGGCTGGATGCACTCAAACTGGCATTTATATGGGATGCCAGCCTTGCAGGAGGTGGCTTAACGTGCTGTGCCACAGCACAAGCCCTTGCCCCATCTTTTAATGAGCTAACCTGTCCTCTGAGCCTGGTTCAGATCCCAGCTCAGCTACTTACTGACTGTGTGACCTTGGGCAGGTTCCTAGTGTCTCTGTACCTCGGTGTCCTCACATGTAAAATACGACCTGCCTCACTGTGTTATAAGCAAGGGTAAAATGAATTAATGCCAGCCCTGTTCTGACAGCAGAGCCTGGCCTATGTCAGTGTTGGGTACATGTTGTTGCTCTTGTTGTACACAGAGTTTAATATTTGGCATTTTCCCAAGCCTAGGACTACAACAAACTCTAACACTGTGGTCACCAGAGACCCCCAAAGGCACTTTTTCTGCCTCTGGAGCCAACCTTCTGAGGCCAGATGCTGTGGTTGGGTCCGAATCACTTCACAGCCCCTGCACCTGCTTCTCCAGCCTCAGGAACGCAGGCTAGGAATGTCAGTGCCTTGGGCACAGGGCAAGAAGGAGGCCAACCTGAGGAGCCACGGTAGAGTTCAGGCCGTGGAACCCCTTCTGTACCCCAGCCCTCCCTAGAGTCAGGGGAGGGGTTGCTGGTGGCCACAGGGCCGCATTCTGTGACACAGATTGGGGGCGGAGCAGCACCAGCTGAGGCAGCTCTGGAATGTTGCTCAAATGGCCATAGTGGGGTTTCTGGGAGGGTCACACTCCACAGTCACAGGCTGCCAAGGTGGAGCTGGCCCAGCCTGGGGGAAAAAAATCTCTCAGAAGGAGGGTCTGGGCTTGGCTGTGTCCAGGGAACTGGTAGGGGAGGTGGAAAACCAGGAAGGGAAATAGCAAGGAGCAGAGAAGGGAGGGAGAGAGCGGCTGTGCTGGTTCATTCTCCCCTCGATTGTTGAAAGCCTTTCAAATGCCAACCGCATGCTGGTGAGTCCTGGGGACACAGCAGGCAGCCCCAAGGTCCCAGTCTCGGGATCTTGGAGGCAGGCAATTTGCAAAAGGCAGCTGAGGTGCACACCAAGGCAGGAGGCTGCTGGTGTTGGGGGCTGAGGTCCGGCTTCTGGGAGGGAAGGACCTACAATGGTACCTTCAAGGAGGGCGGAATTTCCACATTCTAGGGAAGGCAGCCAGAGTGGTGTCCACTACGAGTGCTTGCCGATGGTGTTGCTTTTACAGCCCCTAAACTGCTGTGGCCTCGTGAGGTCAGGTTTGATCTTGTTTGTTTGATCAGGTTGTGTGTGTCATCAGCACCCGCATGGGTGAAGTGTTGAACTATGAAAGGGAACCTACTTGTAGCCCTGGCCTTCTGGACTCATGACTGGGAAACTGGCCACAGGCAGGGGGAGGTGCACAAGAAAGAGACGGTGAGTCCCACAGGGTTGAGTCAAGCCCCTGGGTCCTGATGGGGGTCCACACTGGTTAAGGTTTAGGGAGTGGGGGTATTGGGATGGCATGGGGGAGGGAAAGGCCCTGATGTGTGGCATTCACCATGGGGCAAATATTTCCGACGTCAACTACCAAGGTAGCATTACTAAATGTGGAGTTGGTTAATTTCTGGCCATTTGTAGACTGCTTCCTGGATGCCTTATAGCTGCCTCTCACAAGGCTGTAGGAGCTGGCTCTAGCACCCCACTGGCTTTAAGTCCCCTCTGCCCCTACTTGCCCGGGCCAGGAGTCCCACAGAGCCTCTTCCTTCAAAAGCAAGTGTGATCTGTTTTGGAAAGGGGAGCTGGAGTGAAGGAGTTACCAGTTCCACTTGGTGTCGTGTAGGGCGTGCAGTCCTGGGCCCATCATTTGCTAATTTGAGGCTCTGGAGAAGCCTCAGTTTCCTTATTTGGAAAATGGGGATCATAATTGGATTCCTCCCAGGACTATGGTGAGGATTCGCTGAGCAAATTCCACATGAGTGATCTACTCACAGAAGGAGCTCATCTAATGGCTTCTGCAGATGGATGTCGCAAGCTCCTCCTCTGATTGCCTTGGTTATAACTTCTCTGAAAGGCCTTGGGAGGCGAGTCCTGGCTCCCACAGAGAGACATTATTTTACAGCCAGAGATTCTTGAAAAGTCAGAGCTGTAGCCAGCCTAGGCCAGCACCCCCTGGACAATCCTACTGCCCCAGAGACAAGTTGTGGCTCCCCTCAGACCCCTGGGATTCCTGGTGGGGGAAGCTCAGCTGACCTTGTCCTTGCTGTCCCTCTTCCTTGAAGCCCACCTCTCTGGCACCTGTGTAGTTCTCCAGATTCCCCCTCATCTGTCACTGCAGCACTTCCCCAGGGTTGCTTTGCTACTCGCTAATTCATACTAAAATGTGAATGACTGACAGTTCATTCACTCCTCTCAAAAGGGTTGGTGAAGAAGCCAGATGGTTCTAGGCAACAAAGAAAAGTAAAAAACAAAAAAGAAGTGGGGAGACAATAGGGCTGGGCAAGGTCAACAGGGATTGAGGGCAGTCAGGGACGTGGGGTTCAGTGACACAGCACAGTCACTGACTGCTTCCACAATTCGTGTTCCTTCTTTGAGTTTTCCCACCTGTAAGTTGAAGGAGGTGCATAGTGCACTCTTAACACTCTCCACCTGAGGTTCTGGGGCATAAAGGTTTGCAGGAAGTGTATCAGTTTCCCACGATAGCTGTCACAAATGACCACAGATGTCGTGGTGTTAGACAACACAGATTTACAGTCACTGCTCTGGAGGTTGTCAGTCAGTCAGTAGGGCTGTGCTCCTTCCAGAGGCTCAGTGGAGAATCCCCTCCTTGCCTCTCCCAGGTCTAGAGACCGCCTGTGCCCAGTGCCTCAGAGCACCCCACCCTCTGCTCCATCATCTCATCTCCCGCCCTCCTCGTATTAGGACCCTTGTGAGTACGCTGTGTCCCCCTGGATAATCGCCGCCTCTCAGAATCCTCAGTTCAGTCATACCTCCAAAGTCCCTTTGGCTCTGTAAGGTAACCTGTTCCCAAGGCTTGGAAATTAGGACTTAGACATCTCTGGGGACTCAGTATTCTGCAACCTAGGGGGCTGCATTCCACAAGGAGGCTCAATAAAACCTTGGTGCATGATTAGTGATGTTGGGCATTTCTTCATGTCCTTCTTGGCCATTTGTATGTCTTATTTTGAGACATGTCTGTTCAGATCATTTGCCCATTTTCTAATTGAGTTATTGACTTATTTGAGTTCCTTATGTAACCTGGACATTAATCCCTTGTTGGATATATGAGCATTAATCCCTTTTTGGATGGTTGGACATAAATCCTTTGTTGGCCCATGCCTTCCTATGTGACCCTGGAAAAGTTGCTTTTCTCCTAGATTCAGTGGGCCTGGCAGTTCCTTCTGGGTTGGCTTTACAGGACTACCACAGTGGATATGAAAGTCAAGCGTAAGGTGTGTGTGTGTGTGTGGGGGTGCTGGTTGCTCTGTCATTGTAGTTGGTGAAAGTGATGGGAGGGCATGGTTGCTGCAAAAGTGAAAGGGCCTGGAAAGATTACCAGGGTGAAAGATCAGGGGCTGGAGGACCCAAATAAGAAAGGGACAGAGTGTTCCAAGGGGAGGGAGATCATCAAAGGTAGCCTGGACCAGCCAGGGGCTTGCTGACCTTGATCCCTGGCTTTGATGTAAACATTCATCAGATTCAGTTGTTTGCTAAAGCAAAAGTCAGGGACTTTGAGAAATTGAATCAAGATCAAAGCCAGTGCTGACAGCTCTGGAGAGCTGTGTTTAGTTACTGGCCCCCTGACTAATAAGCTCCAATTAGCCCACATGCAGAAGCTCATGGGCTTCCAACATCAGCCATGTGCTGGGGGTGTCCAGGGAGGGTCAGGGCCAGGAGATTCCAGATGCACATGAGAGAAAAGGCATACCAGCAATGGGAGGCACTGGGCGAAGCTTCTGAGGCTAATCCGAAGCAGACAAAAAATCAGGTCCTAGGAAAAAGACACCAGGCTGGGCTTTTGGGGTGACTACAGTGTGTGCATGTGATTTCCCAAAGGTCTGATCCAGTTGCCATTTGACAGGAGCCAAGGGTGGGATAGAGGCTCACAAAGTTGGAAGCTTCCAGGGCCCTCTCCGGAGAGGCTCTGCCTCAGCAGCCTGGGATATTTCCATCAGCTGAGAGGTCACAGCCTCAGGGGTGCCAGCAGGGTCAGATGGATGCCTCCCCGTTCACCAGAACTTTCAAAATTCTACTGAGTCAATATTTCTTTCCAAAAACAAGAACAAACTTCTACCAGGAAAGACTGGGGAAAATGTTAACTAGAGTAATGGAGAAAGCTAATATCCTTACTAGATAAGATCTCTTATAAAATGAGAACCTCACCCATTAAAACAATAAAATGTAAATATAAGAAATGCAAATTGGCACTGAATATGGTAAAAAAAAAAAGTTCAATCTTGCTTGAATCAAAGAATAAAAATTAAAATGTGAAAGTACTTGGAGGTGTTGATGTGCATTTCTCAGTTTATGGCCCGTTATTATCAGCAGACCCCTCTTTGGTGGTTCTGCTTGGGCCATGTGTTTCTTTTTATCCCCTCTTGTTTCTTCACCAACGCCCCTTCCCTATTAAATCTAATGCGTTGGATATGAATTCCCCCCACCTCCTCTCTCCCCTGTCCTTCTAGAACACGATAGAATTGAACATAGTTGCTAATTCATGATAGATTCTTATTCATGTGAGGCTTTCTTCCAAAAATAACTTTTATTCAACAAGTGAGAAAACTAAATATCCATATATGGAAGAATGAAACTAGACCTCTGTACAAAAATTAACTCAAAATGGATTAAAGACTTAAATGCAACACCAGAAACTATGGAACCACTAGAAGAAAATGTAAAGAAAATGCCTCAGTACACTGGTCTGGGCATAGATTTTTTTGGGTAATGTCTCAGAAGCATAGACAACCAAAGCAAAACTAGATTAAAAAAAAACTGATATTAGACCAAAACGCTTCTTCACAACAAAGAAGGTGGAATGAAAAAAACCTGCAGAGTGGAAGAAAATATTTTCAAGCCATCTATCAAACAAGAGATCCAAATTGTATAAGGAACTCAATAAGTCAGTAATGAAAATCCAGATAATCCAATTAGAAAATGGGCAAATGGTTTCAACAGACATTTCTCAAAATAAGACATGCAAATGGCCACCAAAGACATGAAGAGATGCCCAACATCACTAATTATCAGGGAAATGCAAATCAAAACCACAGTGATGTATACCATGGTACAATTAAAATGGCTGTGATCAAACAGTCAGAAAAACAACAAATGCTGGCGAGGATGTTCAGAAAGGGAAGCTCTCACAGTTTTGGTGGAAATGTAAAGTAGTACAACTGTAATTGAAAACATCATGGAAGCTTCTCAAAAAACTATCACTGGAACCAGCATATGATCCAACAATCCAACTATTGGGTATATATCCAAAGGAAATGAAATCATTGTATCAAAGAGATACCTGTACACCCATATTTATTGCAGCAGTATTCACAGTAGCTAAGTTAAGAATCAACCTAGATGTCCACAAATGGATGAATGGATTAAGGAAATGTAGTATGTATACAGTGGAATATTGTTCAGCCACAAAAATACAGGACATATTGTCATTTGCAGCAACACAGATGAGCCTGGAGGACCTTATTGAATGAAAAAGCCAGACAAATACTACACACTCTCACTTAAATGTGGAAGCTAGTTGATCTCAGAAGCAGAGAACAGAACTGTGGTTATCAGAAGCTGGGAAGGGTAGAGGGGAGGAGGAAATAGGAAGATGTTAGTTTAGTTAGTACAGAATTATAGTTAGGAGAAATGAGTTCTAGGGCTATATAGCACAATCGAGTGATTATAGTGAACAATAATTTATTATACATTTCAAAATAATTAGAATTTTGAATGTTCTCATCATAAAGAAATGATAAATGTTTGAGGTAATGGATATGCTAATTACCCTGATGTTATCTTAGTATATACATGTATCAAAATATCAGTCTGGACCCCATAAGACATGTACCACTATGTATCAATTAAAAATGAGATTTTCATATATTTTTAAAAAGATTTTATTTATTTATTTGAGAGGTAGAGTTACAGACAGTGAGAGGAAGAGAGAGATCTTCCTTCTGTTGGTTCACTCCCCAAATGGCCACAACAGCCAGGGCTGTGCCAATCTGGAGCCAGGAGCCAGGAGCTTCTGCCCAGTCTCCCACGTGGGTATGGGGCTAGTGCTTTCCCAGGCCATAGCAGAGAGCTGTATTGGAAGTGGAGCAGCTGGGACTAGAACCGGCGCCCAGATGGGATGCCAGCACAGCAGGTGGAGGATTAACCTACTGCGCCACAGCGCCAGCCCCGAGATTTTCATATTAAGTGTGTAACTGATCATATAGATAGGATTAAGTGTCAAAGGGATCACATAAGTAAGACCAACTCTCTGGTAATGGCAATAGATAGAATTAAAAAGGAGAGAATGATCCAACATGGGAAGCAGGCCACACAGCAGACTCATAGAATGACAAACGCCCTAAACAACACTCTGACCTCAGAATCAGCTCTTAAGGCATTTGGATCTGACTGAAAAGCCAATGAGAGCATTTCAGACATGGAAAGCCAAGACATGGTGGCAAAAAATGTCCTACATGAAGGATCTCTATGAATGAGATCCCAGTGGAAAGGGGCCATCAAAGAAGGAGGTACTTTTCTCTGAAGGGAGGAGAGAACTTCTACTTTGCTTATCCCTATCTAAATATTGACGGAGTTTGTGAACTCAGAAGGCTTTCATAGCCATGGAAGCTCATGACAAGAGCCTCGGGTGATCACTGACATCATAAATAAGAGAGTCAATTGTTAAATCAACAACAGGAGTCAGTGTGCACTTGCTCCCCATGTAGGACCTCTGTCCTTAATGAGTTGTACTATGAGAATTAATGGTAAAAACTAGTCTTCAAACAGTACTTTATACTTTGTGTGTCTGTGTGGGCGCAAACTGTTGAAATCTTTACTTAGTATAGTTTGGTCTTCTGTATATAAAATAATTAAAAATAAATCTTAATGAAGAATGGGATGAGAGAGGGAGTAGGAGGTGGGACAGGAGTGGGGGTGGGAGGACAGGTATGGTGGGGGGGGGGAGAACTGCTATATTCCTAAAGCTGTACCTATGAACTTTGTATTCATTAAATAAAAGCTTTCTTAAAAAAAAAAAAAAAACTATAGCTGCAAAATCTGCCACTTACAATATGCAAAAAAAAAAAAAAAAAGATTTTTGGTAATCCATTAAAATTCTGGGAAGCCGTTTCCTCAGTGGCGACTTGACCATGGGCATGACTTGTCCCGTCCCCTGACTCTGGCTTCTCCTGCCCAGGCAACTGCCATCTTAAATCTGGTGTCTGTCTTTCCCTGCCTTCCCTTTCATCTCTCTGTCCTCCGAAGTCTGTTTTTCCATTTTATTTGTCTTGGTTTTAGCAAGAAAGTATTGTATATATATTTTATGGGATATGGAGATAAAGTGGGCAGATTCCAGAGCAGAGACTCCCAGGGTGCAGGCAAGAAGTCAGGAAGGAATCTGAAATGTTGCCCTCGTTTCAGTCTGAGGTGGCCAAGTAGATGGTGGTGTTCAGGCAAGAAGAAGAGGCTGATGGGGAGACACTAGACCTGTTCGGGGCAAAACAGTGATGGAAGCTAACACCCCTTGGGTGCTGATTGTGTTCTAGGGCCCCCCAAGTAGACCTGTGAATATCACAAGGATGCCGTGGTGGGAGTGGGTGGGGGGGTGGATGGGGATAGGTGTTCTGCTTCTCATTTTAAAGATGGGCTGGAAAAGGCTGAGGTCTGGGAAGGGTAAGTAGGCTCTGAGTCCACCAGAAGGCTAGGTCCCACTTTTCTGCTATAAACAGAAATATTAAAAATAAAAATATAAAACTAAATTATAAATAAAATATTTTAAAGCCCTCAAGAATGAGGGAAATCCCCTGGGGACAGAAGTAAAGAGAACTCAAAGGCAGAGTGGACTTACTAAACATTTACAGGTGAAACAGGACTCAGTGAGGCTGCATTCTCAATTAAAAAAAAAAAAAGAAAACATTCTAACTATATGTGATGCAAGGAAGAAGTATAAACCACACATAAGGAAGAGTCAGAAAACCCAATAACTAGGTGGCCTGGTATCCCGAAATAATAAAGCAGAATCTGAAAGGCATTAGAAGTCTGTTTTAAATGATGAGAGAGAAGAATAAAGTGAAAGAGCTGAAAGTAGCTGAGAACATCTGAAGGCCGAGTCACTTGCCATGGGCGACACAGCTGGGAAGTGGCAGAGCCAGGCTTGCATTTCTGAGTCAACTGGAAGGGTCTCCCGGACATCGAGGGCGGTCGAGAATGTAAGATTTGACCATATTTTTCCTCTGACACCCCTGCAGAAATTCAGGACCGGGTGCATCTTCCCAGCATGGCCACCACTGCCTCCTCTCTGCCACTCACCATGGAGGGTGCTGGCCCTGAGAACAGCAGCTCCTTCTACGACTACGACTACCTGGATGACATGACCTTCATGCTCTGCAGGAAGGACGCTGTGCTGTCCTTTGGCAAGGTCTTCCTGCCCGTCTTCTACAGCCTGCTCTTCGTGCTGGGGCTGGGCGGAAACCTGCTGCTTCTCATGGTCTTGCTGCGTCACGTGCCTCGCAGGCGCATGACCGAGATCTATCTGCTGAACCTGGCCATCTCGAATCTCCTGTTTGTGGTGACACTGCCCTTCTGGGCCATCTCTGTGGCCTGGCATTGGGTCTTTGGGAGTTTCTTGTGCAAAATGATGAGCACTCTCTATACCATCAACTTCTACAGTGGCATCTTTTTCATCAGCTGCATGAGCCTGGACAAGTACCTGGAGATCGTCCATGCTCAGCCCCACCACAGGCTGAGGACCCGGACCTCAAGCCTGCTCCTTGCTGCCCTGGTGTGGACCGTGGCTGTGGCCATCTCCATCCCTGACATGGTCTTTGTACAGATCAATGAAAACCCCAAGGGCGTGTGGAACTGCTACGCAGAGTTCGGCGGCCACGGGGCCATTTGGAAGCTCTTCCTCCGCTTCCAGCAGAACCTCGTGGGGTTCCTCCTCCCACTGATCGCCATGATCTTCTTCTATTCCCGCATCGGCTGTGTGCTGGTCAGGCTGAGGCCCCCGGGCCGGGGCCGGGCACTGAGGATAGCTGCAGCGCTCGTGGTAGCCTTCTTCGTGTTCTGGTTCCCGTACAACCTCACCTTGTTTCTGCACTCGCTGATGGACCTGCAAGTCTTTGGGGACTGCCAGGTCAGCCAGCACCTGGACTATGCACTGCAGGTGACAGAGAGCATCGCCTTCCTCCACTGCTGCTTTACCCCTGTCCTCTATGCCTTCTCCAGTCGCCACTTCCGCCAATACCTGAAGACCTTCCTGGCTACTGTGCTGGGACGGCACCTGGCACCGGGCACTGCCCAGGCTTCGCTGTCCAACTGTTCTGAGAGCAGCAGGGTCACCACCCATGAAGAAATGACTGGCATGAGTGACCTTGGGAAGAGGCAGGCTGAGAGCTCCCCCTAACAAGGAGCGTCGTGGGGAGTAATTAAGGCTGAGTGGCTATGCCACAGTCTGGTGAGAGCAGGTGGTACCCAGCGACCATATCGTAAACCCAGGGCTTGGCTATCAGTTCTCAGCCATCAGCAACATTGCTCCCTTCTGCCTTTATCCTCTCCTTCCCCAGTCTCCACGCTCACTTCCCTGAACTGCTGTAACACTATCCCAGCTGACCTGGGTGCTCCCTTTTGTTTGCTCTCCTGCTGCACCCAGCAGCCAGAATGGCCACGGCACCCTGGGCATTCACTCCCACCTTCTGTTTTGCCCCTGCCTTGACCCTTCCAGGCTGAAGCAATCTGCTCCCCACCTGGACAAGCTGGCTGGCCTCCCCTGCTGTCTCCCAAACCTTCCAGGCACACCCCTGGGGGGATTCCAGCTGTGCCCTCTTCCTGGACACCCAGGTGTCCACGTGGCTCACTCCCTCTCCGCCTCAGGTCTTGGATCAAAGGTCACCTTCTCAATCAGCTCTCCCCCGTCACCCTACCCAACAACACCTGTCCACTATGATGCTCCTGATCTCCCTTCCTGTGCTTCACTGTAAATTTTTCAACAGTGCTGATGGCTTCCTAACCTGCCCTGTGTTCCGCCTGTTTGTTGTGCTTAGTGTTACCAACTCAAGCTCCACTGTCAAAAGAGAGCTCCCCAGGGCAAGGATCTTGCTGTGCGGCTGGCTCACTGCGACATCCAGGCCCCTAACATTGGACCTGCGTGGTATGGAGAAGGTTTTCAGAATGTGCTTATGGAGTGTGTGGGTGGAAGAGGGAACACACTTTTGTTAGTTAGTTTTTCATTTTTACAATGAAACACCTTAGAAAACTAAGTCTATAAAGAGAAAGAAGCTTACTTAGCTCACAATTTGGAAGTTCAAGTTCAAGATCGGGCTTTGGCCTCTGATGCAGGCAGTGATGATGGGACGTGGAGGGCAAGCAGACGAAAGACCACATGGTGAAACAAGAAGCAGATGAGAGGCTGGGCCCCACTCAGGTCCTATAACCAACTTTCTTGCAAGAAATGCCTTACAGAGGCATATCCCCAGTGACCTAAGGACCTCCTGCTAAGCCCACTTTCTAGACACCGTCAATGGATTAAGTTTCTGCCTTTGTACCATCAGCTTAACACTCTGGAGTTTAAATGTCTGCATGGATTGGGAGTCAACTCACAAAGAAACCATAGCAACTTGCCTTGACTGCTGGGGAAGAGGAGCCCGAGGCTTTCCAGCCACCAGGCTGCCACCTTTCCTGCAACTCAGCTACAGTAATGGCCAAAGGAGCTTCTACACAGCCTTGATAGTGACTGCAGAGTCTGACCGTCAGCAGGGAACAGTCCAGGAATGCATACAATCTGCAGGAGGAAGGTGAACACATTGACCTGGGTCTGTTCCAGGAGCCTGAGGCCAGCACAGTCAAGTCCAAAATCTTTGACATCAAGGCTAGAGCTTTGCAAATAGGATCCTAGACCTCTTCCTAGCCTTACACTCCTCTGCTCCCTTTTCATCTCCTGGACACCAGGCACCCCTTGCTGTTTTTGCTTGTTCCTACTTCTATACTTTTGTTCTTTCCAGTTCCCTCATGTAATTAGTATCATTTATAGCCAGGAATCCCCTCACCTTTCTCCTGGAACCAAATCGCACCTGCTTGGGAAAATCACTCCTGGGTCCTACTGCCCAGTGCTTTGGGTGTAAGTCTGGTGGAACACGGAGTTCAGGCCAGTCACAGCCTTAATATTTCCCTGGCCACAGTGATTCATGTGGGGATGGCATGTGAGCCAGTGCACTGCCATGTGACTAGAGCACGCTAGAAAAGAGGCATGCAAGTGAGGCTGGGAGGAGCTGGGGCCAGGAGCCTCTCTTTCATAAGCTGAACTTCAGAAGCTGAAGGATGTAGCACAAGTCACTGGGGCCCGTGCTGGAGCCTCAGAATCAAGGCATGGCTGAAGCTCCACCCGATCCTGGATTTGACAGTCATGTGAACCAATAAACTCTCAGTGTGTGGTCATGTTTTGTTATTTGCAACCTAAAGCTTCCTGAATGTTATACTCACTCTGGGTGTTTTTCTCTTCATGTCTCCAATGGTTGGCATCCTCCTTGCCTACTCCACCACTTTTCTCAAGGACCCCCAGGGCGCATCTCTCTTTCCTGAGCTCCTAAAGCACTCATGTTTTGCCTACTTCATGGAACCACAGCTAGCATGACCTGCTCGTGCCTTGCCGTGTCTGTCTTACACACAAAGACAGAGCCTGGCACATGGGAAAGGACATTGTATGTGGGTGGAGTAGGGGGTGGAAGCACAGCTGGCTGGGTGAAGGTGAGCCCCAGGAGAGCAGGGGCGTGGCTTTGTATAGAATCTGTGTCTCCTATGTTTTCACCAGTGCTTAGAACGTAGTGACTGCTCACTAAGTGTTTTTTTTTTTGAATGAATGACTCATAAAGAATGGAGCAGGTGGTCAGTGTTCTGCCTGCTCTTTCTTCTCTTCCCTGGGCTCACATGGTCTCACCATAGCACTCTTGCCACAAGCCCTGCTGTCCCTAGATGCTTTTTCCCCTCTGCGCCTTCCCCAGCCCACCTCCCTCAGCTCTGATGTGTTCGGTTTTCTCTCCCTAAGGCCCCTGAGTTCCCGTTGCCAGGAAGGACTCTCCACTCCTCAGCCCTCCTGGGAAATGAAGCCCTGGATGTGAAGGTTGTAGGCTTGTTTGAGGACATGGAGGGTGGGGTCTCTCGACTGAACTAATCAGCCTGGTTGGAAAATTAAAGTTGATGTTTATGCAGTGAGTCAAAGTGAGGATTGAAACTAGGAAACAACCAGTCAGTTGTCTGAGTTGGGTTCCAGATTTTGTATTCACAGGGCGAGGACATGCACCGAATCAGGTTTAAACAACACAGACCTAGGTGGGATTATCAATCACATTGAAAACCAAAGAATGCCTGGTAATAGCTCACAGACTTGATTATGGACTAAGGAAGTGCATTCTGCTCCCATACTCATTCACACACTGGATGTGACCAGTGTGTAGGAAGAGTCGAACAATGGGGTCATGAATGCCTCTTCTTACAGTAGTGGCAAGACAGAAAGCTCACTCTTTCCCAAGGTTTAGTAGATGTTTCCTTGGCAACGGTTGGAGTTTGTTTGAAAGGTGGTGCTACCTGGGAACCAGCTGCAAGGTGTCTTCTTTTTTTTTTTTTAAGATTTATTTATTTATTTGAAAGGCAGAGTTACACAGAGAGAGAAGAGAGGCAGAGAGAGAGAGAGAGAGAGAAAGAGGGAGAGGTTTTCTATCCGATGGTTCACTACCCAGTTGGTCACAACAGCTGGAGCTGCACCAATCCAAAGCCAGGAGCCAGGAACTTCTTCCGGGTCTCCCACGCAGGTGCAGGGGCTCAAGAAGTTGGGCCATCTTCTATTACTTTCCCAGGCCATAGCAGAGAGCTGGATCAGAAGTGGAGCAGCCAGGTCTCGAACCGGCACCCATATAGTATGCTGGTGCTTCAGGCCAGGGCATTAACCCACTGCGCCACAGTGCCAGCCCCATTGGGTGTCTTCTGCAGTCACCACTCTGCTCTTGAGTTCAGGAACTGCCATGCTGCTCACGTGCCAACCTGATGGTGAGATACAGCCCGAGCTGTGCCAACAGGATCTAGGTACCCAGCACTCATGACTTTGTGCCCCTGATGCACAGATAAGACAGGATGAGGGATGCCTATAAAGGGATACCCAGCACAGCCTGTGCCTGGTGTTGGTGGGTCTGTGTTTGCATTTATCTGGGAAGTCTGTGTGTGTTGCTGTGTGGGCTATACAGGTATGGAGGGCAAGATGTACTTGCTACTACTATACAAGTGTGTGTGGATCTGCTCTGAGTGTGTCACTCTGTCCACAAGAGGTTGGCTAGGTGCTGAGGGTTTTTGATTTGTTCCTTTATGTCCTTGTGTACCTGTGGAAAACATAGAGGAATAATAAGTAGTGCTCTGAAGCCTGTGCCCAGAGAGGAGAGAAGAGGGTGGCTGGAGGTACCTGCTGTTCCCTCTCACCGTCTTAGCTGCCAAATCCTGCAGCTCATCTGTTTCCACAGCCAGGCCAACTCAGAGCCTCCCCATCCCTGCCTGCATCCTGTCTCTGTGTTGGGCCTTGGTCCTGCCTGAACTCAGAATCCTCCTGAGGCAAAAGGTTCTGAGGCTAGGTGCGTGGCTGGATGTGATCTATATGCAAGGAGAGGCAAACAGAGAGCTGGACCCAGAGGGAACCTTTGAGCCAGGCTGCTGTCCAGCTTCAGTTCAGTCAAGTGTGCTGTGAGTGTTCCCAGCCATTACCCCTACTGCAGAAATACCTCTTTTCTTTCCCAAGTGCATTCCTGATCTTGCTTCACTATCAGCTATCCTCAGAGGGAACACATTTAGCTGGCTTTCCTCCGAGGTCATAATGAGGGAGAGTGTAAGAGGTATAAACTCTGTGATGTGGAAACAGGCACTTGGCAGGCAGAAATGCTGGGTCAGGGCAGGCAGGGACTAGATACATCCATGGGGGTCTTAGTCTTCCCAATGCACTGAGTGAGGCCTCTGCTGGGGCCGTCTCCAGCAGTCCATAGGCAGGGTGCATAAGGCCACCGGTCCCATGGCTTCTCCCCTACCCTGCTGGAAGGTGGGCATTGGACTCCGCCTGCATACTCCAGTCCTGGGGTGCTCCCTGCTTGCTGTTGTGATGATGTTGCTGTGGGATGGTACACTTTGGTCATATCGCACCTGACCCATCAAGGATTCCCTTGGTCCCAAGCATAACCTATGGGCTCTCAAGCAGATCCCTGGGGCCATGAAGTTCCTTGGAGATCCGTACATGGTCCTCTCTTTAGTTCCTGATTCAGGGAGTTCAGGCCTTCAGTCCTGCTCTCTCCTATCCACAGGCCAGGCTGCTGTTTCAGAATCCCCTGAGTTGGAGGAAGAGGAGAGGGCATTGTAAAATAGGTTTGGGAAGGCCATGGCTCCTTCCCCTGCACCCAGTGGACCAGGCATGGGGCTTAGCTGTGTGGAGGGGTCATTGATTAGTTCTGTAGGACTGGCTCCCCTACTTTCCCACCTCCTTCTCCTTCCATGCTCTCTGTTTGGCTCTTTTCCTGGGCTCCTGGCCCTGGGATGGGCTATCCTAACTTCTCCTAATCTGGCAGTCTCAATGCAGACAGCATCACTCGAGGGTGGCTAAACCTAAAGAAAGACAGGCACCACCCAGGACCACACAGCTAGCTGGAATAGACTTCTGGGCCCAGCAAAACTCCAGGCAGCACAGACAGCCTTGGGAGAAAGGAAGGGCTTGGCCAGACATGTGAGATGGAGTGGCAGAGAGAAATCTCATGGGTAGTCCTCGCTGGGGGTCCATGCTGGCTGGACCTGCCTTTTCCAGGACCTCCTCCACAGCTGCCAGAATCATTCCCCAGCCAGGACCTCACCATCTGCCAGCTGTGGCAGCAGCACCCTATTGCCCCTCTGAGTCAGACAGTGGGGATTGTCTCCATTCACAGCCAGGAAGCTGAGGCTAGGAGGCATTGGAAACGAATTGCAGTAAATTAGCCAAGACTAGAAGTCAGATTTCTAGAATTGAATCCACATTCACGGAGCTGGAGATCAAGACAGCACATTCTCGTGGACTTCAGTCTTGGGCAGGGGGCAGGAGGAGGAAACCAGGACAGAGAAACAACACCTAACAGATGTGCCGTGATACCAGAGGTGCTGGGTCCCCAAGGGGAGTGAGGCCATTTCTGTCAGAGGTTGGGACAGGCAAAATCCAGGAAGGCTTCCAGGCATAGCTGGCACCAGGGTTGGAAGTAGAAGCAGCACCTCCACTTTAGGGATGGTTTCAATGGAGAATGTGCACAAAGTTCAACTGCACTAGCCTGGGAGATTTGGGACTAACTGACCAAAGTAAATGTCATGTTTGTGAAAGCAGTGGGGAGCCAGGAAAGTAAAAGTGACAATCAGAGGTTTTTTCTTTGTTTTTTTAAGATTTATTTATTTATTTGAAAGGCAGAGTTACAGAGAGTTAGAGGCAGAGAGACAGAAAGGTGTTCCATCTGCTGGTTCACTCCCTGAATGACCACAATGGCCAGAGCTGAACCGATCCAAAGCCAGGACCAGGAGCTTCTTCTGGGTCTCCCACATGGGTGCAGGGGCCTAAGGACTTGGGCCATCTTCTACTGCTTTCCCAGGCCATAGCAGAGAGCTAGATTGGAAGTGGAGAAGCCGGGACTCGAACTGGTGCCCATGTGGCACTGCAGGTAGCGGCTTTACCCAGCTACACCACAGCGCTGGCCCCTCAGAGATGATTTTGGACAAAGGCCTCTGGTGCCAGGGTACACAGAGCACAAGTGTAGACGGAGATACAGAGGGCAGAGGTTGCAGGGGTAAGAAGGGCAATGGGAGTGGAGAAAAGAGGACACATTTCATGGGCCTCCCAGAGGGCTGAGCTGATAGGAGAGGGGACTGAGCTGATAGGTGGATGTGTCTCTGATTGGGGGATGGAACTGTTCTGAGCAGAAAGAGATAAGAAGACCAGGAACAGGGGTGGCTCAGGGTAGCAGCTAGGGGAAAGTCGCTGAATTCTGTGTGGCCTATCAGATGTGAGACTGTCCTGGGGGCACTGGGGATGTGATGGGAGAAGGCACTGAGCTCAGCTGTGGTTGCAAAAACCACCCCCAGGCCAAGGTGCAGAGAGAGGAGAAGAGGACGTTATATAAATCAGCCTTGCTGTAGACCCGTGCTCTCCAGTACTAAGGGGCGCCTGGAAGGTGCTCACTGTAGCAAGGATAAAGTACACAGCAGGTTTTGAAAGGAGGGATGTAAAACTACTGTGTCAAAGATGTGTTAGATATCGACCACATGTCCAAAGGTGACTGTTTTGTTTGAGGTAAAATATATTATAGAAATGAATTCCTAAAAAAAAAAAAAGAATTCCTAACGGTTTCTTTTGGCTTTTTTTTTTTTTTAAATGCATTTACTAGAAAATGGAAAAAGTACCACCCAGGACTCCCTTTGGATTCCTATGAGCTAAGGAATAAAGGCTGGGGGCAAAAATAAAATGGTGTAGGAGGGTGGACCCCAGCACCTGCCCGATGCCAAGTCACAGGTACTGGTGTGTGCACTTGCAGCCCTTGGAAACAGCTGTCATCGCCCAGGCTGGGTTCCCACCAGTATGACCGCTTCCCTGGGCTTCTCCTCTTGTGGAAGAGAGGATTCTGCAGAACCCAGAGGGAGAGATGGTGTTTTAAAGAGAGAATGACCACCCAGGGGATGGCTGGGGGCCCCGACAGCCAGGAGGACAAGCAGGACAGAAGCGCGAGGAGTTGCCACAGATCCTGAGGGAGGGGGAAGGTGGTCCGTGGGGACCTGGAGCTCCTCTGGCCAGGCTCATGGCTGGCTTAGCCAAGCTCACTCCAGAGGCTTCAGGCGGTAGCGGATTTGCACATCGTGGGTGGGCTGCATGGTGCCAAAGCCCCAGCGCCGAGGGTCAACAGGTGGCACAGGTGTGTTAGGATCCACCAGTTCCAGGTCAAAGTACTGCACCATGAGCAGGACAAAGAGCTTCATCTCGCTAAGCGCAAAGAACCTCCCGGGGCAGATGGAGACGCCCGAGCCCCAGGGCATGGTGTAGTGATGGATCTTCTGGCCTGCCTTGTAGAAGTCCACTTTTCGGCTGCCATTGGGGTTGAGGAATCGATCATACTTGAAGGTGGTGGGCTCGGGGTGGATGTCAGGGTCCATGTGCACTGAGAGGTAGGGGAAGAGGCACACAATGTCCCCTTGGCGGAGCAGACACTCCTGCCCACTGGCCATCTTCAGGAGGATGTCTTTCTGTACCAACCTATAGAGCGTGGGGGCAGCCCCCAGCCGCAGCGTCTCCTCCATCACGCTGTCCAGCACCGGGATGTGTTGCAAGGCACTGAGCTGGATGGTGAAGGACTGCTTGGCTTCCAGCCTAGCCTCACCCAGCACCCGGGTGGCCTCCTCCTTCACCGCCCGCATGGCTTCCGGATGCTTCAGGAGGTATATGAGAGCCCAGAAGGAGGCCGGTCCTGTGTTCCCCTGGGAGGCCCAGAGCATCATGAAGTTGAACTTGTCCTGCATAGCTGGGGCTACCCCGTGCTCACTGAGAAATTGAAGCATGTGGCCTATCCAGTTGCTCATGCCATCCTTCTCCGGGTTGTGCTTCACAGACAGCAGCTCGTGGAAGAGCTGCTGGAGCCGGCCCACTTCTCGCCACTCCCGGGGCCCCAGCAAGGAGTAGACAAACCTGGGGAAGAGTAGGTCGAACCTGCGGAACTTGACGAATATCTCCTCTGCCTGGAGCAAGTCCTGCCTCTTGTCCCTGGTGTGACCGAACAAACTCAGGTAGCCAGCCTTGAACATGACACCGTAGCAGAAGTGAAAGAGGCCGTCCTCATGCCAGCGGCTGGCATCCGGGCTCCTGCCTTCAGGCCCCAGCATCACCAGCGACAGGCTGTCCACCATGGCTTTATTGAGATCCTCCAAGCCACGTCCCATCAGGTGCTTGGTGCTGGCCGAGTGTATCATCCGGTGGTCCCCTTCTATCGACTGGTATCCAAACACCTTCAGCACCAGGCCCTTTGCATACTCCACAAAGTCGAGTTTCCTCTGCCCATCCTTGAGGATGGGGCCGAAGGAGAGGGGGTCCATGACAAAGGTGAAGTACCGGCCGCCGAGCTGCACTGTGAACACATCCCCATGCTTGGACTGCATGTGCTTCAGGAATTCCAGCATGTTCTTCCGGAAGGTCATGGCATGGCCCAGCCAGGGTATGCTGCCCTTGTCCAGGGGAGGCTCCTGGGGTCTGCGTTGCCGAAGCAGCCCTGAAAAGTACAGCCACCCAACCATGACCATGAGCAGGGCCCCTAGCAGTTCCCAGAGCACCATGGCTATGCTCCCACGGGTTATGCTCAGGACAGGCTCTTGTTCTCTGGGTGCCCAAGTAGCTGTGCCGAGGCTTTGAAAGGTCCAGGGGGGGAAGGAGTGTCTGCCTGGAACCTGCTCTGTCACCGCAAGTTATGGTAAATAATGCCTGGGAGGCAGTGCCCAGATTGAACACGTGACCAAGCTTGGCCAAGTGTGCTTACTGCTAACCGGTTTCCCAACTGCTCCAACCTTTTCAGACTTGGTCTTGGGACCTCTCTCTAAACATGACTGGAGCTCTCTCCTCTGACCCCTGGACCTTTATTGACTCATGCATTCATTTCTCTGCCAGCTCTTTCAGTCGAAAGAGCCCTCACAAAGGTTCACATCCACCCCTTCTCATTTTAAAAAGGCTCAGCTAGGGGTGGGCATTCGGTACTGCTGCGCAGACGAGGCTTGAGATGCCGGTCTCCCTTATCAGAGTGCAGGTGTTCGAGTCCCAGTTCCACCCCCAACTCCAGCTTTCTGCTGACATGGCTCAAGCACCAGGGTCCTTGCTGCCCACTAGGAGAACCAGAATTGGATTCTGGAATCCTGGCTTCAGTCTTGCCCAGTCCTAGCTGTTTGACACATTGGAGAAGTGAATCAGCTGATGAGAGCCTTCTGTCTCTCTTCTTTTTGAATAAAAATAAGTAAATAAATAAAAATAAAAGACTCAGCTAAAGCCCCATATTGGGTTGGCTTCCCTGGTCAAGTTACTTACCCTCACTGTGCCTCCATTCCTGTATCTGTGAAATGGGGATAATTAGAGTGACTCATAGATGCCGTTGTGGAGCAAAAAAAGTTAAGACGTGGAAAGCACTTAGAACAGCGCTTGGCTCAGGTCAGCACTCCAGATGTGTCATTTTGTATCCTAAAGCCTTTTCTGGTCCTTCCGCCCTGGTCCCTGGTCCCATGCAGCCTCGTCACATCTCCTCATCGCGTCCCAAGTGCTTCTTTCCTCCAGGGTCTCAAAGATGCCTACAGAAGCAGTGGGGCTCTGTCAGAGTCAACTCTGCTCTTAGCTCTGCATACACAAGAACAAGCGAAGAACGAACGTGTGCCCTTCCACAGTGTCTTAACCCGAAGCCGAGAGGTACCCATGCCTGGGCCTTAGGCCCTCGGAGGCTGAGCCCGTGCAGGGGGTGCTGACTCCATCTGGGAGCACAGCATGAGTGAATCCAGCTGAGGGCCTGGTACAGAGAGCTCTCCAGGAACAGTCTGTGGCTCCCAGCTCTCACTTGAAGGCCCCCACCCCCACACCCCCTGCGGTGGGCAGGACCCACTGCCTTGCCGGCACACTTCTGTAACAAGAAGGCAGAATCCTTCTTGTTTGAGAACCTATAGGGACCTCAAGTGCAGGTCTAGGCTGCAGGCTTAGTGGGGACTTGGTCTGACAGTTGCCTGGTACGGGACTTTTAGGTAAGCTGGCCACTGAGTAGGAGACTTCCGTGGTGGTGGGCCAGGCCAGGCCCCTACCAGCAGGTTCAGCAAGTGCATTGTTATTTAGTTACTGTTCCAAGAGGTGCGGTTCAGAGGCAATTCAGTTTGCTAAGTAATCCTCCCATCACTCTGTAACTCCCTAAGTACCTGAAAACCAGAACTTGGGTTCCTCAGAACAGATTTCAAAATTCCCTCCTGATGGAGCAAACATTGCTTTGTGCAGTTCTGCTGTAGCAGGGAGCTGGAACTGTCCATACTCTGCCTCCAGGAAGTTCTCTCTGATTGCTCTGGGCAACCACAGCAAGTACTTAGCACCACCAGTTCTCCTCCGTCTTGCAATGGTCAGAAACTGGCTGTGGGCCCAAGCCAAGGATCTGAACTTTGTCTTCTAGTTGTTTTTTTTTTTTTCCCTCTCTCTCTCTCTCTCTCTCTCTCTCTCTCTCTCTCTCTCTCTCAAAGATTTATTTAGTTATTTGAAAGGCAGTTACACACAGAGAGAAAGAGAGGCGGCGGGGGGTGGGGGGGCTTCCAATTGGCCACAACGACCGGAGGGAGCTTCTTCCAGGTCTACCCATGCAGGTGCAGGGGCCCAAGCATTAAGCCATCTTCTACTGCTTTCCCAGGCCAGGGCAGAAAGCTGGATCGGAAGTGGGCCAGCCGGGACTCGAACTGGCGACCATATGGGATGCTGGCGCGGCAGGCAGTGGCTTTAGCCACTACGCCACAGCACCGACCCCGGCCCCTAGTTTTAATGATTGGAGCTATTCCGCATTTGTTCTCACCTTCATTCATTCACTCTCACTCATCCATTCATTCCCTCTTTCCTGGGGCAGCGCCATCTATGCATGAAACTACCAAGAGCCGGGAACGAGCTAGACATCTCGGAGTTTATGGTCTAATCAAGATATTAAAGCAGGGCCGGAGGTAGATGATTGTGCTCCAAGCTGCCAAGGAGGGCAGAGCTCTGAAGGGCCCTGGGGGGAGTCAGCAAGGACACGGCGAGCACGTGGTGGGTGGGCACGCAGCACCGAACCCCTTCCTCTCCCAGGGCCGGTCCAGCCCAGTTGTGTCCCGCCCCAGCCCAGTGGGGCCTTGAAGAGCTGCCCGGATGAGAATACTGCCTATTCCTCGACCAGAGGCTGGCCTTTCCCCTCGAAAGTGGCCGTCCCAGCGCTACCGGCTCTGGAGACCAGCGCTTCAGCGCCAGCACCTGGGCACAGCTGAAAGACCAACGACATGCAGAAGCGGCCTCCGGGCAGGCTAGAGAGGGTGCGGGCCCGGCTGCCCGAACGGGAGTGACGCACTTCCGGCCCCGCAGCCCTTCGCGACGGCGTCACTGGGCAGGCGTGGTGCCAGGGTGTGTGGTGGTGTCTGCGCGTTGTGCGCCCGGGCTCCCTCCCAGGAGAGGTGGGTGTGGGTCTCCGGCAGTGTCAGTGAGGGAATGAGGGTCGCAGGCGAGGAGGAGGGTGCTGCCCGCTGCCCTCCTACCGCCTCTGTTCCCGAGAGCGCGCCGAGCCCAGTCGCCACTTTGGCCCATGCTCATCCTTGGCTGTTTTCTTCGCCTAAGCCTGGCGGGAGCAGCGATAACCATTTTTGGGTGCCCCTGTTTTGCTCACCTCATCACACATTTCCGGTGGGCAGAGGGATGACCCCAGTGAGCCTCTGCTCCCGTCTGACGTGCGCTATTCTATATGCGGCCCAGCATTTTGGGCACCCGGGCACCGACTTGAAGATTCTGTGCGTCTGCTGTGGGTTCCCGAGTCCTGATGCGCCCGCTCTTGCTGAGATTTTTGTTTTCTCGAGGAGTTTATTTGCCCTTCCACCCTAACTGGATGATAGCGACCCACTGCGTCGTGGAGAAGGCCGGGGAGAACTGTCATCCTGCTTCTAGATCGGGTCATCTTTTACCTTAGGTTTGAGTTTATTCGTGGCAGTTTTTCCTTCCTAGCTTTCTGTGTTCCTTCTCCCCCACCCCCAACCAAGGAAGAGAGGAAAATCCTTCCGTGCAGCGGAATTCTTGACAGCCTGGCTTACAAGCTCTCTGTGCTTACCCCCATGCTGTTGTCATGTATGCCAGGTGACAGTGACGTCAGCATAGGAGTTAGAAGGCAAACCGGGTCCTTCTGTCAGTTCTTTTTTTTATTTTTTGACAGGCAGAGTGGACAGTGAGAGAGAGACAGAGAGAAAGGTCTTCCTTTGCTGTTGGTTCACCCTCCAATGGCCACCGCGGCCAGCGCGCTACTGCCGGCGCACTGCGCTGATCCGAAGGCAGGTGCTTATCCTGGTCTCCCATGGGGTGCAGGGCCCAAGCACTTGGGCCATCCTCCACTGCACTCCCTGGCCACAGCAGAGAGCTGGCCTGGAAGAGGGGCAAGCGGGACAGAATCCGGCTCCCCGACCGAGACTAGAACCCGGTGTGCCGGCGCCACAGGCGGAGGATTAGCCTAGTGAGCCGCGGCGCCAACCCCTTCTGTCAGTTCTGTCACCAACTCTTGACACGATCCAGAACATTCTCACTATTAGATGTCAAAGCAGGAGGCTGAATTTGAGGTTCTTGCCAACAGTGAGATGGTCTTATAAAGGGGTTGGGCGGCACTTTCACTGTGGGACTAAGAGAGAAGAGGGCAAAAGGATGGATCGTAACTGGAATGATCAGCTGACACTGAACTCCTAGCCTGGTCATGGTTATACATGCCGATCATCCCTCTTGCCACCAAGACTGTCACCTCATTTATTGAGCTAAGTATTAGGATAAATGCTTTCCATGCACTATGTAACTTAATCTTTGTATCAACCTGGGAATGTCAGGGAGCCCAAAGACCACCCCAAATTCAGAATTTTCCTGGGAGTTGCTTTACTCAGCATATGATTGTGGTCATGACAAAGATGGATAGCAGCTATATAGTAAGGATGCATAGCCAGATCATAAGGGAGAAAAGAGTCTAGGAATTCATGTGCAGGCTTCCGAATGCTTTCCCCTTCCCCCGAGGGCTCACACAGCTCATTCTCCTAAAAATGAAAATGCAGCAGCATGTATGCCATGTTCTGCCCAGGGAAGCCCCTTAGAGAGTCAGTACCCCAGGTTTTATTGGAAGACTGGTCATGAAGTTATCTTCTGTGCAGCACATATCAATCCAGAATTCTGTGGCCAGCATTTTGGCGCAGCAGGGTAAGCCACCACTTGCATCCCATATTGGAGTGCTGGTTTGAGTCCTAGCTAGTCTGCTTCCCATTGGCTTCCTGCTAATGCACCTATGAAGACAGCAAAATACGTGCAAGTACTTGGGTCCCTGCCTCAATGTGGAGACCATGATGGAGTTCCCAGCTCTTGACTTCTACCTGGCCCAGACCTAGCTGATGGAGCCATCTGGGTAGTGAACCGGAGAATAGAAGATTAGTTCATATTCTCTCTCTCTCTCTCCCTCTCTCCCTTTCAAATAAACAAATATTAAAATAGTCACCATCAATCATATTGTTTATACAAATAGTCAAGATATAATGAATTACTGTATTGGTTTAAGTGTTGACTGGTTCTACCCTGAGAGCCAAGTTCCCAGATACCTCCCAAAGGCCTACCTTGCAAGCAGGTGCTTTTTAGTTTTAGTCCTGCTGTGTTAATGCCTTCATGCATACAACCTACGAAGCAGTAGTACTCTTGTTTCCTGGGGAGAAAATCAAGGGTTCAAGAAGTTAATAACTTGACAGAGCTGTGCCGCTAGCAAGTGGCAGAGCCGAGATTCTAGCCAATACTGCAAGAGCTCCTCTCCATCCCTTGTGGCACCCTGCCTGTCCTGGGGTATCCCTTAAGTCCTTTGCACGTCTTGCTATTTCTTCCTGAAACGTTCTTTCCCTGTCTCTTCGCAGGACTGGTTTCTTTTGATCGCTCAGTCCTCAACTCCTTATTTCACTTTATTTTAAATGACCCTCCTTGACTATCATGTGTAAAGTAACCTCTGAAGTTTGTGGTTTCTCTGATGTGAAATAGTCTCATGCCTTTGTTCATCATTTATTAAATCTGTCTCTCTCAGTGATGTGCTTGTTGATTGGCACTCTAAGGAAAAAATAGGCTTTCACAATTTCCATGTTTTAAACAGGTTGTCCTTGTACCAAGCTACCAACCTCAGTTCACCTAATGAAGAATTGGGATGAGATGTGTGTCATCAGTTTACCTGAGGCAGCATGAGCACTGGTGCCAGAATCAGCTCCTTAAAGGTTTGTTTGCTGCTGTGTATTCAAGACCTACCTAGCACGTTGGCCTGTGCACAGTCAATGCTCTATAGATATTTGTTGAACAGAGAAGTGATTCTCTAATATCTGATTGCTGTTGTAAGTGTTCAGTCATATTCTACAGATGAGAACATCAAGGCCTGGAGATGAGAGGAACTCTCTCTTGGGCACATATTTGTTAAATATCAGAGCCAAAAATTGAATAGAACCAGTTTGTTTAAGAATGACTTCTAAGTGGGTCAGAGCATAATCAGGTAGAGTACCTGTGGGTTCTGCAGCATGTATGCAAATAGAAACATGAAGATCATGGTTTTTGCTATAGGAGAACAAGTTTTTGGGTTGCGAAAGCCAAAAGCCATGTGATTTGGTAACCAAAACTAGGCTCTCTGTAAATCCAGGAGTTACAGGTTTTATAGGGGTGCCTTTTAGGGAATTATAGATAGTCTCTATATCATTTTGGGGAAGAGTTATGCATATTCAATAGGGATAGATATGCATGCCCACAAAATCATATATATTACCACAGTCCCATGTCTGGTTGGAGATGGAAATACAAGCATTATAATGAAGGTGGGTTGAGATTTCTGTGTCAAGATGTGAAGTGGAAGGCAGAACTGTGGCTTGTATGCAGACTTGTTAAACTGGCCACAGCTGGATTGAGACTTGGAGTTTCTTGGTAAGAGGTATATTAGTCACTGAGTCTCCATCCAGTTACAGCTGGTATCAATCTGCAAGAGCAGCTAGTTATTCTCAACTGCGCTTGTATCAGGGTTGGATTATTTCCCTAATGGTGGTGGTGGTGGTGGTGGTGGTGGTGGTGGTAGTGGTCTGGCTGTTAAGAGGAACCTAAAATAGGAGAAATGGGGCGAGGGAAACAGTTGTAGTATACAGTTCCACAGTCCACTTCAAAGAATCAGTTATTGCAAGGTTGCCACTTGCAAGGTTTTTATGTTAGCCACTATAGGGGACACAAAGATGGATTTAAAAATTATCCTGCAAGGAGATCACAAGCTATTGGGAAAAATGAAGTTGGTATTTATCTATGCAATGCACAGTAGTAAAAACAGTCCATCAAGTGCCAGTGGATTCTCACATTTGGGTCAAATCCAGTTGGAGGAAAGGGAACAGGGTCAGGAAGGAGCTTATGGAAAATGAATCATTTGAGTTGGGCTAGTAAGGATATATGTGAATGGAAAGATTTATTTATTCAAAAAGCAGAGTGACAGAGGGAGAGACCGAGAGAGAGAGATGCCTTCCATCCACTGGTTCACTCCCTAAGTGCCTGCAAGATAAGATAGTTCAGGCAAAGGGAAGAGAAAGGCACCCAAAGAGCAGGTGAGAAATGCTTCAAGGAAAGAGTCCTGTTTGTCTGATATATTGATGCAGAAACAACTCAGGCAAATTCCAGGTCTAGAACTCTGAAGGATGCGCAATCTGGGAAACCCAGCTTCAATTCACTCTCACACCAAGTCCTCATGAAAACATTGGGGCTTTGAGTGCTTATTTAATATTCTAAAGGAGGTAGCCGTCTAGAGATGGTGTCCAGAGCTTGGGGTGTGCAGGACTATGCAAATTCCTGCTACCCTGAATAGCAAGAACTTTGCAAAGTACTTGGCTGGAGTACTTTGGCTAGAGTACTCAGTGCAGTTAGGCAGTGTCTTTGGCAGTAAGGTACCTTTTTGGGGATTTTTAAGGTCAAGGAAACTTGACTGTCCATGCAGAGGTTGGATTTGTATCCTCTGCCTGTGTGTGGTGCACGTTTCTGTCAGTTTCTATCATCCTTTTGATAGCTGTGTGATGGTATCTGGTGAAACAGCTGGGAAGATGGATTGGTGCCTGCTCCGAGTGTCCTCAGTTCTCCTGAGTAATGGATCTCATTTGACAGGCAGTGGAGAAGTACTGATTTTTGAGGAGGGGAGGGAAAAGTTTAGGAATGCTAATCTAGCAGCAATATTTTATATACGAGATTAGGAAAAAATGGGATTCTAAAAAGGGGGACTTATGAAAAGTTGATGGATATAAGAAAAGCTAAAGGTAGAAGGAAAGGGGCTAAGCCTTGCTCCCCACTCCCCACAAAAAAGGGGAAAGGCCCTGGGAGATACATATTACCCGGAACTGAAGATGAACAGAAGGCATCTGGGCATAATAATTTTAGGGACATGTTGGAAGGCTCGTTCTAGGGTGATGTCAGAGAAGTTGGTGGATCAACCAGGTGCCAAAATTATTTGCTGTTGTTTCATGCCCACTAAGGCAATTTTCAGAGCATTTAAAGGCCCTGCACCCAAGATTGTTTGGTTCTGTTTTTACATTCATAAAAAGCTGTGTATGTGTGAGGACTTAAAAAACCACCATGCCCAGGGGAAGACACAGATTCAGAAAAGACCTCAGAAGATCTTAAACTTTTACCTCAGGCTGATCCTGGCACAGAGACACTGTAAGCAATGTAAAATAATCACAGTGTGGGAGAAGGGGGAGAAAATGGTTCCAGAGTTACCACAACATGAAACTGAACTATCCAGTTTTAACAATAACAAAATAGTCACAAACAAACAAAACACACACACACACACACACACACACAGGAAGCTATAACCCATTGAAAGGAACAAAATAAGTCAACAAAGCATACTTGAGGAAACCCCAACATTGATTTTACTAGGCAAAGGCTTAATTTTTTTTTAAGATTTATATATTTGAAAGGCAGAGGAGGAGAGAGAGAGGGAGGGAGATATTTTCCATCCACTTGTTCACTCTATAGATGCCATCTATATGGGTACCATTTCGAGTCTCGGCTGTTCCATTTCTGACCCAGCTCCCTTCTAATGCACCTTGTAAGGCAGCAGGGTCCCTTCATTCATGTGTGAATGTAGATGGAGTTTCAGGCTCCTGGCTTTGATTGTTGGGGCCATTTGGTGAGTGAACCAGCAGATGAGAAATCTCTCTCTGTCTCTCCCATCCACCCATAACTGCCTTTCAAATAAATAGATTAATTAATTACTTAATTAAAAGATGTAGTGGGCCAGCACCACGGCTCAATAGGCTAATCCTCCGCCTTGTGGCACCGGCACACCAGGTTCTAGTCCTGGTCGGGGCACCGATTCTGTCCCGGTTGCACCTCTTCCAGGCCAGCTCTCTGCTGTGGCCCAGGAGTGCAGTGGTGGATGGCCCAAGCAAGTGCTTGGGCCCTGCACCCCATGGGAGACCAGGATAAGCAACTGGCTCCTGCCATGGGATCAGCACGGTGCGCCGGCCAAGGTGGCCATTGGAGGGTGAACCAACAGCGAAAAGGAAGACTTTTCTCTCTGTCTCTCTCTCTCTCTCTCACTGTCCACTCTGCCTGTCAAAAAAATAAAAATGATGTAGTGTAAATATACAATGGGATATTATTTAGCCTTAAAAATGGAGGGAATTGGGATGCTTGCTATAACATGGATGAACCTTGAAGGTATACGGTGTGCGGTGTGAAATCAGTAAGCCAAACAAACAAGGACCAAAGACCTCAATAGACATTTTTCAAAAGAGGAAGTCCAAATGGCCAACAGATATATGAAAAAATGTTCAGGATCACTAGAAATCAGGGAAATGCAAATCAAAACCACAATGAGGTTTCACCCTGGTTAGAATGGCTCACATACAGAAATCTACCAACAACAGATGCTGGTGAGGATGTGGGGAAAAAGGGACACTAACCCACTGTTGTTGAGAATGCAAACTGGTAAAACCATTATGGAAGTCAGTTTGGAGATTCCTCAGAAATCTGAATATAACCCTACCATATAACCCAGCCATCCCACTCCTTGGAATTTACCCAGAGGAAATTTAATTGGCAAATAAAAGAGCAGTCTGCACCTCAATGTTTATTGCAGCTCAATTCACAATAGCTAAGACCTGGAATCAACCTAAATGCCCATCAACAGAAGACTGGATAAAGAAATTATGGGATATGTATTCCATGGAATATATACAGCAGTAAAAAAAATGAAATCTGGTCATTTGCAACAAAGTGGAGGAATCTGGAAAACATCATGTTGAGGGAAATAAGCCAGTCCCAAAGGGACAAATATCATATGTTCTCCCTGATCGGTGACAACTAACTGTGTACCTAAAAGGAAACCTGTTGAAATGAAATGGACACTATGAAAAACAATGACTTGATCAGCCCTTTTATCCTGACTGTTGAGGAACAACTTACTACTTTATTCCTTTTAGTATTTTTTTGGTTCTAGTTGATACCATTGGTTGAACTCTTTAATTAACACAGTTGTTCTTAGGTGTTTAAATTTAACTGAAAAGTAGTCCCTGTTAAATATAAGAGTGGGAATAAGAGAGGGAGGAGATGTACAGTTCCGCACATGCTCAATCGGACTGATCCCTAATGGTAGAGTTAGAAACATGCCAGGGGATTCCAATTCAATTCCATCAAGGTGGCATGTACCAAGGCCATCTCACTAGTCAAAGTGATCAGTTTCAGTTCATAATTGATCATAATGATAGGATTAAGTGTCAAAAGGATCACATAAACAAGACTAGTGTCTGCTAATACTAACTGATGGAATTAAAAAGGAGAGAATGATCCAACATGGGAAGTGGGATACACAGCAGAATCGTAGAATGGCAGATGTCCTAAACAGCACTCTGGCCTCAGAATCAGCCCTTAAGGCATTCGGATCTGGCTAAAAAGCCCATGAAACTATTTCAGGCATGGAAAGCCAAGACACTCTGGCAAAATAAATAAATAAGTAAAATGACCTAAATGAAAGATCTCTGTGAGTGAGATCCCAGCAGAAAGAACGGGCCATCAAAGAAGGAGGAGAGAACTTCTACTTTGACTATGACCTTGTCTAAATAAGATCAGAGTTGGCGAACTCAAGAGGCTTCCATAGCCTTGGCAGCTCATGACAAGAGCCTCGGGTGATTACTGACGTCATAAATAAGAGTGTCAATTGTTAAATCAACAACAGGAGTCACTGTGCACTTACTCTGTCCTTAATGTGTTGTACTATGTGAATTAATGGTATAACTAGGACTCAAATAGTACTTTATAGTTTGTGTTTCTGTGTGGGTGCAAACTGTTGAAATCTTTACTTAGTATATACTAAATTGATCTTCTTTATATAAAGATAATTGAAAATGAATCTTGATGACGAATGAGATGGGAGAGGGAGTGGGAGATGGGATGGTTGCGGGTGGGAGGGTGGTTATGGGGGGATAAGCTGCTACAATCCAAAAGTTGTACTTTGGAAATTTATATTTATTAAATAAAAGTTTTTAAAAAAAGAAATAAGCCAGTCACAAAAGGACAAATACCATATAATTCCTCTTATATGAGTTTTCTAGAATGGTCAGATCCATCAAAAACAGGAATTAGAACAGTGATTACTAAAGGCTAGGGGAGTGGGAGGATCAGGAGTATTTGATGGGTATCGTTTCAGTTTTCAAAAATCAGGTTGCCATGGACAAGGACATTACATATTAATAAAATGTTCAATACAGCAAGAAAGTTAGACATAAACATTATAATCCAATAATAGACCTTTAGAACAAATAAAGCAAAATTGACAAAGGGAGAAATGGACATTTTTATAGTAATAGTTGGGGACTTCATTATCCCATTTCCAATAAAGGAAAAATCAATTATGTCCCGTCCCGCGGGACGTCAACTAGGGCCAAGAACCTAGAAGGAGGAATGAAGGGACAGGAGACACAAGGAAGGCAGCAAGACAAGAGTTCTGATCAAGCTGCAAAGTTTATTTTTTACACAGGGGTTTATATACTTCTTAGGGGAAGTAGTAGGGGGTGGGAAAGAGGAGCTGTTTCAGGATCTGTTCAGGGTCGAAGGTCAGGTGGCAGGACACAGTTATTACAAGCAGGCACATGTTATCTTAAGCACAGGATGTTCTTCAGTTATTGCAGAATGTTTCAGCCCTCAGGGCAAGAGGCTATGCAGGCACCTTTCCACGCCTAGAGCTATCAGGGAGGGGGAGAGTGTCCCCAACACAATTATACAAAGATTAAATAAGAAAGCACAGAATCTGAGTAATGCAACGAGACTTAATAGATATTTACAGAACATTCTATAGAGTATACATTCTTCTCAAATGTACATGGGAATTCTTCCAGAGAGACCAGATATAGTGCCACAAGGTAAATATCAATACATTTTCTTAAGATTTATTTTTATTTGTTTGAAAGAGTTACAGAGAGAGGTAGAGACAGAGACAAAGGTCTTCCATCCACTGGTTCACTCCTCAAATGGCTACAATGGCTGGAACTGAGCCAGTCTGAAACCAGGAGCCAGGAGCTTCTTCTGGGTCTCCCACATGGGTGCAGGGGCCCAAGGACTTGAACCATCCTCTGCTGCTTTCCCATCTGCATTAGCAGGAAGTGGAGCAACTGGGACTTGAACTGGCATCCATATGGGATGCCAGTGCTGCAGGCTGGGGTTTTAAACCCGCTATGCTGCAGCATTGGCCCCAGTATCAATACGCTTTAAAAGATAAATATTGTACATTGCTTCTCAAACAGAAGTGTGAAGTTCAAAACCAATAACAGAACGAAAAGAGTAAAAGGTATCCAAGTAAAAAATAAAGAGGTAAATTGCATTCTCAGGTATAGTATACCACAGAGAGAAAATTTTGAAGAATCCAAAACATCACTAGTAGAGCTAGTAAACTAATTCAGCAGAATTGCAGTGTTTGAAATCAGAATACAAAAGTCATGTTTCTGTGTACCAACAATGAACAGTCTAAAAAAGAAATTAAGAAAACAATTTCATTTACAATAGAATCTAAAGGAATCAAATGCTTTGGAATAAATCTAGCCAAGCTGTTGAAATACTTGTATGCTAAAACTACAAAACATTGTTGAAGGTAATTAAGGAAGCCTGAACTAAATGCAGAGACATCCAGTGTTCATGGATAGAAAGACTTACTAAGGTTAAGATGCCAAAGTGACCTACAGATTCATTGTGATACCTATCAAAATTCCAACAGCCTTTTTCACAGTCATAGAGAAGCTGGTTCTGACATTCATATTGAATTGCAAAGGGCCCATTTGTTTGTACTGTTATAGCACTCTTCCCACTGTTATAGCAAAATACTTTAGGCTGGATAATTTATAAATAATAGAAATGTATTGTTCTGGAAGCAGGAAATCCCGAGATCAAGGTGCCAGCAGATTTGGTATTTGGTAAGGGCCTATTCCTCATAGATGGTACCTTGTTGCTGGATCCTTATATGGCACAAAGAACTTGGAGAGCTCCCTTGACTAATCCCATTCATGACTTACTACCCCAAAGTCCTCACTTGTCTTTTTTCTTTTTAAAGATTTATTTATTTATTCAAAAGTCAGAGTTGTACAGAGAGAGAAGAGGCACAGAGAGAGAAGTCTTCCATCCACTGGTGCGCTTCCCAGTTGGCCACAACGGCCAGAGCTGCACCAATCCAAAGCCAGGACCTTCTTCTCGGTCTCCCACACGAGAGGTCAGGGCGTTAACCCATTGCATCACAGTGCTGGCCCCAGCCTCACTTGTTAATACCACTACAGTTGATATCGGAATTTGGGGTGCCATACGATATCACAATCTGCTTATTGATAATATCCCCATATTAATAAGCCCATGTGGATTCTTGCCTAATATTCAGAGAAGAATTCTGAATACCGACATAAATGAATGAGGCAGCATGGTACATTTTAAGCTTTTATTTAGTGCGAAAGATGCATAGGAGAGTGAGGGCATTAGTCCAATCTAAGGAGAAGGGAAAATGTGGAAATTAGGTTGGAATTCATACCAAGCAGAAAGCAGGCCAAAAGTCATGTGCAACAAGTGTTTTTTGAGCAGCTATCCACCACTTATCACGAGCAGCAAAGCAGAGGCAGAGAGCGATTTGGGGACACTCCTTGCCTTTTATATATTTTTCAAAGGGGAGTGGTTACATGGTCTAGTGGGCAGGTGGGCACCCAGGTGTGGTCAGGTAGAGCATGATGTCATACAGGGGCGTGGTGAATGTGTTGTCTTCCAGCTCCCAAACTCAATCAATTTGAACCCGTATGCCTACCTACCTCACAGTGGGAATTAGATTTTGACATGAAATTTGGAGGTACACATTTAGACTGTAGCATTGCCCCAGCCACCCTAATTTCACCTGTAAGATTCATTCATTCCATTCTAATAGCCCCATAAATCTTGATGCATTCCAGTATAAACTCAAAAGTCAAGGTCCAGAGTCCCATCCAAGTAAGATATGGGTGAAACCGAAAGGTGTGGTTCATCATGAGACAAATTCCATTCCAGATATAAGCCTGTGAAATCAGACAAGTTATATGCTTCCAAAGAACAGTTGTGGGACAAGCATAAGCTAAACACTTGCATTCCAAAAGGGAGAATTAGAAAATAAGAAGGGGGAGGCAGGGGTATTTGGCCAGTGGTTAAGATGCCATTTAGAATGTCTTTATCCCATATTGGAATGCCTGGGTTTGAGTCCTGGATCTGTTCCCAATTCCAGCTTCCTGCTAATGTACACTCCAGGAGGCAGCAGGTGATGGCTGAAGTCACTGGGTCTCTGCCATCCATGGAAGAATCCTGGATTGAGTTCCTATCCAGGGATCCTTTAACCAGCCCCAGATATTGCAGGCATTTGGGAGAATGAGTCAGCAGATGGGAGCTCTCTGCCTGTCTCTGTCTCTCTTTAAAAAGAAAAAAGAGGGGCTGGTGCTGTGGCACAGCGGGTTAACACCCTGGCCTGAAGCACCGGCATTCCAGTGCTGGTTTGAGACCCGGCTGCTCCATTTCCAGTCCAGCTCTCTGCTGTGGCCTTGGAAAGCAGTAGAGGATGGCCCCAGTCCTTGGGCCCCTGCACCCACATGGGAGACCCGGAAGAAGGTCCTGTCTCCTGGCTCGGATTAGCGTAGCTCCGGCCATTGCGGCCATCTAGGGAGTGAACCACTGCACGGAGGACCTCTCTCTCTGTCTCTGTCTTTGCCTCTCCTCTCTCTGTGTAACTCTGACTTTCAGATAAATAAATAAATAAATAAATCTTTAAAAAAAAGAGAGAGAGAAAAGAATGGATAACAGGTCTGAAATAAGTCCAAACTCTGACAAACAACATTAAATCTTATAGTTGGAGAATAATTGCTTTTATGTCCCACGTTGTAGGACTTGGGGTGAGCATTGGGTCTGTTACCGGTGAATGGCAGGGTTCTTGTCTTTTTGCAAGAAAGAATTCAGGTGTGAGACAGAGAATAGTGGAAAGTAAAATAGCAAGGTTTATTAGGGAAGGGACATCCATAAAAACGGATGGGCACCTCTCCAGACAGAACCTGAGAGAGTGCCCAGTCGCTCGGACTTGGGGAGAGCGGGGTTACATGGTTGAGTGGAAAGAATACACCTGGGCAGGCCAGGTGGGCAGCTCAGCATAGAGGCAGAGGACTGAGCGCGCAGTCTGGTTGAAGCTGGGGGTTTTTAAGGGGATGGGTCTTGCCTCCCCACCTCTGCTGCTCTTGGAACAAAGGACTTCTTGGATGTAAATAGAAAAACTCCTATCTGAGTTTTCCCCCTGAAGTTATCAGACAAGAGGAAGCCTGGTGGCATTGCCCCGCCTTAGAGAAGCCTTAGAGGAAAGATGGTTATCTGGTAGAAGGGGCTGGGCACATTTGAAGTGCAGATACTGGGCTGCACCTGGAAGATTATCAGGCAGAGGGGTGGGGACCCCCACCTGGCAGGTTATGAGTAGAAGGTGCAGGGCAGGATCCAAATCCTGGGATTTGACTTTGAGATGCATATGCTGGACCTAGATGTCAACTCTTTAGGCCTTTATGTCACACACGCATAAGCTCATATCTGACTTCTTACCTAACAGGTCCTCAAGGCTCCAGGTAGCCCTGTCCCCACAGCTTCACTGGGTATAGTCCATTGGGAGCTCTCATGGCTTGAAGTTTCATGCTTGTGGCTTTTCTTGGCTGGAATTGCATGCCAAGAACTCTGTCAGTCTGGGATCTTATGGGTGGTGCTGCTCCCCTGGCTACGCTAGACATTGCCTTGAGGAGGGGGCTCTCTGCAGTGGCCCTCCCCTGGTGGCACTTCTCTGCCCACATCCTGAGCTTCTGGGGCATCATTTGAAATCTAGGTTAAGGCAGCCATGCCTTAGCGCTGCACCGATCCTAAGCCAGGAGCCAGGTGCTTCTTCCTGGTCTCCCACATGGGTGCAGGGGCCCAACCACTTGGGCCATCCTCCACTGCCTTCCTGGGCCACAGCAGAGAGCTGGACTGAAAGAGGAGCAACCAGGATTAGAACCCAGTGCCAATATGGGTATTTCTTAGAGTTTGTGCCATGTAGATGATGCTGTGGTTTTTGTCTGTGCTTTCTTGGGTCTTCTTGACTGGGTCAGTCAGGGAACTGCGATGACCTTGAGTCATGTGTCATTCTCTCAAGACTAAGGCATTCTGTGCTTGTAATGTGCAGGGCAGTTGTGAAATTCTCAGAAATGCCTTTGGAGTCATTCTGCCACTGTTCTGATGAATAGTATTTGGATTCCTTCATCTCTTATTCATTTGGCCATATCATCTGATTAAGTGTGTTTCAGGAACACAAACATTCAACATTGGCCATCTAAGTGTCCTTAAATAGTATATGATCCATATCTGTTGTATGGGTGGGGGTGGCAGTGCCATACCCTGAAGAGGTGCCTGCTGCAGTCCATGCCAGCAGTATCCTCAGTGTGAAGGGAAGGAGCCTATTCACCCTGCATAGTACCGGTACCCTAGATATGTGCTCCTTCATCCTCTCTACTGTGTAACTTCGTGAGGAGCAGGCTAATCCCATTTGTCAGGCATCTGTGTTCTGCATTCATTTTTGATGTTCCAAAATTCCTTCTTTTATTATTTCCTTTCTGTTTATAGAACTTCTCTTTCCCATTGTTTTAGAGTCAGTCTGCTAGTGACAAATTCTTTTAGTATGATCTCATCTGAGAATATCTTGGTTTGCTCTTCTTTCCTGAAGGCTGTTTTAAGTGAATAGAGAATTCTGGGTTTCCATTCATTTCTGGCATCACTTGAGAAATTTTGTGCCACTTCTTTTTTTTATTAATTTTTAATTTTTTTGACAGGCAGAGTTAGAGAGACAGACAGAGAGAAAGGTCTTCCTTTTTCTGTTGGTTCACCCCCCAAGTGGCCACTACGCAGGCACATTGCGGCCGGTGCGCTGTGTGGATCTGAAGCCAGAGCCAGGAGACCAGGAGCTTTCCAGGAGACCAGGAGCTTTCTCCAGGGACAAATCTGGCACCCCGACTGGGACCAGAACCCGGGGTGCTGGTGCCACAGGTGGAGGATTAGCCTATTGAGCCACGGTGCCAGCCCGTGCCACTTCTGTATTTGGGTACATCTTTGACACTGAGCTAGGCATTTGACGGCTGTGCCTTAGCCTTCCCTTCCTGCATGTGTCACCAGAGGAAAGGCCGTGGAAGCTGTGGGGTTCTTGTCTTCATGCAAGAAAGAATTCAGGCATGAGACAGAGAACAGAGTAATAAGGTTTTACTAGGGATAGGGCATCCGTCAGGACAGAAGGGACAGAGGGAGAGCACCCAGTTACTTGGACTGAGGGAGAGCGAGGTTACATGGTTGAATGGGGAGAATACACCTAGGCAGGCCGGGTGGGTGGCTCAGCAGAGAGCAGACAGCTGAGTGCACAGTCTGTTTGGACTCCCTAGGTTTGTAAGGGAGTCTCTTTACCCACTCCACCTCGCCTCCAGAACAAAGGATGGAGAGTCCTGGCGGAAGGGTTTGTTGGGTGAAAATTAGCAAATTCCTCTGCAAATTTGCTGGCCTGGGCAGAGCAGGAGGGCTTCCCTTAGGCTTTCTGAGAAGGTTTTATTGCCCCATGTTATCAGGTCAGGTAGCCCATTTGGTGCTGAGGAGAGAATTCTCCTGGGATCATTCCCTGGGGGAAGGGCTGGGAGCACCTGGGAGGTTCTCAGGGTCTGATATCAGGACTTTGAAGTGCAAGATGCTGGGCTCCTGGCGCTTCCACAGTGGGTGCTGGTCTTCAGGCCTGTCTCTCACACACATACAGGCTCGATTTCTGACTTCCTGCCTAACAGCATCAGAAACCCTGCTTCTTGCTAGCAAGCCTACAGCTTCTGCAGGCCAACAGCTTCCAAGTGGAGCATCCCTGAAGCCTTCCCTTTCCCCCATAAAGCTTTGCCACTCTTGTACCCGAGTTGAGTCTGTCAAATGCGAGTGGTGGTGGCTGACTCTCCTTTGCTATAGTGATTTCTGAAAAAATAGCCTTTGCTTGTTCTCATTTGACTGGTCTTCATTTATTTCTACAACCCTGTTCAAAAAAAATCTAATTTCCTAGCATGCTGTGTGATGTTGTTGGTGTGCCTTTTCCTGTCTTCAAGCCTTGTTTTTCTTCCACTGAAGAACTGGCTCAACATTTATTTATCCTTTCTTTGGACAGATCTTCCTTGGCACTTAAAGACGCTGGGCCCAAGAGGTGCTAAACATTGGGGCAGACGTTAGCGGTGCAAATACGAAAATGCCAGGCACGTAACCTGCCCTTTGGGAATGGAGAAAATAGTAAAAGGAGACATATTCACGAACAGATGTTGTCAAGTGAAGTACCTTATACCAGCATCCATCCACACTAGATGCAATGAGAGGAAGACAAAGGGGTGGTCTGGATTGCCAGTCACCTCCTCCCTCTATCCCAGCGGCAGCGCCGCAGGAAAGTAGGCATCCAGGGGTGACCTGGACCATTCTCCCCGCCCTCCCTGGGGCTGCAAGAGAGGACCATAGAGATGTGGCTCCCTCTAGCAGAATCAGAGTAGCGCGGCCAGAATCACACTAGCATGCAGGCAAACCCTCTGCCGCCCCATTGCCACGGTCTGGCCAGTGCCAAGCACAGGGAGCCGGGCATGGGGAGGGCTGGGCTGGTGGGGCGTGTAGGGGCACAGATCTGGGCAAGGGATGGGTTTGTTTTCCCAGCAGGATGGTGAGGGGTTAAGGGCTGAGGGTGGTGGTGGCAGATGACTCTGGGCAGGTGAGCTGGCTCTCTGAATAGTGCATGGAATTGCTGGCAGTGAGGAGGAATCTGGACTTTTTTATTAGGTTGGCAGAGGTGCAGCAGCCAAAGCCTTTTGACACAAGTGAGATGGACTGGAATCGGCCCTCCAAAGTGCGGAGATTGAGACCCCAAATGAGGCAGTGGCTGGATCTGTCGGGAATCCTGATGGGTGTGGGTTAGCACCCTTTATGTTTCTTGCAGAAGGTCACAGAGAAAGGAAAGAAGTTGCAGGAGCTGAGACTCCCAAGAGGTCCAGGAAAAGGGCACCTTGAGACTGGGACTTGGGGCGCGGGTGAAGGGGGGTGTTTCAGAGACTTCCAGGTGTGAGGGGTGCACAGGCGCAGGAAGGGTCTGTTCTGTTGAGAGCTCAGCTGCCTCCTCGGCTGGTGGTGGAGACTGGGAGGGAGGGCAGTGGAAGGGCCCCACTCAGGGGATAGTAGGTAAGAGCCGTTGAGAGTCAAGCAGGTTCTGTCTCAGGTCAGTAACTTTGGGGGGAAATTCATCTCTCTGAGCCTCAGTTCCCTCTTCTGTGAAATGGACCCAATACCCTCCTTTAGGCTGTAAACAAAGTAAAATATGGAACATACTTGGCATAGGCTCAATAAACGGTAATTGTTAAGGCTGGTGACCCCTAAAGGAAGACACATCACACAGAAAGGATGGGACCTAGAGCATGGAGGGTGGTTTTGGATATAAGGATAAAAAGAGAATACTTTTGCAGAGACTCATGAAAAAAATGAGAGGCTGTTTGCAGAAATAAAGAGGAAAAGACAGGAGAACATTGATGGCTGGCCCTTACATCTTTTTTTTTTAAAACAAGTATTATTATTTTTTAAAATTTATTTATTATTTGAAAGGCAGAGTTACATAGAGGCAGAGGCAGAGAGTGAGAGCTCTTCTGTCTGCTCGTTCACTCCCCAAATAGCTGCAATGGCCGGAGCTGGGCCATTCCAAAGCCAGGAGCCAGGAGCTTCTTCCTGTTCTCCCGTGCAGGTGCAGGAGCCCAAGCACTTGGGCCATCTTCTACTGCTTTCCCAGGCCATAGCAGAGAGCTGGATCAGAAGTGGAGCAGTTGGGGCTCAAACCAGCACCCATATGGGATGCCGGCACTGCAGGCAGTGCCTTTACCCACTATGCCACAGCGCCAGCCCCCCCCCCCTTTAGTCTTTGTGAGCAGGGGCAGATGGCAGACATCTTTTGCCAAGTGTACCCTCAGACATTTGGAAACCCAGCAGGCATGCCTGCCAGCGCTGCTTGCTGCTCTCTGCCCCTCCCTCTGGGCCTGGGTCCTGGGATTGTGCTAGCCACTTAGCACATGTTGTCTCAGGGGTCAGTAACCTTTGAGGATGTGGCGGTCTACTTTTCTGAGAATGAATGGATCAGCCCGGCCCCTGGTCAGAGGACCCTTCCAGGGACGTGATGTTGGAGAATTATGGGACTGTGGCTTCCTGGGTAAGGGTCTCCCCATTGGTCTTTGCCTCTGCCCTCCAGTGTTTCCTGGGTCTTTGTTTTTCATTAAAAAAAGAAGAAGAAGAACAAGCTCCAGGGGCTTTTAATATTCTCTACACAATGGTAGCTTCACTGTCTTGGGTTCATAATGGCCTGACTTTAATGGTTACTGGCAAGTGGGGAGTGCTGGCCTCAGCTGGGGCATTGCACAAGACTTTCTGGCCCCAGGTGAAAGCTGCCTAACCTCTTAGCTCTGTGCCATGGGCACAGTGAGAAGAGAGCAGATTCCTGGTGTCCTGTTGAGCATCAGTTCCCCACCCTTGGGTAAGGGAATCTGGCCCAACACCCATGTGGATGTCTGAACTGGAGAGCACTAGGAGAGAGAGAGAGAGAGAGAGAGAGAACAAGAAGTTCCATTCCTCAAGGAAGTGAAGTTATTCATTTGCTGACTCAGAGTGTTACTGAGTACCTCTTAGCGCTCTGTCAACTTATTGGCCTTTGTCGGCCTCCTGTCCCCTGGGTGGTCTCCTGACCTTTTCCTTGGACATCCTTTTCCTGTTCTCCCAAGTTATTTTCCTTTCCTCTTCTGCCCCTGAAGTCACAGGCCTGGGAGGAGCTCCAGGAGTACTTGGTGGGACACCACCCACTCACCTACCTGTCCCATTTCCTCCACCCTAAGCAGCATTTCCATTGCCCAAACCAGCCCTGGTTTCCCAGTTGGAGCAGGGGGAACACTCTGGTACTCAGCTCCATGGAGTTTGGATGGAGAGGGCCCAAGGGGCATCGCCCCAGGTGAGTGAGGACACCTGTGCCCATCAGCCAATCAGTTCCCTAGTCTTGATTCCTAAAATGTAATAGGTATGTGTTCTCTTAATCTCGTGTATAGGCACCAGTGGGATTCTCAGTGCAGAAGAGGCTTTAGTCTTTTACTATTTCTTCTTCATACTTTTTAAAGATTTATTTATTTATTTGAAAGTCAGAGTTACACAGAGAAGGAGAGGCAGAGAGAGAGAGAGATAGAGAGAGAGAGGTCTTCCATTCACTGGTTCACTCCCCAGTTGGCCACAACGGCCAGAGCTGCACCGATCTGAAGCCAGGCCAGGAGCTTCCTCTGGGTCTTCCCAGGGGGGTTCAGGGGCCCAAGGACTTGGGCCAACTTCCACTGCTTTCCCAGGTCATAGCAGAGAGCTGGAGCGGAAGTGGAGCAGACAGAACTTGAACCGGCACCCATATGGGATGCCGGCACTGTAGGCGGCAGCTTTACCCACTATGCCACAGTGCCAGCCCTCTTCTTCATATTTTGAAATGAGAGAGATATTTGAAAATCTTTGGGACTTATGGAATCACAACTTACCCATACCACTATTTTCTATCTTTTTTTTTTTTCTTTGACAGGCAGAGTGGACAGTGAGAGAGAGAGACAGAGAGAAAGGTCTTCCTTTGCCGTTGGTTCACCCTCCAATGGCTGCCGCGGCCGGCGCGCTGCGGCCGGCGCACCGTGCTCATCCGATGGCAGGAGCCAGGTGCTAGGTGCTTTTTCCTGGTCTCCCATGGGGTGCAGGGCCCAAGCACTTGGGCCATCCTCCACTGCACTCCCGGGCCACAGCAGAGAGCTGGCCTGGAAGAGGGGCAACCGGGACAGAATCCGGCGCCCCGACCGGGACTAGAACCTGGTGTGCCGGCGCCGCAAGGCGGAGGATTAGCCTGTTGAGCCACGGCACCGGCTATTCTTATCCCCCTAAAATTTCTAGTCATCTATGTCACCAATCTTCCCATTCAACCCGTTCTCTCCATACCATTTCTATCTTTGTTCCTTTCCTGGTGGGCTCCACTTCTTCAACTGAGCCAGGCTTATTTGTACCTTGACGCTGGCAGGATACCTATTTCTAAAGCCTGCTGGGATCTCCCATCTCGAGCAGGTGGAAGAGGCACTGGACCTGAAATTGCAGAGAGAAGGTCCAAGCCTAATTCCTGCTGGGGAGAGGGAGATGAGCAGTTTTTTCCCAGTCACATATTTTCCTCTGTCTTCCCTTTGTAAAATGTTAAAAATCCATTTTACTATTCTTAGTCCAAATAAATGATCCTCCAAAATCACTGAATTAACCAGTTAATCAAGAGGATGTATAATCCTTAGCTTCCAGGTTCCGTTATGATAACTCAGTTAATTATATTAGAGTGGGTCTTGTATTTTAGGCCCAAACAGAGCAGGTGGTCCACTCACATGACTGTCATAGTCAACCAGTATTTTAAAATAATTTTTATTTATTCATTTTATTTATTTCAAAGACAGAGAAAGAGAAAGAGAGCAAGAGAAAGAGCGAGTGCAAACTAGGTCCTTCCACTGATTTAATCTGCAAATACCACAATAGCCAGAGTTAGGTCAGGTTGAAGTCAGAAGTCAGGAACTCAATCTGGGTCTTCTACATGGATGACCACAACCTAACCACTTGAGCCACCACCTGCTGCCTCCCAGAACATTAGCAAGAAGCTGGAATTGGGAGTGGAGCTGAGACACAAACCCAGGCATTCTAATATGGGATGTGGGCATCCAAGGTGGTACCTTAACTGCTACACCAAATGCCAACCCTGGCAAATATTTTTAACACACATGCTATATTTTACTAATAATGTTAGTTGCTAGGAATCAGAAGTCCAATAATACATGGCTCTTAGCCTGGAGGAGCCCAAAGTCTAATGGGACATTATATATAAAAATATAATTACCGAAATCAATGTTGCTATAGCAGGATAGAAGATACTCTGGGAACAAAGAAGAGAGATTCTTGGCCTCGCTCTGCCTCAGGGAGTTTGGGGAAGCACTTCTCTGGTGGATCTGCTGATTTGATTGGATGAGAGGACTATACTTCCTTTGTGCTGAAAGTATGAGGAAAGTCCTTCTTGCTGCTGCTCTTTCTGTGTGACGAGCTCAGTTTCCCCAGATATACCACAAACAATTTTGTTATTTCTAATTACATCCCCTGCCCTGAGTCCTGGCCCATTCTTCACATGTTAGAAACTGGACTCAGCTACATAAAAAGAGTTCAACTTGCTAGATTCAATTCAGCTGTTTTGAGAGAGCCTACTCTGTGCTTGGTTAGCACTGAGCATCACAGTCCTTGGTGACTCTGTCTAATTCCTGCCTTTTGTTTCTAGTTGCTTTCTGCAAGTTCTGTTTTTGCTATTTTCAGATATGGCAGTGCCCCTGAGAAACAGTGGGTAGCACGTGGAAAGAAATGGGCATATTAATGCCACTTGATGACCTTACTTGCTCTGGCATGAGTAATGATGACATTTGAAGCTTTGATTTTTTCTTTCAGAGGGTGTGTTAAAGAGTAAGAGACGGGACAGGGAGTAGGAGGTGGGATGGTTTGGGAGTGGGAGGGCAGGTATGGGGGTTCTGAAGAACCACTACAATCCAAAAGTTGTACTTATGAAATTTATATTTATCAAATACAAGCTTTATATAAAAATAAAAAAAATTAGAAGAATGAAAAAGAGGACTTTATTTTGAAGGAGGAAATTTTTGAGAAGGCACAGGATCTCATGGTGCTATCAAGTGCGCCATGGTGGTACAGCTCCCAGAAATTCTGGTTTGGCAAAACCTATAAAAAGAAGAAAAGCCGCTTAGGGAGGTGGCATGGCTACCCCAATGAGGGCAATGTGGAGAACACTACCAGTGATATTATAGAAGTGATTGTCAAGGACGAGATGATCTCAAAAGAAAAGAGTTCAGAGATGTTAACAGCCATCTTGATGTACGTCAGAAAATTCTCAGTGAGCAGGTATTCTGTGTATCTGAAGAGTGTGGCAAATGTTTTGCTAGAAATGAAGATGTGAACCAACATCAGAGGACTCATAATGGAGAGAAGGTCTATGAATGTAAGGAATGTGGGATCCCATTGATTTGCACATCAGAGAATTCACAGTGAAGTGAAGCCCTACAAAGCCTTTGTTTGGAAGTCAAACCTGATTCAGCACCAGAGAATTCACACTGGAGAGAAACCCTTCATTTCTCTCTCTCTCTCTCTTTCTCTCTTTCTTTCTTTCTTTCTTTCTTTCTTTCTTTCTTTCTTTCTTGGACAGGCAGAGTGGACAGAGAGACGGAGAGAAAGTTCTTCCTTTTCCATTGGTTCACCCCACAATGGCCACTGCCACAGAGAGATTCTGCACCACAACTGGGACAGAATCCGGCGCCCCAACTGGGACTAGAACCCTGTGTGCTGGCGCCACAGGTGGAGGATTAGCCTATTGAGCCGTGGCGCCGGCCGAAAAGCTTCATTTCTAAGGCTCACCCTATCTGACACCAAAGAATCCATTCTGGGGAAAGACTCTATAAATGTATTGGCTGTGGGAAGGCCTTCAGTCAGAACTGTCTGAATTAAGCACCAGAGGCACATGCTAGAGAGAATTCCTATAACTGTCAGACCTCTCATCTTGAACATTAGAGAATGCATGGTGGTAGTATTTATTTATAATTCTTCTCACTGGAACTTCAGAAACAAATAAGATGACCTTCCTGTTACCCAACAGGTACCGTTCACTCTAGCAAGACTTCTAATTAATTTAATTATTGGGTAATATGTTAACCACTGTGCATACATTCTTCATTTTTATAGCAAACCTCTTTCCACCCATTTCACAAATAAGAAATCTGAGATTGAAAGACATTACAAAACTCATTGTCATTCATTTTGTCAGCTTTGAATTGAGATTAGAGCCAGCCCTTTTTGATTTCAGTATCTACTCTTTTTTTTTTTTGTAAAGATTTATTTATTTATTTGAAAGTAAGAGTTACAGAGCTGAGCCCATCCAAAGCCAGGAGCCATGAGCTTATTCTGGGTCTCCCACATGGGTGCAGGGGCCCAAGGACGTGGGCCATCTTCTACTGCTTTCCCAGGCCATAGCAGAGAGCTGGATCGGAAGTGGATCAACCAGGACTTGAACCAGTGCCAATATGGGATGCTGGCACTGCAGGCGGTGGTTTTACCCACTACGATACAGCACTGGCCCCCTGGTATCTACTCTTTATTTGAATGTATACCTTTATGCCTCTATCCATTTTGAGCTTCATTCCATCATCTGAGACCCAGCTCCTTCAACTAAGCAGACCTCTTTCCTTTTTCACTTGTAATCACTGCCACCCAAGTTCTTTTTTAATTGTTTGCTGTCAAATTTTCCAACAGTCTTACAGTCTTAACTCCAGCTAAATGGTTATTAGGGACCAATACTGCATTTCTTTTTAAAGTTTTGAAATTTACTTATTTTTTGACTAAGTAGAACATGCTCATGATAAAAGAAAAATTAGTTCAAAGGCTATTCAGTGAAAAATTAGTTTCCTTGTCACTGCTATCAGAGGTAGTCACTGCTGTGGTTATGTATCTTTCTGGAGATCTTCTGTGTTTATTAATCGGCTTTTCCTAAGTCCACCTCTCTGAAACCTTATTTGATGTAGGTGACATTGCAGTTATATTGTCCACTCTAGGGCCCTCCCTTCCTCAAAAGTTGTGGCCCTCCATCAGGTTCAGAGTAACTTAGGGAATACAGCAGAGCACAGTCCATGTTATTCACTAGTGGGAGACCTGCTTGCCTTGTGTTATGAAACAACATTCTCAGGTTGGAATATAAGGCTAGGAACAAGCAAGTAAGGAAGGAAGGCAAAGAGGAAAGTAAGGAATCCTAAAGTCAACTATTTAAATCAGTAATATGTAAATGAATAGCTTTTTAAAGAAGATGCAAACAGTTAATATGAACTTCGAAGACATTCGAGATATTAAAGGTTTACAGAAGAATGCCGGCCAAACAGCTCTGCAGCACCCATTCCAGACTCTTTACCATTGGAGTCTTTTTCCTCACAGATAGTACAGTTTGCCTCACAAGCATTTAGATATCTTACTTTATAAGCTCCTGGCCAGTTAATAGAATTGTTAACTAAAGAGCAAAGGAGAGAAGCCAGGCACCTGCTTGGAACAAACTTCTGCTTCTTGAAAATTATTAACACTAGTAACTTTAGAGGTCATGATTCCTGAAACCTGAGGAGGACTCGGCCCATCGTAAGTCCAACTGGAGTGTCTTAATCCATTGCCTGTTGATATAACAATATCTGAGACTGGGTGATTCATTATAAAGGAACAAGGTTTGTTTTGATTCATGGTCCTAGAAGTCCAAGAGTGTGACCCTGTCATCTGCATCGTTTCTGGAGAGACCCAGAGGCCCTCTTGCCTGGTAGGAAAGAGGAGGTGAGTGCACGCAGAAGGAGCATGTGTGCAAGAGAAAGCCATGGAAACCAATTACTAACCCACCCTCAAGGGAATTCTACTCCTTCCTGACCCACTCACCTCTTAAAGCTTCCCACCACCTCTCAACGTGGTTACCTTGGCAGATCAACATGAGTTTTGGTGGGAACAAACCATAGCGTAGGATAACATCTAATAAGCAGTAAAATTTTTGTGGTGTACCACATGGAACCAGGAAATAGAAATGACTGTTGTCAGTAAGTGTTGTAAAAGTTGTTTATTAAGCAAATACTGAGCACCTACTTTGGGGTAAAGCTTGTGTCAAGTGCTGAGTCAACAAGTCAGAACTGCTCCCTGCCTTCCCGAAACATTTGGCTAGTGGGAGAGACCAATCAAAGCAACAATAAGTTAAAAATTATTAAAAATTTCCTGGTGCTATGGGGGGAAATGGGGGTACTGAGAGAGAATGATGGGAAGGAGGCCTATTCTGAGAAGACACAGGAAAGCTGAGACCTGAAATATGAGAAAGCTGTTTGTTTCAAGAGTGGGAAGAACAGCAGGCAGAGGGAATGGCTATGCAGAATCACGGATGTATGAAGAGCTTGCCACATCCAAGAAACCAAAAGGCTTTGCTGTGGCATAATAAGCAGGGATGTGTGTAGTACAAGTTAGGTTTGGGGAGAGAGGTGGGTCAGATCTTCACTTCTCCTAAGTGAAGAGAAATCTTTGAAGGGCATTCAATGGTGGAGTGACTCGTACTTTGAGATGATCACTCTTGACTGCTAAATAGCAAATTGTCAGTAGGGGGATAAGAGTAGAAGGAGAGATCATGTTGGAGACAGTAGTAGTTATTCAAATTGGGGATGTTGGTGGCCTGCAGAGGCTGGAGATAATGGCGATGCAGCAAGTAGGTGGATTTAAGATATTTGGGGGACCTTGTGGTGCCAGCACATGGGGTTCTAGTCCCGGTCGGGGCGCCGGATTCTGTCCCGGTTGCCCCTCTTTAAGGCCAGCTCTCTGCTGTGGCCCAGGAGTGCAGTGGAGGATGGGAGGAATTGAGGCTAGCCTTCTGATTTCCAGCTTGAGCAGCTGTATGAACAGTGATCCCAGTGACCGGAAGGAATCATGCTGCAGGGGGAGGATGCTTGGGAAGGAAGAAACCTAGAACTGTATTAAATTAACACTTTGGAAATATGCGTGATAAGTGCAAGTGAAGAATTCACATTGGCAGTTGTATACGATGGGCTGGAGCTCTGGGTCAGCCATGGCTGGAATTGCCCACTGAAGTTATCGAATAACAGAAGATATAAAGCCATGGAAGGGAAGGAAGGAAGGAGATCCTCTAGAGCTGCACTTTCCAGGATAGGAGGCACTAGCCACACATTGCAACTTCAATTACAAATTTACTTCCATTGTCATGCTTTAGCACTTAGTCTCCTTAGTGGCAGTTAGGGAGTTTATTGCATAGTGTAGAAACAGAATATTTGCATCACTGTGAAAAGTTCTACTGGACATTGCTTCTCCAGAGAGAGTAGCAAGATATGCAGACCAATTTCGAATTTAATTGTGTGCTGCCATCTTTTTCTAACAGTCTCGTGTCTCATGAGAGGTGCCAGCAAGGGATACTGAGAAAGATTAGCTAGTGGGGTTGGCAGTGGACACGTGCAGGCACCAGCTGAAATAGGGATGGATCAGGCTCGAATCAGGACTGCGAGAAGCTGGTCATTCAAACCCCAAAGTATGTATAAGCTCCTGCAGTGAGAATGATGCATATTCCGACTGAGATCAGAATCTTCAAATGGAGAGTGATAATGAAGAGTAATAAAAGCCCCCAGAAATGGAACCATAAAGAGAAGGAACCTACAGAGGAACAGCATGGGAGGTGATCAACCCTAGGAACAAAGAAAAAAAAGATGTAGCCAGGGTGGTAGAGTGACAAGAATTTTAGAAATAGTGTAATGAGAATCATGAAAACATGGCAGAAGACTGGTGTACCAGAAGGATTAGGAAATGACGTGAAATGGATGGCCTCTACCAAAGGAATCCTAACTGGCCTTTTCCTTACTAAAGGTTCTTGGATGCCCCGACCACATATTAGATTCCATAATCTGTAGTGAAGAAATTGTAACATGGAAGACCTTCCAACTTTCCAAATATCTCAGAGGCAGAAAAGGAAAAAAATTAAAACTCAGTTCTCAAGTTTTGGATATATATAAAAGGTAGAGAGAATGAGATATTTACCCATAAGTTGCAACCTACAGTGTATTAAAGGATTGCTAATGGTGAAATGTTGCCTTTGAAGTTGTATACAATAGGATTAAAAGTGAGAAAGTATGGAAATAGTATGTAGGTCATGTACTGAAAAGTAGCTGGGCTCCCCAGAATTTCTTAGGAGGAATTCATAATTAAATTTCTGCTGTGTGGCATCCTGGAGCCAGCTATAGAGCTGCCTGTTTGAGAAGCAATGCACTGGCGATTAGTGCCTGCAATTCTGAGCATCTGTCTGTTGGCTTTCAGGTAGGGTTTTGTAATGACCGTCTTTACTTGGTTTCCAGCAGCCACTCCCCAGGCATCCTTTCTCAGCTGTGTGGTTTGGCTGCATGCTCAAGCTCATGCGTGCCAATCAGCTTATCTCATTCCTTGGCCAGAACAGAGCCACTGTGATAGGAGAGGAGGAGTCTCCTGGAAGAGAAAGACTTCGCTTTGAAAGCTAACAAAGGAGATATTCTCTGACCTCCTCTGTATGGAATGCAGGAAAATGTGAGGCATGGAACTATAGTCATTAATTTTTCTATTAAATGGGAAGATTCTGGGCTTCCTGATACTACCATGTGGAACTGAGAATGAGGCAGATACCAAAGACTGTGATAAGATGGAGAAGTCCTTGGTGATACTTGAACCATTACACCAAGGCTTACCCAAAGCAGACCTACCTCTGAACTCCAAACCTCTGAGCCAATAAAACATCTTTGCTTAAACTTGATAGATTTGGGGCTGCCTGTGGCATACTGGGTAAAGCCGCTGCCTACAGTGCCTGCATCCCATATGGGCGCTGGTTCGAATCCTGGCCACTCCACTTCCGATCCAGCTCTCTGCTTTTGCCTGGGAAAGCAGAAGATGGCCCAAGACCTTGGGCCCCTGCACCCATGTGGAAGACCTGGAAGAGGCTTCCTCTGGGTCTCCCACGTGGGTGCAGGGGCCCAAGGACTTGGGCCATCTTCTACTGCTTTCCCAGGCCACAGCAGAGAGCTGGATCGGAAGAGGAGCAGCTGGGACTAGAACCGGCACCCATATGGGTGCCAGTGCTCCAGGCCAGGGCTTTAACCTGCTGCACCACAGCGTTGGCCCCGAGATGTAAGTTATTTAATAGAATAAAAAATGACTTCCTTACTTTAGCAACAATGTGAAAAGAGATATAACTGACTTTGGTCATTTTTTCTTCATCCCTCCTCTTCCTTCTTCTTGTAGGGAAAGGAGGATATGATTCTCTGGGGCAAGAGATCAAGTGTTGGGGTTAAGCAAGTATATTTTTATTTCTCTTTTAAAAAATTTATTTATTTATTTGAAAGTCAGAGTTACACAGAGAGAGAGAGAAGAGGCAGGGAGAGAGAAGTCTTCCATCTGCTGGTTCACTCCCCAGTTGGCCGCAATGGCCGGAACCGCGCCAGTCTGAAGCCAGGAACCAGGAGCTTCTTCCAGGTATCCCATGTGGGTGCAGGTGCAGGGTCTTAATCCACCCGTACAAGGATGGACTGGGTCCAAGGAAAGGTAAGCATGCCGCTCTCCTGCTCCTCAGCCTCCTGATCCCGGAAACAATCAGACACAGCGGGGGGTCAAGTCTAGCAAGAACTCGTTTATTTCGCATGTAACAGAGCCTTTTATAGCACAAAACTGCAGAGTCATTGGGGCAGGGCATAAAGACCAACCAATCACTTAAGGGTCATATTACAGGATGATTTCTATAGGACTAGCCATATGTCTATACACTTGTTACTAGTTTTGTTACCTCCCCTGATGTTGCATAGCCAATTAGTTTTAGTGGTAAACAACTTTGGATTCCGGCCACCTTACTTCCTTTTGGCACCATCTTTGAATTTCTTTGTGTAACTAATTTCCCCACATACTCCCCCTTTTTTGTTTCTAGCCTATCACCCATCTCCTTTGAAGTTCCAGTGGCCAGTGTTTCGTGTAACTAATTTCCCCACATGCAGGGGCCCAAGGACTTCGAGCATCTTCTACTGCTTTCCCATTCCATAGCAGAAAGCTAGATTGGAAGTGTAGCAGCCAGGACTCGAACTGGCGCCCATATGGGATGCTGGCACTGCAGGTGGTGGCTTAACCTGCTGCGCCACAGCGCCAGCCCCAGCAAGTGTATTTTCCAGTCCCTAACCCCATTCCAGCCTGCCTACTCCAAGCAGGACTAAAGTATGTTTAGCATGAGGGGTTTTGAGACACATTGCCTCTTGATTTCCACCATATTGTATCCACTAAATTTGGTAAGAATTATTTAAGTGATATCAAAAATAGAAATTTTCGGGCCGGCGCCATGGCTCAACAGGCTAATCCTCCGCCTTGCGGCGCCAGCACACCGGGTTCTAGTCCCGGTCGGGGTGCTGGGTTCTGTCCCGGTTGCCCCTCTTCCAGGCCAGCTCTCTGCTGTGGCCCAGGAGTGCAGTGGAGGATGGCCCAAGTGCTTGGGCCCTGCACCCCATGGGAGACCAGGAAGAGCACCTGGCACCTGGCACCTGGCACCTGGCTCCTGCCATCAGATGAGTGCGGTGCGCCGGCCTCAGCGCACTGGCCGCGGCGGCCATTGGAGGGTGAACCAACAGCAAAGGAAGACCTTTCTCTCTGTCTCTCTCTCTCACTGTCCACTCTGCCTGTCAAAAATTAAAAAAAAAAAATAGAAATTTTCTTTTTTTCTTTTTTTTTTTTTTTGTGACAGGCAGAGTGGACAGTGAGAGAGAGAGACAGAGAGAAAGGTCTTCGTTTGCCGTTGGTTCACCCTCCAATGGCTGCCGCGGCCGGCGCGCTGCGGCCGGCGCACCGCGCTTATCCGATGGCAGGAGCCAGGTGCTAGGTGCTTTTTCCTGGTCTCCCATGGGATGCAGCGCCCAAGCACTTGGGCCATCCTCCACTGCACTCCCGGGCCACAGCAGAGGGCTGGCCTGGAAGAGGGGCAACCGGGACAGAATCCGGTGCCCCGACCGGGACTAGAACCCGTTGTGCCGGCGCCTCAGGCGGAGGATTAGCCTGTTGAGCTACGGCGCCGGCCAAAAATAGAAATTTTCATGATGTTTAAATGAAAAAGAAATGAGAAAGAGTTGATGTGTGATAAGAAATCAAAGTAAATACGTCAACCAATCACCTGGTGGCTCAGGTAGTGTCATGCACTCTCTCCATTTCCATTGGAGTGAGTTTCCTGTCCAGTTCAAGATCCGGCTGCTCCACTTCCGATCCAGCTCTCTGCTATGGCCTAGGAAAGTAGTAGAAAATGGCCCAAGTCCTTGAGCACTTGCACCCGCATGGGAGACTCAGAAGAAGCTCCTGGATCCTGGCTTCGGGTCAGCGCAGCTCCAGCCATTGCAGCCAGCTGGAGAGTGAACCAGTGGATGGCAGACGTCTCTCTCTCTCTCTGCCTCTCCTCTCTCTCTGTGTAACTCTGCCTTTCAAATAAATAAATAAATAAATCTTTTTTTTAAAAAAAAAGAATGTCTGTGACGGGGCAACAAGAAAAGGAAGGGAGTAATAATATATGCTGGATACTGATGGCCCATAAAAAAATTTAAAACTGAACTGGTGTATATGGAGTGAAAATATTCTAAAAAAAAGTCACAAGACATATCTGAGGGAAGCCTAAATGATGATGGAAATCTAGAAATGGAAAATCAACTCAAAGCTTCTGTGTATGGAGCCTTGGTGCCTACTGAACTTGCAGAGGGATGGGGGCTCTTGTCCTGGAAAGTGGGAGTCGCCCTGAAGGACTAGACCCAGTTCATGACACTCACTGTCCATTTCCTTTCTGTCTGTTTACTGCTCAACCCACAAAAATTGGCTTCTGCTTCCATCAAGCTTTCTGAGATGACCTTACTAGCGGCAACTGGTTTCTTTGATTTAATGCTCTCTACAGCATATATCCCTGTGAAAACGTATCCACTCTGAAAATGCCCTGTTCTCTCCCACGAAACCACTTTCTCCCGAAGTCCCTGACTTGTTGGTTCCTGTCTCCTTTGAGTTTCCTCCATTCTGTCCACCCTTTAAAGATAAGACTTTGAGGTAAGTCCCCTTGGAACCCAGTCTGTTTTTTAAATTTAATTTTTTAAAGATTTATTTATTTTATTTTTATTTTTATTTTTATCTTTATTTTTTTTTTTGACAGGCAGAGTGGACAGTGAGAGAGAGACAGAGAGAAAGGTCTTCCTTTGCCGTTGGTTCACCCTCCAATGGCTGCCGCGGCCGGCGCGCTGCGGCCGGCGCACCGCGCTCATCCAATGGCAGGAGCCAGGTGCCAGGTGCTTTTCCTGGTCTCCCATGGGGTGCAGGGCCCAAGCACCTGGGCCATCCTCCACTGCAGTCCTGGGCCACAGCAGAGGGCTGGCCTGGAAGAGGGGCAACCAGGACAGAATCCGGTGCCCCGACCGGGACTAGAACCCGGTGTGCTGGCGCCGCAAGGCGGAGGATTAGCCTGTTGAGCCACGGCGCCGGCCAAAGGATTTATTTTTATTTATTTGAAAGGCAGAGTTATATAGAGAGAAGAGACGGGGGGGGGGGGCAGAGGGAGAGAGAGACAGAGAGAATCTTCCATCTACTGATTCACTCCTCAGATGGTCACAACCGCCAGGACTGAGCCAGGCCGAAGCCAGGAGCCAGGAACTTCTGGGTCTCCCACATGGCTGGTAGGCCATTAGCAGGGAGTTGGATCGAAGTGGACCAGCTGGGACACAAATCGGCGCCCATATGGGATGCCAGTGTTGCAGGTGGCAGCTTTATTGGCTACACTCATGTTAATCCAGGTCTCCCAGGTACGTGGCAGAGACCCAACTACTTGGGCGGTCACTGCTGCCTCTCAGGGTGTGCATTAGCAGGCAGCTGGAATCAAGAGTAGAGCTGGGACTCGCACCAGGCAGTCTAGTATGGGATGCATATGGGATGTGGGCATCCCAGGTAGCATCCTAACTGCTGTGCCAAATGCCTGCCCTGACTGCAGCAATTCAACAGAAGTCATAGTTGTCCAAGGTGTGATTCATTGATTGACATTAAAAGCAGTACATTTCACATGACCAGAACATATCACCAGTCACATTTTCCTGCATATTCTGGGTAAGACTTGTATTTGTAGTCATTGGAACCTTGAGGGAATCATTAGAAGCCAGTATTCATGGGTGGCATGATGCTGCAGTATCATATGTAACCATCATTATTAAATAAATGGTATTAGGGAACTGAAGAGGCAAGATCTGTATTTCAACACAGCAGTGTTTGATGGCTTCGGGGTCATTTGAGGGAAAAGACAGGACCATGAGGTGGCAGTATTGCACAGCAAGCCTTATTGGGCACAGGATTGCATGAGAGAGGAAGTTACAGAAGGATTTTCCAAAGACTGTGAGGCTGCCACGTAGAAGGGGAAGAGGGTAGGAGAAGTCCTAGGAGAGAGAGAAATTGGAGAGGGACTTAACATTCTTGGGAAGCGTGACCCAGCAGCAAGTGAGGAATCCGGATCAGAGCACTTTGAAGGGTGGCAGCAGTTGTTAAAGGCCTTTTACAGTCACAGGATTTGTCTTATCCACGGCCAGAGGTCAGATGTAGTTTCATGGGTTATTCACCGTTTAGCCAAGCTAACAACAGACACAGTAGTATTCACACTGCATTAACTTAATGTTAGGAACACCAACGTTTTGCTGAAACGAAATTGCTGTTCTAAAACATTGTACTCCTACTAGAACATTATATTCATCTCTAAGGCAAAGGTTGATTTCCCCTCTGTGTACCTACCCAGCTACCTTGCTATGACTCCAGTTTCCCCAGAGCAGGCATGGAGATCCTAATCCGTGGTCTCCTGTATTTTATTTTCTTTTGGGAGAGATCAGTGCAATTCCTCCTTTAAAAAAATCCTACCGCTAAGGACCTGAGACAGAATTACCCCAGAGAAGAGGTGACCCGTGTTCCAAGTGGATCCTGGACAGACGTTGGCTTCAGGATCTTGGGCTGAGCGCTGTGCTCTCCTACGGGCCCTGCCACCCCTCCAGGAGGGGCCTGGCTTCACCTCCACCCTTTCCTGCCAGTGCTCCTAAGCAGCATGGGAAAGCACCACCTCTCTGACACTCTGAGGGTCTCGGGAGCCTACAGCACGATCGCCAAGTCTGTTTCTCGACTTTGACTCATCCTAAGGCCCCCACTTCATTCAAGGCCCCTTAAGATGTCTTGGTCTTGGGAGGCAGCGATGCCCAGCCCAGTACGCATCTCCAGATTCCTTTTCTAGGCCTCCAAGGGACGGACCAACAATCAGGTGGGAAAACAGCCCTGCAGGACGTGGGCCTGTGTGAGCAGGAAGCCAGCTAGGGCTGCCAAGGGGCGGGAGTCCTCGGCGGGCTCTGCTGCTCCCTGGTCCAGTTGGGCCCCGGCCCTCGCTGGTTATTCAGTAGGACAAATGGCCCTGCCTCCTCTCCGAGGTCAGTGTGCCCGGATCAGGCTGCTCACCTCAGGACGAGGCTCCGGGAGGCACACGCATGCCAGTCTCGCTTGCCTGCCCTGTCCCTCGGGTCTGTCTCTTGGGAACTGGAAGGAAGCAACCACCAAGACGTGGGGTCCTCCAAGATCCTAGAGAATTCCTGGGCGGGGAGGGCGGGGGCAAGGTGGGAGGGAGAAGAGCGGATTGGCTGATCAATGGGTGACGTACTTCCGGGGTGGCCACAGTTAACGTGTGAGTTTGGTTGGTGAGAAACGGTGCTTCGTGCCGTTAGTCGAAAAGCTGCAGAGGCCCTGAAGAGCCCAGGGTGAGCTGATCTGGCTTGGACTGAAGGACGGGAAAGAAACCCGAGGGAGGGGGGTGCGGGTCCTGGTGCTGCTGGGGTCTTCACCCCGACCCCCAGGCCGGCTCGGTGGCGTCGTCAGGGTGGGCGGGGGCCGTGAGCACACCTAGGCCGCTGTCCGCGGGTTGCCGCCCCCTCGTTTCCCTGTACTCGGGACAGAGTCGGGTGTGGACAGACTCGAGTGTTGGCGCTGAGGTTCTCAGAAAGTTCTAGCTGGCCCTGCGCCAGGACACTCCGCCACAGGGCCCGCCCCCCTCGGCCGCTCTGGTTTCGAAAACCCGGAGCCTTCTCAGCCTGTGCGTCTCCCCTCTCAGGCGGCCCCGGGATCTCAGAGTGGGATGATTGTTCACCAGGTGCGATGTGTGCCCAGCCTGAAGGCTGTCACAGCAGCCAAAGCTTCGTCCCTACGGAGCGATTTCTTGGGCGGCCCCTGTTAGCCTGCCTAGCAGTTGGGACCCCGCGCTCCTTCTCCGAGCGCCTGGGCTCCTTTCCTGCCTCTGGCTTCCTGCCTGAGCACCCTGGAGGCGGCGGGGGATGGCTCAGGTAGCTGGGTGCCTGCCAGCCACGTGGGGCACTTGGATTGAGTTCTGGCTCCAAGCCCAGTGTAGTCCTGGCTGCCGTGGGCGTTTGTCTCTCTGCCTCTTGAATAAATTTCTTTAAAAAAGGAAGCTTTCTTGACCTTGTCACATCTTTCATTATACTCTTCTGTTCTCTTTTTACTCCACTGGGGTAACCTAATTGTCAAGGTTCATAATCAGGTGAAGCATTTGGCCCCTGGCCATAGTGATCTGTTGCCCACCCTGGCTTTAATTTATGCTTTAACTCCTTGCAGTTTTCTCTTTGGAAAAGGAGGAGGGAGTATTTTGTAGGGTGGCCTTTGCCACCATTTCACTTTTGGATGATTTACTTTTTAGATTCTCCGCATGGCACGTCAGTTCTTTTGTCTTCAGTCCTTTTAATATGTCAGTTTTATTAACCCAGGGTAAAGGACGTTATTATAGATAGGATGACAAGATTTTAGAGAATTGGAGCGCATAACTACAATGGATATTCTTTACTCAGTATGGATCACTGCATTTGTTACCCTTGGATAGAAACTGTCAGCTCGGGGCGGCGCCGTGGTGCAGTAGGTTAATCCTCCAAACCTCCACCTACAGTGCCGGCATCCCCTTTGGGCGCCAGTTCCAGTCCAGCTCTCTGCTATGGCCTGGGAAAGCAGTAGAAGATGGTCCAAGTGGTTGGGCCCCTGCGCCCGCATGTGAGACCAGGAAGAAGCTCCTGGGGTTGGATCAGCGCACTTCCGGCCGTTGCAGCCATTGGGGAGTGAATCAACGGATGGAAGACCTTTCTCTGTCTTTCCCTCACACTGTCTGTAACTCTACCTATCAAATATACATAAAAACTGTCCGTTGAGGGGCCGTAGCTGTGGCACAGTGGGTTAAGGCCCCAGCATGCCGCGTCAGTATCCCATGTGGGTGCCAGTTCGTGTCCAGTGTGTCTGGGAAAGCAGCAGAAGATGGCCCAAGTGCTTGGATCCCTGCGCCCATATGGAAGACCCAGAGGAGGCTCCTGCCTCTGGCTTCTGATTAGCTGAGCTCCAGCTGTTGCGGACATTTGGGGAGTGAACCAGTGGATGGAAGACTTTTCTCTCTCTCTCTGTCTCTACCTCTCTCTGTAACTTTTTCAAGTAAATAAAATAGATCTTAAAAAAAAAAAAAAACGGTCAGTTGATTCAGCAACATTACTTGTGTAGGCTTACATTGTGTTTCCTTCTTAAAGTTCTGTTTACACTTTTTTTCTTCAAAGATTATTTATTTGAGAGGTAGTGTTAGAGACAGAGAGAGGCAGAGGCAGAGAGAGAGAGGTCTTCCATTTGCTGGTTCACTCCCCAGATGGCTGCAATAGCTGGAGCTGCACCTGTGTGAAGCCAAGAGCCAGGAGGAGCTTCTTATGGGTCTCCCACGCAGGTGTAGGGGCCTGAGTACTTGGTCCACCTGCTGCTTTCCCAGGCCATAGCCGAGAGCTAGATTGGAAGTGGAGCAGCCAGGACTTGAATGGGCACCCTTGTGGGATGCTGGCACCACTGATGGAGGTTTAGCCTATCACGCCCCGGCAGTGGCCCCCTGTTTACACTTCTAACTCCTGTTTCTCCTTCCTGGCACCTCTGAAGCTTCAGAGATGTGTTTTCTAGGCTGTCCTGATAGCCCTGTTTTCTCTGATAGCTTCAGCTTCCCCTGTCTTGTCGGACAGGGAAGTTTTGTGGACACTTGCACAAAAAGGGGCAGTGCGTTGACCACTGCACGAAGTCCTTTGTCGTGTCTGTAGTTGTTCCCTGAGGCTTACGGCAGGCCACAGGTAACAGTAAATGAAGCTGTTTTTACAGTCTGAGTACATGCACTTTTAGGTTTGTTTTTATATTTGTTGAGTATCTTTGATCTGAAGGCAGCTGTTTGTATTCAGGTGTTGCCTTTAATGATAACTCTTGGTGTTTTTCACTTTTTGAGTGGCAGAGGCCTACTTCTTTATGATGAACCAAATTATTATCCAGAATAGGAGTTAGAACTAGTTTAGAAATGAATGTTTTGCTTCCCTAAACTATAAGTATTTGGAACTTGGAATATGATGACGTTGATGAATTCCTTTAAATGATAGTGTTTTCCTTCTCCTCACCCATACCCTGCAGTATTATAGAATTCAATGGCTAGCTTATAATCTTTATGTGTGTGGAGGGAAAATAGTAGGGAGAAATAAAACAACCCAGGAAACTTTTCAGATTCTGACTTTGTTACTGGAGTCAGAGAAACTGTCTGCCCTAAATTTAAGTAGCGCGGGGGAGAGACAGGTGCTGAGCTCTGATAGTATCTGACAGGTTTCTTGAACCCGGCTCATTTCTGTCTGTACTGTGTGGATTCTGGCAATCTCAACTGCTTGGGATTTCAGCTCTCTTCACAGTCCGTAACGTTCTGTTCACTGTCTACTCGAGTTTTCTGTCTTCTTGCTTTTATTTTCCTGGGGTTTCTGAAATGACAGTTTTCTCAGTCAACCTGCTCATCACACATTTTTTGGGATGATCTCTCCTTCCTTTCTGCCTTCCCCGATATGCCTACAATCTCATCTCTGTGAGAACAGAATTGCTACTGAATACAGGCGGTGGTTCACGGAGCCTTCCACCCAGGGTGGCTCAGGGTCACATGCTGGAGTTAGGTCCGCAGACTTACTGTCACTAATGTTTCTTTCTTTACTTTCAGCTCCTGAGACTTTCTCCAAGACAGAACTGAAACAGATCAGATAATGACAGCTGTGTCCTTGCCAGCAGAGTCCCTGGTGAGCCGAGTTTCTTCTGCGTGTGTCTACACATAGGCGTGTGTGTCTATACATATGTATCTATAAACCTGCATATATAAAGGTGTATATATAAGGGCACTTTAAAAATTTTGTAGGAAAATGGAATTAAAAAAAAGTTTATTTGGGTACAAATTATTCTCAACATTCATGCATCAATTTTTCATAACATTTAAAAAACTCACTGCATGCCTCTAAAGAATCATATGTAACACACTTTAATGTGTATGTATATACATTTCTCATACTGTATAGCTTGCTTTTAGAAATGTATACATCTATATGATCATCACTTAAATCAAGACATGGAACATTGTTAATACCTCAGAAGGCCTTTCCCTACAACCCAAAAGTTAACTGCTATTCTGACATCTATCGGCATAGATTAGTTTAGTTCTTTAACTTCGTATAAATGGAATCATTGAGTATATACTCTTGTGTCTGCCTTCTTTCAGAATTATGTCTGTGAACTTCACCTGTGTTGTTGCTGCCATACAGTAGTTCTTTTTCATTGTTGAGTAGTTTTCCATATATGATTATACCACTTTTATTTATTTATTCTACTGAAGATGGACTTTTTTCCCCTAGCTTTTTACTATGAATAAGAATATAGTGGGTATTCAGGTGGATATGGGCACTCATTTCTCTTAGCCATATCTCTAGGAGAGCTTGCTAGGCCATAAAGTATGTACTTGGTTAGATTTAGTAAATGCCACCTGACAATTTTCCAAAATAGTGTTCCAGTTGATACTTTGGTCTGTAATGTACAGTTGTGCTAGATCCTTGCTGACACTTGTCATTTGTTCATAGTATCTCATTGGGGCTTAAAAAAATGTCCTTTTCTCTAGTCAGCAGTGATGCTGAGCAGCATTGCAAGTTTTTATTACTACATGGACCCCATATGGGAAGTCTTTGTTCAGATGTTTTTTCTATTTTTTATTGTGTGCTTCGCCTGCCCCTCAAGTTGTTGTAGCTAGTTATTTCTTGTGGATCAATATGTATGTGTATGTGTATATGTATATATATATATATACACACACACAGATAGATATAGATAAGGTAAACTCCTTATATATATATAGAATATATATATACTTATATATATATAGAATATATATAGAGAGGGAGAGGGAGGGAGAGAGGGAGAGAGAGAGAGGGAGAGATAGAGAGAGGTCCTTTGTCCAACACACACACACACATACACATGAAATATCTTCTCCCATTCTGTGGCTTGCTTTTTCACTTTCTTAATTATGTCCTTTGATAAACAGATTTTTTTTTTTTTGCTTTTAATGAAGTCCAGTATGTTTGTTTTGTGTAAGATGTTGTTTCCTACTCAAAAGTCCTGAAGATATTCTTCTGTTTCCTTCTAGATTTATTGTTTCAGCTTTCTACATACTTCTGTGATTTATCCTAGATACAGGGTCAAAGCCTCCCTCTCCCATATGGATGGCCACTTGGCTTGGGGCCATTTATTGATGTGCTGTTTTTTTACTGAATTGTACTGGCTGCTTTGTCATAAATTGGTGACAGTATACACCTGCACCTGCTTTTAAATGCTCTCATCAATTCTGTTAGCTCAGTTGTCTTTGAACCATATTCTGTGACACTTGTGGAGAAGTATAATAATTTTGCAACATAATAGGACATAGAAGGCTTTCTTTCAAGGTAATTTAAAAATATATTAAAAAGGAGGGCCAGTGCTGTGGTTCAGCAGTTTGAAGTCTCGGCCCGCAGCACTGGCATCCCATATGGGTGCCAGTTCGAGTCTCAGCTGCTCCACTTCCAATCAAGCTCCCTGCTAATCTGCCTGGGAAAGCAGTGGAGGATGGCCCAAGTCCTTGGGCCCCTGCACCCACAGGAGAGACCTGGAAGAGGCTCCTGGCTCCTGGCTTTGGCTTGGCACAGCTCCGGTCGTTGCAGCCATTTGGGGAGCGAACCAGCAGATGGAAGACCTCTTTCTCTCTCTGTCTCTACCTCTCTGTGTAACTCTATTTCAAATCAATAAATCATTTTTTAAAAAAAGGCCTTTGGGACAATGGAGAGCACAAGTATCTGTGGCCAAAATATATATTTTTTACAGGCAGAATTAGAGAGAGAGAGAGAGACAGAGACAGAGACAGAGAGAGAGAGAGAGAAAGAAAGGTCTTTGTTCCGTTGGTTCACTCCCCAAATGGCCACTACGGCCAGCGCACTGCGCCAATCTGAAGTCAGGAGCCAGGTGCGTCCTCCTAGTCTCCCACGCAGGTGCAGGGCCCAAACACTTGGGCCATCCTCCACTACCTTCCCGGGCCACAGCAGAGAGCTGGCCTGGAAGAGGAGCAACCGGGACAGAACCGCCGCCCCAACCAGGACTAGAACCCGGAGTACCAGAGCCTCAGGCAGAGGATTAGCCTAGTGAGCTGTGGCACCAGCCAAAATATTTCTAAAAGAAAAACTATATGAAAATGGTAACAGACAGAACCTGCTTTGGCACCTGGCTAATGGCTTCCCTCCGTTCCATAGCCCAGGTTAAGACCACTTCCTCTGGAGTTCTGTCTCTGAAATACGGAGCAGAGCCCCTCCTCCAGGGCTTGCACGTTTCCAGCAGCTGCCTCTTCTGGCCTGTTGTGAGCCTTAGGTAACACGATGGTCTGAACGCTAACGTCTCCCGCATAGGCAGCATTTTCCTCGCCTTCCCTAACCTCGCTGCTGCATGGAGGTGGGTGGGGGTGGAAGTCATTGGCAGATCTGATATCTTTGTTTCTGGGGTAGTGAAGGCAGGGTTGAAATGAAGGCAGGTTTGGGACACGGCAGTAAGAGGAGTGATGCTTACCCCAGAGCTAAGGTGACGGCTGAGTCCAGCAGTCCGTTCTTCCACTTGTGTGCGTTCCTGCTCAGGCCCAGCAGCGTCAGGGTCTGTGTGGGGGTCATGTGGGTAGCAGCTCACAGTGGGGAGGGACTTGCTTCCAGCTGGGAAGGCACGCTGAACGCTGGCTGGCTGCTCTAATTCTGTCTCCTCCTCCTCTCAAGGGTGAGGAATCATTTTTGTTCAGCCAAGGGTCATCTGGATATTTATAATGTCATTTTTGGGCCATGCAAAATGATCAACTTTTAAATGAGCCTGCCATGGGTTCATTGACTGTGAGGTCCTGCCTGCAGTTGCCTTGGCAGGGCCAGAGCAGCTGATTGTGTGGGCTTTCCGTGGGCCTTCCGTGGGCCTGCACGTCTTGGAGAAGGAAGGAGGCGAAGGACCCAGTGCTGAAGAGGTGTCATTGTAGGTGCCCTCCCAGGCCCCTCACTGATCCATTAGACCATCACTAAAGACCCGAGGTCCAGAAAAGTGGGACTTTGTTGTTTCAGGAATCGGTGGCTTTTGAGGATGTGGCTGTGTACTTCACGAAGAAGGAATGGGCCAGCCTGCTGCCTGCTCAGAGGGCCTTGTACAAGGAAGTGATGCTGGAGAACTATGGGATGGTGGCTTCCCTGGGTAAGCTGCTCACCAGTGCCTGGGCCCTCAGGCTGAAGGGCTCACTCAGTATTAGCTGACTCCAGTGGCAGCGGCAGAGCCTGCCAGGCATGGAAAGCTGGCGACCCCTCAAGGGCTTTCCTTTTGCTGTCATCTAAGATCTCCCCGTTTCCTAGCTGCTTAGGTACGCTACATCTTAGTACCCTCAGCCTAGCCTTGAGCCCCCAGGTTATCTTCACAGAACCCGGCCCTTTTGTCTCTCTGTGAGAGTTGCTCCTAGGTGCTGAGTGCCTGCTTCCCACAATGGAAAGATTTCATCCTCTAACAGAGAATAGAAGAAAGAATACATGTTGTTTCCCTTTCAGTAGAAATTGGCCCCCTGGAGTGGTCAGGCTTTCTTTGGAGCACTGTTCTGAGGCTTCTTCCAGGATCCCTCCAGACCTCCTCAGGGTGCCTCTGGCGTAGCCCACCGGGAGGCACCCTCCTCCCCTCCCCTGCTTGTCCTGGAGTCAGCCTTGTCACTCAGCTCAGGACCGTGTTCTGTTTGCTTCCCTTCAAGCACCACCGCCCATCTCCAAACCAGCCCTGATCTCTCAGCTGGAGCAAGGGAAAGAGCCGTGGTTCACCCGGCCACAGGGAGCCCTACACAGGAGGGCCCGGAGAGCGGTCTTTACAGGTGGGTTTAGCAGGGGGTCTCCTCCAGCTTCATCTCTTCCTTTGCCTTCCTTCCACCAAAATGAAAGATGTGTGTTCTCTGTGCCAGCACATGGGGTACACCGGGATCCTAGATCTCGCTCTGACCAGCTGTTTCTTGTAGCTTCCCTGTGAACTGTAGTATACAACACCTTGCCTCCGAGTTTCACACAAGTTTTCTAGATGCTAGTTATGTGTGGTTACTTTTTCCCAGTTTCCCCTAGGATAGGCTTTGGTGCAGTGTTATCTTGTCCATTTAGCAATAAAACAAGTAGAAAAACGTATTTTTGCTTTTTATAATATATTAAATATTTTTTATACTGAAATACCTTAAGGTAGCTTATGGTTATTATGATTTTCTCCCCCTTCAGGATACATCTTAAAACTACGAAGATTTACTTACTTAGCTAAAATGATATCACGTGCAATAAAATTAAAACTTCTCCAGAGTCGTCGTTGCTGGGAAGACAGAACAAAGGCTTAATTCTTGATCTTTAAATACCAGTTTTCCAAGTAAGGAATTGATTAAAGAGCTACTTTACATGATGTCAAGTGCACGTTTTATTTCTAGACTTGCAGGTTTCTGTAGGTTTAATGTTTTCCAGTTCATTAAAGTTATTTACTGTGATGTAAAAAGCAAGCTTTCATGTCTTTTTCTTTTAACTTTTATGGAGAATTCAGAAACCATACAGTGCAGCTATTTAAAGTGTACAGTTCAGTGGCATTTGTCTTCACTCTCCGAAGTGGGGTGGGGAAGCTTTTTCTGCCAGCGACCATTTGGATATTTATAACATCATTCATGGGCCATACGAAATTATCAAGTTAAAAGTTAGCCTGCTGTAGATGTATTGAATTTTAATCCTTGCCTGCGGTTGCCTTGGCAGGGCCAGACAAAATGATTACATAATTGGACTTAGGTGGTGGCAGGGGTGAGTGGGGTGGGGAGGGTAGGGGTGAGGGGCTGGGGCAGACCTTCCCTACCTTTGCTCTAAAGAAACCACATATCCATTAACAGTTATTCTCCATCTCTCCCTTCCCCCCACTACAACCCAGCTGTTTAATCAATCAATACTTTGTTTCAAGGAATTTGTCTGTTGTGGATATTTTATATAAATAGTCATACAATATGTGGTCTTTTGCAACGGGCCATCACTTAGCAGCATATTTTCAAGGTCCATCTGTTTTCTAACATGTATTAGGGCTTCCTTCATCTTTGTGTGTGAATAATGTCTGTTGTTTGCTTACCCCTTTGTCAGTTGATGGGCATTTGGGGTGTTTCTACTCTTTAGGCATGATGAGTAATGCCACTGTGAATGTTACTGAGTAGCTTTTAATGCAGACATTGTTTTTTGTTTCTCACAGGTATTGTTCCAGATATATACTCATTAGATCAGATTCCTACTCCTGGTTTAACATTTGAGGAATGCCAAAATTTATTCTGAAGTGGCTGAGCCATGTTAATATCCCTAGCCACGTGTGAGGGTTCCGGATTCTCCGTATCTGCTCCAGCACTAACGAGGGTCCATCTTCTGGGTTATGGCCATCCTAGTCACTATTCATCTCTTGCTTATAGCCATCTTCGTGTTGTGAAGTGAGATGGTGGCCTCATCTCTAATCATGTGCCTTGGCTTCTGCATTTTCTGTGGCCTGCCACTAGAGAAAAAGTTAACAGCTGCCTATGGGATGCACCTTTTAATAAACAAGGTGCAAACCTTCCAGGACAAAAGGGATCAGGTGGAAGCAGCGAGGGATGGTGGGACTGGTGGGCCCTAAGTCATCCCCCTAACATTAGCTGTCTTTCCTGTACCTTTATCTAACTCTATTGTCTGCCAGCGCTTCTGGCCTTTGGTTTACTCCAATATGGTTCCCCTCTAGCTGAAACAAGGCCCAAACTCCACTTTCCACTTTCTCCAAGTCTGTAAGTAACATGGGCTAGATTTTTAGCCTCAGTGTATCTGTCTGTAAAATGGAGACTATAATAGCTACTTCATCGTGCAGTTGAAAATATTTCTTAAAAATTAAATATACATGAAAAGACTTGCTGTGTGCCTGGTGAATGGTGGACTGAGTGCGTGTAGTGAACTGGCAGTTGAATCCACCCGGTTTTCTTAACTCAGACCCTGGGCGTCCTTTAGACTAGTGTGACTGTCCTGGTTCGCTCAGTATTTTCCTCAGTGTTAGCAGCGGAAGACCCAGGTCCCAGGAAACCCCTCTGGGAGACATGAACATCCTAGTTTTTAGTGTTAAGTGGGGAAGATTGGGGGGAAAGGACAGAACCCACATTCCTGCCCCAAAATTAGTGGCTAAAAGCCACACTGTTTTTAGTGTCAAATGGTAAAGGCGTAGGTTCTCTGCCATTTGTCATTGCTATTGTTTATTTTTTCTTTGGCTGCTGATGTTGGCAGCCGTGGGGTGTGGCCCACAACCCTAGGACATTTATTGTATCCCTTCAAGTGATGCGACCAGGTGTCAGCTTCAGTTTACTGTCGTCTTGAACATTAACAGTCTGTTTTGAGTGTATATGTGGGTCAGCAATTGGACTTTGCGTTGAGATAGTGTAACGTTAATTTTTTAAAATTTAATTTTATTTTTTTGACAGGCAGAGTGGACAGTGAGAGAGAGACAGAGAGAAAGGTCTTCCTTTGCCATTGGTTCACCCTCCAATGGCTGCTGTGGCTGGCGTGCTGCGGCCGGCGCACCGTGCTGATCCGAAGGCAGGAGCCAGGTGCTTCTCCTGGTCTCCAGTGGTCCAAGCACTTGGGCCATCCTCCATTGCACTCCCTGGCCACAGCAGAGAGCTGGCCTGGAAGAGGGGCAACCGGGGCTAGAACCCGGTGTGCCGGCGCCACAAGGTGGAGGATTAGCCTATTGAGCCGCGGCACTGGCCGTAATTTTAATTTTGAATGCTGTGGATGTGACCATGTTTTCTGAGTCCAGACGATGAAAATGAGAGTGACGATGATATCATTGCCAGTGTGACACAGGCACCACTAAAAAAAAAAAAAAAACTTCCATGATTTATTTTCATGACAGATGGATGAAAACAACTGGATTCGGGATGTTAGCAACCCAAACCCAGCAGACTGCACGTTGCAGAGAAGAGCACCTGGGACAGGGCACACAGAGAATGACTCTGACAACCTTTGATGAGACAGATACCCCCTCATCAATCAGAAGCGCTTTAGTGGTTTTGGCTTTTTAAATCTTGTTTTCACACAAAGCATCAGTGCGGAGTAGAAAATAGCAGCCAGGAGTTAGCTTAGGCTCGCCACATGAATGAACAGGCATATGTTACTGTTCCTGTAATTGCTCTATGAAACTGACTAAAGTTATAGTTCCTGATTACAGAGGTTGCAACTTTTGTTTGTTTGTAGGCAAACTCAAAAGGAAATTTAGAATGGATGTGTCGGCCCTTGGAGTCCAAAGCTGATTCTGTCAAATCTTGTAGTGGGTGTGCCATCTGCAGTGCACTGAGGGCTAGCTACATCACGCCATGGCAGCGAAACGTGTCACCTGAGCTACGAGGTACTTTGAAAATGGAGTTTCCAATCCTCTTCCTGATTTCTGTTAAGATCTTAATGAAACTGCAAAACAGAAAGGACTGTCGATATCTTGTCCAAATACAACCTAGACTTTGCTCATCAAGCTGCCTAGTCAGCAGACGGTGCAAATGTTGGCAAATTCCATCAGGTCTATAAACCTCTTACCAAACAAAAGACAAGACCGTACCTGCCAAGCGACCTGCGTGTCTCATACACAGCGCTGCTAGAAGTGGTGTGATCTGCTTATCGATTTTGGGGGGGATTTTATAATTAGTTTTGATCACCTTTGATTTTCTTCATGACCTGCAGAAGCACTTGTGAGACTTCTGGCTTTATAGAAATGGAAAGCACCTCCTTAGACAGCAGTCATTGTCAGCCATAGAAAAGGTAGTAAAAGGCTGCAGTGCCATGAAAGCATCATGTTTTCAACGTGAGGGACAAGAAGGACATCATGAAAAACAAACCATAGACCGGATGCCTTGTAACAACAGAAGTCTGGAGACTGGGAGTTGAAGATCAGAGTGGCGGAAGGGCTGGTGTCTGGCAGTGGCGTCAAGGCTCTCCCCTTGGACCACAGAGAGCTGCCTTCTCCACATGTGCTCACACACGGTGGGTGGGGAGCAGAGAGTGGGGTTGGACATGAGCAAGTTCTCCGATGTCTTTATTTAGAATTTCCTAAATGCAATCAGGCTCCCACCCATAGGACTCATTTAGCCTTAGCTACCCCATAGAAGCTCCACATACAGCTTTCGCGGGGGGTAGGACTTGAGCCGTATGCATCATGAGGGACCCAAACATTTAGTCCATTATGATATTCTTTTTTTTTTTTTTGAAAGATTTTATTTATTTTAAAGAGAGAGGGAGGTAGAGACAGAGAAGTCTTCCATCTGCTGGTTCACTCCCCAGATGGCTACAGAGGCCAGAACTTGCGCCGATCAGGAGCCAGGAGCTTCTTCTGGGTCTCCCAAGCAGGTGCAGGAGCCCAAGGACTTGGGCCATCTTCTACTGCTTTCCCAGGCCATAGCAGAGAGCTGGATTGGAAGAGGAGCAACCGGGACTAGAACCGGCACCCATATGGGATGCTAGTGCTTCAGGCCAGGGCTTTAACTGCTGTGCCACAGTGCCAGCCCCATGATATTCTTTAAAATGGAAACATACTGAAGATGAGCGTGGAGGAAAAGATTATAGTAAAACAAATTTATATGCTATTTCTTTAAAACAAAAAAAGACTTGATTTTTAAACATAAGGCTGCTTTAGAACACCAAAAACTGCTACCAGAAAAGGGTAGCCAACATCAATAGGCTTGTCTCGATTTCTTTATTAAAATCGTAGCATGGGGTTGGTGCTGTGGCAGAGTGTAAAGCTGCCACCTACAGTGCTGGCATCCCATGTGGGCGCTGATTTGAGTCGCGGCTGCTCCACACCCAACCCAGCTCTTTGCTCATGCTTCTGGGAAAGGAGCAGAAGATGGTCCAAGACCTTGGACCACCTGCACCCGCGTGGGAGACCTGGAAGGAGCTCCTGGCTTTAGATTGGCCCAGCTTTGGCCACTGTAGACATTTGGGGAGCAAACCAGCAGATGGAAGATCTCTCTCTCTCTGTCTCTGTGTCTCTCTGTAACTCTGCCTTTCAAATAAATCTTAAAAAATTGTATTTAGGATCCAAATTACCTCTGTGCTTGTTTTCCACGTGCTGAGTCACCAGAGAGCAAAGAAGAAACACCACACAAGCACATACAGTGCCTGTTTGCTCTCTCAGTAATGGTCAGTCCATGGCCAAGTCCAACCTGACAGTGGGGCAGGGATGCCTGCTGAGCTCGCTGCAGGGAGGAGGGGAGCCAATACTTGCTGAGCACTAGTTTGAGACTGTAGCCCCCTTTGAGAGCTTTTTGTGATTTCTGTTTGCTGCTTTTTGCAAGGGAAGTTATTAGAGAAATAAATATTTGGCTGAATATGGTGCTGCCCCCTAAAAAATAGGGGCTCAGTGTGTGGAAAAAAAAAAGGGAGATCATAAACTGGATGGTAGCATACTCACTACAAAGGAAGTTATTTTTCATTCATCAAAGTTTGACACAGTGTTGCGAATGACACAACTTACCTGAACTCAGTCTGGTTGCAGGAACCCAGGGAGGTGGGCTGGGCAGGGGGATGGTCCCCGGTTGTTAGATGAGGGGAAGTAGCTCCACTGTGGACCTAGGCTTTGCCAGTGGGAGGTTCAGTAGTGCATCCATCTGTGATCTCATTCCTTACTCGAAAGCATTTACTGAGTAGCTGCCTGGTGCCAGGCAGGTAGAGACGGGAGGCCCAGAATTGCCCCCTGCCTGGAGAGGGAGAGGTGGAGGAGATGACACTTCCTTCGGTCTTCAGGGTGAGGGCGGTGGGGGAGGGGAGCAGGTGGGACTCAGGGGCGTGTGAAGCAAAGGCTTTGAGATGGAAGGGGGCAAAGGCTGCAGAAGGCCTGGGGAGGTAATCAGAGGTCAGGCCTGGCAGGATGCTGGCAGCCATGCTGAGGAATCCATGTTTAACCCCTGGAGTGACGTGGGGCAGGCCAGGAGCAGACCTTTCTGTAGTGATGTGTAGGGCAGATTAGAGGGAGCCCAAGTAGAGCCGGGGAGACCAGCTGGGGTTTTTGCTGGGAGCAAAAGTTGGAGCCAAAGAAGTGACAGAAGGAGGAAGATTCCAGAGTCACTCACAATGGTAAAGCAATCGCAAGACTGCCTGTGCTTTAGCGTTAACTCTGGTGCTGAAAAAAATGAAGATACACAAGCCTTGGAAATTTTGGTTAAGTGTGAAACAGAGCCAGAGATGGATCCCTATTAAAAGAGTGGGCCCAATGGTCTCCTCCTGGGGTGTGCATTTATGTGCAGCCCCAAAAGTCCTTAGATCAAGCAAGCTGGAAATCTTAGAACTAGTGCAGGGGGCTAGCCTCACACCTGAGGCATTTGGAAGCGCCCTCTGGTGGAGATAATAAAACACTCATCTTTTGCACCAACCTGCCAGGCAAGGCCTACGGGAGCAGCCAATCACCAATCCGCTAAAATCCTGAAAGTGGTAATACAAAGGGTGTTGTTTTCTGGATGGGAGAGATTTATTGGTTATCAAAATTTTAAACCCTCTAGTATAGCTTCCAAGAAGTAGTCTAGCTCAGGAAAAAAATTCACAAGTTGGCACTGAAGGAAAAAGGCCTTCCACAATCTTTAGTAGCATGGTTTGGGAAGGCGTCACCAAGAGCGTGACCCTGGAGCAGAGAGAGACCTTAAGCAGATGAGGGAGCAAACCCTGGGGGAAATTGGGGACCTGGAGGTGCCAAAGGCCCTGGGCTGTGGTGGTGCCTGGTGGCTGCAAGAACAGGTAAGCAGTGGGCGTCCCGGAGTGAGTTTGGAGCTTATGATAGAGCAGAAAGGAGGACCGCTGCACAGAAACACCTGCTGGTCCCTGTTACTCCAGGGCGTGGGCACGCCTCTGGGAGGCTCTGGGCAAAGAAGTGACAGGCTCCGGTGAGCGGCTCTACTCAAGGAACTCGCCTCAAAAGTAATTGTGGTCGTGTGATTAAGATAGACTGATGTTATGTCCTGGTATCTAACAAGTCCCAAGTCATTTTTTTAAAGAAGATTTATTTAGTTATTTGAAAGGCAGAGTTATGGAGAGGCAGAGGCAGAGAGAGACAGAGAGAGGTCTTTCATCCACTGCTTCACTCCCCAAATGGCTGCAATGGCCAGAGCTGAGCCGATCTGAAGCCAGGAGCCAGGAGTGTCTTCCGAATCTCCCACGCAGGTGCAGGGGCACAAGCACTTGGGCCATTTTCTGCTGTGCTCCCAGACACGTTAGCAGGGAGTTGGATCGGAAGAAGAGTAGAGAGTAGCCAGGCGGGGTCTTTAACCTGCTGGCCACAGCGCTGGCCCCTCCTGCACTTCTGTCCCAGCCTCCTGCCTGGGAGCACCTTAGGAGGCAGCAGATGATGGCTGCAGTACCTGAGCTCCTGTTACCCCCACGGGAGACCCGGATGGAGTTCCAGGCTCCTGTTGTGGTCATTGAGGGCGTGAACTAGAGGAAGGAAGATCTCTGACTCAGTCTCTCTGCCTTTCAATAAATAAATAAATAAAAAGTAAACACAAATTTAAAAAACAATCCAAATGGACTAGGAGAGAAAACATCCAAGTGCGTCGTGGGAAGCCATGTATGGGAAGATGCTCCTTTATGTATTTATACGCACTCATATTTTTGCATAGAGTCACGCGGCATAGAAATGTACATCTCGTGTGGGTTTCAGAAAAGGAGGCTGCGGAAACCTCGGCGGACAACACTGACTGGTTTGTTCCCTCAACCTCCCGGCCTTCGCCCGTTTCTCCTCCAGGGCTCCAATCCCCTCCGCCCGCCCCGCAGGGACGAGCTGCAGTCCGCAGCCTGCTGCGTCCCAGGCCCTTAGCCAACGCTTCCCGGGCCATCGCAGGGACGTCTCTGCTACATCCTCATCTTCAGTCCCCTCGTTTCTAAAACGATTTTGTTTTTCTTTTTAGGATCACGTGTGATACCACAATGCACAGAAAGAATCTGGCGCACTAAGGGCTGAATCTTCCTTCTGCTCCCCCTCCACCCCCAACCCCTACACCCTTTAAGGGGGCCTGGATCTTCGCTCCCTAAGGAAGCACTGCTCTTAATGACAGCTTCAAGGCACCCCGGGCCGGGGCTGCTCGCGTCCAGCGAATGAGGAAGGGCGACTTCGCAGCCCGGTGCCCGCCTCCACCTGCCGCCTGCAGGCTCTTAACTGCCCTGAGGATCACACACTGGGCACCGACCGTCTCTGCACCCAAAGCCCGCCGCTCGCTCAACTCCTAGCAGCCGCGCAACTCCTGCGACTTTAAGTGATTAGTTCTCAAGGAGAAAAACCTGACCTTAGGCAAAGAGGGGTGAGGAAGAGACGCCTCTTCCCCCGGCTTCGCAGAAGCCCTGACGGCTTGGGCGACCCCAGCCCCCTCCTACCTCGGGGTCGCCCCGAGCTCGCACTGCACCCGCACGCCCTGGAGGCGGCATGGTGGCCGTGCGCCCGGCGCTGCCCGGCCTTGGCGCTGCACCCGGCGGGTGGGCAGGGTGGACCCTTTGCTCGGGAGCACCTGGGCCCCTGCTGCCTGCGCCTGCGGCGGGTGGGCCCGGGCAGGGCTTTTATTGTGAAAGGCGCTCCCCCCGCCCGCGCTTTGGAGGGACCGCGAGTTGGGCCGGGACGGGCGGCGGGGCTCCGCGAGCTTCCCAGCTTCTGCCGGAGCCTCGCGGCCCCGGGGAGGCGCCCCCGCCGACCCCGCACGCACGCCGGGCGTGCATTTGCCGAGCCTCGGAGCCTCGCGGCACGGGGCTCCCTGGCGGCGGAGACGCCGCGGCCCTTCGGTCCGGGGAAACCGGAGCCCCGCGTGGCCGCGCGCATCCCGGGACGCCGGCGTCACGCCGCGCCGGGGGGCGGCGGGAGGAGTCCTGGAGCCGGCTGAGCGCGCCGAGGAGCCGGGCCGGCCCCCGGGGGCACATGGTAGGACTCGCGGGAGGGGACGCGCGGGCCGCGGGGCTGGGAGGAGGGGCGCGTACCTGGGCAGGTGGCCGTGCCGAGCCCGCGCGGGCTCCCGGGCTGGACCTGCGGCCTGAGCGTTGCGCGGGGGCGACGGCGGCGCTCGTTTCTCCCCCGGGGCTGGGCGGTCAGCTTGCGCGGCGAGCACGGACTTGGCTGGGCTCTCGCCGGGGAGCGCGCCCCGTGGCTGCGCCCCGCCGCGCGAACCTCCTGCAACCCACGGGGCGGGCAGAGCGGAGCGGAGCGTGGGGCCCTCGAGGCTGCCTCCGAAGGCCGCCTTCTCCTCACAAAGATGCGCGCCAGTGTCGCCCGTCGTCTGGCAGCTTCGCCCTCTGCGGCCGTTGGGAAATGACGCCTTACACTTGCTAGCCCCTGGGCTCCGTGGCTGCCTCCCAGCGCCCCTGCCTCCCCTACCTCTCGGACAGGCGGGGCCGCCGCGCAGGTGTGGCGGGTGGCGCTGATGGGGCGGCTGACCCGCGACCCTCGCTCTCAGGACCTCACAGCCAGCCACGGGCGGTGTGGGCGGGAAAGATGAGCCCTTTGGGAGTGTGGTCCGCGTTCTTAGCTGAAACTCCCCTGGCCCCCAGGAAAGGGCCTCCCGCCCCCGGGGAGGTGGGGGCTGCCCTGTCTGCTCTGGCCCTTCCCGGCCCCTCCCCCCCTTTCTGCTCCCAATGCACGGAGCGCGCACCTGGAGCCCGGTGCACGCTTCGTGGGGCTCAGCTGTGGGCCTGGAGTTTCCAAGGGTTCCCAAGACTCCCGGGTGGGGTGTGGGGGTCTCTGAGAGCAGAGACCTTCCCTGTGGGGGAGCGCTGGTCAGCAGGAGCTGGGGGCTCAGGGTGGGCAGGTGGGAGGCTGTGTATGTGCGGTGTGGTGTGGTGTGTGTGTGTGTGATGTGTATGTGTGTGGTGGGTGTAGTGTGTATGTGTGGAGTGTGTGTCTGAGACCTCCCCAGTCCTAGTGACCTTCTCCTGGCCCTCACAGGGGCCTTTGGTACAGCGGCTGACATGCCCACATCCCCATCAGAGTGCCGGCGTGAGCCCTGGCTCCTGTGTGCCCATCCAGCTCCTGGCTAATGCAGCAGGTGATGGTTTAAGTACTTGGGTCCCTGGTCACCCACAAGGGACACTTGGATGGAGTTTCTGGCTGGTGGCTTTGGCCTGGGCCAGTCCTGGTGATTGAAGGCATTTGATGAGAGAACGGCAAATAGCAGATCCCTCCGCTCCCCCTCTCCCTCCCCCCCCATTCCCATAAAGTGGAGGGAACAAAAAGAATCAGGCCAGCAAAGACACACCCGGGACAGGCACCTCCTGCAGGCTGGGTTTCTCCTAACATAGTTGCGGTTTTCCTTTAAGTCCCTGGGATCCCCACACAGCCACAGGCCCCTGAGTTTCTGTGCTGGGGTGCCCCCTTCCTCCCTGTGCAGCACCCCACCTGCGGTGAGTCCCAGCGGTCCTGGGGCTCAGCTAGAGAAGAAGTTAAACCGGTTTTGGAATCAGAACTGGGAACCATGAAATCCGGCCCTTGGTGCCTTTGGGGAATCTGACACTCTCTCTCTCTCCTGTCCCTGTTGCCTATGGCTCCTGCTGCACATACAACTGGGGCTCTGGGCCGGGACCAGAGGATTCTGAACAAGCCACTGACCCAACCAGACCAAGCAGGGCTTGGGCCCCCAAATGGTGGGACAGAATAGGAATAGGCCTCCCCGAGGACACTCAGGGACCAGTAAGGGTCTCAAAGATGCTGATAGACTCCCTCCCTCACCCCCCCCCCATAGGGCTGAGAAGCCTGACCTCCACTCCCCACCCAAGGTGCAGGGGTAGACTTGGAGGGCACCTGTTTTCTCTGAGCCACCTGGGGCTGTCCTTGCCTGGTCTGATCACCGGGGCCCAGGCTCATGGTTCCAGAACTGCTCCCAGAGTAGAAGAGGGGTGGGCTCCCCACCCAGCTAGGGATTTGTAACATTGACCCCAGGACAGAGGGAGCTTCTGAGTTTTGGAGAGGTGTGATTGCGTGTGCATGGGAGAAGGCAGTTTTGAGGGATGAGTGGCAGGGGGACGGGAGGGAGGGGTGGAGCGGACAGGGAGTGACCCCCCAGGAGGACAAGATGCCCGGTCCCATGTTGGACAATCTGGGTTTGATTCCAGATTCCCTCAGAGGTGATGGTTCAGGTGACTGAGTTCCTGCAACCCACATGGGAGACGTGGATTGTGCTCCTGGCTCTTGGCTCCTGGCCCAGCTCCAGCTATTGCCTGCATTTATGGAATGAATCAGCTAATGGGAGTTCCCCTCCCTTCCCCCTTCCCCACCCCGTGTGTGTGTGTGTGTGTGTGTGTGTATGTGATGTGTGCACGCGCAAACATGCGCCTCTCCCCAAATTTTTTTTTTCAAATAAATACAATTTTTTTTTGACAGGCAGAGTGGACAGTGAGAGAGAGAGACAGAGAGAAAGGTCTTCCTTTGCCGTTGGTTCACCCTCCAATGGCCGCCGCGGCCAGCACGCTGCGGCCGGCACACTGCGCTCATCTGATGGCAGGAGCCAGGTACTAGGTGCTTTTCCTGGTCTCCCATGGGGTGCAGGGCCCAAGCACTTGAGCCATCCTCCACTGTACTCCCTGGCCACAGCAGAGAGCTGGCCTGGAAGAGGGGCAACCGGGACAGAATCCGGCGCCCCGACCGGGACTGGAACCCGGTGTGCCGGCGCCGCAAGGCGGAGGATTAGCCTGTTGAGCCACGGCGCCTGCCAAATAAATACAATTTTTAAAAGTGCATCTATATGGAACATGTACAGACTTGGAAAAGAAGAGCAACTCTGATTTCTTATTCTGTTATCTGGGGGTGCTAGCCTCTGTCTCCTTTATTCCTTTTCTCTTTCTCATCCTCTTAATGTATCCCTTGGTGTCCCTAAGCAGTAGCACTTACAAGCAATCAGGATGTGCAAGTAACTTAATAAAAATGATGCTAATCCTTTGAGCCAGAAAACAGATTATGATGTTCTATTTTTTTTTTTTAAAGATTTTATTTATTTATTTGAGAAGTAGAGTCAGACAGAGAGGGAGACAAAGAGAAAGGTCTTCCATCTGCTGGTTCACTCCCCAGATAGCTGCAACGGCTGGAGCTGCGCCATTGCGAAGCCAGGAGCCGCGCCATTGCGAAGCCAGGAGCCAGGAGCTTCTTCCAGGTCTGCCATGTGGGTGCAGGGATCCAAGCACTTGGCCCATCCTCCACTACTTTCCCAGGTCATAGCAGAGAGCTGGATTGGAAGAGGAGCAGCAGGGACAGGAACTGGCACCCATGTGGGATGCCAGCACTGTAGGCAGAGGCTTGGCCTACTATGCCACAGCACCGGCTTCATGATTTTATAGTCTTAAAAGCAGCAATCAAAATGTTCCTGTTTCTCAGTCCTCCAAGTTGGCTTCATACACATTAAAGTAAAACAGAGATGATGGCAGTGACAAACGGGTGCAGTGTTACTTACATCACCTGAGCTGCCTTGCTTGCGGTCCCTGATACCTTCTGCCTGCCAGCGTTGCCCCTGGGCACCTCTTGCCCTGAAATCCCGGCCCAGCTGCCTGCCATGCTGCGAGGTGGGCAGGGGCTGCAGCTGCTATGTCCCTGCCTCTGAGGCCGGCTTCGCTGCCTACTGTGGGCTTGAGTTTCTGCTAAGTGGCTGCGGGAAGGGGCTGTGTCACATGCTGTTTGCTTGTGGGCAGTTTTTGTTTGGCTTTCAAGGGTGTTTGCTTGCAAGCAGCAAGCAGCCTCTTCCAGAACCACCTGGAGGAATCACATCATCCTGTTTTGGCTGGGGCAGCGGGTTTGCGGTTCTGTGGGTAGGATCCAAGTTGGTCAAGTGTTTCTTCCAGGATTGCCATCGTCTGAAGAACTGATCAAAGACAGCAGAGGGGCTGGGAGTAGAAGAGCGAAGGGGACAGAGCACAGAGAATCAGAGGCAGAGATGTTTGAATGCCTGGCACAGAGACAAATGAGACCACTCTGTGGAGGCCCTTCCCACCCTGGGCACTGCACTCCAGGGCCAGGGGCTGGCAGGTGCCTGTCACGTGGCAGGGGCTCCTGGGCTGCCCTGGACAAGTGGTTCTGAGCTTCTGAGCTGGGTCTTCTCAGTGTCACCCTTGGGAGTAGCTGGCCCCGGGTGAGGGGACAGTCACTGCCTCCCATGCCCCAGAGCCACCCCAGGTGTCATGGCCTCCTGCTGCTGGGAGCTTTTTGGGTGTGGCTTCTGAACAGAGTGCTTTGGCACCAGTGCTGGGAGGTGACTTCAGTGTATAGGTCACTAGGACTTTCTCAAGATAGGCTGTTAAGGATATAAAACGTTACTTTCGTATTTTTTTTTTTTTTTTTGACAGGCAGAGTGGACAGTGAGAGAGAGAGAAAGTCTTCCTTTGCCGTTGGTTCACCCTCCAATGGCTGCCGCGGCCAGCGCACTACAGCCAGCGCACCACGCTGATCCGAAGGCAGGAGCCAGGTGTTTCTCCTGGTCTCCCATGGGGTGCAGGGCCCAAACACCTGGGCCATCCTCCACTGCACTCCCGGGCCACAGCAGAGGGCTGGCCTGGAAGAGGGGCAACCGGGACAGAATCCGGTGCCCCGACCAGGACTAGAACCCGGTGTGCTGGCACTGCAAGGTGGAGGATTAGCCTGTTGAGCCGCGGCCCCGGCAACTTTTGTACTTTTTAAAATGCTTGACAACAGCTGAGACAGGGAGGGGAGACCCAAATACGGTTCTACCTGTTAACGGGCAGGATCTCCGGTCCCTGTGAGCCTTTTCCCCAATGGAAATGAATGAACTCTAGTCCTGGGGAGAAGGTGAGAACCATCACCAGCTAGTGGGGGAGGGGTGGGGAGCAGTGATGGGGAGGGAGAGGGCTGGGCTAGGAGCAGGGGTGTTTCCTGCCAAGCATGGGAGGAGGTGTGACCCATGAAGGGGTGTGCCCTCTCTCTTTCTGTCTCCTGGCCCTTGCACTCTCTTCCTTCTGGGCCTCCATTCTGTCCACTTCAACTTCCCCTTTAGGGCTCAGGATATGTGATCTTTTTTTTTTTTTAAATTTGCTCTTTTAAGTACTGTCATTGGGATGGGCTTTTAGTGATTAACATGCCTGCGTCCCATATTGAAGAACTAGGTCTGGATTCCAGCTCCAGCTTCTTGCTAACGCAGAGGGAGGCAGTGGTGATGGCTCAAGGCACTGAAATCCTGCCACTCGTGTGTGAGCCTTGGATTAAGTTCCCACCTCCTGGCTTTGGCCTGGCCCAGCCCCAGCCCCTGGATGGGAGTTCTCTCTGCTTCTCAAATAAATGAATACAAACTTCTAGAAACACTGTCACTGTCTTTTCTGGCCTACAGAAGAACATTTTGCTTCTGGGCCTGACAGTGTTGAGAGTCTTGTTTTATCACTCACTTTTTTTTTTAAGATTTTATTTATTTATTAGAGAGGCAGAGTTACAGACAGAGGGAGACACAGAGAGAAAGGTCTTCCTTCCATTGGTTCACTTCCCAAATGGCCGCAGTGGCTGGAGCTATGCCAATCCGAAGCCAGGAGCCAGATGATTCTTCCCGGTCTCCCACGTGGGTGCAGGGGCCCAAGCACTTGGGCCATCTTTTACTGCTTTCCCAGGCCATAGCAAAGAGCTGGACCAGAAGAGGAGCAGCTGGGACTAGGACTGGCACCCATATGGGATGCTGGTGCTGCAGGCAAAGGATTAACCTAATGCACCACAGCGTCGGCCCCATATCTCTCACATTTTTAAAAAAGATTTATTCAAGAGTCAGAATTACAGAGGGAGGGAGAGCTGCCATCCACGGGTTCACTCCCCAAATGGCTGCGATGACCAGGGCTAGACCAAGCCGAAGCCAGGAACCAGGAGCTTCTTCCATGTCTCCCGCTTGGGTCCTGGGGCCCAAGCACTTGGACCATCTTCCTCCGTTTCCCAGGTGCATTAGCAGAGTGTTGGATCGGAAGCGGAGCAGCCAGGCCTCGAACCTGTGCTCATATGGGATTCTGGTGCTGCAGACGGCAGCTTAACTTGCTGCACCACAGCACCAGCCCCTCTCTTTTGGGTTTTTTAGTTATAACAGTAACACCTGCTCATTGTGGACAAGCCCACCTGTTTTCACATCTCTGTGTGGGAGAGTCTGAGCCATGCTCCTGGGGACAGAGCTGAAGTGCAGACGCGGCGCCTGCTGGGAGATCCACGTGTTCGGGGTCCCAGTGCATGCGCCCTCAGAGCTGAACTCCCCACCACCTTTTCCCGAGTTCTGCTCCCTGGCTGCTTTGGGCCCAGCAGCGGTGGTTGTCTTCTGGGGCCAATGGAACGCACATTCATGATGTTTAGTTATAAGAGAGGCCCGTTCCTGCTCTGTGCCCAGACACCAGGCGAGCATGTGGATGAGACACAGCAAGCACTAGGCTGTCTCAGCAGCCTCTAGTCTGGGAGAGTGAGGTGGGAGGTGGGCCCAGTCACGACAGGTGCATTGATTGCATCCAGGGTGTGATGTCTGTACCAGATGTCACGTTCTGTGGGCCAGGTGTGTGTTGTATAATCCTCTCTGTGTGACCTTTGTTAATGAGGAACCTAAAGCTCAGAGGAGCTGAGCACCTTGGTAGGGGTCTCATGGTTGCAATGTGGCAGGGCCAGGGTCTGGACCCAGACCCTAATGAGCCTCAGGCCTGTGGATGAGGGAAGTAGGGCAGTGAACAGGTGTGCAAATCATGGAGTCAGCTGTCTCTCTTTTCCTCCCCACTGCAGGAGGAGTTGTGTGTACTCCTGAAGGCCCTGTGGTTTTGTCTGGGTGGACACAGCCCACATGGGGGCCAGACCAGGCTGGCATCTTGGGGCTCCTGGGTCTCTATCCTCCTAGTCTTCATTCCTTGCTGGGCTCAGCTCTTCACATCATCCACACACAGTCACAGGGCCACACTTGCATCATTCATGCACACACAGTTGCTTGCTCACACCGGCCCCGATACACACACCTGCACACTTGCATACTTGCACACGCACAGAGAGAAGCCATCTCTGAGGCAGGGTGCCTGCTGGGGTGGAAGCGACAGAACGAGGCTCAAACTGTGCCCGGGCCATGCTGGGGTTTGGGCCAGGCCACCTGGATGCCTGGGCCCAGTGGAGGTGGAGGCTGGGATGCCAGTGATTGGGCCAAGTCCTCATCCATCCCTGTGCTGGGAGGATGGGGGCGGGACACACAGGCCTCTTTCTCTGGGACAGAGGAGCTCTGTTGTCTGTCCACACAGAGGCTCTGTGTGTGCCTTCCCGGGGGCAGCGGGGCTGGATCCCAGCTCAGGGCCTGGCTGCCGCAGGGCTGCCTGCTGGACAGCGCCGCTGCTCCCGGCTGGCCTTCAGCACTCTGCCACTGTCTGCTGGCCTTGGCTGGAGCCCCACCACCCCCGCTTCTCCTGTGCCCGAGGTCCTAGCGCACTTACAAAGGTGCTGCAGGAGTTCCTTCTTGAGACTCCGGTCACAGCCCCCCTGCTCCCATGGGGAAGGGCGTGTGGATGGCTGGCCATGCAGTGACACCCTGCCAAGTCACTTCACTGCTTCCTCAGGGACACACTTTTCTCCCTGACAGTGGTGCAGGGTGACTATCTTAGCTGTCACAGTACCTTGCTTGGTACACTTTTAAAGTTTGGGGTTGAATGATCATCAGGAGTGGATTCAGACTCTGCTCACCGCCTTGGGCTGGTCGGTGAACCTGTAACTGTTTCCCTTGCGGGTGATTGTGCCCCTTTGTAGGGCTGTGTGCTCATCATTGCTAGGACGAATGTCATGCAGCTTCTGCCATAGGCAGCACACAGTGCTCGGTTCCTAGGAGCTGGAGCTGGGGCTGCAGCAATACCTGGGTCTCTGTGACTGTGGGTGGTCCCTCCGCGGCAGTGATGGGAAGCCTTGGGACGCAGCTCCACACGGAAGGGGTTTTCTTGGGGGGGGGGGGTACCTGCCATAATGGCTGCCTTTATTTCATCCCTGTGGAGCCCCCTGTGATGAGACCTAGAGGGAAATCGAATCAGAACAAGGGCAGAAGGGTGCTCTGTTCACGGGTCCTGGCTCAAGGGAGCCTTTACCTTGGTCAAAGACAAGTCACATCTTTATTTTCACTAAACCCTAATTGAAAGCCAGCATTTCTTTAATAACGTAGGCACCCACCAAGGTGGTATTAGTGAGACCTGCAATTTTGTCACCAAGAGGAGTCAGGGGGCCGACACTGTGGCTTAGCGGGTAAAGCCACCACCTGCAGTGCCTGCATCCAGTATGGGGTACTGGCTTGACTCCTGGTTGCTCCACTTCCTATCCAGCTCTCTGCTATGGCCTGGAAAAGCAGTAGAAGATGGCCCGAGTGCTTGGGCCCCTGCATCCACGTGGGAGACCTGGAGGAGGCTCCTGGCTTCTGGCTTTGGATCAGCCCAGCTCTGTCCGTTGCAGCCATCTGAGGAGTGAACTAGTGGATAGAAGACCTCTCTCTCTCTCTCTCTCTCTCTCTCTCTCTTTATAATTTTGCCTTTCAAATAAATAAATCTTGAAAGAATAAAAGGGAGTAGTCAGATTTTTTACATCATGGTGGTAGAAGTGGAGACTTTGAAAGTGTATCAGGTTAGTCTTATTAGATGATGCTGCTTAATGTGTGAAAAGAAGCAAGGCATGATTGTATCCCTGACTGATTTTTTGACTATCTGGAAACTATTTCAATGCTATTGTTTACCTTTCATTTTATATGTTTTTTAAAACTAGCGACCTGAGAGGGATCCACAGCCTTGCTGCGTGGCCAGAGGGTCTTTGGTAGCCGGAAGATCTGGAACCTCTGCTGCTGTGGATTCATCAGTGAACCCGGAGCTTTGGGCCGTGCCGACATGAGGGACGTCAAGGTGGGTCCTGTCCCCACATGGGCTACGCTTTTCCCACTCCGTCAACCTGAGACTTGTCACACACTCAGCCCTTCCGTGCTGAGAGCTAGTCTTTGGAAATTCTCATTCAGAAGCAAATATCCTCAGATGTGGTTTGTTATCTAGAGCATGCCCCTGGGGGTCTGGGTCCCAGGTGTGTGGGGACAGAGAGCCAGGCCTGCATTTGGAGAGTTCTGAGGGGATGTCAGCCCTGGGGGAGGCCTGTAGGCAGGGCACACAGATTGTGGGGTGGGTTGGAACCCAGCTGGGCTCTTCTTGGGCATTGTGCTCAGGGAGCCTCCAAAATACACTAGGGGTGCTGAGCCCTGGTCATCTAAGCAGCATCTCTGTGAGTGGGCTAAGGGGGCCCCACTCTTGTGGAAGCCTCTGATGCAATTGTCTGCTTTGGACAGGACCAAGAATGCCGGGTAGAGTATGTGCAGGGTGTGATGGACACAGGGACCTGCCCGCCTTTCTGACCCTGAGAACCCCAGGGGATACCCCGGGGCCTTCCTGCTGTTTCTTGTCTTTGGCTGCAGCTTTCTCCCTGATTAGATAGTGAATTCCTGGAAGGCAGCAGCCCCAGGGAGCATCAGCTCCCTCCAGCCCCCAGCCCTGGCCAGCACAGGGCAGGTGCAGAGGCCTGGTGCCACAGGTGTCATCACTGGTTGGTAGCTTCCTATGCCTTGTATTTCAGTCTCTCCAGGGTTGTCCTGTGGAACTTTCTGAGATGATGAGAATGTCCTCTTTGTAAAAATACTTATTTTTAGTTTTTATTTATTTGTTTTTATTTACTTATTTGAAAGGCAGAGTGGCAGAAAGAAACAGAACCAACCATCCCTTGGTTTACTCTCCAAATGCCTGCAACAGCAGAGCTGAGACAAGACGAATTTAGAAGCCAGAAACTCCATCTGGGTCTCCCATGTGGGTGACACACTGAGTACTTGAGCCCTCACGTGCTGCCACACATGCTATACATTAGTAGGAAGCTGGAATGGGGAGTGGAGTTGGTGCTTGAACTCAGGCACTACATTGTGGGTGTCCCAAGTGGCAGCTTAGCTGCTGTGCCGAATGCCTGCCCCAATATTTTATTTTTACTTATTGTATTTATGCATTTAGAAGATAGAAGGATGGAGAGACACAGAGAGGTCTCCCATCCCCTGGTTCACTCACCAAATGCCTGCAACTCTGGAGCGAAAAGGCAGGAACTCAGTCACATCGGAGTCAGGGATCCAGCTACTCTCTCCATCACCTCTTGCCACTTAGGGTGTGCATCAGCAGGAAGCTGGAATAGAAGGCGGAGCCTGGACTTGAACCAGGCCCTCGATCATGAGATGCGGGTGACCCAAGCAGCAACTTAACTGCCGCAGCCAAGGCCAGTCCTTGAGATGGGAGCATTGCATCCGTGCCGTCAGCAGCGGGCTCTCCTCCCAGGTGGCTATTCAGTACTGGAAGTGTGGCCAGTGCAAATCTGAATGTGAATTATAGGCAAACAGTCTCTCGGAGCCAAGGGCAGGGGTGCTCTCAGTCAGGAGATAGAAGCTGAAATGCTTGGGGCCGGATGCTGGCTCCAGTGAGTGCATTGGGCTGGGTACAATGAAAACACATCTGTCTGCATTTTGTTTCCTCAAGGCAACTGTCCTTGTCCTGGGTGTTGGGAGACAAGGACAGAGGTGAACTGCAGAGACCGCCATGCTGTTGTGAGAGGGGGGCCGCTCTACTCCAGCCGGGTAGGGACACGGCCCCCAAGTGTGGCCAGAACTTCCTCTTTTCCAAGGGAAGTGGAAATTTGAATTCGTATGTGAAACATCCTGGATTTTTTAAACATTGGCTCAAACGCGTTTAAAATACTTCAAGCCAAACAAAACACATCTGCTGGCTAGATTGGACCTGTGGATGCTGGTTTACACTCCCCTCCAGGTCTAAACCTGTCCACGCGATCTCCTGAAGCCAGGGCTGGGCCGAAGGTGGACAGTGAGGCTGACGCTGTCCTGATTGTCCCCTCTTTGGCCAGAGGGAGGGAGGGGCACATCTGGAAGATACAGAGCCCCTGCTTCCCCCCGTCCTGGCCTCTGAGCAGCCCGAGAGTTGAAATCTCTGGATGGTTGGACAGGAACTGCCTGCAGAGAAACTTGCTTTATTTTTTCAGCAGGATTCCCCACCCCACCCCCCAACCTACCCCCTGTCCCCAATTCCGTCCACTCCCAGGCCTTGAGAGCAAAATGTGTGGCTGTTACTATAAGGCAGCCAGAGAGAATTCCCAACAAATGACAGGGTCTCTGAAATTCCATCTGGCCTGTGGTGTCCCCACACTGGTGCCCTTGTGAGCTGGAACAAAATGCTAATTCAGCTGTGGACGTGCAGAGGGATCCCGGAGAACTCAGCAGGCTTCGAGGGAGGAGGGCCCATGGGAGCCTCTGGTAACTCCCTCAGTCTCAGAAGCAGGCAGAGGGGTCGCACCCCCCCCCCCCCGCTTAGTGTTTGTTCTCAGGGTCCCAGTGTGGGAGGCAGCCCCCTGGCCATCTCTGGAAAGGTCACTGTGAGGCTGGCAGGGACAGTACTCAGAGCTTGTCTGAGTTGTCGGGCTGTTTCCAGTGCTCTTCCTACAACGGCCCTTGTAGCTCTCGGGGTGCTCGCTAGAATGGTTGGATTTTGTGCGAGTGACAAGTCGCTTTCTTTCCTCAGCACTGTAAGGGGAAGCGCTTTTGTCTGGCTTGTTCCAGGTGTATCTCTCCTGCCTGGAACAGTGCTTGCCAGAGGAAGGACCTGCTCGATGAGTGCATGAGTGGTCCACCCCGTGAGTGAGGTGATGAAGGATCCCCATTGTCTGGATGAAGGAATCGAGGCCCAGGTGAAGGACAGAGTGGAGTGGGAGGCACCACCCAGGCAGCCTGGCTCTGAGCCCAAGTTTTGTCCACAGCTGCACCAGACTGGTAATGGCAGGAGCCCCCAGGGACCTGCCCGCCTCCCTTGTGGACCCAGGGATGAAATCTGTCACACAGCTTGGGGACTTGGAGAAAAGCCGTGGCAAGCAGACGAGTCCTGGGGGCTGGTCTTGTGATCAGGACCTGAGCGGGGCTCCCTGCGACCATTTGGATATGGCATGTTCAGTTCCTGGCTCCGCCATGCTCCGTGGGCTGGGGCCATCCACACCGGACCTTGTGGCTTCCCTGAAAGATGTGCCCAAACTCCCAGAGGCTGTTTGTTTTCCTGTGGACAAGCAGATCCCGCGGTCTGTGAAGCGGAGAGCTGGCAGCTGCACGGGCTCAGGGCAGAGCTGCACAGCAAGCTCTCTCCAGAGGCTGAGCAGTGAATCAGAGCTGAGGTTGGCGCTCAGGCCGGAGCAACACAGGCTCTCAGGCGGTGCCCAGGGGCCCTGGGGTGGCCAGCCCAGCAGGCAGGAGCTTGTGTCCTTCCTGCCGATGCCCGCCATTGCAGCGTCTGCAGATCCCTTTCAGGGAATCCCCAGCAGGCGGTTTAGGGTGTGCTGTGGTTGGGATGGCGTAGCCGGGTCCGAGTGTATGAAGACCCTTGGCGATCTTACCCGTTCCACGTCTGGCCTCTGGCCTCTACTCTGAGGGCTCCTGCTTGGCTTGAGTTTTAAGCTTTTCCAGTAGGAGGTGCTGGGTGTACAAGGGGTTGAGAGGGGGAGAGAGAGATGCACAGAAATGGGGAGAATCTTTAGATTGGAAAGCAGTGCATTCTCCCGTAAATGCACCCAGTGAAGAGCTTCTCCTTCATGGGCAGCTCCTGCTTTCGCTGGGTGCAGACGCTCGCCTCCCCAGCTGTATCTCCTGTGACAGCAACACAAGACAGGGATCCTCCTCTTCTTCCTCATCGCTCACCTTCATGGAGAACAACCCCGTTTCCACCTCTGAACTCTCCTGTGCACCACATGCACCGTCTCAGACCCCCAGATCTCCACCTCGGCACACCTTGGTCTGCATAGGGCCCTGGTTTCATGGGACCAGTCCAGAAAACCTTCCCTCGCTCATGCACAGTAAGACCTGTGACACATGGGGCGGGACACATGGCACCCTTCCAGCTCTTGCTCTGCTGGGTGGACCTCAGGTCACCCATACTCCAGGAGAGAAATGGCTGTTGCTGCTTCCACTGGATGCAGCTCCCTGCAGACAGCCTGCGGTCACATCAGGCCTGAGCTGCATTTGGCCTGGCCAGAGCCGAGGAGAAGGAACCAGATACTGTGAAATGTCAGTCTGTGTTCAGTAGACTTGCACAGCCTTTAGCAAGCACACAGACGAGGACGTGGTGCTGGCTCGTTTGCCCACACCAGGCTGCAGACTGGGAGCCAAGGGGCAATGCTGGTTGGCATCCCCTCTTCTGAGGGGAGGTGATGTTCTGGGTGAGACGCGAGGGCTACTGACTTCTGGGAGCACTTTAATTCCCCCAGGAATCCCAGGTCAGAAACTGGAGGTAGGGAAGGTAAAGGTGGGGACAGGTGGGCCTCCGTGGGCATTGTGAGAGGGCCGGCACAGAGACCTCTGGGGTAGCAGTCCTTCCTCTATCTGTGGCTTGCTTTGGGGAAGGAATTTCTGGGGGCAAGGGAAGCTTCCTGTTGGTGGAGTCCTTGGCTCCATGCTTCTTCTTACCCTGCAGGCTCCAGGGATGGGCCTGCTGCCTCCCCCTCCCCACCCTCTCTCCCATTGAAGCTGTGTCTCCTCAAGGCCTGCTGGACCCCAGGTGCCTCACCTCTCCTGGGGTCGCACGCACCCTCCTTCCTTCTCGGATGCCTTTTATCATCAGAAAGCTGTGCACTCTGGAATGCTCCCTGGCTGGAAACCTGGTGTTCGGCATCGCTGGCGATGTCCTTTCAAACGTGCATGGCGCAGGCCGGTCTGGGTTGGAGCTCCCATCTTCCCAGCACCCTCGTTAGTGGGGCCAGCTCATTTCCTGTCTCACGACCAGCAGTCTCAGAGGCTGAGTGTGCCCCAAGATTATCCAGCTGTGGTATGTTTTGTGGAGACTGTGTTTGCAGACAGGAGATGTAATGGATGCTGTGTTAATCTCTTTCTTAAGGGGTTTTTCAAGGGTAATTTTGATTTAGGCTTAATGACTGCCTCATTTGCTGTATTTGGAATCTGACTCTCCCAAAAGTTGATTTGTACTACATTTTTTAAGAAAAGATTTATTTCTTTGAAATGCAAACAACAAGACAGTCAGAGATATCTTACATTTGCTGGTTCACTCCTCAAATGGATGGCCACAATAGCAAGGGCCAGGCCAAGCTGAAGCCAGGAACCAGGAGCTCCACCCAGGTCTCCCACATGGGTAGCCGGGACTCAGGTACTTCAGCCGTTATCTGCTGCCTTCCCAGGTGTATCAGCAGGAAGCCGAAACAGGAGGTGAGCCGCCAGGATTTGAACCAGTGCTTCAGTATGGGATGCTGGCACTGTGAATGCCACCTTAACTTGCTTTGCCACATCGCCAGCCTGTAATACAGTTTCTATGCTGCTTTTGTGTTTGTGTTTATAGTTGTACTGATCTAAGTGATCTGGTGCTGCTTTTCCTTGAATAGAGCATTTCTTTTTTAAAAAAAGAGAAGGAGAGAGAGCGAGCGAGCGAACAGGCACATCCATCCCTTGGTTCACTCTCTAAACACCTACAATGGCAAAGGCAGGGCCAGGCCAGAGCAGGGAGCCAGGAACTCAATCCAGGCCTCCCACACGGGTGGCAGGGACTCAAGTACTGTAGCCATCACCTGTTGCCTCCCCAGGTACACATTAGCAGAGAGCTGGAGTTGAGAGAAGGAACTGAGAGTTGAACCCAGGTTCTCCTTTGTGGGATGCAGCATCTTAACCACAGGCTAAACACCTACCTGCCCCCCAATCCTCTTTTCCTTGCCCCCCTCCCCACCGAGTCACCGGTGACGCTAATTCTTGCCCTGTTGGGGCCTTCTCTGGCATCAGTCATGTGGAGTCTTGACCTTTCAGTTCGGGATTTAGCTTTGGTCCCTGGAAGTAATTGTAACTCATACCCCTGCTCTCTGGCTTCCTGGCTTCTGCCAATGATCGCCTCCTCTCCTGTTCTCCGTGTCCTTATGGGTTTGCCCCTTAAGAGGTGGACTCTTTCTTGAGGTTTCAGGAGTACACAGAGAGAATAGCATGTGCTTAACCCACTGCTTTTAGCTGGACAGTAGCATAGCTTTTATGAGTTGAATTGTCCAGCTCCAAGCCTGTCCTCACCTAGGCGGCCTAACAGCAGTGGGCCAGCCCAGCTTGGTTTGCCCATAGGAGCGTTCCGGGGTCTTTGGAAGCTAAGCCTTTCCGTTCTCTCCTGGGGTAGGAAGAGGCCAGCTTCCAGCTCTTCAGGTTTGCTTGCGTGCTTGGGGACGGGAGGCAGAGAGAGAAACAGCTCATGTTCGTCAAGGTTTGCATGATAGTGGGGACAAAGCTCTAGCTAATCGATAGGTGGGCAGACTGGGGTGAATCTCAGGACCTCCACTTAGCTATGAGACTTAAGGGGCAGGGTGTTTGACACAGTCGTTGGGACACCACTCGTCGTGGGACACCAACTTCCCATGTTGAGTGCATGAGTTTGGTCCCAGCTCTGCTTCCAATTCCAGCTTCCTGCTAATGGATACCCTGGGAGGCAGCAGGTGTGGCTTAAGTAGTTGTATCCCTGACATCCCTGTATTCCCTAGTGGGAAACCCAGATTGAGTTCCGAGCTTCTCACATTAGCCTGGGCCAGCTCTGGCTGTTGCAGGCATTTGGGGAAGTGAACCAGCAGATGGGCGATCTCTGTCATTGTCTCTCTGCCTTTCAAATAATAAAAATAAAAAATTTTGAGTAACATAAGCTGTTTGTGCCTCAGTTTCCCCAGCTGGCCACTGTGAATGCTGATGCCTTCCTTACAGGGAGTCTACAAGGAGGAGAGGAGGTGGGGAGACCCCAGTACCTGACCTGGGGGATGCTTGATAATGTGGCTCAGACAGGTCCTGGGGTCCCTTGAGGACCTCCAAGACGGTGCCCACTTCCTGCCTAGCTCCCTTCAGCCATGGCCACGTGGCTGGGAGGAGCTCTGTGCCCCATTGTTGTTAGGAAACGCCCAGCAGCCTGCCTCCCCTTGCAGCCTCCCTTTTTGTCCCAGGCAGCCTTCAGGTCCCCATCTGATAAACTCTCTGGGAAAGAAGTAGAGATTGAATTGCTCCGTGTTAGGTTCCAAGTGCAGCTTTGTCCTCACCTTCCCAGGGTCCAACCTTCCCTGCGTGTTGTAGCCCAGTCCTGCTCTGCAGCTGGGAGGCGTTGCCCCCCAGGACACTGGAACCTTCTCCAGAACTCCATGGGCCTTCACAGAGCAGCTGATGTGAAGAAATGTGTGGCATGGGACTGCAGAGGAGGAAGGGGGGGGGAGGGAGGGAGGGAGGGAAGGAAGGAAGGGGGGAAGGGAGGGATGTAGAGGGAGGGAGGGAGAGAGAGAGGAGAAATCATGTGAGCGGTGGTGGCTCCAAGGAGGAGCCTTGGCGTTGCTCGCCGATGCCTCCTTTCTTCTCACCCGTGGTTTCCCAGGGCTCACAGTGCTGTGACTCTAATTGTTACCAGCCCATTTCACAGATGCAGCAAGCAAGGCACAGGAAGGAAGTACTGGAGTCACATAGGACCCCAGGGAATTATTAATCAAGGAGTTAGTGACGGGACCAAGTGCTAACTATACGATTATGTGCAAGGCCCTGTTCTTAGTATTTTGTTTGTGTTAAAACTTCCTGAATCCTCTCAGCAGCTCCTTACATAAGGCAGGAACCATTACACCCATTTTTTTTCTAGAGAAACTGATGTTCAGTCAGTGATTTGCTCAATAGGAGCAAAGCCGGGGTTTGGACCCAGATATTCCGGCTCCTGTGTATCTGTCTAGACACCACGTTTCTACAGTGGGCATTTCTAAGTATTTGTTGAAGGACGAGACCCACCACCTCCCGTGTCTCCTCTGGTGCCACGGGCCCAGCTCAGGTGGTAAAGAGACAGATCCGGGTACTGCTCAGGTGTGCTGAAACCTCTGCCAGCACGGCTCCCCCAGGTCAGCTGGGAGCCCAGGAGGGCTTCAGGATGACCCCCGAGAGCCTGAACTTAGTCCTTCCTTGTGCCTCCGTGACCCTAGGCCCAGGGCCAGGTGCTTGGTCTCTGCAGGCTGGAGACCCGAGTTGGAATCCCAGTGCTTCTGGTTAGTGGAGGGATCATGTGGAGCGAATGACCAGGTCTCTCGGAGCCTCAAGCACCTCATCTGTAAAATGGGTGTGATGAGAACTCCTTCCTGTCTGCCAGCTCCTTTTGAGGTTGTCCGGGCAGGTCAGTGAGACAGTGAGTGGCATCTTCACATTGTGTCCCTTCCTCTGTTCCCATGCCTGGTATCGGGGGGTGGTCAGACAAAAGGACAAAGCGGGGAGGCCTCAGAATTTGTCTGAGGGGCAGCAGCCGCCTGCCTCCTGCGCCAGTGTGCCCTGAGGCTCTCTGAAGTGCCCGAAATCAAATGCCTTTCCCTGTTTGCTCCATTCATGGTGCCTTCCAGTCACCTGCTGGATAGCAATAGCTTAGCTCCCAGTCACAGAACCCACTGGAAAGGTAAGGCCTCGCTCAGGTGTAACCCAGCCCAGGGCTCCTTCCTGCCAGGCAGCGTCCTTTCCTGGACGTTCCCTTCAAGGGCCACTTGCTGCGGCCTTCGCAGATCCCCACGTCTGAGGATTGTGGTTGCTTGGAATGGCCACTTACATGGCAATCGTGTGTTCTCCCATCAAGATGCTGTCAAACGGGCTGTGAGAGCTAAATGTTCAATTTCTATTGTTGTTCTTGAAAAATAACTTTTATTTTGGCCAAAGTTTTTGCTGAAATAATTTTTGAATCTCTTTTCTTATTTTATGAGGGCATGGGGGAACTCTGCCGTCTCTAAATTTCACATTCCTCTCTTTATTGTTTCTAAAACGAGTATTTTCTAGAACTTGTCTCCCCATCCCCCGCCCTTGCCCCACCCCACAGCCCTCTACTGAGAGCTTCCTGAGGTTGCTTTTGGCCTTCATTTCCATCCTCGGCACTCACTATTGCCATTTGCTCACCAAGGAAGTTTCCATCACTGCACAGGGTCACAGTGGACCCCATGCTGTGGAAGCTAAACAGCAGTGCCTGGGCACATAGCCAGGTCATGGCTGCCTCCTCCTACTGCCTTTGCTTGGGGTAAAGGAGATTGAGATCTGAGCTTCCTGGGAATTTCAAATTAACCCCTGCCAGAGCCCCTGGGCCCCACCCCATCCCTAGTAAACCCCACTAAGCTCAAAATAGCTATAGTGCCTTACCTATTCTAGTTGCCTTTCTCTAAGGTGCAAAGGAAGGTGGCTGCTTGGGCAGATTAAGAAAAGGTGAGGAGGAAATAGGAAGAGGTTTTTATTTTCAGTAGGGACTTTATTCTGTCCATAAGAACCCACCATGCAGTCTGCCATTTGCAAAGCTCGGCTGGCCTCTTGGACATGGCGTCTGCTGAATTATTGCAAGTCAATCTGTCTGAAGTCACAGGAAGTGTCAGTGTGAAGTCACAGGTAGTATCAGTGTGGAGTCACAGGAAGTGTCAGTGTGAAGTCACAGGAAGGGGCTGTGTGAAGTCACAGGAAGTGTCAGTGTGGAGTCACAGGAAGGGGCTGTGTGAAATCACAGGAAGTGTCAGTGTGGAGTCACAGGAAGTATCAGTGTGAAGTCACAGGAAGGGGCTGTGTGAAGTCACAGGAAGGGGCTGTGTGAAGTCACAGAAAGGGGCTGTGTGAAGTCACAGGAAGGGGCTGTGTGAAGTCACAGGAAGGGGCTGTGTGACATCACAGGAAGGGGCTGTGTGAAGTCACAGGAAGGGGCTGTGTGAAGTCACAGGTAGGAGCTATATGAAGTCACAGGAAGTTGTCGAAAGAGGCAGCAAAATCCTAGTTTCCCTTGCCATGTTTAGCCCCTCCCTAAACTCACTTCTGTCTCCCACATTTTGGAGCCTGCCTTCCTCACCCTGTGGTGCACTGAAGAGTTCATGGACTTAGGGAAAACTGAATCCTGCCTGCTGCTTTCTATTGGGTGACCCCCAAGTGAGGTACTGTACTTCCTGAAATCTGAATTTTTACAGCTCCAAATTCATCATATCTGGGTGCACCTTGTAGGGTAGAGTGTGGGAGCGCTGGGTACCGGGTGTGTGCTCCGGAGGCGACTGTGGTTATTAGGGTCTTCTAGATTCACCGCACAGGTCAGATGGTTGTGATTTCCATCTGGCTCACCATCTGGACAGAGCTTGGGCTGAAAGGAACTCGGGCACCACTTGGTTCTGGAATGAGCAGGAGGCTTAGGATCTGCCTGGTTTTGAGACCAAGCCCTAGACCTGATTTTGGGGGTAACAGATGAACAGAAAGCTCCCTCTCATGCTGCCTCTCATGAACGTCCAAATTAGAGTGGACCCAAGGGTGGTGTTTTCTCATTGATAGTCTTCTGTTTATAAAGACTGAAGTAGGACAAGAGACAAAGTTATTTTCGCTCTGAATGAGAAACATGTACCTGAAAACAATTACATTTTCTCTCCATTCATTTGCCCTGCTGCAAAGAGAGAGCCACCTGCCTTCCATGCAAGCCTCATTTCACAGAGGACTGGGCCGGTCCCAAACAGGGCAGCCCCCTCTGAGAGAAGAGCCCGCCCCTAAGAGCCAGTGCTGTCTCAGAATCAGAGCAGCCACCGGCTCAGCTGCTTCTGAAGCCAGAACTGCCTGGGCCCATTCCCAGGATGGGAGAGAGAGAGAGAGCGAGAGCGAGCGAGCGAGAGCTCCTGAGCCCAGCGGTCCCCTTTATGGGGTGGGGGGTGGTGCTCTAACTGAATAGACAAATGGGGTGGAGCTTGAGTGGGATTTAATGCATGTGAGGTTTATTGGGGGTTTCCTGGCATCTCCATGTGGAGTACTTGTGGTGTCAGGTGCATCATGGGAAAGTGAGCATACTAGATGGGTATGCATTGAGGCGGACTTATGCTGCAGGGCTAGAGACAGAAATTGTGGGAAATTCTCCAGTTCACTTTTTCCTGTCTAGCGCCCAAGGGCCGCTCCGCTTCTCTCTGCGTTGCTCTTTCCTCGCCTGTAGGATGGTGATAGGAATCCTAACACTGAATGCCTAAGACTGGCCTGAGGATTCAGTGACTTAATGCAAGTGAAGCGCTTCCAGCGGTGCCACGCACATAGTGAAATACTGAATAAACATTCGTTATCATTCTTTTGGGTTTCTTTCTTTTTCCTGGAAAATCTCTGGGCCAGAAATGACAGGGGTGAAGGTCCTTTCTCTTCCTAAAGCTACTGATGTGGAGGGCAAATCACAGCCCTCCCATGGCACTGAGCAAGGAGCCTGGCCGGGCGGTCACTTTGAGTCAGGCAGCCTGGGATTCTGTCCACAGGGAACACTCAGCTCTCCCCACGCTCAGCGATCTGGCGGGCAGACAAACACTGGGGGCCTGGGGCCCTATGTGCTGTGCCTGTCGTCTCTGCTCCAGAGGCCTGTGCCAGGCCAGCTCCCCCTGCCTAGGGCCAGGCTCTGGGAAGCCAGGGGAAACAGAGTTTGAGCAGGTCTGGCCTGCAGAGTTCCTCCCCGGCCTGTGACATGTGGTTTTAATCCCAGCCCTCTGAAAATCCACTCATGGTTTCCCTCTCGCCCCAGCCATAGTTTTGTTATGACAATGCTGGAGCTCCACTTGAACAAATGGGGTGGGAGCTCCAAGTTCCCAAATCTCTGCCAGTCTCGCTCAGAGTCCGAGTGGTGATGAATCAGTGATCAGGGAGTGGGGCTGTTTAGGAGAGGGTGAATGTTGAGGGCCACAGAGTAAGGGGATGGCACTCCAGGACATAGACTCAGTATTTGCTAATCACGTGCGTGTGTACGTGTGCACACACACACACGGCTTCCCTCTGCCCCTTCTCTCACTGGCTAGAACACTATTCATGTGATATTAGGGTGCTGTCAGGAAGGCAGAGAAACATCTGACTCCTCTCCGTCTTCCCCGAGCAGCATGGTACCCATGGCCCATGCTGTTCGTTGGAGGACCAGGGTTTTGCCATCTTATTTTGATGGCTGGTGGTCGGGAAAAGAGCTGAGTTTGCATCTTTCTTGCAAGCTGGCCCATGTGCAACCAGGAGCCTGGAGTCACATTTGTTAAGCACTGGGGGTCAGGGGTCAGGGCTCAGAGGCAGGCGGGATGGATATAGATCTAGTGACAAAACATGAGGCCAAACCCTGAGTGACAATCCGGAAGTAGAAGGGCGTTCCTTTCCACATGACCCTCCAGAAGTGGGAAACAGTGTCCTGTTGGCTGTTGCAGACCAAAGTTTAATTGAGTCCTTGCCTGCAAATTTCTCTTTTTTTTTTTTTTAAGATTTATTGTATTTATTTGAAAGACAGAGTTACAGAGAGAAGTAGAGACAGAGAGAGAGAGGTCTTCCATCTGCTGGTTCACTCCCCAGATGGCTGCAATGGCCGGAGCTGCACCCATCTGAAGCCAAGAGCCAGGAGCTTCTTCCTGGTCTCCCACGTGGGTGCAGGGGCCCAAGGACTTGGGCCATCTTCCACTGCTTTCCCAGGCCATAGCAGAGAACCATATAGGAAGAGGAGCAGCTGGGACTAGAACCGGCACCCATATGGCTTTAACCTGCTGCGCCACAGTGCCGGCCCCATCCTAGAAATTTCTCATACTGTATAGAAAAGTCCCCGGCTTGTGTTAGAATGTTTCAAAAGAGTCCTTTTCCAAAGACCTGCCTGGTTTCCATTTGTCTTACAGAGAAAATGAGCTGGTTCTAGACCTGAGCAACCAGGGCATGGCAAACAGTTGGTGTGCAATGGGATGAAAAGAGAAGTTAATTTTAATGCAAAACATTTTGGAGTCTGCGCGTAGTTTGTTCCCTAATATGCTTTTCCTGAAGACTTTGTGAAGACCCCTCATACCTGAGTCCACATTGCACCATCAGCCTCATTATGGCCTGAGACCCCCTGGTAGTGAATGCTCTATGCCCTTATAAGTCAAGGGAGGGATGCTACGCGTCATTACTGGTATCTGGCACAGAGCTCCCCAGACACCACCAAAAGATCCGTTATCAGTTGGGTTTTGCTGTGATGATGCTGCAGGACAGACAATGCACAGTCTCAATGGCTTACAACGACGTACACATCTATCTTGATTACAGGGTAACCTTGTGAGTAGCCTGGGCTCGGCAGGCATGGCTGGGTTGGCTCCAGGCTGGGCGTTGGGTTCAGGTCTATACTTCAGGTACCTCACCTCGGGTGTGCTCCTCGCATGGTGAGACCAGGTTTGCAAGGAGGCCACCCAGACCAGAGAGGTACATGCACGGGACACACATGACCTGTTGTGTCCTCTCAAGGTCCATTGGCCACGTCCACTTGTATTCCATTAGCAAAAGCAAGTCACACGGTCAGGGCCAATGAGAGTAGGTGGGGAAGGATGTTCTACCTGCTGCAAAACCGTGGCCAGGCGGGAGACAGGGAGAATTGTGAGAAAATAATACATTCAGTGCCACTGTCCTTTACTTCTTGTTGAGGGTCGTCTTCTGGCAGGGAGTTGGCCCAGCACAGCTCCCAGCTTCTCATATAGGTGGGCTCTTTGAATCACTGAATTCCTGGCTTCCCACAGTTTCCTGGGAGCCCTCGCCACACCCCAGAACCTGTGTGCTTCCAGTCCCTCTTGGGCCTCCCCTCTGGCTCCCACCCTCCGTCTCCCCACCCTCCCAGCTGCTTCAAAGTGAAGCTGTTGCCTCCTGATCTACTGGTCATCTTTGGACAAAGCCTCTGCACGACAGGTGGCTCTTTCTCATGGCCAAGGCGGCCCCTTCCTGACTTAACCCTTGTGGCTTTGTGGTAAAGGGACTTGTGCCTCTGCCTTGAGTGGTGCTCCCAAGTTATACCCATCTGTTGCTCAGACATTACAGGGTGCCCTGACCTGGGACGACGAGTGGGCATTTTGCAGACCCCAGGAAGGGAAGGGGTGTCGGGAAAGTGGGGGGAGCAAATCTGTGACCTCCTCCCTCCACTCACGTAAATGGACCAAACCGTGCAATGGGCCTCTGCCAGACTCAGGTTCGCTTATTTTTTACAGTAACGCTTGGAGGGAGAAATGATCTCATTCTTCCCATTTGGCCACAGAGGGAACAAGACAGAGGTCATGGGCCTTGCCCATTGTAACAGAGCCATGAGGGACAGGGGCAGAACTCAGCAGTGTCTTCCTCGCAACCTGTGGGCAGCTTCTCTACGGGGTCGGGATGTGATGGTGGTGGTGGTTGGGGGTGATTCTCAGTGAAGCAGTGGGACGTGGGGACTGGGGCGGGGAAGAGGAATGGAGCAACCAGAGATCCCGGTCACATCATTTCTCTCCTCTCTCCTCCCCTCCCCCCAGAAGTGACAGAGCCTGTAGTTTGGATGGTGAGAACTGGGGTGGGAGAGGGTAGCCCCAGCCAGCAGCTGTGGGATGACAGAGCAGTTAGGATCCCACCAGCAGACTCGCTAGTGTTTTGGGTATGATTCCCCTTTCTTTTTCTTCTTGTGTACTCTTTATAGTTCAGCAGCATCTTTCTCTTCAGAAGTTTTTTTTTTTTTTTTTTTTTCTTGTTTGATCAAAGCTGCCTTTCTTTCCCCAAAGCCTTACTTGGGTGGCCCCGCCAGGGACATCTGCTCATGGCTGTTTTGAACCTTTCTGTCTGCATAGCCGCACAGCTGCCAACTTTCCCCAGGTCTTCTGAAGCCAAGTATGGCCGCGAGAAGGATCAAAACAGCCTGTCTTCTTGAAATATTTAAAAAAGATTTATTACTCCTCAGTGATATCCAATACTTTGAGAATACAGATTATGAATCCAACTGAAAAACACATTTTTCATTTTAGAAGAAAAAAATATCCAAACAAGAGTGTCTGTGGCTATTTGCCCTGAATTTAAAAATCTTTGTATCTCTGCCAGGGTCTGTGGCCCTGGGCAAACATTAACCCTCTGGGCCTTTCGGTAGTCTCAGCTGTAGAAAAGGAATGATATAATTCTGACTTCGACCAGTGCTTGTGAGGATTAAAGGAGATGTAATTGTTGAACAATGAGAAGTTAAGGGCAATAAGAAGGGGCAAGACCCAACAATTTTCCCTTTTGGTGTCCCCTCCATAGAAATCTCTAGCATTTTCCAGCAATGCGGTATTGTTTGCCATCCGACTCAGTGCAGGCCTCCCACACAAGTGGCAGGGACACAAGTACTTCATGCATCACCTGCTGCCTCCCCGGGTTCACATGAGCAGGATGTTGGATTGGAAGCAGGGGAGCCAGGACTCAATGAAGCGCTCCTGTATAGGATGCACGCAGCATCCTAACAACCGTGCCCAATACCCACTCTTGGTGGATTTGATTCAAGACCTTGAGATGGGGGCCTATAAGGGATTACCTAGGTGGGCCCTAAATGCCATCCCATATATACTGACCAGATGAAGATTGGTCACAGACAGGAGAGGGCGAGTGACTGTGATGACAGACCCTGGAGTGATGAGACCACAAGGCAGGGAATGGTGGCTGTCACTTGAAGCTGGGAGAGGCAGAGGAGGGAATCTCCCCAGGGCCCCCAGAAGAAGCTCAGCTCAGCCTGCACCACCTGGGTTCTGATCCTCTGAGGCTGGCATGGAACTTCTTTTCCTGCATAACTGAGAGAAGACCCATTTCTGTTTTAAGTCACCACGACTGTGGCAATTTGTCCTGGCAGCAAACAGGAAGCTAACACCCGGTGACCTGTACATGTGCTGTAATGCAAAGAACAGAAACAGGGCCTGGGAAACACCTCCAAGATGGTCAGTGTGGCTGCTCTGGGGAGGGGATGGAGATGTCCACAAGTGCTCTGGTTTTCTTAGCATCATTTGGGTTTTCACAGTGCTTATCTACTCGCATGCACGTTTTGTGTGTGTTTTAAAATACCAATAAAGGCCAAATGAAAACCGTATCTCATTAGAGCAAAATGTAGGATCTGACTTGCAAAATTGCAAAGGAGCATCAGGTAAAGGCCTCGTGGGGTGACAAGGCTCAGGCCCACTGAGGAGTCTCGGGTGTACCCCATAGAATGTGTCTCCGAAGGGAGGAAGAGGACGTTCCTGGCAGAGGAAACAGCATGCGTCAGCGTTTGCAGACAGAGAGGCTGGCACTGTCCAGAACTGAGAGTTTGCTAAGGCTCAAGCCCCAACGGCGCTTAGAACGTCTCAAGAGGGGCTCTGAAGGCTGGGACCCAGGTGGTGGGGAGTGGGGCACCGAGGAGCAGGAGTGGGGGCTGCGGCAGCTGTCTGGGGGGAGTCAAGGAGGCCATGAACGTGGACTGACCCAAGAGATGCGTAGGAGGAAACATTTGCAAGACTGAGACATGTGGGGCAGAGGAAAAGGAGGAAGGAAGGGAAGGCCCAGGTTTCTGGTGTGGGCACCTGGTGGACAGTGCTGCCTTGGGCCAGATTGGAAACGGAAGCAGGGACGTGTCTGGGAAGGGGAGTGAGATGATGAGTAAACTATGAAGTACGGAACTAGTGGTTGTCTGGTGGTCCCCTCTCCTCCCCTCTGGCCCCTAGAAATCCAACTCCGGGGGGCGGTTGTGGCACAGTAGTTTAAGCTGCTGCCTGTGGTGCCGGGCACCGCATATTGGAGCACCAGTTTGAGTCTTGTCTGCTCTGCTTCTGATCGAGCTCCCTGCTAATGTGCTTGGGAAAGCAGTAGGGGATGATCCAAGTGCTTGGGTCCCTGCCACCCATGTGGGACAGTCTCCTGGCCTTGCCCTGGGGAGCGAACCAGCAGATGGAAGATCTCTCTGTCTCTGTCTCTCTTTCTCTCTCTCCCCCTTTTCTGCCCCTCTGCTTTTTTAAATAATGCAAGTAAATCTTTTTTTTTTTTTTTTAAAGAAAGCCAGCTCCCATCATGCACCATGACAGTCCTGGAGGGTGATCTCAGGACAGCCGCTCAGTGGCTTGAGCAGCTGAAAACGGTGCGTTCTGTACACGCAGCAGGTGAACAGATCTTGTGGAAATGTACAGAAGGAGCAAGATCCTTGACATTTCCAGGGCTGTTAGGTTTGCCTCCACCCAGGGCCGGGAACACTGAAAATGAGGGCTTAAAGATTATTTTGTCCAACCGAACCCACTGCAGAGGAGGAAACTGGTCCTGAGAGTAAGGCATGTGGTCAACAGACTCCTTGTCCAGTGCTCAACCTCCCGCTCACACTGGCTTCCAGCAAAGAGGGGCCAAGAAACATCTGGAGCATGAGGTGTGGGGGTGCTGAGGGGCAGAGGTTGGCCTCATTGCCCCAAGGCAGGAGAGACTGGGAGAGTCAGGATGCAGGTCCTGGTGGGAAGAGGAAGCCCTGGGGATTGTTCAGTTCCTACTTGCTTTTTTTGATGTCTCCTGATGCCCATTGTGCTGGGAAGGGAGATGTGGTTCCTGCAGAAACTGCCACTGGCTCAGAAAGTCACTGAAAACACAGATAAATGACAAAGTACACAAGGGGGCTGGCTGCCTCCTGCCTGGTGGCCACTGAGCTGGGGCGAGGGGTGCTGTTAATTGTAGAGAGAAGGGAACTCCAGCAGGATCTAAGGCCTTTTGGGCTGCTTGGGGTAGGAGCACCCATGATCCACAGCTCAACTGTAAGGGGATTGTGGGTTTATCTGGGTTCTGCAGAGTCCCACAAAGCCCCTGGAAGACTGCAGCTGCCCCTGGCTCAGGCTCAGAACTGGAACCAGCAGCTTCAGGAAGCTGGGCAAGGTGCTTCCTCCTATTTCCATGGCTGGCTTGTGCATCTGTTTCCCTGTCTCTCCCTGCAGACTGGCTGTCAGCAGAACATGGCCCACTACTGTGGCAGTGGCAACTGAGTGGCCATGGGCCCTTGCTCTCTGGTTGATGAACAGAAAGGGTTGACCTCAATAGCTTAGCACAAACCCAAGCTCCAGGGCTGGGAGTGAGGATCTACTAGCCCAGTGTGGCTCAGGGTCCAGTATGGCTCCATTCTGATTTGGTCAGGGGTCAGGGCTCTGGGACAAATGTGGCTGCTGGGGTGCATTGTAGGGGACAGGAGTAGCACTTCTGAGGGAACCCAGGGAGCTGCTGACAATGGACCTCACCCCCTCCCTGACCCCGCCCCAGCTGATCCTGGGAATCGCCTTTCATTACAAGGGAGGTTTGTGAACACAATCACATGCATGAGAACCATGCAACTTGATATGTTTTGTTGACCTGGTTTCCTTGACATGGGAGGTTTTACATGCCTCTGTCTACCTCAATGCCTTTTCTATGCATTCCAGCAACAAGTCTTGCACTGACATGGCATCAAAAATCTCTGAGAAGTAGCTCAAGTGTTTGACGCACTGGTTGAGATACCACTTGGAACACCTGCACCCCAAGTCAGAGTGCCTGGTTCTTGTCCCAGCTCCTCCACTTCCAATCCGATTTCTTGCTAATACTCACCTTGGGAGGCAGTAAGGATGTCTCAAGAACTTGAATCCTGGCCGGCGCTGTGGCTCAACCCGGCGCTGGCACACCAGGTTCTAGTCCTGGTCGGGGCGCCGGATTCTGTCCCAGTTGCCCCTCTTCCAGGCCAGCCCTCTGCTGTGGCCCAGGAGTGCAGTGGAGGATGGCCCAAGTGCTTGGGCCCTGCACCCCATGGGAGACCAGGGAAAAGCACCTAGCACCTGGCTCCTGCCATCGGATCAGCGCGGTGTGGGGGCCGCAGTGGCCATTGGAGGGCGAACCAACGGCAAAAGGAAGACCTTTCTCTCTGTCTCTCTCACTGTCCACTCTGCCTGTCAAAAAAAAAAAAAAAGAAAAGAACTTGAATCCTTGCCAGCCACGAGGGAGACCTGGATTGGGTTCCAGGCCCAGCTCTGACTTTTTTGGGCATTTAGAAGTGACCAGTGGGATAGAAGATCTCTCTCCATCTGTCTCTATGCCTTTCAAATAAAAAAAAAAATGTAAAACATTTCCAAGAAATTTCTGGTGAAGTCAGTAGGCAAACAGGGTTTCTGTAAAGGAAACTATATTTTTCATTCATTCTGGTAGTCACACATTCATTGATTGTCCTTGAGTCGAGGGATCTGCTGGGAGGTATAGCATTGGAATACAGGCTCACAGGGGCACACACTCTGCAAGGCAATGGTTTAACCAGCTTGTGGCAGCTCTGCTCCCATGTGGCGGCACAGGCACCAGGCTCCTTCCTGCCACTGCTCCACAGTGCCTGAGAACAGTAGCTCCCACACTTGCACCTGCATCAGCCTCACCTGCAGAACTAGCAAAAACACAGTCCCATTCCTGGACTAGTCGTTATGTGATGGAGGCCTGGGAGTTTGCATATCTGACAAGTTCTCAGCTGATACTGATGCTGCAGGTTTGGGGGCCATGTGTTGAGAAGTTGCTGCACCCAGGGTGTATCCTTGCTGACACCTACAGACCTGGGGCTGCCATAGTCATGTGCCAAGCTGCAGAGATGGGGGAAGCGGGGAAGGTTGGGGCAACCAGCTGCCTTGGAAGCAAGCAGGGAGGGCAGAGGAGGCTGACTCTCCTTCCATGGGCAAGGACTTAGTCACATGGCCCCCTCTGGGCTACAAGTCAGGGTGGACAAGGTCATCCTTAACTGGGCTGCCACATGGACAAATTGTAGGGACAACCTGGGTCTCCTGGGATCACTGGAGATGAAGGCAGAACAGGCAGCACTGAGTGGTGGGGAGCAGATGCAGAAAGAGTCCCTGGTGGCACACGGCAACAAGTGTGACAGTGGCAGCGGTGGGGAAAGCCCAAGTCTGCAGGCATCAGCAGGGGCCACCCCAGAAGGCAAAGCAGGCTGTGCTTGGGAGCATGAGCATGGCTGGCTGGGGTCTCCCGTTTCCTGTCTTGAGGGCAGCTCCTTGGGCCATCCCTCCCCCTGGCTGTTCTGTTTTCAATCCCTTATGAGCCAGGGATACTCCTTTGTCATGGTCCTCGTTGTATTGTGGGCTGAGATCACGCCTTCCCAGGTCTCAAGATCTCTTTCTCTGTCCCATCCCCAGGTACCTTGGCCCTGGAGAAGGCTGCGTGGCAAGAGGCGGTCAGTGGTAGCATTCTGCCTCTTGATGACACTGTCTGCGCTGGCTGTCACCCGCTTACCCCCACAGCATTCAGCAGCCGGCCCAGACCCAGGCCCCACGGAGCCCCGGGACATGACTGACAACTCTGCCCCTCACACACGTCAGGCTCTGAGCTCCAGCCAGAGGCAGCGGGCGAGGAACCTGGGGCTCTGCAGGGGCCGGGCTCTGCCCAGGAAATCCAACTTGGTCTGTGCAGAGGAGCAAGGCCACAGAGCGCGGCGAGCGGACAGAGGCAGGCCATCCCCTGGAGGTGACAGCAGGCATGCAGGCAGGGTCAAGAGGGGCATTGCCGTGGCAGATCTGGCACTCACGACCCAGTATATTGTGCCCCTGAGGGAAGATGAAGTCAGAGATCCAGGAGCCCAGGGCCTGGGCCACCCCTGGCGCAGAGTCCCCATCCAGGATGCACCAGGTGAAGCCAGCATCCACCCACTGGACACAGGGAACAGTGTGGCAGCTTTACAGGCCTGGGAAGCTACCACTGGGCTGCCGCTCCAGCCCTATCCAGCAGAAGGCAAGGAACTTCCAGGAGCTCAGGACAGAGTCTCGAGTGGTGGGTCCCCAGCAGCGGGTCCTACCCCGGCCTCAGGGGCCCGCAGCTGGCCTGATTCTGTTGGAGAGCTTCAAGGGTCTGCATGGTGTGACAGCGAGCCCACTGGGATGTCAAGCAGCTCGAACACCAGTGAGCAGGTGCCCCCGTGGCTCACCGAACACGATGTGCAGATCCTCCGCTTGTTGGCCCAGGCGGAGGTGGTGGGCAAAGCCAGGGTCCCCGGCCATGGGCAGGTCCTGCAGGTTGGCTTCTCCATGGAGGGGGCCCCTCAGCAGGACCTGTCTCCTCCAAGACTCAGCCATCTCTGCCCCCGGGGATTCTGCGGCTTGATCAAGAGACCTGGGGACCTGCCTGAGGTCCTGGCCTTCCACTTGGACCGCGTGCTGGGGCTGCGGCGGAGCCTGCCTGCTCTGGCCCGCCGCTTCCACAGCCCCCTGCTGCCCTACCGCTATACAGACGGAGGCGCCAGGCCCATCATCTGGTGGGCACCTGACGTGCAGCACCTGGGTGACCCGGATGAGGACCAGAACTCTCTGGCCTTGGGTTGGCTACACTACCAGACCCTGTTGGCACATGGCTGCGGCAGGCCAGGCCAAGCCCCCTGCCTGGGCATCCGTCACACCGAGTGGGCACGTCTGGCACTCTTTGACTTCCTGCTACAGGTAGGTGGAGTGGGGTGTGGTGGGGTGCGGGAACGGGGAAGTCAGAAGTAGAAGCCTCTAGGGTGGTGATGCTCCCCCTAGTCCTGGATTTTGGTCCCCAGGCACCTGTTTTCTGTAATTTCCCTGACAGTGTATCCAGTGATCTGCTGGAGCCAGCTCTTCCAGCTCATGAGAGCTGACTGCTGACTTCCGGATTGTAGGAATTTTGAGATCTAGTTGAGACTCACGAGCACTATTAAAACCAAAGTTACAGAAGCTAGCACATTGTATCAGAAAGCAAGGCGTTAGTACTGAGAACCAGCACTTCCTGATTATTTCATTGTTACCTGTGCTCTTACAGTGATGTCTCTGCGTTGTATGTGGGTAGTGGTGATTACTGTGCGACACCCGAGTGGTACATCCTGTGTGATGCCATCTCATGAACACTGTGTCTTTCTTTCTTTTTTCTTTGCTTTTTTTTTTTTAAGAGATTTACTTATTTATTTGAAAGTCAGAGTTACAGAGAGGCAGAGGCAGAGAGAGGTTTTCCATCCGCTGGTTCACCCCCCAGATGGCTGCAATAGCCAGAGGTGAGCTGATCCAAACCCAGGAGCCAGGAGCTTCCTCTGGGTCTCCCACATAGGTGCTGGGGCCCAAGGACTTGGGCCATCTTCCACTGTCTTCCCAGGCCACAGCAGAGCTGGATTGGAAGTGGAGCAGCTGGAACTCGACTGGTGCCCATATGGGATGCCAACACTGCAGAGAAGGCCTTTAACTCATTGTGCCACAGTGCCTGTACCAAACACTGTATGTTTTTTGCCAACTCCACATTCAGCATGTGGTTAGCTTGCAAATGGTCAGAGTGTGAATATTTATGCTGTGGGAAGCAGCAAATGCTACAAATTAGGGTTTCCCTCTGCTCCCGGAGAGCTGAGGATTTAAGGTGCTTTGTATAATTTAAAAAATAAAGTGAGGGCTGGCATTGTGGCAGAGTGAGTAAAGCTGCCTCCTGCAACCCCAGCATCCCATGTGGGTACTGGTTCGAGTCCTGGGTGCTGCACTTTCAATCCATCTCCCTCTAATGCACCTGGGAAAGCAGTGGAAAATGGTCCAAGTCCTTAGGCCCCTGCACTGAGGTGGGAAATCCCGATGGAGTTCTGGGCTCCTGGCTGAGCCTTGATCTTTGTGGCCATTTGGGGAGTGAATGAGCAGATTCATATTCTCTCTCTCTCTCTCTCTCTCTCTCTGTAACTGACTTTCAACTAACTAACTAAATCTCTAAATAAATACATAAATAACAATTTTTTTTAAAAAAGTAAGTGTGAGAGAGACAAAGAGAATAGGAGCAGGACAAAGAGAGAATGAGAGAAAGGGACACTGGTCCATGCAGGAACGAGAGGGAACTCCAGCCGCAGGGGCACCGCTGAGCGTGGGGCTCTAGGGATAAGTTTGCCGTTGCGGCTCAGCGGCAGCCTCAGTCTCTGCTAACTGGATGCTAACAGCCAGGGTGGCAGTTCTGGTGCCCGTGAGCTGGGTGTCAGCCATGGATACACATGAGTGGAACACGGGCAGAAAGAAATACAGACAGATTAAGTACAGCCCAGTGAGCCAGCTTTGTCCTGAAGAACGAGGTCAGTGCCAGCGCTTGGGTTGATTGACAGCTGAGCGGACAGGCCACAAGCCACAGCTAGGCTTTCGGGGCTGATATGCCGTGCTTGGGCCACCCGAGCTTGGTTCTCCCTGTGTTTTGGAAACTTCTTAAACAATTTGCAATACTTTGATTTGCCATAAAAATCCTGCTTCCTTTGAAGAATTAGTAGCTCGGGGCCTTAATTCCCCCACGGCAATACTCAGCCTGAGCCTGTAGCTGCCGCCTGCCCCCTCAAGTGGCCGCCAGCCTCTCTTTCTGGCCTCAGGCCCTACCTCCTCATTGTCTGACATCCACGGGCTCCCCTGCCTCCACCCCTGGGCTGTCACCTGTCTGCCTGTGATGAGTTCATTTCCGGTCCCTGAGTGAGCTCATCTCTGCATTTTGTGTCCTTGTGGCTGCTTTGTGATGGTCAAGAGCAAGGGCTGTGGTGTCAGACAGACCTGGGGTTGACATCTCCATGCCCAGGTCTCCCCACCCCCACCCGGATGACACTGAGCAGGTTCCTTTGCCGCTGGCAGCTTGTACAGTGGTACTGCGTGTCCCAACCTCATCCCCTTGGGCCTGGCTCTTTTAATGCATGGTACCTTCTAGTTGCCTGCACCTGTATTTGCGAGTTTGCTCTGGGCCCTGGAGCCTGCTATGTCCTAGAAATACCTGGGAGGCTGAACAAACACCTGAGTGAGGCAGGAGGGCTCTCCCAGACTGTAGGACACTCAGCGCTGGGGCTGGGGAGGTGGGGTGGGGCTCAGTCCTTACTGATGAGAGCCTGGTGAATGTGAATGTCCGATTTGCATGTGGCACACATCTTGGGTTTCCCAAGCAGGAACGCAGCCCAAGAGCTCCTGTGGTCATTGGTGGCCTTCCTGGCCTCATTTCTCCTACCTGTGGGTTTCGGCGCCGGCCCACACGTCTTTCAGTTGAATCCTGGTCTCAGGGTCTGTCCTTGGAGCAACCCAGGCCCCTGAACTTGTGAGGCTTCTGCACACGAGGTCCTCCGTGGAGTGTGCTTGGGTCAGTGCCCGGTGGGCAGCACCCCCTCGGTGGCAAGTGGACACCGTTTCTCCTACTTTACAGGAATCGACTCAGCCGGGCCTTGCTGACTTAAAGTTGAGTGAGAACGTGAGGCCCAGAGAGGTGAAGTTGCACACCCAAGGTCACGGCTGGTGCCCGGGACGCAGCCTCGCTGGTCTGATTCCAAAGCGCCTCTCTTGGTGTCACCGCTCAGCTGGCTGAGAGTGAGGGCAGGGAAAGGGGCTGCTGGCCAGGAAGCCCTGGGGCTTTGAGGTGCGAGGCGCAGCTCCCTGCAGAACCGCTGTCTGCCTGCTGCTCCACACAGAGCTGCTCTGTTCCTCTCCCGGGGCTGCAGCGTGGGTGTCTTCCCTGGCTGCCAGGCTCTGCTGCGGGGACAGAGTGTCTGTGGCCTAGCACACAGGTGGGGTTGGACAGCACAGGGCTGGGCTCGTGCCACCTCTTCCTCGCTGTGTTGAACACTAGTCAAGTCAAACACCTGTGTCTGGCTGCCACTGTCCTCCTCCAAACCGCTGGCAGGCTGCAGGATGTGGGGGTGTCTGCACGGGAGCCCCAGGTACAAACTCTGCATACAGCCCACTCTGGGGTGGCTGGGCTTGCTCATTTCTTTGGATTCATCCTCCTTGTTTTTCTGTGATTGTGTTTCCCAACACAGCACTTACTCAGACACACGAGTACTGTACACGCATCCACATCTCTCCTACCCCCCACAAATCGTATCTACGCGTCACAAATCCACCTGACACTCTGTGTTAGTTAGTGATTGCTGAAATAACGCCGTGTGAGAAACCTCCCCCAGACTCCGTTGCTTAAAGCCCCAGTCCTTTATTTCTTGCTCCAGGGTCTGTGGGTCAACAGGACTCACCCGAGCGTGGTTCAAGCTGTCGGTTGTGGGCAGGTCTGCTCTGCATTTCTCTCCCTGGGGCCCAGGGTGAAGGAGCCGCAATACCCAGAGCACATTCTTCTCAGGGCAAGGGGTACAGGAGTCCAGGAGCTCCACCAAGCTGCAAAAGCGCATTTAACTCCTCTGCCAGTGTCACATCTGCTAATATTCCATTGGCTGAAGCAAGTCAGTGGCCAACCCCACTGCCCGAGAAGGGAAGTACGCTCTGCCCGGTGAATGTTTTTTGGACAATAATAAAATCATGCACATACATCTACCCAAACAATATGGTATACAGGAATTTTGTATGCCCAGATGTCTGTAGTAACACACACACACACACACACACACACACACACACACCACGCACCCCTCATCCACCTCCATATGGTACCCAGACATTGATGAGGACAGCTGGGGCTCCATCCTGCTGGGTCCTCTGGGGGCCTTGGAGTTGTCCCACCTAGTGTGCCAGGATGCTGCGATATTCACTCTCTAATTTCCAGCCATCATTGGTGGAGAGCACTCCCAGGGGTGTTGACTTCCTGTCACTTGTAGCCAGAGGGGTCAAAGGCCGAGAGCCACAGGTCCTTGTTGTGGAAACCATCAACCTGTATGGACACAGTGAGTGCCAAGGTGGTGCAGGTGGGGGATACCAGCACTGCCTTCCCACACTGGCACCTTTCTGCTTGTCTCGCATAAGTGCTGCATCTGAGAGGATGTGATTGGCTGGACAGGTTGGACAAGCTGTCGAGAACTTGGATTGTGAGTCAGTCATGTCAGCCTTCCTCTAACTTCTGCATACAAAGGTGCACTCATGTCCCAAAAGTTGGAACCCCAGAAAGCCTCTGAACTGACACAACAGCCTCCTAACTTGTCTGTCATTCCCTGTAAATACCCCTCAATCCAGTCTCCTCCCGGAAGTCAGCCTGGTTGTCTTGGTTTGGGATTCCCAGAGGTAGAGTCTGAGACCAGGGGCCAGGTGGGGCTGGTTCAGCGGGCAGGGGGAGTGAGATGGGGGAAAGCAGCCTCTTGTTTTCAATACTGTGCAATAGTTGTCTTAGATTCACTCGTCAAGAAGCTTTCTTTAAAGTCCTTTTGCTGTGCACACAATTTTTATGAAAGTTTACATTATTAAAACGATCCAGCTTTTGTGACTTCTCGGTCTGTGGGATATGTCTTAAGAGGCTAGCCCACTTCAGGGTTAATTAATACGTTCTCTCGTGGTTGGTTTCCACAGATCTCTGATCCATCTGGAAGTTATTTTGGAGTAGGGATGAGGTGTGAAGCAACTATTTTTTTCAGATGGCAACTCAAATGTCCCAGCACCATTTGTGGAATCATCATTCTCTTCCCCAATTTGAAGTACTACCTTCCCCAGAGCCAATTTCCATACGATTATAGGTCTATTTCTGGACTCTTCTGTTCCAGAAAAAGTCCTATTTATATGACAGAATCACACTGTTTTAATTACTGTGCTTTATGTTTTATATGAATATCTCGCAGGGTGTTGTCTTCCTCATTGCTCTTTTTTAGAATTCTCTTGCATCCTTTTCCCCTATGAAATTTGGAATTGGCTTGTTACCTCCTTCCCCTTCCCAAATCCTTTTAGGATTTTACTGGATTCAGGTTAAATTTTTGTGAACTAATAAAACAAGAGGGACAGGTATTGTGGTGTAAAACTGCCACCTGCAGTGCCAGCATCCCTTATGGGTGCTGGTTCTTGTTCTGGCTGCCCCACTTCTGATCCAGCTCTGGCTAATGGCCTGGGAAAAGCAGTAGAAAATGGCCTAAGTACTTGGGCCCCTGCCACTCACCTGGGAGACCCGGGATAAAGCTCCTGTCTCCTGCTATGGCCTGGATCAGCCCTGGCCTTTGTGGCCATCTGGGGAGTGAATCAGCGGATGGAAGCACCTTTCTCTCTCTCTCTCTCTCTCTCTCTCCTTCTCTCTTTTTGTAACTCTGACTTTCAAATAAATTTTTTTTAAAAAAGAGAGAATTTGCATCGTAACATATAGAGTCATCTAAGCCAAGGACGTGTCTCCCCATTAAGTCAAGGTCCCCAACAGCCTCTGTGTGTTTCCTCCTGCTGAATCTTCTCTTTCGTGTAGAGCTACTGCTGGGCATTTCATTTTCTCCTGGCCATTGAAAGCAGGCCCTCTCCTGCTTCCATCTCATGACATCTGCTGGTTGGTGCCGTGAGAGCAATGTAAATATTAATGGACTAACGGCTGTGACTTGCTTCTTACAGACTTGGCACAGTTTCTAGTTTTTGCCATTAAACATTAAGCAATGATAGCTTTCATTTTAAAGATTTATTTACTTATTGAAAAGCAGAATGATGGACGGGAAGAGAATCTTCCATCCGCTGGTTTACTTACTAACAGCCAGACTGAAGACAGGAACCAGGAACTCAATCAGGTCTCCTACATGGGTGGCAGGACCCCAAGCACTTGACCCATCTTCCACTGCATTTCCAGGTACAGTAGCAGGGAGCTGGAACTGAAGTGGAGCAGCCAGGACTTGAACCGGTGCTCTGATGTGGGATGCTGGCGTCGCAAGCAGCAGTTTAACCCACTGTGCCGCAATAGCGGCCCCCATGCTGGCTTTTCACTGAGCATGTCATGCAAACCTATTGCTACCCTTGCTTTATCAAGACTGCTCATTGCCAGGAATGGAAGTCATCAGAAGCCTCTTGGGTATCTGTGGAGACCTCAGGATTCTCTCCTCCCCTGGAGATACTAATGTGGAGAACTTTACTGGAACGTGGCCCCGTCTAGCTTTTGTGGTCAGAACCTACTGTGCTGGGCTGGCTTCATCTGTTAAGAGCTGCTGGGGTTTGGCTGACATTTAAGGTGCAGAGTTATCCACAGGTGTCTCAGTCCAGCTCCCAGGAGCCCACCAGCTCATCTGTCCACCTGCCTCCCTAGCTTCTGGTGTCAGGTGACAGGTGTTCCCTCCCCCGAAGCCTCCATGGCCCAGGAGCTCTGTTGAGACTGTGTGCAGCAAGGCAGGGTGAGTCCTCCCAGGGGAGTGAGGGCCACGGTGACTTCCCCAAAGCCTCACAGAATTCTTCACCAGCCGCTGGTCAGAGTAGTGCTCCATGGAGAGGGAGGTTGGGTGTGGGAAGAGGTTTGACTCTCTTCCTGCCCGCTGCCACCCTGCAGCTCTCTGGCTGTCAGTCAGTGAGCCCATTCAGCAGTTACAGTCAGGTCTTCCTTACTGTAACAAAACACCCGAGGCACGCTAACTTTGTAAAGGAAAGAGGTTTCTTCTGGCTCATGGTTCTGGATGTTCAAGTGCAAGAGCTGGGGCATCCACTACGTAAGCCTCTCAGGTTAGGTAGATGCATTTTAAAACTTTTAAAATTCATTTTCCCTTTTTACTTGCAAAGCAGGGAGACAGGGACAGTGGTCTTTGATCCTCAGGTTCACTCCGTAACGCTTACAACATCCAAGGCCAGGCCAGCCTAAAGCCAAGAGCCTGGAACCCAATCTCGGTTTCCCATGTGGGTGGTGGGGACCCAAGTACTTGCGCCATCATCTGCTGCCTCCCAGAATGCACATTAGCAGGAAGCCGGATCAGAAGCTGGGGCCAAGACTTGAAGCCAGGCACTTCCATATGGGATGTGGGCATTCCCAGTGGCTCCTTAACCACTGAGCCAAATGCCTGCCCTGCCAATGGTCTTCTTGTTGGCAGAGTCTGGGGTGGTACAGGGCATCACATGGCAAGAGGCAGGGAGCATTCGTGTGGCTACATCTGTGTGGCCTCTTGGAAAGCTACTAAGATTCACTCTAGCTGAGCCCTTAGCACCCAAAGCAGTCCCATCACTGCCCAAAGGCTCCACCACTGAACACCGGAGTTGGATCCAGTTGCCACCTTCTTAGAACCATCAGCACAAGACCTTGGGGATGAAACTCCCACGGTGGAGGGGAGGAGGAACACCAGTCAAGAGCCCCTCATCTCCACTGTGAAGGGCCTGAGGCTGTCCTCATGTTGGTGAAGGGGGTGAGGTCATAGGGACAGCAGGTAACCCTTCTGGAATGTACCAGACCCAGAGCAGGCACTGGCTGAGGAACCCCAGCCTGGGCCTTGGAGCCTGGTGGGTCTGATTGGAGGACTCAGGCCACCCGTGTGCTGGGCCTCTGGTGGACCTCTGCAGGCTCTTCCCTCCCCATAGCTGGATCTGGTGTCCCTCCATGGAAGATTGCAGCCTTTTGTCCCACGCTGCTGCCCCATGTCGGGAGGTCCCCAAGCAAGGCCTTGTCTGCAACCTTTGGCTGTCAGCTTGCAGGGCAGGGGGGTGGGGTGGGTGGTGGGTGGGCTTTCAGAGGCCACCACAGACCTCCTGTGAAGACCTCCCTGTGTCCGTTGTGCTGTCAGTCAGCTGTGTACTTCATTTGTTCCTGTATTCAAAAACCTGGGGCTGTGTCACCCGCTGGATGCTGGGATCATGTTGAACCGGAGTTTCATCTAGGCTGTCCAGAATCTTGTGATCTCTGATGCCTGGGCACATGTGTGCCCTGTCTGCCCCGTCTTGCTTAGTGGGCAAGGCCAGGCAGATGGGGTTTAAACCCAGGCACCACCACTCCCTAACTGCATGACCTCAGGCACATTATTTTTAGCCTCTGTGACTCAGTTTTCTCATCTTTGAAAGGGGTACAGTGTCTCCCTTTTGACTGGTAGAAAGGCCTCTGCTTTTGTTGTGCAGAGTGCTCAGTGTGGAGTAAGGGTTTGACCTTGACTTAACTAAAACTGAACACAAACTTCAGTTCGCGTGGTAATGCAACAGTGGTGGGCTGTCTCAGAAACCCGGAACTGCCCATCATTATCATTTTTTCTGAGCAACTCCTTATTTTTTCAGTAAGGGGGAAAAAGAGAATCAAACCCAAATGGAATGTGGGAATGAAACTTAAGCTCGGTCACATTTGGCTTACTTTCCCTTCAGCGGAAAAAAATAACCAGACAGCGTGGCAAAACAATCAAACTGGCAACTCCGCCGGCCCAGGCCTTCCTGTTAAACGTTCCAGCGGGTGTGGATCTGGCGAGCTGGCGCTGCGTGTCCCCCGGGGCCATTGTTCTTGGTAGCATCTTCTGGAAACAGATGCTGCTGCAAGCCACAGCCTCCTGCAGTGCAGCGAGCAGAACAGGGTGTGGGAGGGGTGGGCCGAGCTAGGAGCCGAGCTGGGGGCTGTGGTGGGCTGTGCACCAGGCAGAGAGCGATTCCTGTAATCGCCCTGGCATTTGCTCTCCCAGCCCAAGAGAAGGCAAAGTTTCCATCTCACAGGTACGTCTGTGCTGCAAACACCAGGCTTGCGTGTCGAATTCTGGGCAGGGCTAGGCCATTGTCACTCCTGTTCTATGTCAAGCCCTGGGTCTTAGGCCTGTAGTGTGGGGAGAGCCACGGTGAGGCCAGGGGTTCTTGGGATGCCACCCCTGACTCCTCAGGTCCCTGGTCTTGTCAGGATAGAATGCATATTATGAAAAACTGCATGGTTGACCCCAGATCAGCTCATCTTTCAATTCCATTTTTTTTCCATTTACTTTTTGAAGCACCCCTGTATACCCTCAGGCTGTGGGGTACTCAGTACAACCTCATGGGAGTATCATCACCCCATTTTGTTAATGAGAAAACTGAGGCCAAGTGAGGTCAATAACCCTCAGGTCACATAGCCGGGACACAGTGGAGCCGGGGTTCATCCTCAGAGCCATCTGGGCTCCAAACCAGGGGTCAGACACCCAACTGCGGGGCGGCCTCATTCACCCTTCACCTGCTTTTGTTCAGCCCAAGAGCTAAGACTGGTTCTGGCGTTTCTGAATGGTTGAAAAAATATCAAAAGAAGCAGCATAATTTTTGATGTCCAAAGATTATATGCGGGGCCAAGCGCTGTGGCATAGTAGGTTAAGCCTCCGCCTGCAGCAACGGCATCCCATAGGGGCGCTGGTTCCTAACCCAGCTGCTTTTTTTCCGATCCAGCTCTCTGCTAATGGCCTGGGAAGGCAGTAGAGGGTGGCCCAAGTGCTTGGGCCCCACATGGGAGACCTGGAAGAATCTCCTGGCTTTGAATCGGCGCAGCTCTGGCCATTGTGGCCATTTGGGGAGTGAACCAGCAGATAGAAGACCTCTCTCTCTCTCTCTGTTTCCCCTTCTCTCTGTCTGTAACTCTGCCTCTCAAATAAATAAATCTTTAAAAAAAGATTATATGAAATTGAAATTTTAGGACATAAATCTTTGTTGGAATATAGCTGTGTACATTTGTTTTCATGTTATCTGTAATGTGTACGGTGTGCACTCCAGTGGTACCATGGAGTCGTTGCAACAGAGACCATAAGGTCTCTGAAGTCTAAAATATTTACTCTCTGGTCTTGTACCGAGAAAGCTTGCTAACCTCTGCACTTACCCACTGTGTTGGCCGCCTCAGAAATGGCTCTTGCTAAGGATGGGGCATGTGAAAGCTCCCTTGCCAAGTTCAAGGATGACATGGAGCACTAAGGGAGGTGCGATCCTACTTTTAGAGAATTTATCATGAACTGGGGGGCTGGGAGCTCTCTGGCGGCCTGCTGCAGGGCTGTTCCTCAGCCCTGCCCTGCTCAGCCTTGGTAGAGGCCTGGATGGGGACAGCCACACCAGTCTGGCTGCTCTGTGTTCCTGCCTTACAGAGCCCTGATTGGCTCTCCTTCTTCCTGTTCCTTGATCTGACGGCTGTAGGTTCCGGGCTCATTGCATCCTCACCTTCCTCTGAGCGCTAGCATGTGTCCTAATTTGGTGGCAGGAAAGGCCATGGTTGTTGGGGGGAGAGGTGTATTCTCTCTCTCTGCCTCTCTCTCAGTCTCGCTGTCCTGCTGGACATGAATAAGCTAATGTGTGCCCGCAGCAGCCACCTGCTGGCTTCCTAGAACAACACAGGGTGCTGTCCTGGTTGTGAATGGTCAAGTGGAGATTGAGAAGAAGCCCAAGCCCTCCTGCTGATGGTAGTGAGCTGCGAACCCCACCCCGCCTGCCTCCCGTGACTCATCCTGTTGCAGCTGACACTAATGTTCCTTTCGGCTTCGGGCGTTTGTAGTCAGTTTTTTCTGTTACTTGCGTATGAACACAAGAAAGATGAGCCCAGTTGCAGAGGTCGAAGGAGACCTGCATCAGTGCTCATCAGGAGATAATGAATTTGATCTCAGCTTTGCTCATTAAATCTGGAGATCTCATTGCAGTCTGTAAAGGAGGAAAAGGCACAGAACCCATCACGCTCCCTGGGAGCTGGGGCAGCACCAAGCATGGCGGCGGCGGGGGGTGTGTGTGTGTGTGTTCTGGACGGTCCACATCTATCTTCTGTGGTCATCGCTCAGCCACCCTGAACTACAGACCTTGTGGAGCTTTAGCCAGCACAACCATCCCATGTCCCTCTGTCCATCTCCAGTCCCTCTCCATGAACCCGGGGATACCACCTGTCACTCCAGGCTGCAGCCGTCTTCAAGTTCACACTCCATTGCTTTTGCATGTATGACCTTGGGCATGGCTGAGCCCAGTCTGATAAGTTGTGAGAATGCCTCCCAGTTAGGAACACACCTCACTTACATGTACTGGTTTGTTAGAGTGGACTCGAGTGGACCAGCAGACGACAGTTGCACAGGGGCACGTCTAGAAGGGTCCTGAGCACAGACTGTGGAGTTGGGGTACATGTGAACACGTTCAACTTCATTGTTCAAACAAAGGACACACCTGTCACCCAAGAACATCCAAGGGTTTTAGGAGCTCTGTGGGACATCAGCTGGCCTGAGCCCTCAGCCTACAGAGCCCGCTGTTAGGAGGGAGCTGGCCCGAGCAGCAGAGCTGTGGCCCTAATTCTAGCCCAAGGCTGGTAGCAGTGCTGACTGCTCCGGCTCTGAGGAGCACCCCAGTGTAGCCCAGGGTGGTGGAAGGAGCAGAGGCCCGATGGCCCCAGTGTTGGGGCTGGTGGGGCCAGGCCCTGTCCCAGGCCCTCAGCAGCCAGGTGTCTCCACAGGTGCACGACCGCCTGGATCGCTACTGCTGTGGCTTCCAGCCTGAGCCCTCAGATCCCTGCGTGCTAGAGCGGCTGCGAGAGAAATGCCGGAACCCGGCCGAGCTGCGGCTGGTCCACATCCTGGTATGTCTCCCCTGCACCGTTGTTTCCTGTCACCCCAGACATGGCCTCCTGTCTCTTTCAAGGACAGAGACACTGGCTGCGAGCGTCAGGGGTCATTGGATGCCAAGGTTTCCCTGTCCTGATCTTTTTAGCAGCAGAACTGTTTGTTTTAGTATTTCCAGGAAGCCACAACCTATAAAACTGACCAAGTGCAGCTTTGAGAATGGGCAAGAATGTGGTGGCGTGGGGGCTGGAGCCCTGTTCTTGCTGTTTCCACTGCCCCCAAGAGACTCCAGGGCACCCCCAGGGTCCCTGGAAGCAGAGTTTGAGAACCAGGTCTCCAAATGGAAGGCAGAGAGGCAGAGAGTGGGGCAGCCAGGGACCTGGAGGCAAAAGGCCATGATCTGAGCCTTGGTTGCTAGCAGGGATTATGGGAAATCACATGGGATTTGGGAGCATGGAGGGGGATAGGGTGTGCATGGGGTGGGGGCCAGCAGAGAGGGCCTCCCATTCCCAACCACATCGTGGCTTTGAAGACATGAAAGACTTCTCAGTTGCTGGTTTCAGTTTTGAAAATTTCGAGGATATTCAACAGGGTATGGTCCCTGCTGTCCGAGGATAAAGGACACCGTGGGGTGCTCCCAGGGAGGCTCTGGGAACTGCCCTGGTGCTCAGGAACAGGTGGCACAAGGAGGTGACTATGTGTGTGTGTGGCTCAGCACACACTCGTGCACAACACACTGCAGAGCCCAGGCCCCACGAACAGACTCCTTGTGAACCTTCTGAGTCCCAACCCCACTGCTCACCCCTTCAGCCACTCAAGCAGGAGGCAGCCCCTTTGCCTGGCAGCTAAACAGGTAATGTGTGGCTTATCACTGTGGGTCCAGGCCTGAACCAGCCTGGCTAGTTCCTAGCTGACGACTCCTTGTGCCTCTGATTCTGTAAACGGGGGTTAACACGAGTGCCCCCCTCCTAAGGTTGTTGGGAGGATCCACTGACTTGACCCCTGGAAGAACCTAGCACCGCACCCGGGGGGGGTGAGCACTCAGCTGTGGAACGGACAGCCCAGCGCCCTGAGCCCCATAGCACCAACAGAGCCCACAGGCAGTGTTAGCTCTGCTGCACCCTTACCGTCTGTCTCTGTCCGTCTCCCCCGCTCTGAGGTCCGGAGCAGTGACCCATCTCGTCTAGTCTACATCGATAATGCTGCCAACCTCCAGCACCCCGAGGACAAGCTGAACTTCCGGCTCCTGGAGGGCATCCGTGGGTGAGGCTCCAGGGGTTGGCAGTTCAGGGCGCTGAGGCTAGAGGGTCTTGCTGCAGACAGTGGGACCTAGAACAATGGTAGCAGACAAAAGCTGGTGGACAGGTGTTTCGAGAGGGTGTGGGGAGCCCTGGGAAAGCTCAGAGGGGATACAGCTGGTAGCACCTGAGCCCACTGTGCAGACGGCCCCCTGGCCCTGCAGCTGCCCCGCTGTGGTGTGGGAAGGCTAGCCCCTCTCTTGCAGTGGGTGGGAGAGCTAGCCTGGAGGGGCCATCTTTCCCAGCTTGCTCTTTGTAACTGGCTCAGCTTTCCTTTCTGGGGTCATTTTTTTTTTTTTTTGGCCCCACGTTTTGCCAAGCAGAGCTGATCCATTTCTGTGGTCTGTCCCCTTGCTTCCATAGCCCCAGGGGGTCAGAGCACCCCCTGAGGCCAAGGCAGCAGGTGCAGGCCCGGGGATTGACATGAGAGCACTGCTGCTCTTCCTCTGTGTCACGGGCTCTGTGGATTCGCCCCAGGTTCCCTGAGTCGGCCGTGAAGGTTCTCGCATCAGGGTGTCTCCAGAGCCTGCTGCTCAGGTCGCTGCGGATGGACCCGGTGTTCTGGGAGAGCCACGGCGGGACCCCCGGGCTGAAGCAGGGCCTGCGGAACCTGGAGCTCCGAGGACAGGTCCTGCTGGCCCACATCCAGAGACACAACCTCACGCTCTTCAGGGACCAGGACCCGTGAGTCCGGCACTGCCCAGGCAAGCATCGCCCCTCACATCACAACCCTGAGCTGATGAGCAGCCCTCCTGATGGCCAGGGGCTCCTGTGCTCACCCATCCTGAGGACGCACGGGGAAAGCGAGAAACCAGAGGGACAGGTGGATGTTGCGGGATGGTTCGCCCCCGGGGACAGTGGAGGTGGCGTCAGGGGTTTCACTCTGACTGCTTTCCTCTCTGCCTTCTCGACTGTGGCTATTTCCATGGACCAATAAATGTGATTCATGATTTTCTGTGAACTGCTCCAGAGCCTGCCCAATTGTGCATCCCACATGCCAAGGCAGAGCCAGACCACTCTGCCCAGAGAACCGTGCAGGGTGTCGCACGCACACACCTGTGGACACACCTGCGTGCGATACATGAGACAAACCTGACAAAGGGTCTTCATAGACTTGCACTTATGGTTAGAAGCAGTCTCGGGTCTAAGTGTTGAAGCACAAAGGGCCAGCACTGTGGTGCAGCTAACAGAGCCGCCACTTGCAAAGGCAGCTTCCCGGATTGGAATGCTAGTTCAGGGTGTGCTCCTCTGCTCGGATCCAGCCCCCTGCTGGCTGCGCCTGGGAACGCTGCAGAGGCTGGCGCAAGTGCTTGGGCCCTGCCGCCCACAGGAGAGACTTGGATGGAGTTCCTGGCTCCTGGTTTCAGCCTGGCCCCGCCCTCAGTATTGTGGCCATTTGGAGAGTCAGTCAGAGGATGGAAGATTCTCATTCTCTCCATCTCTCTCTCTCTTTCAAATAAATACATCTTTTTTTTATATAAGATTTATTTATTTATTTGAAAGGCAGTATTACAGAAAGGCAGAGGTAGAGAGAGGTCTTCCATCCACTGGTTCACTCCCCAGATAGGCACAACAGCTGAAGCTGTGCTGATCTGAAGCCAGGAGCCAGGAGTTTCTTCTGGGTCTCCCATGCAGGTGCAGGGGCCCAAGTACTTGGGCTTCTTCTACTGCTTCCCCAGGCCACAGCAGAGAGCTGGTTCAGAAGTGGAGAAGCCGGGACTTGAACTGGCAGACACACGGGATGCCAGCGCTGCAGGCGGCGGCTTTACCCGCTACACCACAGTACAGGCCCTGATAAATACATCTTTTAAAAAAAGTTACACTAAGGATTTGTCTTTATAGGCTTTAAATTTTTCAGTTCTTACTCTGTTACATTTTTTGGTTTAAAAACTGGAGAAGTAACACATGCTTGCTAAAAGCAAATGTGTAAGTAATAGAGGCATATACACAGTGAAATTCATACTCACACTACATACAAATTTAAAAATAATAGAAGTGGCTGGCACCACGGCTCACTAGCCTAATCCTCCGCGGCACTGGCACCCGGGGTTCTAGTCCCGGTCTGGGTGCCGGATTCTGTCCCGGTTGCTCCTCTTCCTGTCCAGCTCTCTGTTGTGGCCTGGGAGTGTGATGGAGGATGGCCCAGGTCCTTGGGCCCTGCACCTGCATGGCAGACCAGGAGGAGGCACTGGCTCCTGGCTTCAGATCAGCGCGGTGCGCAGGTCACAGTGGCCACTGGGGGTGTGAACCAATGGAAAAGGAAGACCTTTCTCTCTGTCTCTCTCTCTCACTGTCCATTCTGTCAAAAAAAAAAAAAAATAGAAGTGGGATCCTACTTTGATTGTCAGCTCAGTCTTTGTACTTTATTGCCTGTAGTCTCTATCGATCATCCAAATGAACCTAATTTTTATTGACAGTGGGTTAGAAGTCTAAGGCAGGTGTGTGTTCTGTTTCATTGGGCTGTTCCTGTAATAATGAGCAGTGGCTCTAATTTTTCACCAACTATAAACAATGCCTCCATGGACATCATTGCCTTGTGTACCAATATTTCTGCCAGCTGGATTCCCATACTTGGATTTCTGGGTCAGAGGTCATGGGCACTTTTTTTTTTTTTTTGACAGAGTGGACAGTGAGAGAGAGAGACAGAGAGAAAGGTCTTCCTTTGGCGTTGGTTCACCTTCCAATGGCCGACGCGGCTGGCGCCCTGCGGCCAGCGCACCGCGCTGATCTGATGGCAGGAGCCAGGTGCTTCTCCTGGTCTCCCATGCAGGTGCAGGGCCCAAGCACTTGGACCATCCTCCCCTGCACTCCCTGGCCACAGGAGAGAGCTGGCTTGGAAGAGGGGCAACCGGGACAGAATCTGGCGCATGGGCACTCTTTGAGAGAACTGTCAAGTTCTCCAAATTGGTGATGTCAGTGTCACTTCTACCAAGAGAAGAGAGCGGGGGACTGTTTTCCTTCACCTTCATCAGTACTTGACAGTCACACACGTTTTTGCCTTTCATCCATCTGATAGGGAAGCTTAATTTGAAAATTGCATTTCCGGGGCAGGCGTGTGGCGTACAGGTTGTAATGCTGCTTGAGACACCTGTATCCCCTATCGGGCTGCTTGGGTTGGAGTTCCAGCTTCACCCCAGTTCCAGCTTCCTGCTAATGCACATGCTGCGAGGCAGCGGGGGGCGGCTGCCACCCACATGAAAGATTAAGTTCTTAGCTCCTAGCTGAACGGGCATTTGGGAATTGAACCAGATGATGGGCAATCTCTGTGAAATAAATATAATAAATACATAAAAATTAGGACATACTAGTATATGTGCTCAGTTACTAATGAAGCAGCCTTTCCACTTATTTACTAATCATGTATATTTCCTTTAGGATACTTGCCCTCTCCTTGTTAATTGGGTAGAGATCTTTGGATCTAATTAGCATAGTGATCTCTGTTAGATGTGGTGTAAATATTTTCTTCCTGTCTGTCATGTGTCTCTTGACTTTGTTTATGGAGTCTTTTTGCCAAGTAGAAAATGTTAATTTCCGTGTAGTCAAATTTGTTTGTCTTTCCCATGAAGTCTTGGTGTTTCACACCTTCTTAGAAAGGCTGCCAGTACTGCCAGAACATTCAGATAATCTGTGTCTTATTCAAGTATTTACACAGTATTTTTAAATCCTTAGAAAATGTGTATCTGAGGCCAGTGCCGTGGTTCAATAGGCTAATCCTCTGCCTTGTGGCACCAGCACACCGGGTTCTAGTCCCAGTCGGGGCACCAGATTCTGTCCCGGTTGCCCCTCTTCCGGGCCAGCTCTCTTCTGTGGCCCGGGAGTGCAGGGGATGATGACCCAAGTGCTTGGGCCCTGCACCCCATGGGAGACCAGGAGAAGCACCTGGCTCCTGCCATCGGATCAGCGTGGTGTGCCGGCCGCAGGGCGCCAGCCGCGGCGGCCATTGGAGGGTGAACCAACAGCAAAGGAAGACCTTTCTCTCTCTCTCTCTCTCTCTCTCACTCTCTCTCTCTCTCACTGTCCACTCTGCCTGTCAAAAATTAAAAAAAAAAATGTGTATCTGAGAAGGCTGGGTGTTAGGTATCTAACTTCCATGTCCTACCCCCCAGATGGATAGTCAGGTGTTCCGACATCACCATTCCAAGGTCTTCCCTCTCGTCTCTGCTGAATTTAGCATTCCCTGGTCATATCCTAGATTCCCACCAGCACAGAGGTCTGCATGTGAACTGTGCTCTGCTCCACTGGTAACTTTTTTCCAGTTCCTGCATCCGCATGACATGATTTTAACTAAGGCTACTTAAGATTTTTGCTATCTGGTAGTCTAGGGTCTCATCGTTTTATTCTACTTCAGTTTTTTTCTGTGCTGTTTTTTTGCATTGTCTTTAATACCATAATGTCTACCTACGAATCATCCACCCCCTGCCGTTGTCCTCACAGTCCTACTGTTTTCAATTTATAGACAAATTAGAATCTGTTTCATTTTGGATATTGAATGCTGTCACCCAGGGGTGGGGCTTACCCATCCACTTATTCTTTGATCATCCCTAGTAACATTTTATAATTTTCATCATCAAATAGCTCATTTTAAAGGTATAATGTTTACAACTATTGAAAATGAATTTTCTTTCTCAGATGTTTTCATACATTTTGAGATGTGTAACTTAGAGTTTTTAAGTAGCAAATCATATTTTCAAATAATGATGACTTTCCATTTCTAGTTTGCAAATGTGTGTGTCTGTGCACACCTCTGAATTATTTCAGTTGTCTCGTTACTTTGGCAGAATCTCCTTGGATGAACGTTGAATCAGAGCAACCATAGCAAGCATCCTCATCTTATTTTTTTTAAAGATTTTATTTATATTATTTGCTAGTTAGAGTTACAGGCAGTGAAAAGGAGAGACAGAGAGAAAGGTCTTTCTTCCATTGGTTCACTCCCCAAATGGCCAGAACGGTTGGATCTGAAGCCAAGAGCCAGGCACCTCTTCCTGGTCTCCCACATGGGTACAGGGGCCCAAGCACTTGGGCCATCTTCTGCTTTCTCAGGCCACAGCAGAGAGCTGGACTGGAAGTAGAACAGCTGGGACTAGAACCAGCACCCATATAGGATGCCAGCACCCCAGGTGGAGGATTAACCTGCACCACAGCGCCGGCTCCCCTCATCTTATTTCTGACTCAAGCGGAAACACCTCTATGATTTCACTGTTGCATATTATCAGGCTTAAAGAAATCATTTCTGATAAATACCTTTCATCAAGTTCAGGAAGTTTCTTTATATTCTTAGCTTACTGCATTTCCCCAGACTCAAGAATGTGGATTGAATTTTATCAAATGCCTTTTCAGTGTGTGTGGAACATAATTACCTCCTTTAGTTTCTAATGCTGAATGATCTTTTCGTTCCCAGAATTTCCTAGACTAGACCTATTTGGCTGAGGCATATTAGTCATTTAGCAATTTCGTGATTTAATCTGCAGTGTGTTATTTAGAATCTTTGCATATGTATTCATACATGGCCTAAGATGTTCCTTTCCAGAGCACTCAGTAGCTGTGTTATTATTAAGTTTAAACAGGCAGACTTCATTAAGTGAATTCAGAATTGTGCTCTTTTTCAATGCTTTGGGACAATGTAAAAAGGAATCACTTACTCCTCAGATTTTACAGAGCTGTCCCCTAAAACCACGTGGGCCGTGTGCCTTTCACTACCTTATCTTTTACAGACTTTTCAAGGCGCTTCCCACCCAACGTGGCAATGTGCAGGTGGGAGGGGCTACGATCCCCTCAGTCCTGGCATAGCCCAGACGTGTCCTGGACATGACGTGTCACTGGGAAGAGGGAGGTCAGCCCCAGCCAGCTCAGGGGTTTCTCCTAAGGTCACCACTATGTTGTTCTTTCTCCCGTTGGCCTCAGTTCCTCCCAAGGATGTTCCTTCTGATCTCAGCCAGTTTCTATTCCACTGCTCCTGTCGACTTCCTGCCCCATGGACCTACGCTCAACCAGAGGTGGGAGTGAGACACTTATCACCCTGGAAAAAGGCGAAGACAGAGAGACGGGGCTCTCACAGCAGGATGAGACTCAGCCAGCCCCTCATACTGCCTCACTAGTGAGACACTAAATACACAGACAGTGGCATGCGACACTGGAACTCTAGCCCACCTCTGCAGGAACAGCAGGGGAGCCAAACCACAACTCCATAGCATTGGCCCAGTAGGGTGAGAACTTGGCCAGTGACAGCCACTTTCCCAGTCCACGGGGGACAGGCAGGTGTGCTGATCGTGTGTGTGTGTGTGTGTGTGTGTGTGTGTGTGTGTGTGGTTTCCCTATGAACACACCAAGTCAGACTCCTCCTGTCTGGAGCAAAGCTCCAGCTTCCACCAAGCCCCTCTGTGTCAGGATGTGAACCAGCCTTCTCAGCAAGAAGGGACATGACACCCATGGACAGACACCAAGTGGTCCCGCCCAGCCTGCCCCGGGCACAGCAACTTCCTGTGGCCCTGCAGGACAGGGCTCCACTCTCCACTCTGCTTAGCCACCCACCAAAGACACCATTTCTGGGTACTCCTCTTGTCAGGTGGCTGGGTCCAGGTTCTGCCTCTGATGTGATAAAGAAATTTGGGAACAAGATGTAGGGAAAGATCAGCAGAGAAACAAGATTTATTTGAACTTAAAGCAAAAGAAGAAGAGGGAGTTTGGGCATACTCCAGAGTGAGCTGTACCCCACGAGGTTTGGGGCCTGCCTTTTATGAGATCTGGAGGCACAGGGGTGGTACCTTGAAGGGTGGTGTTTAATTGAATATTCTAGGGGTGGAGTCTGGGTAAGGTTTGAGTACTGGCCGGCGCCGTGGCTCTACAGGTTAATCCTCCGCCTTGCGGTGCTGGCACACCGGGTTCTAGTCCTGGTCGGGGTGCCGGATTCTGTCCCGGTTGCCCCTCTTCCAGGCCAGCTCTCTGCTGTGGCCCAGGAGTGCAGTGGAGGATGGCCTAAGTCCTTGGGCCCTGCACCCCATGGGAGACCAGGAGAAGCACCTGGCTCCTGCCATCGGATCAGCGCAGTGCGCCGGCTGCATCGCACCGGCCATGGTGGCCATTGGAGGGTCAACCAACGGCAAAGGAAGACCTTTCTAACTCTGTCTCTCTTTCTCTCAATACAAGAGTATTGTCTTGTCCGTTTTGGGAAATCTTGGAAGTGTCATGGTGTCAGGTGTGTGATGGGAATAAGAGTGTCAGCCATGGTAATTTTATTATATTGACCTTATAGTGAGCTACAGGTCAGCCCGGTGACTCCATCAGCAACCATGGTGGGTAGTTTTGGCTCGTGCCAGCTCTGAGCAGCAGTTTTGTGGAAGTTGCCATTTTCCACTGCAGAGAACTGTGTTATCGAACCCAAGGCCCACACCTGTCACAAGAGAATCCAATACCTTGGAGGACAAGGATTTGGGGAAAAGAAAGGGAGAAAAGTTTACTCAGGCTGCTAGCAATGCAGGGAGGTGGCCGGCTGGTGCCTTGGCATCCAACCACTCCATAAAGGATGGAGACCAAAACTTACACAGGGAAATGCAGGTTTAGCTACGTGACCACAGTCACGGACAGAGGGTGTGTGTGTGTGTGGTGGGGAGGTAAGTCTCTCAGTCATTCCAGTGCCGCTCAGTGGAGGCTTCTTTGATATGCAGCTTGGCTGCTCTGCCTGTGGTTGCCAGCATCTTTCTGATCTCAGTCTGCTCTTTCAGCTACTCCCCTGTAGCCACCCTTCCAATCTCTGAGCATGCTGGCCGACGGGGGAGGGGTGGGGTGGGGTGGGGTAGGGTGGGGTGGGGTAGGGGGGTGTAAGGTTATGTGCAATGTCAGCCACCACCTCGAGTCCAGTTTGCAAAATTCTCACGCATCATCTATCTACACTCTTAATTAGCCACAAGCCCAGCTTTTGTTCCTCCGAAGGTGAAAACGACCCGGCTGGGTGGTGCCAGCGGGGCTGCAGCGCAGGTGCATCTGCAGGGAGGGGCTGGCGCCCTCAGCTCCCCTCGCCTCCATCAGTCTCAGCAGCGGCCTCCTCTTTCCCTGGAGGAGGCAGGCGCCCTGTGAGAGGACCTTCCCTGGATCACCGCCTTCCATCACCACTGCCTCAAGGTCAGTCGGGTTGTTATTCTCTGCATTTTACAGAGGAGGCACCGAGGGTTTGGGTAACTTGCTCATGGTTTCCTGGAAGGCTGAGACGTCAACCCCAGGTGAGAACTGTGTGAGCAGTTCCTGCCCGCAAGGCCACCACTCTGGCCAGGTGCCCCACGGCCGCCTCCCCCTGCAGTGCCTCTAGATCCAGAGCATGTGACAAGCCAGGACCAGCGCTCGGGACTGCAGGGCAGCAAGAGGCAGTTCTTGGCCAAGTACATTCCCACGCATTTGGCTCTTTGCTTGTTCAACTCTGCTTTGTCCATTGGCAGAGTCTTTCCTGCAAACCTGAAACCTGAGCCACTTTTTATCCCTTTCTAAAAACACAAAAAAAACCCCTCTCAGCCCCAGTGCTTGCTGCTTGCCTTCTGTCTCTGGAGCCATTACCTCTGGAATGAGAACAAGGGGCCAAGTCAAGCAGACAGCCTGGACGGGAATCAGGATGTTCCCATCAACCTGAGCGGAGGGTGCCTGGGATCTGCAGAGTGTATGTGTGTGTGTAGGGCGGAGTGGAATGGGTGGGGAAGGAAGTGTTTTTGCTCAGCTTTGGCAGAATCGCTTGTTAGAAAGAGGTTATCTGGGGGGCTCTGCTGCCTCTCTGCTGCCCAACTGGCTTCGCCCAGGGCCCAACCCCACCCCTGCTGCGACCTCTGTCTAAGGGAGACCATGAGTTTCCGAGGCAGAGGCGCTGATGACAGCAATACAGGTTCACGACCCCAGCCATCCCCACAGCTCTGGAACCAGGAGCTTATTAGGACGTCTGCTGCCACAGCTCAGGGCCGTAGTGCGAATAATGGTGTGAGTTCCCGCAGAAATGCTAGTGTGTCTGGTTGTCGGGTGTGGCACGGGAACCCCACGAGCGCACTGTGTTACCTCTCTAGATCCAAAAACCTCAGAATTCTGAATCGCTCCTGGCTCCCAGGCTCTGGGTGTGGACTCTGGGATTAGGAACTGCTAAGGCAAAGTCTAACTTGCCACCACTGACCTCCCGGTAGTGTCTGACTCCACGGCGGGGCTCAGCGCCTCGTCAGGATTCCTGGGGAGGTTTTTTTGAAGGCAGGTGCAAGAGAGTGGGAGGTGGAGAGAAGTCCATCACAGGCATGTCCCCCAGCCAGGTCAGGCTGCAGTTGGGCGAGCCAAGGGCACTTCAAGGTGGGCGGTGGAGGTGAGGACATAATGGAGTCACTTCCAGGTGGAGGACAGGCATTTTTAGCTTCTTGTCTTCTCAGCAACAGTTGTCAAGAGAATCCCATGTGACACCAAGACACGGGGCCTTGCCTCCCTCTGCCCCTGTGCCCAGCTGAGTCATGGTCAGTGAAGCTGTGTGTAATGGAAATTAGAAGGTGAACTGCTTCTTGGACATCCAACTGCTCAGTTCTTCTTCTTCTTCTTTTTTTTTTTTTTTTTTTTAATTTTTGACAGGCAGAGTTAGACAGTGAGAGAGAGAGACAGAGGAAAGTCTTCCTTTTCTTTGGTTCACCCCCCAAATGGTCGCTACGGCCAGCGCACTGCGCAGGATCTCCAAAGCCAGAAGCCAGGTGCTTCCTCCTGGTCTCCCATGTGGGTGCAGGGCCCAAGCACTTGGGCCATCCTCCACGGAATTCCTGGGCCACAGCAGAGAGCTGGCCTGGAAGAGGAGCAACCGGGACAGAATCTGGCACCCCAACTGGGACTAGAACCCCGGGGTGCCGGTGCGCAGGCGGAGGATTAACCTAGTGAGCCGCGGCACTGGCTGATTGCTCAGTTCTTGCAACTGCTGCCCTCATTTTAACACGTGCACTCGCACAGCATGGACACGGGCACAGCATGGACACGGGCGATTTTCACCCAGGGGTTGATTGGATGCATGCTGCCGAATGGTCTCCCAAGTGCTTGTACCGTCTTGCTCTGATCCCCAGCCACACCTGAGACTTCCAGTCTCAAGCTGATCCTTGTGTGGATTCACTGGGCAGTTTGTGGTGGTGGCAGATGGCGGTTATAATTAGGGAGAGAGAGACTCCGGGCTGGAGGGATGCTATGAAGGCATGCGGCTACCACGAAAATGTATCCCCACACCTCCTGCCATGGGGAATGTGGTGGACCGAGAGTCCAGGGCCGCGTGGAGTCCACTGCGACACCAGTGTCTCTCAGCCAGTGATGAGTCTGCTGGGGATGCTCGTCTCGAGGACAGCTTGGGCTCAAGCAGTCCCACCCAGCCCCACTCTGCAGCCTGAGGCTCCACCTCCTTGGCCCCTCCTCTACCTCTTGGCTCTGCAGGAAGTGAGGCCTGCTGCAGGGGCAGGGCCGTCTCTGCCACAGAAGCCGGACACATCCGTGTCCTGGGTTCACTTTCTAGCCCTGTTCTCAGGGAAGCCAGACAAACCAGCCTCTGTGGGAGAAACGCCCTCTGACTGAGGAGCTACATATGACTGGAAGGACCGCGATAAAATGAAACTGTCAGGTAGAAAATCAGAGCCTGAGGCGTCCTTACGTGTGATACCTCTCGTAACCGAGCTCAAGGGACCCTGACACACTGACTGCAGGTTACTGAACGGAGTCACTGCCCACGGGACTGATGGCCTCTAAGTCCAGGTGGCCCTGAGCACTTGTCCCCGGGCCCTGGAGCAGTCACCAGGTGTTGAGGCCTCTTCCTGTGGAAGAGCACTGCCTGCCACAGCCACAGCCACAGCCACAGCCACAGCCCGGCCGGACACAGACATCCCGCCTGCATCCCGCCTATATCACACGAAGGGACTCGTGGACCAGGTGTGGCCTATCCGAGTCTTGGGAGTCTGAATGTCTAGCTGAGCATAAGGAAAACTCCTGGTGGGGGCCACCCTTTCTCACTGCAGCCCCCTTCCACCCACTTCCAGGCTTTTATCCCATGCAGATGGAAATGAGGTACTAATCCACTGGCCACAAGGAGACCCGACCAGCCCACCGGCTTCCCGCTCCTGGCTGTGTTGCCACGCCACATCTCCTCGGCTGACAACCAGGATCATGGGCCCTGGAGTATTGAGACCAGCCCTGTCCCAGCATCCAGTGACAGCACGTGGCCAAGATGTTTATCACCATTTAATGAATGCCCCCACAGACACGCTTCCCACTGGGCTACAGCGGATTTCAGGGTGATGGAAGCTAATGTACCACCCAGCTGGCCCATCACGGGATTCCAGACCAGGAGCACTGAGCAGGAAGCAGCAGGAAGCAGTGAGCCTCCTTCTCCTCCTCCTCCTCCTCCTCCTCCTCCTCTCCCCCCTCCTCCTCCCTACCTCCTTCCTGCTAGAACTTCTCCAGGAGGTGGGGCGGGTCCTGTGAACACCACCCCCAGATGCATTAAGACAACGCGGAGGCATTGGCCCCGAGCAGGCCCACTCAATAAATAGACAAATAATTCCCAAAAGTCACGGCTGCAGGAGGCGCAGGCCCGGGCCGCCCGCTACGTGCTGCACACGAGCACGTCTGCAAAGGGCCCCAGGAGGACCTTGTTGAAGATGCAGCGGACCCACACCAGGTAGGTGGTGAAGGGCTTGATGTTCTCCGTGAAGGTGTGGTTCTGCAGGGCCAGGATGTAAGGCACGTAGGTGTTCTCGCCCTGCTCCTGCAGCCACACCTCGTACTTCACCTCCCTCACCTTCAGGTACTTGAGGTTCCAGGGGATCTGCCAGGACACGGTGAGCCGGGCCTCGGAGGCGCCCTGCACCGATGCCTGGCACCGCGCCTCCCGTACCTTGCCGGGGTACAGGCTGACTGTCCACTTCTGCTTCCGTGGCCCCGGTCGGCCCTTCACCACGCGCCGTATGGTCTGGATGAGGGATGGGATGTCCACCTTGGTGTCCTGATAGATCCGGAAGAGCCACTCGGGATTCCGGCAACAGAGATGCCGTGGGACCTCGCGACTTTGCAGGATACGGGCCTGCTCGGCCCGGTCCAGGTGGGCGATGCCTCCCTGGTCCCAGGGCCGCTCAGGGTGCGTGACCGTGTTCTCCGGCATCATGTTCCGCCACGCGACATACTGCAGGTCCATGCCGGGCAGCAGGGCCAGCGTCTTATAGGGCGTGTAGTGGTCGGGGTTGACGGCGTATGGGAAGAGCTCCACCACAGTGGCCCCACGGGGCAGGAAGAGGGTGGTGACCAGCTGGGCCCCATGCACACTGACCAGCATGGAGGCATTGCTGACCAGCCGCACGACGTCGGCAAAGGCATGGTCCTCCAGGGACACGGTCACCGTCTTCATCTGGAACTCCTGGGCCAGCGCCAGCAGCAGCTCTGCCTCGTTCAGGATGAGTCTGTTGTGGGTGCGGCTGAAGACCAGGATGTACTCCTCGCCCAACGGCGGCCCCGTGTGGCTCACGTTCAGCTTTTCCGTCATGAACCGTGCAAACTGCCGGATCTCGTTGCCTGACACGAGGATGTTGGCTTTGGGGCCCTGGGGCTGGACGAAACCATACTGGTACCAGGTGGTGACCTTGGAGAGGCCCACGAAGGCGTGGGAGAAGCAGAGCAGCCGCCCCAGGGCCTTCAGCTGTGCCCGCAGCAGCGGCTGCTTGGGGCTGAGGAGTTTGTAGAGGTCAAAGTGCGCACCCTCGCCCCAGCCCTCCATGAAGAAGAGCCGGGCCTCGTGGGCCAGGCCGGGGAACTGCCGCAGCGTGTAGAACAGCGGCAGCAGGTCGTCGTGGAAGACGTGCATGAGGTTGTCGGGGTTGAAGCGGTTGGCGATGAGCGCCACGTCGGGCACGAACACCGGCTTGGGCATGAAGCGCAGGGCCGCGGCGGGCAGCTCCACGAAGTTGAAGTACTGGGTGTTGTGGTCCTCCACGGTGGACAGGTCGAGCAGGGCCGGCTGGAAGCGCCGGGAGCCCAGGTTGGGCAGCATGGCGGAGGCGTTGCCGTGGAAGAAGATGAACTCCTCGGCCTCGCTGGAGTAGCAGAGCCACTGGAAGCGGCAGATGCGGTCGGTGTGCGTGCGGCCCGTGCACACCATGTGGGTGCCGCCCTCCATCAGCATCTGCAGGGCCTTCGGGTAGTCGATCCTCAGCGCCGGGGCCGGCTCTGGGGCCTGCTGGCCGAGGGCCAGCTCCTCCTCCAGAGTGGCCGCATGCTCGCGCAGGCGCACGTGCTTCCACAGGACGGCCGCCAGCACCGATACCAGCAGGGCATTGAACACCGCCGACAGGTGCATCCTCCTGTCACCGCTGCAGGGCCTAGTGAGACGACCGCCGCCGCCAAGTGCCACAGGCCAGGGGGGCTTCACTCATCCTTATGGGCAATCCCAGGGCCAGCAAAAGCCTGCAGGGGACGGCGGGGAGAAGGAAAAGAGAAGGGAGTTGGCAGAGTCTGTCTGGGGTCATCACAAGCTCCCCCCCGGGCCAGGTACTGTGCCGGGCTCACACTGGTAGGTACGGAGATGAGACCCCTGTTCACAGGATTCTCTCCCTCCCCATGGCTTCCAGGGGTGGCGCGTACCCTTGCCCTGACTTTGGGCTTGGCCGCAAAGCCAGCCTTGGCCATTGAGGTGTTAGCATGGGGGGAGATAAGCCAAGGTTTAGCAAATGCTTGGAAATGCTTTCTTATTTCTTTGTCTATCAGCCAGAGCAGGCTCAGTGCCATCCTTATGATGGTATCAGCTTCGCTCAGCTGTTTTCTGACACAGTGTAGACTGGATGAGCTGTCCAAGAACCCACAACCCACTGCCTGGGCTGTGAGGTGCTGCCCACGTGAGAGTCCCTGTCCTGTGCTGTGGGGGAAGGAAGATGGCCCAGGCCCTGCAGGATCTAGACCAAGCCTGTCACTGTGCACATCACTATGTGATGTGAGACACTGGGCACATCACTATGCCTCTCTGGCCGCTGGGGGCCTGGATGGTCAGAATAAAGCAGCGTGCTGGCCTTGGCTTCTCACCTGGTGATCAACCAACTGTGAAGCAAGATGCCAAGAATAAACGGCAGCCCAGCTAAGCCAGGATACAAGGAACAGCTTCATTGCTTCCTCGCAGTGACGGAGTTGTGTCCACCTCGTGCCTGGGGGTGCTGATCCCACCCATGAGGGCGGCAGACACACTCACTGCTACAGAGGCTCATGGCCACTAAGCAGACGCTCTCGTCTTTTTACAGAGAGAAGCAACCGCCCCAGGTCACACAGCACGGCTTCAGCCAGGATTAAAAGTGGGGTTGACCTAAATGCCCGGAGCACTGCTGCTGGCCTGCTGCCGGCATGCCCAAGGCTAAGAAGAGGAGCAGCTCAAGCGTGTAGCTTCAGTGTTCTGGGTCTGATGGCGTGCCGTGGCTGCGCACACACCCAGCCCCCTGCTCCTCCACCCACCTGCCTCGCTCCAGGGCCTGGGCCAGTCTGATGAGCTGGGCACAGCTCTGCTATGGTGGCAGGTATGCTTCACACTGGGGGCTTGCTCTGCCTCTGTGGACGCTGCTGACATTCTCCCCTGGCAACGCTGCACATCCCTACTGCACGCCTCCACCGTGCCCACTGCGGGCGGTCACACACCTGTTTCAGGAAGCCAACCCCATCCATCAGCCTGACCGGTGGGCGTGCCCATCAGAGACACTTTTACAGGGGCCGCTCGTCAGGGGGCTCCTGCTGCAGGGGGCTCCCAGAATATGGTGTGTGCTCTCAGGGAAAGTTTAGGGACAGAAAGATGTGAGTTCAAACTCCAGTTCCTCATCAGTAGAAACGAGTGCCCAGCACCCTGCCCAGAGGACTGTGGAGATGGTGGGAAATAATGAACTAGTGGAAACTTGTGACTGCCGATTCTGATCCCTAAGTACTAAAACAGCAGTCGCATTCTGTGGGGTTCAAGCTCACGGGGAAGCATCCAGCAGAGAGCAAAAGGGAACGGTCTGAGGCAGCCGATGGTTAGTAAAGGGCCACCAGGATACACAAAGCAAGCTGGCATTTGGGAACATTCTGGACACACTTGGCTGCCTTCATCTGACTCAAAGCAAAAGCTGACGGGGGCGGAGGTGGGAACTGTCACTTGTCATCATGGCCTTTTCAATCAAGGGATTTCAAAGCTGAGAGGAAGACTCATCCCAAAGAAGACAGAGACCCAGGCAGACCCTGAGCGTTACCACCTGTGTCCCCCGTGGGCCTCCAGGTCAAACACATCACTAGAAGACCCAGAAGACACTGCTGCTGCCACCCAGCATGCACTACCCTTTTCCCTCTCTTCCTCACAAAATCCCCAGTTTGTCCAGATGGACACAATTCCCAGTTTGATACTCCGCAGGCTCTGGACAGTGTCAAGGCCCCACCTCTCCAGGTGGCTGATCCAGTTACCAGCCAGGACCAAGCACGGAGAAGAAGGAGTCACATTCCATGTTCCTGTCTGCTGCACAGAAAACAAATGGCTGCTGGCTGCCACCTGCTGATGCTGGAGGTGGCTTGATCGCCAAGGAGGGCGTGCCAAGGAGAGGTACCCAGGACCCCAGTGAATCTGTGAGAGGCAATTTCTCTCGCTGGTATAGCCAGGGGGTGCTGACATTCCATAACCCAGAATGTTCTAGCTGGTATGGGGGGGAGCCTCTCTGAAGTGGGAAGCCACGGCATGGGGATCTGGCTGTGACTGTGTTTCTGAACTCTGTGCTCTAACCCTGTGCAGTATTTGCCCTGCGAACTTGGAAGAACAGAGTGCACTCCCCGAGGAACCTCTGCGTGAGAAGAGAAAGGAAACCAGACATATGGACTGGGCCCGAGGATCTGTAACAGTTTTCCACATGAGTGCCACCAGCTGGCAGGGAACAAGGCCTGGGGTGCCAGAAGTGTCCGCAGCAGGTGAGCTCCAGGAAGCCCTGCAGGCAGTAAGTGCTGGGTTCCTTCTGAGCAAGAAACGGTTCCCTGGTTCAGCTCTTGTCTGGAGCTTTCAGAAGCAACAGAGATCTGTCAGAGGCAGAAGGAAGCCTCTTCCTGGACAGAGGGCTGTCCAGGGAGTGTGATCCCAGGAGACCCAAGAGTCTAGCCTGGCTGGAGTAGAGACCACGTGGAGAGAAGCAGAACAATCGGCAAGGGCCTGACTGTCCCTGTCCTTCTGTGATGCCAGACACAGAATCGGAACTCTCTCCCTAGGCAGTAGGGAACTTCTGGTCCAGCCACAGGGTGGCAGGCCAGGGCACCATGGCTGCCCTCTTTGCTGGGTTTCTGACTGCTGCTATAGTCAGCCCTGTTCATCTCTGGGGGAGGGTCTCAGAAAGCCCAGAAACCCTGCAGCTGAGAAGTCTCCTTAAAAGTCAGTCTCTCCTCAGTTCTTTGAAACCCACACCCCCACTGGAAAGAAAGGGAAACTCATGCTCCAAACTGGTGTGTAAAGTCCGAGCTCTCTCATTCACAAGAGACTCTTTCCAGTGTCTGTCTGCCCAGATTTCAGCAACCTTCACTTTCTGAAGTACGAGTACGTTATACCCAACGTACACCACTTTTTCAAAGAAAAACCATGTTACAGCATTCACTTTTTCAAACGTACTTGCCCCCACCTGGAAATTTCCCATCGAGCCCCACCAGCTAAGAACTGTCGTGCTATTCGGTTGAACCACAGGAAAGTGCTGATACCTGGCCATTTCTGACCAGTGCTCTGTGGTGCTGTCCAATGGTTCTGCCACAGGAACGAGCCGTCTTTACCACCACTGTGGTGTGTGCAGCACCATGGCTCTCAGAAGAGAAAGCCTGTGAACTTGGTTAAGTCATGACCCCAGCTGCAGTTCTGACGTCTTCTCTCTAGGAGGAAAGAGGAGAAGCCAGGATCCAGAAGGAGGAAGCAGGAGAGATCATTCATCCTTAAGGGCAAGGGAGGAAAAACAAAAGCTGACAGAATAAGGGAATGGAAAAAAACAAAAAACAAGGACTTGAGACAATGCAAAAGCAAGGGGTCAGAGTGGAGTCGCCAGGGCGTGGTGAGACCACCCTAGGGCCTACACTCAGATCGGGGCCAGGGAACTGGAGAGGCACGCTGGAATGACAGGACGGCAGGAGCAGGAGGCACAGTGGGGGTGTGTGTGAGTGTGCAGATGTTCCGGTTCTGTCCACCCAGAGCCTGGCAGCAGTGGCACCACGGGAGCCGTGAGCACACCCAACAACAGACCCAGGCTTCTAAACATCCTTTTCTGCTAAATGAACCAGAGCTCCTTAGAGAAACAGCTGGCTCCAGGGCTAGGGCAGTGAAAGCACAGGATGAGCCTGGAACATCTTGCTGTGCCAGAATGTGAGGAAGTGTTGAGGACACAGTGAAAAGACACAGGCGCCAACCTGAAGGAGCTTCCAAGAGTTCAGTCTGGGGCAATCTGAGCACCAAAGTGAAGTGATAGCAGTGGATCACAAAGCATGGACCAAAGAAATAGCCCCAGGTCAGCGTTACTGTGGGTAAGTGAGAGAAGGGACCGCTCTTCCTTCTAGAATTCCAGTTCATCAGTGCAGAGGCAAAGATGGGAGTAGAAAAAATACCATTCAGCAGGCAGGACAGTAATGAGTGTGGCAGGCGAGATCTGCTGATAGATGCTGAAGTTAGTGGGTGAAAGTATGATGATCAATGAGATATTTCAATAGTCTCAAAGTATCTCCTCATGAGATACATAGTAATTACAATGGTAAAAACAGGCACTGCAGCCCAGACCCCTGGCAGACAGCCCCTGAACCCAGTCATCAAAGTTAACTCCACCAGTAAGAACACATCAAGGGTTTCTCAACGTCTGTGTGTTCTTACTGGTGATCAGTAGACTGTGGCCCTGTGTGATATTAACTTTGGAGAAGCTGGGTGATGTGGTTTTTGTAATCTTTCTAGAAGTCAAAATGAAAGTTATAAAAGAAAACTTGAATGGGGCAGGCGCTGTGGCTGCCACCTGTGATGCTGGCATCCCCTATGAGCACTGGTTCGAGCCCCAGCTGCTGCTAATTCCCTGGAGAAAGCAGTGGATGGTGGCCGGAGTTCTTGGGCCTCTGCCACTGAGGTGGGAGACACCAATGAAGTTCCAGGCCCCTGGCTTTGGCCTGGCCCAGCCCTAGCTGTTGCAGCCATTTGGGAAGTAAACCAGTGGATGGAAGAACTCTCTCTTGCTCTCTCTCCCTCCCTCCCTCCTTCCCTCTTTCTCTATACTTTTGCCTATCAAATAAATAAATAACTCTTTAAAAAAGCACTTTAAAAAAAGAGCACGAGTCCTTAGGTAAAATGACATGGATGTGCTTTGCCCTGAAATACTCCAGCAAAAAAAGGCTGTGCAGAGAGCAACAGTAGGATACTGATTATTGTGGAAAAGGATGAGGGTGTTCTGTACAGGAGCTTCTGTTGAGTTTGTTATAAAATGAGGTTTAAAAGGAAATGATAAAGAACCAAACAAACCACAACTATAAATTACAAGAGAATTCTGGAGAGTGGATGAGAAATAAAATATTTGGGATTAAATCAACAAAGCCATCCCTGGAGAGAAGAGAGGCAGGTGCACATGGCACTAACTGATGCATGTTTTGCTCTGATCACAGGCAAGAACAGCTTCCGACAGAAGCAGAAAGAGACACGCAGGGAGCATCAGAGATGCTCAGGAAGATGCAGACAGGGGAGGCAGGATGCACCTGGGGGCTGAGACACCCACCTCTGAGCTGAGAAGGCCTGCAACCCTGACATGCTCCCCACTTCTCCAGCGATCTTCCCGTCACCTGCTATCTCCCAGGAGTCCCTGTGGTCTCAGGTAGGCTTGGCAGCAGATGAGGATATGGACCAGTAGCTACCAACAGCCAGAGTGCCCTCTCCGGCCCTCCGGATCTGGCTGGCCATGTGTGGAGTGGCCAAACCCAGCCACGCTCTGAGTTGAGGAATCTGGAGCAAAGCTCATGGGACCAGGACACATATGGTAGGGCCTTGTGGGGGTAGACAGGCAACCAGGCAGAGACTAGCCTCTGAGAAGAGGTGGGGAGCTGTTCCTCATTAGATTCTTAGTCCCCACCTGCCCCGAGGCCTGCCAGGATCAATACAGCCTGGCCACAAGGACCTTTCCTGGGCTCTTCAGGGTCCCGAGTTACCCTTCCGAAGTGGGAAGGAAAGAAGGGTTGGTGGGGAGGGATAGAACCATGGAACAGCATTTTGCTAGGAATAGCCTGGTGGTTCAAAGTAAGGGGTCCTGGAGGGTGGACTGGCCAGGTTTGTGCCACCGTCACCACTCACAAGCCAGGCAGACAGCACGGATGTCTGATGACAGAAGTGGCCACATAAATCCCCCCACGCCCCAGGCCAGAGCTCTGGATCTCCCGGGTTAAGCTCCTGTTGTCCACAGTGGTAAGGCGCTTCAATGCATGCCTTTGTTAGCTGCTCCCTGCCTTGTCTTACTTCTCGTCTGTTCAGGTTTACCAGGACCAGGCACAAATAATCCACCTGCACTTGAATCTGCCTCTCAAAATCTGCTTATGGGAAAACCTTAATGCACACAGATGTTACTGCATTTTGTCACCAAGGAGATACATAGAAAACCACCTTGCTGTGAGGTAGCCTTGGTGTGGGCGCAGGGGGCCAGCAAGTACCTGGGCAGTCAGTGGTCACCAAGTCCTTCCAATCCGGGTTCCTGCCCCGCTGTGTGTGTCCCTCCTCCAACCCCACACAGCAGCCTACATAAGCCAGAATCTCGGAGGATCAGGCAAAATCCTCAGAAAGGTTTTCAAGACAGCAGATGGAGGCAAAGAGTACGTCAATCAGATCCCTCTCCCAGAGGAAGATAAAGAGGCTTTTTCCCTACCACCGCATCGAAATGTTCTCACATAACCGACACATTTCTCCAGGAGGGAAAATCGAAATGGGGAAGAATAAATGGGCCCAGCTGCTAGCTGGGCAACAGAGTGATGTCTCCTTTCTCCACCTCAATGGACCAGTGCCGGTGTGGTTGTGAGATGCAGTGACGCTGGGGCAGTGGCAGGGGAGCAGATGATGAGCGAGCACTCAGGTTGCCCTCCTTGGCCTTGGGGACTGAGCAGGACCGCAGCTTGGTCCAACTGGTGCTGTCTGTTGGGCTCTGACACCTGACTCATTGTTCAGAGCGGCCCCGTGCGCCCACGACCTCTCCAGGGTGCTGGCCTCAAAGGGCTCAACCTATTCTGCCCGCAGATCTCTGTCCTGCTTCATCTGTCACCTGGCTCTGTTGAAACGGGTTCAGGAGCCAGAAGCCCAGCACCACAGGAAATCCCATCCTCTTCTGTCTTTCCTGGGACCCCCAAAGTAGAGCTTCTAATTTCCCTCTCCCCCACTTGCTGCTTTGAATCCTCTCTTCCACAGTGAGCAGTGGGGGCAGCCTCCACCCTTATGTTGGGCAGACCTGGCGAGGACCACGTTCCTACTAAGCTCCTGCCAGTCACAGTGCCAGACTAGGTCCCTCCCACACACAACCACCTTAGTCAATCCTTCCGGACCACTGCTCAGCATGGCGGTCTGCTTCATCGCCATTTCTACCCAGGGAGAGGCTGACGACTGAGCTGCACAGGAAGAGTGCAGCATTCTACCATGTGCACCTGTGCTGCTGCTCCGAGGTGAGCGCTGCCCATAGGTGGACTTTCAGGGGGCTCCTTGCACAAGAGGAACAAAGATGATGGCACTGAGGCATGGGTCACCCAGGATGACATATTTTGTCTCCACCTGATGCCCACCTAAAAATCCATACTGGTGCTTTAGAAAGCATGAAAGCAGCCGGCGCCGTGGCTCAACAGGCTAATCATCTGCCTTGCGGCGCCGGCACACCAGGTTCTAGTCCCGGTCGGGGCGCCGGATTCTGTCCCGGTTGCCCCTCTTCCAGGCCAGCCCTCTGCTGTGGCCCGGGAGTGCAGTGGAGGATGGCCCAAGTGCTTGGGCCCTGTACCCCATGGGAGACCAGGAAAAGCACCTAGCACCTGGCTCCTGCCATCGGATGAGCGCGGTGTGCCGGCCACAGCGCCGTCTGCGGCAGCCATTGGAGGGTGAACCAACGGCAAAGGAAGACCTTTCTCTCGTCTCTCTCTCTCACTGTCCACTCTGCCTGTCCAAAAAAAAAAAAAAAAAAGCATGAAAGCCTGGGAGGAGTGTAGGACCCCACCCCACTCTGGGCTTAAAAACCCACCTAGAGTCGGCGCCATGGCTCACTAGGCTAATCTTCTGCCTGCAGCGCCGGCACCCCGGGTTCTAGTCCTGGTTGGGGCACTGGATTCTGTCCCGGTTGCTCCTCTTCCAATCCAGTTCTCTGCTGTGGCCCAGGTCCTTGGGCCCTGCACCCGCATGGGAGACTAGGAGAAAGCACCTGGCTCCTGGCTTTGGATCGGCACAGAGTGCCAGCCACAAGGTGCTGGCCTTAGTGGCCACTTGGGGGGTGAACCAATGGAAAAAGGAAGACCTTTCTACCTGTCTCTCTCTTTCCCACTGTCTAACTCTGCTTGTCAAAAAAACAAAAACAAAAAAACACACCCAGAGCTCCAAAGAGGATGGGATTCATATAGGACAGGAGGTTTTTATCTGGGCCCTTTCCCACCAGGAGAGAAGAGTGAGATGAGCCTTTCTCCTGCTGGACAAGGACATGGCAGGCGTCCTGACAGCCCAGCAGCCTTGCCCCTGCTCCAAGCCTGCCTCATCTCAGCTGCCAGGAGAGCTGGATGGAACTGCACATGAGACCAGGACCCACTGCCCAAGCAGAAAGCCACCACACCTGATATTGTTTACTTAGCAGAATTCGAAAAGTTTCCCAAATATAGCAAATTCCGCCTTCTGCCCTCCGTGCAGGCAGTATGTGGGTCTTTTCCCCAAGAGTCTAAGTCTCATCTGCTAACGTTTGTTGCTGCAAGTGTTTTGCTGCAGGCACAGGCTGCTGGAGGAGGCTGGCAGGGGCCCCGCTGCCTTTGCACTGAGGCCTTTCCTGCAGGCAGTCTGAAGAGCAGCCCTGGCGGGGCCAAGGAGATGATGACAATGGCCAACTCAAACCTGGACTCTACAGGGCGGAGAGCTGACTGCAAAACTGTATTCTTTGGAGAGAAACCTGTTACAGGGAAAAGACACTGCCTGTTGGACATCTGTGGTGCTGCACCCACCTCCTGAAGTGTGCGGTTTTCAGCACACCTTAACTCTGGCCTGGGCGGCCAAGAGAGCAGGCCTCCCTTGTTGCAAGGACCCAGTCCAGTCTTCCCAGCGTCCTATCTGGGGCAGCAGAACCTCCTCCCAGAAGCAATGGGAGAAGGCAGGGGAGGATTTCCTATAAGGACCTCAAGATACCAAAAGGGCAGTTGTCCTGACCTCCTGCCTTGTCCTGACCTCAGAGCTGGGCTCCTCCGTGGATCCCCACAGGAAGTCCCTCCTGCAAACACCTGCCGAGGCCTGGACCTGTGGTACCACACGTGGACCCGTGGTGGAAGCTGGTGCCCTTGGGTTTTCTCTTTATTCTACTGACAATAGGATTTGGTTAGATGTGCACAGGCATGGCACAAACATTAACTACAGATACAGCACAGCCCCCAACCAGGCAGAATGGCTGCTGCTGACCGGCACCACCACGGCAGCCGTGGCTGGTCGCCCTGACTCTCCACTGACTCTACCTAAGTGAAAGGCAGCGGCTGAGATCCATGGGTATTTTTCTCATGAACCTGCATCCAGGGACTCAAGAGGACAGAGAGAACAAGGGATCACGGCTCTACATTAGCTACAGTATGTGATGGGGATTTTTTTTTAAGATTTAGTTTATCTGAAAGGCAAAATGAGAGAGAGAGAGAGAAATCTTACAACAGGCTGTTCACTCAACAAATGGCCACAACGGCTGGGGTTGGGCCAAAGCTAGGAGCTTCATCCAGGTCTCCTATGGGGGTGCAGGGGCCCAAGCACACTTGGGCCATCTTCTGTTATTTTGCTACGTGCATTAGCAGGGAGTTAGATTGGAAGTGGAGCAGCCAGTGCCCATATGGGATGCTGCTGTTACAGGTGGTAACCTAGTGCACTGTGCCACAATGCCAGCCCCATGACAGGAATTAAAAAAAAAAAAAAACTCTGAAAATAAAGACATCCCTATCTTCATGGTCCCCGCTGTGGCAGAGAAGATTCTGGGCCACTGGTAACAGCTGATGTGACGCAGCTGTCAGAGTGAGGGGACAAGTGCTTGGCAGTGCTAACGGAGGCAGCACTGGAGCTCCTGGGGGATGAAGAGGGCCCAGCACTGCAGGATGCCCTCTGGCTGTCCCGTGAGGGCCGGGGAAGTGCTCTGTGTGGGGACCCATGGATAGGCCTGCCATGGGACCCCCCCATGCTGCGCATGGCTTATAGCAGTAATGCGGATGTAGTGGCGAGGAACTTCCCATCTAGCTGAGGATCGTGGTAAACAACAAGATGGCGCTGATGCACAGCTGGTTGATATAGCTTATCTAGGAACTTCCCATCTAGCTGAGGATCGCGGTAAACAACAAGATGGCGCTGATGCCCTGCCCACTGCGTGACTCCACAGCTGAGCGTGATCAAGTACCAGATTGGAGAGCTCTGTGCATGGACTGTGATTGGTTGAATTCCGTATATAAGCGGACCGCGGGAGAAGGAACGCGCACGCCATAAGCGGACCACGGGAGAAGAAACGTGTGCGCCATCTTTCCCCCTTCTCCCTGTCCCCCACTCTTTTCCCACTCTTTCTACCCTTGCAATAAAAAGTCTACTGAAGACCAATTAGCCGCGAGCAGCGCCGATCCCTTGCGGCCAAAGGATCGACACTCTGGACCCACACAACTCCCCCCGCTCCCTGCCCAAGAGCCCTGTGCTTCATCCTGCCGCGTGGTTGTCTGGCCTTTGCTCAAAAGCCCTCAGCCATGAATGTGTCCGGAAGCTGCCTGGGGGAAGAGCACTGTCAGAGCAGAAGGGAAACGTCTGCTTAAGGCGCCGGTGAAGCTGTCCCGGACAGGAGGGCACGGGGTAGCGCTCAGAGTGGGCGCCGGGACTCGGGACAGGCTGCTGCGGCACCACAACTCCTCCTCAGGGGAGCGCTGGGCGAGGACTCTCCCCGGGACACACGGCTCACACGCCCTTCCTGCAGACTCGGGTGAACTGGCCTTGGCATCGGGGCCAGCTCACCTCTCCTCCAACCTCAACTTCCTCAGCTGTGCAATGGGACTAGTGAAGGGCCTCGTGAAGGTTCTGTGAGCTGCTGCATGCCAAGAATCCAACGCAGCGGCTGCCATTCCTGTCCTGCCATTAGGGCTCCTAAAATTAACAACGCAAGAGCCAGCAACACTCCCAGACTCCCGGCTTTGCTCGGTCTTCCTAATGACTCCCTTCCCCTCTCCTGTTAAGAAGGCTCCGTGAATTTACAGAGAGCTTCTCCCAGCCTGAGCAGCCAGTTTTCAGCCTCAAATTAACAACCAGTGGCACCACCTCCAGTATTTTATGTTCCAGGCAGTGGACTGAAAACTGCATGTTCCTTTTCTCTCTTAGTTCTCAAACCAATGTGAAGAGGCCAACACTATCATAAACCCCACTCTACATATTGGGACACATAGGCCAGGGGAGATAAGTGAGGACAGAACACAGGATCTAATGCGGGTCCAGAGCTCTGTCCCATGCGACACCCACGTACCCTCAGGACCCACGCAGGGCACTCAGATGTCCCCATGTTCTCCATCCTCTGCCTCCTTTACGTCGGGTACCAGACTTAGGACTCAACTGGTGTGACGACCAAGGGGTTTCATGGTTCAGCCAGGGCAAAGCATGACAGAGCAAGAGAAGGAAGGAGGGAGGGGAGGAGGGCCAGAGGGCCGGAGGGAGGGAGGGAGGGAGGGAGGGAAGGGAGGAGGGAGGAGAGAGGGAGGGAAGGAGAGAAATAAATAGGAGATCAAGTCCCTTCACAAGCTAGGCAGAAAGGGATGCTGCAGATGTAGCCCCCCTACCCCCAGCCCCCCTACCCCCAGCCCCCAGAGCACTAAGGGTGTTTAGATTTCCCCAGACTTGTGACTCCTCCTTTCCAGGACCCTATCTGTTCAAGGCAAGGTGGAGTAAGACATGGATCCTGCTGCCACACCTGCAGGTGCTCGGAAGAGCCAGGCGGCTGGGGCTCCCCACCTGGGGCTGGTCACCAGCACTGAACACAGCGGGCCTCACTTCTCGGGGGTCCTGGCCAGCCCCAGACACAGGCACGAGGAAGCCCACAGTGATTTGGAGTCTGCAAGGGGGAAGCCCAGGAATTCTAGGCCTCGAGCAGAGGTACAAGTGCATAAGCCCACTAGGGCCAGGAGCCAATGGGGAGAGTAAAGCCGGGATGGGCTGTGTGACCTTGAGACCAAATGCCGGGGCTGAGGACTGCCTGGTAGCAAAGTGGCCGGTGCCACCTGCTTACACCCGTCTGCTTGGGCTGCATAGCAAAACAGCACAGACCTGCTGCTGAAGCAACGGACATTGCTTTTCTCACAGTTCTGGTGTCTGGAACTCGAAGATGAAGGCAGAGTCAGGGTTGGTTCTTGGCTTGTGGACAGTCGGCCGCCCCCTCACTGTGTGACGCAGGTGGGACTGGGGGAGAGAAGGAGGTCTAGTCTCTTTACCCTTCTCACAGGTACACATCCCTATGGGATTCGGCCCCCACTCCGTTCACCTTCATTATTGGGGCTGGGCTTCAACATACTAACGGGGGAGGGGGAGCCCAATTCAGTCCATCACAGTGTTCCACTGGTTTCTTCCAGAGAGGCCAGAGGCTACTTAACACCTGAGATGTCCCAGTGGATAACGTCTGGCAGCTACTCAGATTGAGTGAAGACGACGTGCAGGCCTCACTGCTGCCAGGTGAAAATGAGACCTGGTCTAAAAGTGAATCCAGGCCCTTGCTGGCCTCACTGCCGTGTGACCACCAGAACCAGCTGCCCACAGGTCACTCCTCCAGGGGAGGGGAGCACTTGCCAGCCTCAAGCTCCAGAAGACACAGCAGGGCCCAGGCCAGGAGGGGAATCAACAACAGTGGTGGTGGCACTGTGACATTCCCCAAACTCCTGAAGGTGCAGGGCAGTGAGAGCGAGGTTGCTCCAGACGGGTGGGACACGATCCTTTCTACCTGGCATGATGGCCACATGCACGATGGCCACACGGCAACCCAGGCTCACAGGCAAAAGTGCAGATTGTGGGTACACAGCGGTGTGGGCTGTTCCAGGAACTACAGAAAGAAGCCCTGGGGAGGTGGGGCTCAGCGTGCTAAGTGGAGAGGGGTCTCTTGGGGTCCTCCAAAGCAGGACTCAGTGGGATCCATGGACTGGCAGTATCAGCATCACCTCGGATGTTACAAGTGCATGGCCTTGGGGACCCAACCCAGGAACCTGTGCGTCCACAAGACTTCCAGGTGGTCCTCACGTGCGCTCCGTTTTAAGAGGAATTGCTCTGAGGTTTTGGTTACTGCACAGTTGGGCAACACCCAGCAAGGCATTGCTGTCCCGCTCAAGGTCAAGCAAGGGTAACCCTCTCCATCAAAAAAGGCTAAATAAATCAGTCCCCAGCCTCTGCTGAGACACACAGCCTAAGTCCCTGTAGACAGAGAAGCCTGCCATCCTCTAAGGTCCTTTTTCAGAAAAGTTGCTCACTCCTCCTCCCACACAAGCTGCAGTGCTTGTTGGGTGGGGTGGCAAGAAATGAGGCCAGGTCACTTGGCTTCAGCTAAATGGACTAGGGGTGAGGCCCAGTCCTAGGTGGCCACCAGCAGGGAACAGGAGAAGGCCTCCATCCCTGCTGGCCGACGGAGACAAGGCGGGTCCCCCGAGAAAGGGGCCCGAACACAGCTAGGTGCGCTGTTGCTCCAGTTCCTTACAATGGCAACTGCCATCCCCCTTGGAAACTCTGGGATCAGCACAACGGATGCCACCCCAGGATGTGCCTTGATTCCTGCCACAGGAGGCCTGGGTGTGCTTCACCACAGGGCGTGTCTAAAACAACCCAGCATAAGGGCCTGCGTCGGGAAAGGTAGCAACAGTGACGGACATCAGCCCAGGGCCCCTGTTCCCCTCCTGAGGTCTGGCCCAGGACTGACGACTCACTACATAGCAAGGAAAGAGCCCTCTGTAGCACTTTACAAAGCAGAGAAAATAACGGCTCCTTGTATAAGACTGGGCCCACGGTCGTCCCGACCGGCAGGGATCTGATTCTCTTAGAGGTGCTGGACCCCAGGTATGTCCCAGTGAGGATGTGAGGAGCAGAGGAAATGGAAGGACTGACTCCCATCCAGCCCAGCTCAGGAAAAGAGGATGCTGACTTCAGGAGCAGGGGGAAGAGGTTAGAGGGACCCCCATCTTAATTTACTAGGCACCTGTTATGCGCCAGGAACTATCCCAGGCCTGCGTCCTGCTACACTGCATGTAAGCCTCACAAAAGCCTAGCATTGTCCCCATTTTAAAAGAAAATGAACAGGGCCTCAGGGGGTTAATGTTTCAGGTCTTGTGGCTCAAGTGGAGGCACCGGGATTTGCATGTACCTGTGACCTCAGTGGTCTAGTCCTTAAGTACCCTGCTCAGCTCTCCTGAGGCTAGAAGAATCGGTGGTGGCAGAGAATCAGGGTGGACCTCAGAGTCGTGGGTTTTTAATCATACAAAGGCAGAGCAGCTCCGGACGCCTCTGGAAGCCAGACCCGCAGGCCCACGGCGGTAACTTAGCAACCCAAGCCTTCTGGCTGTAATTACTCCCCAGCTAGCTAGGCAGAGCGAGTACCCGGCTGTGGCAGGTGGCCTGGGCGCTGTGGCTATTCTTTTGCCCCCAAGGAGAGTACAGGTTGCACACTAGGGTGATAATGATCCCACCTGCCCTGCTGCTGGGCTGAGAGAGGTAAGCCATCACCACTGAATTACAAAACCCCACTGTTCAGAGCTAACAGAGCTCTTTGAAATGATTCGCTCTAACTCTTTATTCTATGAGGACTTGGGAGGTGGTACGATCTCTCACAGGCAGCTAGGATTAAAACATAAGGACTCCCAGTGCAGGCTCTTCCCCCTCCTCCTCCTCTCACCCAGCCTCGAGGGCTGCTCCCTCCCGAAGCAGAGTTCAGGCCCAGAGAAGCAGTGCATGGCTCCCAGACTCTTCCCAGCAGCGAAACACGCACATCCTTCTCATAAGCTAGGGCTTGCGTGGGCTGCCTCTTCCTAACTCCTCATCCCCCAAACTCCCCCAGGAGCCAGCCCTTCTCCACCTTCACCACTCACGGAGCACCAGACATGGAGAGGAAACACACACGGCCAGGCTGCAGGGTCCCACCTCTAAGCCAAGCTGTGCGAGGACAACCCCTGCTGTTACACAAGAGGCTGCCCCAGGTCACAGGTGGGCCTCAAGGGTGGCTAAGAGCACAGGCTGCAGAGTAGCAGAACTCCATGGCACCCGTTCTGGAGCAAGAGACACCAGGATATGAGTTCCTATCCTGCCACTTGGTGGCTAAGGCCAACTCTTAACCCTGCCAAGCTTCCCTTTCTTGGTCTGAAAAACAAACAGGATGGTGCCTCCTTCATGGGGGGGGTGGAGGGGTGGAGGGTCTGGTTCTGTGAATTCAGACAGCACAGGCGAAGCTCTGGGCTGCACAATCATTTTTACATCATCGTTCTTACTAATCATAATAGTGGTAGGACACCTCCCATCCACTGGCTCTTACGCCATGCCAGGCACAATGCCGTGTGCTGTACATGCCTTATCTCACTTATTCCCTGCTACCAACCTGAAGCAGGTGCCACTTCCCATTTGAGGAAGTGTGCACAGAGGTGTTACATGAACTCTCTGTCTTGCACAGCTATCAAGTGGCAGGGCTGGAACGTGATCCCAAGTCGGACTCCAAAGCCTGGGATGACATCTGTGGGTTCTGCCTTTCACGCTCCTTGCTTCAGCCAATTTCAAAAGCCCTGGGAATGACATGATTCTGGGGGAAACTACCCTTCGGACAGCCAAGCTGAGCTCGGTGAGAATCCTTGAGAATGTCTGCTTGAGAAAATTTCATTTTCTGGTGAGCTCAATACTCACTAGATGCCTTTGTTTCTTATTGCTAAACATTTTCCAAAGCAAGGCTCAAAGCAAGAACTGCCAACCACAAGACAAGCTCTGAAACTCCAGCACACTCAGGCCACCAGGAAGCGCCCATGGGCACGATGGGCTTGGCCACTGGCACAGACCCGTCTCTCTCTGCTGTGTGAGGACCTCCACTCTTCCCTTCTCCTCATCCTCCCAAGGGCCCAAGGCTCGAGCACCCCTGTGCTGGCCAGCCCTGAGGATGGAGGACCCTTATTCTGTGCTGGTTCAGTCCCCACCTAGGACTCCGATTCCTTCTCTGGTATACCACAGATGAACTGGAAGGTCTCCAAGAACCACGAGAGCTGGAGAGGACAGCAGGCCCTTCACAGACAGGCATGGGTTCCAATCTCAGCTCTCTGCGCACAGCTACTGCACACCCACCTGTGTTCCAGACACCAGGTTGAGGGCTTGTTCCCACTCTGTTCCACTGAACCCTCAAGGCAACCTTGTGATGAGGGCACCCTCATCCCCGCTTTGCAGAGAAATAAACAGAGGCTCAGAAAAGATAAGCAGCTTGTTCGACGGCCGCACAGCTAGTAAGAGAGAGGTTTGAACAGGCGGCACACCTAACAGCAACCACTTGGTCTGTTTGGTTTGGATTCTCAGCCATTAGGTGCCACCAAGCTCACCCTATCACCTGAAGTCCTCTCTTCCCAAATGGGGTCTTGTTTCTCCCAAGAGGCGGCTCTGGGGGCTGGCTGGCATGAAATAAGCAGGACACTGCCGCTCACCACCTGGTGCAGGACTGCGGACTGAGGATCCCAGGAGACCGGGTCCCACACTCAAGCACGGGTTCGCACGTCCACTGGGCTCCTCCTACCCTGGCGTTGTCAACCAGGCCGAGGTAGGCCCTTATCACGGGCACTCAGTAGGTGGCCTACTGAGCCCCAACAGCCCGGGGCTCAGCTGCAGATCTGCCCAGGTATTGCCTTCAAAGTCAGCTCAGGTGGCCCAGGCCCCCTCCGCGCACCTTGCCTGGCTCCCGGCCTCCCGCGCCGAAAGCGCACCACCAGCTCCCGAAGTGCAAGGGCGTGGGGGCCGGTGGACAGGGCCCGCCACGAGCTGAGAGCTTCTTCAGGGTGCAGCCCCGGCCCGAGGCGCCGGCACCCCGAGGGGCCGCCCCCACCCCGCCCACCTGCGCGCCTCCCTCCACCCGCATCACAGTCACTCCTCCGCGCTGGAAACTCCGCCGGCTCGCGAAAGCAGGCTCACATCTCCCCTGCACCCCAGGGCCCGGCAGGCGCACCGTGCCCTGGAGGGACAGATCCCTCCACTCCACAGTCCAGCTGGGGCGCGGCGGCTGTGCCAGCCCCGAGCGCGCGCGCGTCTCACCTGAAGCCCAGGCTCCGCAGGACTGAAGCCACTTCTGCGACGCCGGCTTTGCCACCCCGGCGCCCACTCCGAGCCCGGGAGGCCCAGGCAGCGAGCGCAGGCTCCGACGGGTCGTCCCGTCAGCTGTCGCCTCCGCGGGGCTCGCAGGTGTCACCCATGCGCCTGCCTGGCTGGCAAGCCTGGCACGGGAGCCTCACGCATGCGCAGGACCGAGGACTTCTGGGAGCTGTGGTTTTAATCCGAAGACAGCCCGCCCCCTCACCCTGCGGAATCTTGGGAGTTGTAGTTTGCGATTGATGCCGCTGCGTTGCATCTATTATGAGAATTCTGATGATAAGTTTAAATGAGAGTTAAAGCAACATCCAAATGTCATTTACAAATTCCAAGTAATAAAGACGCCGACATGCTTTAATAAATAGGTAGTTCTACAGGGAGCTTAACTACTCACACAAAGCACCTACTGCTACCCCACTCAATGGCCCAGCCCTACTCTCCCACCTTGACAGTCCAGCTGCCCTCACACTATTGCATCTGACATTTGCCGCTCACTTTCAGAATAGATATCGATTATAGATACAGATAGATTCCAATTTCTTTAACATTTATTTATCTGAGACAGACGCCAGGCATGCAGTCCGGGTCTTCCACGTGACAGGGACCCAGCTTCTTGAGTCCTCATTGGCGCTTCTCAGGCTGTGCACTCCAGGAAGCTGGAATGGACAGCAGAACTGGGACTCAGACCCAGGACTCCCAGCTGGTACACAGTGAACCAACAGGCATCCTAGCCACTAGATCCAACTCTCTGGCACAAACCTCTACTTCCTGATTTATGGATTTCTAAACTTCTTGACTTTTTGGTAGGTTAAGTGAAAATTGAGATATTTCAGAGATGCACTGATCATAGCTACTTCCATCCCAATAGAGTTATGAGAACATATGCCTATCAAATTGGGAAAGCCCTGTCTTTATAATTATTTGAAATGATCAGGTTCAAGTATTGAGGCAGTAAACTAGTAAACGTACACAGGGCAGTTTGTCAACACAGTCAAAAGTCCTTTAAAACAGGCAAACACCTCTAACCAAGAAATTTTTATTATTGTGGATAAGTGCAAAGGTTAAACAATGTTGTTTCTAATAATAATAAATGAAAAGGCTAGAGTGGCTGCACTAATTTCAGACAAAGTAGAATTAAGAGCAAGGAAAATTATGAGGGGTAACAGGGTAAAATTATACTATACTTCTTGGACAATCCACCAAGAAGACATAATAATCCTAAATGTGGGTGTCATAATAACAGAGTCTCAAATCAAATAATTATGAAGCTAAAAGCAGAAATAGGCAAATTCACAATGACTGTTGAAGAATTCAGCATTCCTTTCTCAACACCACCAGACAGGAAGTCAGCAACGACACAGAAAAGCCCAACACCAAAACCAACACGATCTCCTTGATATTTATAGAATGATCCACCCTACCACACAATACACATTCTTTTCAAACTCCCACAACATATACATCAAGATCAACTGTATCTTGGGCCACACACTTAAAAATGAAAAAAGACAGGCACAGACACTTTGCCAAAGCAGCAGAGATTCAGCTGGCAAATAATCTCATGAAAAGATACCCAACATCTGAAGCTCCTAAGAAAACGTAAATCAGGAATAGGCCTTGTGGTGCAGCAGGTTAAGCCACCACGCGGAATGTACGTACACGCCCACATCAGAGTGCAGGCTCGGGTTCTGGCTGTTTCATGCTTTTGATCCAACTTCCTACTATTGCACCTGGGGACAGCAGATGATGGCCCAAGTGCTTGGGTTCCTGCCACCCACATGGGAGACACAGAGTGAACTCCTGATTCCTGGCTTTGGCCTGGTCTAGCCCTGGCTATTGCTGGCATTTGGGGGAATGAACCTTTCTCTCTGTCTCTCTCCTTCTCTCTGTCACTCTGCCTTTCAAATAAACAAATCTGTTAAAATGCAAATTAAGATCATGATGTGATATCATCATATACCTATTAGCAGAACTATTTCTTTTTTTAAATGGCAATAGCAAATGCTGGTGCGTATGCAGAAAACTGGGTCTCTCATACATCCATGGTGAAAAGAGCTGGCTATTTGTTAAAAAAAAAACTAAACATACACTCACCATGACATGTCAGTCACACTAAGGGGCATTTAACCCAGGTAAACAGAAACTCACATCCCCATAGAGTACCTGACTGTGCATCACGCCTGTATTTGTAAATGCCCCAACCTGGGAACAAACAAAATGTCACTCCATAGGTGAATGGTTAAACAAACTGATCCATCCAAACCAAAGATACCATTCACCAATACAAAGAGAAAAACAACTGGGACAGGGGCAATTTGGGCATTTTGCTAGCTGAAAAAAGTCAGTCTCAAAAGGTGGGCCCACCCATGTACCATTCCTGAAATGACAAAACCATGGAGTTGGAGGAAATATTAGTGATTGCCAGGGGTGAAGGCCAGGATATAAAGGAAATGGTGGGTGAGTGTACGAGGACAGTAGGATGGAGATCTTTATGGTGATGACACAGTTCTTTATCTTGACGGCAGTGCTGGTTGCACGGATCTACTCATGTGGTCCAAACGACATGGAACTATACACAAACTTTCACCAGCATCAAGTTCCTGATTTTGATATTGATATATTCCTGATACTGATATATTCCTGATATTGTACTACAATTATGTAAGACATAACTTCTGGGAGAAACTGGATTAAAAAAACTCCCCGGAAGCTGTCTGTGCTATCTTGGCCGCTTCTCATAAATCTTTCCAAATAAGAAGTAAGAAAGCAGACAAAAAAAAAAAAAACTAGAAACCACTTTGTCCTCGATCATACAGCATGGATTAAAGACAATCCCGGAGCATCTAAGAAATCATTGAAAAGAGGCTGCAAAATAATATTCACCTAACGCTGTAGAAGTTTCCCATTTTATCGTGTTGTGATATACTAACTAATTAATTAAACAGAAAGAGAGAGAGAGAGAGAGATTTCTCATCTGTTGGTTCATTCCCCAAATGCCCACAATGATCTGATCTGGTCTGGGCCACCCCAAGTTGGGGGCTGGCAACTCCATGCAGACCTCCCACAGAAGAGGCAGAAACTACTTGAGCCATCACTGACTCCCGGGATCTGCATTAGGAGCAAGCTGGAGTCAGGACCTAGAGTAGGGGATGAAACTCAGGCGCTCCGATGTAGGATGTGGGTGCCTTAATCCCTTGGCTAAATGCCCCCAGGATGTTATTTTGTACCCAGTTGAAGGGCTGAGAGTCTTACCTGTCTTGACAGAAGCCATGTGGCTGGCCAGTGGAGCCCAGCGTGGTGACCCCCACAGTGGCCCTTCCCACCTCTGATCTCTCCAGCGCTGCCTTTCAGCTTTCTGCCAGGCCCCCTCTCCACTGCTAAGTTGTGTAAAGTCCTGCCCTGCCTGCCTTTCTCCCTCATCCTCTTCCAATCCTGCTTTTATGGTTCTGGTTCACGGTGGTCCTGTATGAATTAACTATCTCAGGAAAAAAAAAAAAAGTAAGCTCATACAAAGATTGTGTCTGTTAAAGGCAGACATTCTAGCAACCCGTGTTAACTCTACTCAGTTATCTGTCTCTTTGCACCTATTCAGATGTTTAAACGAAGCCTCTGACTCAAAGCAGGTGGATAAACAGGAAGCCAAATAATCCCAGTGGAATCCAAGCCGAAATCAGAAACATGAGGGTTCGGCAAGGCTGGGGAGAGCTGGGGTGAGAGGAGGCAGAGTGCACACAAGCCCTCCCTCCTGTGTCTTCCCCCATTGCAACACCGGAACGAGATTTCAGAGGCCTTTACAAACAATGCTTTTTAAAATGTAAGTTTTTTTAACTGTCCTCTCTTGTATGTTTTTAATTCGGCTATTTTTGGCCAGCTCTTTGATGATGGCGCAATAGGCTGTTTTGCTAGCATTTAGCTCAGTCTGTCTGCGATGGGCACCCTCCACTTTGTATCTCTCGGTGAACACTCAGCATCCTGCAGGAGGTGAAATTAGGGCTTTGGTAAGGTCCCTGCCATGCACTGCCTTGGCAAGATCATGAAATATTACCTGGGAGGAGGATAATTGTAAAAGACATTCATTTCCTAAAACCAAAGCTTAACCAATTGCAGTGCTTTTAATAAACATTAAGCTGCGGAGGCAGACATGCAATTTGCATTATTTCCAACCATTCTGTACTTTTATCTCTTACCCCCAACATGGCCCCTCTCCTTTGCTCCCGTGGATGATTTTTGCAATGGTATTTGCATTGTCCAGCTCCTGCAGGCCTGTAGATGATTTTATGTTGAGTGTTCCAGGGGAGGAAGACATATCCTGTAATGTAAATGCTGAGGTGTGCACTGGGAACAAAGGGCCCTTGTGTACACACTGAGAAACATGAGTGACAGCCCTGTGGTCAGGCCTCCCCCACACAACAGGTCTGCCTTGGGTCACTCGCTTGTGTCTCCCTGGTGACTCATTTATTCAAATAAACGCAGTTGCACCCAAATATAACTGCTTCTAAAATCTCGAAGTCATTGATCTCACTTCCTCCAGCTCCACATCTCATATTTCTTGGAGAATAATTACACTGAAAACTCAATGGCAAAAAACAGAGTACATGGGAACCTCTAATGTGGGTCATGAGGGGAAAGGTGCCCTCACACACTAGTGGGAAGGATATACATCAGTGTGAACCTGCACTGTGCTGGTCGCAGCAGAGGCCTGCCCGGCTCTGTGGAAGCTTAGAACACTTAGGACTCTGCTTGCTTATGAGATATAGCCCAGAGCTGTCTGAAGGCTCCAAGAAGATGTTCAAAGACTCGCACTAACTTGGCCTTTCTGCTTCCCATCCTTAGCATACAACTTCCATCCCTGAGGTCATAACGAGGTTGCTGTGACCTCTGCCATCACAACAAGGATCCACACAGGAAGTGGAGGAAGGGCTGGAAGCAAAGGGGCTTTCCTAGAAGTATCACTTAAACCTGTTGCTTACACATCCCCCGCCACCCTTCCCTGCAAAGGAGGCCCCAAAATGAAGACTTCTGATTACTGAGGGAGAACGGACATTGGGTAGACTGCCTGCACTACCTGCCATGAGGCGCAGCCTTTGTTGGAGGACAAGTCAGAAATGTAACAATTTAAATGCATTGATGAATGACCCAGAAATTCCAAGCTAGGAATTTATCCTGGGGAGGGAGGTACTCAAGTGTGTGCAGGCACCTGCTTGCTACAAGCTGTAACTTACAGCAGCAAAAGGCTTGCGCAAAGGCAGGTTCAGTAAGTGCAGTGTCACCACGAATGTCAGACTTTGACCTGTTGGATCATCAACTCCCCTTCCCCAAAGGAGATGCGTAGAGACAGGGAGCAGAGGTGTGTGTGTGTCGGGGGGAGGGTCTCTTCTAAGAGCCAAAGCCCAAAAGTAGGGGAGGACCATGCATGTCTCCCCTGCAGCCCAGCAAAACAACTACTCAACAGGGAGTCAGACTGACTCTGAGGTTGCAGTCACTTGCCCAAGGTCCAGTACCCGGATATCTCCCTTGGGTGCCTCTCTGAGCAGAGGAAGCAGGCGAGGCAAAGTGTGGTGTGTGGCTACTAAGACTCTTGGAGGCAATGGAGTCTACACTTCATTGTCAGGGTAGGAGGCTGAGACCCCAAGAGGTTTAGGGACAGTGCTGATAGAATTCTCGAGCTCTGCTCACTGGAGGTTGTTTGCCTTAAGACAGAGTCTCAGATGCTCTGTGCCATCACCACGACCCTGCTGAGAGTAGTCATCTCTTACAGTCATCTGCCATTCTCAGAGGAACAACCAGAAGCCCCAAGTTGGCGTTTCATGAGAGGAGGCTGGGCTGGTCACTGCTCCTGAATCTTGGGCCTGTGTGTCACCATGTTCCCACCTGGCCAGCTCAGAAGACAGTCGGCTCTCTCGGCCCCTGGGGGCTCCATCCACCAACTGCTCCTTCTCAAAGAAATCCTACAAAGGAGCCCTGGAGGGAAGCACTGGAGATGTGTATGGGAACAGCCCCATCTATGAGGAGGAAGGAGGCCTGCTTATCATCCACCCACACCCTGAGCTTCCTCCAAATCCATGAGGCGTTTGCAAAAGAAGGGCTCAGCGTTGTGATATTGGGGGGGAGGGGCATTTTTATGGCCCTTGCCTGTCTGAAATCTATGTGGAATGGAGATCTTCATCTGAGAGTCACCTCGGTGAGGCACTGTCCATCTGTCATGCGCTGTACCATGTGGACAGGAAATAGGAGTGCAAACAACACTGCTGCTACCTCCCTTCTCCCTCTCCGCCATGAAAACTCCCGGGCCTCGGAGGCAGGGAGAGCACACCCTTGCCGGGGACACCTCTCCTGTTTCCCCGACTCCCAGGCAGCCCTGACCCTGGCTTCTTTCTCCTCCTACCCCACACTTTGACTCTGGGGCCCTTGCTTGCTCAGGGTCTACTTCTTCACTTATAGAAAAGAGCTTAATGGCCTCTCTGTTTCCCTGGCCTCATTCATTCATTTATATCAAGATATCCTCCCGGGATTGGTGTTGAGCATAGCAGGTTAAACTGCTGCCTGCAACACTGGCATCCTGTGTGGACACCGGTTAGAGTCCTGGTTGCTCCTCTTCTGATGCAGCTCCCTGCTAATGGCCTGGGAAAGCAGCAAAAGATGGCTCAAGTGCTTGGGTCGCTGCCATCCACATGCAAGACCCAGCAGAAGCTACCAGTTCCTGGCTTCAGCCTGGTCCATCCCTAGCTATTTTGGCCATTTGGGGATGGAAGATCTCTTTCTCTGTCTCTTACTCTCTCTCTCTCTCTCTCTAACTCTGCTTTCCAAATAAATAAATAAATAAATCTTAAAGACATTGTCCTAACACCTTATCTGTGCTGAACACTGGAATATAAATGAGGCAGCATAGGGGAAGAAGAGCCAGAAAACCAGGGTTTGTCTCCAGCAGAGCCATGACCTAGAAAATTTCACTACAAATGGAGGGAGAGGCACTTAGGAAGACTCCAGCAGAGCACAGGACTGATGCTCTGAACACAGTGCACGAAGAAGCAGTGAAGATCAGCTGTGGAAAAGGCAGGAAAGGCAGAGCAGTGGCCACTGCCTGGTTTTCCCACCCAGCACTTGCTCTCTTTTGGACTGTGCTCATGGAGCTCTTATGGAAGCTGTCACTCAGCCCAAGAGCCTTGAGTGGGCTGCCTTGTTGCCAGTGCTAGGATAGGGTGTCCCCAGTGCTAGCGTGGGACACAGCCTAGTTCCAGCGAATTACAACAGCCCTGCTCCTAACCGCAGGATTTGGTTTAGAAATGGGCACTGAGGCTCAACTGTAGATTCTGTGTTGCATCTCCTGGGAAAAAAGAACCCCTCCATGGAGTCAAGAGATGGCTGGAAACAGGAAAGAAAGTAAGAGTGAGGGACCACCTGAGGCCTTGGATGTAGCCAGACCTGAAGCTAAAATCCCCTCCTCTCCCTTATGTTCCTTTTTGTTCCACCCAATCTAATGTGTTCACCACCACTAAGAATGTGTTCAACTAACAAAAATATGGTGCTGGAAAAGAACAGTCACTTTTAAAAATTATTTGTTTATTTACTAGGCAGAGAGAGAATGCTATCCACTGGCTCACTCATCAAATGCCCATCAAAGACCAAGGCTGGGCTAGGAGGAAGGCCCAAGGGAAGGAGGGACTGGAGATGGGACAGCTGCATCAGCACAGGCAGCAAAAGGTGGGGAAGCCAGCACAGAGAGTGCTCCAGTCTGCGGTGCCCATGGTGAGGGTAGGGGATCCCCAGGACAGAACTGGGTCACAAGGGACCCTTCCCTATTCCTACACTGCTTGCATCTTGGTATGTATCACATGCTCTTTCCTGGGACTTTCATGTGGCTCTTATGGCTATAAGCCAACAGCTCACTATGAGTGGTTGTTGGAGAACAACAGATGGAGCTGAAGTTTTAAGTCAGACAGATCTGACCATGAACTCTGAGTCACTGCCTCACCTCTGTAAGCGTCAGAGTTTTCTCTCCAAAAATGAAAACACTGGCACTGTGCGAGCACAGTGACACATATGTCAACTGGATCGTCCCAACCCCTCTGAGTCTCACAGCCCCGTGGGTCACAAGGCCATCCCAGGACGCCAATGGACTGGATCTGCAAGGTCACTATTACGAATCAGTGCAAACTGAACACTTTGATCTGCATTAATTTTCTCAAAAACTCATTCATTGAAAGCAAGAGTAATAGTCATAGATAGTACTGAAAACCGGGGAATCAGATTTGACACCTACCACCCACCCCAGAGCAAATGACATCCATGTGAGATACTCTCATATACAGCCACAAAGGGATCCTCCAGTGCTTCCTCCTTCTCTCCATGTCCTGCGTGCTCTGTCTACCCCCTCCCCTCCCATTCCCTCCCCTCCTCTCCCCTCCTCTCCTTCCTTCATTCTTCCTCCCCTGCCTTCTCCAAAAACAATGTCTTCTCTTTGCCTTATACAGGGAGGTCATTACCACTGTCTGGGCCTCGCAGCACTAGCTGGTCCGCAGGCCCCTGAGGTCTCAACTTCTGCCCAGTGTCAGATGGATCTTAGTTGTAGACAATGAAACCTACTCTGCTGGCTTAAGCAGGACAGGGTTTATCAAGGGTACTAAGTGATTCACAGATTCACTGAAATGAAGGAACATAGCCTACTCTGGGCTTCTAGGAACAATCCTTACAATCCCAATGGCTGAGAATCAAACTGCCAAAGGTACTGGGGCCACCCTGGGATCAAGTGTCCCTGACATGAGCCGGAAGCCACCTGCCCCTGCTGGCCAGAGAAGCCACACTCCTATGGCACCATTTCCCCCTGCACAGCACCCCCTTATGGCATTCCCATCCTCCTTCCAAGTTACAGGGGGGATCAGCATGGCAGGGCTGGGTCTCAGGTAGACCCCTAGCTGTGAGGAGCTTGGGAGAAGGACTGTGCAGTTCATCTCTGGTGTGGAGGACACAGCAGAAGGAGCAAGGGCTGGGCAAACCCATCTGCGATACCTGCCACTCTCACCAAGCATCCCTTGGTAAGAGTCAAAACACAGCTCCTTTCTTGAGAGGAACTCTCTTGCCAGATTGTAAGACTTCTTTTCCCTCTGTGTCACTGTATGTGAGAATTAAATAGAGTAAGTCTGTGAGGGTACTGGCACAAGGTCTGTCACATAGTGAGTGCTCTACGCATGCTCACAATGAACCAGGAGGCAGATGCCTTTCCAGTTGGCCCTTCAAGGTTAGGAGGTGGATTTTCAGTCCAAGGGGCTTAAGGAGAGCAGACAAAAGTGTAGGAGGAGAGGAAAGGAGAGGAGAAGAGGGGAGAGGATGGGATAAGAGAGCACCCATTAATGACCGTGTTGATCTTTAATGTTTTTCTCCACTTGATTCTCCCCAAATGTCTTTTCATAATTCTAGAATCACCACGTTGCTTAGCATCAGCTCTGCCTACTGAAGCCTCTGAACAGGTCAGCCCCCCAGCGCTGTCTGCAGTCCCTGACGGTTTCCCGTGTGTTTCTCCATCAACCTGCACAAGTTTTTGCTCTGCTGTCCAGAGGTAGCCTGACTGGAAAGCACATCCTGTCCAGGTACACCCTCAGGAATCAGCACGACGCATCAGTCCTTGCCTTGGGTGATGCCCAGAGAGCTTGGAAGATAATAACGAATAGGGCTGTTGTTGAGTTCCCCCTTGATACTCTGCATGTTCTCTACAAACAACCTAAGATCTGCTGTGCGTAATATGCAAGTTCCTTCCAGAGAACATCTACAGAGGAGGGTGGCAGTCAGTCTGTGGAGGCCTGGCTGTGGGTCAGCTGACTTTCAGCCAAACTCTTTGTGGGATGGCTCTGGCCAGTGCTGCAAGTCCCCTGTTAAATCAAGAGGGAACATTGGGTCTCCAGTCCTACGTGGGAAGCGCCATTTGTCAACAATTTCTTGCATCTGGAAATATGCCATTTGAGATGTTGATCCACAATGTGCATTTCCAGGCCACATGACGCCAGGAGAAGGCATCTGGGCTGAGTTACATCCATCAAAGAGAAGGCTGAAGACTTGACTTGCTGGCTTGGCTTCTTTTATTTTTGGACAAGCTTCTGTTCTAACTGAATCTACTTGGCTCCCAGCCATGCTGGATGGGGGCACTCCCCTGACAGACATCCTAAATTATTCTGGGGAGGGGGAAGAAACCCACTGTGTGTCCTACTCTAATTAGATTGCCTTCATACAGACCCCCGCCCCACCCCCTCAGTTCACAGGAGAAGTTGCCAGCCCTTGGCCTGACTTTGGCGGGTAGAGACCAGGCTCCTTCATTTTCTCTGTTCCAAATTTTATTCTGTCAAGTACTTGATCCTGTGACAGAGACATTATGTAAAAGCAAAAAATAGCTATAAGTCTGATTTGATAAGTGACCCAAAGAGCAAGTGATCTCACTGGCACATTAAAATTCTCCCAGCTCAGATAAAGATGACTATTTTTGAAGATGAGGGAGAATTCTTAAAACAAACCAAAGAGAGATTGCTGCAGCAGCAAAGTCATTCCTTACCCGGGGACAGGGAAGGAAATCCAGTATGGCTACTCATGTGTCCACATCTCTCCTCTGAGGTTTTGCACTTGCAACTCTCTCCAAGTCCCTTCTCCAATTCCAGGCCTTCAAAGTCCAACAAAGACACTAAATGCCTCCTAAATTGGGTATCAGCCATCCCTATGCATGCGGGGGCTCTCTCCCCTTTATGACTTTCATTTGCTTCTAAGTTGGGTTTCTTGGAAAGGTGGTACTAGGATGCTCCAGCCAGAGAGTGAGAAATGAGACAGGAAGGGGAAGGAAACTGACAGACGTGAATGAATGCTGCCACAGCACGAAATGGTGGCTCAGCCCCAGTAGAGAACTCGGGATATTTCACAGAATATTCTCCGGAGTCATCTTACCGAGTAGAGTAGCATGGAGACTTTCATTCTCCAACTCCCATGCAATGTGGCAGGGCTGTTTCCAGGAACATCAGCACATCTGTCATCCCCAGGCCTGAGGATGGAAACATAGCGGAGAAAGCGTTCAGATAGGGAATCCCAGGTACCGGCCTTAGGAACCTTGCATCATTCAAGGGAATGGGGAGGGCTGAGGGGATGACAGTAGCAACCAACAGCATCTGCGGTACTTCCCTCATTCACTTATTAATGATCACTTTGTATGAAGCCCTGTACCAGATGCTATAGCTGCAATGGAGAACAAGACAGCACTGTCTGTGGTCTCCTGAGGTTAAAACATAGCAGGGAAGGCCAATGTTAATCAAATAATCACAAGAGTATGTAACAGAACCAGTGGCCAAATGAGATGAAAGAGAACAACTAAATGGCAGGCACTGGTACAGCGCTGAAGACATCATGGGATGCCTTTGTCCCATATTGGAGTGTCTAAGATCAAGTCCCAGCTCTGCCCCTGATTCCAGATTCCTGCTACTGCACATCCCAGGAGGCTGCAGGTGTTGGCTCAAATAGTTGGGGCCCTGCCACGTATGTGAAACATGTAGATTCAGTTTCTGGCATCTGGGAGTTTGGAGAATGAACCAGTGACTGAGAGCTCTCTCTCCCTCTGTATGACACACACACTCTCTCTCTCTCTCATAAAATTTAAAAAGCAGAAAATAACCATGAACTCTAGGAGAAGATGGCAGGAAAACATACTTTGTTAGAGGACTGAGAGAACGCTTCTTTGAAGAAGGTGTGAGTTAGCCAGGTTGAGGTGGGGAGGATATGTAAAGAGCATTTGGGGCAGAAGAAATAGTGTGCGCAAAAGGCCTGTGGTACAGGGACCACGGTAGTAAAGCTGGATGTCAGACAGCAAGAAGCAGACTTGAAGTTAAATGAGGTGCACATGGACCAGGAAGTGAAGTGAGTGCTGGATAAGCTGGGCTCCAAGTTTTGGTCTTTATTCTTAGAGAAACGGAAGCCCAGAGGGTGCTAAGCCAGGGAGTTATATGATTAGCTTTAATTCTTCCATTTTTCAAAATGTGGAAAAATACACATAAAATAAAATTTACCACCTCAACTATTTTTTTTTGACAGAATTAGACAGTGAGAGAGAGAGAGAGAGAGAGAGACAGAAAGAAAGGTCTTCCTTTTTCCGTTAGTTCACCCCCAAAATGGCCACTGTGCCAATCCGAAGCCAGGAGCCAGGTGCTTCTCCTGGTCTCCTATGCGGGTGCAGGGCCCAAGCACTTGGGCCATCCTCCACTGAGAGCTGGCCAGGACAGAATCCAGCACCCCAACTGGGACTAGAACCCGAGGTGCCGGCGCCGCAGCAGGAGGATTAGCCTAGTGAGCCACGGCGCCGACTACCACCTCAACTATTGCTAACAGTTGGGTGGTATTAAGCACAATCATAACTCTTGTGCCACCATCACCACTCTGGGTGTTCCTAACTCTGTTCACCTTGTAAAACTGAAACTTCAGCCATTACACAATAATGTCCCATCCTCCCCCCAACAACGCTAACAACCACCCTTCCACTTTCTGGTCTATAAGTCAGACTAAGTACAGCATTAGTCCTTCTGTCCCTGGCTTATTTCATTCAGCATGATGTTCCCACAGTTCAATATGATTAGATTTTGAGTATTGGATGATAAATGTTTAAAATGGTAACTTTGGGCCAGAGTGGAAATGAGTCACATCAAGCAGGTAGTTGTAGAGCTCAGAGAATTGGTCTGAGCTGGAGACATGACCTTGAATGTCCTTGTACTGGTATGCTATAGAATGTCTCAGGTGTGTACACTTTGCTTTCTTATCTAGATTGTAAACTCTTCACTCCTTTCTCTGAGTCACACCCCCTACTACACCTGCTGTAGCAGATGCAGCATGATGAGGTGGATAAGCATAGCATTTGGAGGTGGAGCTTCAACACCAGACTCTTCAGGAACTGATTCCAAGTTATTTGCTTCCTCCTATGTAACATGGCAATAATAACAAAGGAACTTATTTCACAGGTTACTGGGGGGACTTAAATGTGCTAGCATAAGCTTAAGGTGGCCAGCATAAAGTACACACAGAGGCTTTCTATCAACTTTGGAGCCTGTCTAAGCCTCAGTTTTCTCCTCTGTAAAATGTATAACCACATTTCCTTCCTTCTCATCAGTTAACTCTCACTGTACTGAAAACCATCCAAACATTTAGGGGCTGAAAACAACAATAATTTATTATTAGAACTCACTTGTCTGTGCATCAGCAGGGAGCTTCTTCATGTGTCCACAGCTGCCTGGTGCAGTTTAGCAGGGAGTATTCAGCTCTTCACATTCTTCCCCTTTCCCTGGTCCAATGGTCTTGGTGAGACATGTCCATTCCATGGGCACTGCAACACTGCAAGAGCAAGGCCAGATCATATAAGTACTTTTCCACACTTCTGCTTGTATCCATTGGCTAGCAATCCCTTTGGCCAAAGAAAGTGACATTGTTGAACTCAGAATACAGACATAGGATGCCATGGTAATTAGAAGCTAGAAACATCCTTCCTTATCCAATCAGTCTCTACCTACACAGAGGCCTGCAAACATGAGAAAATGACCCCTCTGTTTTCCAGGAATACATCATCAACAGATGCTGTGGATGGAGGGCTGGGCAGGCCATCGTGTCTTGGACACAGGCCCTCAGGGAACCCAGTCTGCTCACGTTGCTGGATCTCTGCTGATGAAATAACATCTGTGGCACAATTCCTTTCTTAAAGGCTTATACTACTCAAGATGTGCAAGTTTGGAAATAAAGGATGTTTTGGAAAAGATTTGCGCTTCCTATTGAAGCAGCAAAAATAAAAGCTAAGACAATGCAGCTTCAAATCAGCCTGAATCCCATCATCCAGAGAGCATCCCAGGTAGCTTTTTGGTGTATCACCTCCCAAACGGTTTTTTCAATATGCAAAGTGAGGCCACACTGTGGGCATCTGTTTTGTCACCTACCTTTTCTTCTTACCAACTGGTCACAACTGTGTAGACAAGAAGAGTCTGGGAAGTGTGGGTATTGTGACACAGAGAGTCAAGTCACCACTTGGAACACCTCCGTCCCATATTGGAGCACTAGTCCGAGTCCTGGCTCCTCTGTTGCTGAGCCAGCTTCCTGCTAGTACACCTGGGAGGCAGTGGATGATGGCCCAAGTACTTGGGTTCCTGATATCCATGTGGGAGACCTGGATGGAGCACCTGGCTCTTGACTTTGGCCACACCCAGTTGTTGTTGTGGGCATCTGGGGAGTGAACCAGTGGATGAAAGATCCCTCTGTCTCTTTCTGTCTCTCTGTGTCTCTTTCTCTCCCTTTCTTCCTCCCTCACAAATAAGTACATAAACAAGGTTCTTTGGAAAGTGACAGCAGATTCTTCATGGAATCACAAATGGATCAGAATGGAGAGCTGAGTCATTTGTCTTGGCCAAACCATTGTCTTTTAAGTGCCTGACAGATGAGCACAGATATTTTAAATCATCATTTCTATTTTTAATAAGTACATAATTTTCTTAGTTGCTATGGGTGCATGTTTTTACTTTGTCCATGATTAATATATTTTATTCCATTGAGGTGAGTCTAATTATACTGGTAATATGAGCTAACTGCTCATTCTTTCAGATCATAGAGGAATTATTCATTTTACAGAGGCTAAAGGGGCCTTAGCAATGATTTTGTTCAATCCCCTTATTGCATATGTCAGAAACTGGAGATGCAAGATAGGTAATAAAATTGAGTTTGGATCATAAGACAGGCCAGTAACATATCTTAAGACCCCAGAAATTTCCTGAGCATTTTTTAAATGTGTCTGTTTATGGGACTATCATAACCAGAAAATTGACATATTGCAACATTATGACAAGGACCCCTTGTGAACATGTGATCGAAGTCCATCCCAGCTGTAACATTCCCTCTACAGGAACCCTAACAACTAAGTGGACTTGTGAACTGATGTCAGATAGGATCCATGGGCCTTGGGTGGGGTCCGGAGATGCTGAGACTAGAAGAAAGAGAAGGGGAGAGTACAAAATAATGACCAACAGAGTGAGGGTGAGACCAGAGAGATCCAGCACTTATCAGATCTGGAAATAAGCCAATAATCAGGAACCTGTAACCACAGGAACAGAGCAGGAGGCGAGGAGCACGAGCAGGTCACGGGGAAATGGAGGAGGAGCCTGGAAACACCTACAGCAGTGGGGCTCAGTGGGGCTCAGTGGGTTTCCCTCTGGCCAGCACCAGCTGGGCACTTGTCCCCATCCCAGAACTGCTGAGTCAGACGTGCTGGTAAACAGCAACCTGTTTTCCTTACAAGCCATTGAGTGAGTGATTCTGCTGCACACTGAAGTTTGGCTCTCTGTCCAGGGGTGTTGCATGTTTTAAAATACTTTTATGTGGGGCCCACTCTTAAACATTCTGATTTGACTGCTCTGGGTTCAAGGGGAGGGAGATCCCAGGTGTCATCTTTTTCCCTTAAGGCTCCTGGGTGACTCTGATGTGTCATTAGAACTAAGACTCACTGAGGCAGAGGGGACAATGTGAGGTTAGGCAGGGCTCAGCTGGGTTTCCACCGCAGTTTGTCTATCTTAGCTTTTGGCTGTTACCACCAGGGACAGGTGGGCTGGGGAGAGAACACTGCTCCAGAGCTCTGTGGTCCCTGGCCTTTTCTGGGACTTCTCTCCTCCAGGCAGTCCTCACAGAGCAGCAGAAATTGTTTGAAAGGGGATGGTTTCTCTTTACAGCCAAGAGAATAACACAGTGACTGCAAAGTGTCTCATTGTCTTCTTGTGGCTTTCTCAATCTCCCTGGTTCATTATCTTCTACTCCCATTCATTCAGATGGGTTTTCCTTTGTGTTCATCAGATAGAGAGAGAAAACAGTTATCCAGGGCATGTGCTGTAGGGTGGGAGGGGGCCAGCTTCCAAATACAGCACTAATTGCATGAAGATCAGGTAAAGTTCATATGAAATAAACCATGTAAATTACTTGCTGGCAAATTATGGTGTTATGTGGCCTGCAACTCTACAAAAACCACACAGTTCTCATCAGGGTGCAAAATACAAGTTCAAGAAAATCTGTACACACTTCAGAGTGGATCAATGTCAAGGATATTAGGTCAAGCCAACTCCAGGCAGCTAGTTTGTTCTCACTGATAGACACACAGAATCTAGCAATTCCTGATACACAAACATCTCACTTCCCTTAGCATTTTGGTTTTTGGTAGTGGTTTGTTAGAGTTCATATTTCTTATTACTATTGGAAAATTCTTAGAAAACAAAGTCCACCTCTGAAGAGGCTGAGGAGGAGGCTCCAGCAGTCCAGGTTGGCTGTGCCTGGAAGGCACCCTTTCAGGACCAAGGACAGCAGCCCCTCCCGAGCTGTGTTTGCCTTGCTTCTGGGATCCATGGAAAGCCTCCCTTCCCACCTGAACCTCAAAGGATAGTTCAGCTCACAGTGTCTGCTAACAGCCAAGCCACCTATACTCCTATCTTACTAGCTGTATTCAGAAATATCCCAGGAGTATGACCCTTGTGGCTGTTTTATTACTGTTGCGGAGGCTAATTACTCCAGATAACCTGTTACCAATCAATCCTTCATCCCAACATTTTAAAATTTATTTATGTTATTTATTTGAAAGACAAAGCGATGGAGACAGAGAGATCTTCCATCTGCTGGTTCCCTCCCCAAATACCCACAATAGCCAGGGCTAGGCCAGGTCAAAGCCAGGAACATGGAACTCAATCCTGGTCTCCTATGTAGGTGGCAAGAACCCAGTTACTTTGGCCATCACTGCTGCCTCCCATGATGCACATAAATAGGGATCTTGAATTGGGAATGGAGACAAGACTTAAACTTACGCACCCCAAATGGTATCCCAACTACTGCATCAAATCCTTGCCCCATTTAATTCCTTGTAATCATCTTTTCCTGTTTCCTAACAATTTTCAATAACTATTTATTGACTATTTACTGTATCTCAGGCTCTGTAGCTGCTTCAGAGTACATAGTGCAATGGTGAGGAAGACAGAAGAGACCCCACCATGGTGAAGATTTCTATCTATGGGGCTTGCTTGACAGAAAACTGCATAAGCAAATACCTTACAGGATGTGATGGGCACTGACTCAGACCTGGGGGCTCAAGGAAGTGACTCTTAAGCTTGGAGTTGAAGAATAAAACAGGATTTTCAGACAAAGAGAACTAGGCATGGTGGTGGAAGGGAATTTATCAGAAAGAGGGAATAGAGTGTGTGAAAACTGGACAAAATCAGAGAAAAGAGATTGGTAAGAAATGGCAAAACTTGGTTATTGTGGAGCACAGGACAACAATAGTGAAACACGAGGTAGTGGAGCAGGCAAGGCTTTCTCTTGGTTCTCATGTCACCATTTGTATTACTGATAGATGCTATAACAAACTATCCCCAAGCATCACAACTTAAAGCAACAAACATGCGTCATTTCACAGTGTGTGTGGGTCAAGAATCCGATTCAGCTTAGCTAGGTACCTCAGGCTCAAGGTCTTCTACAGGGATGTCATCGAGGTGTTGGGCCAGCTGTTTCAGATGAAGGCTCCTCTGGGGAAGGAGCCACGTCCATACACACTCTTGCAGTTACTGGGAGGTCTCAGGTCAACAAGACAACAGACTTCATGGCCCTCTCCAAAGGACAGTACACAGCACGGCAGCTGACTCTGCAGGGCAAAGGAAGATGGCAAGAGAGAGCCAGTAAGACAGTCACAGTCCTTTTGTAGCCTAGTTTTGGAAATGACAGCCCATATCTCTTGCTGTATTTTACTTGTAAGAAGTGAGTCACTGGGTCCAGGACACAGTCCAGGGAGAGAGAATACACAGGGGTGAATACCGGAAAGAAAGGACCACTAGGGGCTAATTTAGAAATAGACAACTGTATGGTTATTGTGCTAAATTAGTCCACATGGGAGGCACAGACCCCAGGGAAATGTTTGCTTGCGAGGAAAAAAAATTTTTGCTTGAGGAAAAAAAAAATCCTCACCCATTTCTGTTGCTTTCTTTCGTGTGGCAAGAGAGCCTCTGGATCCTCCATTCATATCCATTCCTTGCCTGGTTCAACTTAAAAGAATGTGGGAGAAGAAGAGTCACCTCAGCAAAACCCCATTGTATTAACACTCTTGCCTTTACATCTGCATCAGGGTTTCAAAGTGATAGTATTTTGAGTTGCCTTAACACTTGTCTGGAGTACAACATCTTCATCTAAATATTTCTCCTTTTTGTGTTTAAAAATTTTATCAGACTCTTTCATGAAGTCCTATTATTTATTTATGTTTATTTTATTTAATTAATTTTTTTATTTGATAGATTGGCAAACAGAGACAGACATGGAGAGTTCCCAATGGCTGTTTCACACCCCAAACATCTGCAACAAAGTTAGGGCTGGGCCAAGCTGAAGCCAGGAGCTGGGAACCTAAATCAGATCTCCCACGTGGGTAGTGTCCAGGTCCTACCTAACAGGGTGCACCTTCCAGGGTGCATGCTGGCAGGAACTGGGAGCAGAGCTGGGACTTGAACCCAGGCACTCCAGTACAGAATAGGGATGTCCCAAGTGCCATCCTAACTACCATGCCACCTCCCCCCTTTTTATTTGACATATGAGAACTAGATGAGCTTTTAAGAACAGTAAACAAACAAGGCTCATGATCTTGTAGGAACACTGAAGTCAGGCAGGTGCTGGGGCTGTGGCCACTAGGAGGAGGCTGAGTAGCAGTCAGGGGCCTCAGGGTGCTATTGTCCCAGGGAGCTACTAGCATGGAGAGGGTACCACACAGGCTTACAGTCCAGACACTCTGTCTTGCTCATGCCCTGAAGATAATCAGCTGGAGAGGCTGACGCATACAGATTAAGCTCACAAACAAAGCTATGGGCTAGCTTTTGCATTTACATGGAGCCATGGTAACATTGGGATCCAGGACACTCGCATCCTTTGGTATGATGTTCTTTCCCCACCAGGCTGGCATTAGAACAGCTTGGAACAAGGTGAGCCCATGTCATGACCGGAATTCTAGGAATGTGTTGTGTGCTAGTACTTGGAAGTATTTCCTACATGACCAGGATCCCCTTGCAACTGAGATATCTGGTCATGTTGTAAGTCTAGAGCATCCTCCCTTTGGACAAACTGGATAGGATTCTCAACATCTGTGGTGCAGCCACCACTGCAGGGCCCTATGTGTAAGAGGCATTCAGGTGCTGGTATAAGGATCGCCACTGTAAGTATCCAAGTCTTAGGTCCATGTGCCAAACAGTAGTCACCAGCCACATGTGCCTACGGAGTCCTTAAAATGTGGCTGGTGAGACGGAGGATCCAGATTTTACATGCCTTCTCATTTGAACTCACTTAACTTTTAAAACATGCTCAGTTTTTCACTTAAACCCTTGGCAGTAAGCATTTCACCTAACGGTTAAGATAGCCACATCCCACATCACAGAACTTGGGTTTGATTCTCAGCTCTGACTCCTGCTTCCTGTCAAAACAGACCCTGGGAGGCTGCAGTGATGGCTCAAGTCACTGGGCTCCTGCCACCCATGTAGGAGATCTGGATTGAGCCCCTGGCTCCCAGCTTTCACCCCAGCCCATCCCAAATCACTGCAGGTGTTTTGGGGAAAGACTCAGCAAACTGTCTCATCAAGGGAACTCTGTCTCTCTCTCCCCTTCTACATGTCTCTCTGCCTTTTAAATAAATGAAAATAAAAGCCAAAATCTTTAAGAACATGTGAATTAAGTAAGCAAATCAACTTTTTTTTTTTTTTGACAGGCAGAGTAGACAGTGAGAGAGAGAGACAGAGAGAAAGGTCTTCCGTTGCCGTTGGTTCACCCTCCAATGGCTGCCGCGGACGGCGCGCTGCGCGCCGCGCTCATCCGATGGCAGGAGCCAGGTGCTTTTCCTGGTCTCCCATGGGGTGCAGGGCCCAAGCACCTGGGCCATCCTCCACTGCACTCCTGGGCCACAGCAGAGGGCTGGCCTGGAAGAGGGGCAACCGGGACAGAATCCGGTGCCCTGACCGGGACTAGAACCCGGTGTGCCGGCGCCGCAAGGCGGAGGATTAGCCTGTTGAGCCACGGCGCCGGCCAGCAAATCAACTTTTTAAACTGTAAATTTTATGAAATCTCGGTATAGATCAAATATTTCCAATGAGAATGTATAATAAGTTGGGAAGTGCCTTTAAGTGTAAAGCACACACAAGACCTCAAAGATTTAGTATGAAGAAAGAATGTAAAATATCTCATTTTTGTATTCATTGTATGCTGAGATGACTTTTAGATATATTGGGTTACACATAAATAATTAAAATTAATTTCAGCCGTTTCAACATGTTTGCATGTGACTGCTAGAAAACAGAAAATTACTAACATGATTCACATTGGTGGCTTATATTCTACGAGTATTTCTGTTGGATAGCACTGACATGCATGGGAGAGAGACGCCGCTCCTCATTTTTCATCTAAGGAGCATTGCTGGGAGCGGCTGCCAGTGTCTCTATTTGGAGAGGCAATAGCACTTGAAATTCCCCCCAGCCCCGTTCCCGTGTGTGGGCAGATGAAAACATTTATTAACTACATGCTATGTCCTGGGACACGGCCCTGGGTCCTGGATGAGAACATTCATTTGAAGAAGCCTGCAGCTTTGTCCTTCCCTGGCCTGCACATGTCCACAGCCGCACCCAGCTGGAAGATGCTATTAATTCTCATTACGTTTCCAGACAAGAAAACACAAGGAATGCCTGCCTCTTTAAGACACATAGCCCAGGGAGCTCAGATCCCAGCCTGTCACAGCTCACGTTCTGGTTCACAGGTAACCATGACAACTCCATTGATGCAAGTTGCCATGGAACACAATTTAACCTGGATCAGATTGAGAGAAAAAAAAAAAACCGACTCAAGTATGTATCCAGGGACTGTGGCTGATGGGCTCCCTGGTGATGTGCTTTTAAATACGATGCTCATTTAATTACTCCTGCTGGTGATATCCCTGGGTGGGGGGTGGGGTGTTTCTGCCAGGAGTGATTCCTGGCAAGGCTGGCGAGTGCTGCTTGTGTGGCGATGGTTGTTGTTATGGGATCCAATGACTCATGTGACCTTGGGCTGTCTAGAATAGGAAGATTTTCGCCACATCTCCTCAAGTCTGTTGTATCCCCACGACATTAATTCTCCTGGGGGAGCTGTCAGATTCTTCACTACGTTTCAGAGCTGGGAGGTACTCAGATGAGAGAGGGGGAAAGAGGGAGTGTGGGGGTGGGGTGGGGCAGAACCCACTGCAGATTTAGGTCTTGAGCCTTTACAACCACATCCAGGGAGGCAGAAAGAGTTGGGAGGACACGAGAAGAAAAAGATCAAATCAAAGAAATAACAGGAAAATACTATAATATTAACTTTTTATAGGAAATATCAATTGATTATTTCTTTGCATATTTCCTAGATATGTTTGATGGAGGGTCTGGTAGCAAAGAGTGACCTTCATGCCTGAACTGTAGTCTCTAATCATCATTTAAAACTAAGAGGAAGTAGGGGTTCCTGATTCCACACCAGACGCAAGCAAAGTACAGGATGGTCCTGGGAGAGCAACCTGTGCTGGCAAAGGGGGAAGCTCTCAATCCTGAACGGAGTCATGTCAAAGGCATCCAGAGGCCAATTTGAAGGTCTCCTACTGGTTAAAAATGGAACATTTTGGGCATAAAAAAAATCAATGTAACAGACTGAAACTGTAATAGACTGAATCCAAATTCCTAGCTTTGTAATGATACTTACAGCGTTTTCAAGTGACTTACATAACAATTCTCTCTTTTCTGGCTAACTTAACACTGGAAGCTAATGTTTGTCAGCTAACATTGCCTATTAATCCCAAGGAATACTAGATTCATACATTACTATTGTGCATCTATCCTATGATGTAGTAACATTAAGGAAAGTAACAGTAAAATTTGAGAACAGTGGTTATATTTCCTTTTTAATTTTTGTCTGTCCTTAGATTCCTCCTTAGATTCCTCCAACCCATGCACTAATATTATAATGGTTGCAATGAACTTACAGTTCTTTATTTTCCTGATTTTGCTGACGTTTACATCACAGGTATGCTTATCATTCTGTTGGTTCCTACAATAGGTTTTCACTTTATGGATATATAATTCATATACCATAGAATTGAAATTCTAAAATTTTCGCCAATGACTTTTAGTATATTTACAATGTTATGCCACTACTACCACTAATTCCAAAAACAAGTTTATTTAAAAAAAGAGATCCAGGGCCGGTGCCACGGCTCACTTGGCTAATCCTCCACATGTGGCGCCAGCAGCCCATATGAGCGCTGGGTTCTAGTCCCAGTTGCTCCTCTTCCAGTCCAGCTCTCTGCTGTGGCCTGGGATAGCAGTGGAGGATGGCCCAAGTGCTTGGGCCCCTGCACCTGCACGGGAGACCAGGAAGAAGCACCTGGCTTGTGGCTTCGGATTGGTGTAGCTCCGGCCATAGTGGCCATTTGGGGAGTGAACCAGCGGAAGGAAGACCTTTCTCTCTGTCTCTCTCTCTGTCTATAACTCTACCTGTCAAAAATAAATAAATAAATAAAAAGAAATCCTGTGCCCATTATGAGTCACTCTCCATTTCCTCTGCCTCTAATTCCTGGCAACACTTAATCTACTTTTTTTCTCTGTAGATTTATTTATTCTGGACAGTTCATAAAAATAGAATCACAGTAGGTGGACTTTGGGATCTGATTTCTTTTTATTACAACAATATCTCAAGGTTTATCAGTGTTGCAGACTGTATCCTTGCTTCATGTGGCTGAATATTTTCCCAGTATATGGATGCATTACATCTGTTTACCCATTCATCAGTTGATAGACATTCGCATAGTTTCCACACTTGACTACTACAAATTATGCTACTACACGTATGTGCTTACAGGTCTTTGTGAGAAGACGTTTTCAATTTTGTTGGGGTGATATCAAGTAGAATGGCTAGGGTTTATGGAAACTCTATGCTTAAATTTTGATCAACTGTCAAATTGCTTTCTGACACAGCTGCCTCTTTTTAAATTCCCAGCAGCCATATAAACACCGAAATTTCTCCACATCCTTGCTAACATTTGTTGTTTTTCATCTCTTAAAAATTATAGCCATCTGAGTGGGTACAACATGGTTTCTCATTGTGGCTTATTTCACATTTCCCTAATGATTAATGATTTTGATCATCTTTTCACTGCTATGGGCTATATGTGTAGCCTCTTTGGAAAGACGTATAGACAAATCTTTTGCCCCTTTTAATTGTATGGTTTGTCTTTTTATCACGTAGTTATTAGAATTTTTTCTTTTGATATAAGGCCCTTATATCTGATGTACGATTTCCAAGAATTTCTCCCATTCTGAGTGGACTGTCTTTCCACCTGCTCGGCAGTGATGTTTTCTTTATCTTCGGCTTTTGATGGTCCCTTCAGATGTCTCCAGGTGTGAATCTCTTGGAGTTTATCCTGTTTATCTCTTGGAGCTCTCGGATGTGTAAATGGTTTTCAGCCTTCATTTCCTCGAATATGCTTTTGCTCCCTTTTTCTGTCCCTGTTTCTGCGGCTCCCACTGTGCAGGTATTACCCAGTGCCACAGCAGCTGAGTCGTTTCATTTGTTTTCAACAAACGCCCCCTGGAGAAAAGGGCACTCACACTGGATGAGCTGAGAATCAGCTGAAATGGAGAGAGCGTGCAAGCGGTGCCTTCCAGCAGCACTGTGACAAGTGCAGTAGTGCCAGGTCTCTGGTAATGAGTCTCCACGGTGCTCCGGCCCTGATGCCCTTCTCTCGGCTGCCTGGCTGTTTGCTGGTCTTGTTTTGGTTTACCAAGCTTGTAAGCTGAGGTTTTTAAGGCACAGCTAGATATGGAGGGAGGGCAGCAGAGTGAATGGAAATGCTACCAAATTCACTGTTCCACTGACGTTCAGATGTTTTTCTTGAATAAATGCTTTCTGAATTGCTGAAAGCCTTTTTGTTAATTTCCATCGTTCTGACAAAGTTGATTCTGATAATCAGTGCCAATTTTATCCTTGTTTTTATGGATGGAAGAATTTTAGATATTCTTACTCCATCATTTTCACTGATGTCATTCCTATAATTTTTTTTAAAAAAACTAAGTTGTTTGTATCTTAATATAGAATTAGGCCTGGCCTGTGGAAGATTTGTTTGATTTTACAAACACACAAAAATGAGACCATTGTGAATTTTGCAGCTGTTCTGAGGCCTACAGATTTTCATCAATATTTTAAAAGATTTATTCCTTTATTTTGAAAGTCAGAGTTAAAGAGGGAGAGGGAAAGGAACTGGGAGAGAAGGAGGGGGAGAGAGAGGGAGAGAGAGAGAGAGAGAGAAGATGAACATGATCAAGCTGGCCAATTCAATACGTGTGGGATGGGGGAAGGTTTGACTACTGGGGGGAAAATGATCAGAAAAGCTCAGTCTCTATTTCAAAAATATCAATAAAATATTAATATTAAATTCAAAAATAATTTTGATTAATAAGTATTAAGAAAATACTACTTTTTCATACAGATGAAAAAAATAAGGTTAGATGTCATGATCAAGGCTCATTGTTCACAAACAGAAAAGCTGGGACCAGAACCCAGTGAAATGCCCCATGTAGCCAAAGGGGGAATTCCAGAGCACGTGTTGAAATCCAACATCCCACACGGAATGAGGCACCCTGAGGAGTAGGAGTTTCAGCACCTGATGTGTTCAATCAAATTCTGCCTTGTGGAAACCAACAACTGGCAGGGATCCAAGGAAACCTTGCAGTACAAGATTCCTCATCCTAAAGGACTGTAATCACATCGGCGAGGGCACCGTCCCTGGAACCTGGTGGCGTGTGTTCAACGTATGTTCCATGCACAGCTTGAAAATGAACCAGCTCGCTAAGCAATTTCACAGACAGCGTGGTCTCCAGCGTCAGCTTGTGTGATTGGTGCTCGGTCATTCAACCTTGGAGACCGGGGAAAGGGAAAGGAGGGTGAGGGCTAGGCGGGTCTGAATGCATATTGCATGCTGGACTTTTCCTTGGCTTGCTAATGTATTCAGATTGCAAATGAACGACAATTCTATGCACCAAGGTTACCAGTCCCCTCCGATCTCTTTGAGGCTGATTTTGTTCTTAGGACAGTGTGGAGAGGGCAGTTCAGAGGATATAACCTTACCCCACACCTCTAGATGTGCTGCAGTGTTTGGCCTTGTAGCCTGTCCTTCTGCAGGTGTCAGATGTCAGTATTTCCCACAGCCTTCAGCAGCTGCAGGATGACATTGAGTGACTTTGCAAAGCAATCTTGTTGATGCAGGAATACGCACACACACACACATACACACGCAGCATGAAATTTATGTGCTGGGTTTCTCATGCTTTGCTTATTTAAGGCCCCTTCTGGTGCTCTCCCATCACATCTTTTCTTCAAAAAAGATAAGGAAGCAACAGTACACACAGATGATGCTAACAAGCAGCAAGGGAGTCGCTGGCTCACCTTGGGGAGGGACTCCAGGACCCGAGCATCTCCACGTGCCCAGGATAAAGCCAACACACTTCTGGGCTCTGAGCTGGTCCCTCAGGTCCTAGCCTCCCTCCTGGCCTTGCTAGCTGCAACCTTTGGAAAAGGTCATGGCCAAGGTCTACTGTTTTGGGATTTCCAAGGGGAGCTACTGGGAGTGCACCACAGCTTTGTGAGGTCAGCAGCCTCAGTAGACCAAGAAAGGACACATTTGCATCTGAGAAATCACACAAGGGTAGGCTGGCTGCTGTTGGGGGGAGGGAGAGGACAATTCTCTGTGAGGTGGCCTTCCCCCCACCTACCCCCACCGGCAGCTCCTGGCTGACAGTCCTGATGGGGAACATCAGCCTTGCACATTGACCTTCTCAGCCAACATCAATCATGCTTGACTGTGGAATCTCTCAGATCACAGCAGGTCCATTTCCTTAATGGTATTGATTGTAGAGATAATCAAATCTATGAGAGTATTTCTAAAAGTTTATGGAAAACTGAAACGGAAAGATGAGTTTATTTTGGTGCAAAAAAAAAAGTTAAAGTCTTTGCATAGTTTTCTCATTCTATGCATTTTTTTTGATAGGCAGAGTGGACAGTGAGAGAGAGACAGAGAGAAAGGTCTTCCTTTTTGCCGTTGGTTAACCCTCCAATGGCCACCACGGCTGGCACACTGTGGCCGGCGCATCATGCTGATCTGAAGGCAGGAGCCAGGTGCTTCTCCTGGTCTCCCATGTGGGTGCAGGGCCCAAGCACTTGGGCCATCCTCCACTGCACTCCTGGGCCATAGCAGAGAGCTGGCCTGGAAGAGGGGCAACCGGGACAGAATCTGGCGCCCTGACAGGGACTAGAACCCGGTGTGCCAGTGCCGCAAGGTGGAGGATTAGCCTATTGAGCTGCAGCGCCGGCTCATTCTATGCATTTTCCAGGAACCTTTTGAGACTGCTTGTTTTAGAAATCTCTGATCACATAGCAGTAAAGGTATGGGGAGGCAGCCTTGAACCCAAAGGAGACCACTGCATCAGTCAGATACAGTTACGGACAGCAGAAAACAAGGACTTACTTCTTCAGTTGCACAGAGCTCCGCCAGCTGCCCTCCCAAAGAAGGAATTCAGTTCAGGAAAACTGCTTTACCCAAAGTCACAATCCCTGCAATTGACATAGACAACTGGTCAACCCAGAGGTAAAGAGCTCTGGACTCTTTGGGACTGGTGTTGTGGCACAGCAGGTTAAGCCTGAGAGCAGGTTTGAATGTCAGCTGCTCCACTTCCAATGCAGCTCCCTGCTAATGCGTCTGGAAAAGCAGCGGAAGATGGCTCAAGTGTTTGTACTCTTGCCACCCACATATGAGACCTGGACAGAGTTCCAGGCTCCTGCATTCAATCTGGCTCAACCCTCTTGGCCTTTGCAGCCATTTGGGGAGTGACCCAGTAGATGGCAGATACCTCTCTTGGCCATGGTCAAGCATCAGTGGGGCAGAGGGATAGACTCTGCCCATCCTGGTGCACTGTGAGACCGTGTAGCAAGGACTGAGAACAGGCATCCAGTCTACTCTAGGCATTTACACAGCGACTCATTGATTCACGTGGTACTGGTTGAGCATACACTAAGCACCAGGCAGTTATAAGTGGTGGGGCTGTCATGTGGGCAGGATGGCCTCTCTGCCTTAGGAAGCCCACAGTCCAGTGGGGAGAAAGCCAATAAATAATTCATGACCACACAACGGCTGAGTGCCGAGCACAGTGGACATGGGTGCCAGGGGAACAGGCATAGTCCTATACCCGCACTTGGCATCCAATCCTCCCGCCCACCAGCACCCTGATTTTCTTTGGGACTGGCTTGCCCTGCTTTGCGACAATCTTAGAGGGGCACAAACCAGGGGCCTCGTCCACCATCACTCAGGGCCAAGCACACAGCCTGGACCCATCGCATTTCCTCTATTCCTTTGCAAGCTTGGCTGATGGACACGAGATGATGACCCAAGACTGCCCCTTCCCAGGATGCCTCAGACCTAGATGGCAGGTCCTCTTTCTGGCCTGGTCCCACATTCGATTCTCCAGCCTCCTGTCCACCAGGTGGCGTATTTTATAGCTCTGCTACAATTTCTCATTTTGCTTATACCAACCGATTACGTTTCTGTTATTTTAATGGGACCAGGATTTGAGCACAAGACTTGGGCAGGGGAGGGAGATGGGAGAACAGCCGAGAGGAGGAAGCCGATACAGGTGAACGCTAAAGTGTGAGAGGAGCCAGGGAGGAGAAGGAGGGCGAAGGCCTCCAGGGAGCAGAGCAGGTGCAGGGGTCGTGCAGAGGTCTCACCCACCTCGCTTGGGAGCTGTGACTGCGATTGGTCGCTCAGGTCGGGAGGCACCGTCATCCGCGTTTCAGTGCACCCTGGGGTGGAGCTGCGGCCAGCAGGGCTGGTGAAGGCGAAGCTGATAAGAGGGCATGGAGAGACGAGACAACCAGGGCCCGGTCTGAGGATAAAGGCCAGGCCGGGCACAGGGCAGCGCGGCGGCCGGCAGGGGGCGCTGGGTCTCCAGGACTGACCGAGGCGGGAAGCCTGAAAGCCAGGTAACCCCACAGGAATGTTGCAAGGCTAGCGGGCGTCCCCAGCTCACCTTAGGACAAGAGGAAGCGCCCAGCCCTTGTGATGGCCACCCGGAAATCCTTCCCAGGGATCTGTGCGCCTCCCCCTAGTTCCCGGTGCACCTGCCGGTCCCTGCCTGCTGCCCTCCACTGGCGTCCTGTGGAACTGCAACCACGGGCTTCCTTAAAGCATCGCGAGAGTGCGGGAGCCGGAAGTGACCTCATGGATCCCCAGCCGCCATATCGCAACAGCCATAGGAGCGGAGGCCCGGGACGGGTAAGCGCTTGCTCTGGGTTTCCCGCAGGTCTCCCGGGGGCGAGTGCAGTCACGGCTGGGGGGCTCCCATGCGGGAAGGTGGGCCCCGAGCTGCGGCTCTGCCGCCCTCAGCAGAGGCTGTTCCGAGGCTGTCGCGTTGCAGGTGGTGTAGACTCGCCTCGTCGTGGCCTCAGCGGTCGAGTGTCGTCCTGGTTGGTGGTGGAGACGGCCGCGTGGTTGGCCCCGAGAGCGAAGGCTGTTCTGGAAGGAGCCTTACGGTCTCGTTACAGTGTGAAGGCTGTCACGGCCAGAATGCAGTTGCAGTTCTAATGACATAACACACTAAATGTCGGTACCTGAGTTCCCATGCTGCACCGTTCATACATACCACAAGCGTCGGTAGTACACACTTTTATATATTGCCAGACTTCTTCACGTATTTATGATAGTTTGGCAATTGGTGAAGTTTTTTCTTTTTACATATTTTTGACAAGTTGACGAGGTACTTTTTTTTTTTTTTTTGACAGGCAGAGTGGACAGTGAGAGAGAGAGAGAGACAGAGAGAAAGGTCTTCCTTTGCTGTTGGTTCACCCTCCAATGGCTGCTGCGCTGATCCGAAGGCAGGAACCAGGTGCTTCTCCTGGTCTCCCATGGGGTGCAGGGCCCAAGCACTTGGGCCATCCTCCACTGCACTCCCTGGCCACAGCAGAGGGCTGGCCTGGAAGAGGGGCAACCGGGACAGAATCCGGAGCCCCGACCGGGACTAGAACCCGGTGTGCCGGCGCCGCAAGGCGGAGGATTAGCCTATTGAGCCGCGGCGCCGGCCGGTACATATTTTTAGTAAACTTCTTTCCTTACATATTTTTCGATAAGCTTATGAGATACGTATTTTTAAGGGATACTTATACTACTTACACAGGAAAATGGAAATATACAGTTTCATTGGGATACATAATTTTTTTTTAAAGATTTATCTATTTGGGGGCTGGCACCGTGGCGCACTAGGTTGATCCTCCACCTGCGGCGCCGGCATCCCATATGGGCGCTGGTTCTGGTCCCAGTTGCTCCTCTTCCAGTCCAGCTCTCTGCTGTGGCCCGGTAGTGCAGTGGAGGATGGCCCAAGTGCCTGGGCCCTGCACCCGCATGGGAGACCAGGAGGAAGCACCTGGCTTCTGGCTTCGGATCGGCGCAGTGCCCTCCGTAGCAGCCGTTGGGGAGTGAACCAACGGAAGGAAGACCTTTCTCTCTCTCTCTCTCACTGTCTGTAAACTCTACCTGTCAAATAAATAAAAATTAAAAAGATTATCTATTTGAAAGGCAGAGTTACAGAGAGTCAGGGAGGAGGGGGATCTTCATCTGCTGGTTCGCTCCCCACATGACCACAATGGCAATAACTGTGCTGATCCAAAGCCAGGAGCCAGGAGCCAGGTGCTTCTTACTGGTCTCCCATGGAGGTGCAGGGGCCCAAGGACTTGGGCCATCTTCTGCTTTCCCAGGCCATAGTAGAGAGCTGGATAGGAAGTGGAGCAGCCAGGACTTGAACTGGTACCCATTTGGGATGCTGGCACTGCAGGCGGTGGCTTTACCCACTACACCACATTGCTGGCCCCGGGATACACAGTTTCACAATTTTGAACAATTATTTATATATGATCTTCTTTTGAATCGGGTAATGAAACATACATTGTTTCACTTGTTTTATAATATTGTTCATAAGAGCATTAAATAGACATCTGAATATTTTAAGAATAACAAAAAATGGGATTATGATTCCCAAAATAGTAATAATTCCTCAAATAAATCCTTGTAGAATTCTGGTCCATGTCCATGTGCCTATGCGCGTATGCTATCAGGTAATAGCTTGCCATATGACACCCATTAGAATGCATTCATTGTTAATATTGTGAACAACATGACCATAGGCGATTTTTTCGGTGTTAAGAATATGTACCACCCTTTGAAGTCGTATGTCATTTTGTTTAGCTGTTTGCAAATCTTTCATGGTTTGGTCTTCTAAATTTTCTAGTGCCCTCAAATTGTGTTTGATGTGTTGTTCATTTAATTTTGTTTGTTCTTGTTTTATGGATTGCCATGGTTGTTCTTTAGCTCCTATAATTCCAGATAAGATTTTAATTTTTCTTGTTGTAATGATTGTAGAAATTTCAGATTCTTTGTTCATGGTGACCTTCCATGCGTTCAATATTTGTATTACATTTGCTCTCAGTTGTAACGTTCTGTTGGGTGTTGTTTATTTCATAGATGTTAATTAGAGCAGATGATGAATCTGAACTTTCCTTGATCTATTATTATTCTGGTTGGGTTTTCAGCTGTAGTTGTTTTAACTAGGGAGGTTTGTAGAACTGGGTTGTCTGTTGTAATATATACGAATGGTGGTATTTGGGTGAGTATTTCAGTTTTAAAGATTTGCCCATCTATCCACAGGGTCTCTTTGGCTGGTATTACAGTGTTTGTCCAATTCTTTTAGGAATTACCATGGTTTTATAGGCGGTTGCTTTGTTTACTGTGGATATTTGTAGTAAATTTATATCGCAGGTTTCTTGTAAGCACCCAGATTCTTCTGTGGGGTCTAGGAAAGCTTTTGAGAGTGGTGTGTGCCTTGCTATTCCTGTTTAAAATTTTTTTCTGATTTCTTCTGTTGCTTGATTGATTAGATGTTGTAGTTGGAGACCTGTTGATTGTTGGTGGAAGGCGGTTAGTTGCCCATCAATTTTTTGGTTGACTGGAGCCTGATGTTCATATAATGTTTGGATGGTATCTTTAAGCATTTTGTGTTGTGTTTCTAAGTTATTTATTGGTGTTGTTACTGTTCCTAATGAGGTGAATAAAGCATTAATCATTATTTGGTCATTTCTTTTTTTTTTTTTTTCCTTTTTTTTTTTTTTTACAGGCAGAGTGGACAGTGAGAGAGAGAGACAGAGAGAAAGGTCTTCCTTTTGCCGTTGGTTCACCCTCCAATGGCCGCCGCAGGAGCCAGGAGCCAGGTGCTTTTCCTGGTCTCCCCATGGGGTGCAGGGCCCAAGCACCTGGGCCATCCTCCACTGCACTCCCGGGCCACAGCAGAGGGCTGGCCTGGAAGAGGGGCAACCGGGACAGAATCCGGTGCCCCGACCGGGACTAGAACCCGGTGTGCCGGCGCCGCAAGGCGGAGGATTAGCCTGTTGAGCCACGGCGCCGGCCTATTTGGTCATTTCTTAGTTTGGTGAGAAAAGTGAGTTCTATTCTTAATTCTTCAATTTTAGCTGTATTTGCTATTTTACCTAGAGCTAATCCTCCTCCAATAGCAATCCATTCAAAGATTCCCAGTAGTCATCTTTTCAGTTTGTTGAATTTGTGTGTTAGAATTTGGAGATTAGGCCGGCGCCGTGGCTCAACAGGCTAATCCTCCGCCTTGCGGCGCCGGCACACCGGGTTCTAGTCCCGGATGGGGCGCCAGATTCTGTCCCGGTTGCCCCTCTTCCAGGCCAGCCCTCTGCTGTGGCCCGGGAGTGCAGTGGAGGATGGCCCAAGTGCTTGGGCCCTGCACCCCATGCGAGACCAGGAAAAAGCACCTAGCACCTGGCTCCTGCCATCAGATGAGCGTGGTGCGCCGGCCGCAGCGCGCTGACCGCGGCAGCCATTGGAGGGTGAACCAACGGCAAAGGAAGACCTTTCTCTCTGTCTCTCTCTCTCTCACTGTCCACTCTGCCTGTCAAAAAAAAAAAAAAAAAGAATTTGGAGATTAATGAATCCCTCTTTTGACAGTACTTAACATTTTCTTGTAGTATTAACATTTTTGATGGGAAGGTTACTTTTACCTTTACTATTTCAGGATTTACAATGACTGTAAGGGGAATCTTTAGATTTGGAGATATCATTCGTGCTTCTCGAGAAATTAATTCACCAACATGTTCTTTCCAGGCATATTGCTTTATGGTGTGCAGATATTGGTTTCTGGGTATCGTCATATTTACCTCTTCCCATGATGCATGATTTTTCTGATCCTTTTTTGATGTAATATTTTTCAGAGGAGATAGGAAAGATGTGTACTTTTGGTCTATTAATTCTTGGCCAGTGCCCAATAGATAATGCATAGTTAAGTATTGGTTCTTTAATCACCATGTCCATAAGTATCCATTTTCCATAAAGTGATAGTAAAGGTTGAAAAGAATAAGGTAAAGTTGATAACTCCTGTGAGAGGGTATTTTGAAATTCTTGACCATACGTTATCTGAAAGTTAGTTGTTCTGTTGTCTGCTTGAGATATGTGGTGTCTCACTGTTGCTAATATAGGTGAATTTCTTGGTGGGCATTTCAGTAGATGTAGATATTTTGTCTTAATCTTTGGGGTTCGATAGTTGATGATATCTGTGTTACATGTAGCGTTCCAATAGGGTTCATTCTTGCATTCATTATAAGTTGTGGTTGTGAGTTTATGTCCAGGATTGGATTGTCATGGATGTCTAGGATTGGCAGATTTTGATTTTGTCTATTGTCACAGGCTAAGAATGCATTTTTGTGACGTTCGCATTGTTCATTAGGTGTTCAGATCTGGTGCCCTGAAGTTGCAATGAGTCGATGATTGAAAAATGCTCATACTAAGAACCGGCGCCGCGGCTCAATAGGCTAATCCTCCGCCTTGCGGCGTCGGCACACTGGGTTCTAGTCCCGGTCGGGGTGCTGGATTCTGTCCCGCTTGCCCCTCTTCCAGGCCAGCTCTCTGCTGTGGCCAGAGAGTGCAGTGGAGGATGGCCCAAGCGCTTGGGCCCTGCACCCCATGGGAGACCAGGAATAGCACCTGGCTCCTGCTTTCGGATCAGTGTAGTGCGCCGGCCGTGGCAGCCATTGGAGGGTGAACCAACGGCAAATGGAAGACCTTTCTCTCTGTCTCTGTCTCTTACTGTCCACTCTGCCTGTGGGGGAAAAAAAAACAGGAAGAAGTCACAAAAAGAAAATGCTCATACTATCATAGTGTTGCCTTGCATTTTTTCTTCTGTTATTTCTTTTGGTTTAGTGGCATTGAGGAATTTGTCTGTTTTTATATCAAACCAGAAGACTTGAAATTTTGTATTTTTGAGTCATATAGTATGGGTTGAATTAGCTCTCCAAAGTCCAGTTGAGTTGAAGGTACAATTGAGACTGGTGGGGTTATTCTCTTTAATTGTATATTTCATTGTGGTATTGTTATTACGATCTTGGATTATATAGGTGTCATTGGTTGCTATGAGTTGGACTTCTCTGTTCGTAAAGTTTGCAAATTTTTATGTAAAATATGAGCTCCATCTGTAGTTAACACTGAAGCTTGTGAATATTTTCATGTTGTTTGGGAAACAGATAACTATTTGTGCTTTCTAGTCTCTTGTGCTTGAATTTAATGCCAGAATTCCTGGTGTATCTAATCTGAACATGCACATGTTGGTAATATGTTTGCATTGGAGAGTATTTTGTGGATTAAGTCCATAATATACTCTATACTTGTGTAATAGTTACTTTTCTTTTTTTTTTCTTTTTTTTAACAGGCAGAGTGGAATAGTTTCAATCAATACTAGTGGATATGTCCAGTATTGAGTTCCCAATGCAGTAATCTTCCATGATCTTCCATTCTTGGTTGTGAGATGTTCTTGACCAATGTATCCCAGGAGTTATTATGACTTACTATCTGTAATTGTCCAAAATATGGCAAGTTGGGAAAATCAACTACACATATTATAGTTGTGTTTGTGTTATTGTATTCTTTATGGATTTCTTGTGGACAGGTTAGTCCATATTGGAAGGGTACTGGTTCTTGTGATGGAGTGAATCTCAGATATATGGTTGGCACATACAGTATTTTAGTCGCTTTGGTAGTGGTAGCATAGTAGTAACAGAAGTAGGAGTGGCAGTGGTGGGAGCAGAGGAAGAGATTTCTTCTTCCTTCTTTCCTTTTTCTCCTTTTGCTTCTTCCTCCCCTTCTTCTCGTTCATATTGACCATATTCTACTTCATATTCATTGATATCTTCTACCATGTTGGATTGGTACCAAAATTGCTTCTATGCTGAAAAGAATTTGAAATTGATAGCATTCTTGCAGTTGAATTGTCCATTAAATGATGGTTCCAATTCTGTGTCATTTTCCATGGGTGGATTTTTTTTCTTTCTATCTATAGCATTTCCCAGTTTCATTGATTTGTAAGATTTGTACTATATCTTTTCCTAGTATTTGCCAATAGTATGGGTATGCGGCTTTAGATGTCATACTTTGTCTCTGAATTTCTAATTCTTCACATCTGTGTCAGTCTGTTGAATGCATCCATGGTCCTTCCTTTGTGATATCAAAATTTATATAGTGCCAAATACTGTATCTCTTATTTGCTTTATAATACTCTTCACATTGTGACTTGTAGACACCTTTATTTATGTGGAAACAGAAAGCATATTTACCATAAAAACTTTCCATATTATAACAACTGTTTTTGGCAAAGTATCCAGCCACTTTGGTGATATTTTCATCAAGACATTTCCATGTTGTTGGTATAATTGTGGGTTGGTTTGGGTTTGGTAGAATTACTGGTGTCACAGTCTGTGTTGTTGTAGTTTCATGGAGTCTAGCAGCACTCCAGGGTACTCTGGGGGGACTTTGGGTTGTAATTTGAAGAATTTGAAGGATGATCTATGGGATAATGAGATATCTCCTAATTCTGTTTCATGTGGGAAGTAGTCGTAAAGGGGTCAAGGTGTCCTCTCATTGATTATGCCAATAATAGGTATAACGTGGTGAGGTGATTGATACTCAGTTATGGGAGTAATTAGTCAATGTGGGTTATTGTATATTGAATTGTATCTTTTTAGTTCCTGTTGTCCTCCTCAGTTTCATCATGTCAGGATTATATCTTCGTATGTCTTCTATTTTTGTACACTCCTGGATTCTATATTCATCTGTTTCATCTGTTCCCATACACTGTTGGGCTCTGTCTTCAGATTGGGAATTGATCTGGTGTAAAGGGTGATGAATGGAATCTTAGTATAATTCTTCCTGGGCTCTGTAGCTCTATGGTATATGTATATGGGTTTGTTGCAATTTTAGTCCAGTTATTAATATCCATTAGATGTTATTCTTTTAAGATTTCAATCAAACAGAATGTGTAGTTGGTGATGAGCTTTTTCTGCCATTCACTGCCATTCACATACTGTTTACAGAATGTATAATGTCCATACAGGACAACTGCAGTAAAGAGTAGGTAGAGGGGCTGAAGCTGTGGCATAGTGGGTAAAGCCACCACCTGCATTACCAGCATTCCATTTGGGCGCCAGTTCTAGTCCTGGCTGCTCCACTTCCGATCCAGCTCTCTGCTATGGCCTGGGAAAGTCCTTGGGCCCCTGTACCTGTGTGGGAGACCCGAAAGAGACTCTTGGCTCCTGGCTTTGGATCAGCGCAGCTCTGGCAGTTGTGGCCAGTTGAGGAGTGAACCAGTAGATGGAAGACACCTCCCCCTCACCCCTCTCCCCCCTTCTCTCTGTGTAACTCTCAATAAATAAATAAAGAATACATAATAATAAATAAGAATACAATAACTCTGAAATAAATCTTTTTTAAAAAGCAGGTACTTTGATTATTTTAAAAAAGAGTAAGCAGATTATGTATATTATAAGTAGCACAATTTTTGATGAATCTTGAAATTGGTTTTACAGGGTTGCACAGGCAGATTGGCATCCTGTCATCAAGGTAGGTCAGTACTATTCAGTGTCAATGTCAGTGTCAATATCAATGTTGTCGGTGTCACAGTCAATACTCAAAAGAATGTTAAGTCTTCAGAAATCCATCCAAGGGCGGTGATGGCCCTCCAGAAGCTAATGATGGCTTCTATTATTGAGGGTTTCAGGTTGATGAATTTACAAAAACATAAGTTGGTCCTTCTTTGAGAGTTCTAATTTTCCTTTTTTGCCTGTGGTCCAGTATCTTTTTCCTGGTCCATTCGCTGTAATTTCCTGTGGGCATAATGTTTGGTCCTTAAAAGCTTTCTTAATTACCTTATATGGTTTTATTTTGGGTTTTGAATTTTGTTGCAGTATTTCTTCTAGTAAGTCATTGCATTTTGTTTTGTACTTTAACTGTGTGAGCTTTCCTTGTTTATTCTTGGTCTGGAGTTTAATTCATAAACTGTAATGTCTAGGGCATTTTGTAATTTTTTGTTATTATATTGAAGTATTTTATTTTTAATTAATAGGTTAGACTTTGCCATATTGCTGCTAGCCTTGGGTTATATGCCATAATTCCATGTTATGTCAAAATTTTGTGCCCATCTTTTGACTTTAGATCCTGTGAAATGGGTTCCCTGATGGCTTTCAATCACTATTGGGACACCAAAATGTGAAATCCATGTCCATAATGTATTAATGGTGGCATCCTGGTTTGGGTGTTTGTATTCTTTAGCTATTCCCAGCTCTGTTTGAGTGTCTACTATTGTACATGCATATTCATTTGGAACTTAGATAATGGTCCTATAAAGTCTATTTGTAGTAAATAGTTAAATGTTTTAATTTTATAATTTGATGGGGGTTCTCTGTGTGTAAATCTCTGTTTTATATTTGAACAACCCTTGCATCTTTTAATAGCGTTTTTACATTGTTGCCACAAAATGGATAAGTTTCTATCCATGACCCTTTTATGGATTCTGTTCTTGTATGTCCCAACCATTGACGTATTTGGATCATTTCTTCCTTGTTATTTTTAATGGGTCGGTATTAACTATTTTCCAGTTGGGTTTTCTTTTTAATTTTAGTGTATTTTTTACTTTATATTCTCCTTTGTCTTTAATTAATTTATGTATATCCACTTTCCAATTATTGGTTTCCTTTTTGGTCTTAATAATTGCTACTTTTGAGGTATTTTACTAAGTTTATGATTGATTTTATTAGTCTGGGTGTGTACATGAGTACTCATTATTTTAAGTGTTGACTTTACTATCTTAATCCATGACTCTTTGGCCCATATATATTTACCATTAATTTGCCAATTATTTTGTTTCCATTTACTAGTTGCATTGCATGTGCAGCAGGAGTCACTGAAAATGTAAATGAGCTTGTTTACTTCCTGGATTATCCTCTCTACTGCATAGTCTTACATCTTGATCAGTGTTGTTCCATTTGATCTGGGCATAAAAGGAGGCTAAGTCTTACTTGGGGGAAGGCTTGCTGCCAAGCTTGCACTACCCAGTTGAAAACCGACTGTTCATTCTCCATATAATCATCTGTTATCCGACAATTTATTGTGTACTACCGGTTTTCCTACTATTCCTGTGAGTGTTCATTTCTTGTCCATTAACTGTAACGCCATTAGCTCCTTCGGTCTTGAGCTTATATAAGAACTTGACATCTCGAGTCTCTTTTTGTGTAAAATCTTGCCAATATTTTTGAAGTTCAGCATGCGTAGATTCTCTAGTTTCTATGCTGACTTCGGGATCCCTTGTTCTTTGAGTCCTCATTTCCTTATTGGTTGTCACTGGGAAACTGGATTTAGACTCTCCGTTCTCAATGAATGGATTATGTTTTGAGAATGGGTTATTTCTATTTTTCTCTGTTATTCATCTAAATTGCCCTTTTCCTTTAGGCCAGTCTGTGTCAGTATCTGCAATAGTCTTTTTTATTTTTTATTTTTTTATTTTATTTTATTTTTTTTTTTTGACAGGCGGAGTGGACAGTGAGTGAGAGAGAGACAGAGAGAAAGGTCTTCCTTTTTGCCATTGGTTCACCCTCCAATGGCCGCCGCGGCCGGCGCACTGCGGCCGGTGCACCACGCTGATCCGATGGCAGGAGCCAGGTGCTTCTCCTGGTCTCCCATGGGGTGCAGGGCCCAAGGACTTGGGCCATAGCAGAGAGCTGGCTTGGAAGAGGGGCAACCGGGACAGAATCTGGCGCCCTGACCAGGACTAGAACCCCGTGTGCCAGCGCCGCAAGGCAGAGGATTAGCCTATTGAGCCGCGGCGCCAGCCTGCAATGGTCTTACACAATATTGTGGGGACCTCATTTGGAAGTGCTCTTGCTAGGACTGGCTCCACTGAATTGTAACATCAGTCCTTTTGTTACTTTTTGGGAGTTTTTCCTGGGTAATTTGTTTTATTTTACACCAGAGATTTTATAACAATAATTCTTTTTCCTATTTTTTTCTTCTAATTTTTAATTTTTTCCCCAAATTTTACCCATCTTGGTTTATACTTGGAGTTGTTATTGAGGTCAGTTATGCTATACCAGTGGCCAGTTTGGTTGGCAGTTTAACCCACTTTTCCCCCAAGTACCACATAACCTTCCCACATATATCTCTAATGTTTCCTAGGTTGTGAAATTCCCATTCTTCATAATCATATATCCTTTTTGACAGCCAGCCTTGCATTTATGGTGGCTCTTCTGATTTGGAAACCAGTTTCGTTCCTACCAGAGCTGGTCTTACCATGGTTTGCACCACAGGTGTGTTTTGGAGATTGCTATTCTGGTGCTCCCTTTGTCAGTATGGCTGAATTTAGTTGGGTGCTGGCTTGCCCCTACCAGAGCCGATCTTACCACAGCACTAGGCCACAGCTGTCTATTGGAGGTAGTTACTGCCTGAATACCATATGCCGGGTCTCAAAGGCCTGGATGGAATTTTATGTGTGCCTATTGTACCAACAGTCGCCAGCATAGTAAATGGCACCGAGGCAGCACTTGTTCCAGTAAGGATTTTATTATGCAGTGGGGAAGTCACACGCTTTGTTTTTTTATTTTATTTTACTTTTTAGACAGGGGCTGATGTGATACAGCAGGTTAAGCCACTGCTTCTAGTGCTGGCATGTTGAAGTGCCAGTTCAAGTCCCAGTGGGTCTACTTCCAATGCAGCTTCCTACCAATGTGTCTAGGGAGGCAGCGGATGATGGCCCCTGCACCCAAGTCCTTGACACGATGTGGGAGACCAGGATGGAGCTCCTGGTTCCAGATTTCAGCCCGTCCAAGCCTTGGCTGCTGCAGCCACCTGGGGAGTGAATCAGCACAGGGAAGATGATCTCTCTGATCTCTCTCTCTCTCTCTCTCTCTCTCTCTGCCTCTGCCTCTGCCTCTGCCTTTCCAAAAGAAAAAAGAAAAGAAAAAGAAGTCACACGCTTTAATTCACGCAACACACTGGGTAAAGCCTAACCCTAGGGTTCCTAAGTACCCTCTGGTGCTCTCGTAATGTGTCTTAGCCACAGAGGATATCCACGTGGGTGGTGCCTTTGGCGAAAGAATGTAGGTCTTAAAGGATGAGCAGAGGGGCCGGTGCCGCAGCGCACTAGGTTAATCCTCCACCTGCGGCACCAGCATCCCATATGGGCGCCGGGTTCTAGTCCTGGTTGCTCCTCTTCCAGTCCAGCTCTCTGCTGTCGCCCAGGAGGCAGTGGAGGATAGCCCAAGTGCTTGGGCCCCTGAACCCTCATGGAGACCAGGAAGAAGCACCTGGCTCCTTGCTTCAGATTGGCGCAGCTCAGGCTGTTGCGGCCATTTGGGGAGTGAACCTGTGGAAGGAAGACCTTTCTCTCTGCCTCTCTCTCTCACTCTCTGTAACTCTGCCTGTCAAATACATAAAATAAAATCTTTTTTTTAAAAAAAAGGGCGTGAGTAGAGTCAGGACATTGACCCAGCCCCAGACTGGCTGGGAGACTCCCTTGCAGAAAGCTCTGAGTGCAGTGGGTCAGCCTGGAGCTTTCACTCTGCGGGCCTTGGGAGAGGCTGTTCAGAGAGCCTTCTGGAGGCTGCTTTGCTGATGGTTTATATTTGCTTTGTCGCGGCCTTATCGGTCACATGCAGTCCTCATTGGTGGGTGGTGCCATCATGGGTGGCGTTGTCTTATGTTTTGAGGCAGATCAACTTCTGTGTGCTCTTCATACTTATGCCAATGGGGCAGGTCGTGTTCTCCCTTGTTGAAAGTGTAAGATGTACTCGGGGCTGTGGCGCAGCAGGTTAATGCCCTGACTTGAAGTGCTGGCATCCTATATGGGCGCTGGTTCTAGTCCTGGCTGCTCCACTTCCGATCCAGCTCTCTGCTATGGCCTGGGAAAGCAGTGGAAGATGGCCCAAGTCCTTGGCCCCCTGCTCTCTCGTGGGAGACCCAGAGGAGCAAGAGAGTGAGCAAGAGAGAGAGAGAGGGAGGTCTTCCATCCGCTGGTTTACTCCCCAATTGGCTCCTGGCTTCGGATCGGCGCAGTTCCGGCCATTGTTGCCAATTGGGGAGTGAACCATTGGATGGAAGACCTTTCTCTTCTCTCTCTGTCTTTCCTCTCTCTATGTAACTTTGACTTTTGAATAAATAAATAAATAAATATATTTTTTAAAAAAGTATAACACACACACAGGCTCCTGGCAAGTCCAGACAAGTTTGTTGAAAGGACGTTATTCCCTGAAGGGCAGCCTGAGACTGTAGTCTCATGAAATTACAATACAAATAGAAGTGTTTGAAAATACACTCAGGCTCCTCACTGCTGTGTTGGATGCAGCTGTTTATCTTCCCCAATGTGCTGGCTTTCAAAGAATCTGAGCCTCACAAGACCAACAGAGGTCTGCTTCCTTATCTCTCAGGGCTCACCTGTGCATGGAGACGTCTAGATTCCAGACAGACCGGGTGAAGGATGGGAAAAATGGCCAGGGAAGCGTTCTGGCAACCCAGGGGTGGGCTCAGGGAGTCCTCTTGGCCTGAGCAGCCACATGATTCGCCTCCTTTCCTAGGCAGGGACACAGCCTTTTTCTAGTGAAAACTAGCCACGCAGAGAGGTCTGACTCTGGAAGTGCCTGCCTTGCCTTGAAGAGAAAATGAAATATTCGTGGTCATGGGATGCCCATGGTGAAACGAGGTCTGCTTCCAGGCCCCTCTCCCCACTTGGCACACCCCTCCCTTTGGAAAGGTGGTTGCAAATTGTGGGGTGGCGGGAGTCAGCAGTGTAAGAGGGGGCTGCGCTTGATTTGTTTCAGTGCTGACTTGGGGGCCTTGGGAGTCATGTACTAGGCTAGAACGTTTTATAAGAGCACCTTCCAAACAGCAAATGCGCACCACTGCCCCCATCACTGACCTACTCCAGCAAGGTGGGTCTCCTCGGGTGGTATACAGCAGGAATCCAGGGACTGGCCCTTGAGTGTCGGGAGCAGAGCAGTGGTGCCTGCAAGAGCGGGACTGGGGCAGGAAGAAGGGTGAGGCCCAGGCCAAACCTATGAGATCGGCTTCCTGTTTCCTAGATAGATGACAGCTGTGACATTCGGGGTGGGACAAAGCCTACTTGGTCCTTGATAAGCCTTCTGTCCTCTTCTTGGGTACACAGCTAGACCTTGTTTCCCAGCCTCCCTGGCACACAGATATCGTCATGTGATTGCCTTCTAGCCACTGAGACAGGTGCGGAAGTCTCCATGGAGGACACTATGCTTGACCCCTCTCTCTTCTGTTGATTATCAAGGTCAGTGTTCACTTTCCTGCTGATGCTTATCTGGCAGTACAAGGCTACCCTACCCCACCTCACCTCCTTGTCAAAATGAGGAAGTTGACGGGCAGAGAGGGGAAGGGGGCATCTGGAGGTCACACAGAGGAGAAAGCAGCCAGAGCCCAGTCCCCAGGCTCATCCTCTGCTGCCTGACAGCTGGTCTGTGGAGGACTCTTGGCTCTTAGAAACCTGAGCTGCGACTGCAAGGACTGGGGCAGGAGTTAGGACTCTAACTTAGGTCAGACTTCCCAAATCACCCTGAACAACACTTACCCGAACTCCTAAAGCTCTAATACACATACAAGTTACTGTAATAACAGGTGTAGCCATTCAACCAGCAGATATTACAGAGAATCTACTGGTGCCAGACAGTGCTCTGGATGCCAGAGAATCCAAGTGAACAAGCTGACTCACACACCTGCTGCTCGGAAGGAACAGAGAGGAAGGTGATGTGACACCAGAGAGTAAGAGATCCTAAAGATAAACAGAGACCAGGGGTTTGCAGGTGACATGGGCTGCTGTGTTATATGGAGGGTTGGGGAGAACAGTGTGAAGATGTGACCCAGAAGAACTGAAGGGTTATATCACCCTTCTGTGGCAGGACAGCATGACATCTGGTAGATACTCATTGGTCATCTTTGATGCTGCACATTTTGATTTGTCCTCCACGTTTTCAGCCAAGGCATTATCTTAAACAGAAAGAGATTTGGATTAAACCTTGATTGTTCTCCTGTTGGCTTCAGCTTGCTCATGATTTCATGGGTCCACCTTCAGGCGGAGTGTTTTGTTTCCCCTCCAGCCATGGCTATCTGAGAACTCTCTGAGAGCACAGAACTTGAGTGTGTAGGGCTGACAGGCAGGCAGGCGTTGGCTCTACCATGCGCTCTTTTTTTTTTTTTTTTAAGGATTTATTTATTTATTTGAGTAACACAGAAGGAGAGGCAGAGAGGGAAAGAGTGAGCAAGAGAGAGAGAGAGGGAGGTCTTCCATCCGCTGGTTTACTCCCCAATTGGCTGCAATGGCCAGAGCTGCGCCAATCTGAAGTCAGGAGCCAGGAGCTTCTTCCGGTTTCCCATGAGGGCACAGGGGCCCAAGGACTTGGGCCATCTTCCACTGCTTTCCCAGGCCATAGCAGAGAGCTGCATTGGAAGTGGAGCAGCCAGGACTCAAACCCACGCCCATATGGGATGCTGGCACTGCAGGCAGCAGCTTTACCCACTGCACCACAGCGCTGGCCCCTACCATGTGCTCTTGAGTTCCCCAGACCCTCTCTGAGCAGATCTGAAAGAGGAGCCCAGACTGAAGGAAGAGCCAGTGCCAGCCCTCTGGGAAGAGGGGTGCTCATGTGCTCAGGGAGCTTTTGTGCAAAGGGGTGGTGTTGGTGCTTCCTCCTAGGGCTGCTCTGAGGTCTGACAAGCAGCTGCACCTCCCACTGCTCTTGGAGCCACCCCGCGTGTGCCTAGCTGTGTTTGGAGGGCACGAAGCCTTGCTGCCCCACACAAGCCCTTGGGTGGGAGAGTCATGAGGGGTCCCTGGTCCCAGGGGCTGTGTCACCTCCCAGGCAAGCCCCTCACAAGACACAGTGTCTCCTACTCTGCTTTAATACCACTGTCACTGGCTTTGCCCATGCTTTCAAAACATACAAGGGGGCTTCAAAACATTCATAGAAGATGGAATTAAAAGACAAATTTATTTTGCTAAAAATTGTTTGAAATGCACGCATAGAGGGATTTCAAAAAAGCCCATGGAATTACATATTACAGAAAACTATGCCTGGGTTTCAAAATCTTTTTGCACTAAAATAAACTTATCTTTCAGTGCTATCTTTTAGAAGTCGGTAGGCAGATAGTGAGAGACCAGGAGCTAAGGACTGTCAACACCCAAGCCATGTGCACCCCTCAAATCCCATCGCCTTCTGGGCGATTCAGTATGGCTGAAGACTCAGCACACTCACTCCCGTCATGCAGCTAAGCCCCACTTTCCATCAGCTTCCAGACACCATGACAGCTTCCTAGAGACCACCACGTGTGCTAAAGCCCCACCCCAAACTCTACCTCCTTTGAATATTCAATCAGGCCTTGCCCTGAGCATCATGCCTGCCTGAGTAGGGGTAGTTGTCTCTTCATGAGGTGGCCCACACTCACATCTGAGTGTGCACTATCCTTTGTGGCTCAGTAAATCCTGCTTTTCTGCTCAACTCTGTCGACATCTCCCAGTTGTATTCCTGTACACGAGAAGACAAGAACCTGGGCTAAGTCCAGCAGAGGGTCTCTCAGCCTATCTGGGGCTCTTGATCCTTGCAACATAATCACCATAATCACAACATTTCCACAAATTTTTGAAGTACACTTGGACTTAACCTTTATGCTTCATTTTCACAACAGCAAAAGAGAAAGTCAAGTCAGCTTTGGACCCATCTTCCACAGACAACCTTCCTAAGTCTTGGGTATATTCCATTATCCTGCTTTTTATACTAAATATTTTATACAGTTGAGAAATCATCCTGCATTATCTTTTCCTCTTCCTACCCATTTGTTTGCTCTCTTGGCTTGCCATAAGAGATACAGCATATGGTGAAGGAATTTTCCTCTACCTGGGGTTTTGGAAATCATTCAGAATGATTTTTTGGTCTCTGCTGGCTGAGATAGGTGCTTTATTTTATGAGTCTGCTGCTTAGAATCAGAAGTCATGAAAATGAACATAGTGCCAGGACAGAGATTGATCCCTGTTAGAACAAAAACCTCCTTTTCATGAAGGAAGGCTATAACAGAAACACAAACACACATGTCCAATACCCCAAATGTCCATAGGAATTGTCCCTGTTGAGGGAGAACCAAATCAACTTGGGCAAGAACAAAGAAAATCACATTTATTTGAGACTAATTAGTATTGCAGTTGGGAAACCACTGAGTCAAACCACCATGAAAAAATGTTTCAAGGTTTTGCACAATGGTGGCCGCAGCTATAGCTTAAATTAGCAAGGGAATGGTGGTCACGTCACTGGCTTGTCAGGAATTGTGATGGGTGCCATCCAGCGGCAAGATGTCTTTAAGAAAATGATTGGGTAGGCCGGCGCCGTGGCTCAACAGGCTAATCCTCCGCCTTGCGGCGCCGGCACACCGGGTTCTAGTCCCGGTCGGGGCGCCGGATTCTGTCCCAGTTGCCCCTCTTCCAGGCCAGCCTTCTGCTGTGGCCCGGGAGTGCAGTGGAGGATGGCCCAAGTGCTTGGGCCCTGCACCCCATGGGAGACCAGGAAAAGCACCTGGCACCTGGCTCCTGCCATCGGATGAGCGCGGTGCGCCGTCCGCGGCAGCCATTGGAGGGTGAACCAATGGCAAAGGAAGACCTTTCTCTCTGTCTCTCTCTCTCTCACTGTCCACTCTGCCTGTTCAAAAAAAAAAAAAAGAAAAAAAAAGAAAAAAAAAGAAAATGATTGGGTGAGTGAGCATTGCAGAACAGTGGGTTAAGCCCCTGCTTGAGATGCCAGTATCCCATAAGGAAGTGCCAGTTCAAGTCCCTCTGCTTCCAGTCTAGCGTTCCCACTAATGGAAGACAGCAGATGATGGCTCAAGTGCTTGGTTCCTGCTAACTCTGTTAGCTTGGCCCACACCTGAGTGTTGCAGGCATTTGAGGGGGGTGGGGTGAACCAGCAGGTGGAATAACACCCTCCCTCCCTCCCTCCCTCCCTCCCTCTATCTCTGCCTTTCAAATAAATGATCCTAAAGAAAAGAAAATGGTTTTGTTTTCCATCAGCTAATCTAAGGTTGAACTAGGTGTAAGTATTAGAAGGTGAAGTTCCAAGTCAGTGTGAAGAAAAGTGACTAGGGCTCTGCTTTCATATTTTAAAATTTTATTTCTCCTAATAAAATATTCTTTCTTACTACAAAGAAAAGAAAAAGAACAAAAAAAAGGTTGGGAGTTCAACCCTTTGGTCCTTTAGGAGAAGCAAGGGGAGGGGTTGCAAATGGTTAACGAAGTGAGTGGATGGCATTTGACCCAGTGCAGAAGTCAGCACGAATCTGGGGCATACGTGCTTTTGTGCAGGAAGCCCAGGTCAAAGGTGCCACTGTACACGTGCCAGAAAGCTCTCTCGCCAGTGGCCTCCCAACTCCATCTCAAGTACCCTGAGCCGATCCTGCCTCATTTTGATTTTCTTCCTTGACACACATCAGTGCCTTTTCTTCCCTTTTGGCTTGTTTGTATTTTTCCAGTCTTTCCGTTCTTAGTAGCTCAAAAGCCTTCATTGTGACTTCTGTTTCAAGACCTTAAAAGGGTCTGATGTTCTACAACGTTTTTTTCTTGGATCTCCAGTCACATTTTAGGAGATGGAATCTCCAGCTGCCCTGATTGGCTCCAGACCCTACTGCAAGAACAGCAAGGGGGCACATTGGTCAGAAAGTAGGCAAAGGTCACCCTATGCTTCATTTTAATACTAAGATCTCTGCCCCAGGAGGACCCTAAGCCTTAGTACTATAACACATAGCCTATGTTGGCGTATGTTTCTGCATGGACTTGGACCGACCCTTACATGTGATGACAAGTTCCTCTTACAGGTTACGGAGCTTTTCATAAGAGGGCCAGTGTTGTGGTACAGCAGGTTAAATCACCACCTCTAACACTGGCATCCCATATTGAGGACTGATGTGAATCCTGGCTGCTCCACTTCTGATCTAGGTTCCTACCAATACACCTGTTTGGGCAGTGGAAGATGGGCCCCTGCCACCCATGTAGGAGACCTAGATGGACGTACAGGCTCCTGGTTTTGGCCTAGACCAGCCCTAGATGTTGCAGCCAATGAGGAATGAACAAGCAAATGGGGGCACTTGCTTGCTCTCTCTCTGTCTCTCTCTCTGTGTCTCTCCTCATCCCCACTGCTCTGCCTTTCAAATAACTAGATTTTTTTTTTAAATGAAGCTACTTCAAAAAGTTCATGAAAGATATATATTATGAAAATGCAGTACACTAAAATAAACTTCTCTTTAAATTGCATTTTCCACAGACTTGAAGTGCTGTTGTGTCTTAGTTAGTATTGTGATCTTTAAAGAAATGCTATACCGAGATAGCTTATCAACCTGAACTCTGAGCTGAGGGGAATCCCTGCATACTGATCGCTCATCATTGGGACTCATTTTGGAAACCCCTGTTGCAGAGCTCTGACCCTGTGAAGAACTAAGGATATGTTCGAGTCCCATTAGGTCAAGTTCTGTTGTGATTGGCATTGTTGACAGAAGCCTTGCTAAGCTGCAGCATTTGAGACACATCAGCTCTCCGAGCAGGAGCACAGCTGAGATCTCACTGGCAGATGAAGATGTCCACCCTGATCCATTGCAGTTTCCTATTAAAAGATTTGCAAAGTAGAAAGACTTTCGGGGCCATTTGTTTCGTAGGATCACTGAACTTTTAGTTCGGCAGCCACTGTAGGCCTTGGATAAACAGAAAGAATATCTTAAATTCCAATCATGTAACATATGTGTGCAAATCAAACAGTTCAAAGAGACTAGAAGGGATAAAGGAGAGTCAGTATAGCAGACAGGTCAGAGGCTGAGCACATACACCTGGGCCTGCACAGCAAAGGCTTGACCTCCAACTGCCCAGACCACACATTTGCTGAGGCCTCCTCTGGCCATTGAAGCAAGCAGTGCAGAGGAGTTGGTGCAGAGCAACCTGAAACCAGTGACTGATGGGAGCTGGTGCATAAACATCCAGCTCCCCTGTGCTTTAGAAGGGGTGATCTGAGATGCCTTGTCTCAGAATTCCTCAAAGGGTAAATTTCTAGTTGCCTCCTGTGGCGTCTGCTTTGATGCACCCTTCATTGATTGTCTTCCCTTCTCTGCCTCACTTTCTCTTTGCGAAGGTTTGTCCTATGGGAGTTTCTTTCCTGGCAAGACTGTGGGTATGAAAGCTCATTTTTCTGGCTATCCTTGATTCTCCAAACCAAGATCTGACCACTCCAGGGTATTCAGAACAGTTCCATCGTCTTCCCGACAGAGGGCAGTATTTCATTTTCTATCACAGCGGGATGTGTTCCTGGGCTTGCAAATGACTCCAGCTCAAAATAAAGAAAAACAAATTGAAATGGGGATTTTAATCACTGTGAAAGGAATGAAAGGCTGTGTCAGCAGTTCGGTGGTAAGTGCCGTCATTCGGGGATTTATCATCTCAGCTGTAAAAATACGCCTTATGCTAGGACTTGGCATGAGCGAGCTTTCAGTCGCTTAAAATCTATATATTATTGAAGATTCTACTTTCAATCAAGTGGGAAACGTGGCTCTGTAAATGCGGCACAGAACACTCCTCTGGCCACTGCAGCTGCCAAGTTCTTCCTGCCATGTTCACTGCCAACCAGCTCAACACGGAGAAGTGACAAAGACATGACAGCTGGATCTTTCCAGAGGCTGCTCTGCTCTGGGAATAGCTACACTGAGGAAGAAGGCCCAACGTTATTTTCCAGTGGCAAAGTGGTAGCCCTTGTGGAGTCTTGTGGATTTGTAGGTAGCACTTCTCTGAACACCAGTTCACTTGCTCCCTCTCCCATTTCCCAGTCCCCAAGGCCACCAAGTGGTGGTGGTGGGGTGCAGGGATGCGTCAGCACACACAACCACACAGTCCACTTGATGCTTGGTTCATGATGCTGAGGCCGCTCCAGACACCTTGGGAGGAAACAACTCAAGGAGAGCTGATGGGAAGCCTTGGTTGTATCCTGACTTTACCTTGCAACCTGAGCTCCTGTGGTCTGAGGGGGATCAAGGCAGTTAGACCACATTGTCTGCTAAAAGAGAAAGCAAAACTAGGCCCTTTCTGAGCCTTTTTTATCATATCCTGTCAAAGCCAGTCCTGCTTGGTTTTAAGTCAGACCAAATTTGTGGAAGCTCTACTATGTCCTTTAGTTGAAATAGGGTAGTTGGGGTGGAGGAGGGTTCTTCATGAGAAAAGACAAAAAGCAAGAGCAGAACATTGGCATTTTATGAGCTGGAGTGAATTGTTAGACTGGGTTTGGAGCATGTGAAAAATCCTGAGTGAAGAGGCTGGTCAGACCTATAGAAGGTACATTTAGGGAATTGGATGTCCATAGCAAATGCTGGGAAACTTTGATGTGTTCTTGACAATCTACAGAGCCAAATGCGTATCCTGTGAGCCTGCTTGGGAGAAAAATGGAGCCCCATCTCTCACCTCTTGCTCACACTGAGCTAAGGCAGAGCAGTAACCTGCTTGACTATTCAAGGCTTGCTTCCGCATACACAGAGCCCTTTGGCAAGGGTGGAAAACATATTGGTTGAAGGAATTCAGAGCACGCTCTGACCAATCAGGGCCTGACACCTAAGCAAACTGAGCAGAAACTTCAGTGTCCATGTTCTACAGGAAGTGACCTGCAAAAGCACTAAGTAAGCAGAGTGACAACAAGCAAGAACACAACAGACCCTGGGGACAGGCTGTTGTTATTTTCATATCTTCTACACTATTATCTGAGATGTTCAATTTTCAACAAAGAGTTATGAGACATGGAATTAACAGGAAAGTATGACCAACATATGGGGAGAGAGGAAAAGCAATCAATAGAAACTATCCATAAATAAGGCCATACATTGAATTATTAGACTTTAAAATATGTTCAAGTCATTAAAGAAACCCAGGTCTAAAGAATTGAAGGAAAATACTGCAAATTCCCATTGAATAGAAAGTTCCAATAAAAAATTATTTTTAAAAAGAGTCAAATTGAAATTTTTTAGTTGAAAAGTATAAGAACTGAAATGAAAAATTCACTAGAGGAGTTCTGTCGCAGATTTGAGAAGAAGGAATGAGTAAACCAAAGCATCAGTCAGTTGAGATTATCCATTCTGATGAAGTGAGAGAAAAAAGAATGAAGTAACAGAGTATCAGAAATCCAGAGGATTCCCCCAAGTGTACCAATATTTGTATAACAGACTCAAAGGAGAGGAAAGATAGAATGGTACAGAAAAAATATTGGAAGAAATAGAAGCTGAAAATTCTCAAATTTGATTGAAAAATTTAATCCATATATCCAAGAACCCCAATAAAGTCCAAGTGTGATAAACTCAAATTCATATGCACCGATACATGTCCTAGTCAAAATATTGAAGGTCAAAGACCCAGAAAACATCTTGGAAACAACAAAAGAAAATTTACTCTCCACAAACAAGAGCTTTTTAATAACACAGGTGATGGCAATTCTTATCAGAAGTGGCAGACAGAAGGCATTTGGATGACATATTTAAAGTGCTGAAAGAAAAAGGCTATTAAGAATTCAGCAACACTATCCTTCAAAAATATAAGTAAAATTAATATATTCTAGATTAACAAAAGCTGAGAGAATTCATCAATAACAATATATGCTTTTTTTTTTTTTGACAGGCAGAGTGGACAGTGAGAGAAACAGAGAGAAAGGTCTTCCTTTTCCATTGGTTCACCCCTTAATGGCCACTGTGCCCGGCGCACTGCACTGATCTGAAGCCAGGAGCCGGGTGCTTCTCCTGGTCTCCCATGCGGGTGCAGGGCCCAAGCACCTGGGCCATCCTCCACTGCACTCCCAGGCCACAGCAGAGAGCTGGACTGGAAGAGGAGCAACCGGGACAGAATCCGGCGCCCTGACTGGGACTAGAACCCAGAGTGCCTGTGCTGCAGGCGGAGGATTAGCCTATTGAGCTGCAGCGCAGGCTATGTTTTCTTTTTGCTATTAAAAAAGATTAATTTATTTGAAAGGCCAAGTTACAATGGGTGGGGAGGGGGGAGACAGAGAGAGAGAGAATCTTCCATCTGTTGGTTCGCTTCCCCAAATGGCCAGAGCTGGACTGGTCCAAAACCAGGAGCCAGGAGCTTCTTCAGGTTCTCCCACATGGGTACAGGGGCCCAAGGACTTGAGCTGTCTTCCACTGCTTTCCCAGGGACATTAGCAGGGAGCTGGATTTGGGATGCAGTGGATTTACCTGTTATACCACAGCACCAGCTCCCACATCTGCTTTATAAGCACCATCAAAGGAAGTTCTTCAGGTTTTTATAGATAGTATATGCTGATAATCACATCAAGAAATAAAAAACTAGTAAAATACCTTCTTACGTAAATATTATAGACAGTATAATTTTGAATAACTCTTCTATCTGATTTAAAAGGCAACCACATAGAGAATGTTGATGTATATCATGTATAAAGATATAATTTGTGTGTATGTGTAAGTTGTGTATTATGTATAAAGATGTAATTTTCATGACAATCAGCACAAAGGAATTGTGGAAGGTATGGGAGTATATATGAGCAAAATTTCTGTATACTGTTGAAATTTAATTATTATTAATCCAAATAGATTGCTTTAAATTAATATACTGATAGTAATCTACAAAGAAACTAGTAAGAAAATCAATTTTAAAATACAGTAAAAGGAAATATAAATTTTTTTTTTGACAGGCAGAGTGGGCAGTGAGAGAGAGAGAGACAGAGAGAAAGGTCTTCCTTTGCCGTTGGTTCACCCTCCAATGGCCGCCATGGCTGGCGCGCTGCGGCCGGCTCACCGCGCTGATCCGATGGCAGGAGCCAGGTGCTTCTCCTGGTCTCCCATGGGGTGCAGGGCCCAAGCACTTGGGCCATCCTCCACTGCACTCCCTGGCCACAGCAGAGAGCTGGCCTGGAAGAGGGGCAACCGGGACAGAATCCGGCGCCCCAACCGGGACTAGAACCCGGTGTGCCGGCGCCGCAAGGCGGAGGATTAGCCCATTGAGCTGTGGCGCCGGCCAGGAAATATAAATTTAAAGTACAGTAAAAGAAACCAGGGAACTAAAATAACACCAGAAAAAGTCTATTTAACAAAAAAGGACAACAATGAAAGAGGAGGAACACAGATACAGGCCTATAGAAAACAAGTGATAACTGTAAGAAGTAATAAGATGACTATAATAATAATTATAGTAAATGTCAATGAATCAAACAGTGGAGTTAAAAGTTTGTTGGCGTGTAACCCCACCATGAGTAAGGAACATATGTACATGTATTCTCATCTAAGAAGAGTGAGTCCCCAGGAGGGTGGGCACATCTACACCTAGAGTAGGGTACATGAGGACACCAAGAAACCCTACGTGTGAGTGAGGCAGAAGGACAGGAAGGGAGAGGGCTACCCTCTGTCACAGTGCTCTGAAACCAGACTCAATAGTATCCAAGAATCACTGTTAATTTTCCCAAAGATGAGGAGAGCTGAAGTTGCAGTGGAGACAGTGCCCCCAAGGGCTGCTCCTGGCTTTAACTTGCCCACAGCAGTCTCCCTGCCCTCCAGGGGAGCTCTGAATAGAACCTTCTGCCCTTGCTGTGGTGCTGATGCCCCCGTCAGCCCTCCAAGACCCTCGTGTTTTGCTCTGTGTAGATCTTTTCAGTGTTTTCCTTTTGTTAATACAGACACTTTAGAAACCGCCTGGTTTGGATGCTAGTTCCCCCTTTGCTAGTTGTGTGATCTTGAACCAGTCATGGAATCTTCTGCATTTGCTTCCTTTCGCCCCAGCAAGAAGTCAAGGAATCATCAGCCATTGTCACTGTCCTCCCTGTATCTGCCTAGGGCTTCTTAGTTGGCACTCCATGTGTTGGCTGCAAACCGCCCTCAGGGAGCAGAGGGAAGGGCCACTGGTGTGCAGGGAGGGCCTGAAGGAATGAGAGAGGGTCACATCTAGAAATGAATCTCTCTTCTTGAGGCACTTACCCACCCTCTGGGTCCCCCAGGCCTCTCTTTGTTCAGCCTCTGGAAGGCATTTCCTGTTGGTTCTACCTGCCCTTTCCACTGTGGTGGCTACTGAAACCAGAAAGGAAGAGATCCCTAGAGTGACGCCTGCTCCTTCTGTGCGAAGGCCAACTGCTGTTAAGTTCATGCCCTACATCTTTTTGTTGTGGTTTTTAAAAAACTAAAACACAAATAGACTTCTCCAAGCCTGGTGTTGCCCAACAGTTTTCTTGTTCCTTCTCCAAATGAGTTCTCATTTTCTCCTCTCCTGCCATCCCATCCGACTTTGCCTCATTCCTCTCTGCCAGAACCTTGCCTCAGTAACCTTTCACAGTGCTGGTTCCCAGCTGACCACTGTGCTGGGGCTGCCTTGGGTCTGGGAGATCTCAATTTTCTCTCTTTCTGCCACTGAGTTGGTTTCTTTGAAATAACATTCTAGTTGCTGTTTTTCCCAACACCTCCCAGGTCACAGCACTCCTGGGCTGCTGGCCTAGGACATTCTAGGGAAAGTCAAGGTCAGCCCTCTCTCTGGGCTAGGCAGAGAGGACTTGGGTCCTGGCACCCAGGGCCTGGCCCAGCACATGGCCATGGTGAGAAATCTTCCTGCCTCCCTGGAGCAGATTTTCTGAATATTTCTGATTAATAAGCTATCAAATGGGAAAAGGAGGCTATAAATACCAGCATTTCAGTTGAGGAAGAAGTTACATTTCTAAAATTTGACCCAGAAGAAAAGCCTCACATTTTCTCTCCTGTGAGTTCACCCCTGACTGGGCTCAGGAGGAACACAGCTCGTAGTGACTCAGTCTGGAGCTGGGGGCAGGGGCTCAGGACCTAATGCCACAATTAAAAGAAGCCCAAAGACACACAGGGATTTTCTTCTGAGCGTCTCTAAGGGCTTTAAAAATAGCAGTGTGTCTTCACAGGAGCCTTCAGTGAGGCAAGGAGGAAGGGGGCTTGTTTCTGGGGAGATGGAGACCCCGATTTGGGAGCATGAGAGGACCATGGCCATGAAGCAGATGCCTTTCACCTATGCAATCAACACTGCTTTGATGCTGACAAACCACTTATTTGAGACAACGCTGATGAGCTGCGTGTATCAAGCACCTTTTATAGGCTGGGCCCTGGGTAAGATGTTTGACACAGTCCATCCACACAGTACTCATTATGTAGGTTCCATCCTTACCCCCAATTTACTGATGGGAAAACTGAGATTCAGACGGGTTTCCTAACTCACACAGGTTACGCAAGTGGCAAGTGGAGAAATTTGGTGATTTTGTAACTCAACTCCCTCCCCACTAAAACTACCACCTTCCCTGTGTTCTACTCCTTGGCCCGGCAACCAGTGTGTAAATATGTTTCAACAACCCCGACAACATTCCTGCCCTCTGGGCTGATAACCCCACTTCTGACAACTTCTTTTTATGAAATAATTCCAGATGCAGAGTAAGTGTCATCCAGTTCAGCATGCTAAGGACAAGCTGGAGTTTACCTCTTTTCTTACCCAAATCCCAGTGAAATGACAGAGGAGCAGAAGCAAGCCTAGGGTCACAGTGGTTGTGGACAGTCAGGAGGAGGAGGAGGGTTAAAGTCCAGAAGATTAAGGACTTTCTGGCAGAGGAAAGACAAATATAGGAACAGATTAATGGTGAAATAAAACAGAAGCTGCAGTGCTGCAGAGCCAGAGGCACAGTCATCACAGAGCAAAACCTCCCAGCAGAATTCCAGCACAGAGCAGTAAGCACTAGGAGAGAATGAGCTAAGGATGGACAACAAGGCAGATGGCTGATCTAGGGCCTTACTGCTGTCCACTGACCATTGCCCTGGACACACAATCTCCTGAGGCATACTCAGCCAGAGGAGTAGGATTCTTACGTGGAGTAGGGAAATGTCATTCAGCTACCAGCACTGTTTAGTCCCCGCATACATCCACAAATATCAACAGCAGCAAGAATTGCCAGTCATTTCAGAAAAGCCAGAGCCTAAGAGAGGCACCACACGAAGATGACACTGACTCCATGAAAGCTGCAATGTCCTCCCAAAACAGAAGGAAACTTTAACAACTAAAATGAATGTCCCAGGAGAGTTCAGAGACACTCTCTCTCTCATGCATTTAAAAGTCAACAGAGCCTCATAAGAAAGATATCATCAGGGTTATTGGAAATTAAAACCATAGTTGCCAAAATTTAAAAAAATAGTCAATAAATGGGCCAAATGGACAAGTGAACACTAAATTAATACACTGGAAGATGAAGCTAAGGGAATTCTCTCAAATTATATAATGAAAAAGATAATTTTTTAAAAAGTTAAGTGAAAATGAAGTATAAAAGGAAACATTGATAAATACTTCTCATGGGAGTTACAAAGGCGGGAACACACAGAATGGATAAAAAGAAGTTAAAAAGATATAGTAGAAGAAAACACCCTAGTGCTGAAAGCAAATGTTAGAAAAGTACCCACTGAGTGCTATATGAGAATACAAAGCAAGCATCTAAAACTCAGCATTTTATTTTATTTTATTTTTAAAGGTTTATTTATTTACCTGAAAGAGTTACACAGAGAGAGGAGGAGAGGCAGAGAGAGAGAGAGGACTTCTATCTACTGGTTTGCTCCCCAATTGGCTGCAATGGTTGGAGCTGCACTGATCTGAAGCCAGCAGCCAGGATCTATGAGTTTCTTCTGGGTTTTCCCTGTGGGTACAGGGGCCCAAGGACTTGGGCCATCTTCTGCTGCTTTCCCAGGCCATAGCAGAGAGCTGGATCGGAAGAGGAGCAGCCAGGACTCAAACTGGCGCCCATAGGGGATGCTGGCACTGCAGGCAGTGGCCTTACCCACTACGCCACAGTGCTGGCCCTAAAACTCAGTATTTTAAAAAGGCAGCAAATTTAATAGAAAAGTAATAGATTATAAAGATGGCTAACAAATAGGTGAAAAGCTCAGTCTTAAATACCACCAGAGAAATTAAAATTATACTTCACACTCATCAAATTAGCATGAATGAAACAAACCTCAATACCCAGAGTGGACAGTGTGGTAAATCAGTAATTTCACAAATATCATTGTTACAGATTTCCAGAGGGCATTTTAGCATTAGCTGTGAATAATTTAAATGTTTCATCATTAACATTTCTAGAAATGATTCTGCAGAAACATTCACCTATGTCCACAAAGATGTATGTCCAATGTTCATTGGACCATTAATGTTAACAGTGACTATTACAAATCATATGAGTGGGGGCCAGTGGCGCAGTGAGCTAAGCTGCCTGTAATGCTGGCATCTCATATCTCTACTGGTTGAAGCCCAGGCTGCCCTTATTCCAATCCTGTGTGCCTAGGAAAGCAGTGGAAGATAGGCCAAGAACATTTCTATGTCCCTGCCAGAACATGGGAGAGCCAGGTGAGTTCTGGGCTTCTGGCTTCATTCTGGACTAGTCCTGGCCATTGTGGGCCATTTGAGGAGTGAACCAACAAATGGAGAATCTCTGTCTTTCTCTGTCTCTCTGTCTCTGTATCTCTTTCTGTCCCTTTCAAATAAATGAATACGTCTGAAAAAAAAAAATCAGTGTTCTTCAACAGAGAAGTGTTTGAATAAATAAGGATGTACTTGTTTGTGTGCGTACCTGCACACAGTATAGAATTCTATGCAGCCATCAAGAAGGATGAAGTACATGTTTATATTCCGACAGGAAATGATTTCTGAGATAAAATTAAAAGATCGATGTCAAGGTGTGGGTTTACTTTTATTTTTCTTCAGTTCAGGGCTGTTTCCTTTTGTTATTTCTTTGATGTTTTCTTTTCCTTCTCTGGAAATCCTATTAGATGAGTGTCCAGACTTCTAGAACTGTGTCCCTTAGTTTCCTCCTCATGTTCTTTGCATTCTTCATCATTTCTTTTTTGTTTTAAGATTATTTATTTGAAAGACAGAGTTACAGAGAGAGGTAGAGACAGAGGGAGAGGTCTTCCATCTGCTGGTTCACTCCCTAGATGGCCCCAACGGACGGAGCTGCACCTGTCTGAAGCCAGGAGCCAGGAGCTTCTTCTGGGTCTCCCACACTGGTGCAGGGGCCCAGGGACTTGGACCATCTTCTACTGTTTTCCCAGGCCATAGCAGAGAGCTGGATCGGAAGAGGAGCAGCCAGGACTAGAACTGGCACCCATATGGGATGCTGGCGCTTCAGGCCAGGGTGTTAACCCACTGCGCCACAGTTCCGGCCCGCATTCTTCATCATTTCTCCCTCCCTCCCTCCCTTCCTTCCTTCCTTCCTTCCTTCCTTCCTTCCTTCCTTCCTTCCTTCCTTCCTTCCTTCTTTCCTTTTTTTGTTTTTTAATTTTTATTTGACAGGTAGAGTTACAGAGAGAGAGAGAAAGAGAGAGAGAAAGGTCTTCCTTCCATTGGTTCACCTCCCCAAATGGCCACCACAGCTGGAGCTACACTGATCCAAAGCCAAGAGCCAGGTGCTTCCTCCTGGTCTCCCATGCAAGTGCAGGGGCCCAGGCACTTGGACCATCCTCCACTGCCCTCCCGGGCCAAAGCAGAGAGCTGGACTGGAAGAGGAGCAACTGGGACCAGAACCCAGTGCCCATATGGGATGCTGGCGCCGCAGGCAGAGGATTAGCCAAGTGAGCCATGGTGCTGGGCCCCCCCTCTATGTTATTTCTGATAAAAAGAAAATCCCAATTAGATTTTTACAAGTAATAACTTACTTTTCAGCTGTTCCATTCTCAACCATTGAGGGTTTTGGTTTTGTTTGTTTCTTTATAATCTGGATAGCTCAAACCTCTAATTTCCAGCATTTCTGTCTTTATAAGGGTACTTCAGAAAAAATTCATGGGAGTTGTAATTTAAAAATAAGTTTATTTTGGTGCAAAAATTTTTTAAAAATTCATGTATGAATAAGACCTTCAAAAAGATCATGAAGGAACCAGTGCCCAGGCTCACTTGGTTAATCCTCCACCTGCGGCTCCTGCATCCCATATGGGCGCCTGATTCTTGTCCCAGCTGCCCTTCTTCCAGTCCAGCGCTCTGCTGTGGCCCAGGAAGGCAGTGCAGGATGGACCAAGTGCCTGGGCCCCTGCACCCGCATGCGAGACCAGGAGGAAGCTCCTGTCTCCTGGCTTCGGATTGTTGTAGCTCTGGCCGTAGCAGCCGTTTGGGGAGTGAATCAACAGAAGCAAGAGGTTTCTTTCTGTCTCTCTCTCTCTCACTGTCTATAACTCTACCTGTCAATAAAAAAATTCCATGAAAAGTGAATTTTGACAACTATGCATGAATTTCCACATAATTTTGCACCAAAATAATCTTATCTTTTTTTTATAAAGCTTTTATTTAAAGAATATAAATTTCCAAAATACAGCTTATGGATTACAATGGCTTCCCCCCCCCTCATAACTTCCCTCCCACCCGCAACCCTCCCCTTTTCCACTCCCTCTCTCCTTCCATTCACATCAAGATTCATTTTCAATTCTCTTTATATATAGAATATCAATTTAGTATATATTACATAAAGATTTCAACAGTTTGCCCTCACATAGCAACACAAAGTGAAAAATACTGTTGGAGTACTAGTTACAGTATTAATTCACAATGTATAGCACATTAAGGACAGAGATCCTACATGATATATTTTTTTAAATTGATTAATTTTCTATGCAATTTCCAATTTAACACCAAGTTTTTTTTTCATTTTAATTATCTTTATATACAGAAGATCGATTCAGTATATACTACGTAAAGATTTCATCAGTTTGCACCCACACAGAAACACAAAGTGTAAAATACTGTTTCAGTACTAGTTATAGCAAATCTTATCTTTTAATTCCATTTTTCTTAGAACATTTTGAGGTGCTCTCATCCTTCCCTGTCAGCCTCCTTCATTCCCTGGGGAGACAAATTGCACCAATGTCATAGTCCTTTCATTTACGCTGTTAATCCTGATTCCTCAGATGTTGGACTCCTCTGCCTGCTGGCACCCTAGGAGAGCCCTTCTTAAATATTTTTCTCTCCTGACTCCTTTCACTCTCACTTCACCAAAGAATTTAAAGCTTAGTGATCCTGAGAGTTGTCCTACCTTGTGGGAAAATGGATTCTCTGGTCACCTCCGATGGGAGTGTAAATAATGCCATCATGTTGGAGGGCAATTTGGCAATATCTTTAAAACTAAAATGTAGGGCGGGTATTGTGGTGCAGCAGGTTGATCCACCACTTCGGATGCTGGTATCTCATATTGGGGTATCTGGTTTGAGTCCCAACTGCTCTGTATTTCCATTCCAGTGTCCTATTAATGCACCCTGACAAACAGAAGGTAATGATTCAAGTGCTTGGGTTCCTGCTACCCCCTGGTTCCTAGCTTTGTCCTGGTGGGGAGTGAACCAGCAGATGGAAGATCACTCTCTCTCACGTGCGTTCTCGCTCTCTTGCTCTCTCTTCCTCTTTTTGTCCCTCCATTTTCCCAATAAATAATCTTTAAAAATATCTGAATATGCATAACCTTTAATTTAACCATTCCCTTTTTTAGTTCTGAATCTACAGATATATTCCTCTGTGTGCACAAAGATGTTTACTGCAAATTTGCTTGCTAATTTGAAAATTTTTCAGATGCATCTTAAGTTATCTGTTAGGAGATGGTCGAATGCACTATGAAATTCCTCGGCCCAGCTGAAAACAATGGGTACTGACATGCACTGATGTGAAAAAGACTCTAAAATGTGTTATTAAATGAAAACAAATTACAGAAAAATAGCATTCAGTAAAAAAAAAAAAATAATCACATTAAAAACTGGATTTCCACAGGTACTTACATATGTGAATAAATGCATAGAAATAGTGGGAGTTAAAGACCAGAATGATAATTGTGGTTATCTCTGGGCATCTAGTGAGATTGGGTGATATTAAGGGAGACTTTTTTCTTAAATGTTAATAAGAATAGATTAATTTGTATAGTTTAAAATGAAAAACTATTTTGATGATGGATAAGTGGCAGGGGGATCTGTGTTCAAGTCTCTAGGACATGCAGCAGCTCCAAGTTTTGCTTAGCAGGCAAGTCCCCAGGGTCTGGCCTGCACTCCCTGTATGTGGGCTTCAACTCCCTCAGTCCATCAGTATCTGCCAGGGAGTCAGTGGGAGCGGGGAGGGTGAAGTGGGGGAGGTCCTCGCAGGGTACACAGGCACAGAGTATGGATCTGGGATGGTGTTCAGTGGTTTGAGAACTGTTTCTCAAAGCCCTGCTTTTACCAGTGCCCTCAGGAAGAGAAGCACTCAACTAGACTTTCAAGGAGAAGTTTATTTATTCATCAGGATGTCTAAAACTATTTCCTGAAATCCTCATCCCTCTTAAGAATGAGCTGCAGAAAAGAGGGGTCCAATGGCCAGATGAGTTGGGGGTTGCTGCCTGTTAGATACTCGGACATGTATCGGGCATTAAAGGCATAGAATCCAGAGTCCAGACTTCTGCTCAACTTAGTGCTTCCCAAACTTAATGGACTGTGGAACCCCCTCCAGGCCTTTCTGTAGTATAACGAGCATCCTTGCAAGTCACTTTGTTTCCTCTTCACATTTCTTTCCCCCAATAATGTATTTGAATGGGGCCCAGCAAGGTGACGACAGAGGCTTGGCGAGGGAGCGGTGTGGGGTGGATGGCACACTTCCTGCCTTATGTGCTGCCCCTGGGTTCTAGACCAGCGTCGAGGCCTTCTGAAGGAGCTGTGTTCCACTGGGTGTTTAGAGTCCCCATTGCTCTGAGGTCCTGTTGACAGAGTGTGACAAGGATTCTAGGTGTGTGGCATCAGCCCCACTGCCCGGCGATCCACAGAGTGGCTTTGATGCATTCAGTGAGCACTCACAGCCCAGGCCTCTGGGGCAAGTGGACAAACACAGCTGAGATTGAGGCCTTGGCCTTGGAGCAGGAGACGGTCTGGGGAGGAAGAACATGAAACTTGTATCTGCAAACACCTAAGAGAGCTACAAGGGGCCACAGACTGTTTATGGCAAGAGAAGCAAGGATGATAAACAGGGGTTTGTGTGACTTGGGAGCCACTACATGGTGGGGGTTGAGGAATCAGATCGTTAGGAAACAGCTGGTGGCAGGTCCTTCTGCATCCTGGGCCCATGCCTCCCGACTGGAATGTTCTAAGCCTTGGAAAGATGGTTCTTCCGATCTCAGAAGTGCTCTAAGTGCAAAATGCACATGGTGTTTCAAGTACCTCATTACATGCCAGCATTAACATGTCTCGTTGGAATTTCAAATTGAGTAAATGTTGAAATGGCAATATTTTAGATCTGTTGGGTTAAATAGAACTTAGTAAAATGAATCTCACCTGTTCCTTTTCCTTTTTTAAAAAAAACATAGCTACTGGCACATGTGAACGTTGCATGTAAGGTTCATCCCTTGTCTCTGAGTGGATGGTGTTGACAGGGTGCAGAGGAGTCAGATGGAGAGAAAACCATCCATTGGTTTAAGAGGGCAAGTTCCTGGACAGAGGCTCACAGGAGACTTTGAGGCAAATGGGAATTTAATCACTCTGTATAAGAAAATGGAAGAAAGGCAAAGTCACAGAGCTGGACGAGGACAGGCGAGAGGCACGGGACTTGGTCCTGGAGGAGAGAGGAAGTGGAGATGGATGAGGAGGGAGGGAGGCCCCAAGAACACAGCAGTGGCGGGAGCCCAGGGAGACCAGATGGCCAAGAAAGGACTCCCTGAGGCAAGGCCGGCAGTGAATTTTGCCAGCACTGAGGTCTGTTGGTAAATTTGAAATGGGTTCCTGTTCTGCACGGCCATTCCTCTCTGCTGTCCTCAAACCTCAAGGACAGACACTTCCCGCATGCGTGGGACCGGGGGAGCTGTGTCCTTGCCCCTGCAGAACAGGGCTGGGTAGGACAGTGATGTGCAAAGCAATGACAAAAGAGCCAGCAACAAGGTTGAGAAGCACCAGGTGAGCATGAGGGGTGAGGGGAAAGGTGGCTGTGAGGACGAGGTGACACCTGCAATTTCTGGGAAGTAGCCAGAAAAACACTGTACCACTGGTGAGGACGGAGAAGGTGTTCCTCTGGTGTCAGAAGGGAAGGTTGTCCCAGCGGGCTGGAGACACTAGGACCCAAGGCCGTGTAGCACCAGAACAGTGGGTGAGCAGGTGAGGAAGTGGCACATGAAACCCACGCTGGAGAGTGATGTTGGAAAGACCCCCAGGACCCCTTGTCAGGTGATCAAGGGAGCAACAGCCCAGCGAGTATCTCTGTGTACCCCTCCTGCATTGCCCACATGCTTTTCCATGATGTTCTCTGCCTGGGGAGGCTGATTCACAAAGGCTGCACCCACAGGCCGCCTTGTCCCATGAGTTCTAGTAGGGATCATCCAGCGGGGGTCCCTGCAGGTGACCCAGAGAGTGGGAAGGGAGTGAGGGCTGCGTGTCCCTTCTTTGGTCCCTTCCTGCAGAGTTGCAGCAGCTCATGCATCTCCACACAGTGTTCTCTCTCGTCCACTCCAGCCCTGGGGTGCCACCTCCCCCACACCCTTGCTAACTGTACTTTTAATAAACTCCCCCTACCCCTTCCCAGTTATGCAGCTCCATTTGCTTTCTTTCCAGACCCCACCTGATAACAGGGTGTACCGTAGGTGAACTTTTATATACAGAAGGGGGGGTGTCAGGATGAAAGTACATATTTGAATTTGCATAGAGAAATACTGGAAGGATCCATGAGAAACTAATGAAAGTAGCTTACCATAGCTGGGAGGCTGTGCAGCCCAGAACAGAAGTGGAATAAGATTTCTCATTGCATCTAATTTTTTTTTTTGACAGGCAGAGTGGACAGTGAGAGAGAGAGACAGAGAGAAAGGTCTTCCTTTCCCGTTGGTTCACCCTCCAATGGCCACTGCGGCTGGTGCGCTGCGGCTGGCGCACCGCGCTCATCCGATGGCAGGAGCCAGGTGCCAGGTGCTTCTCCTGGTCTCCCATGGGATGCAGGGCCCAAGCACTTGGACCATCCTCCACTGCACTCCCGGGCCATAGCAGAGTGCTGGCCTGGAAGAGGGGCAACCGTGACTAGAACCCGGTGTGCCGGTGCCGCAAGGCGGAGAATTAGCCTATTGAGCCGCGGCGCCAGTGCATCTAATTTTTAAAAAAGATTTTATTTGGGCCGGCGCCGTGGCTCAACAGGCTAATCCTCCGCCTTGCGGCGCCGGCACACCGGGTTCTAGTCCCGGTCGGGGCACCGGAGTCTGTCCCGGTTGCCCCTCTTCCAGGCCAGCCCTCTGCTGTGGCCCAGGAGTGCAGTGGAGGATGGCCCAAGTGCTTGGGCCCTGCACCCCATGGGAGACCAGGAAAAAGCACCTAGCACCTGGCTCCTGCCATCGGATGAGCGCGGTGCGCCGGCCGCAGCACGCCGTCCGCGGCAGCCATTGGAGGGTGAACCAACGACAAAAGGAAGACCTTTCTCTCTGTCTCTCTCTCTCACTGTCCACTCTGCCTGTCAAAAAATAAAAATAAAAAAAAAAGATTTTATTTATTTATTTGAGAGGTAAAATTAGAGGAAGAGATGGAGAGAAAAGTCTTCCATCTGCTGGTTCGTTCCCCAAATGGTCACAACAGCTGGAGCTGGGCCACCCCAAGGCCAGGAGTCAAGAGCTTCTTCCAGGTGTCCCACGTGGGTGCAGAGGCCCAAGCATTTAGGCCATCTGCTGCTTTCACAGGCTATTAACAGGGAGCTGGATTGGAAGTGGAGCAGCTGGGACATGAACTGGCACTCATATGGGATGCTGGTACTCCACAGTGCCAGCCCCTGCATCTACTTATTTTTAGTATTTATTTATTTTCATTTTGTTTGAAAGGCAGAGCGACAGGGAGAGACAAAGAGACAGAGTTCTTCCACATGCTGGTTGATTCCCTAAATACTTAGAATATCTGGGGCTGGGCCAGGCTGAAGTCAGGAGCCTGAAACTCCATCCTTATCTCCTACATGGATGGCAGAGCCCCAAGAGCTTGAGCCATCACCTTCTGCCTCTCAGAGTGTGCATTAGCAGGGAGCTGAAATTGGAAATGGAGGTGGGACTTAAACCCAGGCATTCAGATACAGGATGTGGGTGTCCAAGCAGTATTTTAACCACTCCACCAAGCATCTACCTCTATATCTATTTATATCACTTTGATGTTTGAGCCATGTGAATTATTATCTACCTAGAATCTGCTGTATCCCCTAGGCCTTAATTCTTGGGAGAGTCAGTTTAATGTTGTTCAGCCTTTTTACCAAGGCAGCTTCTGGTTTTCAGCCACAAAAGCCACAGCCCCAAGGGGAGGCACTTCTCCAACTGGCTCCATAGATGGGGCCACAGCCGGTCACCCCATCTGCTTCCCTCCCTCCTCCCTCTCTCCTTGGGCCGCAGTCTCAGTCACCTGTGTCCTAGACGTGGTGCCAGGGGGCTTGTTGACTTGCCAGGAGAGACAAAACTCAATAACACAACAAAGTCCACCATGGGAAACAAACAGAGCTGAGCCCGAAACGCATTATCTCCAGCAAGACGGTTGCAGGCCTGGGCCGTGACAGGTGCTGTTTGCTTTGTAGGATTTGCTCCTGGAAGATCCCGAGAGGCCCAGTGAGATCCATTCCCTTGGTGACTTCACATAGGAAACACCTTAGCCCTTGACCAGTGCCTGGAGAACGGGACCCTCCTCTGCCGTGCACACAGGTCAGCATTTTGCAAGTGTTTCTCTTTGGGCCTTGGTGACAGCGATACACACCTAGAGCTCAGAACCACACTGAGCGAGGCACCTCCTGCGACCATAGAACCTGAACCTCACACAATGAGAATCTTGACCTTGGCTGTTAGTCATGGGCTTTGTGGAATAATTGGAGGCCCCAGCTTGGGAACAAAGCTGGTATTCACAAAGTTTAGCCCTCATTTCCTCATTAATCCTCCTCCGAGTCACCGTTAAGAGACAGGGAGAGGCCAAACACACAGCCTTTTAGCCAGCACAGTGGAGCAATGACCTGCCCTGTGTCATGTGTGAGTCATGGCCAGACTGGGTCTACCCTTGACCTCTGGACCCTGGCATGGCATTATCTTAACAGCCGGGAGAAAGGGAGGAAGAGGGCACGAGCGGCACGTAGCTTGAGGGCCACCCTGCCTTCCTGCCACTCCTGCCTGCTCTGGGAAGGTACAGACAGTGGAGTCACAGATGGGCCAAGCAGTGTGACTTCAAGTCCTAGGCAAAGGTCTTCCTCTGTCAGCCTGCCCACTGCTGCCCAGGGACCTGCCATTAGTCCCCTTTAGGGCTGGGCAAAGTTCATGGCGGCATTGCCAAAAGCGATCTCCTGGTCCAGGACATTTGGGAAATGCTGGCTGAGTGACAGCCAGGGCTGCCCTGAAGCCTTGTTCCCTGGCTCTGGTCGAACATCACCGCGGTCCACTCGTCAGGGTTAGTTCATGGCTGGCCGAATCCCGGGCAGGGACCCAGGACAGGTCAATCTGACTTAGGTAGGAGGAAGTCACAGATTCCCGCTTGGCTTTGGAGGACAGGGCTTGTCCAGTCTCTTTCAATTTTTGCCTTCTCTCTTGAGCCAGGGTCCTAAAATCTTTTATTTTTTTTTTAATTCTCCAAGTTTCCAGATGAAAATTTGACACTCAGAAAGGTGCATTCTCTGGGAAATGGCTGAGCTGGAATTTTGAACTCATGCCTGGCTGGAGCTTAGATGTTCCTACTTCCAAAACCTCACCCACAGATTTACCCACAGACCTGAACAAGCTGGGGGCGGGGGAGGGGGAGGGAGAGTAGGGCATGATGGGACCCACTCAGAAGCAGAGAGGAAATGGCAAGGTGGAGGCGCGGGAAATCCTGCCCATGTACACATTTGCTGTCCACACATAAACTGAGCTATTTTAAGGTCAAGGCCAGGATACAGCCCAATAGAATTGCAAAGAGAGAGAGAGAAAAAAATATGTTTGCTTGTGCTATTGGCTCTTAAAATACATTTGTTTTCATCATTTGGAGCTCTGGTGAACATCTGGATCATCCTAAATTAAACCTTTGACATAAAAAATCAAGTCAGGTAACAGCTAGTATGCTGCAGGCTTTGTAGCCAGATGCCTCTTGGCCCGTGATCCAGGCCGTTCTGCTCACCTGGTCACTCCTTTTAATAATCTTGCTGGAAGGGACTGCAGACAAGAGGGTACAGGCCTGACAAAGTGTGGTGGAGAAACTGGAGCAAAGAGGAAGGCAGGTGCAGCACATGTGGGTGAGCATAAACCAGCCGTCGTGGCAAAGTCCGAGGCGGACAGCTTCACCTGACTCCTCTGCACACTCTGGGAGCTCTCTCTGCAAGGGGCAGTGTGTGCTGCTCCTACTTGCTCTGGCTGTGCAGCTTGTGGGATGGAGACTTATTGCATACTTCCTATGGCCAGAAGATTTCCAAAGAGATTTCCTTTAATGCCTCTTATCATGGCCTGGTGACCAAGAGGTTATCACCAAAGTTTAGAGATAGGACACTAAGCTGGCCAGGGTCAACCATTGTAGCCCGGGTCACAGAGTTTGGAGACAAGGAGTCAGGGTTTGAACTCCTATCAGCCTGACTGCAAACATTGTTATCTGAGTCATTCCACGCTTCCTCCCTGAAGCAGGAGGATGTAGGGCAGGGGCAGGCTGGTATTGTTTGCTTGTGACACCTGCGTAGGTGGTTTGGTGATCAAACCACAGCCCTGAGGCCAGCCCTGGTAAGCTACATCACAGTCAGTGTTGACTCCCCTTAGGCACGTCTTTCTGTTACGCAGAAGTCCCTCTGCTGAGCCTAGTAGGGAGTGGCCATGGATATGACACCGGGAAAGGGACAAGTGCATTGTACAGCTGGAGGCACCTGAAGCCCATCAAGGGAAGCAGGTTGCGCCAAGCCACACGCTGGAGGGCAAAGCAGTTTTTTCCGACAGCTCCTTTCGTGACCTGAGGACTCTGCTCCAATAATGGGTCACAGGCAAAGTCACTTACTAAGGCTGGTCCTCTCCCCAGGGGCCAGTTCAAATGATCGCAGATAAGGACCAGGAACCCAGGTCTGGGGTTCTAGCTGAGAGAGAGAGGACAGGAGAACATAGGAAACAGAGGGGACAGGAAAGTTAAAGGAGAAATGAAATGAGGGGGAAGAGGGAAGCTGGAGATTTGTCCTGTGGATGGACCGACCGTGGGAGCAGGTGAGAGGCAGCTATGATCTGTGGGAAATTCAGTCTAAACTGATTGCTAAGCAACAGTTGGGACCTGTTTACCCACACCCTTCCTGTTCCTGTTTCTGGTCCTTCCGTAGCTGGGCTGTCTTCCTGGGGAGAAGGCAGTCTTTCTTCTTGCAAAGGCACTGGCCTAGCTCCAGGAGCTCTCTGGCACATAAGCAGCCATGGAGAGGCATACACATTTAACACAGGATTCCCCAAGTGTGTTCTTTGCGGTCTCTGGCAACTGGAAGGCAAGCCCACTTGGAATCCCTGAGAAGGTAGAGATAATGAAGTGTGCTGGCTTCATGGGAGATGCATCCGAGGAGGGAGATGGATGAATTCGCAGAGCCCCCAGTTGCATTTCTCTACATGGTGGCCAGGAAGGGCCTCTGACATCATCTTTGCAATACGGAAACCAGGCAGCATGAAGGAACCAAAGGGTCACTGGCCTGGGCCTTGGGGCTCGTTTTGGATTTAAAAGAAGGGGAGAGGACTAGCCACAGGTTTTGCCATGAATGTGTAGGCCTTGGTTTTTCTCACTGGCAGTATAAGTCAGTGGACGTAGAACCACTCAGTTTCCCACAACTGGGGAGGGCTGGCACTGGGATTTCAGTGGAGGTCTATTTCACTCCTAACTTTTCCACCATGTTCTGAGACACCTTGAGGGAGAAATGAGCCTCTGGGTGTTCTGGAGGGCTGGCTGCATTCCCTGGACATGGGGAGACCCTCCCTCAGTTTTAGCTGTGAGAAACTGAAAACCCTTTCAGTAGCGTCTGTTCCCAGCCCCCAGAACAAACGTCCCTGCAACCAGGAGCAAGGCCGTCAGCTCCTTTCAAGGGCTTTGCGTGTTCTGTTTTCTTTGGAGAAGCTTCATGGAAAATATTAACCAGCTATTCAGAGCTGAGATCCAAAGAAGCGCAAGAATTCCAAGAATTGTTGAGAGTGAAAATGGCTCACAAGGGCCCAGGTTCCAGGCACAGATTCGGGGACAGAGTGAACACCACGTCTGTCCTTAAGCCCACAAATAGCTCTGCTGCTCACAGGTCATCTCAGGAAAGCCTGGACAAAGTAAGCAGAAGATTCTCTCTCTCTCTCTCTCTCTCTCTCTCTCTCTCTCTCTCTCCACACACACACACACACACACACACACACACACATTAATTAAGGTATAGTGGATAAATAAGAACTGTGTCTTGTTTACAATGTACAAGATGTCTTGGTAAATGCATACACTGTGAAATATTTAAGTTATCTGGTGCCTCATATACTGTGTGTGTGTGTGTGTGTGTGTGTAGAGCATTTGGGATCTGGTCTCTTTCAACTTCCAGGTATCTAGTTTATCATTATTAACTGTGGTCTCCATGCTGTATGCAAGGCCTCTGGATTTCTTCCTGCTATCTAACTGGCACTTTGGGCTCCTAAGCAGTATTGTTCCCCACTTTCACTCTGCCGCCCAGCCTCTGGAAATGATCATTCTACTCTCTGCTGCTCTGAGTGCAGTGTTTTCAGATTCCACATGTCAGCGAGCTCATACAGTATTAGGGTTTATGTGCCTGGTTTATTTCATTAGCTCAGTGCCCTGCAGGTTCATTCCTGTTGTCATCAGTGGGATGATTTCCTTCTTTCTTTCAAATGTTTTTTTATTTTCTTCTTTTTTAAGGCTGAATAGTATTCCAGTGTGTGTGTGTGTTTCACATTTTCTGTATCCATTTTTCTGTTAATGGACATTTACTTGGATTCTATGTCTTGACTATTATGAGTAATGCTGCCATAAACATGTGAGTGCAAATATCTCTTCAACATGCTGATTTTATTTCCTTTGGATATGTTTAGTAGGATTGCTGGATCATTTGGTAGTTTGGCTCTTAATTTTAAAAATGTTTTCATTCCCACCATTAATATATAGGGATTCTCTTTTCTCATTTTTCTACACCCTCACCAATATTTATTTTATCCTTTTGATGATAGCTATTCTAACAATTGCAATAACTCATTGTGATTTGAATTTGCATTTCCCTCCTAATTATTGATGTTGAACATTTTCTCATATACCTATTAGCCACTTGAATCTATTCTTTTGAGAAATATGTATTCGAGTCTTTACCCATTTTTAAATTGAATTATGTATTTTGTTTCTCTTGAGTTGTGTGAATTCCTTATGTTCTTTAGAAGTTAACCCCTAATCAGATGTGCAGTTTACAACCATCTCACATTCCATAGTTGCCTCTTTATTCTGTTGTTTGCTTCCTTCCCTGGGAAGAAGCTCTTTGGCCTGATATAATCCCACTTTTCTATCTTTGCTTCTCTTGCCTGTGCTTTTAGGGTCATATCCAAAAAATCATTACCACAATACACGTCAAGATGTTTTTTCCCTGTCTTCTAACAGTTTATGGATTCTCTACTTTGGACAGCAGGGTTGTGCTTGCCCAGCCCAGCCCTTGCTGATCTGCAACCTGCCCCACACTCGGTGCCATTCCTCTGCTGCGATGTTTCCATTGCACCTGTCCCCAGCTGCCACCCTGCTTTTCTTATTCTTTGGTTTCTTGCTTCTCTCCCACCCAGCCCCAGTAGACTGTCAGCTGGGCAAGGGCAAGGATTTTTGTTCATCCTCGGTGCTCCACCCTCAGCACCTGGAACAGTGCCTAACCCATAAAAAGCTTTCAATAAATACCTGTTGAATGAGTGAATGGATCTGACAAGTGGGTGGCGGAGATAGTTTCAATTTCGTTTAGAAAAATTAAGTGGTATGAGCTACTGTGCACAAAGATGCCAAGGGGGAAGGAAGTTCAGACACAGGAAAAAACTCAGACAATTAATGTCACCTTGCTTGATGTCCTGACTAGCGTGGCCCTCTGAGTAGGCATTGCACTGAGCTTTGTGGCTGACAGTATTTTCACATGCTTCTTGTTACTCAGTCCTTGCAGTAGCTTTGTGTCTTGGCTGTTATTTTCTTTCTAGGGGAGGCTTTACAGGGGGTAAAGACTTTGTCCAAGATCCCACAGCCAGCGGATGCCAGAACTTCCTTCTGCCTGTACTCCTACTGCACCACCACCTGCCTCTATGGTAAATGCTTTTCCAGAAATAGCCAGAGTAGCAAGGAGTTCAGTCAGCACCCTTCCCGAAAAGGAGCGGCTCTCAGGATGGGTCAGTCATTGGGGTACCTGGGGGGAAATGTGGTGGAGTGATGTAAGGTTTCATCTAGGAAAAAAGTTGCAATGATCTGTTGTCTTAGTGGCATAAATATGCCTCTGAGGGAACTACTTTTGTTTGGGAATAAGGCCTTTTTTTATTATAAAGGTCTTCCTTCCGTTGTTTCACTCCCCAAATGGCCGCTACGGCTGGAACTACACCGATCCCAAGCCAGGAGCCTCCTCCCGGTCTCCCATGAAGGTACAGAGGTCCAAGCACTTGGGCCATCCTCCACTGCCTTCCCGGGCCACAACAGACAGCTGGACTAGAAGAGGAGCAGCTGGGACTAGAACCAGCACCCATATGGGATGCTGATGCCGCAGGCGGAGGATTAATGAAGTGAGCCAAGGCGCTGGCCCTGGGAAAAAGGCCTTAATAAATGGGTGACCTTGAAGTTGAAGCAGCACTGCCATAAAACATGTGAGTGCTATTTTTCAGCTCCTAAGGGCGTTTGGAAGGAAGAGGAAGGAGCAGAAGAGAGCAGGATGGAGAGTGGCTGGGAGAATCAGACACTATTCTGCCAGATTTTGAGGTTGTGTTATTGAGACCCAAACTGTCCTCACCGCCCGCCCTAGCTCTTTTACTCCTGAACCAGTTGATACCTTCTGCTCGGCTCAGAAATGTTCCGTAGGAGAGAGATTTTTATCATAAAGTTGACAAAACTTGGCTTGCAAGCATGGAGAATGGGGACCACCCTAGTGGCAAATAGGAGCGCACGGGGGACACGGGAGACAGAAGGGGTCGCAAGCAACTCCAGCTTCGTGAAGATGTGCAGAAACCACGCAGAGAGCTCAGCTCTGCCAGAGGCTCCAGAGTGATGGCTGGCACCTGTGTTACCTGGGTCTCCACCAGCCTGGGAAACTGCACAGCTCCCTGGGTACAACCACAAGGAAGGGATTGGGGCCATCATTCTGTGGATCTTAATCTTTGTGTCTCTCATCAAGTTCTGCTTGACTCAGAAACCAAGAATTTACTAAGGGAAAAGAACACAAAGAACTTGGAGAATGAACTACAGGTATTAAAAGTAGTCTGTGGGTTTAGCAATCAGTCCCCTGTGACTTTGGTTAGTATAGATCAGCTACTTTATTTTCTTGCTGTTTGTTCCCACAAACAAACAGGCCAAAGGCTGCCAGCACTCCATATAAGCTGGTATTTTTCACTGCAAACCATTTCTGCTACCTAATGCTGGTCATGGTCAGGAGGTGACCCATAGCTTTGACCATAATATGAGAAGGAACACAAGTCCAGCTTTTCATATGGAACATTCCCAAGAGGCAAGACCAGTGACATCTTCCCTCTCTTTTCTCACTTTAACCTCTTCTCATCCCCCACCAAGGGCCCTGCAAGAAGGGCCTGGGTCCAGGGACATTCCATCTGCTTGTTCACTCCTCAGATGGCTACAGTGGCTGGAGACCCTGCAACTCAATCCAGGCCTCCCACGTGCGTGGCAGGGAAACATCTCCTTGAGCCATCACGCTGCCTCTGAGTGTGTGTGAGCAGGAAGCTGGACTCCGGAATGGAGCCAGGACTCGAGTCCATAGAACATGGTGTCTCAACTGCTATGCCAGACTCCCACCCCCGATCCTCACCATACAGCAGGGAGGCTCACACACACGCGTGCTAACTCACACACACATATTCCCATCCCAAGAGGTAGAGAGCTTGGGCATGACCTGGGCAGATAGGAGAGGAAGCGGCCGAAAGCCACTTGTCCCGCTGCAGACCTGAAGCCTCTGGGCCTGGATACTTAGAAGCTAGAGACCCTGGGAAAACCGATCCAGTCCCTGGCCAAGGCCTCCAGCTTGTCTTCTGCCATAGACAGTGCATCTGAGTGGCAACCGGCAGCAGGTGCCTCTGAATTGGGGTGATTCCCAGGAGGAGGAGGAGCCACTCTCTGGCTGATATCCCCCAGCCTGCCCATTCTATGATCTCACATTTCTGAGAACAAATTCATTCATCACTGAATGGCTCACCTTTCCCAAGTAGGTGCTGGGGCTGGGGGCGGAGCCTGAGAAGCAAAATCAGTTGTGGCTCACTGGGGGCCTGCTGTAGGGGAGGGTGTCGGGCACCACACCAGGGCCTCTTCAACAAGCATGGAGATGCCAGGAGGGACCCTGCCACTGCATGAGTGTGTCCCTGTACCGATGCTCCATCCCCTACACCCTCCCCCATACACAACAATATACTGTCTCTTCTCTCTCGACCTGCCCCCACCTCTCCCCACATCACCCTGTCCCTCCAAACCAATGGAAGGTCTTCCTGGGCAGGGCAGAGAGAAAGCGGCTGTGCCCCCCAAAGGAACAGAAGCAGAGAGATACAAGACTCGTGTAGAACATCTCCCCGGGGAGGGGAAAGGCCATGGATGATAATGGAAATGCTGCTTGCTGCCATGACAACTGCAATCATCAGCCACAGTGCCAGGGGTTTGGAGGCAGTGACATCAATTGAATGTTTATTTCTCCAACACGACTCACATCCCAAAGGAAGTGGAAGCCAAGAAGAAGCAGCCTTGGCCCCCACCTCTCACCAGCCAGACGCCTTAGAGTGGGTGGCAGGGATTGGATTTTCTATTTCCAGCCTGCCATCAGTCGTGACATCAGTGACAGCTATGTTTGGCATCTGATTCCTTGTCTGTATCACCCCGTTTGGCTATAGCAGTCGTGAATCCATTGGGAACTGGAGAGGTAGGTGGGGCTAGTAGCCTCCGCCTAGGGGCAAAGGCAGCACCAGGTTGGCTACAGGGCTTGAGAAGACTTCATGCAAACATGTGTCCCAGACTACCCATGGGAAGGTGGGCCACTCAAGCCCGCATCACAAAACAGCTACCAAGAGTAAAGCCTAAAACCAACAACAGGAAGCTAAGAATGATGAGTGGGGACAGGGTTCTGGGTGTGATCCCATAGCTCATAGCTAAAGGTTTACCAGAAGGCCAAGCCAAGAAAAGGCACCAAGGTGCTCATTTGCTATTTCTTCTTTTAAAAAGATTGGTTTAATTTATTTGAAAGGTAGAATCACAGAGACAGAGAGAGGGAGAGAGAGAGAGAGATCTTCCATCTGCTGGTTTGCTTGCTAAATGGCCGCAATGGCTGGGGCTGAGCCCACCTGATGCTAGGAGCCAGGAGCTTCACCTGAGTCTTCCACATGGGTACAGGGTCCCAAGCACTGGGCCATCCTCTGCTACTTTCCTTGGTGCGTTAGCAGGGAGCTGGATCAGAAGTGGAGCAATCTGGACTCTAGCCAGTGCCCATATGGGATGCTGGTGCTGCAGGCGGCTGCTTAACCCACTATGCCACAGTGCCAGCCCCTCATTTGCCTTTTGTCTAGTCAGAGGTTTCTCAGTGTGGACAGGGATGTGCTAGCATGGATTTCCGCAGGCTGCATGCTGAGCTACAGCAGCCAGAGTCTCAGCAGTGCCTACAACCCCCAGCAAAGCTGCCACGGCTCTGAAGCTGTCAGCAGGTGCTGGTAGAACATGAAGACCTCACCAGTTGCCCTAAAAGTCAGTATCAGGGGCGTCCTGCAGACTGTCTGAGCTCCTCTCTGTTCCTGTGAGTACGGCAACTGAACTGAAGATGCAATCAGCACTCTTCTCCGTTCTAGATCCGCCCCATCCCACCTGCAGCGTGAAGCGGCTTGCAGGGGGCTCTGCCAACTGCCTGACGTTCTCTACTGCAGGAGATGTGGATACACGGATGAAAATATCGCCCAATGTGTGAGGCTGTCATTAGCAAACTCCTTTAAGAGGATCCCTCTATGCAGGGGCGTGTTGCGAAGGGGATGAAGGTAGTGGACGTGGCTTTTGCCACGTTGTCCATTCTGCTGAATACAATGCATGGCTGAGAGCCAGACAGGCATTTGGGAATCCCAGTCTGTGGGCTAAAATGTATCTCAGTGCTTGATTTGTGTGTGGATCAAAGAAAAGCTACTGATCCCGACAGGATCTTTCCTTCCAACTTACTGGCGTTGTTCAGCAGGGAAAGGTGAAACTAAGGCTGAATTTATTCATGGACAGAAGCACCAAAGTCAAAACATCAAGGAAACAGATAAAAACATTAAAAAAAAAAAAAAAAAAAAGCCCGACCTAGGTTCTCCAACACTTCATATTTTCAAAAACAAAAACAAAAAAATCACAAGAAAAGGATGAATTATCCAAAAAGAATAAATCTGCTTTTATTTCCATGTAAATGCTGCAAAGTAAAAAGTCCTAGGGTTCTGACTCATCTCCCAGGGCTATCAGGAAGACTGGGAGCCCCTCATCGACTCCCTTTCTTACTTTCCCCTTGTGGTAGAAATCCACTTGCCCCACCCTTAGATGGGGGCTGGCCCTGCACTTCTCAGTGTGACAGTTGCCGTGATGTGCCTGCTTCTTGCTTTGGAATATAAGTTTACATTCAGATATCTCACAGATTTACCATCCTGCCGCATGAACCCAAACACAAACAAACAAAAAAAAATACTGGCTTTTAAAACAAATGCCCATGGAAAAGTTTGGCAGGTTTTTGAAAAGTTACATGTATACACATGCACCTGCCATATGGTCCAGCCACTACGTTCATAGGTATTTACCCAAGGGAACAAGAAAGCATCTACCCATACATTTTTTTTTTACGTGGAAGAACATAACAGCTTTACATGGAGTGGCCTTCAACTGGAAACAGTCCAATTGTCCATCAGTCACACATGCCTACAAGTGGGATGCACAACTGAACAAATTGTGGAGCATCCATACAGAATGATACTACCAAGCAGTGACAGAGAAGAAATTACTGAGACAAACAACAACGTTGGTGTATCACAGTGATTACACTGAGTGAAAAAAGCCAGATCAAAAAGAGTAACATTGGATGGGTTCCTTCATATACACCTTTGCAAAATGCAAACTCTGTTGTGACTAAAGAAGCCAGTCAGTGCTTGTTGTGGGGAGGCAGAGGCCCAGGGTCTGGAGGAAGGATTACAGAGAGGCATGAAGGAGCTTGGGGAGGGCAGTGAAAGGAATCTGGTGATGATTTCAAGTGTAGGTACAGATGGCAACTCTCATTAACTGTATGCTGTATTTTGTTTGTTATATCAATAATAAATCTGATTTTAAAATTAAGCACAAAAAAAAGCATGGGAATGGCATGATGCAATAGTAGGGATTCAGCCGATTCATCTGCCATAGACCGTTAGATAAACAGACAATGTCTATGAAACAGTAATTTCCAACATTGTTTAACAGTCAGGAAAAGATTGGGATCTTAGAGAGGGCAAAAAAAGGGTGGGCCCTGTAAAGCCACCAGCTCCCTGCCTAGAGAGAAACCCAGGGCCCTCACAGAGTTGAGGAGACACAGGGCAGCATTCTGGGAGGCCATAGCAGCTCAGATTTGCAGGGCAGAGTACCTGAGACATGGGAGTTCCACGCATAGAAAACTGCAGAGTTGGTCAGGTTCAAAGTTGACCTTGAAGAAATTCCTCAAGGCAGGGATGAGATCCACCTGCAAAGAGGAGGCAGACCAATTCCTCGGGGCCTTATGTTAGCAGACATGAGGGGTGTGGTTACTTGGTGGGGTCCCAGAATAATCAGCCTCATGGTGGGGGGTTGCTCAGAGGCAAGTTTTATTTACTTGTGACAAGGAGGCAGTGGTAGGGCCTTCCCTAAAGAAACTGCCTCTCTGAGAAGCAAGAATTAGGGGGAGCATCAGGGATGTGGAAAACGGGGAGCAGGAGCTCAAGTGACATAGATCTTCATACATTGTGTAAAGATCTGGCTCATACTGGTGTCTTAAGCTTTCCTTGTCCCTGGTGGCCTGGCCCCTTTTGAACATAATGCTATGGGATAATCTTTCCCAGAACATCCTCTGAGAAATAAACTCCAGGGAGTAAATTGTTTCATTCTCTGCCCATGTTCCAGTGCCCCCGCCTCCCCTAAATCCTACACTCTTGATTACATGTAGAGGTCCAGAAAGAGTTGGTATTCTCACCAGTCCAAGAAGAGAGACCTTGAAAAGCTTGTCCATGGTGGCATCTTCAGAAGCCTATTACCTTAATATTAGGGATAAATTGGTCTTAGGCTCAAGAGTTTTTTTTCTGAACTTACCATAACAGAGTTTCAAAGCAAGTCCTGGATAGAGCAAATGTTTCCAAGTAGCAGTGGTTGGAGCAGAGTCTCATATTCTTTCAAGGAATAAAACAAAACCCAGCACTCAACATTGTAAGGTTTCTATTATTTGGCATCTGATAGAAAATTACCAGGCTTGCAAAACAGCAGGACAATATGACTCGTCATCAGGAGAAAGAAACAGAAAAAGACCCAGAAATGGCAGACAGGATGGAATTATCCAACAAAGACATGAAAATACGATTATAAATCTTATATATCCATGGCTGTTCACACAAAACTTAAGCTCAATTATGAAAGAAATGGAAGACATAAAAGAGAGCCCAAGAAGACCTTGTGCAGGTGGAAAGTTCAAGAAACAAATAAATCAGGAATGAGAATTCCTTATTTTGTTGATAATGGAACCCAACTTTCAGGCTGTCAGGTGGCAGTTGAATCATCACTTGCCTGGAGAAGCCTCACTGGCTGGAACAAATCCAACAGATTCTTTTAAATTTTTATTTTCCCCTAATGAGAGAGAGAGAGAGAGACAGATAGGCACACAAGAGGTCATCAAAAAGTGCATGGAAAGTGTGTGTTATGACAAAACCGCACATCTATTTTAAAATCTTTTTTGTACCCAAATAAACTTATCTCTTAATTCCTTTTTTCCAAAAACATTTTTAAGTACCCTTGTATATTGGTACAGAACTCTCTCTCTCTCTCTCTCTCTCCCTCCTCACTCTTTAATTCCTTTTGCTGTGGAAAAAAAAAACCACAAAATCATTGTATAAAGAAAATTTACACAGTGGATATCTTTTCTAAGTTGGGGGCCTGCAATTCAGACAGCGGTCTCAAGGAATAAAAAGGCCTCTCTTTTTATCTGAACTCAGGAGACCCCTTGACACTAATTGCACCTTGTTTCCCTTCTTTTCCTTCTTTTTCTCACAGGCCATTTTTCAGTCCAGTTCCAACAATTCCACACCCACGCTGCCACTGACTTCCCTTCCTTGCTCTTCTGAATAAATTTCCCAAGTTACTAAGGTCAGGTTGGGTTTATCATAAGCACCCATAGACATTCAGCAGGTACTGAACAATTATTATTATTATTATTATTTAAAGATTTATTTATTTGAAAGAGATACAGAGTTCTGTCTGCAGGTTCACTCCGTAGATGGCTGCAACGGCCAGGGCTGTGCCTATCTGAAGCCAAGAGCCAGGAGTCAGGAGCCTCTTCCAGGTCTCCTACGTGGGTGCAGGGGCCCAAGGACTTGGACCATCTCTACTGCTATCCCAGGCCACAGTAGAGAGCTGGATTGGAAGAGGAGCAGTCGAGACTTGAACTGTCACCCATATGGGATCCGGCGCTTTAGGCCAGGACATTAACCAGCTGTGCCACAGCACCGGCCCCAAATGCATATTATTTACTGCCTTTGTCTGGGCTCTCCAGCAAGCAGGACCTGAGTAAGGAAGGGGCCTTGTTCCCACGCTGGGGTTTGTTTAGACGGTGCAAGCCTAGGACGACAGAGATGAGGGGGAAGGAAGGAAGTGAGGCAAAAGACAAAGTCTTGTGAAGCAGTGCATTGTGTTCCTGTGATGACTGTTTCACCAGGAGCAGGGGTGGGACAGCCGTGGAGTTGTCCTCCTAGCGCAGGAATGGTTGCAGGAAGGAAGCGTGATCCAGGGTCATCCACAGGAAGAAGGAAAGTTGTGGGGGATTTCTCTGCTCCCCCAGTCTTCTGTGTCTCGGGCCAAGGTTCACACCAAGGGGAGTGACTCTCCACCTTGTAGTATTGTCTCTGATGACTGCTCACCATGGAGAGATGGTTTACCTGAACCCTACATTGTAGGGCACCCCGCAGCAGATGTGGCACCAGCTGTGGGAGAGAACCAAGCCGCTGAGGGAGCCTGCAAAGGTGTGCTGGTGTGTCCACCATACAGTTATCCTCTTGGGCCCTTTTGCAACTTCTCAGACACAAACTTGCCAGCACCACCCTAGAAGGACTGAGTTTGTGTTGTCCTGATTGCACCTGTGCCTCAGTGTGCAGTGCAGGTGGAAGGGAGAGTGAGGCTGCGTCATTCTGTAGGGTGACCCCGGCAGGCTCCACGACAGACAGGCCCACTCAAGTGCTGGCATGCAAAATGCCCTTCGGCTGGCTGGAAGCTAGATCAGATCTCTCAGCTCTGGGGGCCCCTGAGACAGTGGCATTTACCCCCAGCTCTGGGAGATGCAGTTCCACAGGGTATAACTAATGCTTTGAACAGCCCCTGGACTGGTTTTGAGAAAATGAAAAATCCCCAACAACCTTGTTTACTGCTAGGAAAGGAGCTGTTCCCTCCCAGGAGTCCTTCAAACTTCTGTTTTGGAGAAACCCTGGGAAAACAGTGGTGAGCAATTGATGGCGATCCCACGAGAACTTCAGACTGCACTGTACTAAGAGCCCAGCCCCACTGTCCTGGACCTGTGAGGATGGGTGGCTGGACAATCGCATGGATGAGTGTGGGACTGAATGGATGAAGTGACTGCTCAGCTTTGGGAATACCGGGAGACATGGCCCAGGCACCCAATGCCCTGAAACAAAGCGTTCCTGTGGGCCTCTGCTGTCATGAACCCATCTCTGATGTGCATTTTCCCTGTCCCCAGCACAGTCAAACCACCCCCCCGCCCCCAGGCTCCCACCCTTCTGGCTTGTTATCAGCGCCTTGTCTCTTTGCATTAAAGTGACAAGAAGCAGCACCAAGCTGACGACAGGAGACTGGAGCTGTAATTTGCCCTGACAGCCACTGGCGTTATCCACTTACCGCCTGGGAAGCCAAAGAGGAGATTTGTCTGATTTTGATCCCAGGAAGTAAAATGATAACCCTGCTTCACTCTTGCCCTTCAAAACAAGGCCTGGTCCACAGGCCTGATCTGCCTGCCGGGGCCCTGCCCTGCCCCGTGTGATGTGGGTTTGCGGTCCCTCCTTCCTTTCCTGTGGCTGGGCTTTTCTTTCAGGCCTGACATCTGGAAAACACTGGCATGGTGGCTTCAGGGTGGGGCCGCATGTCATTTTCTCAGCCAGAGACAGTGCTATCCACAGGTGCCAAGGGACCTCAAAGGGCTCTTAGGGGAAACCAAGTGCCTCTAAGAAGCCAGACTTCAGTTAAAAAACACCTCACAACTCTTCAGCCTCGCAACTCCTATCTTTATACACCCCCAGCTACAGAATTTGCAAAACCCAGTGCAAAAAAAAAATTGTTGAAGAAAAGTTAAAGTTGAAGCTATTAAATAGAAAGCTTGTGCCATTCTTCTGTGATCTCTCTCTGACTTGTCATGGTATTTTTTTAAAAATTTGTCCTCTAATGCTGTCCTAAGTGTCAATAGTTTAAATTATTAGCATGAATTTTGCCATTAATCTTTACATAATGCAATACTGGTTTTAAATGCATGTGTAAAAGTATTTAGCTCAGATACAGAACCACCTAAGTGGTGCAGTGTTCCTCTTGTCCATTTTTTCTCCGTCTCTCCATATGCATACTTTCCTCCAGCTCCCTCTGCCTTCATCTTTCTGAGAAGTCAGGAAGTCCTGAAAGGATCAGAAACTCTGGCTGTTCTAGTTCATCCTTTCTTGCCATGCCATCCTTTTCAGAATAAGTGGTTGGTTGACACAGAAGTAACGTAAGAATATGATCAGGTTCCTCGGATGTGCTTAGCACAGCATTGGCTTCTTTCTGAACACGAGTTCTGGTTCAGGGGAAAGCAGGGCTCCTCTGGACTGTCAACAGCTGCCATTCACAGAGGTAACACGCGTCCCTTGTACTCACTTTGGGTCCCACTGAATTCCCTTCGCCTCGTGGGTGCCCTGGAATTCTGGGCTTAGGGGCCATCATGATTTCTTTATGCCCATGGGGCAGCTCTGTTGCTCACTTATCTCTGCTCACGGATATGTCTTCACTTCCAAAACACAAGTGCCTAGGTAAGATAATTGATTAATAAGATGGTAGCCACGAAGTATTGAACTGAGTACAGGACCCTTCTGATACGAGGCTCTGGGCTCCTGCACCAGCCTCCCGTCCATGATGTTGTTGGACCTGGCAAGGTAACAGGACGAGAGAGCTGACATGGTGTCAGGCTAGGTGCTGGCTTGAGTGCTTCGTGTGTGTTGTTCACTGCATCTTCCTATCCACCCAACACAGCAGGCGAGTTAGTACTCCACCTTCCAGATTTAAAACTCGAGACACCAAGATGTTAAGTGACTTGCCCAGGGTTGCCCAGCAGAGCAAAGAAGCTGGCCCCAGAATTCATGGCCTGACCACCATGGTAAGCTGCCTCTCAAGGTAAATCAAAGTCAAGCTTGTAGGAAAGTCACACAGTCCTTTCCCCCTTGTGCCTGCACTCCATGGCTTGGGGTGCCTCTCACTTCTGATGGGAATCTATAACTTTACTTCCTTAGCATGTTAACTCGTCTGGAGTCCGGGTCCAGCCGCTTAGAGACATGTGTGAGGTGACAAGGAGGGAAGGCTTGCTCACAGGGAGCTGTTGGAGTTGGCTGGGTGCAAAATGGAGTGGGGGAAGCCAGGGTCTGAGGGAGCCCCTCCTCCCAGCTGCTGCTGGACTGAGACTGGGAGAGTTTTGTGTGGGAACCAGCCAGTGAAGCCTTGCCTCATTTTTTCTCTGTGTGGGTGTGTAATGAACAGCACACACATATGCGCATACACATGAAACCCAAAGCTGCATCCAGGCCACAGCCTTAGAAACTGAGGGTCCCCTGAGCAGCCCCACAACCTGGCTTTCTCTCCCAGTGTGATTCCCACAGCCTCTGGCCTGGAGTGGAAAAACCCTTCCTGTCCTGGACACTGGCCAGGCCCCTGCCGACGTCAGCAGTGCGGAAGGAAAGCCAGGATGGAGGGAAGTGATAGCTCCACGCCAGCACTTGTGCAGGCAGGAGCAGGAAGGGCATGCAGGCAGGGGGAGGAGGGCTGAGGACGGGAACCGGAAGCTTGGGAAGGGCGCAGAGGAGGGACGTGCAAAACTGACTCCATGCCCAATGGCTCTCTGTGGGCTCTAAGTGGTTTATCAGCCGTCAGCAAATGATCCAGTCCTACTTGGTCATCTTGATGGCCCACAGAACCAGTCACCTGCTCCTCTGTAGCAGCTGCCCAAACCAGGGTAACTCCCGCAGAGGCCACATCTTCCCTCCCGTGAAGGTGATGGGCGACATTCCCGGCTCACTTGCTGCCCTAACTTCTGCTCCACAGTGGATTAAAACAACAGTCTGAGAGCTGGTGTTTATATTGTTGCTGTTGTCACTGTTGTACATGTTCCTTCACACACACACACACGCACAAACAACTGAGACAGAAAACTTAAATGTGCCATCATTCAGGATTTAAAAATCCTAAAAGGATAACCTAGCTGCAGATCGATTGCTCCAGATTGGATGCCTGGGCTTGATGAAGGAGCCTCCGTGAAAGGAGGCAAGGACTTGGGCATTGTTCTCCTAGCAGCAGGTGCAGCTTCCCTGCACCCCACCCTACCCCACCCCCAGTCATTTTCCATTTCCTGAGGACAGGGAAGGCTCTCTCTGCTTGTCCCCGCTCTCTTGGCTGTAAAGTGCCTTTAGGAGAACTTATCGACCAGCAACAGCAGGAGGCAGACTCCTTCTCCTCTTGTTTCCTTTTCTGGCTTGCGATGCTCTGTTTCTCTCAGGGCATATTGTTTGGAAACCAGCAGGCGTGCACAAGTATTTGATGCATAATGCAAATGTCATATGGTGTTGTTAATGTCACACTGTTGACAAAAGGTGACAAGGAAAGAGATCCCTGCGAGGGGCTGGTTTTACGTTCCTGTGATGCACAGTTGAGTCCTGACAGCCCGGAGCAAACAGCAGCCCCTGCGCCAGTGGGAAAGTCTCAAGGCTTTATGTCATCTCGTGCAAGAATTCCCCAAGTGGATATTTTTGGGATCTTCATCGTCTTCTCAGGGACTTCTCTTTTCTTTGGTTCTCTTTTTTCCCTCTGCCAGAATGGTACTGGCCCCAGGGCTTAGAGACAATAAAATTATTGTCCCCTCTCAGCATAAAGCTTGGGCTCCTGTGCTACAGGGTAGGTTTTGTAGCCCAGATAAAGGTCAAAATCTGCTATAGAGCAGTGGAAAAATAAGACATTCCTGGTTGTCACACTGAGCCACTTTGAGTGACGGAAGGGAGTCCATGGGTGTGAGCATATAGAAAACTGAATCATTGTAGTCTCTTGCTTGTCATATATATATATGTGTATATATATATATATATATATATATATATATAGAGAGAGAGAGAGAGAGAGAGAGAGAGAGAGAGAGAGAGAAACAGTATATATATAGTAAACTAGTAGATGGAAGATCTCCGTCCCTCCTTCCCTCCCTCCATCCCTCCCACCTTCCCCCCCTCCATCCCTCCCACCTTCCCCCTCCCTCTCTACCATTCTGCCTTTCAAATTTGGTTCACTCCCGTAAATAGCCACAGGAGCTTCATCTGGATCTCCCACATGTGTGCAGAGACCAAGCACTTGGGCCATCTGCTACTTTCCCAGGCACATTAGCAGGGAGCTGGATTGGAAGTAGAGCAGCCAGGACTCAAGCTGGAGCTCCGATGTGGGATGGCAGCATCATAAGCAGTAGCACCACACCACGACGCCATCATCCTTGCTTGTGTTTCCGTATCAGGCAAAAGAGATCCCAGTTTATCTGCTTACACTGGACCATAAGGGAGAGTTCCACAGCAACAGCAAAAGGGGTTTTTCTTCCTGTGATCATAATTTCTGTTAACGTAATTTTTACATCTCCAGCAAAAATCTCAGGTTTATGTTGGAGACAGAGGCTTTTGTCCTGGCTTGCTGAATTTCAGGTTTCAGCGCTCAAGGGTTGAGTTGCTGAGTGCTGACCCTTAGCTGGCTGATTCTAACTCGGGGTTAATTTTCTGCAACCACCAATCAGACAGGAAGCATCCTCTTGCTGGTTGGCCACGGAGGACCACTTCTTTCTAGCTGTTGTGCGTTGCCACGGAGACAAGGACATCTTCATGTTAAGAATAATTTGCTCTGTAATAAAAATGGTCTCTAAAGGCAAGATAACATGGAGGCCATCGGAGTCTTCCTTAGTTACTGCCTCCTCCCCACTCCCGCCCTGCTTTCTTCTTCTTGCCTAGAGGTCTTAATTTTGATGATCTATGAGGTGTCAGTCAGAAGGTCTTGTGCTCTGTCACCAGGCACTATAAAAAGGCAGATGTATGACTGTGTCATCCACAAATACCCTAGAAAGTTAAGTGTTAAACCCGTGTTAATAATAAATCGTTTCCTCTGAAGTAGGTTATGGCAATATCACCAGGGCCCCTTAAAAATGTCACAAACCAGTAAAATCTCAGGGATCTCAGGGACACCTGATCCCACCTACATTTGTAGAGTCACTAAATCCATTCCATCTGGTCTGCTGAAACTCTCAGATGGAGAAGGAATGGCCCTCCAAATCCCTGAACTTGATCTCAATCAGCAGGAAGACATGGGACAGGAAGACCCCAAGAAGGCAGGAACACATCTTCAGAAGTCTCTTCCAGGACACGTGGTCCCTGAGCCTTCATCGACACTGACTCAGTACCCGGCCCACCATTTTGCATCACATGATCTCCCAGAGACAAGGCAAAGAAAAAACCTCCTACCTGTGGACCCTGCCTCCACCTTTCAGCCACTCCCAGTCTCGATTCCTGGCTCCTGCAGAGATTTTTCGAGAAGGGAACCTGCAGACAAGATTTTTCCAGAAGGGAACCCGTGACAACCCGCTGGCCTGTGTGCATAAGAATTTGACAAACTTACTTGACAGTAGTAACCCATGGCTCGGTTCCTCCAAAGCAGAATCTGAAAGAAGCTTCTAGGAGGTGTTCTCAGGGCAACCCAAAGTGGATTGGAGAAATGGAACTGGGAGTGGTTGTGCTATCAAGTCAAAGTCAGGTGCCCTGGAGTGTAATGCTGGCCTGGCCCCTCACGGGGCACAGGAGAGGTCACACATGAGTGACCCATTAGGGACAAGGAAGTTGGAGACTTCATCTCTTCATTCCTCTGGCCATTAGCTGAAGACTGCAGCCAGGGAGGCTCACGGTGTAGGCAAGCAAAGCAGTTCCAGTCACCTGCTGGCCATCCTCTGACAGAGGCACACAGATGTTGGTGGGAGCAGGGCACAGGGGGAGATCAGAAATGGCCAAGGTTCCGTGGACATGTGGACACAGGACAGACAGCACCTGCTACACATCACACCCCCAAGTAAACAAAGCAGAGGACTCAGAAATGTTCTTGTGTGTTCATAACTCAGTTACTTACTTAAGCAAACATTTGTCAAGTGCTTGCTATGTTCCAGTCACTGTGTTTTCCATGCTGGGAATTCTTTTTCTAAGAAGACAGTACTCACCTTACCCTTGAAAGGCCGGCGGTCAGCAGGGTAAGGTGGGGAACTGACACCCAGATATCCATCATGTCTGTACCCCAACATCCACCTGGTTGGGTGTAGATCCAACGATTCCTAATTTCTCTCCAGGTCTTTTCCGCAGTAGGTCAGGCTTCCTACCTCAAAAAAGTCTCTGTACAATTATATAATGCAGGGGTTATAAGGCTGTGCTGCTTCATGTTAATAAGTCCCTAGGGATGCCTGGATGAAAAGCACAACATGAGTGCGAGGTATTATTAGTAATAAAAGCGGTGTTTGGTAATGCCATAACAAATAAGCTGACACGGGAGTTCTGCCCTGCATTTAGAGAGTGTTCCAGGCCGCCTAGCCCTTTATCTAAGAATCAAATGCTCCCAGCAGCTATAAAACATTCCTGCCCCGGTTTGTCTCCCGACCTGAACATTTTTCTGGCAACACGCTTTGGTAAAGTGCCCCGTGGATTCCAAGGAGTATGACTGCACGGACAGCATTTTAGCGACAGCCTAGGCAGAAGGGTTACTTAAGGTCACATCCATCTGTGGCTGTGACCCACAGCCTGGGACGAGGAGGAAGGGGAAATGGCCTGCAGTCACTGGGGACAAGCAGTGGCCCAGTCCCATTTGTGGGGTGGAGCAGGCTGGGAGAAGAGAAGGATAAGCAGTCTCCTTGTCCCTCCCCTCTGGGACCAAAGACACACGGACCAGAATGAGCCAGGTAAAATGTAGGACACATAGTTAAATCTGACATTCAAATATGGGATATCGGTAAAGGGGCCCCTGGACTGGCTGGAGCTGGTCTCTGGCAGGATATACCCATACTGAAACGTGTGTGGCTTATCTGAAGTTCAGGTGGAACAGGGCATCCTATATTTTTATTGACTCACTCTGGCAACCTCACCTCCAGTTCTCTTCCAGTAAGAACTTTTTCCATCCATTGCCTGCCCAGAAATAGGAGGCCAGATGCCTGAGGAGGACTGCAGGCTACACGAGAGTGTCAGATCTCCCCAGTGTAGCCATTAATCTGAAATCAATGAAAAAGGCACTTTAAGATCATTCCCTAGTCATACCTAGGGTGAGCAACGTGCACCCCAAACTGTTTCCTTAATTCACAATTTCATTCTCTAATGCCAAGCACGAAGCTCAGCCCGCCTTGGCAGGAGAGCAGGCAAGTGTGTTCCTGGGTGGGAAGAAAGAGGCAGAGAAAGAACCAAGGTCAAGGTTCTCTAGCAGCGTCAAATTCCAGAATATTCCTTTTCAAATGTAGCTCCTTACATGTTTAGTCTGTCTGTGATGGGCTTGCCTTAAACTTGCAAAGAAGTTAAACAATGCTTGTTTTTTTTTTCAAATATTTATTTATTTGAAAGAGTTAAACAGAGAGAAGGAGAGGCAGAGAGAGAGAGGTCTTCTATCCGCTGGTTCACTCCCCAGATGGCTGCAACGGTCAGAGCTGTGCTAATCCGAAGCCAGGAGCCAGGAGCTTTTTCTGGGTCTCCCATGCAGGGCAAGGACACAAGGAGTTGGACCATCTTCTACTGCTTTCCAAGGCCATAGCAGAGAGCTGGATGGGAAGTGAAACAGCCAGGACTCGAAACGGCACCCATACGGGATGCAGGCGCTGGCTTTACTCACTGTGCCATAGCGCCAGCCCTCAGTGCTTGCTTTTAAAAACCAGAATGGGATGAAGGAGATCACCTAAAACTAAATGCCACGTGCAGATTTTAAAGCCAGAAGACACATCCTTTTCACCTGTTGCCTTGGCACAGCAGTTCCCCAGCAATTACTGCCTTTGAGCCCTGATGCTGTCCTTGGGGCAGGTAGCTCCTGTGTTCTTTGAGGGAGACAGGCAGGTTCACACGTGTGTATCTAGAGTGGCAGGGGAGGCACAGAACTCCCTTCCTGGCTCTTTGAACAGAGCTGTTTGGAAGCAAACCTTGGAGTCTGATTCTGGGTTTAAAGGCCAAGGGCTGGGATGTGTTGTGTAAAGGTTTCAGACTGCACCATCCACGGTGTCCCTGGAAGGGTCCACAAAAGCCATAAGCGTTTATGGAACGTGTGTGAGGTTCCAGGTGCCAGGCACAGCTGGTGAGGCAAACAGGTTGCTGCCTTCAGGGGACTTACGTTCTGGAAGGGGTGGGCAGGTGAGAAACACACAAGTGAACAAATTAGGAGGGACCAGCATTGTGGTGCACTGGGTTAAGCCACTGCTTGCAACAAGGTTATATATACCATGTCCGATTACTGGTTCAAGTCCCAGCTGCTATGTTTCTGACGCAGCTCCCTGATAATGTGCCTGGGAAGATGGCCTAGGGGCTGGCGTTGTGGTGCAGTGTGTTAAAACCCCGGCCTGCAGCACCGACATCCCATATGGGCGTCGGTTTAATACCCGGCTGTTCTACTTTTGATCCAGCTCCCTGCTAATACACCTGGGAAAACATCAGTGGATGGCCCAAATCCTTGAGCCCCTGCACCCACATGGGAGAGAGACCTAGAAGAAGCTCCTGGCTCCTGGCTTCAGATTGGCTCAGCTCTGGGCCATCTGAGGAGTGAACCAGCAGATGGAAGACCTCTCTCTCTCTCTGTCTCTATCTATCTTTGTAATTGTCTTTCAAATAAATAAGATAAATCTTAACAAAAAAACTATTTAAAGTGGGGGGCAGATACTTGGGCCCTTGCCACCCCAGTAGGAGACCAGGATGGATTTCTGGGCCCCTGACTTCAGGCTGGCCCAGCCTGGATTGTGGTGTTATTTGGGCAGTGAACCAGCAGATGAAAGATTCTGTTTCCTTCTCTCTCTCTCTCTCTCTCTCTCTCTCTCTCTCTCTCTCCCCCTCTCCCCCTCCCCCTCCTTCCATCCCTCCCTCCATCCCTCCCTACCCTTCCCTCCCTCTCTCTTCCTGCTTCTGCCTTTGTCACTCTGCCTTTTAAATAAATAAATCTTAAAAAAAAAAAAAAACACTACGCACATGTCAGTGGTGACAGGTCCTGGCTGTGCAGGTGGGAGGCAGGGCTGCTTTAGGGAAGCTGATGGGAAGCTCTTTTCAGAGGGAGGTCACCTGACCAGCCAGCCTTGCACACCATCTGGGGGTCCAGCTTTCTGGCAGAGCATCTGCAGGCTCCAAGATGGGCAAAAGCTTGGTGTTTGAGTGTCAGCAGAGGGGCCGGTGCATCTGGAGTGGAGTGGACAAGTTTGGAGAGCATCCTTAAGGTCTAAGAACCTGGCATCCTCAGGCCACAATGACGAGTCTGGGTTTTCTTTGTAGTGTGGTAGAAGGGAATGTGTGTCTACTGCCTGGGGCTTCCCAGGGTATAAAATTTTAGTTTCCCTGAGGCTGCTAGAAGTCTACCAGACATCCTGAGAAGGTATCAGACCCTGCAGGAGTGATTTTTAGGCCACCAACACCCAGTCTGCCTTCCTGCCATGAAAGAACTGTCCACATCTAACATGGAGTTGGACAGGGCAGGGCCTGGGCACAGCCTCCAGATGTTATATACACCAAGTTCCCTGGACTAGGGAGAAGGCCCATTTGGCACCCCGTGAGGCGCCTGATTAAAATATTCAAACCAGAATTCTCAAGCTGTGGCCCAGACCATCTGCATGGGCTCTGGGTGTGGTCTCAGATCCCTGCTCTTTGAGAAGTCCTCCATATGATTCTGATCTCAGCTAGGTTTGAGCACCTCTGCCTTAGAAGACAGCTGGGCCAGATGGTTGAATAAAAGAAAATCCAACCCAGCTTTTGCTGAGATTTGGTTCTCAGTGCGAAGTCAGACCAGAGCACAGAGACCTTCAGGGCATTAGGGCGTGTGATGTAACCTCTGCCAGAAACCCAGCCAACCCCAGACTCTCCTATCTGCACTGGGACTCCCCCATGCAATCAATCAGATGGATAAAGAATACATTTTGCCTTCTTTGCCTAGTTAGGTTCGGAAGCAGTTGCAGGTGCTTGGTGTATTCTCGATGCTCCTGAAACTTCCATGTATTCGTTCTCATGCTCTTGGCTGCTGAACACACGAAGATAATACGACTCTGTCTCCACCCTCAAGTAGCTTCTATCAAGGAGACCACTGTGGCTTGTGAGAGGAACCTGACAATGCACGGTCCTCAGTACTCAGGGGAGCTTGGGTTGAGGTGGAGGAGGCACGGGGACAGAGGGAGGAGGTCCCACCTTGCCTGGAGGAACAGAAACACAGGAGGGAGCGGGGCAGGGCTTGATCCAGTCCAACCAGTCTTGTGGCTGAGCCACATCTGGCAAGGTCAAATGAGAAGTCTTGAGCTTGCCTCCCCACCCTCCTCCCTGAGAACAGAATTTTCTGCAGAGCTCAAATATGCTCATTGCCTCCGTGGGCCGCTGTGCGAATTCCAGGTGCTGAGAGCAGACCAGGGACTGCCTCCCAGCTCTTTTCCCTGCACAGGGTTCTCAGGCACTGAGTGATTGGCAGCTTCCAAGCCCAGCACTCTCACCCCATAGACACTCTTACCCCAGAATTCTGTGCGTCGGAAAGTACTTGAAAGTGAGAAAGATGGGACTGGGAACATATTCCTGCCCACAGTGTCAAGACCTCAGCCACTCCAGGACCTAGCGACACCACGCATACCCACAACATGGCCGTCTTGAGAAACTCACTCATGCAAAGCCACTGATTAAGCCAGGTCCTGACCCACGTGCCCTCTGAGCCATCCTGTGATGGATGGTTACTAATTATGTAGGAGTTTTTAGCCTCGCTAGTAATCAAGCAAGGAACAATGAGCTCCTAGTTTCCACCTGTAAGGTCAGCAACACTTTGTTTTAAAGAGGTGCCCAGTGCCAGTGAGGAGGCTCTGAGGTTGGCACCTTGACATCCTTTCCAGAAAGCAATTCAACAACATGTCTCTCAAACTGTTTAAATGTTAAAATTTATTAATCCAGCAAATTCACCTGGAAGTAAGAACACTGTTGGGGATTTAGGCAAGGATTCTCACTAGTTATCATTTATTATGTGTATACCATGTACTATGGACTAAATGTATGTAAATGATTCCCTGTGTTACAAAAATGTTCACCGAAAAAGTGTTTTATTAGTAAAAATATGTAAAATATGCTCTATATATACAACAATAGAGAATGCTTAACTTAGTGCATAGAATATAATGGTATACGTTAAAGCCTTTAAATAATTTTAAGTCTTTAAATAATTGTAAGTGCCACAGGAAAAGCTCTTATGTACAAAGGTACTTCAAAAAGTTGGCAGAAAGGTGAAATTGAAAAAGTAAAAGTAAGTTTACATTGAAAAAAATCGCAAAAACAATTATGGAAGAATATGCTCCCCCCAAATTTGAAATCCATGAAGAGTTTTTTTTTTAAGTAATGGGCATTTTCTGTGGACATTTTGAAGGCCCCTCATATAGAGCACGAGTACAACTTATAACAGATATGCATGCTTGAAAATAAGAAAGCAGAATACATAGAACACTACTAGATAGTGTGGCCATGTTTTAAATGATGTCTACATCTGCTGCTTTTTTTTTTTAAGTGATTGATTTGAAAGGCTGAGTGACAGAAAGAGAGAGAGAGACGAGAGCAAGAGATCTTTCACTGGTTCACTCCCCAAGTATTTGGGTCATCCTCTGCTTCATTGCCAAGCATTTTAGCCCAGAGTTGGATCAAAAGTGGAGGAGCTGGGAGTTGAACCAGCGCTCTATTATGGGATGCTGGTGTGGCTAGTGATGGTTTAACCCACAATACCATCACCTAATTCCTATTTTCCTACAATTGGCAGGTATCCCTTTTATAATGAAAAAGTAAAAAAAAAAAATTAAAGCACATACACACACTGGATGAAAGCAACTCCTTATCTTCATTCTTCCTTCAGACAGCTGCCTCCTGGTGCAGTCCTTGTGATTCATTCATCTCGTCTGGGCTTTTTATTTTCTCTTTGCAAAATGGGTATAATAATCCTGCCCTCTCTACCTCATATGATAGTTGTATGCCGCCAGCCACCTTCTGCTCGTAAAACCCTAGGTGAAGGCTAATTACTGTTATTACCGATACACTGATGCTCTCTGGGAGAAGTGAGTCACAGTGGCTGTGACATCACTAGTGAGTCTCACTTAAGGGAAGAATGCTCTCCCGAGACAGGATGTGACATGAAGAGAACGGAAGGTGGAGAGGAATATCAGCTATTGCTGGGGAGCAAACAGCTCAGAGCCTCAGCAGCCCACCGCTAGCATTAGAGTCCCACTCACACATTGCACATCAGCTGGGGTTTGGCTGATCTTGGCTGGGACCAGTAGGGTTGAGCCCAAGCTGCTGTTTGGGTACAGGCCTGTTCCATGTGTTTCTCATCCTCTCAGCACTGGCAAGCTAGCTGGGGCATGTTCTCCTTAGGGGAATGGCAGAGGCGGAGGTTCAACACACCCAGTTGGACAAGTGCGTTGTAAGCCCCTCTGTGTTTCATATCTGCTAATATCCCATGAGCAAGCCCAGAGTCAAGGGTCAAAGCAAAATCAGTATCCTCTTTCCAAGATCGTGGGAGGATCTACAAAGTCCCACGGCAAGGGGTGTAGAGAGTGCATAAGGAGCAGAAGGAGAAGGATTGAGGCCAGAAATTTAGTCAAGCGCACAGAGAGCTGGGAAGGTAATGTAAGTCATGGAGCTGTCATCTGACTCTCCCGCCCACGGGAAAAGAGGGGGAAGGGAGGGACAGAAGTGTGGGCTCTGGCCTATTGGAGGCAACTGGGAAATGCTTTCTTACATTCCTTCAATCATGCAGACAACAAACATGAGGGTTGGCCTGGAGCTTGGTGGGGCCCTGAGCTGGAACACAGTATAGGTGAGTTTGGAGCCAGGCCCTTATTCCCTTTAGCTATTTCCCTTAAAAATTTTATTTCCAAAACTGCCACCCATAGCCATATTTTAAATGCACTTTAATTTGCTGTTTTCTTGCCTCTTGTGTTGCTATGGTTTTAAAAGGTTGTGCATATTTTTATACAGTATCTCAAGCATTTTGCCTGTGTGTAAACATCTTTGTGATCTGAGTTCTCCCTGGCAGGAGGACATGGAGATGTTCTTAGGACAACAAGGATACACCCGACAGTGTCGACCTACAGCCTGGGAGGGTGGGTTTGGTGGGTGCCTGGGCCCGCCTGGCCCAGGAGCACCTGAGGAAGATGGGGTTGGGGTCCTACAAACATGTACATGCAGGGCCCACTGAGGAGGTCTCTGCAGAGGCAGCACGCAGGGAAGTTTGCAGAGATAGAGGCACGGGTCAGGGGCTGGGAGGCAGCTGGCCGTGCACGTGACCTGGGCTGTGGCTCTGGTTCAGCAGGGCGAGACAAAGGCATGAGGAAGAGAGGACTGCACAGCAGCAAGCAGAACCGGATGAGAGATGAGTGGGCAGGGCAGTGCCTTCCAGGGCCAAGCCCCCGCCAGTGCTGCTTTTATGATTCCTTTCTGTGTTGGAGTTCCGGTCTGAACAAGGATGAGCAAGGCTAGGCTGGAGGGCTCAGGGAGCAGACTGCAGGTCAGCTGGGGTATTTTGAAGACTGGCACAGCTCAAGGGCCCTTCCCCCATACCAGCTGGAGTCTATGTCAAGATTATTCCTCTTAATTGGGACCAGATGACCTGGACCAACTACCAAACAGGAGTCTGGTTTTCTTTCAAAAAAGAAACAAATATGTACTGTGTGTGTGTGTGTGTGTGTGTGTGTGTAGTGTGAATTCCGCCAACTCTTGGTAGCATCAATACAGATGTCTCTCTTAGCAAGAGCTCATTGTACCCATCAAAATCAATGATTGAACTTCAATCTAATCACGAGAGAAAAAAAAAATCAGACACATCCCCAAATAGCTGACTAGCTCCCAAAGCCATCAGGGTCATCTTGGTCATCTTGGTCACAGCCAAGAGGAACCTCAGTGTAGTGTGGTGTCCTGCATGGGATCCTGGAACAGGGGACAAAATGAGTAACAGCTAAGGAAATCCACATGAACTGTGGGCTTCGGTTAGACATCCCACAGGAACACTGCTTCACAAACTGTAGCTAATGAACGATGCTAAAGGCAGATGTTTATAGAAGAATTGGGTATGGCATTTGCTGGAACCTTCAGTACTGTCTTAATTTTCTGTAAATCTTTTCTTAAAAAAGACAAATCTGTTCTTCAAATCGATGTCACGGGGGGACAGCACACGGTTGGAAGCCAGGCTGCTGGAATCCAATCCCAGCTCCTCACAGGTTGCACAGCTTGGAAGGACAGACGTGTAGCCTCCTGTGCCTCAGTTTCCTCCCAGTGCACCCAGAAGAACCACACACGCTCCCTTCAGTTGTCCTGGGGACTAAAATGCATCAAAACTCAAGCTCTGGTACAGTGCGCGTGTAGCTTATTTCATCCATCAATAAAAATAAAGGTGTGAGTTTACCTGGAATATCCTCTAAGACAGGACAATGCAAACATCAGCTGAGTTTTTTTTTTTCTCTCTCTGTAAACAAACAAATAAGCAAACAAACAGGAGCAAGCTCAGGACTTGATTTGGTCTGCACTGTCCTATAACTCCCCTGACTCCGCCCCCTGCCTCCAGCTCCGCCTCAGTTTATCTCTTCGTGCACTTCCTGCAGTTCCTCCTTGAGTTTTCCTATTCATCTCCAGAATCAGAGGGGATGACCCCGGCAGGAAACTCCTCCCCGGAAGCCATACTGGCTCAAGTAGATCCATCCCCTCTGCAGTGTCTTACCTCCTCCTCCTTCCCTGGACTGGCCCACCAAATCTAGGGTTCAGTAATAACTCCCCCTGCCCCCGGACACCTCCAACCCCACCTTCCACCTCCAGACCCATGGCCCCAGATTTCACACGGTCCAGCTGCCTCTCCTGCATGTACCAATTCCTTTGCAACTTTGAGCACCCTGGTAAGGAAAGGGATGTCACCACCCAACAGGATGCTGGGGAAATGCGTGTGTCCCTTCGTGCTCAGGAAGTGGTCTCCCTAATGAATTGTCCTGGGCCTTGTCCAAGGGGGCTGAAAGCTTGACCCAGGCCAATTTCCTGTTAGTGTAGCCTCCACTGCAGCATCAGAGTCACACACCCGCTGTTGGCTTCCAACAATGTTTTGCCTTCCTGGAGCACGTATTGTCCCCATTAATGACACACTCCCCCATGGAGGACTGCCCAAACAAAGCAAAAGCCAAATGCCATGACGATGCGGCAGTGACTGAGAACCCTAAGCTATAGGGTGAGGCTGAGTCTCCCAATTCGTTCTTTAGTAGCACCCCCCCCCCCCAGTCCTTTCTTCTGGAAAAGCCTCCTGTTTGTTTTCCAAAATGCTGAATGACGAATGAAGGTCATTTTGGGGGTCCTCATTTTGCAAGTGGGAAAACCATGTCCCTCTGGGAGACTAAGAACAGAGATCTCAGGCAGGCTTCTCGTTTGTAGAAGGAGCTTCCAGTCCTCCTCCATGCTCTCTCCGGGGTGAGCACATTTGCTTTTCTTTCCTTTCCTTTTCTTCACGCCAGTATTTGGCAATGACCTACATAGACCACATGCCTAATAATAATTTGCACTTTATTAGCACCCAACATGCAAGGCCTCAGGGGATTTGGCAAAGAGCAACATTTATGAAATCATTGTCTTGTTGCAAAGAAACCTTCACACCTCTGGGTGGCCTTTGGAGAGAAGAGAACGCAGGCAAGGACTCGAGGCACAGCTGTCACTTGTGACACTCCTCTCCTTTTTCATTGTTTTTATATGGAAGTCTCGAAGACCAGGGCTGACTTGCTCAGGGTTGATGTTTAAGATTTACGACGACTAGCCCTGCTCAGGTGTTGACGAATCAGAAGGGAGTTGGCCGGAGCAAGCAATCAGAACTCGATTCCCACTGCCACTGCAGTTGGTCTGGCATTGCCCCTTTTAATTGCAGGATTACAAGGTCCAGAGAGTTCCCAGTGATCAGGGTGGTGTGACAATAGCTACACTAAGCAGTATGGAAGTAATTCAGTACTTATCTGGCTGACTGTGAACTCACATGTCATATACCATCTCAGTTTCTAGAAAGTGCTGATCCACAGTAGATGATTGGCTTTTTCCTAGTATTCACGGTGAGTAATTACAGCAGGCCACAGAGCAGGCACATTTGGATTCAGTTGATTGAAAGACTTAATTTTACTATGTTGCTCTTGTGCTCTGATTCACTGGGGCTGGAGATGGAACTGGAGGTGGGTCAGGTGCGTGGTTACCTGAAATAGACTAATGTAGGTAAAATGAGAGTAGGTACGTCTCAAATGACAGCCTGAAATGGACCAAGCTGGGGAAGCCCAAGAGGGTCCCCAAGTTCAAAGGACGAGTGTGGAGTCAGACCTAAGAGACAACAAAAACAAGGAAGCTGCTGGTGAGACCCTAAGGTGAGAAGGTTGAGAAGATCATAGTACAGTGGAACGAGTGGGTCTAAAACTCTTGCATCGAGATCTCTACCATGGCTTTGCTGTGGGAAGCTTGGCTTTGAGCCAGTGTAGGGTAAGGGATAGAGCTGCTCTATCCATGCCAGCTCTTGCAGCCTCCTTGTGAAAAGATTTCTCCATGTGTTTGCAGTGCACATGGCAAATTCTTTCCAGAAACGACCTGCTGGATGCCAAAGCTAATGCGTCAGAAGGACCTTCATCGTCGGAGGGCTGCTGCTGGCTGTGAAAATGCCTGAGGTGACTGAGTGATGTTTTCCAGCACAAGGTCCCAATTCTGTAGGACTTTGGCTGTGCTAGGTGGCTTATAAAAGTTTGCCAATGCAGTGATTCTGAGCAGACCACTGATGGTATGGAAGAATTCTCCCGATGAACAGAACTGTTCTCCAAACATACAAATCTTTTCTCCTGCTCTGCTGGATGCCCTAGGTCCTCCCACTGACATTTGTGGGAGAACTCATTGCCCCTTGCTGGTAACCTATTAAGAGAGTCATGAAGGATGACTGAATTTGGAATTTGTGAACCAAAATTTATGCGTGACCTGAATAATTTAATGCCATGTGCCACACCCTCTTCCCCCAAATTCTGTCATCCATGCCACACATAACTACCAAACTTCCTGCTTGGCTGCCACACCTGGGGTGGCTGGAATGCCCACACCTAGAAGGAAGCAAGCTTTGCTGTCACTTCCATCAGTTGCCACTGCTGTATTATCCACGGAGTTCATGGCCTATGATCTGATCACCCTACAACGTTCAGGATTCTATCTGCAGCACATCGGTATTCAGATCCTGTGATTTTTCTAATAACTAGATGGAAAGATTGACATACATTGAGAGTCAAATAGGAGTCAATACCCCTAGTGTGAGAGCAAATGTCTTCATAACACCCCCTCCTAAAAGTCCTTCTTGTACCGTGACAGTTCTTACAAAGGAGACTCACCTTTTTTAACCTTCAAAAGTGAGAAAGGGTAAACTAGATGGGGAACGAGGGCTTTTTCTCCATATCAGTAGGTTGACTGTAAAGCAAAACGACAACGGTGGAAGGTTATTGCTCTCCGTAGGCAAAGTTTTTCAAATGCCATTTTCTTTTATTTGTGTGCATGGTTACTAATACCTATGATTCAAAAGTCAAAATGAGATCAAAAGAAATGAGTGAGACATTGCATTCTCATGGCTGCTGCAGTCTATTTGTGTCCTCCATGCCATTCCCTGGAGGTCACAGCATCATACTTCAACATTGCTGTACGTCCTCTAAAATTCCTTCATGCAAATTCTTCTGTTTTCCCTAAAATGGGAGCTTTAAACAGTGTACCAATGCGAAAAGCTCCTCTGTGCCCACACTAGAAGATAAAGTCAAACAAGGCAGACAAAACGAGAAGTGACCCCAGAAGACTGAAATTTCATCCAGAGTCTGTGTTCCTGTGATTAGCAGCAGCACCAGAAGTTTCTCCTGCACCTGGCTCTTAGGAGAATGGTGAATTAGAGCGTTTGCTTCCTTTTCCCTGGCCCTGCTTATCTGCCTCTTCACACTCACAGGGATCAAGTCCACAAACTTCTCTGACAAAGGTCCGCTTTTTGTTCTATACCTCATCCCCACATCCAGGAAGCACACCTGTCCAAGGTCTCATCACATTAGGGCCCATGGGTTGGAGAAAGGTATTCTAATGGACATACATTCAAGTAAGAGGTGGCTGACTTATTTTAGACAAGGTTCCTTCCAATGAGATATAGCCCTCAAAATGGGTCTCATGGGGAAATGATATTGGAAGACATCTCCAAATGTGCAGTGTTCAACATATTTATGGAAGAGGTTAAACCAGGGGATGTGGCAGGTGCCAAGCAGAAGTTCTGCCCTCTTGGACGACCTCATAGCCTCATGAGGCAGATTACAACACAGTAATAAGAGCTATGGGGAAACACAGAAGAAGGACCCATTGCCAGAAGGCTGCACAGCAGAGACCTCATCACAGCTGAGGCCAGTGAGGTACACAGGACTCAGCCAGACAGTAAGATGGGGTCTGCAAAGACACTAGGTTGAGCGAGCCCTAGCTCGTTCCTTCTCTCCTACAACTTCCTTTCCAGTCAAGACCTTTAGGAGATAATTCTGGTAACTAAAGGAGGGACTTTCATGCAGTGCCAGTAGCAGTAGGAGTTGGAGCTTCTTGGAAGTGGGTGGAGATGTGGAATCCTTCACGTCACAATACATGGATAGGGCCAACTCTGTGCAAGGCCAGGTCGGGCGTGGCATCATGGAAGAATCAGGAAATCAAAAGACTTCTCTTCCCATAACCTGTAAGTTGATAGTAGATACCACTCCATGCAATAGCTTTGGAAACCTCAGAAAACCCAGGAGCTACGGGAGCTTCCAGGGAAAAGGCTTGAAATGTGAATGAGTCAGAGGTGAACCCAATTCCCAACAGAAAACAGATGGCACACTCAAAACAGTGGGTGGAGGCACAACCAATAGTGCAAGAGTTGGTGTCTCACCGCCCTGAGGCCCACAGGAAGGGGATTAGTGGCAGTAACCAGAGCCTGGCAGGAGGAAGTTACTTGTTAGACCCCCAGGTCTTGAGAGGAACAATGATCTTCAGCAAGATTACCCGGCCCCCCTCCTTCCAGTCCTGCCAGGCCCCCAAAGCAACCGAACCCAGATATTCAAGAGGGCGGCCTGTGTTGAGGAGGCTCCAGGCACAGAGAAGCTTAAGGCATGGGCCTGGAGGGGCTCAGGAAGCCAGATGGCAGAAGGAAACACGTGTCTCCACTGGGGCTTGTGGTGGCCCAAGATCAAACAAGCGTTCTTTTCTTCATTATGCTTTTCTGTTTTTCTGATATCCCCAGAATGAGTGCATGTGACTCCTGGGGTTAAGAAAATGATATTTTTAAATATAAAAAAGGTGGGGGGGAGCAACAACAATTAAAACAGGAATGTGGCACAAGGAGGCACCCTGGGGAACTACAAAAGCCTTCATTAACTAGTGTGGGAAAAGGAGGCCCCCCAGAATTCCTCTTCCAGTCTGAGTAACCAGCCAATGTTTTCCCCTAGGATGCAGACCACGAAGAAGGCAAATGCAACGGGCACTGTCAACCCAGTTGAGAAGAGTCCCTGGACCCTGAAGCAAGTGGTGGCCCGGCCCCTCTTGGCTCTCTGAAGTGAGTCTCCTAGGGAAGGAGGAGTCAGAGGGCCAGATGCTCAGCACTCCAGGGCCATGGGCTCTAGGCTCAGGTTAGCCACTTCATCCTGGATCTCCAGCAGGTCACTCAGACTCATGCACCTGCGAGTGTCAATGGGAGTTCATGGCCTTGTAAACTGTTAGCCACTCTACAGATATTCCTTGCAAGTGTCAGAGAGGAAGGCTCAGAGAGTCACAGAGTCTACAGAGGCAAGGAAAAACTCCAAAGATCTCCTGGGCCTGCAACACAGCTAAGCACTGAGTGGAAAGTGCCTAAGTTAATTTAGCAAAACACACGTGGAGGGCCAGAGGCTGGTGTCATGAATTTGTCTAATTTCTAGTCACATGACCTCTCTTCTGTTTCTCTGCCTTTTCCATGCTGCTGTGGTGCTTTGAGTTCCCTGTGTCTAGGACCTGGCCAGGAGTCTCCCTCCTTTCTTAGAAGTGGAGGCAAACCCCCCGGTTGAGAATGTAAGCCCCTGGTGGAGACATAAACGGAGAACAGCATCTCTAACACCAATTTCTCCTGCTCCTACACTGCTTTTGGCAGTGTGATTTTACCGAGTACTTGTGCTGAGAGACTCCTGTCCCACGAAGAAGGAGCAAGATAGAGGAAAGCCCCTGAGAAAAGTCTCAACAGAAGAGGGTGTGAGAAGAAGGCAGAGTGAGGACACAGGTCAGTCAGTATAAAGGCTGCACAAATCGGGTAATTTAGTATAAAGCCTGCCTGCAAATGCGGCCGCATTCTTTCAGAGTCATTCTCAATCCTTTTGACATTTGGCACTGTGGGGTCTGAAGTACTTGCAGCAGAGCATGGTGGTTTTCGGGCCAAAGGGAAACACAGTTGCCAAGGAAGACTCATCAGATTCTGCGCCCTCACCACCGCTTACACCTCTTGCCACCACCTGCAGGAGAGAAGGAGCACCTGAGACAGAGACACCTGGCCCTTCCGTTGGCTTAGCGTGTTGAACCAGTCTTCTTGCCTAGTTTAAAACACCTAGGCTGGCTTGCACCTAGTGGTATTGGCACTCCACAAAGGCTAAGTGGGGTAGCGTGAGTGATTGGGGTAGGGACCTAGAAATAGAGAAAGGGTATAAAAGTAGAGCATCTGCCCTTCCCATTGAATAGGGTAATGTCTAAGAGTATGGATTCTGGAGTCTGACTGAGAAAGTTCAAACCACAAATCTCCTTCTTGTGTGGAGAGCCCAGTTAACTTACAACTGCTGTTCCCTCCAACCCTCTAGACCCTTGGCTTCTCCAGGAGTAAAAGAGTTCACTGGCAGAACTATCACATTTATTTTAGCATGGTGCCTGGCCAGAAAGCAGGGCTCAATCATTGCTAGCTACTGTTTTCATTATTATTCCTCTACTTGTTGAGCAACCTCAGATGAAAAGGAGACAAAACTATTTCTAAGTACCTAGGCATGGACTAGAGAAACTTGGCATATAAACATTGGCCTCTGGGCCTTAGAGAGGCAGAGAGCCCAGGACTGGGCAGAGAGCAGGCAAGGAAAAGATGGAATTTCTCTAATGCTGATTAGGTGAGTATGTACTAGGAGCAAAACTTTGTAGATGGTCAAATGTCACAGGCTCTATGAATCTTCATTCATCTGTATCAGTCAGCTCCTGCCTTATTAATTCTACTTAATGAAGTATCCAAAAGTCAATGGCTTTATCAACTATGAGCATGTATTCCTGTGCTCATGAGCCAGTAAGTTGACTACAGCTTGGCTGATCTAGGCTGGGCTCAAGTAGTGGCTCTGTTTTGTACTGTGGATTGGCTGGAGTTAACTCAACCCTTCACGATGGGTTCAAATACAGTGCATTTGTGTTTGTTCTGGGACTCGGGAAGAAAGGACAATGGTTATTCAGGCCATGTTTTTCTCATGCTTCATGCAAAAGACACAAAAGTCCAGGCCAAACCACACAGGAACGTGAAAGTCCTCTGCTCACCCCTGCAGCCACACACGTTCAATGTCCAAAATAGGTCATATGTTCAAGTTCTACACTGGTGGATGGAGCAATGTACTCTGCCCACAGTGGGAGGATAGGCACAGCTACTTGGCAAAGGCATGTAACCCTATTATTCATGGGGAGTAGAGAATTGAAGCTGATAATCCAATTTACCACAACCCTCCTCTTCTCAGAGGGTAGCCAAGCGTGTGGATCATTGGCTTGCAATGCAAATAAGGAGAGTGTGCTGGATTGTTACCTGGTGAGTTGTAGCTGGGTCAGAGGAGACCAGAAGTTCATGGCTGGAGGGTACCTGCAAAGGGTCAGGCATCCAATCATCCCACACACATTGCTGGGCCATGTACTATGTCTAAAGTACTGTGCTAAGAAGAAGGAATACAGAAGGAACTGAAAGCGGACATCAGACAAGGCTTAGAGTCTGGGAGGACACATGAGTTAACCAAGTAACCACACAACAAGGGCACCCAAATCAGTTATAGTAGATCCATATACTGAGGTAAAGCCAAAACTCTGTAATCTGAAATTTGAATTAGAAATGGGATGTGAAATTATAGTTTTCCCCTTTAAAAGATACTTATTTGTAGTGCTAGCCACTGAAAAGCCTTGGCGGGGCTAAGCTCCTTAGTGCCCAGCTTGTGGTCTCTACATACCATTTCCCAGTATCAGAGACAGAGCACCTTGAGGGAAAGGACTGATTCCAAGAGTGAGGAGCAAATGTGCAAGGTGATGCTGGGACATCTTGTTCCAGAAGGGGATATGTGGTCCATCTCAAAGGGACCCAGAAGTCAGCTGGAAGTTTCTACTCAGAAGGTAGAAAGTTTTTAGCAACAACAAAAATAGAACAATGGAGTAAACTGTATAAACATGAGTTCAGAATAATACTTCAAAAAAGAGAAGAAAAGATAGCAGTTCTTCAAGAGATTGCTGGGATTTCAACTCATTTCTTAAAAAATTAGTAAAGAGAGAAACTTTATTCTACCTTTCCTGTCTTTATGTGTGGGTAACCAAACTATTGGTGGGGAAATCGCTTTATAGAAAATTAATTGCAGAAAGAATGATAATAGCCCTTAATGAAATAATGAATTTAGGTTACAATCATTGTTGGATGCTGTCAGCCTTAAAGGAAAAGATGATGGGGAACCTATGGCAGATCAGTGAGGCTGACCCCCCTAAACTCAGGAATCAATCACTGTAGGTGAGATAAACAGACATACGCTTCCTGCGGTGGCTTCATGCAAAATGCACAGTCACCAACTATGAGACACTCTTGCTTCAGCTAAATTGATCTTGGCTCTAATCAAGCCTCTAGATCTCCTACCAGTTTACAGAAAAGGGACCAAAGGACAATTTAAGCAATGTTATAAACAAGCAATCAGCTCAATCTAGAACGGAGAACATTCTACAAGATAAATGATCTACTTTCTTCAACAAATTAATGGCATGGAAAAGAAGACAAAAGGAAATGAGAACTTCTTTGTTTTTAAAATAAAATTATATATACAAAGGTACTTCAAAGAGTTCATTGAAAATGGAATTAATAGATAAGTTTATTTTGGTGCAAAAACTTTTGAAATCCATGCATAGTTTTTTCACATTGCAGATTTATGATGAATTTTTTTAAAAAAGTCATGTCGACAAGGATTTAACAAAAAATGAAATCCCATAATTTGCAAGAAAATGGGTGGAACTAGAGAATATTATGATAAGAGAAATAAGTCAGTCTCGGAAAGACAAAGATCCCATGTTTTCTGCTATTTGTGGAAGTTTGTAGAGTATAAAAATTTTGTGGATGTCATATCATTTGGTATATAGTTATGATTATTGCTTCATTAAATCATACCATGTAAAAGACAGTATACTCTATTTCCCCATGAATTTCTCACTTTGTGATATTAATATTTGTTTTCAAGAAAAACAAAAAATAAATGAAAAAACATTTTTGCACCAAAAGAAACTTATCTTTTGAGTGTAATGATGTTTTGTTTTAAGTATTTATTTATTTAAAAGCTGGAGTTACAGAGATGGGGAGAGATTGAGAGAGATCTTGGATCTGCTGGTTCACTCCCCAAATGGCTGCAATGGCCAGGGCTGGGTCAGGCTGAAACTAGGATCCAGGAGCTTCATCTGGGTCTCCCACAGCTTGGGCTGTGGGGGCCCAAGCACCTGAGCCATCTTCCACTGCTTTCCCAGGCACATTAGCAGAGAGCTGGATCAGAAGTGGAGCTGTTGGGTCTTGAACCGACATCCATATGGGATGCCTGCACTGCAGACAGCAGCTTAATCCATTATGCCAAGTGCCTGCCTCTGAAATGATGTTTTAATAGACATATACATTGTAAAGTGTGGCACATAGTCAAGCTAATTAACATGTCCATCAGCCCCCATGGTTACCAATGTGTGTGTGGTTAAAACACTGAAGACCTACTCTGGAGCAGATTTTAAGCAGAGAGTAATGTGACACTGTTATTGGCTATAGTCACTATGCTGGGCAATAGATTCTAGAACTTCTCCATCCTTCTTATAAGACCATCACCTCCTTGTATCATTCCCCCACTCCTCTTCCCTGGTGTTGAAAGATAAACGTAGGCACCTTCAATTTTGAAGAGTTTATCTGAGCTGATTCATGAATCCGGCAGCCCCCAAAATATTTGTTTTGTGCCCTGAAGGGGCACAAAGGGAAGACTTCTATATTGTGATAGCAGAAGTAAGACGAAGAAAATACTCATTGATTAAAGGGGGGCACTAAACTTATTTCGATCATTCAAATAGAAAGCCCCTAATTAGAAGTTAGCTGGCAGGGGCCAGCACTGTGGCGCAGCAGGTTAAAGCACTGGCCTGAAGCACCGGCATCCCATATGGCGCCCTTTCTAGTCCCAGCTGCTCCTCTTCGGATCCAGCTCTCTCCTATGGCCTGGGAAAGCAGTAGAAGATGGCCCAAGTCCTTGGGCCCCTACACCCACGTGGGAGACCTGGAAGAGGCTCCTGGCTTCAGATCAGCGCAGTTCTGGCCATTGTGGCCATCTGGGGAATGAACCAGTGGATGGAAGACCTCTCTCTGTCTCTACTTCTCTCTGTAACTCTGTCTTTCAGATAAATAAATCTTAAAAAAAAAAAAAAAGGAAGTAAGTTGGCAGTTTCTGATTGATTAAGCTCAGATTTCCTCCTACCCTTTATGCTGAATTGAGTTAGGTAAGAACCCAAGACACTGGAGCTGTCTCATCTTAATGGCTCCCAGTGATAACCACCATTCTACCCTGGTTTTATGAACTCAGAATCTTAAGATTCTTTGTCATATGAGTGAGGTCATGCAATGTTTTTGCATGCATCTGCCCTATTTTACTTAGGATAATGTTTTGCAGGTGCATCCACGTTGTCATAATTGACACAATCTCCTTCTTTTGAAAGGCTCAATAGTACTCTATTGTGTATGTATTCTTTGCATATCCATATTCCTTTTCCATTCATCTGTTCATAGACACTTAAATCAATTCTATATCTTGTCTATTGTAGGTAATCCTTTAGTGAACACAAGTGTTTAGCCATATTTTTGTCATACTGCTTTCACTTTCCTCGGATATGTACTCACAGAGTGGCACTGTGGGATTTGTATAATAGTTTTTTTTTTTTTTTTGTGAGAAGCTTCCTCACTGTTTTCTGTATTTGCTTTACCAATTTGTATTCCCACCATCAATGTACTGGAGTTCTATTTTGGGGGCTGGCAGTGTGGTATAGTGGGTTAAGCTGCTTCTGTAACTCTAGCATCCTACATGGGTGCTAGTTCATGTCCTGGATGCACCACTTCTGATCCAGATCCCTGCTAATGGCTTAGGAAAGCAGAGGAGGATGCCCTGAGTGCTGGGGCCCCTGCCACATAGGAAACTCAGATTAAACACAGAACTTTTTGGCTTGGCCCAGCTCTGGACATTGCAGCCATCTCAGGAGTGAACCAGTGGATGGAAGATACTTCTCCGTCTGTTTTATTTTTATAGTATTTTATTTATTTATTTAAGAGACATAGTTACAGACAGTGAGAGGAAGAGACAGAGAGAAAGGTCTTCTATCCACTGGTTCACTCCCCAAATGGCTGCAACAGCCAGAGCTGTGCTGACCTGGAGTCAGGAGCCAAGAGCTTCTTCCTGGTTTCCTACATGGATGCAGTGGCCCAACAATTTGGGCCATCTTCTACTGCTTTCCCAGGCCATAGCAGAGAGCTGGATCAGAAGTAGAGCAGCCAGGACTAGAACCAGTGCCCATATGGGATGCTGGTGCCATAGGTGGAAGATTAACCTACTGTGCCATGGGGCCAGCCCCCTCCCTCTTTCTCTCTCTGTGTGTTTGTCCTTCTCTGTCTGTAGCTCTGACTTTCAAATAAATAATTTTTAAAACATTCAAATACATACATTTTTTTTAAAAGAGTATTGATTTATTTATTTGAAAGTCAGAGTTACAAAGAGAGAGGAGAGACAGCACAGAGACAGAGAGAGAGAGAGAGAGAGAGAGAGAGAGAGAGATCTTCCAGCCACTGGTTTACTGCCCAAATGGCTACAATGGCCAGAGCTGGGCCGATCTGAAGCCAGGAGCCAGGAGCTTCTTCTGGATCTTCCATGTGTGTGCAGGAGCCCAAGCACTTGGGCCATCCGCTGCTGCTTTCCCAGGTATATTAGCAGAAAGCTGGATTGAAAGTGGAGCAGCTGGGTCCCTAACTGGCACCCATATGGGATGCTGGCACTGCAGGCAGCGAGCGGGGCAGCAGCTTTACCTGCTAGGCCACAGTGCCAATCTCCTTCTTTAGATTCTAACTTTGGCAAAAATATCACCCTGAAAGAGATATGTTTAAGAGAACTAATCCAATGTTAGGGAATAATTGTTCATTTTGTTAAGATGGATAATGGTGTGAAGGTTATATTTCTCAGAAGTCATTATCAATTACAGATGCACACGTGGGTGAAATGAGAGGCTGTCTGGAATTCACAAGAACAGGGAGTAATATGGACGGAGCTGTTGCTGGAGGTGAGTGATGAATATCTAACTTCAGTTACTCTTCAGTCTGCATTATGTTCTTTTGAAAGTTTTCGTATTGAAATATGTAAAAATAGCACACAAATATGTGACGACAAATGGTGTGAGGTTCTGAACCAGCCAGCTTTGATGTGACATCAGTTTCCATGTGGCTTACCTGTGCTTGTATCCATGGCTGGGATGGACAGCTCCATGCGGGCTCTAGCCCCAATCCAAGAGTGAGCCACCTGTCTCTCGGACTTGTGGTGTGCGATGCCAACTGCAGACTGCCACCAACACACGTGCTTCTGCACAGCAAAGGAAGCAATCAGCAAAATAGAATTTTTCAAACCAGGTATTTGATAAGGGGTTAACATAAAAATATGTAAGGAACTCAGATGACTCAAGAGCAAAAAAAAAAAAATCTGATTTAAAATGGGCAAAGGACCTGAATAGACATTTTCCCAAAAGAGGACACACAAATGGTCAGCAGGTATTTGAAAAGACATGCTGCCAAGAGAAGCTCACAAGTGTAGCAAAGGTAATGTCCTATGGACGATAGCACAGGTGCCTTATCTTAAAGGGACAGAGACTGAGGCTGTGTCAACTACTTGTTGACAGCTTGCAAGTATTGGAACTGGGCCCAAGATTGTGTCTTGACACCTGCTGTGGCGCTCAGCAGAGGCCTTTGTCCATGGTAGCCCCTTGCAGGGATGTTTTACGTGGTTAATAAATGCTTGACCAAAAGAATAGAGACCACAACAACACAACAGTGAACACGATTAGGAGCGGACACTTCTAAAAATATGTCTAGTTTGTTTCACAAGACTGATTGTAGGAACCCAAAATATCATATAAGACAAGAGCAGCTGTAAAGGAGGGCAGTCCTTCGTCCCACAGCAGCACCATCCACCTAGGTGTTAAGGTGCCAATCTTACTGTCTCTTAACTGTGCCTTCAACACAGGGAACACAGTTTCCAAGCACAGAGACGTGCGTGCAAACAGGTGCGTGCACTCCATATTGTTGCAGATAAAAATAGCTTATGAGCCTCGAGAACAATCTGCTTTAATCCTAGGAATTTGGAAAAGCATTTGTAGCCAAGAACAGAATCTCAATTTTGAAGATAATTGGCATTCCCCCCCTCCCAACCACAAATATTTAAAATATTTAAATCAACTCAATTAGCACACAGAGACAACTCTGCAGGCCCAAGTCCTTGTGACCACAAGAATCCAGGCTGTGTCCTCTTCTCTCTCTTTCCACTCTCTCCAGAGTTTTCAGGAGCTCTGATCTACTCTGCAGGGTTGTCAGGGTTAGAAATGTAAGCTCCTTGGCTTTCAGGGGAAAAGAACATCCATATTTTCTTTTTCGTGTAAAGAGTGAGGTAGGAAATATTTATTAGAAAACTGGCAAGGAGAAAGCTAGTTGAGTGATGAGGCTTCCAACTGTGTAGGTAACCTGTTTATCCAGGACCAGATGGTTTGGAGGGCTGGAAATTAGGAAGTATTCTCTATCTAGGTCAGCTCTAAACTCAGCCTCGGTCACAGATAACAGAGGATTGTTGGTCAGGATAAGTGTTCAGGGGCTGGTACAATTGAGAGGATGTTCCAAAACAGATGTGTTTGAATTTGGTTGTGATTTGCCTTTTTGGGGGGGCAGCCTTTGGTCCTGAGTTCTCAGGTGTAGTTGTTGTGGAAGGAAAGATGTATTTTCTTTAAAAAAATATTTTTATTAATTTATTTAGAAGAGTTACAGAGAAAGAAGGAGAGAGAGAGAGACAGAGAGAGAGAAAGAAAGATCCACCTTCTATCGCTGGTTCGCTCCCCAGTTGGCTGCAACAGCCAGGGCTGGGCCAGTAGCTAAGAGCTTTATCTGGGACTCCCACATGGGTGTAGGGGTTCAAGCACTTGGGGCATCTTCTGCTGCTTTCCCAGGTGCATTAGCAGGGAGATGGATCAGAAGTGGAGCGTCCCACGTGAGAACCTGGTGTTGTAAGTGGAGGCTTTAGCCGCTATGCCTGTGCTGGTCCCAGAACCATTTTTTAAGCATTTATTTATTTATTTATTTGAAAGGTAGAGTTACAGAGTGAGAGATGTAGAGGCAGAGAAATGAGTCTTCCATCCACTGGTTCAAATGGTCTCAAGGGCCAGGGCTGGGCCAGACTGGGACCAGGGCTGGGCCAGACTGAAGCCAGGAGCCAGGAGCTTCATCCAGATATCCCACATGGGTGCAGGGGCACATGGACATGGGTCATCTTCCGCTGCTTTCCCAGGAACATTAGCAGGGAGCTGGATCAGAAGTGGAGCAGGCAGGGGCTGGCAGCGTGGCATAACAGGTAAAGCCGCTGCCTGCAGTGCTAATATCTCATATGGGCGCTGGTTTGAGTCCTGGCTGCTGTGGCCTGGGAAAGCAATAGAAAATGGCCCAAGTCCTTGGGCCCCTGCCACCCTCACGGGGGACCTGGAAGAGGCTCCTGCTTCCGCACTTTGGATCAGCCCAGTGCTGGCCATTGTGTTCATTTGTGTAGTGAACCACTGGATGGAAGGTTCTCCCCCCTCTCTTTATCCTCTGCCTTTCAAATAAATAAATAAAATTTTAAAGAGAGGTGAAAGGAACACATATAAGCACCAAGAGAGAAGCAAGACAAGAAAAAGGACCTTCTTAGCGTTCTCAGTTTCAGGTATTTCCTCCGAACGTGGTTGTGACAGTACTGGGTGGGTGAGTAGGGGATGGGTAATAATGTCTGTGGATAATGTTCCATTTTCTCTTTGGCCTTGTGGGGCTAGTGGTCAGCATCACACAACACACACACACACACACACACTTTAGCACAAGTATGTTCTCCATGAAAGGGTACAGCAGGATGAGTAAGTCCCCCCGCCCAGAGTGCATCAGCTCCCAGAGCAAGTGAGCCAGCAGCCCAACCTAGGTTTTGGATAAAAGGAGAGAGAGCTGGGATTATGGCTTAGTTACCATGCAGCAGCCTTCTGACTCTTCCATGGCCTGGTCAGGAGTTAAGAAGACACATGAGTATAGAGGTGAGCATGTCTAGACCAACACAGCCATCCCAGGCCAGACTCTAATGAGCTCCTCTTGGTGCCAGAGAGGAAGGGGATTTGGGACCACACGGGGCTGATTCTGAAGAGTTTGGAAGCCAACAGCACAGTTTATAGCATTCCTTTGGATAAGTGACATAAACTCTTGGGATCTTAATACTCTTGTTTGCGACATGGAACTGATAACAAAAACCAAGCAGAAGGCATGAGCATTAAATAAGCTGGAGGGTCTAGAAGAGTCTGCTGTCAAAATCTGATAGTTACCTAGGTTGAAAAGGAGCTCCCAGAATTCTTTCTTCCTACCTAAATTCCCAGCACCAATGATTGCTAATCAAATACACCAACTTGGCTTCTCCCTTTTAGCTCTCTGGAGTAAAGACCACATGTCTCAGCTTCTGTTTCAGCTAAGTGTGGCCATGAGGCTGTTGTGGCCACTGGGATACACTGGGACTGTCTTGTGTAGCTTTTGTCCTTGGGAGGAGTAACTTTCTACACCCACTTCTTTGTCCCCAGGGCCAGAATACAGATTTCATGGCTGATACAATGAGTCTTCAAAAGGTTTGTGGAAAATGTATATTATGAAAAAACTGTGCAAGGATTTCAGAAACTTTTGCACCAAAATAGACTTCCCTTAAATTCCACTTTCCATGAACTTTCTTGAAGTACCCTTGTCCTCAGATTGTCACACTGGCTCATGAGTCAGAGTGGCAGAGCCACAAGACAGAAGGAGCCTGGATCCCTGGCACCATCACCGAGTTACTACAGTGCCCCAGAGTTCCTGCTCTGGAGTCCTGTGCGGCAGAGAAAGATGAACTTCTGTGTAGCTGAAGCCTCTGCTGTCTTGGATTTTCACCAACCTCAAATACCACCCAGCTGTAGCACAGGCCACTTTTATTTTTTGTGTCATTGCCTGGAAACAATGATTAGCAGCTTACCATCCTAACAGCCTTTCACATTTGTATCTCCTAATAAGCCTCCCCCAGCTCATAGCCTCTTCTGTGACACTGTCTCCCTTCTCCCCTACCTGTCTTAGAGAAAGTCACCTCCCACCCTGAAGAGTGCCACGCTGGCACACTGCTCTTCTGTGGGGCACCCTCCAGAGTAACCAAATCTGTCTGAACATCATAGAAAGATGATTCCTCTAAGAGGGGAAGTAAATGCATACACCTCAGGGACTGGGGAGAGGGCATGGTATTTGAAATGCTTTAAGCTGCAGATCTTCAGAGAAATTTTTAAGATCTGCTTATAAGTTTATAGGAGTGACTTTTCCCCCCCTTTAAGCAGAAAGTTTATTTTAGTCTCTCATTTCCTGTTCCTCTCCTTGTTTACTTTATGATGAGTGACCCCGATAGGATAAAATAAGCTTGGTTTGTACTAATTTTATTTTCTAAAGATTTTTTTTCCCCAAGAGTGTTTTGTACCAAAAAAATAAAAGTTGTTTTATTGGCTATGGCTTCTTTGAGATGGCTTAGAAAGAACCTCATGATTTATTTTGGTGACTGCTAATGATACTCACCTGAGTGTGTGTGTGTGTGTTAAAATATAATAAAAATTTTGAAGGTCTTTGAGAAAGTTCCTAGGAAAATAGAATTAAAAGGTAAGTTTGTTTTGGTGCAAGACACCAAAATCCGTGAAATCCATTCATAGCTTTTTCATAGTATGGATTTTTTTTTCATGAACCTTTTAGAGACACTTTGTGTGGATTTCAAAATTTTTTTCTGCCCAAATAACCTTTATACCCCATTTTCCATGAACTTTTTGAAGCCCCTTCGTATGAGTACAGTGTAAATTTTACCGTCTTAGCTCTTTGTAGGTGTGTGGCTTGGTGACATTCACACTGATAATATTTCACAACCATCTCCACCATCCATCTCCTGAACAGATTCGTCTTTCCCAATTGAAACTCCTTACCCATTGAACATGCACTCTCCTTTCCTCCCACCCTGTAGCTCCTGGCAGCCACCCATCTACCTTCTGTCTCTGTGAATTTGCCCATTTAGGAACCTCATGGAAGTGAAATCCTCTAAGCATATTTGTTCTTTTGTGCCTGGCTTATTTCATTTAGCAAAATATCTTCAAGGTTCATCCATGTTGCCACAGGCATCAGAGATTCCCTCCTTGTTAAGGCTGATTTATCTAGTCCTCCATCAGTGGCCACTTGGATTGCTTTCAGCGTTTGGCTATTGTGAATAAGGATACTATAAACATGGATATGCACATCTATCATAAAGGCCCTCGTTTAAATTGTTTTAGGTATGTGCCTAGAAGAAGAATTGATGGATCATCTGATAGTTCTGTGTTTAATTTTTTTGAAGAACCCCTCGATACTGTTAAGGATTTCTTCAGGGTTAGATTGTGGGGATGCAGTTATTCCAATGTTGAGTAAAGCAATGTGTCTATCACGCACCAGAACGTCCTGGGAAATTTTAAACACAAATTCTTGAGTGCCTTCCTCCCTAGGATTACTGAATGACAGTACCTAGGGGAGTAGGGGGAACCTAGAATTTTAACAAGTGTCCCGTGCCACTCATCTGTGGGGTGGCCTTTGAGGTCCTTTGCATGGAGAAGGAAGGATCCAGCTGCCAGTGTGTTGTGTACTACGCACACTGAAACAGACCAGCTTTGTTTAGATACTGGGTGTGAGTGGTCACACTCTGCTGTGTGTGGTGGAAGCTTTTTATAAGAAAGTGAAGGAGCAAGGAAAGCCATTGCTAAGGCTTCATGGAGAAGCAAAAGAATAGCTCCAGTCCTTGCAGGTGCATGCTTGCTTGATGTCCTGACTATCCTTGTTAATCCTCCTGGTGGTCAGAGATGCTTCTCGGAGAGATCTTTATCTGAACCACTTCCTGACTGGTGCTGCCTGTCACTCACCAATATCAAAAAATCCCATTTGATGGTGTGTGGGGGCTCAAGCCTTCCCCACCAATTGGAAGCTATACCCATACTAGGGTTTGCTGGATCAATGAACTGTGTTCACTATGGCCACATCACTTGGTGCCAAGTGTGGCAACCTTGTGCAGGAAGAGCCAGCTGAAAGGATGACAAGTAGCTCCCCATCCCATTCCCAGAGACTTCCCATTGTACTAAAATCCCTTCTCCTGTTACTCTCTGCATAGTTTTTGGTTTGCTGATTTATCATGACATCAAAAACATCCCCCATGCTACTATAAACTCATAACCATGTTTCAGGGGGTATTTGGATCTACCATGGTTTGCTTAACTGTTTCCCTACCATTTAACATTTTGTATTGCCTCAAAATTGTCTCTCTTGCAAACAGTACTACAATATACATGTTCAATGGAAAGCTTTCTACCAGGTGTTTTGTTAGGATAGAGTCCAGGAAATGGGATTACTAAATCAAGATCATGAGCGTATTAAGGTCTTTAATATGGGTCCTATCTCCTTTATGAAAGTATTGATACCAAACTGTGTACCTGTTACCAAGATATGAAAATGTGAACTGTAATCCAGTGGTTCTCATCTAGTGGTTCTCCCTAGGGTGTATCTGGCAGGGTCTGGAGCATTTTCAGTCATTGTAACTGGGGGGATGCCAGTGGCCTGTGGTGTGCAGAGTTCAGAGATGTTGCTTAGCATCCTGCAGTGCATGTTGTAGTTATACTCAACAGAGAATTATCTAGATTAGAAAGTCAACAGCACCAAGGTTAAAAAATTCATCTCTTGCCTTGCAGTCCTCTGAGAGAAGAAAATAGAACATCTTAGCTGTCCAATTTTAGGGCCCAATGGTCAGCTCCTGTTTCTTCTCAGTGTCATGTGATGTCAGTGTTCGAATCTGGTCTCACACCAGCCCTATTTGTTCTTGTGCAGATGTTGTGCCCTGTTCCAGAATCTGCTCTCCCGTTGGCCAGCCCAGCATACCACTGAAGTATATACCCCTTTTCTGGGCGTCCAGAGAGTACTTAGCAGTCAGTTCTCAATCCATACCACTGCCTCCCATCAGAAATGTTCTAATACAATTACTTTTTTAAAAAAAGGTTTTATTTATTTATTTAAGAGGCAGAGTTACAGACAAAGAGGGAGATAGAGAATAAAAGGTCTTCCATCTGCTGGTTCACTCCCCAAATGGCTGCAACAGCCAGAACTGGGCTGAACCAAATCCAGGAACCTAGAGCCAGGACCTTCCTCAGGGTCTCCCACACAGGTGCAGGGTCCTAAGCACCTGGGCCATCTTCCACTGCTTTTTCAGGCCATAGCAGAGAGCTGGATCAGAAGAGCAGAAGAGGAGTGACCGGGACATTAAACCAGCACTCATATGGGATGCTGGTGTTGCAGGCAGAGGCTTAGCCTCTACAGTGCCTACCTCACAATTGCCCTTTAAAAAATGGGATCCTGATGCCCTGGTTTTAGAAAGTTTTCTGGGTTCCTAAGTCGATTTGTCTGTATCTCCCCAATCCCAAACCCACAGTAGCCACTGTAGTGAACTCTAAAGCTCCAAGACTGTGAGAATACAACTTAAAAATCGCAAATCTAGTCTAGTAGTGGCAGACTCGCTCCTCCTAACATCTGTTCTCTTCCTCTCCTCCATGGTTTCAGAATGGAGGCACTTAGCTGGTAATGGCTTCTCAGAAAATGTATTTCCTGTCCTAGACTCTCTTGCAGCTGTCCAGTAGATTCTAAGTGGAAGTACTAAGTATAACTTCTGGTGGTGCCATCTCAGTGAAGCAGCGTGCCCCTTTTAACTCACAGCAGGAAAGTTGACCTGATGGCTTGAGCAGGAGCAGCCATCCTGGAGCAGGAGGTGGAAGTGCTGTTGGAGGATGGCAGAGCAACAAGATAGCAGGAGCACGGGACGCTGGTGATCATGGAGTTACCATTCCAGCCCTGCACTATTTACTTCCTGTGCTTGATTGAAACCACCAGTATTTGCATCTCTGTTTAAGCTAATCCAAAGCAGCTGAACTCAGACACCACCCAAGCCCCTCATTTGAAAAATAAAAATGGAAACCTGAATGGACTATATCCAGCTTGGTTTGGGATGCCTCTTCTGTCAGCTGAACAAGACGGAGGCTATGTAATCATTTCAGGGAAATGCTGTATTTCTGGATACCTTGTGAGACTCATAACACAGAGAAGAGTTTGGAGAACAGCAAAGGATTCAGAGTATGTGAAGTAAAAATTGGGGTACTGTCAGGACAGGGAAAATAAGACACCAGCCTGCAGTTTTCAGGGTTAGAGCCTCTGAATCTGGGCATAGTTACAACGCTAATGACTCCCTGTGTGATGCAATGATCCATTTTTAGCAATTGGCATGTCTGCATGCAGCCTGTTTATAGAGCAGTGTAATTAGTGGATACTTCACGGAAGTGATTGTTGCTGGCTCAATTATTCTTTAATAGATTGGCTAGATCAAGGGGCTGCTCTAGGAGGAGAATCAGCCTTTCTTTTCTCCCCGCCGGGGTACATGAACACATAATTTATTGAGATGATCACTTTGATTTCATTTCACTCACCTTCTTAGAATATACGGCTCTCTGTCCCCCTGGAATCTAGAAGGTAAAGAGAAAAGATCATCGGCATCCCGTTGAGTTAGAAGAAAACTATGACTGCACATCACCGAGGCAACCAGTCACTCAGGATGGTTCTGCCAAAACACCACTCAATTTTGTGAAAAATTCATCAGCCCGGTTATTTGACATCCATGGCCTTCTGTTTGCTCTTCCTGTTCGAGCCACTGAATTTCTCCTTGTCCTTTGCCTGCGTCTGCTCCAGAAGAGCCTGCTGCAGGTGAAGCTTTGACTTCCCAGAGGAAGTTAAAGCTCCCTGCTGGGTCCCTTGACTCTTGATTATTGAAATGAGGTTCCACTGTCCTGTGGAGCTGGGAGGGCTGGCTGGACCACGCCCGGTCCCCTTGATGGGAAGAAACAAGTTGAAAGGCCATCATTAACTGCCATTCTCCTTTTCCTTCTTCACGGTGCCCACAGAAAATGGTTTTTCTTGGCTACAAGACTAAATGGAGTGAACACCTGGTCCAGATTTGCTTGGAGCCTTCTCTAAGCAGCTAATTCTTGATGGAAAATATGCTCGCACCACGAAGGCTCGCTCCAGAGGGAAGGAAAAGCCTCCATTTATTTTGACTCTTTGATTTCATTCCCACCTCTGGGAGGCCAAGGCAGCCCAGGCAGGCCTCTCCAGGGCTTCCTGATGGCAGCCAAGTTTGGCCGGCTGGCAGTGTTATTACCACAGTGCAGCAGAACCTTGGCTGCAGCCTCTGCACCAGATTTCTGTGTTTCAGGCAGCTGTTTGCATGGTCAAAGAGAAACTCAGCAGTGCACCGAGATTCAGCCTATGGCACGTGTGGGTGACCAGCCCTGAGCACACCAGACCTTCTCTGCCATGTTGATCTTCTCATCTGTGACAGGCTTACTCTCATTCTGCCTCCTTCTCTCTTACCTCTTAGACTAGCCACTACCAACCTGACATGAGCTGCCACTCCCTGGTTCTGTTTTTCGAATACCTCCTTTCAGCCAATTGTGTGCTGGAGCCCATTCTTTCTTCCTCAAGACTGTCAGTTAGGCATATCTCTTCCCAGTGCCGTGTTCTGTAGCATCACTTTGGTAGGCTGAAATCAGGCCGAATAAGGGTTGTTGTACTATAGAAATCAACAGATCCTTCCGATAAGGCTCTTCCCCTCCAAAGAGCCAGTGGGTAAACATTTACCCTTGTGCCAATCAAATTAGGACTGGTTTCCAATGAACAAATACTTAGCTCTATTTTCAGTTCCTAGGACAACAAAAAGGAAAACACCAACCTCAGGCATAATTATTAGGTGCGCCCTGTGCACCGCCGCAGAGTTTTCTTAGCAACGGGCTCCTCCAGATTGATCCGCCCACCTCCCCTTCACCACCCTGACTGCTCACCATTCCACCTGGACCAATCCTGCTCACCAATCCTGCTATCACAGTGTACCTGGCCAAGGTTCCCTTCACCCAGGCCAGGCTGATATACTCATTATAACTGGGAATGGCTCCCTATTTCATTTCTATTAGATGAGAATATTTTTAACATAATAACATTCAATGTACTAGCTCTATGGAGTAAGACTAGAGAAATTTCAGTCGCATTGGCAAGGTTATCAGATATTTAGAGAGCAGAGGATCAACTGCTCTCTCTTAAATAGACCTTACATGCTTATTTCAGTAAAGAATTAGAACATGGAATGGCTGCATTGGAATGCAGTTTGGTATTTCCTCGAAATGTTAAACATAGACTTCCATATGACAGAAATCTCACTCCTCAGTGTACACGGAAAAAATTGAAAATGTGCATCTATACAAAAACTTGTATATGAATGTTCATAGCAGCATTATTCATAAGAGTAAAAAAGTAGAAGCAACTCAAATATCTATACGGTGATAGACTGATGAATAAAGAAAAGGTAGTCTATCCAGATAATGAAACAGAATTTAGCCATAAAAAGGAATGACTCATTGGTACAGTCTACAGAGTAAGTGAACCTTGAAAACATTGCACAAAGACCATGAATTGTGTGATTCTACTTGTGTAAAACACTTAGAGCAGAGAGAGAGCCTTAGTTAAATGAGAGCGATCCATAGAGATAAGAGGTAGATGAGAAGTTGCCAGGGACAAATGGCAGAAATGGGGAGTGACTGCTCATAGGTATAGGGTTTGCTTTTAAGGGTGGTGAAAATGTTTCCTGCCGGTGCCGCGGCTCACTTGGCGAATCCTCCGCCTGCGGCGCCGGCACCCTGGGTTCTAGTCCTGGTTGGGGCGCCAGAATCTGTCCCAGTTGCTCCTCTTCCAGTCCAGCTCTCTGCTGTGGCCCAGGAGGGCAGTGGAGGATGGCCCAAGTCCTTGGTCCCTGAACCCGCATGGGAGACCAGCAGGAAGCACCTGGCTCCTGGCTTTGGATCAGCGCAGCGCTGGCTGTAGTGGCCATTTAGGGGATAAACCAACGGAAAAGGAAGACCTTTCTCTCACTCTCTCTCTCACTGTCTAATTCTGCCTGTCAAAAAAAAAAAAAATGTTTCCCAGTGGAATAGTGATAGTGGTGGCATAACTGTGATTATAGTAAAAGCCACTGAATTGTACATTTCAAAAGGCTGAATTTTATGGTAAGTGAATGATAGCAACAAAAAAAAACATTATTTTAAACATTGGATATATACCACACATATCAGATAGTATTGTTGTTGTTGTTGTTGTTTTTTTTTTTTTTTGACAGGCAGAGTGGACAGTGAGAGAGAGAGACAGAGAGAAAGGTCTTCCTTTGCCGTTGGTTCACCCTCCAATGGCCGCCGCGGACGGCGCGCTGCGGCTGGCGCACCGTGCTCCTCCGATGGCAGGAGCCAAGAGCCAGGTGCTTTTCCTGGTCTGCCCATGGGGTGCAGGGCCCAAGCACCTGGGCCATCCTCCACTGCACTCCCGGGCCACAGCAGAGGGCTGGCCTGGAAGAGGGGCAACCGGGACAGAATCCGGCGCCCCGACCGGGACTAGAACCCAGTGTGCTGGCGCCGCAAGGCGGAGGATTAGCCTGTTGAGCCACGGCGCCGGCCAGTATTGTTGTTAAGATTTTATTTATTTGTTTGAGAGGGAGTTACAGGCACAGAGAGGCAGAGAGAGAGACAGAGAGAGAGAGGTCTTTAATCTGCTGTCTCATTCCCCAAATGTCTGCAACAACTGGTGCTGGGCTGAGTGAAAGCCAGGATCCAGGAGCTTCTTCCAGGTCTCCCAAGCAGATTCAGGGGCCCAAGCACTTGGACCTCTTCCACTGCTTTCCAAGGCCGTAAGCAGAGAGCTGGATCGGAAGGGGAGCAGCTGGGACATAAACTGGCACCCGTACAGGATGCTGGCACCACAGGCCCCCAGATAGTATTTTTTAAAATTATTCACTCATTTGAGAGGCAGAAAGACAGAGAAAGAGGGCTCCCAACCACTGGTTCACACCCCAGGTGTCTGCAACTGGGAGCCCGGAACACAATCCAGGTCTCCCATACAGGTGGCAGGAAGTCAATTACTTGGGCCATCACTGCTGTCTCCCAGGGTCTGCACTGGCAGGAAGCTGGACTTGGGAGCCAGAGCAGGGAAAGAAACCCAGATATTCTGAAGTGGCATGTAGGCATCTTAGCCAGTGTGTTAACCACTGTACTAAATACCCACCTCAGGGAGTATGCTTCCATCAGTCAATATGAATAGCTTTACCATCTTAAAGAATAATTTAAAAATCAAGATTTGTAGGCAAGCCTTGATTAGATTTTGCTTTGGGAAAAAAAAAGTCAACTGCAAAGACATTTACTTTCTAGGTGTCTTTTTGACACATTAATTTGACTTCAATTAATCAATTCATTGAATGCTTTTCTTAACACTCCTTAAGCAGCAATGCATATCTCAATGCAGAATTCCAAGACAATTTTAGTTAGATATTGGTTTGAACAAATTTAATGTTAAAAAGACACTAGGAAATTTTGGAAAGTTTCCTACAGCTAACACACACTTAATGGGGAAATTCAAAGATAAGGAACAAGACAAGGATGCCCCCTCTCACCCCTCTTTCAACATTGAACTGGAAGTCCTAGCTAATGCAGTAAGACAAGAAAAGGAAATAAAAGGGTTACAGATTGAGAAGGAAGAGATAAAATTATCTTTGTTTGCAGATGACGTGATTGTCTTATGTAGAAAATATGAAAAAAAAAATCAACAACTGAGTCCTAAGAGGACAGAGCCTGTGAGCTCTGAATCCAGCCCGCCATGTGCAGCCGCATCAGAGGAATGTCAGGGGCACAGCATGACCAAGTGGAGAGCATTTGGCTTCTCTGTGACGTGAAAGGTACCCCATGGTCCATATGTGCCCTCTCAGCATATGAAGAAATTGAATTGAGAGGCACTGAGCCCAGCAGGGGCCCTTGGTAGGAGACAAGCTGGCAGCAGAACCAAGGAGACTGGGACAGGGACTCAGAAGGGCATGTGCTGCTGACTGGAGCAAGGATGGACCGAGTCAGCCAGGCTGCGGGTTACAGCAATGACGGCAGCAGACGGCAGACCCACCAGGAGACCAGTGGTCCCTGTGCGTGCACCAACCCTAGCTGGCTGCTTTGAAGCAGAGACTGGCCAGGAGCCAACAGACCTCATATCTATCCAAGAACCTAGAAGGGGAGCAGCTGGGACATAAACTGGCACCCGTACAGGATGCTGGCACCACAGGCCCCCTCCAGTGTCACAGAATCCTGGGTAATGGAGTCCTCTCCCGTACACTTGGATGCCACCCCAGAGGAGCAGCAGGAGTGTAGCATTTCCCCTGGAAGATCTAGAAAGAGTGTTTAAATGACTGGACCTAATGAAGCACATTGGCCCAAACTAAATATGCTCCCTTCTGCTCCAACCTCATCCACCCCCAATAGGATGGGCTCTGGTGAGGAAGGTTAGACCCGTTTTAGAAAAATAAAGAAGCAACATTTGCTATGCTCACCTGAATGTAATGTGAGAAGATCTGATTCATGCTACAGCCTAATCTAGTCCACAGTCACCCTTCTCCCAAGAGACTCACAGGGCAAGAGTCCCATGGCTGAACAGGCCTTGCTCTCTGCATCCTGGCTGCTCCTTCTAGAGCTGACTGCACTGGGCACCTGGCATAGTAAAGGCTCTGAATGGTCCTTTACGAAAAGCTTGGTGAGGGGCCGGCACCATGGCTCACTTGCTTAATCCTCCGCCTGCAGCATCGGCATCCCATATGAGCACCAGGTTCTAGTTCCAGTTGCTCCTCTTCCAGTCCAGCTCTCTGCTATGGCCCGGGAGAGCAATGGAGGATGTTCCAAGTGCTTGGGCCCTGCACCCACATGGGAGACCAGGAGGAAGCACCTGGTTCCTGGCTTCGGATCAGCGTAGCTCCAGCCATAGTAGCCATTTGGGGGATGAACCAACAGAAAGAAGACCTTTCTCTCTGTCTCTCTCTTACTAACTCTATCTGTGAAACAAATTTAAAAAAAGAAAAGAAAAGGTTGGTGAATCTTGGTTAGCCAAGCACCATGTTGCCTCCAAGGCCTTCCTTTGGGTATTTCCTCTTAATGTCAGAAGGAGCTCATGCTCTGTAAACATCTTGGGGCCGTTGCTCACTGGAGAAGCAGACAGATTTCTGGACTTTTCTGTGGGAAGCTGCATTTTGGTTCCAAGGTCAGGGAAGGTTACTTCCGCCTACCTCTTCCCAGAAGAAATGGAGCAGCCCACACCAGGACTCTCCCTTCCTAGGTCACTCAGGAACATGATGTAGACACGTTCCAATGTTTCTTTGCTCCTGCTTTTTTTTTTTTTTTTTTTTTTTTTTAGAGATAGAGACAGAGAAATAGAGCTCCTGTCCATTGATTCACTCCCCACATGCCTGAAAGAGTTGGTGCCGGGCCTGGCGGAAGCCATGTTTCAGGAACTCAGTGTAGTTTCCCACATGAGTGGCAGCCACCCAAGTGTTTGAGACATTACCATCTGTCTCCCAGAGTGCACATTAGCAGGAAGCCGGAGCTGCAACACACACCCAGGTGCTCTGACATGGGACACAGGCATCTTACCCAGCATCTTCAACCACTAGGCCAAACCCCAACCTCCCCATACCCTCTCTCCCACCCTGAGTCCCTTTGTACAGACGCACTTGTGTGATGAGGACCAAGTACATCCTGGAGGTAGGATGTGACTCTAGTTCACTCCTACTTTCACTTTGTTAGCAGAAATGAGTTGCTACAATGCACACATAATTGTGCTTTTTCTACAGAAACCATTTACTGCAGTAGAAAGAGCACCGGACCAGGAATCCTAGGAAAACTCAGGTTTAAGGCTCTCCCTACTCACCAGTGGCCTACTAGCCCCAGTCCAAGTGTCAGCACCCATCAAAAGCAAATGGAAGCAGGGTCCTGGAGCCCTCCCCAAAATCCTACCCCAGCAGGAAACGAGCTCCTCAGACTCTTGAGGGATCTCTGCACATCACTCCTGTGGCCTTCTCGCTGTCTCAGCCCTCTCTGCCCAGCCTCACTTTGTCCTTTTTCCAGGGGACAGTGAGGCTCACGCAGGCTCCCAGTACCGGGGGCATTGCTGGTCCTTGTTTCAGGATCTTGTAGAGGCCAGTGTCTCCATCTCCCATCTTCTTCCCCTCCCACAGCTACTGATTCAGAGCTGTGTCTCTCTCTCTTCTCCCGGCCGGTAGGTTAAAGAGCATCAAGCTGACAGAGGAGGGCCTGTAGCCTTGGATACCCGGTGACACCTCAGTTTCACTTCATTATGAGATTAATACAAGCTGTCAGCTTTATCCACCTGGCAGGCTGCTGTAAGGATCCAAAGAAAAGTCGACCCCAGTATAAGGTTTACTGTAAAGCCCAATACAGATGTCCCTTGTTATCTATTTTTACATAATTAGATTTTAATGTTATGTATATCTTTGGTGACTCTTCAGACAACCAGTATTGTTCTTTGTGTTCTCAAAAAAAAAAAAGATTAATGTTTTATGTTTCTACCCAGAAAAGTTTTTTTTTATAAAGATTTATTTATTTATTTGAAAGTCAGTGTTACACAGAGAGAGGAGAGGCAGAGAGAGAGAGAGAGAGAGAGAGAGAGAGAGAGAGGGAGAGGTCTTCCATCCGATGGTTCATTCCTCAGATGACCACAACGGCCGGAGCTGCGCCAATCTGAAGCCAGGAGCCAGGAGCTTCCTCCAGGTCTCCCATGTGGGTGCAGGCGCTCAAGGGCTTGGGCCATCCTTTACTGCTTTCCCAGGCCACAGCAGAGAGTTGGATTGGAAGTGGAGCAGCCAGGTCTTGAACAGGCGCTCATATGGGATGCTGGCGCTTCAGGCCAGGGCATCAACCCGCTGCGCCACAGCACTGTCCCCAGAAAAGTTTTTTTTTTTTTTAAGATTTATTTATTTATTTGAAAGGCAGAGTTGCAGAGGCAGAGAGAGAGAAAGAGGTCTTCTATCTGCTGGTTCATTCCCCAGATGGCCACAACGGCTGGAGCTGCGCCAGTCATGAGCCAGGAGCGTCTTCCAGGTCTCCCACACAGGTGCAGAGGCTCAAGGACTTGGGCCACTTTCTACTGCTTTCCCAGGCCATAGCAGAGAGCTGGATCAGAAGTAGAGCAGCTGGGGCTCCAACCAGCACCCATATGGGATGCTGGCACTGAAGGTGTAATGTTTTCCTGCTACAACACAGTGCCGGACCCCCAGAAAAATTTTAATGTATGGTGGCTGGTGATCCATGTCTTCAGCTACATCCCACGAAATGCTCTTGTAAAAGGAAGCTCAGTGGGCTGGAGGGGTTGGCCTAGGTGCTAAGATGCCCACATCCCACATCAGAACGCCTGGCTATGATTCCTGCCTCTATCCCTGACTGTGGCTCTTGACTCCAGCTTCTTGCTAATGTGGACCCCAGAAGACAACAGTGATGGCTCAAGTAGTTGGGTTCCTGCCACCCATGTAGGAGACCTGAATTAGGTTCTTGGCACAAATTTAAAAACACAAAAATAAATAAAAGCAGACACTAGAGTTTGCATGGTTTTGTGGTTCCTAGAACATGTTCTTGTTCTGCTCATTAGCTGCCGATCTGGTTCCTGCTCATTTGGAAACTGCTGACAGAGTTTGCGCTTGCTTTGAGTCTCTGTTGGCCTGCCTGCCTGCCTGCCTCCATCCCTCCCTCCCTCCCCGACTTCCCAGGCTTTGTGATGTTCGCCTCCTTGGCACGGAGGGCTGCTGACGTACCTTTTGCACACCCAGCTGTCATGCTATACTTTTAGAAAAAAAAAAAAACACAATCAAAGTTTGTTTTATAGAGTTTCCAGAAACCTCTTGAGAATAGATTTTCTCTAGTTGTATACAAATTTGAACATAAAATTTTCCGTTCTTCCTGCTTCCCCATCTACTCATGGCATATCCTCTCCAGATTCAAGGGTCAACAGAAGTGTCAGCTGTCAGTGGAAACAAGGCCTTGCATCCCTCACCCAAAACCTGCCTGCAACACAGCATGGGTTCAGATATTCTGCATCGGTAGTATTCCGGTGGCACCAGCAAAGCTCTCAATCTGCAGTCATCTTGGGAGAGCTAAAGTTTTCTCCCCCAGAGAACTGCTTGCAGAGCCCTAAAGGTGAAGGGGACTTGTTCCAGGCCAAATGCCTCATAGCTGTGGTGGGCTTGCTGCTGAATGTTTCCTCATGTGACCACCTGGCCCTCAGGCAGACGTCAGTCAGCAGGGAGGATTCTGGGAATGCAAGCCGAGTTAGCTCTGCTCCATGTTGTCTATAAAAAGGCTTTCTGAGGTGACATCAGGGGCTGCCTCAGGCCTGGAATTTATGATAGTCCCTCATATTTGGTCACCTGCTTGTCCCTCGGTTGTCAGAAGATTTAGATTCAGCATGTCAAAGCCTGTCATTTCGTCTGCCTTGACATTTCCATTTGTAAAACACTGAAAATCTTGAATCCTGCTCTCCCTCCTTCCAGCAGCTGAGACTTTGAAATCCGTATCTGCTTACATGTGTGGTGAGTGCCCACATGTAACGGTTTCTGTTTGTACATTTATTCCCTCGCTAAAATCTCACTTCAATGACACAAGGACAAGGCAAGCATTACCAGTTCTAGTTCATGTTTGAAGAAACCGAGGTTCAGAATTTGCCCCCCCCCCTTCTCACTGTTGGCTTGTGATAGGGGTACATCTCAGCCCCCATGCATCTCAGTCTAGGTCTCACGTATTTTCTTCTCATTCATTCAGAGAGGGCTGGCTTTAGGGGATTGCCTAGAAAAATTTCTGTGCCCGTGTATTTTTCAAGAAGGAGAGTCCACAGCTGTCCTGGGGTTTTCAAAGAGATGCAAGACTAAAACATTGTGAAGAATATGCTGCCTGCTTTTTGGCATAGAGCAGGCATTCAACATTTGTGTGCGGAATTGGATTGAGGATTACTGGGGGGCATAGAGGTGGGTCTCAGAGGGACAACAACATTGCCTGTCCAGAAGGGCGCCCAGTGGGAATGCCTCCCATGCTGCCACAGCCAAGGTTGTGGCCAAGGAGCCTAGGACAGGCTAGGCAAATTTCATGATGAATCTATAGACCAGAACTCAGGACCAACCCAACACATCTGGAAATGATATTCGGATGAAGCCTATAGCAGGAACCCTGGGGGAAGAGAAAGAAGTCTCCTACTCCTCTCTTGGACTCCGAGTGGGTAGTTGCCAAAAGAATAGACCCTTTAGGACTTACCTAGAAGCCAAGAAATGAAACCTTCTCAAGGTAGTGCCTCCATTTGCTGGCCCATGGCTCATGACAAAGACAGGGGCAAGGTTGAGCTTGCCAGCCTTATACACAGAAGTTAAATGAATATGAAGCTTTGGCAGAGGAGCTGAAGCAGATGCGCGGATGAAGGTGCATCCTTGTCAAGCTGGTTGTCATCTTAGTGGTTGGACTAGCTCTGGATACACTCAAGGGGGCACTCTGAAGAGCTGGGTATGATCATGGCTTGGCCTCTGCAGTCAGAGCCATGGAGTACAATCAGGGCATTTGTATCCTAGGGACAGAATATTGTGAACAGGACACATGGTGTTAGAATGTGTAAAATCTGATTAGCTTGGGCAATGCAAAACGAGTCTAAGCAACTCCAAGTCCGTCTGGCTCCCAGTCTGGGATGTTTTTGGTCTTTGTATTTGACAGGATGTGTTTGGGGGAGAGACTTCCGTGCTGCTGAAGCACAGAGAAGCCTGGTGCCCGAAGAAGAATGAGTGGAAGCAAAGAGCCTGCGTGTGTCTCCCGGTCAACATCGAGGCCGGAAGTGTCCACCTGGAAGGCAGTCAAGAAAAACAACTGCTTGCTCAGATGCTGAGCAGCCAGTCACGCTCCTGAAACAGAGAAGCTCCCTGGGAAAGCTTTTCTGGATAATGGATATGAAAAAATGGGTGTGTGGGAATGGGTGGGGAAAAGTTGGGATCAAGTGGGCTTACCAGCCAACTTGTGGGCCTCTGTGTGTGTGATAGAGACAGAGGGCAGACAGGAGAGAAGCTGGATTCTGCCACTGGTGTTGGTCTCTGTTTAAAATTCAGCCCACACTCCATCTCAGTTCCTTTCAGTACAGTCCTGGCACTAGACTGGGGTCTTGGCAGCTATGCGGGTGACCCTGAGTAGCATGGGAAGAAAAATGTGATGTGTTTTGAGATCCTTGAATACTTCTTAATCAAGTTATGGTGAGGAGGTTCAAACTGCAGCCCCGGCATTATTTTAACTCACCTAGCAGAAAGTTATGGAAGCATATTTCTGATAATTAGGGTCAAGAATGGATTTGGCATCATTTAAGGTCAATGCGCTGAACACAAAGCAGATTTGGCTGGCACGATTTCTGGTCTTGAGAACAACGAGTCTGGCAATAATTAATCAGGCAAGAGGAAGCAGTAAAGAGGCCACTGTTTGGCCACTCTCTGCCCAAGCCAGGGCCAGGAAGTGTGCAACTCCAGCAACCAGCAATGAAAAGGACCCCTCTGGAATACAGCAAGACGCTGTGGGTAATGGCTTGTGTCCGGAACATCTCAGGAAGCCTTATGAATGCTAATTTAATTGTGTGGTAGGCTAGGAAAGTAAGTAGCCCTTGTTTTACAAACACTAGGCATCCTGGGAACTAGACCTTCTTGAGGCTCACCAGGTGTCTTGGAGTGAATGGGCCTAGGGTGAACTCCTGAGAAAAATAAAAGAAATAAACCGACATTATTATCAACACAGCTGATGAACAGAACCAGGATTTGGAGTGGAGCAGTGGTGCTTAACACAGATGCTTCCAATCAGGATTAAAAAAATGTCCGGAGCCTCAAAGCTGTTGAGCTATGTGCAAGACAGGATGGCAAGGCAAGCCCCCAGTCAGCCTCATGGCATTCTTGGATCATCAGCCTCCAGGGAGATTGGCTTTCAGTGTGAGGTTCAAATGTGGTAACAGCTTGCTGGTGGATGCCGTGGAGCCAGGGCTAAAAGGCACACATGGAATTGGTTATGGTTGCTCTGCTTTCCCCTTCTGGCCACTCCAGTAGATGGCTTGGGGATAAGACCAGCAGACTGGTCTCCAGGCATGTAGCCAGGGGAGTGTTAGTAGGCAAAGCATCACCATCTATTATATAAGACAGAGCAGATGGGTGGACGAATGAAGAGGGGACACTTCATAGAGACATCATAGTCTAAGAAAATCCCAAATTATAGGAACTCAATAATGGAAGCTACTTCTCTCCCATGAAGCACACTGGACATTAGTAGTCCAGGAGAGGTAAAATGGCTTTAGGATGGAGGGATCTAGATTCCTTCAATATTATTTCTCCACTGTCCCCAAGATCTTGTCCTTATCCAAGTAATGCAAGATGACTCATCACCATTCTAGTAGGAAAGGAGAAGGGGAGGGTCCTCCTCCACTCCCAAGAGAACAACCTGGAAGTTCCACATATAACTTCCCCCCATTGGTCATAAATAGTCCTGTGTTCACACCTAACTGCCAGGGAGGCTGGGAAGTGTAACCTTTTTATTTTTCTGACAGCTCTGTGTCCAGCTAAGAGTTACATTTCTATGGAAGCAGGAGAGGGGCAGTCTGATGTAGCAAGGCCATGTCAACCAAGTGTTTGGCTCTCTGTTACAAGTCTTCCACGTGAGCCTGTCTCTAATCCCCTTCTCTGTATAGCACCACAGACCCTCTTCCAGTCACATTTCATGACTACCATCAGCACTCTCTTCTTCTCCTTTTTTCACATTCTCTTCTTCCCTGAGATTAGAGAAAATTTAAAATAAGGAAAGGTTGCACCTTGCACAAACATTTGGGAAGCACTTTTTCCTGCATGCAACTCCTTGATATCCTGAGACTTTAAACATTAATCACTTCCCTCAACGCAATAGGGGCCTTCTGGGCGCAGGAGGTGCCTCTGATGTTATCTGTACCATGCAAAGCATTAAATAGCTAATTTCAGACATTCACTTGGGCCTGCGCGTGGTGACACAGATACACACACATGAGAGGCTGAACATGCGAAGGGCAGACCAGACCACCTGTGACAGCAGAACTCTGCTCCACATAAGAAGCCCAGGAAGCGGCATCGCAGGCTCTGAAGCAAGTGGCCCAGGACGGTCAGGACTTGGTTTAAAACTGCCAGCTTCTCTAATTTTTTTGCCTCACCTTTCCAACTTGGGACCAACCAAACGAAGCCAAATACACTCCCCTAAACGGTCACTTAAGATATCTACCTACCGTTCATTAATCTATCCCCAACTTCTCCATACCAACACCCTCCCATCAGGGCACAGCCTGAAGCCTTCTCATGTTTCTACTGTAGAATTCTCCCATTGCCCTGCCGGCCTTTGAGTCTCTGCTGAAGGCTAGGGAAAAGCTGATTCCCTCGCTGTAGTAAATTCTAAGTAATCATCTCTGCCTGCTTTCACACCTGCTAAAAGCTCAGTGAGCTGCTGAATATTTAAGATCAGTGTTTTTTCCACTGATTACTGTATATGAGGGGACTTCAAAATGTTCTTGGGGGCCAGCGCCATGGCTCACTTGGCTAATCCTCCTCCTGCAGCGCTGGCACCCTGGGTTCTAGTCCTGGTCGGGGTGCCGGAGTCTGTCCCGGTTGCCCCTCTTCCAGGCCAGCTCTCTGCTGTGGCCCAGGAGTGCAGTGGAGGATGGCCCAAGTGCTTGGGCCCTGCACCCCATGGGAGACCAGGAGAAGCACCTGGCTCCTGGCTTTGGATCGCCACAGTGCTGGCCATAGCAGCCATCTGCAGGGTGAACCAATGGAAACAAGACCTTTCTCTGTGTCTCTCTCTCTCACTGTCTAACCCTGCCTGTCAAAAAAAAAGTTCTTGGGAAGTGGAATTAAAAGATAAGTTGTGGCTGGTGCCGCGGCTCAATAGGCTAATCCTCTGCCTGTGATGCCGGCACCCCAGATTCTATTCTTGGTTGGGGCGCCGGATTCTGTCTCGGTTGCTCCTCTTCCAGGCCAGCTCTCTGCTGTGGCCCAGGAGTGCAGTGGAGGATGGCCCAAGTGCTTGGGCCCTGCACTTGCATGGGAGACCAGGAGAAGCACCTGGCTCCTGGCTTCAGATCATCGTGGGGCGCTGGCTGCAACGCACTGGCCGCAGCGGCCATTGGGGGGTGAACCAACGGCAAAGGAAGACCTTTCTCTCTGTCTCTCTCTCTCTCTCTCTCACTGTCCACTCTGCCTGTCAAAAAAAAAAGATGTTGCTGGGGAGAAATACAAAAGCTTTCAAAATCATGCATAGTTTTTTTTTTTTTCATAATATGTATTTTTCCATGAACTTTTTGAAGACTACATTTGCATGGATTTTGAAATTTTGGAGGGCCAGCATTGTGGTGCAGCAAATTAAGCCCCTGCTAGCAATGCTGGCATCCCATATGAGAACATTATTCAGATTAAACATAGACAACTGGAGAATAAAGAATTTCCCCAACACCAGCAAATAAAGTGATATTTATTTTATTTTGCAGAATTTAATTCAGTGTATTTGTAGGAAAAGATGTAACTTACTTCCATCACTTTGGCTGAGTTTTTGATAGAAGTTTTAAGGCATATGTATTCAAAGAAGTAAAATGTAAAGAGAGATTTCGCATTGGGATTGGGTGTTGTCTGAGTCAACAGTGCCATTTGCTGTAATGGCAAAGGGCTGTTCATCCAGATTCCAGAGTTAAATTTCAAAATCAGCAATAACCTCTTTGCTTTGTATTCCAGCAGGCACAGGGGAACATGGGCAGAGCATACCAGAACAAAATATCAAGTATCAAAGACTTGATATTGAGCAAAGAACCCTTAGGACCCAGCAAACTAAACTCATGGTTCCCACCAGGGACATAAACAGATGATGGATGGGGAGAAAGGATACCTACCAACAGACAGTAGGTGTAAGAGTCAACAGAATGGTGTTAATTGGTTGCAGCATTGGAAAAAAAAAAGACATTAAATATGGATGCCAGGAACAAACTAATTATACACAAGTCCCGTGAGCAGCATGGGCTTCTCACCTTCCAGGCAGAACCTTACCTGTTATGTGTTACAGGATCCGTCTCTGCTTTCTGAATTAATCCCCAGGAGCTCTGGGAGCAAGTCTTTTTTTTTTTTTTTTTAACTTTTATTTAATAAATATAAATTTCCAAAGTACAACTTTTGAATTATAGCAGCTTTTTCTCCCATAACCTCCCTCTCACCCGCAATCATCCCAACTCCCTCTCCCTCTCCCACCCCGTTCTTCATCATGATTCATTTTCAAGTATCTTTATATATGGGAGCAAGTTCTAATATTTCCTGCATTTAAACTACCTGGAGACATCCTCATCCTGGCAGCACATACGGTGTCCGTATTGCTGCAGCCATCACTTCTTGACTGGTGATACCTCAGCAAGCTCCTTGCCCAAGCCCCTCTCCCTTCCTCTCCATCAGCCACGAATTCTGCTCACACTCACACCTTTTTCTTCCAGTCCTCCTGCCTGCCACTGCTCAGGCCTTTGAGTCAGCTCAGGGGGACTCTCGCTTTGTGCCCCAGCCTCTCTCCTTTCCTGCTGATACAGCTGCTCCCCGTTCCCCTCCAAACTAACCCACACTCCGCAGTCAGACCTTCCAAGCCCTGCCCCTCCCAGCCCTGCCCTCAGTCTCACTTTCCTGAAAACCCTTCAGGGCACCCTGTTGTCCAGGCTCCTGCTCTCAGACCACTACTGCCCGTTTCTCCTTTATTTATTTATTTATTTTTAAATTGTGAGCTTTAACGTGAAAATCCCACTTAGGATATTGAAAGCCACCAAGGAACATGGCTCCCACTCTAGCAGTATGAAGAACCAGACAGTATTCAAAATCTTAAATTTTCTGGAGCCCCCAGACAGCTAAGGTCACAAGGGAACTAAGTGACATAAATTCCAGAGACGACAAAACGCCTGGAGGAGATAGGAGACACAAACCCTGGTTTGCCTTTGGCACAGCGTGGAAGGAAGAGGTCAGTGCAAACCACCATTAAATATAGAATTGACTTACAAAGCTTAATGAATTATTGGCAAACAAACACCTGTATAATCATCACCCAGGCCAAGAGGCAGGATACAATTTTCCTCCCTTTAACAAGGAACTACTCGGCTGGTCTTTGTGGATACCTGGCTTTTCTGTATCCTTTGAAAGATGCCGTATGAGTCCCTAATTCACAACAGTTCAGTCTGCCTTTTAAAAAATTTTATGCGGCAGGGGTAGGGGAGCAACCATTTGGTTCAGTTGTTAAAGAAGCTGCTTTGGATGCCTGAAGCCCACATTTGAGTGCCTGGATTTGAGCCCCAGTTCTTCCAATTCCAGCTTCTTTCTAATGCAGAGGAGGCAGCACGGATGGCTCAAGTAGTTGGGTGCCTGCTATACTTGTGGGGGACTCAGACTGAGTTCCCAGCTCCTAGCATTGGCCTGGGCCAGCACTGACTATTGCAGGCATTTGGGGAGACCAGCAGATGGGAGATTTCTCTTTCTCTCTCTTTGAAGTGAAGAAAAGCAATAAATGAAAATCACACACACACAAAAGAACTTTTTATAAAATGAATCATACAATAGAGATAGAGTCTCTGCAGCAATAGTATGTGTGTGAAATCCTACCACGTTGCTGTAGCTGTAATTTTTGCCCACACATTTTGGCTCCAGACTTCTCCCTCCTAAATGTCTATCCCCCACTGTGTCGAGATTCTCAAAGAACTTTTCTGAGATGTGTTACTGCATCAGATATCTCTCAAAATGTGAGCTGTGATGACTCTCAGGTGGGGCTCTAGATCCTGGTACGAGGACAGGCAGAGTTAACTTGAACTCCCAGTTATGAACCACTCCTTGTTGCTGGCCTTTCTGTCAGCCATTCCCCACTGTATAGTTTACAACGAGTAATCTATATGTAAATGTCATCCAGTCCCCACCCGCCAAATCCTCACCCATCTTTAGAAGTCAATGCAAATGCCCCTTCTCTTCCAGGAAGCCCTCCGTATAACCCCCCAATAGATGCTGTCACATCTGCTTGCCACTTCTCTATCACTTTGAACTTCTAGCTCTTTTTACCTATGTCATTCTGTGTGATGGTTACTTGCGCTGTGATTTGAACTGTGTCCTCAAAACCAAACAACTAGACTGTTTTATTTATGTGGGATCCTGCAGAGAGAGAGTGTGTGTTGAGCACTCTGCCAGGCTCATGGTGAATGTTGATTGAACTCATCAGATACATGCATCTACTGCCTGCATGGAATAAAATAACCTTGGGCTCCACTGGGCCATATCCTGGCTGCTGCGGTTTGAATGGGTCCTCAGAAGTTCATGTGTTGGAAGCTTAATCCCGAAATCCTACTTGATTGGTATTTGGCGGTAGAGTGTTAGGTAGAGAATCAGGATCAGATGAGGTCATGAGTGTGGAGCCCTCACGATGGCATCAGCGATGTTGTAAGATGAGAGAGACTCAAACCAGCATGTTTGCTCTGTCTTACCGTGTGATGTCCTTTGCCGTGTTGCAATACAGCAAGTAGAGTCTCGCCAGTGCCAGCCTGATGGGAGTCCCAGGCCCTTGAACTTTCAGCCTCCAGAATCATGAGTCCAGTAAACTTCTAGTCTTTATAGAACACCCACTCTTGGGTATTCTGTTATAGCAACAGAAAACAGACTGACACACTGGCAGTTTGTCTTCGTATTACTGTTTCGTCATCTCCGTGGTCCTGCAGATGCGGAGTACCAGGAACTAGAAGCAAGACTGTAGCTTGTGCTGGCAAGCGCCTTGGAGACCAGTTTTCCAATTCAAACTATTTCCATAGTACCTGTCTCTTAGAGAAGCAACACGCAGAATGTCGTCTGGCTCTTTGAGTATTATTTGGATTACAGGAAACAGAAGTCTCCTTTCTGGCTCTCTCAGATTAAACAAGCTGGTTTGTTATTTCATTTTGAACAGAAACAGAGCAATGATTCTGTCATGTGCGTGTTGAGAAATGGAAACTGGGGAGCCTAGCTCGGTGGATTTTTCATGACCCATGATAGAGAAAGAGGCAGTTGAGAAAGATTAACAGCCCTTTCTCTTTGGCCTGAAAGGGGACATGAGATGGAGAGGGAAACAGAGGAGACACAGAAGCTGATCAGGAGACCAAAGCATTAGGTCCCATGGCAGTTGCTCTGAGCGCTGAGTCTCTTGCTGCACCCTCCAGGGGCCTTGTTGCCAGGTAGGAACACTTGGCTTGGGGTGTGAGTCCTTTGTCTCTCCTGTTGTTTGCATTCTATGGCGTCTGGAAGTTGAAAACACCTGTAAGTTGGGAGGAGGAGCAATAAGCTATCCCCTTCCAAAGGACAAGCAAAGCAGAACAGTTACTGTTACTCGACTATGAGCTGTGTTATGCCGGTGCACTGACTTAGGGTGGCGAGGAGTGGAGGAAGGTGTCTTTTTGTATTGTCTCTGAATTGTTTGAAACTAATTATAGAAATTGAAATATTTGATAAGTAAAGCACAGGAACAATGTATATCATTAGGTTCTTAGCAAACACAAAGGAAACTTTCACCTTTTGGATTTTCCCACCTCCTCGGTCAGGATCATCTACCCCACCCCAGCCAAGCATCAATGCCCTCATCCCAGCAACAGCTTCTCCCCATGTTACCTGTCTCCCCCTAACCTCCCCCTTCCCTCCTCTGTCTCTCTGCAGTCCTCTGCAAGGAAGCCTTGGCTAGCTTGCTATGCCTAGGAGATATTGCCCTTATCTTCCCTAAACTTGCCCACGCCTTATTTCATTCCATCAGCTGAGGGGCCTGCCTCGACTGGCTGTTGTGTTTGATTTATTCATGATGAAGTATTAATGCTTGGGCTATGCCTGAATTTTTTGCACATGTTTCCTCTTGAAACATGTTTGAAGAGTTAAATGCATGATCCATCATTCAGTCTAACAATTCCATTTCTTGGACTACCTCAAAAAGTTCATAGAACATGGAATTAGAATGTAAGTTTATTTTGGTGCCGATTTTCTTTTGAAATCTAGGCATACAAGGGACAAGGGATCTTCAAAAACTTCATAGAAAATGTGTATTATAAAAAAGTATTCATATATCTCTAATTATTTTTACACCTAAATAAACTTGCTTTTTAATTCCATTTTCCTACAAATGCTTTAAAGTACCCTTATATACTCTAAAGAAATCAAAGGTGGACATTTGATGCAGTGGTTAAGACTCTGCTTGGAACACTCACACCCTATATTGGAATGCCTAACTTTGCATCTTGGTCCTGCTTTTGGTTCCAGTTTTTCTGGCTAATGTGTGCCTTTGGAGGTGGCAGTGATGGTTCACATACTTGGGTCTGCCACCTGCATGGGAGATGGAAGACCCAGACTGAAACTGCATCTCCTGCCTTCGGTCTGGACCAGCCCCAGCTATGGCAGGCATCTGGGGAGTGAACCAGCAGATGGAGATCAATCTCTGCCTTTATTCCTCTCTGGCTTTGAAATACATTCCACAGTGACCTTGTTGGAGAAGCCCTGGGCCCTCCTCCAGTGCCCAGGGCAGCCCACAAACCAGGCTGACTGATCCTTAGCCTCCAGCTGGGATCCACTCTGGTGCAGTCAACTATGGTGCAGTTTATGTCCAGAGTTCCCCATGGGGATGGGCTGAGGCCAGCCCCAGGCAACACCCCATCTTTGCTCCTTTCCCTACCCCATCCTACTTCCCATCACAGCTCAGGCTCTACTTCAAGGGAACCTGATCTAAGACACAAGGCAAAATTATACTCATGAAAAGACTCATTTCTGAGTCACAGAAATCAGAGAAAAGGTATGTAGATATTGATAAGAGAGATGGCCTTGAGGGGCCAGACCGGGAATACCAAACTGTTACTTTTCACCCTAAGCTATTTTTTCCCTCAATCCATTCCCATGTGCTTGCATAACAGGATTCAGTTACTATAAATTTTAAAATAAAAAGCAAACAGCTGCCTCCACCTCAAGATGAAGTGATAACCCTGCATTTTAATTGTCAGCTGGATTTCATTTGTGGTCCGTCAGTCCAGAAAATTCAAACGTTGTGTCAAGTCTTGAGCGAAAGCTCTATTCCAGGTGGCTTTATCTCTTTCTGTAGGGAGATAAAAGGTTTCATGTCACTTTCTGTTGGAAATTTCTGAAAGTAAGCAATTCCCAAATCTGTATGGGGTGAAAAAAGGGGGTGGGGTGGGGGCTCCAACCCTTGGTTACTAAACAAGAGGACTTCAAGATTGCTTTAGACCATGCAAAGTGGGGAGTGCCTGATGTAGTTTGAATGAAATGATACAGGGGAAGATGAGGAGTCTGAGGGGCAGAGCAGAAACTTGAAGGGTGCCTGCTGGAAAGAACCACGGTTCTGCTCTGAATGGGAGGTCAAGTTCAGTTTGGAACAAAGGCAAGGTCCTCCCTGTGCAGTTAAGAGGAGGCTTAGGAAGTAGGAGGTCAGCCTTTGCCATGTGCACTGTCGACCTCATTTTTATGTGAGCAAGAGATGCCAGCTGACAAGTTGGAGAAGGGGTTGGAGCCAGCAGTGACCACTTCATTCGACATCCCTGCAGCAGCTGCGCTGGCTCCTCTGTGCCAGGCACTGTGGGAGTGTTGGGGACACACTGGGGAGCAATGGGGCGACATGAAATTTATAAGTGAAGGACTTTTGATTTCAAGCACCAGAAACACATTTTGACTACAGCAACAAGACTGAGTTTATGGGAAGACTGATGAGCCACAGATTGACAAGGAAGTTGCAGGAAGAGTTTAGACTCAGGAAAGAAGGCAGAGCTGGATGGAGGCTATGAAGACTGGAATTACAGGAACAGTAACAGCTGAAGAGCGCAGGCAGTGCCTGTGGGATGAAAGAGCTTCAACCATTTCTTCCACCATTGCAGTGGACAAGCATTGCCCACACACCTGCCGTTGGCCTCGTAGGGGTGTTCACAGCCGGGCTCAGGCTCTGTCTTTGTTGGCCTCAGGGCTCTGTTGGAATTACTGTCTCAATAGTTCCATGTCAGGGTGGACTCTCCACAAGGAAACTGAGGTTCTCCCAAGAGTGTGAGCAGAAAGGCTTTCTGGAAGAGGTGAGATCCAAGCAGTGATATGAAGTGTCAGTATGAACCAGCCCAGCAGGAGGCAATGAACAGGTGAGGAAGGCCCTGGAGAGCACACTGCCAATGGTGGCAGGCTGTAGAGCCTGGAGCTGTTTTGGAAATGATAAGAACCTTCCTTCCCCACTTGACATAGTACCTTATTTTTAAAGGAGTAATTTGGTGGTTGATGCAATCTCAGGAAATGATGCAACCTCAGGTAATGAAGCCTTGGAATGGGGGAATTGGCATCTCCTTGGGCTGGATACAGAGCTGGAGCTGGAAGTGCCAGGGGGAGGGCCTGCAGAGGCCAGCAGGGCCGCTCTGGAAGGATGCTCTGTGTCGAGCAGCTCCAGGGGAAGACTGAAAGGATCCTTCCTGTCCTGAACAGGAAGGCTGCAGACCCAGAGGCAGCGCAAGAGTCAAGAGTTGTTGCTGTCACGTGGAAGACACAAAACCAGAACTGAAGGGGCAGAGCCATGAGGGCAGTGCGTGGCGAGGCCATATTAGGCGTTGTCACATAAAGGGTGCCTCAGGGACAGCGTACCTGTGCATGTTGGCAAGGCGCAGTTAGGATACCCAGAGCCAGCTCAGATCATGTGTTCAGAACGAGTCTCAAGAATCAAGGCCTAAGGTTCACATTCACCTCTGCTGCTTTCTTACTGGCTAGCCCTGGAGTCATCACTTCACTTCCAGAGCCTCACTGGGAACAGTGTCCCCATGTACCTGCTGGATATTGGTAGTTTGATTACTCGGCGTCAAACCCACACACCTGCCCTTGGCCTCATAGGAGTGTTCACAGCAGGGCTCAGTCTCTCTTAATCCCACCTTGTCCAGTAAGACCCCTGGGTTTTGTTTGATGATCTGCCCTGTCTTCATTTTTCAGAAAGCGAGTTCACTCCAGGACAATAGTGATTGGTTTCCAGGCACACAGTCTAAGCCAGTCCAATCAGAATGGATCTTGGGAATTTCTCTGCAGGCCCTGAGATTTCCACTTTTTCCCATTGAGTTCAGTCATCCAGCCTTCAACAGGGAGAGAGAGAGAGACATAACCTGGATTTCAAGAATGGAGCCACAGATGGATGGCAGGGCTAAGAGACCAAGAGAAAACAAGTCAAATGACTCTGATGGCACTCTTTAGCTCTTGGATCAAGGCAGACCTGAAGCCAGAAAGACAGCCCTGGACTTTTTTTCCCAATGCAAGTTGTTGGGACCACCCAACAGAATAACAGAAACAGGCAAGCTCTCCGGAAGCCAAGCTCCCAAATCATTGCCTTGACTTCAGAGTCAGGGTTTGATTGGTGGTATCTTCCCGATGAACTTGATTCTTGGTAGCGATGACCCCTTAGTAGGCAGTGCATTCACTGGTAAAGGGGTCCTCAGACACATGCGTGCTGGCCCACTGGGACAGGTGGTGAGGACACGAGGCTGACCCAGCCTGCTGCAGTGAGAGGAGCCAGGGAGAATGCACGGGTGGGTGGTGCTTGGCCCTGTGCTGGGAAAGCCCTCAGGTGTGCGTTGTCATCTCTGTGCCAGCACTGTTCACCCTACAACTAACTCTCAAAGAGGTGTTTCTGCATAGGAGATGTGATGGAAGCTTGCGATACAGCCGTAAGGACGTGGGAAAGAGTCCCATCGTGGCCACATCAGGCTACGAAGGCAGCAAGATGTCCTTGTTTGCAGTAATAATAAAGGGCCCAGATCTTGGTGTGTGTTCCGGATGCTTGTGCCAGCCTCTCCCCCAAAGGAGCACTTGTTCCGTTCCCAGGATCACTATCACCTTAGTGATCACAGCACTAAGGGCAGAAGCAGCTGGTGCTGAACTGGCAGCAGAGGGTTCCACAGAGTCTTGTCCACACGTGTTGTGTTTGTCAGTAGCATGCAGTGTGCAGGCACTGGAGCCAGGGGACTAGGATTGAGCCCCATAGGGCAGGGGCAAGAGGCTTAACCACCATGCCTCAGTTTCCCCTATGTAAAGTACAGGTAACAGTAGTGCTGGCTTCCTGAGCTGCTGCGAGGATTAAATGAGGAGCTCTGAGGGTTTAGGACAGGACCCGGCTTGCAGTGAGGGCTGTGGGCTGTTGGAGTGTTACCAACAAGCCTGTTTTTAGCTGACTGGTGAGGCTCTGCCTCGAACCAGGTCTTCTGATTCCCGGATCAGCGTCTGACTCAGCCAGGAACGCAGAGGTGATGTTCACACACTCCAGTGTGGTTCGTGTGGGCACATCCACACCCTCAGAACGCAGAGGCCTGAAGTGGAATCTCTGAGTCAACAGCGCACCGGGCACAGTGTCACTCATTGTGCTCAGAGCAAGGCCGTGGAGACGTTCCCACACGCCGTGTCTGCAGCTGCACCCAGCTAGGGGCACTGAGCCGGTGGACACTCACTGCATGTTTGTCAGCGCTCAGGTGTTAGTCCCACTTTCTTTGTCCTCTAACTTCTGCCTACTTCAGAGTTTAAGGACAGTAGGCAACAGGGGATTCCAGAGAACATCAGACCCAATTTTCATGACAGCAAAACTTGAGTCAGCATCCACTTGGTGTGAGTGTGATGGGTTTTGGGCACGTGACTCCTAGAGGTTGGGGGTCCTTGTGAAGACGCTTTGGGGTTACATCATAGCCTCAGGACCTGCTGGAGAGAACATGAGACCCATTCTCTCCGGTTGGAGGCTAATTTATGATCTTTTGGAAAACTCTCTCCCAAATTGGCGCTATAGGACAGGAGGACTGAGGTGAAACTTAGTCCCCCTGAAGAGCTCCCCAGTCTGCTTAGCATAAGGGCAGGCTCTAGGCCAAGCTTTGCTGTGGCAGGAGCCTCTGGGCTATGTTCTTCCATTAGCCTTCTAACCAGTCTCTTGCCTTCTTCTATGCCCGTTTCTGATCCAGCCCCAAGTGGTCTCAGAGGAATACTCTGTGAGCTACAGATATGGGTATGTCAATCCCTTGCTTAAAATTCTCCTGTAGTCCCCCACAGTCTAGACGAGCGTAGTCCCCCACAGTCTAGACCAGCACTGTTCAATTGAATTTCTTGTGATGATGGAAATGTGCTACCTTTATAGTGTAGGAAAACAGTAAACCTTAGCCACATGAGGCTATTGAGCACTTGCATTGTAGAGGGTCTGAAGAATTGAATTTTCATTGCATTTTAAATTTAAATTTAAATTGCCACATATGGCTACTGGGTACCATATTGGACAGCTCAGGTCTTACAGAATGAAATCAAAAGGCCAGGCATGACCTAGCTTTCACTATCTGAGCAGCCTTAGGTTTTTTTTTTTTTTCCTTAATTTTTTGCCAGAATTCATTCATTCTGGGAATTCCAGCCATAACAAATGACTTACAACTCCCTAAACAGGGCACCCACTTCACACTTCCATGCACTTGCATCTGCTGCTCTCTCTGCCTGGAATGTTCTCGTATCTTGCCTAAACTCGCCCACGAGCTGCCGACTAGCCAAACAATCCTCCTTCAAGATGTAACTCCAGTTATCTCTACTATCAAGCTTTACCAACCACCCCTAGCCTACCCGTGCAGAATTAATCACTCCTTCCTTTGTGCATACGAATGCAGTCTACTTGGAGGCTCCTCCAACCCTTTCAGCACTGATGAGCTTCCCATCTACCCGCCGCAGGGGTAAAAGCAGACTCCTGAATAGAAGTTTCTATGTCTTATTCTCTTCTTAGGGCCTCCAGTGCCTGGGATGGGGTTTGGATAATGGCTAGAGACAGAAACACGTGTCATAGTTTGGGCTGTCTTGCATTCAACATCCTCTCATATTCTACCCCCTTATCCCCTTGAGACATCTCTTTCTGTGTGGCCTTGGGAGTTAGGGAAAACCAAGAATGCAGATCCCCCTCTCACTGCCATCAGCCAATCTTTCCAAAGACTGATGAGCCTTGGAGGAGGCAGTAAGGCCAGAGCAGACAGAGGTCACCTTGACCACAGCAGCAGCACGCAGACCATGCTGCTTGTCACCCAACGTGCCAGCACCTCTGATACTGGTTCTTTAGGTTATTGTCAAACAATGTGAGGCACTATTGGTCTTTCAAAAATTCTTTGAGCAAGCCAACTGTCTCCAAGTTCTCTCAGCAGCAGCCATGTAGACAAAACCCCCAAGTGGACAGGGCTCTGCAGCACGGAAGGGCGAATCCCTCTGCAAGGAGACTGCATGCTGCGGGGAGGGGAGTGGGCAGCACGGAGCTGTCACAGGCACAAAGCTAAGATTGAAGCTGGAGCTTCTGGGAAGGACCCACCTGGACTAAAGGGAGGGGTCAGTGGCAGTGCCAGGAGGGCAGAGCAGCAACCCTGCCAGCTGCAGGGACTGGAGGGCTGCGCTGTCCTGTGGGTTGACGGAGAGGTCATAGGTTACTGAGTGGGGGTTTGGGTAAGGATTGGGAGACTGAGAGCCATGGTGGGGCTCTGGGGGTTCTTTTGGGCAGTAGGATTATGGAAGGAAAGAAAGGAAGAAGGGAGGGAGGAAGGGATTCCCTCTTGACCCTCTGTGGGACCACTGTATGATACTAGTCCATACTCATGTTCATAACAAGTGACCTCTGCAGGCCAAGCACTTGGGGCCTCTGCACCCTTGCTGAGCAGGGGACCACTGCCACAGCTTCTTGAACCTCACACTTGATCCTCTGTAGGGGGAACTCCCTGGACTCCTTTATTGGACAACTCAGATTCCCCATCCTCCCATACTACGGACTCAAGGGTTGCAGATTCCTGGTACTTTATTCCACCACCCAAAAAAAAAAATAAAATGATAAAAATAAAAAACCAACTAACATAAATATAGTATTTTTAAAAATTATTGTGATTATTTTATCATTAAGAGAGAAATTCCCCAACCAGTGGTTCACTCCCCAAACATCTGCCAAGGCCAGGGCTTACCCAGATCGAAGCTGCAAGCCAGGAACAAAATCCAGGTGTTCCACATAGGTGGCAGGAACTCTCACAGAGGCCATCACCTGCTGCCTCCTGGGGGCAGGAAACTGGAGTCCGAGCTGCACAGGGTTTCTTTCCTTCCTTCCTTCCTTCCTTCCTTCCTTCCTTCCTTCCTTTCTTCCTTCCTTCCTTTTTTTTTTTTTTTTTTTTTGACAGGCAGAGTTAGACAGAGAGAGAGAGAGAAAGGTCTTCCTTCCATTGGTTTACCCCCCAAATGGCAACTACAGCCAGTGCAGTGCTGATCCGAAGCCAGGAACCAGGTGCTTCCTCCTGGTCTCCCAAGCGGGTGCAGGGCCCAAGGACTTGGGCCATCCTCCACTGCCTTCCCAGGCCACAGCAGAGAGCTGGACTGGAAGAGGAGCATCTGGGACAGAACCAGCGCCCCAACCAGGGCGAGAACCCAGGGTGCTGGCGCCACAAGCGGAGGATTAGCCTAGTGAGCCGCTGTGCTGGCCACAGGGTTTCAAACCCAAGCACTCTGCTAGGGGACATGGGCATCGTCACTGCTGCCCAGTATTTTCTCACCAGTACGTTGTATATTATGCCTGAGAATAGACACTTAGAAAAACGGAGCACTAAGTCCATCCAGTATACAGCCTGGACAGAATTCTAAATCAGAAACAGGACTTCAGTTGAAAAACCGGCCGAATCTGGATAGATTTTGTGATTCAGCTAATGGTATGGTACCAGTGTTAATTTCCTCATTTGACAAATGTTCCATAGTTATGTAAGTTGTTAACAATGGGGAAGTTGGGCGAAGGTTATATGGGAAATCTGTGTTATCTTTGCAACTTTTGTGTAAATCTAAAAGTATTCCAAAATAAAAGTTTGTGTAATAAAACAGTTTATCCAGTTTCTTCTTTAACATACCGTACAATATAAATATCAGGCTGGAGAAATGGTGGGTGACTTTCACAGTCTTCATATGGCTTTTCAAATTAAGAAGGAAGTGTTTTTATTAAAAATGATTAAACAGGTCGGTTTCAAAAACATTCAAATGTTTATGATAAGTTGTGTTTTTAATTGAAGAGACAACGGCACCATTAAGATCAAATGTAAAAGATGTAATTATCATAACTCATAGTCTTGTTCCTGCAACAGAACCAGATTCTGATTTTTGCATGCAACTGTTCACATGCAAATGGGATTCTACTTAACTGCAGTCAGAGCAGGGCTGTCAAGTTTTAATGCAGGTGCCTGCTTGTATTTCCTTTGGATGCAATTAAAACAGATTGTACAATAATCTCCAAATGACAAGGGCTCAAGATGTGCTGCCAGACTAGAACAAGCAGACAGAGGTTGGCAAGAGGTAGAACCATGTGCTGCTATGAGAGAGGGGTATATGGCCAGACAGGGGTCTTGGGAGGGTCAAGCTCCCCTTGCTGGTGTGTCCAACCCAGAGTGCATGTATTTGAATTTGACACCATGTTGAACCTCAGCTGCTTCCTGGGCAGAGTAGTAGAAGCTGCCTGGGAGCTCTCTGGAGCTGGCTCCACAGCTCACTAGGCTAATCCTCTGCCTGCGGTGCCAGCACCCCGGGTTCTAGTCCTGGTTGGAGTGCCGGTTCTGTCCTGGCTGCTCCTCTTCCAGTCCAGCTCTCTGCTGTGGCCCTGCACCCGCATGGGAGACTAGGAGGAAGCACCTGGCTGCTGGCTTCGGATCGGTGCAGCGCACCAGCCATAGTGGCCATTGTGTGTGTGTGGGGGGGGCGGTGAACCAACGGAAGAAAGGCCTTTCTCTCTGTCTCTCTCTCTCTCACTGTCTAACTCTGCCTGTCAAAAAAAGAAAATGCAAAATGGGTGTCTATGGGAGTTTGTTTTTCAGAAGTCATTCTGGATATGAGTTTGGGAAGAAAGTAGGTGGCTCCATACCATTGTGAAGAGAAGCAGAGAATAACCTTTCAGAATCAAATAATGCTTGAGAGTTGAGCATGATCCAGAAATGTTTGGGTTTTGCACTGCTCTGTCCCTACCTTCCCCCCACCCTGTCGTCTCATCTTGACCTTAACCATCCGCCTTCTCTGGAGAACTTCTCTACAGTTGTTTCAGCGAACTCAAATTCAGGTCAGTGAAAGCTCTCCCCTTCTACCAACTTGGAAAATGTACCATTTCACACAAAGGAAAGTGACACTGGCTTTGTCAGCCGGAAGGTACTTGCCTGGTCACATCCATGTGGGATGCTTTGTCTGCTTATGCAGAACATAAGAGACCCTGGAGCCGCCCTATAATTAGGGACTACACCCTTGTCTCAGGGAGAGGGACCAGAACAATCCTTGCCCTGCAGAGAGTGGGAGGGCATGGCTTACCAGGCAGCCTTGACTCTGGATTCAGGCCTAATCTTGGATCACTGGATGCTCCTTGAACACCTGTGCCTGGGGCCATGGCCTTGCCTTCCCCCCAGCTTCCACCCCATGTTCTTCTTTTCCTCCCCTGTGACTGGAACTCTAAACCTCCACGGAAAGCCATGATCAGTCGCTGATGGACCTGGTCTCAAGCCCCAGGCCTGACATTAAGGCACCCACAAGGCTCTCCTGATGCCCACTTCTATCAGGCCAGTCCCCTGGATGTTTGTTGTGGTTTGGAAAATAATTTTGTTGTCCCCCAAAAGCCTGTGTTAAAGTCTTGGTCCTTAGAGTCTTATGTAAATGGATTAAGGATGGAACTTAATTGAATTACAGTGACTACAAGTGGGACTTTGAAAAGTGATTAGATTGGAGTAAGTTATTGGGGTGGGCCCCTGTGATTAAACTGTGATCCTCCCGCCCTGCTTCTTGGTTTGCCATGAGATTGTCCCTCTACCATCCTCCAGCCTTATAAGATATCTGAACCATTGAGATTTCTAGACATTTGGACTGGGAACCTCCAAAACTGCAAGATGAAATCACCCTTTTTCCTTCCTGAGTAGCCTCTCTCAGGTATTTTATTTAAAGTCACGAAAAGCTGACTATCACAAGGTCCCTCAGCATAGCTCCCTCACTTCTGCCTCCACACACCTGCTCTTTCTCTTCCACAGCCCTTCCCAAACCCATAAATCTCTACTCATTTCAAAGACGAGTCTCAAGTCAAGCTTCATAGTAGCTGAGGATCGGCAACATCAGCTGGTTAGAGATACATGGTCCTAGGCCCACCCCTTACCTGCAGCAGCCGACTTGAGCTTTAACAGGATTCTGAGGGGCACAGGTATGCCCCCACAGTGGCAGAAGAAATGAGACGTTTCAAATGAAATGTTCTTAACATGTAGATCCTGGGCCAGCAGCAGTAGAATCTCCTAGCCAAAAATGCAGGTTCCTGGGTTGAAACCAAAACATACAGGAATTAAAATATCTGGAGATGAGATCCAGGAATCTGCGTGATTAACAGATAGCCCAAAGTAGAACTTTTTAATTTCATATGCAGATTCTGAATTGCATAAATAAACATCATAATTGAATAAATTAATGGAGTATTTCATTAATAAATTTTGCTAGGTTGGTTCTAAATTGTTATATATTGCTATATAAGTATATACTATTAGGTGTTATAAATGATCAGTTTTATTTTGTGTGTGAAATACGTTGTAAAAAAGCAAGTCATTTCCAAGATGACTGCCTTCTCATTTGGCCATGCTACTCTGCAGTTGCCTGATGCCAGAGTATCTTTGATTCACACACACACACACACACACACACAGTGAAGTCATGATTATTTTGTGTTTGGAGTTTTACATAAATGCTACTTTCTGTCTTTCTGCAATTTACTTTTTTCACTCAACAATATGTTTTGAAAAACTTTTTGTGATAGAAAGCAGAGGGTCACCTTGGCATTTTTAACTGTGGATGTTTCATGATGGAAATAGATTGTTGAAGCCATTAGTGGACCTGTAGGTTACTTATAGTGTTTTGCTTGCTTGAGTGATGCCGTAGGGAACATGCTTCCATATGCCTCCTTGTGCCAACCTGTGTGGGTTTCTTTAGGGTAGAGACAGTGAGAAGCTGGAAAGTAGAATTGCCAGTTATGTTGGAATGAGTGCTTTGCATGTTAACAGCTACTGCTAAAAAAGCTGCAGCCCCACCACCATTTTACCTTCAAGCTTCAACCCTTTGTTTTGGAGTTGATTCCTGCCAAATGTGGAACTGAACCTTGTGTTTGGCATCAAAACCTCCTAGGACTAGCACATGTGATAGTTACTGACCTTTCTAAGCATTCCTTGTGACTTCACTCATTTAATTCTTATTTCAACAACCCTTGACTACAGATGCCAGACTGAGTGCTGGACCAAGACTGGACAGCAATGAAATAGGGACCCAAGATTCCAAGTCAGCATCTGCTGCACTCTGTGTGCCCTTCAGAGTTCTCAGAAGCAAAGGACCTCATCAGACTGAGGCTTTCTTAAAGGTAGTTTTGAGCCTCTGTGTATGTAATAAGCTCATCTCAGGAAATGATGGGCATAGATAAACCCACAGGATTTGCACTGTGACCATCCTATCACATGGTTAAAATGTATATCAGAAGCCTTATCCAGGGGCTAGTGAAAGGTTAGCAGAAGTGGTTGTGCAGAGGCAGAAATTTCTGGAAAGTCATCGTCAGCACTATTGAAGAGAAACACAAGCAAGCTTTCCTTTGTGTTCCGTGGGTGAGGACACGCGGAGGTATGTGCATTTCAGCCTCCTTTGATGTGGGACAAAAGGATGCAGACCTCGCAGACCTGCCCTGAGTGGAGGTTTCTCCGGATTCTTTTTTTTTTTATTTTTATTTTTGACAGGCAGAGTGGACAGTGAGAGAGAGAGAGAACAGAGAGAAAGGTCTTCCTTTGCCGTTGGTTCACCCTCCAATGGCCACCGTGGCTGGCGTGCTGCGCTGATCCAAAGGCAGGAGCCAGGTGCTTCTCCTGGTCTCTCATGGGGTGCAGGGCCCAAGCACCTGGGCCATCCTCCACTGCACTCCCGGGCCACAGCAGAGAGCTGGCCTGGAAGAGGGGCAACCGGGACAGAATCCGGCACCCCAACTGGGACTAGAACCCAGTGTGCCGGTGCTGCAAGGTGGAGGATTAGCCTATTGAGCCTCGGCGTCAACCTCGTGATTCTTTCGGTTACCACAATAGAGACTGAATTTCAGAACAGTGCCAGTCTCCAGAGCATCCCAAGTGCAAATGCACTCGCCACCCCTTCCTTTAAAAAGATCTTTCCTTGACACTTTTTACAGAGAGAAATGGTGTGACTTTTCTTGATGAGCCAACAGCCAAAGGTGTGTGGGAGAGGTCTGTCATTTTTCTGGTGGCAAAACACCCCGGACTAAATTCATTAGCAACTCTTCTGTTTGGGATTCTAAAATATTCTGTGACCCACATAAATTCCTTGTTATGTCCTCTACTGACATAAGAACACCACCAGTCACACACTGGCACAGAGCAAGGAAGTGGCAATGAATAGCAGAAAGGAGCTTGGAGAAGGTCATTTCACCATGGAAGACACCGGATCCACACTGTGCCGCTTGCTTCTACTCCTCCTGTGAAATGTTCTTTAGGCCTATAATTTTGTAAACGGTGGATGCCACTTTTTAGACATTGAGTCAAATTAGTTCTTCAAGTATATGTCCTTTAGTCATGTGTTCCGTATCTTCCTGTCTTCTAGAAAATATCAGAGCAACACCAGGATAGAGTCTGGCTGTGTTTTATGAGTAACTAGCTGGCATAATTAGACTTACATACCCAAAGCCGTGCTGGAGACCCGTCTCAAGGAAATCTAGGCTTCTCCGCTTTCTTTCCCAAAAATACGCAATGCACAGATTTGTGCTACTCATTCTTGTCAGTGTGCGTGGCATCAGTTCATGCATGCAACAGATTTCCATGGACTTCTTACTCTGGGCAAGTGCTAGAGCTACAGTGGTGAACAAAATACATGAGGCTCCTGCTGTCATAGAATTTAAATTCAGGTGGATATGAAAGCATTGTGGGGGCAAAAAGCTCTTTACCAGTCAAGAGTGGTGCACATATCTGCTATGGGGATGTTCTGTTTTCCTCCATCCCCCAAACCAAAGCTGTCACTTGTGTGTACTCTGCTTTGGCTCTTGTTCTGTGGCACCTAGCAGCAAGTGAACTATCACCTTCTTGAGGGCAAGCCTTAGGTTAGAGTTCATGTCCCCAGGGCTTAGGCCTAAGGGGCCTTTTCTATTGACTTCTTAGAAGGACAGGTATGATGGAGGTTGAACAGAATGATGACGATGTAATGGAACTGATATTTTCCTACCAGAACTGAAAAACTAGTGCATCTGTTGTGATTTCAACTGTTTAGGCCTGAGTTTACAGACAGTGGTGAAAACACACTTTCATGTTTGAACTTCAGTTGTGTTAGTCTAGCGATTTTCCTTCCTAATTTATAACCAAGTTTTGCAACCCTGAAAGCTAGGTTAGGACAGTTGGTTGATTTAATTGGTTTTGTTATTTTTTGGGTCTTCTATCAGTCCAAGCTCCCATTACCTTGAATAATTAAGTGTTTACTGTCTAGGAAGTATGGGACTTATCATAAGTAGCCCACACCTATTCTCCTTTCTGTAGATTGAGATCTTCTAATTAGCATCCGGGGCAGGCAAGGGGCCCTTGTTGGGAGGGGCCTCAGACTCCCACAGGGATCTGATACCAGTCCTCCTCCGCGGTCAGGTTTCCCAGTAACACAGAGGAAGAAGGATCAGAAGAGGAAGGCTTGGCTTTGCAGGCAGTCTTTGTTCCTTTAAATGCGGCCCACCACCCCGACTGTCCGCTAAAAGAGGCAGAAGGGGCTGGAGAAGGAGGACAAGTCAGGCCTCAGGCCGCAGCAGGTAGCTCCTTAGAAAGAAATATAAGTGAGAGAGAACAATGGGTGCTTGTGGAACTCATCCCACTTTTACCAATCTCTCCATCACTTTTGGGAGACTGTTACATTTCTTCCCTTTTCAACAGTGTGTGTTTGTTTGTTTCTTTTTTTTTTTTTTTAAAGATTGATTTATTTATTTGAAAGCCAGGATTGGCAGAGGCAGAGAGAGAAAGGTCTTCCATCTGCTGTTTCACTTCACATTTGGCTGCAATGGCTGGAGCTGTGCCCATTGGAAGCCAGGAGCCAGGAGTTTCTTCCAGGTCTCCCACTCGGGTGCAGGGGCCTAGGAACTTGGGCCATCTTCTACTCCTTTCCCAGGCCATAGCAGAGAGCTGGACTGGAAGTGGAGCAGCCAGGACTTGAACCGACCCCCATATGGGACACTGGCAGTGCAGGCGATGGCTTCACCATTATGCCCGAGCGCCAGCCCCTCAACATTGTTCTTGACAGTTAAACCTTAAGGACAATAGTATTTCTTTAACACCTTCACCAAGTGGGATAGCCAAAATTTAGGGCCTGAATACTGGACTTCTGAGTCTTGAAAGTTACTTCTTCAGCTATTTGGTAAATTCACTGAATACAGTGGTTATCGGATAATTACCGTGGGTAAGGTACTGGGGTTACGCTGGTGAAACATTAGATTCTCTGCCTTGGGGTAAAGGTCACGAACAGGAAAGAAATAAGGAGACAACGGTAATGGGGCATTGGAGGAGCCACAGAGGATGACTTAGATGTGTTATGGGACCAGAAGAAGGCTGGCCAATGGTGAAGAGACGTCAGTGGGTGTGGCATCAAAGGGGCACAGGAGAAGTAAGCCACTAGGGTGGGAAATGGACGTCTGGGTTGGCTTTCCATTGCTGTGTTTTGTCACTTTAGAGAGTATCAGAAAAAAGTCTTTCCTGGTGGGCTGGGTGCAGTAGCTGAGCATGCACTCTGGCCAAGAGCTGGCCCCCAGTGACCAGCAAGGCTCAAAGCAAATGAAGGTTGCTCCTAGTCAGAAGGGGATCATCACGCGTTCGTTCCATAGTATATGCCAGCTACTTTGGGGCCGAAAGTCAAGAAACAAGTAACTCAGGTCAACACCTGGCTTTCTTTTCTTCTCTTTTCTTCTTTTGGGCTCAGCAAGTCAGAAGTTGAAACAGAAATAAAGCATGGTTAGTAGTTCTTGAAAGCATGTGTGCTAAGAGTTCATGCATTATGGTTGAAAACATCAAGCCGCTTGTGTTACCAAATTGCTTGTAATCTCCCCTGCCTAAAGCGATTTGAGTGATGTCTTCCACGAGAAAGATCCACAAGAATCATGGTCGAGAATGCCGCGCTTGTTGTGAGAATTAGGGTTGAGGTGGGGAGCATTGAAAACAGCATGTCTGGCACAGGTAGAGAAAAGATCTTCCCATAAAGAGGAAGATGTCTGGAATTAGAATGAGATTAGGACCCAGAAGTTACACGTTCTTAGGAATGATTCTGATCCTGACAAGTCGCTATCTTAGCTCAGAAACTTTACCCTTTGGAATTTTAAGTGCTACACGTGTGAAAAAAAATACTGAATTGAGGGGGCCAGAGCTATGGCATAGTGGACTAAGCCTCTGCCTATGGTGCCAGCATTTCACATGAATGCCAGTTCATGTCCTGGCTGCTCTTCCTCCAATCCAGCTCTCTGCTGATAGCCTAGGAAAGTAGTGGAAAATGGCCCAAGTGCTTGAGTCCCTGCACCCATGTAGGAGACCGGAAGAAGCTGCTGGCTCCTGGCTTTGGATTAGCCCAGCTCCACCCATTGCGACCATTTGGGGAGTGAACCAGTGAATGGAAGATTTCTCTCTCTTCCTGCCTCTGTCTCTCTGTAATTCTACTTCTTAAATAAATAGAATCTTCTTTTTAAAAGTAGCGAATTGGGATCTATGTGTACATTCCTCAAATATTTATTAAGTACCTACTAGGCATCCAATAATAGAAGGAAGAGAATAATAGGACTTTTCTTGGTCTTTGATTTGGATAGAGAGGAGGGCGTGCAGTCTGGGAGCAGATGGACAAGTCATTAGAAGTGAATAGGAAGAGCCTAATGCCCCAGAGGCGATAACCATCTCGGAGAGTCCCACAGATGGACGAGAACATGGGCTGTGTGGGGCAGAAGCTATAGTGCTTCTAAAGTAGCCCCACAACCCTATGCTTTAACGTGCTGGGCCGAGAGTCTGCTTTATATCCTAGTCTGTCGTGGTCGTGTTTGTTCTAGCTTTTATGAAGATCACACTACAGATGGAGGAAGTAGAATGTAGGGACTCTGACAGGCTTTTAAAAGAATTCTTTCTCCTTTTGTTAGCTACTGGCCTCGAGATCACAGGAAGATAAAATGATTACCTCAAAAAGTCTTTTGAAACAAATGTGTCTATCCACGGATAAAACTGGGAGAAAAATGATAATGAACCCCTTTACATGGCACCCTATTTTGTTTCCTTCATACCTTGCCACACACAGTTTTTTGTTTGTTTGCTGGAATATAATAGAGCAAATTACAGGCACCATTTTATTTTGTGCATAAATATTTGAGTGGATATCTCTCAGGAAATAATTTTTAAAGGCTAAAACTATAATGCCGTGATTGCATAATATAGTATTTAGGACATGTTAAATTTGTCCTTATTAGCTCAACTATTTTATGGATTGTTGTTATTGTTCAAACCAAGATCCAAAAGGAATCTACTCACGGTCATTGTATTGAAAGGACCCTGAAGTCTCTTTCACTCTACAAAAACTCTTCCTCCTTCCCCCTCTTGGTGCCATCCACAGGAGAAAGAGGAGAATCCTGTAGAATAGCTCACGTTGGCCATTTCCTCCTGGTGTTGTTAACTTGTTCTTCCACTCCCTGGGAACTGGATTCTGTTCCTGTTAAGGATGTTGTTTTGGCTGGAAAACCTCCTAGGAGATGCTGGGTGCCTTCTGCAGTGGCGCATCAAGAGGGACATACCTTACTGTACCACTTTAGAGATGCACTATTGAGCAGTGGGTTCAGATGTTGTCAGTCTGACCTGTGTCATCTCTGTCATAAAGTTCCCTGTCATGCTTTCACCTAGTGGCTGCTGATGGTCCTGTTCATGAGGGGCTTGTGACAGTAACAAACAAGACTGGCTATTTCCTCTCTTCTTTAGCTTCCTGTCTCTTGATGTGACCTCTCCCCTTGTCATGTGCTCCTGCCACTGTGGGACCATTTGCCCCACACGACCTTCGTTAGAACCCAGCTGATGCTAATGCTGTGCCCCTGAACCTTCAGAACTGTTAGCTAAATTGGCCTCCTTTCTTTATAAAGTCACCCAGCCTTGGGTATTTCATTATAGTAATAGAAAATGAATTAATACCAATTCCTTACCATCTCTTTGGTTACTCTGAAACACAGTTCATACAGGAAAGTCAGGATAAACATTCAATTCTTTCCCTTCATCCATTTTCAAATAATATTAGTCCATTGTTGTGGATCTGAGTCACGGCACCACTTGTGGACTCCTTCCGCCGCAGAAGGAACGACGCTGCTTGCAGTTAATCGGTCTTCAAGAGACTTTTACTTAGAAGGAGTGGGAAAGAGAGTGGGGGAACCGGGAGAAGGGGGAGGAGATGGAGATGGCACGCACGTTCCTTAAGGGGGAAAGCTGGCGTGCCCCCTTCTCTCTCTCTCTCGCTCTCTCTCGCTCTCCGCTTATATCCAGAATTCAACCAATCACAGTCAATCAATTACAGTCCATACACAGAGCTCTCCAATCCGGCACTTGATCACGATCAGCTGTGGAGTCATGCAGCAGGCAGGGCATCAGCGCCATCTTGTTTTCCACGATCCTCAGCTAGATGGAAAGTTCAATCAGCTGCTACATCCACATTACTGCTATAAGCCAAGCCCAGCATGGGGGGGTCCCATGGCAAGCCTATCCATGGGTCCCCACACATTGTAGCTGTTGTTTGTGGATGCTCAAATGTCCCCTCTTGGCCAATAGAAACTCTTTCAAGTCAGCTTCTGTGCCATTTTGACCCAACCCCAGTGGTCTTTGATGGTTTCCCCTGTGTTTGGGAACAAGAAGTAGCCACGCCTTCATTCTGATGTGTTAGGTAGACTTGCAAAATCACCATTGTGCCCCTACCTCTTGCCTATCCATGCCAGGTAATGGTTCCTATTGGTTGTTATCAGTTAGAAATGCTTTCAGTAATAAGTAAGCATAATGAACAGTTTTCCTTTGATTCATAGAATGGAAAGTCTGGAACAGACAGCAGTTAGCATTTGTTCAGCTGGTGAAGCCCAGAGCCAGCATCGCTGTGATTTCTCCTGGCCTCTCCATGGCTTCAGGACAGCAGCTCCTATTCCAGGCATCATGCCCACAGTGAGGACAGGGGAGGAGACTGCCAGAGCCAACTGCAGCTGTCCCTTTGCAGGAGAAAAATAAAGCTTTCCTCAAGCTCTCTCCCAGGAACCACAGCTGAATTCCTCCTGGATCTGCTGGCCAGAATCAGATCATACAGCCTTGCCCACTTACACAGGAGGATGGTTTTACTGGCCTCTGCGGTCCAGGTAGGCAAGGGAGGGACTGAGAGTGAATATGGAGCTACTGTTTCTGGGAGAGTGATCTGGAGACCTAAATCCACTTTCCTTATCGCGTTTTTATTATCATTTGTTATTTTTATCTGCCTAACAGTCCCTGATTTTGAAGCAGAGTCGGGAAATTAAAGAGGATTTTTAAAAAGATTTATTTATTTATTTATTTGAAAGAATTACAGAGAGAGAGAGAGAGAAAGAGAGAGAGAGAAACAGAAACAGAAACAGAGATCTTCAATCTGCTGGTTCACTCCCCAAATGACCACAATGGCCAGGGCTGGGCCAGGCTGAAGCCAGGAGCCAGGAACTTCATCTGGATCTCCCACATGGGTGCAGGGGTCTAAGCACTTGGGCCATCTTCCACTGCTCTCCCAGGTGCATTAGCAGGGAGCTGGATCAGAAGCGGGGCAGCCGGGACTCGAATTGGCACCCATATAGGATGCTGGCTACTTCAGGTGGCGGCTTAACCGCTATGCCACAGCACCAGCCCCGAAGTTAAAGAGCTAGAAATAAGCAGGGCTTGATTTGCAGGACTTAATTAAGGAAGTCAGATTTAGCTGTTATGACATCCAGGCCCTGATGGCTCAGCTCAGCTCTGTTCAGTTGTCAGATGCCACCTCCATCCACAGGGTGTGTACTACCAAGCATCTAGTCTCTTCCTAGCTACTAGGGGGCAGGCCAGGCTCACCTCCATCAACATGGACTCCTCATGTGAGCTGTAGTGACATCGAGTGATGGCAGAATACTTAGTGGCTGCAATTCCACCCAAACTTTCATGCTCTGAGGGCAAAGAGCAGTGCCGACATTGAGATGCACTCAACTGACGTGAGACCTGAGTGCTTCGGCACTGACTGATGAACAGCTGCTGCCTGGATCCCTCAAGTCCTGCTGTCTTGGTCACCTGAGAAACCCCACCAAGGACATCCTCCAGTCCAACCACCAAGTGCTCAGGCCTGGCCTAGCTGGTGCTCCAGGACCATAGGTCAGCCAGCACGAGAGACCCCCACCACTCTGTGTCCATCCATTTAGTGGTCATGTGGCTCCAGGTTAAAAACTCTTTGAATATCTCCCCTGGGAAAGAACATTCCTCACTGTTCTTACCCATCATGTCTCTTGACTGGAGGGCAAATGGGTTAATGATAATTAACTCAAGGAACAGATTACCATTACTGGTCGTCTTGGTTCTCTCCCTCTCCCTCTCCCTCTGCCTCTGCCTCTCCCTCTGCCTCTCCCTCTGCCTCTCCCTCTCCCTCTCCCAGGATTCATTTATTTTACTTGAAAGGCAGAGTTATAGAGAGGGAGATGCAGAGGCTGAGAGAGAGAGAGAGATCTTCACTCTGCTAGTTCATTCCCCAAATGGCCGCAGCAGCTGGAGCTGGGCCAGCCTGAAGCCAGCAGCCAGGAGCTTCTTCCAGTCACCCGTGGAAGTGCAGGGGCCCAAGGGCTTGAGCCATCTTTCACTGCTTTCCCTGCCACATTATCAGGGAGCTGGATTAGAAGTGGAGCAACCAGGACAGGAACCAGCACCTATATGAGATGCTGGTACTGCAGGCTGCTACTTAATCTGCTACACCACAGCGCCAGCTCCAGTCTTGGTTTGCTTAAGGCTAATTAATACATTCCTTGTTAGGAAATTTGGACGAGGGCTGGCATTGTGGCACAGGGGTTAAACCCCCACCTGCGACACCTGTGCCCTATGAGTGCCAGTTCAGGTTCTGGCTGCTCCACTTCTGATTCAGCTCCCTGGGAAAGCAGTGGGAGATGGCCCAAGTGCTTACACCTCTGTGCCCACGTGGGAGACCCAGAGAGAGTTCTGGGCTCCTGGCTTTGGCCTGGTCCAGGCCTGGCCACTGTGGCCATGTAGGGACTAAGCTGAGTGTGGAAGAGTCCTATCTCTCTGTAACACGGCCTTTCAATTAAAAACATAAATCTTTAAAAAACAGAGAGAGAAAGAAAAATTTGGGTCATTTTCATGCTGTGTTTTTTCCTTTAATATTCTTGCTACAAGTGAAAGAAGCCACAAAGAGAACACACTCTGAAGGCTGGCACTGTGGCATATTGAGTTAAGCTACCACCTGCAATGCCAGCATTCCATAAGGGCACCAGTTCGAGTCCTGGCTGCTCCACTTGTGATCCAGCTGTCTGCTAATGGCCTGGAAAAAGGAGCAGGAAATGGCTCAAGTGCTTGGGCCCCTGCACCCATGCTGGAGACCCTGGCTTTGATATGACCCAGCGCCAGCCAATGCAGCCATTTGGGGAGTGAACCAGTAGATGGATGAAGTGTCTCTCTGTCTCCTCTTATCTTTATCTCTGTAACTCTTTCAAATAAATAAAATAAACCTTAAAAAAAAAAAAAAAAAAGAGGTCACACTCCATGATTCCCTTTTTGTTAAGGTAAAGAGCCAGCATTAATTCTATATGAAGTCACATAGTGGTTTCCCTTGGGTGGGGCTGGGAAGGGGTCATGATAGAATGATAGAGAGCTTCTTGGGTACTCTCTTGGTTATTTATTTGCCTATTTACCTATTTTCATAATGTGCACACTCAGAGTGCTAGTTGCTTAACCCAGTACCCATCCTCTTCTTTTCTAACAGAATTCTTCTTTACCTTGCTGGGGCTGGGGGTGACAAGTGATCACCTGACAACTACATTTTCCAGCCTCCTTTGGAGCTAGAGCTGATCAGAGGATGCAGCTTTTGCCTGTGAGATGTGAGAAAGAGTTCTTGATGGGACTCCTAGGAACTGTCCATCAGGTGGACCTGCTTTGTGGGTTCTGCCCTTCACCCCTCACCCCCAACACTGGAGGCTACATTGCCATCTGCTTGGCCATCTGAAATGTCTATTCACATGCATGTGTGTAAAAATCTCCCATGTGGCCTGTTCACTCATTTCCCAAATACTGAACACTTACTAGCAAGTGGGCATGTGCTAATCAGGTATACCGAGTCAGATGTCCCATTGCCAGGCCTGTAATTAAAAATACAGGTTTGAGATGAAGGACAAAATGAGGTGAACTGCGGGACTTAGACACTGGCTAGTAAGGAGGCTGGGGGCTATAGCTCAGCTCCAGAAAGTGTTCTAAATTCAAATCTCGACTCACAAGATCTTCCAATTTTTTAAAAGAAGCCAGAAATCTTGCTTTTTTTTTTTTTTTTTTTTTGTCAGGCAGAGTGGACAGTGAGAGAGAGAGGCAGAGAGAAAGGTCTTCCTTCCCCGTTGGTTCACCCTCCAATGGCCACTGTGTCTTGCACGCTGCGGCCAGTGCACTGCACTGATCTGAAGCCGGGAGCCAGGTGCTTCTCCTGGTCTCCCATGTGGGTGCAGGGCCCAAGCACTTGGGCCACAGCAGAGGGCTGGCCTGGAAGAGGGGCAACTGGGCCAGAATCCGGCGCCCCGACCGGGACTAGAACCTGGTGTGCTGGCGCCACAGGCGGAGGACTAGCCTAGTGAGCTGCGGCACCAGCCAGAAATCTTGCTTTTATTTTCTAAAATGAACTGCCAGGAGGCAAGACTTCTAGTTACAGCAGAGTGAGATCAGAAACAGTGGTATTCATTTCTTACTGCTGCATAACAAACGCCCACAAACTTAGCAGATGAAACAACACACGAATACCAACTCAACAGTGTTTGTGGCTGGAAGTCCCGGGGGTCACAGCTAGGTTCTCTGCTTAGGGTCTCCTAAGATCTAATCACAGTGTCAATCAGAACGGCCTCTTATATGGAGGCTCTGAGAAAGCACCTGTTTCCCAGCTCTTTCCAGTTGTTGGAAGAATTCGATTCCTTTCAGCTACGGAAACAATATCCTGTTTCCTGGTTGCGGGCTGGAGGGCCACACAACTTCTAGGGGCTTCAGTCTGGTCCTTCCTATGTGGCAACTCCAGCATCCAAGGCAGCAATGGCACACTGAATTATTCCCATGCTTTCAATCTCTGCTTTGTAAAGGGTTCTGTGATTAGGTTAGATACTCTAGAGAATTTCCCTTTTGCTAGAAAAGGAGTAGCATCTCATCACACATAAAGAGGTTTTACCCACACTCAAAGGGAAAGGGATTATACAAAGGAAAGAGTTGTCAGAGATCATTCTTGAATTCTGCCTGTCCAAGTTGTGAAAAACAATGATTGCAGAGCACTAGAAATAGACCAAATTCAAATGAACAACAACCAGAGAGAGAGAGAGAAACATTGATCAAAAACTTTTTTTTTTTTTGACAGGCAGAGTTAGTGAGAGAGACAGAGAGAAAGGTCTTCCTTCCGTTGATTCACCCCTTGATGGCCATTACGGCCGGTGCGGCCGGTGCACTGTGCCAATCTGAAGCCAGGAGGCAGGTGCTTCCTCCTGGTCTCCCATGCGGGTACAGGGCCCAAGGACCTGGGCCATCCTCCACTGCCTTCCTGGGCCAAAGCAGAGAGCTGGACTGGAAGAGGAGCAACCAGGACAGAACTAGCGCACCAACCGGGACTAGAACCCGGGGTGCCGGCACCACAGGTGGAGGATTAACCTAGTGAGCTATGGCACCGGCCTCAAAAACTTCTAAAACTTCAGGTCACAGCAGTGGAAGTATGCAGGCTATTCCCTACTGTGATGATGGCTTAGTTGGAAAAGTAGTTTTTACAGGATATAACTGGCCATGAAAACCAGTAATGTTGCTTTGAAAGTGAGCTAACATGATTTGGAGCGGAGGGTAAAAAGTCCATGCCCCGTGGCATTGTCAGCAGAAGTAGTAACCAAAGTAGGAAGCAAAGGGAGAAATAGAGAGCTTGGCTCATCTGAAGCTGTAGTATTTGTTGAGGTATGAAATAGATCAGCCACCGCTTTCAACATTAGATCCCATTTTGAGTGCCCATACCAAAACCATCTACTCAACCTCTGATCCAGCTCCCTGCTAATGCATCTGGGAAAAGCAGCAAATGATGACCCAAGTTCCTGGGTGCCTGCCACTCTGGCTCCTGGCTTTGCCTTGGCCCAGCCCCAGCCACTGGGAGTCATCTGTGGATGAAAGGTCTCTTTTGCTATCTCTCCCTGCCTGTCACTGTGCCTTTCAAGTAAATCAGTAAATCTCTGAAAAGAAAAAGACCAGTAGAAATGTAAAGGGAAGAGCATAGAGACGGAAGAGAGTCATAGAGGAAACTGATAAGCTTTGTATGCATTCCTGACTGGCTGGGCAGGTAGACACATATGCTGAAGGTTTGCTGGAAAGTGAAGGCTGATCTGTAGACTGCAAAAGTACATTGCTTTTTTGGCCGGCACCGCGGCTCACTAGGCTAATCCTCCGCCTGTGGCGCTGGCACACCAGGTTCTAGTCCTGGTCGGGGCACTGGATTCTGTTCCGGTTGCCCCTCTTCCAGGCCAGCTCTCTGCTGTGGCCCAGGAGTGCAGTGGAGGCTGGCCCAAGTGCTTGGGCCCTGCACCCCATGGGAGACCAGGAGAAGCACCTGGTTCCTGCCATCGGATCAGCGCAGTGCGCTGGCGCGCAGTGCGCTGGCCGCGGCGGCTATTGGAGGGTGAACCAACGGGAAAGGAAGACCTTTCTCTGTGTCTCTCTCTCTCTCACTGTCCACTCTGCCTGTCAAAATAAGAAGAAAAAAAAAGTACATTGCTTTTCAGTTCATGCACAGATCTGTTGGCAGAGAGTGGAAACCTTACAGATTTGAACACAATGTCTGCCCAACCATTGGCTTTTAAAATCCACAGGTATAGGAGCAAACATGAGGAAGCCAGGCTCAAAATTAAAATTAAGGACAAAACAACCGAGCAGAGACAGCTGCTGCATATCCTGGGGAGGCAGATTCTGCAGACTCAATTCTGGCAAGTTGCTAACAAAAGCCAAGGGAAATCCTTCAAAGGGAGAAAAAACCCAGAGTCCTGTGTTGCTATATTAGTTTTAAATGTCCAGTTTCCAACAAAAATGTACAAAATGTAGAAAGAAGTAGAAAAGTGTGCCTCAAGATTGAGGGAAAAAGAAGTTACTAGAAAGTGACTCTGAGTATGCTCAGATGTTGCATTTAGCAGAAAGAACTTCGAAGCAGCTGTTATAAATGTGTTCAAAGAATTAAAGGAAGGGCCGGCACTGTGGTGTAGCGGGTAAAGCTGCCGCCTGCAGTGCCGGCATCCCATATGGGTGCTGATTCAAGTCCCAACTGCTACACTTCCGATCCAGCTCTCTGCTGTGGTCTGAGAAAACAGTAGGAGATGGCCCAAGTCCTTGGTCCCCTGCACCTGTGTGGGAGACCCGGAAGAAGCTCCTGGCTTCAGATCGGCCCAGCTCCAGCCATTGCGGCCATCTGGGGAATGAACCAGCAGATGAAAGACCTCTCTTTCTCTCTGTCTCTCTGCCTCTCCTCTCTCTGTGTAACTCTGACTTACAAATAAATGAATAAATCTTAAAAAAAAAAAAAAAAAGAATTGGGCCGGCGCTGCGGCTCAATAGGTTAATCCTCCACCTGCGGCGCTGGCACCCTGGGTTCTAGTCCCCGTCGGGGCACCGGATTCTGTCCCGGTTCCTCCTATTCCAGTCCAGCTCTCTGCTGTGGCCCAGGAGTGCAGTGGAGGATGGCCCAGGTGCTTGGGCCCTGCGCTTACATGGGAAACTAGGAGAAGCACCTGGCTCCTGGCTTCAGATTAGTGCGGTGCGCCGGCCACAACACACCAGCTGTAGCGGCCACTTGGGGGGTGAACCAACGGAAAAAGGAAGACCTTTCTCTCTCTCTCACTGTCTAACTCTGCCTGTCAAAAAAAAAAAAAAAGAATTAAAGTAAAATATGATGCTAATTCAACAAATAGGAAGTCTCAATAGATGAATGGAAATATTTTAAATTAACCATTATAATTTTTAAGACGTATTTTTTTATTTGACAAGTAGAGTTATAGACGGAGAGAGAGAGAGAGAGAGAGAGAGAGAGAGAGAAAGAAAGAAAGGTCTTCCTTCTGTTGGTTCACTCCCCAAATGGCCACTACGGCCAGTGCTACGCCGATCCGAAGCCAGGAGCTTCTTCCTTGTTTCCCATGTGGGTGCAGGGGCCCAAACACTTGGGCCATCCTCCACTGCCTTCCCGGGCCACAGCAGAGAGCTGGACTGGAAGAGGAGCAGCTAGGACTAGACCGGCACCCACATGGGATGCTGGCACCACAGGCAGACGATTAACCAAGTGAGCCATGGTGCCGGCCCCTAAAACGTATTTATTTAAGAGGAGTGAGAGAGAGCCCAAGCACAATCTCCCCTTCACTGGTTCACTCCCCAAATGCCCTCAATAGCCCCAAGCTGGGGCTGAAGCTGGGAACCAGAAACTTAATACATACAGGTCTCCCGTGGGATTGGCAGGGACCCAACCAGTTGAACCATCAACATTGCCTCCTAGGGTCTGCATTAGCTGGAAGCTGAAGTCAGGAGCCAGAGCTAGGGACCAGAGCCACATACTCTGCTATGGGACATGGGCTTCTTAGCTGGGTGTCTTAACAGCTAGGCTAAATGCTCATCCTGAATGGAAACATTTTCAAAGATCAAAATAGAAATTGTAGAATTAGAAATGAATTAAAATTTGCGGTTTGCAATAACCAAAATGAAAATTGTATTCTCTGGTGTCGAGAGAAGATTTGACATAGCAGAAGAAATAATCAGTGATTGTGATGACGAATAAAAATTATCGAATTTTATAAAAAAGAAAAATAGAGTTTCAGAGACTTGTGAGTCAACATAAAGTGTACCAGCGTGTTCTAATGTTGAAAGACCAAACCCTCAGTCTTCAAAGCTATCACAAGCAATGGTGAAATAGAAATATTCCAAGATAAAGACAGAATCTGTCGCTAGCACATATGCCTTAAAGAAATATTTAAGGAAGTCTTTCTGGCTTAAAGGCAATAACATCAGATAAAAACTTGAATCTGTAGAGATAAGGAAAACAACAGAAATATTAATCTGTGGGTAAATATAAGAGTCTATAAATACAGGTTTTTATTATTTTTTAAAAAGTATATAAAAATTTTATTATTTACAAAATTGTCTTTATTTACAGGTGATATGATCCTATATCTGCAAAAGCCTGATGAATCTAAAAAAGCCAACGAGAACTGGGACTGGTGTTGTGGCCCAGTGGGTTAAGCCAACACTCATGAAGCTGGCATACCATGTGAGTGCTGGTTCATGTCTCAACTGCTCCACTTCTAATCCAGCTCTCTGCTGATGCACCTGGGAAAGCAGTGGATATGGCCTAAGTTCTTAGGGTCCCTTCCACCCTCTCTCTCTCTCTGTCACTCTGCCTTTCAAATAAATAAAATAAATCTTAGACACACACACACACACAAACTAGAACTAAAAAATGAGTTAAGCAATGTTACATGATACAAAAATCAACATGTAAAAACTCATTTGTATTTCTATATACTTACAATGAGCATTCCAAAATGCAATGAAGAAAACAATGTGACTTTCAATACAAAGATATTTAGGAAGCAATGTAAGAAAAGATGTATAAAATTTAAAAACAATAAAACATTGTTGCTAGCAATTTTGAAAGATCTTAATAAATGGGAAGACATGCCACATTCATGAATTAAAAGACCCATTGTTCAGTTTGCAATTCTCCCCAAATCAGTGTATATGTGCAATACAATTTTGATAAAACTGATCCTAAAGTTTACTTTGGAAATTAAATGTACCTAGAGTAAACTATTTTGAAAAAGAATGTGGTTGGATGACTTCTCTACTCATTTTAAAAATCACTGGACATTACAATACATGTATATTTACATATATGTGTATATATATTTATGCTTTGCATGGAAGCCCATAAATATCTAGAGTTTTTGATGTGTCGATTGAAAGGAAAGTAAAACTTACTATAAAACAGTTGTGTCAAGACTATATAATAATGGTGCATGGATATTCGTATAGATCAATGGCAATGAACAGAAAGTCCAGAAAATCCTTACAGCATAGTAAATTGATTTCCTTTTTCCTTCCTTCCTTCCTTCCTTCCTCCCTCTCTCCCTCTATCCCTCTCTCCTTCCTTTCCTTCTTTCTTTCTTTCTTTCTTTCTTTCTTTCTTTCTTTCTTTCTTTCTTTCTTTCTTTTTTTTTTGACGGGCAGAGTGGACAGTGAGAGAGAGAGACAGAGAGAAAGGTCTTCCTTTTGCCGTTGGTTCACCCTCCAATGGCCACCGCGGCCGGCGCACCGCGCTCATCCGATGGCAGGAGCCAGGTGCTTCTCCTGGTCTCCCATGGGGCGCAGGGCCCAAGCACTTGGGCCAGCCTCCACTGCACTCCTGGGCCACAGCAGAGAGCTGGCCTGGAAGAGGGGCAACTGGGACAGAATCCGGCGCCCCGACTGGGACTAGAACCCGGTGTGCTGGCTCCGCAAGGCGGAGGATTAGCCTGTTGAGCCATGGCGCCTGCCTGCCTTCCTTCCTTCCTTCCTTCCTTCCTTCCTTCCTTCCTTCCTACAGACAGAGGGAGAGGGAGAGAGAGAAAGGTCTTCCATCCACTGGTTCACTCCCCAAATGGCCACAATGGCCAGAGCCAGGAGCCAGGAGCCAGGAGCCAGGAGCCTCCTCCGACGGGATGCAGGGGCCCAAGGACTTGAGCCATCCTCTACTGCTTTCCCAGACTATAGCAGAGAGCAGGATCAGAAGAGGAGCATCTGGCACTAGAACCGGCACCCATATGGGATGCCAGCACTGCAGGCAGAGGATTAACCCACTGCGCTGGCCCCTAAATTGATTTTCAACATAGTGCCAAGACAACCCTGTTGGGAAAATGATTTTGGAGTAAGTAGATATCCAAATGCAAAAATTAAAGGAAAAAATAAACAAATCATAAACTCTTACCTCACATCATGTATGAAAACGAATTAAATTGGATCCAAAATATCTTAAGAAATTCTTGTAACTCAGTCAGACGAACAATCCAAGTAAAAATGGGCAAAATGAACGGACAGTAGGTGCATTGGTTAAGATGCTGTTTGGGAAAGCGCTTGAACCCAGACACTCTGACATGGGATGCCTGTTTCCATCCCATGTCAGAGTGTCTGGGTTCAAGCGCCACCTCCACTTTAAATTCCAGTTTCCCCTAATGCTCATGGCGCGAGGCAGAAGTGAGGTCTCAAGTATTTGGGTCCCTGCCACCCAGTGGGAGACCCAGATTGAGTTCCAGGCTCCCGGCTTTGACTCAGCCCAGCCCTGATTGCTATAGACATTTAGGGAGTAAACCAGCAGATGGAAGATCTCTATGTCTTTCTCTGTTTCCCAGTCTTTCAAAGAAACAAAAATAAATAGAAATAAGTTTTATAAAGCCTCAATTCTGCCCCCAACTTGTTTAGAAAATAATAGAAATTGGCAAAAGGTTTGAACAGAGATTTAATCATGAATGACATGCAAAGATTATCAACATCCTTATACATTTGGAAATGCAAATTAAAATACCGAGATATCACTACACATTTAATGGAATGGTGAAAAGCTAAATGCCATGTGTTGGCACGAATGTGGAGAAACTAAAATCCTCATACATTGCTCATGGAAATGCAAATTGGTTTAGTCACTTCAGAAGCAACTTGTCAGTTCCTCAAAATGTGACAGTTAAATTATTTAATTCCTCAGCAGTTTTACCCAGAAATTTACCCAAGAGAAATGAAACCGTGTCCCCACTAAGAGTTTTTGTAAATATTTATAACTGCATTATTCAAATAGTAAAAATTGGGAAATAAGTGAAATACTTATCACTTGGTGAATGGATAAAGGAAATCTCATACGCCTTTTATCGATGTGATGAAATAACATCCAGCAATAAAAAGGCCTGCCACTGGTGCCACTGATACATGCCACGGCGCGTCACATGGTAAGAGGGAGAAGCCAGACACAGAAGACGACATGTTGTAGAATTCCATTGTCGTGACATTTTTGGAGAAGGAACATCTGTAGAGGTGAAAAGCAGATCAGTGTTGCTGCGCTCTCGAGGCTGTAGTGCACATGAGAGAGCTTTAGGGAGCCGATGGCAAAACTGCAGAAGTAAGGCCGGCATCGCGGCTCAACAGGCTAATCCTCTGCCTTGCGGCACCGGCACACCGGGTTCTAGTCCCGATCGGGGCGCCGGATTCTGTCCCGGTTGCCCCTCTTCCAGGCCAGCTCTCTGCTGTGGCCCGGGAGTGCAGTGGAGGATGGCCCAGGTGCTTGGGCCCTGCACCCCATGGGAGACCAGGAGAAGCACCTGGCTTCTGCCATCGGATCAGCGCGGTGCGATGGCCACAGTGCACCGGCCGCGGCGGCCATTGGAGGGTGAACCAACGGAAAAAGGAAGATCTTTCTAACTTTGTCTCTCTTTCTCTTACTGTCCACTCTGCCTGTCCAAAAAAAAAAAAAAAAAAAAAAACTGCAGAAGTAGATTGGCAGGTAGTTGCACAACTATACATTTAATAGAAATAGTTGAATTGTTCACACATTATTTCTGAGTAAATTTGTGGTATGAAAATCATGTTTCAGTAAAAAATGTTAAAAACATTACATTTAATATATTCTTAAATATATCCTCAACTAATTCAAACTCATAAAACAAACCAAGATTTACAGGGCAGGCATCGTAGGGTAGCAGGTCAGCCTGCTGCCAGGCAAGGCTTTTGGGCACCTGCAAGTCTCTGCCATTTTGCCCCTGTGTCTGGAAGCGCCACGTCACCTGTGACACGTCCGCATGCCATGCTGGAGTGCAGTGCCTGAAGTGCATCCTCCCTCCACTTCCTATCCAGCTTCCTGCTAATGCACCAGAGAGGCAGTAGATGATGGCCCAAGTGCTTGGGTTCCTGCCATCCACTCCAGAAACCCAGATGAGTTCCGGGACCCTGCTTTGCCCTGGCCCCAGCCCTGGCCATTGTGGGCATTTGGGGAGTGACCAGAGGGTGGAAGATTCTCTCTGCCCACTCCACCCCTTCTCTGTCTCTCTCCCTCTCCTGTCACTCTGTCTTTCAAATAAATACATAAATATTTTTTAAAAAACTTCAAACTTTTTTAAAAACTTCAAAAAGTACAGAATATATATGGCAAAAAAAAAAAGTCTGTGAGTGAAAACTCTTGGACTGCCTGTTTGTGATCTCAGTGCTACATGGCATGAAAAGAAGAAAATAAAATCCTTCTTCCAGGATTTTAAGAGCCATAGGGAGGAAAATGGAACAAGAAGCAGTTAAAACCTGTAAGCTGTAAGTGGGATACACAGGGAGGAATGGGGTTCTGGCTGTGATGGGAGCCGGCCTGTGTGGAGCTGAGAAGTTGCATGCCTTCTAAGAAAGGGCGCAGTCCGGTTGTCTTCACCTTCATTCCGTCTTCCAGAAGAGGAGACAGCTGGGCAACGTGCCCAGGGCCAGGCAGCCGTAGAAAAGGGGTTCACTGCCAGACAACACTGCTGCTTCTCCGAGTGTGTGGTTGCAACCAAGCAAAGCACTGGCTTTAAAAAACAAAATCAAGATAGGCAGAGTGACAGAGAGAAGGGAAGAAAGATGAGAGAGACAGAGAGAGAGAGCGCGCAGAGAGATTGTCTTTGCGCTGGTTCACTCCCCAAATGGCTGGCCAGGGTTGGGCCAGGCTGAAGCCAGGAGCCTGGAACACCATTCAGTGTCACCCATATGGGTGGCAGGGGTCCAAGTATTTTGGCCACGTTTTGCTTTCTTAGGTGCATTCGCAGGGAGCTGGATGGGAAGTGGAGCCGCTGGAACTCAAAGGTGGTTCTCTGATACAGATGCTGGGGTAGTGAGTGGCAGTTTAGCCCACCTTGTACCATACACTAGCTCTAGTGTAGCTTCTTAAAAAATTATATTTGGGCTGGTGCCACGGCTCTATAGGCTAATCCTCCGCCTGTGGCGCCGGCACCCCAGGTTCTAGTCCTGGTCGGGGCACTGGATTCTGTCCTGGTTGTTTCTTTTCCAGCTCTCTGCTGTGGCCCAGGAGTGCAGTGGAGGGTGGTCCAAGTGCTTGGGCCCTGCAACCACATGGGAGACCAGGAGAAGCACTTGGCTCCTGCCTTTGGATCAGCGCAGTGCGCCAGCCACAACGCCAGCCGCAGCGGGCCAGCCATTAGGAGGTGAACCAATGGAAAAGGAAGACCTTTCTCTCTGTCTCTCTCTCACTGTCCACTCTGTCAAAAAAAAAATTATATTTGGGGTGGAGGGTGAGGGAGAGAACAAGGTCCCATCCACTGATTCACCCCCCAGATGCCTACAATGGCAGGGAGAAGCCAGAAGACTGGAGCTCAGTCCTGTCTTCCATGTTGGGGGTAGGGACGCCAACGACTTCAGTTATCACCTGCTGCCTCCTGGGATGCACATTTAGCAACAAGGTGGGATCAGGAGTGTAGCAGGGCATTCAACCCAGGCATTCCGATATGGGTTGTGGGTATCTAAATAGACATCTTAACTGCTAGGCCAAATGCCTGCCCCAGTAGTGGCATTTCCAATTGTTCTTTGCAACTACCAGGATTAAATACACACACACACACACACACACACACACACACACACACACACACACACGGCCTTAGTGACAGCTGAGGTAGAACAGTTGGGGATGTTAGCTGATGCCGAGGTGGTGGTGAGGGAAAGTTAATGAAGAACCCTTTAGGTCATTCCAGTGAATGAAGTCAGGATTTGGAAACGAGTACTCAAGTATCAATGCACCAAATGGCTAATTACATATGTAAAAGAAAATCCCATTAAATGTCACAACTCACAATTGAACTGTACATGAATACTCGGTAAGCATCTTAAATGTTTTCAAAATTATGAAGACTAGCAATATCTAGAGAACATAAACTTGATACCCTTGCTGCTTTGGGGGTTGGGGTTTGTAGATGATAATGGCAATTCTTCCCAGAATCTATGTGATAGTCACATCTTGATTAATTCATAGCACCTGCCCTGGTTTCCTTCCAATAAACAACTTCTTTCTTAAATTGGTGACACGATGTTATTTCTGAGAGCTGAGTCCCAGAGACTGTAAGGCGAGCCTGTATGTTACATCTTGTCATTTTGTACAGTGCTGTATATCTAATTAAATCTTCTTACAGGTCCATAAAAAGACTTAATGTGGAAAAAAAAAAAAAAAAGCAGAGTGTGTCGGAAAAAGTGCCGGGGCAGACTGGAGAAGGGGTCCTTCATTTAAAATAAGCACATTTGCTTAAATTCAAAGTTAAGCCACAGCATATTAAATCGTACTTGATGATCTTTAAATATTGCCCAAGCATAATCAGATCACCTTATGTATTTATGGTGCACAACCGAAAATGGGTCACATTCTTCCCAGCCATACTCCTGCATCCCAAGAAATAATTGCAGATGAGTAAATGATTTACCACATGGCTAGGACTGCATCCCCCTTTTCGGAAGAGAATTAGAGTTGAGCTTATTTTTAAATCAGTTTCTTATTCCCCCCCCCCCCTTTCACTTACTATTTTGCTTTTTCTGATGTCTCCGTTTCCCTTTGAGAGTTTATTCAAAACTTGAGATGCATGGCAGCAATACAAATACTGTTTTTCAAAGGCGTGTAGATTATGGTTACTGCTCTGTGGTTCCTGTTATGTCTGGGGGCTACAGACCAGGTGGTGGTGTCTTCAACCCCTGGGATTCCCTGGGGGGCCATTAGAGTGAATTTCCCACCTTTGGTTGGCTGCTCCTATCCTGAATAGGGATACCTCCCTCAAGCAAAAAGTGCATCCTCTTCCTGCTTTCCAACTACTCAGAAATGAGTCCCACAAAGCCAAGGTAAGGCGCTGTTTTCCTGGGGGACTTTTATGGCCGGTAGAATTTCCTATGGTCTTTCTGAGTCACAGTGGTCCCAGAGGTGGGACTTGGAGGAGGCTATCCTTGGTGCCCCTCCCTCACCCCACAGTGCTATGGCACTAGGGTGACTCGGAGTCCCTCTTGCAAAGAAAACCTCGTGTCCACTCTGAGAGTCACATGGATACGTGTTGGCTCCCCAGTCATTGTCAGTTGGATAAGATATCCTAAGAGTCTGCAGGATAGGGCTGGTGCTGTGGCACAGCAGTTTAAAACCCTGACCTGCAGGGCCAGCCTCTCACATGGACGCGGGTTTGAGTCCCAGCTGCACCACTTCTGATCCAGCTCTCGGATAATGCACCTGGAAAAGCGGCTGAGGATGGCCCCAGTGCTTGGGCTCTTGCACTGATGTGGGAGACCTTGAAGAAGCTCCTAGCTTCAGATCTCCCGTTGCGGCTATTTGGAGAGTGAACCAGTGGATGGGAGACCTCTACGTCTCTGTGTAATTCTTTGAAACATATTAAATAAATCTTAAAAAAAAAAAAGTTTGAAGGAAGAGATTTTCTGCGTTTTCAGGTCAACAGAGGGAGCCATCTGGGGTTCTGCTCTCCATGCTCTCAGTTAAAGCAAATTCATTTCTTTGCTCCGTCCTTTATTGGGGCAAGGTGGGCAGGAGAGGGGAACAGAAAGGGAAAAGGGGGTTGGAGACAGCTGCCCGGTATCTGGTTTATTGGCCTTCTGCAGATCCAGGAGAGCTGGTCTGGATGCACATCAAGCCTCCAAGGGTGACAGCCAGGAGTTCTCCCCTAACCCTTCTCATCCGTCACTAACCTACCCCCACCCGCATCCTGGAGCATCCGGGGTCAGGCTAACACCTGGTGCGCTTTGAATCTCTGACTTAAGGGGCTTTGACGCTTCCCACGCTGTTTGCAGCGCTGGCTGGCCAGTGTCTCCCGCTTGTCTTTAATTAGCAACAGAATTCCTTCAAACTGGGCCCAGAAAAAGACACGAGAGAGAGAGAGAGAAGTATTGTGTATATGTGGCCTCACACGCGGATGTACCTGCTTCCCTTGCTTAAACCTGGCGGGGGACGGTGGTGAGCCTTAAAGGTCGAGCACCTGCGATTCCTCACTGCACCCCCCCTCCCGCCCCGCCCCGTCCCTAAGGCCGCCGGATCCGCAGAGACAAGTATCGCTTGCCCTTCCCGGCCATTGTCCCGCGGCCCCGGGGCTTCCTCCTCCACCGTCCCCCATCCTCCTCGGGCGCCTCGCCCGCTTCCTTCCGCCGGCCACAACGCACACTCGGTGGGGTCAGGACGCCGCCGGGACGCCCTCCAGGCGCCCGCAGGTGCGCCCCGCCCCGCCCCTCGCGGCCCCGCCCCCCAAAGCCCCGCCCCGGCGTCGCGTCAGGGTTGACGCGCGGCCCCGCGCAGGCGCAGCTCAGGCCCACCCTCCTCCCCGAGGCCGGCCGCCCGCTCGGTATTATGATTAACGCTGGGTGCGGGGTTTCGGCGGCCGGGAGGGAGTTGTCGGCGCCGCGGCCGCTGCGGACGGACGCCCGCCTGCCTGCTGAGGTAGGGGCGAGCGCGGAGCGCGGCAGGGCGCGCGGCCGGGGGTGGGGGTGCGGGCCGGCCTCCGGCGCCTCGGTCGCCTCCGCCGTTGCCCGGGCCGGGGCGCCCGCCGCGGGCGGAAAGTAAGTTGCGCGCTCCGCAGCGCGCGGCCGGCGAGGACGCGGGGCCCGAGTGCGGCGCCGCGGCCTGGCGGGCGGTGGCACCCCGGCGGGAGCCGTCACTGCGGCGGCGGCGGGGCGCGGGCGCCCGGAGGCCCTGCCCTTGCGGCCGCGGCGGGATTGCGGCGCCTCGGGAGGCGCCCGCATCCCCGCGCCCCGCCCCGGAGCGGGCCGAGTGCGGCGCCCGGGCCGGGCTCCCGGGGGCTCGGGTCTCGGGAGCAGGACGTCCGTGCTGGGCTGCGTTTGTTTGCGCCTTGCGGGCGAATCCAGGGGAAAGGTGACCGCAGCAGGGGGGTGTACGATGGAGCGGGGGCTGCTGTGTCCGTGGAGAAGGGGCAGCGGGAGGAGCGGTGCCATCCCGAGGGAGAGCTGGGAAGCCTGGCTTCTTTGCCGTGGCCATCGCCTGTTGAGTTCTCTCTGCTCCGGTCGGCAGAGCCCTGCCTGCCTTCTGCTTGGACTTGGGGTCCGGGGAAGTGGCATCCGTTTTATCCTGGGCTGTCCCTCCCAGGAGAGTCAGGTACGGTCCGGAGGCTTCCTTGGGCAGTGGGGACCAGGTCCAGGCTTTACGGGGTGGGGGAGAATCTGGCCGTGGAGTTCCCGAATCGGTAGACGGGTGGAGGATTGGGGGACCTTGGAGCCTGTCGGGGTGCATTGCCCCTCCCCTGTAACGAGCGCATTCTCCAAGTCTTAGGAGCCGACCTGCTTGTGTCGGAGACTTCAGCAGGGTTAAGGTGAAGCTGGCCTGCCAGTGGCCTGGGACCTGCAGGCGTCGGGCACCCTGTTGAATCTCCTCCACATTCCTGTGGGGCGTGAAAAGCCTCTGTTTGGGTTGCATACAGCGGTTGGGTCGCCCTGTCCCACAACAGGCTTTAACTTATCAGAATGTGTATCAGTGTACTTTCCAGCCTGGGTTGTCAAGGCTTATGTAATCAACTTGTTAATTTATAATCTTGTTACATTGCTTTCCAGATTTATAAAATCATTCCCTTAAGGAAATCTGTCTTCAACGTCTGCTTAAATATTTCTCTTGGAATTGGATTCCTGAACTGGAATGTACTGTACAAGTGGTGATTAAAGCACACTAATTAGACACGTTTCTTTCTTTCTTTTTTTTTTTAAAGAGCACCAAGTAACATTTCTGTCTGACTATCTGTGTAATTGTCCCCGTGAGGAAAGCAGGTGACATTCCCATGTTACAGATGTAGAAAAGAGAGAAATTCCGTGACATTCCCAAGGTCACTTATTGAGGGGTGTGGAAATCAAGTGCGTGCAGCTAACTTTTCTTGATACTCGCATCTTCATGACTTTCCAGGCAGGAAACTTAGAATGCTACCGTTCAGTTTTTAAAATCTGCAGGATTCGTTTTTATTGTCTCATATTTGTGCACAAAATTACTGTAGCTCTACTCTTTGGTGATTCTAAGTAAAAAAATTTTTTTTCTCTGTTATTGGAGGAAGATCCATAGTTTAAAGCATAGGAGAACTCAGAAGTTGTAGTAATTTCTGTTTTCCTAGATCAGAAATGCAGATTGGGTTTTTGTGGTTCAGATTTAATCACACTGGCCTTTATTAGCATGGAAGAGCATCGGTGTTGTTTGTCCTGGTCCCAGGAAGCACTTTCCGCTGAAACCGGCCTGTGGGCCTCCTAAGGATCTTGAAATCATTTGGTCTGGCCCTGCCAAGGCAGCCCCAGGCAGGACTTGAGATTCGATAACGGTATAGCAGGCTCATTTTTAAGTTGATAATTTCGTATGGCTGGCACATGGTGTGGTGAATACCCAGATGGCCCTTGGCAGAGACATGGTCCCCACCCCTGTTCTCAGCCCTCACTGTGGGCGCTTCCTCCCCGAAGAAAGTGAAACTAAATAGAAGAAAGTTGCTGGGTTTTGGAGATACTGAGCAGCCACAGTTCTAAGCATGAGCATAAATAAGGCCTGCTTCTTCCTGGTGGCAATTTGTTTGAGCCTAAGAGCTCATTGTACTGCCCAGGGAGTAAAGGGTACAGATGAGCCTTCCACGTGGCCAGAATTTCAGGAATTAAAAACACAGATGAGGAACTCTTACGAAGTCTTTAATTTAACTCTATCCCAGCTGGTTCCCGGGAGTTACTGTGTATTCAGAGATTTCATCTAAGATACTTTTGTAAGAAAACTGTTGGCCGGCGCCGCGGCTCACTAGGCTAATCCTCCGCTTGCGGCGCCAGCACACCGGGTTCTAGTCCCGGTCGGGGCACCGGATTCTGTCCCGGTTGCCCCTCTTCCAGTCCAGCTCTCTGCTATGGCCCAGGAGTGCAGTGGAGGATGGCCCAAGTCCTTGGGCCCTGCACCCCATGGGAGACCAGAAGGAAGCGCCTGGCTCCTGGCTTTAGATCTGCACTGTGCGCTGGCCATGGCAGCGATTTGGGGGGTGAACCTTTCTCTGTCTCTCTTTCACTGTTTAACTCTGCTTGTCAAAAAAGAGAAAACTGTTACTCAGGGTACAGACACTTGCCAGTGTCTGTGTGTGAGCAGGTAATTTCTTAGAGCAACTTAACGTGGAAAAGTTGAGTTGATTCTAGCAGCTTGGAAGATAAATTTAGTCTTTGATCATTTATTCATGAAACCTTTGTATTTCTGTATTTGGGCCCTTGGGTAGAGGGTAGCAGTAGACAAGTGACTACAAAGCAGGTGCCCTGTTTCGGAGCTGAAAGGCTGTTGGGAAACAGCAAGTAAACCAGAATAATTGGAGCTGTTGGCTGCCGTGGTGAGGCTCAGAGAGAGCCCTGCAGAAGCCCGAGAGGGGCCGGTGGACAGTCTGACTCGGGAGTGATGAGTAAAGTGGTCTTGAAGGACCGGGAGAGAGGGGGAGACAGAGGACAAGATCAAGTGTCTGGAGAAGAACCTGGACCCGAGTGGGTGGGTGGGAGCTGAGGAGGGAGACAGGCCACAGCTGCAGCTGTTCTTTCTTTAAAGTATTTGAAAAGCTGGGGGGTGGGGTATGAGGGAGGGAGCGTCGGAGATGGAAGGGGAAGGTGTTGGGTATCTTGTTGTGATGGGGCAGAGCTGGTGTAAAAGCCCCTCAGGCTTAATGGCCCCTGAGCCAGCACTGACGTGTGTGTCTATCCCGGATGGTCTGGAGCGGTGTTACACTGGCGAGGGTCGTTCCCTCCTCTGCTTTGCTGCACCTGTGCTTTGGGTTGAGCCCTTCTGTCCCATGGGAAGCGCATTTCTTGCCAGTGGTAGGGGAGGAACCTATCTAAGGAAGATTCCTGCTCTGCTCTCCCTGGACATTTTTTTATTTCTCTGCTGTCACTTCCAGAGACCCCTGAGAGCCTGCCTTGGCACTCCCAGCATTCGGCCTCTACTGAGGCAGACTCTTCATGACAGATCAGATCTTTCCCCCTTTCTTTGCTTGGACTGGGTCCCCCCATCTTCTGGTATGTGGCTAGTCAGCAGTTATTTAAAAGTCAGAGGCGTAAGGTGTCCATGGGCTGTGATGTTTGAAGTTCAGGAATGTCTCCAGACTCACAGCAAGATTGGGTCTGAATGTGCATCTCAATGCACACCCCCCCCCCCCCAACTACATCATATTTGCCTGGACTGTTTAATGTAGCTTGTGAAATCAGTGCACAAGAAACGCCGATTACCCAATGTGACTGTTCAGATCACAGGCACAGTGGACCTGAGCTTCTCCATTGTTGACATGCAGTTACCGTTCTCCAACCCAGAGGACTCAGCTCCTTGAAGGCAGAAAACACTGCTCCGATCTGTTCGTCCCCAGACCGGAGTGACGCCTGATAGACAGTCTGTACCCAAGAAGATCCTTATAGATGCCTAATAATCATTGTTGATTTTTGTCAGCCTGTTAGTAGGACCATACCTGTTTTCATGTCGCTAGGTTGGACTGAAATTGTTCAGTCATACAGTTTTAGGCCAAGAAGTGGATCTTCCACATTGTGCTAGTGCATCGTAGATGCTCAGGAGACGTTGGTTCCTGTGCTGTCCTGCAGTCTAAGGACACTGCCAGCTTCGGCTGTCCACCACAGTGGTTCTAGATGTCCCTCTGCTTCGCCAGCTGTGCATTGAGTTCTCGGATTCTCCTCCTGAGACGTGTCCTCGTGTTGGCTGTCCTGGTTTGCAGGTCTTTAATCATTTACCTGGAGACATTATCAGCAGTCTGCTTACCTGTCTCCCAGCTCTGGTCTTGCCTTTGCCGTTTGGTCTGATCTTTGCTGCCAGAGTGATGTGGTAAACTGTCACCTCTGATTGCTGCTCTCCTGCCCAGTGTTCTTTTTGGGCTTCTTATACTGGCCTGCATTTGTTCATTTACTAAGATAGGTATGTTTTGAGTAGATACTGTGCTGTGCAAGCCCTGGGATACAGCACTAAAGTAGCAGTTAGTGGCCTTCAGGGAACTGAACTAATCTTTTAGTCTGTTGGGGGACACACTGTTTGCCACATGACCACGCAGGTAATTATGACTCTATGGTTGTGAGGAGCCGTAGTGGCCAAGGACGTGGTGCTGTGAGTAGGAGCTGGTTTGTGTGTGGAGTTGAGGAGGGAAAGTGGGAATCCTGGAGGGTGACCTTTAAGCAGGGCCCTGAAGCATGGGTAAGGGCCGGCCACACTGGAGAGATACAGACTGGTTATTTGCGTGGGGAACAGGCCCTTTGGGTATGTGGTCCTTCCTGCTCGTCTGACCTTGTCTCCTGTGCTCTATGTATTGTATTGTCCTAGTCACACTAGACTGTCTCAGGTCTCTTTCCTGGAAAGCCTCTTCCCACTATTGCTAATTTCAGCTCTTAGCTCAAACACAGAGAGAGTAGTTTCTCTGGGATGTCTTCTATGAACTCCCCAAGGCTGATTTGGGAGAAAGAACACCCTTTTTGCATGTCTGTTCCTGTAACAGATTGTAACCCGGAGCCTCCTAGTATATCCCAGTGGTGTTTAAGAGCCAGTTTGTTGGGCGGGTTGGGCTGCTGATAACAAAGATTAGGAACTGTATGCATGACCCCCTTCAAATACTGGGCTCTCATGGGAGGGAGGCCAGTTCTGAAAAGCTAGGGGAAAGAATTCTTGAGTGATTTTGATCCCACTCACAGCTTGTTAACCTATATTACCTCATTTAGCTTTCACAATAACTGTCCAGAGTGGTAATTATCCTTGTTTTACAGATAAAGGCATGCCTGTTCATAGAAGTTGAGTAACTTGTGGGGCTCTACATCTGTGGCACTTTTTCCACTGAACTACCATGTTGCTATGCATATTTGCTGGATAAAGGAATTTTGATCTTTCCTAAAGTGTACCCCCGTGCTGAAGATAAGGAGAAAAGTTGACCATGTGGTACTTGGACATGTGGAGACTCAGGGCTACCGTCTTAGCTTCTCTGATGTTCCTTCTCCCCAGTATGTACACACATACTTCTTGGGTCATTATTTTTCTTTTATTCTGTATTACATAACTAGGGGAAATATCTGAATAATTATTTTGAACTTATTTTAATATTCAACTCTGTGGGTTATAAGAAACATTTTATTTATTTTTAAATATTTATTTATTTGAAAGAGTTATACAGCGAGAGAAGGAGAGACAGAGAGAGAGAGAGGTCTTCCATCCGCTGGTTCACTCCCTAGTTGGCTACTATGAATAGAGCTGTGCCAGTCCAAAGTTAGGAGCCAGGAGCTTCCTCCCGGTCTCCCACGCAGGTGCAGGGGCCCAAGGACTTCTGTTTTCCCAGGCCTTAGCAGAGAGCTGGATGGAAAGTGGAGCAGCCAGGACTTGAACTGGCACCCATATGGGATGCCAGCGCTGCAGGCAGCGGCTTTAACCGCTAAGCCACAGTACTGTCCCCAAGAAACATTTTGGGTATTTAATGGAAGTTTTACAGTGTCTAAACAAAATTCTTAGTAACAAATACTTGTGGACATATTATGAAGCTAGAGTGTACTATATTCATGGATCTCTTTAAAATAGTCATACTCATGTACAGCCTTTTTATTTACCAGTGGACAAAAGTACTTTTTAAGGTACAGTTTAGTTTCTGTTTTACCTCATATTGTGAAAGTTTCTCTTCATTATTGGAGCATTATGAATGGTGCAGAAACACTGTGGAGTGAGACTGTCCAGTCTGCAGTGTCCTGGCTCAGTTTTGTCCTTTGCTCTCCTGTCTTACAAGTGTTAACTGACCCTCTTAGAAAGCAAAATGCTTTTGCACAAACAAATGGAAAGAATGGAAATTGTAAAGTGTATTTCAGTTTGGGAAAAATCAAAGTTTTTTAAGCAGAAAATAAAACCTACACGTATTTTACTTGAATTTCTTCCTTGGTTTTGGCTGGGAAGGAATCTTGCCACTTGAAGCTGTGTGCCAGCAGTTGTGCCAAGTTATTTTCAAGGTGCTCTTCTGTGTTTGGAGGTCCAGTCATTACCTCAGTCTGTCTGAATGGTTATTTGCCTGTAACTTCCTTTCTCAACTTACAGAGCAGTTTCTAAACATTTCACCAAATATTAGAATTACTTGTCATTGTTTATTAGATAAGTGTTTGGTGCCAGGACAGTTGGTTGCTGGCAGGTAATGCGCGTGGCATGTCAGGAAAGGATCCCAGCACCTGGATGTGTCTCAGTGCTTCTGCTTCCCTGGGGATTAGGAGGCGCAGGTCAAAGGGAGGCATTGTGTTGTTGCAGGGGAAAAGATGCAAGGCTCAGACCAGGCAGCCGTGAGCGCAGGACCAGCGTGGAGTAAGTTTGCTGTCTCTGGCTGTGCTTTCTCATTTGTAAAGTGGGTATGATACTTGCATTTTGTCACTGGTTGTGAGGAGCTGAGTAGTTTAACAAATAAAAAGCCCAGCAGCTGTATAGATTTCCAGTCATGAAATTCTGTTTCCTCTTTTTGAGATCTGCATTCAGACAGAGCTAGAATTCTAATGGGGAATTGAGATAACAAAAGATTTTTTTTAATTTAAAATGCAAAGTGAAAGAAAAGTGAGCTGTAGTTTTGCTGTAAAACTAATTTCTGTATATACCTATGTAGGTTAGGAGTAGGTCTTTAGGAAGGTAGTATGTGTAATGAGAGAGCACTAATGAGTCAAAACAAAAATCAGTGTTTTGTCAAACTTTGAAGTGGATGTTGAACTTTTAAGATTGTCTAATGAACCTTATTTTTATGTTGCTTTCATGTAACACGCAAAGAATTTTTCTTATATCAGCTCTTTGAGAAGAAGCTTTCTCTGTGTGTTCTTAACTCTTTAATGACACTTTAAACTTTAATTAGAGATAGATGCGTGGCAAGTTATTAATGCGGCTTGCTTTCCATTGGTTGTGGAAGGCCCAATGTTCGGCACAGCTGGTCAAGTGGAGAGCCATCGGGGAGTCTTTAGAAATCAGCCTTCTCAATGACCTTACTAAGCCTACTTGTCTTCTGCTCGGAATCATAGCTTCGCCCAGATGGGCGCTCTCCTCTCCTAAGTCTGCCAGCTGGGTGCTGTCGCTCTGCTGCCCCTTTTCCCTGCTTTGGGAATGGGGTGCGCCTCTGCTCCCCGTGGAAGTAAGCCCTGGGCCGTGGGCCATCCCCGACCTTGATGAGCCTGAGCTTCCTGAGGCTGCCTCGTGTAACCATCCTGTTATTTGTACATCCCAATTGCTAAGGTTCTCAAGGACACGGAATGTGGTGTATCCTGGACAGTTAGGGCTCAACTCACTTGCTAATGCAGATGCCTTCACAGCCTGAAGGAGCTGCACCCTGACCCTCAGAGGAGCAGTCTCTCTCACAACATGCCTTGTAGAAGAGAAACATTAAAAGAGGAAAATTCTGTAATTTCACTAACTTAACATTCTGAGTTTTTTGAAATATAGAGAATCCACACACATTACATGCTTTTTTAAAAATTGGGATGATGGGGCCGGTGCTGTGATGTGCCACTCCTCCGCCTGTGGTGCTGGCATCCCACATGAACACTGGTTTGTGTCCAGGCTGCTACTCTATGATCTAGATCTCTGCTAATGGTCTGGGAAAGCAGAGGAAGATGACACAAGTACTTAAGCCCCTGCACTTGTGTGGGAAACCTGAAAGAAACTCCTGGCTCCTAGCTTTGGCCTGGTTGTTGGGGCCACTTGCAGAGTGAACCAGTGGGTCGAAGACCAACCTCTCTGTCTCTCCCTCTCTGTGTCTGTAACTCGGCCTTTAAAATAAATAAATAAAATCTTAAAAAGTCCTCATAATTAGTGTTGGGCTTATGAAAAAAAATTGGGATCATATGCTTTGAAATTTGGTATATGATTTTATTTTTTTTACTTAACATTATGTTGTCAGAATTTCCCACACAGCTTGAAAATATAGCAGCATAGTGTTCATGTTGGATATTTTATGATTTATTTAAACATTTTCGTATTATATAGGCCTTCAGGTTATTTCCGAGTTTTTGGCCATAAGTAGGTGTTACTGAACACTGTGGGATATAAATGGCCATGTCTTTATTAAGACATAAATCTAATACAGGTTGTATATTTATCTGAAATACTTGGGACTAGAAATGGTTTGGATTTTTTTTTTTTTTAGTTTGGAATATTTGCATGTACGTATGAGATATCTCGGGGGAAAAAACCCAAGACTAAACACAGAATTAATTTATGTTTCAAATAAAGCTTATACACATAGCCTGAAGATATTTTATATAGAATATTTTTAATTTATGCATGAAGCAGAGTGTAACATTCTACTTATGCTATCATGAAACTCAAAAAGTATTGGCTTTGGAGCATTTCAGATTTTCAGATTAGGGATGCTCAACCTGTAGGAAGAGATTTAAGTCAAGGATATTAATTATTTGAGCACAGATGATACACCTACCGCCAAATTGCTTTTCAAAAAGTTAACTTGCTGTCCCATCAGTGTCAGAATCACCAAATGATTCTCTCTTGTTAGTTGCTGCTGCCTTGGTTTCCTGATTATTTTTGTTTTTTCTGGTCTTGTGTATGTGTTTTTTTTTTAAACTATTTTTTAAAATTGCCATCTTAATCATAATATCAGGAAAAAAAGATGAGAGCAAGTTAAGTTGTGTTTTGATAGTGGAAATAAAAGCTTTGGAGGAGAGGAGATTTAGATTTAAGTTTTCCATAGCTTTTGTTTTCCTGGCAACAGTGAGTGATTGTGGGTTGGCTTTATTTTGGAGTGATTTCTGCACACCAGTTTTGTTTAAATCATTATTTATTGTGTGAACACTTTTTGCCAGGACCACCATACTGATTTTTAAGTCTCACCCACAGGTAGAAATGATGATTTGCTTAGCGTTTTTCATCACTTTAACAAGAGGCAAATTCTGTTTAGGAATTTGAACTTACCGCTTGCATTGCTACTCCGAGTTTTGTGGCTTGCAGTGCTAACCCCTTTCTGTCTATTAATACTCAGTAGTGCTCTGTGTTGGTTAGTGGTTTGCCTGACTCCTGAATATATCCAAATTCCTTGATTAACCTGGACTTCAGCTTGTTTTATTGAGATGAATTAAAGATGACTTAAGCCAGTCCTTGCAGGATTGATCTGCATTGGCAACCTGGTCATTGCCCTGAGACTAGAGCAGGCTCCTAGCATGACCCTCCTAGTCTATTAAAATTAAAACAACTTGGAAGAAAACTGAGAACATACTTTAGCAGGCAGTTACCTTCCCTTGGGAAAACGCTTTCCCAAAGACTTGGAGGCACAGTTTGGTCAGTGATCTACTAGCAAGTAATGTGCTTAATTTTTTACTTTGTAGTTCCCATCTTGATTCCATCCAGTGACTGCACACTGGCTACATGGTTATCACAACTGATCCAGTGAGAAATTCTATAACTTAGGACCTGTTGTCTTACTGGTAGTTCTTCATCTTGGAGTTGTAGCTTGTATGGATAACTCTCACGAGGAGGCGCTATTCTAGAAGAGTGGACTGTTGTTTATTTTAGATCAAGAGAACAAGAGTAGTGACTGCATGATAGGGTTGTGTTGATTTTGCTTGACCTGGGGGATATTGGTAATCCTGGAGGATTTAGCTTCTTGTCTTCCTTTCAGTCTGCCCTTTTTGTTATACATTTCTTTAATTTTTAGCGGTTAGATCAGGTTGGTAATACCCACTAAGAGAGTGTTAGTTTCCTTACTTAAGTTGGTTTTTCAATAATCTGTACAGTTCAGTCTGATTTTCCCATGACTAAGGCTTGCAGGTTCCATTTTTTGGTATTTGTAAAAGATATTAGAGAATTTCCATGTAAGAAGCTTAAATGCAGTGTTAAAGTAGCTTTGCAAAATTAAACTGTTAATTGTAGTAGAGAGCATCGGCATAGATGTTTTTACAGTGTTTTACATGTCTTGAAGTATTGGTGGACTGGTTTTGGGGGGAAGTTGATAATGTTCCAAGCAAATTGTAAAGAGCCTGTAGAATTAGCCTAGATTGACTGCTGTCAGCAGCTTGCAGACGTGTGTGGGGCCACCCACACTTCCTTCCTCTTCTCCAGCCACACCCACATGCTTCAGTTGCTTCTGCTCTCTCTAGCTGCGAGAACATCAGTATATTCTTGCAACACACTCCAGGGCTTGTTTCTCAAACATAAATTTCCATTTTGTAAACATCCTTGGCCAGCTGGCCTGTTACGCATAGGTCCAGCCTAGGTCTGTGCGCAGGCGACTGGGCTGAGTAAGAAGGCTGCCTTAAGGTGACCGAGTTTAGTGGTGCTTGCCGTGTAAAAAAGTGTCATTTTCACCATGTGGTCATTAAAAATATGGATTTAAAATAACTCATTTCATGAGAAATGTTCATCATATAAAGTAAAGGAAAGTAGTTACCAGACTTCATGTTCACCAGCTTGGCTTTGTAAGGAAGCCCAAGTACAAAGAGTTTACACTCAGATCTGGTCAGCCAGCCTCGGTGAGGTAACAGGTGATTTTACTTTGTTGTGCTTTTCTGCATTTTCTGAATTTTCTAGAATGAACTTGAATTTGTCCAACTTGTTTTTTGGAGAGCAACATTTTGAAAATAGTAACAAACCTCTCTGCCTGCTGATGTTCGCACTCCCACCCTTGCCCTGTGTATGATCCCATTTTATTAAAAATATTGTGTTTGGGGGCCAGCACTGTGGTGCAGCTGGCCTTAAGCACTGGCATCCCATATGGGTGCTGGTTAGAGACCCGGCTGCTCCACTTCCGATCCAGCTCTCTGCTGTGTCCTGGGAAAGCAGTAGAAGATGGCCCAAGTCCTTGGGCCTCTGCACCCTCATAGAAGACCCAGAAGAAGCTCCTGGATCAATGGCTTTGGATTGGCGCAGCTCCAGCCGTTGTGGCCAGTTGGGGAGTGAACCATCGGATGGAAGACCTCTCTCTCTCTCTCTCTCTCTCTGCCTCTCTCTCTGTGTAACTCTGACTTTCAAATACAATAAATAAATATTTTTAAAAAGTAAAAGAAAATAAAAATGCTGTGTCTGGACATATATTATACATAGAAAAGAATTTGAGGGACTGTTTTCCCAAATTGTTAGCAGACAGTTGGTTAGAGAGTCAGGCAATGGATGCATTTTTAAAAATCTTCCTCTCTTTTGGCCATTTTTGCAAGTTTGTATGATTGACTTGTAATTTCTTTTTCCGCTAAACAGATACTCCTTTCATAGTTTTAAGAAATGTTTATTAACTATTTTGAAAGGCAGTGTAAGAGAGAGAGGGAGAGAGAAGGAGAAACTCTCTACTCGGTAGTTCACTCTCCAAATGCCCTCAAAAGTCAGTTTGAGCCAGGCTGAAAACAGGAGCCCAGAACTGTATCTGGGTCCCAGCACTTGAGCCATCATCACTTGCTGTCTCCCAGGATGCATCAGTAGGAAGCTGGATAGGAAGCAGAATATCCAGGACTTGAACCAGCCCTCTGACACGGGATGCAAGAGTTTAGGTGGTGGCTTAACCTGTTGTACCACAATGCCCACCCCTCCTTTCATAATTGAAACATGCAAAAACAAGGGACAGTGATAGTCAAGTGAAAAAAGTATCATGCGGGAATGAAAGTCATGCATTGAAAGAACATACTTCTGTGCAACAAGTAGGGAAGAAACTGTATATGATTCGTTAGGTGACTACCAGAATGTTAATTGTGCTGATTTTCAGTGCTAGGATTATGGGTGTGAGGCAGAGATCTGTCCATTGGTTCACTCCCTGGATGGCCACAAGAGCCTGGGCTGGAGCAGGCTGAAGCTAGGAACCAGAACTCCATCCAAGTCTCCCACATGGGTGTCAGGAGTTCAGGTACTTGGCCATCTTCTGCTTTCTCAGGCTCATTAGCAGAGTGCTGGATCCAAAGTCTAGTAACTGGGTCTCAAACCAGTACTACGTGGAATGCCGACATAAGTGGCAGCTTAACCGGCTGCACCAAGACACCGGCCAGTGGGTACCTTTTTAATTCTGTTTCCCTATTTTGTGTTTTCCAATTTTTCTCTGAGAATATATTACTTTAATAGGGGAAAAGAAAGTAAGGGAACATTTAGTCCTTTTTGAAAGGGTACATTTAATAGAAAATTATCTTAATATTTTTAAAGCAAATACTTAGATTTTGAGATACTTGAGATTTTGCTTTCCCACTAGGGACATTATTTCTTTTATCTCGCAATCTTAACAGCACTCACTTTCAATTTAATAAGTTTTAGTTCTCTTATGAAAGCAAAATTTTTTTGAAAAAAAAAAAAAAGTAACGAAAGCAAAAAAGCCTTCCTTTGCTTGAAAGAGTGGGCAGCCACTGCAGCCGTGGTGGTGGCAGCCGCTGTTACCGAGTGCTTACTCTGTGTCAGGCCCTGTTGTAAACGCTTTGCCTATCTTGTTAACTCATTTAATTCTTGCCACAGCCTATGAAGTTGTGTCTTATTTAATAACATCTTCCAAAGAGGAAACTGACCATGCGGAGAGGTGAGCTCACTTGCCAAGGTCCTGTGGCTAGTGCTAGGCGAGCTGGGACTCAGCTCCAGCCCCTGGCTTTCTGAAGCAGTGCTCTGCCAGCACAGTAGCACACTGACTGTGGTTGCAGTAGGGGCTGTTGGGAAGAGAGAGGCAGGGAGGATGATAGGAGGAACTGTCCTGTCGCACTGGGAGCGCTGGAGGGTCAGGCAGTAGACATCCTGGGGCTTGCCTGTCCCTGTCTGGACCTGAGCCGTGGCTTTGCTGGCTGGTTCGTGCTGCAGTCCTGCCTGTCTCTCCTTACCCCGACGAACCCAGCAGTCGGCTTATTTATATCCAGGGGTCACCCACCTTTCCTCCTCCTCCCAGCTCCTGTGCACTCTGTACTCCTTTTCACGTGAGCGCCTGGAGCTTGGGGGCTTCGTGATCACTGGGACACTGCTCACCTTTAGTGTGTAACGGAAGCTGCCTTGGCCCCAGTGGGTGCTCAGACTTCCCGTGCTTGTGGTTTCTCATTGTCGTGGAAGGGCTCGGAAGGCTGTCTCAGCAGTGCTCTGCTCACATTTTGTTCTTAGTGATAGTTTCTTAACTCTCAAATGGCGAGCCTGCAGTGTGAAGGTACTTTGTGTGTTCTGTGTTGCGGGCATCATCGTTGGTGCTTCCTAGAGGACAGTGTCTTGTGAAGGTTGCCGTCTGTGGCTGTGTTAGTGGGCGTTTGATGAGCCAGTAGGGACTCTGAAGCCAGACTGGTCCGGCTTAGAGCCGGAGACTGCCGCTTAGCAGCCAGGACAGGCCTGTTGGGCCTAACTTGGAGCCTGCCTATGAGGATTCAGTGAAATGTGGTGAGCCTCTCCCTCAGGAGGCAGCTAGGAAATGGCACATGTACTCGTATTCAGTTTTTCCTTTAGTGGAATTAGCTTTCTGACCCATCTATCTGGAAGAATATCTGTACCCATTCACTCTGAAAGTCTGTTCACTAAAGGTTGCTTAAAGGAGTTGGAATTCACAGAGGGCCGGGAGACTTGGTCACTAAAGGCGGGCTTATGTTTTGACTTGAAGCAAAGTTAAATAGAACAAAACTGAGATCTTTTTCTGTATTTTCTTTTAGGAGAAAGAAGCAGCTAACAAAGCACAGTGATAACAAGGATTGTGCAGTATGCAGTTGGCAGGGTGCAGATTCCCCTTTATTTCCCGTAAGCCATGTCTTGACATGGGGCATCGATGTTCAGAATGACTTTCAGCCACAAACAGCTCCTCAGAGATCAAAACATGATTTAATAATTTTGTACTAAAATTACCCTTTAGTAGAATTAGATAGTGGGCTGTTACTTAAAAACAAGGGTGTTTTTCTTCCCAACCTTTAGTTAGTGGTAATGTCATTTTCTTTATGTATATGATTTAGTGACAGTTTCATGGGCTCTGAGGAAGGGATGCCTGCACCAAAAAGTCTTTGACAGTGAGAGTGATCGCCTCACTAGAAGCTACACTGTCATTGTGGAGACACTGTTAGGTTCTTGCCATGAGCTCACCAGTGGATTAAAAATTAATTCATTTTGCCCTTTTCCTGGTGTAGATCTGAGAAAAGAAGCATCAAGGTGTTAAGTGATTGTCTCTGGGGTCTGAGATCCTGAAAAAAAAAAAAAAAAAGACTTTTAAAACATTTATTTGAAATAAAATGGTTTTAATGAAAACCTCAGATTCATTTTTCAAATTTTGTTTATATGCCACTTTCTAGGAACATAGCTAAACTAGAGTGATAGGTGTAGATGAATAAAAATTTTCTAAGTTAGGGTAGCCTGAAGGAATCTGTTTTGGAAGCTTGTGCAGTGGAAAAGTAGACACCTTTAGGTAGAATTTTAGGAGTAATTACAGCCCTTAGAATTAATTGCAGTAAGAGATTTAAAGATCTTCCTGTCCCCTGGAGTCAGCCTACAGTTTTTGTTTTCAAGAATTTATGTTTCTTTTGGGGAGCTGCTATCCAAACAAAGGGAGTTCTTTCAATTTGGATTTCCCTGTTAATTAAAATCATTAAATTATTGTCATTAAAATTACTAGCCTAGATGACAGGGAAAATGCACAGTATGGAAGAAACTGGCTTTTTCCCCCTCCAACACCTTTATGGTGTACAGGTTTAATCTTGATAGAAACAGGATTAATTTAGTTTTAAAATGAATTTACAGATTCAGCATAGTGTAGGGTTGAGAAGCACAGCCTTGGTGTCAGACTTCCTGGGTTTGACTCCCAGGTCTTTTACCTACTGGACCTGTATCATAGGCCCTGGTACGTAGGCTTTCTGTGCCTCAAAATAGGGCTTATCATTGCGGTCTCTGAGGACAATTGTAAGGTGACATGAGGATGAGGTAAAGCATTCGGTATGCGGCTGGCATGTAATGTTCACCAGGGAATAGCAGTGCTATTTATTATCACAGCCATGGCTAACATACAAAAAGCATGTCTGTAAACATGCTGACGTTGATGTGTTGAGTCTATAATACATCCAGTTTTTGATAGACTGCTAGTTAATGTGATTCAGGTAATTTCTGAGGTGACGATCACTTCTTGCTTCTTTTCACTCTAAAGATATCACTATCATCCTGAGTATAGCATTGATTGGAGTGGTTGAATGTTTTATAAAGAGTGTGGGATTGAAACCTGAATTAGGTTAGAATCTTCAGCTTTTGCACATGATGTAAGTCACGTGTACCTGAGAGCAGAATCTGTTTCCTTGGCTATGAAAATGAGACTCAGGCTGCCTTTTCTGGATTGTTGATTCGATGATGCAATCCAGTTTGGTTCATTTTGTGCAAGTACCTGCTAAACCTTAGTTTTTCCCCTGTTCTGTTGATGATGAAATATGAAGGAATGCAGTGTTTATGCTTTCTGAAGGAAAAAAACTACCTTGTATTTAAAATTTAGTTCCTTGGTGTATTTTCACCTATAGAGATTAAATACTGTTAGTGCTGGTCTTAGTAATGTGTAGCTGAGACCATGCACCTGCTGCTGGGAGCTCCAGGAGAGGACTTCCTGGAGCAGGTGGATGTGCACTGCTAGGGCTCACAGCTCGCCTTGGGGCTGCCGTGGTCCTCATTGGCTTTCTTGGTCCAGTTCTATCAAATTCTAGTTAGAAAAAATGAAAGTGGCAGTTAAGCCTCTGAGATTTATATCTTAATTTGTATAATTTGATGCATTTACTTGTTTCTCTGAGTCAGATCACCTACATTAACCTGTGTCTGTTGGTAGTTTACATTATGTAAAGGCTGAGAGTTCTGGATACCATATGAATTTTGATATTTAAAATCAAATGTTCTAGGCCGGCGCCGCGGTTCACTAGGCTAATCCTCCGCCTTGCAGCGCTAGCACACCGGGTTCTAGTCCCGGTCGGGGCGCCGGATTCTGTCCCGGTTGTTCCTCTTCCAGTCCAGCTCTCTGCTGTGGCCCGGGAAGGCAGTGGAGGATGGCCCAAGTGTTTGGGCCCTGCACCCCATGGGAGACCAGGAGAAGCACCTGGCTCCTGCCTTCGGATCAACGTGGTGCACTGGCCGCAGCACGCTGGCCATGGCGGCCACTGGAGGGTGAACCAACGGCAAAAGAAGACCTTTCTCTCCGTCTGTCTCTCACTGTCCACTCTGCCTGTCAAAAAATTAAAATAAAATGTTCTTTAAGATTTAAGTGGTCCATAAGAATGCCTGCTTATTTAGCCTTGACATGGAAGCAGGTTGATGTGGGTTATACAGAGAGTTGGAAAATGATAATAAAGTACGAAGAGTGAGTTGTAGTCAGTCAGTATATATTTATTAAGCACCAGCTAGGTGCCAGGCATGTTCCTGGCACTAGTGATACCAAATGAAACAGTTGCCTCGTAAACATTTTGGATGAAAGTTGCATTCCAAAATGTAAGGAAACAGTTTTGAAGACCTGCTTGCTAGTTGTAAACCCTGTGTAGTTGCTGAGAGAAGAACAAAATAGAATAGTGGAGTAGACTGCTGTCAAGAACCTGCCATCTTGGAAACAGGTGGTGTGCTTAGATATCCGAGACTACACGGTGTGCAGGTGTCACCAAGCGCTTTGGAGATGCAGAGAAGGTAGTTCTAGCTGGGAGGGTTAGAGAAGCCTTGCTGAAGGGGGAGTTTTCTTTTCTTTTTTTCCACTTGAAATATTGCAAATCTGGGGACAGTAGGTAAAAAATTAGTGAGTTGTGTCCAGATGTTCACTCTTTATGTTTTCTCTTTCTCGTCTACTGTTGCCTTTTTTTTTTTTTTCAAGACATTAGTTGAAATTACTTTTGGAAAATGCTTGTTTTTAAACATAGCTCATCAAATGCCAGTTTTCTTACTACTGACATCACCAAGGAGTTGCTTCCATAAAATTATTAATTTTTTCAGTTTGTAAAATTTAGTATGGTAGTTAAATTCTCATTGTAAAATGTGAACTGTAAATATAGCAATTCATTCTTGCAAATTACCTTGACTCATTTTATGGCTCAGTTTATTTACCTCAAGCTTTTATTGAAATGTAAAAAGACAAAGTATGTTATAGAAGGAAAAGTTGCAGAAATTGACTTTTCTTTCTTCTCTTATTTTGTAGATGTCCTTGATGAGATTGAAAATGAATTCCATATTTTCATCTGGTATTCTTATATGAGAAGATCTGTTTCAGACACTCTAAACATTTTGCCTTCTGTTGACCAGCATGGCAGGATTCAAGCGAGGATATGATGGAAAGATTGCTGGATTATATGATCTGGATAAAACCTTGGGTCGAGGTCATTTTGCAGTGGTTAAACTTGCCAGGCATGTGTTTACAGGTGAAAAGGTGGCAGTAAAAGTTATTGACAAGACAAAGCTGGACACTCTAGCTACTGGCCATCTTTTCCAGGAAGTGAGATGCATGAAATTGGTGCAACATCCTAACATCGTACGCCTTTATGAAGTTATTGACACCCAGACCAAACTGTATCTTATTCTAGAACTTGGGGATGGAGGAGATATGTTTGATTACATAATGAAACACGAGGAAGGTCTTAATGAAGACTTGGCCAAGAAATACTTTGCTCAGATAGTTCATGCTATATCTTATTGTCATAAACTCCATGTGGTTCATAGAGACTTAAAACCAGAGAATGTAGTCTTCTTTGAAAAACAAGGTCTTGTAAAGTTGACAGACTTTGGCTTCAGCAACAAATTTCAACCAGGGAAGAAGCTCACGACAAGCTGTGGATCTCTTGCATATTCTGCTCCAGAAATTCTGCTTGGTGATGAGTATGATGCACCTGCAGTAGGTAGGTAATCTTCTCTCCAGTATTTGCCCACTTGAATTCTACCAGCTATTTTTTTGTTGGTTAAATTGACTGTTTATCTAAAAAATGATTTCTAAGACAATTTTGACTATGTATATCTTAACACATGGGATTTCATGAATGCCCTGTATACCTAAAGCTAGGAGTTGGTTTATTGCAACCTTTAAATGGCAAATTTCTAAAGTAGATTTGTCAGCACAAAGGAAAATGAGTGATGCTGTTTAAGGTCCCCTCTCATCTGCTCCTTGTCATTTTTTTCTGAAGATCTGAGGACTTTTCTTATTTTGGATATTTCTGGGAACCTAGAACTATCATCTCCTTCCTGTGAATATCCTTTAGCAGTCATTGGAGACCCGTATTAGAGAAGTACTATGTGCAGAAGTACAGTGCAGCACAAGGATTTGGGTATTGGAATCATTTATTAACTGTGAATTTGAATAGATACTTGACTTCTCTTTGTTCCAGTTCTGCATTCCTAAAATGTAATGAAATCTGATACAGATACAGCATTCTCACATTATCTTGTTTACTTTTCACAGCGACCTGCATGGTGGTGGTTGTCCATCTCATTGTTTAGAACAGGAACTGGCATACATAGTACCTGCAACATGTTGTATTCTGGAGTAGTTGTAGCCCTTGGTGTTCCCAGATTCCCTCCCCTGTCACTCCCAGCACCGGGTTGCCTCTCATTTGTCAAGAGTAATCTACTTGTGGGAGAAGTGTTTGCTGCTTTCCCCCTTGGGGTTAGATATTTCTGGAAGATGGTAAAGGAGTTTACTTTTAGGTTTTAAGGATTTATTGACCTAAAGGTACAGTCAACTTCATTTTTAAGTTGCATCTTGGAAAAATACATCCCAGTACTACTTGCACATGATGTCAGACTTCATAGATAAAAGGTTTCTTATTTGCATTCTGATCATTTGAGTACAAGTTAGAGAAGGTTAGTGATGAAGGCTCCGTCAGCTTTGAGGAATGGTGGTGTGTGATGCTGAGTACTCTGTGTGCTAAGGCACTGCGTTTAGACTGTTGTTTCTGGAAAAGAAAGGGTTGCTGAATGGTTTCTTTGTACTTAGATAACTAGGCTTCACTGAAGACTTTGATTAGGATATTTGAGCCAGAGATTTTTGACTGGTGGGGTCACTCTAATCAGAAAATGAAACCAGGAATTTACAAAAAACACTAATGTCTAAACAGGAAAGATCCTCCGCCTTATTAGTACAGGGAATGGCAAAGAAATCACTATGTGATGCTGTTTCATATTTTCACATTGGGAAAAATTGAAGTCAGACAAAACGACCACAGAGCCTCAGGAGCTTGTGACCCCACGTAGAAGAAAATCTGACTGTCTGCTAAAGAAAGATGCACACTTCTCATGACCAAGCTGTTCTTGTGCTCCTGTGTTCAAGGGATTTTTAAGGAGTGTTTTTAACAATATTGTTGAATGTACATCGATAGGGCATATTCTATACATTGATGAAAAATGAAACATGCATGTCAGCATGACTAGGTTTAGGAAGGACAGTGTTTAAGGGGAAAAAACTAAATTGGAGAAGAATAACTGTACTATTATAGCATTTCTACAAAAAAAATTAGAAATAGATGAAGGGATGCATGCACACGTAGGAAACCAGGAGCGCAAGATAGATTGCTTCTGAGGGACAGGCATGTCCGTAGGCTTTCAGCTGACCTGGTGGTGGGGACACAAATGTTCGTTGTAATCTTTTTTTCTCCTTCTATCTTAAGTATTGCATAATAAAACTTAAAAAATTACAGTAAAGCAGAAGAAAATTGGGAGGATGTTCACCAATCTGATAAATGGTTACTTTATGTTGCAAATAGGATTGGGTAGAATTCATGGGTAAACTTTTCAATTTTGATATTTATATTTATCTTGATTGATTTTGTATAATTATGTGCTTGAAATATAGAATTGCTTGTAAGAAATGGACATTTTTCTGTTGATATACAATGAGTTTATCATACCATAATAATTATTGATTTTTTCCATAGTTTTTTTTAGAAAATGATAAATACTAAAATTAAAATTTAAAAATTTGTCTTTGCATCAATTGCCAGATGCTACTAAATAAAAACATTTAGGTTCAGTTTTATAAGCAAATGTTAATGCTGATTCTCAGCATTGGGAATTTAGGAATTACCTTACTACTCTTCAGAGAGTCAGAGTTTGATTTTGCTTATCAACTACTATGATTTTTTTTTTTACATTTATATTTTCTCTAGGATCTTTGAGGTTATTTATTTTTATTCGTTTTCAGTGTCTACAATCAAAATCTTTTTTTTAAAGATTCATTTATTTATTTAATTGAGAGGCAGAGTCAGAGAGAGAGAGAGAGAGAGAGAGGGAGGGAGGGAGGGAGGGAGGGAGAGGTCTTCATCCATTGGTCACTCCTTAAATGGCCTTAATGGCTAGAGCTGCCCCGATCTGAAGCCAGGAGCCAGGAGCTTCTTCTGAGTCTTCCATGTGGGTGGAGGGGCCCAAGCACTTGGGCCATCTTCTACTGCTATCTCAAGCTATCATCAGGGAGCTAGATTAGAAGTGGAGCAGCCGAACTTGAACCGGTGCAGGCTTAACCTGCCACAGCGCCAGCCCCCAAAATCAAAATCTTATTTCTTGACTGTCTGGATTTCTAACAAATGCATTTTCTGTCTCCCACCATCTCTGATGGTATCCTGGAGACTTCATTTATTGCTGAAGTTTATCTTTATTGTTTGATTCCTTGTGTAACCCAGAATAACTTAAGTTTTTTGTTAAATTCAAAATGGATAGATTTACTTATCCTTTAACTGGTTTTTAATTTCTAATTTTAATACATAGAAGTTAATAGATATGTTCAATTTCTGCATTGGGGAATATTTGTAGATTTTCTTTGTAGTCTAACACATAATTTTTACTATGTTGACTATTCCCTATGTAAATAAGATACTTTTATTCTTGCATACAGAGATTTATGCATAATCAAAATTATTCATTGTGCAGTTTATTCCCTTGTATATTTGTTTTTATCTAATCTGTCATTTTCTTAGAGAATTATGCCAGTCTGTAATTTGTGAAATTTGTAGTTCACTTAATTTTTTGCCTCATATATGTTACAAGTATTTTGACACTATGTTAGGTATATTAATTTTTATAAGTTACTTTATATATATAAATTATAAATTTATTATATTAATTATATAAATATACAATTATATAAAATTATATATTATTTATATAAATATATTATATATTATAAATTATATATAAATATTTATAAGTTATTTTATATATATATATAAGCTATAGCTTTTATCAATATAAATTCTTATTGTGTTGAGTTCTATTTTGTCATTATTTAAAGTTTATCTCTTAAAATATAATATTTATCTTTACACCCATTATAGTGGCTATTTGTTTGTTTAAGATTTATTTATTTTGAAAGAGTTAGAGAGGGAGGAGGAGTCCTTCTATCTGATTTACTCCCCAGATGGCTGCAATGGCCAGTGCTAGGCCAGGCTGAAGTCAGGAGTTTTATCCGGGTCTCCCACGTGGGTACAGCTGCCCAAGCACTTGGGCCATTTCTGCTGCTTTTCTCAGGCCATTAGCAGGGAGCTGGATCAGAAGTGGAGCAACTGGGACATGAACTGGCGCTCGTATGGGATGTCGGTGTCACGGGCAGCGGCTTTAGCTGCTAAACCACAAGGGTGGTGCCAGGTTTATCTCTTTTAAACAGTATGTATTCTGGATCTATTCTGAGTCAATTTTTTTTTTAAGGTTTATTTATTGGAAAGGCAGATTTACAGAGAGGCAGAAGCAGAGAGAGAGAGAGAGAGGTCATCCATCTGTGGGTTCACTCTCCAGGTGGCAACTACAGCCAGGAGCTTCCCCCAGGTGTCCCACGTGGGTACAGGGGCCCAAGCACTTGGACCTTCTTCTGCTGCTGTCCTAGACCTTAGCAGAGAGCTGGATCAGAAGTAGAGCAGCCGGGACTCAAACCAGCACCCAAATGGGATGCTGGCATGCAGGCGACGCCTTTCCCTGGCCTGTGCTGTCCTCTGTGTTACCTTAGTTTGTTTTTCACTTGCCTTATTATGTATTACCTTTTCCCATATTAAATTATTTAAGTGTTCTTTACCCTTCCTACCACAATGGTTACAAGAGATCGTTTTTTCTCTTTGTATTGGTATCCACTTTTAATGTCCAGAGTTAATCAGTATCCATATTGTTTCTCCCACCCTACTAATAACCACAATTTACTTTCACTTCTCTTTAATATTAAAAATGTGCTGTTCTCTTGTTTGCAGTAAATTTTTACTTCATTTTACAATGTTGTCAACCCTCCTAACCTTCACTTGGGTTATTTTTACTTTGTTGTCTTTGTTATCTTTCAGAGATTTGTGAAAAATTCCCCAGTCTGTCCTCACATTTGAATGATAATTTGGTAATAAAAATAAGTAGTAAAATTCATTTTCCTGTCAACTTTGTGTATACATTTTTTACATATTTTTGGTCATCTTTTTCCTTCTGGTATCGCCAGTGAAAAGTCTGAGACTGTGTTTTGGTAGGATTCTGTTTCCTTGATGCTTTGTGGCATGTTTTTTCATTTTTTAACACTTCTGGAGGCAGCTTATGATATGGGTGTCTTGGGGGTTCATTCTTTCTCCAGTACTCGTTTTCCTAGGCCTTGGCGATGTTACTTGTTTGTTCGTCTCTGTTTCTCACATCCCTAGATGGCCTGTCTGTGAACACGGTGTTTGAGAGTTGTAGTCTACGTCCAGTGGAAATGGGAGAGGACAGGGAGTGGCCACGTGAGAAGGCCTGGCCTCTGTTCTTGCTGTTGGACAGACCCCTGGGCTCCATCCTCTCTCTGCTCCTAGTGATTCCTCCTGCCTGGACCTGTGTCTTTTGGGCATGTTGGTGCTGTTGTAGAGCTCTGGGCCAGGAGAAGTTCCAGCTCGGTTCCCCTCTGACAGTTGTCTCTTTGCCATTCCTTCCTGTTCCCATTCTGGCCTCTAGAAAGTACCACAGAAGCAGCTCCCCGCTAGGTTTTGGGGCTCCCGTGTCCTCGTTCCATAGGATCAGCGTGGTCTACCTTTTCTGTCCTGTCTAGGGATTCGGGGATAAAGAGGGTGTCAGGATCCTGGGCAGTGATGGGCTTCTGAGATAGTGTATGAAGTTGACCTGACTGAGTTAGAAAGGAAAGAGGAAAAGTGATTTGCATGAACAACCCTGGAATGTATCCTTGCAGGCCTTGGCATTTCTGTGGTGGAGACTGCAGTTGGGCAGCGTATGCGGGGAGAGCTCCTACTGCTCTTGCCACAGCGGTTTGCCCAGGAGGCAGCGGGCAGGGGAATGCACCTGTGCTGCTGAGCCGAGGCCCGCTCCATGCCTTTGCTCTGCTGAAGCTGGATGCCTTGCTGCTTGCCCTGCGGGGTGGCCTGAGCGTGTGAGGCTCTGAATCAGTCTCTGGGGAAGTAGGATTCTTTTCAAAGCAGTGTTAGGAAAGACCTTACTCTTTAAAAACTAAACTAGGGGCCGGCACTGTGGCGGAGCAGGTAAAGCCGCTGCCTGCAGTGCCAGCATCCCGTATGGATGCAGTTTGAGTCCTGGCTGCCTTACTTCCAATCAGCTCTCTGCTATGGCCTTGGAAAGCAGTAGAGGATGGCCCAGGCGCTTGGGCCCCTGCACCTGCGTGGGAGACCCAGAAGAAACTCCTGTCTCCTGGCTTCGGATCGACGCAGCTCCAGCTGTTGCAGGCAGTTGGGGAGTAGACCAATGGATGGAAGACCTCTCTCTCTGCCTCTCCTCTCTCTATGTAACTCTGACTTTCAAATAAAAAAAATAAACTATGCTTTAAACTTTTCTTTATTATGGAAACTCTAAATTGGGGAAACTGTATATTATAGATCTAAAACTTTTAATAGTTGTAAAACCTTGATGTTGTTTATGGCTTTTTAAATGAATTAAATGGCTTTAAAATGAATTAGATTTGTTATTGAGAGCTTTGCCATTTCACTTGAGATTGGATGTTTTCTCAGGATGTTACAGTTCTGGGCTTGAAAACCTCTGTATTAAATATTTCTTAGTTATTGGGAAAACTCTTTCAGAGATAAATGAAAGGGTCTCTGTGTAAATTTACTGTCACTGATTATTTAGTAGATGTCATTGAAAACCAAAGTACTTAAAACATGACTCCATGTTGATACAGTGAACTTAAATGAAACGTATGTAGCTTTTTGGAAAAATCAGCAAAAAAAAACCTGTCCACACTCTTATATGGCATTTCTCATATTTGTAGTTCAGCATTTAATGGAGGTTATCCAGAGCTGTTAGATGTGTTCTCACATGTATTAGTATGCAGAAACCAAGGGTTCTTCCTGAGTCTGTATTTTCCCAACATTCAAAGACTACCCTTTGCCTAGTGATAGAAAAGCAGGAATAGGAAGGAACAATTTCGATTTGATAAAGAGCATGTGCAAAAACTTAGTTAACCTCAGTGAAAGACTGGATGCTCTCCTGAGTGCAGAACAAGGCAGGGATTTACAGGTACTGCTGCCACTCCACGTGGTACTCAAAGGCATGCAGGTTTGGAAAGGAAGAAATACAAATGTTCTAACTTAGAGATGATGCAATTTTCTACATAGAAAACCTAAAGGAATCTTGAGAAAAATGGCTATCACTAATGCTTGAATCTAAGATCACAGTTACAAGATCAACACAGAAAAATCAATTGTATTTCTGTTACAATAACCACAAATGTTTGAAGACCAAAATTTAAAAGGATGCTGTTTAAAGTCATGGCAAAGAAGATGAAATGCTTGAGTATCGATCTCAACACATCTAACAGAAACATTTACTGTGAAAATGACAAAATGCTAATGAAAGATATTAAAGAAGACCTAAATAAATGGTGAGACATACATGTTCCTGAATTGGAAGACGACAAAATATAGATGTCATTCTGATCTATAGGTTTGATACAGTTCTATCAAAAGCCTGCAAGATTTTTGTAGACATAGACAGCGTTCTTTTTTTTTTTTTTCTTTCAAAAATTCATCTATTCGTTTGAAGGCAGAGTTACAGAGAGGCAGAGAGAGAGAGGTCTTCCATCCACTGGTTCACTCCCCAGGTGGCTGCAACGGCCAGAGCTGTGCCAATCCGAAGCCAGCAGCCACGAGCTTCTTCTGGGTCTTCCAAGCATTTGCAGGGCCCCAAGGACTTGGGCCATCTTCCACTGTTTTCCCAGGCCATAGCAGAGAGCTGGATCAGAAGTGGAGCAGCTGGGACTCGAACTGGCACCCATATGGAATGCTGGCACTTCAGGCAGTGGCTTTACCCACTGTGCTACAGTGTTGGACCCAATGATGTTATTCTAAAGTTTGTATGGAAGGGCAAAGAACTTAGAATAGCTAATATAATTTTGACAAAAAAGGAGAGAAATCGCTGATAAAACTACTTAAGATAGCTCTTTGTCATTGTCTTATAAAACTAAGTAGTATATCGACCATACAAGTCTGTGGTTGCACTCCTTAGTGTTTAAATAAATACCTCTGTTCACATAAAACCCTGTACATGGATGCTTATAGCAATGTTACTTTTAAGGAGTTTACCCATTTGTCCTTCAAAAGGTGAATGGTTATACTGCAGTATTATCTTACTGTGGACTACTATGTAGCAATAAAAATGAACAAACTACTGATAAGACAGCTTGGATGGATCTGAAGGAAATTGTGCTGTGTGGGGAAAAAAAGTCCATCTCAGGTTATGTGCCATGTAATTTTTTTTTCTTTTAAATATTTATTTGTTTGAAAGAGTTACACAAAGAGAGAATGAGAGGTAGAGAGAGGTCTTCCATCCAGTGGTTCACTCCCCAGTTGGCCACAATGGCCGGAGCTGTGCCGATCTGAAGTCAGGAGCCAGGAGCTATTTCTGGGTCTCCCACATGGGTGCAGAGGCCCAAGGACTTGTGCCAACTTGTACTGCTTTCCCAGGACATAGCAGAGAGCTGGATCAGAAGTGGAGCACCCGGATCTTACACTGGCGCCCATATGGGATGCAAGCGCTTCAGGCCAGGGCTTTAACCTGCTGCGCCACAGCGGTGGCCCCCAGTGCGCTATGTAATTTCATCTATACAGTTACCTTGACGTGCCAGAATTTATAAAGATGGAGAACAGAGCGTGGTTGCCAGGGGTTAGAGATTGTGGTGGGTAACACGGCTACAGAAGGGTAGCATGAAGGAGCCTTGTGATGATGGAACACTTCTGAATCTGGTGGCAGTTAACACAGGTGTACATGTGATGAAGTCACAAACTCTGAACATAGAGCGAAGTATGAAAATGAAAGCTGAACAACCCTGTGACATTCCCAGTGTCAGTTTTCTGGATTTGCTGTTGTACTATAGATAAGGTGTTAGCATCTTAAATTGAGTGAAGAATATGTAGGACTTCCCTGTCTAAATGTGGGGTTTTTTGGGGGGGCGGGTGGGGAGAGGCATGTTCATCCATGATTATTTCAAATTTAAAATTTGAAAATACATATATAGGTGTTCATTGTCCGTGAGGCAAGTGGTGTCAGATTGGATGCTTCTTAGATTGTGTGTAGTTATTTTTACTTTACTTTTAGTACCAATGCCTGATGTGGTCTGTGAGGATTGCCAGTGTGGTAGGAATGTGCTGTTCAGATGCGTGCTAACTAATGTCCTTCCTGTACTGCATTCTGAGAAAAACAGTTTTAAAACCAGGTAGTCGGCCGGCGCCGCGGCTCAATAGGCTAATCCTCCGCCTTGCGGTTCCGGCACACCGGGTTCTAGTCCCGGTCGGGGCACCGGATTCTGTCCCGGTTGCCCCTCTTCCAGTCCAGCTCTCTGCTGTGGCCCAGGAGTGCAGTGGAGGATGGCCCAAGTGCTTGGGCCCTGCACCCACGTGGGAGACCAGGAGAAGCACCTGGCTCCTGGCTTTGGGTTGGCACAGCGCACCGGCCATAGAGGCCATTTGAGGGGTGAACCAACAGAAGGAAGACCTTTCTCTCTGTGTCCACTGTCCACTCTGCCTGTCAAAAAAAAAAAATCTTGCTAGAGGCAGGTGTTGAGTGATGTTTCAGTGTTTGCAGACCTGCACCTTCTCTTCCCAGTGTGAGAATCTGGTTAGCTTTTGTGTTACTTAACTCTTGTACTATTTGCTGTTTGGATGTATGGGACCTGTTGGATCCTGGGTTAGAAGACGTCAGGTTTATGTCACATGCTTGGGGAGTATCCATGTAAAGGAATGCTTTGTACCTCTTCTATGGATAGGGAAAGAAGTTTGGTGCCTTAAAGTAGTACATCCATAAATCTTACTAAAAATAAATGTTCCCAGCCATCGTTGCTGGTGTAATACTACATTGTCAAGAAATAAACAACAGATCCCTGACAATGAAGTACACACCTTTCACAAACAAGCTGCCAAGTGAACAGTCACACACACTCTGAAAGATATCTTAGACAACTGTATCATTGCCACTTGACATAGAAAACAAGAAGGAACAAAATGAAAATCTTTCCTTGAGCTTCCTGAAGTTTCTCACGTTGGTGAGAGACAACAGGTATTTCTGAAACTTCAGTTGAAGATAAGTTCTGGCATGAACCCATCTGCAAATAAAAAGCACGTTCATTTAGAATCAGTTTTTATTCATGGTGTAGAGGCTTTATAATGTCAGTGTTGCATAATTAAGGATTACAACAGCAGGTGGCAGAGATTCTGTGCATCAAGTAAAATCTTTTGAGTTTTACAGATAAACAGTTATTGAATTCAATACTTGCAATAAAGCTTCTTGAACATAAAACATGCGTGGTTGGTATAGTCAGTAGGTGCCATAGTAGCTTTTTCTTGTTAACTCAGCTGTTGATTTTAAAATGTTTTGAAAGGCCTAAAAAATACAGAAATCGTGTGTGTTTTTTTTTTAAATTTTTTGTTACCTTGTTTGTTGTTTGCACTGTGTTACTAGGCTCAGATCAAATGAAGTGTGTTGATTCTATTTTGAAAAATGTTGTTTACTCTAATAGTGGTGTGGTAAGATTTAAATTGGTGGTTCTCGGTGGTCGCCATCTATCATTTTTACCTGGAGGAGATCAAGGAAGGTTAATTAAGGGCATGGGCCCTACTCTTAGAAATTGTGATTCCCAAGGTCTCATAAGTGAGGTCTTTATCCGGAAGCTGTTTTGGGATTCTGATGTGTATCCAGCTTTGCCTACTGCCGATTCTAATCTAAAGAATCAGATGTTTATATATATTATTGGAAAAATGCATAGATCCTCAGTATTTTAATTGTAATACTTTTCAAGGAATATGTATTTGGGAAAAAATTAATTTGTTTAGTTTCTGGAAGTGAATGATGTTTCTTTCTTTATGGTGTCAGTAGTTGAAGCTTATTATTTTTTTTCCTTCCCTTGAGTCCCACTGTTGGTCTGTGCTCATTTAGGAATAAGCGGAAGCCTTCTGAATGCTCGCTGGGATCTGTGTCCCCAGAACCAGTGTGTGGAACTTCCAGCCGGATGCCCCTGGGGGATCCCTGCTGTGTTGACTGCCTGTCCTTTTCTGTGTGAGGGGCCCAAGGCCATCCTGCAGCCTTGCCTTCCGCTGCAGCTGCTGGTGAGGGTGTCCCCTGGTGTCCTGCAAGGCAGAAAGAAGGTTGGCACCTCGTCAGCTCAGTCCAGCTCTCTTTCGTGATTCGGGGGCCATCATGGCATGTTCGCAGTTCTCTAGGACTCTGTTTCTCAGAAAGGTGTTTTGTTGGTTTGTTTTGCAGTGGGACCCTGCTGTATGTCTGAAATCCTGTGTGGAATGACAGAGGTGTGTACAGTTGGCCATTATAGTCCTGCTAATATGAATACATGTCAGAAGTTAATATTCATCAACATTTCAAAGCAGAGCCCAGGCTTTGAGCCTGAGTGTGTGACAGGGCTGAGTGCCATGAGCAGGTGTATGCCAGAGAGAAGACGCAGGAAAGGAGGTTTGTGGATTCAGGTTTTCTCTGTTCCAGGCTGCCACAGTTCTCAGGGATGGAAAACTCAGCTGGGAAGAGGCTTGGGACTATGGGTGAGGGCGAGTGGGAATTTTGATAAGAGCAGCAAGGAGAGGGGAGCTCCTTGAGTGGGTGGTGGGGAACCTGCGGGTAACCACCACACCACTCACTGTTCCTTATAAAATTGATGTCTGACCTTGTCACTCCTTGCACCTCCTCAAACACTTCCCACTTCATAGAAGCAAACAAGAGTCCCCAAGGTGGCCACAGCAGCCCGCAGGATTGGGCTGCTCGTTTCTCCCCTGACCGCACCTCCCTCCGCTCGTGCAGCACTCGCTCCTTGCTCTTAGTCACATCCCAGGCCCGGCTCTGCCTAGGGACCTCTGGCCCACTTGCACCCCCTGTGAGGCCTCTGCTTCTCCAGAGCTGTGGGCCCAGCACTGCCTGTCTCCCCTGCCCGCCTCGCTGGCTCTCTGCTCTTGCCTCCATTTGTGAATGGAAGCAGTCCTTCCTGAGTTTGGATTGTTGAGATTACATGAATGAATACATGTGAAGTTCTTCACGGAACAGCAGACACATCATCAGCCTTGCGTGCATCAGAGGTCACACTCAGCGCTTCCCCTTCACAGAGATCCCAGAATGCCTTAGGTTTTCATGCTGCTGCGGCCTCCGCCCTAGAGGGACACTGGACCTTAGAGTGTGGCCTCGTTTCCTTCCTGCCTCTCGCTCGCTCTGTGGGAGATGGGGAAAGAGCATCCAAGGTGTTGACCCCGGGGGAATTTCTGCAGTGTTGGCCATGGTGAGAAAATGGCAGGGAAGGGCGGGCCCAGGGCCTGTGCTCTGTCTTCTTCGCACATGTTGTGTTCAACTTTGAGCATGTCAGGCTGCTTGTATTGAGGGAATAGGTTGACTTCTAAAGTAGGGAGATTTTCTCTCTGTTTTTTAAATGTTAGATAAAAAACAAATGTCAGTTCTTGAATATATTTGATAACTGGTTAGTTTCTTGGAACTGGGGAACAGTTTTTCAGATCACAAAGAACAGTAGCTGGTTTAATACAGAAGCACATACAGGTGCTCAGTCTGCTCATCCTCACTGGAATAGCCTAGGAGACCTCTGGAGCGTCGACATATTAAGTCTGCTTGTTACGTTCCTCAGCTTTTTTTCCTTGAGGCAGGAAGTATAATCCTTTTGATAGAGAAAGACTAGTTTTCAAAACCAATAATCAGAAGTAAGAACAAACCTAACACTGTAAATCCAGCATCTTGTTATTTGCAGTAAATGCTGCTGGATAGAAACTCCAGGTGATCAGATGAGAGTAAGTTAGTGCTATTAAAAAGTATGGGAGAATAGGTTTGGCAGGTATTATGCAGACTGCTGTACCAAGTTACTCCTGTGCCTCCTCTGAGGGGTCCTGGCAGGATCCGTTGCCTGCAGGTCTCCCTGTCTGGGGAAGTCCTGTCCTGTCACGTCAGGAAGTTGCATTTGTGTCGTTAGGCTGTTGTGACTCCCACAGTGGCTGCTTGAGAAACACGCACAATCACATGTGTACACAGAGTGGTGCAGTTCCCTCAAGGGCTGTGGCTTCTGTCCGACCCTCACATGTTCTGTTGACTTTGAGAGAGAATGAGCAGAGGCTGCCCTGTGGGGCTAGTGCTTTGTGAAAGCTAGGATTCCAGACATTTGCTTTCCCTGCCTTCATTTCTTATTCCCATCCTGTGTAATCCATTTTTGTTGTTGGAAAACATTGATTTACCTAGATTTTAAGGTTTTATTAGGGATATGTTTAAATGAATCACATATACTATAGCAAAAAACACTACCTAATTTTATATTTGAAAATTTTTATTTTAGAATTACTTTAAGCCCTGAATGGTAGCATTTGTGGCACAGCATTTGATGAATAGGAACACAGATGGTGTAGACCCTCTTTGTAGATCCAGCTAAATCCTGGCATGTGCTGTAGCCACGCACAGAATAGTCACACTAGTGTGTTGGATGAAAATAAAGGAGGGGCCATGGATGTCTTTTAAAGAAAGGATGATGAGACTGGGAGGACTCAATTCCTAACTGCCCTTCCTCTTCGGAATTGGATGGTATGATGCCAGGACTACATCCAGATGGCTCACTCAGCTCCCTTGCTCAGTAGTAAGGTCCTGTGAGTGAGCTATGTCTGTGTTTATGTCTTAACTGGGTCCCTTGCCTGGTAAATATTTCTTGCTCTTAATGTTTGTTTAAGTGAGTAAATATTACAGAGCTGAACTAAGGAAATTAAAATGTATGTTCTTCTAAAAACTTCTTTGTGAAGTCTAATTGTGTTCATCCTCTCTGGCTCTTCCTGGTCTAAAGAGACCAAAGGCTCATGTCATAACTCCTTTTCCTTGCCTCCTGTACACTCTTAGAGAAGTGCACACACATGTATATTCTGATTTATTTTCAGAGGTGTTTACTGACCACTGTGAAGAACTTCTTCGGATCTGGTTTTGGGGCAAGTAAAATGTGAGCTTACCACTCTTGGACAGAAAAAATGAGTGCAAGCAATGGTGAAATAAGCATTGGAGAATAAAAATAGAGGTGCAGAACGCTGTCCTTATTTTCGTGCTGTAGGGTATTCCCCTGTAATTCATTGTTGTTGTTTTACCTATTGGATCTCTGAATTTCCTTACTGTGCTTTATATTCCCTGGCTGTGACTTGGGTAGGCACTTGTGGAAATTGGAGGCAAGGTTGTAGATGAGGCTGTTTGCAAAAGAGATATCAGGTCATTAGAGTGTACACTGTTGTTTTCATTTTTTAAAGTCAAATAGGCTTAAGTTGTAGTATTTGGTATGTTTGATGCGTTTTTGTTTATAGATCTGTTTTGTGTTATCAACAGAGCTAGTATGTGTCAACTCTTACCTGACATTTGGAGGTCCCTGCTGTAGTTTAAGAGACTTCGCATGGGGAAGAAGCCCTCAGATGGTGCACTCCATCACCTTGTTCCGTGGTGTAACTCTTAGTTTTGTGCTTGGTGGTAGCTAGTTTCTAGAGGACTAAAACTGGCTTAACAAATTTTATTTATTTATTTTTGAGGCAGAGTTGCAGACAGAGGGAGAGACAGAGAAAGGTCTTCTATCTACTATTCACTCCTCAGATGGCTGCAACGGCTGGAGCTGGGCTGACCGGAAGCCAGAGCCAAGGGCTTCTTCCGGGTCTCCCATGCCAATGCAGGGGCCCAAGCACTTCCACTGCTTTCCCAGGCCACCAGCAGGGAGCTGGATTGGAAGTGGAGCAGCCAGGACTGTAACCAGCACCCATATGGGATGCTGGCACTGCAGACAAGTGGCTTAACCTATTACGCCACAGTGCTGGCCCCTGAACAAGTTCTAAAGACTGATGTATGTGATGAGATATACCAGTCAACTATAAGGTTATATTCTTGCATCAGAGTAGCTGTTTTATCCCCAAAACTTTACATGTTTTTGGGTGTTTGGGGGAGTGGATTTTAATTTGGAAGGACAGCCATAAGGTTCTTAAAATAAAATTTGATAGAAATTTCTTGGATTTACCATCTAGCTTCAGCATCAAAATAAATGTATTACTGTGGATGTTCTAGTAGTTAAGATGCTGATGAGGACACTGCATCCCACATTGGAGTGCCTCAGTTCAGCTTCTGGCTCCAGCTCCAGTTTCCAGCTTCCCGCTGGTGCAGTCTTGGAGGCAGCAGATGATGGCTGAAGCAGTTGGATGCCTGCGGCCCTGGGAGACATGCATTGAGTTTCTGGCTCCTTGCTCTGGCCTCTTGCTGCTGTGGACATTTAGGAAGTGAACCAGTGGTTGGGAGATCTCTCTGTCTCTCTGTGCTTCTCAAATAAAATATATAGATGAATTTACTAATTTGTGAGGCAGGAGTAGGCAGGGAATTTGAGTGTCCTTGGACTTTCTAAACCTGACTATTACCTGTTTTTGGGGAAAAGGGGGAACAGGTTTCCATATGATAAGGAAGCTTTTCACAGGTTTGTTTTGTTTTGTTCTGTTACTTTATCAAAGATAAATTATCTTCAAAATTCTTAGCTGGTGATTCTTAGCAGTTAATTGGTCACCTTCTTTAAAAGGTCAGTTCTTGTGTTGTCCTGAACACAGCATCAGGAAGCAAAGCATAGAAAGACTCCTGGGTATCTGAAATGGTCTGTCCTAAGTCCATGCACAAAGTTCAGAGCTATCTTTCAGGGCCTCTTCCAGACCCTTAGTTAATTTTACGTAAGATTCGAGGAAGTTTCCAGTGGTCTGCTGACAGGCAGCAGGGCTGTTCTAAAGGCAGGCACCCTTACAGCAAGAGATGAAAGAGAATCATGAAATCCTAATGGGAAACATGAAAACATAGTGTGTGCCTTTCTCTGCTACCTGGAGTCCAGGGTTTTAGCAGTGCTTCTCTTAGCACTTCTTGAGGTGAGGTGAGATGCCTGCTTGCCAGACTGAACTCTGAAGGGACGGTTCTCACTGGAGGATGAGGTAGAGCCACCTGCTACAAGTCAGGTGGTGGTTACTTTCTGCGAGTTGAGATGAACTGTGGCAAGGCCCAGGGCACAGAGGAGAGTGGTGCTGTCTCTCCTTGAAATTCTCCCGTCTTTGACCCCCTCCGAGGGCTCATTAGGATTGTGTCTGAGATCTTAGCACAGTTCGCACAGTGCCTGGCTGATCGTGGCACCACGTGGTTATTGACATTGAAGACACCTGTCAGTGTCTGCCTTGTGGTCCTGTGGTACCGGGACTGATACCCCGTGGGCACCTCCATATCCTAGCCTGGTTCTTCAGCTGGTCTTTCTGAGTGGTGCAGAACAAAGAATAGAACGAATAATTTAAAATTCCTCTATTATCAAAAAGTCTCAGAGGAAGAATTATTTAATAGATTGTTTGGGACAATTAAATATTTAGGGAAGAGGCTTAAAAGAATTTATAAATGAAGGATTAAATTAAAAACTGGCTAATCAAAATGGTATTGGTCTTTCTAAGCAGGAGCTGTAAGGAGAAAGGTGATAGACTTGGTTTATGGCTGATGCATATATATTTGAATCAAAATTGTAATATAGACAAATGGAAAAATAAATATAGGAGATCATACAGAAAAGAATATAGTATTCTTGGGGCCAGCACTGTGGTGTTGTAGGGTAAGCCTCAGCCTGTGGCACCAGCATCCCATATGGGTGCTGGTTCAAGTCCCAGCTGCTCTGCTTCCAGTCTAGATTCCTGCTAATGGCCTGGGAAAGCAGTGAAGATGGCCCAAGTGCTTGGGCCCGTGTCCCCACATAGCAGACCTGGACCAAGCTCCTGGCTTCGGATTGGCCCAGCTCCAGTCATTGTGGCCATTTGGGGAGTGAACCAGTGGATTTCTCTATATATGTCTCCTCCTCTATGTCTGTTAACTGTACCTCTCAAATAAATCTTTTAAGAAAATAAAATAAAAAATAAAAAGAATATAATATTCTCAATATAGAAAGAATTCTTGCAAATCAGTGACACATTCTGTAGGCCAAATGAAAGTTCATTTAATGTTATAATATACAGTCAATCAAGAAGAGAAAGATTAAAAGTAATTAGAGTATTCAGATCTCAGTAAAAGGCACAGTAATCAAAACTGTATGGTATTGGCAAAAGGGTAGATGGATAGACCATTGGAATAGAATGGAAAGTTCATAAATAAACCTACATACACTCATATGTGGTCATTTTTCAAAAAACATGCTAAAACATCTCGAGAAAGGACAATTTATTTTTAGTGTTGTGGAAACAGTTGGACATCTATATGCAAAAAAAAAAATGAACCTTAATTGGTTCCTCACATCGTTTAAAAAATTTAACATGTGTTGTGCATCTAAATGGAAAATGATAAATTCTAAAAGTTCTGGAAGAAACCATGGGAGGTCTTTGCTACCTTAGCTTAGGCAAAGATATATTAGTTATAATATTAAAAGCCTGATCCATAAAAGAAAAATTAAGATAAATTCAGTTTTATCAAAATTAACTTTTTTTTTTTTTTTGACAGAGTGGTCAGTGAGAGAGACAAAGAGAAAGGTCTTCCTTTCTTCCTTTTGTCGTTGGTTCACCCTCCAATGGCCGCCACAGCTGGTGCGCTGCGGCCAGGCACCGCGCTGATCTGATGGCAGGAGCCAGGTACTTCTCCTGGTCTCCCATGGGATGCAGGGACCCAAGCACTTGGGCCATCCTCCACTGCACTCTCGGGCCACAGCAGAGAGCTGGCCTGGAAGAAGGGCAACCGGGACTAGAACCTGGTGTGCCGGTGCCGCAAGGCGGAGGATTAGCTTATTGAGCCGTGGTGCCGGCCCAAAATTAACTCTTGCTCCTTCAAAGATACTGTTAAGCAACAGACTGGGAGAAAATAGTTGCAAATCATGTATCTGATTTTTGGAAAAATACACAGACTAGTGGCAGGTGTTCGGCACAGCAGTTAAGATGCTGCTTGGGATCCCCACATCCTACGTTGGAGTGCATTGGTCCCAGTCCCTATGTTGTTCAGATCCAGCTGCATGTAATGTATGCTCTGGGAGGCAGCAGGTGCAGTTGAGAGGCAGCTCGTGCAGTTGAGAGATCCAGATGGAGTCCCAGGCTCCAGGCTTTGGTCTGGCCCCGCCTTAGCTATTCAGACATTTGAGAAGTGAAACCGCATATGGAAGATCTCTCTCTCTCTCTCTCTCTCTCTCTCTCTGACTCTTGTCTCTGTGTTGCTCTGGCTTTCACATTAAAAAAAAAAAAAAAAAGCAAAGGATTTGTATAAATAATTCACCAGAGAAGGCCTGATGTCGAAATTAAGCACATGTAGATGCTCTATGTTATCAAGTGTTAGGGAGATGCAAATTAAAACCATACCCATTAGAATGGCCAACTTTTTTTTGTATTGACAGTTCCATTAGCTGTCAAGGACATGAATGGAGAAACTCATGCATTTCTAGTGGGAATGTAAAAATGTTGCTCCACCTTGGAAAAGGGTATGGCAGTATTTTACAAAGATAAACATATACCTACTCAACAAGACCCAGCAAACCCACTCCTAGATAATTACCCAAGACACATATAAACTTAATGTTTGTACCAAAGCCTATATGCAAACACTTTGAGTTACATTTATTTGTAATTGCCCCCAACTGAAATGGGCTCTGGGATTCCTGCTAATGGAATAGTACTACTCAGCAATCAAAAGCCATGAAGAACTGAACATGCCAGTGGTGTGAGGAATCTCAGATGCATTAGTGGGAAAAGCCAGACTGCAGAGGTTGCACACCAGGGGCCTTTGTTTCTGCGTTGGTCTCAGGTCTGGGCTGGAGGGAGGGTTGACTATAGAGAGGCAAAGGAACTTTCTGGAGGGAAACAGCTGCTCCATGTCTTCATTGTGGTTGTGGCTACATGACAGCTTTTGTCAGGAGTTGGAGAAACATACACAAAAATTGGTGAATTTTTAGTGTTACATGAATTATACCTTAAAGAAATTGGTGAAATTAGGGTAGTTAAAACAACTCTTAATCACTTTTCATATATGATAGGCTAATACTGAGGATTAACTATGCTGTTGGTCAGTGCAGGGCCTTCCCATAAGCTGTCAGTAGATTCTTACATTAAATAAACAGGCACTACTTTCATAATCTGAAAATAAATGTTAAGTAGTTATATTTAAGACAGGTTTCTAGCAGAAGTTATAAAATGAAGGGATAATATGGAAGTTTTAGTCCTATGGTGATCTAATCATGAAGTCTGCTTACTGTTAATTCCTAGAAAAGCATAACCTTCTTCTTCAAATATAGGAAAATAAGTTGTGTACTTTTTAAAAATAAGTATCTTTTTTTTTAAAGATTTATTTATTTATTTGAAAGAGTTACACAGAGAGAGGAGAAGTGGGGGGGGGGGGTTCTTTCATCCGAATGTTCACTCTCCAATTGGATGCAACGACTGGAGCTGCGCTGATCTGAAACCAGGAGCTTCTTCCGGGTCTCCCATGTGGGTGCAGGGACCTAAGGACTTGGGCCATCTTCTCCTGCCTTCCCAGACCATAGCAGAGAGCTGGATTGGAAGTGGAGCAGCCAGGTCTCTAACCAGCACCCATATGGGATGCCAGAGATGCAGGCGGCAGTTCAGCCTACTGTGTCACAACATTGTCCCCTATGTGAACACTCCTGATTTTGTGACTGATATTAATGTAAAAGTGAGATTTCTCCCCCTGATTTGTGGAAGGAGGTACTGAGGTTTCATGGGGGATTCTTGAAAGGATTTAATTTTGGAAAGGTATGAATTTGTAAGGGGTTCTTTGGTGAGGTGTTTTGAAGCTTTGCTCTGGCTGGGTAGAAGTTTTGAGGCAGCCAGAGCTTCCGTACTGACTGGGAAATGTACCTGTGATGGATGACGGCGTGGTGACTTTGGCTTGGGCGTCACCTTCAACTCCACAATGCTCAGATCTGGCCTGAAGGCTGGGGGGGGGGGGGGATGGAACTGGAGGGTGGTGTGACCGACAGCGCTGTTCTGATCCCCCTCTGGTTTTGTGAGACTAAGACTGATTCCCTGGACATAGTAACAGTGTTTGATAGCAGCAGTCACTGAGGTCGAGAGACCCTGTGCACTCTGTAACCTCGCTCATTGTTCCTTTTATTACAACCTCTAAGGTTATTACAGATTTTAGGGAAACATCAGCAAGTTTAATACTTGATTTTTCTTCACTCTTGAAGCAATTCTGTGTGCTAAAATTAAAAACATTTCTTCCTGTAACTTTTCATGTTACTCAGAGATTGGTCTGGGAACCCCTAAGGGAACCTCGCAGGACCTCCTGTTCCCTGGTCCCATGTTCTAAGCTGCTGTGTCAGCCCCTAGAGAAGTGTGTCTGGGCTGTTCCAGTCCAAGCATCTACTGCTGTCTGACTAGGTCACACTATATGTAAAGTGCAGCTCGTTCATTTCTTTCTTATTTATAGAGGAAGTGAATGTTCTTGTGTGGTAATTCAAAGAACTCAGACATGTACTGAGCAGAAAATAAAAAATTCTCTTTGCTTTTCCACCTGTGCTGCTCCCATACCATAGAGATACCATAGAGGCAGCCATTCCTGGCAGCCGCTGTGGGCTCAGCAGTGATACGTGGAGAGCGCTGTTCTGGTGCCCTCTCAGAAATGACCAGGTGAGTGGGTGGTCCGCATCGTGTGCCAGAGAGAACTCAGACACACACAGGAGAGACTGCGCGACGGCTGAGCCTGCAGAGCCGAGCGGCCCTTGGAAGTCCTGAATCCTGGTCTCCCAGATGTGCAGATTTTCAGTAGGCCACGCAGAAAGAAACCATCCTGTGGTGACGGGCTGGCCTGGCTTTGCTTTCCCTCTGCGTTCGTGAAGTTCACTGTGCTCCCACAGTCAGGTCTAAAGTGGTTTGTGGCAGAGCACTGAGTGGAAGGGTAGCTGCTGCTTGTCTGTTGGGATTTGTGTGAACCCGTGCAGTCTCATGGTGTGTGATTGATAACCCTTGGACTTCATGCACTTTTTCCTGTTTACTTTGCCTTGGAAAAAAAAAGTTTGCACAAAGCCTTGAACAGCTGAGTAAAACAAACTGCTGCCGGTCTTCGCTGAGCTCCCCTCAGCTGGCCGCAAGTGCTGCTTGGACTCGTTTCCTTCTTCGTGTTTCAATGGGCAGGAGTTACTATTCCCTGCCCTGCCCCCTGAAACTCTGCCTTATTAGTTGCAGTATTTACAGAACTGCCCCCCCCCCCCTTTTAAGATTTATTCATTTATTTGGAAGGCAGATTTACAGAGAGGCAGAGGCAGGGAGAGCGATCTTCTGTCGGAAGTTGGTTCACTCCCCAAATGGCCACAACGGCTGGAGCTTGGCTGATCCAGAGCCAGGAGCTTCTTCTGAGTCTCCCATTCAGCTGCAGGGGCCCAAGCACTTGGGCCTGCATACACTGCTTTCTCAGACCATAGCTGGGTCAGAAGTGGAGCAGCTGTGTCTGTGAACCAGTGCCAATAGGGGATGCTGGCACTGCATGCAGCAGCTTGACCCGCTACACCACAGTGCCGGCCCCAGAACTGTTTTCTCTTTCGACTTAGATTCTCTGCATCCAGCAGGCTTCTGCTGAGCATGCACTGTGTGGCTTTAGGAGATGTGCGCTGCTTCAGGGGGCTCTGAGGAATGGAGGGAAATAGGAACAGTCTAACCCCAGCCCTGTGGTGGTGCTGTCCCGTCAGTCAGGTCTGCATCTTGCAGGGGGCCTGGAGCGTTGGTGCTATTGTGGGACCTCAGGAAAAGTAAGTCAGCACTGGGAGCCTTGTAAGTCAGGGGACATTTTGAAAGTCAGGTCTGAGAGGGGAGAAATTTTAAAACAGATTTGAGATGACAACATTTTCATTTCGTTTATTAAAAATTTTCAAATACTTACATGAAGGGCAGAGAAGGGGAGAGTGAGTGAGTGAGTAAGCCCCAAATGCCCACAAGAGCCAGTACTGGGCTAGATTGAAGCCAGAAGGTTGAAACTCCACCTAGGGTTCACATACAGGTGGCAGGGATCCATGTAGTTGAGTCACCATCTGCCTGCAAGGTGCATTAGCAGGAAGCTGTGTCAGAATTGGAGGTGCCACGGGGCCAGCCCAGGTTCCTCCTGCAGCCTCCTGTGACTTCTGCAGAGCATGCTGGGGACTCCTCATTACTGCTGCCTGGGCTGGAGCTCCAGCTCCCCTCATGGTCTCCGGTGATTCTGCTGTGATGGTGGTGTTGGTGATTGGCTTCAGCTGGTGGGAAGGAAAATCCCAGATCCCTATGTGTTCTCCTGTGACCTGTCCTGATAGGGTGGGGTGGACCTCATCACCGCCTCGCGAAGCTGGAGGAGTTCAGGCCTCTGCTGGGTTCTGTGGAGTTGGGGCCGCTTACTCTTGGCATGTTTGGCTGGAGTCGAGCATTTGTGGTCTAAAGCTTTGTCTCGCTAGGCTAGCGCTTTCCTGGGCCTGGGGTGGACAGAGTGGACTTCTGTTGGGGCTTTCGGAGTCCGTGTTTCTGATCCCTCAGCTCCAAGACTGGGACATGTGAGCAGAAGGAAAACCCTAGGAACTCACTGCCTGGTGGTCCTCGGGTCCTGGGGTCTGTCCCCATCTTTCTGGCTGTTGGGTTTTTTGTATATAAAACCCAGTGCTTTCACACGCACTCTGTGTTGGAAATGGAGGTCTTGCATTTCCACTTTGAAGGACACACTTCCAGAGTTTTGTCTGCTCACTTAGCACATGCACAGATACTCACAGAACATACAGGATGTGGTTAGGAGACAGTTAAATATGAGTTACATGGCTTTGTGACAGTCATCTAATTCAAGAGTTACTTGGAAAGTTTTTCAAAAAGTTTTGAAGCAGATTTTTTGTTTTGCTTCATTAAATTTCCAGTTTTATTTCATTGATATAAATAGTATATGGAATTGTAATTTTTGGGGAATGCTTTGGCAGTTTTCTTGAGATTGATTATGATTTCTTGAGATTGATTATTGATATTTGTGTGTGAAATTATGAATTATCTGATTTTTGGTAAATTTTATCCTACTGTGCTTGTCATAATTTGAAAAAAAAGTGGAGATGGACTTGAACGCAGGCACCGCTGTATGGTGGGATATAGTCTTCCCAAGTAGCAGCCTAACTCACTGCATGTAGACCTGCCCCTCCCCCCTTTTCAGGGAAGAAATAGTCCCTGTTAAGTAAAAAAGCCTTACTTCTAACTAAAGTATTGAGCATGCTGGGGGATGAGATGAAATGAGATGAGATGATAGATTGTAAAGCATGTCTAAAAATCTTGTCCAGATTCTTCACTTTTCTTCTGTTTAAATAACCTGACAGTTCCCTGCTTTCAAAATGCTCTGTGATCATATCCCTTAAATCTAAGCACTGATCTCATTTAGAGCAAGATAACCAGGGTGCCAGCTGATTGTGAATGCATACTAGTTCTCACAGTGTGAAGAGGAGCTGGGATTGGCGCAGGTGGACAGCGAGTGTCTGGGTCTCACACGAGCAGCAGGCGTCTTGGGAGTGACCGTGAAGTGGAGCTCGGGAACAGGTCGCTGTTCCAGGAAGGCGTCACCGCGTCCCGTGGCAGTCGTGGGTCTTCTGTCGGTTGCTGGTGACCGTGGCTGGAACTGGAACGTTGTTGCCTGAATCTGGCAGCTTTGTGTGTTGGTGTTACAGGTGCTTCTGCTCCGTCTGGAGTGACTGTTAACGTTCTAGTTCCATTGCTGCTTTCATGACTCATGGCTCTGCTGATAAAACAGGAAACATGGAGGCTTCTGTCTGCAACTTTTCTCCTGGTGTCTCAGTTTTTTTTTTGTTTTTTTTTTTAAACTTTCTACTTGCCATTCTTTTTGCTGTGTAGATAAGTTCTTTTAGAAATGTGGTGTGTTTTGGGGTTTTTTTTGTTAGAAAATTTCTCAGTAGTCATGACCTCCTCCTCCTTGGCAGTGCCTTCTTCTCAGATCAGTGATGAGCATGTTATTTTGTTCCATTTGCATCTTCTGTTAGCCTGTCTACAGTGAACCCCCAGAAAAAGCACCATTCAGTTACGTTCTGGGACTCCCTGGGGTTTAGTAGAGGAGACCTCAGCACTTGTTTGAGGTCTGGATCCAGCACCCGCTTCATCAGCCCACACTCTGTCCACAGTTGGATGAGTTGGAAGTTTTTGTTGTTTTATCAAACCAGTTACATTTAGTAAGTAATATTGTTTTTTCATTTTTATTAACCACAGGCCTATGGCTATATCTGAAATAAAAATACATGCACAATTAAATGCTTTAGATAGTTGTATCAGTGTTAAATTTGATGATTCAAATGGATGGTTGATGTTTGATAACCTGTGTATCAACAATCCCAGTAAAATATATATATTTAATGGAAACATAAAGTGCCTCTACTCCACGTTCCAATCCCTATTCAGTTTTGGGATTTTGGGATCCGAAGCTGAGGCTACACCTTGTGAGTATAGCAGACTTCTCTTTTTTTATTGGGAAAAAAATTAAATATTCACTGAAGTGAATTCTCATTAAAGCAAGCACGGTCTCCCTGCCTTCTGTAGGGAAGCATGATAGATAATCCTTCCTGATGCTGGTCTCAGACCTGTCACAGCAGCTGTCTCGTCCTGGGGACGCCAGATCATCACCCTTGTTCGCTGCATTGCCGAGAAGCCTCCCTGCCTCTCCCTCCTGGCTGCGTTCGCTTCTTCTCCAGCTCTGCTTTGTGCCCCCTTGAGCTTGCCTGCCGTCTGATTCCCGTTGTGAACCGGGAGCTTTGCCAGGGCGAGGGCATTTCTGGTTCCTCTGTCCACTGTGCCTCTAACAGTGCCTGCCGCGGGTGATGAGGGCCGGCAGAGGCAGCCCCATGTGTTCCTCTGTGCTGAATGCTTAGCAGGGATTCTGCTGTAATCCTTGTAATGCCCACACAGTGTTAGTAGGAAGTAGATTACTGTTAGCATCCCCATTTTGAAGATCAAGGGCACATTTTTAAATAGCTTGGTTAGTCATACCACTGTGTTTAGTGATCTGTTTTTATCTCTGCTTTAGTTGAAAATAAAATGATTAAACACAATAAGAAGAGAAATAGAAAGTGTTACAGAAAATAAATACAGCCATCTCCTGGTCTCTGCAGGGATGCTCAGGTCCCGTCTGTAAAGTGACCTATTTGCTTATAACCCACACGCATCTTCCCATATCCTTTAAGTCATCTCTGAGTTGCCTAGAATACCTTGCACTATATGAATGCTATGTAAATAATTGCTAGATGATGTTACTTTGGGAATAAGAGCGGGAAAAACGTCTGTTAAGGTTGAGTATAGATGTAACCATAATATACAGATAGATAGATAGATCGATTGAAGATAGATCAATCGATCAATCTACCCTTGAGGATTCAGAACTTGTAGCTGTGGAGGGGGCTGTCTGCATGTGGAATATACAGTGGTCCCTGAACAAATGGTGATCTCACTTGCCCACTCTAAAACTTTGCTCCCTTAGTTACACTGTTGCTTGTTTCTACCTTATTTAAGATGCATTTATTTGTTTGAAAGGCAGAGTTAAAAGGGTAGGGAGGAGATTGGGGTAGAGGGGAAAGGGGGGGATCTTTAATTCGCTAGCTCACTCTGCAAATGGCTGCAAGGGCTGGGCTGGGCATATCCGTAGCCAGGAGGTTTTTCCATGTCTGCCATGTGGGTGCAGGAGCCCAAGCACTTGGACCATCTTCCACTGCTTTTCCAGGTCCATTAGCAGGGAGGCGGATTGGAAGTGGAGCAGTCAGGACCTGGACCAAGGCCCACATAGAAGGGAGATGCCACAGTGCTGGCCCTACTCATTTCTAGTTTAAGTGCGACACTTGATGTCCCCAAGTTTAGTAAATTGTCTCTAAGCCTCTCAACTTTTAAGCATTTCCATATTTAGAAATTATTTGTGGCCGGCGCCATGGCTCAACAGGCTAATCCTCCGCCTTGCGGCGCCGGCACACCGGGTTCTAGTCCCGGTTGGGGCACCGGATTCTGTCCCAGTTGCCCCTCTTCCAGGCCAGCCCTCTGCTGTGGCCCAGGAGTGCAGTGGAGGATGGCCCAGGTGCTTGGGCCCTGCACCCCATGGGGAGACCAGGAAAAGCACCTGGCTCCTGGCTCCTGCCATCGGACAAGCACGGTGCGCCGGCCGCAGCACGCCGACCGCGGCGGCCATTGGAGGGTGAACCAACGGCAAAGGAAGACCTTTCTCTCTGTCTCTCTCTCTCACTGTCCACTCTGCCTGTCACAAAAAAAAAAAAAAAAATTATTTGTGTCCTAACTGGAAACTAAAGAAACAATATATATTTATGTTGCCTTATGTTTTTCTTTGCTCTTCTAATCCTGGGTCACTTCATAACCAGCACTGTGTTAATCAGGTGAAGCAAATGATCCTGAAGGGAATAATTTCCAAGTGATTGGACTAATTAATATTAAACAGGAAAAAAAAGTTTTTGTTAACCAGATAAGGGATTTGGCATGACTTTCAGTTGATATTTATTTTATTGTATTTTTAAAACATCAGCTTTGCATAATTGCAGTCAGTTGTCATTTCCAGTTTAGCAGAAAGAAAAGTTAATTTAAAAAAATGATTTATCCAGCTATAGTATGAGATGGTAGAGGAAATGTAGTTAAGCTCATTTTATAAAAGTTGTTATTTTGTAGGATTTATATAGAAAGATACTAATTTGTTGTATTTCAGATCCATATGTATTAGTGATTAGGTAGGATTGTAGTAGAAACATTAAACATTATCAATAGATCAACAGTAAAGAACAGAAGAGTTTTTATTTTAACTGTCCAGATTTTTAATGTCTGTGCACTTTTATTGTAAGCCATTTAAAATCCCCCCTTTCTTTGGTAGGGGGAGGATAGTAAAGTTCCTTTTATAAAGAAAAAATTCTCCTCATGGTATAATGACTGTCAGTGGAAAGGTGGAATTTACTTAATTTCTAGAACATAAGTATTTGTAAAATGAGGGACACGTGCAGTAAAGGGAGAATTGTGGTTGCCACTGCTCCACAGTGTTGGCTTGGGAGTTGGGCAGGTGATCAAAAATGGCAGGTTCAAGTTGTGCAAAGAAAGTTTAAGTTCAATATCAACTACTTAAAATTGCTTTAAAAATAAGGTACTACTAGATTTGTGATATCACCGGCTGTTTAGATTCGATGCAACTAGCTGCTGTTACTCAGATGGATTTTGAGTGGTGATGGCCCTCTGGGTTCCAGGGTCCAGGCAGAGAAACGCCAGGGAGTAGAGTGGACTTTTGAACCACTCTCCTGGGCAGTAATTTTGTGCATTGAAAAAAGCATTGCTTGGGGGCTGGCACTGTACTGTAGCGCCTGCAGTGTTGGCATCCCACATGGGCACCAGTTTGAGTCCCGGCTGCTTCACTTCCAGTCCAGCTCTCTGCTATGGCCTGGGAAAGCAGTAGAAGATGGCCCAGGTCCTTGGGTTCCTGCATCTGCATGGGAGATCTGGAAGAAGCTCCTGACTTTGGATCTGCCCAGCTCCAGCTGTTGCAGCCATTTGGGGAGTGAACCAGTGGATGGAAGACTATCTCTTTCTCCCTCTCTAGTGCACGCATGTGCTCTCCTTCCCTCCTTCCCTCTCTAGAACTCTACCTTTGAAATAAAAAAAAAAAAAAAAGGAATGCCAGCTGGACCTCCTAGGGCACTGCAGAAAGAAGGGTTTGGATTGAATGATTCTTAGGTCCTTTTCATCTTCATTGACATGCATGTTTTACTGTTAGTAAATATTTCCAGCCTGGCGCGGTGGCGCGCACCTGTAGTCCCAGCTACTGGGAGGTTGAGGGCTGGAGGATCACTTGAGTCCAGGAGTTCTGGGCTGCCGTGCGCTGTGCCTGTTGGGCATCCGCACTAAGTTCAACATCAGTATGGTAACCTCCCGGGAGCGGGGGACCACAAGGTTGCCTAAGGAGGGGTGAACTGGCCCAGGTCGGAAACGGAGCAGGTCAAACTCCCAGTGCTGATCAGTAGATATTTCCATCTGTTTCACTAATTTTTATTGGCACATCCTTAGTCAAATTTGTTGTATATATAGAAAAATAAACATTGTGTGTGTGCTAGGTTTCTGTTTTGTTGCCCTCTTTGTTTTAACTGAAGCCAAGGAAAATATATTTTATTAACAAATTTTAACTTTTGGAAAATTAACTTGGAACTAATAGTTCTGGGTGTTTGGAAACATCAGCTCAGTGTTAAAAGACGTGATGACAAAGCTCCCTGTGTTCTCTAGTCTGGAAACCATCGTGATTTGATTCCTTTTTTTTTTAAGACTTACTTATTTTAAAGGCAGAGTTTCAGAGGGGCAGAGAGAGAGAGAGAGAGAGAGAGAGAGAGAGAGAGTGTCTTCCATCCACTGGTCATTGCCCAAATGCCACAATGGCTGCAACGGCTGGAATAGCCGGAGCTAAGCTGAGCCTATCCAAAGACAGGAGCCAGGAACTTCCTCCGGATCTCCCACGCAGGTGCAGGGGCCCAAGCATGCGGGCACTGCAGGCAGCAGCCTATCCGCTGTGCCACAGTTGCCAGCTCCTGGTTTCTTTTTATGTGAATGTTTATGTGAATGTTTGTTATCATGTCTGTACTTTAGTTTTTGGAAGGAATGAATGATTTGTAATATCCTTTCTAAATCCTTTTCATCTAAAGAAAAACTTTTTGAAAAAAAGTTTTCCAACTAAGTGATGGATTCGTGTTTTATTTGGTGACAGAGACAGGAACTTGTTTATTATTGTGTGAGTTGCTAGAGTTGGAAGGGTGCTCAGACACCCTTCAACAACAGGTCCAACCCGACAACTGGTGCAAAGAATGCCATATGCAGAGTACTTAGATGTTGTTTGATGGGATACTTTTAGTGGTGGGAAACTTATGATAGCTCCATTGAGTAGCTCCCAATGTTTGTAAACTGAACGGTGCTTCCTGGTTACTTATGTTGGGTCAGCATTCCTGATCAGAAAACTTGAAATCCAAAATGCTCCAAAATCTGAAACTTTTTGAGTACCAACATGATGCCACAAATGGAAGATTCTGCCTTTGATCACATATGCCATGTTACAGTCAAAACACATGTGTACTAAAAATATTATATAAAATTACCACCAGGCCATGTATGGGGAAATGTATATGAAATACAGATGAGTTATGTTTAGACTTGGGTCCCATCCCCAAGGTATCTCATTTTATTTATATATAAATAAATGAATGAATGAATATAAATAAATATATAATAAATAAATATAAATATATATATATGCACATACTCAAAAATCTGAAAATATCCAGAATTTGAAGCCCTCGTGGTCCCAGGCATTGGGGTAGGGTTACTGGGCCTGCACCTTAGGTCCTGTCCCTATCCTCTGCAGTGCTGTGTAACTGGTTTTTCTCCTCATCAACATAGTCTTGCTTTCCTCTCTGACCTGTGATTTTCTTTTCTGTAAAATGACCATACCTCGGATGATCTGACTGCCTTGCCAAGATTGAGGTAATGAACAACTGAGAGGTGAAATCCCTTTCAGATTTCAGAGTATTAACATTTTAGCTTTATTTCTGGTCTGTGTTGTAATGGGAAAAATAGTGGCATGTGTGTTGTCTTTGGAACCTGGATAGGTGCTTTCCAGTTGATGTTCTTGATATTAACAAAGGAATTTATCTATCTCTTCATTGACTGTTTATTGGTCATTCACTTTGTACTGGCAATACATTGCTTGGATCATGAATGAATATAAAAACTGAACAAGACAGCTTCCCTCCCTGTCTGGTTGGGGCTGAAGTTTTCTTTCTGGGAGATATAAATGCTTTTGACTGCTCAAAATAAAGTAATATTGTTAACCTGCTCATATTCTTCTTAAAGTCTTGGTTTTCTGACTAGGCCAATATTAAAAAGTATGTCTTTGATTTACAGATATATGGAGTCTTGGAGTGATCCTGTTCATGCTGGTGTGTGGGCAACCACCCTTTCAAGAGGCCAATGACAGTGAAACATTGACAATGATCATGGACTGCAAATACACGGTACCATCCCATGTGTCTAAAGAGTGTAAAGAGTAAGTAAACACTCGGAGCAACCCTCAGAACGCATAGGAAAGCCAGAAATCTTAAGTAATTCCATTAGCACATCCAGAGAGTCTGAGGTGATGTCAACATCCAAGCATCTGAGTTCACTTTTTCTTCTTCTTCTTCTTCTTTTTTTTTTTTTTTGTATATAGTATTTCCACTGTTCATACTGTCTGGGGTGGGAGGAATTAGCCCAGAATGGGATTTGAAATTGAGTGTTGGAGGAGCGTGCACAGTTTCTTAAGTGTACCTGTTTTCATGAAATCCCTTGCGTGGCTCTTCAGCCTCCAGGAGGTGCGGTTCCTGCACTGCAAGTGAAGATAGTACCATAGGAACCGCCTTTGTCTGCCTCAGCAGAAGGGAGGACCTGGAAGGACTCTAGTTCTAGACAAGGGCGCGGGCATTTTCCTCGCTGAGTAGATCATCAGTCTCATTTAGGATTTACAAGCGTGTCTCAGAGACATGTTCCTGCCATGAGTGGCTCTGGAGCTCTGTTTTGCTTTATCTGACTGTGGGAAATAGCCATGAAAAGTACACTCAAGTATTAGGATTTACAAGCGTGTCTCAGAGACATGTTCCTGCCATGAGTGGCTCTGGAGCTCTGTTTTGCTTTATCTGACTGTGGGAAATAGCCATGAAAAGTACACTCAAGTACACTGATGAGTGTATGGAGAAATACGGTAACGAAGTAAGTGTATTGGAAGTTTGGTGTGTCTTTGATAGTATGAGTGTAGTTTTAAATGAGCTCAGCTAAGAGTAGAACCACTGCTATCATAACAAAGATTTGAGTTTCTCCTCTTAGCTGCTAGGAAGGAAATCTGATAACCAGAGGAATTTTCTCTGAATGGAGCCCCATTTTTGGTGTATGATTAATAACTTAAACTCTGCATTCACATACTGGCTTCTCCACTTATGAATGATGTGAAAGGGATAGAATCGATTTTACAGGGTTACTATGAAAATTAAAGAAATTAATATTTGTTTAAAGCTCTTAGTTCAGTCCTTAGCATGAAGGACAGTCTGTGAATCTCGATGATGATGGTGGTTTTTAAAGCTCTGTTGTCTTCTTCCCTCAGAAACAGAGCACGGTCTGTGGGTGTACTTTGTGTGGATGTTCTATGTTTGTAATTCAAGGGAGGTCTCCACAGCCAGTACCTAGAAAACTAAAGCAGATTTAACTTATTTTTATATTGACCTATATTATTCAAAGTTTATACATAATAAAACACCTGTCTACCCGTTACCCAGCTTAGGAAACGAAACAGTTACTCTTATCTGCTTAGAAGACATCTCTTTGAGTCCCTGGCGGAGGGATTAAGTATAGGATCATTAATTTTTTTTTCCTGTGTCAGTCTGGCTAAGCTGTGTTTTCTGAGAAACCAGTTCATTTTATCTCTAATTCTTCAAATTTATTGGCCTTAAGTATTTATGTTATCCTTTAGTCTGTTAGATCTGTGAGGATATTGACCTCCTCCATTCCAGAACTGGTAATTAGTCTTGAGCAGTTTTGGGAGGTTTGTTGATTTTATTAATCACTTTCAGAGAGCTACCTTTTGCTTCTGTTACAGTTTTGTGTGTTTGTCACTGGTTTTGTTTGTAGTGTTCAGGTCTCCTTCTGTCTGCTTACATGGGTTTTGTGTTGGGTACTCAGCTCCCAAGACTATCTTTTCTGTTGTAATATTTAAGGCTGTCTAGTACCATATTAGCTGTATCCCTATTGGCAGTTTTAATGTATATCCCTTTTGTTATTTTTCAGTTCTAAGTATTTTCTAGTTTCCACTGATTTATTTGATGTATGAGTTGTTTACAGGTGTTTTAAATTTCCAAAAGTATGGTGTTTTTCTGTTTAGATTTTTTGTTTTTTTTTAAAGGTTCATTGTTTTTTTTTTAACTTTTTTATTTTTATTTATTTATTTATTTTTTTTTGACAGGCAGAGTGGACAGTGAGAGAGAGAGAGACAGAGAGAAAGGTCTTCCTTTGCCGTTGGTTCACCCTCCAATGGCTGCCGCGGACGGCGCGCTACGGCCGGCGCACCGTGCTCATCCGATGGCAGGAGCCAGGTGCTTCTCCTGGTCTCCCATGGGGTGCAGGGCCCAAGCACTTGGGCCATCCTCCTCTGCACTCCAGGCCACAGCAGAGGGCTGGCCTGGAAGAGGGGCAACCAGGACAGAATCCGGCGCCCCGACCGGGACTAGAACCCGGTGTGCCGGCGCCGCAAGACGGAGGATTAGCCTGTTGAGCCACGGCGCCGGCTCTGTTTAGATTTTTTGTAACAACTTAATTGTAGTGTGGTCCAAGAAGATAGCCTGCCTGGTACTAGGTTTGTTTGTTTCACATTGTTGAGGCTCATGGCCAAGGGTGAGGTTTTTATAGTATTTTTGTCTTGGACAAGAATGTATTTTTTCTACTTGTTGGGGTTAGAATTCTATACAAATCCTTAAGATAAAGCTTACTCATTATGCTGTCCAAAATTATTCACATTCTTTGTTTTTTCATTTCATTTGTGTGCTATATAGTTTTCCCTTCTTATTCTTCTATTTATGTGCATTTAATTATTACCTATTTGTAACCACCCAGATGTTTGATGAGAACTTTGTTCACCTTTCCAAGAATTTCTTTTGATGAGCATCTGTTGGTGGTGAACTTTCTCAGTCTGTGTTCAACAGTGTCTTAGGTTATGCACACTGTTGAAAGGGCGCTTCCTTGAGGGTAGACACACACACACACACACACACACACACACCCGGTGAACAGCATTCTCCCCGGTGCGGTGTTGGTCCCCTGTGTTCTGACGTGTCATTGCCCGGTCTCACGCTAGCCCTACGTAGGTGTTCTGTCTTCCCTCTGGGCTGCTATAAGATCTTTTGTTTGTTGCACTTAGGATGTATTAGAGTTCCTGCTTCAGAGTTCTGTTCTTTGACAGATTTGGAAAATTCTTAGCCATTTATTTTCACGTTTTTCTCATTTCCTGCTGCGAGCTGATGAGGCGTGTGTTTGATGTTTTCACCCTGTCTTCCTGGTCTTGACTTCTCATATTTTCTCACTCCACAATATGTGTTACTTTTTTCCTCAGATTCATTAATTCTCTATATGCCTGCCTTTTAAAATTTGCCCTTTGGTTTTCCAGTTACGGTGGTTATTTTTCACTTGAAGCACCATTTACTTCTTTATTTTTTTTGACAGGCAGAGTGGACAGTGAGAGAGACAGAGAGAAAGGTCTTCCTTTTTGCCATTGGATCACCCTCCAGTGGCCACCATGGCTGGCGTGCTGCGGCTGGTGCACCGCGCTGATCCGATGGCAGGAGCCAGGTGCTAGGTGCCTCTCCTGGTCTCCCATGGGGTGCAGGGCCCAAGCACTTGGGCCATCCTCCACTGCACTCCCAGGCCACAGCAGAGAGCTGGCCTGGAAGAGGAGCAACCGGGACAGAATCCGGCGCCCCAACCAGGACTGGAACCCGGTGTGCCGGCGCCGCGGCACCGGCCACCATTTACTTCCTGAGACTGTGTTGTGATAGTGTACAGATCTGTTGTGCCGCGGTCGTGTGCAGAAGCAGCTTTCTCAAGTCTTAAGCGCATGTGTCGTGGGGATACTGTTTCTGAAGGATGTGCACTCTGCTTTTGCTGTGTGTTTCTCAGGTCTTGTTCATAGTGTCTTTTTGCCTGCCTTACTCTTGGTGCTATTATTCGAGGAATCCTGTGAGGCCTGGTTTTACACTGCATTCCTACAAAAAGGATTTGAACGTTTACTTTGTGTATCTGTCGTCATATCTCTTATTTGCCCAAGCACATTTCTAGCTGAAACTGGTTTCACTCTGTGTACCACACAGGTATTGTTAATTTGGACTGTGGATTTGTGTGAGGGCCAGCTGTAGTTCCATGTTTTTGGAAGGAATTCTCCCTCCCCATGGAGGCAGGCACATTTTGCTGACCCCTCTGAGCAGATTTTTCCTGATTGCTTACTTGCCCTCTCACTGAGGCTGTCCAGTGGGACAGTCAGTGGACTCCGTGAGTCACGTGGAGCTGCACGCACCCAGCGTGTCAGCCACGGCCAGTATTGCTGTTTGCCTCCTCACAGCCCAGCTTTCCCTCCACTTTCTGAGTGTTTCCTGTCAACACAGTGCCCTTTACACCCATTTCTCCAAGTCTGTTACGGGACAGGACAGCTGTCTCTCGAGAGGGTCCTCCTCTCTGAAGCAGGAGCTGGTTTGTGCACCGTCTTCGGTGTCACCGATGACTGTTGCACCTGGCTCTCGCACAGCCCTAGACCAGCGGTTAATGCGAGAGCACATGTTCGTATGCTGAGCTAGTGCTGGACGAGGGGGGTGGGGCTGGCGTTGGCTCGCAGTGCATCTGAAGCTTGTGCACCAAACATCCCCCTCTCCCTCCCGCCATGACCATCCTAGGGAAGCTAAGTAGAACACTGCACCAGTACTCATGTTGGCCCGCAGTTTGCTTCAACAGTGGACTTCCTTTCCTTCCTTGGCAGCCTGATCACGCGGATGCTGCAGCGAGACCCCAAGAGAAGGGCCTCTTTAGAAGAGATTGAAAACCATCCTTGGCTCCAAGGAGTGGACCCTTCACCAGCCACAAAGTACAACATCCCCCTCGTGTCGTACAAAAACCTCTCGGAAGAGGAGCACAACAGCATCATCCAGCGCATGGTGCTGGGGGACATCGCGGACCGCGACGCCATTGTGGAGTAAGTCCATGCTTCCCGGGCCGGGCCTGTGTGCGGCTCGGGTGCCCAGTGGCAAGAGCTAGGCCACTGAATTCCAGCATTCTTTGGCCCAGTTCCTGGCACATAGTTTTTTTTTTTTTTATGATTTATTTTATTTATTTGAAAGAGTTACAGAGAGAGGTAGAGACAGAGAGGTCTTCCATTCGCTGGCTCACTCCCCAGATGGCCGCAATGGCCGGAGCTATGCCGATCCGAAGCCAGGAGCCAGGATCTTCTTCCGGGTCTCCAATGTGGGTGCAAGGGTCCAAGGATTTGGGCCATTCTCCACTGCTATCCCAGGCTATAGCAGAGAGCTGGATCAGAAGAGGAGCAGCTGGGACTAGAATGGGCGCCCATATGGGATGCCAGTGCTTCAGGCCAGGGCATTAATCCGCTGCACCACAGCGCCCGCCCCTGCACAGAGTTTTAAGTGGTGTCCATGAGCACTGTGGCTTTGGAGGAGTAGGTTGTATCCCAGTGCCCTCCTCATTTCTCTGTCTGCTCAGGAGTGTGCACGGCAGGCTCAGTGAGCCCAGGTACACGGTTCTGTTGGTAAAGATCTATGTTGCCAGTGGCAGCAGAGTGACCACATACCCTACAGAGCCTAGAAATTTATTCTCTGGTGCCTCTGGGTCCTCGCTGCAGAAACAAACACCAAAGCCAGTTTTTACTAATCTCTAATGAATTTAGAATAAAGAATAATACAAAGATGCAGTGACTTCCTTCTAATGACGGTTAACTCATGTAAAGGTCCCGACTATAATAAGTTAAAAGCTGTTTACTGTGCTGAAGGCAACAGTTGAGTACAGCGGCATAATGGAAAGTGGGTATATTCTGGAAGGTCAACAGAAGTGGATCCCGCTGGTGGAGCTGCTCTGGCCTGGCTGTGGGATCTGACCCAGTGGAGTACGTGCTGGCTGCAGGCTGGGCCACAGCCCCTTGCTGTTTGTTGGCCTGTCATCTGCAGCCAGTAGGAGGCTGTGTTCTTCTCTGGGGAGGGTGGTGGATGTGTGTGTAAAAGGGGTCTGTGTGCAGGGAAAGGAGAGATGTGCGCAGGTGAGCCCAGGTTGTCATTCTGGCTAAGTCTGGAGTTGCTTCCAGTCTCCAGGTGCCTCTTGAGTCTCCACAGATGGACCCAGCCCTACTGTTTCTGCTGCGCTTACTTTAGCCATGTGTAGAAAATGGTTTTCCATTTTTGAGTGGGTACAGTGCAATGTGTATCTCCCTAAATGGGCTTGGTTTTCTTAGCTTAAATGCAGCATGCAGGTAATCGTATCTTGTAGAACTGTTTCATGTAAACCGAATTCTAATTCCAAGGGGCAATACAGTTTGAGTAGCTGGTTTTCGAGTGTAGTGGGCATCGGAGAACCAAGCGTGCAGCTCCCTCAGTTGGTGTCTCTTCCTGCTTGCTGCTCAGATGGTGACTCCACACATCCTGGTCTTAGAGCATGCCCCCTGCACAAAGGCAAACAGCTAAGGAAGCTCGCTCAGGCCTTGACCTGCCCTTGTGGATCCCTGTTAGCTGTGGCCCACTGTGCATTTTCTAAGATGGGATTTCTGCTATTGATTCTTTCCTAATGACTACAGAGGGTTTCTGAGGTCAGTAGTTACGTATTTCTCGGCCTTGTGGAATCTCCTGAAGCCCTCTGCTGCTGTGTCCTATGACAGAGCAGCTGCAGGAGAGTAGGCAGGGCTAGGGGGCTTGTTGGGCTTTATGTCCCCACCCTCTGGCCAGTGCAGTGCCTTGGCAACACTAGGTGTTAATTTTTACTTTTTTAAAGACTTATTTGAAAGTCTGAGTTTACAGAGAAAGAGACAGATCTTCCATCTGCTGGTTCATTCCCTAGATGGTGGCAGTGGGCGAGAGCTGGGCTGGTCTGAACCCAGGAGCTTTTTCCAGGTCTCCCACGTGGAGCACTTGGGCCATCTTCTGCTGCTTTCCCAGGAACACTAGCAAGGAGCTGGATCAGAAGTGGAGCAGCCAGGACTGGAACTTGCATCCATATGGGATGTTGCTGTATCAGGCAGCCACTTTACCCGCTATGCCACAACACCAGCCAGTACTTTTTATTTTTAAAATATGTTTGACTGGGGCCTGTGCTGTGGCTTACTTGGTTCATCCTCTGCCTGTGGCGCCAGCACCCCATGTGGGCACCGGGTTCTAGTCCCGGTTGCTCCTCTTCCAGTCCAGCTCTCTGCTGTGGCCCGGGAGTGCAGTGGAGGATGGCCCAAGTGCTTGGGTCCTGCACCTGCATGGGAGACCAGGGGAAGCACCTGGCTCCTGGCTTTGGATCGGCGCAGCGCCAGCAGTAGTGGCCATTGGGGAGTGAACCAACAGAAGGAAGACCTTTCTCTTTGTCTCTCTCTCTCTCTCTCTCTCACTATTTAACTCTATCTGTCAAATACATTTAAAAAAAAGTTTGATATAAAAAGAGAGCTCCCATGCACTGGTTCATTTCCAGAATGCCTACAGTGGCCAAGGTCCCCGTTTCCTGTGTGGAAACGAGCCGTCACCTGCTTGCTCCCAAGGTCTGCATTAGCAGGAAGCTGGAGTTAAGAGCCAGAGCTGGGAATTGAACCCAGGTATTCCAGTATGGGACAAAGGTATCTTAGTTGGCATTTTAACCATTAGGCTAAGTGCCCCCTCCCCCCCATTACTTTTTAGATGCACTTGGTCACACAAGTACTCCCCTCGTCCCGGCAGCGGAGGTGGGGATGCAGAATCTCTCAGATCCCTGGTACTGGTGTTCCGGGTCAGTCGTGTACCGCAGGCCTCACCCGGGCCAGCACACAGAGCAGTCAGTTCACACACAGTCTCGAATGACGTGTGCACCCTCGGCAGCTTTGTTCCCTTTGCCTAAGCATCCGCCCTGACAACCAGCTCAGTTACTGTCAGCATCTTGGACTTCTCTCACTGAAGTGAACATCGTTATGCGGTCCTGCGTTTTTCTGAATCTCCAGAGCGACCCAGATAATTGCTAGTTGGGTTGTTTTGTTTTGGTTTTCGGGGTTGTGTGTTTGCCTGCTTCTAAAGATTCCCAGGCATAGGTCTTGGGTGCTGTGCCTCATGGGAAAAGCAAACCTACCCGTGTGGCTTAGGCTCGGTCTCCTCTTGTGTGCTTCAGAGCCCTGGAAACCAACAGGTACAACCACATCACAGCCACTTACTTCCTGCTTGCCGAAAGGATCCTGCGAGAAAAGCAAGAGAAAGAAATACAGACGCGGTCGGCCAGCCCCAGCAACATCAAGGCACAGTTCAGGTGAGTAAAAGCCCTCGCTGGTTTAGTGAATGTTTTTGCAAAGCTCTGCCGGCCTCGCTGGGGAGGCTGTGCTGGCTCGTTTCGGCAGGGCTGCGTCGGTGGGCCTGGCCAGGAGGAGCAACGTCAGGCCGCTCATCTGCGCCGCACCCTTCCAGTGTGGTCATAGGCAGCTTTCTCGAGTCTTCACTGCGGAAGCAAGGCCGTCTTTACCCTCCGTCGCGCGTCAGGGCGTTCAGAGATTGGGCAGTCAGGTGAGCGGGGCTGATGGAGTGGCTGTGTGATCTGGCTCTGAGGCAGCTGCTTCATCTGTGCCTCACGGGGCAAGGCGTGAGGACAGGCGATGGGAAAGTGCCTACGCGGAGGCTGTCCCCGGGAGGAGTAGAGGAGTATGTCACCTCCACGGTCGTGCTCAGTGTGTGCAGACGGAGCCCCGTCCCGAGAGGCGGGCAGTCCTGTACCCGGCCTGCGGCCAGTGGTCAGTGTCGACACCCGGGAGACCTCTGGCTGGCTACGTAGCCTCTTAGTGTCTAGATTTCTTCATCTGGAGAGAGAACTAAAAACACTAGCACCTGCTTCCTGGGCTCACGCTTCGTGGCGACGGCTGGCCGCTCTGGGCCCTGGGACCTGCACGTGCAGTTGTTGTCACAGTGCCGCTTGTCTTCAGCAGGCTGTGTGGTGGCTGTGAGGCTGAGCAGAGGTGTGCTCAGTGAGTCCGCGCTGCCTGCCTGGCTGACGGCGTGACCACGACCCTTGGCGCTCGCCAGCTTCGTCTCAGGCGTGGATTCTCGGGCTGGTGAGGGAGGGAGACCTGTAGCTCCCTTGCCCACGTTGCTGAGAGGGGCCACCAGGCTGCTGGGCCCCTGCTCGCCTCCTGCTGAGTGGCTGCGTAGCTGCTCATGTTGAGGACAGTACTGTGTGTGGTACCTCCGGGGCCGTGAGCTCGCTGTTGTGGGCAGAGGACACACGACTTCTCCTGATGCAAAACCAGCATGAGTCTCCCAGCCTTCACACACAGGCGGGCAGGCTCGCTCCGCCCCGAGAGGTGGGAGCAGACGTCTGGTGTCTACTTCCTGGCAGCTTGGTAAAGCTATAGATTCAGTTTGCATAACACAACTGGTGGGAAATGAAAACGCCACCGTGGGGAAGGGGCCAGTGTACGTGTCCTGGTGTCAGAGGAGCTGCTGGCCGGTGCTGTCCCCTGGGGTGGTGTGCTCAGGGCAGGCTGCAGGATTCTGGACGGGCCATTGAAAAATGTACTTCTATACATAGTGGTTGAAACGTGTAGATGCCGGTTATACGTTGCCTCTTCTCTCCAGTATTCTCATATTTAAATTCTCTAAGCTGTCCCGCGTATCTGTATGAACACTGAGCTTTTACACCGTCAGGCAAATGAGCAGCACTGGCGATGTCAGGTGAGTGCTGTTAGGCTGTGACCCGAGTCTCCCAGGAGCAAACCCGTGCTGCCCAGCTTCTGCTTGTGCTTCCGTGCCGTTGACCTCGGGCTCAGTTTTCGCCTTGAAGAGTGCACCCCTCCCCTCTCTCCGTCTGGGCGTGTCGTCTGGGCGTGTCTCAGGAGCCCGCTGCTCCTCTGGGCTCCCTGCTGACGCGTACAGGTCGGGCAGTGGGTGCGCAAGGCTGCTGCTTCCTGTCCTTGTGAGTCTCTGGGGTTCTTCTCCGTCGGTCTGACTCCGTGGCCCTTGCTGGCGTCTGTGTGTGACCAGTGGCTGTTCTCTTTCCCATCTGTTACACAGGCAGTCGTGGCCCACCAAAATCGACGTGCCCCAGGACCTCGAGGATGACCTCACAGCCACTCCCTTGTCCCACGCGACTGTCCCTCAGTCTCCCGCCCGGGCTGCTGACAACGTCCTCAATGGCCACAGGAGCAAAGGGGGCCTGTGTGACTCGGCTAAGAAAGACGACCTCCCCGAGCTGGCCGGCCCGGCACTGTCTGCCGTGCCACCCGCCAGCCTGAAGCCCACGGCCGGGGGGCGCAAGTGTCTGTTCCGAGTGGAGGAAGACGAAGAGGAAGACGAGGAGGACAAGAAGCCCATGTCCCTCTCCACCCAGGTGGTTTTGCGCCGGAAGCCATCTGTCACCAACCGCCTGACGTCTCGGAAGAGCGCTCCTGTGCTCAACCAGATCTTTGAGGAGGGGGAGTCGGACGACGAGTTTGACATGGATGAGAACCTGCCTCCCAAGCTGAGCAGGTTGAAGATGAACATCGCGTCCCCGGGGACGGTTCACAAACGTTACCACCGGCGGAAAAGCCAGGGCCGTGGCTCCAGCTGCAGCAGCTCCGAGACCAGCGATGACGACTCCGAAAGCCGGCGGCGGCTCGATAAAGATAGCGGCTTCACCTACTCCTGGCACCGCCGCGACAGCAGCGAGGGCCCCCCCGGAAGCGAGGGCGATGGCGGGGGCCAGAGCAAGCCGAGCAACGGCAGCGGGGGTGCAGACAAGGCCAGCCCCAGCGAGAACAATGCCGGCGGGGGCAGCCCTGCCGGCGGCTCGGGCGGCAACCCCACCAACACTTCGGGCACCACACGCCGCTGCGCCGGCCCGGGCAACTCCATGCAGCTGGCCTCGCGCAGCGCGGGGGAGCTGGTGGAGAGCCTCAAACTCATGAGCCTGTGCCTGGGCTCGCAGCTGCACGGGAGCGCCAGGTACATTATCGACCCGCAGCACGGGCTGTCCTTCTCCAGCGTGAAGGTGCAGGAGAAGTCCTCGTGGAAGATGTGCATCAGCTCCACGGGCCACGCGGGGCAGGCCCCAGCCGTGGGCGGCATCAAGTTTTTCTCTGACCACATGGCAGATACCACCACCGAGTTGGAACGGATAAAGAGCAAGAACCTGAAAAACAACGTGCTCCAGCTACCTCTGTGCGAAAAGACCATCTCTGTGAACATCCAGCGGAACCCTAAGGAGGGGCTGCTGTGTGCCTCCAGCCAGGCCAGCTGCTGCCACGTCATCTGAGCGCCCTGGGCCCGGCCCCGGCTCCCTGCACCCGTCTCCACTTCTCGGCGGTAGCGCTCGGGAGTGGGCGCCAGGAGCAGTTATTGATTACCTTTCCCTCAGCCCGCCGCCGCCGCCAGCGCCGCCGCGACAGTGCATGGTCCTTGTGCATGCTGCCAGACGCTGCCTTTCTTTTGCAGCCAACACGTCTGTTGTGTAATTTTTACATTCATAATTTTAATGTGGACGATCGGGATTAAATTAAAATGTATATTTGGAACGTAGTATCCATGGAGCACTTAGAAATTTGATGTTCTGCACTTAACCTAGAGAGCAAAAAAATGCTTTTGTTTCCTTGAGAAAAATCTAAATTCCTGTCCCGACCTTCTGTGAGACAGAAACCTGTGCTCTGAGGCGCACTCCCAAAGCAATAACGCCGTGGGGCGCGGGCCGGGGCCGGGCCGGAGCGAGCAGGCCGCGAGCGCCTGCACGGAGAACGTCCCACGCCTGTCTGTCTTAAGCTACATTGTGAACAACAGCCGCATCTCTTCAGACTGCACTGAAGAGGATTGTGTTTTTGTAATAGGGGAGATAAAAATCGAAAAGCAGCTGCCCCTGTCGTGCTACAGGACAAGCAGACAATCTGTGATGTGTGAAGTGAACTCTGCTCTGTGTGTGTGTGTGTGTGTGTGTGTGTGTGTGTGTGTGTCTAACAGGACAAAGCACTGCTGTGTGTCAGTGCCTTCCTGGGCGGCAGACGACGGGGCCCGGGACGGAAGCAGAGGAGCCCGCACAAGCTGGCAACGTCACGACTCCGTAGAATAGAGTAGAACCAGACGAAGCTCGGTAGGACTTGCTCTTTAGGAGTCTGGTAATTAGACTGTCTCTCGTTATTTCCATTCTAGTGCACCCTCTGGCTCAGCTAGCTATGACAATTGACTCCTCAGAAAACACACAGAAAAGGGTAAAATTCACACCTACAGCAAACAGAAATGCACAAAGCCTTTTTTCCCCCTAGAAGTGTTTTTCCCTCTGCCTTCCTGCCCAAAGAGTACTCAAAGAACGCCTGCTTTAACCTGTTTCTGTACAGACTACTTCTGACCAGGTCGTCCGCTCCTGTGGCATTTTACCTTGCAGGACCCAGTATCTCCGGACCGCTGGCCTTGACAGGGCGCGTGCTCCTCTTCCGTGCTGTGTGCTGGGGGTCTTCAGAGCAGTGCTTCAGGGCACAGGGCACAGGACGTGGCCGGGGCCCAGGCCCTTCCCCCACGCGTAGCTCTGGGTCACAGAATTCGCTGTGGGCAGAGCACCAAAGACCTGCGTGAGGTGGATCACTGTTTCTCCAGTACGCGCTGACTGTGCTGCTGTGGGACTGTACACTGTACTCAGAACTCGCAGTTTCACGGTGTACTTACTAAACTAAGTAAAAGTGATAGAAACTTCACTATTTTCGTTTCTAGTCCTAGGCTAGACAATGTTTTAAGCTACAGCTCTAGTTCATTGTGACATTTATAATCGAATGCTATGAGAATAGATGTGTGGGTGAAGCCATAGAACATACTTGCTTGAAATTCTTGAGCAGGGATCTTATCAAGGGCCAGCAATCAGACGTGGGGTTCACACGGAGGGTGAGCGTGCCACCTGTATTACATGTAAACGAAGGGGAAAGGTGAAGAGAGGCCTTGGCAATAAACTCTTGGTTGCAGCTGTTTTCCAAGCAATGTAAATAGTTGTTCCTGTGATTATGGGCAGCCTCGGGATGGCACCTTTTAACTAACCTATGTGTGTTTGGTTTTCAATGGTTTTTTTAATATTCCAATGTATATATGGTGCTCACTTTAGGATCAGCAGTGTTGACCATTTATGCTGCATAGCTGTATCATAGCCTTATTAGTTGTGTGTGGTTGACCCTCTGGGTGTACAGATGTCAGTCTGAGTGGTGTCTTAACCATGTGTTCCCAGGTGAATGACTGTGCATGTGTTGTGTGTCATAGTGTGTGTCACGTAAAAGGGAGGGAGCGAGAAACCATGACATTCAGATAATATTGGACCAAACTGCTCACTTGCTCTATACATTACTTGTACCCCTTGACCTGTCTTCAGAAGTTCATATAGTTGCAGTAGTGTATAAATTAAATATTGTGGGAAAACAGTCTTGTATTTTTCTGTATGTGTGTATATATATATGTATATATATATAAAAAATTATGTACTTCTGGCAGTTCTATCTGTATTTAAAGATGTGACAATCTCGACACCGATTTTAAGAGTAGCCGTGAGACTGAAATGAATTAAAGATATCCCCACTGAGTAAGAATTGATGTGTTAAGAGGGTACAGAATTAGCAACTGATTTGGTCAGTTGCTCCCAATATTGGTTGATTTTCCTCATTGTGTAAACATCAACAGGTATGTGTCAAATGGGAAAAAATGTCCAAATAATAAAGTGGCATATTGGTGTTCAGCAATATAAGCCGCGTCCCAGGTGCTGTTTCTTCTCCGGGAGTCCCCTGTGTGTGTGACCAGCCACCGGCTGTGGGGGAACACCTGAGCTGCTGCTGACAATCCCACACAGCCGTCGTCGGCTGGGCCCCAGCATGGCCCCGCCCTGCACTCTGTGTTCCCATTTCATCTGCTTCCCTCGCCTGGCTGCTCACTGCCCCCAAGTCATGGATCGGAGCTGCTGCGAGCTCCGAGCTTCCCTCTGCACAGGTACTCACGTGCTCTGCCCTTGGTCGGTGTGATTCCAGGGTCGTGCCCTGCACTCCACTGCCGCGCTAGGTGCCGTCGCCCCTGGCGGCTCTGGGACCTCGCTGCAGTCACCCTCTGCCTTCTCTTGCGTCATCAAACACTGCTTCTCTACTGGATCACACCTGACAGGGAACAAACAAACATTTTATCTCTGCGTCTAGCTGGCGACCTGTGTGTCTGTGCCCGCCGCCACCACTGCCCTAACTTCCACGTGCCAAATCCCCTGGTTCAGTTTTCACAACACAGCTTTCAGGAGGTGTCATTCCCGAGCCGCCCGTCACCAGTTGTGATTGAGGTTCTAGAATATTCTCAGAGTGCCCATTAGTGCCCTGTCCTCTCACCTCCCCTCCCTGCCAGCCTTGGGCAGCCACGACTCCTATGGTCAGCTTTCAGCCCTCTTCCTTGCGTGTGCCCCACCCTGTGTTGCTACCTGCTCTTCAGTCCACTCATTCCCCTGTCTAATCCCAACCCTTAAACTTGGAATTCGAGGTTCAATTCCGGGTGCCTTCTTTGCATGCAAGTATCTCAATGAGCTCGTTCAGGCTACTGGTCATCTGCGGAAACAACTCCAGAATAAACTTAGCCCACGTCTGCCACGAGGAACCAAGACAGTTTCAACGACAGCAACCCCGTAAGTCGGTCCTCCCGTCCAGTCCTTAGAGTGCGCCCCATCTGGGCAGAGGGCAGCACGGGAGCTTCGTTAGTCTCGTGCAGGCCGGAATCGTGGCGTCTTCCTCCCCGGGTAGGCTCTGCGTCCGTGCCCTCCTCCTCTCTGTGCTAGCACTTTTCACCTATGTACGAGTTTTTGCTTTAAATCGATTTCTTAAGAGATGACAGGTTGAGTATTTTTCACTGGTCAGTTCCTGTACTCTTCATCTCTTGCTGTAGGTCCACATTTTTCTGCCAGCGGGACACCTGTCTCTGCTTGTCTGAAAGGGTGCTTCCACCTATGAAGAACACCTTCACTGGGAATGAAGTTCCAGGCTGACTTACTTGTCGTGGACACTGCACACTGTCCGGAGCTGGATTCTGTTGTATTCTTAAGTGTGTTCGATTCCCTTTTGCCAGCTCCCCCTGGGCTCGCTTTGCTAGGCGGGCTGTCCAGAGCAGTCTCCTGTCGCTGGCCAGCACTTCCCCGGGCCAGGTAAGCTCCGAGTATCGCTCAGCCTTCTGCCTTTGGGTGGGCCCTTCTCCAGTCCCAGGTCGCTTTCCTGCACAGAAGTGCTGATCGGCACTTACCCAGAGACCGCAGGTTTTTGGAGCTCGCTCACCGGGTAGCTCTGTTTCGGGCTACTCTGTCCTGAGAACTTTGTCTGCATCGGCCCCCCCGAACCCACCCACAGTGGGCTTCCCCTCCGGCCCGCGAGTGGGCATTCGCAGGACTCACCCGACGTGGTTCCTGCGCGCTCTGCTGCCCATGTCTGGAAGTTGCTGCTCCACGTACTGTCTGCTTTTCTAGTTGATGAAAGCAAATGGGCCGATCACGTTCCTCTTCCTCCACCTGAACCAGCGCTTAGCTCCGTGCTCGAGCTCCCCTGGCCATGGCCTCCCACCTCAGACTGCAAAGCCTGGTCCTGCGGCGGCGGCCCACAGGGCCCCAGTCTGTCTCCTGTCCCCATTACTGCCGTGACCTCATTTCGTCTCAAACCATTGCCCTGGCCACAGCGACTGGGTCAGCCCCTCGGCTACACCTAGCCTGGGGCCCGGGGCCTACAGGACCAGGGAAAGCATCCTCTACCTGGGGAGGCGATGGCCCCTCTTGCGGTTGGGCAGAGGCCTGAGGACACGGTCACCCTGGCAGAGGGGCCAAGCCCTTCCATTAGGTCCCTGGAGGTTCGGAGGCTGCAGCTCCGTCAAGTCCCCTTGGCTTCATGCCATCATGGAGCCTGGAGCCCCTGGCACCACACCAGGCCCTGTTCTTGTTGGGCCCTGCGGTTCTTCAGAATGGCGAAGGACCGGTCTGGACTCTGCAGCCCTCGTCCTGCGGCCTTGGCCTTCCTCCTCCTCGCCCAAGATTCCGGCGGGAAGAGCAGGCGGTGTGGGGTGGAGCGTGGGGCTCAGGTGCAGGTGCTGTAAGAAGGAAAGCCAGTGCTGGAGACACTTTGCTCACCTGGCCAATGTGGAGTCCTAAGGAGTCCCCGGGCCCCGGCCTCCCCAGCTCTGCTGCAGGGCTGGGCAGCGCGAACCACTGGCTGCTGTTGCCTTCTTCGTGCCGCGACAATAAAGATTTGTTCTCGGTTCTCAGCTTTTGAGCTCCTGGTGATGAGGGTGACATTGTGGACATCGGGACAAAGAGGTCCCTGCCTGCCTGCCCCAAGGCTGCAGCCCCGGGAGACACTGGGGGTGACAGTGCCCAGCCCTGGAGGTTCCAGGGTCCATGGCACAGAACTTGCGCTGCAGTGGCTCCGAGAGCGAGCTGGGCTGTGAAGTGGATCTCGGTGACAACCCAGATCTCATGGTCTGAGACAGGCGAGTTAGGGGCACGTGTGACACAGGTGGGGAGGAACCAGCCCCTGGCCCCCTTCCGCCTGAGGCAGAGTTTGAGGCATGGCTGCTGCCGGGGCCTGGGTGCAGGCCCTGTCGAGGCACAGGGCCCAGAGCCCAGAGCCCAGGTGGAGCCTGGGATCTCCCGACCATCAGGCTCCTCCGGCGTGCAGAGCGTGCGGCCCCTGGGCGAAGGGGCCGTTCCCCCGAGGTCTCCTGCTGGCCAGCTCTGCGGCTACTCCTGCCTTGCTGGGTTCTGAGAACTGGGCTGAGCACGCAGCTCCCCCCGCCAGGGCTCTTCTCCCATGACCTGTCCCTTACAGGGGCTCAGTGACAGCGCCCAGGGCCTGCAGTCCCCACCCCCACCGTGAGCCGCCGGTCCCTCATCTGGAAAGGCCACGGCAGGGCAGGGCAGGGCAGGGACTCCGGCGCCCACGCCCTCAGCAGCTGTCCCTGCCCGGTCTGCAGGCAGGTGTCACAGGCCAGGGATAGGATCTCTGGGGTCTGAGTCTGTGGGTGGCGGGCAGGGGCCTCCCAGCCCTCGATGACAGCGGAGCGGGTGGGCTACGGACAACCTGCAGCCTTCAGGGTGTCGGGGAGAACCGGGTGGGCAGAGTGGGGAGTGATCTCTTGGTGACCATGGGGAGTGGAGGGCGGCACAGCCAGGGTCCCCAGAGCGACTAGCTGGTGGCCGGTAGTACAGGGAGCAGGGGTGGGGAGTGGGGGCAGTGCTTGAGGCTCAGGGAAGGGGCTGTGCCGGCCGGTGTGTGGGTGCAGGGTGGGCCGCCTGGTCCTGGCTGTCTTCCTCCATGTGGTTAGAGATGACAACCATGCAGCCGAGACAGCCTGGTCCACCACCTCCACCCTGTGAATCCTGAGTCCAGAGCACTGGTCCCAGGTTGAGCGCCAGCCACCGGCCTCCTCGGTGCACTGGGGACGCCCTCGGGGAGTGCAGCAGCGGGGCCAGGCCATGCCGCTGCCCCAGCCTCCCTCATCCCCAGCCGGGGGTCTTGGCTGGGCTCTTGCTGCAGAGGTGTCGTCTGATCAGACGCTGAGGAGGGGCGAGGGAGGCCTGGCAATGCCCCGTCACCAGGGCAGGGAGGCCGGGGCCTGGCTGGTGCAGCTGCAGCTGCAGGTGGGCCCCCAGGCCCCGCTGCTTCACAAGGGACCAGCCTTGTGACTGCCCCTCCCCCCCAAAGAAAAACCAGTGCCGGGTGGGGCGAGGAGACCCAGAGCTAGGGTCAAGGCCGGCATCTGCACTCGGTGCCTCCCCAGCAAGCACGGGAGCCCAGGCTGTGAGGGAGCATGGGGGCCTCGGGGCTTGGGCCTGTTTGGAGGCTGCCGCTTGCCGACGCTCTGCAGCGTGAGCCTGTTCTGGAAAGTGCTGGATCGGAGCGGCTGCCGCCCGAGGAAGGCGGGGCAACGCTGACTCCCACGGGGCGTCCGGGAACGCAGTGGCATCCCAGCGGTGGCAGGCGGGGAGCCACAGCTTCCAAGAGCAGAGACGAGGTGAGGGCGGCATCCGGGCGCCCGAGGGATAGCAGCGGTCCTCACAGCTGATCCCAGCCGGCCAGCGGGGGCTCTGCAGCTTGGCCTCTGTGCTCTGGGCCAGGGTGGCCTCTGGGGCTCTGCTAAGCCCATGAACCCGAGGGCTCAGAGGGGTCCCCTCCTGTGCAGGCTCCCGTCCACACCAGGGTGTTGCACAGCTGGCCCTTGGCCCAGTGCTGTGGGCTCAGTCCTCGTGTGACCCCAGCCCAGTGCCCCGTGGGCTCCCTTGGGCAGGCACCAGCTGCTCCAGGACAGCCCGGGTTTCAGCTGCCAGCTCTGGTGCCAGCCTCAGGCTGTGCCCAGCCTCTGCACTACCCCGCGCCTCCGCCCCCACCCAACCCCCGTCTCACCGCTCAACCTTTGACCACCAGATCCAGGGCTCCGCGTGCGGGAAGGGAGGCAGTGATCAGAGAGGCACAGGCTTTAATAGCTCAGCCACCAGCATTTGTGTTGGTGAGAAGTCTGTTAACACATTGCAGGACAGACGCGCCGAGGCCGAGCCGCGGGGGGACACCTCGGTCACTCTTGGCGCAGGGTCGGCAGGCCCCCCGCCCCCGTGGCTCCTGTGATGGGCATGGTAGGCAGGCACCACCCTGCTGCGATCCCTGGGCTGTGGTGGGGTCGGGAACAGCCATCACCTCTGTGAGGACAACGTGGAGAGCTGGTGACCCTGACCCAGCAGTGGCTGTGGACAAAGTGACACGGCAGGAGAGGGGTGCGTGGGGTGGGGCTGGGGGAGGGGGGAATGACTGCCCTCTTCTACCCGCCCTGAGCCAGGAAGTGGCAGAGTGCGGAGGGCGCCAGCCATGCGGCAGCCACACTTGGCCTCCACGATGTCCTGGGGACCACCCCTGCCCTCACACAGGCACCAGCTGACCCCAGGCGGAGGCCTGGGGCGGACGGGGCGGCCTGCGCTCAGCTCGGCTTCTCCTTCCCAGCTTCCCGGGGTTCCTCCTTCAGGTTCTCAGCCACGAGCTTCATTTGCTGTTGAGAGAACACAGGACCGCAGGTGAGCCCAAGAGTGACGCCGCTGCCCCTCGGGCTGGCGCTGCCCATGGCCTCCTGCACAGCCCCGGGTCTGACCTCGGGGGAGAGCCTGGGGTGGGGGTGGGGCGGCGCAGCAGAGATTTCCTTTTTATAAGACTTACTTATTTGAAGGAGGGTGACAGTGAGTGAGTGAGTGAGAGAGGCAGATCCCGTAGAGCTGAGTCAGGCCTAGCACTCCATCCCCTTCGGGCCATCTTCCACTGCCTTCCAGGCACATTAGCAGGAAGCTGGATCAGGAGTGGAGCAGCCAGGGCTCGAACCAGTGCTCCAGTGTGGGATCACCAGTGGTGGCTAAACCTGTACTGCCACAACGCCAGCGCACGCAGCAGAGACTGAAGACACTGACATGCCATGTGGCTGGCACCTCCAGTGCCCTGGACCTCCAGGAAAAGGGGAGTGGGGTCAGGCCTGGGAGAGGACAGGGCATGGGCTTGGGGCCGGGCCCTGACTCTGCCCAAGTGGAGTGACCTTGGCAGTTAGACCTGGCCAAATTTCCGCTTCCGCTGCACGGGGAGAGCAGAGCTGCCCATGGTACAGGCAGCGTGTCCTAGAGCAAGGCTTCTATCGAAGCCACGAGCCACCCAGCCTAACCCGACCTGGTCAGTCAGGCCAAGTCCACCCCCACCTCTCCCTCCGGGGCTCCCGCCAGCCCTGCTGGAGTTTGGTGGTCCCCACATGGGGCCAGCCTGGTGGCCTCTGCACTGTCGTGACGGGCCCGCATGGAGAACTCTCAGGAGCACTCCGAGAGGCCAGGGCTGCAGGGGACCTGGGGCTCAGCTTGGGCCCCAGGGTCTTCCGGTGGCCACACTGCATTGCTGGGAGACCCGTGCAGCTGCAGCCCAAATAACAAGCCAAGCAGCGCAGAGCCACGAGCTGTTGGCTCGGCCCGAGGTTAGAGTTCACGGGGTGCAGGCCAGGGACGGGAGGGGCGCCTGCAGCTCTCCTGCATGAGCCTAGGCCTCGTCTGCCAGGCCGAGACGGGAGCACAGGCTTTCTTGGTGCTGCTCTGGCCTTTGGACGCTGTCTCTTGGGTAAACCAACTGCTTTCCACTGCCCGTGGGTCTCTCTCCTCTCTGGAAGGGCCCATGCATCCTGACAGAGAAGCAGCCTGTGCGTGCCCAGCAGAGGGGCTGCGACACGAACCTGCCCTGTGTAGAGGGGCAGAGCCAGCAGCTGTCCCTCCCCGGGCCCACCCCCCAAACCCCCTCAATGGGCAGAATTAACTTCAGAGTCACGGAATCTCTAATGGGGAGGCACCTCGAGGCTCACTCGTCCTATGGCCACTTACGGGCCCTGGGACCTGGTCAAACAGATGCACCGCCCTCCGTGAGAGGCTGACTCCCTGGCCTGCAGGCATGCCCAGGACCTTCAGTTTAGACACTGACCATCCGCCCTTTCAGACAAGCAAGCTGGGAGCCCACGGGTCCCTCCCATGCCCCGCTGTGGCTCGGCTGAGTGGGCTGAGCGGGGCCAGGCTGCCTTCCGTGGCTCAGCTCGTGGTCTCTCCTGCTTGGCAGCCCTGGCTGAGGGGTGAGTGGGGTGGGAGCCAGCAACATGACTCCCTCTTTAAAAACCTGGCTACTTTGGGGATCCTTAATTAAAACTTTCCTAAGACTAGAAGCAGGTTGACAAGACGGCTTTTCCAACTACAGAAAGCTGTCCGAAGGAAGAGAGAATTTCCCCCAGCTCACTATCCTGCGACAGCCATGCCCCCAGCTGTTCCCACACAGCACAGACTGAGGTTGCGTGTCGTCAGAATGTAGCAGGCGCGTGACCAGCAGGTGTGCTGGCCACATGCATAGCTGGACCCGGGGAAGGCCGCGTGCCCGATCCCTCTTCCCTGAGGACGACAAAAAACTTTCCTTTTATTTTTTTGACAGGCAGAGTTAGACAGTGAGAGAGAGACAGAGAGAAAGGTCTTCCTTCCATTGGTTCACCCCCCAAATGGCTGCTACGGCTGGCACTGCGCCGATCCGAAGCCAGGGGCCAGGTGCTTCCTCCTGGTCTCCCATGGGGTGCAGGGCCCAAGCACTTAGTCCATCCTCCACTGCCTTCCCGGGCCACAGCAGAGAGCTGGACTGGAAGAGGAGCAACCGGGACAGAATCGGCGCCCCAAGTAGGACTAGAACCCGGTGTGCCAGCGCTGAAGGCGGAGGATTAGCCCAGTGAGCTTTATGTGAAAGGCAGAGTGACAAGGAGACAGGGAGAGGAGGAGAGAGAGAATGAGAGAGAGAATGATACTGGTTCACTCCTTAACTGGCCGCAACAGTCAAAGTCTGTGCCAGGCTGGAGCCACCCACATGGGTGACAGGACCCATGTGCTCGGGCCGTCATCAGCTGCCTTCCCAGCATTATCAGCTGGCCTGGAAGTGGAGCAACCAGGACTTGAACTCGCACTGCAATATGGGATGTAAGTATCAGTGAGCGGTGGCCTAGCCTGCGGCACCACAACGTGGGTCCCAAGCTTTTCTCTTCATTCTCCCTAGTGGGTGCAGGGACCCAGTACCTGGGCCCTCACCAGCTGCCTCCCAGGGTCTACAGTAAATAGAGAGCTCGAATCAGAGGCAGAACCAAGACTTGAACCCAGGCACTAAAATATGGCCCGTGGGCATCCCCAGCACTATCGTAACCACTCTGTCAGAAAAGCCATTTTCTGAGACTCGCACTGGTTTTCCCAAGACCTAGGTTGGCCATGCTGGAGGCTGAGCCCCGAAGCAACCGTAAGATCTTTCTATTCACAACACTCAGAAAATCACCGACTGGTTACAGCCGCCGTCCAACCTGGCATCTATTCGCCCTTCTCCATTACCCCTGCCTCCCCACACCACCGGCCACAGAGGCCATCAGTGGCAGCTCTTGGCTGAAGGAGGGGAAGAGCCCTGCGCTCCTCAGTTCTCTTGCTCCGTGGTGGCCTCTCAGGCCCCTGGCCCCCCAGGTGCAGAGCAAGGGGCCAGGCGTCCCGGAGCACAGCTGGTCCAGGAGCGGGGGTCTCCGGCCAGGAAGGTCCGACCATAGTATCTCCCAGCCTTGGCAATGCAGGCCCCAGAGCACTGTGCTCCCTGCTCCCTGCGCCCCCACACCCTGTGCTGATTTCATTGGCCTGGGTGTGGCCTGGGCACTGAGACTTCTGTAGCTCCCCAGGGGACCTGCACATAGAGCAGCCGAGGCCAGAACCACACCTGAGAGGAAGTGGCTGCGGCAGGCCCCCCCGGGAGTGTGGCAGGGTGGGCAGCGAAGCACAAAGCACCCGAGCCACCACAGGCCCACGGTGCATGCCCCTCAGCCACCCCGAGACCCCGGGAAGGGCTGTGGGGACTTGGCAAGGGTAAGCGTAGTGTCTGAGGACACGCAGCCAGGCCCGGGGCAGACTGTTCTTGTCCCTCGGCAGGGGTGGCTTCATTGGACTATCTGACAACATAGGAAAATGTAGTAAGACTTGCTGGCAGCCAAGCGTGCTGGGTTCCCCAGCCCAGGCAGCCCCGTGCCCCAGCATCCCGCCCCAGGCAGGGCACCGCTGGCAGCCACAGCTCAGTCTCCAGGAGGCCCGCACCTCCTGCTGAGCACATGCACCCCTCCCACCAACACCGAGGCCACTCCTGGGCTCCCCCACTGCTGGGGGATGCAGCCCAAGGGCGTTTCAACCCCAAGGACCACAACCCGCTGCTGCAGGCCCCCCCTCAGGACTGAAGTTCAAGCCCCCAATCTCCCCTGGACCCGTCCCCGGCGGCCCCCACTCCAGCAGGGGGTCCGCCCCAAGGCAGACTCGCTCCACCTCTGCTGCTCACCAGCTCTGCCAAGCTTTGCCCACAGGCTCCTCTGCCCGTCTCCTCCCCAGAGCCACCTGTCACTGGCACGCCTGGTTTTAATGCCTGCCCGCCGCTTATGCCCCCTGGCTTCTCATTCTGGGTTCACTTTCTTCTGTTTTAATTGCTCCATCCCACTGACTACGGGATCTCTGGGGAGCAGGGCTGCAGAACCTATGTGTAGGGGGGGAACCAGCACAGTCTGAATGGCACATACTCGGTCTCTGGACCCCAGGTTTGTCAGTCACGGGTACGGGTCACAGGACTGGACGTCGGAAGTGCCTGGGGGGATGCTGCGGATCTGGGGCTCAGTCCCTGCGATCCAGTCTCAGCGGGGGCAGGGATCTAGGCCCACAGAGCCGCCCGTGGGGCTGCGCTCAGGGCAGGGTGGCCCACAGTCACAGCTCAGACAGGAGCACGGTGGCCAGATCCTCAGCCTGGTCCCAGCTGGAAACAGACTCCTCCAGGAACGCCAAGTTCCGCTTCGCCCACGGGGCGGGGAGGACCAGACCTCCGGGCCTTGCGTCACCTGCGAGAGCCGACCCCGGGAGGGCACAAAAAAGCTCGGAGGGGCGTGTCTGTTTCTCAATCTTTCTGAGCTCTGCTTTCTCTGCGCACTGGGGGTTCAGAGCAAGATCTGCTACCGCATACGTCCCAGGTGCGTCACAGTGAGACCTCACTGAACTCTACTTCAGATCCCTTCCTGGGGAGCACGCGGCACCTGCACCGGCCAGAGGCTCGCTCTTGGCCACCGCTTGGGCTGCCCTCATTCTGCCGGCCCTGGAACAGGAACCGGTTGGGTCTGGTCTGCCGCAGCCTGGCCTGATGCTACTGGCCATGACGTTCCATGGGCGGGTAAAAGGAGTTAGATGATACTGCAAACCAACAAGCCAGCACCACAGCAGGGACCCACGTCCGCTGTGGGTCTGCGAGACAGGACGAGGTGCAACAAGAACCCCCAGACCCCAGCAGTGGGTGCTGGCATTCTCTCCAAGTGAGGGGTACCCGAAATTTGATCTTGTCCACTTAACCAAAACACACATGAAACCAGTGAGCCATCAATCAGCAGGCCTTTCCCCGGGAACCCAGGGCTCTCTCTGGGGTGGCTGCCCCACCTCCAGATGGTTCCTGCAGGCTGCGAGGCTTAGGACCAGGGGTGGACCCCAGCCCCAGGCTGGGCAGGAGTCCCCTGTGCTCCCAGCTTCATGCCAATAGCTCCTTGGCGCACCACTGCCTGCGTCTCTATTTGTACATAAAACCCCTTTTACCTGGCTGCTCTGTGGATGTAGCATTTACTGTCTGCTATATTTTCCACCGTGCACTGCTGGAATGCACAGTGGCCAGCACCTCCACCACAACCCACGCTGGCCACTGCTCTCGGCACTGGACCCACGCGAATCCCCCACTCCTCGCAACCTTCCTACGAGAGAAAGACTGACGGCATCATTTCACAGAGAGACAGAGGTGCAGGGGGGTGGGGAAACTGCCCCAGGTCACAGGGCGCACAGGAGCATTGCACTCGCACTCGGGCCGGCTGCCCCGCAGCAAGGGCTCCTGCCCTGCCATGGTCCCGCCCTGCCCTGCCGCCCTGTTCTGTGCTATCCTGTCGCCGCCCGGCTGTCCACTGGGGCCACCTGTGCCTCAGCTTCATGCATCCAAGGGGAGAGGTTGGGGGCGTCTTCTTGGATCCTGGGAGAGGCTTACGTCTTGTCCCGTCACACACACCTGGCTGGGATGTTCTGCTAAATCCCTGAGCCCAAGGCAGCGTAAGCAACCCTCAGCCGTAAACAAACATCTGAGCAAAGCAGCATAAGGTGCTGAAAACACTGGACAGGGAGTTTAAGAGTCAGTTTAAAAAAAAAAAATCCAGGAGTCTTTGGTACAACAAGCACAAGCCACTGCGAATGACCGGTAGTGGGAAGTTAGCTGGCAACAGGGCAAACGCGTGAGCCGCAGACACCGCCGAGGGCTGGTGACGGAGAGCCGCGGGGACGGCACCTCCGGAGGAACAGGAGACCGGAGACCTGCACGGGCTGCAGAGATGGCAGTGAACGATGCAGGAGTGAGGCGGGGTGGCGGAGGCCTCCTTCAGGCGGCGAGGATGCACCCGGCTGGCAGTCGCTGTTCAAGCGGCTGCAGAACCGGGTGCCCGAGCTTTGCAGACACCTGAGTGAGGAGAATCATGGGCTCTGGCGTGCGCCGGGGACGTCCACGAAAGCGATGCTGCGCAGAGGCCCAAGGCCTGGCCTGGGCACAGTACTTGCCCCCATCTGCTCAGGGGCCCCGCAGTGCAGACCGGGGTCTGAAAGCAATCGGGATCAGGACAATAGCGGTGCAGTTGGAAATAAAAGGCAGCCAAGTCCCCACCCAAGATCCAAGCAAGCTGTGCCTCACCGTAAGGAGATAAAACAATCCCAATACAGACAGAAGAGCAGCGAGCGACTCCTGGCTGGCCCGTGGCCGTGGGACCTGCGCCGCTGGGGCGGAGGGGACACGGCCAGGGCCATGGAAACATGGGAGTGACACCCTCACATGGGAGCAGAGAAGAGACGGCTGGAGGTGACACCACTTCTGTGTGAAAAAGATGAAGAGGTTCTTATTTTGGCCATGAGAACGTAAAAATAGTGTAGTGGGGCCAGCGCTGCGGCCTAGCAGACTAAGCCTCCACCTGTGCTGCAGGCATCCGTTCAAGGGCCGGCTGATCCACTTCTGACCCAGCTCCCTGCTAACCTGGGAGAGCAGCGGAAGTGGGCCAAGTGCTCAGACCCCTGCATGCACTCGGGAGACCCGGATAACGTTCCTGTCCTGCCTTTGGCCTGGTCCAGCCCCAGCCATTGCAGCCATTTGGTGAGTGAACCAGCAAATGGAAGAATTCCGTTACCTCTCCCTCTAACTCTGCCTTTCAAATTAACAAAATAAATCTTAAAACAATTAATGCAGTGACTAGTTTGCCCCACAGCAGCAGTGAAAGGACCAGGTTCCAGTGACTTTCTGTGGCACCTGTCACAGACATACCTGGATTCTCCAGGTGTGATGTCATTTTGCAAACCGAAATGCAGAAGGGATACCTGCTGTCCAGCCGCAGCACCACGGCCCTGGGCCGAGCCAGGCCTGCCATCGGGGTGATGTTCCCAGGACAGGAGCCTCAATGCTCAGCCCCTGCAGGTGGCCATGGTACTAGGCTGGAGGGACTCTGCGTGGACCAGACTCCCACAGCATCGTGTACTGGGGAAGCAGCCCCTGCCCCTCGCACAGGTGGCCGGCTGTCCCTCGTCCCAGGCCACCAGGCAGGCTGTGCTGGCCCTCTGGACAGAACTCCCTCCCTCTCTGGGAGCCCTGGGAGCTGCAGAGGAGGCTTCAGAGGCCAGTGAGCCCCCAGCGCAGTCCCATGGTGGTGGTGGTGGTGGGGGAGGTGTCACGATTGTCCCTTAGGAGTCAAGACCAAGGCTGGGATGACCACCTGCTCCAGCCTCATCTTTGACATATGTGTGTTCCAAGATGACAGATGTGAACAGCCCAGGGCTCAGGGTTCAGCCCGCAGGGCAGGCCGGGATAGGCCTGGGGACGACAAGGAAACCCCCGCACGCCCCTCCAGCCCAAGCCACACTGGATGATGGAGTCGAAGTTCCAGCAACGTGGTCAGGGCAAGGGGTGACACGAGGGCTTCCAAGGCCCAGGGAACAGAAGACACAACTGCCAAACCACAGAACTGCAGCCGAGAGGTGATGCCGGGGGGGGGGGGGGGAGGCCGCACATGGTGTCTGGCCTCCCACAGCAGTCCCTGGTCACACAGGAGGGGGGGACACAATTTCACCGTGGCACGAGCAAGAAACCCAGAGGGTTTCAGAACCAAGAGGACGAGGTCACGAGCCCGCGACTGACCCACGTGCAGGGCGCCGTCCACGGCCCACTTCACTTCTCTTAGGTCCGAAGGGGACGCTCCTGGGAAGACGCTGCCAGGGCTGCCGGGACAGGGAAGGCGGGAGGAGTGGGATGCACCGTCTCAGGGGACCTCACTCCTGCCCGCTCTCAGCTCCAAGGGTGATGGGGACACTACACCGTGACACACACGGCACACAGCAAAGGCCCCGGGTCACCACAGAGAGGCTGGCTGCACCTTCGGAAACACCACGGCCGACAGTGCCACGGTGCAGAGCCCTCCAGAGCACAGGCCCAGGTGCATGGTTACGGGCACGGCTAGTGCCTTCTGTATGCTCGCTCAATGCCCTCCGGCATTTCAGAGTCAGTATGACCGCGAGGACAAACGGACAACAGTAACGTGGCTTGCCAAGCTCTGCATCGCCCTCACCTCTCCAGAGAACACCTCCTACTTCTCCCTTCAGGGCCAGGCCCTGCCCTCTGGCCAGGCAAGAGTGGCCGCCTGGGTGCTAATGGCTGCCAGTCACCCAAATGGCTGGTGCTGGGCGCCCCTTCGGAACAGCCTGGGCAAAGCCAGGGCCAGAAATGGTCAGACCTGGTTCTGCTCGATTTTTCTCCCTAGAAACACCCAGTACTGGGCACGGCCTTGGCCTTGGCTCACCTCCGAACCCTCCTGTCCCCTCCGAGCAGCCCATTCTCACTCAACGCCAGGGACGCACCCCAGTAGGTGAGATGGATCACTGCTTCTCCCCCGTACCTTTCCAGTACCTGTGTCCCCTTCTGGAGTGAGTGCCAACCTTGGTGACAAACACTGGTGCTCCATATGGGCTGATAAAAATGTCAGTGATCACGCACAGGGTCCTGAGCGCACACGGCTACCAGCTCGGGTTTCCTGGAACCCAGAACTGATGGGACACAGTGCTGTCCCACTGGGTGGCAACAGGTCACGGAAACCCACCTGTAGCACGTGAGCCGCCAAGGGCCTCTCCGTCCATGCTCGTTCCTGCAGGCCACAGCTACGGATGGCCACAGTCAGTGACATGCGAGGTGGACTTCCAACCACGTGCCTGGCTTTTACTGATTAAAAACAGTACACAGGGGACAAAGTCCTCCCTCAAGGAGTTTCTACCTCACCTTGGCGACGCCTTCTCCCCAGGCCCCAGCTTGCTGTGGACAAGGCAGGAGCACCCTCTCCTGCTGCTGCCCCGACTCAGGGGCCCCGAGGAGTCCCTGCTGCCTGGGAGAGCCGGCGTTTCAAGGATCCACCTGCTCCTCTGGGCCGGGAGAGAAGGAGCTTTCTTCCCGAGAGCCATCTCAAATAAACTACTGTACAAGGAGAGCATGAAAAGAGAGGAGTGAGGAGGGGAGGGGAGGGGAGGGGAGGGGAGGGGAGGGGAGGGGAGGGGAGGGGAGGGAGGAGGAGTAGGCACAGAGGGTAGAAAGGAGGCAGGCAAGGACGTACAGGAGAAGGCAGGAAGCAAGGAAGGGAGGCAGACGCCTTGCCAAGCTGGGGCGTCTCCTGGGCTCCAGCCAGGGTACCCCGGCACCTGCTCTAACAAACAAACATATGTGAAGACTCTTCCAGGTTCTGACCAAATGTAGTGACGGCTAAGTTACTATCCCACGTGTGATACTTGTACCACAGGTTCCCACTCTGTCCACGTTAAAAAAAAAAAAAGCTCTGATTCTTCTCAAATGCATGCAGCTACTCTTGGTTCTTAAGGTGAAGCCAATCGTACCGAATTTGAGTGTGTTGCTTTGAAAAAAAAAAATACACTGTGAATTGAGAAAGAGAATAAAAGCCAGGACTAAAATGGCAGGGCTGTGTCTACACAGCACGGTCAGAAGCAGCCAGGGTTTGGACAGGGCTCGAGGGCCCCCAAGGTTTCGTGTGTTAAAGTTTAATCCTCTTTGTGGGGGTGTGAGAGGACGGAAAGTTAATCCAACTGCGGTGTTTAGAGGAGGGGCCGCTGGCGGTGACCAGGATTAAATAAGGCCAGTGGGGTGCAGCCTCCATGACTGAATCCTGGTGGATTCACTTTCTAAGATGAGACCAGAAGACAATGGACACACATGCTCCCTGTCCCCAGATGATGCCGTGCATCTTGTGGCTCTGCTAGCAAGACCATCATCCAACGCAGGCCCTCGGCCCTGAGCCTCCAGAACTGTCAGTCAAACCTCTTTGCAAAGCAGCAAGCCCTGGGTATTTTGTTATAGTAACAACAACAAAAACAGGGGCTGGCGCTGTGGCAGAGTGGTTGAGGCGACCGCCTGCTATGCCGGCATCCCATATGGGCACCAATTCGAGTCCTAGTTGCTCCACTTCCAATCCAGCTCTCTGCTATGGCCTGGGAAAGAAATAGAGGATGGCCGAAGTCCTTGGGCCCCTGCACCCATGTGGGAGACCAGGAAGAAGCTCCTGGCTCCTGGTTTTGGATTGGGGCAGCTCCAGCCGTTGCGGCCATTTGGGAGGTGAACCAATGGATAGAGGACTTCTCCCTCCCTCCCTCCCTCTCTCTCTCTGCATCTGCATCTCTGTAGCTCTACCTTTCAAATAAATAAATCAAAAAAAAATTTTTTTTGACAGGCAGAGTGGACAGTGAGGGAGAGAGAGACAGAGAGAAAGGTCTTCCTTTGCCGTTGGTTCACCCTCCAATGGCCGCCGCGGCCGGCGCACTGCGGCTGGCACACCAAGCTCATCCGATGGCAGGAGCCAGGAGCCAGGTGCTTTTCCTGGTCTCCCATGGGTGCAGGGCCCAAGCACTTGGGCCATCCTCCACTGCACTCCCGGGCCACAGCAGAGAGCTGGACTGGAAGAGGGGCAACTGGGACAGAATCCGGTGCCCCATCCGGGACTAGAACCTGGTGTGCCGGCGCTGCAAGGCCGAGGATTAGCCTGTTGAGCCACGGCGCCGGCCGAAATCAAAATTTTTTTAAAGGAAAAAAAAAAAGCTGGACCAAGACAGAAGCATACGCCAAACAGGAAGAGAAGTGGTGAAACGCACTCCACGGGGCTTCTGGAGTTCCCAGGGCGAGAAGCCAGGCCCAGACCCGGCTTTCGGTGCCCCTCCACCTGTTCCTGCTCACTTCCTCTTGGGCCACAGATGTGCTATGCTGTGTGGCATCCGTCTCTGTCCCCATCACACACAGACTTTGCAGAAACGGGCGAGAAAGATGGGTTCTCGCAAATGTGATCGGCACTCTCCCTAGTGTGACCTCTGGAGCAGAGCGCGCGGTCACCGCTGAGGTTACGCTGCCGGCCACTGCAATCCTGCCTATGCGCTGAGACCTGTAGACAACGCGTCGCTACCCGAAGTCACAACACCTGGGTGTCAGAACGCTACCCGCTTGCTTTGCTTTTTAGAAACCCGAGCTGACCCATGTAGTAGCTGCTGAATTAAATATGGCTTTAGCTACTCAGTCTGTCCTCTAACGTTACTACTGCTTTCTCGTGTGGAGCCACGAACAGCACAGAGCACGAGAGAGAAGCTGTTTGCTACCGGGATCCCCAGGAGCAGTCAGCGGAGACGCTGTTAGCCTGTTACCCTGAACGACCTGCTGGCTGGTTTGTTAGGAGGACAGGGGCGGAATGTTTGAGGAGCACATGGCTGGGTTTGGGTGGCGTGACTCTGCGTCACCTAGCAGAGCTCAGAGCTGATTCAGTGTTACCTATGTACCTCCAGGAGGGAGAAGCCAACCGGTACTTCCCTAAGTCATTTTGGACAAGTCAGTCAACCAACCGTGCCCCAAATGAACAAGCATGCAACTGTCCCGGGCTGTGGGTATCTGTTCTACTGCCCTTTGAAGCAGACCGATAAAAGTTCTTCCCCCCGGGGGCGGAAGCCATTGCGAGGCAGAGCTGAACATCCATCGTGAGTGATCAAACGGGCTCGGGGGTCCAGCCCCACCACACCCATGTTCACGGAGGCGCCGGCTCAGCTGTGGGACGTCCTCAGGGCCCGCAGAGCTGCAGTGCTGTCAGTCAGTCCCCGCATGTGCACAGCCCAGCGGCCAGATGGCCTGTGCTTGGAGGAAGCGACTACTGGCCACAGAGGAGAACGAAACGGAACAGCGGCGGGGTGCGGCAGGTGCGCGGAGGCCTCCATGCAATGCGAGGACAGCCACCTCCCAACAAACACTGACACGCTGGGGAAAGGAATTCTGCCAGCCGGTCCTCCACAGAAGGCCTCTCCCTCAGGCAGCAGAGCCCGGGGCCCCCAGCACTGGGCTGCGATGCCACCTCCTGGGGTCCCCAGGCTGACACATGGCCTGGAACCTGAGCACCCTCTGGGGTCTCCTCTCCCAGTCCTGCCCAGGGCCCTGCCTCAGGGGCACTCAGGGGCAACCACAACCCCCACTCCCAGCCAGGGCTCTCGTTGTGGGTGGGTGGGTGGGGTCTCCCTTTTCTGAGTCTCATGGCTTTGCAGAAACCCATCAAGGCACAGTGCAGGGGTCTGTGCTGTGGTGCAGCGGGTTAGTCACAGCCCCGGCCTGGGCCGATCTGAAGCCAGCATCCCAGATGGCTGCTCCACTTCCGATCCAGCTCCCTGCTAATGCGCCTGGGAAGGCAGCAGAACATGGTCCAAGTCATCTTGGGCCTGGCCCAACCCAGTCACGGTGGCCATTTGGGGAGTGATCCAGTGGATGGAAAATCTGTCTCTAACTTTCAAATAAATAAATAAATTGTTTTGAAAAATAAAAGGCACAGTGCAAGGGTGACATCTCCCATGACCCTCCTCATCCTGTGGGCCGCACATTGTGCTCCCACTGGGCTGTGCCCACTACACACAGGCCTGGTGAAGGGGCTGACGTGGGCCTTATCTGTGGGTCTCACCGTCTCAGAGACCTGGCGGAGCCCTGGACTGAGCGGAAAGAAGTTGAGGGAGGAGGACGCAGGCACAGCTCCACTGACGCCGCTTCCTCTATCTTTTCTCTCTCACACACACACGCTGCCGGGAGGGCTCCTGTCCCCCCTCAGCTGCCCAGTGGGGCTCCCTGGCTGCCATCAAGACCCCAGGCCCTCGGAGAGGCCAGCTGTGCAGCCGGAGGAGAGCCCGGCGCCGTATCGGGGGATAACCTCTGCTACCCAGAGAAGTTCAACTGGCAATGCCTGGTGCTCCGTGCAGACACTGGATGAGCGGAACGAGGCAGAGAGGTCTTCAAAGAGCTCGTGGCAGATGCACGCAACCTTTGCATCCCACTTCCCACGGATGCTTGAATGCCCCGCCCACGTGCTCACGTGGTCCTGAGTGGCACTCAGAATGCACCAGAGGAGCTTTCATAAAACCAGTTTCTCAGGCCCCACCGCAAGCCCCCCTTAGTACAAGTCTAGGAATTTTTTCTCAACGCTTTAGCTTTGATGCAAGCATGGTGCATAGGAGTCACGGATACCGAGTCAGGTTTACCAGCGGCTCCCATGTCGCCCCAACGGCTGCATCCTTCTCCACAAATCACATTTTCTGAACCATCTGAGAGCAAGCTGCAGGCATCACGCTGTTTAGCCTTGGACACGAAAGCACTTCACAAACTTCAGGGTAGGGGCCCTGGTTTGAGTCCTGGCTGCTCCACTTCTGATCTGGCTCTCTGCTATGGCCTGAAAAAGCAGGCCCCAAAAGAAGATGGCCCAAGTCCTTGGGCCCCTGCACCCACGTGGGAGCCCCAGAGGAAGCTCCTGGCTTTGGATCGGCACATTGTGACCATCTGGGGGATGAACCAGCAGATGGAAGACCTCTCTCTCTCTCCCTCTCTTTAACTCTGCCTTTCAAATAAATAAATAAATCTTTAAAAACAAACAAAACAACCGAAGGACAACTTCAGGGTAAATACATCTGATGAAAAAACTGCGTGTGCATCTCAAAAAATTTTTGCACCAAAATAAACATCTTGTAATTCCATTTTCCATAAGCTTTTCAAAGTACGCCAACATCTGTCTCCTAAAAGCAAGGCCTTTCTCTCACGTAACTGTGGGACGGACTCCCTTAAGTGATTCTGAAGGGTGAAGAGACATCAGTGTCCCATTTCCAAACTTCCGAATGTGATCAAGTTGACAAAACTTTAAAGCCCCAGAAACAGATGGGAGAATACAAAAGCAGCAATTCATTTGCTTTTTCTGGGGGAAAAAAAACACATCAAAGATGAATGCATGAATTCCTTTTTGTTCATGAAACAAAATCTTTCAACAAACTGGAATAGCACACAGCCGCAGAAAGGAGGGCCCGGCTCAGCTGGGTTCTGGCCTATAGGGCGGGTGGCCCCGGCCTCATGACCCCACGGCATGGGCTGCATCCGGTGCCTCCTGCTAACCCACAGCACACAGCACGACGCATGGGCTGTCACTTCTGAGACGAGGTGCAGAGGCTCCCCTGCTGGCTCTGACGGGAGCCCTATTGTGAGCCGCCCTGTGGGGAGGCCCCGCCACCTCCAGCGCACAGCAGACTGAGTGGGGCCTGGACGTGGCCGTGAGATACTCTGAGTCACAGGCACCCAGCGAAGCCACGTGCAGATCTAAAGGAATGGTGAGACAGGAAACATCCACTGCTTCACACTGCCGGGGCTGGGGGTAATTGGTTACTCAGCAAGAGCTATAATGGGGGCCGGCGCTATGGCGCAGCGGGCTAAGTCCCTGCCTATGGCACCAGCATCCCATATGGGCGCCGGTTCTGGTCCCGGCTGCTCCTCTTCCATCCAGCTCTCTGCTGTGGCCTGGGAAAGCAGTAGAATATGGTCCAAGTTCTTGGGCTCCTGCACTCACATGCGAGACCTGGAAGAAGCTCCTGGCTCCTGACTTTGGATCAGCTCAGCTCTGGCCGTTGTGGCCATCTGGGGACTGAACCAGCAGATGGAAGACCTCTCTCTCAGTCTGTAACTCTGCCTCTCAAATAAACAAATATATAAATATAAAAAAAAGAGCAATGATTGGAGTCACAAGGACCACCGTCAGGAACACAGGCCTGGCTGCAGGCAGCTTTCAGCCACTGCGCTAACAAGGGGCCGAGCGGTCTCTGCGAGACAGGAGGGAGTGGGTCCTTCTCGCCCCCTTTCCTGACTGACCTCTATCTCCACAGAATCCAGCCTATTCACTTTAGAAAAAAAAACACTCTCAAAACAAAGCAGTACATGTGCATGGCTTAAAAACCAAGCAGTACCAAACTGCCGTGGAAGAAAACGACTCGGCCCGCTCTGCCCTCTACCTCCCCACGCTGGAGGTGACTTCCGTAACCACTCGGTCACAGCTTTGTGGTTCTTTTTTTTTGGGGGGGGGGGCAATGGGTCACCTCTGGAACCCCCCCTCCCTGTTTTCAACATGAAGACTGGTGCTCCCTGCTGTGTACCTTGCCAAACCACCTGACAAATCGTGGAGACAGCCCTGGGCTCTGCAACGGGCTTTGTACTGCGTGAGCAGGGTCGTCCCTCTCGCCAGTGCCCTGAACCTGGCCAGCTAGGCCGTTTGTAACCCAGCCTCCTCCACGACCCCTGCTTCCCTGTCCCGTCCTGTGGACATGTCTGTTTCTCTCCTCTCTTTCCCAAACGTTGCTCATAGAGTCGTCCATTCTGTTTTCTGATCCCTCACTCTGCAAGTCACTCCCGCCTGGCTCCTGTCCCAGCCGATGCCTTGAAGCAGGTCCCTCCGAGGTCGCCCACCCTCGGCTGCCATGTTGGGATGTTTCCTGTGTAGAGGCAAGGAGGCCCGAGAGCCTGGGGCAGCGGTGCAGGCCACCTGGGGCTGCGTATGGAGCAGCTGGGGAGGAAGGCCCCAACCAAGGGGCAACGAGGGGCGGGTCTTCTGAGCAGTGGCAGGGACGGGGCGGAGAACTCTGGACAAGGAGAGGGGCTAGGGTCCCGCCCCTTTGTTCTGGACAGCGCCCTGTGACTGCAGCCCCCATTACGTAAGCCGCGCTGGCAGCCTCGCTTCTGGCCCAATTGAACTTGCAGCCAAGGGGCCAGGCCTGCTCTTTTCACAGGAACTTGGCTTGCTCGCTTTTTTTTTGCCTGTACTTTTGTGACTGATTTTTTTTTTTTTTTTTTTTTTTAATAAAACGCAAGCCCTTCCTCTGACGCGGACTTCAGGTGCACTTGCCGTTTCTGACCTCCATAGAGATCCTGCCCAGATCTTGCTGAACCGCTCCATCCTGGGCACCCGCTGCCTCCGTCTCACTTCCACGCATTTCCTGCCGCCCAGCACGGCTGGCAGCTTCTTCTATCAGAAAATGGAGGAGAAGATGTGCAAACCATGCAACTGATACAGGATACCACAATTTGTAACAGGCTAAAGGAACTCCACAACAAAACATACAGTCCAGTTAAGATACGGGCAAAGGACTTGAACAGGCAGTTTTTCCAAGAGGAAAATCCAAATGGCCAATGGACACCTGAAAAAACGCTCAGGCTCACTAGCTGTCTGGGAAATGCAAAGCAAAGCCACAATGAGGTTTCACGTCACCCCTGTTAGAATGACTTTCATACAGGAATCAACAAACCACAAATGCTGGCGAAGATGTGGGGAGAAAGGTTCCCTACTCCACTGCTGCTGGGAATTGGTGTAGCCACTATGAATAGAGTATGGAGATGCCTCAGAAATACACACCTACCAGAATACCCAGCCATCTACCTCCTGGAAATTCACCCAAGGGAAATGAAATCAGTGTATCAAAGAGTTACCTGCATCCCAATGTTTATTGCAGCTCAATTCACAAACACTAAAATATGGAGTCAACTCAGATGTCCAGCAACTGAAGACTGGATAAAAAATTATGGGATATACACCACAGAATACTACACAGTGGTAAAAACAATAACAACAACAAAAACAAACAAAAAACCTGTCTTTTGTAACAAAATGGATGCAATTAGAAACCATTATATTTATTGAAATAGCCAGTTCCTGAACGACAAATACCCTATGTTTTCCCTGAGCTGTGGTAACTAACAGAGCATCTAGAATGTAATGCATATGAGCGAAATCGACATTCTGAAATCCGATGACTGTTTACAGCCTTGTCTCTACTGCTCAGGAAGTGTTTTTTTCTTCATACTATTTGTTCAACTCTTTACTAAGCGTAGGGTTAATGAGTATAAAGTAAACTGAAAACAGATCTTTGTAAAAATTAAGAGCGGGAACGGGAGAGGGAGGAGGAAGAAGGATGGGAGCATGCATGGGAAGCATCACTGTGTTCCTGAATCTGTATCTATGAAATACACGAAATCTGTATTCCTTAAACTAAAAAAAACACCCATCACGCCACTCCCCTAACCCAAAACAGCTCTGCGCAGGACCTCCTTGTCCACACTGTTTCCATCCCTGTACCCAGGGTGTGCACCGCTTAGTATGCTCCTTTTGTTTTCATTAACAACATGGCGAAAGCAGTTCTCCCCTCATGTTTCTAGAGCGCATGAACAGCAGCTACCAAGCTGCAGCACAAGGCCGGCATCGCTGCACGGTCCAGTGCCCAAGGGCAAAGCCAGAGTGCTCCCGACCCTCCCCGCGGCGCCCAAGGCGGTGCCACAGCAGACCCTCAGCTCGCCTCCGTCAGCACACATGCTGCCTTCGTGGGCCTCTAAGAACTCCTGCCCCACCCACTGCTGCCCCTGCCGACGGGACGTCACCTCCCTCAGGCTGCCTTCCCCGAGGCCCACAGCCCCCCAGACGCCAGAGCCCAGGGACAGTGCTGGCCACAGCAGGGCCAGGGACACTTCCGGGATGCAGCACCCGCAGGGCCAGTGGCCGCAGCAGCGTCCGGGTTTGCGGCGTTGTGCGGCTGTGGCCCGGAGCGCTTGGCTCCTGGTCATTTTCCACACCTGGTGCTGCAGCCATCAGGCACGTCCAAGAGCTCCTCCGTGTGCTATCAATGAACCTCTTTTCTATGTCAAACAACAACTACAAGGCACAATCCCTCCAGTGCTAGTCCTGCACCTTCCCTCCTCACTGGGAGTCCAATCTCTCACAGGAGACATAAAAAGTGCCAGGTGCATCCTCAGATCTCCCCAACAGTCAGAGTGTGAACTCAATCCTAGCCAGCAGCACTTGAGGCTGGCTGTTGGGGACCTCTGGGCAAGGTTCTCCTCCCTGATACAAAGCTGCCCCTTCCTCCTTTGCCTCTGGGCACATATGTGAGGATATGGTGCTGGAGCCATGGCAGCCACCTTGCGACCGTGTGGAAAGCCAACATACCACACATGGCTGGATGGGAAAACAGAAAAATGCCACCAAGATCCTCAATGACATCACTGGGTGGGCTATTCCTCCAGCCCTGGGGCGGGCCCACAGACAGACATGCTCCCCATCAAGTTCATTTAACAGCTGTGAATCTTATGGGAACAACCCAGAGGTGTCCCAGGCTATGAAAGTCCCCAAATCTCATCATTCTTAGGCTCCCTTGTGAATTACTGGGCACCTTTTTCAGCTAACTATGTCATGCCTGCTGTTTATAACTCTACCTAGGCCGAAGCCCTCATCTGGACACATGTTTTTCTGGCTTAAATTATAATTTAAAGTTCTCTTCCCGACACTGGCCAGTTTCCTGAGACACAGTTTGAGATACTTCCTGTTGGCGGGTACATTCCGGTATTTTCAGCTTTGTTCAGAAACCCAAATCACGTTCCTCGACATTCCATGAGGCTATCTATTTCCTTTCCTTGCTGGCAATGAAGTCTGGACCTGCACCGGGAGACGGCACTGCCACTGCCTCCCGTGGCTGAGCTGTCCTGTGGGCCGGGGGCAGCTGGCCTCAGGCCTTCCGTCCCCTCCCCAAGCATCCCCAGGTACCCCCAGACCCTGGTCTCTCCCACCACCTGCAGATCCCGGAGAGGGCCAGGAAGCCAACCTGATGCCTCAGCCCCCTCTCCCCCCGCCCCCAGCCCCAGTGCCCTCTGCACCGCTGCCCAGCCTGGGAACACAGCAAGCAGAGTGCACACTCCGGGGGCAGGGCAGGCTGCGAGCATGCCCGGCTACGGGAACCACTTTGTTCTCCCATACTTCACTTGCCCGGGAGGTCAGGGTCACAGGTGGGCGTGGGCGGGGCTGGCAGAACCCAGTGCCAAAGCGCCGCGGCTCTGCCTGCCTGGTTTCCTCCGGTCCTCACAGGCTCTCGTGGCCGGCACAGGTGTTTTCTGACCTGGCTGTGACCTTTTTCCTTCCACGAAGGCCTCCCCTCTATGGGAAAGACCTTCCTGCCATAAACATGCCACCCGCAGCCCTGCGTTTCTCTTGTTCCCTTGCGTCAGATTCTTCCCTCACCTCCTGACTCTCAGCCTCGTCAGGGTATTTGTTTTCCTGGCTCCCTCCTGGGATTTTTTCCATTTTGCACAGGGACGTGTAATCCCTCTAAACACTTTGAGCCCAGGCCTGCGCTCCTAGCAAGGAGACTGGCTGGGAGTGACAGGAGAAACAAAGCCTGATGTCCTGGCACTTGCGCTTCGTTGTAACGTTTTATGGAATCCTTCCCCAAGCAGCGTCATGGACTTGAAGTGACAGTGACCGGAGGCCACCGGGTAGGAGGTCTGTGGGGCCCTGCACCCTTTGGCTCCTGGGCTGACAACGCCTCCCATTTCACAGACGCAACAGCTGATACACCAGAAGCTCAGGGCCCGGGCCTGAGGCTCTGCTTCGACAAAGTCAGGTCTGAACCCTGCAAAGGCCGCTTCGTTACAATCACTGTCCTGCGCACCTCCTGTAATTTCCATCTTTTCTGGCTTTCCCGGGAGGCACCTTCTCTGACTTCTCCTAGAGCCAGCGCTTGGATCCAGGACACCATTATTCTGCTGGCTCTGGCTGCCGCTCAGTGTTTGTCCCCACATGGCATAGAAGGCACGAGGTGGGCCTGGGGCTCTCAGTGCAGAGGGGGCGCCATCAGAATGGCAGAGGCCCCCAGGGCCGGTTTTCCTCCAGCTCCCTCATTCTGCAGAGGGTGGGGCCTTCAAAGGACACATGTGTCCAACTGCAATGAAGACTCAGCGGTGAGCTGCTCTCTTACAGAGGAGTCACAGCTAAGAAGTTTTTTACCTAACACGGGCTCGCACAGATCTTATCTTCCACCTACTTTCCCTACTGGAACACATACTGCTTTCAGTTTTACATTTCGGTCTACAATGCACGCTGGGAAGACATGGGGGGCCCTCTCCAGGGTCTTGCATTTGTTCCGACCAGCCTTTCTTTACTGTCCCCCAGAGCCTTTGTCACAAGTCAGTGGCACGAGAGACCCGTGAGGGACTCTCTCTGGACCCCCTAACCTGCCCTAGCAGTCCACGCCCTGCCCCCAGCACTGTGATCACGGTGGCTTGACAACAAGCTGGGAAGTCAGGAAGTGTTCATCCTCCAATTTTTCTGTTCTCTTTCCAAGTTTCGGCTAGTCCGGGCCCTCTGCATTGCCACGTGAATTTCAGGACCAGACCCGTCAACTTCCACAAAATACATGCTCGGATTTTTATTGGGGTTATGCTGAGACTTTGGCTGAATGGCCGGGTGGTCAGTATTTTTTTTTTTGTTTTTTTTTTTTTGTTTTGTTTTGTTTTTTACAGGCAGAGTGGACAGTGAGAGAGAGAGACAGAGAGAAAGGTCTTCCTTTGCCATTGGTTCACCCTCCAATGGCCGCCGCGGTCGGCGCACTGCGGCCGGCGCACCGCGCTCATCCGATGGCAGGAGCCAGGAGCCAGGTGCTTTTCCTGGTCTCCCCATGGGGTGCAGGGCCCAAGCACCTGGGCCATCCTCCACTGCACTCCCGGGCCACAGCAGAGGGCTGGCCTGGAAGAGGGGCAACCGGGACAGAATCCGGTGCCCCGACCGGGACTAGAACCCGGTGTGCCGGCGCCGCAAGGCGGAGGATTAGCCTGTTGAGCCACGGCGCCGGCCCGGGTGGTCAGTATTTTAGGTCTGCGGACCACGTGGTCGGTGTCCCCACAGCACAGCTCAAGCCGTGGTGCAAACCGCGCCCCCTGGAGACGAGTGGGCATGGCGACATCTCTTTCAAACTCTTTCAAATAAATAAATCTTTTTATTGTGCCATGCCAAAGCCAGGAGTCAGGAGCTTCTTCTGGGTCTCCCACGTGGGTGCAGGGGCCCAGGGACTTGGGCCATCTTCTACTGCTTTCCCAGGCCATAGCAGAGAGCCGGAGCGGAAGTGGAGAAGCTGGTACTCAAACTGGCGCCCATATGGGATGCTGGCGCTTCAGGCCAGAGAGTTAACCCGCTGCACCACAGCGCTGGCCCCTAAATAAATCTTTTTTTAAAAAAGGAGAAATAAATGTATACTCATCATTGCCTAAATTTTGAGGAACTTATCTGATTTTCCTAGGTTTTTATTAGTTTTGCCTTCTTTGGGACAGCCCTCTGCTCCAGGCTCAATGTCTGCTCAGAGGCACAGTGTGCAATGGTGTGAAGTGTCAAAGGTCATGACAAGAGCCAAGAGTCACCCAGGGGAAACCACCTTCAATTCACATTTGAGACCTAACAGGACCAGCTATTAATGACACTGAAGGGGCTCCCATGATGCATCACACCCCTTGTCGTGCAAAGACAGCAGTGTCGGAGGCCTCGCTCAAAGCCAACATATCGGCCTAGCTGTCCCTTTGCAGAGTTAAAAGCAGATCACAACTCTACCCCAAAGAAGGTGACATGCGCACTGAACTCTGTTCACACCAGTCCCAGTGCCTTCCTCATCCTTGGGAGCACAGGTGCTTTATACCCAGGTGCAGTGGCTCGTGTGACTATCACCTGAACCCTCGGAGGAGAGGCCCCCCCCATCGTTACATGCTCCCCCCTGCACGCACAAGCTGAGTCTCCTTGTGAAAGACCACCCTGGAGCAAGAGAGGTGGGACGGGGGGGTGCCTGCCCCAGTTCCTTAGCTGAGTCACGAAGATGCCCTGTAAGGAGGAGGCTCACAGGAGGGAGAGGGAGTCGAGAAGCTGGGATCTCATCTTCTACAGAAACGGGGCACCCTGCACCAGACAACCAAGAGTGTTACACTGTGTGAGACTAACCACTCCCTGCCCCACAACGCCCGCCCCAGTCAATGTAACAGGACGGAAAGGCAAAACAAAGGGGGAAAGAATGCTGCAAAAATTTCATTTTTAAACTGTATTTTACTACAGAATTGTTGTATGAAGATTCTTCGTTGAGTGGTGTAGAGTCAGGGGAAGCTGCCACCTGCAATGTTGGCATCCCATATGGGTACCTGTTCAAGTCCCAGCTGTTGTGGTACACCAGATCAAGCTGCCACTTGCAACATCTGTATCCCATACGGGAGCGCTGGTTCAAGTCCTGGCTGCTCCACTTCCAATCCAGCTCCCTGCTAATGCACCCAGGAAAGCAGCAGAGGATGGCCCAAGTGCTGGGGCCCCTGCACCCACATGGGAGATGCAGAAGCAGCTCCTGGCTCCTGACTTGCCCTGGCCCAGCCTCAGGCATTCGGGGAGCGAACCAGGAGATGAAGATGCCAGTCTCTACATCCCTATCACTGCCCTTCAAAAAAAAAATCTTCAAAGAAGAGGAAAATTCATGTACACTTGACTGCATTTAATTGCATGAGAAAGCACAGCCTGAGCACAACAGGGCTCTGTGGGTAAGATGCTTCCAAGCCTTGCAGAGGTGGGCCGTGTGACATCCACCTGACGACTCCTGTCTGATGGGTGTGGTCCTGGGAGCTCGGCAAGCAGAGGCTAGCTGCTTCCTCCCTGGGTTAGCTCCGAAGTGCCACAGCACTGCAGGAAGTGGCCCTCAACAACTTGCGGCCACGTGCACGGCATTCCCCCCCCCACACACACACACAAAGCACATCATCACCGCAACAGTGACGCCTGCAGCCTTAGGCGGGAGCTGATTTCAAGGCGCTGATGCTGTCAGGGCTGGTGAGGGAACACTGGGCATGCGTGAATGCAAATGACTGAGACGCTCACCTAGAATCCACTGGCAACTGCAGGAAGGACCACAGGGAGCCCTAGGCCTGCTCTGATGCCACGTTTCACTTGCTCTGCTTCGCCAGGGATCTTCCCATAATGGAAACTTGCTTCTCCTTTTATTTGGAGCCCCTCAAAAGCAGACCACGCTGCTTTCTAATGATGGTCGAATGCAAATGGGTATCACATGGAGTGAGATTTAACCTGGGGGAAGCCCAGGAGAGCTGGGGGGAGTGGAGCTCTATATTGAGACATTATCTTCCCCGGGGTTTTGTGCCCTGATCTTTAAATCCAGAGGAAGGAGCCTGCGGTTCCTCTCCGGGCAGGGCTGGCAGAACCTGCCTCGGGGCCTGGCTTCGTGCTGCGTCTCGGCGTGGTGACACCATCATCCGGGTGTTTGCAACAGAGCAACCATATTCCTGGGGGGCACACAAGGACCTGGTTTCAGGTCTAATGGAGGAGCCCTGATCCGTGCCCCAGGCCATGTGCACGTTAGGGCTCAGAGACAAGTGCATTTCCCAGTTCCTGTCTGGAGTTTCCGGGGATCAGCCACGCGCCAACCAGCCATCTCCTCCTGGGGCGGCCGCGGTGTCAAGCTGCAATTCCCCCACGAGCCCTGGTGCTTGTCTCTGTCCAGTGAGGCTAGAGGAAGTTTAACTTACTCCAGGTCAAGCTCCCTTGTCAGCAGCCAGGACAAGGCGAAAGCACCACAGAGATACAGGGTTATTTTAATGTGCGTATATACATTGTACACAAAGTATTATTTTTTTGAGCAAAGTGAGATTTATTTAGGTCACAAATCTGCCCACCAGCCAGGAGAGGGGGCTCCAAGAGAGGAGGACCCACGCAATGCATTTTCTAGCTAAGGGGTCGGTTACAAGTCTCCCTGGACTGTCACAAACTGACACTTGATGGCTCCAATAGGACTCCTAAAACGCGGGACGGAAAAATACCCGCGCATGCAAGAAGATGTGAATGGGTTGCAAACTGGCTCCGCCCCCAGCCACAGTACTAGCTCTAGCCGCCCACCCACCTACCCACAGCCACCAAACGCACGGCACCAGGAGAGCCAAGGGAGGCGAGGGTGCGGGGTGAGACAAAGCTTTAGAGCGGGCAGCAGGTCACAACCTGCGGTGCAAACGGGAAGGGGGCGCCTGGAGCGGGCCGCGAAGACTGGATCCCACCGCTCTGCCCACTGCGCAGCGGTCCTCCTCGGCCCACCCCTCGCCCCCTCTCCTCCCAGCCCTCGAGGGCGCACTGCGGCACTTCCCCGTCACAGCCGAGGCGCCCCAAGGTTCTCATGCCCGGCTACTCTTTCTGGAGCAAAGAAAGAAATGGCCAACAACTGTGTGCAGCCCGCACCCAGCCAGGCCGGTGAGAGGACTGTGTGCTCCGCACCGCGGAAGCGCAGGAGAGCCAGAGCGCGCAGCGGACAGGTTCACGGAGGCAGCCGCAGACTGGCCCTGGGCGCAGCCAGGTGCGCACCGCCCAAGCCCCACCCCCTGCAGGCGGACCTTCGGGTTATTTTAATAATATTACCATGGTTGCCACACCCACCCCATCCTGCACCTGAGATGTCCAAAGCGCGCGGCAACGAGCGGCACTCAAGCCCCGCCCAGTAGGAAAGGACAGCTCCGGCTCGGCCGCCAGCATTCCCCCCACAGACCTTGCTCCTCTCTCACTTCATCCGTGTTGCTTGCTTGAATTCTTCCTGGAGTGGAGACAAGCTCCCAGGCCAAGGCTAGTCGGGGGCTCGCACCCGTCCCCGCGGACCACCTGCTTTTTCCCTCCCTACTTACTTTCCTCGGCCTGTCTCTGGGCGAGGCCTCAGGAGAGCATGGGCGGAAGCGCCCTCCCCCGCCCGCAATCAGTCTTGAGTACCATCTCCATGTAGGCTGCAGAGCTACTGCGGGCCACGCAGCGCGGCCACACCGAGAAGTGACCTGGTTCATGGTCAGGGGCGGCCTGAAACCGGCTGTAGGGCGGAACCCGAGGAAGCGGGATCTGAACTCAGCCTGCACTGGGAGGGCCCCGCACACCCCTACCCCACCCCTTTCGGAGAGAAGTCACCTTCCGCACAGAGAATCCCAGGTGGGAAGTAGAAACCAAGAGCTTGGAAGAGCAGAAGGCTGGGCCATCCGAACAGAGACAGGATGTGCCAGCACCGGGCCAACAGGAGAGAAAGCAGGGTAATCTCTTAGATGAAATGCCACCGCCCCTCCCCCAAGACAAACAGTCACACTAGCACAGCAAGAGAGTAAAGGAAGGGATTCGGGTAACATCACATTCAAAGAACAGCCAACGCATTCAGCATTTTCACTTGCTTGAAAAACAGAAAGAAAGAAGAAATAAAAACAGCGGAAGAAAGAAGAAGGAAAAAAAAGGAATGGCGAGAGGCACACACAGCCTCGACAGAACACTGAATTCTCTACACCAGGCTGGGTGCTGCTGTGCTCTGCTGCACCATTATTCTTATTACAACTCTGTGATCAAGTTTAGTTCCATTCCACCGCTCACTGCTTACTGCAATGTGCCGCCATAAACGACAGATGGGCCTTTTCAAGTTTGAGCCCGAGAGGAGCTGTCCAGGGATGCAGTATCAAAATCATCTACCCCTAGGGGCGATCACCCTGAGGCAGCGGGCTCAGCTGTTGCATCCCACATCGGAACGCCTGGGATCGAGTCCCACCTCCACTTCTGATCCAGCTTCCCGTTTATGTGCAGCCTGGGCGGCAGCAGGTGATGGATCCCTGTCGCCCACATGGGGACCCAGATGGAGTTCCAGGCTCTTGACTTAAGCTTGACCCAGTCCCAGCTATTTCTGGTACTTGGGAATGAACTGGCAAACAGATAATCCACTGACTGCTTGCTTGCTTTCCATCTCTCTGTGTCTTAGATACAAAATAACCAGCCGGAGCTTTGGCATAATGGGTTAAGCATCCCATATGGGTGCCAGTTTGAATCCTGGCTGCTCCACTTCCGATCCAGCTCCCTGCTAATGTGCCTGAGAAAGCAGCGGAAGATGGCCCAAGTATTTTGGCCTCTGAACCCAGGTTGCAGACTCAGAAGAAGCTCCTAACTCCTGGCTTCAGCCTGGCCCAGCCCTGTCTGTTGCAGCCATCCTGGGAGTGAATCAGTGGATGGAAGGTCTTGATCTCTCTCTCCCGCTAACTCTGCCTTTCGAATAAACAAATATTTTTCAAAAAAAACTTCAAAAAAGTGTCTCTGAGGATGTAATTAGTTTATTCTCTAACAGTCAAGAAGTTCTAACAAAGAACTCAGTCAAGAAGTCCACGCTACGTGTACTCATTCACTCTATTCATTCTGCATGTTCTGGTGGGGATGCAGTAGGAAAGCCACAGACCCAAGTCACCGACCTGGGCCTGACTCCACTTGCTCACTCCGTGTGGTTGTTCCAATCATCGTGTCCAGTTTCAGTGGAAGAAACAGAGGCCCGGTCTGGTTCGGTAGCTTGCCCAGAGATACTGTGTAGTGGTGAAAGCCAGCCTTCCCCGGATATGTGCACCCCACGCCAACAGCCATCGAAGCACACAGAGCGCATGCCCTGCCCCTCCTGATTACCTGCTCAACCAAAATGCTCCACTGAAGGCCAACGTTTCAGTGCAGACTGTAAATAAACATGACAGTTCCCACTGAGCTGTTCTGATTAGAACGGCAAAATCACACATCATTTTCACAGAGGTCATCTGTGGACAGCTATCCTGGACAAAGCTAATGAAGCCAGACTGGTGTTTTTTTGGAAAAGGTTTTCCACAACACACGTCTGAAGAAGTGAGCCCATTAGTCCAAGACGTCACTCAAAGGCGACCGGGATTCACTGTCTCTAATCAACACGGTGCACATCACACGTGAAGGCAGAGCTGACGTCCCGACAAGCGGCATTTACTCGCACTTGAGCCTGTGACTGAGACCAGACATGCAAATTAAAGAGATGCCTCGCGTGAGTCCCAGGACCATTCACACCGAGCTTCTGCAGACCCACTCACCCAGACCACCCCCTTTTCGACTTTTACTTTCCAAGCAGCAAATGAGAAGAGCTTTTTATTCTTTTTGTCCCCCCTTGGTTGGGGGGGAAGAGATTAAGAGATGAAAGCCGCAGCCCTGATAGCAAAGCTCCCTGGTACACAACAAGGGCAACTCTAAAAGGATAACCACCCCAAACAAAAACACATACAAAGCAAACCTGACAAATGCACAGGGCAGGGCGTGGGGATCCATCTGCTCCAGAACAGGAAGACATAGACAACAAACATTTTTCAAGGGGAAAAGGAGCTAAAGGCCCTGGGAACTGAATTTCCCAAGCTGGTGCCAGGCCAGGTCCCCTATCTGCTTTGGGCCCCCCCCCCCCAATCACGTTCTTGGGAGGCCTTGTTCATATAAGTTTATCTTTTCTATAAATGGCATCACCAACGACCTCCTGTTAAATGTCCAGAAACTATGACCCAGTCAAATGCCAGATTAAATTCTATTATTTCATGGTTACCCTGGAAAAACCACAGGATCTGAATAATCTGGACTCATCCTCTTAATGGGAAAAGACTGAGAAATTTCAAGAAGCAATCACTCCGGGGCAGTAAGCAGGGAGTACAGGCTAACGATGCACTAGACCAGAAAACAAGTCATTTCCAACACACCTTCCGCGTACCTACCAATCAGCGCATTAATTTATTTATGAAGCCATATAAAACAGTTTTAGGCTCATCTCCAATTTCAAGAGGAGTTTGAAGGGAAGGTAAAAGTCACTGTTTTAGAACTTACTGCAATGTGCCAAGCATTGTGCTAGGAACTTTCACCTAGGGATTTTATTTTAAATCAAATACAGAACGCCGAGAGGCCTATCCTTATGTACTGTGTGTGAATGAATCGCTGCTGCTTGGTCAAGGGCCAAGTTCAGTAAGAATGGACATTTTCAGCATGACTACACTGTGGCCCACTTTGGCTAGGACTCCAGAGATGCCCCAGTAAGGCTGGCTCTCTGAGCTCTCGTTCTACAGTCTGCAGTCTCAACAGGGAGGAATTGGCTCTCCGAGACGGTTCCACAACAGCAGCGCCATCCAAGTCCAGAGAACTGTCGTGGGTCTATTGAGCTGCAGGTGCTAAGGGGATAGAGAATCTTGAGGAGAGGGGAGCTTAGCCAAATAGCTAACTCTTTACTCAGGGCTCCTGACCCTGGAGAAGGAGGCAAGGGAACGCAGGACTTCAGCCAGAGACCTGGAGGTGTGATACGGGCTTTGCAATTTACTGATGCTCTAATTTTACATAAATCACTTATCCTTCCTGGGTACCGGTTTCTTTTTCTTTTTCAGCTTAGTATTGCATGAAAGCAGAGGGGAATAATGAAGTCTGTGTCCCGTCACTTAGAGTCAACAATCACCAGCGCACAGTTAAGCCTGGCTCACCTGTCACCCGGCCTCCTTGACTGGATTGTTGGTGCCTTAGTTGTCTGTTATTGCCAAAACAGAGTACTCCACAATTTAGTGGCTTAAAAGGACAAGCATTCACTATGTCCCACTCTGTGCGTGTCAGGAATCTGGAGGCAGCTCGGAGGCTGGGGCCCAGAGCCGCAGGCAGAAATGGCATCCAGTTGAGGGCTTGCGTGAGGCTAAGGCAGGGGTGACAATCTGCGGTCCTCAGGCCTCATCGGGCGCCTGGCCTGTTCGCATCAAGCTTTACTGGAACTCAGCCATTCTTCTTCATTGGCATATATATTGTCTATGGCTGCCTTTGCAATGCAATGGGGAGAACTGAGTAGCTGTGATGGAGACTGCATGGCCCTAGCCTGCAAACCTAAAATATTTACCATCTTGTCCTCGACAGAAAAAGCTTGCCAACTTCTGGGTCCAAGATGGCTTGCTCACATGGCTGTAGGCAGTAGGCCATATTCCTAGTCATGCAGGCCTCTCCACTGGCTGCTTCCGTGTGCTCACAGCCTGGCCAGCTTCCCAAGAGCAAATGACTCAAGAGGCAGAAGGCACAAGCCATCATGCATTTCCAATAACCACAGGAAAGACATAGCATCATTTCTGCAGTATTCCTCTGCCTATGCACAACAATCAGGATACAAAGTGGGAGGGGAGGGAAGGATCGCTGGTGGCCGTCTTGAAGCTAACAACCATGGTTAGGGACCCTATACCTTAATCAGTAAAAACAGGGCTTGGGACAGGGTCATTTCTAGTTTCAGTCCTAACATCTGACAAGGACATGTTGCAGGGAATTTGTGAGTCATTGTATTTTTGGGCTTTCGTCATAGAATGCACTGTTATCCCATGGGATCCACAGGGGACTGGCTCCAAGACCTGCTGGGATTCCAGAATCTGTGGATGCTCAAGTTCCATGCATAAACAGGGAGAGCATTTGCATACAGTCTACCCATATCCCCCTGCATATCCTAACTGATTTCTAGGTGACTTATGATACCTAAAACGACTAAATGCTATGTAGTTACTATTACTCAACGTTGTGAATATTGAAAAGAAAAATCAAACCTGTGTATAGGTCCAGTTGGCTGCAACTTTATTATTATTATTTCAATAATTCTGATCCTTCATTGATTAAGTCTAAGGATCTAAAACCCCAAAATATAGACAGAATACTACTTAATATTTGTTAATTCCCTTATCTGTGTTTTAAAATATTTATTTATTTATTTGATAAGCAGAGTTACCGAGAGAGGGAAAAACAGAGAGAAAGATCTTCCATCTGCTGGTTCACTCCCTAGATGGCCACAACTGCTGGAGCTGGACTGATCTGAAGCCAGGAACCAGGAGCTTTTTCGGGGTCTCCCATGTGAGTGCATGGGCCCAAACACTTGGGCCATCGTCCACTGCTTTCCCAGGCCATCAGCAGGGAGGTGGATTGGAAGTGGAGCAGCAGGGGCACGAACCAGCTCCCATATGGGATGCCGGCACCATAGGCAGAGGCTTAACCTGCTGTGCCACAGCGCCGGTGCCAGTATCTGTGTTTTCATTTTGACTTAGGTATGTGTTCTTCATAATATTACTATTTACATCCCCAGAACTGTTACTAGTGTGAAATGATTAGTTTCCTTTAATTAGGTAGTATTTCAACGAGTTCTTAAACCCAATCATTGCTTGTTTTCTGCATTCTGTCCTTAGGAGAAAGAGAGAAATGACCAAATAGGCAGTTCTTATTTCCTTCACAAGTCTGTATTCCCTGGTTTATCAATCACTATTTTCAGCCCAATCTCTTCAGCCTTCATTCATTGCATGACACAATATTCAGTCGTATCCCTGGGATGGGACACTGCTGAAAACCAATAGAAAAATACTACTGTTTATTGTATTAAATAAAAGATTTCCTAGTTGAGCAATTGGGGCCAGCATTGTGGTGCAGAATTAAGCCAGTGCCTGCAGCACCAGCATCCTATACGAGCGCAGGTTTGAGTCCCAATGCTCCCCTTCTGTTCTAGCTCTCTGCTAAAGCATCTGGGAAAACAACGGAGGGTGGGCCAAGTGCTTGGGCCCCTGCACCCATTCAGGAGACCTGGATGGAGCTCCTGGATTTAGCCCGGCCCAACCCCGGCCACTGCAGCCATCTGGGGAGTGAACCAGAGAATGGAAGACCTCTGTGTCTCTTTCTCTGTAATAAACACTGACCACTAAAATATAGCATGATATCCTATGTATATGGTAAATAGCTAATAATGTTTTCCTACATTTAATCTGCAAATATAAAGCACAGAGGCTAAGTACAAGGCCAAAGGACAGGAATGTAGTAAGAGAAAAAAAGCAGAGAGACTGGGTTTTCACCTAATGATGTTCATTTAATTAATGACTCATTCAACAAACAAATTCGATGTCTGGGGGCCAATGGTTAAGCCACCACCTGCAGTGCCGGCATCCATATGGGCGCCGGTTCTAGTCCCGGCTGCTCCTCTTCCCACGCAGCTCTCTATGGCCTGGGAAACAGAAGACGGCCCAAGTGCTTGGGCCCCTGCACCCACGTGTGAGACCTGGAAGAGGCTCCTGGCTCTTGATCAGCCCAGCTCCAGCCATTGAGGCCGTTTGGGGAGTGAACCATCAGATGGAAGACCTCTCTGTCTTTTCCTCTGTAACTCTGCCTCTCAAATAAATAAATAAATAAATAAATAAATAAATAAAATTCTATGTCCAGAGTAATCCTGCCTAAGAGCTTCTTGTCTTGTAGTCACAGATGAATTATCTTCTACCTTGCTAAAGCTAACAGCATAATCTTTTAAAAAATAATGTATTACTTTTCCTATTGTGGTAAATGCAAATAGCATAACATTTGCCTCCGCAGTATACAGTTCTGTTGCATTAAATCGGAGGATGCTTCAAAAAGATCACGGAAAATGCTTATTATAAAAACCATGCAGAGATTCCATTTTTTATACCAAAATACAGTTGTCTTTTAAATTCTGTTTTCCATGAACTTTCTGAAGTATCTTCATGTATAATAAGTATTCTGAAGCTTTTAGAAAAACTCATTAAGGGCTTCATTTTTTCTTTACACACACAGGTGTATCTTAATGATGTACATGACCAGGCTGCAAAGCCCTTGCCACCACGCTGAGAGCAGGGACCTGAGTCTCAGTCCATGGACCGCCACTCACAGTAGACCTGTTGGTAGGGCAGCCAGGAAAATGTTGAATGTCACTCCATCTCAGTGTCTACCCAACAGTTTCCAGAAGTAAAAATAAACCTGGCTCTCATTCAGCCATGTCTCTTTCATCAGGGGAAAAGTGATGTAACAAATCTTACATTCTGCTTATAAGACAATCAATGAGATAAACACAATGTATGCAGATTGTTGACTGGGGCAGACAAAAAACGACAGGAGGGCTGTCAAGGGCAACAGTCTTCCTGTGACCTCGGGATTCTTGTCCCGTGAGAAGACTAAGCCCAGAGGGCAAGGCTACCCACCAGTGGTGAGCAAGGATCAGGATCACTTCACAGCCTGAGTCTGTTGCCTGGCTTTCTGGCCCACAAGCACGGGCAGTCTCAGGATTCCACCTGGCCTGACGTGGGGTCATTTTACAGTCTTAGGGAGGTACCCTTGTTCCTGACATCACTCTCAGGCTTTTCCAGAAGAAGTTAGGATCTGGGATTCATCAAGGCCCACGCACGGTACTCACACCTACTTGCTCAGAACGCAGTCTCTTCCCCAGTGACCCCAGAAAGGCACATGACCTGTTTCCACTTTTGCCAGGGACTCTACTTTAGGACTTTTCTCTTTTTTTGGCCAAGGACATCATCTGTCATTTATTTACTATACTGGCTTCTGGACTATGCATTGAGTCAACAAACTCAGTTTGATTAAACAGAGCTTTATCCCCAGTCTCCTGGGTACCAGGCTCTGTGCTGGGTGAGGCAATGCCTGGCCCCTGGGGAGCTCTCCCAGGACAGGCAGAAGCGGCACCAAGCAAAAGGGTCCAACGCACAGAAACGGGGACCGGCCCTGTGTCCCACAGTGTGGGGAAGGCTGTCCCCAGCTGGGAGGGTCAATGAGAGACTGGCTGCAGAGCACAGGTCCCTGGTAGCCAGAGCTGCAAATGAGCAGGAGGGCTGGGAGTCCTGCTAGGATCAAAGGGGAGAGGAAGAATGCTGCCTGAGGACAATGAGACGTGCAGGAGCCACATCTGTTAGCACGTTAATCGTATTTAAACAAGGCTGTCATTTATCAACTGGGAAGAAATCTGCGAGAAATGCCCTGCAAACAGCCAGCAGACCCCACCTGGAGAACTCTTCTGAAGACTCCCTGGCACAGGCACAGGTTGAGAACAATGACTGCCGCATGGTCCCTCTACTGCATTGCTGCCATTACTGTGGTCTGGCAGGGTTAGGGTCATGCAAACAGATGGGCCTGCTGCAGAGGTGTGATCCTGACTCACCCATCAGGGACCACTCTCTCTCAGGGAGCCCACACTCCTCCAGCACCACCAGTTCCAGCTGTGGGTCATGTGGTGTCTCATCCCTGCCTCACTTGGACCTTCCGAGGTGGGCCCCACTGTCGGCAGGCCCACAGGGATGTGGGGGAGACTGTAACACAGCCTGCACAGAGCTGAGAAAAACCCTAACAGAGGAAGAAAGGGAGAGGCCGGCTCAGACCTAAGCCCTGCAAACATTACAAGCTTTGGGTCACCTTTCCTTGGATGGAGACTGGCCCTGGGCCTGCAGTGGGGCCCTAGCAGATGGACCATCCCTTGCCCAAGGGCTTGGGCTCTGGCACTGCTGCCCACTGATTTTCTTACAAGTCTGGGGCCAGTGTTGCGGCACAACGGGTTGACGTGCTGCCTCCAGGGCAGCACGCAGCTGTGAGTCTAACTGGAGATCCTCTGAAAGTAATCTGGCCTTTCTATCTGGCACGTTTTACTGCGCAAAGTGTCCTGGTGAAGGTCTTTTCTGGTCAAGGGTATTAGGAGTTACATGTGCTCCTGTACTTGGATGTCCCTTTCTTTCTCCAAATTAGGGAAATTGTCTGTTATTATTTCACTAAAAAGGTCTTCTAATCCTTTTTCTCTTTCCATGCCTTCAGGAACTCCTAGAACCCGTATGTTGGGTTGTTTGATAGTATCCTGTAGATTCCCAATGGTGTTTAGTTTTCCAACTTCTTCTTCTTGTGTTTGGTCTGACTGACTGTACACTTTCTGTGCTTTGTCTTCTATATCAGATACTCTTTGTTTAGCTTCACTGATTCTGTTGCTAAGGCTCTCCACTGCATTTTTCATTTGGTCCATTGAATTCTTCATTTCATTTTGATTTCTCTTTAAGATCTCAAATTCATGGGAGACATTTTCTTGCATGTCAAGTATAGATTCATTAGTTCATGCATTTGCTTCTGATTACTTCTAAGTAATCCTATGATCAATATTTTTGAATTCCATTTCTGCAGTCTCATTATCTTCACAATCTAGTACTGAAGTGTTGTGTTCTTTTGGGGGTGTCATGTTGTCTTCCTTATTCTTGTTTCTTGAATCGGTGCATTTGTTATTCAGTATTTGTGGAGATACTCATTGGTTTTTTTGTTTTTTTTCCGCTGTGGTGGCTTTTATCTTTGGACTAAGTCTGAGTGTATTAGTGCAGTGTCTGCTCTCAGGGAATACTGAGAGCCGTGTGCTGGGTGTGGCCAAAGAGCTTGTTCAGTGCTGCAGGGTGAAGGGTGTGTCTGAGGTGACACACCCAGGTTTGGTGTGGTAAATCTCTCTTTTTTTTAATCAGAGGGGAAGTTTGTTCTTGTCTGTTGTCATAGACTCAGCTGAGCTCCTCTGCTCACACAAGACCAGTGCCTGGGGGCTAGCACCAGTGGGTATATTATTCATCTGCTCTGCCACAAGGACCACACTAAGGATCTGTGCAGTGCTCAATGTAAGCCCAGATTCCCCAGCCATGTCTCTCATTAGGTAACCAGGGAGTCCTCAGCGCATGGAGCCTCCCATAGTGACAGCCCAATGAGTCTTCTCACACAGCCTGTGTGTTTTCACAGTCCTGGCACACAAGCCTCCCCCAGTCATGAGCACCCAGCCCCCAGTCTGCTCTCCCCACTAGACTCAGGAGTCTCCACTCTGCTGGTTGCCTGGTGTGCATATGAGCTGGTGTAGCTGTCATGTATGTCCAAAATGGTGCCTGCTCTCTATCAGCTTGTTACAGGATGCTGTTGCAGGGTGATCACGCAGAGAGAAATGTGCCCCTTCTTTGTTTTTCTCCTCTAGTTTCGCAGGTACACTATCCCCCACGGTGCTCCAAGCCAGATTCCATCTACATTTTTCCTGTAGCTTTTGTGCCAATGGCTTGGGCTGCTGCAGACGGTCTCATCTCGCTTTCCAATGCTGGTGGGGAGGCTCTTGGCTGCCGGAGTCCTGAGTTGTGGGTGTCCACACCCTTCACGCAGATCCACTGGGTCCTCCAATTTGCACAGAGTCTCCTCTGCTGTTTTCTCCCTAACTCTTCCCTGAGACTGCACTCTTTACACTTTTTTTTAAACTATCTTCTCCTAGACTAGAGCAGCAAGCTCCCTCCCTACTCCACCATCTTAATCCCCTCCCCCTTAATTGGCTCTTAACATGCCTGAGCGTTGAATAAATCAATTTGAGAAGAAAGAAAGGGCATCACCAGTTGATATTTACTGTCTAGACTTCTTCCTAAAGGTCTCAGCCACCAAAGCCGGCTCATCTGGAAATGCCCTTTGCAGAGCAAACGCTGACTTCCCCCAGCTTGCCTCTCACCTTCGCGTCTATCTGATTTGCTGCATATTTGGAAACACCACATAGTTTCCGTACAGATACCCCAAAAACTCCATTTCCGGTACATTTCCTTTCCACATTTGTCCTAGAATCTCCCCTCCCTCCACCACCACACACGCTGCCCACCACCAACTGAGCCCTGGGACTCCTGCATTATAACCATTGGCACTGCTCATTCTACAGTCCCCTGAATTCAGCCTTACAATTTGTAGAACTAAACAGGGAGGTGCAAAAAGCCTTAGGCAGCAGAAATCGATCTAGAACTTGTGCATTCTTGGCACTCAGCTACCTGGCCAGCTTGGGTTCCGACTTTGTTTGGGGAGGGCGGGGCTTGGGGAAACGGGGGTTGGAGCAGCAGGAGGAGGGGTTGGGGGCCCCACCTCGGAATCAGGAAATCAGAATGTTCAGGAGCTGGATCCAAGAACCTGTGCTTCCCGAAGTTTTATATTTGAAATGCACCATCCTATGGAAGAAATGTGTGATGACTTCAATTTCTCCATCCTACTTTGTCCATAGAACGGGAACTGAGTTAAAAGCAGTGACAGAAATGTAAACACTACGTGGCGATCACTCCTCAGTATTACAAACTTTTACTGAGGGCAACAACTTCTGGATGGCAAGTGTCGACCTCCGGCCACTCACCAGAAGGAGCCCCGCGACAGGCCGGGTATTAGCGGGATTTATTCCCAGATGTGTTTTTATTAAGTGCTCTGTGATCCGGGCCCACACACCACCAGAGTAGTAGCAGAAGCTCTCTGCTTCTGGATGTGGGAGGAACCCAGGACCCAAGGCCACACTGAGTTATGAAGCAAGCAAGTGTCAGGCATGAGAAAAAGGAGGGAAAATTCTACGTCCTAAAACGGCACCAGCTCAGCAAGTGGACCCTAAACATCACAGGATAGTGGAAGTTTTCACTCCTGGGCCACCAGGGAGATGAGAATCATATGTGTGGCTGGGGGCAGCACAGACTGCAGCAGCCTGTATCGGTGCTGGCCACACAGGGACCGGGGACCTCACCAGGGGGCCAGCCGCTGCGCTTTCTGCCCAGCTCTTACCTGGGACTTTTATCCTGAGCTGGAGGATTTAGAAAAACAGAAAAGACGCACAGACAGGGAGAGAGGAATGCTCCTCCTGGGGGTGCAGGGCCCTAGGGGATCCTGATGCCAGCAAGTACCATCGCTCCCGCCAAGCCCATGGCCAGACACAACCAAGCGGCACACGCAGGGCAGGGTGATATGCCTGTCCAGCAAGCCCAAGGAGATGAGTTTAAATATGTCTCACACTCGCAGGCAGAGCGTGCCTGAAGACAGGGGGTCTCCGAGCTGAGATGAACTGAGCGGCTGTGTAGCCACATACAGGACAAACACAGCGGCCCACGGCGCCCCCAGTGGCACAGCCGGCAGAACTGTAGCCAGCATTTCCCATCCATGTATCTGCGAGCGTGGGACATGTTGATAACATCCACTGTCAATTTTAAAAACCTGTTTTTATAGACGAACATGCAGTAACTAAAAATCCTGAGAGGAAAGCTTAACTGACATATGCAGGGTCTCACCTTGAGCTGGAGTTCAGATTTGCACACAGTAGCCAGGAAGACGCTGCCCCATCTACAAAATATCCCCAGAGGGGGGCCAGTTTCGTGGTATAGCCAATTAAGTGGTCACCTGCAAAGCCAGCATCCCATATGAGCGCTGGTTCAAGTCCCAGCTGCTCCACTTCCAATCCAGCTCCCTTCTAAAGCACCCGGGACAACAGCAGATGGCACAAGTACTTGGGCCCTTGCCACCCATGTGGTAAACACAGCTGGACTTTAGGCTCCTGGGTTTGGCCTGACCCAGCTCTGGCTGTTGCAGTCATTTGAGGAGTGAACCAGTAGATGGCAGATCTCTCTCTCTCTCCCCTCCACTTTCTGCTCTGTCTCTCTGCCTTTCAACTATAAATAAATATTTTTTTCTAAAACAAAAATTACCAGAGATAAAGCCTGCTGAACTGAAACTCTTGCAGGGACAATAGCGCACAATTATTTTTCTGCTTACATAGGCCCTAAAAAGTTTCAGATGCCATGTGCACAGAATTTTAAATAGGCATCCAGAATTTTTCATCATAAATGAAACAGCTGCAAAAATGTATTTCCTAGCATCTGGCAAATATTGACACTTCAACTATGAAGCCCCTTTTTTTTTTTTTTTTTGACAGGCAGAGTTAGACAGTGAGAGAGAGAGAGAGAGAAAGGTCTTCCTTTTCCATTGGTCCCCCTTCCCCAACCCCAAGTGGCCGCTACGGCCGGTGCACTGCACTGATCCGAAGCCAGGAGCCAGGTGTGAAGCCATTCTTTTAAAGATACTGAGGCATTTTAAATATCATGGTGATGCTCTAGCTACCATCACCTATTTAAAACTTACATGACCACACTCTCGTTAGTACACTTTTTGTTTTTCTCTTTTCCTGCTTTGAAATTATATTTTCTATTTCTCCCAAGATATGTTATCCATATACACACATGTGTGTGTATCTATCCCTTGCACGTCTGTGAAGCACTCTCACATGTTGCCATAGTAATATACTCATAAACTGGAGCTTCAAATCCTTTCAAAATTTCCCAGGATACAAAGGCTCCCTAGTGAGTGTTTAAAAGGACTGATTGGTTATTTGAAGCATTATTGGTACAAAAATGATTTAAAAAAAAAAAAACCCACACATATTTTGACAAGCCATTATGAAGCAGAGTTCTGGATACACTTGAGAAATGCATCTCTTCAAGGGACAGACTTGGTCTTGGTGGGCAGGAGACCGGGCGCCTGTGTCAGAAGCAGCTCAGCCCACGGCACCCCCCTTTTGCAGAGGTTCTCTGCCACCCTGGCAGGTTTCATCCCGGGAACGGGGCACACGGCAGGCAGGCTCACGACAGGAAAGAGGTGCGCCTTCTTCTGCCCGGTGGGAAGGAGAGGCACGGGACCAGGAGAGGCTGCACAGACAGGAGCAGCAGCAGGACTCCCGGTTCAGGAAAGCGCTGGGACGAGCGCCAGCTGAACATCTGAAAACAGCTGGTTCACGCGGCCTGCACCTGCGAACCCCTGCACAGTCTGAGGGGCCTGGCCGTACCCAGGGCTGTGGCCTGCCCACCCCTCTGGTTCATGCCACCTCTCTGCCCCTCACCCAGGGCCTCTCAGCCCCTCCCCGACACGAAAGCTGAGCCAATGCTTTTGAATACTGACGGGGTGTCAAAGGAGCAACGTGTGGGTTTGTCCTGTATCCCTGGGGGTGCTCTGCCCCTCCCTGAGGAAGTCACACAGCTCACTTGGCCTGGCCTGACAACCTGGGCCTCCACGCCTGCTCCACGGCCTTGCGCTCCAAGACCCCTGAAGTGGAAACAAGCATTTCTCCAGCAACCTCACCTGCTGTGACATTTTTTTTTTTGTCTTTTCTTTAAACACAAATGTACGTGGATATTTGCAGAAAAGGAGGCGGGAGGAGGAAGGGGCGGGCACGGAAGAGGCACCCACAAATGCCTGGAAAGGGTCTAAGAGAATTCAAAGGATTATCAAACGACCAATGTGATGGCGGGCTATACACACACGTACACACACACACACCCAGCACCGAGAGATCTTTCTCTAAAATGCACATTCACAGAATTTAATTATAAAGATACGCCGTAATTTACGTAACCACTCTCCTACTGAGAAACTTCATCATCTCAGATTTTTGCTTTTAAAATGTTTTAAAGGCTGTATTTTGGTATACTTTGCAGATACAGCCGAAACAAGAGTTATTTGATGTTCCGGAGTAATCTCAACTTCGATTCGACTGTACTCTAGAAAGGCTGACCCCACTTTCACCTCTCTCTAGCATATACAAAAAAAAAGAATCCATTTCCCTATATGCAAAGAGGGTGGGGTTCTCAGCAATTCCCCGACACAACAGGTGCAGGGCAGAATCTCACTGGGGCTGGAAGCCACCTTTCTTTCATTCCCAGTGGGACTGAACACCTCTTCATGTTCAACTGCTGGTCCCTGGACTCACCTTTTTATGAACTGTGGAAACTTTTTTTGAGTTCAAGACTAACTCTTTGCCCCATGTCAAATTTCTTCCCCAGCCTGTCACATTTATCTTTTGAGCTGACTTGTGTTTTGCCAAATGGAAGTTTTAAATAATGCTGATCGGCGTCTGACTATGGCGTCTGTCCTCACGTGGAAGGCATTTCTGGCAGGAGGGTATCCACGGGCTTTTCCTACACCGCTTTTTGGTTCAAGTTTCTAACATTGAAATCTCTCAACGATGTGAATTTGGTGATGGGGGTTTATAAAGAAGGAGGTGCAACAAAGCACGGTCATCTCCCCAAAGAGCTGCTCGTCCCCAAATTGTGGAACAATCCTTTTCCACTGACACAAACTGTCACTTTGATCATCCGCTGATCCCCAGTGTGAACTCTGCTCTTCCACTCACCCGTCCACTTCTCTAACTCCAAATGCACCCACTGGAAGGGGCGTGCTGCTCAGACTGTGTGTTAACATCTGGCACAGACATTGTCTCCAGGTTTTTTTTTCTTTTCCAAGTTTCCTTGCTATTCTCAGATGTTTATTTCTACATACTTGGCACTGAGACTGAACCTGAGATTGAACATTCTGATTCTAGGAGAGTTTTTAAAAAGTGTTTTTCATAGCAAAAATCCATGTTGTTTTCAGAAGCTACCATCTGAAGGCTTTATAATTGGGTTTTCTCCCTGAAAATGGTTGTTTTAGCTTCACTCATCTTTTCTAATTGGTTACTCCTTACAAAAGGCAATAAATGATTTTAGGTAAGCATGGTAACCTGCCTCCTTACCTGGGGGTCTGACCACGGGGAAAGACCCCGATCCCCGGGCAGGGCCCCGCCAGCCTCCAGCCTCCGCCACATGCCCCGCTCTGATGGAAGGCCAGCTTCTCCTTTCCGAGTGCACTTCTGGGGTCGCCCCACCCACTCGGCAGTGGGGACTACTCCAGTGTGGGGCTCTTTATCTGGGACACTGCCCTCGCAGTCCTGGCTTCTGTCACAGAGTCAGCTCGGGTTGCATCCTCCTCCCTGATCCCCAAACACGAGGATATTCCCGAGTGAAGCTGTTTGCAGGTCAAAGAGACTGTGTGGGTCTACCAGGTCCTGCACCCAAACAGGGGCCTCTCAGGTGCCATGCCTTCCCGATCTCCTCCTGCCTTCAGTACCCACATCCTTGGAGATAAGCAGCTCGGGCCAACTAGCAACCTCTGCCTCTCTGTTCTCGCTCTCCTACAAGCAGACAATCACCCAAGCGGTGAATTCAGCAAGACTCGTCCCCCTCCCCGTCACTGTGTTGGTCCCTGGTAGCACATGGAAGTCACTGACAAAGCATTTCCTTTCACGGCCATGTGGGTCCGTTTACCACATGTTCTCATTTCTCCTTCTCTGCAGGTACTTCTCGGGTTTCTTTTACTTCCTTCTCCTCCCTTAATGTTCCTTACCAGACAGCATTTTATAAACTGTGGGGAGCCGTGCTGGGGTGATGCCTACATTTCTCTGCTTGTTCTCTGGCTGAGTGCTAGCTTCGCCATGCTAACAGTGACCCCTCGGAACTGTGATTCCTGTCACTTGCTGAACTACACCCAGCTGTCAAGACAGCTGCTCTTACCTGCTGCTTGAGCGCCTCCAACGACTCGAATTCCAGCCTGGCCAGTTTCATCTGGATATGCCGGGGCTTATCAGGTATGGCAAACGCGAGTATGAACTTCAAAGCCAGGAGAGCATGCTGGAAGAACAAGGAAGAACACACACTGATGTGCTGCGGTAGACCGGCTGTGCAAGGAAGCAAACCGGCACCCGACAACCCGGGCCCTTCGCAATTTCCTTTTGTTTTGCTTTTCTTTTCTTTCTTTCTTTTTTTTTTACAGAAAGCTTTTCTTTAATAAATATAAATTTATTAAGTACAACTTTTGGATTCTAGTGGTTCTTCCCCCCATACCCGCTCTCCCACCCCCAAACCATCCCACCTCCTACTCCCTCTCCCATCCCATTCTTCATTAAGATTCATTTTAATTATCTTTCTATACAGAAGACCAACTCTATACTGAGTATAGATTTCCACAGTTTGCACCCACACAGACACACAAAGTATAAAGTCCTGTTTTAAGACTAAGTTTCACCGTTAATTCTCATAGTACAACTCATTAAGGACAGAGGTCCTACATGGGGAGCAAGTGCACAGTGACTCCTGTTGTTGATTTAACATCTGGCACTCTTATTTATGACATCAGTGATCACCCGAGGCTCTTGCCATGAGCTGCCAAGGCTATGGAAGCCTCTTGTGTTCACAAACTCTGACGTTATTTAGACAAGGCCATAGTCAAAGTCAGGCATTTTGTAATTAGTTATCATTGGCCTGAAGAGCATCAAAGACTGGCAGGCCAGTGAGTCCCATCTAGACGACCTCACTGCGGCCTGCACAGTGACTGCTGACCCATTTCACCTAGACGACGTCACTGCGGCCTGCACAGTGACTGCTGACCCATTTCATCTAGACGACCTCACTGCGGCCTGCACAGTGACTGCTGACCCATTTCACCTAGACGACCTCACTGCGGCCTGCACAGTGACTGCTGACCCATTTCACCTAGACGACCTCACTGCGGCCTGCACAGTGACTGCTGACCCATTTCACCTAGACGACCTCACTGCGGCCTGCACAGTGACTGCTGACCCATTTCACCTAGACGACCTCACTGCGGCCTGTACAGTGACTGCTGACCCATTGCATCTAGACGACCTCACTGCGGCCTGCACAGTGACTGCTGACCCATTTCACCTAGACGACCTCACTGCGGCCTGCACAGTGACTGCTGACCCATTTCACCTAGACGACCTCACTGCGGCCTGCACAGTGACTGCTGACCCATTTCACCTAGACGACGTCACTGCGGCCTGCACAGTGACTGCTGACCCATTTCATCTAGACGACCTCACTGCGGCCTGCACAGTGACTGCTGACCCATTTCACCTAGACGACCTCACTGCGGCCTGCACAGTGACTGCTGACCCATTTCACCTAGACGACCTCACTGCGGCCTGCACAGTGACTGCTGACCCATTTCACCTAGACGACCTCACTGCGGCCTGCACAGTGACTGCTGACCCATTTCACCTAGACGACCTCACTGCGGCCTGTATAGTAACTGTTCACCCATTTGTTTTATTCCCACCCATTGATAGCAAGTGTTTTATCAAAACATGTTTTATCAAAAAAATACCCTCCATGTTTTATCAAAAAATCAAGTTTATTCCCAAAGAAAACATTTTTCTTTTTTCTTTTTTTTCTGAAAAAAATATATTTTTTATTTAATAAATGTCAATTTACAAAGTGCAACTTTTGTATTGTTTTGCCCCCCCCCCAACCTCCCTCCCTCCCGCGGCCCTCCCCTCTCCCATGTGCCTTAATTCAGAGTGCAGAACTGCTCTGGGCTCTGGGCTTCAGGCTGAATCGGACAGAACACACGTGGTCCTCAGCCTAAGGTCCCCGGAGTTCTCGATGTCCCCAGTAGTGCCTGGCTCAGTTTCTTTCGTGCTGTGATAATCAATGTGAATACTGATTGACTGACTGACTGTGATTGGTCATGACCTTACACTGCAAACTCCACGTCCCATAGGGCAGGTTCACAGAATCCACAGTCTATCAGTATGATCTGGGAAACACCAAACCTGGCCATTCTGTTTCCCATCTCCGCCAGCACCCTGCGCAGGCACTCTGTTACAGAATATGATGACACTTGGAACTGAGCCAACGGCACTGACCCACAAGTATTCCGGCCCCTCCGATGTGCAGCCTCCACCTACTGATGCTTCCCCAAATCTAGCACCTTCTTTGGGATCCAGGATCACCTTCTCCCCCCACCCCCGACACCTCAACAGTCTCAAGAGTCCAGCTGCTTCTGGGATGGCGCCATGGATGGCTAAGTATTAAAAGCTGTGAATTTTTTAAGCTAAGAAATAATTAAAAAGGTATTAAGAAAAATGGATGAAGGAGAGGGAACAGCCTTTAAGAAATGTCGTGCTGAATTACTGACAAAGGAGATGGCTGAAAAATGCGAATCCTTTACTGTGATATTTTCCAAAGGATGACGAGGGATACATGACAAGTGCTAATCTCGGGGGAGAAGCACGGACCAGGGAGGAAGTCAGCACCAGGCCAGACCAACCACCATTGCATCAGAAAACTGGAAAACCAGGGCCGGCACGCACTGCCGGGTATTCACAAGACACCTGGAGAGGACTGGGGACAGGTGGCCTTCACCTCAATGTCACGGCCACGGTCAAAGACGACACTGCAAGGGACTCGCTGGAGATCTGCAGCAGGAGACACAGGGAGGCGAGACAGCATAGACCAAGCGACACCCGCGGGAATCCTGAGCTGGAGGGACTGGCTGACAGGGATCCAGACTATGACCAACGAGGAGAAATGAATTATTCAGAAAAGGCTCAACTTCACCAGCCTTTCTTAAGATTAAAATACTGAGATACAATTTTTTTATTTGACAGGTAGAGTTACAGACAGTGAGAGAGAGACAGACAGAAAGATCTTCCCTCCATTGGTTCACTCTACAAATGGCCACTATGCTGATCCAAAGCCAGGAGTCAGGTGCTTCTTCCTGGTCTCCCATGTGGGTGCAGGGCCCGGGCACTTGGGCCATCCTCCACTGCCCTCCCAGGCCATAGCAGAGAGCTGGACTGGAAGAGGAGCAGCCGGGACTAGAACCTGGCGCCCATATGAGATGCCGGTGCTGCAGGTGCAGGATTAACCTAGTGCGCCACGGCACTGAGATATAATTTTATACCTTCCATGGAAATATTAGGTCATGACCGTACTCAAATTAGTGGCTGGAAATAAACTGCAGGTGTTTTTCAGAAACTGTGAGGCCTTAAGTGGCCAGACCCCTTGGTGAGCAGGTCACCAGCTCCCTCCATTCTCCTAACAAATCTGTCCTTATTACATCTTCCCCAGCGCCCTGGTGGGAAACTGGGAAACCACCCTGCGAAGGAAGGCTAGGCGTGTTGGTGGCAAGGCACCTGGGAGGCATGGCAGCCCTTCTCTGGGAGCAGGACAAGGCCACGGGGATGTGGATGGTGTGGTTTCCACGCGGGAAGTTCACGAATCTCCCCTGCGGGGCAGGGGTCTGGCACAGCAGCGTCCGTCTCCACCTGCGACGCCTGTTTACGTCCTCACTCCTCTGCCTCCGACCCCGCTGCCCCCAGCGCACATCCCGGCAGGCAGCAGGCGGAGGCTCACGCTGCTTCCCTGCCACCCAGACTGAAACCACGCAACCTGCAGTTCAGAGAATTGGGCCTTTTGATTGGAGTCCAAGTGTGAAAGAAGTGGAGGGAACTGGTCACTTGGCATCCATTCATTCTGCTGAAAGGTGGGGCCAGCCTGCTCACCTGGAGCCGCCATCCACTACTCCCTAACCACCTCTCACGTGCCACACTATTTCCTCTCACTGTTTTTTAAACATTTATTTATCAGAGAGGTACAGCCACAGAGAGAGGGAGAGACAGAAAGGTCCTCCATCCACTGCTTCACTCCCCAAATGGCTGCAACGGACGGAGCTGGGCTGATCTGAAGACAGGAGCCAGGATCTTCCTCTGGGTCTCCCATGTGGATGCAGGGACCCAAGCACTTGGTCCATCCCCTACTGCCCTCCCAGGCTATTAGCTGGGAGCTGGATCAGAAGAGAAGCAGCCAGGACTCAAACCAGTGCCCATATGAGATGCTGACACTGCAGGCAGAGGCTTTACTCACTGCACCAAGCGGCACCGGCCCCTGGCTGATTAATCGGCTGGTGTTTGCAAATTCTTTCTCCCTGTCCACACTCCCCTGCCCTCACCAGGTCTCGGCAAACAGCCGTGAATACTTGGGAGTGGGGTGCGAAGACAGCACAGCGGAGACACAAACAGCTGCGGTGGCGGACGAGCTTCCAGGAAGAGGGAGAAGCACAAAGACACCACGGTCCCCTCTGCGGCCAGAGAGGATGAATGAGACGCGCCCCACACCCACCCCTTCTTATTCCTGGTTTCTTCTACACAGGACCCAGAGTTTAAGTTGTTGTCACAATGGATGACGGAAATCATACGCTCCATCCAAGAAACCTAAGTAACATTTACAACACTGTCTCAAGAAGATCAATTCTTAAAATAGTTGAGATTTCCCATACAACCACTCTGATCCAAGGCTGGGAACTGCTTTATGTAAACTCATCTGGGAAAAAAAGATCTCATGGGCCAGCACTGTGGCGTAGTGGGCTAAGCTTCTGCCTGCAGTGCCGGCATCCCATATGGGCACTGGTTTGTGTCCCGGCTGCTCCTCTTCAACCCAGCTCTCTGCTTATGGCCTGGGAAAGGAGCAGAAGAAGCTCCTGGCTCCTGCCTTTGGATCAGATCAGCTCTGGTCAGTGCAGGCATTCAGGGAGTGAACCAGCAGATGGAAGACCTTTCTCTGTCTCTCCCTCTCTGTAACCCTAACTCTCAAATAAATAAAATTCCTTTAAAAAAGTATTTCCGCTATCTTGGCTTGTTTAGGTCTGTAAGACAGCCCAAGATGAAACAGGAATTTACTCACACGTGGAGAAAGATACACCTGGAAAGAACAGGTGGGTGGAAAAGCCTGTCTATGAAAAGACATCATGTTACGGGCCAAGTCCGTGATCCTCCACCACCGGTCTTCTGAGGTCAAACTGGCAAAATGATCTCCCGAACAGAGTAAAGGAGAAATGCAACCATGGGCTAGGGTGCGGAGAGGGGCAGACTCTTCACACCAATACACACAGAGACGCCGGCGCCCCGCTCACCTGTGGCCACCGCAGGGCTGGGAGGCACTGGGAGGCTTGTGCCAGGTGCACAGAGACTGAGCAGAACCAATTTATGTTGTAAAACCTAAAAAAAAACCCTTCGTGATATGATGGGCTGTTGCACCTGTGCTCTGTGGCAGAGTGTCCCCAACCTTGTCTCTTCTGAAACGGAAAAATGCAAATTGAGAGTTGGCTCCTTAGAAATCTCAGAGGCTAACCTGATGCCTACAGTGGTGCTGGTGTGGCATCGGCTCTTCCCATTCAAAACCCAGCCACAGGGGCACTAAAGAGCCGTCTTCAAAAAAAAATGCCAAATGCCAATTTTAAAAAATGATCAATGCAGCAGAGAATTTTAAAAAATTATGAAATTATGCGCTCTAGAAAGCCACCTTAGGGGGGCTGGCATTGTGGCACAGTGGGTAAAGCCACAGCCTGCGACCCTGGCATCTAATAAGGGCCCAGTTCATGTCCCAGCTGCTCCACTTCAAAACCAGCTTCCTGCTAATGGCCTGGGAACAGCGGTGGAAGATAACCCAAGTCTCTGGGTCCCTGCCGCCCATGTGGGAAACCTGAATGAAGCTCCTGGCTTCAGCCCAGCTCAGCCCTGGGGATGGAAGATCGCTCTTTCTCTCCCTCTCTTCCACCCTCTCAAACTCTGACTTTCAAATAAATAATAAATCTTGAAAAGAAAAGAAAGTCATCCTAGGATTTTCCTTTTAAGATGGTGGCCCAAGCAAGTATGTCTATGTTCCCTCCTCCCAAGGGTTCCCGGAAATGGCACGTGTATCTAATGAGGCTGGAAATTAAGAGAAGCTGCCACAACTTCTGCGGATTGGACTGATGAAGAGGAAAAGGGCAGATCAAGCCCCCTGAGACAAAGGCAGGTCCTCCCAAGGTCTCCCCTGAGAAGCGCCAATGTCAGATTTGATGCCATGAAAGGAACAGACAGGACCAAGGAGTCAGCAACAAAGTGAATGCATTCAAGGGCAGCCTTCAGGAAAGCTGAGGCTGTGATGCCATTGGGCCTGGAGGTCCTACTCGTGCACCAGAGCCTGAGATCCTTCTTACAACAAGAGATCTGCTGGGAGAGCTCCCGGTGCATGGCTGCTGGGCTCAACAGAGCAGCCAAGCAGGGCCCAAGGTTATGCCACACTCACACTTAAGACTTGGAGGCAGGACTGGTGCTGTGGCATAGTGTCTTGACTGATTTGAGAGTCATGGGCAACCAGCACATTTTATAAGCCTAGGGATTACTGAGTACAAATGAGAGCTCAGTAATTCCAATAGCCCCAGAGAACCTGCAGTACTGTGGACAGGCAGCAAAGGCAGTAAGAGATGCTGAACTCTTGAAAAAGAAACCGGCAAACCTTTCTACTTGGAAAATTACACGCCCAAGCCCAGAGAACACACACCCATCAGAAATGGCTTGGGAGGCTGTCTGTAGCTGAGCTGATTGCTAAAAATCTTCCGGTACAAAGCCAGTCTGAAATCAACTGGCAGAGATAGCTGCTTTTCAAATGGCCAAATTGCAGTAAAATGGGGATATGACGAAACAGGGAAACATGACCCTATCAAAAGCACACACATCTCCAGGAGCCAAGTCTACAGAAATGAAGATGAATTTATCACCACTTGTCCAGCCTTACAAATGATCCTTCAGGATGTGCTACATACAGAAACACAGAGAGACAGTCATCATTATGAAGAAGGTGAAGGCAGAGAATTCCCAGTCAAAGCACAAAGGAAATCCAAACAACAGGAAATGGCAGAGCCAAGTTAGTTATCAACAGTAATCTCACATGTAAATGGCTTAAATTCCCCAATTAGAAGATACAGACTGGCTAAATGGATAAAAAATCAAGACTTATCTATTGGCTGCCTACAAGAAACACACCCCACCAACACAGATACACACAGACTGCAAGTGAAAGGATGGAAAAAGACACTCCATACTAATGGAGAGCAAAAGCCAGCAGGTACTGCCATTCTAATATCCAACAAAACAGATTTTTAACACCAGAACTGTTAAAAGAGACAAAGAAGGACACTGTAATGATTAAGGGATCAATTAAATAGGAAGATGCAACTATAATATATATATATATATATATATGTGTGTGTGTGTGTGTGTGTGTGTGTGTGTATGTGTATGGCACCTGGTTATCTAAAACAAATGTTAACGGATCTTAAGTGAGATATAGACTCCAATACAATAGTAATGGGGGTCTTCAACACCCCACTTTCATCAATAGACAGATGAACTAGACAGAAAATCAACAAAGAAACAACAGTTATACATAGTGTTGACACTATGAACCAAATGGACCTAACTGATACTTACAGAACCTTTCACCCCACAGTTGCAGAGTATAAATTCTTCTCATCAGTGCATGGAACTTTCTCTAGGATAGACTATATGCTAATCCATAAAGCATGTCTTAGCAAATTCAGAAAAGCTGAAATTATAGCATGCATTGTTTTCTGACCACAATGGAATGAAGCTAGAAATTAACAACTTAAGCATTTCTAGAAAATATGGAGGCCAGCGCCGTGGCTCAACAGGCTAATCCTCCGCCTTGCGGCGCTGGCACACCGGGTTCTAGTCCCGGTCGGGGCACTGGATTCTGTCCCGGTTGCCCCTCTTCCAGGCCAGCCCTCTGCTGTGGCCCGGGAGTGCAGTGGAGGATGGCCCAAGTGCTTGGGCCCTGCACCCCATGGGAGACCAGGAAAAGCACCTAGCACCTGGCTCCTGCCATCAGATGAGCGCGGTGCGCCGGCCGCAGCGCACTGTCCGCGGCAGCCATTGGAGGGTGAACCAACGGCAAAGGAAGACCTTTCTCTCTGTCTCTCTCTCTCACTGTCCACTCTGCCTGTCAAAAAAAAAAGAAAAAAAAAGAAAATATGGAGCCTGAACAACACACTCCTGAATGAACAGTGGCTCATAGAAGAAATCAAAAGAGAAATCTATAAATTTCTGGAAAGGAATGAATATGACAATAGAATATATCAAAACTTATGGAATACACCAAAAGCATTGTTAAGAGAGAATTTTATAGTAATGTGTGCCTACATCAAGAAACTGAAAAGGCATCAAATAAATGAACTATCAATGCATCTTAAGGACCTAGAAAAACAACAACAAACCAAACCTAAAATTAGTTGGCGGAAAGAAATAATTAAAATTAAATAAACAAAATTGAAACAAAAATACAAATGATTAGTGAAATGAAGAAAATGAAGAAATAGTGTTTTGAGAAATAAAAAAAATTGATACACCATTAGCTCAACTAACAAAAAAAAAAAAAAAAGAGGGTGAAGACCCAAATTAGTAAAATCAGGGATGAAAAGGGTGATGTAACAAAGGATGTCACAGAAATAAAAGCAAACATTAGGAATCACTACAAACAACTGTATACCAGCAAATAATTGGAAAACCTAGAATAAATGGATAGATTCCTGACAATACAACATACCAAAATTAAGTCATGAAGGCATAGAAAATCTAAGCAGACCAATAACCAAGACAGAGACTGAATCAGTAGTAAAGACCCTCCCAACAAAGAACAGCCCAGGACTGGAAGGCTTCACTGCTGAATTCTACCAGACTTTTCAAGAACTAACTGCAACTCTTCTCAAGCTACTCAAACAACTGAAGGGGAGGAAATCCTCCCATACTCCTTCTATGAGGCCAGCATTACCTTAATTACAAAACCAGAAAAAGATGCAACAAGGATAGAGAACTACAGATCAATATCCCTGATAAACATAGATGCTAAAATCCTTAATTAAATACTAGCTAAAAGAATTCAACAACACATCAGAAAGATGTGTCACAAATCAATAAATGTGACATATCACACTAACAAGCCAAATAACAAAAACCATATGATTATCTCAATAGATGCAGGCAAAGCATCTGATAAAATACAACATCCTTCTACGATAAAAAAACCCTTAAGCAAATTGGTTATAGAAGGAACATTTCTCAACACAATCAAGGCAATTTCTGACAAACTCACAGCCAACATCTTATTGAATGGGAAAAGTTGGAAGCAACTTGAAAGGATGACCACTTTCACCACTGCTATTCAATATAGTTGGGGCCAGTGCTGTGGTCTGCCAGGTAAAGCCACTGTCTGCAGTACAGTCATCCCATACAGGCACCGGTTTGAGTTCCAGCTGCTCCACTTCTGATCCAGCACTCTGCTATGGCCTGGGAAAGCAGAGGAGGATAGCTCAAGTCCTTGGGCCCCTTCACTCACATGGCAGACCCAGAAGAAGCTCCTGGTTTCGGATCAGCCCAGGGCTGGCTGTTATAGCCATTTGGGCAGTGAACCAGAGGATGTAAGACCTCTCTTTCTCTCTGCCACTGCCTCTCTTTAACTCTGTCTTTCAAGTAAAAAAAAATCTTAAAAAAATATAGTTCTAGAAGTTTTAGCCAGAGCCATTATGCAAGAAAAAGAAATCAAATGGATATAAATTGGAAAGGAGGAAGTCAAATTATCCCTGTTTGCGGATGACATGATTCTATATTTAGGGGAATCAAAAGACTCCATTAAGAGACTACTGGAACTCATAAAAGAGTTTGATAAAGTGGCAGTATATAAAATTAACACACAAAACATCAATAGCCTTTGTATACAGACAATGCTGTGACTGACAAAGAACTTGTAAGATCAGTATAATTCACAATAGCTACAAAAACCACTTAAATTCCTTGGAATAAATTTAACCAAGGAGGTGAAAGAGCTCCATGATGAAAATTACAAAACATGAAAGAAAGAAACAGAAGACAACACAAAAAAAATGGAAAAATCTTCCATGTTTGTGAGTTGAAAGAATTAACAGCATCAAAATGTCTACACTATCAAAAGCAATTTACAGATTCAATGTGATCCCAATCAAAATACCAACAACATTCTTCTCAGATCTCGAAAAAATGATGCTAGGATTCATATGGAAACACAAGAGATCCCAATAGCTAAAGCAATCCTATACAACAAAAACAAAGCTGCAGGCACCACAATACCAGATATTAAGACATATTACAGAGCAGTTATAATCAAAACAGCCCGATACTGGCACAAAAATAGACATGTAGATCAATCGAACAGAATAGAAACTCCAGAAACCAAACTATACATCTATATGCAACTAATCTTTGACAAAAGAGCTAAAATTAATCCCTGGAGAAAGGACAGCTTCTTCAAAAACGGCGCTCCATTTCTGGATCTCCAGTGCTTAAGTACAAGGCTGCTACCTTACACCTCATACAAAAATCAAATCAAAATGAGTCAAGGATCTAAACCTATGATGTGATACCATCAAATTATTAGAAGAGAACTCTGGAGAAACTCTGTAAGACATTGGCATAGGCAAAGACTTCTTGGAAAAGACCCCAGACGCACAGGCAGTCTGAGCCAAAATAGACAAACTGGATTACATCACCCTGAGAAGCTTCTGTGCTGCAAAACAAACATTCAGTAAAGTAAATAGTCAACTGACAGAATGGGAAAAAATATTTGCAAACTATGCAACTGATAAAGGATTAATATCCAGAATCTATAAAGAGCTCAAGAAACTCAACAACAACAAAACAAACAACCCAGTTAAGAAATGGGCAAAGGACTTGAACAAGCAGTTTTCAAAAGAGGAAATCCAAATAACCAACAGACACATGAAAAAATGCTCAGGATCATTAGCCAGCGGGGAAATGCAAATCAAAACCACACTGAGGTTTTACTTTACCCAGTTAGAATGGCTCTCATACAGAAATCAACAAACAATAAATGCTGGTGAGAATGTGGAGGAAAAGATAATCTAATCCCAGTGTTTGGTAGGAATGTGAACTAGTACAGCTATTGTGGAAGACAGTACGGAGATACTTGAGAAAGTTCAAAATAGTTCTCTCTTATGATCCAGCAAGCCTACTCCTGGGAATTTACCTAAATGAAATGAAATCAGCATATGAAAGAGTTATCTGTACCTCCATGTTCATCAAAGCTCAGTTCACAATAACCAATACATGGAATCAAACCCAGATGTCCATCAACTGATGACTGGATAAATAAACTGTGGTGTATACATAGCATGGAATACTACTCAGCTGTAAAAAAAAAATGAAATCCTGTCTTTCACAATAAAATGGGTTCAAGTGGAAACCATTATGCTTAGGGAAATAAGCCAGTTCCGAGAAGACAAATACCATATATTTTCCCTGATCTGTAGTGACTAATCACATACCAAAAATATAATGTATAAAAGTGAAACTGACATTTTGAGATTTGATGATGGTTTACTGCCCCTGTCTCTACTGTTGAGGAACAGTGTTTTTCCTTCTTACCATTTGTTGAACCTTTTACTTAGTGTAGGGTTAATCTTAGAATAAAGTAAACTGAAAGTAGATCACTGCAAAAATTAAAAGAGGGAATAAGAGGGGAAGGAGCAGGAAGGGTGGGAGTGTGGGTGGGAGGGAGGACAGGGTGGGAAGTATCACTATGTCCTTAAATCTGTATATTTGAAATACACAAAATTTATTTACCTTGAATAAAAAAATTGTTTAAAAAAGAAATGAAAGTCTATGAATTCTCTGTCAAAGAATTCAAATCTAAAAGAAGCTCAATCAGCTACAAGCCAACACAACCAACCAAATGAAATCATGAAGAATCAAACAGAAATTCCGGAATTGAATATAATAAAGGAATTGGAAAAATAGAATCCCCCGAGGGGTTCAATAGCAAAGAACAAGTAAGCTTAAGGACAGCATACTTGAAATTATTATTTTTAATATTTATTTATTTGAAAGGCAGAGTTTCAGAGAGAGAGAGAGACAGACAGACAGAGAGAGAGAGGTCTTCCATCTACTGGTTCACTCCCCAAATGCTCACAAGGGTCAGGGTTGGGCCAGGCTGAAGCCAGGAGCTTCTTCCAGGTCTCCCAAATGGGTGGCAGGGCCCAGGCACGCAGGCCATCTTTCACCGCTTTCCCAGGCCATGAGCAGGGAGCTGGATCAGAAATGGAACAGCCGGGGCATGAACTGGTACCCACATGGGATTCAGGAGTTGCAGCTGGCAGCTTAATCCGTTATGCCACAATGACTGCCCCACGAAATTATTGAGTTATAGGAACAAAACAAAACAAAAAAGAACAAAGAAAAGTGAAGTAATCTTGATGGCACAAGTGAAGAAAATACAGGAGTTTCAGAAGGAGGAGAGAGAAAAGGGGGAACATAGTTTAACTCAATGCCTCCAACCCTGCTTCCTGCTAATGACATCTGAGCTTGGGTTCCTGCCACCCATGTGAGAAGCCCAGACTGAGTTTTTGGACTCTTGGCATCAGCTTGGTCTAACTGTGGCTGCTGAAGGCATTTGAGGGGAGAACCAGCAGCTGGAAGCAAACTTGCTCGCTCTCACTCGCTCTCTCTCCACCCTCCCTTCCTCTTTCTTTTGAATAAATAAATAAGTTTTCGGCTGAAAACTTTCCAAAGCAAAAGAAAGGAGTGGATATGCAAATTCAAGAAGCTGAAAGGCCTCCAACTAGAATGAACCCCCAAAGCCCATACACACGATAACCAACCTGAAAGGCTGTCAGAAGTCCAAGACACAAAGAATTCCGAACACAGCAAGTGACAAGCAGCTTGTTAGGTCTACAGAGCTCTCAGAAAATTATCAGCCATTTTCTCAGCAGAAACATTATAGGCCAAAGGGGAAGTGATTATGTATTCAAAGGATTGAAAGACAAAAATTGCCAACCAGGACTACAGCAACTAGAAAAACTGTCCTTCAAAAATGCAGGAGAAATAAAGATCTTGCAGATAAACAAAAGCCGACCTGAGTCACAAGAAATGTTAAAGAGAATTTTTCAAGTTCAAACTCAAGGACACAAGGCGGCAGCACAAACACATTAAAGACAAACTTCTCTGGTAAAAGGCCAATTATATACAGACGGACACAGAGCCCTGTGACAATGCATAGGTGGCACACAGATCACTTTAAATTGTGGCACAGAATTTAAAAGATAAAAGCATAAATCAGTAGTAACAGAAACAAAATACGTGATTTCTGACATTCATAATACAAAGTGACAAGGGGGATAGAGAGGTTACAGCGTTTTTGTATGTTACTAAAGTTACTGTCACTTTAAAATAGAAATAGCTAGAGATGTTTTGTGTAATCCCCAGGGTAATTAAATAGAAAATACCTATGAAGATCCAACATGAGAAAAGAATCAAGGTAAGTCTATAGAATAAATCAACAAAAAACACAAAGAAAGGCAGTAGGAGAAGAAAATAGAGACAAAATAACAACCATATTGCAAACAACAAAATAACTATGGTAAGCCTGCCCTATCAAGAATCACTTTAAATATAAATGAATTAAACTTCCCAATCAAAAGACAGAGAATAGTTGAACAGATTAAAATAAATGAGGCCCAATTATATGCTACAAGAGAGTCCCTTCAGGTATAAAGACACTATGAACCAAAGTGAAAGAACAGAAAAGGATATTTTATATAAATAGTAACCACAGGAGAGCAGAGATAGTCATAGTTATATCAAACAAAACAGATTCCCAGTCAAACACTGTCACAAGAGATGGAGGAAGACGTTGTCTAAGGGTAAAAGGATCACCAGGAAGATGTAACAATGATAAATACACACACACCTGATACACCAACCCAACCCTGACAAAACTGAAGGGACAAACAGAGTAACAATGGCCTTCAATATCCCACTTCCAGTCATGAACAACATAACCAGAGAGAAGATGAAAAAGGAAGTTGAAGACATCATAAACAATGCCAAGTTGAGAACTTGACCCAAGAGACTGACACAAAACACTTCGCCCAATAATAGCAGAATAAACACTCTTCTCAAGTGCAAACCGTACGTTTCCCACGACAGATAACAAGACTAACATGTCATAACAAATGTAGCATGACTGAAAACACATCAAGGATTCTTTCTGGGCACAGCGGAACGAAACTAGTAATCAAAAGGAAAACTGAAAAATTGACAAATTGTAGAAATTAACACACTCTTGGATAACCAACGGGTCAAAGAAGAAATCACATGGGAAATCGGAAAAAATCTTGAAGCAAATGAGAACAAAAACACAACACTGGGAAACTCATGGGATGCAGGGAAAGCAGTGCTATTTGGGAAGCTTAGAGGTATGCCTGCATTATGAAAGAAAAAGATCACTTCAGTAATCTAACTGGACACCTCAAGGAACTACAAAGAAAAACTAAATCCAAGGTTAGCAAAAGAAATGATACAATAAAGACTGGCAAAAAATAGATAATAAAAAAACTGAGAAAAATTCTGAAAAGATGAAAAAACCTGCCAAATGTTTAGCTAGCCTAATGAAGAAAAAGAGATTTGCAGACTAAAATTTACAAATGACAGAACATTGCTGTCACAGATATAAAAAGGACTGTATATACCATCAAATTGGATAACCTCAGAGAAAGTGATAAATTCCTAAGAACACACAAGCCTAACTTTGAATCATGAAGGAAAAAATCATGTTAACAGGACCACACTAGTAAGGAGATCGAATTGGTAGCCAAGAACTTACCAATAGGAGTCAGTGTTATGGGGTAGCAGGTAAAGGGGCCACCTGCATTGCTGGGATCCCATACAGGTATAGGTATGTGTCCTGGCTGCTCCACTTCCGATCCAGCTCCCTGCTATTGCATCTGGGAAAGCAGCAAAAGATGACCCAAGTGCTTAGGCCCCTGCACCCACACAGAAGTCCTGGATGAGGCTCCTGCCTTTGGACTGGCCCAGTCCTGGATTTTGCAGACGTTTGGGGAATGAACCAGCAGATATAAAATTGCACGCGCGCACGCTCTCTCCCTCTCTCTCTCCCCTCTCCCTTCTTCTCTCTCTATAACTCCACTTTTCAAATAAAATAAATAATCATTTTTTCTTTTAAAAAAAGAATTTACCCACAAAATCCCAGGACCAGATGACTCCACTAGTCAAATCTACCAAACATTTAAAGAATTAACACCAACACCTTTCAAAAATCTTCCAAAAAAACTGGAGGACAGAACATTCCAAAATCATTTTATGTGGTAAACATTACTGTGATATCAAATTAGACAGAAATGCAAGAAGACTACGAACCGACATCCCTCATGAATATTGCAACATGCTCACAAAACAAATTCAACAACACATTAAAAAGGTTACACAGAAAGACGCCCCAGCATGATTTACTCCTGGAAAGCAAGAATGGAATGACAAATGACAATCAGCCACATAATATATCATATTAACAAAATGAATGATAAATGCCACAGGATCTTTTCAACTGATGCAGAAAAAGTCTAAGAGGTCTTTAAACAGGTCTTGAAAAACAGGCATCATAAAAACACTATGCACGGATCTCAAAAATTTTTACACCCAAATAAACAACTTTTGATTCAATTTTCTATGAACTTATTGAAGTACTCATGTATGTGACAAAATTCAACCCCATTTTGAGGTGAAAACACTCCTCAACAAACTAGGAGGAGAAAGAAAACACCTCCACATACTAAAGGCCACATATGAAAAGCCAACAGCTAACATGAGACTAAATGGTAAAGAAATGAATATTTGCCTCAAAATCAGGAATAAGGCAAGGGTACTCTTTCGTGCCCCTTCTGTACAACAAAGTACTGAAGTCCTAGCCAGAGAAATTAGGCAAGAAAATAAAAAGTCATCCAAATTGGAAAGGAAATTGAGAAATTATCTCTGTTCTATTATGTGAATTATCTCTGTTCTATTATCTCTCTACTATGTGATCATAAACTTAGAAAATCAACACTGTGCACACAAAGATCTTCAGAAAAAATGCATTAAGAGCAGCCAGAAGCAATACACAAGCAGGTGGTGCAGCTGCGAGGCACACAGCTTCACCATGAGGCGGCAGGAGGATGTGGCTCCCGGGCTGGGGTTCAACATCCCCGGTGCAAAGTGTGCAGCAAGACTGAAAACCCTCAGTACTTCATCACTCAGCTGACGCACGTGGATACGAGACGACACCTGGGGGCCCCGCTGACTCTGCCCTTCCTGTTGCTGCTTCAGTGCAGCCGCAGAGCCTCCCCAGGTGCCACCGTGGGGACACCAGGGCATCTGGCAGGCACATGGCGGGACGCAAGCTCCTGGGCTGTGGGTGGGTGAGGTTCCCCCAGTCCTGCCTGCTGCCGTAAGCTTCTATCCAGGCTCTGTGTGTCCAGGCTCACTCCCTGTGGTGGAGGTGGCACGGGGACTGGCAGGAAACTGCTGTCAACCCCACCAGCCTGGGCCTCTGGGCAGCCTGCAGGGCCAGATCCCAAGTTCTGCCCATGCAATGCTAAGTTGGGTTTAAAGGCCAAGGGGAAGATGAAGTCTACAGATAATGGGCAGGGGGAAGAAGGGGCACTGGCTAACCTAGGAGAGGTGACACATGAGAGATGAGAGAAGTGATCATTGCAACAACATAGTTTTGTTGTTGTTGTTGTTGTTGTTTTGGACAGGCAGAGTTAGACAGTGAAAGAGAGAGAGACAGAGAGAAAGGTCTTCCTTCCGTTGGTTCACACCCCAAATGGCTGCTATAGCCGGCGTGGCACCGATCTGAAGCCAGGAGCCAGGTGCTTCCTCCTGGTCTCCCATGCGGGTGCAGGGCCCAAGGACTTGGGCCATCCTCCACTGCTTTCCCCGGCCACAGTAGAGAGCTGGACAGGAAGAGGAGCAACCGGGACAGAACCTGGCACCCCAACCAAAACTAGAACCCGGGGTGCTGGCACCACAGGCGGAGGATTAGCCTAGTGAGCTACAGCGCCAGCCAAAAACATACAGTTTATGACCTCCTCCTTTGGCTTGCCACTTAAGAGAACCGTGGTTTGGACAAGCAAATGCCAATGAGACTGGAAGGACAGAAAGAAAAATGTAAAAGATTACAAACACATTTAGCTGTGGGCCTTGGAGGGACAAGGACGGGTAAGGGACGTGCTGACCATCACAGGGGAAGGGTGCGGGTGCTGGGTGGGTGGGTGGGGAGGTTGTCATCTGTCTCTGGAGTCAGACAGCTGGCTCTCAAGGCTCTGTCAATCCTGTGTCACAATTCACACCTGGAGGCCTGCTTCCCTCCCACTCAGAGCTGCGTTTCAGGCAGGAAGCAGCACCCAGGCCAGACCTGATGACGGGAAAACCAAGGGAAACCTGCGGGAGGGCTGTTTTCTGACCTCGCGGCCTTGCTTTGTTTTTCATCAGCAATTATTTTGATCCCTTGACAAGGTAAAAGAACAAAACCAAGTGACGCTTAATAACTGTGTGCCCAGAAACGCGAAGGCCCGGGAGGAGACCACAGCTTTGTTTTACTGTGCACTGACTGCATTCACTTTAATTGGGCCAGTCACACTGGACACACACACATGTGGAATGTGGTGCCCAGGCCCTGGTGAGGGTGGGGCCTCTAGAACAGCTGGGGGGGACACACGTTCAACCTCCTTCAGTCACCTGCCTGTGGCCTGGCACAGCCTGGGCCTCAAGGCTCGGGTTCTGGAGACTCCAGGTTCTGAACTGCAGGACGTGAAATTGCTGCTTTGGATTTACATCCAGGCCACAGCCCAGTGAACTCTATTTGAGTCCCTGCGACCCATGTGGGAGACCCAGATGGTGCGTGGCTCCTGGTTTCAACCTGGCCTGGCTCAGCCCAGGCTGTTGCTGCCATTTGAGGAGTGAACCAGCAGATGAAAGGTTTTTCTGTCTCTCTCCCTCCTCTCTGTCATTGATTTTTAAATAAATAAGTAAATAAATCTTTTTAAAAAAATTAAAAAGGGGAAGGGAAATGATCTATGGGGAACATAGAAACTATTTTACATTTTATCATAAGTATTTGCCGAAAATTTTCAGGTGAAAACACAAAGAATTCAACTGGGGTCCCAAAGAAACCATCCGAAAAAGAAGCCACCTGCAAACAACTTAGCAGAATCTTTCCAAGTAAGTTCCCAGTTAACAATAAAAATCCTGAAGATGACCTATGTCTTCCAAACTGAACAATGTTTCTTTGCCCACAGCAGAGGCAAGAAGCGTCATGCCCCTGTTCGGACTCCCGGGAGCTGTCCAAATGCTGACGCGAGTGAGGGTATGACGCCTGCCTGAGGGATAAACACAGCGTGTGGGGTTCCCACAAGGGACATCCTCGGCTGCCTGCTTGTGCGGCAGGGGTTCACAGCAGCCCATCTGCAAGGAACACTTGCTCCGCCCACCCCACTCCCCAGGCTCCATCAGGACACAACCTTTAGGCCTACTCCCAGTAGAACGGATCAACAATATCCCATGTATGTGCCCTGAGGAATATTTTATATCTTTGTCAGCACAAAGCAGCACGAGAAATATGGGGTACAGGCAGCAGATGTACGAGCACGGGGAGGCATCAAGTACAGCCAGCTCACAAAACCTAACTTCACACCCGAGAGCCAGTGTTGCAGGGAACGGTGAACATTTTTTTACAACCACACATTTGTTAAAAGATCATGGATGAAATTTTCTGTTCTCCACTGGTACACCTTCTTAAAGAAAATATGGTAAACAGCTTCTGGCTTTTCATGGAATCAACTAGACGTGCTCACGCACGCTACTGTCAACAATGCAGACAAATTCTGAACCACTCTGACAAGGTCATGTTTGCACCAGGGCTGAAAGACAATCATGCCTATGAAACAGTAACAACCAAGGTCAACAACTCAGACCTCACCACACTGGAAGCACCCAAAGCAGGACAGCTATCCATGGGTCGGTAAGAATAATTTCCAAGGCTTGACAACAGCAAAAAGCTTCTTTTTTGAAAAAGATGGATAAAAACTGTCAAATGTGTAAAGAGTCAGTCCCCCAATCCATGGGGGATTGGCTGTAGCAACCCCACAGATACTAAAATCCATGGATGCTCAAGTCCTTGACATAAAATGGTGTAGCAGCTGCATATATCCTATGTGCATCTCGGTACACTCTAACTGCGCTGCGAATGACTTGTAATTCCTAACACAAAGCGCGTGCTATGTAAACACTTGTATTCTTTAGGAAATAATGACACATGCACACACACAATTTATTTTTCCTGAATATTTTCAAAACACAGTGGATACAGAGGGCCCACTGTATTTTTTTTTTGAAATGTACATTTGAAGATAATATAGCCACGTGGCCAGGGAAAAAAAGGTATATGGTAAAGAAGCCCCCTGCTGTCCCAGCCCCTGTCTGCTTAATGCCCTGCAGTGTCACTTGCTCATAAGTAAAACAGGAATATACCAATATTTTCTCCATTTTTACACCAAAGGACTATACATCAAAACTGCTCTGCATTTTGCTTTTTAGTCCTTACTATTGTTAGTGTTGTCTCCACACTGGTACATAGGCAGCATCAGTAATTTGTTAGCCAATGATGGACCCGTGCAACACTGCCAGTATTTAGTTAAGGATGCTACAACACATATCCTCAAACATTTATCATTTTTTGCACATACAAGTGTATCTGTGGGATAAATTTCTTTTTTTTTTTTTTTTTTTTTTTTACAGGCAGAGTGGACAGTGAGAGAGAGAGACAGAGAGAAAGGTCTTCCTTTTGCCGTTGGTTCACCCTCCAATGGCCGCCGCGGTCGGCGCACTGCGGCCGGCGCACCGCGCTCGTCCGATGGCAGGAGCCAGGAGCCAGGTGCTTTTTCCTGGTCTCCCCATGGGGTGCAGGGCCCAAGCACCTGGGCCATCCTCCACTGCACTCCTGGGCCACAGCAGAGGGCTGGCCTGGAAGAGGGGCAACCGGGACAGAATCCGGTGCCCCGACCGGGACTAGAACCCGGTGTGCCGGCGCCGCAAGGTGGAGGATTAGCCTGTTGAGCCACGGCGCCGGCCTGTGGGATAAATTTCTAAAGCAGAGCTGCTGGGTTGAAGGGCACATGTGGTTGGATTTAAATAGGTTCTTGTCAAACTGCTCCACACTTGGTGTCGAGCCAACACACAATTCCAGCAGCTGAGTCTGAGCGTGCCTGCTCCTCTGCAGCCTGGGTGACCCAAGTCCATATTCCTCTCCTGGATTTCTGTTCATCTGATCAGTGGCCATGGGTGTTTAGTTCAGTTTCAATTTACCTTTCTTTCCCTAAACGGTGTTGAGCACCTATTCCCACGTTTAATAGCCATCTGCATTTTGCTTTCTGATGAAAAGCATCTGGGAAGGTTCAGGGAGCATTCAAGGAAGGAAAAAGCAAACAGAGGAAGAAAAGAGCACACGGATTCAGTTCTACGTTAAGTACAAAGAACTCATTTTTTAGCTTACATTTAATCTAATTTATACTGGAACTTGTTAAATATTAATGATGTCCTTTTTTTATTAAGGGATTTTATTTTGCAGAGTGGAAAATCTGCACAAAAAGTAAACACGGTTCCCATATACCTCCCATTTCCTGTTTCCCCTATTATTCACATCTTGCACTAGTTGTCCGCTTGCTATGACTGATGCACCAATACTGATACATTGTTTAACTAGGGTTCACAGTTTATACCAGGATTCATTCTATTGGTTCTGACCAATGTTGATTGAATGTTTATGCCCTGTCAAAGTTTCCACCAGGAAGTCCTGACCCCAAAGAGACGGTTTTAGGAAGGATGGACGGCCCCTGGAGGTTAACAGGTTTAGCTGAGGTCATAAGGGTGCAGCACCAATGATGTGTCCATGCCTTTTCAGAAGAGAAAGAGATGCAACAGCGCCCTCCCTGCACCATGTGAGGAAACAACCAGCTCACAGTTGCCTGTCACTGCACAGCTGCCAGGAAGAGGGCCCTCACCAGAAACCAGATCCACTGGCACCTTCATCTTCCAACTCCCAGCCTCTAACGGGGCTGGGCAATGTTTCTTCTGTATATTTGTAAGATCATCTGCGGGCCATACAAAAGTATCAACTTGAAAATGAGCGTGCAGTAGATTTATGGAGTTCCGAGTTCCACCACCAGCAGCCTTGGCAGGGCAAGACCAAAGGATTTTGTGGGCCTTATTCAGCCTGCAGGCTGGCTGTTCCCCACCCCTGCTCGAACTGTGGTATTTCGTTATAGCGGCCTGAGCTAAGTAAGACGCTCATCGTATCTGTATCATCACAGTAGCCCATGCCATAGTTTCAGCACCCTAAAAATCCAGGGGCTCACCTCTTCATGTGGCCTTTCCTCCCCTCCCCCAACTCCTGGCTGTGACTGGTTTTGTTTTGTAGTTGGGATCATACACTAGGTAGCATTTTCAGACTGACTTCTTTAACTTTGCAACAGGCTTTAAGCTTCTTCCATGTCTTCATTGCTTCATAGCTCATTTCTTGGAGACATTAAAGAGCACTCTACGTCTCAATGCACCATGGAATTTTATCTAGCTGTCTGCTGGAGGCCGTCTTGGTTGCTGCCGATTAATAAAGCTGCTGTCAGTGTTCATGTAAAGGCTTTTGTGTGGCTGTGACTTTTTTCCACTCATCTAGGTAAATCCCAAGGATCAAAACTGATGGATCCTAGGGGAGGAGGATTTTTAGTTGTCTAAGAAACCACCAACCTGTGCTAAAAAGTGGCTTGGCCCACTCTGCATCCCCACGGGCAGTGAACGAGCTGCAGGACTGCTTGTTTATGGGTTCTTTCTTTCTTCTTGAGTGTCAAAGAGCTCTTTGTGCATTTTTGACCCAAAGTCTTTACTACATGTTTTGCAAATATTTCCCTCCAGTCTGTGGGTTTTCTTTTCATTTTCTCAACAGTATCATTTTGCAGAGCAGAAGTTTTTGATTTTAAAGGAGTTTTTAATTTAAACTTAGTATTTCTCTTGTGCTTTTGGAATTGTATCTGTAAAGTCATTGCCAAACCCAGGTCACTGAGGTTTACTCTGTTTTCTTCTAGAAAGTTTACAGTTTTGGCTAGCGCTGTGGCTCAATAGACTAATCCTCCGCCTGCGGCACCAGCACACAGGGTTCTAGTCCTGGTTGGGGCGCTGGATTCTGTCCCAGTTGCCCCTCTTCCAGTCCAGCTCTCTGCTGTGGCCCAGGAGTGCAGTGGAGGATGGCCCAGGTCCTTGGGCTATGCACCTGCATAGGAGACTAGGAGAAGCATCTGGCTCCTGGCTTCGGATTGGCGCGGTGCGCTGGCTGCAGCGGCCATTCGGGGGTGAACCAACGGAAAAGGAAGACCTTTTTCTCTCTCTCTCTTTGTCCACTCAGACTGTCCAAAAAAAAAAAAAGTTTGCAGTTTTGTGATTCACACTGAGGTCTCTGATCACTTCTGGATAGTCTGCTGGATAGTCTGTGAAAGACCTAACGGCTGTGGCAAGATTCATCTTCTGCATGTGATGTCCAGTTGTGCCAGCAACCTTTGTTAGAAACGCTACCCTTTCTCCATTGAATTCTCTTTGCTCCTTAATTTGAGAACATCTAAGTCTGGCTCAGTGTTCTACACCATTGATTTATTTCCCTATTCTTTGACCATTCCACATTGTCTTTTTTTTTTTTTTTTAAAACAGGCAGAGTGGATAGTGAGAGAGAGAGAAAGGTCTTCCTTTTCCGTTGGTTCACCCCACATTGGCCGCTGCGGCCGGCATGCTGTGCATCATGCTGATTTGAAGCCAGGAGCCAGATGCTTCTCTTGGTCTCCCATGGGGTGCAGGGCCCAAGCACTTGGGCCATCCTCCACTGCACTCCCTAGCCACAGCAGAGAGTTGGCCTGGAAGAGGGGCAACTGGGACAGAATCCGGCGCCCGGACCGGGACTAGAACCCGGTGTGCCGGCACCGCTAGGCGGAGGATTAGCCTAGTGAGCCACGGCGCCAGCCACCACATTGTCTTTATGATTGTAGTTTTGTGGTGTCTTGAAGTTGGGTCATGTCAGTCTTCTAACTTCATTCTTCTTCATGAATACACTGGTTCCTTCAGTTCTTTCAGAATCAGCTCTTTGTTAGTCACAAAATAACTCATGAAGCTGTTTCTGGGATTGCATTCGATCCATACATCAAGTTTGGAAGAGCTGATGTCTTAACAAGAGTCTTCCTCTTCATGAGTATGAAGCATCTCTCCATTTATTTAAATGTTCCTTGATTTCTTTCACTATGGCTTTATAGTTTTGTAATCTAGCTCTTCTACTATGTAAGCCTAAAGGCTTATATCTAAGTGTCTTTTGGTACTAATGTGTACAAATGATGTTTCTGATGTCAATTCCAGTTTTTCCTTGCAGGTATATAGGGAAGCAGTAAACTTTTGCTCTACTAGATTTTATTGTGTTTAGAATCATGTAGGTCTACAAATACAAGGAAAAGCATGGGAAAGCTGATCCCTGAGGTCTGTGCAAAGTATGCATCTGGCTTAGAGAAATTGCTGGCTGTAAAAAGGAAATGTGATATTAATAATTGTGGGATTTGTGACAGATTTTTAAAAATCAAGTGATACCTTACAGTACGATTCCTGAACAGAATATTCACGACCACATGAACCAAAGCCACCGTAAGGACACTCTGAACTCTAGAAAACATCGATGAGAAGACTGGTGTCACTTTACTGATGACACCACAGAGCAGTCAGTTAAAAAGTACTGCATTTGGGCCATACGTTCCTAAGGCTTCTAATCCACTCACAGATGAACTCCTAAACATAGACGAGCAATCTGCCGAGTCCAGACGTTCTTTCCTACATCGGAGACTTTACAGCACAACGCTGAGATCCCTAAAGTCTCACACGGAGTGCCCATCTGTAAGAAGACACCTTCCCTGCTTTCAAAGTACAGCACAGCACACCGACAATGTCAAGATCTCTCTGAGCCATGGCCCCGGAGCACACTCTCACAGAAACACCTGCAGTATCAGGGAAGTGTAGAGAGACTGGACATGCCACCAGCTGCTCCATCAGAATCCAAGGCACCACTGCCCGCTGCAGGCAGGCACACCTCAGCTGAGGCTCCAGCTGAGTCCATCCTCCTGCCCACGGCCCGCCCACTCCTGCAGCACATGTGTCCTGTAAGGGGGAGAACCACGGCCCCGCCATCCTCACGTCAGGGCTGCCCTGGAATCAGCCGAGGCCCTTGCTGGAACTCAAGTGCTGCTCAGTCTGGCTGCTTCTGTGGGCTGGGATTCCCTCCAGCTTCCCCAGAAGTCCTGCACACCAGGCTCCGGCCCAGCGTGTGCTTCCTGGGAACCTGGCCTGTGACAGTGACCACGTCGTGAGGATTCCAAAGCCCGTTCTGACAGCTTTGTCTGGGTGTGGTGGTTAGGGATGCTGGGACAGAGCAGAGGTGAAGGAGAATGCAAAAGAAATACAAAACTTCTGTACCTAAAGACCCTGCAATGTAGCAGGGGAGTCCACATACATGATACCATAAAGTAATGCAGACAAATTTTAAACAAGTGCACGAGAACTCGCATGTTCAAGTAGCTGTGGCTCTTGTGGCAATGCCTGGGGAGCTCTATGAATATTACGGAGAACTAGAACTGAAAATCAGAAAAGCTCTGTGGCTTTCTAGTGCTGCCTTTTCTGCTTTTGACTCTTGGAGGCAGCTAGGCACTTGAGGGCTCCTAGGATTTGGTATTAAACTGTTTTGGTCATTCTAAAAGTCAAAACCAGTGGGCAGTGTGGCCCAGTGGTGAAGATGCTGCATCTCATACCGAGAGGGCCAGGGGTTGAGTCCCTGCTCCATTCCCAACTCCAGCTTCCTACGAAGCACACCCCGGGAGGCAGCAGCCCAAGGCTCAAGTCCTGGAGTCCCTGTCCACCCAAGTGGGAGATCTGGACTGAGTTCCAGACTCCCGATTCTGGCCCGCCCCAAGTCCAGAAGTTGCGGGAACTTGAGGCATGAATCAGCAGATTCTCTTTCTGTCATTCTACCTTTCAAATAAATTTTAAAAAATTTAAAAGTCAAATCCATCCTTAAATACTAAAGATACGTTACTAATAACATAGGCCATAGAGCAATTCCAAAATAAGTTCCCCAAATACTCTCTAGACTTCAAAATACTGCTTTTTTTTTTTTAAGTAGATTTACTGAAACACAATTCACATTCCAAACAATCCTCCCATTTAAGGTATATGACTCAAAACCTTTTAAACTCAATCAGCTTTAGAACATTTGCCTTTCACTCCCTCAAGAACCCATGCCTCTTAGCCACCACGTCCCCATCCTCCTCTCTACTAGACGTAAGCAACCACTAGGCTACTCTCCATATCTATGGATTTGTCTGTTCTGGGTATTTTGCATAAATGGAATCAAATAATACGTGGTCCCTTGCGACTTCCTTCTTTCACTTAGCATCACGTCTTCAAACTTCATCCCTGTCGTAGCATGCATTAGTACTTTGCTCCTTTTTATGAAGTGATATTCTATCTTTTTTTTTTTTTTTTTTGACAGGCAGAGTAGACAGTGAGAGAGAGAAACAAAAAGAAAGGTCTTCCTTTGCCGTTGGTTCACCCTCCAATGGCCGCCGCGGCCGGCGCACCGCGCTCATCCGATGGCAGGAGCCAGGTACCAGGTGCTTCTCCTGGTCTCCCATGGGATGCAGGGCCCAAGCACCTGGGCCATCCTCCACAGCACTCCCGGGCCACAGCAGAGGGCTGGCCTGGAAGAGGGGCAACCGGGACAGAATCCGGCGCCCCGACCGGGACTAGAACCCGGGGTGCCGGCGCCTCAAGACGGAGGATTAGCCTGTTGAGCCACGGCGCCGGCCATGATATTCTATCTTAAGGATACGCCACACACTACTCATCCATCCGTCAGCTCATGGACATTTGGATCACTTCCGTGTTGGAGCTATTAGGAAGAACATTCATGGGTAAGTTCCTGTGTCAACGCACGTTGTCACTTCTCTTGGGCATCGACCTCGGAGTGGGGCGGGTAGATCATACGCTGACTGTATGCACGCGCCATGCTGTGCCCACAGAGGCCTCATTCACGTCCAAGCAGCGGTGGACAAGGCTTCCAACGCCTCTGCACCTGCAGCAACACCCCTTTCTTTCTGTCCTTTAGAGGAGAGCCAACCTAAGCGAGCGCCAAGTGATACTTCGCTGTCATTTTCAGTTCTCCACATCAACGGCTCATGATGTGACACCTGTTGTGTGCTTACTGGCTATTTTAAAATCCTCTTTGGGGAAATGTCTATTTAGATCCCTTGTTCATTTTTAATTCTCTGTGAGCTGTGGTAGTTCTTTATATTCTAGAAAACAGTCTCTAGACAGATCTATGATTTGCAAAATGTTCTTCCTTTCTAGGGCTGTCTTTCCATTTCCTTCATGGTGTCCTTTGAAGTACAGAAGTGGTCATTCTGGGGCCAGTGTTACAGCACAGAGGGTTAAGCTACCACCTGCAACACCAGCACCTAATGTGTGCGCCAATTCTGGTCCCAGCTGCTCCACTTCCAATCCAGCTCCCTGATAATGAGCCTTGGAAAGCAGTGGAAGATGGCTTGAGTGCTTAAGTCCCTGCACTCATATGAGAGTCTCCAGTGGAATTCCAGGTGGCCCAGCCCTGGCTGTTGCGGTCATTTGGTGACTGAACCAGCAGGTAGACGATCTCTCTGTCTTTTCCTCTAACTCCACCTTACAAATAAATAAAAACTTAAAAGTTATAATTTTGATGATGCGCAGTTAATCTACTTGTGTTTGTTGTTGCTTGTGCTTTAGGTGTCCTATCTAAAAAACCATTGCCGAGTTCAAAGCCAGAAAGCTTTACATCCGTGTTCCTTCTAAGTTTCCCAGTCTTAGCTCTTACAGTTGGGTCTTTGATCCATTTGAGTTAGCTACTGCATGTGGTATCTGGTCCGCCCAGCACCATCAGTTGAAAAGTCTCTTTTCTTCCATTAAACTGTCCTGACACCCCTGCCTGTGTGAGGGTTTATTTCTTAACCCTCAGTTCTATTCCATTGGTCTCTAAGTCTAACTTATGCCTGTATCATACAGTGTATCCTTTGGCAAGACAAGAATTTGGATACATCCCAAATTTAGTTACAGGACCAGAGGATGAGGAGAGAAAAAGACAAGAGGAGTTTATCTGTATTAACACTTGTGGCTAAGCCAAATAAAAGGAAAAAACAAACAACCAGTTCCACACTGCTTCCCTTGTGGAGATGTGCCACTCAGGGGACACACTGCATTCTGCTTCTCACACCCACCAACCGAGCAGCAGCGACACTTCTGTAGACCACCCTCCTACCCCAGTACCTCCTCCACTCCACACTATCCCAACTCTCATCTACAACCAGCGCAGGCGTATAACTAGAGGCAATTTATGTTTTCCTCTCCCCCAGGTTTTCATTATAAAGCAGCCTGGTTCCTTAGATCTGGTGGACAGTTTCCCACTGCCGTCTAGCCCGTGCTGCTGGGGCCTATGAGAACTTGTCCCAGGATTGGTCCTTTAATTTCTGGCTAGCACCTATAATAGCACAATAAAAACCTTTTATTTCCAAGATTTCTTAAAGTTTTGATTCAACACCTTTCTTAAGGCGACTACTCGAATGCATCCGTTCACCAAACACTCCCTGAGCACACACCAGGTACTGTTCTGGATGCTGCAGCATTAGAACTGAACTGAAGCCCACAGTCCAACTATGTAAGGAACATATGTAGTATGTCAGAGAGTGGCATCACTTATGACACAAAGAAGGGACCAGAAAGTGCTGGGAGAAGGTGGCAGTGAGGGAGGCTGTGGGACTGTGGGCTTGAGAGAGGTGAGGCAGGTCAAACCTATGGGCACAGAAGCAGTAGGAGGTGAGGCTGATGGGAGTGTTCATCCAATGCTTCTGCTTTCTCAGTGAAACAGGAAGCAAGGTCAAGTCCAGAGTGGTGGAAGGGAAGGAGGCCCTGGAGGTCTGAGAAGGCACAAAGCAGTCATCTGGGAGCACAGGAAAGACGCACACACGGCCGAGGGACACAGATGACTACGTGAGGTCAGGGAATAAAATTAAACTGAGGCCAGCCATGGGTGAGCAGGATGACTGCGGGGCTGGGGTGGCGTCAGGGGAAGACAGAGGTCAAGGTGGTCTGCAGCCAGGGCAGGGATGTGAGTTAGAGAGGCTGTATAGACAGGATGGTGAGCCAGGTTCCGAAGCTCAGGAACTGGGGGCGATGGCTGGGGGTGAGCCAGGCTGCACACCGGAAACGGGCTGGTCAGCACGGCAAGGGGGCTAGCTCCCTGGGGGCATCTTCCAGGATCCTTCTGAGCATCATCTCCTTTAACTGACCTGACTGGCTGGTTATTCCTCTCCCTTTGACCGCCCTGAGGCCCCTCCCACAGCTGCACTGAGGCTTCCTGTTGGGACTTTTTCCAAGGTCTCTGAATCAGCTACACTTACAACCTTTCCAAACAGAATCAGTCCAACAAACACTGGCCTACATCTTTTTAATTCTTTCCCCCTTTTAAAATCAGCAGATACTGAGTCTAGGTCTTAGAGTAAAGATTAAGATGACATTAAAAATATCATGTGGCCAGTGCTGTGGCATAGTGGATAAAGCCATTGTCATTGGTGCAGGCATCTCATATGGGAGCCAGTTCCTGTCCAGGCTGCTCCACTTCTGATCCAGCTTCCTGCTTACGCACCTGGGAAAGCAACAGAGGTTGGCCCATGTGCTTGGGCCCCTGCATCCACATGGGAGACCTGAAAGAAGCTCCTGGCTCCTGGTTTTGGATCAGCCCAGCTCTAGTGACTGGAGCCACTTGGGGAATGAGCCAGCGATGGAAGATCAATCTTTCTCTCTCTCAAATGAATACATAAATCTTTATATACACATATATTATATACATATATTATAGTGGGTAAAGCTGCTACCTGTAACACAAACATACCATATGGATGCCAATTTGTGTCCCAGCTGCTCCACTTAGAATCCAGCTCCCTGCTAATGGGCTGGGGAAAGCCATGGAAGATGGCCCAAGTGCTTGGGCCCCTGCACCCACATGGGAGACCTGGAAGAAGCTCCTGGCTCCTGGCTTCAGTGGCAGCCATCTGGGGAGTGAAACAGCCAATGGAAGATCTCCTCCCCTTCCCCGTGTAATTCTTCCTTTCAAAAATATGAACAAAAATCTTTACAAGAAAATTCTTGTATTTTGTGCATGCGGTGGTACTGACTCAAGAGTAATATGTCGCAGGCGCTAGTATTCCGGAGCAAGTTTGGAATGTGACAGGAACAAGGCATGAACGCTTACAGCCCGTGGAGACAAAGAAAAACAAATACTTCAGGTTGAAAAAAATCCACCTCAGTACCTGCTACAGGATGCAATAATTAATTTCTTTAAATAGAAAATGAGAAGCTACTTGTGCCTGCTCCTCAGGGACTCACGTTGGCTCCGTCCCTGGGAAGCCGGCGCTCAGCAGGTGCGGCACAGTCACCGACACCTGAAGAAGCGCCAGGAGCAAAGGGAAAAGCCGCCACAGAAACACCACCTTCAGACAGTGCGGTTTGTAATTAATGCTATCTCAGCCGCACTTCTGCACGCCACCTTTTATATAGAGCAGGTGTATTTTAAAGCTCCACAGTGATAACATTGACTTTTACCTTCAAGGTACAAAAAAAAAAAATCTGCCAAACCTAGGCATTCTCTTCCCTTGCACTCCAACACAGGGTCTCACACACAACTGCAGGGAAGCAAATTCGTGGCTGTGTTTCTGCATGTGGTACTGGCCTTAAGGGCCAGGAGCTGTGCATCACAGGGAGTGGATGAGTCACTCTTGCTAAACCCAGAAGATGGAAATCTATGCTGCAGTCAGAGGCAGTGAACCAGGTTTAAAATGGCAACATAGACAAGACACCTAACACTGAGTCAAGAAGAAACAGAGATCTACAGCCCAAAAAACCCTGTTCACTGATGAAAACAGACACTATATAACAAAATTTAAACACATGAGTGGAAAGTAGAAGGTGAGGACATGAATTACAAATACCATTATGGGTGACCAAACTTGGGGCTGGGCGTCACAGGGGAGAATTAAGGAGACACAAGCAAAGACACCTGTGTCGTGAAGCAAGGAGCAGGAGCAGCAGCACTGTGTGTCGGAGGTGACGTTCGGCATGGCAGAAGTGGACAGAGTGTTCTGGGGAACGCAGCATGGTGAGTAGCTATGTGGTCTTCACACTGAGAGCTCACCGGCATTTGTGACTTGTGAGTCTTGCTCCAGAGCCATCTCTAATGCCCCATGACGACACACCCAGGAGTAAATTATCATTCTATCCACTTGATGTGTTTTGGCACTGTCACTGTTTCAATTTATGGATGGTGTTTAATAAGAACTGGGGTAACAGTTGCCAAAAGCGAAATTAGCTCACGCTCAATCTAATGAAGAGTAAAAGCCTTGATTATGCTCTGAAATAAATTCAGAGGGAAAAGCAGATAAAAAGACTCCTATGGAATTGAACTTGACACTGTGACTAATAACTTAGCACAGGAAATACCTCCCCCCCCCACGCAGTCTGCTAACCATACTTATCTGAATTAACCCTGGTGGGAAGAACTTACTGCAAAAATCTGCTCATGTTTCACTTTGAAATCGACCTATGCTTCCTGCAGGATCCTAGTTCATCGTGGGCTTTTTGTTCCCCACCTCTTTGTCAGGCCACAAATGACATTCTAAAATAAACGTAGCTCTGAGCAGGAGAGCAGCACCGGCGGCTCCGAGCTCGGGGAGAGCTCGGCCGTGGTGAACATGGGACCTCGGGTTTTGATAGGATCGAGCCTTCCTGCTCCTGTGGGAGTTCTGTGGGATCTGCCAACAATCACTTAAGTTTCTCTGCCTCCTTCCGTTCAGTTACACCGAGCTCCTAGCTACTGAGAAGAGCGAGTAGGCAAACAAGGGAAGAAGGGTCCCAGCTTGTTAGCTCAGAATGGACAGAGGACACACTCCTCCTGTGCTAGTAGGATCTTTGTAATTCGCAAAACAAAAAATATGAGAATCCTGGAGACCTTTTACAAACGCTGACCCAGAAGGTCCTTGCCAAGGAAGAAGATCCCTACGGCACTCACTGAAGAATCTCCCTAAAGATCAGAGGCAGGCACCCGCATCAAAGCCTACTCCAGGGAGAAGCTGAACAAAGATTCCAGGACACCTGTGTTCCCTTCCTCAGGTACATTCCTAGCACAAGACCGTGTAGTCTGGCCAAGGCTTCCAAGGGAGGCTGAAATGATTTGATTCGTTTGACAGAATGCTTCCATACCCCTTCTCTCTTTATTTTCTACTGCAACAAATTATTCTGCAAGTATTTCTACATATAAATACCTGTATAGGAGTCCTCTTATGAATTACAAATTCCTAGCAACCAACAAGAAACCCAGGGTATCCAATCTCCCATTAAGTTTTAGCCAGTCTCCTAGCTTTAGCTTGGCCCAGTGCTGGCCACTGTGGCAATTTGGGGAGTGAATTAGTAGATGGAAGATCTTTTTCTCTAACTGCCTTTCAAATAAACAAATCTTTAAAAAAAAAAAATAGGACAGTTCAAGATGGTGGCATAGAGAGGGAGGGAGCTTACTGCTCTAGTCTAGGGGAGGATAGTTTAATAAGTGGAGAGAGTGAAGTCTCAGGGAAAAGTTAGGGAGAAAACAGCAGAGGAAACTCCATGCAAACTGGGGGGGGGGGCATTGGAGACCTATGTGGAGGGTGTGGACGTGCACAGCTCGGGACCCAAGCAGCCAAGCACCTCAGCACCTGCTCTGTAGTGAGGTGAGACCAGAATGCAGCAGCTCAAGACACTGGCAATAAAGCTCTGGGAAGAGCCTGGTGGGCACGGTTTGGAGCCTTGTTGGGGACAGTGTTCCTGCCAACCTAGCAGGAGGAAAAGGGACACGTTTCTCTCTCCCCAGTCACCCAGCACCAGAATTCTCTAACTAACCCAGAGAGGTTGGGTGCCATTATGGACAGACCTAACAGCTGAGCCAGGTTGTATCCACACACCCATCAACCAGCTGGGAAGGGACACCCGAATACGGCTGCGAGAATTGATGGGGGTGCACTGTGTGCTGTGTGGGAGGGCTCAGGTTGTGGCTGGGATTTTGGGCAGTCACTGTGGCAGCTTCACATGCTTGGGGTTCCCTGATTCCCTCATGTGGGTCACTGCTGCAGGATCCAAGCTCACACCAAGGACTGCGCAGATCCTTTGTACTGTTCCTGTGGCAGCACAGATAAAAACTGTACCCACAGGGTCTAGTGCCCAGGCACTGGTCTCCTCTAAGGAGAGGAGGTGAGCATGAGAATATGCCAACAGAGCAGAGGCAGCCTTTACTCTGCTTGAAAAAAAAAAAAAGATTTCCCACACCCAACTTGGGTGTCACCTTGGACACTCCCTTCACCCTGGAGCATGGAGCAGAGCTTGCTGACCACGGCCAGCAACCACCTCTGGGTGTTCACTCAAAGAGAGGCATTCCACTAAGCCACAGAGGTATAGTTCAAAGATAAAAGCCATCACGAGGCGGGAGGGGGGGCAGCGGCAACAAATATCACCACAAATGCCTTATAATAAACGCAGCATTCAAGAAACAAGAATAAGGAAGAAAACATGATGTTCCCACAAGAAAACAACACTTCAATACTACAATGTAAAGACAAAGAGATTGACAAAATGCCAGAATGGAATGCAAAAAAGTGGATCAAAGGATTACTTAGAAATAATCAGGAGCAAATTCATGAACAAAGAAATCCGTACATGACATGCATGAAAATTTTCCCCACAAAATTGAGATTTTAAAGAGAAATCAAAACAAAATATTGGAAATGAAGAATACAATAGAACAAATAAAAATATGGTGGAAAGCCTTAAGAATAGACAATGAAACAGAAGAAAGAATATTTGAGTTAGAAGACAAATCTCTGGAAATTTTACAGTCAGACCAAAAAAAAAAAAAAAAGGAGAAATTAGAAAACTAAAAAACAGTATGGGATACTATCAAATGATCCAACACAGGGTCTTAAGAGTTCCTGAAGACATGGAAAGAGAAAATGGATTAGAAGGGCTTTTTAGTGAAATAATGACAGAAAACTTCCCTAATTTAGAGAAAGGGATGTCCAAGTACAAGAAGTACACAGAACTCCTACTAGACATGACCAGAAAAGATCTTGACCACGACACACTGTAGTCAAACTCTCCACAGTAAAACATACAGAAAAGACTCTAAAATGTGCATGAGAGAAATGCCTTATTATGTTCATAGGATCCCCAATTAGACTCACAGTTGACTTCTCATCAAAAACCATACAGGCTAGGAGAGAATGCTGAGATATATTCAAAATCTAAAGAGACAAAAAAAAAAAACTGTCAACCTAGAATACTGTACCTTGCAAAGATCTTATTTATGAGTGAAGATGAAATAAAGACCTTCCCTAATAAACAGAAAGATTTTGTCACCACCCATCCAGCCTTACAAAAGATGCTTAAGGATGTGCTGCACACAGAAACACAAAAACATGGTTATCACTACAAAAGAAGGTGAAGGCAGAAAATCTACCAGTAAAAGTACAAAGGAAATCAAAGTAAACAATAGGAATATTTATGGGATAATGGCAAGGCCAAGTTGTTACTTATCAATACTCAGCTTGAGTGTAAATGGCCTCAACTCTCCAGTTAAAAGACACAGACTGCTGAATGAATTAAAAAAAAAAAAAAAACCTCATCTATTTGCTACCTACAAGAAACACATCTTACCAACAAAGATACAGACTGAAAGTAAAAGGGTGTAAAAAGATATTTCATGCTAACAGAAATCAAAAAAGAGCTGATGTAGCCATCCTAATATCAGACACAATAGACTGTAACACAAAAATTCTTAAAAAAAGGACACTATATAATGATTAAGTTATCAATTCAACAGGAAGATGTGACTCTTACAAAGGTATATGCACCTAATTATAGGGCACCTGAATATTTAAAAGAAATGTTAATGGGTCTAAAGGGAGACATAGATTCCCACACAATAGTAATGGGGGACTTCAATACCCCACTTTCAGCAATGAACAGATCAACCAGATAGAAAATCAGCAAGGAAACAACAGTTAATCAACACTATAGACCAAATGGACCTAATGGATATCTACAGGACTCTTCATCCTACAGATGCAGAATACACATTCTTCTCACCAGTGCATGGAACTTTATCTAGGATAGACCACATGCTAAGCCAGAAAACAAGTCTCAGCAAATTCAAAAAAATCAGAATCATACCAGGCATCTTCTCTGATCACAATGGAATGAAGACAGACATCAACAACTCAAGAATCTCTAGAACATATATAAATGCATGAAGACTGAACAACATGCTCCTGAATGAACAGGCCATTGAAGAAATGAGAGAAATAAAAAAAAATTCTAGAAATGAATGAGGATGACAATATAACATATAAACACTTACGGGATATGAGGAAAGTTGATAGTAGTTGGTGCCTACATCAAGAAATTGGAAAGGCACCAAATAAATAAGTCATTAGTGCATCTTAAGGACCTAGGAAAACAACAGCAAACCAAATCCAAAACTAGTAGGAGAAAAGAAATAATTAGAGAATAAACAAAATTGAAACAAACAAACAAGAAAACCACAAAAGATCAGCACAACGAAAAGCTGTTTTATTTAAAAAAGTAAATAAAATTGACACACCATTGACCCAACTAACCAAAAATAAAAAGAGGGAGAAGACCCTAATCAATAAAATTAGAGATGAAAAAGCAAATATAACAATAGAAATAAAAAGAATCATCAGAAATTACTACAAAGACCTGTATGCTAGCAAGTCTGGAAAACTGGAAGAAATGGACAGATTCCTGATGCATACAATCTACCAAAATTAAGTAATGAAGACACGAAAAACTTAAGCAGACCAATAACCAAGACAGAGGTTGAATCAGTGATAGAGACCTTCCTGGGAAGCAAAGAAAGGCCCAGGACTGGATGGCTTCACTACTGAATTCTACCAGACATTTAAAGAACAAACTTCAATTCTTCTCAAACTATTCAAAACAAATGAAACAGAGGGAATCCTACGTCTATGAAGCCAGCATCACCTTAATTTCTAAATGTGAAAAAGATGCAAGAGAGAAAAAGAACTACAGAACAATATCCCTATGAACATAAACACAAAAACCTTAAACAAAATACTAGCCAATCAAATACAACAACACATCAGAAAGCTCATTCTCCTAGATCAAGTGGGATTTATCCCAGGTATGCAGGGATGGTTCAACATTCTCAAACCAACCAATGTGATACATCACATTATCAAATTGAAGAACAAAAAATCATGATTATCTCATAGATGCAGAGAAAGACTCTGATAAATATAACACCCTTTCATAATAAAAACTTTAAGTAAATTGGGTATGGAAGGAACATTCCTCAACACAATCATGACAATTTATGACAAACCCATGAGCAGCATCCTATTGAATGGGGAAAACTTTGAAGCATTCCAAGATCCAGAACCAGACAAGGATGCCCATTCTAAGCACTGCTATTCAATATGGTCCTGGAGGTTTTATCAGAGCCATTCGGCAAGAAAAGGAAATCAAAGGAATACAAATTGGGAAGGAGGAAGTCAAACTATCCATATTTGCAGATGACATGATTCTATATTTAACAGATGCAAAAAGACTCCACTAAGAGACTATTGGCACTCATGGTAGAGTTGGGTAGAATGCTGGGATGTGAAATCACTGTATAAAATCATAGCCTTTGTATGCACAGACAATGTCACAGCTTAAATTCAAAACAGCAATAAAAAAATCAAATACCCTGGAATAAATTTAGCCAAGAATGCCAAAGATCTCTATGATGAGAATTACAAAACATTTTTAAAAAAGAAACAGAAGAACATACAAAAAAATAGAAGGATCTTCCATGTTCATGGATTGAAAAAAATCAATATAATCAAAATGTCCAAAATAATAAAGGCAATTTATAGATTCAATGTGATACCAATCAAAATACCAAGTACATTCTTCTCAGATATTAAAAAATTATGCTAAGGTCCATATGGAAACAGGGGAGATCCCCAACAGCTAAAGCAATCTTAACAAAAATAAAGCTGGAGGCAACATAATACCAGACTTCAAGACATGATGTAGGGCAGCTGTGCTCTAAACCACCTGGACGGGTACAAAAAGAGACGGATAGACCAATGGACCAGAATAGAAACACTAGAAATCAATCCAAGCATCTACAACCAACTTATCTTTAACAAAGGAACTAAAACCAATCCCTGGTGCAAGGACAGTCTTTTCAACAAATGATGCTGGGAAAACTGGATTTCAACATGCAGAAGTATGAAGCAGGACCCCTACCTTACAACTTACACAAAAATCCATTAAAAATCTATTAAAAACCTAAATTTATGACCCAATACCATCAAATAATAGAAAACACTGGGAAAACTGTGTAAGATCCTGGTACAGACAAAGAATTATTGGAAAAGATCCCAGATGCACAGGCAATCAAATCCAAAATTAACAAATGGAATTACATCAAATTGAGATGCTTCTGCACTACAAAGGAAACACTCAGCAAAGTGAAGAGGCAACTGACAGAATGGGAAAAACTATTTGCAAACTATGCAACTGATAATGAATTAATAATCAGAATATATAAAAGATCAAGAAACTCAACAACAACAAAGCATATATTCTAGTTAATAAATGAGCAAAGGACTTCAACAGGAGTTTTTCAAAAGAGGAAATCCAAATAGCAAACACATACATGCAAAGATGTTCAGGATCGCTAGCTGTCAGGGAAATGCAAATCAAAACCACAATGAGACTTCACCTCACCCCTTAGGTGCCAACTGCTGTAATGGATGCATGCAGACTTCAAAGCAGGTGAGCTCAGAAGGTCAGGTTGTGGAGGTGATAAGCAAATCTCTCCCCTAAACCTCTAGGTGGGTTTTCAAGCCTACCGCAAACAGCTGCTTTTTGTGGTTTGTTCCCCTCCTACCCCCAACCAACTCCAATGATTCTTTCAGTTTTACGTTTTCATTTCCCACTGATTGACCCAAATCAACAGGACCTGAAAACCAGACAGAGACTTTGACTATCCTCTTTCATAGTACTACACATCCTGTTAACAGCACTGTTTTGTTACTTGGACTGCTAGGAGTGAAAGTGGAAGCATCCAGAGTTACGACTTCTATGTCAAGAAATTAAACCACTCTAAATAAGAGACTCATTACAGTCATCAAAGTCAAAGACATTTTCTCCAGGACCCGTCCGAAGGGAGCCCATGACTTTGGGTCTCCGGGTGCTCCCTAAAGCTGCCTCTGTGCTCAGTGTTTAACTTTCTAATGACTGAAGTACTTCAGAGTTCTTGTGGGGGTTCACTTATGTCTCTGTGTGTATCTATCTATGTGTGTGTGTATGCATCTATATATTTGTGCATGTATGTATCTATATATGTGTGTATGTATGTATATGTATATATACACACAGACACACACACATATACCTTGTACTTTTTTCAAACAAAACCCAGCTGTTACCTAGACAGCTTGCAAGCATCAATGTCAGGGGGAAACATCCATGGACACTCGGAGTCAATCAGTCAAAGTAACGGCCTAACAAATGCAGATGCTGCTTAAGAGAAACATAAACAACTGTAACTGTATTTTTAAAAGTTCATTGTAATTTATAGCAGCTTCATTCATACTTGCCCCAGCTGTAAGCAAGCCAGACATGTTTCAGGATGGGAACGGGTAAACAACGTGCGGTTCACCCGCACAATGGCACACTGTTGCTCAGCCAAGTGAAGGAGGGAGCGGTGTGGCCATGGAGAAGAGGCACGCAGGAACCGGACAGAGATGCCGCAAGTGAAAGGAGCTAATCTGAAACGCGATTCCAAAATGCTGGGAAAGGACAGAGCAGAGAAACGGCAGAAAGATGGATCACGGCCCGGGACTGGGGTTAGGAGGGGAGCGCAGGGCCAATGGGAACTGTGAAGATGGTAAAATCTTCACAATGGTAGGATACTGTAATGGTGGATAGGTGACACCATTTGTCTGTCAGAACCCACAGAGTATCCAATAGAAACCTGAACCCTAATGTCATGTGGGTTTCAGTCAACACCTCTGTTGGGTCCTCAGCTGTACCGAGTGCACCCCGCTAGCACAAGCACAAAGCAGGGTGCCCGGGGGACTGTGAAGACTCTGAACTTCTGGTGCCATCTTTGCGTAAAAGTAACAAATAAATAAACTGTATTATTTTAAAATTTTCACTGTAATTTCAGATTGTGGAGTTTTTAATGGGACTTCTTTACGTAGATATATTCTGACTGTAAAAGTAATCTTTGTCCATTAAAACGTTTTCCAAGGGATGCTACAATCAGCTCTTCTTACATAACACTGGTGTGATGACCCAGAAATACTGAGAATACTGCTTCCCCAATTGGAAATCTATTTACAGAAACATCATGTACTCAATCCCAGGCTTAACTAACAGTAAAAGTGTATTCAATTTAAAAAGCACTTAAGAAATCAAGCACAAATAAAGTTTTTGTCATATTTGAGGGAGGACAATGATTTAAAATTGTTAAATTCTCTGTTTAGGAAATGGAATACTCCGTCGAAGTCTAGACTTTTTGTTCTCAATCTGGAATCACATCAGGTCCCCCAACTACAGAGACAGGATGGTTTACAGTCTTTAGGTTAAAAAAAACCCTCGGTAGGGCCGGCGCCGTGGCTCAACAGGCTAATCCTCCGCCTTGCGGCGCCGGCACACCGGGTTCTAGTCCCGGTCGGGGCACCGATTCTGTCCCGGTTGCCCCTCTTCCAGGCCAGCCCTCTGCTGTGGCCCAGGAGTGCAGTGGAGGATGGCCCAGGTGCTTGGGCCCTGCACCCCATGGGGAGACCAGGAAAAGCACCTAGCACCTGGCTCCTGGCTCCTGCCATCGGACAAGCGCGGTGCGCCGGCCGCAGCGCGCCGTCCGCGGCGGCCATTGGAGGGTGAACCAACGGCAAAAGGAAGACCTTTCTGTCTGTCTCTCTCTCTCACTGTCCACTCTGCCTGTCAAAAAAAAAAAAAAAAAAGATAAAAGAAAAAAAAAAACCCTCGGTAAACGGTGTGGGAGTTAAATTCTGCACTGTACCCAGTTCTCATGATGGTTTTCCTATAAATGACGCATGCTTCTGTATGCTGGCAAAATCCCTGAAAGCAAAGTCTTATGATTAAATTCATGTCCTTTTTTTTTTTTTTTTTTTTTTTTTACAGGCAGAGTGGACAGTGAGAGAGAGAAACAGAGAGAAAGGTCTTCCTTTGCCGTTGGTTCACCCTCCAATGGCCGCCGCGGTCGGCGCGCTGCGGTCGGCACACCGCGCTCGTCCGATGGCAGGAGCCAGGTGCTTTTCCTGGTCTCCCCATGGGGTGCAGGGCCCAAGCACCTGGGCCATCCTCCACTGCACTCCTGGGCCACAGCAGAGGGCTGGCCTGGAAGAGGGGCAACCGGGACAGAATCCGGTGCCCCGACCGGGACTAGAACCCGGTGTGCCGGCGCCGCAAGGCGGAGGATTAGCCTGTTGAGCCATGGCGCTGGCAAATTCATGTCCTAACACTGACACGTCTACAACAACTACAGACAACTGTGGGTGACCCCATTTCAAATTCATGTTCTCCAGGGGGCTTGCAGGGCGGGGCACATGCTGTCTTTCCCTGGTCCCCGCGTGCCCCGCTCTCCTCGCCTCTCTCCCTCACTTCCTCCTCCTCAGCGCTGTCCTTGATGTAACTTCACACAGGAAGAGTAGCTTTCCCAAGAGCCCATCTGCACCCCTTCTCTCCTCTTTGCATCTGGGTTGGCATCCTCTATCTATTCCCTCTGCTCGAGGTCCAACCCACCTACCTGTGCCTAGACATCAGCCAGCCTAGACATCCTAGACATCAGCCGGCCCTCCAGGGACACCATTCTCCATGGACACCCTTCTCGTCCTTAAGGAAGCTGCAATGTACGTGAGCAGCTTCATCCAAAATGGCCTTCGGTCTTCTCCAATGCATTTTCTAACAAAATCGCTCACATTTGTATCATCAATGAAATGTTCCTGCCCAGACTGTTTAAACTGGATCTAATCAAGTTTTTAGACACAACTTCCAACGTAATATGGGGGAGGCAGAGGAACTAGAGAAAAGAAATGAAAACGAAAACAAAGCAAAACATGAAAGGAAACCATCAGAGCCCAGTGTGGAAACACCCATGGGAAAACAGATCTAGTCTCAAAGACATGCAGATCACAAAGACAAGGTGCTCAACATCATTAGGCATCAGGGAAATAAAGTGTGGATACCACAGCACACCTATGAGGAAGCTAAAATTACTAACCTGGCAGCACCAAGTGCTGACAGACAAGGCTGCAACCCACTGAAACTCTTACATACTGCTGGTGGGAACAAAAAGCCTTACAGCCATCGCGCAAAACAATGCCAACTTCTTAAACGTCAAATATCCCCTTACCATGTGACTCAACAATCCTACTCCTACAGGAAAATGTTTATAGCAGCCCCATCCAAAATCACAAGGACCATTATCAATGAAAGCATCCCTCTTTAAAGAATAGATAAACAGGTCGGCGCCGTGGCTCACTTGGCTAATCCTCTACCTGCGGTGCCAGCATCCCATATGGGTGCCAGGTTCTAGTCCCAGTTGCTCCTCTTCCAGTTCAGCTCTCTGCTGTGGCCCAGGAAGGCAGTGGAGGATACCCCAAGTGCTTGGGTCCTGCACCCATATGGGAGACCAGAAGGAAGCACCTGGCTCCTGGCTTCAGATCAGCATAGCTCCAGTTGTAGCAGCCATTTGTGGGGTGAACCAATGCAAGGAAGACCTTTCTCTCTGTCTCTCTTTCTCACTGTCTAACTCTATCTGTCAAAAAAAAAAAAAAAAGAATGGATAAACAAACTGTAGTACATCCACACAATGATATGCTGCTCACCAACGGAAGAGAACAAACCACTGCTTAAGGCAGTGGCATGGCTAAATCTCAAGTGTATTATGTCCAATGAAAGACAGAGTCAACAGGCCACACGCTCCATGATTCCAATGCTAGGAAAGTCCAGCAAAGGCAGAACTGCAGGGAAGGAGAAAAGCTAAGTGGTGTTAAAGGGAGGAGGGCTTGACTATCGAGGGGCAGCTGAGGGCATTCCTTAAATGTGATGGTCGTGACGTGCATTTATGTATCTGAATATCAAATGTGTGAATTTTCCTGTATGTAAGCTAAAAAAAAAAACATGTAAAAATCTGAAAAATGAAACTGAATTACTGACATGTTTGGCCATGGTATGTGATGGGACTGTCCAAATCTAGAAAAGATCAGGAGGCTGGTACTGCACAGCTGTTGCCCAGGACGCCAGCATCCCACATAGGGAACTCAGTTCAAGTCCTGCTGCTCCGCTTCCAGTCCGGCTCCCTGCCAATATGCCTAGGAAAACAGTGGAAGACAGCCCAAGTACCTGGACCCCTGCTTTACATGTGGGAGACCCTGACAGTATTCCAGGCTCCTGGCTCCGGCCTGACCCAGCTGTAGTTGTTGCGGCCATCTGGGGAGTGAACCAGCAGACAGACGATATCTCTCTCTCTCTCTCTGTGTCATGCTGCCTTTCAAATAAGATAAATTAATCAATTAAAGGGAATCAGAGATCAGGAGCTGGGGTGTAGCATGGTGGGCACGCCCCCACCAGAGGGCTGGGTGTGATTTCCCGCTCCAGTTCCTGGCTCTAGCTCCTTCTCAATGCAGACTCCTGGAGGAAGCAGTGAAGGTCAACAGCAGCTGGTCCTTGCCGCCCACGTGCAAGACCTGGATTCAGGTGCAGACTCTGGCTTCTGACTTCCGTTTTCTGCCAGTGCAGACACTGGGAGGCAGCAGTGGCCGCGCACATGACTGAGTTCTTGCCATGGGAGACTGGATGGTGTTCCTGGCTCCTGACTCTGGCCGCCATCCGGCCCCAACTACTGCAGGCATTTGAGAAGTGAACCAGCACATGAGAGTGTGTTCTCTCCTCTCTCTCTCTCTCTCTCTCTCTCTGCCTCTCAAAGAAATTCTAAAAGTTAAAAAATAATGATTTACAGAAGATCAAAGACGCATGCCAACCAAATGCATTCACTGTGACTGGCACCTGAGGGGCAGCAAGGGAGCTATGGAGTGACATTTTGGGGCCAGTGGGGACACGTGCACATTGATCAGGTGGTCAAACACACTAGAAAACTGTTCATTTCCATGTTGTGAACAAGGCAATGTGATTAAATAGAATATCTTTATATTTAAAAGAGCTGTGTGATAAAATCGTTAGTGTAAAATGGCTTGATCTCTGTAACTTCGTGAGTTCATTTTAAAAAGGCATCTTGTAGGTCTGCATGTGTACGTAGACAGAACACATGTGGCAAAAAGACCAATGTGAATGACAATCATTGAGTATTGGTCAAAAGTAAGCAACCGTTCAATGCTATTCTTTTGAAATTCCTGTATGTTTGAAAGTTTTAAATAAAAACTTGGGGAAAATCATTCAACAAAACCGATCTTGGTAATCCAATGTGCTGTGAAATCCTCTCTGTGGGAGCAAAGTCCCAACAATGTCTTTTTTATAGTTCTTTTCCTATCGGACAGGATCCAGTCAAAATTCATGCACAGCGGGCGGTTGGTGTGGCTCTGTGGCCTGTTCTAAGCTTGGTCTTTTCCATACCAGATCCCTCTGGTCTGGTTTAGCATAGACGCTCCGGGCTTAGCCAGCCTGCTCTCTGTGGCTCCCCCTGGATGCTGTGGCCATGCCCCTCCTCATCATGCTACTGCTCTAGCTGCCCCCTCCCCTCACCTGTCTATGGAGCACGGAGCTCCGCGGGCACAGTCAGGGTCTGACCACTGCTCACACCACTGAGTCATTTGTGCATTTTTCTGATGTGCTGAATGTCCCAGAATGGCAGAAGGAGAAATCCCACTCATTCTTCTCTCTCTTAGTACCCAACACAATTCCTGCACAGACTGAAGAAAACTCACTGGACCCAGGGTTTCTTAACCTCAGTCCTACTGACATTTCAGACTGAAAACTTCTTCACGGTGGGAGGCTACTCTAGGCATTTATTAAATACTGCTTGGATGAATGATCCCGAGTGATTCCTTTACAAATGGCAACCACACAGGAGAGGGGAGAGGAGGCTTTGTAAGGAAAATTCCACCCTCCGAAGATGGAGCGCTCTGTCGTCCGTGACAGAGCCCTGGTGATGACGCTGAGAGCAGCAGCCCAGATGACCCGGGTATCGCCACAACACAGCTGGGCTGAGAAGAGGCCAAAGCAAACACATGCAAATCCTTCCTTCCTGCCTGCCTGCTTGCGTGGTCGGTTTTGGAACAACGGCTGGAAGAGTATTTTTAGATTCTGTGTGACTCAAAGTGTGTAAAACAGAGACCTTTTGGTTTTAGTACGAAACATTCCAAGCAAAGGCACAAGGATGGGCCCTGACTTCCTTCCACCCGGGGTATACAGGGCTCCGTAAGACTGAATGTAAGTGGATGTGCCACCTGCTCCAGGCAGAGCTCTCCTTTCCCACACTGGAAGAATGTCAACTCCCAAGAGCACGGTGACAGATTCAGGGGACTCTATATAACTTGTTTATCCGAACCCTGTATGTTGTTCCTCTCATCAGGTGGGGGACATCAGGCCCATGGGCCACGTGAGGCCTGTAAAATCATTTGGTCTGGCAATGCCAAGACAGCCAGAGATGGGTCTTGAAATTTAGTAACTGTACATACAAGGCTAATCATTAAGTTGATCAAATGATGTTATAAATATCCAAATGGCCCCTGGCAGGAAAAATATTCCCCACCCCTGCTAAGGTAGTAAAACATAGGCAGGCTCAAAGCAGGAGGGACCTTTCCCCAGAAGATGAGGGCTTTTCATGTCGGCAGCTAACGGCTTCTTGGTAGACAATAAGCTAAAACAATCTGTCCTTGATTACACTTTGACTTGTAAACACTTTTAACTAGCTAAACCAAAACTTTCATTAAGAGACATTTTCACTAACTCTGGTTCTCCATGGGAAATGTGCGTGTTAAAAGCAGCTCTTTGATGCTTAATTCAGAGAAATGAAGCAAGGCTGGTTAAAAAGAACACACATAAATTCAACATCAACTATAATCAAATAAATATTTTTGAAAATATGATCTCAGTTGTTTTAATACATACATGTGTTTCTTGTGTTTAAAGAAATTCGCGTTTATGGTCAGGATAGATCCAAGCTGCCATATAAACACATGTCACTATCATGACATAAAGCAGATGTCTGGTTCCAAAAAGTTCTTCTAAGAAATAAATGCCATCTACTCAAGAGGGTGGCTGAGGATACAGTTTTTTCTCCAATCCTATTATCACCAATTATTTTGTTGAACCTCTTTCTGCCCTTTTGTTTTTATTTGGACATGATTATTGAAACGTACAATCACTATGAGAGGGTAGGGGGTGCAGAAAAATTCTATAAATCTTGGCTGGAGTAAACCACCACTGTAAACATTTGGATTGCATCCTTCTAGGCCATTTCCTATAAAAAGCACATGTCCAAACATTTACAAAATTTTTACATAGCTGTCATGGCTGTCTTCCCAATGATACTTCTGTACAGTTTCACTTTTATAATGGCAGGCTTTTCCATAATAAGGATAGGCCAACAGCTAATCCATTATCTGATGCTGGACACACAGCTCCTTCTCAGTCATGAACCTTACATGCCTTCTACACAGTTTCCTCCTTTGGTGTCATTCTTATAGTCAAAGCTTCCCCCATCCAAAAATTACTATCTAGAATTCTTTCTAGGATTATGTGATTATATGATTTTAGTTTTCACATTTTATATATTTAGTCAAACTGAATTTAATCACTGTCCCCAAACAGCTTGCCATGTGTCTCAACACTATTTAATAATCAATTCTCCATTTTCCATTGACAGAAAATGTCGATCAAAAACCTACTGGACACATGCATAGCTCTACTTTCGACGGCTTGGGAATTGTGCCTTCTGCTCCATCCATCTGCCTGTTCTGGGGCAGCACCATCCTTCCTCAGTGTGACTTTAAAACACATGACAGGGGCCGGCACCGTGGCTCAACAGGCTAATCCTCTGCCTTGCAGCGCTGGCACACCGGGTTCTAGTCCCAGTCAGGGCGCCGGATTCTGTCCTGATTGCTCCTCTTCCAGGCCAGCTCTCTGCTGTGGCCCGGGAGTGCAGTGGAGGATGGCCCAAGTACTTGGGCCCCGCACCCCATGGGAAACCAGGAGAAGCACCTGGCTCCTGGTTTCCTATCAGCGTGGTGCGCCGTCCGCGGCAGCCATTGGAGGGTGAACCAACAGCAAAGGAAGACCTTTCTCTCTCTCTCTCTGTCCACTCTGCCTGTCAAAACACACACACACACACACACATGACAGGAAACACCTCTATCCTCTCATGCTTGTTCTACTTGATTTACTTTAGAATCCCGTATTTTGATATACTGGTTACTCATTATCTTATAATGTTGGCAGCTGCTTTTATCTGGGTATTAGATTTGAGTGATGTTCTTTTAGCTTTCCTACTTTTCCTCTATAATTAGTGTGCACTTAAATCACATCTAATTAAAAACCAGTGAGAAACAAAAATATCCCATAAAGGAACTGTTGTCTCCCAGGCTGTGTTTACTGTCGGGGCCTCCAGTCCCCAGGCTCTAAACATTACTGAATCCCAGCACAGAAAGGGCCCCAGCTTCTTCCACACCTGATGTTGCTCTCAACTGTCAAGGTGTGCAGCGGTCTCCCAGCATCACTGAAGGTGGTTCCCAACTTTCTCAGGAAGCGAAGTCACGGGCTGATAGTATTTTCTCCTTACTTTTCTTTTCTTTCTGTAATTTTCACAGATTTATCCTCTAAGTTCACCATCTTCCTTAGCTCTTCCAACTCAGGAAACCCTGAGTCAGATCACTTTGTGGAGTTTTGAACGAGCACACTGCTCCATTATTAAGCATTAAAATAATGAGATAATTGAAGAGTATTGAGATAATTTAATAATTAATACTTAATATTAATAAATAAATAAAAGAGCAAATGAGTTAAATAAGATAACTAAAGAGTGACTTAAAACAGAATCAATAAGCCTAGCTCTGAATTCATGGATGACCATACTAAGGATTTTGGAAGAAAAAAAAAACATTGTAAGCCTTCTTACTAATCAATCAATAATATGGTGATCAACAATTAATATGCCAATCAATAAATAATTTCACCAATCTCTGATTTCTCTATTGACAGCAAATGTCTACCAAGCATCTACCAGATAGGTGCATACCTCTGGAGGCAGATGATCATGGTAGACAGATTGCCAGATCTTTCCCAAAGAGAAGTCAAGGGATCCACTTAAAATATCCAATTCACGGAACAATCTACAAAGTCTCTTTGTAAAGATTTCCTATCTCCAGCATTACCGGATTTACCTTCGAAGGTTAGCTACCATAGTTGCCCAACTACTTATGTAAATAGCACCATAATTATCATATCACATGTGCCCTTCAGTGTGGGCACCTTTTCTCTTTAACATGGTTCAATTCTTAGCTGGTGCTGGCAGCTCAATAGGCTAATCCTCTGCCTGTGGCACCGGCACACCGAGTCCTAGTCCCAGTCGGGGCGCTGGATTCTGTCCCGGTTGCCCCTCTTCCAGGCCAGCTCTCTGCTGTGGCCCGGGAGTGCAGTGGAGGATGGCCCAAGTCCTTGGGCCCCGCACCCCATGGGAGACCAGGAGAAGCACCTAGCACCTGGCTCCTGCCATCGGATGGGCGCAGTGCGCCGACCGCAGCTGTCATTGGAGGGTGAACCAATGGCAAAGGAAGACCTTTCTCTCTGTCTCTCTCTCTCTCTCACTGTCTACTCTGCCAGTCCAAAAAAAAAAAAAAATAGGTTCAATTCTTGTTCATTAGGGAAAGTGATGGACACACATGGTTTCTAACAAGACACAGGGTATGCTGAAAAGTAGATCTTCCCTCCACCCTTGCCCTGCAGCCCACACCAATCGTACATTGTTCTTCTTAGAGAAAACTCCTATTATTTACCTGTTGGCTTACAAAAGAGAAATCCATCCTCATCCCTCAAACTAAATCTGATCAGTACATTATATGGCGTTGAAAAGATGAAGTATTGCACACTACTTAGAAATCTAGCACAGTGTCAAAAGCACTGTACTGCTTATGTTTTCCCTGTATATGAATATGAAAATGATTTACAAATTATTTGCTCAATGAGCATTTCTTTCTTTATTTGGAAGGCACAGAGATAGAGACAAGACAGAGCTCTCGTCTAGTTGGGCAGGGTTTGGCGCAGTGGTTAAGTCACTGTTGGGGACGCCCACATACTGCTTTGGAGGGCCTTCTTCAAACCCCAAAGACTCTGCTTCTGACCAGGTTCCTGATAGCGCACACCTTGGGAAGTAGCAGACGATGGCCAAGGTATGTGGGTCCCTAACAACCGTATGGGACACCTGAGTGAGTTCCTGACTCCTGGCTCCATCCTGGCCTACTCTCTGGTGACTGCAGGCATTTGCAGAGTGAACCAGTAGACGGAAGATTTCTCTGTTTCTCTATTTTTCAAGTAAAAAACAAAGATGAGGAATTTTTAAGTTTAATAGAAGAAAATAAAGGGAACTCAATCTGGATATCCCATGTGGGCGTCAGGGATCCGATTAGAATCAGGAGCAAAGCCTGGATGTGAATCAAGGAGCTCGCATGTGTGACAGGGGCACCCCAAACACTCCCCCCACAGATATTGACTGAACATCTTCCACTGCCCTCGCTGGTAGAAACAGAAAACGAAACAAGTCACAACCTGCTCACCTCTACTCCCCACTTGGTCTTACTGAGACAACACTTGCAAAGAGCTGACGGTTGCTAAGCGTCAAATCACTACATCTGCACATGAACGTAATCTGTGAATCACATGGAACCATCATCTCAAGGCAAGTGCAACTCGAGTTACCTCCTCTGATCCCAGGCCGAGATACCATGCTGCAGTGACCTCAGAGCAAGGAGGCAATGGCCCGGTGACAACCGGCCCCTTATCTTCACACTGTGTGCTGCCAGGTGACCTGGGGGCAGGATCATGCGCCACAGCACACAGGAAGACAAGCTTCCCTGTTTGGACAAAGCATCAGCTTAACATGGACGGGGCTTGTTCCTAGATACGGGCAGCAAATGGAGCAAGTATCCCTGGACAGGACTTGGCTTTACTTGGACAGAACTCTCTGACTTCTGCAGGGAGCAGTAAACCTACACACCTAGCGCACACAGCAGGTAAGGGTGGATCATATGGAAGCCATGTTGCCTTGGCCAGGTCTCTGGGGAAGCGTCACTGGAATTTAAGTCCACGCGTCACAAAGAGCTTCCCAAGTGCTGGCTCCTCCTCTCATCACTTTCCATACTTCTATCCACTGAATGCACTCAACCACGCGATGAGGTAGGCCCTCTGTGTACTCGGTAGTCAGATGACGAAAGTGAGGGCCAGAGAGGCTCCACAACCCTGGGCAAGCTTACAGGGACCCTGAGTCAGCTGCAGGAGCCACCCTGAAGCGCTGGGGGTGGAAGCAGGGTTACTCGGCAAACAGTGACTTAAAATGTCCTTCTTCAAGCACCCTCTTGCATGCACTTGGGCAATACTGAAACCAGCTACTGAGCCCTAACCACGCACGGAGCCATGTGTTTCGCAAAGGGCCCCAGTCTAACCACACCCCTTTATATTACATCCCCATTTTATAGACTAGGATGCAGAGTTCTGAAAAACTAACCTGCCCCAGCTGGTGAGATCTGAGGCCAGGATCTTCCTGGTCAGATTCCAGAATCGCTCTCTTCTTCATGACACCACAGTTCTCTCTACACGTGGAGGAGGAATTTCACCATCCTCACACTCAGAGAAATCGGGGCTGATGCGCGCTGAGGCCTGCACCAGCACAGGCTGCCCTCTTAAGGGGAGATGTTTTTTCTTTTTCTTTTTTTTTTTTTTCCTTTTTGACAGGCAGAGTGGACAGTGAGAGAGAGAGACAGAGAGAAAGGTCTTCTTTTGCCATTGGTTCACCCTCCAATGGCCGCCACGGCCAGCGTGCTGCGGCCAGTGCACCACGTTGATCTGAAGGCAGGAGCCAGGTGCTTCTCCTGGTCTCCCATGGGGTGCAGGGCCCAAGGACTTGGGCCATCCTCCACTGCACTCCTGGGCCACAGCAGAGGGCTGGCCAGGAAGAGGGGCAACCGGGACAGAATCCGGTGCCCCGGCCAGGACTAGAACCTGGGGTGCCGGAGCCGCAGGCGAAGGATTAGCCTATTGAGCCATGGTGCTGGCCAAGAGGAGATGTTTTTGGGCACAGCAATATTTTATAGAAAGGCTTAACTTTTACCCCCTGCCAGGTTCTCATTTGATACAACTGGAGACAAACTGTGTCTGTTTTGAACCTATAGAGACATTTTTGTTGTGGCTGTTCCCTAAATTATCCATTACAGCAACTACTTACATAAGTAATCTAGAGATGATTTAAAATCTCCAGGAGGATGGGTGTGCGCTACATGCAAAGGCTACGTCATTTACAGGGGCAGCATCAAAGAATGTTGGCAGAGGGTCCTGGGACTAACTCCCTGTGGTTCCCAAGACACAACTGTAGTTGGGGTGGGGGTGGAAATCTTATAGATCACTAGACTTCCACATTCTATCTCTATTTTTAGGTTAGAGTATGGAAAAGCAAAGCCAGGTGCTTGGAGGTGGGGCGAACACAACAAATGGTTAAGTCCAGAAAGTGGCACAGAGATCCAGGGTGGAGGACAAATACTTCTCAAAGACGTAATCAAGAAATTTCACAGACCTGAAGATCAGGTGTTGCAAGTGTGAGGCCCCTTGACTGGGGCCACAGAGAGCCCATAGAGGCTCTATGAGGAAAGGGTAGAGCAGCCTGTGAATGCTTCCGGAGAGACAGGGCAGCCCTGGTGAAGGAGCCGGGAGCGGCCTGCGCCAGCCTCTCAATGCAGTGCCAAGTGGGCACACAGGTGTATGCAGGTACCCGGGGATCCCCGCCTGCCATTCACCTGCAAAGCAAGGCAGGCGATTCACGTCGGGGGCAGGGGAGCAAAGCAGAGCAAACGCTCAGGAATCTGGGGAGAGAGGGTGGGACCCGGGCAGCAGGTCCAGAGAGCAGCACCCTGCACACGCTGGAGCAGCACGGCATGAGTCCCGGGACTCCCCCTGCGGGGACACCGAGACAAAAGGAGAGGCTATCCGACGGGACCGAGCACACCAAGCGCAGGACAGGATCCATGACGGGTGCCGGGAGACCAGGCAGGTGGAAGGAAGGCGATGTCCAACTCAATCATGTGACAGAAACACAAACACACCACGTGTTCACTTAGAAATGGTATTTGCATGATGATATAACCATGAAGCACTGGGTAACGAAACGTTGTGATGTAAAACTACACTGGGAGCATGGGATGTAAAAAACACATTAATTTTATAAGGGGGGGGGTTCACTAAAACTGAAAAACACGTTTAGAAATGCAGAGGTATATGGCAGAAGAAAAAGATGAGTAACTGATTCTAGGAAACTGGAGAAGGGCAATGTCCATTCTTTTGTTATTACTCTTAAAGGAGTGTCTGACCTTGGGAAATATGAGTATGTATCTTTTTCATACAAATAAAATATGGCTGCAAAAGGAATGGAACGTGCTAGGTCAACTCTACGCAGGAAGATGTGTAGGACTGAGTTTTTAAATTCCGCAGGCACTGAGACCGAGGCCCAGTTTGTGCCTGCCCACGACCGCAGGAGCTCAGGATTGGAAACTCGGATAATCACACACACGCACTGGCTGCTCCCCAGTGTGAGCCCGGCGACTTCCACTGTGAATGACTTCACCCACGCAGGAACTTCTGCCAGCCCAGTGAGACCCTCCCGAAGGACAGAGCGACTGCGCCCAGCTCCGGGCGGGGCCGTTTCTGAGTCAGATTCCTTTTGACGCCTCTCTGCTGCCCCAGGGGCCCTCTGCTTCCTAGACTGTGTGACCCTAAGGGCCACAGCCAGCAGCTCCTGACTTCTCCAGGGCAGTGGGTGAACCAAGCTGACTCCTCTGCCTGACAATCCTAAACAGGGCAAGCAGGGGTTGCTCTTGGTGCTTCTGTGCTCACCACCGCAGGGAACCCGGGCAGAGGGAGCGGGAGCCATGGGGGTGCCTGGCGGCACTGGTCACTGCAGGGGGGGGGCGGCGAGAGAGGGTGGTCAGTTTCCAGAAGAAACAGGTAATGGGCAAGCAATCCAATAAGTAGGACATGCATGCAAAGAGAGCGAGCGCTTATTAAATTTGGCTCGTTGGAGATTCAATTTCAGGTCCTGTTGAAAAATTATTTCATTATATCTTCTCTTAGGAACTAACGATTTTATGTGCTCTGGGATGCGGATGGGTGATGAGCATCAAAGCCACGAAGCAGGAAGTCCCTAAAATAACCATTTCCTTTGTAAACATAGAACAACACCACAATACACCACCCTGTTTCTTCTCTGTCCACTGGTTGTGGGATGTCCTCTGCGGTCACTCCACCCCAGGTGAAGATCGCCTTCCAGCACGTCAGCCTTTGTTCTACCAAGTTCAGTAACTGACAGCTGGTAACGTCTGGGGGCTCGTTCCATTTTCCCCTCAGTGGTGTGTTTTGTCCCTTGCATCTGATTGTAAAACAGTATTTCACCCGAGGACCCGAGCTTCCCGAGTTATGTCCTCACATGCTGCTGTGTCCTGGGGCCATCGACGCCACTTGGCCAGCTCCCTAAGCTTGCAGAGCACCCGTAAAACTACAATCCACAGCCTCAAGCACTTGACGCTGCTCAGGGGATTCGCAAGCCACCAGCACCCACAGAACCGCTCTCGTGTGTGACCTGCTTGTAGCTTCTCGCACCGCGGAGCAGGGCCCGGCAAGAGGTGAAGGTCCACCTCGCAGAGGGACCGCGGTGGACAGGGGCACAGGAGGAGGCAGCTGGTTCTCAACGCAGGACTGCAGCGGTCACAGCCTGACAGAACGAGCTCCACACAACTCTCACCGGAGCTGCTGAGCAGGTGCGGGCTAATGAGCTGGTATGGAGAGGGCAGGCCAGAGAAAACCACTTTCATTTCCTCTGCTTTGAGCGAGAGAAGTATTTTGCTACAAAATGACCTCCTTTCCAGCTGACAAGATAAAGCACTAGCAAGTCCTTCTCTCTCCCTCATAAGACAAAGGACAGAAAGTGTAGTGACGCCCACAATGTAAGTGAATTAGTGTTTAGTTCCCTTGCTTTAAACACAGATTTATTTATTTGAGAGACACAGAGTGCTCGGTTCATTCTTCAAATGACTGCAATGGCCAGGGCTAGACTGGGGGCTAAGCAGGGAGCCAGGTGTCCATGTTGGGGGCAAGACCCCAGCTACGTGACCCTCACTGCTGCTTCCTGGGGTCTGCAGGAGCAGGAAGTTGGAATCAGCAGGCAGAGCCGGGAACCGTACCCAGGCACTCTGATGTGGAATGCAGCCATCTCAACCTCCAGGCTAACTAACCATCTACTCCTGTTCTAATACGAACTTTCTACTATAAGGCACCACGATACTAAAGTATTGCAGTTCTTTAAAATCTAAAACCTGTCATTATTCTCCAGTGTCATTAATGGCCTTGATCAAAGGAGACTGTGATAATAAATGATCATCTAGCTAAGCGTTCATGAATAAAAATCGCCTTCTACTGAAGAGCTCTCCTGCTGTAACGAATCATCGAGGAAGAATACACCTGTGCAAGCTTGCCACCGAGGTGCGACTCTGTCCAAAGTTCACATGAACATTCAATACAATTTCAACCAGAACATGGAAATTCTATTCAGACTGAACTAGATAATTACAAAGCTTACACAGAAAAACAATTCCAAGCAACCTTTTAGGTGAAAACTGGAGGAAGAAAATTTAGGGGGGGGGAAATGACCTATCAAATAGTAAAACTTACTATCACAACTCCAGTAAAAAATATAGATGCTCAAAAAGACAAAAAAATCAGTAACATCAAGACTCAAAATTGTTTGTGCTACTAGTGGTACGTTAGGGTACTGGAAAAGATGGTTTAATAAGTAGTATGAGCATAAATGGTTATGCTTTGGAAAATATAAAGTTGGATTGCTACTTCAAAAATTGAAATAATTTCCAAATGAATTGACATCCAGACATAAATAAGACATCAAACAAGACAACAAAACAAAATTACAAGAAATTCCAAGGATTATTTCAAGTCTTGAAGATAGGAAGTCAGAAGAAAACAGGAAGAATAAAGAAAAAAAAAAATAAGTAAACATGGACTCTACCCAGGGGGGAAAAAAAAACTAAAACCGCACCTCGGTAACACATGCCAGGGACGAAATTAGGAGCTAAACAATAGGCAGAAAGTACTTGTAACGGGACTGTCAAAGGGTGAACATATGAAGTCCTTGAACCACTGAAGAGAAAAATCAGGAAATCCAAGTAGCCGTGAAACGCAACAGGCAAGGCATTCATTGCCACCGCTGGGCAGGAAATGCAGCCCAAGGCACTGCGGACACTCTGCGCCTGAGCCCTTTAAGAGCAATTCTGCCCTTTGTTCATTTCGCAAGTCCTGCCTGTAGCCGCCTTTCTTCCCTCCAGCTCTTCCACCGTCTCTTCTTCCCTGAACATCCCCTGTGCTCCTCCCCTCAAAATCACAGCGCCGAAGGAAACCAAGTCCATGCGGAAACTCAAACCTTATTCTGAGGTCTGCTGTCTTGCCCATTCCCTCTCTCTTCCTGGAGACAGACAGTGATTTAGCCTTTTGAGTCCGGGCCTGCCCCAGCTCCGGAATACTCCATACGCTCTGACCACCTTGACCTCTGGCATCCCTGGAGTCAGAGAACAACCCTGCTTCCAACAGTGGGTGCGGGACTTGTGAAGAATCCCCCTTGGCAGACGAGAAAGGCGGGCATGTGGGCAAGCTTTCTTCATCTGGTGATTTCTGCCCAGTGCGTGTAAGTGCACATTTCCCGCGGCCACCCCCAGAGCAGGAGGATGCACCCTCTCATCTATGGGCACATAGGTGAGCACACACGTATCAGGACACCCTCCCATTCTTCACCTGCATGCAGCACACAACACTTTTGCAATTAGAAACATCAAGCTGGGAGACATTAATAACATACAAAATGAAGAAAGGCCTGCCCTAGCCGCACAGCTCTGGATCATGGGAGGCTGCCTCCCAAGACAGAAATCCCCCAAGAAACCCAAGTCCCTGGAGTTAGAAGGAAAGAAGACCCCACCACCCTCTGGTCACTCTCAGCCCAGGCTTCATATTCTTCATTGTGTTGTTGGGGAGGGAGCTGGGGGGCTGCTCCCTGAAGCAAGGGCACAGGTAATTCACCACAAATGTGTCTTTATAATACTGTTTTATTAACACACACACACACACACACACACACGGAGCTAACCCAGCATGAGTAGCGAGGCCTTTCTGTGCTGTGAAGTACGTGTGCAGCAGGACGAGACCCCGAGGACTGGCCCAGCCGCCACTGGGCTGGCGGCAGGTGCAGCAGGGAGACAGTGGGAGCTGGATTCCTTCTCATTTCTTGGGAAGCCCCTGGGTGTTCGGGCCTTGAGGGCCTGTGATGCCTGTGCACAAGATGGGACACAAACAGCAGCAGGCAGAACAACCCTCCCTAGAATACAGCTGATGACACCAAATGCAGAGGGGGCAGTGTGACCTCCCCTGGGAGCACTCCCACTTGGTGGTGGCACAGACCTGGCCCCTCGCACGTGCTGGGAAGCAAGAGCTCAGATGGGGCGGCACGTGGTGGTTAGGTGGGGAGTAAACACCAATGGCTGTGGGGTTCAGGAGCTCTGAGGTGCCAGGCTGGCACAGAGGGACCAGCCACTTCCTCCCCTGTGTCCTGCGGTCAGGACTACTCAGCTCACTGCGGCCAAGACTCCCTGGTGCTACAATCCTCCCCCTTATTCTTGCATAGCCCCAACACGAGTCCAACACGCATGAACTACTCCTTCATCACATGTGATCCAAAGGGGAAGAAAATTCAGGAAAATTGGATGCTCTAACATTTCCTGTCCTCAGGGCTCCGAATGACTGGATCCGGGCTATGTGTGTATAATATACACACACATCCTCTCACCATCAAATGGTTCTGCAGCGCGGCAGTGTTGAGGTGGCAGTGTCTGGAGCTTGCGGTGATGGGTGCAAAACCAGGGGTCACTAATGGCTTTCACTGGAGTTCCTAGGGCTCCCTTGGAGAAGCCCCTGGACAGAGGGCTTGTCCTTGCTTTTCACATAAGACAGCTTCATGTTGCTGATACATGACACGGGCAATGCTAAGAAAATCTGGAGTGGAGCTACACTCAACAAGATTCTACCTAATGAGTACACAGCAATTCTACATATTTTGGCAAAATCATAAGAGCCTGGAAGACACAGACCCTGATGTAAAGCACTGACCATCTATTATAGCTGGAGAAGTCAGTCATCAACAAATACAACACATTTCCACAAACACATATGCAAAACAAATAAATAAATGGAAGTGCATCTACAGCAACACCAGTGCAAGTGCAGTTCAAATGACCTACTCCCACCTGAGGCCACTGACTGTCAACAAAAGCTCTAGACAGGGCAGCGCGGACCAGACAAGGCTGGGCCGAGCAGTGTTAGGCCCAAAGGACGCACAGGACTGCAGTAGGCAGTCTTGAACTCAACAGCTCTATCAGCAACAGTGCAAAAACCAGGGCCGGAGAGGAAGCAAAGTTAGAAACCAGAGGCAGAGCACACCCCCCACTAGGTCCTTACTTGATCTAATCAAAGGGACAGCCACTGACATACACACTGTGCTCTGCAGGACCATTAAGAAAGATAAATGCTGCCCATTACGCCGTTGTATTCTCACGCAGAACTCTGATTTGAAGGAGCTCTCTAACACATCTTTAAACATGCCTTTTTTAAGTCATTCTGTGTGTGTGTGTGTGTGTATCCATAGGCATAATACACTGGCTAATATATTCCTAAGGTCTTTTTTTAGTTCAAACACCTCTAAAGAAAGTTTCATCTCAGAGTGGACAATGGCCAAGCTTTGCAAGGCAGTATCGTTTCGTGTGGCCTCGGCAGTGGTGCTAGGTAAGAGGGTTTCTTAAAGCAGTATCTCCTCCCTGCATCCAGGATTTCTGTCCAAGCATCGATGCCAGCTGAAATCTCAACACTTTCATGTGCTCTCCTGGTCTCATCAAAAGCAGACACTGAAAGGTTTGCAGCACCATGCAAGACTCATGCAACTGCCAGATCATGCCACAGGAACGCCCATGTGTGATCATTCAAGCTTGCCCACCTACTGACAACGGTAACCACATCACAGCAGGCACTGGCCTCACAGCCACTGTAAAACACATTCCACTCCAGGGGTATTAAAACGCGAGGTGGACATTCAACAGAGCAGTTAACATGCCAGCTGGGAGGCAGTGCCTGCCTGGGTTCCAGTTCTGGTCCCAGTCCCGATCCACTCAGCTGATAAAGCACATCCTGCGGCAGCTGAGGGCTCAGCCGGCTGGGTCTCTGTCACCCACATGAGAGGACCCGACTGGGTTCAAGACTCCCGACTTCAGCCTGGCACAACCTTGGCTACTGTGGGTACCTGGGAGCGAATGAGCTCATCAGTGCACTCCCTCTGCATTTTTCTGTCTTTCTGCCTTTCAGATAATTATATAATTTTTTAATCTGCCCTTAGAATCAGTGGAATGTGGCAGTCTAATCTCTTAAGCTTCTGTTGTAAACTATAACTCTACAGATATTTACAGGAAAAACCACTCTTCAATGTAATCAACTGAAAACAGGATTTGCCTTTTAAACTGAATAGATGCATTAGTACACACACACACAGCCATTATAGAAACTTTTCCAGTGAATATACTCTGAATTGAGCTGGAATAATCTAGAAAGGTTTGGAAAGGACATGTAAGCTTCCAGAACTACACAACTTCTTAGAGCTCTGACCTGAATAATGTTCAAAAACATAACCAAAAGGTGAAGCTTCTTATAAAAGGTTTAGAAGAGGGCAGGGAGACCAGGGTGCTGTGTGCAGCACTGACCCAACTCACATCTCTCGCTGAATACATCAGCTGTGCTCTGGAATACGCGAAGTCAAACTGTATAAACGCCAACAATGTCAAGAGATGGGATACCATCCAACTCGACGAAGGGAAAGCGAGAAAACCTCGGCACACTGAAGAAGCACGGGGGATCCAAGAAACCAGGGTACAAAGCTCGCCAGGCAGAGGCAGGGCAGAGCAAAGGAAGAACACACTGGACGAGGCCAACACACACCCCCCAGGCGCATGGATGGTGAAGGCTGTGACCCGGACAGGAAGGACTGCTGGTTAGTCACCTTCCAACCTGCCACAGAGCCCAGCTCAGCAGTGTCCACACATGACAGATATTCTGCTAAACAGGACACATCTGTTCAAGGACTGGGGGATAGGAAAGGCGTGGAAGATGACCATGAGTGTTACAAAAGGGGAGGGGGAGAGCCGTGGGCCCCAGCGACGGGCTATCAAAATGTCCTATCCCCAGCTACTTCACCCACATCACATTCTGTGATGTGGACTACAAGAGCACCATGTGTATAAGCAATTGTCCTCATCGGGTCATTTTCCATTTTTCTTCTTAAAATAAACCTAAAGACCACTTCACACCCATTACAATGGTTACTATTTTAAAAAAGAAAATAGGCCGGCGCCGTGGCTCAACAGGCTAATCCTCCACCTTGCGGCGCCGGCACACCGGGTTCTAGTCCCGGTCGGGGCTCCGGATTCTGTCCCGGTTGCCCCTCTTCCAGGCCAGCCCTCTGCTGTGGCCCAGGAGTGCAGTGGAGGATGGCCCAAGTGCTTGGGCCCTGCACCCCATGGGAGACCAGGGAAAAGCACCTAGCACCTGGCTCCTGCCATCAGATGAGCGCGGTGCACCGGCCGCAGCGCGCCATCCGCGGCAGCCATTGGAGGGTGAACCAACGGCAAAGGAAGACCTTTCTCTCTATCTCTCTCTCTCTCACTGTCCACTCTGCCTGTCACAAAAAAAAAAGAAAGAAAATAATATGTGTGGATGAGGATATGCAGAAACTGGAACCCTCGCGCACCATTCGTGGGAATGTAAAATGGTATGGCTGCTTTGGAAAACAGTATGGGGCTCTTTAAAAAATTAAAAATAGGATTACCATACAATCCAGCAACTCTACTTCCAGGCATATATTTAAAATAACAAAGCAGAGTCTCAAAAAATATTTGTACAGCCATGTTCATAAAACATCATTCGCAGCTAAAACACAGAAGCAACTCAAGTATCGACATATATGTAAGCAAAATATGTTAAATACATGTGTTCTGGTTTGGATAATAGTTTGGGTGTCTCCCAAAGGCCTATGTGTTAAGGGTTTGATCCTCAGATATTATGTTCATGGGACTGGAACTTAACCCAGTTATGGTGTCTGAAGGGGAGGAGGGCTTGGAAAATGATGAGATCATTTAAGTTCTGGAGGCTGAAGCCGGGAGTGAATCGTGGTGACTTCGTAACGAGAGACCACACGACTCTCTGCCTCCGGGCTCACCACCAGTTCTCTTGCCCATCCTCACTCTGCCACTCACTGCCTTCATCAGATGCCAGGCTACTGGGATAGCCCAATCTTAGCCTGTGAACCTCCAAAACCAAAACTTACCAGCAGAAATAAACTTCCTGCCTTCCTAAGTAGTTTCTCTCAGGTATGCGTTAGAGTGACAAAAAGCTAATACAACATGCTATGGATTAGTACTCAACCTTAAGAAGGAAGGAAGTGCTGCCATATGCTACAACGCAGGTGAACCATGAGGAAGTTATGCAAAGTGAAATAAGCCAGTCATAAAAAGACAAATACTTCATGATTCCACTTATGCAAGTACGAGGCCCTCTGTGAGGTCAAGTCATAGAAGGAGAAAGAGTGCGTGCTGGCGTGAGCTGGGGGAGGGGAGCTGCTGCTCAATGGGCAGAGCTTGTTCCACAAGGTAAGAAGAGTCGTGGAAGCAGGTGGTGGTGACAGCTGCAGAACATTACGACTTAGGACTACAGTTGAAGACGGCCAAGGTGGGGTCCAGTATCGGGGTATAGCAGGTTAAGCCACCACTCATGATACGGGCATCCCATACGGACACCAGCTTGAGTCCCAGCTGTTCCACTTCTGATCCAGCTCCCTGCTAAAGGCCTGGGAAAAGCAGCTGACGATGGCCCAAGCAGATGGTCCCTGCTACTTATATTAGAGACCTACATGAAGGTTCTGGCTCAGCCCTGGCCATTGTAGCCACCTGGAGAATGAACCAGCAGATGGAAGATCGACCTCTCTCTGTCTGTCTCCCTCTCTCTTTCTCCCAAACTGTTTCAAGTAAAATAAATAAATCTTAGGGGAAAAAATGGCCAAGATGGTCAATTTTGTGTTATGTATATTTTATCACAATTTTAAAAGTTATGCATGTGTAAACCATTGGCTGAGGGTATCCTTTTCTGTAGTCAAAAAATAAAAATTAAAAAAAAAAAAATCAAGCTGTCAAAACATTACAGGATTTGGAAATCAGAACAATATGGGCTCCCTCTAGTGGTTTAAAACACCTTTACAACTGGTCCAAACGGAAATAAACTTTCTTATATTTTTTGATTTTCTTTTTTTTTTTTTTTTTGGAGGGGAGGATGATAGTTCTTTTCCTTAGGGGGAAATAAAATATTAGAAACATACCAGTATCAATGCTCATCCCAGAAGAAGGCGTGAGGGAAGCAAGTCCCAAGATCACATGTGATGGCGACAAAGTCACAAAGATGAATCAGAAGCTCAGCAGCAATGAATGAATGGAGAGATGGGGACAGAGCTAAGCCACAAGACCCAGGGAGACCACAGGAAGAGAACAACAGTATGAAAAGGAAGACTGGGGCACAGTCATAACAGAAAAATGACCCATTTTCTCACGTGGCTAGATTATTTCTGAACCAATCAGAGAGAGAGAGACACACACAAGAGTTTCCAATCAGTTTCAGGCCAACCCCAGCCAAAGCTTCCGGACTGCTGTGGCTGCTCCGCCAGCCCAGATGGGTCTGACTTTCTCAATGAATTTCTCGTAGAGAAAGGACTGATCACTTCACAGCCATGCATCCTGCGGCGGAGGCAGGAGGACTTCGCACAGTTCAGCAAACCCAAGGAAGGCTGCCACTTGCATAGAGGCTTTCAGGCTTGTTGGATAAATGACGCGGTATGAGTGAAGTGCTGGGGAAATGCAGATGGGAAAAAAAAAATCCAATACAAGCAGGCAAGCTCAAGGCAGTGGATCCGAAGGAAAAGCACGAAACATCTCTACTAAGACAGCTGGATCTGCCCGCGGGACTGGCACCCAGCTGACGCCGGCTGTGGTTGCGAATGTGTGATTTTCTGCCACTGCTAATAGAGCTGTTGGTTTTAAAAATCAGGGTAGTTCACCTACTCAAGAGGGCAAGTCAAGATGAGAAATGACAGAAAATCATTTCTGAATTCGTTTCTCGAAAGGTTAAAAATTAGTCCAGTGTACCTTTCAAAGCGGCTGGTAAAAACCTGAAGGGAGCCCTGAATTCCGTGGCGCGAAGGCAGCTTCTGGGACGTGCCTCAGGGAAAGCAGGAAAGCACAGCGGGCCTCAGCGGAGAGAGCCGGAGCGCCTGCTGCTCTTCTCCTACCACACAAGCTTGACGGCAAATGCATTTAGATTTGACAATAAATATAGTTTAATCCATATTTTACGGCCATCTTTTCAAAACGCTGAGCAGCGTTTTCTGGCTCTCCGGCCAGAATCGATATGCTCTGTCACAGCACTTCTATGGGAAAATCAAATTGAAATGCAAATGTCTTTGTCGCAGCGTTTTTCCTGCTAAGCCTGAGGGCTGGTTGCAGGCTGGACACCCTTGACAGTACTTCGGCAGCGAGCTGACAGAGGAGCGCGCGAGTTCTCAAGATGTCGCCCTCTCCAGGGGTTGACTCGGGGACCAGTGAAACCCCAAACTCCACCCCGTTCCAGCCCTTTACTTGAGGTGCGCCGCAGGACAGCCGCCGGCTCCTGCATGCGTCAGGAATGATGCAGCACAGCTCTTTCGCGGGCTCCGTTCAGGAAGCCATCTTTCAGATCACAGAACCCAAACACTGTCATTCCGTGACAGCTGTCCCAGAGGAGAGGGTGACACACACGCACTTGCCAAGTCAAGAATTCAAAGAGCAGCCGTCAGCAGGATTCCCTGAATCTGGCATTACTCGGCAGTTCTCAACCCCATTCATTTATGTTCAACTAGCGTGGCCCGAGGGCAGAGGTTGTACTTCTTGTATTCTCTCTGCAGGGCTGGGAAAATATGTGTACGTGTAATAGGGAGAAAAGGTATCTAACAGGGTAGGAGCTTGGCCCAACGGTTAAGAAGCCAGTTAAGAAGTCCACATCCTAAGGATGGCGCTGTGGCACAGCAGGTAAAGCCATCACCACCTGTGGCACCAGCATTCCATATGGGCAGCGGTTTGAGTCCAGGCTGCTTCACTTCCGATTCAGCTTCCTGCTGATGTGCCTGGGAGGGCAGCAGAGGATGGCCCTCACACTTGAGCCCCCGCATCCATGTGGGAGACCAGGAGGAAGCTCCCAGACCCTGGTTTCGGATCAATCCAGCTCTGCCATGGTGGTCATTTGGGGAGTGAAGCAGCAGATGGAAGACTGATCCCTCTCTCTAACTCTGCCTTTCAAAACAATCAATCAATCAATCTTTAAAAGGAAACAGAGATGGTCACGTCCCACATTAGAATTCCTAGGTAATGGCCGGCGCCGTGGCTCAACAGGCTAATCCTCCGCCTTGCGGCGCCGGCACACCGGGTTCTAGTCCCGGTCGGGGCACCGGATTCTGTCCCGGATGCCCCTCTTCCAGGCCAGCCCTCTGCTGTGGCCCAGGAGTGCAGTGGAGGATGGCCCAGGTGCTTGGGCCCTGCACCCCATGGGGAGACCAGGAAAAGCACCTGGCTCCTGGCTCCTGCCATCGGATGAGCGCGGTGCGCCGGCCGCAGCGCGCCGACCGCGGCGGCCATTGGAGGGTGAACCAACGGCAAAAGGAAGACCTTTCTCTCTGTCTCTCTCTCTCACTGTCCACTCTGCCTGTAAAAAAAAAAAAAAAAAAGAATTCCTAGGTAATCTCGATTATCAGTTCAGGCTTCTGATTCTGGCTTCCTGCTCTGGGTGGTAGCAGGTGATGGTTCCAGCAACTGGGCCCCTGACACCCACAGGGGAAAGCTGGAATTAGTTCCCAGCTCCCAGCACCGGTTCCCCAGCCACCATGGCATTTGGGGAGTGAACCAGCAAATGAGAACGCTTTCTCTCTCTCTCCCTCCCTCCCTCCCCTCCTCTTCTTCTTTTAATAAATATAAAGAGTTACTCATGGAATAAATTAATTTTTGTTATATCGTGCTTCTTAAAATACTAAAATTAATAAGGTATTTAAGCTATAAATAAAGAAAAAATATTTGCTCCTCCCCCAAATTTCAAGGATGAGCAGAGTGTACAGGAGCCATATTGTTCCTATAAGGCGTAATTTACAATAATTGCACTTTAGGTTTATTCATCCTCAAGTTAAAAACTAAAGACATGACGCTGTTACAGCATCACCTACTTCTTATGTGTCACCAATCATTTATGACGCTGTCCCTGTCCCAGACATGGTCATTCCATTTGCTGCGCTGCATAGGTCAAAGCTGGGGGTCATTCCTTGGGGCTTCTTCCCTTTTCTCACGTCCCACTCTCAACCCCTCATCAAATCCTTCCGATTTTGCCCTGACCGTCTGCCCAGAATCCAGCCTCTCAACCGCCTCCCCATCTGCTTCCCCTGTGCGGGCCAGCACCACCTCTGTCTCATGTCACTGCCAAGGCCTCCTACCTGGACTGTCTCTGCTGACACACACACAGAAGCCAGAGGGACCTAATTACTCATTACCACAACCGAGTGAGACCATCGACCCTCAGGCAGGTCCCAGGCCACCTGGTGACCTGGGAAGCTGACCTGCTGAGTTTCTGGCCCCATCGGCCTCTGCTCTGCCCCTCGCTCACGGCGGTGCAGCCTGCCAGGTGTCGTCTCCTTGCTGTGCGTGTGTGCACCGGGCCCGCCTGCATCTCTAGCCTGGACCACACTGTTCCCTGTGCCTGCTCTGCTCCTCCTCCAGGCATCAGCCCAACTCCCCTGTCACTCTCCAGGCCTTGACACACGTCAGTGTCTCTGGGACGGCTCCTCGGGTCACACCCTGAAAGTGCACCCACCACACTGCCCATCGCCCTTCCCCACTTTTTCTTAGCAGTGATTGACATACCACATATTTGATTGGGCTTTTGGTGATGCGTCTTTGCCCTGAGATATGTGGCCCATGAGTGAGAGCAGAGATGTTTTTCTTCCTTTTGTTCACTGTTGTACCTCCGCTGCCAAGCGAAGTGTGCCAGCACTGAATAAGTGCCATTATGTCCTCACTGAGTTAACTGAATGAATGCGAGTTCCCATTCACGGGAACACTCTAGAGGCCATTTCTGTTTCTGAACTGACATGCCTGCATGCTATTTTTGTTAGCAGACTTGGTACCATTACCCAGGAGGTAAGAAGGCCATTTCTTTCTGCAGAGTCAGCAGGTAGCTCTCTCACCAGAGTCCACATAAGGCAGGAAAGGAGCGGAGAGATTTTTTTTCTAAAATGCTCTCGGAGAGAGTCAGGGTGGGGTGTTACCCTCCCCCCTCCCCCGCTCCTTCCTCACAGGATGGAGGAGGAAAGCGTTCAGGACAGCTCAGGGACCTACCATGGTGCAGTGCCCCTGGGGAGCTGCACACACCGCTCACCCAGCGCTGGCTCCTCCACTGGGCAGGACACTCGGGCACACACACCCACACACAGGCACAACGCCTGCTACCACTGGCCCCTGGGAGTACAGCACTCCAAGAGCAGCACTGCCCAAGTGCCCTCACAGCAGAGGCCACGCTCTTCACACAACGGAAGGAAAGAAATGTGGCCACCCTCTGACTGCAGCTGGAGAGCAGAGGCGGCTGCTAGGCCCAGTGGCCAAGCACATTCGGGAAAGGCCGTCTCTGAATCCAAAGGGAGGGCGATGCACAGACAAACTCAGGGGTCTCCTCTATGGACCACAGGGCCCATTCTGTCACTTCTTAAAAATACTTTTGATTTATTTATTTTCACTGTATTTGAAAAGCAGAGAGAGAGAGTGCAAGCAAGGTAGCTCCATCTTCACGCAGCTGGTTCAGTCCTCAAATGCTTCCAAATAGCCATGGCTGGGCTAGACCCAAGTCAATAACCCAGCACTCAATCCAGGCCTCCCAGAGGGTGGCAGGGGCCCACGCACTGGAGCCAACTCTTCCCAGCTCCCGAGTGCAGGCCAGCAGGGAGCCAGGGCTCAAACCCAGGCACGCTGATTCGGGATGTGTGTGTCCCTATCAGCATCTTGCCCACCGAGCCAAACGCCTGCCCCTGTTCTGTCACTGTGAACTGTGGGAAAAAGAACACGTCACGGCACACGGATGTGGCTTTAGAAAGAAGAATCCACAGGCAGCGCATGCATGCTGATGAGCGTAAACCACCACCAATGAATGCTGACAAATAATTGCTCAGATAAAGAAAAAAAGTCCTGGGTGTCTAAGGACAAGAGGAAAATGCAGAGACTTAATCAACAACATCAAGGGGGCTGGCACTGTGGTACAGCAGGTTAAGCTGCTGCCTGCAACACCAGCATGCCATGTTCAAGTCCCCACTAGTCCACTTCTGATCTAGCTTCCTACTGATGGACCTAGGAAGGCATCAGAAGACGGCCTGAGTGCTTTGGCCCTTGACACCAAGTGGGAGACCTGGAAGAGCTCTTGGCTCATGGCTTTGGTGTGGCCCAGCCCTGGCTGCTGCCGCCATGTGGGGTGAGAACTAGCAGATGGAAGATCTCCCTGTCTCCTTCTCTACCCTCTCTCTGTCACTCTACCTTCCAAATAAATAAATGATTTTTAAGAGAACATTTAGAACACTAGAAATAAAGTATAAGCTGAATAATGTACAATATTATTCACCGCCAAGAAAAACGTTTATGTTGCTAAAGAGAGGGAAGAGACGGAAGAGAATAAAGAGAGTACAAGCAGAATGACACTCTAAGTCCATGGAAAATAGAGCTGTACTTTTCAACTAAGACCAAACAGCAAAAATTCATGAAAAGGACCTAATCAAAATGGAAATGTTTTAAATACTTATGTGAAGCGATAGAAAATAACAAAGGACTACCACTTGAGATAATTACAACAATATTAGAAACACAATGGTTGAAAAAACTTCCAGTTGGAAAATAGGAAAGATGTAAACAGACATTTCACTGAAAAGGATTTACAGATGAAAAATAAACCCTTGAGAAGATGTATCGTATCAGCAGCCACAAGGGAAATGCAAATGCAAACCACCATGGTTTCCCACTCTCTACCCATCATAAAAGCTAAGATAAAAATGAGTGATTACCGCCAAACTGTGGCAAGGACTGGGAAAGACCAGATGATCTGTGCACTGCTGGTGGGGACGTAATGGATTGCCACTCTGGAGAACAGCAGAGCACTTTCCTATGAAACTAAACAGGTGACCACCAAGGGACCCAGCAACGCTGCTCCTGGACACGTGTCCCAGAGAAGTAAAATGTGTGTTCACACAAAACCGTTCATAGCAGTTTTATCTGTAATAGCCAAATACTGAACTCAGCCCAAATGGCTTCTACTTGGCAGATACACTGGGGAGATATGTATACCACAGAGCACTCAGCAATCAAAATGAATGAACTATGGATACACACAACAACAACCGAACAGTGCCAATCCCTAAGCGGTTTCATTTACATAACATCTCACCAGACAGAATATTTTGGAAATGAACAGGAAATGGAAATGCCTGTGAGGGATAAGGTAGTAGGTGGTGAGGTTAGAACGGGCAGGTTCTCATTGGAGACAGAACAGTTCTGTACCGTAACTGCCGGAGTGGGTACGTGAACCCACCCGGGTGGTAACACCATGCAGAATGAAATACCCACAGCGGCAAGCAAGGCTGAGGCAACCTCACCAGGACTAAGGGACTGCCTCACTGTCAGCATCTTGGCTGGGACACTGCTTTCAGTTCTGCAGAGATGTTTCCACTGGAGAAAACTGGATAAAGGAGCCACGCCATCTCTGTGCACTACTTCTTACAAATGCATGTGAATCTCCAACTCTCTTGCTCGAAGTTCAATTTTTAAAAACATGAAGGGGCCGGCGCTGTGACATAGTGGGTAAGGCTACCGCCTACAGTGGGGGCATCTTATGTGGGCACTAGTTCGAGTCCTGGCTGCTCCACTTTTGATCCAGCTCTCTGCTGCGGCCTGGGAAAACAGCAGAAAATGGTCCCAAGTGCTTGGGTCCCTGCATCCTTGTGGGAGAGCTGGTTAAGAAGCTCCTGGCTCTTGATCGACACAGCTCTGGCCATTGCAGCCATCTGGGGAGTGAACCAGCAGAGGGAAGACACCCCCCTCCTCTCTTTCTCTCTCTCTCTCTCTCTGCCTTTCTTTAATTCCTTTCAATAATAATAAATGAATCTTTTTTAAAAGAAGATTTTTTCCTTGGCATGACTGGATTAGGCACTTGTCATTACCCTGGGCCTTAACTGAATGTGCCACTCACTGTGTATAAGGGAACACATGAGCTTCCAGACTTGAAAAAAATATATGCATTCTATTCAATTGATGTGCAATTAAAACCCAACAGACTTCTGAGAAAACTCTACAGCTACCCCTTAAGTTGGCCAGAGTTTATATTCTGTACACTAGGTGAAAAGAGCGTTGTTTTTACGTAGGACACAGTCACAGTTTTAGTGTAATCATACCATCCTCAAGGTGGCAAAAAGTAATGACCTAGGGGCCAGCGTCGTGGCGAAATGGGTAAAGCCGCCTCCTGCAGTGCTAACATCCCATACTGGCTCCAGTGTGTGCCCTGGCTGCTCCACTTCCAATCCAGCTCCCTGCTAATGGACTGGGGAAGCAGAGGAGGATGACCCAAGTGCGTAGGCCCCTGCACCCATGGTGGAGACCCAGATGAAGCTCCTGGCTTTGGCCTGGCTCAGCCCTGGCCATCATGGCGATTTGGAGAGTGAACTAGTGGATGCAAGCTTCCTCTCTCTTTCTCTGTGTAACTCTGCCTTTCAAACAAATAAATCTTAACAAAATTAACTATTTAATGCTTATCCCATTTCATAGTTTCATTAAAATTATTAATAAGTAAGATGGTATAGTTTAATGTATATAACTAATGGAAATCTCCTGATTTCTTTAATGCTTTCATTTTTAAGGGCTATGGCTTTAAGACACACAGTAGATAGTTTCTTAATGAGACAAAATAATGGAGTGCAATATGCTCAATATAAAAAGTGAACATCGTTGCATTTCCAGCATAGCCAATTTATACATTGTGGCCGGTGAGCTTCTTTACTGCTGCTCTAGTTTCACAAATTAGGTTTGTTGTTGTTTTTTTTAAAACAAATTTACAAAGACCATCTATCAAGGTATTCATGGACTTGACAGTATCTGCAAAATCTCACAAGTGCCTCAAGAGTATCCCAGCTCTGGACTGACATTTCCAGGTCTATTTGTGCATGGAGTGGAGGCTACATAAAGTCTTCCCAATTACATTAATGTCCGCCCAACGTCCAATTGCTCTCTCTGCCTGAAGATCATCTTTTATGAATGTGAGCATTCTTCTCCCCATGTAAACCCTGACCACAGCTCTGCAGGGTCAGGCAGAGGGCATTCACTTGCTTTCTGCACACACCCTTAGGGCCCCAGCTTCGTCACAGTACTTGGTGCCTTGGTGCCCACTTTTATTTCTAGGACCTGCACCCTGAACTGGCCATGAGCCAGGCTGAGAAATCCAGCTCATGGATCACCAGAGAGAACGCCCTGCATGGCCATGACTCAGTACTGGGAAGGAGGAGAAAAATGGGTTGGGGGGAACCATTGCCCTGTTCTTCTTGATACAAGAAGTGGTGTCAGACCTTCTGTTGTAAAACACAAGCATATACCACATACATGATCACTGAACTAACACATACAACCAGTAACTCAGAAGAAGAACAAATGTTAACACAGAGCAGTATGGTGGGCCGAAATCTAATCATGCCAACAAAATAATAACTAAATCAAATCATACTAATAACTAAATTACACTGAAATTCTATAACACCCTAATTAAAAGACTGAAATTGTTCAACTGGACAAAAATGTAAGATATAATCATGTATCACCAAAAAGAAACATACCCAAAATAAAAAAAAAAAACAGATTTAAAGTATAAGGATACAAAAAGTTACACCTCACTGGCATGAGTTCACTTACTATAATATCAGACAAAGTAGATTTCAAAGCAAAGACAACTCCCCCAGGGATAAACAGGTTATAGCACAAATATAAAGAGATCAATTCTTCAAGAAGACATAACATTAAGTATCAAATAACTGAACTACACCTTTTTAGAAAGTGACAAAATTGCAAACACCCAGTTAAAATGGGTATTAGAATGGTTAGGAATTTGCCATCTATCTAAAACCACAAGCTTTGAGCACACTAGCCCAGGGCAAAGATTCCCTCTGCCTATGGAACACCCTGACTGCACTCCCCCAGGAGGTGGGGTGAACACCCTGATTGCACTCCCCCAGGAAGTGGGGTGAACACCCTGACTGCTCTCCCCCAGGAAGTGGGGTGAATACTCTGACTGCTCTCCCCCAGGAAGTGGGGTGAACACCGTGACTGCACTCCCCCAGGAAGTGGGGTGAACACCCTGACTGCACTCCCCCAGGAAGTGGGGTGATCACCCTGACTGCTCTCCCCCAGGAAGTGGGGTGAACACCCTGACTACACTCAACCAGGAAGTGAGGTGAATACTCTGCCTGCACTCAACCAGGAAGTGGGGTGAACACCCTGACTGCACCCCCTGAAGAAGTGGCGTGAACATCCTGACTGCACTCCCCCAGGAAGTAGAATGAATGCCTTGACTGCACCCCTCCCAGGAAGGGGAGTGAATCATCGAGATGCATGTGCCCAGGGCCGGGGCACATGCCCAGCTGCCTCTGTGGCTGTCCTGGTCCTCAGATGACATGTAGATAAAAGCACTGCTGTTCTCCGCCATCTAATCTTAGCAGCAGCAGCCCCAGCTGAGCATCTACCCTGTGCCTAGCACTGAGACCTGGGACACGGGCAAGGTCAAGGCTGAACACACTACAGCTCCTGCTCTCACGGAATTCCTCAGTTGGAGGAGAGAGCACACATGCATGGTAAAATAAAGGCTGGCACTCAGCACATCCTGGGAAACCATTCATTAAAAATTACTCCTAACTGGGGAGACCAGGGCATAGTGGGGGAAGGAATGATGTCTGAGGAGGGGTTCTCCTCACAAGCAGTAATTGGGTGAGAAAAGTCCCAGGACAAGAGAAACGCTGGGCCAAGACACAGAAGCAGGGAAACCCCACACGCAGCTGCACCCAGGGCACGGCATGCACCCTGAAGCCAGAGGGTGACGGGAGAGCAGGCAGGACAGACGGCTGGAGCAGAGGTAGATGACAGAGGACCTGAAGCCCCTCGCGGCAGAGGCTCGACTTCACGGCGCAAGAACGGGAAGGCAGCAGAGGCTTTTTCCGCTTGCAGCTGACGTGCTCAGAACCGGGCCGCCCGAAGCACGAGACCCAGGGAATGCAGCGACGCCAGGGGGAGTGGTGAGGTGCCTGCTGCAGGACGCAGGACAGGACAGGATAACTGTGGCCTGAGGCCCCGCGGACAGCACCTGACAAAGGAGGGATTCTGGAGGGAGGACCAGCGGGCAAAGGCAGATGTCCGCACCAGCAGGGCAGCTATGCTAAAAGAGCAGCTTCCGGGCTGGCGCCTCGGCTCACTAGGCTAATCCTCCACCTCCGGCGCCGGCACTCCAGGTTCTAGTCCCGGTCGGGGCGCCGGATTCTGTCCCAGTTGCCCCTCTTCCAGGCCAGCTCTCTGCTATGGCTGGGAAGGCAGTGGAGGATGGCCCAACTGCCTGGGCCCTGCACCCGCATGGGAGACCAGGAGGAAGCACCTGGCTCCTGGCTTCGGATCGGCACAGCGCGCTGGTGGTAACAGCCATTTAGGGAGTGAACCAACGGAAGGAAGACCTTTCTCTCTAATTCTGCCAGTCAAAAAAAAAAAAAAAAAGAACAGCTTCCAGTGCTGCAGTGACACCAGGCCCACGGCCAGGCCTCTGGAGCAGCGCGTCTTTTTCAGCATCAGTCCAGTGGTGACAATCGAATCTCTTCTGAAGAGTCAACATTTTATGTAAACCAAGTTTCGGACATGTCAGGACTGCCTGACCTTGATAAATTCTCACACATTCACCAAGGCAGGCCATTTCCTTTCCTTGTGTTAGTAAGACTCAATTGTCGTATTTCGGCTACTTGGCCCTACTCTGGAGCTTCTCAAACGATTTCTGATGAAGAACCATTTTTTACAATTCCTGATCCACGAGAGCCCCACTGCGCTACGGACTGGAACAGGTTCTCTCCAGAAGTCATTCGCTGAATGCCCAACAACCCCCAGTGATTATCTTTAGGAGAAGACCCCCCAAGGAGCTAAAGAAAAGGGAGTCATGGGGGGGGGGACCCAACATGATCAGATTGGCATCCTTATGAGAATAAACATCAGCTGGCTCCCACGCAGCACGAGTGGGCTTCTGTTCTCTCGCTTGTTCACTCTCCCCACTCCTCCCGCTCACACACCCAGAGAAAAGGTCCTATGAGCACATGGTAAGATGGGGGTCAGCTGCAAGCCAGGAGAAGGCCTAGGGGGAGACCACCTTGATGCTGGATGCCGCAGATTCCAGAACCACAAGAAGATAACTTGCTATGTGAGCCACCCAGCCGGTGGTGTTCTGCACACCAGTGCACACTGCAGGTGACCAAAATCAGCTGGCACCGTGTACTGCCCACCATGTAGCTGAACACCACCCTAACCATGGGTCTACACCTCGTTCAACAAGACCAGCCTATGATGCTGACATGCTGTAGCAAGCTTAAACTGCCAAAGAGGCCTCTAAATGCCCACGTCCTGAGGAGCCGGCAACAACACCTGTGGGCTGAGAGCAGGCGGCAAACCACACTTCGACCAGCAATTCTTCATGGCCTCTCTGTGATTGTTTTTTTTGGGGGGAGGGGTGGGGCGGGGCCACAACATTTTGAAACATAGAACTGGAATGGGATGCACAGACAGGGTGAGGAGAGCAACAGAGATGTTCAGGATTCTATCACATCATGTCTGGGCAGGACGTCTCAGGATGCCGCAGGACGCAAGTTCTTAAATCACCAGCACTGGGCTTTGTCTGCTGCGTCCCTTGTCTTCTGTGTTTCTCCAGCTCCTCCGCCTGTCTCTGTAATTGTGTCCACAGAGCAGAGCACAATCAGATTAGACTCACAGCTGGAGCAGCGCTTCTCCTTCCACTGAGAATATACATCAAACTCATGAAACAGACACCCTCAAGGGACCTGGACGGAGCCAGACGAGCACATGAGCTCTCTGGGTCTTGGCCCCTGAGCCGGGAGGGGGTCCTCTGGCCCCAATGTGGAGCTGTCCAAATCTCTGGTGGTCATTCCACATGGCCTTCGATGTACTCTAATTCAGACAGTTTTTGTTTTCTTCCTAAAAGTTCACTTCTTTATTTGAAAAGTAGAGAGACAGAGAGAACAAGCTACCATCCGTGGGTTCAGTCCCCAAACGCCCAGGACAGCCAGCCAGGCCGCACCAGGCACCAGGTTAAAGCCAGGAGCCCAGAGCTCAGGCCAGGCCTCCCGTGGGGGCAGCAGGGGCTGAGCTGCTTGAGCCATCCATCCCCTGCTGCCCCCAGACTGTGCGCTCACAAGAAGCCAAGAAGCTGGGTTCGGGAGTGAAACTGATCCTTGAACCCAGGCACTCTGATTATGGGATGCGGGAATCCCAAGCAGTCTCTTAACCAGTAACGCCCACCTCGGAGTTAGGTTTTTTAGAGCAATCTGAAGAGTATTGCTGTCTTAATATTCTCTATATTATCCTTTTTGATACTATAGTAAATGGTCCTGTATTAGTGGTTTTGTTTTTGATCTCCTCATTGTCACTGTTTAGAAATGCAGTTCATTTCTGTACATTATCTTGAAATTCTGTAACTTCGCTTAATGCTTTTATTCCTGTATCCTGTTTCAGTGGATTCCTTAGAATTTTCTACATATGGTACAAGAGCATATCACCTGCAAACAGAGATGGTTTCTTACTTCTTTCTTTGCAGCCTCGATGGCCCTGGTGGTATTTTCTTGCCTTGGCTAACCTTCCAGTTCAATGCTGAACACAACCATCAAGAGGTGAGGGTGGCATTCACCTTCTGTCCCTGATCGGCCCTCATGGTTCAGGATGTCGGTGTGGGGCTTGTGTAGATGCCCATTCTCAGGTCGAGGGAGAGAGGTGAGTTTTGACATGTTGTCGACTGGGAAGCCTATATTGGTATTCACAGAGGGCTGGGCCTGGCCATAAAATACAAAGTAGTAGGGAACCCCTGACTGCTTACTGCTAGGAAAAATGCCCATTACCAAAATGGAACTTCACCTAACTAACAGGAAGCTCCTGAGATAGATGACAGGCAAGAAGCTCCACACAGGGAACTCTGCTCAACATTGGGACTCATGAGGGAGAGGCACGTTACAACCATGAGACACGGCCACGGACCTACCAGGGTGACTCTAATACAAAAGGGTGATAAAGTGTTGATGGGAACATAGAGAAACCGGACCCTCGAACTGCCCGATGGGAATGTAACAGGGTGTGGCTCCTGCAGACATTAGCCTGGGGGACCCCGGGTGCGGCTCCTGCAGACATCCGCCTGGGGGACCCCGGGCTAGGTAAACATGAAATTATCACAGAACCCAGCTAGGGCCCTGTGTCTCTGCCCTCCAAACAAGCGAGGCTGGGAGAGAGTGCCTGCTTTGTCAGTTCTGGCATGGTGGGGAGGGCAGCGGGGACAGGCTTGGGGGCTTCACTTCACCCCGCCATGGGGAAGAGCCAGCAGGGGCTTTTACAGACAGCGCAAAACCCGATCTGTGTTTTCAGGATGATCACCTTCAGAGGCAGAACAGCATGGAGAGCCCCACGCCTCAGTCAGAAACATGCTATGACGATTAGGGCAACAAACGCCGAGGGCCTGCTCTAATGCTATGCACCAGGAGCTGAGTGCAGAGAAACTGGGTCCAGGTGAAACCACTGCCCAACCACGGGCTGGCCGAGTGTGCGGCGCAAGCGCGCTGAACCCCAAGTTCTGGCAACGGTGACAGGTGACCTGAGCCTCGGATTGCTGAGTAAGAGATGAGCCGCTGGCATTTGGGGGTGGCAACCCAGGTAAACAGAGGCACAAGTGGATGTCCCCCAGGAGGCAGAAGGAGGAGAGCCGCAGCCAGCCACGGAGGACGGAGCCCACCCAGGAGGGGGTGATGGAGTGAAGAGGGCTGGGAAGACACCCACACAGGCCAGGCCAGGCTGTAGATCAAGATCAAGGTCAGAGAAGGAAGAGCCAAAGAAACAGGAAGAAAGCCACAAAGCCCATCTCCAAGAGCAGCCGAAGAATGAAATTCTGGAATGGACCGACTCACTCAGCTTCAGCCAGCACTGGGCACGGGGCAGGTCTGCTCAGCTGCCCCTCTTGTGTCCCGGCAGTCCTCACCCAGGTCATGCCAACACTGCCCGTCTCTGTGCCTTTCTTACTAGGAGTACATATTCTGCCCAGTTCTGAAGAGCGGGGTTCTTCAGGGAGAAACCCACGGAAAACCACAGAAAGCGGTTTGATCAGTACTTCCTCGTGGAGGCTCTCAACCCCACGTTTTCCCTGGATATGCTGAGACCGGACTGTGCAGTGGTGAATGCAGCAACAGCCCCTGCAACACTCACCTGGCCTGGCCTGGCCCCTCCTTTCCCAAGTGCCCTCCGCGATGACCACGTGTGGGCAGGGGGAGAGAGGGGGAGGAGGAGGGAACACGGATCCCCCCAGCAACCCTGGAGCAGACCGGGGTTTGTGCTCATTCAAGTGCCCAGCAGCCTCCTCCTGCCTGCTTCACAGGCGCCTGAGACTCAGCAGGACCTCAAGCCAGTTCCAGCTCTTCTGCCCAACTCAGCCTTGATCCAGTGCCCCCATCTCAAGGACCGGCCCTCCTCAGCGCTCGGGCCAGAAAACGAAGCTCACTCAGGATACTCCCTCTCCTCGACCCCCTGAACGCTGCTTCCACCACGGTATCTCCACATCAGCCCTCACCTGTGCTCGCCTGGACCGCTGCAGGGACATCTAACTCACCCCCCCCCCCCGCCCCCTGACACACCTGAGGGTGAGCGAGAGTGAGAATGGGACAGAAAAGAGCAAACACGATCAAGTCAGCACCACAGTCACACTCCCTCCCCTAGCCCTGCCCTGCCCAGGGACGGCCTGGGGCTCTTAGGTCAAACAGAGGTGTCCTCAAGGAGGCCTGAGAAGCGAGTGACCCAGCTGTCCACTGCAGCCCCCCCGCACATGGCTCCCTGCACCCTCACAGCCATGGAGACCCCACGGGCCCTGGTGGGACACTCTGCCTGTCTGCCTCAGGCATCCCCCTGCAGCCCCACATGCCCAGTTCTCACTTCAAGCCCTGCTCGGGGTCATTCCTCCTCACAAACACCTTCTCCCCAACTCCTGAGGAGGTCAAGCTCCCCACTCCTCACCCCAGCCCCGTCAAATCTTTCCACCTGTCTATTCCGTACTTTGTGTCCGTGCCAGCGGATGTTGCAAGACCAGAGACGTCTGCCTCTGCTCAGCGCCAGCCCCGGGTATACTGGATACCCGAGCACCTGCCGGGCGGGCACCCCCAGGAAGCACACTCAAGTCCGGCCAGAGCCCAGTGAACTTCCTGGCCACCACCACAGAGCACCTCAGCCACACTTCAGACGAGGGAGGCGGGGAAGCAGAATTACTAAGCAGGGAAGGATGTTTTGTGCTGTCTTCTTTCTGCTCTCCAGGATCCTAAAATACACTTGGCGGTGGCAGTGGCAGTGGCAGTGGCCGGGGAGGGGCGCTGCTGCGCTTCGGGAGAGCAGGGGCCTGGTTTGCACACTCGCTTTGCTCTCTCACAAGCCCTTCCTCTTCTGTCTCCGGCATCAGAACGGCAACAGCTCACGAGACACCTGACGGAGGTTTTTCACCTTGAGCTTTGGGTTTTCTAGAAACCACGCCTTCCACGTCCAAGGAGCTGCTGCCATGGTACGTGCCAGCGTCATCTCGCCACTTTGCAGTCACTCATTTTGTTTGTTTTGTAACACAGTTATCACGTCTGTCTTCAGATGACAACATTAAATACACTCCAGCATATTCGCGCAGCGTACTTAGAAAGTATTAAGTAAAAAAGTCATTAAAATCAGCACACTTGGAGAAATAAAACCAATGGAATGATTAAAATGATCAAGCTTTGGAAAGACTGCCAACTTATCTCTTAAGCTGGGGATATGATGAACATATGGACGGTAAAAATTATCTTTCCCGTTTCGGAGTCCCTGTTAAAATTAGCCACATACTAATTGTCCTGTTCACTCACCACATCTTTAAATATCTTCATATTTTATTGATCTCTCTAATTAACCATCATTTTTGACAATTTCTTCGCTGGGCTGAGAGATGTAATGTTGATGGTTATCTCCATGTTCCGGGAGAGCCGCAGCTCACTGCCAGCCATGCACAGGAGGCGTCAGCGGCCACATCAACACGGTGACACACGGTGACGTGTCAACAAGTCAGGGACAAAAACCACCAAAAAGCACCAGCGACAGAAAACAAGTCCAGTGTCCTTGGATGATTAGAAAAATGTACTGAGAGACGGTGTGGTACAGTTTACACGTGATCTGAGTGGCAACAGCAGGCAGGATGGTGGCTGCTCCCACTGGGAAGGGACTTCTGGTCAAATGTTCCGTATCTCACACATGTGTTCATCTCGGACCTGCCTGAGCCTGATACTCCCAAGCAGTACCCACCCACGCATGCGTCATGCGTGTATGTGAAGTGCCTCTAAAATACTTCAAATGCTCCAACTATGACAGACTACAGCATCAATGGTCTCAGTTCCACCCTACTTGAAGCAGTAAAAGTAGTTTTATTAAGTGCTCCCAGGGTCTAAAATACTTTCTAAGGTACTGCTTAACTGCAACAACAATTAAAAAAATAGTATGTGCCTGTAACATACACACATACGTATGTACATGCTTTTATATCAAGGTACTTCAAAACATTCGTGATAATGGAATTAAAAGCTAAGTTTAGGTGCCCAGTGTTGAAAGCTAGCAATGCCAGCATCGTATGGGAGCGCCTGTGACGGCCCCGGCCACTCTGCTTCTGAACACTGCAGCACCTGCGAAGCAGCAGATCGGGGCCCAAGAACTTGGGCCTCTGCCACCGCTGTGGGGGACCCGGATGGAGCTGCTGACTTGTGGCTTTGGCCTGCCCTAGACCTGGCTGCTACATCCACTGGAGGACTGAACAAATCGATGGCCATTCTCTTTCTCTTGTTTCTGTCTCTCCCTCTCTCGCTGTCACTCTGCCTTTCAAATAAATAAATCAAACATTTTTTAAAACACAAAATTTTTTGGTGCAAACATTTTGAAATCCACACACAGTTTTTACCCAAGTACATTTCCACAGACTTTCCACAGCTCTCTCTTAGCACATACAACAAGCACACACCCCACAGAGCCCAATCCACTCTTCAGTGTCTTGGGAAAAAAATCTACTCAGGACTTAAATCATAGATTTATGGACCCATTTGTGTAATGGATTGAGGGTAAGGCTTTCAAATTTTGTTCCATGCTGTATATTTATAAAAATTCAATTTCAAAATGTCCCTTATCCAATTAAACTGTAACACCATGTCCAGTCTGCCTCCTTATGGATGACATATTAGTGGTCTACTTTTATGTTAACAATAGATTTTGTAATAAACCACATATAAATTATGATAAATACAATTCAAAAATAATAAAAATAAAATATGCTGCAAGCCAAACAGGAGATAAAGCACTCTTCTTCAGTTCAAAAATGGACATATTGAAATTATCTGAAAACATCAAAATAAATTCAACTTTTTCAAGATATAAAAAATATTACCCCCAGAGCACTGGGGTGCCACAGGATAACAAACTCATCTATACTCAAATCTCTGTTCTTCCTCTTTTTTTTTTTTTTTGACAGGCAGAGTTAGACAGAGAGAGAGATAGACAGAGAGACAGAGAGAGACAGAGACAGAGAGAAAGATCTTCTTTTTCTGTTGGTTCACCCCCCAAATGGCCGCTATGGCTGGTGCGGTGCGCTGCGCCGATCCAAAGCCAGGAGCCAGGTGCTTCCTCCTGGTCTTCCATGCTGGTGCAGGGCCCAAGCACTTGGGCCATCCTCCACTGCCTTCCCGGGCCACAGCAGAGAGCTGGCCTGGAAGAGGGGCAACCGGGACAGAATCCGGTGCCCCAACTGGGACTAGAACCCGGGGTGCTGGTGCCACAGACAGAGGATTAGCCTAGTGAGCTGCGGTGCCAGCCTCTATTCTTCCTCTTAACCAGAAAAACAAATAAATTTAAAAAGTCAATATGGAGAGAATTATTTCTATCCATTCTTCATGCCTATAACACAACTGGCAGATAAGGAAAACCATGAACTTCATGCTTCATGAAGAAGGGGAAATAAACACCAACATATACCAAGATCAGCTCCAGAGACCACAGTGCAGTGGGAAGTCCAGTCACACAAGGCAAACAACAGAGGTAGACAGGTGTAAACAACAGAGGTAGACAGGTGTTGGAACACAGACGAATTACCCCTGGAGAACAGAACTCCCACCTGGAGTGAGGAGCCCCTGAGGACGGCTGGGTCAGGGTCTCCAGTAGAATGTATGGGGCATGGATCTATCTACAGGGCCTCACCTGAGTGTTCACTCTAGTTAAAATCAATGTGCAGTATTATTAATAAACTCTAGGCAAAAAGAACATGAATGAGTCTGCGTTTACCAGTAAAGGACCCACTCTGTCGGCACCCACGTGCTGCTGAACCAATCGTTCAGCTTTGCTGGAGACAGAAACTAAGTGGCAGGTTCTCAAGAACCAACCTGCATTCCTAAAGGAAACTCCATTTCTACTATCTTTAACATTCTTTACAGGGCGAGTCTTGGCTTATTCTTTGCTCAAAGAGCTCACCAAGATTGACGTCATTTCAGTACTAGTTTATGCGTGACTCTAGCTTTTCCAGTTTCGTGAAAATGAACATGAAATAAGGAATTCTCGTGACACAGATGCACTTATCTTTCGATGTCCATGGTGGTTTTGTCTAATATGAATGTTTTAAAAGACATAGGCAGACATGTGGTCTAGTGGTTAAGACGCCTCTTGCGACACCCCTATCAGAGGGCCTGGGTTCGAGTCCTGGCTCTGCTTCTGATTCTGGCTTCCTGCTCATGTGCACCTTGGGAGGTGAGGGTGTGCCCTCCAGATGGGAAATTCAGACTGAGTTCCTGTCTCCTGTTTCAGCCTGGCTTACCGCTGCTTGCTAGGGGCATTTGGGGAGTAAACCAGCAGATGGGAGATTTCTTTCAAATTAAAATAAATAATTTTTCAAATATTTTAATACATGAAATGAAAAGGTACTGTATTATATTTCAGCTCATTGGAATACATATGTGCATGTATATATATGTGCATATATTTATGCTAAGACTCAAAAATAAAAATACAACATGTAATCTTATAATTCTGTTTACGTAATTAAAAATATGATAATCAAAGACTGCAAGCATTGTCCCACATCCAGTGTTGTGTCACCCGATAACCAGAAACTCACATCACAGAGAGTCACCGGGGGCATGTCCCCAGTCAGTGCCCTGCTGATTCATCCGCCAGTGCCCTGGGCGACAGTGACTGGGTCTTGCCACCAAGAACAGAGCAGAACCACAAGTAGCCAGGATTAAAATCTCAAACATCCCCACAAAGTTATTAAAATGCGAAAGGGATAAAGGTGTAATAGTCAAAGGAACAGGAGACTCAGACTATTCCAAGTATTTTGCCTTTGCTTATAAACCTTCAATATTTAATGGCTCAAGATTCTTCCAAAGATTTAGGAGAAAAAAAAAAAGCCAAACATCACCGACTTGCCATCCTCTCTCGGTTCAGTTTAGAACTGATTTTATACTCAACAAGGAATCCTGGTATGTATGGAGGAACAGTAGATAGACAAAGTCTGGGGCTGTCCATGAAAATCTTCATTTTTATAAAGCCGTCCATATAACAGTTCATCAAGGATGATGGTGAATCCTTAGCTAATGACTCCCACAGACAGATCCGCATTTGCAGGGATATACAAAATTCAATACAAAATCATTTTAAGCTTCATTTTCTATCATACAACGAAGCTGACTTTTTGGGTGCACATCTTAATACATTTTAACAGGTGCAGAGACGGAGATAACCACCCCAGAGTCGGGTGCTGAACAGCTTCATCATCCCCCCAAGTCCCTCGCACTGTACCTTTATAGTCGCACAAAACAACAAATTAGCTCACACAATTTTAATGTTTTTCCCCATGCAAAAAAAAAAAAAAAAAGCAAACCAACAACAACGATCCTTCTAGAATGGGTAGGAGCACCAAGCCAGAGATTCCGGCTTCCGGGTGCTCAGCAGTTTCCTGGATGGCAGCGAGGCAGGAAGTCACATAAAGTCCTCACGGCGCTCTTCGTCATCTACCTGTCCCTGTGCAGCAGGGACAGGTGTCCTCCGTCCTCTAGGTTGTGTGGCCTCTGTGACATAGCCAGGGCCTGAATCCAGGAAGAATTCTCAGATCAAGAACCCGGCCCAAGATGCCATCAAAAGAAGCCAAGAATGGAATCGGAAAGCAGCCTAAAGCAGGGGGCCCCCAGCTCAGTCTACGACACGAAGGAGACGCACACAGGTAGGGGAACCAAACCAGAAAGCTAAGCAGGGGCCGAGAGCTGGAAGATTTAAACAAGTTCACTGGCAAAACTGTCACCGAGACTGAGCTATGCCCCACCTTCGCTGATCCTGCAAGATAAATGATTGGAGTAGAATCATAAGCCAAAGAGTAGACCTACTTCCCATTTCTTAAAATATTTTGAGTGCTATTTCTTTAAAAAATATTATTTATTGATTTGAGAGGCAGAATTAGAGAGAGAGGGAGGGACAGAGAGAGAGGTCTTCCATCCGCTGGTTCACTCCCCAGATGGCCACAATACCCGGAGCTGAGCCGACCCGAAGCCAGGAGCTTCCTCTGGATTTCCCACATGGATGCAGGGCCCAAGCACTTGGGCTATCTTCTGCTGCTCTCCCAAGCCACAGCGGGGAGCTGGATCGAAAGAGGAGAAGCCAGGACATCAACCACTGCCCGTATGGGATTCTGGTGCCACAGATGCTGAGCCTACTGTGCCAGAGTGCCAGACCTGAGTCATCTTGTGATTTTTTTTTTAAAGCCTCAAAGCTCCCTAATCCAACATGTTTTTGTCAAATTCTACTGTTGACAAAAACTAATTCTTATTCCTAGGTGTACAATTTTCTGTTTAAGCAGGCTTTGGCCTTAGCAGCAGTTTTTAGAGAAAGAAGTTCTTATTAAAAAAAAATACATATATGATAAATCCACAGACAGCTCCTCTGCTTGGAGCCCAGGCCAGCCCCAGGACTATCCTCGGCAAAAAGCAGGACCAAATATTTGTTATCCATAAGCAGCTTTTGCTCTTGCTCAACTGGAGGTGAAACTGATTCAAGCCCGAGACAACAAGCTTACAAATTCCTTCTCCTCAGCCCGTCATTTACTCATAAAGGGAGAATTTCTCCTGCTCTGAAAAGGTCAAAACTGCTTTGCAAAATAGCGTTCAAGAACACAGCGGGTCTCTTACGAATGCATTCCTTTGCCTTAAAAATGAGCTTTTTAAAATTGCCAATAGCATTCTTATTTGATTTGAACAAGGAGGCATACAACAAATGCACCAACGTCCTGCTCCTAAGAGTTCATCACTGACTGCTGTGCAGGGACGCATGCAATATCCCTGGGAGCACTTCATCACGCTGGCTGTCTCCATGGGAAGCAAATGTGGACCAAGAGACAGAAGCAGAGCAACTTCTCCATGTGTTTTTGAGCCTCCTGAATTATGCAAACCTATTACAGCTCAAAGGACAAACAAAGTTTAAATAATGAACGTTATTATTCCTATCAGGGAATAGCTTCCTAGTTTTCACATGCTCTTAGCTAGGATCAAAAATGAAACTTCGGGGCTAGCGCTGTGGCTCACTTGGTTAATCCTCTGCCTGCGGCACCGGTATCCCATATGGGTGCCAGTTCTAGTCCTGGCTGCTCCTCTTCCAGTCCAGCTCTCTGCTGTGGCCTGGGAGGGCAGTGGAGGATGGCCCAAGTGCTTGGGCCCTGCACCCCATGGGAGACCAGGAGAAGTTCCTGGCTTTGGATCAGCGTTGCTCCAGCCATAGCGGCCATTTGGAGAGTGAACCAATGGAAGGAAGACCATTCTCTCTCTGTCTAATTCTGTCAAATAAATAAAATTTAAAAAAAAATGAAATCACATCAAAAGATACTATGAGATATCAAGCAACATGGAAGACGAAGCAGTCTACCATACCCACACAAAAGGTATGCATGGGAGAAAACACTGCTAAAAACTTGATTAAATGCTATATGTATGTGCAAAACAAAAGAGAGCAGCTTCAGCAGGAGGGCTTGTGAATGGTGCTTTCTCCCAGGGCTGAAATAGCTAACTGCACACTCTATTTACAGAACTCTATTCTACTGTGTGTGTGCATGTGAGTGTGGGTGTGTGCACATGGGGGTGTGTGTATGCATGTGGGGGTATGTGCATTTGTACATGAGTGTATGCATGTGGGGCTGTGGGGGTGTTTTTATGTGTTCTGCATGTGTGTGTGCACTTGTATGTGCATTGGGTAGGGGTGTGTGTATACATGTGTGTGAATGGGAATGGTTGTGCATTTGTATGTGTGTGTACGCATGTGGGGGATGCATTCATGCATGTGTGTCTATGGGGGTGTGGGTGCATTTTTATGTGTTCTGCATGTGTGTGGCACTTGTATGTGTGTGCATGTGGGTGTGTGAATACATGTGTGTGCATGGGGATGTGTGTGCACATGTGCGTGTGCATTTGGATGTGTGTATATGCCTGTGGGGGTGGGTGTACACTTGTATGTGTGTGCATGCATGTGTGTGGGGGTATGCATTTGTATGTGTGTGTATGTCTCTGGGGGTGAGTGTACACTCGTATGTCTGTGCATGCATGTGGGGGGTGTGTTTGTGTGTGTATGCAAATGGGGGTGTGAATGCATTTTTATGTGTTCTGCATGTGTGTGCGCTTGTATGTGTGTGGGGGTGTGTGTGCTTGCATGTGTGTGCATGGGGTGTGTGCATTTGTATGTGGGTCTGCATGTGTATGTGTGTCGATGAGACAAGTGGCACAGACCCTGTAGGATAATTCACTGACTTGGCCAATACTCCTGATACCACCAATGCACACAACCCAAGGGCAGAGGCGACTCCTCCCTAGTGACCTCCTGGAAACAGACAAGGAGCGGGACAGCTTCAGGGTCAGAAGCGGGCACTGCTCCCATTCAGCAGCACGGACGTTATCCAAACCCAACAGCCTTCTCCCGTGTAGAGGACGGCATATTCAACTGCCGAGCCACAGCCCAGGACAGACCACAGTGCTGCTCACTTCGAACTCTGCCTTTCAAAGAAACCTTTAACACGTAACAGAAAACTGCCAAATGCAAACGTGATGGCTGTTGCTGTCTGTCCTTGACCCCTCACTCATGAGGAGGGATTCCGGAGCATGCCCCCTGCACTGCTTCTGATGGCCCTCTGCAAATCCTGCTGATTCTACAGGCATGCGACACCTTCTGCCTTCAGAAGGTTCAGCACACAGGCACCCTGCTTGCCACACCTTGTCTGCATTCTTCTGCGCATGACCCAGGTGCTGAAAACAAAGCTTAAGCCAGCGGGTCATCTTTGTTCTTAGGCAGCAGCAGGGAATTCTCCCGTGGCTGAGAATTACCTCCCCTCATTAATTTCCTCTCAGCAGCCAAACAACACTCACGAGGAGCAGCTCCTTTTATGGTGAAGCCGGGTTCTGCAGGCGCACACAGCGAAAGCAGCTCACTCTTCCCCTAAATAGGTTCCTTTCAGCCGTATTTCTAAGAATTCTTATCTGGAGTTGGAAAAGAGCTGTTTGGTCTCTAAAATCAGGTTTTAGATGAATTTAAGGTGTGTCACCCTTGATTTTGAAAAAAAGCACCTCTTCCCTCTTATAAATGTATCCTGAATCACTGACACAAGACTTTCTAAAATATCTTTCCATATATTTTTATGCACTTAAAATTGTTTAAAGATGTATTTTATTTTATTTGAAAGGCAGAATCATAGAGAGGGAGAAAGAGAGAAGAGAGAGATCCTCCATCCTCCATCCAGTGGCTCACTCCCCAGACAACCACATCAGCCAGGGCTGGGCCAGGTTCCAGTCAGGAGCTTCATTCAGGTCTCCCACATGCATGCAGGGGTGCAAGGTCTTCTGGCCATCTTCCACAGCTTCCCCAGGTGCATTAGTGGGGAGCTGGATCGGAAGTGGAGCAGCCAGGACTCAAAACAGTACCCACATGGGATGGCGGCATTGTAGGCAGTGCCTTACCCTGTTATACCCCCAACACCAAGCCCCCATTATTAAATTTACCCAGAGTATAAATCAGTCATGCTGGTATGCGGCTCTTGGAGTTTTAGCAAATGCACTGAGATATGAAAACATTGCCATTTAACCCTTCCTCACTGCAGGCCCCAGCAACCATGATCAGTAAATTAAACGTCCAAATTGAGACTGGATGTTCATTATGGCACTCTCTAGGACCAATCTAACAGCAAACACAACACATCGTGAGAGCTCCGCCTACATCCTTGCTCGTACTCAGTGGACAAGCGGCTTACGGGCTGCAGAGAACAGCACTGATGTACCAGAGAGCTGTTCTTTCTCTTTGTGTTTGCTTTTCTAAAAGCTATTAGCATAAAAGAATATTAATAAACTGTATTCTCTGCTCCTATCCCCCCACGTTCTTGCTGTGAAATGCAGCTTCACCCCAAGTTCCCCGTGCACCAATGACCATATCACAGACTTAATTACTAGCACAGATGGTGCCAATTGGCTTCTGTGTGCAGTGCCAAAAAGGGAAGGCCAATGGAAGTCCTTTGTGCATGAAGAAATGGTCGCAGCTGGGGCCCACAGAGAACAGCATGGGGACAACTGCATCTTCATATCCTGCGGCTTTTTCCACCTTGGATACAAACTGCCCGAGGATAGCCCTGACCTTCAGGTTCAAAACAGACTTATCTTTTTAAAAATGTGCATGGATGCACACACGTGCATACATGGAATTGGGGCGGGGTGGGGGAGTCACGGCACAGCAGGTTAAACCATTGCTTGGGTCGCGGCCATCCCATATTTTAGTGCCTAGGTTCAAGACCTGCCTCTGCTGCCAACGCAATTTCCTGCAAATGCACCTGGGAGGCAGGAGGTGATGGCCCACGTTCCCGGGTTCCTGCCTCCAGATGGGAGACCTCCATGGAGTTCCTGGCTCTTGGCTCTTGGCTCTGGCCTGGCCCAGCCCATGCTTCCGCAGGCATTTGGAGAGTGAATCAGAAGATGGAAGATCTGTCTCCTTCACTCTTTCTATGTCTTTCAAATAAATTTTAAAGGATGTGAGGGCGATCTGGCTGCGACATCTGTCACCCCACTGATCGCCAGGGTTGATTTGACTGATCTGGCTGGCAGGGCGGGTGTCCCCTTCCTCCCTCACCATTCCATCTGAGTCCCTCCCGAAGCTGGATGCTCGGTCGAAGAGGACGACCTTCCCCGCTAGAGGAGGACCGGTCTTTGGTCAAGAGTAGCTGCACTCCCCTGCTAGAACCTCCAAACAAGCTCTCAAATAAATTTTAAAAATATTTAAATGGCTGGCGCCGCGGCTCACTAGGCTAATCCTCTGCCTTGCAGCACCGGCACACCAGGTTCTAGTCCCGGTTGGGGTGCCGGATTCTGTCCCAGTTGCTCCTCTTCTAGACCAGCTCTCTGCTGTGGCCCGGAAAGGCACTGGAGGATGGTCCAAGTCCTTGTGCCCTGCACCCACCTGGGAGACCAGGAGGAAGCACCTGGCTCCTGGCTTCAGATCGGTGCAGCGCGCCGGCCGAAGTGACCATTTGGGGAGTGAACCAATGAAAGGACGACCTTTCTCTCTGTCTCTCATTCTCTCATTCTCTCTCTCTCTCTAACTCTGCCTATCCAAAACCAAAATATTTAAAAAGCATTATATTTAGATTTCTTCAGCGGGAAGATAAAGGTTTTTACTTTACATTAACAAATTTTCGGGGCCGGCACTGTGGCATAGTGGGTGAATCCGCCACCTGTAGTGCTGGCATCCCGTATGGGTGCCAGTTCAAGTCCCAGCTGCTCCACTTCCAATCCAGCTCTCCGCTTGTGGCCTGGGAAAGCAGCAGGAGATGGCCCAAGCTCTTGGGCCCCTGCACCCATGTGAAGACCCAGAAGAGGATCTTGGCTGCTGGCTTTGGATCGGCCCAGCTCCAGCCGTGGCTGCCATGTGGGGAGTTAACTAGCGGATAAAAGATCTTTCTCTCCCCACTACCCTCCACCCCGGCCTTAGCTTCTCTGTAGCTCTGCCTGTCAAATAATTAAATAAATATTATATGTACATATATATATATATATAAATATAAAGAAATTTTCTTAGGCATCACCAAAGACTTTTTTTTGCTTCATGGGTCTTAATATCTTTGGAAACAGCCCATTTTTTAGTAACACATACAATATAATGGGGTTGAGAGCACATCTTATTGATTGAGAAGAAAATACAGTGGTACGATTAATGTCTGAGATTTATACTTATCTCGGAGTCCACCCAACACCTCAGAACGAGGTCTCATTTAATTCAGCCTTTGCACCCTGGCACCTTGAGGAACTACAAAAAAAAACCAATGCCCACCTGGGGAGAAGGGCAGGAACAGAAGCAACGGCGAAGCACCACCACGGATATATCAAACTAAGGAGAAACAGAGCAAACTGGGCAGATCAGTACCACTTTGCAGACACAGTTAAAATGCTAATGGCCATGATGCTGATAAGGGACAGTTGAGCCTAAACCAATTTTGAATCTGAAGCTCCAGTGCAAAAAACAAACAAACAAACAAACAAAAAAAAAACAGGTAAAGGTTTCTTGAGCTGAGATTTGACTTAAAGCAATATCACAACATATTAGGTTTGGGATACTGGTTTTAGTTATTTATTTATTTTTTAATTTGCTTTTATTTGAAAGAGACACAGAGAAAGGGAGATTTTCCATTCACTGGTTCACTTCCCAAATGGCAGTGACACCCTGGGCTGGGCCAGGCCAAAACCAGAAGCTAGGAACTCCACATGTGCCTCCTAGGAGGGAGGTGGGGACCCAAGCACTTGAGCCATCACCTGCTGCCTCCCAGAGTGTGCATTAGCAGGGAGCTGGAAAGGGGACTGGAGCTGGGACAGAGGCACTCTGAAATGAGATTCAGGCTTCCCAAGCATCACCTTGACCACTAGGCAAACAGCCATCCCAGGGTTTTTATTTTTTTATTTTTTTATTTTTTATTTTTTGACAGGCAGAGTGGACAGTGAGAGAGACAGACAGAGAGAAAGGTCTTCCTTTGCCGTTGGTTCACCCTCCAATGGCCGCTGCGGCCTGCGCGCTGTGGCCAGTGCACCGCGCTGATCAGAAGGCAGGAGCCAGGTGCTTCTCCTGGTCTCCCATGGGGTGCAGGGCCCAAGCACTTGGGCCATCCTCCACTGCACTCCCGGGCCACAGCAGAGAGCTGGCCTGGAAGAGGGGCAACCGGGACAGAATCCGGTGCCCCGACCGGGACCAGAACCCGGTGTGCCGGTGCTGCAAGGTGGAGGATTAGCCTAGTGAGCCACGGCGCCGGCTCCAGGGGTTTTAATGTGAGAAAATGCTTAAGCAGATGGATGATGGACAGCATCTAGACACGGATCAACAGGCCCTCCAAGTCATTACTTTCAAGTGCAGGAAAGAGCAAGAAGAGAGGCATCCAAAGAGGGCCCGGCAGTGACCCGCCTGTGGGTCCGCTTCTCCAGCAGCAAGTATGGCTTCCCCTCTTCTTTGCATCTCCAGCCAGAGAGTCTCCAGCTGCAAGGAGAAGTTAGGTGCCAGCACGGCAGGCTGCCTGGAGGAAGGGGTTCCTTCAGAACACCTGCTGGGGAGCTCGGCGATCCTGGCAGGAGACAGCCCCTGGCAGGGTGGCAGCCATGGGGATGTTGGGACGGCCAAGGGCACAGCAGGAACGGCAGAGGACAGGCGGCGGCAGACCAATGGGGAGGGGGGCTGGTGGGCCTGGACTGGTCCAGTGGACAGATGCAGCACGGGCAGGGGAGCCCCGAGGGCTGTGGGGCCTCTGAGGCAGGGAGGAGGAGCTGAGGTGCACGCGGCAGAGCCCCCAGTTCAGTAACGCCAAGGACAGAAGCTGCCCATCTAGTGGCTCCGGTGGGACCAGCTAAATCCGTTGGTTAATGGAGAAAGTTAGCGAAGATGAAAAGCCAGAAAAATGTTCTTCGTCACAGCGGACTTCAGGAGACATTTGCCAATCTTGTGGCAGGGCCAAGGCCCTTCCTGAGAGTGGGGTCCAGGGAGGGAGAGCCTCCCCATCCATGCCCCGAGAACGCCCAGCAGACAGTATGCTCAGGAAGCCAAAGCCGTCCCCAAGCCCACGATCCTCCCCGGTCCTCTGGAGTTTCTCGTCTTTATCCATCCAATAGCCTCCGTGGACTCCCGCCAAAGGTTCTCACGGAAACGATGGCTCTGCTCTGCTGAGCACCCCTCTCCAGCAGTTTTCATGCCGTCTCCTGAAATCATGCCCATGGCAGCAGCGAGAGTCCCACCAGAGGCAGATTTGGGTTCGAAATCCCCCTTCAAGAGCGCTCAGCCAGGGGATGTCCTCCCCTGCCCCTCGCCTGGCAGCTGGAGAAGCCGTCCCTTCGGGCACCGCAGGCAACGACAGGGAGAGCTCACGCACCTGCGAAGGGGCTTTACCTCCGCAAGGCTCTGCCTCCGAGCATTTCCAAAGCTGGGGCTGTATCTTCGCAAAGCCTGGCACACACCAAGCACACAATCAATCAGTGTCTAACCAAAGAATTCGCCTTGGCTGGCTTTACTTATTCCCATACCATTAGGAGAATGCAGAGCTACGTTGGGTTTGGATAAAAATTAAAGAGGGGAATGGCTGATATAAAGAGCAGGAACTTAACCCAGATTACCGCAGGAATAAAGCAAACAAAAGGAGGAAGAAAAAGCATCTAGCTCCCTAACTCCACACACAAGTATCCTAATTCAGGAGCCAGCACTATGGTGCACTGCAGTGCTGGCATCCCATTCCAGGCTCTGGTTCGAGTCTGGCTGCTCCACTTCCAATCCAGCTCCCTGCTACTGCACCTGAGGAAGCAACAGAAGACGGCCCAAGCCCCTGGGCCCCTGCACCCATGTGGGAGACCTGGAAGAAGCTCCTGACTCCTGGCTTCAGCCGGGCAAAGCCCTGGTTGTTGTGGCCATTTGGGGAGTGAACCAGCAGACGCAAGGTGTTTGTCTGTCTCTTTATCTCTTTCAAGTAAGTAATTTTCTTTAAAAAAAAAAAAAGGGTACCCTAATTCAAAAGCCAAAACCCAGAAACCTGACCACATGAATCCCTTGGTTACTTGTAGATTTGCTCATAGGTTAAGCATTAAAAACTTAACCTGGCCGGCGCCGTGGCTCAACAGGCTAATCCTACGCCTTGCGGCGCCGGCACACCGGGTTCTAGTTTCGGTCGGGGCGCCGGATTCTGTCCCGGTTGCCCCTCTTCCAGGCCAGCCCTCTGCTGTGGCCCGGGAGTGCAGTGGAGGATGGCCCAAGTGCTTGGGCCCTGCACCCCATGGGAGACCAGGAGAAACACCTGGCTCCTGGCTCCTGCCATCAGACGAGCACGGTGCGCCAGCCGCAGCGCGCCGTCTGCGGCAGCCATTGGAGGGTGAACCAACGGCAAAGTAAGACCTTTCTCTCTGTCTCTCTCTCTCACTGTCCACTCTGCCTGTCAAAAAATAAAAAAAAATAAAATAAAAATAATTAAAAAAAACTTAACCTAAGCATTTAATTAAAATTTTCAAAAAGGTGAGAAGACCTCTATGAGAACATATTTTTCTGAAAAAAAAATTGCAGTTACCAAACACTGAACTGTTAACCTTGCTATGTGCTGCAGTAAGTATTTTACAAGTGTTTATTACTTTAGTCATCACACAAAGTGTAGGAAGCAGAAACTGAATTCACTCCAAGACACAGTGCTGGTCGGCAGTGTAGCCAGCAATGGAACCCGGAGCCCATCTTCTTAACCACTGTGCCACACTGTCTAACAGGTTCATCTTATAAATCCTGTAATTTTTACATTCTTGCTCAGGGTTTTCTGAATTCACTTTCCCAAAGGCGCATCACCAAGGTCCTTAGTTACACATTGAGAATTAATCCTTAAATAACTCCCACTCTCTGTATGTCCAGTGGAGACAAAACCTCACCGTGTGTGACCCATTACTAACCAACATGTAACAAGCGTGGCTCAATCAGGTGCAAACACGCGAGATGAAAGCATGCAGGGAGCGTATCCGAGATGTTACTGCTGTGTGGCAACCTTGCCAAGGCTGGCAGGCAGCACGGAGCCTGGAGCAGACCTACCAGCGGGGCTCAGGGGCACTGAATTCTCACTGGGGGTGGGGGGAGCAGCGTGCCCAAGCATGAAACGGGAACCATGGCAGGCACAGGGGCACAGGAGACTACAGGGAAGCTGGAACCCAAGGGCAGCCCCCGCCTGAGTGCTACGGAGATGTGCACACGACAACAGCACAGGGCATGCAGGGCAGGTGGGAGAAGCCTGGTGGTGCCACTGTCAACTGCCACCCATCTCCACTTCCTCCGCTGGGTCACACTTGGTGCCCAGCACTCCCAGTGTCTCCACAGTGCATCTGGCGAAACCAAGGTGCAGAGGTTCAGAGGAAAAGCTCGGATTCTCAGTCAGCTACCTCCTGACTCTGACAGCACCAGTCACTTCCGTGCCATGCCACTGCCTGCCTAGCAGACGGCGACGACACTGGCAATAGAGAGAATGAAAGCTGCCAAGGCCATGGGCAGCGCAGCTCTCGTCCTGGTGGCTCAGCCAAGGGCTCCGCTGCGGGCGTGGCATTCCACATACACAACCTGCATCCCCAGAGCAGAGCAGTCATAAGACCCGCAGCTTACTCAACACCTGCCCAGGGCAGACACTCGTGTCTGGGGCCATGCACGCCTCATTCCTGCTCTTCAGGGCGTCCGTGTGACAGAGGCTATGCTGGCCTCAAGCTGCAGCCAGGCTGACACCCTGGGAGGCAGTGCGGGGACAGAATCGACAGCTGTGGAGGTCCCGGTGTCTGCACGTGAGTATTGATCTTACTCTCCGGAAAGAGAGACAGCAGTGGAGCCAGCACACGTGTATGAGAGCATGTTCACAATTAGAGAGTCGTGGCACAGGGTGCATCAGAATTATCTGTTCATGGTTTCACGTGCTCTTTAAGTGTAAAACTAGGAAAACAGGCGCTGAGAGGGCATCAGAGAACGACGACGGCTCAGTTCAATCTCGGGAGACAGCTTTACCCACTGCCAACAGCTAAGAATCAACTCGGTTTCCAACCAGCTCTCAAGAGACAAAAATCACATGATAACTTCCTGTTTTTCAAAGAAAATGCAATTAAATAGAATGATCTGATGTTTCTCAAACTACCAACTGAACGTCCATGGTGTAGACAGACTCACAGGCTACAAGGACCTAAACACTACAAATGCAGAATGAGGCCGGCACGGTGGCATAGTGAGCTAAGCCTCCGCCTGTGGTGTTGGCATCCCACATGGGCGCTGGTTCAAGTCCTGGCTGCTCCACTTCCGATCCAGCTCTCTGCTATGGCCTGGGAAAGCAGCAGACGATGGCCCAAGTGCTTGGGCCCCTGCTCCTGCATAGCAGACCTGGAAGAAGCTCCTGGCTTCGGATTGACCCAGCTTCAGCCCTTGTGGCCATTTGGGGAATAAACCAGCAGATCTAAGATTCCTCTCTGTCTCTACCTCTCTCTGTTGAAACTCTGCCTCTCAATTTAAAAAAAAAAAAAAAAAATCTTAAAAAAAAAAAAAAAAGAAATGCAGTGTAACTTCTGGGATTTAGAACTTAACATTTGTTTTCACCTGTCTAGAAAAAAGCAGATTTCAGTAGGAAAGTTGTTAGTGTTCACTGTCTTACTGGTACATCCTGTCAAGTACAGAATGAAAATAAAACTGCTTATTCATTTAATACTCAAAATATCTAACATTTCATTTGTGAAGGATTTTAGATCATTTCTATTTTTTAGGAATTGGAGGGTTTTTTTTTTGTAATTCTGAATTTAAAGCACTGATTATTGACTTGAAATTGCACCAAAAACTATAATAAATTTATTCCACAAGTGAGGATGATGCTTAAGAGAAATTGTTTGGATATTGATTTAATCTTATGAGCTGAATTTTATGATAATGCCATTATTTTATTTTATTTAAACCACAAAAAATGTCATTGTTTCACCTCGTACCTGCTGGTTAACTAGTCTCTTATTCAGGCTAGAGAACTTATGCAGAGAAAAGTGGCGGTCGAGTGTCATCAATTTTCAAAGGCAACACTAGATGGCAGTACACACACAGCAATTGCAATGCCATACTCCTCAGACTACAGTAATGATCATTTTTGCACTTACTCAATTTCACACTGCACTAAATCAAGGTTTTAAAAAAAACCGGAAGAATCAAAAACTAAGTAAAAAGTTAAAGCTGCCTGACTTTGAAAATGTGAGCTAGGGAATTACTGAAACTATCAACTCATCAATTTTAAATTACGAGAATACTCAACATGAATTGCCTAAATTGTCACATTTTCTAAGTCCTCGTTGTTTTATCAAGATATTCTAACCACATAAACATATTTGGATGTCAATTAACTGAAAAAAATAACATAAATTGCTTTTTCTATCAAGATGCTATTAATGTACACCAGAATATATATATATGTATGGCTTATTTACTTTATATTTTACTTTTCTAAAAAATTTTTATTACAAAAAAATGCCTTTTTTGAATTAGTGAAATTTCTACTCATTTAGTGACCATGAACAAATAAATAGCATGCTGTTAATTTAACATGCTACCAGCAAAATATTTTTTAAAACTCAGTAAGTAATACTACTATCTGGGCTCCCGGAAAAAAAAAATAGATGAAAGTATAATTTTATTTTTAAGTTATCTTAAAATTTTACTTCCTTATCTGAAGCCATTTCCAGAGTTAAAAGAAAAATCTTAGAAACATGTTAATTTGAGCCACTAATAGTTTGATGAACCCTTGTAACATTCTTTTTTCCAGCTTTACTGAGGTGTAAGTGACAAATAAAAACCATATATATTTAAAGTACACAGTGTAATGATTTGCTATGTCTACACTAAGAAATGACATAATTAAGCTAATTAACATAATCCATCACTGCACAGTTAATCGTTAAGATTCTTTCTTGGAAATTTTTAGCTTATATTTATTTGAAAAGGCAGAGAGACAAAAACAAAGATCTCCCATGCACTGGTTCAGCTTCAGATGCCTTCAAGGACAGGCCAACGCCAGGAGCTGGGACCTTGGCCTGGGTCTGTCTTGTGGGCAGCAGGAATCCAACTACTGGAGCGCTCGCCTCCTGTCTCCCAGGGTGTGCGAGAGCAGCGAGCTGGGTCAGAAGCTGAGCTGAGACTGGATTCCTAGCACCAAAGGCTGCTGTGAATGCCACCCCCGTAACATGCTCACCTGCCATTTCAGCTGGATTGAAAGCTTATACTGTAGCAAACCAAACACTTATCTTTACTCACTTATTTATAAATGTTCCACTTTTTGGATTCTTTGTTAAGAACAGATGGCATACAACGGAGGTCTTAGCAACACCAGAATAAAATTAGTTAACTCACTGATCTTCTGGCTGTTTCTAATATTTTAACAGAACATACCCAAAGTCCGAGAAACAAAAGTCTCAAGTTAGAAACAAAAGCCAGGGTCCCCTCAAATGTATCCAAGTCAATAAAACAAAAGCAAGCAAATCTTCAAATATCTCATTACTAAGCAGAAGGAGCAAGCTATTCTCTGACAGTGTAACCCAACTTCTGATCAATAGTTAACACTAAAAAAAAAATCATCAAACAAGCAGCTATGGCTTACTGCAAGAACACTGAAACAAATACACTCCCAAATACTCCCAACAATCTCGGAAAAGATCCAAGCTGGTGGTCTCATGCTTTCAAAACTTACTACAATATAAAGCCGCAGTAGTCAAAACAGTATGGTATTAGCATAAGACAGACCCGGAATAACAGGACAGACTAGAGTCCAGTCCGGAGGTAAAACTTCGCCTATCTGGTCACAGGACCTTCAACCAGGTAGCCTGGAACATTCATCGGGGAAAAATATTGTTTTGTGACAAACGGTGCTGGGAAAACTGAATATCCACATGCAAAAGAATGAAGCTTGATCCCTACATTATATAAAAATTAATTTAGGCCGGCGCCGTGGCTCAACAGGCTAATCCTCCGCCTTGCGGCGCCGGCACACCGGGTTCTAGTCCCGGTCGGGGCACCGGATTCTGTCCCGGTTGCCCCTCTTCCAGGCCAGCCCTCTGCTGTGGCCCAGGAGTGCAGTGGAGGATGGCTCAAGTGCTTGGGCCCTGCACCCCATGGGAGACCAGGAGAAGCACCTAGTACCTGGCTCCTGCCATCGGATGAGCGCAGTGCGCCGGCCGCAGTGCGCTGTCCGCGGCAGCCATTGGAGGGTGAACCAACGGCAAAGGAAGACCTTTCTCTCTGTCTCTCTCTCTCACTGTCCACTCTGCCTGTCAAAAATAAGAAAAAAAAATTAATTTAAAATGGATCAAAGACCTAAAATGATAAAATTTGATGCAAACAGGGGAAAAGCTTCATGACATGGCAATGAGTTCCTGCCTATGGCACCAACTGCACAAAAGCTAAGAAAAAACCTGTGGGGCCGCTACTGTGGCACAGAGGGTTACAGTCACTGCCCATGTAGAAGACCAACGTGGAACTGCTGGCTCCTGGCTCCAGCCCGGCCCAGCTCTGCCAATTACAGCCATTTGGAGAGTGAGCCTGGTACGCAAGAGCTCTCTCATGTTCTCTCTGTGTCACACCGCTTTTCAAATAAATGCAGAAATCTTCAAGAAAAAAATACACAAGTTGGACGTCATCAATATTACACATCTTTGTGCATGAAAGGATACTATCAGAGTGACAAGCAACCCATGGAATGGGAGAAAACATTTGGAAATCAGATTTAAAAAACCTGATATCTAGAATAAGATAAAGAACTCCTGCAACCCAACATCTGATTAAAAAGAGGACTTGAGGGACGGGCGCTGTGGCATAGAAGGTTAAACCTCCACCTGCAGTGCCGGCATCCCACAGGGACGCTGGTTCAAGTCCCAGTGACTCCACTTCCGATCCAGTTCCCTGCTAATGCACCGGAGAAAGCAGCAGAGGATGGCCCAAGTGCTTGGGCCCCTGCACCCATGTGGGAGACTTGCATGGAGTTCCTGGCTCCTGGCTTTGGTCTGGCCAGTTGGAAGTGAACCAGTGGATGGAGGATGTGTGAGGATGTAAGGATGTGTGTGTGTGTGTGTGTGTGTGTGTGTCTTCCTCTGTGTAACTGACTTTTAAATATGTAATAAATTTTTTTAAGAAAAAAAGACATTTTGCAAAGGAGGCCAACAGCCACATAAAAAAATGCTCAGCACCACCTGTCACTGGGGAATTGCACATTAAAGCTGCAGATGCCACTGCATGTGCATTAGAGTGACTGTTCCCACACACACACAGAAATCACAACTGCTGACGAGGATGTGGATCAACCGGAACCCGTATGTAATACTGGCAGAGAATATGCAATGGTACAGCGGCCGAGGGGACGGTGAGTTGATGACCACGCGATCCAGCAAGTCCACCTCTGGGTGTGCGCTCCAAAGCCGCGGAAGCGGAGACCCGAACACATAGGCCTACACCTCGGGTCACAGCAGTGCTCCTCCCCTCAGCAATCCAAGTGCACAAGGACAGAGGAAGGGGCACACACGATGTGGTGTACACACAGCAGTCACAGCAAGGAAGGGAAAGGGGCAGGTGTCGGCCGGAGAGAGGGAAGCCACTGCTTGGGACGCCAGGGTCCCCAACTGGAGCACTTCCAATCCAGCACCCTGCTCACGCGCACCCTGGGAGGCAGCACATGACGACTCACGTCCTTGAGTCTCTGTCACCCACGTGGGATTCCCCGATGGAGTTCCTGGATTGTGGCTTCCACGTGGCCTAGTCCTAGCTGTTGCAGGCATTTGGGGAGTAAATCAGTAAACGGAAGATTTCTGTCTCTGTCTCTCCCTCCCTCCCTCCTTCCTCTGCCTCTCTCTTTGTATGTGTGTGTGCTTTTCAAATAATAATTATAAAAAAGAAGGCAACGCTGACATACACTCCAAAACAGATGAGCCTTGGGGTATTATGATCAACAAAATAATCCAGGCATGAAGAGGCTGAGTAAGGATTCTGCATAGATGGGGCGCGGAGAGGGGCCGAATTTGGAGACGCCAACAGTGGCCGGCGGGGAAGAGGTAGTGGGGGGTCAGTGTTTAGGGCACGGGGTTTCAGGCTGACAGTAGGAAGACATTCTGCAGATGGATGCACAGGCTGTACTCCATACCACTGAACCCTGTGCAGGCCGTACTCGATACCACCAAACCCTGCAGGCTGTACTCCATACCACCAAACCCTGCAGACTGTACTCCATACCACCGAACCCTGAGCAGGCTGTACTCCATACCACCAAACCCTGCACAGGCTGTACTCCATACCACCGAACCCTCACTTAAAAATCACAGACTGTACTTGATACCACTGAACTCTGCACTTAATAGTGACTAACCATAAAGTTTATGTCATGTGTATTGTATCAAAACATCTTGAAAATGCAACTGACAGAGTATTTCTAATTCAGTTACAATCTCCTCAACCCTCTGACTTATTCTGGGCCATCACCATATTAGCAAACATGGATAATATCCTAGCTATCTCTATTTTTCAAGAAAAACACACACACCAAAATAATCCCCCTTTCTAGGACCTAGTCTTGGTAACCTAGGCAAATAAACACTTCTTACTTAATAGAGGTATAAATCCAGGAGGTAATAAAATCGTGCAAAGCCTTGCTGGTTTTGTGCCAGCGGATTCACTCTGGGCTGCACATCCCATTCTTCTACGTCGTGACTGAGTCCACATCAGCCCCTAGCGGTGCCTTTTTCTCCCACCCTTCAGCCCAGCAGCCACCTCTGCCTGGCACAGCAGGGTGAGCATTCAGATGTGAAGCCTGCGTTCTCTAGCCCAAGGACAAGGAGAGGAGCGCCTACCAAGCCAGACAAGTTGACACACGTGACTCTGTGACTCCGTTCCTGCCAGTCACTGCGAGAAAGCCAGCCAAGAAACGGACCTTGCAAATGCTCTAGAGAATCAGGATGAAGCCACACCTCACCCTTCCCAACAGACCTACACAGAGCCAGCAGAGTCTCCCCAGCTTACCGCCGACCACTTACTTGGCATACCGCTTATACTGCCTAGTTACAGCTCGAGGAGATGCACTTAACCAGATACACATGTGGGCGTGTGTGTGTGTGTGTGTGTGTGTGTGTATAAAATATGCACATCTTCTCAACCTCATTAGGCAGCAGAATTCTTGAGGACAAAACTTAAGACAAATGTGTCTTTTCTTTGCACCAGATTCAGCACGGAACACACAGAGCTCTCAGTATTGACTGGGTGCAATTTATTTAAGAAATGTAACGGATGAGCACTCGCCACTTCATGCCCTACAAGCAGCACTCAGAAATGCTGGAAGCCAACAAATACAATCTTAACATTAAGCTAAACATGAATATCTATCAAGAAAAAGGGGAAACGTGCACTTTTCTTCTTTAAATAAGCACAACTGAGATGCTCGTGAATTCACTGATTCAACGTGCATCTAAACACGAGGCTTCCCTATTTCAAGGAGCAGTCTTATCTATGAGGATGCAGACACCGCCTCACCCTCACAAAGCTGGACGTGCACAGAGGTAAACTAAACCCACAAGTGCAAGGTTCCTAAGTGGGACAAACGCCTTGAAGGAGAAGCAAGCAGATCTCACAAGAGGCTAACGTAAGAGCCCTGGCTGAGCTGGAAGGATCAGGTGGGCTGGGCAATTAGGTGACATCTGAGCCGGCACCTGGAGGACTGTGTGTGTGCAATGGTCCTGAGCTGAATAGGAAAGTTAACAAACAAGAAAACAAGAGCTCCCCCTTCTGGAAAGATGGAAGGGAGTACGTCTCACCATTCCCCCAAAGCGCAACTCAAAACCCTGGACACTACACGAGAAGTAAGCCCGAGACGACTAAGCAAGGAGGCAGAAGGCCCACTGGCCGGGTTCCCGGAACCACAAGATCAACAGGCAGCGAGTTCCCTCGGTTCTTCTTTGCCTTGTGTATCCCGACTGAGTGCCACTGAGGCTGGCAACCCAGAAATGCAACTGGACATGGAGGGGGGAGGGGAGTCCCAAAAATATCTGCTCTAACCAAAGGACCGGGAGAGGGGTGCCTACCAAGACACACATTCTTACACATCACTCCGTGCCTGGCATACGGCACACACCAAACACCGCAGCCCCACCGCCATCCACGTCAGCACTCTCCCGGGGAGCAGCCTACAGAAGGAAAAGCAGGGCCCCAGCTGCTGCTCCCCACTGAATGCTATCCTTCACAGTGCAACCAACAGGGAGCCCCGTGAACCTTTTCTCTTTAGAAGTTACTGCGTCACAGTAATGCGAGGCTGCCTAATGCATCTGGGATAAAAGGGCCAAGAGCGCCACACACAGGGCACCGCTGTCAGCGTGCTGCAGTGACGCACGACATGACCCCGGGGCAGACGGGGTTAATGACGCACGTATCTCGTGCTAGCCTGCCCACTTGGGAGAAGTGCGATTATTCCAACATAACAAGTCCATGTGAAAATGAAATCGTATTTACAGACCAACAATTGCAATTGTCTATACTGAAACCAAAGTGTTTTTTTTCCTTATGAGGATTTTTTCATGGAGATTTCTCTCCTCTAAGGAACCAGTTTAGATGATGGGGATAAAACAGCTGCTTGTGTGGCCACAAACAATAAAAAACATGAACGGAGGGATAACAGAACTGAGAGGGTAACAATGAACACCCCCAGACTTCGCACAAAGTAAATCCGTAAGTATCAGAAAGGCAAAATCAGCCAGGAACACAAGCACGAAGCCATCTGTAGTGCCACGGGCCAGCGTATCTCCCAAATTCAACAAGAGCCAGGCCCTGAGCACCCAAGGCACCACAAGCACGAAGCCACCTGTAGTATCTCCCAAATTCAACAAGAGCCAGGCCCTGAGCGCCCAAGGCACCACCTAACACGAGGGAGGGCAGCAGCCTCATGAGGCGCACTCACAGGAGATGAGCGCTAGAGCAAGCCAAGACAGAATCTAGAAGCAGGTGGCACCGAACTCCTCCCGCCTCGCCCAGAAGCGGCCGATGGACACCAAGATCCGACTCATGGCACGGCTCTGCTGCATGTGTAGGCAGCAGCGGTTTTCAAGTCTTCTGTGTCTCTCCACTCGATTTAACTCTCATCGCTCTTGTTCTAAGTTTACCAGGAAATTGCCTAATAACCAATTCCACCTTTACTTTAACACCAACGTTATGGTCACTGTAAAAGGATCTCCTTGCCAACTACCTACCTGACATGTGGTCAGTTTCTTGTGAGCCTTCCTCATTTTCAGTCAGTCCCGAAAGCTTTACCAACCCTGAATGTTTTGGTAAAAACAAGTTTCTGGATCTGCAAATTGAAGGTCCTATCCTAAATTGAGAAGGAACCCACTGAGCCTCACCAGCCAGCTGCTTCCCGCCTTGTTTCTCGCAAGTCCTCAGTTAATAAGGCAGCCTTGCACACAGCACCTCGAAATCCTTTTCAGCTCACAAAACTCTGAACAGATCTACTTGAATCAGGCAGGGCCACCCGTCTTTCTCCTCCTACTCACTGCTGTCAAAATCATTCTCCAAGACCCAAATCCTGCATATAGCATCGAACCCGACCACAGATTGCGATCAACCAGGACAGACGTGCAAATGCAGCAAAACGCAATACATTGCTTCAGCCCAAACTGGAAATGTGCAAGTTCACGACTTGTCGGCCCTGAGCCCCAAGGCCTCCCGCATGGGTATGAGACACCACTGTACCATCCTATGACATTCTGCCTTAGTGAGTTTCTGCAAACATTCTATTCTTCAAGTTATCTAAAAGTGAAAGGTCACAATATTCCTCTGACAATGACAGTCACCTGCAACAGCAACAACAAAAATCCACGCAGATTCTTCCATTTACATTCAGGGACTGCTTCATTTTCAAGATGCTACAGGATTCCACGTTGCAACACAGGATAACCAAAAGGCAAACTTGCTAAGTACCCACCTTGCCTACTGGTACTTGGTGTGTGAAACTGGGCGTCGCCCTCCAAGTACACCCTGGAGTTTCAGACTTTCACATTGAATTTCATATCCATCGTCAATCAGACTTACATTAGCAAAAGGCATTTCTTGGGATTTATTTGCCCAACAGAAAAGAAGTGACACTTCCTTAGAACAGACTAAGAATACATGGTAAATTCATAGAATCTATTTTAAATAGGCTGCGTCTACTCAGGACAGGACAGGTGGGCTCGACGGCTTGGTAAAGCCACTTCCTGGTTTCATCGCAGCGTCCTGGGCGCTTACCAGGCAGGCACAGCCTGAATTCTCATGTCTTCCATTCCCTGAACTGCTTTGCTTTCTTAGCAGTTCATGTGCATCACTAAGCCTAGGGCACCTGACGTGGCTGCCACCTAGAACAGGTGTCAGCCTTCACTCACCTCCACTGCCACCACAATCAAAATGAGGTCCGTCTTTGACTCCGGGAAGAGGGCGTTAACTTGCGGCGACATTCCAATCAGAGCACAGTTAGTGACCACAGAGATAACACTCATGGTCTCAAAAGCCAACTAAAAGGGGAAAAACAACAACAGCGTAAAGTTAACAGACACAGTGACCCCTTCCGTATTTCCTCACCCTTTTTCCTATGACCCAGCACTGAGCAGAGTCTTTCCCTCGTGCTGAACTTTCCAAGCATATTTTAAGCTTCTGTCTCGTGTGCTGTGACCCACCTGGGCTTACAAAAGCCACCCTGCTCTAAGGTATCTTACACACTGCTAGCCTGAATATCCCAACGCAGGAGGTTCTACCCTTCCAGCTGGAGGCAGCCAGGGACCGAACGCGGACTATGCCCAATACGCTGTCCGTTACTCTGCTTGACTCTCAGGTAAGGGGGAACCGCTGGAGTTTCACATTCAAAACCAGGTAAGACTGCGGACAGCACCTCCCGTGTGAACTTTCCCAGACCACCCTCCACAGCCAATGACTTGCTCTAGGCAGTCTTGGAACCGAGGCACCATTTAGAAACAGCGGTGTCTTCCTGGCGCAGGAAGAGCAGGGGGTCTGGGAAAGGAACAGGTGCCAAGCCTCTACTGAGACAGCCTCGAGGAACCGACCGGAGGCCCCGCGCAGACTCTGCCGAGCAGGGATGTCGCAGGGATGTGATCACTGCTCGTTGGTTTTGCTTTAACTGAAGGCACTAGGGGGTGGCGCTGTGGCCTAGTAGGTTAGGCCTCTGCCTGCAGTGCTGGCATCCCATATGGGCACCAGTTCGAGTCCTGGCTGCTCCACTTCCAATCCAGCTTTCTGCTACAGCCTGGGAAAGCAGCAGAGGATGGACCCAGTGCTCAGGCAACCCAGAAGTTCCTGGCTCCTGGTTTTGGATGGGCTCAGCTCCAGCCATTGCAGCCATTTCGGGAGTGAACCAATAATGGCAGACCTCTCTGTCTCTCCTTTTCTCTATAACTCTGCCTCTCAAATAAATCAACCTCAAAAAAATAAAAATAAACAAAGCATTGATGATCGCTACTTGCTAATTTAGCCACTAATTTCAAGAAATACATCTTTCTTTCCATGATATCTAATGGTTACCTGTATAATAGTCACTCGTTTCTATATGTTAATTTTGAGAGTCATTACATCCTCTTACTGTTTGTAGTAATCTTCCAGTTGATTCTCCGAGTTTCCCCAAAACCCTAAGTCGCATCATCTCCGAGCACAGTCGGAGCTCTTCCCTCCTTTTTATACTGGAAATCCCTTGGTCTCACTGGGTGGAGCAGCGACCCTCGTGACTGTATCATCTCCTCTTTCAGTCCTGCCACATTCGTCAGTGAGATCGATGTTTTCAAAGAACCGGCTCCTGGTTTCCTGGATCTTCTGACCTAGTTTTCTGTTTTTAGTTTCACTGATTTATACTCTATTATTTCCTTCCTCCTGCTTGCTGTGGCTTTTTTATCTTTTCTTCTAGTATCTTGAAGAAATAATCTCAGATTGAGCTTGTTCCCTTTTTTCCAGTGGGCCTATTTAGTGCTGCGAACTTCCCTGTCAACGCAGCTTTAGCTGTGTCTCAGACATTTTGATATGCTCTACTTTCCTTTTCATTTAGTTCAGGGTAAGCTCTGATCTCGCTGGAGACTCTCTCTTTGATTCAGCAGATATTCTGAACTGTGTTTAATTTTCAAGTGTTTGGAGATTCTGCCGTCATCTTTCAGAGAACATAGCATGTATGATGTCAATTCTTAAATTCTTTCAAGTTCGTTTTATATCCCAAGAGACAGTCCATCTTGTGGAATATTCTGTAGGCACTGCAAACACAGTGCACACTCTACTGATGTTTCATTCACGTATCTTGGAACTTTGCTGCTTCTGCACACACACTCAAGATACTATGTCTTCTGCTAATTTACCCTTTTTATAACACGGTACATTCCCCTCTAGTAATAATTTTATCAGAAAGCTAAGATATCAGCGTAGCCATTCTTTTTTAAAGATTTATTTATTTATTTGAAAGGCAGAGTTAGAGGCAGAGAAGAGGAAGAGAGACAAAGTTGGTCCATCCGCTGGTGGCTGCAACAGCCAGAGCTACAATGATCCAAAGCCAGGAGCTTCTTCCAGGTCTCCCACGCCAGTACAGGTGCCCAAGGATTTGGCCATCTTCTACTGCTTTGCCAGGCAATAGCAGAGAGTTGGGTCAGAAGCAGAGCAGCCGGGACTTGAACTGGCACCCATATGGGATACCGGCACTGCAGACGGCGGCTTCACCCGCTGTACCACAGCGCCAGCCCCAACATGGTATATTCCACTCTAGTAATAATATTTTTGCTCACAAAGCTGGTTTCTAAGACATCAGTGTAACCACTCTTTCTTTCTTCTGGTTAACATTTTCACACATATCTTTTTCTATCTTTTACTTTGAAATTTGCCGTATGTTTGACCTGTTTCTTACAGATAGCAGAGACCTGGTCTCTGGTTTCAGTCCTCTCTACCCATCTATCTTTAGACTGTTCAGAGTTCATTGCTGATGTGCTAGGAGTTGAATCTTCTGTTTCTTGGCTTTCTCTCTGCTCTGTTTTTAATTTCTGCTTCCTTTTTTCTGCCGTATCATGGTTCTATTTGACAGTTTTTAGAATTCCACTTTGATTTACCTATGCTTTGGAGTCTCTCTTTTGAATGACTTCCCGGAGTCACTCTGGGTAGTACAGTATATGTGCATGCCTTATCATATTCTATTTGTATCTGATTTATCAGGTCAGGTGAAGCATAGCAACATCACCTCCCTTTACCATCTCCTATTGATCATATAGTTGTCTTAATTTCTCTACATGTTTAGCATTGTTAGTGTTACTGTTTTTGGTGCAATTATCAAACATAACTAAGGAAACCATAGCGCGTAAGGACCATTTGTTGTGTTTACTAGTACTTCTGATGACACATGCTGTCTTCCTAAAGTCCCCACGTCCCTTCTTTTACTGTTTTCCTTAGAGAACTTCCGTGAGGCACTCCTTTAAGGGGGTCTGTGGGCAACAGATCATCTCAGCTCTTCATCTGAGGGTCTCCCAAATTCTCCTTCATTTCTGAATGGTATTTTCTCTGGATATAGGACTCGGTATCCATAACACGTTTCTTTCAGGACTTGAAAAATAGTCTGCCACTGTTGGCCTCCATGGTTTCAGATCAGAAACTGTTCTCCCAGATTAGTTTAATCATGGCATGTCATGGACTACATTTCTTTGGGTTTACCTTGTTTGGGGTTTGCATCTTGAATCTACAACTTTACATCTCTTGCCAACTTTGAAAATTACTTGGCCACTGTTTCAGCTACTTTTCGATTGTTCCCTTTCTCGTCTTCTTCTGGAATTCCAGTGACACAAACACTCGCTCTTGTTGTTATACTCCCACAGCTCTCTGAGGCCATGTTCACACTCATGGTCTATTTCCTGCCTGCCACTCAGAGAGCGGACTTACCTAGTGTCCAGTTCCCAATTCTTTCCTCCATCCCTTCCAATCTACTGCTGCACCCACGCACCAGGCTCGTTTCACTTACTGTGGGCGTCTCTTCTAATGTCAACCAGATTCTCCTTTATCTGCTGTTTCTTCACTCTCACCTTCTAACCTTTTTCTTCACTTGCATTGGATGTGTTCACAATAACTTGTTAAAGAATTTTTATCCCGACTGCTTTAAAACCGTTGTCCAACACTTCCACGATGTGTGTCATCTTGATGGTGGCACCTGTCGACTGTTTTTTTTTTTTTTCATTCCCTTTACTATCTTCCTGGTTCTTTGTATAAGTAATTTGTTTTGATAGAAACATGGTATTTGGGGTGTTCTAAGACTCTGGATCTCATTTAAACCTTCTATTCCAGTCGGTTCCTCTGGGATAGCTCCAGCAAGGGAAGAGGGGGTGACATCTTGTTACTACCAAGTGGCGGGAGAAGTCCAAGCTCCCCACTTAGACATTCCCGGCACCTGGAGAGGGACGGTGCTTACAGCTGCCGCACAGGCTGGGTGCTCTGGCTGTCTGCTATGCCACAATTGCTACTGTCTTTGCTGGGAGAAGCACAGGGCCTCACCTGTGTTCCCATGCGCCCTCCACTGTGCGGGGTGGGGGTGACAGTCCTCACACTCCACCAGGCTTCCTCAGAGACCACCAGCAGGGGGAGACCTCCAGACCCTGCAGCAAGGACAACCTCAGGACTACTCAGTTGGATACAGTCCCAGCTGGGGTTACATTCCTAGATCATCATAGTTTTGCATCTGAGAAGGGTTTCATAGATTCTATTTTACCCTCCCTGCACCCAGTTCCTAAACTTAAAAAGCAGACAAGCGAAGCTGCTCACACCAAGAGTTTGTTGCAAAGCAAGGACTCAACTCGTTTTCCTAAATCTGTATAGTTTTATTGTTCATGCTTGTTTTTGTCTTGTTGTTCACAACGCCTCCTTTTGTAAACATGGAATAACCTTTTTAAAAATAATTACCTGCCATACACCGATATTGGCCGAAGGTTCTGCGAACGGACGTTTGAAGACCCTGCACATCTTTAAGGCATCTGAATTGACTTCCGTGAAGTTATTTAACACAGCGAAGGCAGCTGCTAACGGGTAGACACAGGAGAACAGGCTCACGTAGCCAAACTGCAGAAATAGCTCCAAGTAATCGTCAAAGGTGCCCTGGACATGCGAACGACAGGAAAGCAGACGTGGCTGTGATGTCACATCGGCTTCTAAACAGGTAAACACACACACACACACACACACATGCGCGCACACATACAAAACTTCGAGTTTCCTCCAATTCTTTCTTCTCAACAGAATTTACTTTAAATACCAATGTTACATTAAATCCTTGAAATAAATAAGAACTGATTTAGCAGGTCATTTCTCTATGCCACATTATTATTATTATTATTATTATTATTATTATTTGACAGGCAGAGTTAGACAGTGACACAGAGAGAGAGACAGAGAGAAAGGTCTTCCTTTGCCGTTGGTTCAGCCCCTAAATGGCTGCTACAGCTGGCGTGCTATGCCGATCCGAAGCCAGGAGCCAGGTGCTTTTCCTGGTTTCCCATGGGGTGCAGGGCCCAAGCACTTGGGCCATCCTCCACTGCACTCCCGGGCCACAGCAGAGAGCTGGCCTGGAAGAGGGGCAACCGGGACAGAATCTGGCGCCCCAACCGGGACTAGAACCCAGAGTGCCAGAGCCGCAGGCGGAGGATTAGCCTAGTGAGCCGCAACACCGGCCTTCTATGATTATTAAATCATTACATTTTTTTTCCTAAACAACAGCAAAGTTGGTTTGTTCTTGACCAACTTGAAAATATGACCCAGAGTAATCATTAAGAGATCTTTTATGCCGGCGCCGTGGCTCAACAGGCTAATCCTCCACCTTGCGGCGCCGGCACACCGGGTTCTAGTACCGGTCGGGGCGCTGGATTCTGTCCCGGTTGCCCCTCTTCCAGGCCAGCCCTCTGCTGTGGCCCGGGAGTGCAGTGGAGGATGGCCCAAGTGCTTGGGCCCTGCACCCCATGGGAGACCAGGTAAAAGCACCTAGCACCTGGCTCCTGCCTTCTGATAAGCGCGGTGCGCCGGCCGCAGCGCGCCAACCGCGGCAGCCATTGGAGGGTGAACCAACGGCAAAGGAAGACCTTTCTCTCTGTCTCTCTCTCTCTCACTGTCCACTCTGCCTGTCAAAAAAAATAATAAAATAAAATAAATAATAAAAAAAAAGAGAGATCTTTTATGACAGCCCCCTCACATCACTTCCTGATCCTCCACTAGAAAACTGATGGTGAGGGCCGGTGCTGTGGCATAGTAGGTTAAGCCTCCGCCTCTGGCACCTATATCCCATATGATTGCCGGTTTGAGTCCCAGCTTCTCCACTTCCAATCCAGCTCCCCGCTAACGGCCTGGGAAAGCAGTGGAAGATGGCCAAAAAGCTTGGGCCCCAGTACCTACATGGGAGGCCATGAAGAAGCTCCTGGCTCCTGGCTTCAAATGGGCCCAGCTCTGGCCATTGTGGCCATTTAGGGGGTGAAGCAGAGGATGGGAGACCTCTCGCTCTCTCTGCCTCTGTGTAACTCTACCTTTCAAATAAATAAATCTTAAAAACAAACAAACTAAAGCTAATGATAACGATGTCAGTAAGAATGGGGGATCAACAACTGCCAAAACTTCACCCCTCCATAAAACCAACAGTAACAACAAGGAAGCTGCAAAATTTTTCAGAATCAACTCTTATAGTACTCTGAAGACCAAACAAAGACTTGGCCGCAATTTACTCTAGTCTAATTCCCTGCACCTCAGCTCTGCAGAAGCCTGGAAAATTAACAGCATACATTCCATGGACCAGAGGGAGCAGAGTAGGGTAGAGATTTTTGAAAGCCTCATTCTCAAAGGATAGTTGGTATCCAACCTGGCTGTGGTGCCCTAGAAGACCCCACTCAAAAGCCTACCTCTATTCAGCCTCACAGAGTTTCTCCCAACGGTGTTAGTCAAGTGCTCTAAGATCACATCTGCCTGGAGTGATGGCTACCAGCTGGGGCAAACGAAGGAGCAGCCAGGGAGCTCCAAGGGCCTGTGGAGGAGTGAGAGGTCTGCAGGTGATCTGAGAAGCTCCAACCTTCTCCTGCAAGGTATGAGACCTGGCATGTGCAGAAGACCGTGCACACGCTCAGGACAGACAGGAAGCGAATGCTGAGGCAGAGCTGCAAGCTTCCAGGCTGAGTGCTGTGTTGGTGAGCCCTAACACAAAAACAAAGACCTAACACAAACCTACAGAATACTCAGCCCAACTGCAGAACACACATGCTCATCAAACGTACATGGCATATTCTCCAAAAGAGATGAGGTGGACCATAAAGGAATGCTCAGTACATTGAAAAGGCCTGAAAAAAAAAAATCACACAAATATCCTCTCTGTCTACAATGTAATGAACGTGGAAATCACTAACAAGGAAATCCACAAACACAGGGAAATTGAGCAAAGTATTCAAAAGAAGAAAACAAATAAGTCAAAGAATAAATCACAAAAGACATTAGAAAATATTGTAAGACAAATATAAAGACTCAACAATGAGATGCTACGGAAGCAGAGCTTCCATTTAGCTGTAAATCCCATCTGTTAAAAAAGACAATCTCAAGGCCCCCTTAATGGGACAAAGGAAACTTCCCTAGAGTAGGATGGCCATGCACAGTGACCAATTTGTCCCCTCTGCCACCAGCACCTCACAGGACCCCGTCATTCTGGTCGAATGCCTCACTGAGCCCTGTGGGTTACAACAAGCTCCCATTTCTTGACTTGAGAGGAACTGAGCCGGGTGCTCTCAGTCACACAGGGACTGAGAGTCAGAGCCAGCCCGCCTGGAGCCTGAGCCCTCGCACACACCATCAATGGCCAGCGTCCGCAGGCCTCGTCGTCACCCAGTGCATGTTCAGTACCCATTTTAGTTGAAGAAAAACACTCAACGCAATACTTCAAAGAAGAAACCATTAAGCCTTAACATTTTAAAGTTACTAAGTGTATCTGTTATTACTGCATCTCTGAATTGATATTTCTTGAAGATATGCCTTCTAGGCTCAGCAGCTCAGAGTTTAGCATCACAATCCACCTCCAGTTAGTTTCTTTTCCTATTTTATATTTTACCAGAGTAGAAATCTCAATCACCATTACAGTGTATTGGCAAAGAAGGAAGCGCTCAGGATATCTGGGGAAGTACGGCCTCTGGGTTCTGACTGCGTTTCATTGACTATTTTCAGGGCTCACGAGAGATTACAACCCAAATGAATGCCCCTCAGGGCTGGCAGGCGGCACACCTGGCATTCGGTGGGGAGCAGTTTCTAAACCACTCGTCGGCTGCGTTTGGCTCCAGGAAGTGGTTCCTTGAGTTAAGTTGCAGCATCTTGGTGTGGTCTGCGCATACACAGCCTCAATTCACTGCTCAGAGGAGGGAAGGAAGCAAAGCTGGGACAGAGCACAAGTCATAGCAACCAAGTCCTTTTCCCCATAATTGTCTTGAAAATCCTGACGTCCTCTGCTCAGCGTTCAAAGTTGCACAGCTTCAGGTCATGAGGGTCGAGCCTTGTAGAGAAGTGCAGTTTCCCGCGGAGGTGCCGAGGGCCCCCTTCCGGCATCACTGGTGCACGGCAGCCAGGAGCCCCCTTCTGCCCGGCACTGAGCCCCACACTCATGGCCACTGTGGGTGATGATCTATCAGAGCTTCTTCACTTCACTTCTGAATGCCTTGAAGCCAGTATTTTTAGCAAACCAGGAACATAATCCAAGAGCAAGAAGTATGGGGGAAAATGCAAATTTAACCAAGTGGACAAAACACACACACACACATAAAATAAGAACAGGTTACCCAAGACACACTTGACCCCCCTAGGAGCTGAAAGTAAGCAAAGACCCATGATTGAGACAATTTTAAGAACCTACACACAAACTTTCAGAACGAGGTACTGAAAGATACCCTGGTGGATCTATGAGAATCATGGTTCACTTTACAAATCGCATTTGTCAAACGCACGAGGACACCAGGTCCCCGGGACCCAGCCCACCTGCTCCACACACCCTGTCTCAGGAGTTTCCCTCACTGAGCATATTTACTTGGTGCACACCAACATGGCCAAGGAAAAATCATACGGCACGAAGGCAACAATTAGCTCCCAGAGAGCAGAGACCCGGCTCTCCTCCTCCAACTGTTCATTCGTTACTATACTGAGTGACTGCTGAATACCAGGTTCTGTGTTAGAAACAGAGTTTCCACAAGAAAAATCATGGGACCCCTATGCTCACTGTTGAGGAAGGGAAAGCATCAGCTAGTGGTGCAAAAACCCCACATCAAGTATTAGCTACAGTGCAATGTATGTAAAAACACAGGCCAAGTGGGGCTAGTCATTGAAATAGGAGCATAATATTCCACTGGGAAATTTATTTACAGCTAGGAACAATTAGTTGAAAACCACAAGAAGGAATAAAAAGTTGACAAAACTATTACCCGTGATAATCAAAAACTCTCATGATAGCAAATAAGGAGAAGAATATTTAAAATTTAAATAATATTTTAAAAAATATTTAAAATATTTAAAATTTTAAAAATATTTAAAAATATTTAAAATTTAAAATTTTTTATTATTTTATTGTATTTGAAAGGTAGGGCATGGGGTTGGCCAGGCTGACGCCAGGAGTCCGGAGCTTGACCCAGGTCTCCCACGTGGGTGGCTGACCTCCTAGGATCAGAAGCAGAGCAGCAGACACTCCGACATGGGATGTGCGTGTCCCACGCAGCAACTTAAGCCACCGTGCCAAACACCCACCCCCCAAGTAACATTTTTAAACTGATAAGTTATCACAAACACATAATAGATCTAATAGCCAGGGCCAGTGTCGTGGTACGTAGGGTTGTGCCTGTGTCAGCCACATCCCCTGTCAGAGCGCCAGTTCACAGAGCAACCCAGCTTCCTGACACACCTGGGATGACAGCGGAAGACAACCCACGTGGGAGGCCGTGACGGAGTTCCTGGCTTTGGCCTGGCTGTTGCAGTCATTTGGGGGAAGTGAACCAGCAAATTAAAGATTTCTCTCCCTCTCTTTCAAATAAAAAAAAAAAAAACTTAAAAACATACCTGATAGTATAAAAAGTCAGGAACACAATCTATTCCTATTAAAACTATTTCCATTCAGATTGCACTAAATTTAATAGTGCACCTACTAGGTAACAAAAAGGATAAAAACTGAAGCAACGAACAAAATGTTATTGCTGGAATAACCATCCATGTAGAAAATCCGACAAAATCTACAGAAGAGATATTAGCAATAACAGCAGAGTTCAGCAGAGTTGCTGGGGAAAAGACACAAAAGCCAACAGCCTTCCCACAGGCCAGCAGCCAACACTCAGAAGCTGTATTTGTTACCTTTAAAAAGACACCATGTATAGAGATGGGGAAGTTTCAAAGTATCTACCCACAAGTAACTCCTTCATTACAGAGTGAGAAAGAGCCTCTGGGATCTGTCACCCAGTCACCCGAGTGACCAAGCGCCACAGCCCCCCCAGAGAGACACATCTGTGACCTCGGTGCCTCCTCACATGGACCTTACATCTTAAGCAGAAGCAATCAGACAGTGAATTCACAAATGCCAGAGCTTTGAGAAAACAAAAAAGGCAGAGTGCATTATTCTAGATTTGCAGTTCTCAAACTTGCTGGTCTCAAGAGCCCTCAATTTCTAAAAACAAAAAACAATACAAAACAATAATTACTAAAGACATTAAAGACCTTTTGTTTCTGTGGGTTCCATCTAGTGACGTGTATGATACCAGAAAATCGAAACTAATAAAAACTCATTGAAATAAAATCCTCATCTAAATGAAAGAGTTCCTGAGAAATGGTAACACTTTCGAGAGCAAAAGCTGTTCAGTACCAAGATGGCACCGCCTGGCATTTCTGGCCAAGCTCCTTAAGGTTGGGACTCCCAGCATGCACCCTGCTAGGCAGACTCATCACGAGAACCCAGCCTTTCCGGGCCACGCGCCTGGCTGTGAGCGGACAGTCCCAAGAAGGAGAGGACAGCAACCCTCTCAGAAGCCACACAACCTGAGCCCAGGGTTGCTGAGTGGGAGGCAGGAGACTCCAGGGAGTGACCCCAGTGAAGGGGTGGGGCTGGATTACAGAGGGTGCCTTTTTCCGTCTTTACTCCGTCCTGCATGTTCTAAGTTTTCTACAGCAAGTATTACCTTTACGTCAGGCTTATTAAGTTTCAGCCAAATAGCTTTTTCCCCAAGTTTGGCAACGTTATTTTAGACTCATGCATGGCAGTCAGGATGGAATTACAGAAAGTACACTTCTATATTCATTGACATCAGTGAAGAAGAAACGCACCCACAGGGAAGGGTTAGTACACAGGAAGTGATCGCCTGGATCAAACGTGACCCCAGAGCATCTCCCCTCTGCACCTACGGAGAGCTGAAAAAGCCAACACCCAACGTCACTCCCGTGGAGAGGGAGGTGGGGGGAGGGGAGGGCTTTGTGGACGATGAGGGGGGGACCCGGGCCAGGTCACACAGGGGTTCTGTGGACCCCTGAGTTCAGGCACAGACATGGGTGTCGTTTCTTTCACTTCCTATCAGACAGCCTGCACCAGACAACACCAAGATTCTGAACTGGGAAAGCCACCTCCTGAAGCCCGCTCCTGATCTGCTCACCACACGATTAACGACTTAGAGCGCCAGTGGCCTGTTGTAACCCAGGAAAAGCCACACTTCCCGTAAGAGCTGCCTGCAGAAAGGTACCGTCAGATGCTAGGAAGCCAGGAAAGGTAAGCTCTAAGATTTTTGGTGCCGCCGTCCCCTTCCTGGCACCAGTTCTGAGATGAATCAGACCTTCTGAGAAGGCGGCAGTGTTGTTTGAATGCTGTGCTCCGTTCACTGGGCCAGGAGAAACCACCTGATTAGGACACTGGGAATTTGCTTTAGGGCACTTTAGGGGAGGCTGCTGTTCACCCAAACCACTCCAGGGAACAAAGAGAGCTGGAAGAAATTCTAACTGCCTGTAGGAGAAGCAGCAGACTTAGAGAGGAACAATACGGCGAATTACTGCGAAAAACGGCGAGGAGGACACGACCAGCAGAGGAACTGAACACCGTGCCGACTCCACAAGAGGCAAGCTGCTATCAGTTTGGAGCAGGTACAAAGATGATGCGCAGGCACCGGGTGCAGGCTGGGACATGAGCCCTTCCCACGAAGGGGGGCCAGAGGGCAGAGCACGGCAGGGCGGACCGCTGCTTCAGAACCTGGTCCAAAACGCCACCTCTGATACAAGCTGAGCCACACTGAGCTTTTAACTCATGCTAAACTTACACAGAAGCAGTCCAGGATGGACAGCTGTACACTGTTCCCACGAGCTGCTTTCTGAGTGTGTGCGCATGTGTGTGTTCTCAGTCCTCCACATATAAACAGAAATAGTGCTGCTGTGCAAGATGTGCCGTGAGCTCGTATTCAATCACCTTTTCTTCCTGACACAGCATATATGTGTATTTGGATCCAAAGATACATCACCACTCACAAACAAGACAGAGCTGCACGGGTCCTGAGACATGCTTCAGATATGCATCGAGCTTCCTCCAGAGCCAGTAACATGAACCTTAAGGTGGCCAAGCATCACTTCCACTGGACTGCCAAGGTGGCCAGGGGCTGTCCCCAGGGGCACAGCAGAACCAAGGGCAGCCAGCTGCTCCCATGGGTACGAGTGGAGTCAGGTTAACTGAGCAAAGCCAAGGGCTGGGTCAGTGGCCCCTGCCATTGAAAGTGGGCTGAAGAAAGCCCCATGTGCAGCCTGGGAACTACAGCTGATGTGGATGGCGTGCTATCTGCTGGCCCTGTCCGAATCCCCAGCGTCACCACGAGGTGCGTGCTCTGGGCTCCAGACACCTGGCTCCAGACCAGGAACTTGGAGGCCCTGGGAGAGCAACCACATAAAATAAAATAAAGTACGGCTAGGAGGAGTGGGCAGGGGGAAAAGGACGACAACCTCTTGCCCAAGATGAAAATACACACTAAAATTCTTCCCCATTTGGGAAAAAGCTCTGAAAATCATCAATGAAGTCAGGGGAATTCATTGAGAGTGAAAAACCAGACCATGGGAGTTGAACAACCGACCATCACTGCATGAACCACCCAAGGCCTAGCATGCCAAAACCAAGACTCCCAAACCAGGAAAGAAGCTGCAGGATACAGGACACAACAATTTGGTGCCAACGTGATCTCAACAGGCCTCCAGCCGCCAGACGGAGAGCCAGTGGACGCACTCAGAGCTCCCAAGTGCGCGTTGGACACCCAGGTTTTATGAGCGAGTATTTGAACACTCTAAGTGTTCAAACCTCTAATAATCTGCTTACAGTCCCTAAAACTAACTCAGAAATGCCTCTGTCTTAAAAGAACTGCTTTCATTTTCTACACTGGTACTGATTTTAGGTAAAAAACTCATCTTCAGGATTTGCACTCTGCTCTGTGGCAGCGGGCCTCCATTGTTTAGCTTCAGGGATCGCTTTCCATCCAGTGCAGCATCGCGAGCGAGCAAAGCCATTCCCTCTCCGCCCCACCTGCTCTGCCTGCTATCCTGGAGGCAACTCTTCCCACCCTGTTTCTGCAGAGCGGCTTCACGGCTGTCCTCACTCGCTCTCTGGCATCGTCAGCAGAAACCAGGTTCATGACACGGCATTCCAATGCACGGTGCTATTGTGGTAACTCTGGGGCGGTTCACGGATTGGAAACTTTCTGGAAAGCACTGATCAGGTAGTCACTGCCGAGCCGCTCAGTGCTGCTTTGACATCTGTTAAACTCAGCGCATGGCCATTCACCACTTCTAGTGAACACTGCACTCTGCAGTATTCCGACTTACCAAGTAAGTTCCCATTTCTTTTTCCAGGATGACTTGTTCATAGAGGGTGGCATCGACGTCTGCCTTGAGAGCCTGCACCTTCCTCCTCACCCGCACGCCGTGCTTCCTTTGCAGCCAGTAAGGGAGAAGCGATTCCACGATCTGGTTGAGGATCTGAGAGGTGATCAGGAGCGTGGCCAAACTCTAGAGGGAAGCACAGCAAACTGTATGAGGCAAAGCAGCTTCAGAAAATCACAACCCACGTACAGCTACGCAACGATCAGGACAAAGCCTTCAGCAGGTGATCCACTACTGCAGCCCTGGACAAGTGAGTACGAAGAAGGCTTCAAATCTACGGTTTTTTTACAGGGAAGACTCAAATTAAACCACAAATAAGTTTATAATAAGAAGCAAAATAGTCAAAAGTTGGCAGGAAAATGAAATCACTTGAAATCGTATCCTTGTCATCTTATCCTGCTTATAACATACGAATCTCAAGGATGTCGCCAACTTGGAAACAAAAAACAGTCTGGTTAAAACTTCAAAAAACTAAATTATCACACAAATCCATCTTTGCTCCTTGTACAAAATAAGGGATGGAAAAAAGCTACCCGCAGTTCCACAACTATGACAGGAGCCATTATTAACATCTTGTAGTATTTCTTTCCAATCATACATGAAAACAAAACTCTAATTAGCCTACACGCGTACTATATTGCTTTCTCACTCAATACATGTTGAGCATTAGCCCACGTAAACAACAACTATTTTTAACTGGGCCTCTCGAATGTAAGTATATTTCCGACTTTAACTATTAGAAGAGCTGTTGCTTCGATATCCATGTGCAGGAATCTTTGATGATTTCCTGGGGACGAGTGAAGGCTCCTGGCAAAGCTACCCAAGTGGCTTCCACAGACGTCCATTTCCACTTTCCCATATAAATACAAATGTTCCCATCACATACTACCTTTGCTGGTATCACAGTTCTATCTCTTAAAGGATATTCTATTCCCCTGGCCTCTGTTAAATAAAGATGACCCTCCCAAGCCTAAGAGATGGAGAAGCTAAGGTGGCTGTTTGGTTTCAGACAGTGCTTGGGACATCTGCACTCCACATCAAAGTGCCTGGGTTTGAGTCCTGGCTCCACTCCAGACCCCAGCTTCCTAGCAGACAATGGCTCTGCCACCCACATGGAGACCTGAACTGAGCCCCTGGCTCTTGGCTTTGGTCTGGCCCAGCCCCGGCCATTGTAGACATCTGAAGAGTGAACCAGCAGATGGGAGATCTCAGGCTTTCTCTCTCTCTCTCTCTCTTTCAAATAAAATTTTCAAAGAAAGAAATAAAGAAGCCGTGCTCTGCTAGTATTCTCATGTGTGCTTTATTTACAGCTTTCTGCCTTCAAAAATATTTTTTTAGAGAGCAGCAACATAACTAGCACAGTTGTCAAGAGCACAACATGTAATCTTACTTTTATGCAAGCTGTTAGGACAACTACAAAGTCTTTTAATCTCCCCTGATTACACCAATGTTTTAATTTCCTGAAAACTTGGCACAAGCTCTCACATAAATACTAAAAAGCCTAGGCTTTGAGAGCCTGCTCATCCACAATCCCAGAATATTAAAATCAGCAAGGAACAGTTCTTTATTGATACCTGGCTCAAGTATAAAAAAAAGAATTTCAAAATCTGGTATTTATTCTCAATGCATTATTCACTGGCATTACGGGATTCAGAAATCGCAGTACACTAAAATAAATACCAGACTTTAAACATTTCATAAAAGATGCAATACTGCATACGATGCCCTGGTCTCTGAAGTTCAACAACCTACTCATTTAAAAATGAAATTTCCTAGACACGTTTAAGGTATACTGATCACCTCCCCATTCCCAAGACACACACCAAAGGTCAAGTCACTGAAGGTATTTTGCCAATTGTTTTGGACAAGTTTCAGGGCAGCCACGTAACTGATTTTCACTGCCCTAAATGATTCATTCTGCAAGTTGATTAGGCCCCACCCGTTTCTTTTCCCCAGAGTATGACACACGATGCGATGGATTATTTTATGTAGAGTTGGGTTTAGAGATCTGTACAATTTAAAAGATTACACTTGTACAAACAGTAATTGTATGACAATGAGACTCTGGATCTAGGGAGCCACCTGCAAGATGTACAAGAATAGATGCGACTCTGCGGGCCACACTCACCTGGCGCAAAAGCTTCATATCCTTCAGGACAAAGGCGATGTAGAAGAGTGAAGCGAAGCAATTGAGAAAGTTGAACTGCCAAAAAAGACAACAAGGTGACACAGTGCTTCCCGGCACACCCGACCCGGACCATGTGCCGAGGGACGCCCTGGCTGCGCATGTCACCCACCCAAACAACGCTCCTGCATGCACAACCATGTGTGCAATTCAACCCAGAGGGAGCCAAAGCAAAACTCTGAAAGCCATGGAGAGGAAGCCCGAGTGGGCTAGGACCCCACAGTTGAAGGCACATGCAGCCCAGTACATCTTCAACTCCCCCCGCCCAACACACAAGCGCAACCAAGACCTCGCCGGGGAGCCCAGGCAGGCTCACTCCTCCCCATTCAACTAGCAAGGGGTCACTGGTCAGGACCCCCACTGACAATAAGCCACAGGAGAAACGCTCCCCTTCCCCGCCAGGCCTGTGACTCCCCTGCAGCCAGCCAGGTGGCCCTGGAAAGAGGGGACCACCGCCACAAGCAGCCCAGCCCTGGAAGTCTCTGTGTGCCCACAGGCTTAAGTCTCTTCCCCACGCACTCACTGAGGGGCAGCTGAGCAGCACAGGCAGGGAGGACCCCAACAATGGAGGATGGCCCAAGTATTTGTGCCCCTGCACCCACATGGGAGACCAGGAAGAAGCTCCTGGCTCCTGGCTACGGATCTGCACAGCTCTGGCCACTGCAGCCATTTGGGGAGAGAACTGGCGGAAGGAAGACCTTTCTCTCTGTCTCTCCCTCTCACTGTCTGTAACTCTATCTCTCAAATAAATAAAATCTTTAAAAAAAAAATAAGTAAATCTTTAAAAAAATTAGCATCAACTCTTTCTATCTATATCTCTAAATATTAAACCGGAGGCGCCACTGCTACAACCAAAATGGATTTGTACATAAAGAGTCTACTTACCACCAAGACTTTCAGAACCAGGTGATTCTGGTAGGCAGACTCCAATCTGTGATTCTCTAAAAGAGTAAAAGACGACGTCATTTCTCTCAGGTAAGCAAACAACAGGGATGCACTGCCACGGAGTAAAGTAGGAACCGGGCTGAGAGCAGACGTGCACAACACCAGAGCCACAGTTGCTCAAAGTGCTGGCCTGTCCATCAGCAGTGTTTGTCACCAGTGAGATCATCAACAAGCGAGACCACAATTGTCACGGAACTGCAACAGGGCCATGGTCTGAAATTATTGTTAAAGTATCAATGCTACAAGGGAATTTGAGAAGTGTTGGCCAATGATCCGGGTCCTACGGACAGTCACCTCTATGGGACCCAGGATAAGGGGTAATGGTGAAAATCGAGCATGATGTGAAAAGGAAAAGCAGTTCTCTGTCCATGTCACTTACACCGGCAAATTTTCTTTCCACTGTCATAGAGAAAAGGTGACGCAGTATAGATCCCAAGGCAGCAGGACAGGAAGATGCTAAAGGGAGGCGTCCCTTCCACAGAGACGCAGTGTCACGCGGATCTGAAGGCCAGCTCAGCTACTCAGCCACTGCCTGACCTTGGGTGAGCTAGGCAGCCTGCTGAGACCCAGCACCCTCACCTACAAAACGGGGCTGACCCCATTCCTTGCCCAGGATCAGAAATAATATCAAACTCTAGCCCAGTATTGCAATAAAAATTACTTAATAACTGGTAACTGTTGTATTACTAATAAAAATAATCTAGGACATTATTAAAGTCCACAAAGTCAGGGCCTAAACTTCTCCCTATGGAATGACACAGAATATTTATCAGATTATGCAAATTAAAGAAAGAATGGCTTAGGAGCCAGGATTGTGGGGCAGTGAGCTAAGATACCGCCTGTAATGCGGCACCCCCTATCAGGGAGTGCCAGTTCAAGTACTGGCTGCTCAACTTCTGATCTAGCTCCCTGCTCATACACCTGCAAAAGTCAAAATCCTCGGGCCCCTGCTATGAATGAGGGAGACCCAGACAGAGCTCTGGGCTCCTGCCTTTGGCTTGGGCTGGCCCAGACCATTGCAGCCGTCTGGGAAGTGAGTCAGGGGATGGAAGCAATCTCTCAGTCTCTCTCTCTCTGTCACTCTCCCTTTCAAATAAGCAGATATCAAGATCATTTTAAAATTTGAACGGTTTTTTTTTTTGGAACCACAGATCCATTCACAGACACCTGCTTTTCCTGGGTTCAATGGCAGCCCTCAGGGCCCCACACCAGCTGGACAAGGGGCTCTAGGGTGTTAGCCACAGTTCCCTCGGCAGAGCACCCTGAAGATGATTTCCATCTGTGTCACGCTCAGCATGAAACACGATGTTAGCATATTAGAAGCCCAGCTGTTAGACAGATAGGTCTGCTTTAGCCCAGTCCTACAATTTGCCGCCTGAACCTTGTTACTGTCAGTACCTTTACCCATAAGAATGGTGAAACAACTTGATTTTCACTGTGCCCTGGGGAGGAGACATGAGATGTTATGGCTGAAATGCTTAGCAGGGCATTGAGAACAGGCAGTCAGAACGGCACCTGACTCAGACGCAGTGAGAACTGAGGTGACCTGGATACAAGGACATCAGCGCTCACCAAGCCCAGGCACTCCTCCGAGGCCTCCACAGTCGGCCTGCAGCAACAGCTGTCTGCCCCGCAAGGTAGCAGCTACGTGAACCCTGGGCTCTCAGTGACACTTCCTACGGGCCAGCAAGATGCGCACAAAGTGTCAGGACTCACCCCAGGAAGTCAAGAACTCGGCAGCGTAGCGGTAGAGGCGGTTCATGATCTCGATCACGATGGCATAGATGATGCTGGGCACGTACAGCAAGATGCCGGTCCACTCTGACTCGCTGCTCTCATGCAGAGCCAAGGCCCAGGTCTCCATGTCGAAGTAGATCATCATGACGTACAGGGAGAAATAGAGACAGACGCAGACGAACGGCAGGGAGACCAGGTAAATGCGCAACTGTCTCTTGTAGCTGGAGTAGAGGGGCTCCTCCCTGCCCGTGACAGAGTTGACACCCAGGACCCCGTGGAATCCCGGCCGGGGCTCCTCAAACTGCCTCTTCATGACCAGTGTGCCCCACCTGTAGGTCATGTTGGCACAGCCACGCTTCCACACCTCCAGGATCACCGTGGACCAGATCAGGTTGAAGGAGGCGAAGATGACGTATTTGTCATAGTCTTCCCACACAAACAGGTAGTAAGGCAACCCGATGACCGCCATGGGGATCAAGGCGAAAGTGAAATATTCCAAAAACCCAAAGTAAAGTGCGATTGTTTCTCCAAAGTAGCCACGGATGCTGTCTGCGGTGGAAGGAAGGGACGCACGTGAGCACAGACTGCCCAAGGCTTCTCAATCATCTCAAGTAAGCTTATTCATTTCTAAGTGAAGGGAGCCTCCTAAGTGAACCAGATGGCCTTCCCGTTTGGATCTTGGGCAAACTCAAGATTTGCCTGTGCCCCCGCTGCCATCACCTGTCCCAGCACGCCCCAGGGGCCAGCCCAGGACTACCACACACCCAGCCTCCACCATCAGCTCACTTCCTCCCCGATTCTCTGGGAAGCACCTGAGAATTTCTGTCACTTTACAGGTCTCGGAGGCACTATTCAAACCTCCTGCAAGTCAATGCCAAAGCCAAAGGAGAAGCTGTTGTTAACTGTATCTTAACTGGACTTCTATCACTGGAATTACTGAAAACCAAATCTGTCAGAGAATACAAGTAAAAACTCAAAACGCAATTTCAAAGTTGGATATTTTTAAAAAATGCATTTATTGCTCTAATGTTGTAATAGTTTTTTCCAGAAACAGAAATTGGAAAAAAAAAAAAAAAGGATTTCCTTAAAGACTATCAAAAGAGAACTGTCATTTGAAGAAAAATAATAGTCACGATGCTCCTGAGGAAATTCGCTTTAATCTAATTCTTAAACTTAAGAAGGTACAATCAAAACCAAAGATCTGAACACCCAGGTTGACAGAAGTCCACATAACGTTCCTACATACCAAATAACTTAATGTTCTTATAACTGTGTTAAGAGAAAATGCACAGACCCAGACATGTCCTCCAAGATACTTGAGAACTACCTCAGAACATGCTCACACCTGCTGCTCACCTGCCCTGAACTGAGCACAGCCCGGTGCACTCTAAATAATGAGCTTTATAGAAACACAGTTTTTTGGTTTTTTTTTTACATACAAAAATACACAGAATTCTCATAAAACCCGTTTCACTCTGACACAGCGTTCATGAAGGCCACAGTGAACCACCTGTGTTATTGGTGAAAGTCGGGGAAAGCCTGAGATTTAGTCTATCTAGGATACTATTAGAAAATTAAAAAAAAAAAAGAAAAGAAACAAAGTTGGAGGTGGGGGAGGATCCAGCCCATCTTGTTACCCTGCCACCACCCGGTTTTCCCCCAGGGGGCTGCTGAGACCACTCCCCTGCCGGGTGGTACTTTCCCACTGGAGCCTTGCGCTTCCTCCACGGTAAGGCGGTAACCCGGCGGTCGCGGACACACACCTATGGGCTGATACTTCAGAGCCAAGCGGGTGTACCAGGCGTCCTCGAGCTTCTTCAGGGCTTCGCTGTCGTGCAGCGGGAACACTTGCACCACGATGCCAGACGTGAGCAGTCTTCTCACTGTGAAGAGGAAATGGTCCCAACCACGTGAAAACTGGGGCGCCTCAGCACCGGGGCCCCAGGAACAGAGGCACCCCACACGCAGGCCCGGCGGCACTGCCTGCTCCGAGCGTGGATACACTTTTGCTTTGCAGAACTCACAGAAATTCACCGTTTTCTTGGACCAACAAAGTAAGCTGATGTAAAATTTCAGACCATGCCAGAGGGTACAAATTAGAATGAGCCCCCTCCTTCCATCATCAATGGCAACTTAATTTGTAACCAGATTTCCAAGCGTGCGTTAGTAAACATGCACTTTAACAGCGAAATGGCAATCATCACACTGTTTGTCAACTTTTCTCATGTAACAGCATCTAATATTTTTTTAACACTTAAATAAACAGAACCCGCAACATCCATGTTAGAGTCCTAATACTCCTTTGTATGAAGTGCCGCAGCCTAACTAATCCTCTGTTGGAAAACGTTTCCCTGTTTTGCTCTGATGAATAACATGAATGTGCAAGCCCCTTTTGCCACTTGTCTACTATCCCCTTACTTCATGGAAGTGTGTGTTACAATTGGACACAGATTACAAAATTGTCCCTGGAAACATTTTTTTTTTTTTTTGACAGGCAGAGTGGACAGTGAGAAAGAGAAAGAGAAAGAGAAAGAGAAAGAGAAAGAGAAAGAGAAAGAGAAAGAGAAAGAGAAAGAGAAAGAGAGAAAGAGAAAAAGAGAAAGGTCTTCCTTTTTGCCGTTGGTTCACCCTCCAATGGCCACCGTGGCCGGCTCCATCCTCCACTGCACTCCTGGGCCATAGCACAGAGCTGGCCTGGAAGAGGGGCAACCGGGACAGAATCTGGCACCCCGACCGGGACTAGAACCCGGTGTGCGGGCGCTGCAAGGCAGAGGATTAGCCTAGTGAGCCGCGGTACCTGCCTTGACTAGGATTTTAACGTGCATGCACATGGCTGCCAGAGACCAGAGAACCAACCCTGTGGCACCATGAAGTGAAAGCGGGACCTTCTCCTACCCACAGCGCTCACCGCAGACTCACTGTCTCCAAGTCATCAGGAGGCTGTGTGCTCACCAGAACGGAGCCCTCAAAGGCGATGCCTTGACCCAGTATTTTCCATCAGCTCCTCAGCCTCCTACCAAAACCGGGCTCCTTGTAAGATGGAGTGCGCATCACGAAAGGATGCTTTGCCTTTGTGTGTTTTTTAACTTTGCTATTGTCATCCATTGGTAAGCTTTGAGCTTCTTGAGGTCTGTCAGCCCAACCCTTACCTCCTAGCTCCCTGTCACCTAAGCCAGTGATAGGAAAATCACCCCTGAGACCCCGCCATGAGCACTGGCAGATAAACACCAGGCAGGGAAGGGAAACACCACGTCAGTCTCCAGTGCGGAAAGGCTGCACTTAGCACAGAGAAATGGGCGCCCTCCGATCGGGACCCCACTGTCAGATCTTCAGAACAACCGAAAGGCAAACCTAACATCTCAGAAACGAAAACACAAGACGGGGAGGAGATATGTGACACTATCTACGGCACACAGTCTGGGTCTGAAACTTAATTCTTAGCATCTGGCTCGTAGGATCAAGCCTGGTTAAGTAAGCGAGGGTGAGGAAGCAGTGTTCGGAGGCGAGGACTGAGGGGAACCTTCCTTCCTAACCTCTGTTAAAGCTCTGTGCTCCAAGTACCAGGAGTCAGGGTCAAAAAGACATAGATCAACCTCAGCGCTACCCAACGCGCTATTCGTGTTTTTCTTGCCCAGGGTTTCCCTGGCCTGTTCTGCAGCTAACTGGAGTTCAAGTGCATTCCGCATCACTGCCCAGATTCTCACGCCTCGCTGGGGGCCGCTCTGACAGGCTCACTCTTCCCTCCTCCTAAGTCCTATCCTTCTCACTGACTGCACCACGGTTTGAATTTTGAACCGACTTACGGCATCCCAATTATTTTACTTTTGCTGAGTTCTTTCGACAAAGATGACTCTGCTCCATGATTCTGTTTTCAAGCAAAGCCTAAAAATAAGCCCATGAACCAAGGACTCAGAGTGAACACAAAGCTCGCAGGCCCTAAATGGCTGCTCTCCCCGTCCATGCCAAAAGCAGGTTCTGGTTTCAGCTTCTTTCTAAAAATAGAGGTCTTTTTTTTTTTTTTTTAATCCTTCAAGCTTCTCCCGTCAGCTAAGACTGTAATTACTCGGGAGGAGAGCAGGATGCTGTGGGGGCCTATTTAAAGAAAGAAGCAACATACACCGGGTTCCTTCCTTCAGGAGTACTTGAACCATGTCTCGTCAAGTACTGGGTCAGCACCCTTACGGCCAATGAGCACTCACAGGCGAGTGCTAAGGGAGTGCACGGGACTTGATGCTGTCACTCAGGGCTGTGTTTCTGGTCTGCCTATTGTTTCTGTCCTTTCTCTTTTTCCTCCTTTTACTATTTCTGGCTCTCTTTGTAGCAGGTTTGCAGAGCTCTACACCAGTTTCTTTGGGAGCATCACTTTTTTTTTTTAAGAATTATTTATTTTGAAAGACAGAGGAGTTACAGAAAGAAGTAGAGCCAGAGATAGAGAAAGAGAGCGAGGTCTTCCATTCTGCTGGTTCACTCCCCGGATGGCCACAATGGCCAGAGCTGAGCTGATTCAAAGCTGGATCAGAAGAGGAGCCGCCAGGTCTAGAACTGGCACCCTTATGGGATGCGGGTGCTGCAGGCTGGGGCTTTAACCTGCTGCACCACAGCACCAGCCCCAAGTGTCACTTATTGTTTAATGAACCCCTATTCTTTCCAGGGTGGCACTCTGTGGAAGGAAGGGTGTGGGTTGATGAGAAAGTTTGTGGGGGCCTTTGGCAGGAAAAGTGGTGGCACACAGCTCAGATCCTGCCTAGCTTCCAGTACAAATCCTGGATACTCCACTTCCAATCCAGCTCCTCGCTAATGGCCTGGGAAAACAGCAGAAGATGGCCCAAGTGCTTCGGCCCCTGCATCCACAAGGAAGACCTGGAAGAAGCTCCTGGCTCTTAACTTCGGATCAGCCCAGCCCTAGATACTGTGGCCATTTGGACAGTATACCAGTGGATGGCAGATCTCTGGCTCTGACTGCCTTTCAAATAAATAAATAAATATTTAAAAAAGAAAGGAAGGAAGGAAGGAAGGAAGGAAGGAAGGAAGGAAGGAAGGAAGGGAGGGAGGGAGGAAGGAAGGAAGGAAGGAAGAGAAAGGTCTTGCTTAGCAATAAGCTTGCACCAAGTGGCCCTACGCACCACACAGAGCCTCAGGGGAGCCCTGCTCTTGCAGAAGTTTATGTTGGGGTGGCCATCCACACCTGCCTTTGGACAACTAACCAGGAAACACAGAGCCACAGCTAGTTCCGGTCAGCTCCAGCTTCCCACACAGCAGCTCCGGCCTTGGTGGCTGTGGTGCCAGGCAGGGGGCAGAAGAGACCCAGGGGCCCACACACATCCTGTTTGGGGCGGGACAGTAGATTCCCACTCCTCACTGCTCAGGAGCATCCTGTCCCCCGCCCCACATTTGCAGGGCAAACAGGCCTGAGTAGCCTGGGCCGATTTTCAAGGCCTACTTTCAGAGTTTGCGACTTGGGCATTCACTTTATGTTTTCTTACTTTCCTCAGGGACAGAGGTTTCTTCTTAAGTGTCTTGCTTGCTTTGCTTAAAATTCAGTGTCATGAACAAGAACAGGCTGGAGGAATCTTTCTGCCATCATTTATAACTAAAATTTCCACACTCTATGTTTAAGCAGTTGCTTGGTGCCATTCCCAGAGTTAGAGAAAGAGAGAAGGAGAGAGACTGAGAGGTCTTCCATCCACTGGTTCATTCCTCAAATGGCCCCAACGGCCAGAGCTCAGCCAATCTGAAGCCAGGAGCTTCTTCCCAGTCTCCCATGCAGGTGCAGGGGCCCAAGCATTTGGGCCATCTTCCACTGTTTTTCCAGGCCATAGCAGAGAGCTGGATTGGAAGTCGAGCAGCTGAGACTCAAACCAGCACCCATATGGGATGCCAGCACTTCAGGCGGAGGCTTAGCTACTATGCCATAGCACTGGCCCCTCAAAAATTTTTAAATCTGTTAGCAAGAAAGCATGTTTTCAGACAGCGAGGCACGACATCATATAAAATGTATGTCAGACTGGGGCACCGTCCTGGTTGCTAAAGTCACCACCCCATTTCTTCCTGTTTCTCTGCACTGATCCCACGAGGTGAAGGCCACGGCTTCCACCTGCGAGCTTCTGCCCAGGTGCAGCCTCTGGGGTGTGGCGAGAGTACAGGAAAGAGTGAGTGTGCACCTTCAGCAGGGGAGACCATGAGGGAGTTTTCCAACGGACTCCACTGCTTCAGAGAGAAATTTTCAGCCGCAAGAAAACGCAGAAGCAAATACATTAATGGATTTCTCTCGGGTGCACAGGTAGCAAGGCTCCTGTCCTGAGGCCATAACAGAAGCAGCTTTGCTGCTGGTAGGACAAGGTTTCTGTCAACAAGGACTATCCCTCACGGCATCCCTCCCTTCTTTGCTCTTTAAACAAAATGAAGAATACTTCATAATGATACAAAGATACAATCTATAATTAAAATCAACCCAAAGTCTTGATGCAGTCAAAAACATAGCTGTAAAATCCAAAAAACAAGGGCCAGCACTGTGGCAGAGTAGGTTAAGCAGCACAGGCATTGCCTATGGGCATTGGTTTGAGCCGGGCTGCTCCACTTCTAATCCAGCTCCCTGCTAATGCACCTGGGAAAGCAGCAGATGGCCCAAGTGATTCGGCCCCTGCAGAAGAAGCTCCTGGTTTTGGCCTGGCACAACCCTGGCCATTGCAGTCATTTGGGGAGTGAACTAGCAGATCCAAGATTACTTTCTCTCTCTGTTTAACTTTGCCTTTCAAGTAAATAAGTAAATCTTTAAGAAAATTCATAAAAACATAGCACGAGACAAAGAGCAAATTGGCAGAAACATAATGAGGATACTCAGAGGTTTTGTAAACTGCTAGGGCTATTAAAGATCAAGAAAACAGTAGAAAGGATACAAGAACTAAATGCAATAACATACAAGTAATAGAAACAAACTGTCAGAAATACTACAAATCTAAATATTCACATCACATCAATATTGATGCAAAAAAATAACAGTATAAATGGAATTCAGCTAGAAAGTAAAACTCTAAAGTAGAATGCTCATGGAAAACTGTACTATGAAAAAAGCTATGCAGGAGTTCACAATGTTTGCACCAAAAATAAACGTACCTTTCAGTTTCATTTTTCCATGAACTTTTTGAAGTACCCTTGAATTAACATTGCTTTCTATATGGTAATATCAAAACATAATCTTCATGGATGCTACTAGAAAAGCATCTGATAAAATTTATAGGCACACAAAAATATTCTTCAGAAAGTAGAGGAAACAGACACTTTCTAAATATGATAAAAGCCAACATCAGACTCAGTGCTCACACACAGCAAGACTTCCTTGATAAACTGAAGGAGTCCCTGCGGGGGAGAATCTGGAAATACCCACACCTAATGAAATGTCCACTAAGCCACTCGGACTTCTCAGAGCTCCCCTGCTTTGTAATCTTTTAAAAATTTTAAAAGAGGAAAAAGGTAAATGTTCATCAGTAGGATCACACCCATATAACCAAGATAAAAAGGGTTAGATCTAACATGGTCATCTAAAATGATGACCAAAACATACCCATTAAGTTAAAAAGCAAGGTCCAAAATGCTATGTTCTGTATATGACTATCTGTTTGGACACGTGTTCTCTTGGACAGTATCTCTCCCAGGGTATAAAAAGAATGGTAGGGGCTGCAGCTGTGGTGTAGTGGGTAAAGCCTCTGCCTGCGGTACCAACATTCCATATGGGTGCCGGTTCAAGTCCCGGCTGCTCCACTTCGATCCAGCTTTCTGCTATGGGCTGGGAAGGCAGTAGAAGATGGCCCAAGTCCTTGGGCCCCTGCACCCACATAGGAGACCTGGAAGAAGCTCCTGGCTCCTGGCTTCAGATCGGCACAGCTCCAGCCATTGTGACCAATTGGGGAGTGAACCAGTGTACGGAAGGCCTCTCTCTTTCCCTCCCTGCCTCTCCTTCTTTCTGTGTGTAACTCTTTCAAATAAATAAATAAATCTTTAAAAAAAAATAAAAAGAATAGTAAGGGGGATTTGGGGGCATGGGTTAAGACTTAGTATTATCTCAATTTTTGTACTGCTTGGATTTTTATTATAGACATCTACTAGCTTTTCAGTTGACAAAAATAGAAAACAACTGTGAAAGATACATGGGGGAAGCATCTTCCTGCCAAAGGTCCTGTCGACTGGAAAGAGGACTTTCAACGCCTAAGGAACAGACTGTGAGCCCTGTTCTCGCCAGCATCCTCAGTCTAGTTCAGAATGGGTGAGAATCAATGCTGCAGGTTACTTTAGAAAAAAAGAAAGGCGCTCCTATTAAAAAGTGAAAATAAACAACTTATCTAAAAAATAAAATCTTTAAAAAAAAACTATTTATCTTAAGAAAATACTCCAAAACATACAAAGGCAGAAAAGGGAAGATTCAAATTTGGAAAAATTCAGCCAAAGGAAGTCCCAGTACTCACCACCAGACAGGAAGTTAGAAGACTTTCAAGACAAAGAAAAGAACGTCTCAGAAGTCCTCCTGCTCCCCCTCAGGGCTGAGGACCTCAGACAGCCAGAGGAGACACAGCATCAGCTGTGATGCGAGCTTGGCCAAAACGTCCCGGAGACAGGAAACACAGGGAACAGAGGGACAAGCAGGAAGCACTCTGCAAACCCAGGCTCTGAAGCAGCCTATGGGGCAGACAGCCTGGTCTCTTCAGGCAAGGCCATGTCGTGTGGAGGGGAGGGGAATGCCAGAGAGAAACGGTTTTATATTAAGAGATTAAGGGATAATGAGTAAACAAGATGCATGATTGTTGATTGGACCTTGCTTTGAGCAAACTCCGAAGCAGGGCTGGTGATGGGGTGGGGCTGGGGGGGCGTGAATGTGCACTGGTTCTTGGAGAGCTGCCCTGGGGACGGTCAGAGGAGTGCATTCCACTGCCATTAGAGCAAACCAGACTGAGGACGCAGAACCATATTCAGCGGCTCCAAGGCCTTATTACTTAGCTGGGTTTGATGTAAACTTGAATCAAAGAGTACACAGCACACTCTTTCATTCTGCAAACTAGCCTTCTCATTAAAACAGAATTGCAGGAAATCAGAAAAATGCAAATAGCTCATTTGCATTCAGGTACTTTGTCACTTTGTAAATCCGGAGCTTTTTCATGTTTGCCTGTGTTCATACTCAGTGAGATCACAAAGAAGGGACAGAGGGTCCAGGCAAGTGTCACTGCTAACGCTCACGCCCCTCCACCACCGAGGTTTCATTACACCACAACGTTCAGGCACAACGTAACTGCTCCTATTGGAACTGCATACATGTTCACACTGAGTTTTAAGCTCACTGAATGCTGCGAGGCCTGGATAATTAGGAAGCAGAGAACCACACAGAGCAAATGCATTGATTTACAGGTACAATATAAGGAGGCTGAGAGAGCAAAAGACACACTCATGTCATAAAAAAAATAAGCCACTGCAAAATTGTGTAAGCTTTCTAGAAGTCTCCATAATTTGCTATTTATGTCTATTAAGAAAACAATAGTTGCATGAATGTGTGTATGAATGAAACTGACTAATAGAATGACTTACATAGTGATTTTCCTGGGTACAACTTTGCCTGGGGGTAACCAGGGATCATTTTTTCATCTTTAGCTCTCAGATTTTCAAGTTCGTGCTTGATAATGAACTGACATTCTGCCATTGTGAGGAAATCATCATTGTTTTCTAAAGTAAGACAAAAACGTCCAGTTATTTTCTCAGTAATAATTATAGTCAAATTAAGAAATATTCTCATCACTGAAGATTATGGACATGATATAATCAATGAACACAAGTAATCATAAAACTGGTAAATTAAATACAACATAAAACTCTTTACATATTTTATAAAGATTAAAACAATCATAAGGCCATCACGTAATACAATTCTTCAGTCTTCTTAACAGTTAGGACATAGCCCGGTACACACATTCAACCAACGTACCCCTGCTTGACCGCATGTACCACCAATGAAATGGCAGTGATACCACGCGGCCCTGGCTTCCTTGGTTCTTGCTAGAAAAAGAAAAACTTCTCTTCTGGAACCTGCTCTGGAGCCTGAACAGAATTAACTGCACCGCCACATTCAGCAGAGCAGAGAATTCAGGACCTGCGGTTTCTAGAGGACCACACTAGCGTGTTTCTTACTACAAGCCAATGAGGACTCATCATGGTTAGAATCAACTGCAGTAATTCATGTAAGCCACACGCCTCCTTCTAATTCATGTTCTTCTATTCCAGCAGTGGCAAGTAGGGCCCGCGGGCCAAATGTGGCCTGCCACGTGCTGTTTTGCTTGTTTGGGATTGTGTGTGTGGCATATGGAACTTATTACTAACGTGTTCCTCCCATCATAATGTGTGATGTTGTCATCCTAGCTTGACCTGTGTGGTGGCCAGAGCTGCCTGACGCCTAGGGCACATAGTAACAACAACAACAATCACTTAAGACGTTGGTGTCTCCTTCCTGCCTTTGCACAAGGCCAAAACAGACACACTGGCTCCTGTGACAACCTTCAAGTGGCCCCTCCAAGTCACCAACACTTCGCCCTTTTCACCCAAATCCAGCAGCAACGAAGGCTGTGAATCTTCTGCCATCCTTGACTGGTGGGCCCCTGATACACTTCCTAATGACTTCAATCCTTCCTTTTCCCAGCACAATTCCCTTTGCATACAAGGTGCTGGCCGTCAGGACTGCTCCCAGATGGGCTGTCTCCTACCGCCCATCACGGCCACTTCTGGCCCATCACTGACTGCGAGCTTCCTGGCGGGATGCAGACTGTGACACGCGACCACCCTGCTGGCCCACAGGCCCGAGCTGCATCACGGAAACACAACCTCACCCACTAACCGACGCACTAAGACTGCTCCTTACTGACAGTGCTGAGCAACCGAGACCCCATGGTCCCCAGAGCCTGCTTACTACTGGGTCCTTTGCTCAAACAGTGTGCTGACCCTGAAGTATTTCGCACAGACCTTCTGTATCAACAGGAAGTCTGACAGAAAGAGACGCGCGGGCCTTACCGTGGAAACCTTTGAAGTTGTGCCGCGTTCCGTACGTGAAGGCTCGCATGGCGTCATCATTACACTCTTTCACCAGCCCCACAGCTTCTGCCCCCAGCAACAGCCTAATCCTGGAGGCACCCACGAGATACAAGTTCTGGTTTTCCAGTGTTTCTTTCTCATATTTAGTTAACAAGGGCCTAAACAACAGCTGAGCACCTACAAAAACACAACGAGGAACACCAGCTTAGAGGCCAAAGTTTCAACAACGCGTACCTTCTGAACAGATCTAAGGTTCTGGACGGGTAGAAGGAAAAGAAGTTCTATTAATAACTTAAATTTCTCTTCCAAGCAGAAAGGAAGTATACATTGGAGATGGCGGTTTTTAAATAAATGCAAAAACCGGAAAAAGCAGCAGTAACAGGCTTGCTATTTGCTCAAATGAGAAATGGATGCACAAATCTAACATTTATTAGCTCTGGGCATCAAACTGCGAAAGGATTCAGTTTGCTAACATAAACATAACAGATTGAAACTTAACCAAATTAATTAAAATATTTCTGCAAGAAAAGCCACACGTGTACTATCATTACATGGACTGCAACAAATGCTGTGAATGTTAACTACCAAAGAGGAAAGCGCAATGGAACTTTCCAGTGACGTATCCCATAATCTTCCACATTAAATTGGGCTTTTTAAGATTTATTTATTTATTTGCAAGTCAGAGTTACACAGAGAGAGGAGAGGCAGAGAGAGAAAGAGAGAGAGAGAGAGAGAGAGGTTTTCTATCTGATGGTTCACTCCACAGTTGGCAGCAACAGCTGGAGCTGTGCCAATCTGAAGCCAGGAGCTAGGAGCTTCTTCCAGGTCTCCCACACGGGTGCAGGGGTCCAAGGACTTGGGCCATCCTCTACTGCTTTCCCAGGCCGTAGCAGAGAGCTAGATCAGGGGTGGAGCAGCTGGGACTAGAACTGGCGCCCATACAGGATGCCGGATGCCGGCGCTTCAGGCCAGGGTGTTAACCCACTGCGCTACAGCGCCAGCCCCAAGATTTTGTTTGTTTGTTTGTTTATGACACTGGGAGTGAGCTCCCATCTGCTGGTTCACTCAGTGCCCAAAATAGCTGGAGCTAGGCCAACACTCAATCTGGGTCTCCCACGCAGGTGGCAAGGACGCAATTACTTGAGCCATCACCACTGCCTCCCACGGCGGGCATCAGCAGGAAGCTGGAGTCGGGAGCAGGAGCTGGAAGTGGAACCCGAGTACTGCGATATGGGATGCTGGTCTTAACCACCAGGCCAAATGCTGCCCTTTTCAGCTAAGTTTGATGATATTTTTCTAAAATAAGTTCCCAAGTCATTCAAAGTAGATGCCATGGTTTGATAGCGTATATGCAATTACTACTTAAAAGATTACGAAAAAAAGATCTGCATATCATTTCTTTTATTTTGAGCTATATCAAATATATAAATTTATTTTACTATTTATCCTCCAGAAATGGTCAACAGGAATTACACTCATCACATGGCGCTGTTACTAAACTGTCTTGAATGCACGCTGAAAGGGTTTGGGTACTGGAAGCTTGGTCCCCAGTGTGGGAATGTTGTGGTGATGCAAAGTTGTAGAGGCGGGGCCTAGGTGGGAGCTACCCCTGCAAAGCATTAATTTAGGTCTTGCAGAACCCCAATTAGCCCCTGAGCAGGCTGAGTACCCTAAGAAGAGTCTGGCCTCTCACGTCTCTCTGGCCTCCAGTCTCAATACATGAACTCTCCCTCTCACACACACTGCCACCAGGATGCCATCCCCACGTGGGTTAAAACTAGCCACATCACAGTAGGCTAATCCTCTGCCAGCAGTGCCAGCATCTCACGTGGGCGCCGGTCTGTGTCCCAGCTGCTCCACCTCTGATCCAGCTCTCAGCTACGGCCTAGGAACGCACTGGAAGATGGCCCAAGTCCTTGAGTCCCTGCATCATGTGGGAGACCAGGAAGAAGCTTCCGGCTCCTGGTTTTGGATAGGCCCAGCTCTAGCCACTGCGGCCTTTTGGGGAGTGAATCAACAGATGGAAGCCCTCTCTATCTCTCCCTCTGTAACTCTGTCTCTCAAATAAATAAATCTGAAAAAAAAAAAAAAAATAGCCACAAGGCCCTCACCACAGCTAGACAGATGCTGGAAGAATGCTCACGGATCTCCACGACTGTGAGCTACATAAATCTCTTTCCTTTCTAAAGCCTGGGTATTTTGTAAAAGAACAGAAAATGGAGTAAGATAGATGGTAACAGCATAATGAACAGAGTTAATATTTCACTTACCTAATGGATCAATATATTAAGCGTAATGCATTACGATACCTTTGGCAGGGTAATTCACATTTGAGGTACTAAAGGTTTTAATAACAAGTATATTCAATTTACAGAAAATAAAGATTTTTAAAACAATAAATGCAAAAAGTACACCAACATGCTATTTTTCATTCTTCCTACTGTGCAGATGAAAAATTCGATCAACAAATAGGGTGGTGAGTGAGTGACCAAGAAGGTGGCCTGCTCCGCTGAGCTCTCCTTTCAAAATCTGCTCTGAGGAGCAAGGTTGGGGGCAGGCGCCTCCTGCCATGCCACTGGGTGCCAACCCTCAAACCCAGGCCAAGCTTCCAGCATTGGCTGAGCATGGATCGAGGTTCCCCCGGAACAAGGCCATTGCCACGTAACACGGGTGTCCTTCACAGGACAACTGTGATCCTGACTGACTTTCTAAGCAAGCCGGAAGGCGCTTTGTGCCTAACTCACCATGATCTCATGACAAAGGTTTCCCTGTGTACCGCCTGGGCATCAAATTCTATCTTGGCATCTCTTGCTTGTTAGACTCAAAGTGACAGTGAATGTGAGAAAATAGATGCCGGCATCCTCTCTGGGCACTGGTTCGAGTCCAGGCAGCTCCATTTCTGATTCCGCTCCCTGCTAATGTGCCTGGGAATGCAGTACAAGATGGCCCAAATGCTTGGGCCTCTGCACCCCTGTGGGAGACCTGGAAGAAGCTCCTGGCTTCAGACTGGCACAGCTCTGGCTGTTGCGGCCATCTGGGGAGTGAACCAGTCGATTGAAGACCTTTCTCTTTTCTGTCTCTCTGCCTCTCTGCCTCTCTATCTCTGCCTTTCAAATAAATAAATCTTTAAAACAAAAAAACACAGCACTTTCAGTATCTTCTCACTCGCCTGAATATACTTTAATAAGGGGCTATGACTTCCCAATTTGTTCATGTGATTCCTCTGGTGTTTCACGTCCCCAGGTAACATGCTGACAGAGCCATGAGCATTTTTTCATCCTTAAGCCATAAGCCTTGGGAGAGGAGGACTTACATGGCCCCCTTCACTGTTTCCAGTCACCATTCCTATCACCCCATTCTTACAGAGAGTTAAATCAGCCTTTCGGTGTCAGCAAGGATCAGAACTTGCATTAGGACTGCAAATACTGCTTCTGGCTAAGCTGTGAATTTTTTGCTTCATTTTCCATTTTCTAAGAAGTTGCTAACTACCTTGCTTTATCGCTTGTGGCAACTCCCAGAGCTCTCAGCCAGCTGTCTGTGGCCCTCCACACAGACATGAAAGGTGCCCCCACCAGCATCACCTCCTTGGAGAACTCCTTCACTCTGCCCTCCTACCTGTTGACAGCTGGGTGGGTAGAGAACTCCAGATCTGAAATCTTTGCTCCAGAAACAAAGCTATGCCATTGCTTTCCAGCTCCCAATGTTTCTGTTAGGAAAGTTTGTTCCTTTATAACTGACCTCTTTTCTTTGTCCTGTTTGTTGATTCAAGGTCTTCTGACCCCAGGGTTCTGTCAACAAGGAGCCACATGCATCCACTGAGCTGCTCAATCTGCAAACGCCAGGCACCACACTCGGTGTTTTCTGCAGTGCTCTGTTTCCCTCCCTCTGTTCCTCTCCACATCTCCTTTATCCAGCTGTGGACCTTCCAGACCAGTCCCCTGTTTTTCCTTCTCCTATTTCTCAATTCTTGATCTTTCTGGTCTTCTTTCTTCTGTCTTGGAGGGTTTTGTAAACAGTACTTATTATTACTAATTTGAAAGAGAGAAAGAGAGGGAGAGATCTTCCATCCACTAATTCACTCCCCAAATGCCTGCAATAGGCAGAGCTGGGCCAGGCCAAAGCCGGGAGCCAGGAACTCCACTCAGGTCCCCCACGTGGGTGGCAGGGACCCACGCACTTGACCCATCAGCTCCTGCCTCCAAGGGTGCACGTTAGCAGGAAGCTGGAAAGGACAGTGGAGCCAGGACTCAAACCCAGGCAGGCATTCTCCTGTGGGATGTGGGCATCAAGCACCTGCCCCCAGTGATATGCTATTCTTGATGTATAGATGTCATAGCTTTCCATAACTCAGAAAGCCAAGACTTATACTCTTTGGTTTTCTTCTTTTGCTTCATCTGTTGCTCTAGCCTTAGCTTTCTGTTTCATGCCAGGGATTTTTCTCCGACAGCTGGTGGCCCTTGGTTGTACGCACGTGTCTAAGAACGATGCTCTAAAAGGGAAGTCCCAGGGCTTAGATGGGAATCATTAGTGACACCTTTAAGGCAAGATAAAGTCTCATCAAGTCTGTTTCCACTGGAACCTTCTGATGTCCGCAGCTTCGGTTATTTTGTTTTAAGCTGGTCATATTCTCCAGAGAAAGACTGTTCCATATGCTTCCTACATGATTTGAATCTGCCTACTAATATTTTGGAAACTGATTTAGGTATGGGACTGGTGGGCTGGAGGAAAAGGGAATAGAAGTCAGTTCATACCTTGTTTTCAGTGCACACTCTCTGGCCCCAACGGTGCAAAGAGGCCCCGGGCCAAAACACAAGCCTGCCCTGCGCTAGACAACCTCCCTCGGGGCAGGCAGAATATGAAAGAATCCAATGATCTAATGATTTCTTAAACAGACCTTAGTCCACCCTCTCTTCTTCTTGGGATTATTTTTATCTCCACCGCCAAACTCCCCCCATCCCCCATCTCCATATCCCTAGTTCCCCAGTCTTCTGGATTATTCTGCAGTGTAAACCAGATTAGACCTTAAATTTTGCCCTTGCCAGCCCGAGTTAGGGCTTTCTGAAATCTGAGAATTTAATTACTACTCACCCACCTGCTTTCTAGCCTACCAATTTTTGTTGCTATTATAATTTTTCTTCTTTGCCAGTGTGGACTTACATCTTTTATCTATTTCTTAAAGTTATTTTTATTATCATTTGAATAGCAGTCTGGAAGAAAACACAAGTAAACACGAGTATTAAATCTACCACCTTTACCTGGAAAACCGAGAATGCCTTTTTGCAAAGTTGTTTTCTGCTCATCCGAGCCATGGAGAAAAATGTTCCTTCCCTACAACCTTTTCATTCCCCTATGTCTACAAGTGCAAAAAAGAAGGCTAGGAATATAATGGAGTCTCTTGTGCTAAAATACTACACATTTCAAAAAAGCAAACATTCTAGAGAAGAGACACAGTCCAGTAAAATGCCTCACATTTCAGCAAGCAAAATCTCCTATTTTTAAGTTTCCTTTTGGTTCCATTGATTGAAAAAAATTAAAAATTCCACTTTGATTCAAAATTTTATTTTTAAGAAAGTACTACCGGCTGGCGCCGTGGCTCACTCCACCTGCGATGCAGGCACCCCAGGTTCTAGTCCTGGTTGGGGTGCCAGATTCTGTCCCGGTTGTTCCTCTTCCAGGCCTGCTCTCTGCTGTGGCCAGGGAGTGCAGTGGAGGATGGCCCAAGTGCTTGGGCCCTGAACCTGCATGGAAGACCAGGAGGAGGCACCTGCCTCCTGGGTTTGGATCAGCATGGTGCACCAGTCACAGCACGCCAGCCGTAGTGGCTATTTGGGGGGTGACCCAAGGGAAGGAAGACCCTTCTCTCTCTCTGTCTAACTCTGCCTGTCAAAAAGAAAAAAAAAAAAAGCATTATGATCTACAACCACTTTTTTTTTTTAAGACCTAGCCCCCAAGGCCAGCGCCATTAATCCTCCGCCTGCGGCGCCGGCATCCCATATAGGTGCCAGTTCTATTTCCCGGCTGCTCCTCTTCCGATCTAGCTCTCTGCTGTGGCCCGGGAGTGCAGTGGAGGATGGCCCAGGTGCTTGGGCCCCTGCACCCACATGGGAGACCAGGAAGAAACTCCTGGCTCCTGGCTTTGAATTGGCACAGCTCCTGCCTTTGTGGCCACTTGGTGAGTGAACCCAGGGAAGGAAGACCTTTCTCTCTGTCTCTCCCTCTCTCTCTAACTCTGTCAAATAAATAAATAAATAAAATCTTAAAAAAAAAAAAAAAAAAAAAAGATCAACAGAAAGAATATAGATTAAAAAAAAAAAAAACTTAGCCCCTGAGCTTTGGCATCGATCCTTGTCACTCCAAAACTCCCTGCCAACGTGTCACCCTGCCCTTCCACTTACTATTACACTACGTATGTAAGTGATTCCCTTGTGTGCACTGGGTATTGCTTTGTGACAGCTCTCTCACTAACACTTGCTTCTAGCCTGAATTCCTCCGACCTGGCTTCAGGGTCTCCATCCCGACCACGACATCCTTGCAGGCAGAGACCACCGGCATCTACCTCTTCCTCAGACCATAAACTTGACACATGAAGAGCGATCAATAGACACTTGCTCATTCATCTGACAGGTATGTATTAGGCCCCTACTGTGCACCCAGCACTGCACTGGGCCGTGCGTTGAAAGCTGTGAAGAAAACCACTCACACTGCCACTCAAGTCTGATGGAGGTTTACAATCCAATGTTGAGTTAAGATCTAGTTCCGAGGCCAAGGGAGATAATAAAGGGAAGAGCAATGAACATTACTACAAATAGATAGATACATAATAAAAATTGTGAATCGTGTTTGAAATACTTGGCGCTCTACGTCCATGCGTGAAACCAACCTTGGATGGGAAACTGTAGTTGGGCCTCTAATGGCTGCACGTGCAGTGAACATGTACCAGCTTTCTCCCTTTCATTATTCCCTACACGACATGCAGGACAACCATCTGCACAGCTTTCCTAGTGTATCCAGTAATCCAAGTAAGATGACTGAGAGTATATGGGAGAACGTTCAGAGGTTACTCACAGATATGAAGCCGTCTTAGACACAGAACATGAGCATCTGAGTACCCACAGACTGAGAGACAGCGACACACGGTCACCCACTAGGTACCACCGATTTCACTCACCTCCATCCTTCTTTTTAGAACTAATTCTGTTCTTCAGCCATTCTTTGGTTTCTTCTTTGACATCCTGAGCAAGTTCTATGACTACCAAAGGTGTAAAAGAACTCTCCGAGGTATCCAGGGCTGATAAGGTCACTTTCATCGTGGACAAACTTGCTAAAAAATCAGAACAAAAAACATGGTTACGATAGCAAAGAGAAATACACTAAGGACAGTTGACATTTTCTCTTGATCACACCTCACGCTGGCTTCCCAGACTATGGCAAAGTTCTCAGGACCCAGAGTGGTCATGTGACAGCCTCAAGCAAAAGGCGTGAGCCAGATTTTGGAAAGAACAAATCCTTGCTGTAAGCAGCTCAGAACCCAGCACCAGCGACATCCGAGCAAACGAAGGGCAGCAGTGTACAATGTCCTCTTACATAAAAGGAACAGGAAAGCATTTGCAAAGCGTGTGGCTTTTTGACAATGGATGGTACTCTAACTAGAGAAAACAGTACTTCCCTACAAAACGTTGATGAACAAATAGGCAGCAAGTCCAGAGAAATACAAGGGATCAGGTATGGCTGGAGCATTACCTCCGTGTAAGAAGCATGAGCTGGATCTAACATGGACCCCTGGTTACCAAGGAAATGGGCTTTGTCTAATCAATAATGGGAGTCACTAATTCATCATACACAGGGCACAGATACATTCAGTATGGAACTATTACAGATCCCAGAGGGGTTAGCCTAGAGTACAGGGCCATTAGAATCATCTAGAAAGAGCTGATACTAGCCTGAACTGTAACAGTGGAGAGGTAAGGACATACTAGATGCAAAATTGACAGAAGCTGACAGCTGGATTGAATGGACTAGGTGAATTACAAAGAGGTTAGTGGGTAACACATTGTCAGACTGTAATTATTTGGAACTTTCTATGGCACCCATGTCAGCCAGAAGAGCTGCTATCATTTCCCCCCAAACCACAGTCAAAAACTATGACATTTTAACTAAAAAGCAGAAGCCAAGACTCCCACTTCCAAGACAGCAGATGAGCAGGTGCAGACAAAGCCTTCTGCTGACGACACCTGGACAACGCAGACACCAGACACAACATCTGTCATTAGCACACAGCACACCAAGGAAAAGGGTCAGATAACCACCACCCGCTTCAAGAATACTCCCTAAAGACAACAGTGCAACAGCCTTGAGCGGAGCTGCAGCTGAGGATCAGGAGACATTCTTCATGAGAATGAAGAGAAACCACAGGTAACAGAAACATGCACAAGATCCAAACAACAAAGGTCACTGAGCAAGACTTTACCTATCATGGTAAAGGAAATAAAAGATTGAGAAGTACAGCAAAGAACTTGAAACTATTTCAACAGAATTCTAGAGTTTAAAAATAGTAAGTCAAAATGAAGAACCTAAGGGAGGCTTTATGAAAAGTAGACTAAGCTAAACAGAAAAATGAATGAACTACGGTGTGCAGCAAACACTAGGCTGAAACCCTAACAGCAAAGAAAATACACAACATAAAAAGAAAATGCAGAGACTCTCAGAAAAAAAATATATTAGGACAAAAGCACTCTCTGAAGAGAAAATGACCAAGAATTTCCCCTCCTCTTTAATTCTCCCTTATTCAACGCCCACTGCACAGAAGATACTGCACCAGGTACCTATGCACATGTGTTATTTTAATCCCCCTAATGGTGCTAAGACTTGCACTTTTAAAAATTAAGAGGAAAATCAAATGAAGTTACTTTGGTAAGCATACAGTAAGCACAAAAATTAATTTGCCATATCATAGAGCTTAGAACTAGAGAAAAAGGGGCCAGCGCCACAGCTCACTAGGCTAATCCTCCACCTGCAACGCTGGCACCCCAGGTTCTAGTCCCAGTTGGGGCACTAGAATCTGTCCCGGTTGCTCCTCTTCCAGGCCAGCTCTCTGCTGTGGCCCAGAAGTGCAGTGGAGGATGGCCCAAGTGCTTGGGCCCTGCACCCACATGGGAGACCAGGAGGAAGCACCTGGCTCCTGGCTTCGGATCAGCGCAGCGCACCGGCCATAGCAGCCATTTTGGGGGGTGAACCAACAGAAAACGAAGACCTTTCTCTGTCTCTAACTTTGCCTGTCAGAAAAAAAAAAAAAACTAGAGAAAAAGGAATCTTTAGAAACATCCAAATTCTGTTTTTCCTACTAAATACAAACTTAATTTTGTTGGTTGTTAAACACTTTTATTCTATTCCTTCATTCATTTATTATTTGGAAGGCAGAAAAACAGACAAAGAGAGAGATCTCCCATCTGTTGATTCACTGCGTGAAGGCTGGCAACAGCCAGACCTGGGCCAGGTCAAACCAGGGACTGGGAATTCAATCTAGACTGCCAATACCGGTGGCAGGGACCCAAGTACTTGAGCCATTACCTGCTATCTCCCAGGGTGTGCATTAGCAGGAGGCTGCCATCAGGAATGGAACCAGAACTTGAACCCAGGTACTCTGATATGGGATAAGAAGCATTGCAGGTGTCATCTTAATGGTTGTGCTAAATGCCTGCCCCAACCTTAATTTTGAACTGCCTGCAATACAATTCTTACTGAAGATAAACCAAGAAAATTCAGGATAACTAGGGCCAGCGCTGTGGTACAGCAAGTTAGGCCACCAGCTGCAATGCCAGCATCCCATTTGGGGTTTCATGGTTTCCCCACTTCCAGTTGAGCTCCCTGCTACTACACCTGAGAAAGCAGCAGCAGATGACCCCTGGACCCACGTGGGAGATCCGGATGGAGTTCCAACCCTGGCTGTGGCAGCCATTGGAGGAGTGAAACAGCCAATGAAAGATCTCTTTGTATCTCTCCCTCTAACTCTGCCTTTCCAATAAATAATCTTTAAAAAAAATAGAAAATTCAAGATAAAATAACATATCACAGATTCTTATGGCCTAAGGCAAAATTACATGTATCAAAAATAAGTAAAACAGCACCCAAATATTATTAATATAAACAAACAACAAATACTCGGCAGCCAGAATCAGGACCAGCTGAAGACAACCCTGACAACGAGCTTTCAACAAAGGAGCCTTGCTGACATTCTGGAGAATTCTAGTCCTCCACATGCATGTGCCTAGAGATGAATCTCTAGTGCCAGCAGCCCGCCTGCTAGCCAGACGCCTTAGCCGATGGCTCGATGAGAGCCTTCAATGATGGGAATCCTTCTTTCATTGATGAACACTAAGTATCAGTAATTCCCAATCATCATCTAACGAGCTATTAATAAGCAGTCCTTACCATCCTCCCCCAGAGAAGTCGCAGTGTCGGGATCAACTGGGGGAAACATTAATCCTCTCCCTAATCCTTTTTCTCCTCAGTTCTGTCCCAGCCGCCCTCCCCTTCTTTGCCTGAGCCCAGGGGCAGGACTGGCTCGCCCGGCCTGCTGGAGCTGGGGGCACATCAGACTACATCCTAGCCAATGGAACAGGAATGGCAGTAGTGAATGCCCACACCAGAGCAAGGCCTTGAAGGCGATGGGCATGCCTCCTATCATGTTCTCTTCCCTCTTCCAGGAGGCCCTGGGATGGTGAGACACAGGACAGGAAGCCTGGCTCCCCAGATCACAGAGGTGAGTCGAGCTGCCCCCAGTCCAGAAAGCCTGCCTTGAGCTCTTAGGCCAATGAGAAATGTACTACAACAAAGCGTATTAAACATGCGGGATCTAAACAGTGATGCAGTTTAACTTCCTCTGATTAATAGAGCGTCACTGTCTCGTTTTGTTTCAGTGTTACGATTGTGCCTTTTAGCACAAGCCAAGTACTATCAGAATGTAATGGTTAGGAAGAGCTTCACCTCTGCCTATAGGCAGCCCTAAATTCACACTCACGATCTCTTAGTTAAGTGGTCCTAGGCAATTTATTCATTCCCCACCCTTTTTTAAAATTTATTTATTTGAAAGGCAGAGTTACAGAGAGGGGGAAAGAGACAGAGAGGTCTTCCATCTGCTGGCTCACTCCCCAAATGGCCACACCAGCCAGGCCAATCCGAAGCCAGGAGCTTCGCCAGGGCCTCCCACATGGGCCATTCTCCTCTGCTTTCCCAGGCCATAGTCAGGATGCTGATCAGAAGTGGAGCAGCCAGGACTTGAACTGGCATCCATATAGGATGCCAGCACCACAGATAGAGGCTTAACCTACTACACTACAGCACCAGCCCCTACTCACCCTCTTCTGCAAGGTGGAAATAAGAAAAACACAACCACAATAGTTTGGAGTGAAAGAAAAGAATAAAACACACGAACGGCATGGAGGTTCCTACAGAGCAGGTATGCAAAAAAATGGTAACATTTTTACGTCCCTGGCTACTATTATCAGAGAAATTCTAATCAAGTCTGATCAAGTTTCTAGCTCAAAGCATCAAGTATGATAAAAGTGACGGCACAGTAACTGGCCATAGGCGGGATGAACTCTCTCTGGTGACCCATGACATACTCCAGACGCTCTGGCCGGGGCCGGTGTTCTGACACAGCAGGTTAAGTCCACATGCCCGACTCCAGCGTCCTGTATGTGATCCAGCTCCTTGATAACATGCCTAGGAAAGCAGAAGATGGACCAAGAACTTGGGCCCCTGCCACCCATTTGGGACTCCCTAATGGTGCTCTGGGCTCCTGGCTTCAGCTCGCCCAGCCATTTGTGAAGTGAACCTGCAGAGGAAGATCTCTGCCTGCCCCTCGCCCTCTCTTTTCTCTTTGCCTTTCACTTGCTAAAACTTTCAAGAAGCACAGAAAATAAAACACTGATTTAAGTTCAAGGTAACCACAGACTCTCCTGGGCTGCAAGGATGCTGGACCCATGATGTCCCCCGCCCCCAGCTCTGTAAGCTCCTTTCCCTTCCGGCGTCTCCTAGCACTTGCTGCAAAGTGTGTCCCTGGCACAATCCCTAGACTACTGCCTTCTCTACAATCTCCTGCCTTCAAATTCTAGCCTCTGTGCTCCTGTCTTGAAGATCTATGTCTCCACGTGGGTTTTCTAAACGGAGCTACATCAGGCATTCCCACCGCTGCTGGAAACCATCTCAAACTCCAGGATAAACTGACCCAACACTAAAAACAGACTCCTTCCCAGCCCCCATCAGCCCTCTTCCCAGTTTCCCTTTCTCACTTAGACAGGGATACTTTTTCTTGAGTTTGAATTCCTTTGCACTTAAAAAAATATATTTTTCCAAGTTCTTGGGCATCTCCAAAAATGCCTCAAGGCAAGGAGGGAGGGAAGGGAAAAGGCGCAGGAGTGAACAAGCAGGGGCAGAGACAAAGAGGGGGAAATCAGGGACACCATTTCTTAGCTGTTGCCAAGCTTGAGAAACACAGGCATCAACCTGGAGAGCCACAAACCCAGTCTGTGGCGAAGGCCTAACAGTTTACTTCCTCTAACATGTTTTTATTTTTAATTTTTTTTTCCTGTGAATCTCTCTTACCCAATGATCCTCATCCAGGGGCAACTTTCAGACTTTAGGCTCCCTTGTCCTAACGTGGTCCTTCAACCAAGTTTTAAAAAAATTCCAGAGTACAACCGCAAATCAATTCATGCACGTAATCACTAAGGAAGTTGCCGGTGTACAATCACAAAGGAAGTCGCCAGCGCACGCAACACCTTTCCTTCCTCGGGCAGAAGTCAGAGTCCTGCAGCAATCTCCAAGTGGTCCAGCTTGGACAGGTCACCTCCTTTTTTCTTTTTTGCCTCTAACAAGAGTGTAGGTTTAGTTTGGGGCAACACAGATCTCCCAAATCAATGCTGGATACATGGTATACTCCAAATGCATCAGGAGCCGCTACTTAAAAGCATGGGCCAAAGCAAGCAGGCTGGGGTTCTGCAACGGGCATTGGATCATGCAGGATGTGCTACTCAACCGCAATTAGCTAACAATACAGCCAGTACAGTTCACGCACAAAGGGTTTGGATTATCGAAAGAGAGAAACCCGTTCTACAGAGGATATAAGGAAAACCAACAATGGTGTGAAGACAAGACTGCCCTGACCGTAGCTGGAGGCTGTGTTTCATAAGGTAGAGCCACTGAAAGCCCACAAATGCTAGTCTTCACCTGACCAGGGTCAGTGAGGGCTCCCTGCGAGTTTCCAAGGGGAGGACTCTGTGTCAGGGTAACATCAATCTCAACAGTCAAATTAAAGGTCCAAGAATACAGATGTTCTTCATAGTACTCCTTGAATTCTCTCCAACAATTACAACACTAATCTACCAGTACAATCTATCACCTTCCAAAATAGGAATATCAAACACAACCAACCTTGATCATGCACGTATTAATAATGAGCCAGGCAGGGACAGAATCTGAGGGGATGGACAAAAAAGCATCCGTCTTATCCCAGGGGAGCCCCCAGTCCAGGAGCAGGTGTACATCAAGTCATCCCGGCCCTGGGCCCCGTGTGCTGATGGGGGCAGGGCAGCATCAGCAGGAGCCACCAGCTGGGTGGGAAGGGACACTAAGAAGCTGAAGGCCTTCAGCTTGCCATACGCGACTCCAAGGCTTCGTGCCTGGGACATGGCAAGAGCTGTGAATGGAGAAACTGCAAAGCGGGAAAGAATGGTTAAGTGGAAGGAGACAAAGTCTTCAGCAGACTATTTGTGGATTCGCATCAAAGGTCAGACTTTCCAAACATTTCCACATTGCCTGATATCAATTGTAAGATACCCCGCTTGTTAATAATTACTGGGTCATAAAACCATTTTGCTGAGAAATGGAAAACAAGTTCCTAATCTAAAGATATGGGGGCAGGTGTTTGGCCCACGCAGTGAAGGCACTGGTTAAGACACTCATGTCCCACGGAGGTACCTGGTATGCTCCAGGTCCCAGCTCCTGAGTGCAGACCCTGGGAGACGGTGGTGATGGTTCAGCTAATTGCCCACCTACATGGGAGGCCCGGACTGAGTTCCCAGCTCCCTACTTCAGGCCTGCTCCAGGCCTGGCCACTGTGGGCATTTGGGGAGTGACCAAGAGATGGGAGTGTTCTCTTTGTCTCTTAATTCCTGCATGGCAAATAATTTTTTTAAAAAAAAAATTAAGTTTCTAAAAATTTTTCTGGGGCCGGCGTCATAGCATAATGTGTAAAAGCCACCACCTGCATTGCCAGCATCCTACTGGGCACCGGTTCAAGTCCTGGCTGCTCCACTTCCGATCCAGCTCTCTGCTATTGCCTGGGAAAGCAGTGGAAGATGGCCCAAGTCCTTGGGCCCCTGCACCCACGTGGGAGACACAAAGGAAGCTCCTGGCTTCAGATCAGCTCAGCTCTGGCTATTGCAGCCATTTGGGGAGCGAACCTACAGATGGAAGACCTCTGCCCCTCTCTCTAACTCTGCCTTTCAAATAAATACATTTTTTAAAAAAAATTACGAACACTAAAAACTCACAATAAATACTTGCTAATTTAATGTCATTTGAGATACCATATGAAATTAATTATGCAAGCCACACCTTAATAATACTTGCAATGTGTGAAGGAAAAAAGCTACTAACCCCAATATACAGCATTCCTACAAATCAGCAACAAAAAATACAAAATCATGAAAACACAACTCATCCAAGAAACACGTTAACATGCATTTGAAAAGATATCCAAAGTTACGAATAAAAGAGATGTAAAGTAACAAGATTTTTTTTTTTCCTTTTTAAATTGACAAAGCTAGGGAGGCACTGTACCTCAGCGGCTTAAACCACTGCTTGGGATGCCTGCATCCCATATTGGAGCACCAGTTGGATCCCCACGTATTCTGCTTTTTGTTTTCTGAAAGGCAGAGTTATGGGGCTGGGGCAGGGGTGTGGGGAGAGGAGGCAGCCTTCCACCTGCCGGTTCACTGCCCAGATGGCTCCAACAGCCAGGGCTGGGCCAGGCTGAAGCCAGGAATTAGGAACTTCTTCCAGGTCTCCCACAAGGTTGCAGGGACCAAAGCACTTGTGCCATCTTCTGCTCCTTTCCCAGGCACACTAGCAGGGAGCTGGATCAGCAGTGGTGCAGCCAAGACTCGAACCACTGCCCATAGGGATGCTGGCATTCAGGCGGTGGCTTAACCCACTCAGCCATGGCACCAGCCCCTTTTCTGTACTTCTGATCCAGCTTCCTGCTAACGTGCGCCATGGGAGGCAGCAGATGATGGTCACGTGCTTGGGTTCCCTCATGGGAGATCTGGACGGAGCTCCTCGCTCCTGCTTCAGGCTGACCCAGTCCTGGTTCTGTGGCAATCCAGAGAATGAATCTGCAGATGAAAGATCTTTCTCTCTCTCCCTTATCCTGTCTATCACTTTGTCTTTTAAGTAAATGAATGTATCATTCAAATATATATATATATTTACTTGCTAAAGCTAAAAAATGCAGGAAGAAAGAATTTGGTCTTAGTGTAGAGAATTGGGGTATTTTCACACATTGCTGACAGAAGTCGTAATGTAATACCCCCTTTCCAGAAAGCAAAGTGGAAATATGAAATATTATATAGTCATACTCTTTAACATAACAATGTAACTTGCGGAATCTGTTCCAGGAAGAAAAATGTTTAAATATATCTGTATCTATAGATCCATAATAGCTGGATTTACTTACTTGGGAAATTTACCTCAAGAAGGTATCTGGGGTCAGCCTTATGGCACAGCAAGTTAAACCACTGCTCGCTATGCCAGCTTCCCATATCAAAGCAACAGTTCGAGTCCCAGCTACTCCACTTCCAGTGCATCTCCCTGTTAATATGCCTGGGAAAGCAGGAGATGGTGGCCCAAGGACTCCAATCCCTGAAACCCACGTAGGAGACCTGCATAGAATTCCAGGATCTTGGCATTACCTGGCCCAGCCCCAGTCATTGCGGCCACTCTGCCTTTCAAATGATAGATAAACCTTTTTTTAAAAATGAGACAATTAAACAAATATGCATTTTAAAGTTCATTATATATTTCAATTATAGTTTTTATGAATTCATGGCAAAAAAACCCATTATTATAAAATACCTCATTAGATAGTCCTGAATTCCATCAAGAGATTAGCTAAATAAAATACGGCAAAACAAACTACTATATCCATAGGATATAAATCCAACTATATTAACATGAAGAGTACTTCCATTTTAAGGCAAAAATGTGAACTATGACCCACGTAAATTATACAATAAACACAGCTATCATTTGCTGAGAATGTACTGCCTGTGAGGCCCTGAACTACCCATTTTTATGTGAAATAACCCATTTAATTCTCACATAGAAAGAGCTTGTCCAGTACCTCACAGTGGCAGACAGGGCAGCTGGGACTTGGACAGGCAGGCTGACACCAGGGCCCAGGTCCTTCACCACGTGTGTGCACACCTGTGTGTGTGTGTGTGTGCGCGTGCGTAAGAAAGGCATGAGGGACAAGTCTGATTCATGTATCCCAATTGCTTTTTCTAGGAAGCAGGATTTAGAATGATTTTAATTTCCTTCTTTACATTTTCCATCTTACTGAGCTGGTCTTTTTTTAAAGATTTTATTTGAGAGAGCGAGTTACAGACCGTGAGAAGGACAGACAGAAAGGTCTTCCATCTGATGGCTCACTCCCCAAATGGCCACAAAAGCCGGAGCTGCACCGATCCGAAGCCAGGAACCAGGAGCTTCTTCTGGGTCTCCCACGTGGGTGCAGGGACCCAAGCACTTGGGCCATCTTCTACTGCTTTCCCAGTCCATAGCAGACAGCTAGATTGGAATAGGAGCAGCCAGGACTCGAACCAGTGCCCAAAATGGATGCCAGTGCTGCAGGTGGAGGATTAACCTACTGCACCACAGTGCAGGCCCCAAGCTGGTAGTTTTCATGACCACACAGATAGGGGTCCGTATTTCTAAAATTATATAGAATTCCTACATTTTCAATAGTATATGCAAAATATACATTTTAGTTAACTGAGGTCCAGTGATATAAAAAAAAAGGGGGCGGGGGGGGCTGGGGCTATAGTGTAGCAGGTAAAGCCACCGCCCACAGTGCTGGCATCACATATGGGCACCACTTCCAATTCAGCTCTCAGGCGTGACCTGGGAAAGCAGTGTAACATGGCCAGGTCCTTGGGCCCCTGCACCCATGTGGGAGACCCGGAAGAGGCTCCAGGCTCCAGGCTCCTAGCTTTGGATTGGTGCAGCTCCAGACATTGCAGCCAATTGGGGAGTAAACCAGCCGACTGAAGATCTCTCCCTCTCTGCCTCTCCTTCTCTGTGTGTAACTCTGACTTACAAACAAAGCTTTAGAATAAGAAAAAATATATATATATAAGATACTTTGCTTTACTTATCAGATTAAAGCCATGTGAATCTTATATAAAAGCCACATGGCTTTAAAAATGGTTTTAAGTAAAAGTTAACAATGAAATGCCTTCTGCTTAACAACAAGACATAATGGGACTCAGGATGTAAGCACATTTCCTCGCTCTTATCCAGAAAGCAACTGCCTCATCTTCAGAAAGTAACACTGGCCTTGCTATAGCCTTGCAGCGTGTTTCAGCCCAATAAAGATCTCATGTCTGGAGCAGGCACTATGGCATGGTAGGCTAAGGCACTGGTTCTTGTCCAAGCTGCTCCTCTTCCACTCCAGCTCTCTGCTGATGAGCTGGGAAGGCAGTGGAGGATGGCCCAACTGCATGGGTCCCTGCACACATGTGGGAGACCAGGAAGAAGCTCCTAGCTTTGGATCAGCGCCGCTCCAGCCACTGTGGCCATACAGGGAGTGAACCAGCTGATGGAAGACCTTGCTCTCTGTGTCTAACGCACGTGTCAAGTGCTTCAATTCTGCCCCAGCAGTGTGAACCGGGAAGGCTGCCTGCTGCTCCTCTGGAGCGGAGCTTGCCCCTACAGGCTCATAGACCTCAGATGATCTTGAAGGTTTCGAGACTGCTGGTGACACAGTCAGTAAGGATCAACTCAGCTCCCCTCTTGCCTGTTTTCTGCTACTCTGTGCTTGTGCCGCCCACTGGAACACAGTATCCTTACAGGCCAGGGCACTAAGAGGCCACAGCACCCCACACCAGCATACTCACAGGCCACATCACCCAAAAAGCAGGCTCCCTCTCCCACCACCTACACTCTTCTCCTCCTGTCCCGTTAACCTCACCCACGGGTGCCCTCTGCCCAGGAAATCCCTGGCCCCATATGGTAACCCCACCTCAGTATGGGGTCTCCTCCAGGGATCCCTTGGGGGATTCCTGCCCTCTGTTGTGCTAACAGCAGGCAGTGGACCAGGCAGGCTTTCACCTCGTAAGTGACACCCAGGCGTGATCCAGTCTCCCTTCTCCCACTAGCTGCCCCAACGGTGTGAATATGGAGCAGGAGGAGGAAATTCGTGGAAAAAAGAAGCCTCATGGAGACCTTGGCCAACGCTGAGCTGCAGGTGTAGCTGGAACCTTATTATTCTAGTTGGAGCCAATGTCAAAGCAAAGAATCATTCAGCACACTTCCTGGGCATACTGGAGGGTGGACTGTTGGCCCGGACAGTAACTCCAAGGTCTAGAGCACTGGGGTCCCTCCTAGACCCTGGGCACAGGATCAGCAGATAACCATAACAAGGCAGCATGGAATTTTTAAAGAGAGATAGCTATCCTAAATTCTGTTCTTCCTTATGGGTTCAATCACAAACAGGGCCAAAGAGACATTAAGAGAGGAAGTAGAGTCTTTTGGCTTTTACATTGGCCACTGGATCACTGGTCCACAAGAGGAAACTCCAGACCATGGCGCTTAAGATGCGAAAAAATACACTTAGAGGGTAAGAGCAACGTGATGTTTTATCTAAGCACAAGAAAAGAATAATGCTTTCTTGATTTGGGAGATTATTCTCTTGCAGAGTCTGGGTGAAAAGAAGTCGTCAATGGGATTATCAAGAATCGGAAGACTAAGAAGGAAACGCGCAAGGAGAAACATGAAAGAGAACAGTAAACGATTCAGTCAGAGGCAAATTAGGGTTGCAGGGAGGAAGCTGGAAGACAAGAGGGAGTTCCTTGGAGAAAACTTAGAATTACAAAGGGCAGAGTTCAAAGGGGGCCAGGATGCCCCAGAGGGTCTGAGAGCTGGCCCCCACTTCCAGGCCTCTGTGTAGACCCTGCAAGCAAGTAGTTAACCACGGCCGCATGTGTGGGAGCCTCCATCCTGGAGACTCCTTTAACTGAGAACACAGTGGAAAACCCCCTAGCACTGCACAAACCACCCTCACCCGAGATCCTCAGTGACAAAGACAAAACGCAGAGGCTCCTTTCCCCGAGGGAACACCACTAGGGACTTAGGTCACCTCAATGCTGCTGGATGACACACAGGACACCAAAGACAACCTCACCATGAAAGCAAGGGACCAGGCCAGAGCAGCTGCACAGGGCCAGATCTGCCCAGGGTCACGCAGCTGAGTCTCCCCACGGCAACCCCAGGGAGGACATACAACGTGTTATTTTTTTTAAAAAATTTATTTGAAAGTCAGAGTTACACAGAAGAGAGGCCAAGACAGAGAGAGGTTTTCCATCTGATGGTTCACTTCTCAAATGGCCGCAACAGCCAGAGCTGCACCAATCCGAAGCCAGGAGCCAGGGGCTTCTTCCAGGTCTCCCATGCAGGTGCAGGACCCAAGGACTTGGGCCATCTTCCACTGCTACCCCAGGCCATAGCAGAGAGCTGGATCGGAAGTGGAGCAGCCAGGACTAGAACCGGCATCCACAGGGGATGCTGGTGCTTCAGGCCACGGCATCAACGCACTGTGCCTCTGCACCTCAGCGCCAGCCCCCACACAGGGTGTTTGCTCCCACCACGCGTTAGCCCAGATCCTGCAGAGGAGCTGCTGGTTTTGGCTAACAAGGAGTCGCTCTAGGGGCTGAGAAGTCGCATCGCTCTAGAGGGAGGCATTCCTGGGACAGATTTTTTTGTTTTTGTTTTTGTTTTTGACATGCAGAGTTAGACAGTGAGAGAGAGAGAAAGGTCTTCCTTCAGTTGGTTCACCCCCCAAATGGCCGCTACGGCCAGCACGCTGCACGGATCCAAAGCCAGGAGCCAGGTGCTTCCTGCTGGTCTCCCATGCAGGTGCAGGGCCCAAGCACTTGGGCCATCCTCCACTGCCTTCCCGGGCCACCGCAGAGAGCTGGCCTGGAAGAGGAGCAACCGGGACAGGATCCGGCGCCCTGACTGGGACTAGAACCCAGAGTGCCGGCACCACAGGCAGAGGATTAGCCAAGTGAGCCGTGGCGCCGGCCCAGATTTTCATGTTTTAAAACCAGGACCACATCTCGACACAGAGCAAGGTCATCACCCTTTCCTCCAAAATATCCCGAGATGGGACTTGGCAGTCAGCACGCTGCTTTTCAGAGGTTTCCAGTGCCAATTCGTAGCCCCATGAAAGAGACAAGCATAGTTCACTGGGATCACTCCTATTCTGTAAATCTTGACGATTTCCAAGTAGTCCATACAAGAGATAAAGGTAACTGACGGATTCCACAGCTGCATCCGAGAGAAGCCTACTTACACAGGAATCGAAGCCAGGTGGCTTCAGATCTGCGTTTAGGGCTGATGCAGGCTTTCTAACAGGCCTGCCTCACCAGGCCAATTTAGGAGGATGGGGGATTCAACACAGCTGTGGAGACAGGACCCTGAACCCAACACAGGATGCTGCACCGGAGCCCAGGTGTCCACGAGGCAGGTGAAACCTCTGTCAGGCTGCAGAAGTCTTAGCAGAAGTGTATTGGTATAAATTCCCTGGTTCCCGTGGCTGTCCCACGGTTATGTAAGGAATCACCATTCGGGAAAGTAGGTGAAGAGCATATGGAAGTCTGTGTATTATTTTGATAACTTTTTATAAATGAAATTGTATCAAAACTTTTAAAATTTGAAGATTTACTTCAAAAAAAGATTCTCTGTTTTCCTCTGCATACACACAGAAACCCACACATGATAAAAATAATAGCTTTTGATTCACATACAACACTAGATGGGCTCTACGGAAAACGCAGACTAACCACAGTGGTCAGACAGTTAGACAACCACTTACCAAGATGTTTAAGGGCTGGGAGTTGTGGCACAGCGGGTCAAGGTGCTCGGGATGCCTGCGCTCCTCATCTCCCATATCTGAGTGCCGGGTCCAGTCCCTGGCAGCCCAGCTTCAGACCCAGCTCCCTGCTCACACACCTGGGAGCAGCAGAGATGGCCCCAGTGGGAACACCTGGATGGAGTTCTTGGCTTTGGCATGGCCCAGCACCAGCTGTTGCAGCTATCTAGGGAATGAACCAGCAAATGATAGGTCTTTTTCTCTCGAACTTTCAAATAAATAATCTTTTCTTTGGAAAAAAAAGGATGTTTGGCGTCGGCATTGTGGCATAGTGGGTAAAGCTGCCCATATGGGCACTGGTTTGTGTCTAGGCTGCTCCCACTTCTGATCCAGCTCCCTGCTAATGGCCTGGGAAAAGCAGCAGAGGGTGGTCCAAGCGCTTGGGCCCCTGCACCCATATGAGAGACCCGGATGAAGCTCCCGGCTCTTGTGGCCATCTGGGGCATGAACCAGGATGGAAGATCTCTCTCTCCATAACTCCTTCAAATAAATTTAAAAAAAAAAAAAAAGGTTAAGAATTTTTAGTGATCCCGGTAAATGCTAAGTTGAGAAAGTTTTCAAACGGGAGAAAAACACAAGATACAAAGTAACACAATACTTTCCGAATTACGTAATATGTTCATTCTCATTTACAAAAAACACCAGAAGACTAAATGTTAAGCCAGGGGGTGAAATCACAGGCAGAGGGGTCGATCTGCCCCACTCTTTCCTCTACCTTCCAAGCGCTCTGCAATGAAACAGGGCGTCCCCGAGTTTTGACGGAAACACCACGCACGCTCCAAGTTACCAGGCCCTTCCCATCTCCTTTTACCCCAGATCTCTCCAATTTCATTCTTCCGCGGTGCTGGGTCTCCCAACACCAGCTGGTCGCAGACGCGCTTCCTCCCATCACTTACAACTTTTTATCCCGCTCACCGTCGGCAAACACCCAGTCCCAGCGCACACCCGGGAGCAGATTTATACTCAAAACCCGCAGGCTTGGATGTAAACTCCTCGGGCCAGGGTCTTCCAGGACCCCGCGCCCCGCGCGCTCCTCAGGTGCGCCGGGCGCTGCCCCGCAGGTGCGCCGCCATCAGATGCCCCCGGGTGGGAGCGCGAGCAGCCCCCCGCGGACCCCCGGCCCCCGCCAACGCCGCCCCGCGCGCGGCCTCGCCCGCCCCTCCACGTCCGCCCGCGCCCCCTCCCCGCTCACCCCTGCACTCCCGCCCAGGCTTCTCCCGGCCCCCAACCGCCCCCGGACCCCCGACACCGCTACCGCCGCGCCCGTCCCGCTCCCCCTTCCCCGCGACCGCCAGCCCCGCGCGTCCCGGCAAGGAAGGGCGGCGGCTGACAGCGGCGCCGGCAGCCGGGCCTTAGCCACCCACCCACACGCGCGCACACACACGCACACCCTCGCCCTCGCCGAGGGTCCCCCGCCCCTCCCCCACTCACCGGCCGCCGCGCCGCTCCACGTCTTCGGGGGCGGACCCGGGGAGCCGGCAGCGCCGCCAAGCCGGGCGTTCGCACGCTCGGGCCAGGGGGCGGGACGGGCCTGCCCGGTGGGCGCTGCAGGGCGCTGGGCGTGGCGCGCGTGGCCGGGCCTGGACGCTGCAACGCAGGGCGGGGGAGGCGGGGCCTCGGCGGGGGAGGCGGAGCCTCTGGACAGGGCGGGGCTTCTCCGAGCTGCCCGGTCGAGGGGGCGTAGCCGGAAGGGGAGAGGCGGGCCTAGTCGAGCTTGTCACTCCCGGAGGGGGCGGGACCTAGCTGGGCTCGCTCTCACGGATAGTGGTAGTAACTGGGGAGTGGCATGGTCACTCGTATTTCTGTCTTGTCACTGTCGGGTCTAAGATCAGGTCCCTTTTAGCTGTAACTCACTTTCAGGAGGTATAAACCCCGGGGCTCAGGTGTTTGGTTTTCTCCTGCTCACCTAGGCTCATTCTGCCCATCCCAGTCCCACCCCTACCTGCTCTCCACTGCGTCCTCCCACAGCACTCATCGCCCCCTCCTGCTCTGTGTTAGATTCGTGGCCAGTCTCCCTAGACTGTAAGCTTCACAAGGGTAGGTTTGTTTGTTGTTGTTAGTTTGGGCCACAGACATGCCCTGCGCCCGTCACAGTCCAGAGCAGGCAAGCAGTAGGTGCAAAGAAGGGGGTGGGCGGGACGCAGGCTTTCTCCCTGCACACACCCAGCTCAGGCCAGAGCCGTGCCCCCCAACCCTGCAGTGGGGAGAGGCTGTCCTGCCTTCCCGCTCCACCCCTTCTCTGGGCCCTGGGTTCCAGTCAGGAGAAGGAGTAGCGCAATGCACTCGGAGGGGCTGCGTGTCCCTTCGAGACCCCTGGTGCTGTCATGAGCTCACTGCCTTGTTGACCCGGTTCTGCTGAGGCTGGCTTCTCCAGGGCCTGCACGGGCCTGTCCAGAGGGTCTCTCTCTTCTGAGGATCGGACGAAGTGTTCAGGGACGTCAACAGGACACGGAGCACGCACCAGACTCTTGTACCTGCACACTTCCTGTCTGCTCATCCCTGCATATAATTTCAATATCTGATATTTATTTGGCTGGAAGGACTAGGAAAAAAATAACATCTGAGTAGAAATATTGCAAGTCCCTTTTACGTGGCCAATCTTATTTTCTATCCACAATTAACAAGTGAAAGCTTTCTGATAAGCACACAAGGTGCTGGGCGTAGCAGATGGCAGACGTCAGTTAATGACGTGAATCCCCAGGTTACACGTTACCTTTTGCTGCGTGACAAGCCACAGCTCAGACCCTGGGCAGAGATTTCCCCGACCCAGCTCCTCGCTTTTAGGCATTTCCTTCTGGTCCCAAAGGACATGCTTTCCCTCAAGGTCTTGAGCATTTCCTGTCCACCAGTGGGGCTGTCCTCAAGGCAGGAAAGAGAGGAGGAAAAACAAGGGGCGTGTCTACCACCTTCTTCCTGGTCCAGTCCTGTCCCCTGTCAGGCTTCTCTCCCACTGTTTGCTGATAACGTCGGGTTCACAATTCAGTCTGTCCTCTGATCAAAGTCAGGAGCTAGAGAGGGAAAAGGAAGAAGGGCCGTAGCCTTAAGTGGTCAAGACACCCGCATCCCACATGGGAGCGCCTGGGTTCTGCTCCTGATTTTAGCTTGCTGCTGATACGGACCGTGGGAGTCACCAGTGATGGCTCAAGTCGTTGCATGCCAGCCTCCCCCCTGGGAGACCTGAGTAGGGTCACCAGCTCCCAGCTCCAGGTCTAGCCTGACCCCAGCCACCATCGCCGTTTGGGGAGTGAATTAGCAGATGTGAGTGCTCTCTCTCTCTCCCTCTCTCTCTCAAATAAATAAAATGATGATAGAGATTGTATAAAAAGAAAAAGAATCAGGAATCACACCACCCCTGTATTGATCATTCTTCAGGTTTTTAATTCCCTCTTCAACCCACCTGCTCTTAGTGGCTTTTCTGAATCCATGGATGCTTTTTATTTATTTATTTTTCCAGAAGGTATGGTAGTAATCCATGAAAATTTGAGCTGGGGCCGGTGGCCGGCGCTGTGGCACAGTGGGTTAAAGCCCTGGCTTGAAGTGCTGGCACCCAATATGGCCTCTGGCTCTAGTCCCAGCTGCTCTTCTTCTGCTCCAGCTCTCTGCTGTGGCCTGAGAAAGCAGTAGAAGATGACCCAAGTCCTTGGGCCCCTGCACCCACGTGGGAGACCTAGAAGAAGCTCCTGGCTCCTGGCTTCAGATCAGTGCAGCTCCGGCCATTGAGGCCATCTGGGGAGTGAACCAGTGGATCAAAGACCTCTCTCTCTGTAACTCTGTCTTTCAAATAAATAAAATAAATCTTAAGAAAAAAAAAGAAAGATTTGGGCTATGGTGGACTTACTGTATTCTTCCCAGAAATAGAACTTATCAATCTGATAAATGCAAAAAAAAAAAAAAAACCACATTAATCTGCAGTTGCATTTCTCCTAGACCTAGTGGAATTGAGAGTAGCTTTCCAAACTTCTTCTCTCTGAATTATCTATTCATATATTTAGTCCAATTTTCTGTTGAACATAGAAACTCCTAAAATAACAAGGAAAAAACCCCTTTTTCTAAGATGTGAATGTCACAAACTTCTCTGCTTGCCGTGTCGCCTGACATTTCCTACGTCATTTTGTTCTGTGCTTGTTTGGGATCGTCTTTGTTTCTTAGTCATACAGACATCTTCCATTTCTATTCTGTCAATCTTAGCAGGCTTCTGTTTTTCCACTTACTGCTCCTGGGTTGTATCAGACTCAGAAAGGCCTGCATTTTTCCTAGATTACTTTTTTTTTTTTTTTACAAAAAGAGGGAGAGAGAGAGAAAAGTCTTCCATCCGCTGGTTCACTCTCCAGGTGCTCACAATGGCCAGAGCTGAGCCAACCCAAATCCAGGAGCCAGGAGCTTCTTCTGGGTCTCCCATGTGGGTGCAGGGGCCCAAGGACTTGAGTCATCTTCTACTGCTTTCCTAGGCCATAGCAGAGGGCTGGATAGGAAGTGGAGCAGCCGGACTTAAACATGGGCTGCCAGCCCTGCAGCTGGTGGCTTTACCCGCTACACCACAGCACAAGCCCCCTTAGATTACTTTTAAAACCCCTCCAAGGTTTCTTTATATTTCATGGCTTCACTGCTTTCCTTTAAAAACATGATCCATCAGGAATTCATCTGGACATGAGGGGACTAGAACAAATCCAACTTTTTATCTTGGTAGCTACACATTAGTGCAAACCCATCTAACTAATAATCTGTCTTCCCCCTACTGATTTTAAATGCCATTACCAAACTTTAAATTTCCTTCTGTGTTGATTACCTTTCTCTTCTGCTATATTCATCTGTTGGTTCATCTGGATTTATAATACAGCATTTTTTTTCTTTAATCTCTTCAGTACAGTCAGAAAATTCCAACCCTTATAGTTCTTGTATTTCTCGTTCTGTCCTAAGTACCTTCTGTGGCAAGCGCTGAAGACTGGCCTTTAGTAAACCTTTCATTCCAGGTGATAACTTAGGTAACCCTTGCCACTGCATGTCTAGGTTCATAATGTCCCACATTGCACTGGCATCAAGGCCCAGACCTAGCCAGGTCACACCCACTCCTCGATTCCTGCAATCACTTCCAATACCGAGTGTGTCAGCAAAGCTTTGGTGCAGAAATCTGTGGCCATGTAGGCATTCAGCTTGACACGACTACAGCTTGTTGGTCATAACCAGCATTTTGCCCTTCAGGCAACCCTGATGGTCATCCCAAGCGCTAGGAAAGCAAAAGCAAGGCCATTAACATGACCTGCTGGGGTTCCCTGGCCAGGACCACTCTCTGCAATGCCTGGAATGTTAATGTGTCCCTAGAGAAAATGCAGGTACACTCTAATAAGCCAGAGCCACCTTTAACTACGAACCTTTCCTGTCTTGCCTCACAACATTGCGATCCAGCAGGCCACAAGCGCCAAAACCACACTTCTGTCTGTAAATGCCCACCATAGTGGGCTGGCGCTGTGGCGCAGTGGGTAAAGCTGCCGCCTGCAATGCTGGCATCCCATAGGCACCGGTACAAGTACTGACTTCTGGTCCAGCTCTCTGCCACGGCCTGGGAAAGCAGTAGAAGATGCCCCAAGTCCTTGGGCCCCTGCACCCATGTGGGGCACCTGGAAGAAGCTCCTGGCTCCTGGATTTGGATTGGCACAACTCCGGCTGTTGCAGCCAGCTGGGGAATGAACCAGCAGATGGAAGACACCTCTCTCTCTCTCTCTCTCTCTCTCTCTGTAACTCTGCCTCACTGTAACTCTACCTTTCAAATAAATAAATCTTTAAGCAACAACAAAAACATGTCCACCATAAATCACACTTTCTATAATCTTGACTTTGCCTTCTTTCAGTCTCTCAGCCCTCCACATCTTTGGGGGCTCTTTCCATAGATAAGGTTTTTCTGAAACAGAACTTTACACAGGAAGAGACTTAATGAAGGGAATTTGATCCTTACCAAATCACAGCACGATGCCTCTGGAGAGGCAGTTTGAGGCTGGAAATCTTGGGAGTGAACAAGATTGCTGGACGTATCCACCCCACAGGACCTGCTGCATCTGAGGTTTGGAGCCACAGCTGCTGTCTGTCTGAATGCAGAGAACAGATACCTTAATTAGTGGTCCAGGGATTCCAGCATTGGGTCAAGAAGTTGCTATAGAGGTGCACATGTAGCCCAGTGGTTAAACTGCCGCATCCCATGTCAGAGCACCTGAGTTCAGTACCCTGCCCCAGCCTCTGACTCCAACTTCCTGTTAACACAGACCCTGGGAAGCAGTGCTGATGGCTCGCTCAAGGGAGTTCCTGCCTTCCACATGCGAAACCTCGACTGAGTTTTCAGCTCCCAGAGCTGGCCTGGCCTGGTCCCAATAGTTATGGGCATTTGGGGAGTCAGCCAGAGGATATGAATGCTATGTGTGTGTGTGGGTGTGCGTGTGTGGGTGTGCCTCTTAAATAAATTAATTTTTCAAAAGAAGAATAAAGTGCCGTAACTACTACTGCTAAAGAAACGACACCTCTGTACCCACGGGAAGGGCTAGGAGCTAAAGAGGATGGTTTCCTAACCTCCACCCACCTGCTGTCAGGTGAGTGCATCCAACCTGTGAGGCTGGTGCTGCTTTAAGCTCTTAACCTCTGCACTTTGCACATCGTCACATAAATCTGGCCCTTGTATTATAATTTGGATAATTTATCTTCCTCATTCTAGTGTAAAAGAGACCATTGCTTCCATTACATCTTCTAACTGGTTTGTCTCTATAACAACATCAACTTTTGTATAAATTTTATATCCAGAAAAATCTCTCTTACAGTTTAGAATAGTTGATTCTCCTAGGATTTTCATGTTTACAGTCACATAATGAGAAAATAATTATAATTTTCTTTCCTTTTTCTTGTCTTGTCTCTGACATTTACTCAGCAACTAAGAAGTTGACTAGGCTTGAGACAAATATATTTTATCACCAAGTAAGAATCTAGCAATTTTCATTTCATTAAAAGTGTTTTACTTATCAAGGATGATTGCAGAATTTTATTAAATGACTTTTTTATCATCTGTGAAGACATTCACGTGATTTTTCCTCAGCAATAGTGAATTTTGTTAATAGGTTTCCTGATTTAGCCTTTATTCTGAGAGAATTAGGAAATTATTGGGGAATTCTGAATAGATGAGTGACATGATCAGTCTTACAGCTTAACAGGATCCCTGCAGGTTCTGTGTTGGGAACACGCAGTGGAGACACAAGGAAGGAAGCTGGCTATTGCCAGCTTGAGACAAGAGGTAGCTTGGGTCAGGTGGTGGCAGTGGAAGTGATAGGAAGCAGCTGGATTTGAGAAATAGTTTGCAGGTAGAGTTCTCCTGAATTGATGATGCATTGGGTGTGAAATGTGAGCCAAGTGGTCGCCAAGGCAGGGAAGACCATGGGCATAGCAGGCTTGGGAGAGGGGCAGGAGTCCTGGGCTGGATACTCTAGAGCTTGAGACGCTTAGCGGAGCTGTTAGTTGCTATAGAGGCCTCCGGCATGCAGGAGAGTGGTCAAAGTAGAGAGAGGAATTCACATGATATCAGCACAAAGATGATATTCAAAACTGAGCCTGGATGAGCTCACCAGACCAGAATCGTGAATGCAGTTAAAGAAGAGAAGGAGACAGGACTGAGCCTTGGTCCTGAATTCCGACAGCAAGAAGTTGGGAGAGAAATTCCAGAAGGATCAACCACTGAGCTGGGACGTAAACCAAGAGACTGGAAAGTGGACCATCTCAGAGGCTAGTGGAGAGTACGAGTTATGGAGGGAAAGGGCCCCATGTTGATGCCAGGTCACATAAAGTAAAATCTAAGAACAAGGCCGGCACTGTGGCTTAGCAGATAACACTGCCGCCTGCAATGCCAGCATCCCATATGGGCGGCGGTTCAAGTCCAGCTGCTCCACTTCCCATCCAGCTCTCTGCTATGGCCTTGGAAAGCAGTAGAAGATGGCCCAAGTCCTTGGGCCTCTGAACCTATGTGGGAGACCTGGAAGAAGCCCCTGGCTCCTGCCTTCAGATTGGCACAGTTCCGGGCGTTGCGGCTAACTAGGGAGTGGAAGACAGCAGCAGATGGAAGACCTCTCTCTCTCTCTCTGCCTTTCAAATAAATAAATAAATAAATCTTTTTTTTTTTTCAAAAAAATCTTAAGAACAAAATAATGCAATAACACCAGATGAATCTGCCCAGTCAATTACTGTGCATGAACTGAGATCACTTGTGAATATACAAGGAGGCTCAAGTTGGATGAATTAAAACTCAGCTCCATACTACATATAAGAGACATGTCTAAAATAAAATAACTTTGAAAGTTTGCCAAATAGGTAAAGACACACAGACACACCTGGCAAATATAAATACAGATAAAGCCAAGATTGTGATCTTAATAGATTTTAATTCACAGCAAGAAAAAAAAAATGGACAAGACAAAGGAGAGTTTCAAATGCCATTAGAGAGAAGTCATAATGAGAAAATACCTGTATTACTGTTTTTCATCACTATAACCAAACAACTGACATAGGCTACTTACCAAGTGAAGAGGTTTATTTAATTCATAGTTCCAGAAGTTCAAAGTCCAAATGGCATAGTTGAGGTTCTAGCCAGAGAGTGATGACAGAGTACGTGTAGGGGGAAGCGTCAGCTCTTGAACCAGGAGCTGAGAGGGACTGGTGGGCCTCAATCACTTTTGCGGCCGACCCCAGTTGAACCATTGGAACTCCCACTAGGCTGCACCTCTTTAAGAGTGTTTACCATGGCCGGCGCCATGGCTCAACAGGCTAATCCTCCGCCTGCGGCGCCAGCACACCGGGTTCTAGTCCCGGTCGGGGCGCTGGATTCTGTCCCGGTTGCCCCTCTTCCAGGCCAGCCCTCTGCTGTGGCCCGGGAGTGCAGTGGAGGATGGCCCAAGTGCTTGGGCCCTGCACCCCATGGGAGACCAGGAAAAGCACCTGGCACCTGGCTCCTGCCATCGGATGAGTGCGGTGCGCCGGCTGCAGCGCGCTGTCCGCGGCAGCCATTGGAGGGTGAACCAATGGAAAAGGAAGACCTTTCTCTCTCTCTCTCTCACTGTCCACTCTGCCTGTCAGAAAAAAAAAAAAAAGAGTGTTTACCACCTCCCCAAAGAGCCACCTGGGACCAACTCTTTAATGCAGAAACCTTTGCAGGTACACAAATCATGCTGAAAGCCTCATGAATCTATATGCACCAAGTAACATTCTTGTCCCTCAAGTGCCCAGGAATAACCGTCTCCCCGCGCCCCGGGGCCATCGCGCTGGCTGCTCCCTCTGCCTGAGATGCTCTTCCCAAGCACAGCTGTTGTCTGCATTTCTGCTAAGACTTTGTTCCAACTGTCAGGTCCTCAGCAAGTCTTACTGGGGCCTCTTTAAACTCAACTTTACACGCTGTTTCCATTCCTCTTCTCCACGATCCTGAGTTTACTGACTGTTCTTTCATGTTCCACTGCCAGTTTTTCCTCCATTTCTCTGATGCCTCTTTTCTTCCTCCTTCCACTTGTTTTTTAAGTGCTATCTGCTCCTGTTTGATCTCTTCTTGTCTCATCCTCTCTCTCTGGTGACCTAGTAGCAAGAGGTATGTTGATAGTGTGGGAGTTGGAGTCCCTAGCTTGCTAAATGCTGGTTTCGCTTCTGTACTCTGGCTTGCTTGCTCGCCTGCTGTAACACCATGACAGGCCTCATCCTGGACCAGGAAGGAGGCAGGCCGGGTCCTTGAAAACAAAGAAAGTAAGTTCTCCTGGAATTTATGACATTCTGCTCTCCACCAGCTCCCCTGGAATTTATGGCCCAAAGCTTCCGGCCAGTTCCTCCCGCACCAAACGCCACACAACATATAGCCTTTACGTTTAAATGAACCAATAAACATGCTAGGTCCTAATACCTTGCCAAATAGAGAATAAGAAGATAACCTACATAGGAGATGACATGCATCCTTGTTAATGTAAGGCTATAAAAATCTCTCTTATACAAACGAGGGGGCCTTTTGCCTATGCACTGCTGAACGGCTGTGTGTGGGTAGGAGGTCCCAGCCGGCTGGTAACAAATAAACCTCTGACTGTGCCTTGTGCATTGATTGGGAAATTCGGACACAACAATAGGATCCAGGTTTCTGGCTGGAAGGAATTTGTCTTACAGCTCAGGGTTGAGTGGGTGAATTGTTTTGTTTTAAGCTTTGCTTCTCCCATGCCCAAAACTATGGAGGCTGTTACTTCTCTCCCCACTCACTGGCAACCTGCCTCTTGCAAAGAGATGGCTCATCTGTGCCTTCATTCAGGTATGCTCCCTTTGCTTCTGTGCTCACACTGCCCTTCTGGTTAGGATGTGGCTTTGTGCGTAATCTATCCCTAGCCCTCTACCTTGGAATGTCCAGTAGCCCAATCTGACATCTGCAACTGTGCGTTTGCTCTACTCCCGCAAGCATGCCCACCAACCCTTGCTGCCCTGGGCACCACTCCTGTGTAGTCCGTGTGGTTCTGACTTTCGGGTATCTTCTGGCTTTGTCAAAGGTGGTGTTTGCTTTTCTGTTTCTTAGTGTCTAAGAGAAAAGAAAAATGTGTATCTTACCTGCTCTTCTCAAACCAGAGTTGCCAACTGATTTTCTATTAATTGGCATTTTATTGTTAGCCAAAGCTGAGGCAGGAATTCCAGTAATTACAAGGTTTTCAGCCTGAAACAGTGATACAACTTTTTTCTAAGACTTGCTTGTAAATATTCTTGTTGTATGAGACAGACTCACTAGAAAACCTCTAGTCTCCTTTAGCTTGGAAATTGCATGATTATACATGAAACTCCCAACTTAGTTCCATTAAGGTAGAGAACTCATTATTTCCTAGGCCAAAAGAAAGTGCTAAGAAAAAAACCAAAGTTAGGAAATTGTAATGACCTCCTTCAGAATATACTATGGGGGGGCTGATGTTGTGGTATAGTGAGTAAAGCTGCTGTCTGTGTCACTGGTATCCCATATGGTCACAAGTTCACATCCCAGCTGCTCCACTTCCAATCCAGCTCCCTGCTAATGGCATGAGAAAGTAGTGGAAGATGGCCCAAGTGTTTGGGTCTCTGCACCCATGTAGGAGTCCCAGATGAAGCTCCTGGCTCCTGGCTTCAACTAAACCCAACTCTGCCCATTGTGGCCACTTGGGAATGAACCAGTGGATGGAAGAACTCACACACACACACACATACACTCTCTCTCTCTCTCTCTCTCTCTCTCTCTCTCTAATTCTGCCTTTCAAATAAATAAAACGTTTTTTTTTTTTTATGATTTTGCTTATTTATTTGAGAGGTAGAGTTACAGACAGTGAGAGGAAGAGACAGAGAGAAAGGTTTTCCTTCCATTGGTTCACTCCCCAGATGGCCGCAACGGCCAGAGCTGCGTGGATCCAAAGCCAGGAGCCAGGAGCTTTCTCCCAGTCTCCTATGCGGGTACAGGGGCCCAAGCACTTGGTCCATCTTCTACTGCTTTCCTAGGTCATAGCAGAGAGCGTGATTGGAAGAGGAGCAGCCTGGTCCAGAACCGGCACCACAGGCAGAAGATTAACCTACCACACCACGGCTCCGGCCCCGATAAAACTTGATTTAAAAAAGAATATAATAGAGTTCCGTGCTTAAGAAACAGGTTTTTTTTTTTTTTTTAAAGAAGATTTACTTAAAATTAAGAGGTACAAACAGAGAGGGAGAAACAGAGAAAGATCGTCCATCTACTGGTTCACTCCCCCAGATGACTCCGCCGCTGGGTCAGGCTGAAGCCGGGAGCCAGGAGCTTCATCCAGGACTCCCACATGGGTGAAAGGATCCCAAGCACTTGGGCCATCTTCCACCACTTTCCCCAGGTGCACTAGCAGGGAGCTGGATCAAAAGTGGAACAACGAATACGAACCAGCACCCATATAGGATACCAGTATCGCAGGCAGCAGCTTTACCCACTATACCACAATGCTGGCCCTAAGAAACAGGTTTTTAATCCAACTGACTATACTGATTATTCTCTGTTTGTCTGCATCCACCGTCCACCCTCTCCATTGTGTGTAGCCCAGGAGGTTAGCCTCTAGGAACTGCCAACAATGGGTGTCCTTATCCTCTGATACCTAGTTGGGTTCAGTTAATGGGGGCATTGGCAAGAGACTGGAGGGAGGGAGGGAGGACAGAGAGGTCAGGTCAGAGGTCAGAGTGAGTGGCCGCCTCTGTGCTGAGTCATGGCGAGTTGGCCGTAGCCATCTAGGGAAGGCCACAGCTCCAGGCAGGCAGCCCTCCTCCCGTGGTTGAGTAACTCTTCCTCTGCTTGCCCTGCAGGCCTGGAATGGTGGTGACTCCACACTTGTTAGCTTCAAGGTGTTGCACCATCCCCTGTGGTTGTCCTAATCTCCGCCCATGCCTTTAAAACTCTGATCAAATAATCAAGCTGCAGTGTGCCATCTGCTCCCTGCCAGGACTGTCATCGATGCATTGGCCAGGGTTTGCTGCCCTCAATATTCTCCAGCATCTCCAAGCACCACCACGTGTTTTTTTTTTTTGTTTTCCTCTGAAGATTTTATTTATTTATCTGAGATCAGAGCCACAGACACAGAGGAGTTACAGAGAAACAGAGAGAGAGAGAGAGAGAGAGAGAGAGAGAGGGAGAGAGAGAGGTCTTCCATCCGCTGGTTCACTCCCCAAATGACTGCAACAGCTGGAGCCAGGCTGACGTGAAACCAGGAGTCAGGAGCCTCCCAGGGTCTTCCACATGGGTGCAGGAGCCCCTCACCCAGGCAATCAGGAGAAGGCTGGATCAGAAGACACGAACTGGTGCCCACCTGGGATGCCAGCGCTGCAGGCAGAGGCTTAGCCTACTATGCCACAGTGCCAGCCCCCACCACATGGTTTTTTTTTTTTTTTTTTTTTTTAGATAACTGTATCCATTTTTTTAAAAAGATTTTATTTATTTTTTGACAGGTAGAGTTACAGACAGTGAGAGGGAGAGACAGAGAGAAAGGTCTTCCCTCCACTGGTTCACTCCCCAAATGACTGAAACAGCAGGAGCCAGGCTGACATGAAGCCAGTAGCCAGGCGCTTCTTCCTGGTCTCCCACGTGGATGCAGGAACCCAAACACTTGGGCCATCTTCTGCTTTCATAGCAGAGAGCTGGATTGGAAGAGGAGCAGCTGGAACTAGAACCGGCACCCACATGGGATGTTGGTGCCACAGGCAGAGGATTAACCTACTGTGCCATGGCGTCGGCCCCCATCAAGTGGCCTTTTTAACAGGCTATCCTAAACCCTTTCCAACATGACTTAGAAAGGCAATGATCTGAAACCTGACTATTCATGCCTGGACAGCCTGGACAGCCTTGGAAAGGCATCTACAATGTAACAAAAATAATTTAGAAGTGAAAATTTAGCTTCTGGGGCCAGCGCTGTGGTGCTACGGATAAAGCCACTGCTCTCTGCTAAGACCTGGGAAAGTCCTTGGGTCCCTGCACCCACATGGGAGACCTGGAAGAAGTTCCTGGCTCCTGGCTTCGGATCTGCACAGCTCCAGCCATTGTGCCTAATTCGCGAGTGAATTAGTGGATGAAGACTTCTTTCTCTCTCTCTCTCTCTCTCTCTCTCTCTGCCTCTCCTCTCTTTGTGTAACTCTAACTTTCAAATAAATAAATCTTTAAAAAAAAAAAAGAAAATTTAGCTTCCGGAACATGAAGAAAAAGCCTATGTAAAGAGTCGTGGTGGTGAAGAGAATTAATATTCTAATTATATAAATTTGTATTTAACATATAACATGTATCAGCAACCTTAAGGTCATATCAATTATAGGCAAATATGTCACATCAAGTTTAAAATGTCTCAATAAATCAAATAGGAATAAAACAACAAGAAAATCAGCTCTAAGTTTCTGCTAAGAGATTTTTGATGGTTTCCATTTTGAAATTTAGGAATGCAGAAACAGAGATTTATTTTCTGTCTTATTTACTAAAAGACATCTCCCATCCTCCTACAAAGAAATACACAAACTGTTTCCATCCTCCCTGTCGTGCTAAATGCTGACAGCTTTGTTAGAGTAGATGCAATTTAGGTGTTTTTTAAAAAGGATTTGCTTGCTTGCTTGCTTATTTATTTATTTGAAAGGCAGAGTTACAGAGAGCCAGAGGGAGGGAAGAGTGAGGTCTTCTATCCACTGGTTCACTCCCCAAATATTTCACTAAACAAATAGCCACAGTGGCCAGAGCTGCGCCAATCCGAAGCCAGGAGTCAGAAGCTTCTTCCAGGTCTCCCACGTGGGTCGGGGCCCAAGGACTTGGGCCATCTTCTACTGCTTTCCCAGGCCATAGCAGAGAGCTGGATCGGAAGTGGAGCAGCAGGGACTTGAACCAGCACCCATATGGAATGCTGGCCTTGCAGGAGGCGGCTTTATCCGCTAGGCTACAGCTGGTTCCCGGGTGTTTTTAAGATCCTGGGAAAAGCGTTGTTTTAGTTCTGCTATGTCTTTACTGCAAACCTGTGATGCAGAGTAGCGATTATTTGACATCTGCCAAAGCACCCAGGACACAATTCAGCTCACAGTGCTATTTCAATTCTGGTGTGAGTGGGGAACAAGTGCAATGCACAGTGCATCCTTTCGGTGTCTTCTGTGCGTCTAATACGTTCTTGGAACAAAGCCATTGAAGTAATAGACTTCCGCTATGAAATTGCTCACCTGAGGACTACTGCTCATTCTAAATATTAGATTTGGAGTCAGATGGGTATCTTCACTATCAAAATCTCTGTCATTACTGTCAAGAACTACACAGGGTTGGGAATTTAACCCCACTGCCAGCTAACCAGTTAGCCTGTTGCTGTTTTCTGGATGCTGTCAGAAGACACTAAACTCCAGCCGGCACCACGGCTCACTTGGCTAATCCTCCGCCTGCGGCACTGGCACCCCAGGTTCTAGTCCCGGTTGGGGTGCCGGATTCTGTCCCGGTTGCCCCTCTTCCAGTCCAGCTCTCTGCTGTGGCCCAGGAGTGCAGTGGAGGATGGCCCAAGTGCATAGGCCCCTGCACCCGCATGGGAGACCAGGAAGAAGCACCTGGCTCCTGGCTTCTGATGGGTACAGTGCACCAGCCATAGCGGCCATTTGGGGGTGAACCAACGGAAGGAAGACCTTTCTCTCTGTCTCTCTCTCTCTCACTAACTCTGCCTGTCAAAAAAAAAAAAAAAAAAGACACAAGACTCCTGAATCAGAGCAAAGGACGTTATTACTCATTTTGTAGCCGTGACCTTGGGTTTCATGTGTGTGTCAGTTTTTCTTACCCCTGACGTCCCATGGGAACAACATGGAGCTGCCCAGGCAGATTCTGCACCCTCAGTGCATATGCATCATAGCTGAGAAACTCTGAGCTTAAACAACCCTGGTCTTTTATTAGCACTATTGTTTTATTTATTTGAGAGGCAGAGAGTTGGGGTGGGGGGAGAGGAGGGGAATTGCCATCAGCTGATTTACTCCCCTAATGCTCCCAGTGGCTGGGGGTAGGGGAGACCAGTGCCTGGAGCCTGGAATGCAATCTAGGTCTCCTACGTGGGTGCAAGGAATCCAATTGCTTGGAGCGTCACTGCTGCCTCCCAGAGTCTGGGTTGGCAAGAAGCTGGAGTCAGGAGCAGAGCTGGGAATTGGACCCGGATACTCTGCTGTGAGATGTGTCATCTCGTATCTCACCTGGTAGGCCAGTGATCTCTCCAAACCCTATCTTTTGAAGGGCAACCTGCTCAACCTAAGGCAGATACTACCTTTACTATCTGGGACGGCAAAAAAACCTGCTCTCTGCTTCCCAGGGAGAAACAGCTCTGTTTTCAGGGCTGTTTACCATAAAACATCCTTCAAAAGACAGTCGGAACAAAGAATGTCTGTGCCCTTACAGAAACGGCCCGTATAGAATTGTCTCCCATCCATTCCCAGAAGCCCTGGCTCCCGCCCAACGCATCACTTTTCCCAGCAGAAATATGGTCTCTTTCTTACAGAGTTTTCCAGCCTTCAGGGTCAAAGAGCCTTTTTTTTTTTTTTTTTTTTTGCTACTGCTGTTGTTTGTTTTTTTGGGTTTTTAAAGATTTTTTAATTAATTAATTTATTTGAGAGGCAGAGTCACAGACAGTGAGAGGGAGAGACAGCGAGAAAGGTCTTCCATCCATCCACTGGTTCACTCCCCAAATGGCCACAATGGCTGGAGCTGTGCCGATCTGAAGGCAGGAGCCAGGAGCTTCCTCCAGGTCTGCACCATAGCACCAGCCCTATCACATAGACTTTTAAAAAAAAAAGATTTATTTATTTATTTATTTATTTGAAAGAGTTACACAGAGAGAGGAGAGGCAGAGAGAGAGAGAGAGAGAGAGAGAGGGAGGTATCTTCCATCTGCTGGTTCAATCTTCAATTTGCCACAAAGGCCGGAGCTGCACCGATCTGAAACCAGGAGCCAGGAGCTTCCTCCAGGTCTCCCACACAGATGCAGGGGCCCAAGGACTTGGGCCATCTTCCACTGCTTTCCCAGGCCATAGCAGAGAGCTGGATGGGAAGTGGAGCAGCTGGATCTCGAACTGGCGCCCATATGGGATGCTGGTGCCACAGGTGGAGGATTTAACTCACTGCACCACAGCGCCAGCCCCATCACATAGACTTTTAATGAGGAGAAGTCCACTGGATTTCCTTTTTTGCATGTCTTTTAATAATAACAATAAAAAAGTTAAGCTAGGTGACAGACACTTAGGAAAGTAAAAACTGTAAGAAAGTAGTGAAAGCAAGTCTCTCTATCCCCTCTGCCTCCCCCACCGCTCATTTTCTCTATTCCTCTCTACTAAGAGAGGAAACTCTCTTAGTCTTAACCTCCTGGAGCTAGAGATGCATTCTAACTTAAACATGAGATCATTTATGAATGTGAAATGGGAGACAAAGGACTCTATTTGCCCTGAAATGATCAATGTAGCAGCTGCTGAGAGAGTCTCATCCAACCACCCTCAGGACTGTCCACCTGACCTGCCCCCAACTGTCAGCATTTGCATCACATTGCCTAAAGGCTCCTCTAGCTGCAGCAGCCCTACCATATATACATGGGGTATGTGTGTGTGCCGGTGTGTATATGTGTGCATGTGTGCACACTCATCTCCCCCCTACCTGGAATTCTTGTGCACTCTGTGTACCCCACCTACCAGATGCAATCAAAAACAGACTTGAGAAATCTAAAACCCAAAACACTTCTGTTTCATCCCGGGGCTTTTGAACTTCCTGTATCCATTCATTCTCCACCGGTAGCTCCAAAAAGACACAAGAATAGGTATGAGTATGATTCAATCCATGGTCTCCTCAAGCTCACCCACACGTGTGTAGGGGAGTGAACCATCCACGTGCATCATAGTAAGATAAAGTGTGATATGAATAGGCTCTTGGAATAAAGCATGCTTTTTCTTAGTATTTGTGAAAAATTACATACTTATGAGAATTGAATTGTGTATTTAAAAGGTAAAAATGCTTAACTCACATGAATCCAGAGAGCAGCTGGATAATTTGTGCAGCAGTGGCCACGGGCCTGATGTCCTTCCTCTTGGTGAGACTTTGTGTGGGTGTGCAGCTGCACAGCAGCGCCACCAAGTGGAGGGGTGGGAGAGGTGACTCCCAGCAAGGCAAACCTCAGGGAGGTGTATATAGGATGTATTGCTGTTTAACAAATCTCTCCTAGATGTAGCAGCTTCAAACCACAAGATCACAAATCACGAAACACACCATTTCTGAGAGTCAGGAAGGTGGCAGTTGCTTAGCTAGGTGGCTCTGGCTCAGAATGTGTCCTGGGGTTGCAGTCATGTGAAGGGGCCTCCTAGGTGGCTTGCACACAGGACTGAGAGGAGGTATCAGCTCCTTGCCTTGCAGATCTGCCATGACATAGCAGCTGGCTTCCCACAAAGCAGGAGATCACCACGTCTCCAAAGCGACGCACCATCCCTTCTTCATTCCATGTGTGTTCAAGGTGAGTCACACAGCCCAGCCCACGCTCAAGGGCAGGAGAATAGGGCTCCATCCTCTCAAGGGAGGGTCCAAGAATTTGAGATTTTAAATCATTGTGGCGCTGCCAGCCCGAAGAGCAGAGGACTCTGCTAGCTTGTCCTCACAGCTGCACACCCTCGCTCAGTGTTTACAAGTGCATTCCAGATGCCCGTGTTGAAGTCACGGCTCTCACTGCTGCACATAGAAGCTGAGCACGCAAAGTTTCAGTTGGTGATGGAAATACAGACAGTGCTGCTTTTCCAGAACGTAGAATCAGACATGTTAGTACCTTAGCACAGATGGCTCTGTTTGGATGGCACCTTGGGAGAACTTCTCCAGCATTGCTTTGTCACACTGACACTCACAGGGGTGTCCCTGGCCTAAGCAAGCCTAGCCCTGAGACTCAGGGTGAAAGAAGTGCATTTTGGAGAAAAAGGAGGGATGAAGAGGAGAAGATACAGAGGGGACCTGAAAGCAGTGTTTCTGACCAGCTGTTCTGGGATGAACCACTTGACAAAGCTTGGCTGGGAGAACTGATAATTTAAGCATTAGAAGCATTTATGTCCAACCAGTTCACATCTCACACTGCCACTCACTGTTGGTTGTATACTTACAAGGGCAGAGGAAGAAATGGTTGAAAAGTCTACTTCCACGGGTGGGCATTTGCCACAGCAGTTAAGATGCCACTTGGGAAGCTCTATCCCATGCTTCTGCTGGGTTCAAGTCCCAACTCCACTTCCAATCCAGTTTTCTGCTAATGCACACTGGGCAGCAGCAGGTAATGGCTCAAGTACCTGGGCCCCCATCCCCCATGTGGGAGACCTGGATTGAGTCCTCACCTCCTGGCTTGGGTCTGACCTACCCGTCGGCGATGAAGGGCTTTTGAGGAGTGACCCATTGGATAGAAGATCTTCATGTCTGTCTAATTTGCAAATAAATGCAAAGTTGTAAAAAGAAAAAAATGCACCTCCAGGTTTTACTGTAGCAAGTTCACTTGAAGCTGCTCCACTCCTACACAGAGCGTGGTAGAGAGGAGGCACCTGGCCAATGTTGGCTGAAATGGAAAAATGAAAAAAAAAATGAAAACAAAAACTGGCTAGGAGGCCAAGAGAACCTGCTACCTCTTCCTGCCACCGGTTCAGCTCCCACTCCCCCTCTCCAGCCCCCACCCCAGTTAGCAGCCGCTCTCTGCTTCATTCCAGGCCTCTACATGGGAATGTATGCAGACTGGAACTTATGCCAGGCTCCAAAAAGACTCTGGAAGGTTTACTTCCAATATCCCACCTTCTCATCATGTAGCAAAATGGTGGCTTCACACACACTCAGATAAAATAGTGAATTCTTTTATTAGCAGTAGTCCACTAAACAGAAACCTTCCAAAATACATCTTCCATGGACACATTACAGTGATAATTAATGTTCATAATAATGACCTTGAAGGTCGATCAGACTCCGAGGCATCCGATGAATAATTAAGAGAATGAAATGGTTTTCAATGGGATTTCATGCTTGGTGCATTTTGCATTCTAACACTTTTGATAGATGGACATGGGTGATTGTCTAATTGGCCAGTCATGCGAGTAAGCAGGGGATTTACTGGGTTGCAGTGCTACTGATAGGGCAAGTTATTTAGGAGCAGATTAAAATAGACTCGCAGGTGTATTACAAACACTCAGCCCACCCTAACAGAGCCACAGCCACGGCCGCAGGGAGATGTGCATGGCTGCACCCTTGAGAACCCACCGTTTTCCTTCTAAATTAAAAAAAATTATGCCTGAAATTAAGGATAATTACAAATAAAATTATAGACCAAACTATCGTTCTTACAATTGAGGATTATTCCTCCTCATTTTAACATGTTTCAACAATTTGACCCAGGATTCATGCCAAAAACAATTATCTGGACTGTGTGTGTGTATTGGGGTGGGGGCTTCCTCTGCTATTCCACATGTCACCCCCATCCTCCAGTGAAACTTTGTTCTTTTTTTTTTAAAGATTTATTTTACGGCTGGTGCATGGATCACTAGGCTAATCCTCTGCCTGTGGCGCTGGCACCCCAGGTTCTAGTCCCGGTTGGGGTGCTGGATTCTGTCCTGGTTGCCCCTCTTCCAGGCCAGCTCTCTGCTGTGGCCCAGGAGTGCAGTGGAGGATGGCCCAAGTGTTTGGGCCCTGCACCCGCATGGGAGACCAGGAGAAGCACCTGGTTCCTGGCTTCGGATCGGCACGGTGTGCTAGCCACAGCACGCCAGTCGCAGTGCGCCAGCCACAGCGGCCATTGGCAGGGAGGGGGGGTGGACCAACGGCAAAAGGAAGACCTTTTTCTCTCGCTCTCTCTCTCACTGTCCACTCTGCTTGTCAAAAAAAATTTGTTACTTATTTGAAAAGCAGAGCTACAGAGAGAGAGAGGGAGACAGAGACACACAGAGAGATCTTTTATCTACTTGTTCACTCCTCAAATGGCTACAACAGCCTAGACTGGGCCAGGCCAAAGCCAGGAGCCAGAAGCCAGGAGCTTCTGGGTCTCCCATGTGGGTGCAGGGGCTAAGCGCTTGGACCATCTTCTCCTGCTTTCCCAGGCCATGGATCACAAGTGGAGCAGCCAGGACTCGAACTGGGATGCTGAAGTCTCAGGTGGCGGCTTCACCTGTCACACCACAACACCGACCCCTAACGTTTTATTCTTGTCTCTCTCTTGCTGCACCTGTTATTGGCAGACATTATCACCCTACTGGGTGAAAACTCCAAATCATCATTTACGGGGGAGAAAATCAAGTCTAACAACTACATTTGGCAACTGAAAACTAAGGTGATTTGACTTGCCCAAAGCTATAGTAGAAAGCAACAGAGCCCCAGTGAGAATCTGCATGTTCCAACTCCCAAACAAAGTCCTTGTGCAACAATGTCCTTGGCCACCCCAAAGCCATGGAAACTCTCCATCTGCCACAGTCAGAGAAACCAAAACAGCTGGGAAACGGGGTTGCAGTAAGCGCATTTGACAATAAGGTTGAAGTGCCACGTGTTCCCATGAAAGCATCTGGGTTGGGGTCGTGTTGTGGCTCAGTGGGTTAAGTCATTGTTTGCAGTGCCAGCATCCCATGGAGACTGTATGTTCCAGTCCTAGGTGCTTTGCTTCCAGTCCAGCTCCCAGCTAATGTGCCTGGGAAGGGAGGTGATGATGACTCAGGTACTTGGGTCCCTACTACCCATGTGGGAGACACAGATGGAGTTCCTGGCTCCTGGATTCAACCTGGCCCAACTCTAACTATTGTAGGCATTTGGAGAGTGAACCAGTAGATGTAACATTTCTCTCTCTCTCTCTCTCACTCTCACTCTCTCTCTCTCTCTCTCTCTCTCTTGCTTTGCCCTTCAAATAAATAAATCTCTTTTTTTTTAAAAAAAAAAGAAAATATTTGAATTGAAAGGACTTCAATAGTGTTAAGCAGAAGATTGGGATATATGCCGCACTGCCTTTTTTTAGGATGGCTATGAGCACAGGCAGTCTAGTAATTTAGATCTTTTAGGGAGGGTTCCTCCAGGTTTGGTTCACTTCCAGGTTGAAGGCAGCCACAGCCTCATTATTCAAGATACACCAGGTGCAGAAAAAAGATTGCTTGGCACGATAATGAAATACTTATGTTAAATAACTATATACAGACACCCACATCTGCATAGCTAAACCATTTGAAAGTAAACCGTGACCTCGTACCATCCTATTCATAAATATTTCAACATGCATCTCCTAAGAATTGTGATATTTAGAACAAGACCTGGGGTACAGTGTACTCATTGATATCGGGAGATCATTGGTTCTAGGCCCTTTAAGTGGGCAGATCTAGGAAAGACAAATGGCTTCTTTTTAAGTAGATTTTTTTCTTTCTTTTTTATTTATTTATTTATTTATTTTTTTGACAGGCAGAGTGGACAGTGATAGAGAGAGAGGCAGAGAGAAAGGTCTTCCTTTGCCATTGGGTCACCTCCCAGTGGCCGCTGCGGCCGGCTCGCTGCAGCCGGCGCACCACACTGATCCGAAGCCAGAAGCCACGTGCTTCTCCTGGTCTCCCATGTGGGTGCAGGGCCCAGGGACCTGGGCCATCCTCCACTGCACTCTCAGGCCACAGCAGAGAGCTGGACTGGAAGAGGAGCAACCAGGACAGAATCCGGTGCCCCGACCGAGACTAGAACCCAGGGTGCCAGCGCCACAGGCAGAGGATTAACCTAGTGAGCCGTGGTGCTGGCCTCTTTTTTATTTATTAATTTGAAGGGCAGAGGGAGACAAAGAGAGCTCCCATCTACTGGCTCACTCCCCAAAATCCCACAACAGCCAGATCTGGCCATGCCAAAGGCCAGAGCTCACATGAGTGGCGGGAACCCAAATACTTGAGCCAACACCTGCTGCCTCCTAGGGTGCATATGAGCAGGAAACTGGAATCAGGAGTAGAGCAAGGACTTCGACCCAACTCAGGCACTCCAAAATGGTATGTGGGCATCCCATGTGGTGTCTTGACCACTGCACCAAATGACCACCCCTAAATATACTTTTTAAAGAGTTTTGGGGCCGGTGCTGTGGTTCAGTTGGTCAATCCTCTGCCTGCGGCGCCAGTATCCCATATGGATGCCGGTTCTAATCCTGGCTGCTCCTCTTCTGATCTAGCTTACTGCTATGGCCTGGGAAAGCAGTAGAAGATGATGGCCCAGATGCTTGGGACTCAGCACCCACGTGGGAGACCCAGAGGAAGCTCCTGGCTGTTGTGGCCCATTTGGGAAGTGAACCAGTAGTTGGAAGACCTCTCTCTCTGTCTCTCCCTCTCACCATCTGTAACTCTGTCTCTCAAATAAATAAATAAAACTTAAGAAAAGAAGAAGAGGAAGATGGTTTCGTGGGGCCAGCACTGTGGCGTAGCAGGTAAAGCCTCCACCTGTAACGCTGGCATCCTGTTTCGCACCAATTTGAGACCCAGCTGCTCTAATTGTGATCCAGCTGCCTGCTAATGCACCTGGGAAAGCAACGGAGGATGGCCCAAGTGTTGGGCCCCTGTACCCACATAGGAGACCTGGATGAAGCTCCTGGCTCCAAGCTTCTGCCAGGCCCAGCCTTGGTGGATCTGGGGAGTGAACCAGAGGATGAAAGATCTCTCTCTCGCTTGCTCTCTCTCTCTCCTCCCCCCTTTCCTTCTGTAACTCTGCCTTTCAAATGAGTAAATAGAGGTTTAAAAATAGATGGTTTTGGCCGGGGCCGCAGCTCACTAGGCTAATCCTCCGCCTGCAGCACCGGCACACCAGGTTCTAGTCCAGGTCGGGGCGCCAGATTCTGTCCCGGTTGCTCCTCTTCCAGTCCAGCTCTCTACTGTGGCCTGGGAGTGCAGTGGAGGATGGCCCAAGTCCTTGGGCCCTGCACCCACATGGGAGACCAGGAGGAAGCACGTGGCTCCTGGCTTCAGATCGGCACAGTGCGCCGGCCGTAGCGGCCATTTAGGGGGTGACCCAATGGCAAAGGAAGACCTTTCTCTCTGTCTCTCTCTCTCTCTCACTGTCTAACTGTGCCTGTGAAAAAAAATTTAAAAAAAAAAAGATGGTTTCATGTGGATCTTCTCAACTCAAATTTAATCTTTTTGACATCTTTGCTTTAATATTTGTTTTTGTATCTCTTATTACACCAAAAAATCTTGGTTTGTAAAATTTGTATTTGTTTGAGAGGCAGAGAGACAGGCAGATAGACGTACACACACACACACACACACACACACACACACAGGAGAGAGAGAGAGAGAGAGAGAGAGAGAGAGAGAGAGAGATCCTCAGCTGATTCAAATGGCTGCAGTGGCCACAGCTGGTCTATGGCTGAAGGTGGAAGCCGAGAACTCAGTGTGGATCTTCCACATGAGTGGCAGGAACTCAGTCACAGCCATCACTGCTCCTCCCAAGGTCTACATCAGCAGGAAGCTGGAGACTGGAGCCACAGTCTGTAGTTGAACCCAGACAGTCTGATGTGGGACTCGGGAGTCCTAATACTAGGCTACACCCCATCTGATAACATTGATTGCCCCCGAGCTGGAATCACATCTCAGTTTCCTTTCCATGTAACACTATACGGCAATATGGTACTGAGAGAAGTTTAACGTTTCTTTCTATTCATTTATCCTTAGATCATATCCCACTAGGGGTGCATAATGAGAACACTGAAAATAATTCTGTTCTCTGTGTAGCTGTTGTTGCCACATTTGAAATAGTTAGGCTCATTTGTCCCAATTTGTTTTCCATTTTAGGATTTTATTTTTGATCTTTTTTAAAAATTTAATGTTTTTGGAGATGTAAAACATTTATGTGGTCCCAAAGTTAAAAAGTGTGTGAAAGGTAGCCAAACTCCCAAAAATGTCACTTCCAACTCTCTCCATTTCATTCTCTCTAACTCTATAGGTAACTATTTTTATTTCTACTCTTTGCAAATATAAGCAAATACCTAAATATATTCTTACCCCTTCTTTTTGTTGGTGGTGCTAAACCCAAATATTACACATTCTATGTACTGCTGTATACTAGTTCATTACATCTAAAAACGTATTCTGGAGATCATTTCAGTCCACTTAGAGTTGCCTCTGTCTCTTTATGATTGCCTGATCCCCAGTTTGTGTCTGTGTTACCGTTTGTGGACCATCTCCCCTGCTGGTGGGTATTTAGATGGTTTCTCATCTTTTGCTACTATAGAGTCATATTGCATAACCTCATGCAAATGTTATCATCTGTGGAGGAGCTTTCTCGGGGCAGTTCCTAGAAGCCAGACGGCTGGTTTATGCAGACATACTCCTGTTACATTTTTGCCAAGTGCCTTTCCAAGGGGTCTGTCCCGTACGCACTTGCACTGTCTACCAGAGAAGCTCATCAAACTCTTGGCTTGGAGGACTGTGATTTCCACTTCTCTCCCTGTCGGGGAAACTGAGCATCATTTCATGTGTAGAACAGGCGACATCTTTTCCTCTCTGTCCTCACGTGGCTCTCTGTTCGCGTCTCTTGTCCGTGTTTCCAGTTTGGGGGTTCTCCATTTTTTAAAATTTTTTTTTATTTTTGACAGGCAGAGTGGACAGTGAGAGAGAGAGACAGAGAGAAAGGTCTTCCTTTGCCGTTGGTTCACCCTCCAATGGCCGCCGCGGTTGGCGCGCTGCGGCCGGCACAACGTGCTCATCCGAAGGCAGGAGCCAGGTGCCAGGTGCTTTTCCTGGTCTCCCATGGGGTGCAGGGCCCAAGCACTTGGGCCATCCACCACTGCACTCCTGGGCCACAGCAGAGAGATGGCCTGGAAGAGGGGCAACCGGGACAGAATCCGGTGCCCCAACCGGGACTAGAACCCGGTGTGCCGGCGCCGCAAGGCGGAGGATTAGCCTGTTGAGCCACGGCGCCGGCTGGGGTGGGGGGGGTTCTCCATTTTTAACAGCTGGCTGTGTACTTGCCCTCACGTGTGAGATAACCTGCCCACGTTCTTTCGTAGTCACTACCTGTCTGCTCACGCTGTTTTGTTTCTTTGTTGTTAGGGAGTCAAGTGGCACCGATCATTCCCAGTTCTTCGCCTTCTCGGAGGCAGGTGAAACAGTCAGTCACCGACGTGACACTTCTCTGGTTTCATGCTTCACGCTGGACTCTCTGGTCCACTGCAGCTGATTTCAGTGTGAGGATTGTATTCTCTCCATCCTTCTGCAGATAGCTTTCTGTTTGTCCCAACAGCACTTTTGGTTTTTTTTGAAAAGCCCATCTTTTCCTCAGACAGGAATAACTTGATTTATTTTTAGACATTAACTTGAAAGAATGCAGCCCAGAGTCTGAGGAACACACACCTGGAGAGAAATGAGAGCAACGGGTATACACGTTTATTCACTCCCCTGGGGGATAGATCTGTTCCCTCCCTGCCTGCTCGGACCAGAGAGGAACCATGCACTCGGCTGTGTGTGGGTGGGTGTGTCTGTGTGTGTGTGTGTCTGAGTGTCTGTGTGTGCTGTCTTCCAGAGCCTCTCCAGTCCCAAGTTCTGCCCTGGAAGCTGACCTCTGTGCATTGCATCACTCAGTAGCCTTGCCCTTGGCCTCTGCCTGGGTTCACCTGGTGGGGTAGGGGTCAAGGCTAGGAGACAGGAGCCCCACGGAAGAGAACCTGAACACTGCTGTGGCAGGGGCTGGGTTAACGCTTACCAGGGTCACTTCTTTAGTGGGTCAGCCGCTGTCTTGCCTGGAACTGCCGATGCGTTCTGAAAGGCCTTCCCCTCCTTGCCCCTTCACGCCTGGAGGGTAACAACTCCCCCTTGGTGCTGGCCCCGGGCTGCTTCACTGCCCCCATTGCATCCTCTGTAGAGAGGCCTTGCACCCTTTCTGGTTAGGCCTTCTTGCTCTTCGAACTTGCCATCTATGCCTGCCGGAGCACAACGCTAGCAACAGCATCACCGGTACATGGCAATCTATCACTCGCCAAGCTGGGCGGTGCGGCTCTTCTCCACCATCCCCGCATTAGAAAACGTACAGAGCAAAGCCAAACAAAGTCAGTGAAGCTACACTCAGAATTCCACAGGCATTCATCTTGCTGATTCATCATTCATCCTGATTATCCTCCTGATTCAGCGTGCGCGGCTCTGTTCTAATCTGTGGTTGGTTTCAGAAAACAAACCCATCTTCAAAGGTTTAAGGTGAAACTCCTCCGAGGACATTGAAGAGAATTCCACTAAAAGCATCCACAGACTGCTCTGAGCATTCTCCGTGGAGTGACTGCTCTGCAGTGAGACACACAGACCTGTGCTGGGTCGGGTATGTTTCTTTAGGAAGCAAACAGAGCCAAAAATTCCCCTTGCGGTTATGTCACTAGGGTACTTCCCGGGTATGTTTGTTTTCTCTCATGTTTCCATACGCAGCTTTGAAATGACTGTAGCAGGGATCAGCATTTGGCCTCGCTGTTGGGAAGCCCATGTCCCAGGTAAAGTCCCAGCTCCACTCCCACTTCCAGCATCCTGCTAATGCATCCCCAAAGACGCAGCAGGTGATGGCTCGAACAGTTGGGTCCCTGCCACCCACATGGGAGACTTGGATAGAGTTCCCATTTTTTGGCTTCCACCTGCCAGCTCCAGTCATTGCAGGCATTTGGGAAGTGATCCGGTGGAGAGAGCTCATTCCTATCGCTCTGCCTTGTAAATAAATACAAGTGTTTTTTAAAGGACTCTAGCAAAGCGTCTCTGCTTAGCTCAAGTTGCTCAGTCGTCAGCAGGCAACTTTTGTAGAAAGGGTATTATTCTTCTGCTGAGTCATGTTCAAAGTTCTAACGTAGCTTTGTTTTAGTGAACATTGACCTTTGGAGTGTATTGGACTTGGACATAACATGAAAGCAAAAGGTTTTGAGAGTATTATTTTCCGTGTTTCTAAGAGAGGACAGGAGCAAGAAAACAGAGAATACTGCTGCCTGGGATCGGCCTGCTCCTTGTAGCTCTTGTTCTAAATCAGGTGCCATTTGTCCCTTAGGTTCTTAATTTCTCTTTGAGGTGAAGGATTAAGATAATGTTGTGGGGACTAAGGTTGTGGCGTAGTAGGCTAAGCCTCGGCCTATGGTGCTGGCACCCCTTGTGGCACGGTTTGTGTCCCAACTGCCCCTCTTCTGATCCATCTCTCTGCTAATGGCCTAGAAAAGTAGTAGAAAATGACCCAAGTGCTTGGGCCCCCGTACCCACATGGGAGACCCAAAAGAAGCTACTGGCTCCTGGCTTCGGATTGGTGCAGCTCTGATCTTTGTAGCCATTTGGGGAGTGAATCAGCGGATGGAAGACCTCTCTCTGTCTGTAACTCTGCCTCTCAAAAAAATAAATACATCTTAAAGAAAAAGAAAAAAGATACTGCTGTGGTGGGGAGGGCCTTGGAAGTCAGGTAATCCAACCTGTATTTTCTATGGGTCCCCAAAGAATGCTGTGTGTGGAGCCTGAGTCATACCAGGTCATTTTTCTCCACTGTCTTGACACCCATCAGTATGGGTGCTTTCTCCCAGTTCAGTTCTGAGAAAAGAAATCTGTGCTTGTTTCACAGAGCCCTTCCTTTTGAGTATTGCAGGACCACCCCTAGATGTACAGCAGCTGTAACCATCGACTGGCTTGTTGTCAAAGGCGGGAAAGGACAAAGGAGAAAATTCTCACACACCTGCCTTTGTGGATGCCTGGCATGCTGCCGTTAAAGCATTGTTTCTTTGACCAACGAGCCCAGGCTAGGAGATTTGGATGTATTCTGCTTTCCAGAAAACCAGAAACAATAGGACATATATATAGATAAACGAAAGGGCATTTATTATGGGAACGGTCTCTTGTGATGATGGGGGCTGAGAAGGGACAGAGCCTGCCACCTGCAAGCTGGAGTCCCAGGAAGGTGGTGCTGGGGAGGGGGTGTGTGGTGCGTGCTGGGGAGGGGGTGCGTGGTGCGTGCTGGGGAGGGGGGTGCGTGCTGATGCAAGCTCCAGGCACGAGAACCTGGAGCATTGATGTCCAGGGGCAGAAGACGGGTGTCCCAGCTCCAGCAAAGGGAGAGAATTTGCCCTTTCTCTGCCTTTTTGTTCCAGCTGGGCCCTCAATGACCACCCAAAAAGGCAAAGGACTGATATTCTGTGCCTAGTTTACTGATTGGAATGTTAATCTTTTCTGGAAACACCCTGCTTCCCCATAGACACACACACACACACACACACACACACCCTCAAATAATGCTTTACCTACTACAGGGCATCACTTAACCCAGGGAAGTTGCCACATGCGATTAATCACCACGTTGGACTACTTAGTGTACAAATCCCTCTCCTGTCTAATCCAGTTACTTTTAGCCATATCCCCTTGGGATCTGGATGGAGCTGGATTGCAGGGTTTAGGATTCTTGTGCCATCTGTCATCAGCAGTGTGATACTTTCTGAGTCTGTGTCTTGAACAGGAATAATAATAGTTCAGAATTCATAGGCTTGTGTAGAGATTACACAAGTTTAATACGTGAGTGGTGGTTGACACAGTGGTGGCCTGTTCTACTCTCATTCTGATTAAAGGCTGCACCCCTGTCGCTGTCACATCCTCCCTTCCCTTTGCCCTGGGAGCCAGCTCTATCTACCCTCCAGGGCCAAGCTGGAGCTCCACCATGAGGCCTCCCCTCACCCATCCGAGTCCTCAGGATCTTGCCCTCCTCCGGGCTCCTGCTCAGTGCAGTTGTACGCTTTATTGACCTAGGTAAAAAATTAGCCTGAACAACATTAAACAATGTATGCTTATCGTAGCTGCATTTTGTCTTTCCCACGAGATTCCACATAATTTGGTTCCCTAAGGTGAAGGGCAACACCAGGCTGACCCTTGCAGCTCCCAACGTACCCGCTGAATCAATGTTGTTAATTCACTGGACACTTACCTAGGTGGAAAATTGCCTTTCTCTCCCTGGGGCACCCAACAGAAACCAGTGAGGTGGAAGGAGGTGAAAGGAGCTCACGGCACTGTGGAGATCTGAACAAAATGAAAGAGAATGAATTATTCCAAAGTCACAAAGCTCGTGGGTGTCAGCGAAGGGTCTGCTCCCTGATCCGAGGCCCAGAGTCCACGACCTTAGCTGTGGTGCTAATCAGGAGCCAGCTGTGTCTGCCATTGCTTTATTCCATGTGTATTTATTTAGTGCCTCCTCTGAGTCAAGTGGATTACGCCGGGCCTCTCTCCTATAGAGAATTACCTTACTTCACCCTCCCAGGAAGTAGCCTGTGAGGTCAACAACGCCATCCCCATTTTTCTGGAAGAAGAAGGGTAAGTGGACGATGTCATCATCTGGGAGCCAAGATGGGACCCTTTATGGCTCCTAGTCCTGAGGCAGAAAATGAAGTCTGTCACCTCCCCACGTTCATCCTCACTGGGTTTAAGAGAGTCTGACCCGCCCCAAAGTGAGGGATTCAGGCTGAAACCTCAGTGTGGAGGGCGCACTGTACGATCTGCCTCTAGGAATGCTGGAGTGATCATCTCTGGAAAGTCATGATCTCCCCCACAATGAAACACAGGCAGGGACTCTCAAAACCGAGAGGCAAGCCAAAGGTTTAGAATGGTCTAAAGAGTGTTCACGCTAGGGAAACAGCCAAATAATGGTAAGAATAAGTAAAGTTCATGGCATTTGAACATGCCCTAATCCTCTTCTCCTTTGCCTAGCTCCATGACAGTCCTGAAAACCAACAACCTTGCATACATAGTAGCCACAGAAACCAGGAACCCAGCAGTCACCAGAGAGGACAGAACAGAACTGGAGCTGCCCCTTCTAAGCACGTGGTCGTCATTCCGTGACCTGTTGGCAGCTCCCTGCAAAGTCCTTTCTCGGGGTTTGTCTTTAACTCACCTGACTCTGCGCAAGCAGTCACGCCCACGGTATTTGTCAGAATCAGTAAATGCTGTCTGGATTGTTGGCTCATTTGGGACTAACAAGAGGCTGGCCAAAACAACAACATAGGAAAAACTGGAGAATTAGATGCACATCTGAAGTTTTATATAGCTCCTCCGTGTGAGGGCCGGCACCATGGCTCACTTGGTTAATCCTCTGCCTTTCGCGCCAGCATCCCATATGGGCACCGGGTTCTAGTCCCGGTTGTTCCTCTTCCAGTCCAGCTCTTTGCTGTGGCCAGGAGTGCAGTGGAGGATGGCCCAAGTGCTTGGGCCCTGCACCCACATGGGAGACCAGGAAGAAGCACCTGGCTCCTGGCTTCGGATGGATGCAGTTCTGGCCATAGCAGCCATTCGGGGAGTGAACCAACGGAAGGACGACCTTTCTGTCTGTCTCTCTCTCTCACTGTCTGTCTCTCACCTGTCAGAAAAAAAAAAACACTCTTACGTGTTTCTGGGAATCCAGAATTCTACATGCTCACACAGCACAGTGTGAGTTTTGTATCTGAGCGTAAGGTTCTGTGCAAGCAGGAAGTAAGGGCCAAGGCCAACGTGTGAAGTGCCCGCCCCAACACACACACGATGTCCCTCAGAAAAGGTTGGGAGGCTTATTTGGTCCAGGAATATACAGAAATCACTGTGTAATTATTAGCTTACCACCGAGCTAGCCAAGCAGGTGCTTTAGTGGACACACATGACAAGAAGGCACTTTACATAATCAGATGTTTAAAGTCAAGAAACAGTTAACAGAAAGAACATCTGCAGTGGATGTCAAGAACTAGAGCAAACTCGGGAGAACCAGAAGAATCTGCTGTTCAAAAGTGGCAACGTTATACTATTTAAAATGTCCAATAGTCAGCAAAAAAAAAAATCGCTGCCTCCAGCAAAGTATGGTTCATACACAGAGATTTTTGCAAAGCATTAAGTGGGGGCCAACATTGTGGCAGAGCAGGCAAAGCTGCCACCTGCAGTGCCGGCATCCCACATGGGCGCCAGGTTGAGTCCTGTTTGCTCCACTTCCAATCCAGCTCCCTGTTAATGTGCCTGGGAAAGCAGCAGAAGGTGGCCCAAGTGCTCGGGTCCTTGCACCACATCGGAGACCCAGAGGAAGCTTCTGGCTCCTAACTTCAGCCTGGTCCAACTCAGCTCACTGTGGCCCTCTGGAAGTGAAAAGGCCATTGGAGGATCTCTCTCTCTCTCTCTCCCTCCCTCTCTCTCTGTAACTCTGATTTTCAAATAAATAAACAATTTTTGTTAAAAAAAAAAGAATATTCATAATAATGGTTGTAGACTTCAGAAGTCTACTTTCAGTAGAGGCTAGAGCATGTAGAAAGAAGAGCCACAAGGAAATAGAAGACCTGAGTAGCATTCTTAACCAAAGAGATCTAATGAACATCTAATGACCATTGCAACTAACTGACAAGGAATTTAAAGCACGCAAGAAATATTCTCTTGACAACCATGCAACGAAAGTAGTAATAAGGGGGACGGCACTGGGGCGTAGCGGGTAAAGCCACTGCCTGAAGTGCCAGCAACCCACGTGGCCACTGGTTCAAGTCCCAGCAACTCCATTTCCGATCCAACTCTCTGCTATGGCCTGGGAAAGAAGTAGAAGATGAGCCAAGTCCTCGGGACCCTGTGCCTGCACAGGAGACCCGGAAGAAGCTCTGGGCTTCAGAGAGCCCCAGCTACAGCCATTGCAGCCATTTGGGGAGTGAGTCAGCAGACGGAAGACTCTCTCTCCCTTTCTGTCTGTCTGTCCGTCTCTCTCTCTCTGCCTCTGTGTAACTCTGCCTTTCAAATAAATAAAAATATCTTTTAAAAGAAAAGAAAGTAGAAATCAGTAATAGAAGGCAACCTGGTAAATTATCAAATGTGCAGAAGTTTAGCAATGGGCAAAAGAAAAAAAAAAAAACCACAAGGGAAATTAGAAAATAACTCGACATGAATGAAACAAAGCATGAGACAGTAAAAACTGTGAGATGAAACTGATGCTCAGATTAAAATTCTTAGCTGTAAACATTGACATTTAAAAAGGAGCTTCTCGGCCGGCGCTGTGGCTCAACAGGCTAATCCTCCGCCTTGTGGTGCCGGCACACTGGGTTCTAGTCCCGGTCGGGGTGCCGGATTCTGTCCCGGTTGCCCCTCTTCCAGGCCAGCTCTCTGCTGTGGCCCAGGAGTGCAGTGGAGGATGGCCCAAGTGCTTGGGCCCTGCACCCGCATGGGAGACCAGGAAAAAGCACCTAGCGCCTGGCTCCTGCCATCGGATGAACGCGGTGTGCCGGCCGCAGTGCGCCGTCCGCGGCAGCCATTGGAGGGTGAACCAACGGCAGAGGAAGACCTTCCTCTCTGTCTCTCTCTCTCACTGTCCACTCTGCCTGTCAAAAATAAAAAAAATAAATAAATAAAAAGGAGCTTCTCTTATCAGTAACCTAACTTTTCACCTGAAGGAATCAGACAAGGGGAGAGGGGACTTGGTGCAATGCTTAAAATACACTTGGGACACCAGAGTGATACCCAGAGTGCCCAGGTCCAGTCTCAGATCAGCTTCCTGCTAATGTGCACCCTGCGAGGCAGCAGGTCATGGCCCAAGGACTTAGTTCCCTGCTGCCCACATGGAAGACCCAGGACAAGTTCCAGCCCCAGCAGTTGCAGGCATCTGGGTAGTAAAACCGCAGAGAGGAGGTTTCTCTCGCTCTCTCTCAGCCTTTCAAATAAATACATTAAAAACATTTTTTCAAAGAAAACAGAAAAAGAAGAGTAACCCAAATAAAAAACACACAGAAGGAAGGACATTTTAAATATTTGCATGAAAAGAAATGGAATATGGAGGGGCCAGTGCTGTGGTGTAGCAGGTAAAGCCGCTGCTTGCAGTGCCGGCATGCCATACGGGTGCCGGTTCGAGTCCCAGCTGTTCTACTTCAGATCCAGCTCTATGCTATGGCCTGGGAAAGCAGTAGAAGATGCCCCAAGTCCTTGGGCCCCTGCACCCACACGGGAGACCTGGTAGAAACTCCTGGCTCCTGGATTTGGACTGGCACAGCTCCAGACATTGTGGTCAATTGGGGAGTGAACCAGTGAATGGAAGACCTCTCTCTCTCTCTCTCTCCTCTTCTCTCTGTGTAACTCTGACTTTCAAAATACAACAAAATAAACCTTTAAAAAAAGAAATGAAATATGGGATGGAAAAATAATAGAGACTTATTAGAGAAAGCAAAAAGCTATTTCTTTGAAAATATCAATATTGATCCATCCTAGCTAGGCTGTCCAAGAGAAAAAGGGAGAAGACTCAAATTAATAATACCAAAAAATGAAAGAGGGGATCCTCACTGCCAACCTTTCTGAAATAAGAGACTGACAGAATATTATGAACAACTGGATGACCAGAAATCTGATAACTCAAGTGAGATGGACAAATTACTGGAAAGAAAAACTAACTCAAGATATTAAGAATGATTTGGCCAATGCCACAGCTCAATAGGCTAATCCTCCGCCTTGCAGCGCCGGCACACTGGGTTCTAGTCCCGGTCGGAGCACCAGATTCTGTCCCGGTTGCCCCTCTTCCAGGCCAGCTCTCTGCTGTGGCCAGGGGATGCAGTGGAGGATGGCCCAAGTGCTTGGGCCCTGCAGCCCATGGGAGACTGGGAGAAGCACCTGGCTCCTGCCATCGGATCAGAGCAGTGCGCCGGCCACAGTGCGCCAGCTGTGGCGGCCATTGGAGAGTAAACCAACGGCAAAAAGGAAGACCTTTCTCTCTGTTTCTCTCTCTCACTGTCCATTCTGCCTGTCAAAAAAAAAAAAAAAAAAAAAAAAAGAATCTGATTTGACCCATAACACATAAAGAGATGGAATGAGAATTTTACAACTTCCCTCACGGGCCCAGGGCTGTATAACTTAAATGAAGAATTTTATCAAATCTATAAAAAAGAATCAGTGTCAATGCTTCACAAACTCCCCCCCGCCCCGCCGCCCCAGAATGCTGCGCCTGTTTCAGCAAATGTTGTTTTGCTCTTCAGAATGTGCAACACAGAGCAATTCCACATCTAGGTATGTATTCAGAACTGGAAGCCTATGTCCACCCAAAAACTTGTACATAAACGTTCATGGTAGCATTATGCATGACAGCCAAAAACAGAAATGACCAAGACAACCACTGAGTAATTCACAATGGAAACATCAAAGGTTGCATGGATGCCACCTGCATGATGGAATCTTATTTGGCCATGAAGAAGGAATCAAGTACAGATATATAATACAGTATAGATAAATGCTAAGTGAAAGAAGCCAGACACAAATGGCCATTTATATGTAGTGTCCAGAATAGTCAACACTCTGCCAAGCTCCCTCTTAACCCACACAGGTCATTATCATTCTCTGACTGATGCACCACACCCACATAAGGTTAGAGACGCTACAAGAGTTGCAGAGTTGAAAGGTGACAGGATGCGCAGGTAGAATTCACGGAGAACAACACAGAACCCGAGCAGGAGGCAGAAAGTGGTTAGCAATATCTTAAGTCCATGCAAGTTCCTGTGGGTGCAAGAAAAATAGCAGGTGGTCAAAGAGAGACTGCTCTGAAAATTCAGGGAGGCCGTGCAGCTAACGAGCAAAATCAGTGAGGATTTCACATCAGGCATCTTTGTGGGGTGGCTGGGAGAAGAAACAGCAGGACAGCAATCTTTCAGGAACAACATGCAGTCATTTGGTTTTCTTTATTTATTTTTTATTTTTTTGGAAATCATAAAGAACTGCAGGAAAAATGCAATCAAAGATTATTTTGCAGAAACTGAAAAAACAACTTCAATAACAGACTGTCATGAAAGCATTTTTGGGTAGGGATTAGAGTGGGGCTTAAGGAAAGGACGGACATATGTCAGAACTAAAGCCCAGAATCATTATCTTCCAGGGTTGGACGGTTTGGAACTTTCCTCGGAGTTCTCCATAATTATCTGAAGCCAGCTGCTGTGTTCTGATGGTTTGTGTTAATTCAGCCTTTTTTCATTTCCTGTCTGCTAAGTCATGTGTTGTATTAACATTAATGTAATAGATGAGTGATTTACTATCTCTGAAAGAAGCCGACAGCCTCAAGCGTAGATATTTATAATAACAAACACCTGTGTTAATTTCCTTTTGCAAACAGCACAATGGTGGCCTCCTTGAGGCAGCACCTTTTTAAAAAAAGACTAACAAAGTGTTCATCACACATCGCTTATTTCTCGTCCCAGCACAAGCTCCTTGCAAATCATATTCTGTCTTTGTATAAAAGCCATTTTTCAGTAAGTGCATTTGGGGGAGAGGGAGGGCAGTAAAATCAGGTGATGGATAAGACATCAGAAGGATACTCAGAACAAACACAGTTCATCGTCATTTTCAACAAATATTTTTATTCGGTTCTGTCCAATCTAAACCTACAGAAAGTAGCTATCCACTAAGTGCCCTGTACCACCTCACTATTACAGAGTTTATAATCCTGCTCAGAAGAAAACTCTACATGAATGATTAAAAGAACAAGACAAAAAGATCTATAAGCTTACGCCAGAACAATGTGCCTTAGAACTTGACAAAATCCCTCCCCTAAGAACAGCTGTTGTGTTTAATTGTGCAGTGTCCACCATACGGAAAGGGATGCCATTTGTGTGGTGCATGTGGTAGACCGGTAATTTCTTACAGGAATTTTTTGAAAGGTAGAATAAAGGGGCTTAAGGAAAGAAGGCATTGTTTTGTTTCTAGCAAGCAGAGAAATACTCTAGGGATTGGTGGTGGCCTTGGCAAAGTTGGGTGCAAGCGAGATACAGATTCCCTAAAAGCAAAGCTTTCCTCTATTCAGCTCTGTACAAACAGGTTTACAGGTTTACAGGTTTAACTCACTGAGTTGTAAACATGAAAAATGCTCATCTTTTTTTCGCAATTCTGCCTTCAACCATCCTATGCCAAATCTTCTTGCCCGGCCCTTGGTAACCTCATGTCAGACTCTATCCTGTACACTGGTGCCTTTCAGTGATTAATGCTTAGTCCAAGCTCACAAGTTCATGTCATTCCTCCCACAGTGCAGCTCAGAGCTGACTGATGCCTGACCACTTCCCATCCTTCTCCTGGTTCTGCTCCTCAGGGATTCAAAGAGGGCCGAGAGTAACAAGGATGGTAGCATTTCCTGGGGATTTCTTTTAAAGGAGATGTAAACGAATGGGCAGACACCCATGTCTTGGGTCAGAAGACTTAATATTGGCAACTTGGCAATACCCCCAAATTGATCTATAGACTCAGTGCAAGCTCCTTCAGAATCTCAACTAACCTTTTTTGATAAATTGATAAGCCCATCCAAAATTCATACGGAAGTGCAATATATATTTTACAATTGACATTTAAAAGTACTGTTGGGGTTGGCGCTGTGGCACAGCAGGTTAAAGCCCTGGCCTGCAGCACCAGCATCCCATATGGGATCGAGATCCAGCTGCTCCACTTCCAATCCAGAGCCATGCTTTGGCTTGGGAAAGCAGTAGAAGATGGCCCAAGTCCTTGGGCCCCTGCACCTGTGTGGGAGACCCAAAAGAAGCTCCTGGTTCCTGCCTTCAGATTGACACAGCTCTGGCTGTTGCAGCCAATTGGGCAATGAACCACTGGATGGAAGACCTCTCTCTCTCTCTTTCTCTATCTCTCCCCCTCCCCCGCCTCTCCTCTCTCTGTGTAACTATGACTTTCAAATAAATAAATAATTTTTTTTAAAAAAATGATCCTTCTGACCCAGTTCCATGACAAATGAAATGGCAACAAGAATGGATTCATCATTCATACACATAAATGGCCCTACTATACAACTGATTCACATGTCTGTTTATAGCTGAGGTCTCAGTTCCAATATACCAGATATAGCATTGCCCTGATGGCTGATTGGCACTGGGAACCGAGCCTCTGGCTGGTGACACTTGCATTACAGCTCAAAATGTAATGGTAGCTCCACAATACAGGGCAGACAAAATTGATCTCATCAGGTTCATAGACAGTGGCTATAGCTGGTAGCTCCACAATACAGGGCAGACAAAATTGATCTCATCAGGTTCATAGACAGCTACGATGCTCATTTCAACTGGCCCACAACAGATGCAAATCCATTACCACTGCTAGAAACACAATCTTACAATGTGCTTTAGCAACAGGGGTTGTGATGGGATAGTCTTTATCAGTGCAGTAGCACCTTGTGAGCCAGTCACAGCCATGGTGTGATACACTCAATCAAAGAAATAGAAACGGTCCCCTTAGCTCTTGCTACCACCTGTCTATTGATAACTAATAGGACCTCTCTCTTCTCTGATTTCCCATGATGGAAATAATCCTAACTCTTAAGCATCAAGTACAGACAAATGGACATAACTAGGTGGTGCTTTCAATTCCTTGCAGTTATTACTTAAACCCAAGCTTTAATTCAGTCACTAAAAATGACTTACTCCATCTCCATAGTGTGAGAACTTTAACATAGTTCTAAGTACTTCTAGGAATTATAAAGGAAGGAGAGAACACATCACTACTTATCAAGAAACTATCGTGCTTGATACAAAGGAGGATTAATCCCAGTGAAAGCTGGTGAGGGGCTGGTGTTGTGGCATACTGGGCGCCAGTTAAAGTCCCAGCTGCTCCACTTCTGATCCAGCTCCCTGCTAATGTGCCTGGGAAAGCAGCAGAGGATGGCCCCAGTCCTTGGGCCCCTGCATCCACATGGGAGACCCAGATGAAGCTCCTGGCTCCTGGCTTCAGCCTGGCCCAGCCCTAGCTGTTGTCAACTATTTGGGGAGTGAACCAATGGATGGAAGATTCATATTCTCTCTCTCTGTCTCTCTCTCTCCCTCCCTCCCTCCCTCCCTCCCTCCTCTCTCTCATCCCTCTCATCCCGCTTCTCTGTATCTGTGCATTTCATGTAAATGTTAAAAAAAAAAAAAAAAGAAACTTGGCAAGCACATGAATTACAGTTGGAATTTCTCCAATGTTCCATGCCCAGGTTCAGGTATAGTGATTGGGGGACTCAAAGTAGAAAAAATCTGGGCTTAAAGGGTGGGTTCACTGCTGAGGGCTCCACTGTTTTGGGAAATCACTTTGGCATAATCTCATGCTAGCGTGTCATTTTTGTTTCAAGGTCATGTACCTGAAGAAAATTAATTTTTACAATAAAAATGATGCAATCTGGTGTAACTCCATATACTATCTCCATAATTATCACTGTTGTTTACATATGCCTTCCTCCCCACAAAAGAAGACACATATGCACACAAAAGATGGTTTCAATGTCTAGTGTCAGGAGTCTGAGGAGTTAATCATGCAAAAGTAACAGAGAGCAATATGCATACCACAGCTATACTCAACCTCACAGAAAGATGTTTCACAATAGCCCATTTCCCCCACCCTCAGAGTCTACACTAGGAAAAGCAGAGTGTGGCTGAGCAATATTTAAAGATCTCAAAGGAGAGGTGTTTTCAAGAGTTCTAAATTGCGCTAATAAATGTCTGTTCATTCAGCTAAAGTCGTCATAAGCTGATTTGCAGCGTATCATACAATAACATCAAAATCCAGAGAGGATGTATTGGATAGCTGAAATTACTGAGGTTCAAATATGACAGGATTTCAAAAAGTGCATGGAAATTGCATATTATGGAAAAGCTATGTGCAGATTTCATTTTTTTTTTTTGCACCAAAATAGACTTATCGTTTAACTCTACTTTTCTGCACACTGTTTGAAGTCCCTTCAGATCTGTTCTGCAAGTCATCAGCCTTGTCACAGGCCTGCCTGGACTGCCCACTCTGTTTATCACCGAGGTTTCTCTTTCAAATTTTGCTAAATAATCTGGATGGTGCTTACGTGGGTGTGTTCACCATGTGATCATCATTATGATTTGTACTGTGTATTTCCACAAAAAAAGAAAACTTAGAGATTCACTCTCATACATTATCACCTCATTTGTCTGGTCTAATAATCAGGTCTCTATACTTCGAAAGCTTCAGTCTACTTACTCACATTGTGCACCTTTACAGAAAGTGGCTCTACTGTTGTCATTCATTTCTTTGTGAATTTTTAGTTTACACGTGTTGTCTGCTTTCCCCCCAGAAACCTGAAGTTCTTTGCTATCCATCTCCTATGTCATGTTCACAAATCAGCTCTTAAGAAAGACAAAACAGGCCAGCAATGTAGCATAGCAGGTTAATCCTCCGCTTGCAACGCTGGCGTCCCATATGGGTGCAGGTTCAAGACCTGGCTGTTCCATTTCCAATCCAGCTCCCTGCTAATGGCCTGGGAAAGCAGGGGAAGATGGCTTAGGTGCTTGGGCCCCCTGCACCCACATGGGAGACTGGGAAGAAGCACCTGGCTCCTGGCTTCATATCGGTGAAACTCTGGCCATTGTGGCCATTTGGGGAGTGACCTAGTAGATGGAGGAGCTCGCTCTCTCTCTCTCTCTCTGTGTCTTCTCCTCTCTCTGTAATACTGTCTTTCAAATAAATGAAGAAAGAAAAATAAGATAAAACAGAAAGAGTCCTGATTTGCAACAATCAACAAGTTCTGTGGTACAAATGCTAACAATCTCACATTAGCAAGGTTTAACATCCAGTTCACAAAATTCCTGAAGATGTTAACAATCGGTTCTTGTGGACAGACACAAGCCAGTTCCAGCTACATAGATAAACAAGGTCACTGTTAGTTTTGCACTGACTTGGAGCTGCCTCTTCCGCACAGCTCATTCACTCACTCCACCACGAAGTTCTGGCTGCAGGCACAATCATAGCATATCTCAGCGTGGAATCAGTGATGGGTGGAAATTGTTCCTTCTGTGCATTCGGGCAGAACTAAAGCTAAATAAGCCAATTCGCCGAATGACTCAGAACCAAGTATTTATGGCATCACAAACAGATCATTCTCCACTTGTCGGGAAATGTGATAGAGCCAAGACACCAACTAGACACCAATTGCTGTTTGCTTTCTGCCAGAAGGGCAGCCTAATCGGAATGAGTATTCAATAAGCTGTATTAAACTTAAGGCTGCATTTTCAAAATGATGAGAGGGTGAATAAACAGGCAACGTTAATGTCAGAGGGAATTATGGGTATGAACACTTGCTTTCCACGACTGTAGAAACCTGCCCCTGCTGCAAATGTTCCGGAGCATTCATAAGACTACAATAGATGGGCTTTGTTCTCGTAAACGCAAACCCAGAAAGGCAACAGACGTTTTCAGTGTCAACATTTTGGAGAACAACTTTCCTGATTGATGAGGCTGCCTATTATTTAAGCATGGACTTACCGGAAACAGAAGAAGAAAGCAAAAGTTAAAAGATTGGAAATATGGTAGATAGGAACTTTAAAAAAAAAACATTAATTTTACTGGAAATTAAAATCTAGGCTCTTTTATTGTATCAAATGTAATGGAAGGCATGGGGAAGGAGCATTGTTAAGATTCTTTCCCCTGGTCACCGTGATTTCGAATTCCCTGAAGCCTGGGGACAAGACAGAAGTTCAATGCTTGCCTCTGACCTCTTCGTTTCTTCTCTCTTCCCTGTTCCTACCTCCAATGGCACCGAAACTTGAAATTGGGCAATCACTCTTACAGACTCTTTCTCCGTTTAAGGCAGGGTTTCCTAATGTATAACGAGAGTATGAGGAAGCCTGTCCCTGGGTAACCCGGCAAAAGAGTAACATTTCAGCACAAGTTATCTTTCAGACCCAGAAGGAGGAAACAGGTGGCCATAAGTAACCCAAGAACCTAGCTTGGACAGCCATGGTCACAGCCAGGACAATCAAACAGATGCCAATGCCCATGGGGCAACCTTTCAAATTTTCGTGCCAAGACCTCTGCCCCAGGAAGAGCTTCTGCCTTATTGCCATGACATGCAATGTATGTCAGGGCATGTTTCTAAAACTGCACCTTAGTCAGTGTGTGCCCCCTGTCATGTGTGATGACAAGTACTTCCCGCTTGCATACTCTTTTCTCCCAAGATAAGAGACTTCCCTTGGCTCCAGGAGCTATGACTCTGGAAAACGATTCCCTGTGCTCTCCTCATTTGCTGCAGATAAATTACTTTGTGTGGCAGCTACTTCTGGTGGAGGTCTGGATTTCTACTCACTGGGGAGTGATTGCACGACTCAGATGGCTAAGACTAAGCAGTCATGACAAATATCCAAAGGACACGAGAAGAGGAGCTGGTGGAAGCTTGGGAATCATTTAAGAATCATGACCGAGTTTTTGATTACAAGTCAATGGCAAGAGTTGACCCTGTCTGACTTCTGGATAACCACCCACACATCTGCCTTCTTGGAATTGGAACCCACTAGGAAGAGGAGTGGCTAACACGGAGGAGCTGAGATGGCCAGCACCTGTGCTGTAGCCCTGCTCGCAATGCAGCCCCACATGTACTACCCAAATTCCACCCATTCCCTGCAGACTGTAGCTGCTGGGATTTCGCCACTTAAGAACTTACACTGGGGGCCAGTGTTGTGGCATAGCAGGTTAAGCTGCCACCTCCGTCACTGGCGTCTTACTTGAGTGTCAGTTTTCATCCTGGCTGCTCCACTTCTGATCCCAGCTCCCTGCTAATGGCCTGGGAAAAGCAGTGGAAGATGGCCCAAGTGTTTGGGCCACTGTTGTCCATGTGGGAGACCCTCAAGAAGTTCCTGGTTCCTGGCTTCTGCCTGGCCTGGTCTTGGCTGTTGTGGCTACTGGGGGAGTGAATCAACAAATGGAAGATCTCTCTCTTTTCTCTTTCATCTCCACTCTGACTTTTAAATTAAAAAAAAAAAAAAAACTACAACAACATATTATTCAATACCATTAGTTGCCGTCAGTGGCCCCGGGAAAATCTTCAGCCCATTATAAAGTCACCGTAATGAAATCACCATGTCCAACAATCCTACTCCCATTGTGTACCTGATGTTCACATGACACACACACACACACACACACACACACACAGAAAAAAAAAAAAAGCAAGAAAAGGGGCCACACTCGGGCCCTGCCACAAACTCCACCTCTTTGACTATTCAATTAACCTCAACCCAGACACCACAGCCGATGCCCCCCAGATCCTATGAAAAGACCTCCTCAAACCCTGCTAATCGCATCTGTCTTCTCGGGAGCTTGCCCACACTTATTCCCTCCGTCTACACTTTCATTTTAAATAAATCAATCTTGCTTTCCTGCTCAGCTTTCTCTATGCCTCTTCCTGGAATTCCTTCTCATGTTGACACAAGAATCTGTGCCAAGCCCAGACCCACAGCAAGGACAGCACAGAGGAGACAGCACCTGGCAACTCTGCCACCTACGATGCCCTTTCTCTTTCTCTTGCGTGCACACGTGTGCTAAAGCTACCACCCACATCTGCCCATTCCCTACTTTGCAGCTTGCTCTCCTCTTCGGTGCTGCTGTGTGTGAGAGGAGACTTTCTGAACAAAGTTCTCCCGAGGTGACTGGTTCCTTTATGGTAACCGACAACCAACAAGTCATAACTCGCTCATCACTCTGAAGGCTGAAGCCAAATGGCAGGCTTAGCGTGAAGTGGAAATGAAAATAAGTGCCAGAGGTTGGCGTCTCCAGGAAGCTGCCTTAGAGTTTACTACTCAGGACTGTTCTAGAGAGCAGTCCTTGTTGGGAGAAGGGGAGAGAGTGGGGTTAGGGTAGATGGAGATGTGGAGCTGTAATATGGGCTGAGGAAACTCAGCCCCTGAGGGCTCTGAAACAGAAAAGACTCTACAGAACCGGCTTACTTTGGGTCAAGGTGCTGGATCCTCTGCACCCGACTCAGCGTATCATTAGCTATGTGAGCATCCCCCCAGAAGGGCAGTGGCTGTCTCTGTAGCTAATGTGATGCCTGAAGACACTAAAGGTGGAAGCTGTCCCACTGAAGCACTCTCTGTAGCTAGGGCCGCACATTCTTTATTCAAGGGGGTTTTGAGAACCACATCTCGATGTGCACCAGTCTCTGTTCCCCGACACATATCACCTTTTACTGATCTTACATCTTTGTGTGTGTTTTTTTTTAATGTTTATTTACTTTCACCTACTTGAAAGGCAGAGCAAGAGAGAGAGAGAGGAGAGAGAGAGAGATCTTCTGTCCACTAGTCTACTCCCCAAATGCCTTCCACCACCAGGGCTATGCCAGGCCCAAAGCCAGATGCCAGAACTCCATCTTGGTCCCGTAAGTGGATGGCAGATACCCAGGCACTTGGGGCATCCTCTTCTGCCTCCCAAAATGCATTAGTAGGAGGCCAGATTGGAGGTGGAGTAACCAGGACTTGAACGGGCATTTTAATATGGGATGTGGACATACCAAGAGGCATGTGTCACCTGCTGTGCCACAATGCCCACCCATGTGTCATGTAAGAGCATAAGAGGTTACTTAGCAACACATGAAAAAGCATTTTAAAATACCTATTTTAATTTCAATAGATGTTGCTGAAGCTTAATAATTCTACATGCAAAAGAAATTTTAAAAAAGCCCTTCAGCCAAACATCTCACCTTACATAAAAATTATCTCAAATTAGATCATGGACTGAAATGCAACCCACAAATCTATAAAACCTTCAGAAAAAAAGCACCAAGGGGGCTGGCACTGTAGCACGGTGGGTAAAGCCGCCACCTGCAGTGCCAGCATCCCACATGGGCATCGGATTGAGACCTGGCTGCTCCACTTCTGGTCCAGTTCTCTGCTATGCCCTGGGAAAACAGTAGAAGATGGCCCAAGTTCTTGGGTCCCTGCACCCACATGAGAGACCCAGAGCAAACTCCTGGCTCCTGGCTTTGGATCCACATAGCTCCGGCCATTGTAGCCATCTGGGGAGTGAACCAGCATATGGAAGACCTCTCTCTCTCTCTCTCTCTCTCTGCCTCTGCCTCTGCCTCTGCCTCTCTGTAACTCTGCCTTTCAAATAAACAAATAAATCTTTAAAAAAAAAAAAAAGGAGAAAGAAAAGAAGGGGCTGATGCCATGGTGCACTAGGTTAATCCTCTGCCTGCAGTACCAGCATCCCATATAGGCGCCGGGTTCTAGTCCTGGTTGCTCTTCTTCCACTCCAGCTCTCTGCTGTGGCCCGGGAAGGCAGTGGAGGATGGCCCAAGTGCTTGGGCCCCTGCACCCACGTGGGAGACCGGGAGGAGGTACCTGGCTCCTGGCTTCGGATTGGCGTAGCTCCAGCCATTGGGACCTTTTGGGAAATGAACCAACGAAAGGAAGACCTTTCTCTCTGTCTCTCTCCCTCTCACTGTCTGTCACTCTATCTGTCCAATAAATAAATAAAAATCATTAAAAAAAAAAGAAAAGAAAAAAGCACAGGGGGAAATCTTCAAGACCTTCAAAAGCATAATCCATAAAAAATTAACTAGCTGGATGTTATCAAATTAAATAATTTTCTGCAAAAGTCCATGTGAATAGGCATGCCACAGGTGCAAACCACATATATGACAAAAGACTGCTATTTACAGAATATATAGTCTTCTCACAGCTCAGCAGTCAGAGAGCAGGCAAGATACTCAAACATACACATCACTGAAAAGGATATTCAAGTGGCAAAAAAACACGTGAAAAGATTTCACCATCCTCGGTCACCAAGGAAATGCAAATCAAGATCACGGTGGACAGCGCTACACACCTAAAGGATGGCTGAAATAAAAACAGAGATAACTCCAAAGGCTAGCAAGGATGGGAAGCAATTGCATCAATCACACTTGGCTGGTGAGACTATTAAACGGTACAGTCACTCTGGAAAATAGTTTGACAGGTTGTGTTTTTTTTTTTTTTTTAATCAAAAACCATTCAACTATCATGTAACCCAGCAATTACTATAGAGAAATTAAAACACTAGGCATTTACTCCAGAGAAATTAAAACTCAGCCTCACACAAAAACCTGTCCACAAGTGATTATAGCAGTTTTACTTGTGATGTCTAAAAGACAGAAACAACCAGAAACAACCCAGGTGTCCTTCCACAGAGGAACAAACCAACTGTGGTGCATCCACCCAGGGAATACTAGTGAGCAATGAAAAAGAACGGGCTATGGGTACAACAACAACTTCAATGAATCTCTCAAAGGGTCGCATATTACACGATTGCATTTCTAGAGCTTTCTTGAAGTAAAAGGATAGAACAGCTTAGTGGCTGCCAGAGGTGAAGGATGGGCGGGGTTTAAGCACAGAAGGGGAGTGGCTGTGGCTATCAAGGGGCCACATGAGGGATTCTGGTGGTGGTGGGAATGCTCCATTTCTTTACCATTTCAAAGTCAACGTCCTGGTTGTGATACTGTAGTGTGGTTTTGCAAGATGTTATTAGAAGGAGACCCTGGTAAAGGGAACACAGGTCCTCTCTGTACTGTTTTTACAACTGAATGCATATCTGTAATTAACTCAAACTATTTGTGAAGACAACTTGAACTCAATTAACTACATAATTCAGTACCTGAAGTAGCAGCATTACACATATGCGGGAAATAGCATCTTCGTCTTACACTGTGATGAAGAATACCACAGACTGGGGAACTTACAAGGAATAGAGATTTTTTTTTTTTGGCTCATGTTTCTGTAGGCTGGTGAGTCCACGAATAAGGCATGGCTCCTGGCTGCAGTGTGACGTGGCAGAAGGCATGACACATGTGACAAAGCAAGCAAGAAAGGGCAAGAAGGTGCGGAATTTGTTTTTATAACAAACCTGCTCCTGAGATAATGCATCCGTTGCCACAATAACAACGCTGTTCCTTTTCTCAACACTGCTGTATCAATTAAGTTTCCAACACATGAGCTTTTGGGGACACATTCAAAGCCAAGCATTGGATAAAGGGCTATCCATGTCTGATGATCTATTATGTAGCAATCTGTGCAACAAACTAACTCAGAATACAGTGGCTTAAAACCACCACTGCTTTACTTTCTTAAACAGTCTTGGTCAGGAATTCACATTTAGCTACCCAGATATTTAAATTTTTTTATTTATTTATTTATTTATTTATTTATTTTACAGGCAGAGTGGACAGTGAGAGAAAGAGACAGAGAGAAAGGTCTTCCTTTTGCCGTTGGTTCACCCTCCAATGGCTGCCGCGGCCGGTGCGCTGCGGCCGGCGCACCGCGCTTGTCCGATGGCAGGAGCCAGGAGCCAGGTGCTTTTCCTGGTCTCCCCATGGAGTGCAGGGTCCAAGCACCTGGGCCATCCTCCACTGCACTCCTGGGCCACAGCAGAGGGCTGGCCTGGAAGAGGGGCAACCGGGACAGAATCCGGCGCCCCGATCGGGACTAGAACCCGGTGTGCCGGCGCCGCAAGGCGGAGGATTAGCCTGTTGAGCCACGGCGCCGGCCACTACCCAGATATTTAAATCCATGTGGGTGGATTTGGTTGTGGCCATGCACTCAATTGCATCTGGGTGATGGGTGGTTTGACTGGAAATTCAAGAAGGCCTCACTTACAAGTCACACTTCTCTTATGGTGACTGAATTTCAAGAAGAAGCAGATGAACTGGTGAACACTGAAGCTAAGGTCCCCTAAGTCCCCGCCTTGTAAGTTACACTGCCTCACTCTGTCACAAATCATACGTTCAGCTTCACGGGAAGGAGAAAAAGACGCCAGCTGATGTGAGAAGTGACTAAGAACTTGTGGCTGTCTTATTCCACCATAATTGACAGTTAATTAACTATTTGGAAAAAATATGTCTCTCCGTAGGAAGTTTTATTTTACATTATATATTCAATTATATATTATATAATTTTACTTTATATATTCAATTTAAAAACAATGACCTATTCAGATTTTCTCTTTCATTTTGTCAGTTTGGGTAAGTTTTATTTTCCAAACGTTTTGGCTATTTCATCTAAGTTGTTGAATTTATTGGCAAAGAACTATTTGTAATACTGTCTCACCATCTTTTTCATGTTGGTAAGATCTATAGTGATATCTTTTTTTCCATTCCTGATATTGTCAGCTTTTTCTTTCTTTCCTCCTTTCCATTTTTTTTCTTGATCAGTTATCTGGAAGTCAATTAATCTTATTAATCTCGAACAAATTTGTATCACAATTTTTTCTTTTTCTATATATCAACATGCTGGGAGTTACTTCTTGGGGGTATTAGTACATACAGATCTATCATTTTTCTTTTTTAAAAAATATTATTTGAGGGGCTGGCACTGTGGTACAGTGGGTTAACATCCTGGCCTGAAGCACTGGCATCCCATGTGGGCACCGATTTGAGACCCGGCTGTTCCACTTCCAGTCCAGCTCTCTGCTATGACCTGGGATAGCAATAGACGATGGCCTAAGTTCTTGGGCCCCTGCACCCGCGTGGGAGACTCGGAGGAGGCTCCTGGCTTCAGATTGCCGCAGCTCTGGCCACTGCAAACAATTGGGGAGTGAACCAGCAGATGGAAGACCTCTCTCTCTCTCTCTCTCTCTCTCTCTCTCTGTATAACTCTGCCTTTCAAATAAATAAATAAATCTTTAAAAAATTATTTGAAAGGCAGAGTTACAGAGAGGAGGAGAGACAGAGATTTTTTTCCATCCGCTGGTTCCCTCCCTAAACAGCTGCAAATGGCCAGGGCTGGGCCAGGCTGAAGCCAGGAGCTAGGAGCCAAGAGATTCTTCCAGGTCTTCCACGTGGGTGCAGGGACTCAAGCACTTGGGCCATCTTCCACTGCTTTCCCAGGCACATTAGCAGAGAGCTGGATTGGAAGAGGGGCAGCCAGGACTTAAATCAGCATCCATACAAGATGCTGGCATTGCAGGTGGAGGTTTAACCTGCTATGCCACAATGCCAGCCCTCTACCATCTTTCTTAATTACTGCCATTATATTCCATACTACAGAGGTTCCAAGATTTATTTAATCGGGGCCGGCGCTGTGGCGCAGTGGGTTAATACTCCGCCTGAGGCGCTGGCATCCCATATGGGCACCAGTTCTAGTCCCAGCTGCTCCACTTCCGATCCAGCTCTCTACTACAGCCTGGAAAAGCAGTAGAAGATGGCCCAAGCCCTTGGGCCCCTGCACCCACGTGGGAGACCCAGAAGAAGCTCCTGGCTCCTGGCTTTGGATCAGTGTGGCTCCGGCTGTTGCGGCCATTTGGGGAGTGAACCAATGGAAGAAAGACCTCTCTCTGTCTCTCTCTCTCTCACTGTCTGTAACTCTACCTCTCAAATAAATAAAATATTTTTAAAAATATGTATTTAATCATGGGCATTTTATGAATTTCTTTTTTAATGCCATCAGAATACTAAAACAAACACCCTTTATGTTTCTAGGTGCGCACAACAAAGACTAGAGCCTCAGACATTAAATTGTTTTATGTTAATTTTACTTCCTTTTGTTGTTATTGGGTGGGAGCACTGACTGGCAGCAGGAACGTAGGCAGGGGCTGGGTGCTGACTAGAAAGAGAGAATCTCAGGGCCCATCCCAGACCTACAGTCAGAATCTGCAATTTAAGGAGATACACAAGATAATAGTTTGAGAAGACCTAATCACTTGATTTGTTTTTCCAAGTTCATCCAGCTGGTGGGTGTCTAGCCTCTTCCCTTGACCCAGCTGCATGTCCCCTTACCATCTGTGCCCTTCCTATTATTTCCCTGAGACACGCCCCTTCTCACCCTGCTTAACTACAGCACTCCCTTAATAAGGCAGCCAGGCTGAGGCCCTCAGAAAACGTGCCCTTCTTCACTCCCGTTTGCAAGTGTTTGTGATAAAGGTCCAGGCCCCTGTGGTGGCCTGGCATTTCGCCTGGAGGGGCTGGAAATGAAAACCAACCGTGAAAGAAATGGAGCAGGCGTCATCAACCTGTATGGTGTATCTCGGCCTAGGTGGTGCAATGGGTGTGTTCAGTTCGTTAGGCCACAGCCCCTGTAGAGTGTGCATACTTGCCTTGGTCAGTGTCGCATCTGGCCCTCTGATTGAAGAGTTCTAAGTAGCCGTTGGTAATCTCCCAGTGTGAGCACTGCTCAGCCAGGTCATTGGCGAGGGGTCACCAAGAAGAAATGGATTTGGAGATGAGGACCAAGCTGCTCTTAAGCTCTAGATGTGCTCTGAGGACATCACCAAAGTATAGGGAAGCAGTGATACAGAAGGCCTGGCCCAAACAGTGGCTGGAGTTGCTGTAAGTGGAGCCCTTGAGACAAAGGTGGCAGTGACGGATAATAGACTCATCGTCTCGCAAGGAAAACACACTTTATGATCTCAACAGTCAACACCCAGGACCTGGTGGGTAGCTGATTCCAGCCTGGACTTCTTGCCGCAGCTCCTCCGTCCACGGCAAGGTGAAGCCTGGGCCAGAACTAGCTCCAGAGATGCAGAAGTCTCATGGCCTTTTGCCCTGCTCCGTCAGTTTTTGGAAAAACTTGAGCACTGGCTACATGATCTCTCTCTCTCTCTCTCTCTCTCTCTCTCTGCTTTTTTTTTAACCATGCAGTAGCCACATGAAAGCAGGCTCCAGGTCCACCAACACTTCCAAGAGTGCTTCTTTGACACCCCAACTTTCTAAAAGTGCTGCAGGAACTGCTTCCACATCCTGGGGTTCTGTTACTGGGCTGAGCATCACCAGGCTTGGAATTCATTCCAGGCAATAGAACCCCCAACAGCTGGGCTGACCAGTACAGCTGGAGTTCCCCTAACCCAGACGTGCTCCGAGAGGAAGAGAGAGTGGAGCACCAGTTTCTGCAGACACATCCCAATCTCTGGCCACACCATGAATTCCTGCCAAAGTATTATTTACATGTTCTACTCTTCCCTGAAACATTCTGTGAACTGCAACAAATACAATACAAATATGAAATCTCACTATGCCCAAGAGAACATGAGTAAATCACTGTGGAGAGTATCCCTATCTTTGAGGAACTTTCAGTGTTAGCTGGAAGGAGGCTCAATAATGCCCCCCCCCCCTTTTTGACAGGCAGATTTAGACAGTGAGAGTGAGAGAGACAGAGACAGAGACAGAGACAGAGACAGAGAGAAAGGTCTTCCTTCCATTGGTTCACTCCCCAAAAGGCCGCTACAGCCGGTGCACCGCGCTGATCCGAAGGCAGGAGCCAAGTGCTTCTCCTGGTCTCCCATGGGGTGCAGGGCCCAAGCACTTGGGCCATCCTCCACTGCACTCCTGGGCCACAGCAGAGAGCTGGACTGGAAGAGGAGCAACCGGAACAGAATCCGGCACCCCGACGGGGACTAGAACCCGGTGTGCCGGTGCCGCAAGGCGGAGGATTAGCCTGTTGAGCCGCGGCGCTGGCTTCAGGCCCCTCATTTCGTTAGAGGGATCCCTAGGGGAGGACAAGCAGGGCCCCCTTTTGCACTCGCTTACTCTCTCGCTCTTCTGTCATGGGACGCTGGTAGATGCTGGATTTCCCAGCCTCCAAACCGTGAGGAACGAACTTCTGTTCCCTCTGCGTTACCGCGTCCTCGGCAGCACCCAACAGGTGGAGAGAGAGAGAGCTCTACTGCACCTAAAGGAAAAGGGGACCTGTTAGTGTGGGCTCCCTAAAGGCACAGGCCTATCTAATCCAGTGGGCACGAAGTCAGGCAAACTGCAGGAGTGGATGGATGGTGGCCAGCGCTGACATTACACAAGCAGGCTGTCTCCGATGGCTAAGAGGCTACAGATGCTGACGGTGACATCAGGGATACCCCATCAGGACCCCGACACCTCCGGACTCTGACCTCAGCTCTCCTAAGAAGGGTGTGGGGAGGTGGTTACTAATGCGGGTGTCTCCCCAGCACTAGAGCACAGAATACTGATTGGCTGGAGGCTCCTGCGAGTCGCCCTATCGCCTTGGCCACCCACCCGAGGGTAAGGGATGCGGGAAGACCAAAGAGACACCCGCAAAGTAGCATTTCCATTGCCCAGCGGAGAAAATCTATGTAGGCTCTGCCAGGGACTGGGTTGCTCCTTGGCTCTCAGCGTCCAGCACCTGACAGGCAAGGCCGGAGGGGTGATGCATCAACACAGTCATTACACGAAGTTACCTTACTACCTAACCGGGCCGAGCCAGTATCACCAGGTCCACCAGCCTGCTTGCCTCGCCCAGCGCCCGTACAGCAGCGCGCCCGGCGCGACGACGCATGCGCAGCTGGCGCGTCGGCCCCGGCACGCGCAAGCGCACTGTGGCACCGCCCGCAGCTGCCGGGGGGCAACCGACGCATGCGCGGTCGGCCCGGCATTAAGGGCGGCGGCGGCGGCCCGGGGCGGCCCAGTCGGCTTGTCAGCCGGCTTGGAGACGCTGTCCGGCGCTTGCGCAGCGGCGGCCATGGCGTCGGAGGAGGAGGAGGTGGACTCGGCGGACACCGGCGAGAGGTGAATGCGGCTAGGGTGTGGAGTGTGGGGCTGGTGGGTCCCCAGCGCGCGTCCTCCGCACGGGCAGGGGCCCGGCCCAGTGGGCAGCACCGAGAAGCGCTTGGCGAGTCTGGCCGCTCGCCGACGCGAGCCCGCGAGCCGGGAGGAGAAGCCCCGCGCGGGCACCTTCAAGCGCCGGGCTGGTCTGCGGCCGCCTGGACCGCCCACCCCGGGGGGCTGCCCCCGTGCGGTGGGGTGCCGCGGCCCCCAGGGGCGGCGGCGAGGTGACCGCGGCGTCCACACCCGCGCTGGCCCTCCGCCCGGGGGAACCCCGCCTGTGCCCCGGCGACCCCGCACCTGACTGGGTGGCCCGGAAATGGCCGAGGCGCTTGGCCCGCCTCGGAGGAGCTGGGGCGTTAAGTGGGCGCTGTGCTGTGTCCAGCCTGGGGCCGGGGTGGAGGGCTAGGGGCTCGGTGGGCAGTGGGCGCCTGGCCTGGCGTTCAGGCGGCGCGGACTGAAAGCAAGTTGACACTTGGGAGCGGATAACCAGCTCAGAAGGGATCACTGATCTTTCAGAAGTAGATCGGCCTCCCAGCTCCGCCTTGCCTTTTCTTAAATTTTATTTATTCAATTAATTAACTTATTTTGTGCCCCTGTTGTGGTTCTGTCTGGAGAGGACGACGGGTACGTGAAACTTTGTGAAAAGTTGAGGATAGAGCCTGAGTTGGGATTAACTCCATGCACTTGTTAGCAGGAAGACGAAGCGTTAGTGGGAAAGTTAAATGGGTATGAAGGTCCTTGCCTTGTTTGCCAAGGCTGCTCGTGTATATTAGGGGAGGGGGAAAGTCTGCATCCCCCCCCACCCCCGTGTGTGTTTCATATGTAGCACTTCGGCTTCATATGTTTGAAGAAGCAGCTTGCATAGGAAGCTTGACTGATAGGACTGGTAGGAACAGCGAAGACAGGGATGTTTGGAAAGACGTGGGGAGGCTTATGAATGATCAGACGCCAGGGTCTTCCTCTGAGTTTTGTTTTATGGTGAATGGGTCCATTGTTCTGGTTTGTGGGTGACTGCCTTGTTCACTGCGGGTGGGATGCTGAGTGTAGCCCGCATGCGAGCAGGAGCCTAAGTGGTGACTTGCGTTCCCATCTGGTTTGTCAAAGACAGCGTTGGCTCTTTCCAGAAGAGTGCTTTGAGGGGAACTCGTTGGTCTCCCTGTTGTTGTGAGTGTTGGGTGTCCAGGATACCACCGGGAACAGGATTTATGGCTTCGGGTGACGGTTGCAGGTCACAGGAGGCAGATTGTACAAAATCATTAGCATGTAACCAGCTGGCCCTAGACAGAGGTGGGCCTCCCCGGTGGTGGTGGCTGTGCACTTGAGCAGTGTCCGGTGTCCACACTGGTATGGCCTCCTGAACTGTCCCAGCCAGGCTGACAGGGACGACTAAGCTCTAGCCCCTGCTGGATGCTGCCCGGACATTTCCATGTTGAACCTAAGGGGGAGTGTGTGCCCCAGATACTCAGTTCCCATTTTGCAGTTGGAACTGCTTCTCCAGCGCTGGCTGGACTGGAGTCCTTTGGCTGGCTGAATTCAGGCTAAGGCATTTCCCCCATATTTCTGCAGCCTCTCATTTGGATTAGAACGCAGATGTTCGCCTCTTGTTTTGAATGAAGTTCCCCGTCCTTAAGACATTTCGGGTTTAGATAGGGATATGACGTTAGCAAAGGGAACAACTGTAAAACAGTTATTTGCAGCATATAATTCTTGTGTATTCCCTTGTGGCTCCTAGTGAAGATGGGCATTCCAGGGAGCTTTTGACTTTCAACATCCTAGCTCCTTGAGTTGCTACATGTAACCAGAATAGTTTAGACTTCTGTGAATTGCAAGCGTATCCTAGAAAATGGTGAAGACATTTTTGTCATCCAGAGTCACAACTGTGCTGTCACCTTTTCACAACCCTCACAATTTTATTGCCCCGAATACCAGATGTGTTACTAAGTTCAGCAGACTCGAAGCCGAGGAACAGAGGAAGACCCTGGTAGGACTGGTAGGAACAGCGAAGACTGGTAGGAACAGAGGAAGACCCTGGCGTCTGATCATTCATAAGCCTCCCCACGTCTTTTCCAAACATCCCTGTCTTCGCTGTTCCTACCAGTCCTTTCCAGTTGAGTTTAAAGGGAAACTGTCGCAGAATTGCTCATTTGCAGGGTCGACAAAAGCAGAGGTAGTGAGCTGGAGTTGATTTGTACCAGAAAGCCATTGCTAAAATTTTCGGTAATTTTTTTCAACCTTTGGCAGTTTGAAATTGGCCATGGTATTTATACCATAGAAATCATCAGATGCTACAAATAAGGTATAAGGGATTCTCTCTTTTTTTTTTTTAAATCAAGATCTTTATCTTCCCCCTCCCCTTCTGAAACCCTTGCCTTCTTAAAACCTGACTTGTTAAAATTTCACAAAATTTCAGTGCTGTACCCCACTGGCCTTTTATTTTTCTCAGTACTTAACTTTCCTGGGTCCTGTTCAGTGTTGGATACTGTAATGATAGCTGCTTCCTTTTTGAAACTCTTATTGGACATTCAAGCCCTTCAATTTTCCTTCTTACTTGAGACAAAGAGTCACTTTTATTGGATTCTCTTCTCTTCCTGTTCTCTGAGTATAGCACATCGTCCTTGTTTTTGTTGTGTTGTTATTCACACTCCTTGAACTGCTTGTCACTTGTCTGTAAAGGGGACTGAGATCTCGTTTGCTCTCTGAATCTCTTCTGTACACGGTGATCTTCTGTTCGTCAGGTGTGTTTGCACCTGATTCCTCAGACTTCACATATCTAGCAGCTGCCTTGGGTCTTCCTTCTAGCAAACTAAACAATACAAAAAGCTCAGCTCTTCCGCTGGATTTTTCAGTTTTTATGAGGGCAGTTAACATTTTTGTCATCCAGAGTCACAACTGTGCTGTCACATTTTCACAGCCCTCACAATTTTATTGCCCCGAATACCAAATGTGTTACTAAGTTCAGCAGACTCTAAGCCGAGGACTCCTTTCCATGCCCACGTTGAGCTGGGAGCCACTCTGGTTCCCCTTCCATAGTTCCGCCCCTGGGTTCTGGTACGTGGATAACACGCCTTTGGCCATAGCTCAGTTCATCCATTGTTTGACATTTCCAGGAGGCGTAGTCTGGTTTACGGCACATCTACACACAGTGTCCTCACACAGAGTGGCCTTATGGTATGTCATTAGTCTGACTTCAAAGCCCTTGTTAGCAGTGTGACTCCCATTAGGCTTTGGAGTCTTTTTGACGGGTAGAGTTTACAAACAGTGAGAGAGAGAATCAGAGAGGTCTTCCTTCCTCCGTTGGTTCATTCCCCAAATGGCCAGTGCGGCCGGCGCTACGCCGATCCGAAGCCAGGAGCCAGGCAAACTTCCTCCTGGTGCAGGGACCCAAGCACTTGGGCCATCCTCCACTGCCTTCCCGGGCCACAGCACAGAGCCGGACTGGAAGAGGAGCAACCGGGACTAGAATCCGGCACCCATATGGGATGCCGGCGCCGCAGGCGGAGGATTAACCAAGTGAGCCATGGCGCTGGCCCCAGGTTTTGAAGTCTTAATTCATCCCTGAGCAGTCAACTCTAACCTGGGCCAAGCTGTATCTCTCTTGGTTCCTGAACATGTTCCTTGCTTACCTCTGGTGTGACTTGGCTTATGTTGTTTTCTCTAACTTAAGACAGATGGTGATCTCCCTTCTTTAAAGGTGCATAGTGGTTCTCTAAACTTTCTCAGTGGTGTGTACATCAGTATTTCACCTTATAGTTCTATATTGGCTTGGTCGGCTCAGTGTGGACAGGCTTTTCTTATTCAGATGTCTGTATAAATTTATGCTGATGCAAAACATAAGGATCAAAAATCCAGTAGTTGATTATGTGAGAGTACTTTGGAAAATTTGTGAAATTGAAAGATTATTTTGATGCAAAAAATTTTGAAACCAGTGCATAGTTTTTTCATAATCCACGTTTCTGTGAGCTTTGACGACACTGGGTACATTTTGCAGCTGTGTTGACAAGGACACCAGTTAGGATCATGAACTATGTTGTACTGCAGAGGTTGGGAATAGGATTGTTTTTCTTGACCCTGGATGAACTCGCTGTTTTTGCCTGCTGTCCAAAATGCCAATCACAGGCCAGCAGATGCAGAATTCAGTCCTGTGACAAAGAACTTAACAAAAGATTCCAAAGTCCCAGGGCTGGTCCACTTAATTTAAAAAAAAAAAAAAAACCTGAATTATACATTTTAGGATGATAGATGTCTCTAAATGAGGCTTTAAAGATTTGACCTATAGTAATTATAATCTTTTCTGAAATATTATATTGGTTTAAAAATAGCTTTGACTAATTGGTATAGTTTTTAGTCTAATCTCATTGTTCTGTAATTCCCCACTCTTGATTGTGTTTTATTAAAAAAATGTGATTTTATTAAAAATATTTCATTTGAGACCATGTGTTTTTAGTTTTATTGTCTTCATCATCTAGTGGTGGAATTTGTTTTACAACAGACACAAAGAAATGTGGGTCTGAGTCACAAAGCAAGGGCAGTCTAAAGGTACACATGTACTTCTTCAAGTATGTTTCCAGAGTGTTTATTTACTGTGTGGTAGGAAATAATTGGGGGAAATATTGCCAGCACCATGGCTTGTCTTAAAGCACTGATTTTCCTTTTCTGAGTCTTTAAAGTTATAGGTTAGAAGTGGGGGGAGGTGGGGTTAAAAGACTGTTAATTAACATTTTAAAATGTATTAGAGGGCCTGTGTTGTCATAGATCTCATGGTCAGTGATAACTTGTCATAAAAGTATGATTTATCCAAAAGAAATGGCATGTTAGCTATTTAAATTATAATTATTTGAGATATAATCTTTAAAAAAAAGATTTATTTATTTGTTTGAAAGGCATAGTTACACAGAGAGAGGAAAGGCAGAGAGAGAGAGAGAGAAAGAGAAAGAGAGAGGTGTCTTCCATCCCCTGGTTCACTCCCCAATTGGCCGCAATGGCTGGAGCTTCACCGATCTAAAGCCAGGAGCCAGGAGCTTTTTCCATGTCTCCCACGCGGGTGCAGGGGCCCAAAGACTTGGGCGATCTACTGCTTTCCCAGGCCACAGCAGAGAGCTGGATCGGAAGTGAAGCAGCCAGATCTCGAACCAGCGCCCATATGGGATGCTGGCATTTCAGGCCAGGGTGTTAACCCAGTGCGTAACAGCGCCAGCCCCGAGACATAGTCTTTTTTCCTCAAGAACAGGATTTAGGAAGTCAGTTAAAAAAAGCCTTTAGTTGCCCAGATTTTACAATTTCCAACTGGGAATTTTCAGTCATTCACTTGTTGAGGAATGACTTCAGAGGCACATGCATGCATTCATACCTCTAGTTAATGTGTATATTATAATAAGAATCAAAACCTCATGATTTCTCTAGATGAGAACACTTTGTCTACATTAGTTTATAGAGTGCAGTAAAACACATGACTTTTAATTGTATCAGTATGTGGATGAGGCCATTTTAAATAAAATTGTAATATAATGAAATCTTCTTTACTTATAACCTAATTAGAAATGTTATTTTAAGTAGCCAAAAGTATGTGGAAATTGTACGGACTTCTGTACATTTTCTTCAGAATACTATGAAACTTGTTTCCCGGTTTCACAATATTTATAGATTGTGTAATTCTGGTTTAGTAATACTATAGAACAAAACAAGGACTCCCAGGAAACTTAAATGTTGCTGGCATGGGTTATAAGTAAATGTTAATGATAGCCTTTAAAAGAAAAAATATTAGGTATACAGTCCAGGGGGAAAATACCCAAACTCAAGATACTTAAGATCAGATTCTTATGGGCCTGCATTGAGGTGTAGTGGGTTAAGCTGTTGCCTGCAACACTGGCATCCCAAATGGGCAGCGGTTTGAGTCCTGGCTGCTCTACTTCCCATCTAGCTTCCTGATTACATGCCTGGAAAAGCAGCCAAGGATGGCCCAAGTCCTTGGGCCCTTGTACCCCTGTGGAAAACCAGGAAGAAGCTCCTGGCTCCTGGCTTTGGCCTAGCCCAGCTCTAGCCCTTGTGGCCATTTGGGGAGTGAACCAGTGGATGGAAGATCCCCCTCCCCTCCAAATAAATAAAATTAATCTTTAAAAAATCAGATTCTTTATAGACTCTATTAATATTACAATGCTAAGCACATATTACTTGGGTTTCCTTTATGCCATCTCTGGTGTGCTCTTTTTTTTTTTTTAATTTAAAGATTTATTTATTTGAAAGAGGTAGAGAGAGAGGGAGAGAGAAAGAAAGAGTGATTGATCTTCCATCCTCTGGTTGACTCCCTAGATAGCACCAAGGGCTAGGCTGAAGCCAGAAGCTTCATCCGAGTCTCCCATGTGGGTGGTAGGGGCCCAAGTACTTGGACCATCTTCTGCTGATTTCCTAGGTGGGTTAACGGGGAGCTGGATCAGAAGTGGAGCAGCTGGGAATAGAACAAGCACCCATATGGGATGCTACTGTTGCATGTGGTAGCTTTGCTCTCTAAGCCACAGTGCCAGCCCTAGTGTGCTCTTTTAAGGTTTCTCTTATTCAGAGGTCTGTTCACTAAAATGATTTAAGTTTTCATGTACAGTAGTTATAAAGCAAGAGATCTTTTTGTTTTTGTTTGGTACACATTACTAAAGTTTCCTGGGGTTAGAATTGTGGACTTTTGGGGGCCGGCACTGTGGCGCAGTGGATTAATTAACGCCCTGGCCTGAAGTGCCGGCATCCCATATGGGCACTGGTTCAAGACCTGGCTGCTCCACTTCTGATCCAGCTCTCTGCTATGGCCTGGGAAGGCAGTGGAAGATGGCCCAAGCCTTTGGGCTCCTGCACCCTCATGGGAGACTTGGAAAAAGCTCCTGGCTCCTGGCTTTAGATCGGTGAAGCTCCAGCCATTGCAGCCAGTTGGGGAGTGAACCATTGGATGGAAGACCTCTCTTTCTCTCTGCCTCTCCTCTCTCTGTGTAACTCTCTTTCAAATAAATAAATAAGTAAATCTTAAAAAAAAAAAAAAAAAGAAATGTGGACTTTTGGAAAGTTAGGGTCATGGTAAACGGTTTCAGTCTCTTCTGAAGTTAGGGCCTCAGCAACGAATGATAGTGTTTATTGGTAATCTGCTCAAATAAAATAGACAAGTTAAATTTTGCTTTTCCCTTCATTTTCTGAAGCTATGAGGAGGCAGTCCTGTATGTAGTTTATCAAATTATGACTGGGTCATGTAAATTTAGTTTTTACCTTGAATTTTGTGACCTGAGAATGGCTGAGTGTCTGACAAGCATTATTTTTGTGTCCTTAATTCTGCTCTCAACGTCTGTAGTTCCAGTGTTCCGTATACTGAGCCTAAGAATACCAGGCAAGACTGGATAGCATATGCAGTCTTATGGGAAGGGGCAGGATGTCTCTTTGAAGGTGAGTTTGGTTCACTCCAAAGACAGGGTTAGATGGTGCGTTTTAGAGAGTTGAAGCAGTACAGGTGGCAAGATAAGATATGGGGATTGTTGAACAAAAGGCAGCCAACTTAAGGATGGAAAAAATAGACCTTTGCTTTCACTCTTTGGAAATACTCCTTTGACCCTGTTATATGTGTAGTACCCAGTTCTGTAGGGAATTTCTAGGAAAGAAGTAGAAGATAGTTACTGTAAAACACTATCATCTAGTTAAAGTGAAACTGGACAAAACCATTATTGGTGCTTAGGGGAAGACTGCCCTTTATAGTTTCATTAAATTACTATGTTTTGATGACTCTACAGATTTCAGTGTAAAGATATTTGAGAAAAAAAATACTTTAAAATATTAGGTTTTATGTTTTGATGAAAAAGCTGGTATGAAAATCTGAAGAGAGTTGATATCTCTTACTGTGGTTGAGCAGCCCCAGTTTTTAATGTGATGTGGTAGACTCTGCTAACTTTGAGTTGAATTTGTCAGCAGGAGGCAAAATCCTTGGATAGACAATCCTAGCTTTTGAATGTTTTTTATGTTGAGTAGTAAATTGGTAGAGGTAAATGTAATTTCTGTGTTACAGGCTGATATGTACTTTTTAAACTACCTTGCATACCCTAGTTATTTGAAGTATAAATTAATTTTTGAATATAGTATATTTTTAAAGAGCAAAAAAAAAGATTGCATTTGCATTTTCTTTGGTCCAGCTTGGCTATGAAGTCAGTGGAGCAATAGTAGTTTATAGTTCAGTTTCTTTCTTTTTTTTTTTTTAACTGACCTCTACTTCTGTCTGGCAAGGAATTGTGCTATGATTTGAGGGATTTTGTCTAAGAAAATTGATGATACTGAATCGTAAGTAACTTCCTGTGGTATTCACGTTTTTATGTTCAGACATTTGATGAAGTACAGAAGAGCTTTAGCTTAATGATAGTTTTTTTTAAACCCTTAAGATCATGAGATTATTTCAATAGATTGCTAATAATTTTTTTTAAAAAGTGAAAAATCATTAAATGAATTGAAAAATTTACTGCTGAAGCCTTGAGTCACTTGTAAATAAGTTTATATACAGATAATACTAATATGAGTAATATTTTCTGTTGTGTTTTTAACTTGATAATAAGATACCTGACAGGTCTTCAGAAAGTTCATGGAAAATGTGTATTATAAAAATCTCTGTGTGGATCTCAACGATTTTTTGCACTATTTGAAAATAAACTCCTGTTAACTTGTTATAACATGTCAGAACAGGATTCCAGTTTCAGGTACTAAGAAGGATAAGTGTTCAGTTTGAAAAGAACCCCTGTCAAAGAGACATGAATTTAAGCAAGAACAAATGTGAAATTGATGGTGAAGCTTGGGTTGATGCTTCACAAACGATTGATGGGGTCAGTGCCCCAAAGAAATCAGCAGTTCAGAAACTTCAGGACAACTCACTTGAGGAAAGGACAACTTGATATTGAAAATGAAGCCCGCAGTAGCAGACCACCCACATCAGTTTGTGAGGGAAAAGAAATTAGTCTTGTTTGTGTTCTACTTGAAGAGGACAAAAGATTAACAGCAGAACCTTTTTTTTTCTTTTAGTTTTTAGTTAAGTTTTAACAGATTCACTGTGTTTTGTAGATACAGTTCTAAGAACCTAATGATACTCCCTTCCTCCCTTTCCTCCCTTCCCTCCCACTCTCGGTCCTCCTCCCTTTCTAACAGCAGAAACTTCTAGTAGCTAACACCAGAGGCATCTCAGCTGGTTCAGATTATACAGTTCTCACTGAGAAATTAAAGTAAAGCAAACTTTATGCTCAGTGCACCTAGGTCAGCTGCCAAGAGCAGAGCTTTCAATGGAAATTTTAAAACATTGAGAGCAACATCCTGAAGCATTTCTTTGTAGAACTGCAACAAGATGTGGCTTTGCCAGTACAGTCTTGAAGACAAACAACAAGCAAAGCGATGGCTATCAAGAGGTTGAAGTGGCTGAGTCAAGGCAAAGTGAACTGGTCAAGAGCAAAGGTCATGGCTGCAGTTCTTTGTGATGCTGAAGACATTTTGCTTGTTGACTTTCTGGAAAGCCAAAGAACAATAATATCTGCATATTATTATGAGAGCATTTTGAGAAAATTAGCCAAAGCTTTAGCAGAAAAATGCCCAGGATGCTTTGCATGACAATGCTCTTCATTCCTCTTAGGAAGCATGGAGAATTTTGAGTTTCCATGGGCAGTCATCAGGTGTCCACCTTACAGGTGTCCACCTGATTTGGCTCCTTCTGACTTCTTTCTGTTTCCTAATCCTGTTCATAATGTTTAAAGGGCTGAATTAATGTGATGAAATTCTCAGGACTCTCAGTTCTTTAAGGATGGTCTTAAGTGGCTGGTATGATCATTTACTTGTGTGTCTTGAACTCGAGCTAGTGTGTGTTAAGAAATATTCTTGTTTTTTATCTTTTAGTTGCATTTTTCCATGAAGGTTAAGATAGTCCCTCATACTTGTGAGGAATGCCTAGAAGTCTTTCTTTAAAATTTATTTTATTTATCTGAAAGGCACAATTGGAAGGAAGGAGGGAAGGGGAGGAAGGGAGGGAGGGAGGGAGGGAAAGTCATAGTTACACCAGAGAGAGGAGAGGCAGAGAGGGGGGAGAGAGAGAGAGAGAGAGAGAGAGAGAGAAATCAAGAACTTCTGCTGGTTCACTCTCCAAATGGCTCCATTGGAGACTGGGTGAGACCCAACCCAGGAGCCTGAAACCCCATTCGCAGGGAGCTGAATTGGAAGTGAAGTAGCTGGGACTCAAATTGGCACTCGTATGGAATGCTGGTGGCAGCTTAACCCACTGCACCACAATACCGACCCCAGGGTCGAAACTGGCAACAGAGAACCTGAGAGTAGAACCTCAGTATAATGCAGGTTATCAGGTGGCTTCAGACATTCCTTCACATAGTAGCTCAACAATATAGCTGTGTGCTGTGAAAACCTTACCAAATGCATCTAATTACAAGGGCTTATCTTTTATCTAATGCACACACATATGTTACGCTACTAAACTTACTGGGAAATTCTTATGTCTAAAGACAAAGGGACGAGAACATTATTCAAGAAGGAATGACTTCTTTATATGAATAAAAATTTGGCATTAGGTAACTATTTCTGATCATTTTACTATATGAGGGGTGTTCAAAAAATTTTGGAAAATGTATTTTATGAAAGAACTATGTAGTAAAAAAAATTTTGGCTCCAAAATAGACTTACTTTTTAATTTTATTTTTTTCCACAGACTTTTCTGAAGTCCCCGATATTGTTCATACTATTGATTACTCCTTTCTTAATTCTCCTCTTTGCATTGATATTTGTTCGTGTTTGTTTTGGTTTGGCTCAGGCCCTTGCCCTGTGCTATGCTCTGTTAAAGAACCTGTGACTATAAGTGCCCTCTGTCTGTAGGGGTGAAACCCATCTGGTTTCTTGTTGCTGTGCCGTTTCTGTAACCAAGGCCTTCAGGTCACAGTTGTCAGGCCCTCACATGATCACCAGCCAGTCAGTATGTTTGGCACTGGGGACAGAAGGATGACTTTTAGCATGAGTTTAGCTTTCAGCTTGTTTACAGTAGGGAAGATAAATATGTAAGCAAGTTATCACATCAGTAGTAACCGTATCTGTGGATGAGTCAAACCTCTGCAGTAGCCATCAGGGTCAGGGAGGCTAGCTCAGAAAAGATGAGGCAAGGCCTAACAGCAGAGGGAAGAGCCATGCAAGGCCGTAGAGGCATTAATAGGGTGGAGTTTTGAGAACTGTGAGGTGGTAGACAAGTATGGCATGTGAAAGAAAAGATAGGGCGAGGCTGGCCGTGCATGGATTGGGTGCAGCTCTAAGGAATGCTTAATTTTGTTTTAAATATTTCATTTATTTATTTGAGAGGTAGAGTTATAGGCAGAGAGAGGGAGATAGAGAGAGAAAGGTCTTCTATCCACTGGTTCACTCCCCAGACGGCCACAACAGTTGGAGCTAAGTGATCTGAAGCCAGGAGCCAGGAGCTTCTTCCAGGTCTCCAACACTGGTGCAGGTGCCCAAGCACTTGGGCCATCTTCCACTGCTTCCCAGTCTATAGCAGAGAGCTGGATCAGAAGAAGAGCAGCTAAGACATGAACTAGCAGCCCATGAGCCCATTGCACCACAGCGCCGGCCCCAGTAATGCTTAGTGTTAAGGAAGATAATCACCTGAGAAATGGGACTTTGAAGTTACCCAGAATTTAAATCTCTGCTTGTTTCGCTTGCTTGCTTCCTGCCTACTTACCGTTGGTCCTGGTGTCTAACATTTCTGAACTTCTGTATTGCACATCTGTGAAGTGGAGATAACTCGGACTAGGAGTACCCTGGACTGCGAGTGACTTAATCATTCAGCAACCATTGTTGACTGAGCACCTATTACACAGAATAGCTGGAGAAAGTCTGTAGAGAAAGCACATGTTGTCGGCTGAGCCTACAAAGCTTAGAAAAAGCTGGGTATTGGATCAGCCCTTCTAGAACTTAGCCTTTTTCCACTCACACCCATTGTTACTCAGTTACTCATGTGTTCAGACAGAAGCCAGGGAATCCTTACTACACTATACTTCCTTTACATGCTACCAGTTGCCAAACGCAGCATGTTTGCCATTTAAGTATGTTTTGTATCTCTCCCTATTGCCAGACCTTTGCTTCAGGCCCGTACCTCTCATCTGGAATCTGTAGTTGTTGGTTACTTTTCCTCTCCTCATTCATTGTTCTTTTGTCAGAAAGTCCTCACTATAAATAATACCACATGTGCCAAGCCCTGGCTGACTTGTCTGGTGTCTGCTGCAGCTCCGCATCGTCTCAGGCTATCACAGTAAGCGTTTGGTCTGCGGCTGCCAGGCCAGGTCTCATGCTGTCCTTGGCTGGCTTCTTACAAAGCCTACCAGTCCCAGCCTCCACGTACCTTTCATCACTTGTTGCCAGAGACCTACTTCCTTGCTCTCCTTGTTTGGCTGTATTGTGACAGATGCCTGGGTCATCCACCGTTGGCTGGAACCCACAGCTTTTTGTTTTCCTAGTAACAGTTAGCCAGTTGAGCCTCTACAGATTGTACACAGGCCAGCTCCCTGTGCTGATACTCGTGGGCTGTTACTACCCCTCATGGAATTGCAGCTGTTTTATTTGTAACGACCTCAGATTGTATTAAGGTTTATCTCCTCTCAGCCCCTGCTGCAGGTAACTTTTTTACTCATCGTGAACCTACCATTCAAATGAGCCTCATAGATTTGAAAGACAGAGTGACAGAGAGACACACACATGCACACACAAAGAGAAAGCTTTCGTCTACTGGTCAACTTCCCAAACAGCTACAACAGCCAGGCCTGGGTGAAGCTGAAGCCAGAAGCCAGGGGCCCAAGTATGTGGGCCATCTTCTTCTTGTCCAGGCACATTAGCAGGAAGCTGCATTGGAAGCGGAACAGCGAGGACTCGAACTGGCACTCAGATATGGGAGCCTGTGCACAGGCTTTACTTGCTGTGCCACAACACCTGCCCCATACTCACGATCTTGAACTTTTTTGCATTTCTACCGTGCAAGAGGCTATCTTGCAATGTGAGGAATGCTCTTTTTGTCTGTTCTTGTTCTGCCACTTTTATCCTCTGCTTAGTTATTTGGATTTTGACTATCCGTGGGGGTAAGAGGGGCTTAGAAATCTACTTGTAGGTACACAGACTGACGTTGACTGTCTCTAGCCCAGTACCTAATCCTCGGCACCAGTGTGGCTTTTGCTTCTTGTGATTCACCCACGTAGACTGCCTTCCCTGCATGCGGTAGTTGGGAGCTGAGAAGAACAAGAACTCACTTACTTGCATTCTGTTTTTGGTGTTTAGGTCAGGATGGCTAACTGGTTGGCTTCCCACCTGGTGCCCTACATCTACATCACACCTTAAAGAAGCTGAAGAGAAAATGCTAAAATGTAAGATTTTCTTATAACTGAGCTGTTTACTGCAATAGGTCTAATATATCACATTGCTTTGAAACTAGAGATAAGATTCTGTGATGTTAGTTGTTGGCAGAAGAATTTTGCCCTTTTCTTTGGCAATTTGGCAAGTGCCAAATTGGTGGTAGGGTGGAGATGAAGGGGGAGAGTTCTCAAACTCTTTGGCCATGGGTCCCTGTTATACTCTTAATATGGATGATAATTGTGCTGATAACAATTGATAGGACTGAATTAGGTGGCATGGGTCATAGATGTGATTACTTTGTGTGTGTGTGCAGATGTTTGTCCATTTCTGGTTCTCATCCTCTACTAATTCAGTTTCTTTTTTGTTCATTTGAATGATTCAAGAGTGACTATTGTGTTATAAATTCTTAGGAAGGAGTAGTTAACCATCTTACATGAATTATTAACATGAAAATGAATTTCTACTTTCTTCATATACTTGAGTAAAATTTGTCTCCACAAAATTGGCAGAGTTGTCATTGTGGTTTACCAAAACAAAAAAGTTCTTGGTGCCAGTGTCGTGGTGCAGCAGGTTGAGCTCCCATCCAGGACGCTGGCATCCATATGAGCACTGCCCTGAGTCCTAGCTGTTCCACTTCTCATTCAGGCCGCTGCTGATGTGCCTGGGGAGGCAGGGGAAGATGGCCAGAGTGCTTGAACCACAGGAACCGGGGTGGAGTTCCAGGCTCCTGGCTTTGTCTTGGCCCAGTCTGGCTGTTCTGGCCGATTGAGATATGGACCAGCAGATGGAAGATCTTTTTCTCTCTCTCCTCTCTCTTTCTTGCTCTGCCTTCCAAACAAATAGATAAATCTTTTAAAAAAAGAATCTTTGTTAGGATGTAAATAAAAACCAGATGCTCAGTTTGTGCATTTAACAAATGCACTGGTTCCCTACTGCTAGGTTCTAGGTATGCAAACAGGAATAAGAATCAGTCCCTGTTCCATTATCAGACATGAATTTGAGTGACTTGGTGGGTGAGCTCTGTAATAGACATTCCAGGTGGGTTTTAGGGAGTCGTGCAGACAGCAGCGCTCAGAATACTTGGCACTAAAGCTCGTCACCACTTTTCTAAACTGCTGGACATTGCCCTCCTCTGGGAAGCGTGGGATGCATTCACTTTCTCAATGACTGTTGGGTTTTCTCTTTGCTGTCCCGATGTGGATTACAAAATTTGAGGGTTTTTTTTGTTTTTTTTTTTTTTTTTTTTTGGGTTTTTTTTTTTGGGTAAAGGGCAGAAATTCCTGATTGTGTCCTGTGTTTTGTCCATTGCAGAGGAACACGCACAGGTAACTAAGGAGTATATCTAAAGTGTAGCTGTTCAGTGGATAGCTTGATGTAAATCAATGTCAAATTTCATTTCACCTTTAGTCAATATGGGGTAGTATTTAAAGTATTTGGTTTCAGAGCATTAAAGACAAGTAAGAGTTTTGATCTGTGAAATTATAATTATTTGCATTTTCTAGGACTTGGACTCAGGTTACCTGGTACCTCATGCTGAGTCGTTCTTACCATACCCTGTCACTGTGTTTCTACAAAAGTTTGAAGTGACTGAGAATTTCAGTTGCATGTTTAATACAGATTCCATGAGTCCTCCTCAAATTCATGATTGCTTTTTAGATAAAAGTGGTTCCTCCGAGTCCAGGTTCAGTCTTCAATGCTTAAGCCGTCTAATGTTCTCACATTCAGGGTGGTTTTCTTTCGTTACTATCTGCAGAGCTAGAGCCCTTAGAATCATGGATTCAGAGGCCACTAAGTTCCTTTCCAGTTCTGGGAGTGTAAGTAATGCCCGCATTGACAGATGTGAAAAGAAGGCAGGAGGTGAGGTGACTTCCCACAATCTTGGCCACAAGCACTTGAGTCTTCTCTCAAGTCTTCTCTCACTTAGACGTAAAACCGAGTGATTTAGAATTACCTGCTTCAAGAAAATATGTTTGTTAAGGGCTGACCTAAGAAGGGCTAAGATCCTATGACTGGATGCCATATGTTCTCTAGCTTGTTAGTGTTCGATGTCCCTGAGAATACCCCCTTCTCAGAAGTATCATGAAGCTGAGCAGAATTTCTCTTTTATGTTTCCATTAGGTGTCCCCTGCATATACAAAAAGGAACCTGTTCGTATATCTAATGGGAATAAAATATGGACTCTGAAGTTCTCGCATAGTATTTCAAATAAGACTCCGCTCGTCCTCCTCCATGGTTTTGGAGGAGGTCTTGGACTCTGGGTACTGAATTTTGGAGATCTTTGCACTGATAGGCCTGTCTACGCTTTTGACCTGCTGGGCTTTGGACGAAGCAGTAGACCCAGGTTTGACAGTGATGCAGAAGAAGTGGAGAATCAGTTTGTGGAATCCATTGAAGAGTGGAGAGGTGCCCTAGGATTGGACAAAATGATCTTGCTTGGGCACAACCTGGGTGGATTCTTGGCTGCTGCTTACTCACTGAAGTATCCCTCAAGGTAAGCCATGGTGACCACAGAGACGCATTGTAACTGAGGTGTCTAAGTGTACACTTGACTTCCACCTTTGGGACGCCATTCTCTGAAAGGGCTGTTCAGGCCAAATAGCTACAACCAAGCCAATTAAGCAGCTCAAGTAAATGTCAGATTTTCCAGTTAATACATAGCACACATTGATAGACTTGAAAAAGGACTTTGAGGTTGCTAACCTTAGAATTGGTTAAAATTTAATGCATAATTTTATGCCACATTTAAAAAATATTGTGTTATTGTTAACTTTTACTATTATCATTAAACCTATGGATTTAGTAGGCTTTTCCTTAACCTTTTTAAGTTACAGTAATGAGAAGCAGTAAGGTTAGAAGTTAGAAGACCCCGGTGCTAGGGCTAGCTTTGCAAGTTAGAGCAAATCACTTAACCTCTAAACTTAGTTATCTTATCTCTAAACTTCATAAAATATATCTTCATAGTGTGTTTTCCAGGGTTTTGATTATACTGTGCCCTAGCCTTTCTCATTGTAGAACAGCTTTTCAGAGTCATTAAATTAATGTGTATTTGCTTCAAAATCTTTCCGCATCATCTCTTTTTTTTTTTAACTTCCATCTTTAATGCTATACCCTAATATTCATGTTGCTTCTCTAGGGGGACGTCGCATGTAAGTGCTTGAAAAAAAAAAAGAAGAAGAAGAAGAAGAAAAAAACTTCTTTGTTAATGTTTTAGAAAGAAACTAAAAAATGAATATAAGCATTTTTGGGTCACCAATGTATTTTTCCACTGGACTAATTTTTATCCAGAATTGTAACTGATTTTGATATTGGGATCTGCGAATGAGATGTAGGATAAGGATCATTTCCAGAGTGCCTCTTTGTATAACTACCATTACATCATTCTGTGTGAGTGTGAGAGAGAGGCAGGCAGGCAGAATTTCGCATGTGGAACAGTAGCTCAGTGTAGTGATTTTTCTTCTTCTGGAGTCGCCCCTTTTCCTCTGAGGATGCCTTATCTGAAACTTAAGCACTTAAGCATGTATGCTTGATTTTTCTGGAGGGATCATGGTCCTCCTATATGTGCCCAACAGTAGACTTATTTGTTCAAAAGAAGCCCTAAATTTTCTTTTACTTGGCATTTTGTGGTCTTTCTCTTTTCTTGTGACCTACTCTTGGTGACAAACAAGGCAGCTGTGTCTGTGTGAAAAGGACATGGAGAGTTTTCTGGTGAATGACAGTAGGGCTGTCGGTGAGGGCTGGCCTTGGCTCTGTTTGTCTTTTGTGTGTCATGTGCTTATTATGTCTGACTGTTGTTTAGTCTCTGGAGAGTGACGTGGGACTCTGTGACTAGACCTCAGTTGCTAAACCCTTAAGCCTTGGAATCCTGACCCTTCATAGCTATCCACTGATTAGGTCAGTTGGTTAGATTTTCATTTCATTTCAGATTGGAGGGGTTTAGGGATTCTGAAGTATCTAAGATTGAGCCAGTGATCCTTGCATGGGACGACTACATTTTAGAAAATGCTAGAAATAATACTATAGAGCACTGTGTCAGGACCAAGAACCATTAAGTTGTAGCAGTAGATGGATATAAGAATGCTTGAAATAATTAGCATGTGTAAATTCAGCTGGTTGCCATTAAAATATTGAACTCTTCTCATGCCTATAGTCTTAATTGAAAAAAAAAAATTATTAAACACAAGTTAATTTCAACATTGTGACTTTATCTAGATTTTCAGGTATCCCAATCATGAATGCAGTCCATTAGTTCAGAACACTGTGATATCTAGTATCTATTTATTTTCTTTGTTGTTATGATTTATTTATTTAGGGGCCGGTGCCATGGCTCACTTGGTTAATCCTCTGCCTGTGGCGCCGGCATCCCATATGGGCACTGGGTTCTAGTCTCAGTTGCTCCTCTTCCAGTCCAGCTCTCTTCTGTGGCCTGGGAGGGCAGTGGAGGATGGCCCAAGTGCTTGGGCCCCTGGACCTGCATAGGAGACCATGAGGAAGCACTTGGCTCCTGGCTTCGGATTGGCATAGTTCTAGCTGTAGCGGCCATTTGGGGGATGAACCTATGGAAGGAAGACCTTTCTCTCTCTCACTGTCTAACTCTAGCTGTCAAATAAAAAAAAAAAGAAAGAAAGAAAGAAAAGGAGAGGAGAGGAAAAATTTTAGCTGGGCTGGCGGAAAGGAAAGAAAAAGACAAACTTTAGCGGGGCTGGCGCTGTGGTATAAAAGAAAAAGACAAATTTTAGTGGGGCTGGCGCTGTGGTATAGTGGGTTAATGCCCTGACCTGAAGTGCCGGCATCCCATATCGGCACTGGTTTAAGACCAAACTGCTCCTCTTCCAATCCAGCTCTCTGCTATGGCCTGGGAACATAGTAGAAGATGGCCCAAGTCCTTGGGCTCCTGCACCCACGTGGGAGACCTGGATAAAGCTCCTGGCTCCTGGCTCCGGCCATTGCAGCCAACTGGGGAGTGAACCAGAGGATGGAAGACCTCTCTCTCAATCTGTGTAACTCTTTCAAATAAATAAATAAATCTTTTAAAAAATTTTATTTATTTATTTGAAAGGCAGAGCAACAGAGAAAGAAGGAGAGACCCAGAGAGATCTTCCATCTGCTGGTTCACTTCCCAGATGGCTGCAGCAGCCAGGTCTGGGCCAAGAACTCCATCTGAATCTCCTACATGGGTGGCAGATTCTCAGTTACTTCGGTCATCTTCTGCTGCCTTCATAGGTGCATTAGCACGAAGCTGGATCAGAAGCAGTGCACCCAGGACTTGAACAAGCACTCCAGTAGGGATACCTTCATCCTAAGCTATAGCTTAACCTGCTGCACTGCATCATAGGCCACAGTATCCGTTTCCTTAATAAATACACTGGAAAAGGAATTTGTAAGCTAAGTTCACCTTATGGCTTACAATTTCTTTTCTTTTCTTTTTTTTTGAACAGGCAGAGTTAGTCAGTGAGAGAGACAGAGACAGAGAGAAATGTCTTCCTTTTTCCATTGGTTCACCCCCCAAATGGCTGCCACAGCTGGTGTGCTGCGCTGATCCGAAGCCAGGAGCCAGATGCCTCCTCCTGGTCTCCCATGCGGGTGCAGGGCCCAAGCATTCCCTGCACTCCCGGGCCACAGCAGAGAGCCGGACTGGAAGAGGAGCAACCAGGACAGAATCAGGTGCCCCAACCGGGACTAGAACCCAGGGTGCCAGCGCCGCAGGCAGAGGATTAGCCTAGTGAGCCATGGCGCCAACCAAATGGCATACAATTTCATCAATTGTCAATATTATATAAAATTATCAAGAGATTGAGCTGATTATGTTATATCTTTCTAATTTGTTTATGGGAGAAAAATGGGTTTCAGATATAAACAGGGAAAGATTTTAGTTTTTTGTCTTTGGCCAGTTAACTTATATATTAAGTTAGTGTGTCTCATAAAAACAAGGTGGAAATAAAGGGATCTGTGTGTGTGTTTTGGGGGTGGGGGAAGTAGTGAGAGAATGTTCTAACATTTATGCTTGTTTTGCATAATTAAATTAATCAGCTATTTGAATCAATAAGTTTAGTTAATTTAGAAGAATGTCAAAGCTACAAAATAAAAGTGAGATTTTAAAGTTTGGTTTTTTTCTTCCTGTGCTTACCGACCAGGTATACTCCAGTGTAGCATGTAGCGTGGAAAGGCAGGAGTTCACAATGTCCTGGGCCTTCTCTTACCCCCAGCTGTTTTCCTCCCTTGCTTTCCAGCGTGGCTGCTCTGGAAGCGCTTCTCTTATGGACAGGAGGAGGGGACGTGAGTAAGAGTGTCTCTTGTTTTCTGTAAGGTGAACTATCTTCTCTGTGCGCATGCTTCTCAACTGCCCACGGGTACTCAGGTTGCCACTAGTATTCCTCATTTCTGTTAGTTTCTTACCCAAAAGGAATCTCTTCTACTTGATCCTGATTGAGCAAATTCATAGAAACTTACATAGATGGTCTGACGTTACGGTCAGCAGAACTGTTCTGTAGACTCACGGGTCTAAAGGGAAAGCAGATCTCTGCAAGTGTAAGTGTCCACCGCAGCAAGCCTTACGTCAGTTAGCTTTAGTGTGTGGTATTTGTTCATGGCTGCAGTCCTGCCCAGCAGACAGGACGGATGTAGGGGCTGCTCTCTGTACAATCTAGAAAGTTCTGTCCAAGCCAGAGAAACTTCTCTGCGGCGCACACACGTGTTTTCTAGGCCGTGTTCTCAGAGCACTCCCTGGAGGACCAACTAAGCAAGTGTGGAGCAACCACTCTGTCTCCCCTAGTTTCCTCTTGAGCCAAGCAGCATTTGTGCTATGCTGTCATAGATTAAAAGAAATCGTTCAATTTCAGGAGAAAAGGGGGGAGGGGACGACGAGGAAGGGAAAAGCTCCTCGGAGGCCCCATGAAATTCAGCTTGCTGCCTTCCTCACTGTGCCCACCTTGAGTGACTCTCTCTGCTGGTAGGCTGTGAAAATGGGACGTCTCTAGGAGCAGCACACTGCCCTGTCCATAAAAGGCGTTTCATAGCTTCACTTGTGACAGAGAGCCCATGTTTTCCTCAGATTCTGTTACTGAGTAATGACAGAGTAATAATCAGTGTGACCCTTTATGTAAAAGACTGAGGCTCCCCTTGACATATGCCTCACGAATGACACACTCTAATATCATGTCCCAGCCAGTTGGTTGTGTTTAAGTAATGTTGTGACCTTGCGTTTTTGGCCATTTTGTTTTCATTTTTTTCATTAAGAAGAAAATGTCCAAAGAGGCAGCTGAGCTCCACCCACACTATAGATTTTTGCAGTTGTTTAAGACGTATCTGTCTTTCTAAAATAGATGCTATCAATCATATCTTACGGAATGGCCCTGGGTTTCATCATACCCTGCGTTCACTGATCCATCAGGTGTGGGCCAGCTATTACACAGTGTGCAGGACTCAGTGGTGAGCAGAGTCCCTGTGTGCGTAAGAGACAGAGTGGACTGTTGTGGGGAGGTGGGCCATACTGATGAGAACCCAGCTTGGTGTAAGGTGCCCTTAAGAACTGCAGCTTGAGAAGAGGTCCCAGGGGGAAGAGCGTGTAGCAGGTGGGCAGTCTAGGCAGCTGGACAGAAATTGCAGTGGCTCTGTGCTGGCTGGGAAGGACGGTGTGGTTGGTGGGCAGAGCAGTTGGGAACAGCTACTTAGTAGGTGACACCAAATGAAGACATGACCCGCCTGCCCCTTCCCCTAAAGCAGCCTTAGTCCGTCTCAGTTCTCTTACCACAGTGTCTGATAGTTAGAGATGACGTCTCTCATTGCATAGTAGACTCATGTGCAGACCCCTCACCGCAGGAGGTGGCCTGGGCTGCCATTTTGTCACGCTGACTTCCTGTGGGAGAGCAAACCGGCTATCATGGCTGCAGTGCCAATGTCCTTCTTCATCTGGTGCTTAGTTTTTAAATTTTCCTTTCTTTCTGGCTCCTACCACTCAGCATCCCATACAAAGACATCTGTTTTATGGATATTTGTGGTAAACTAGGGAAAAGGAGATTATAGAAATCTTTAACATAGGAAGTATCCAGCAGTGGTAATTTGCAGCAGTGAGTCCTTGAGGAGCTGAGCAGCTGCTGGAGATGTGGGACTCCTCGGCCCAAGGAGCAAGCAAGGGAGTGCTTACACCCAGGATGGACTAAAGAACAGCACATGGCGCCAGCCCCGTGGCATAGCAGGTGAAGCCGCCACCTGCAGTGCTGGCATCCCATATGGGTGCCGGTTTTAGTCTTGGCTGCTCCACTTCCCATCCAGCTCTCTGCTATGGCCTGGGAAAGCAGTAGAAGATGGTCCAACCCCTGTACCCAGTGGGAGACCTGGGGAAGCTCCTGGCTCCTGGCTTCGGATCAGCGCACTCTGGCTATTGTGGCCATCTAGGGAGTGAACCAGCAGGTAGAAGAGCTCTCTCTTTCTGCCTCTGCCTCTCTGTAGCTCTGCCTTTCAAATCAATCAATCAATCAATCAATCTTTAAAAAAAAAAAAAAAAGAACAGCACATGCTGGAAGTGGAAGTCCAAGTCAAATGTAGGAAGACAGCCTCACTGGGCAGTCCAGAGTTTCTTATTACCCAATACCTTCTTGGTAGCAGCAGGTACCTCTGCAGGATTTCTAGGTGGAACTGAGTCGGGCGTTCTCAGTTGAGACACCAAGAGATGTTAAAGAACTGGGAATATTAAGGTAGCTGATGTCCAGGCAAAGGCCAGGTTCCATATACTGTTTGTGAGGCTCCTGCCCAGCTTGCATTGTTTCTAGGAGACCTTGCCGCCATACCTTGATGGCCTTCCCTTAGTTCTGAAGGGTCCTGAGCTTGTTCTGTGCACACTGGATCTGGTGGAACGGCAGTCATGACTGTGGGCACGGGTCACAAGGTGCTGCAGCACACTGCCTGTAGAACAAGATGCCTCCTGCAGCCTGGCTGGATCTTCATTAGCACTGTAAGGCTTTTGACAAGCGTATGAATTTGTCTGTGATTGTGATGAGTTTAGGAAGAGAAAGCCAAAGAATGTGAAGCAACCAGAGCATGAGGAAAAGCAGGTTTTGGGTGTGGTCTTGCTGCGTGGGGAGAACTTGGTGTCCATGACTGTTGAGGGGCCATCTCAAAATACCAGCATTGCTTGGGTACTACTTGCTGGAGCTCTAGGAGGCCCTGGGGTGGTGGGGCTGCTGGCAGAGGAGACCCACTGGGGTTCCCCTTCCTCAGGCTTCTGCTGGATTAGCAGACCTGTCCATGGAGTTGGGGGCCATCACAGCAGGTAATGACTCCACAGGAAATAGGCACTATAGCAGCTGTTACTGTTGCTGCTGCTGCCAGCGTTGCTGGAGCCACCCCTGCGTGCTGGCAGAGCAACCCCACCTGCAGGAGTTATGGCTCCCCCACTTGACAGGAGACTGCCGAATGAGACCTCCTTCACCAGGAATCAAGAGGCCCACGCCTCCCAGGACCCTAGGAAACTGTTGATATATCTCCATCACTCCTTCCCCCCATAATGCATCTTGTGAAACTGTGCAATGTTTATTAGGTTTTTGTTCTCTCTTTCTGGATTAATAATAGCTAATGATAAATGTATAGAGCAATTTAAGTTTAGCCAAGAGATCTCTTTGAAGTTATAATACAAGAGGTTGCAGCTGCTTTTTACTTTTCTAGTGACGTGTTTTAAGATGATTTTACCTTGAATACTTTCTTCTTAACCTTGCCCAGCCCTGTCTCCTGATTATACAGACTGGGACAGCGATTCTTACTGGCCCCTGTTGAGAAGAAAAGCTGTTCTCTGTGACCTGAAGTTGGAGGTGTTTGATTCATTGTTCCCTGGGCCTTTTCTGTTCTCCCTGAGTGGCTTGGAGCCCATAAGAAACCCCGGGGGTGATCCTGACAGCACCTGTTTTGGGCTCTGACTTGCGTTCTTTCTGATCTTTTTCCTTGCTCCTTTCCTTAATCCGTATGTAGGTCCTGCAGACTCTCTTGAACATTATGGTTCTGAGTAAGTTTGTTTTCTTACTTCTGGTTGGTTTGGCATTTAGACCAAATGAAATCTGGTCCCAGTGAGTTGGTGCAAGTTCCCTGCTTTACCCTTAAGGCTGTAATCTGCTCTCCATCTTCAAATTCAAGGCCAACTCTTGTGACTAGCTTAGCTTTTTGTGATTCAAAGCTGCTGGGCTGTTCTCTTGTTCCTGTTCTACTGGCTCTGTTTTTCCTGTTTAAATCAGTCTCTGATTCTTAACAGAGGTGCGTAGTCGGATGATTCACGTACTCTGGTTCCTTACCCTGTATGTGGACTAACAGCCCCATCAGGATGTCCTCCATGGAATATTAGAGAGTAGGGTTTTGATAATTATAGTACTTAGATATGCATTAAAACCAAGTAACTTCTATCAAGTGAAGAGATAATGTTTTCTCTAGAAGAGGAGGTGAGACAATAGCCTGGGAACTAAGTCTGGTTCAAGGTTATAGTAAGCAGTGAGCCATACCTGCGATTGGGCTTTCCTGCAGCATAAATGTTCAGTTACCCTCTGCTCTCCTGTTCTAGCTTTTTGGGCTCTCTGGAGTAAATTCTGCTTTAGCAGTCTCTCTGTTTTCTCTGTTGCAACCACCTTGCATTTACTACATAGCCACCAACCATGGTGCTTTGCATGGTCTTTCTTATTTAAAAACTTTACCACTGATAATTTTTTTAAAAAGACTTATTTATTTATTTGAAAGTGAGAGTTACACAGAGAGAGAAGGAGATGCAGAGAGAGAGAGAGAGAGAGGTCTTTTTTTTTTTTTTTATTTTTTTTATTTTTTTGACAGGCAGAGTGGACAGTGAGAGAGAGATAGAGAGAGAAAGGTCTTCCGTTGCCGTTGGTTCACCCTCTAATGGCCGCCGCAGACGGCGCGCTGCGGCCGGCGCACCGCGCTCGTCCGATGGCAGGAGCCAGGAGCCAGGTGCTTTTCCTGGTCTCCCCATGGGGTGCAGGGCCCAAGCACCTGGGCCATCCTCCACTGCACTCCCGGGCCACAGCAGAGGGCTGGCCTGGAAGGGGGGCAACCGGGACAGAATCCGGCGCCCCGACCGGGACTAGAACCCGGTGTGCCGGCGCCGCAAGGCGGAGGATTAGCCTGTTGAGCCACGGCGCCGGCCGAGAGAGGTCTTGCATCCACTGGTTCACTCCCCCGATGGCTGCAATAGCTGCAGCTGCTCTGATCTGAAGCCAGGAGCCAGGAGTTTCTTCTGGGTCTCCCACGTGGGTGCAGGGAACCAAGGACTTGAGCCATCTTCTGCTGCTTTCCCAGGCCATAGCAGAGAGCTGGATTGGAAGTAGAGCAGCTGAGACTTGAACCAGTGCCCATATGGGATGCCGGCACTGCAGACAGTAGCTTTACCTGCTACATCACAGCGTTGGCCCCAGCCTCTGAATTTGATACGTGTGTGAGGATATCTAAAACAAAGTTCTGTGGGACCATACTCTTGTTACGATGTATTTTTCTATTCTAAACAATACAACTTACTGAGTTAGACTGGTTCTTCGCCCTCTAATTGGATTGTATTGCCCACTAATGAGTAATGATCTGCAAGATTAATATGGGGAGTCTTCCAAAAGTTCATGGAAAATGCATATTACTAAAAAACGCTGCATGGATTTCAAATTTTTTTTGCACCAAATTAAACTTGGATTTTTATTCCGTTTTTCTGCAAACTTTTTGAAATACCATCAGATGAGAAATTCCATTAATGCTCTAATGTCGTCTGGGAACCAGAAAAATCCAAGCCGGGCCAGCTCCTATGCTTACTGCTCTGTGGCCGTGCTATGAGATTTGTGTGTCCCTGCAGATGAGGACACACGGAAACGTGGGAGAGCATAATACTGAGCATCTGCCGTGGGCAGGCCCCATGCCAGGTTCTGAGCACACAGGATCCACCGATTGCAGGGGCAATTTGCCTCTGCAAAAACAAACCAGGCATCTGCCCTAGTAGATGTATTTTGCATAATTTGTTCACCTGACATTTTTACCTAGATCAGAGGTAGAAACAGTCGCTTTTCCAGAGACAGATGAGACATTCCTTCCTGATTCTGCTTTGTTCTCTCCTCTTTGGGTCAGCAGATCAGAAAGAACCTTGAGGAAACTAGGAAAGACGCCTTAACAAATTTGTCCCAAAATTGTGTTTTATTAAAGAGTGCATTTTTCTCTTTAGGAGGTAAATCAGCAGTGAATGACCGACCCTAGCTGTTTCCTACCATGATTCTTCCAACTGGATGGAGATCTTATTAACTACCCTCATACCTCTGGTTCACCTCTCATTTCTCTCACCACATAGACCATCGTTAGCAAGTTAGGAAGTGGCTGAATAGAAGAGATAGTCTTTGCCATCAAAAAAAAAAAAAAGGAACAACTCATTTCCAGCCCTTTCCTGTACAGTATTAGACAGTATTCTCATATAGAGCTTTTAGGCTGTGGAGACCTGAGAGCACTTAGCAGATGGAATCGGCATATGTCGCATGACTCCACACAGATTTGAGGTTCTGCTCTGTAGCTCTCATCAGTACTGTGGAGTCTATGGAGTATAGTGTCAGGGCTGGTCTGCAGTTGATCTCTGTAAGCTTGGCCTTTGCTATTACAGTTGACATGTTACTGAGGACATTTTTAGGAGAGAAAGCCTGTTCCCAGTGGCCTGTTGTCGTGTGTTAGTGTGTTGAGGTGGAGAAAAGTAGATTTGAGTCCTACTTCTACATGAACTGGTGTTAGATCATGGAGTGGGTCACGTGGTGCGTCTCCACCTCCTTATTACCTGAAACAAAAGGGGGAACTAGGGGTTCTCCAGGAGCCCATACAGCTCTATTTTCTGTCTCTGTGTTCTAAAGCTGTGTTTGAAAAAGCTGGAATCAGGGTAAAATGACTCATTACTTACTCATCTTTATATGCGCTAACAAAAAAACAATAAAACGGATTTTGTGTAAGGTGCTCATGTTTTAATTTCTGTTTCGTTTATGACTTAGGAAGAGGACTTTGGAATTGTTGTTGGCTGTCTCAGATTTGGCTGACGTTTGCTGGCTGTCTTAGTTGCAGTTGGACATCGCATTGTGTCAGGGGATGTCTGAGCTTTGCTTAGAAGTTTTTGATGAAAGCGTGACTCAGCCGTGTGGGGCAGCTACAGAGAGTTCTCACTTTCTGATATCAGGAAGAGGTCTCATAAGGTGGAAAACTGAGACTATCAAAGATGCGAAACAATTTTATATGAAGCTAAAGTGAAGATACTCCATTTCTTTGGTTGATAAAGAAGAAAACTGGGAAAAGATTAGGAATACAGTGTGTTGCCAGTGTGTTATGACATCATGGGTAGGCTGGATAGACAATTTCCCTTTCACCAAATTCGAAAATTCCAAAGGGGGTTGGCATTGTGGCACAGCGGGTAAAGCCACCTCCCGTGTTGCCAGCATCCCATATGGGTGCCAGTTCGTGTTCCGGCTGCTCCACTTGCCATGCAGATCCTTGCTCAGGGCCTGCGAAAAGCCCTGGAGGATGCCCCAAGCGTTTGGGCCCCTGCTACCAGTATGGAAGACCTGGATTAAGCTAATGTAGCCATCTGAAGAGTGAACCAGTGGATGGAAGATCTTTGTCTCTCCCCTCCTATCTGTAACTTTGACTTACAAATAATAAATCTTCAAAAAAAAATCTCAAAGGGATATATTTTTAGCTAACATTGTCCACATGTTTGTTAAAAGTTCATTTGAAGTTTTTTTGAACTGCACTTTAAGTCCTGACTTGTCTTAGATGTTCAGAATGATTGATTCCTAGGAGACAACTATACACCCTGTGTTATGAGGCTGTGAAGGATGGCCATATGGCGTCCCTGGGGACACCTGCATCTCTTGTCGGGTTCCTGAGTTTGAGTCCCAGCCTTGCTCTTGATTCCAGAGTTAATGCTCACCTGAGAGGGAACCAGGTGATGGCTGGAGTAGTTGGGTCCCTGCCACCCACATGGGAGAACCAGAGAATGGGAGTGCGTGCTCTTGCCTGCATGCTCTCTTTTTTCCTCTCAAATAAAAAATTTTTGAAGATTTATTTATTTTTAAAATTTATTTGAAAGGCAGAGTTACGGAGAGAGAGACAGACCGACAGAGTGAGAGAAATCTTCCATCTCCTGGTTTACTCCCCAAATGGCTGCAATGGCTGGGTTTTGTGCCAGGCTGAAGCTAGGAGCCCAGAGCTTCTTCCAGGTCTCCCACATGGGTGCAGGGACTCAAGCCTGGGCCATCTTCCATTGCTTTCCCAGGCACATTAGCAGGGAGCTGGATTGGAAGTGGAGGAGCCGAATTTCAAACTGGCACCCATGTGAGATGCCAGTGTTGCTGGCAGCAGTTAACCTGCCACAACACTGGCTCCAAAGTTAAATTTTTTTTTAGTGTGATATTGATCAGTGATTTTTGGAGTGTCAACTTGAAGTGCATGGAACCCTGGGATTGTTTTCTGCGTAGGCAGTGGTGTGTATCATTTGCCAAGGTAGAGCTGAGTTAACAACACATGTGCTCTTTTCTTGTTGTTCAAGAAACGTAAATACTCTGCTTTCACACATCTTTTATTATCCACATTTTGAAATGAAAATAAAGCTTTCTTTGTACAGTATACTTCTCAAATCCTACAGAGTTACAGAGAGAGAGATCTTCCTTTCACTGCTTCACTCCCCAAATGGCTGCAACAGCTGGGGCTGGGCCAGGCTGAAGCCAGGAGCCTGGAACTCTATCCAGATCTCCTACATATGTGGCAGGGCCTCAAGCACTTGGGCCATCTTCTGCTGCTTTCCCAGGTGAATTTAGCAGGGAGGTGGATCAGAAACGGAGCATCTGGAACTCAAACTGGCACCCACATGGGATGCCAACTAGTGCCTGAATATCAAAAATTTATGCGTAATAACAACATGATATAACTTGTTTACCCATCAGTATTCTCTTCAATGTGATGGTGTTTGAAGGTAATTAATTCTGCCTTTACTTTACAGACCATGTTGTTTAAGGTGTTAGGAAGAATTTACCAAGTGAATTTGAATCTGTTCTCTCCCCAACAGGGTTAACCATCTCATTTTAGTGGAGCCATGGGGTTTTCCTGAGCGACCAGACCTTGCTGATCAAGACAGACCCATTCCAGTGTGGATCAGAGCCCTGGGAGCCGCTCTGACTCCCTTTAACCCTCTAGCTGGCCTGAGAATTGCAGGACCCTTTGGTGAGTCCCAAGCAAGCAAAGTTTATAGATGAGCAGTAGAAGAGCGGTGTTCACCAACCACCGTTGTTCCTCAGAATCTTAAAGCTAAGCAAACAAAAACACTGAAACCCACACTTTGTCCTCCTCCTCTGAGGAGTACTAGGCCACGCATAAAGATGCAGGAAGCCGGGTTCTTCTCAGAGAGTTGTCTTTGTGTTGTCAACACTACCGGTTACCAGCAAAGCAGAAAAGGAGGGAGATGCTGAGGTGATGTTAGTCCTTTTTCACCTTCTGGAAAAAGCCAGGCAAGCGAGCAAGCAAGCAATCAGGGTGTCTTTGGGAACTGTGGGTGCCAGCACAGGGCGCTGGGGAGGTGCAGCCTGCTGAGCTGTGGTGACGGGCTGTGGGTCACAGAGCCTGATTTGATGGAGTGTGGCTGACAGGTACCAGCACACTCAGGGGCTCCTTCCCTTCTCCGTGATGTCAGAGTGTTGGGAACGTGAAGTCATTCTTTTCTGCACACATTCTGGGGACTCGCATTTTTCTGGTCCTACTATGAGGTGCCAGTGTTTAGTCTCTGGTTTAGGATATTTGTCTCAGCCCCACAGCCAGGGGAATTTCCTTCCCTCAATGTCACAAATGATGGTGGTCAGACAGCTAAAATGTGCCATCAACCCAGAAGTCCGTCATCTGATGACTGAATAAAGAAGCTGTGGCATATGTGCATGATGGAATACAACTCAGCCATAAAAAAGAATGACATTTTGTCTTTCATAGCACAATGGAAGCAGATGGAGACCATTATGCTTAGTGATGTAAGCTAGTCCCCGAAAAACAAATACACGTTTTCTCCTGATTTTTGGTGACTAATGTGCAGAGGTACAAAAAATACAATGTATGTGAATGAAATTGCCATATTTTGATTATTATATACAGCCCTTGTCTATATTCCTGAGGAACAGAGGTTTTTCTGCTTACTACTTGTTGAATTCTATATTAAGTGGAGGGTTGAGCTTGTTATTATAAAGTAAGTTGAAAGTGTGTCATTGCAAAAATTAAAAATAAGGAGGAGGAGGAAGAGTGAGGCAAGGGAGGGAGGACTGGGTGGTATGTATCATGATGCTCTTTAAACTGTGTATATGAAATAAATGAGATATTTTCCCTTTATAGAAGTAAGTTTGAAAGCCAAACCAACAAATTATGGTGTTCTGCACCTCTGCTGTGCCTTCGCTGCTCGTGTCAGTCAGGAGTGCTTTTGGCTGAAGTGACTCGGTGGTGTAAGCCATGAGTCTGGAGGCACGGTGCCAGCACTTGTTCTAGCGGCCATTGCTTGGGTTTAGGTTTTGAGTCTGGGTTTGTGATTCTCTTGACCTTCTTCCTCAGGTCTTCGGTGTTCCCAGGGGTTGAAGGAACGGTCAGTTTTCTTCATTGTTGATGCTATAGAAAATTTGACTTCTTTTAGCAAGGTGAAAACTGAGGCTCAAGAGGATGGATGAAGGTGTCGAAATAACTGCCACCATGCTCTCCGTAGATTCTGCCCCCCTCTGCCCAGCCCTGGTCCCTCTTTGCCCCCATCCCTTTGGGTGAGCAGAGAGTATGGACTCAGAAGAGGGCCGGCAGCTGCCCTGGTGACCTGACTAGGCTTCCCCAGGGCTTTTCCCTGCCCCAGGGATGTTCCCCTTCCCTCACAGAGCCAGCCCTCCTCCGATGAACTACACATGTACTTCACGTAGTCTCTGTCGTCTGAAGTACACGTGGATGTTCCTGGGTCACGGGCACACAGCTGGCAGTGTGGGAAATGTAAAGTCTGAGAAGAACTTAGGAGACCGTGCCAGGGGAGGGAGCATCCCAGGAGCAGAGCCGTCTGTCTCATTATGCTTCCCTTGGGGTGGAGGCATAATTCCTTCAAAGACAGGGAGAGAGTGCCCCTGTCCAAGTGAGACCTTGCTAGAATAAAGACACACAAGTGCAAGTCTTAGAAAACTGCCTTATTAACTTCAGCACATCTGGAAGTCAATATACTGCACTCCAGAATTATTTTAATCTTTGGGGAACTTGAGAGCAGCTTGGAGGGTGTGTGCTTTGTTTCCAGTTCAAATACTTATTTGAATACATGGATGCATGTATGCACGTAGCACTCATTATGCCAGCCAGCACCAAAACTTTGTCTAGTGTTCAGTTAATTATAGTTTAAAACGTGCATGTTTGTGTTTCTTACTAAACAGGTTTAAGTCTAGTGCAGCGTTTGAGACCCGATTTCAAACGGAAGTACTCGTCGATGTTTGAGGACGATACCGTGACAGAGTACATCTATCACTGTAACGTGCAGACCCCAAGGTGAGGCCCTTGCTCTCCATGAGCCGTGTTTGTGTTGTAGACTGCTGAGAACCTCTGAGCAGTCCAGAAGCCTTTTTTGCAGTCGTTCACTTGACTTGAAAGGACAGGCATCTAATAGTCCTTAGTGGATTCATCTATTCGCAGGAGTCTGCGCCATGTAAGACATCGGGGTGGGCTCTGTTGGCAATTAAAAGCTAAGACATATTTTCTTCCCCTAAAGTGCTCAGGGGAAAGTTGAGGAGTTCTTGGTCTTGGGCATGGTGGGACGGAAAGAAGAATTTCATATAAACCAGTGTTTCCCAGACTGGATATGAATGTTCCACAAAAAATAAGACCCCACATACATTCTGACAGTGATTGTAAGGCGAGGAGAGGGAGATCTTGAAATCACAGTAGCCAAAGGAAGCAAGAGGACCAAACACTGTTTTGTTTTGTTTTTCCTAAATATTGATGTATTCATTTGAATGTCAGGGTCACAGACAGGAAGAGACAGAGAGAAATCTTTCTATCTATTGATTCACTTCCCAAATGGGCACAGTGGCCAGAGCTGGGCCAATTTGAAGCTGGGAGTCAGGAGCTTCTCCCAGGTCTCCTTTGTGGGTGGACTTGGGCCATCCTCTACCACCTTCCCAGGTGCATTAGTAGGGAGCTGGATCGGAAGTAGAGCAGCCAGGATTTGAACCAGCGCCCACGTGTGATTCCAGCAACGCAGGGGGTGGCTTTATCCACTGCACTACAGTGTTGGCTCCCGAACATCGTTTTTAAAAATATTGCTGTGGGCCGGCGCCGTGGCTCAACAGGCTAATCCTCTGCCTTGCGGCGCCGGCACACCGGGTTCTAGTCCCGGTCGGGGCACCGGATTCTGTCCCGGTTGCCCCTCTTCCAGGCCAGCCCTCTGCTGTGGCCCGGGAGTGCAGTGGAGGATGGCCCAGGTGCTTGGGCCCTGCACCCCATGGGGAGACCAGGAAAAAGCACCTGGCTCCTGGCTCCTGCCATCGGAGGAGTGCGGTGCGCCGGCCGCAGCGCACCGTCCGCGGCGGCCATTGGAGGGTGAACCAACGGCAAAGGAAGACCTTTCTCTCTGTCTCTCTCTCACTGTCCACTCTGCCTGTCAAAAAAAAAAAAATATATTGCTGTGAATGTTGAGTGCAAGGTGCCAGTGGAGCGAACAGTCTGAAGACAGCAGGGAGTTAGGACAGGGCCCTAGTTTTAAGAATGGAGTATAAAGATGAGAGCTGCACTTGACTGCCTTGTCGTGTACCAGAATTACTGAGGGAGCTTGTGAAAAAAAAAAGCCCTGGTTCAGCAGGTCTAGCAGATATGCAAGTAGTTTCTGTTGAGGTGGGCCGTAGACACATGACTCTTCTCCTTTCTAGGACTGAGGGTCAGCGGGAAGGCTGAGAGGCTAGATGCAAGAGTCTCCCTTTGGGCAGAAGACATGTCCAATGCTTTCATAAACCCTGAGGCCACAGAGGCTATTCTTAGGTGTAGCTGAAGCCTCAGCATTTACATACAGCAGGCTGGAGATTCTCTGCCAAGAGTGAGGGAGGCCAGAGGTTGGGGGTCTCAGGAGACTGAGTTTTTGTGACTTGCTGGGCATTTGGATGAGGTGGATCTGCACACTCTGGTGACTTGTCCCAGGAGTTTTAGGCGTTTGTTCCAGGGACATTGTCCATTCTCCAGCATGTCGCTCATTCTTTGCTTCCTCTCATTTCATGATCACATGTGCTCGTATAGTCTGACTTTGTTGCCTTTCTCATGGTGAAACTCAAGTTCTTCATAAAGGGCAGTCCAAAATGATGCCTAGCTCTGCAAAACTGGCAGAAACTGTAGGAAAGTGGACCTCTCTTTGGAGTTTGCAAGAATATGCAGTCTGAGTTTCTTTTTTTCTTTTCTTTTTTTCTTTTTAAAGATTTTATTTATTTGAGAGGTAGAGTTACAGACAGTGAGAGGGAGAGAAAAAGAGAAAGGTCTTCCTTCTGTTGGTTCACTCCCCAGGTGGCCGCAACAATTGGAGCTGCGCCGATCCGAAGCCAGGAGCCAGGAACTTCTTCCTGGTCTCCCATGTGGGTGCAGGGGCCCAAGCACTTGGTCCATCTTCTACTGCTTTCCCAGGCCATAGCAGAGAGCTGGATTGGAAGAGGGGCAACTGGAACTAGAACCCGGTGCCCATATGGGATGCCGGTACCGCAGGCAGAGGATTAACCTACTGCACCACGGCACTGGCCCCTAGTCTGAGTTTCTTAACCTGGCCATGGTTTTGCCATTGTGAGGAAGAAGCTGGTGCTGTGAACCCCTGGGAAAGCCAGCATCCACATCCATTTAAAATACCAGTGAAAAAGTATATTTTCACTGTCACCACAGTAAAGCATTTCCTGATTAGAGAATTAGGATTACATGTATTGGCTTAGAAGGAGATAACTAATTTTTAATCTGCTAGAACATATAGTCCTCTTCAGTATTCCTGTTTTATTTTCTATGAAACAGAGGTTTTTCTTAGATTCGGAGAAGCTCAATACAATACCTACCCACCTCCACAAAGTCCTACAGTATGACTTTCTTCTTCCCTTTAAAGTGGCGAGACGGCTTTCAAGAATATGACGATCCCTTACGGCTGGGCAAAAAGACCCATGCTCCAGCGAATTGGTAAAATGCATCCTGACATTCCAGTGTCCGTGATCTTCGGCGCCCGGTCCTGCATAGATGGCAACTCTGGCACCAGCATCCAGTCATTGCGACCACACTCATACGTGAAGACAATAGTGAGTTGACCTTGGGTTTGGTGTTCAGGTGCAGGTGTAGTCTGTTGCTGTCTCCCTTTGCTGTCACACCTGGGCTGGACCTGCCGCCTCAGTCAGACCTGATGGGGCCAGCATTTGACTCACATGAGTCTTCATGTCCATAGAGCAAGTCACCTTTCTGAGGAGCCTTTTCTGTCCCTAGAACCACAGCATCGGGTATTAACAGAGCCTGAAAGAGGGACTGGCCCTATGTGTGTCTCTCAGCTAAGTCCCACCTCCCAAGGCAGCACACTCACATTTTGTTCAGTCTGTCTGTTGGCCTTTTCACTGACAGTCAACTTAGCGAGTATTTTTGTTTTCACATATGAAAATTTTATTAAGAGTCAGTAGGTTTCCCTAGTCTTAGATCCTTTTGGTGGAAATAATAATTACTGTAGATCAGTGTTGCTTATCCTTTTATGTGTCATTTAAATAGAGCGGCTCTCACTGTGATTTTCCAAGTGCCTTTGCTTACGTATGGTAGTGTTTGGTTAAACACCTTCGCTCGCTGACCATCTGCCTGCCTTTCCTCGCCCAGGCTATTCTTGGAGCCGGGCATTACGTGTATGCGGATCAACCGGAAGAGTTCAACCAGAAAGTAAAGGAGATCTGCGACTCTGTGGACTGAGCGTGGCGAGGCTTTGCTGGAGCTGCAGGCTCATGCCAGTTCCTCCGCAGTGATCCCCAGCCTGCCGTGAACAGTGACAAACACAAGATAAGCGCAAAGCAGTCCTCCGACTGCACCTCGCACGTTTAACCAACCAGTGCCTTCTAGAACGGCTTTCCTTTCTCCTCCGCAGAGGTGACATGCACGAGAGTCTCCAAAATTAATAGCTTTAATAAAGGGTTATTTGTCCCTCTGATGTACTGAAAAATTGTAATTTTTCAACTGAAAGTTTTTCATTTTTATCTAACTTTGCTAGTTAAGTACATTTTTATATTGCAGTTTATAATTGCCAATTTAAAGAAGTGATTTCTGGGTCTAATGTGTTATATATTATAAAAGTGCACTTTATTGTCCTTGTCTGTGTATTTGCTTTGTCTAGTGACTCATATAGTTAATCCTGATTCAATGTGTTTTTTTTATGTAAACATGTCTTTTTTTTTTTTTTAGAATACTTCATTTTTGAGATGGAGTGTCAAGATAGGTTTTTGGCTAAAAGGATGGGAATTAATCACTAACATTAGTTTTCCTAGTTTTTCTCTGCTTTGTATTTAAGGCTGCAAAGCCACATTCAACATTTTAAATGTAATTCATCCTACCATGCAGTCTACAACTAACCTTTGGAAATGTGTGTGTGTGATTTAATTCTGTACTTCCAAGGAAACATGACGTTAACGCTTAAGCGATTCAAGGACTGAAAAGCCTTAACTGGAAAGTCTGCCCCTTTTTTACTCTCCATTGAGTCTGTGCTTCTCTTTGAACCAGGATGCAGCTGCTGGAACAGCTTTCCTGAGGGAAGGGGGTTTAATACTGTTCCATTCCAGAAACCAAGTCATGTCGTGTTTCCCGTAACAGCTAAATCTTCTAGATGGCTGCTCAAACTGGATTATGTTTTTACCACTAAAATATGAAAGTGTAGTGGTGCTGTTAGGTCCCACAGCACCAGCAATGAGCAAGCACTTTTTTTTTTTTCTTAATTATTACTAGTATCAGGCTGGCACCTCAGCTCACTAGGCTAGTCCTATGCCTGCGGCACCGGCACCCTGGGTTCTAGTCCCAGTTGCCCCTCTTCCAGGCCAGCTCTCTGCTGTGGCCTGGGAGGGCAGTGGAGGATGGCCCAAGTGCTTGGGCCCTGCACCCCATGGGAGACCAGGAGGAAGCACCTGGCTCCTGGCTTGGGATCGGCGCAGCGCACTGGCCGTAGCGGCCATTTGGGGGATGAACCAACAGAAGGAAGACCTTTCTCTCTCTCTCTCTCTCTCTCTCTCTCTCTCACTAACTCTGCCTGCCTGCTGTAAAAAAAAAAAAAATAGTATCATGTTGGCTGAATCATTTAAATACTTGAAGTTACAGTATCAGAATTCTCTAGTGTTGATTGAACTATTTGACCACAACTACTATCAAGTGTAGCATTTTCTAACAGTTTTTAAATGAGGAAAACTTCTTTGAAACTGTGAAAAAGCTCCATGTGGCAACTGGCTGCTGAGAAAAACTCTTCACAAAAGAAAAGTGAATGGAATGGTTGGCAACAAGGCATCTTGGCCTTGGATTTGCTGTCTGCCTGTCTAGGAGAAAGGCAGTTACGTAAATAAGCAATGAACTAGAGCACATAATGGTTAATGGTTTGGGTTATTGCATTTTTAAAATGGTTAATTAGGAAATTTGTGGTTGTTAGGAAATGTAAGGTTGTTACCACTATTGATTAACTGCCAGGAAGACTGAATGTTCTATTTTCAGCATTATCTCCCCAACAAAAGGATAGGCAAATGATGCTGAAGCGTGGCCAATAGCCTTCCAATGAACAGTTTGTCTCCTTTGTCAGATTAACTAGGTTAGTACAGGCAGGCAACGTGGGAACCAAGTGGCCGTCTAATAGCTGTACCTTCAGAACACAGATAGTTTATAGTTAGTGTCTTGGGTAGCCAGATTCGTACCTGTAGTGGTACAGATAATTTGGCGCAGATGTTTTTATTGGACCCACTCTGCAGCCTTTCTTAACTTTGCTGGGTAGCGTTTTTGTCTGTACAAGAAAGCTTCTGCGTGGGAAACTTGGCCCTGGAAGGCAAGTTACCTGTTTCACTTAGTAAATGTGGTTTCTGACCAGAGACGTGCCAGGTGATTCAGGAAAAGGACATACCTACATATCCAGTGAAACTTACTTCCCTACTAACTGAATTTACTTCATTTGGAAAATGTTGTCATAATTCTTTTAACAGTTGCATTTTACCTTGGGGTATCTGTAATATTGTGAATATCGAACTAGCAGATATTCACAATCCCAGAATTCCTGAAAATACAGAGGGTGCTAAATGTTTTCTTAAAGGAAAATTTGATTGCAGTATTGGGTCTTTGCTAAGTTATGCACAATGTATTTTAACAAATAAATTTTGCTGTGGTAGTCACTTTCTGAGTCTTTGGTGTGGGTTGGTCTGTTGGTGGCGTTATCACAGGGCCGTGGAGCCGCTGAGTGTCCAGTAGCCTCCTCCGCCGTCTGTGGGAAAGCTGCTGTGCAGGGGTCGGGGCCGCCCCACGGCTTGACCTGTGCCCACGCATCCCCTGTGGATTTCTGTCTTCTTTCTCCTTCTTCTAAAACTAAAGTTTTGAAAAACAATTGCCTCAGGTTAAAGTGTAATTTATAGAGTACTTTTGACATGTCTCCATTCATATACATGTGTTATATTTAAAAGACTGTACCAGAGTCCAAGAAAACAAAAGGGTTTTTTCCTGTGCAGTGACGCGTGACCCATAGAAAAGTCCATGAGGCCATGATGCTGCTAAACCAACTGGCCACCTTTGGAGGTGGCTGGAGCACCGATTCAATATTGTGAAAATTGCTGACACGAGAAATGAAGCGTTCATCCTGTTGTCATCCCGCAGGAGGAGCGACAGGGTCAGGACACCACCATTTTGCCACCTCTGACAGACTGAAGCTGTGAAACGCGCTCGGTGAGAAGCTGGTGGAAATGTTTTGCTGGGTGACTCGCAGTGGCAATAGCCAGAGCCAGTGGTGTCAGCATTCCTGACGCAGGAGCAGCCAGACGGGTCCAGCGTGCTGGAGTAGCTGGTGGTTTACGGCCCCAAGCACAGTGGCACCTGAATCTTATCATGCCTGTAACAATGTCAACACAGGAGCTTGAGGGACAGGTTAAACAGCACACTACAAACCCAGAATGTAGGAAATTGCACGCACCATCAGGTTTCTTCAACACAATCAAGCTGTTACACGAAACTGCTAGTGAGGCTTAAAGATCAGAGAAAGTTGAAGGACTTTGAATCTTCAATTGGGTGAAACTAACTCGACTGGGTATCAGATGACTTTAGGAATTATCAGTTTGTTGGGTAAGATAATGGGATAGTAACTTTTTTTTTTTAATCTCTGACCTGTTAACAGATATATACTGAAGTATTTGTGGTTGAAGTTATGACTGGAATTTATCTGAAAACACTCCCCAGGATTGGAGACCATGCGTAGGACAAAGGCAGAGTGTTCTGTTGCTGTTGAGTGACAGACACACAGCAGCAGGCTCATGGGCACTGCATGGCTAGTTCCTGTACTGTTGCCTATGTTTAATACTTTGCCTAGTAAGAATCTAAAGAATAAAGAGAATGGGAAGAGAGACTGGACAACGCCAGGACAGAGAGACACCTTTTCCTAGATGTGAAGAGTGAGCAGAGTGGATAACAGGTAGAGGAGGAATGGAGTAGCCCAGCAGAGAGAATGTGATAGTGCAGGAGAGCAGGTCAGGGGTGTGTTAGCAAGGCCAAGGGTAGCGGTCGTTCCTGTGGACTGCTGGTGGGACTGGAGTAGCTGCCATGCTGTGGCAAGCCAGTCAGCGGTATACTAGGGGTCTTTGACAAAATGCACATTAAGAAAAAACTAGGCATGGGTTTCAAAAGTGATTCACACAAAAATAAACTTACTTTTAAAAATGTTCCTGGAGAGGTAGACAGCTCCCGTCTGTGGAGTCACTCCCCCAAGTGCCCATAATGGCCAAGCCTGGGCCAGGCTGCAGTCAGGAGGTGGGAAATCCATCCAGGTCTCCCAGGTGGTGAGACTCCAACTTCCCTGGCCCCACTTGCTTCCTCCCCGCAATTAGCAGGAATCTGCACTTGATCTTTGCCAAAAGGCCGAGCAGTGATTATTAGCAGGAATCCAGATGTGAGAGCAGAGCTGGGATTTGAACCCGGGTACTCTGAATGAGAGGCAGGTGTCCCAATGGATGTCTTAACCACTGGCCAAACACCTCCCCCTAAGCTTCTCTGACTTCCATTTTCCTATGAACTTTTTTTTTTTTTTTAAGATTTATGTATTTATCTGAAAGAGTTACACAGAGAGAGGAGAGGCAGAGAGAGAGTTTCGATCTGCTAGTTCACTCCCTAGCTGGCTGCAATGGCCGGAGCTGTGCCGATCTGAAGCCAGGAGCCAGGAGCTTCTTCTGGGTCTCCCAGGTGGGTGCAGGGGCCCAAGCACTTGGGCCATCTTCTACTGCTTTCTCAGGCCGTAGCAGATAGCTGGATTGGAAGTAGAGCAACTGGGACTAGAGCCGGTGCCCATATGGGTTGCTGGCACTGCAGATAGCGGCTTTACCTGCTACGCCACAACACCCAGCTCCTATGAACATTTTAAAGTGCCCATGGCAAAATTCTAAGTGTTCCATGCCACTTGACTCAGTAGGTTTTTTTCCCCCAAGCTTATGAGCTCCAAATCCACCAGTGCCAGTGCACAAAGACATTCACAAAAAATGTCCATGGCAACGTTGCAATATTAAAAAGTCTGGAACCAAACATCACTGATTACATTATAATATATCATACATGGGAATATTTTTCAGCTTCAAAAATGATGTAGATCTATAGGTGGCAATATAGGAAATCTCTAAAATATCTTTAATAACTAACGTGCAGACTAATTCACATATATTTTTAAGGACATATATATGCACACGTAAGTATGTCCCTGTGTACGGACTAGTGTGTGTGTGAAGTTATGTGAAGATGTACTCACACACATGATCCGACATGTATAGGCATCTGGGGGAGTTTATTAACAGTGGTTTGATTTGGACAGCGGCCACTGTTTCTGTTGTATTATCTCTCTGCAACTTTGGATCCTTGAGCATTCATTGTGTTTTAACAAAAGCTCTTGGTTTGTAGGAGCAGGAAAGAAAACAACTGAAGGGTCTTCGTGGCAATGCTGTCATCTGTGGGGGTATGCAGGTCCAGATTAGGGGGTACAGACAAGTGTTCAAGATACAGAAGGAGGTAAGGCTCAGTACTTTAATTATTGAAAAGTGAGCTGTTAAGTTATAATTGGGCCATCCCTGTTCTTAGTCTAGAAGCACAATCCCAACCCAAAACCAGCCTCTTTGTGTATTTTTTTTTTTTTTTGCTTAAACTTATAAGGGGTGCCTGAGTTAGGATATATATGTTTCTCTGTTTCTCTGTATCTGTTAAGCTCCTCCATCTTATATCCTCCACCATATCTGCTGTTTTCTCTAAAAACTCTCCTATACTCTTTAATGTCTTATTAAGTTAGAAATGTTTAGAATTTATTTGGTTGTTGTCAGGCAGGTTGTCAGGCCTGGCTTTAGCATCACTTAATTACATTAGCTCCCAGATTTAAAATTCAAAAACATGCTTATCAAGTAGCTTTCTGAATGACATGGGTCAGGAATTTATTCCACCATACAGTTTAATTCTTGCATTTTTTTTTTTACATTTCTGTTTGAGACTTGAGAGGTTTCCAGGAAGTACCTATTAATTATTTGAGAATTCAGAATTAACCAAGCCTACTTTTTTCTTACTAAGTATTGTATTGTATTGATTTCAAGAGGTGGGTCATTTGACAGGTGTGATGCATCAGCATTTTTTAAAAAAGATCTATTTATTTGAGAGGCAGAGTTACAGAAAGAGGGAAAGAAGACAGAGAGAGGTTTACTCCCCAAATGGAGCTTCTTCCAGGTCTCCCACGTGGGTGCAGGGGCCCAAGCACTTGGACCATCTTCCACTGCTTTTCCCAGGCCAGTAGCATGGAGGCGGAATGGAAGTGGAGCAGCCAGGACTTGAACTGGCACCCACATGGGATGTGGGCCCTGCAGGTAGAGGCTTAACCTACTGCACCACAGCGCCAGCCCTGAAGGCTCAGTTCTTACCCTGGTTTGCCACATTGTGTGCTTCTGGACTCTTGTCGTGGAGACAGGTGTGAAAAGATAAATCGCCGGCCTAGTTCCTCCCTGGGGGAATGCAGCAGTCACAATGAGCAGAGTAGAGGAGGGAGTGTATTATAAACATCCTGCTATGCTGTGTTCATTGTGAGCGGCTCCCTAGTTTGCAGCTCTGCAAGTTTCTATAATTGGAAGGTAGAGCAATGGGAACAATTCAGCATCGGGACCAAGGTGCCAGACGTGAGCGACTGGGATTCCATCAACCTGTGCCAAGCAGCCTACCCTCCTTCTGCTGAGCTACCAAAGCCCTCACAGATCCTCAACATTCGTCTCTTCAAGGCCTGAAGATACGGTTTACATAGGATGGAAGGGACGCTGAGGCCAGGGCCCGGGGACGGTCAGAGATGAAAAAGAATGTAGCACATGCTGAGGACGACACAAAAGGCCCAGTTCTTGTTCCGACCTGTAGGACAAGGGACAGCGCCTCTGTCTGTTGGCCCTCTTCCATAATAGAAAGTGCCCAGTGGTGACCTAAAGGCCTGGAGCGTCTCCTCTGTGCCATGAAATGACCTCTTGGTTTCATGTGGCCAGCACCAGAGGTGCTGGAGCTGACACATCTTCCTTGGCAGCCAGAAATAACACCACGCCCTTGAGCGCAGGCTGTTCGAGCAAACATTGGCGCATCAGATGTGGACTATGCCAGCTCCCAGAGCAGCAAAGTCCAAACTCTATGTGCATGAGTCATCAAGGCTGCTCATCACAGGTGCAAAGTGAGGGCTCCCCCACAGAGATTCTGACTCTGCAAATGTATACATGGGGCCTAGGAACCTACATTTTTTTTTAAGGTTTTTTTTTTTTTTTTTTTTCTCATTTGAAAGAGAGGAAAAGAGATCTTCCTTCGCTGATTAATTACCTCCAGTATCCACAACAGCTGGGCTGGGCCATGCCCAGAACTGAAGCTGAATCTCCCTCATGGGTGGCAGGGACCCACATACTTGAGTCAGCACCTGCTGCCTCCCAGGGTGCACATTAGTAAGAAACTCAAATTAGTAAGAGCCAGGACTCAAACCTGAGCACTCTGATACGGGATGCAGGGGTCCCGGTCAGTGGCTTAACCACCACATCAAAAGCCCTCCCTAGGCACCTCCCTGAAAACATCTGACCTAAGGAATGTTTGAATTTTCTTGTTTGTTTGTTCTGACTGGACTCAAGCCAGAAACACTGGCTCCTGGCTGCAGCTGAAGTCTCAGTTTAATTCTTTTACCCTTAGCTCCAGTCTGCCCTGTGCAGACAGGCGGAAGTCTGGGCAGAGGTTGTATCCGCACTTCACTTCCTCTCCAGCTCTCTCCCTTCCAGGCCTCCCCTTCCTTCTGCAGTGGCTGCGGCTGCTCTGAACCCCGTCCTGTTCTTGAAGTCAGAAGGACTGCTGGCTTCCTAACGAGAGTTTCTGCTCAGTTCTCCACCTCCCAGCCTTGCACTGTGCCATCCCTAGGACCAAAGCTGTCATAACTCTTCTCTGTCATAGCTCTTCTCTGTTCCCAGGGTCAACCTGAGCTGCTGCCCTTTCTGGACACTGTAATAGTTCATGAGTAGCCTGCTTGACCCCCAAGTAGAGCTTACTCTGCTGTTCTGGAAGGGGAACTCCTGGATCAAACTGTTTTTAAGGATTTAATTTATTTATTTGAAAAGTAGAGTGACAGAGAGAGAGAGAGAGAGAGAGAGGGAGAGAGAGAGAGGGAGAGTGTACCTTCTTCTGTCCACCGATTTCCCTCCCCAAATGGCCACAACCGTGCAATCTGGACTAGGCCAAGGCCAAGCATCAGGAAGCCCAGCAGGGTCTCCCGCATGCGTGACAGGTGCGTGGCAGGTGTGTAAGCGTCTTCCGCTGCCTTCCCTCTGGATCAGAGTTTGAGGATCAGTGTTTTCTAGTGTTCCTCCAGATGTGGCTACAGTGGAACTCAGCTCGCTGGGAGCTACGCTTGCCTGTTAACTCCTGTACTTCCTTGACTTAACCACCTGCGGACTGTGACCACATCTGTCACTGTTTCTCCTGACGCTGGAAATGTTAAATGAGGAAGGAAAGTGGTGGAATCCCCGCACGGCTTTTAGAGAACAGGATCCCGAACTAAGCCGCCATTCAACTGTGTAGACATTGTGGTGGGCACCGTGTCTGAAGCCGCTTCTGTCTCGTCTCTAAAGCCCTGCTGTCACTGGCATTTGCCGACCTCACAGGCCTTCTTCACCCTGCCCACCCATGGCTCCCGAAGCCTGCAGTGTTTCACTGGCCCATTGTTCCCGAGACCCAGGCCTCAGACTCAGACTCTACATGGTTAGAGCCACACTGGGTCACGTGATCGAAAAGCCCTAGGGCTCCAGACTTTTACCATGCCTACAAAAGCCAGGTGGTCCAGTTCTTGAGAAGTGCTGACTTCTCTTTCATTGGGAAGATCAGCAGGGTTCTCTGACAGCTCCAGGCAGTAAAGCAGTGTTCTGCATCACTCCGAATCCCAGCGCACCAACTGCAGGTTAAGAGTGAGGAACAACAGGGCTGGCGTTGTGGTGCAACAGGTTAAAGGCCCGGCCTGCAGCTCCGGCATCCCTTATGGACACTGATTCAAGTCCCTGCCAACGCGCCTGGAAAAGCAGCAGAAGAAGGCTTAACTGTCTGCACCCTGCTATCCACATGAGAGGTCCGGATGAAGCTCCTGGCTCCTGGCTGCTGCCTGGCCCAGCCCTGACGTTGTAACCATCTGGGGAGTTAACCAGTGGATGGGAGATCTCTCCCTCTCTCTAATTCTGACTGTCAAATAAATAATCTTTAAAAATTAAAAAAACAAGTTGTTCTACCTTTCAAATAAATACATACGCTTGTAAATTTTTAAAAAAAAAATACATGAATACGTTGTGATTCCTTTTTACTGGATCATAAACTATTTGGGAACCTATGTCTGCCTATGGTTCCTTTGTATGCTTTTATCAACTATACTGCAAAGGAAACATGTCCTATTGTTGCAAAGGGAGAGAGATCGCATCTGGCTGGGAGATCAGAGTAGCTGGAGCAGGAGGTGGCATTTGAACTGACATATTAAGGAGCTGGTGATTACATTCCATTTGTCTTTCATAAGAAACAACATTCATTGCACGCTCTCAGCTTTGCCACATTATTCGTTTAATCTTTAGGACAACCCACTGGGGAAGGTGCACTTACACAGGCTGGGAGAGTCAACTTGTCGGAGCACGTGCTGTTGGGACCTTGCCCGGTTGGCCTTTGCCGGGGTAGCTCCTGCTGTTATAGATGCCAACCTGGTTCCAGGAGGATGGCTCTGGGCTGCCGGGAACAGCCTTGCCTGCAGATGTAACGTGGGAATCAACATCAAGGAAGCCTCCTGGCTGACCAAGAGATAGAAAACAGGAAGCAGCTGCCAGAAGACGTGAGTATTAGGTTCCCTGCGTCTGTCTTCCATCTAGTAGACATTCCAGAAAGATAGACTTTTTAAATCATTCTTTTTTTTTTTTTTTTTTTTTTTTAAGCAGGCACTTAGCCTCAAAGTTGGGCCAAGAGGCTGGGCTCAATACCCTGTCCCAGCTCCCAAGTCCAGCTTCCTGCCCGTGGTTGACCCAGCCCAACTGGCTGTTGTAGGCATCTGGGGAGTGAACTTGCAGATGAAACTGATCCTCTATCTCTCTCTCCCTCTCAAATAATAATAAAACCTCCACTTTTTAATTGTACATTTTTGTGAGGTACCATATATTTCATTACATGTATACAACACATAGTGATCAAACCAGGGTGGTTGGCATCTCCATTTCTATGCGTATTGTTTCCAAAGTCTTCATTTATGCATAATAATAGCTCGTCACCCTGGGGTACAGTGGAACACTCCACTGCATGTCAGAGGAGACACTGTGTACTGATCAAACCAGGGCCATCAGCAGCTCCTTTATAAAAGAATCCGATTTTAAGTGTGAATTCCCTGGAGGTACCCACAGGTTGTGAGCAGCGATGTTGGGAAGAAACTCACACATAGGCATTGCCTATTGAAACTCCAACTTCTTGAGGTCAAGAAAAAGAAATGTTTAGCCAAAGCTAAAGAGAAACTTTTATAAATTCACAGAGGGAAATGTACACACACAGTCTCAGCAGCCAGACTGGCACCTGATTGCTCTTCTTCAGAGTAGTATCCACAGGTTTCTGAGGGAAATGATTTTGAACCTAGCATTTGATATCCAGTTGAACTATCATTGTTATTGGAAATAACAATGTTCTTGGACACGAAAACACCCAGGCAGAGCTGCATACCAGTGCAAAACAATGTTATTCAAAAACCAGAAAGAATCCAAGATGTAACTGTGGTGCCTAAAAATATGGGTGGGCCTCTCTGGAAAAGGACCCCATAAACTGCACAGGTCACATGCCCCCAGGAAGCTGATCCCCAGAGGGCTCACCACCCTGGAATGTGTTCTAGAAAAAAAAGAACATCGGTTCCAAAAAGAGGTGGGCATGGTGCTGGCTCTTGGCACAGGGCCTCTCATGATGCCACATTAGACATCAGAGTGCCTGGTTCGAGTCCCAGCTCCTCCACTTCTGATCTAGCTTCCTGCTAATAGCACACTTGGAAAGACAGCAGATGATGGCCCAAGTACCTGAGTCCCTGCCTCCCACATGAGAGACCCAGACTGAGGCCCAGCTCGGGATTTGTGCGTATGTAGAGGAGTGAACCAACAGGCAGATCTCTCTCTCTCCCTCCCCACCTTTCAAATATAATGACAATAAATAATTTTTTTAAAAGAAGATATGTGCAAAATTCAAAACAAAAATTTTATAATAAACTTATAAAATTATTGCCTTGACTATAATATTCTTTATGAAGCTTAAAGTCACAATTGGTTTAACACCATTAAGAAAGACTAGCAGGGAAATTATTTTTTTAAATCATACATTAACAGCCTGTACATTAAAATTGGATTTCAACATAGAAGAGAGAGAGTGAGGGGAAGAGAGAAGTACAAAGCAGCCTTAATGACTTGTTAGAACAAGGACAAGGGATGGTTTAGATACTAATGAATTAGGACAAACTATACTTTGACAAATGGATTTTACAGATTTCCAAGTAAGTGGAATATTTAAAGGTAACCACAGAATGGGTGACTTAAAGTAACCCACACATCTGTCAGCTCACATATCTGAGGGTCAAGGTTTCGGACACAGCTTGCAGATCTTTGCACTGCTGCAGTGCGGGTGATGGCCAGGGCCAGGGTCTCCTCTGGACACGGGGTGGAGGAAGGGCCGGGTGTGGAGGAGAGAGGGCCTCAGTTCCCGGCTGGCTGGGGGCTGAAGGCCACCTGCTATGTATCATTCACTCTCCCCACAGTTAACAAAACAGAGTCTTGACCGTGGGTAAGTGTGGTTTCAGGTGCAGTCATAGAATCACGGCTTGTGGAACGAATATATCAATGGCAGCTAAGGAAAGCAGTCTTGACAAGACAGACTTTGGCACCCTAAACAGGTTGTTCTGTTGTTTGCATTATAAACTGGATTTGGCAGTTTGGTAAGTGAAAAGGTCAACCCATGTCCAAAAGGAAAGACAAAACAAGAGCTTAAACATGGCAGAACAGAATTTTCCATAGGACCCTCTTGTGTTTGCCTTTGCATCCGGTCTGTTGTCACAGCCTGCCATTCGCAGCTATTTGCATTTGAATCACGTTTCCCTCTAAAGAAATACAAATACAGTACTTCCTTTGACATGTCCTTTCTCCAGGAAAAGAACGTATTTGGGGGGTGCATCTTTCCACTAGCGCACAGGCATCAGTTTTTAAATCCTAGTGCAAAGAGGCAGTGACTGCACCGTGTCAACCCCCTGCGTTGCTGCTTTGAGGTGAGTTATGGGGGATGGATTCAGGACGATGACTTTTTTCTTGGGGTGACAATCAGGCCGACGCAAGGCCCTGAGAGGCAGGAAGTCTGGATTCTGAGCCCAGTTCTCCCACAGATGAGCTGGGCAGCCTGGGCAAGCCCCCTCCCCGCCTGCACTGTCAGTTTTCTCCTCTCTGGCAGCACAGATAGCCACCCATGAGCTGCCTTCTGGTGACCATGACCGGGTGCTGCGGTAGATGCTGGTGCCACACTCCAGGCTGTTGGGACAGTGACCACAGTGGTCTCCCCTGGAGAATTGCCCTTGGCCGAATAGGAGCTTCCTGGCCTTCAAGGTCACTTGCCCTGGCACCCAGGGACTCACTCATATCGCCCGCCTCTATGGGGGACCCAATCTGTGTGCACTGCAAGCTTCCAAGCACCTGTGAGATGGGCTAAGGTCAGGCTCCAGGTGAAACTGAGATAACATATGGCAAGCCCCAGCTCCACCCACTAGGAAGCAAACCGGAAAAACCAGATACAGGCGAAAGAACCGGTTTGCATCAGCTAAATCTGAGACAGCACCTAACCTAACTTCAGGGAGACGCAAACTGTCAATACGCCCTCGCTATAAATACATTAGCACGGCAAAAAATCATTCCTCTCCCGCACCATGATGGTTTACAGTTGCCATGACAACCCACAGCCGCCATGACCTTACAAAGTGAGAAAAGAGGCGGATCACTTAATTCTGGGAAGTCCCCGCCCCTTTCCCAGAAATAAGGTGAATATTCCACCCAGGCATTAACCCACATTTCCTGAACCCCATCCGGGTACAAGCCCAGCCACACACAGGGGTGCTGGTTGTGGAATACCCTGGTCTCTGCCTTTTCCTTTAATAAAATCCTCTTACTTGCTTCCTCTTTGCTGGATCCTCTCTGATTCTGTCTCTCAGGGAAGCCCAGGGTCCTCTTGAGGGTCCCTACAGGGTCCCCCACTGTTGGGTATCAAAACTACAGCCTGGCTGAGCTCTCTCCCTCACCCCTTCAACCCAGCGCTCAAGAATTCTCACCAGGCTCTATTTCTCGGGGAGAAAGGTACCTTACAGGGAGAAGGCTCATGGGTGTGGGGCTCCCTGAATCTTCCGCACAGTGTAAGGCTGTCATGGAAATGGGCCACTGTGGAGTGTGCCAGCAGAGCGGGAGCCTTGGAATGAAGCATTTAAGTAAATGTTCAATCAGGGCGGAAAACCGGGTTTGCGTTAGAGCTCGTGGTTTGCTTTAGAGCCTGGAAGTAGAACGCTCTGTCCATGCCTGGCTCAGAGTGGGCGGTGAGCTCGTAACTACTGGACTAGATTCAAGTGTGTTTAATCTGATCACAGGCCTGGAGTGCTTGTGAGAGGCTTGATGTTAGACGGGAGGAGAGGAGGGGGTACAAAGCGGAGAGGGGAGAGTCTGAGGGAAGTTTGGTGTCCCCTGGTGAGAGACCTGGCTCTGGGCCAGCTCCTCCGGGCAGCAGGTGGAGATCAGGACCAGGGAAGGCAGTGCCCTGTGGGTTCATCTCAACAGGTGCTGTGGTTTCAACAGAATTTGGCTCCTGCGCCCATAAACCCCAAGTCAAAAGTTAATGTCCTAGGAGAGTGAAAACAACCCAATTATGGAGGCTCCAGGTGAGGCCTTTGGGAAGTGATTGGATTGGGCTGGGTTGCTGGGGTGGAGACCCCTCTGCCAGTGAACCCTGGTGCTTTGTAAAAGGCTACATGGACCTAGATGCACGCACGCCATCTCTTGCCGCATGGTGATGTCCCCCGGGCTTCTGCAAGCAAGAACACCACCACCAGAGGCCAAACCCAGGGGGCCTGCCTGGTCTTGGACTGGGAACCTTCCAAACCGTGAGCTCAAAGAAATCCCTCTTTCCTGCTCAAGTAGTTTGTTTCAGGTGTCCCACGGCAGTGATGAGAAGCTGACTCACCTAAGAGGTGAATCTGGACTACACACACCAGGCTGGGGCTGGCGGAGGGCTGGGAACCCCTTGCTGTACCTGGCTGCCTCCCACCAGGCTGCAAAGTCCAACTCCCTGGGCTCAGGCTGCATGAGGGAACAAGACAGGAGCCAATCTTCTTGGGCCACAGGGGCAGGGCAGCCCTTTGTTACTGTGGGCCCTTGTGCTGGGACTTAGGGTTCCACACCCTGCCCCCCCCCCCATTTGTCAGGACCCAGCCTTCTCCGGTGGTTGTCTGGCACCTGACTTGAAGTTGGCTTTTTGTCTTCTCATCTGCTCACTGCTGAGTGGGTAGGGAAAGCTGGGGAGGGGGGGCGGGCCAAATTGGCGAGCTGAGATGACTGAGCCAAGAGTAGAAGCCCCAGCCCCTCCCACCATCTCTGGACTTGAGGTTCGCTGTGGCCAGAAAGGGGTACATGTCCACTGCTGTGCCAGAGGCATCTCTGGGTCACTTTGCCACAAGGGGCCCCAGGGATGGAGCCCATGCTTTGAGTAGGGGGATGGGCTGAGGGAGGCAGGGCTTAGAATGGCAGGATGTGACCCCCCACCCCCACTGGTCACTCCTTCAGAGGCTCCGCCTTTCTAGAGTGATATGTGACATTCCTAATGACAACCTCCGGGAAGGCCGCCATGATCCCACCCATGTGTCGGGAGCCCCCTGCTCACTTCCTTAGCCTATGAGGGCCCTGCTTCCTGGATGAGCAGTGTGAGTGTTCTGCGGTATAATGGGTCCCTAGTTCGATGGCCAAGATAGGGAATGTAAAGGCAGCAGGTGGGGATACTGATGTATGTATGTATGTATGTATGCATGTATGTATGAATGAATGAATGTATGTTTTGAAAAACAGAGAGAGTCCTTCCAGCTGGGACTCGAACCGGCACCCATATGGAATGCCAGCACAGTATCCCATGGGTGCTTAGCTTAACCTGCTAAGCCACAATGCCTGCCCCCAGGAGTTTTTTTGTTTTGTTTTGTTTTGTTTAAGAAAATAGGTTCTGGCTGCCTTTCCATGGTGGTATTCAATGCAAAAATTTGCCTCAGTGTTTCATCCAACTCCTAAGCATATAGCTTGGCCTGGTATACTGTGCAGGCATTCCATATGAGTGCCGGTTCGAGTCCCAGCTGTTCCACTTCTGATCCAGCTCTGCTATCTGGGAAAGCAGTAGAAGACGGCCCAAGTCTTTGGGCCGCTGCACCCGCATGGGAGACCTGGAAGATGCTCCTGGTTCCTGGCTTCAGTTTGGCTCAGCTCCAGCCCTTGCAGCCATCTGGGGAGTGAACCAGCAAATGGAAGACCTCTCTCTCTCTGCCTCTGCCTCTCTGTAACTCCACCTTTCAAAAAAAAATAAATAAAGCTTAAAAAAAAATCTCCCAAGCCGGCATTGTGGTGCCCTGGGTTAAGTCCCTGCTTGCTACACCAGCATCCGGTATGCAGCACCTGTTCAAGTCTCTGCTGCTCGGCTTCCGGTCCAGCTCCCAGCTTTGGAGGAGCGCGGGTTATATGTGAGGCTCAGATGTCAGTGGCAAAAGGGTGATAGGTCACTTGCAGCAGGCTGGAGGGTCACTGCACAATGAGTGGTGTAGATGAAGGACAGATGAGGCCCAGGCTAGGGCGTGGGAGCTCAGTAATCAAGCAGCCAGTGCTGGAAATGTTAGAGCGATGGAGTTGGAGACGTTTCATGGTGAGAGGTAGGAGGAAAACTAGGAGAGAGCAGCGCCGCAGCGCCTTTGAATCCTCAGAAAGGGAGGAGTTCAAGTCTGCACGCACTTGCTAGAAGCTTCGGCAGACACGGGTGCATAACCCACGGCACGGCAGACGGCAGACGGCAGCAGAGATCAAAGTGGACGGAGAGCCTTGCTGCACTGTTTGAGGGAAAAAATCAACAAAGCTCCTCCCACCCCCCCGCCCCGGTCTGCTGCCCTACAACCAAATATATTTCATACAGGTTGTCTGTCTTCTCTGGGAGTTTTGGGTACTTCATATTTTTAAATTGAAGTTTGGGTTTTCTCTGTACCCTAAGGTGGGCTCATTTCTGTGGAGAGGAAGAGATCTGTAGATAGAACTACGTGAACTACTGTCCACGTGTCCAGAACATCACATGCAAAATTAATGGGCAAGTGGTGGGCTGGGACCAATGTTTTTCAAAGAGACCGAAGTCAAGGGGCTGCCTATTGAGTAGGCCAAGGGCTTGTGCCTGTGGACAGCACCGGACACGATGTGGCCAATGGCTATGAAGAGGCAGTAGCAGGCACCAGGTGTGCAAAACAGTTCAGAAAAAAAAAATCAAGTTCACTAGTGATCAGAGGAGAGCAAATGAGACTGGTGAGAGAGGTTTCCTGAGTTCTTGGCCCCTGCCTGGGAAGCAGGCCCTCCCTGCAGGCCACGTGACGCTGTCCCACCCTTTCCAGGAGGCCATTTGGTAACAGGTGACAAGGAACTTAGAGCGCGTATGCCCTTTCACCCAGTCACCTCAGTTCTGAGAAAACATTTCCTGATAAAGTAAACAGAGTCACAAAGGTGTTTGTCTTAGTGATGCGGTTAAAGTGATGGCAGAGAACAGGCGAGAGCTTGCCATGGGGGTCGTCTGGGCGGTATACGGTCCACGTACTACATGAATGCTGGCCACACATTAAAATAACCTGGAGAAAGAGGCTTTGGTGGCATGATAAAATGCTTTTGATTCAATGTTAAAAGGGAAAAAATCGGTTAAATCACGTTTTTTCACTTGTGCTTTAAACAAGCAATCAAAAAGAAATATACCAAATATTAAGAGTTTGTATCTAGGTTAGGTGATTAGAAAATGCAGATAAATCATTTTACAACTAGAATTTCAATAAGAGACATGTGTTTTTATACTGCTGACTTCTGAAAATCTCTTCTTGCTGGACTTAAAAAGCCTCTTTTTTTGACTCTAAGACAACTCAATGAAAGTTAATTAACTTGAACAATAAGTTGAAATAATTAAATTGATAAGAAAACTCATTGAATTTTTACAAAGCACTAAGACCACTGTGATAACATAAATTCCGTCTACAGAGAAAATTATTTGAGTGACGAGAGGAAAGGGAGACAGGCAGGAATCACGTGCCTGTGTAGAAACTAGCGCATGGCTGTGTGTGTGTGTGTGTGTGTGTGTGTGTGTGTGAGAGAGAGAGAGAGAGAGAATATTAGTGTGACTCCTTTATTAATATACATCAAGAGCAGTCCTCTCTCCATCTTTCTCATGTTTTGAAAATAAACAGAACAATCAAGGGAATCATACAACCCATTCCTAGGTTCCATAAATGTTATATTTGCCCATATTCAGATATATCTGATTTCCCTCTTTAACCTCTGCCCCCTTCCCAACCAGTTCCTCATCTCCATCATCCCAGCCACTGCCACACTCACACCTGCTTCTTGATCCCTGTCCTCCGGACGCAGGAGAAGACAGCTGCAGGAGCTTCCTTGGGTCATACGCCCAGGAGCGCTGCCATCTGCACAAGCCTGTCCACGCAGACTCAGCATGGCCAAGTCCCTCAGCTCTAAGGCAAGATGGGGCCTGGGGCTGCGCACTTCAAAAGGCCCCTGCACCCCATCAGAGATCAGGAAGCTCTCCCTGCTCCGCCCTGCGTGGCTGTGTGAACTGGAAAAGCTTGACCAGAAGCCAGAAGCACTGGGCGGGCAGTCTCGGGCCCATCAGGCTTGAGCTTAGCCAGGTAGGTGGTCTCCCGTGGAGCTGCCCAGTTCTGCACCTGCCCTGCACTGCTCTGCCGCTCAAACCTTCCTCCTTCTGTCTTTTCACCCAACCACTTGAGCCATCACCTCTGCCTCACAGGGTCCACATCACCAGGACGCTGGAATCAGGAGTTGGAGCTGGGAATATTTTTTAAAAAAAGACTTACTTATTTGGGGTCAGTGCTGTGGCACAGTAGGTTAATCCTCCACCTGCGGCGCCGGCATCCCATGTGGGTGCTGGTTCAAGTCCTGGTTGCTCCTCTTACAATCCAGCTCTCTGGTGTGGCCTGGGAAAGTGGTGGAAGATGGCCCAGGTGCTTGGGCCCCTGCACCCAGGTGGGAGACCAGGCAGAGGCACCTGGCTTCTGGCTTTGGATAGGCATAACTCCAGCCATTGTGGCCATTTGGGGAGCGAACCAGCAGAAGGAAAACTTTTCTGTCTCTTCCTCTCACTGTCTGTAACTCTACCTCTCAAATAAATAAATCAAATATTTTAAAAAATATTTATTTGTTTGAAATGCAAGTTACAGGGAGTAGGGAGTGGGGAGCAATTGGTCTTCCATTCACTGATTCACTTCCCAAACGGCCACAGCAACCAGAGCTGAGCCAGGTTGAAGTCAGAAGCCTGGAGCTCCATCTGGTTCTCCCACGTGCGTGGGTGCAGGAGCCCAAGCACTTGAGCCATCATCTGCTGCTTCCCCAGGTGCATTAGCAGGGAGCTGGATCAGACGTAGAGCAGCTGGGACTCGAACCTATGCCCATGTGGGATGCGCCACACACAGACTCCCTCCCACCTGTTCCTTCATTCAGGGAAGTCAGGGTGAGGGGAGATGAGAGATGGGGCAGACAGAAAGGAGAGCGAGCCTTCTCCAGCCCAAGGTAACCTGTGGTCCTAGAAATCAGCTCTTTAAGCACAGGCAGCCAGGAAGTGATTCCAAGCTCTGGGGTGTGGCCCTCGCTGATGTCTGTGTTGCCAACTCTCCCCCTACAACCAGCACTCAACTTCCTACGTGCCATGACTGAACAGGTGGGGAGCCGTGCAGTTCTGGCAGTCAGAGGGGAGGGGAGGGTGGCCATGACCTTGTGCTCAGGTTGGGTTGCATGCTGGGAAAACCCAGGTGTGTCCCACTGTGTTGATGGCATCACATCCCTGAGCTAGTCAATCATAGGAAAACGGGGATCTCAGAGCTACAGAGGACGGAAAAGCAACCAACACTTCTCCTGAGGCCGCCGTGCGATTAATTTGAACGTGTAGACAGTGTGCTAAGTGCTTTCTCACTTCCCTTTTAACCCACGCCGTCCCTTCTCGCAGGTGTTATTATTTCTCTTAGGAAATTGAGGCTCAGAGAAATGCTGAGTGACTGACCCGGAACAGGATTCAAAGCAGGATGGCCCGTGAACAAACCCGTGCTGTCTTCCACACGAGGGCTCCAGGGGCCACGTGGAATTCAGCTCGGGAGGGAGGGAGGGGCAGGGCTGGGGAGGCCTGGGCTACCCATTTCCCCACACCCTGTAGCCTCTCAAAAGAAACCAGAACGCTGGATTTTGAGTGAAACTTCCCTCTCTTTAACACATTGTGACTTGAAACCCCACGCTGGCTCAAAAGACCCTTTTTCCGGTCAGCCCCCTGCTGGGAGCGAGCAGCACTTTGCCGGGTGCGCGTGCTGATTGGAAGCCTCTTCAGCTGTGTGCTGGGAGGCGGGGGTTTCTTTCCTCGCATAGCAAGAGTCCAGGGCTTGGGCGCCTTCTCGACGCTGTCAGAGGCCTGGGCTGGGTGTATCTTTGTGCTCCACTCTCTCGAGGGAGCAGCGAACAAAGTTCTCAGTGTGTGCAAGCAAGGCACCATCTGGGATCTGGTGGGTGGAAGTTGGCTTGTGTTGTTCTTGGGGCAACCCCTCGGTGGTAACTGCTAAGGATGGACGCCACTGTCTCCTTTGGAAAGCGTTTGCTTCCGAGCTGCTCGGAACCAAGAGGAACCTGGCTCCTGGCTTCGGCTCCGCAGAGGTGAAGCACGTCTCCAGGTAAAATGAGGAATGTTCTAAGCTCTTCTCTGGCCTTGGCTGTTCTCCTATGTCCTCTTCCCTCCCCAGATGCCAAGGCCTTATGACATAGCGGTGACTCTCAGATTCTGGGCGTGGGCAGGGGCGAGGCTGGCCTGGGAGAGGGCGCTGGGGGCAGTCAGTGAGGAGTGAAGGCTCTTCTGGGGTTTGTGAACTTCTAAAGACATGGGAGCAGGTGGAGTTTCCGTTGTACCTTACAGTGTGTCTCTTTCCTTCTTCACGCAGCTCTATGTTAACACAGACTCTTTGCTTTTTACTATTCTAGGCTAAGTTCCCCAAAATAGTGCGACGGGGAGAAAAGCTCTCCTCCCCACCTCCTCCCTCCCCCATCCAGCTCCAGGTCTTTTGTTTCAGCTGCAAGTTTCATGAAAGGTATCTTCTTGCTTTTCTCCCAGTGAGTGGGAGGAGCTGCGGAAGATGTTAATTCACACACATCAAAGAGGCACGCTTTCATTTGGTTGCATGAAAGAGCTTTAGTCTGATCAATTAGCATTCTTCACAGAGAGGCTGAAAAGAAAAGAAATTGCCAGGCTAAGGAACGGCTTCCTAGCTTTCAGAATGTGAATGACTTTCTCCACCATCATGAGGCTGGTGGACCTGCAGGTTTATCACAGCCCCAGGCGGGTGGCAGGTGGTGCTGTCACAGCCGGGCAGTGCTTGGGTCTGTGTATTCTCTGTTCTGTCGTTGTCATTGCCGCCTCGGCGAGCGGTGCTCAGTTGAACCCAGATTGGAACTCAGTCTCTGGTGCATACAGCTGGTTGATGTCCCAGGAACACCTGGTCAGAAGCAGTCCTCCAGGTGAGCTTTGACGTGGTGGAAGAGTTTTGTTAGGAAACGCTCCCTGGAGGAGCCAGTAGGGGGCTAGGAGAGTGGGTCCAGGCCTGGGGGCAGGAGTAAAGGCTCCTGCGTAGCTCATTGAACTGGAGATTTAGGGGTCAGAGTGTCTGCCAGTGCTCAGGGACCTGGGACATTTATAAAGCCCTCCATGCAACAGTCTTGGGCTAAGCATTGCCCCAGCAGAACTAAATTCTCTGGCACCCAGGCCCTCCTGTGGGTAGGTAAAGTGGACTCCTTTAGTCCAAGGGCAACTATTCCAAAAATGACATGGGGGCTGGCTGTTGGGAGTGAAGGCACTAGAAAGGCCCTGGCCATGGCTCCTACCAGCAGCCTCAAGCAGTTGACTTAAGTCTGTGTGATCTGTGTGGAATGTGGAGACTGGCAGATGATGAAATAAGATGATAGACACCCGTGAGGCACCCAGACCCTTAGTGCTCTCATTGGATCGTGAGCATGCTGAACAGTGGCCTGTTAGGTCAACCCTGGGTTGGGGGTGGCACAGAGGACCTACCCTCTTCTGCCTGCCTCTGTGGATGTCTTGACTAATCAATCATGACATTCTTGCCCCTAAAGGATCCTTGTCCTTGTCCTCCTCCTCATTGGGGCTGAAATCCTGGCAGGCATCATCAATCTATACCTGAACTGGATGAGAAATGAAGCCACTTGAAGTAATGGGAAAAACTGCCCATGCAGGTGGCCACTTTGGCTCCCTAGCCTCCCAGCATGGCCCCTTGAGCGTGCTCTCTGCTCATCTTAAGGATGTGGACACTATGGTGTTTCTGCAATGGCCTTCTGGGGCTGTCTAGCTCAGAGGATTGCAACATGGTTCAATGAACGTGTGCTGTATGCCACACACCACGCTATAGCCCCGATGGGTGTGTGTTTCCCATGCTCCTAGTATTTTGGGAGGTAGGAACCGTTTGCCTCATTTTGAGATTTGCCCTCCAGGGATACTGAAGTTACAGGGTGCATTTGTCTGTTTTCTGTTACTATAACAAAATATCTCAGGCTGGGTAACTCAATAAAGAAAAGAAGGTTGTTTCGTTCATGGTTCTAGAGGTTCAAGGGCGTAGTGCCCTTGTCAGCCAGGTTCCAGTGAGGGCCACATGGCAGATGGCATCGAGTTGCCTGGTGTGTGTGACAGGGAGGGGTTACATGGTGACCTAGGAAGCCCAGTGTGGCCAGGGAGTGGCCAGGCTCACTCCCATTATGACAATCCTCTCGGAAGAACTAACCTGTGGTCCCATGAGCATCGCCCTAATTCCTTCTGAGGGCTGTGCACCCAGTGACCCCCCTCCACCCTGAAGATCACACCACCTCAACACCATCACAGCAAGGACCAAGCCGCTAGCACAGGAATCCCTGGGGACACGAACCCCATCCAGGCCCTAGCAGAGGCATAAGCAGCGTGTCTGTCCACCTCCCTGCCCCATGTTCTGAATCACCTGTGACCCCCCCCCCCCATTTCATTCTTACACGGAACCTATGTGTATCCTCAGTGCATGTCAGATTTTATACTAATCATTTGCTTATCTGTCTGCAAGATGTCATAGAAGTTAAACCTTCCAGATCAGCTCTTCTAGCTTTTCCTTCACAAAAGTGTTTTAAAACAGCAATTTCCAGAGCCATTGTCTTTGATTTGCTTCCTTTACCACCTGCCCTCCACCCTCATGGCTTGTGCTTGACCATGGGTCCAGCTCTTTGTGTCCAGAGGCTGCAGGACAGAATCCTGCATGTCTCACACCGTGGACCCTCTCTGCAGTGACTCTCCTGTCCTAATCCCAGGTCACAGGGTGTTTGAACTCCCTCCTCTCTCAGAGCTCTTCTGCAAATGATCCTTGATGTGTATTCAGCCACGAGTGCAAGGACGGGGAACAAGAACTCGCTGCGGCTGCCTCATTGGTCCCTGGAGAGTGCAGAATAACCGCGGGTGGGGAGCAGCTCTGCCGTCCACAGTAGCCCTATTCCTTGCCCACTCACTGGTGCAGGCATCTACTCATCAGGTAGCAGCAGCAGCCAGCTCACGCATCTTCTTTTACTCTTCCCCTGGACACCAACTACTGAGATTCCTGCACTTTCTCAATCTTTTGCCAAAGATATTTCCATAGTGCACCGAAGTGCATTGCAGGTTGGGCTGTTTTTAGTAAACATCCTGTGGAATACAATGACTAAGACAGGGTACCTGACCACTTGGAAGCCAGGTTTGCATCACAGTAGTGATGCCCCTGGACATGTCTGGCCCCTATCACATTCCTCCTTATTGGCACAAGTCTTCCCTTTCCAGCGCAGCCTGGGAAGGGTGCCCATGGCACTGTGTGACGTCGCATGAGACTATGAAATTCCCTTGGATTAAGGTGCTCCCTGGGAGGCTTACCTGCCTCACCCCCTTTCCAAATGGGACGTGTTTTTGAACTTGCCTTGCTTGCGGACCGTCATTGCATCTGGGATGTGTTAGCAAGGACTACGCAAAAGACGGCCCTAACCCTTTGGTTGCAAACTCATGAGGTGGCAACACCAGGCTTGATGGTAGACAGCCAGAGGAGAAAGAGGTGGTGCACATAGAGAAATGGCTTGCAGGTTATTCCTGGTGTGGTCACGTGCTCTCCCCCTGGCAAGAGGTGAGCATTCATCACTGAAGCGTTTGCATGTCTGTGCTTTTAGATGCTGATACGTGGCAGAAGCTTTGGGAATGTTGGGTGGGAAGAAGCCTGTGTGTGCCAGGTAAAGAGCTGGCGTGGAGTGGGCAGCTTCCCTGACCTCGCTTGTCTCAGCCACTTCCAAAGAAGCCACCACCTTGCTCACCGAGCAAAAACAGGTCCGTCTGCTTTTCTCTCGAGACTTTGAACCAGGCACACAGACTTGGTCATCTGTGGCTGGTAAAGCCAAGGACCTTGTTTCGGGGACCTGGACAAGGCCAGCCAGCAGAGAAGGGGATAAGGCTAGGAGGAAGCAAATGAGAGGCTGGTGGCAAATGAGAGGCTGGTCGGCTCCCTGAGCGCCTTGTTGGCCCTGGTCCTGCATGGTGGCCTTTCTCTTCCTATTGCTGTTTTCTTAGGGTGGCCCCTTCCTTCCCTTAAACTCCCATCCCTCATGGGTGAGAAGCCTGACTCTTGTAATACTGACCAGGGCAAAAGCCAGGGCATTGGGATAATAGCTTGCTTGGCCCCCACAGGCCTATGTATTAAAGGCTTGGTCCCCAAGGTCTTATGTTAATGGTTGATGGATTAAGGGTGGATATTTAACCCAATCACTGTATGTGAAAGTGGGGGGTTTTGGGAAGTGATTAGAATAGATTAGATCATTAGTGTGGTTGCCCCATGTTGCAATTGCTATGGCTTTATGAGAAGAGACCATAGAGACAGAAATGACCAGTTTGTTCTCTTTGTCTCTTTCCTGGCTCGCCAGTGATGCTTTCTCTGTGCCTGCTCTGCCATTGTCGCCATCGTCCAGCCTCACCAGACAACTGAACCACGGGAGCCACCCGGTCTTGGCCTGTGAACCTCCGAAACTGTGAGCCAAACTGAACCCCTTTCCTTCCTAAGTAGCTTGTCTTAGGCGTTTAGTTGCAGCGGTGAAAAGTGAACACACACACACTTCCAGCTTCCGAGTGCAAGACTGTGGTGCCTTCACTCTGTTCGTCACCTTCCATTCTGACCATGCAGGAACTGGCTGGCTCCCAGTGGCTGGTTCAACAGACCGTGTGCCTCTCTCCAACCACATCATTCTTCCTGTGAATCGACTGTCACATAATAGGAGCCCAGAGTAGTCAAACCATGTCGTCCTGAGCAGTCTCACACTCGATCAGCCACAGAGGTACAGAAGTACAGCTATTTAGTGTGTCGAATTCTGACCTCTGTTGACCTACAGTGAAAAACGCCATCCTCAAAACCTTGTAGAGACCCCAGTCATCCACAGTACAAATGCAGGCGATATGATTACCATGTGAAACAAGACAAACTCACGTGGGGTATGATAACTGGTTTCTTGATCCTGGGAGCCTGAACTCCATGGTAAGGGCTTGAGGCCAGTGATCTGGGAGCATTCTGCAGACTGCTGTGGGGACTAAGTGAGAATATATATACTCACCAAGCTGGGGACTGGGTTCTTAGCACATGTGAGCTACTAGGATTTTGCACCATCAGAATAGCGGTTGGTTGTTGACTGTCTATCACTTACGGTGTTCAGCACTCAAACCAAAGAAGGATTGTCGTCTTCCCACGAGGGAGACTGAGGGTCAGAACGGGTTCCTTGAGAAACCCTTTGCAGCTGCACGCTCGTGATACGCTCCGGTGTTTCCCGGTTTTATTTTTCTCATTGGAGTCTTGTCTTAACCCGTTCGATGCCCACCCTAATCCTACTCCACCCCTCGCCGCGGTTTGAAATGTATTTGCTACGTGCTGTTCCATGCCAGGGGCTTTCCAAGCGTTCATGGGAAATGGAATCAAAAGGTGAGTTTATGTGAACTTTTCTGTAATCTGTGCCCACAAAAAGTCTTCAAAATGGCACCAAGCTGCATCTTATTTAAAAAAGGATGGCTTTCAAAGTTTTTACTGAGCTAAAATAAGCTTATCTTCTGATTGCATTTTCCAAGAACATTTTGAAGAACAAACTTACATCATACATAGTTTGTGGAAGATGGCATGAAAAGGCAATATGTATTTCCCTGGACTTTGGACTGTGCCTTCTTACGGACTTCTGTCTCGTGTCTGTTTAATTCACGTGATAGTGTTTCGCTATTAGCCTCATTTTAGTTCCTGCTTGCGCCACTTTGCACGTTGGGTTATAGGTTCTGCTTTGTTTTTGAGTTGCTCCAAAGCGCATTGCCACAGCTTATGTGTGTGTTTCCCAGACCTCCAACTCTCCAACACAGAAACACCACAAGAAACCACCTGTGCTTTGTGAACATTGCCATGGGGTTGACGGACCCGGGCTGGGAGTGCTGAGAGACGAAGCCAGGGGGTTCTGGATTTTGGAAAATTCTAGAAAATCTTGAGAGGTGATTCCAGCTCATCCCTCCTAGCAGGGTGGGGTCCCCACCTCCCCTCATTGATAACTTTCCCCCTTCTGCTGGGTGTAAGAGTACATCTCGTTTGCAGTAAATTCCTCTGGTCACCTCTGATCTGGAATGTCCCTTCAGAGACGTGCTGGCCATTTGGCTTTTCCCTGTGCATCTTCCCTTCTGTGCCACTTTCTGAATATTTATTCCGCGGTGAGGTGTTTGCTGCTGTTGGTTTGTCGTAGATGTGTACTCGACATCCTGGAAAGTCACACCTGGATTCTCAGTGTTGCAGATGGCATCTCACGCTTGGATATTGGGCTAGAAATTCTCCCTTGTGCCGTTCACCAGTTGGATGTGTCATTTTTTTTTTTTTAGACAGTCATACGCATTAGCAAGCACATGTTCTGTGCTTGTCTTCATTTGGTTCCCCCTGAAGCTGACCCTGAGACAAGGAAATTGGTGTACGTGGTTTATCTGAGCAAGGAAGGCAACTCGGGAAAGTAAGCCAAGGGACCTGTGGAAGGGGCATCGGCCAAGATCCAGCCACTCTGGGTGACTACAGCTTGATCGTGCTGGAGGATTCTGGGAGCCAGGGTGGACCCGAGAGGTCCTACCGGGAGGCAGAGGAGCTGGGGTATTCGTCCACTGACTCTTGTCAGCCCCCAGTTTCGGGCGCCTGGAGGATGTTGAATACCCAATGCTTCAGGCTTAGTGCTGAGGCAACAGAATGGGTTCCAGTGGCAGAAAAAATTGTCCAGCAAAGCACTCTGGGTCCTTGTGGTCCCCAATTGTCCCCACCCCTACCCTCAGACAGGCTCTGAACTAATGAGGGTGAAGGGCTAGGGGGTATAGGCAGGTGCTGCAAGGACCTGTTACTGTGCTTCTAGAACATTCTCCATGCCCAAAGGTCAAGCAGAACAAGCAAGACACATAGCAGGAACTCTCATACGCAGGCCTTACTACTCCCATCTTTCAGGTGTGGAACGAAGGTTTTTAGGCACGGTTGAAGTGATTCAAGGAAAAATGTGCACCAGAGCTGCCAGGGAGCTGATAAGAGGCAGAGTGCAGGCACAGGGCTCCAGAGTCTGACCCAGGAACCTGCATGCATTTTTGTGTCTCTGTTGCAACTTCAGTCAACACTTCGCAACTTGATAGACAACACTGGTGTCTCATACAGTTTCTGTGAGCCTGGAAACCCAGGGGGCTCAGCCAGCTGCCTGGTTCTGGTTCAGGGTCTCTGAAAAGGCTCCAGCTGGGGCTGGCACTGTGGCATAGCGGGTAAAGCCGCCGCCTGAGTACCAGCATCCCATATGGACACCAGTTCGAGTCCTGGCTGCTCTACTTCTGATCCAGTTCTCTGCTGTGGCCTGGGAAAGCAGTGGAAGGTGGCCCAAGTCTTTGGGGTCCCTGCACCCACGTGGGAGACCTGGAAGTAGCTCCTAGTTTCAGATCAGCCCAGCTCTGGCCATTGTGGCCATTTGGGGAATGAACCAGCAGATGGAAGACCTCTCTCTCTGCCTCTCTGTAACTCTGCCTTTCAAATAAATAAGTAAATCTTAAAAAAAAAAAAAAAAAAAATCCCGGCCAGGGAGGCAGTCAATCCACTTTGAAGCTCATTCCTATGGGAGAATTTAAAAGTCCCATGGAAAAGTGGAATTAAAAAATGTTTATGTTGGTACAAATTTTTTTTTGACAATTTATGCATAGTTTCTTCATAATTCACATTTCCCTTAAACCTTTCAGACTCCTCTTATGCATGGATTTCAAACTTTTTTTTTTTGCGTCAAAATAGCTTAAATTAGAAAGTGGAGGAAGGGGGGGGGGAGAAGGGTTGGGTGGGAAGTAGCATTATGTTCTTAATACTATGTGTACACTGGCGTGATGGCGGTGCAGGTTAAGCTGCGTCCTGCAGTGCCAACATCCCATGTGGGTGCTGGTTCAAGTCCTGGCTGCTCCACTTTTGATCCAGCTCCCTGCTAACGTGCCTGGGAAAGCAGCAGAAGATAGCCCAAGTGCTTGGGGTTCTGCATCCATATGGGAAATCCAGAAGGTGTTCCTGGCTCCTAGGTTTAGCCTGGCCCATTCCTGATCATTGTAGCCGTTTGGGGAGTAAATGAGCAGCTAGAAAACCTCTCTCTCTGTCTCTCCCTCTCTATCTTTATAGCCTTGCCTTTCAAATAAATAAACAAATCTTTAAGAAAAATCATATGTACATATGAACTACATGAAATTTGTTGCCTTTATGTAAATAAAAACAACTAAAAAGAAAATGAAACGATTTTTAAAAATTTATTTACCTGAAAGGCAGAGAGAAAAACAGACACAGAGCTCCCAGCTGTTGGTTTGGTCCCTAGATGCCTGCAACAACCAGGATCAAACTCTGGAGCTAGAAACATGTCCCAGGTCTCTGATGTAGGTGAAGGAAGGTGCCAGGATCTGCATTACCAGGAAGCTGGAGTTAGGAGCCAGAGTCAGAATTCGAACCCATGCACTCTGACTCTGACTCTGCTGGGGACCCCAGTGGCACCTTAACCACCAGGCCAAATGCCCGCCCCTCCCGACGCTCTTGATCACCTTGGAGTTCATACTGAAGGTCAAGCCGTCAGCAGCATCGCTGAAACAGACCCGATCATGTAGCAACAAAGGATTTTCCTGGTAACACCCAACATGGCCCTTTGCCCGTGGATGGGGTTCCCCCACAGGGAGCACTTGTGAAATCTTAGCACTTTGCCTCTCACTGAAAGCCAGGGCAGGCCTGTGGTCGCGGATGTGCTGTTAATTGCTAAACAGTGTAATTAAGCAGGTTTTAACCACCAGCATTGTAGTTGACCATGGAAGTGTGAAAAGGACCATGATTAATGATCTTGCTAATAGTCTTCTCTAGTTAATGACATTCTTTTATGTTCAGCGGGAGTGCATGTGGTGATTGCAAAGCATCAAGGCGGCTGCTTTAACTGATCGCAGTTCCCAGCCCTGCCCGTCCCATTCTGTACAGAAACCTGATTTCCCAGCCTATTCTCTTCCCCCTTGTCCCTGGGGCAGAGTGAGTGCAGGGCCCAGTCCTGGGTCGTGATGGTGATGGTGGTGGTGGTGGTAGGGTTATCTTGTTCCTGATTGGCATCTGTCCACTCTGCTGTGTGCCAGGATGGTCCTCTCCTGATGGCACTGTGTCCCTCAGCAGTCTGCCCCCAGTGGTGACTCATCTCTCCGGACACTTCTATGTCTTCCTGTGCTGGCCACCAGTTCTTGTCATTTCCTCCAGCGCCTTCTCATGGGAAACGAGGGATGCTTGGTCACAGCGGCTGCACTGCATGGGGTTGGTGCCCCGCCCAATCCCTTTCCTGTGTCCCAGCTGCATGGCGCAGCTCAGAGCTCACAGCTGCCCTCCTCCCAAACTACCCTGGACCACTTAGGGGCTCCTCACCTGGGAGTCTCCTTCCCCAGGGTGGCCACAGCCAATGATGTGCGCTGATGAGAGCCTGGGAGGCTGTCCCTTTGGCTGTACGGTAGGATTGACTCCGTGGGACAGCTGCCATGGTGTCCGGCTCAGCTGCGGGCTCTGGCTGGGACCCACCTTTGCTTGGCTCCCAGGCCTCTCCCGCTTCCCTCCCTGGGAGATGGAGGAGAGAAATTCTTGTGGGGTGCATCTCGAACAAGCCACCTCCACAGAAGTTCCCATCTTAGCCTCTGCTTCTTGGGCACCGCCCTAAAGAGCTTGCTCACCCCTGCAGGGGACAGTGGATGCATGCAGCCCTCCGAGGCTGAGTTCTCACTGTGCAGATGCCCCCAGCCATTTCTGTCCCCCTGTCTCCCACCTGGATGGTGCACATGCGTGGGCGCATGCGTGCTACTGGGGTGGGGGTGTGGGGCTTTCTCCTAGACTTGCCACCTTCCAACTTCTACTTGGAAGTTAGGTGCCGAAGAGCTCACTGCTCAAATACCCAAGCTCACAGAGGGGTTCTGCCAGTGAGGATGCTTTGATTTCTAGGTAAGAAGATCTAAGGCAAACTGCCCTAGCTCCCTTCTGATGGCTCAGCAGGAGCCCGCACGTTGCAAGGGCTCCAGAGTTAACAGGGTCGGGTATCGGAGCCCAGCTTCCTCCCCATTTCTTTCTGCGTTTCCCATCTCCTGTGCAAGCAGATGTAAGGCTCAGAATGCTACAGTCCATGTTCAAGGGGAGACAGATGGACCCAGTTCTAGGGGCTCTTCTGGCAGAATGGAGAAAACTCACCCAAAAAGCTTCTGTCAAGACGTGCCTTGAATCTCTGCCCATTTTTTTTTTTTTAAGGATTATTTATTTGAAAGGCAGAATTACAGGAAGACAGTGGCAGGAAGAGAGAGGTCTTCCATTTGCTGGTTCACTCCCCAGGTAGCCACAGTGGATGGAGCTGTGCTGATCTGGAGCCAGAAGCCTCCCCTGGGTCTCCCATGTGGGTGCAAGGGCCTAAGCACCTGGGCCATCCTCCACTGCTTTCCCAGGCCATAGCAGAGAGCTGGATCGGAAGCAGTGGAACTCGAACAATGCCCATATGAGATGCTAGCACTGCAGGTGGCACCCCCACTTGCCACGCCACAGCACCAGCCCCATCTGTGATTATTTTTGAATCAGCTGGCCTGGCCCTGGGGTTTGGATGGGATCTGCTGCTTTCCCCTGGAGGAAGGGCTACTTGCGAAAGGGAAAAATATCTGAACACCATCAGAGTCCCCCTAGAGACGAGAGAGGGGATGAGTTGTGTGCACAGTGGATGGTCAACAGGGTTCACGCCAAACTCTATGTCTAGCTGGCTAGGCTGAAGAGTATGGGGGGGGGGGGGCGTTTGTTTCCGGGGACTCCTCAGGTTCAATGTCGGCAATTTCATGAGCTCAGCCACACACTGCCGTGGTGCCCTCCAGAAGGGTTGGACCCATTTCCACTGTAGCTGATGGCTTCACAGTTCCTTTTTGAATTCGTATCTTCACCAGCACTTGATAGCGATACCTTCTCGGTAGTGACAGATGTGATGAGCTTCCCAAGAATTTCAATCCTGTTTTAATTTGCACTCCTCTGAATTCTGGCAGGCTTACTCAGTGGTCAAGTGTCCGTTATTCATGCCATGTCCTGTTTGGTGAATTTGCCAATTTCTCTGGCGTGTTTCCCTCGTCTAGATCAGGGGTCAGTATAATCCTCTCCCCCTGTAAGCGTCTGGGTCAGGGCTGGGGAACATTTTTTGCTGCCAAGGGCCATTTGGTTATTTATAACATCACTCATGGGCCATACAAAACGATCAACTTGAAAAAGTTAGCGTTGTGGCTACACTGGCAGGGCCAGTCCACGTGGTTTCAGGCGACTGACACGACCCAGGGGCGGGATGCTCCCCACCCCCGGGCTAGATGTCAAACACATCTAGATATGAAGACTTTGTAAGCCGTGCAGTCTCTGTCCCAACTGCTCACCTCTGCTGGCAGACACAGAGGCAGCCCCCGACATAAATAAACGGACACGACTGTGTGCCAATAAAACTTTATTTACAAAAACGGGCACCCAACCGCATCAGGCTCTGGGGACTGTGGCTGGGCACCCCTTATTCTAAATGTTAATCCCTGTTGGGCTTCACACACGCACAATCTTTCCCAAGTCTTCCCCTAGCAGGGAGCTTGTATTCTTCTTGCGAACCAAATCCTTCGTTTTAGTGTTGTCCAGTTCCTCACGCTCTCCCAGGAAGGCTGAGCCCCTGGACTTAGCAGAAGACAGCACAGAGACAGCCCCACCCTGCCCCCGCCCCCAGCCAATCCGCGCTGTGAATTCTGCAGCCGCAGAGTGAACCATCCTTGCGGCTGCGGAAATCTGGGATAAGAGAACCCTGAGGCTGAGCTGGGGGGCTTCACTTCGACAGTGCACGGCCGCCCCCCAGCTCCCCCACCCCTCCCCGTGCTTGCTGCCACCGTGGCCCAGCCCCTCTGTGTGCCGGGGAGGGTGGGGGCTCTCTTCCCCCACAGACACTGGCTGTTGCCCTTTGACCCCTGGGAGGCCCTGCTTCCTGTGTCCGGTCTCACCTCCATCCCTGCAGGTGCCCTGCGTGCGGTGGGTTGCTCTGTTACTCAGCGCCCATTGGGAATTGCTGCTCTTGCTTGTTTATCTGTTTATTGCCCACCTCTGACTGTGGGTTCCATGGGAGGCAGGGGACAGACAGCCAAGCGGTGTCATAGGCCAGTCATTGCCTCCTGGGTGCTTGGCGCACAACAGAACCACGCTGGAGAGTTCCAGGCAAAACAGGACAAATGAGCCAGTGCAATTGATTTTCTGGAGGCAGTGGGTCTGTAGATCACCGTGCCGCTGTGCACTGAGCCCCCTGCCCTCTTCGGTGGCATCCAGGGTGAGAACCCCAACCTGCTCTCCACTCTATCATTTGATGAAGCTGTTTAGTAGCTTGAGTGTGTTTATCGCACCTGCATTTCTTCCCAGTTCGATCTGAGAGCCCTTGTTAACTCCCTTAAAATATCTGATTGAATTTCATGGGCAAGCCAATGCCACAGATTAAATATATGTTGTGTTAAGAAGCTTCCCGTTTTATCCCAGCCTGTGCACTGCCAGAAAAGCATTCTGCATGTTAATTAAGGTAGCTGGGGATGTGAACAAGACTAAGGTTTCTCCCTTTAACTTGGTAACGCATGCGAGGGAAGGGGACTTTGCAAAGCTGTAAAAATGCGTGTCAAGGAGGACGGTGTGTCGGGGTCCCAGGGGGCTTCTGTTCGGGGCCAGGGCACGGTCCATGTGTCTGCAGCCCGGCAACCCAGGAGCTGGAGGCTGCAGGGAGCAAGTTACGACCTCTGGCTGCGGTGGGAACAGCGCCCTCTTGGCTGAGACTGGACATTCACCCAGAGAACAGTTAAGCAAGATCAGAGACAGGAAGTGATGAAGTCCAGGAATAAAGTGGACCAGACGAACTGGGATACTGACAATGTGGAACTCGCTGACCTCCCTCTGACCTGCCGCGTCAGCGTAGCCAGGATGGCGCAGAGGCTGCTGCGGCTGGGAGGGAGGCACCAGCGTCTTGGCCCCCAATGGGCCCCAGCTTGGAGGTGACATGAAGGAGCCACAGATTTTGAAGGGCTCAATCCTGGCTCAGGCACATGCTTAGGCAGGCCACATCCTGGGGACCTCAGTGTGCCTCTCTGTGGAATGGGCACAGGGTCATTGCTGGTTTCAGAGACTCTGGGTGTGGCTGGCATGTTGCAGGCTGTGGTGCCCGGCTCTGGCTGCTGCCAGCTGAGAACCTGTGCCAACCTCTTGTCAGAGACGCAGGGCCCTGCAGGTGCGCTGTTCCTCCCTCACCTCCTGCCCCTCTGCTCCAGCCTGGGCTCGCCTTTCAAGCATGGGCAGGCTCCTCTCTGTACAGAAGGACCCTGTGTGACTTGGGGAGAAGTCCTGGCCATTTGCATGAATCTCAGGGATCCTTGCTCAGGAAGGCCCCTTGCACATGCGGTTGCAAACAACGCTCCCTGATGCGTGGCTCAGGAGTCGTGCACGATCAGAACAGTGAACAGTGTCGCAGCTGGGATGAGCCAGAAAAGCAGCATGCCAACGCCTGCCTGCAACCACTGCGGGTTTCTCCGGTCCTGGACCCCTTTTATTGCGGTGCCATTCCCATCTGTGACCAGCAGGGGGAGGCACCTCTCTCTCTCGTGTCCATTCCTACAATCCAGGCAGGGTGCACGCCCTCCCCAGCCCTGCGGGGCCTCTTGCGCTCCCCCACTGGCAGCCCTGGCTCCTTCCTCTTTGCAGTGCTGAGGTTTGCAGAGCTGCAGGAGCGGCTGTGGCTGAGGGCGAGGCCTGATCCCCCAGGCTAGGGAGCAGATGCCCGGCGTCATGGGTGCTGACCAGCCACTCGCTCTGTTTCTCGGCTCCTGTCTAAGCTTGACAGGCGGGGAGAGAGACCCAGGCTGTCTTGTCTACCAGCACACAAAGACATCCAGGGACCCTTGACTGTGAGACATGCCTCTCCCAGAAGAGACATGCCTCGGGGGCTGTGTCACGTTCCAGGGGTGACATCCGCCCTGAAGACCCAATATACTCAGAGCAGGGGTGACGCCACCCACAGAGTGGCAGGACCCACGGTGGTGACATACTTCACTTAAGGGGCGTGGCCCGCAGGGATGACATAGCCTGCAAAGGTGACATTCTCCACCGAGTTGCCACAGGCTGCAAAAAGGTCAGGGCCACACAGAGGTGGCGCGGCAGTTGACACCCGGCATCATAGCCATGTTCGAGGCACAGTTGGCCCTGCAGATGTGGCTGCTCAGTCCCCAGATCCTACAGCCTGGAGAGCCACCAGCAGCCTGTCACCCCAGGGAATGTGTTACTGCTGTGACGTGTCACCTTTACAGGACACGCCCCCTTCTGTCACTCAACATAATAGCTTAAGTTCCACCCAGCTCCTGTGTCCCGGCCTGGGGTCCCCAGAGTGGTGCTTCCCCACCGCCCAAGGGGGACGGTCACTCTTTCAAGTCCAGGAGACAGAGACAGGAATCCGTGAGAGGGAGAGTCATTTATGATTTATGAATAATGAACTAATTTAATCCCGGGTTTCTCTTGGGCCTCCCATTTAGTAATTTGTTCCATTTCTTAATGGCTCGATTCTTTATCAGGCTGTGACAGAGGGGCGCGGTGAGTCACCCAGCTGAGGAAGTGGAAGGGTGACCTATATATCATATCCCTAGAGGGGGGGATGTCGGCTCCTCCCTCTACGCCCTCCCCCTCGGGGGCAGCTTCCCATGGAAGCGACAGGAGGGGCTCTGGCTGGAGTGGCTGGCTGCAAGGTGTGTGTGGCTGGGGCGTGGCTGCAAGGTGTGTGTGGCTGGGGCGTGGCTGAAGCTCTCAGTGTGTACCCCAAGCCCTCTGCCTGTGCTTAGATTGATGTGGGGGCAGACGGGGAGGACTGGGGTCCATGTCCAGAGAAGAATCACCCTGGACTGCAGGGCTGGGTTTGAATCCTCGCCGCTGTGTTGTGTGTGACCATGGGTGCCTGGCTTCGGTGCTAAGAGCCAGGACAAGGTCCCCAGCAGAGAAGGCGCTCCCCGCTGTCTGGATTCTTGACTCCACTGTTTGTTGTTCTCTCTCTGTTTATGCACAAGTTTCCTGAGGCATGGGTGGTTACACACCTCAGTGAAGAGGGAAATCGGTGGTCCTTGGATAGAGAGGGGGAAGCATGGAACCTGGGACGGCCTGGAATTGGGAACAGTTGGAGGGAACCCCCCCTAGGGAGGGCTCTGCTTTGCCGCTTCCGTGTCATCCCGCTGGGCCTCTGGCCCCAAGAGTGCACTTGCAACATGATGAGGCAGCAGGGGACGTGTCGGGGGCCGGACAGCCCACAGCAGCCATGAACCAAAGCCAAGGCCTCTGGTCATTTGGCCAGGAGGTTGGGGGGGAGGGGCATAGGCAGTTGTGGGAGGCAGACGTCTTGTTTTTGCACAGTCACCATTTATGACACAGGTAGCCTGGTTAGCAACATGCGGCTGGCATTTACCGTGTGAAACGAAGGCCATCGTGCCTGTGTTACAGGTGGATAAACACGGGGAGGGGGAAGTTAAGCCATTGCTAAGCCATGCTGCCAGGGGCAGCGTGGAACCTGCCTTCTCCCAGCCTCCTCCCTGAACGCTCACAGCCCCAGTTCTGCCAGATGTGGCCATGGCCAAGTGCATCAGCCTCTTGGAGTGTGAGAGGGCTCCCTGGCAGCCAGGTCTGAGCAAGGTGGATGATGGACAGATAATGGAGACGAGTACTTCTGAATGCTTTTGAGAGGAAAAAAAAAGGAATTAAATAATAAGTTTTATTTTGGTACAGAAAAGTATAGAAAATGTTGAAGTCCATACATATGACTACTTTTTCCATGATACATATATTCTATTTTTCTCTTCTCTCTCTCTCTCTTTGGGATTTTGATAGGATTGTACTGGATCTATAGATCATTTGGGTTTTTTGCCTTTTTTTTTTTTTTAAAGATTTTCTTCTATTCATTTGAAAGGCAGAGCCACAGAGAGAGAGAGGGAGAGACAGAGATTCCCCATCTACTGGTTCACTACCCAAATGGCCACAGTGTCTCATGCTGGGCCAGACCAAAGCTAGGAACCAAAAGCTCCTATGTAGGTAGCAGGGACCCAAGGACTTGGGCCATTTTCGGCTGCCTTCCCAGGTGTGTTAGCAGGGAGCTGGATTGGAAGTGGAGCAGCTGAGGCTTGAACCAATGCCCATAAGGGATGTTACCGACACAGGCAACAGCTTTACCTGCTACACCACGGTGCTGTCTCCTTTATTAACTTTTTCAGTATCCCTTATATACATAGACCTCAACAAATATTTTTGCTTCAAAGTAAACGTACTGTTTAATTCCATTTTCCCAAAATCATGTGGAAGTACATTAATGGATAGATTGAAAACTGATTACTACTAGTTCACTCCTCAAATGGCCACAATGGCTGGGTCTGGACCAGGCTGAAGCCAAGAGCCTGGAACTCCACCTGGGTTTCCCACAAGGGGTCCAAGCACTTGGGCCATCTTCTGCTGCCTTCCCAAGTGCATTAGCAGGGAGCTGGATCTGAAGGGGAGCAGCTTGGCCGGCGCTGTGGCTCAATAGGCTAATCCTCCGCCTTGTGGCACCGGCACACCGGGTTCTAGTCCTGGTCGGGGCACTGGATTCTGTCCCGGTTGCCCCTCTTCCAGGCCAGCTCTCTGCTGTGGCCAGGGAGTGCAGTGGAGGATGGCCCAAGTGCTTGGGCCCTGCACCACATGGGAGACCAGGAGAAGTATCTGGCTCCTGCCATCGGATCAGCACGGTGCGGTGGCCATTGGAGGGTGAACCAACAGCAAAAGGAAGACCTTTCTCTCTGTCTCTCTCTCACTGTCCACTCTGCCTGCCCCCAAAAAAAAAAAAAAATGAAGTGGAGCAGCTGGGACTTGAACCAGCTCGCATATGGGATGCCAGCACTGCAGGTTGTGGCTTTAACCTGCTGAGCCAGAGCGCCAGCCCCTGCCTACATCTCTTAATCCATGTTTTGAAATGGATTTTTGTATCTAAAGCTTTGATTTTTATTTCTTTGGAGAGCAACACAGTTTAATGGAACATGTGAATGCTTTTCTCTTGTTTTCTCTATTACCACCCGTGGCTATAGGAGAGGGAGAGTGGATGTCTAAGTGACCCACTACTCTCTATTTGAACTCCCTGCTTCCGGGGAGGGGGGGTGGGAATACGAGTTCTGTCCAGGTGTGTTAAGTGGAATTGTCTAAAAACCAGCAGGGTCAGCTCCAGAAAGCCTAGGGGCAGAAGCAGTGCACCTGTTGTGTGGCATGGGGCTGCCGTGATTGACACGGGCACTTTGTGGGGCATTTTGGAAAATCAACAAAGCCTCATAAGCAACAGCCTGGTCCTCTGTTTGCAAGTCTGGTTTTGCACTGTGCAATGGCTTTTTTAATTCCTGCATTTCAGAGAGAGGCAGACGTGTCTGGCAGTGAAGCAAGTGCTGAGGGAAAGGCTCCCGGATGCTGTCGTGCACAGGGGCAGAGACCCCTCCCCTTAGGATGCTCTGCCTGCCTCTTGCAGGGAGGGGAGGGGGGATTCCTGGTGGAATTCCTGCTTCTCCAAAAGCTTCCATGGGGCCCCTGAATGAATTCGCGGTGGGGGTGTGGGTGTTTCACAAAGCTTCCAGGTCCACGAGAGCTCCGCTGAGGACCATTACAAATCCTCCCACCTTAGTCGTTTTTCCCCTTCAAAGAGCTGTCTGAGGACTTCGCTGATTGGCTTCGGAGCAGGGGCAACAAAACCCAATCAATTAGCCAATATCCATAGACCCAGGCAGACAGTGTCTCCGGCTGGGAATTGCTGGGGGAAGCAGAGCTGGGAAAGCAAGCCCAGCCTGGGGGGGAGGGAAGATACTACCCTAGGACCGGGAGGGCTGCACCCCACGGCCCTGCGGCCCTGAGTCCCCAGAGCACAAGTGGTTCAGAAGCCTGGGCATGGCGGAGGCAGCTGGCGGCGCGAGAGGGCCCGTTCTGCTCCAGCCAGGCGGGAGACTCCTCTGCCAGCCAAACCTGCAAGTCATCGTGCAGCCGCTGGCCTGCAGAGACACGGCCGCCCCCTGGCTAGGAGCGGGGGTGGGAGGAGGGAGCCTCTCCCAGCTTTGCTTCAGCCCAGAACTTGCCAGCGGGTTTGAGACCCCCTCTTCCACTCCCCAAGGACCACCTCCACCCTGTGCTGGCCTCCCCTGCCCTGTGTTCTCTTCTCTGAGCATCGGGGCTGCTGGAGTGGCCCCACCCTCCCTCCCTGAGCCCCAGACCCTGCCGCTGCAGCCACCGGCATGTGGAGGGAGTTGGGTTTGGTCCGGGAAGGGCCGGCTGGATGATTTTGGTGTCTTAATGGAACTAGTGGTGAACCTCTAAAAATTGGGAAATTTCACAAGTCAACCCAGATGTCCAGCTTCTTTAGGAAGCCAGAAGCTGGTGGCAACTGGGCCTGAGTCCTCCGTGGCCATGGATGGACGTGTTGTCTCTAGTGGCCACAGGCCCTGCCCACCTTCCCCTCCTCCATAGTGTCCAGGCCATCATGGCCCTGCCCACCCTGTACTGATGTGGTCCATTTATCACACAGGGGTGCAGCTACTGAAATGCATCAGTTCAAATCTCCTTCCTCTTGTTCTAGGGTCTAAGGATCCAGCAGCCCTCTCGGGTGACTTTTTAAAAATTTATTTGACAGATAGAGTTGGACAGTGAGAGAGAGAGACAGAGAGAAAGGTCTTCCTTCTGTTGGTTCACCCCTCAAATGGCCGCTACGGCCGGCACTGTGCCAATCTAAAGCCAGGAGCCAGTTGCTTCTTTCTAGTCTCCCACATGGGTGCAGGGGCCCAAGCACATGGGCCATCCTCCACTGCCCTCCCAGGCCACAGCAGAGAGCTGGCCTGGAAGAGGAGGAACCGGGACTAGAACCCGGCACCCAAATGGGATGCTGGTGCCACAGGTGGAGGATTAACCATGTGAGCCCCAGTACTGGCCCCCGCAGGTGACTTTTGAGGTGTGACTGTCCACCTTCATGGCCCAAGGAAGACTGGGTGAGGCTGGTGACTTTGGTCTTGGTGGCTTCCCAGTGTTGTCTGGCTGACCTGTGCAACAGGGGAACCTTTGCTGCGTGGCCTCCTGCTGTGTGGCACTGCCTACCCCACGACGGGTGACCCCACAGAAAGGCATTCCTCACCGCTGGGGTGCTGTTCCATGAGGGTCCCCATGGAGGTTGCTGCCTGGCACCCTGGGGGTCCGCAGTCCAGCAGGTCAGCTGTGGCCCTGCTGGGCTGTCCGTGTTGAGAGCCTCTGACCATTGCCATGGGCTCTGCTGGAGAGCTGAGCCCACCAGGCTCAAGGCCATCAGCGAAGCAACTCGGTTTATGCCGGTGATGCATTTCTGGTCGTTCTTATTTCCTTTTGGTCTGCGTAGTTGCTCAGACACGGGGATCCTTTAAGGCATTCCTTCCCTTGCAAGAAATGATATCCACAGTGAGAAAAATATTCCCCTAGCCAGAACTGAAGCCAGCGTTTCCTGCTACTCGGCTGGGAAACGGTGACCCAGAGAAGTCAAGAGCATTGCCCTGCGTTGCTCATAGATTAGAGCTGATGTTGAATGTGACAGAGTCACAGATCCTGGGAGCAGATGGGTCTCAGGGTGTGCCCCAGAAAGACGGGCACTGGGTACACCTGCCTGAACTCTCTGTGGGAGTCCTGTACCAACAGGAATGGCAATGACCCCGTCCTCACTGCTTGGAGGCGATTTGTATCCCGGGATCCTGCAGAACAGCAAGACTTCACATCAGATCGTAGGTCTTGTTCAAGAATCATACCAGCTACACAGCTGGGCGCTGGCCTGGTCTTTCCTCCCCGAGTAGACCTCAAGGTAGAATCCCTAGCAGAGAGCAAGGGCTTCCAAGCAGAAGCAGCTATGAAGGCTCCTGGTGGATGCGCCCTGAGAAGTTACCAAATCGACAGCCAGGACAGCCTGGAGGTGATGGGGACAGATGGGGTCCAGGCGCCTCCCCTTGGCTCTGCAGCGTAAGGTCAGACCCCAAGGAAGTGCTTGATGTTAGACCAGCTCGTCTCAAACTTCAGCATGTGTGCACGTCGTGTCGGTCTGTTTTCTGTGGCTATAACAAAATGCCTGAGGCTGGGTGTCTTATAGAAAAGAGGTTCGGGCCGGTGCCTGGCTCAACAGGCTAATCCTCTGCCTTGCGGCACCGGCACACCGGGTTCTAGGTCCCGGTCAGGGTGCCGGATTCTGTCCCAGTTGCCCCTCTTCCAGGCCAGCTCTTTGCTGTGGCCAGGGAGTACAGTGGAGGATGGCCTAAGTGCTTGGGCCCTGCACCCCATGGGAGACCAGGAGAAGCACCTGGCTCCTGCCATCGGATCAGTGCAGTGCACCGGCCACAGCATGCTGGCCGCAGTGGCCATTGGAGGGTGAACCAACAGCAAAAGGAAGACCTTTCTCTCTGTTTCTCTCTAACTGTCCATTCTGCCTGTCAAAAAATAAATAAATAAAAATAAAAAAATTTAAGAAAAGAAGAGGTTCATTTAGCTCCCAGTTTTAGAGGCTGCAAGTCCAATCTCTGGCAGCCTGTTGGTTGAGCCTCTGGCCAGGGCCTCCTTGGCTGTGTCACACGTGATGGATGGCATCACAGTAGGAGTGTATGTGACAGCGAGAAAGCAGTTGCGTGATAAGACAGAATGCAAGAAAAAAAAATCAGGGCTGTATTTGTGCTTTTTAAAGAACCCTGCTCTCACAAATCCCATGAGAACATCTCCTCTGAGCACGGTGCCCCCAGTACCTCCTCACCTTCTCCTGGGGTCCACGCCCCACCTCGGAAAGTTCCCACCACCTCCCAACACTGCCACACTAGGGACTGAGCTTTTAGCACGCGGACATTTGGGGGACACTCAACCCACGTCCAAACCACAGGGTGATGTTGTTCAAAGGCAGGGGCAGATGCAATGGGGGGTGAGTTAGGATTGAGTTACGTCTTTCACAGAAGTTCCCAGGTGATGCCCACCCAGTTTGTACAGTAGGGGGTTAGACCACACCATCCCATTTATATGTTCCCAAGGGGAAGATGGTACCTTCTGGACACTCCTAGCCTTCAGCAACGTCTCCGTTTCAGACCTCTCCGATAGAAACCATCCCCATCGGGTGCCCATTTTGGACCAGGCCCCGTGCCAGCTCCTAGGAACCCAGAGGTGCCAGGAACAGCCTCTGTTTTGTGGGATTTTGCAGTGGGGTGTGTGTGGGAAGGGTGGGGCAGGGGATGAGTCAGGAGAACAGGCCACCTAGTGGAGAGCGTTGGAGAGAACTGCTGGGGAGAACTGAATCCCTGATGCTGGCGTCATCTTCATAGAGGGGGGAGGGCCCCGGGACTGGCCTGGTGCCTTTTCCAGCCTGGTTCAGAGCTCCCTGATGGGGCAGAACACAGCCATGGAAACAGATTTGGAGGCATAATACCTCTTGCTCCAGATCTCAGTGTCAACGTTTTGTCATGGCTGGCCATCATTAGCCGTGTATCCGGCTTTCTGGCTGCCGGATAGGGCCATGTGAGTATGGCCCAACCAACAGGAAACAGTCGGAACTCACACACATCCTGGGGCATGCCCCCTTCTTGTCCTCCTTACCCTTGTGTGATGAGGCAACACCTGGGAAGGGCAAGGCTCAGGCTCTCATGGCTCTGCAGAACCCAGCTCTGCACAGCCAGCGCTGTCATACGTTTGACAAATACGCCTCAGTTTCCACTGGGCCCTTTATGCTTTGGATCCCTGTTAAGTGCACCTTCATTCTACGCTGACACAAACAAGGGTAACAGAAGGAGTTACTGTCAAAGATGAGTACCTCTGTGTGAGTTGTGTCTTTTCTCACTCAACAAATTTTTTTAAGCAGTCAATGAGTTAATGAATGAAGCATAGACACAGCCCTTTTCGTGAATCTCACAGTCCTGGAGTGGAAGGAGGATGGGGCAGTGAGGTGCCGTTCCTTCTATGTTAAGGAAAATCTGGTACCCAATGGACATGTTGCACATGCAAGAAATGACTGGATTTTAGGTCAACTGAGACTGGGGGATTGTTACTGGGGTATAATTGAGTTTACCCTAATACAGGGGCCTTTACAGAAACTCAAGTGAAAGACGATGGTCAGAATTAAAGAGGCCAACAAGAGGATGGAGCCCTGTAGGAGAATAATGTAGTACACTTTAGGAGGTGGCATCACCAGGACTTGGGGAGAATTAGGTGGCAATGAGGAACGGAGAGGTAGAAGATGTTTAGACAGCCTGCCGGGTGTGTGGTGGTGCTACCCACTGAGATAGGCACTACTGGCATATGCACAAGCCCGAGACATGGGCTGATGAAGGTCTTGGTAGAGCCAGGGAGAGGCTGGCCTAGAAGCTGTTCGCCTGGGTGGTGGGGGCAGGGAAGGCTCAGCATTAAGAGTTCTCCCGGTGGAAGGCTGGACTCCTGAGGAGACACCTGCTCCAGGCTTCTGTGTTACCTGATGGGCCCTCCTGCCAGGTGCCCACGACAAAGCCCAGGCCTGGCCCTCCTCTACCTTGAAATAAAGCCCTCCAGTGGCTGAGCAGAGTTCGCAGGATGTGTCCAGACTCCCTGACATGACTGCAAGGTTCTGTGTTCCTGCGTGTCACTCCAGGCAGCCCCCATGCCTCTCTGTTGGGGTTACCCCTAGCTTATTCCCCAAGATGTATCACCTCCCAGAGATGGCCTGGGGTCATCAGGGTCGGATGCCCCTCTAGGAAGTTTCATGCCCCCTCCCACCAACACACACACCCATGGGAGGGTCTGCTTGCATAGTCTTTTCTCCTGTAACAGACTGTGGACTTTGCCTTGAGAAACATCGTGCATGGCACAGTGCCTGTCCCTCTTCCTCCCCCCCCCCCGCACTGAATGCACGAATGAGCAAATTAGCGAATCTTGAACAAAGGGCTGTGTGAGGCCAGAGACCCCTGGATATGAGGCGTAAGGGCCTGCTCATGCCACACCTGGTGATGAGCCTGTGACGAGCCAGGCACTCTGCTGGGATCCTGATGAGGTGGAGTACCCTGAGCATGGCGTCTCTCCCTCAGGCTCTCCCTGACCTAGCTCCAAGCCTGTCTTTGAGCTTGTCTCAACAGCTTCTCCAAACATACTTAAAAGAGGGTGATATGGGGCCGGCGCCGTGGCTCAACAGGCTAATCTTCCGCCTTGCGGCGCCAGCACACCGGGTTCTAGGTCCCGGTCAGGGTGCCGGATTCTGTCCCGGTTGCCCCTTTTCTAGGCCAGCTCTCTGCTGTGGCCCGGGAGTGCAGTGGAGGATGGCCCATGTGCTTGGGCCCTGCACCCCATGGGAGACCAGGAAAAAGCACCTAGCACCTGGCTCCTGCCATCAGATGAGCGCGGTGAGCCGGCCACAGCGTGCCGTCCGTGGCAGCCATTGGAGGGTGAACCAACGGCAAAGGAAGACCTTCTCTCTGTCTCTCTCTCTCACTGTCCACTCTGCCTGTCAAAAAAAAAAAAAAAAAAAAAAAAAAAAAAAAAAGGTGATATGGATGCCATACCCTCAAAGGCAAAGCTGCCAGGACCCTGGACAGCGACTTGAGGACCTGGCCCCAAGTCTTTGGGCTTCACAAAATCTCACCTTAAAGCAGGTGAGAGGTTCAGGGTTGGACTTGGTGGCTCTGCTCTGAGCGGTAAAGCAGGTGGCCCCACTGGCGACCCCCGTTCTCCTTCTGCCCAGATGTGCTTCAAGGCATCGGCCTCATTCCCTGGAGGGCCGGCTGCAGTGGGGATGGGCCTTGGTTTCCGCTTCTGCGGAGCACTTCCTGATTGGGCCAGGGAGAGTGTGGCAGCCCCTGGCCTGCTCTTGGGGACAGCGCTGACTTAGGGTCAGTGGTAGGAGGAGGAGATTGCAAAGTGCGGAGGGAGGGCCCAGGGAGGAGGGAGGGGTCACCTCCCCTGTGGCCTGGTGGCAGAAGCCGATCTGAGAAGCCACATGACAGGAGCCCTGCCTGGGCTGGCTGGCCACCCCTGGGGAGATTCTCCCATGCTCACTTGGAAGGGCCCGAGAGGGAGAGGATATGGACCCTCCGTTGGGAGGCCCATAGTGGCTTCTGTCTCTGGGCCAGCCTCACCAGTGGCCAGGGATCCACCTCTCTACAAAACAGGTGAGCTGGAGAAGCTTGGGCTACACAGTTTGGGGGAGGATGGCCATGGAGGGGAGGGAAGATGGAGGCAGGTGCACAGCATCCTGGCCTCCTGTGGCCTCACTGTAGCTGTAGAAGATGGTTTTGTCAGGATTCATCGCTGGCTGGGTGAGCGAGAGGGAGGAGGTGAGAGGGCTAGAGAGGGGACCACAGGCTTTGCCATCTGGTCACCATGTCGCCCCCTTCCATAGGCTCTGGCCCACTCTGCTGGGATCCCTGTGTCTCGAGCTGTGCTACAGCGGCCTCCTGTGCTCAGGGGTCACCATGCTGCCTCTCGCCAACTCTCTGGAACTCGCCAACTCAGCTGGAAGCTGATGACTGAGAGCTGGGTTCTTCCCATAGACGGTGGGACGCAGGAGCCCCGCCTATAGCAGCCCTTCTTCTCATCCTCACTCATTTTCTCAGGCTGTCAGCAAGAGCTTTAATGGCAACTCAAGTGATAATGGATCAAAAAATGAAGTCCAATGTGTACACGTCAATCAACCCATCAAAGGCTTGGCAAGTGCCTGCTGTATTTCCAGCACCTCTCACTGCTTGGGCAGAGCAGTGAATGAAGCAGAGGTACTGCTTGGAGCCAGGGCGTGAGATGTGGGGTCAGACTCTTAGCAAGTAGCCACACAAATAAAGACATTGTGACCACTCGAGAGCCATGCTAGGGAAGGCAGAGAGGGCATCGGGCGAGGGAGGATGCCAGATGGTGAGCGTCAGCCTGGACAGCTGGGACCTCTCTGAGGATGGAACTCTTGCGTTGAGACCTGGAGAAGGAGTTGATCAGAGGGAAGGCGGAGGCTGTTGGGGCACAGGACGTGCAGGTCCAAGGTGAAGGTAGCTTGTGGCACTGTGGGAAGCCTCACAAGGCAGGTGTGGCAGGGCTGGGACCAACTGAGGTGGTGGAAGTGGGGAGGCAGCGTGAGAGTGTCCATCGTGTCCCTACACCTGCCATCTTCATTTGGGCCAGGTCTAAACCTGAAATGCACGCCAGAGGTGCTCCAGAGACACTGGCCCTGTCAAGGGGGTTCAGCCTGAGGCTGGCACCAGGTACGAGGAGGAGAGGTCTGTGTGCCTCTTCCACTGCCCTCCAGAGCAGCAGACGGGTGGTCCAGTTCTGCACGGAACCCACTGACCTTCTTTGAGGGAGCTGGGAGTGGGGCTCTGGAGGGCCCTGGGCCTTTGTCGCTCATGTGTGGCTTTGTGGTCTCAGGTCTCGGCCCCACTGGGGCACCCTGGGAAGGCCCAGGGAACAGGAGTGCTGATGGGCCTGGCCTGCGGGTGGGGGTTGAACCTTGCCTGCCTTGCAGTTTCTCAGAGCTTAGTGATGAGTGCCTCCCACCTGTATTTCAGTAAAGAGGAATAACTGTTGAGGGGCGAGCGTGTGGCCTAGGGGTTCACATGCCCATATCGCACATCAGAAGACCTGGGTTTGATTCCTGGCTCTGACTCCTGACTCAGGCTTCCTGCTAATGCAGACCTTGGGAGGCAGTACTGGTGGTTCAAGCAGATGGATTCCTGACCTGGATTGGGTTCTTGAACCCTGGCTTTGGTTCAGTCCAGTCCTGGCAGTTGTGGGTATTTGGGGAGAAAACCAGTGGGTGGGAGTTCCCTCTGTCTCTATTTCTCTGCCATGCAAATTAATTATTAATTAATTTTAAAAAAGAATAACTGTTGAGCTGTGAGCCAGGCTGGGTCTCTCGGGGCAGACTGGTCCAAGCTGGGGGCAGCTACTCCCCTGGTTCTCTCTAGGAGTGGAAGTGGCACTGGCATACAAAGCAAATGAATGAAGTGGAGACATTTTTCCCTCCCTCCCTCTATCCTTCCCTCCCTCCCTTCCTTCCTTCTTTTAAAGATTTATTACTTATTTGAAACTGAGTTAGAGCGATGGAGAGATAGGGAGAAAGAGATCTCCCATCAGCTGGCTCACTCCCCAAATGACTAGAATGGCCAGGGATGTGCCAAGCTAAAGCCGGGAACCAGGAGCTTCATCCAGGTCTTCCATGTAGGTACAGGGGCCCAAGCACTTGGGCCATCTTCCTCTACTTTCTCAGGCCCTTAGCAGGGAGCTGGATTGGAAGCAGAGCAGCAGGACTCAAATTAGTATCCAAGTGGGGTGCTGCTGTCACATACAGTGGCTTTACCTGCTATGCTGCAATGCTGGCCCCAGTATGGACTTTTCTTACATATTCTCTGTGTGCCAAGTGCTTGTTACAATCATGTCCCTCCCAGGGCACACCTGCTGGCCCCAAGCCATGGGCACTTCCCTCCCCCAAGTGTCTGATCTTGGCCACGTTACTTGTTTTGGCCGATGGGATGTTCTCAGCTGGGATGCAGGCAGAGGCTGGCTCTCCTGGACTCCCACAGCCGGGTGAAGCATTCTGACCAAGGTGCCCAGCCAATAGCTGGACAAGTGCCAAAGGTGTGAGGGAGGCCGCCTTGGACTGCCCAGGCCCAGGGGCCAGCTCAGATGACTCAGCCCTCGGGGTCTCCATAGGCAAGATCAGTAGCAGTACCAGTGGGGACCACCCAAGCGGCAGCGTGGGAGCCTACAAGTGGAGGTGGTTTTAAACGATGGCGTTTTGGGGTGGTTTGTTCCACAGTGGTAGTTAACTGACACAGGGCCGGGCAGGTGGCCGTTATTTCATTCCAGGGTACAGCAGTAAGATCACACAGTGAGTGAGTGGCGACTCAGCTGGGTCCGTCTGCAGCCTCCCTGCTGGCTCTCGCCATCACCTTGAAAATGAGGCGGTTGCATCAATCATGAACCAGCAGAAGAGTAGGGTGCAGCTGGCCCGCCCTGTACCTCTCCATGGGAAACTCCAGTGTCGGCCGAGGTGGCCCAGCTCCGTCTCCACCCTGCGGGCCTGGTTCAAGATTTTGGGGAAGTCTTGTTCCTCTCTGTGGCTCTTGCGTTACCCTCACCTTTAGTTTTTCATTGTAATCCATCACCAATCACATCTCTTTCTTTGCTTCTATTCCCACAGCAGCCATAAGCACGAGGCAACTACTTCTAACCATTCCTTTCCTAACCATCTGTGGATTGTGAAGTCTTGCTGATTGGTGCTTCCAACAACTTAGAATCGGGTCAGGGACCTCGTCTCTAACCCACAGTTTCTCCCCAGCTGTTGCATTCCTCTGGGCACCTGGGCTGTGTCATCACCCCATGCCCCAGCTGGTTCCACCTCCTCCTGTGAACACCCAAGTCCTCTCCCTCCCTGTCACCCCTCTCCTGACTCCCAAGCCAGCTGACACCCACATCACCCAGGGATCTTTTGTTCAACCCGAGGAGTCCCTCCTGGGAAGACCCCTCACCCTGCGCCCTCCCCAGACAAAGGTGCAAAGGGGCCATAGAGAGCATCTCCCTAGCTCTCTGTCTTGATGGCTGGTGCCCGGAGCCAGGCCCAGAGAGATGGCGACTTCTCCAGTCTTCCAGCTATGGCTGGGGCTAGGACTGGAAGACAGGCTCCTTTCCAGGCGGCTGGTGTGACTGTGTCCAAGACAGAGTGACCTGGGGCTCTCTCTTGGCGGGGACCCCGAAGCGAGCCCTGCAAACATGCTGACCTGCGCCGTTCTGCCCCGCCGCCTACCCCAGCCTCCCTCCCCGCGGTAATGCACGCATGCCCAGCCCATAAATATCTTATTTTGTGTTCCTGCCAGTCCCCACTAATAGGACTAATGCTTCCTGAGGAGCAGCCCAAAGCTGCATTAGTCGCAGATGTTTGATTGATTTAGAACAAAGAGCCTGACCACCACCTTCTCTCTATGGTTTCTCTTCCTGCCACTTTGCTTGCAGGGTTATCTCTGAAATGCAATTAAGGCGGCTTAAAAGTACATTTTCAGGAAGATGCAGAATTGATGAGGGGAGCTGGCCCCCGTGGGTGCCTCCAGATGACTCCAGTTTCAGGGCAGGGAGCCGGAACCTGTCCCAAGCTGAGTCTACACACCCCGAAGTTTTGGGTCTTGCAGGCAAACTCTGGCTCCAGGAGCCCTGTGGGGGCTGGGAGTGAGGGCCACCTGCTGGTGGAGCTGCTGCCTTGTCCTTGGTCCCTAGCTTTGCAAAATGCAGAGTCCTTGGCGAGGGATGCAGGCTGGGCCTGCCCAGCGAAATCTAGGACTCAACCTGGTGAGCTTGGGGCTTCTGCTCTCTAAGTGAGGGGACAAGGTGGTGCCACTGACAGGTTCCATCTCAGGCAGGGTCCTTTTTCAGACTGTCAGAATGAGCCACATGTGTGGAAGCCACACGTGGGTGAGCCAACCACTGTGGACAGCTCAGTTGGCTTCTATGGATGTTTTGTAAGCTCCACTGAGTCCTGGATACTGTGCAAGGGGCCTGGGGCTGAAAAGGTGGGTCAGTGGTATCCCAGCCAAGCAGGAGGAGTAGGCAGACCAAAGCACCACACATAGGAGCAGGTGGCTCCCTAAGCACCAAGAGCTACTGACCTATTAGAGCGGCCACAGCCCATGGGGAACGTAAGGGAAGGAGAAGGCTGGGTGCACCTGCATCGTTTTATGAAGAGGCTCCCCCAGGTGGAATACCCTGGGATGGTGGCCATGTGGGCTGCAGGACACTCAAGGGCAAGTGCAGGTCTCGGGAGAGCATGGCTGAGAGTTGTGTGCTTGGCTCACTTGTGGTACAGCTGGTGGCCAACGTTGCCTTGCTGAGGCTGCCGGGTACAAACTGCCTGCTTCTTGTGTGCCCTCAATCCTGGACAGTTTGAAAATGCCAGGTTTAAGGGCACCCACATTTTTGAGCCCGGGTGGACCTCAATCTTATCGCAATCCTGTGTGGGCAACACTGAGGGTCAGCCAGCCTTCTGGTGAGATCGCTGCAGAAAGGTTTCTCGGGCACTTACTGGTCCAGCTGGGCCTGGAGGAAGGGACCAGGTGTGGACATTGGTAGTGGAAAGAGTCTCTTGGATAGGGGCATTGAGGCAGCAGTGGGACCCGGAGGCCTGGGCGCAGGGACGCACGGATGCTGGGTTTATTGAAGTATAATGCTGAGTTGGAAGAGCAGGTTGGAGGGGGACAGTGATGGATTTCAGGGACATGGCAACTACTCCTGGGCAACAATGGCTCTAGGGCTGGGGCAGAGGCAACCAGAAGCAAGCTTCTGAACAATTAACCTGGTTGGGAATAGGGAGAGAACACAGAACAGTTTCTTTGGGCTCCTGAGGCTGGAAATGATCCCAGCCTCTCCAGAGCACACAGCTTTGACCTCAGGGGACAAATCTGTGAGTCACCAGGCCCGGGGCTCACCTGCCTCAAACACATGCTTTGCTCCTCTGTCCCTCGCCCCTCTGGAACCTTCCAGAAGGTGGCTTCTCTCTGACCCTGCTCCTTTGAGGGGCTCAGAGTTTTCAGACACCCGCCTCCGCTGTCATCTGCTGAACTGGGAAACCCTCCCGCCACTCATCCAGGGCACTCGGATGCTGGATTCCACTCTTTGTCCTGGGAGATGTCCACTTCCCCTTGGGCACTGGCCCCCAGGCCTCCCAGCATCTCGTCCTCCTTGTCCTTAACTCCTGTCAGTCACCTCCAGGCTCCCCGGCGACCTTGACCTCACTATTGTCAAAGTCGCTGCCACCTCAAGCCCTCTTTCATGACTTCACCCAGGGTCCACTCACAAGGTCCATGTGCTGAGTGGTCTGTGAGTACAGTTGAACTGGGACGTGGCCCTACCCATCCATCTCCTGTCCATGGCTGCCTTCTTGCTACAATGTAGTTGTTGGTAGTTACAGGAGAGACTGCAGGGTCCACACAGCCTCCAGCACCACCCAGCACTTACACTGGAGCCAGCTCCCTCCCACTCCCAATCATCTCAGCCAATTATCTTACCAAACACAGAGCTGGCCCCTCCTCCTCCCCAGGGAGCTTCCCCACGACTTGGTTTGGGCTCCCTCTAGAGGGGGCCCAGAGACATACACCTGCATGAGTGTATTTGATGACCCCATGGAAGCCCAGGGAAAAGATAGGAAAAGGAGAGACGTCACCACCAGAGGCAAGGGGAGCCAGTGTTCCAGTCTCTTCTGCTCCACTTCTGATCCAGCTCCCTGCCACTGTGCCTGGGAAAGCAGCAGAAGGTGATCAGGGTGGAGCTCATTTCCTGACTTTGGCCCAGAAAATCTTGCATGGAAAAATTTTGCATGAAAAGTCTCTCTCTTCTCCCCTCCCTTCTCTTCTCCCCACCCCCAGCCTCCTTAACTCTGCCTTTCACCTAAATAATCTTAAAAGCAAAAAAGGAATAGAGGCAAGGAGGGCTCAGGCCCTCTGGGGGCTCTCTGGGAGACGGCGTGGAGCCTGGCTCTGAGTCACTTGACCCAGGACAGGAGGTGGAGGCAGTCAGCTGCTCAAGCCCACCCCACACCTTTCAGCTGCCCCCTGCAGTTCCTGCTCTCACAGTACAAGCCAGCAGGCTCCCCAGGGGTCAGTTCCCAAGACAACCTGACACACTCCAGGTCCAGGCTGCAGACTTGTACTTCTAATCTACTCGGCCTGTGATGGAGTCTTCTCTCTCCTGTTCAAACGTCATCACAGGTCTCCCACTTATACTCCTCCCACCTCTGTATTTCTCTTCCCCCTTCTCTCCTCCCTTCATAATCCGGCCAATCCAAGGTGATCCCTGTGTTAGTGTCCACATTTGCTTCTCCCCTCGGGAAACTTGGCCCCTTTTATTCTGGTTCCTCCTCTTCATCCAGCTGACCCCACTTCCCTGAGCACCATGGTGCTCAGTGCACTGGACACCGGTCAGCTTCTGGTGGGCCTGACCATTCAATAGGATTGGATGCTGCTGACCTACTGGACACTTGTTCCTCTTGGAACACGCAGGCCCCCTCCTACCTCTCCAACGGTGCTTTTTGTGACAGTTTAAGGACTTTCGGTGGGTACCAAGTATCCTGCAAAGCTCTCCTTTGCTTCCAGGACCCACCCAGAACCCCTGACCAAAATTCTGCCTCTTAGAAATCTCAAAGGCATTTCAGAGTCCAGACTGGACACAGGATTCTGCCAGTCCCCACTCAGACCATAGGGGCACCCTCTCCCTGTCTTAGTTGCATTTATCTGCCCGATGCAGACTCCAGAGGTACTTGATACCTCCTCCTTCCCCTAAACCTGTCCTAGTTCAAGCTGTCCCTGAGACTGGATGACGTCATCACCTCAGTCTCCATCCTCATGAGTCCAAGCTGCCATTCTCTCGCCCTAGATCCTGGCGATTGCTCCTGGGCTGGTGAGCTTGCGTCTGGGACGGCTCCCTTCCAATCCCCTTTGCCTTCACGTTGCAATCAGGGGAAATCTTTTCACGCTGCAAACTGAATTATGTCCCACGTCTGCTTGCAACTGGTTATCTTCCCACGGCTCTCCTAAACAGGGACTTCCAGACTCCCAGGGCCAGCCTCTCTTCCTGTCCCTCACCACCTACGGGCATGAGCAGCTCTGCCTTCTGCAGCCTCCAGGATCTGCATTCAGCTCCGAGGGCTGGAACTTTGCCCCTCCTGGGTCCTCTGCTTGGGGTGCTCTGTCTTCTCTTCCCTGCGAGTTCCTGCTTTGCTTAGTGATCAGGATTCGTCCATTGCTTCCTGAGGGTCTCATTGCCAGGGATGCACCCTGGCACCACACAGAGGTGACTTTATATCTGATTCAGGCTTCTCCCTGCAGAAACTTGGGCAAGAACTTGTCTGGTTTGGGTCCTCACTGGAGCTGTGGTGTCCAGCAGTGTTTGTCCCCCGGGGGAGCTAAACCAATCTCCACTGCATTTGCAACTCCATGTGAATCCTCTAAGCCAATAGCAGTGGGTACTGGGTCGGCTTATTGATCAGCCATTCAATAGATCTTAAAGAAAGGATGAAGGGAGATGTCAGACTCTCCTGGTAGGGATTGGCCAAGTGGGCATGCCAGTTGCTTTGTCTGTATCCTCAGGATGCCTTGTTGGGGGGAACAGGGAATGTGTGAATATTTTGGTCCTTTCTCTGTTGGGAAGATGGGATTTGATTTCCTAAGTATGAACTTTGAGGTCATAGGATTGGTAGCAAAGAGTTCTTGAAAGACCAAGGGTTTGAACCCTTGCTATGCCGTCCTCCAGGATTCTTTGAATCTCCTTTTTCCACAGTGCTAAGGAGGGATCAGAAGCTTGAGTCCCTGGGACTGATGGGAGGGAAAGGCTGGGCATGTACCGGTGTTTGATGGGAGTCAAGCGGAGCTGCCCTTCTCATCCTAACGCCGAGTTAGCATGGGGAGAGTTGCTTGTTGGTCACGCCCTCACTCTCAGCTCTTCATTCTCTGCGTTACTCCTTGGGTGAGGTTGTTGGAGACCAAGAAAGCTCCATTCCCGCTTCTCCCACTCTGTCTTCCTGGGTTTTACCTTGATGCATCCACCGTTCTGTAAGGGATTCCAGAGATGGTTGAAAAGAGGGGGCTCTTGTATCATCAGAGCTTTTTGCTAAGCGTACAATTATGTTTTCAGCAGAGTGATTCATGGACGTGCATTTACAGCTGAAGTTGTAGATCTGTTTTTAGAAATTATTAGCAGGCATTAAACAAAAACAGGCTTTATTAATAATTCACCAGAAAAAAAAAAGATATGGTGCAATATCCCGCAATAGTAATCTTTACTGCCGGAATAAGTATTTTATTTGTTTGATTTTTTTTTCTTTCAACCTGAGAAAGACCCACGTTCTCTGTAAGTGGAAAGGGGGCATCTCTGCAAGGGCTTAAGTAGCAGCTGAGCCGGGTGTGATGCTGCCCGAGAGTCCCCAGCAGTACAGGACGAATTCTGGGGCCAACATCTAGAAATAAAGTGGAAACATTGGCGTGGGGTTCCATGTGGCTGTGACGGTCATCTCCGCTCTTCAGGTTCCACTTGGCTTTGGCTTCCAGACCTCCTAACTCATGCATGAGATGGGTCCCACGGGAACCCTACCTGCACCCCTGAAGCCCTCCCCGGGGGTCACAGCAGGTGCTTCCTGCTCTCCAACTCTCCCTAGTCAAGGCTTCCTCCAGCAAAGAAGAAGGGTCCTTGGTGCACCTGCTTCCTCCCAAGAAAACTCTCAACCCACAGGAAGGGGAATGGGTAGATTCCCTCCCCAGCTTCCCTGCCTCTCTAGAGCATGGTACTGAGGTGTACTCTGTATGCAAGGAGACTGCACAAAGCTCACGGAAAAGCAGAATTAAGATGCATGGATGGCCGGCGCCGCGGCTCAATAGGCTAATCCTTCATCTGCGATCCTGGCACACTGGGTTCTAGTCCTGGTCGGGGTGCCAGATTTTGTCCCAGTTGCTCCTCTTCTTGCCCCTCTTCCTGCCGAGCTCTCTGCTGTGGCCCGGGAGTACAATGGAGGATGGCCCAAGTGCTTGGGCCCTGCACCTGCATGGGAGACCAAGAGGAAGCAGCTGGCTCCTGGCTTTGGATCAGCGCAGTGCACCGGCCGCAGCAGCCATTAGAGGGTGAACCAACAGAAAAGGAAGACCTTTTTCTCTGTCTCTCTCTCACTGTCTACTCTGCCTGCCAAAAAAAAGATGCATTTACTTTAGCTGCCCCAAACATTGACATTCATGCAGTTATTTTTTCATAATATACATTTTCCATGAGCTTTTCAAAGACTCCTCTGATAAATGGATTCCAAATTATTGTTGCACCAAAATGAACTTTAATTCTGTTTTCCATGAACTTTTTGAATCACCCTGTGGTCTGCCCAAGGTCTCCTTGGAAGCCCCTTGCTTGATCGTGACCTTTCTTCTCTTCCTTCCCTTGCTTTCCCCCAAGTAAGCTGCCTGCACCCAAGTCCTTATCTCAGGGTTTGCTGGAACAAGGAGGAAATAGGTAGAAGGGAGGAGAGCTGCTAAGAGCAGTTTTCCTTGACAAACACGGAGGACTGATGGAGGGCTGAATCCCACTGGGGACCCTACACCATCTTCAGGGCACCGGCTTCAGAATTCTGCCCCTTGCTGGAGTCCTTATGGACCACTTCCTCTCTGTAACTTGTTGAGGGTGGACTTTGTAGCCATCAAGCCTTCCCCACATCCTGACATCACCCCTCCACAGCTCTACCATCATGATGTCCCTAGGCAGTGGAGGAAGACATGATGCTAGAGCTAGGAATGTATCGCCATGCTGGAAATGGTATGAGAATCCAGGTGGCTGAACAAAGGAGGTGGGGCAGCAACAGCACCTGCTCCAGGTGCCCTCGCCTGGTCCAATACGTGTGACCAGAATGGTGGAGAGGACAGAAATGGGAAGCAGGGTGACAGCACATGTAGAATGTGGCCCACAGTCAGTGGGCTAGGAACTGGTAGGGCCGTATCCTCTGCACGGACCTGTGTGGGCATAGCTGGATCTTGCCCGCTAACCCTGGTACAAACTGGATTCTTCAGGACATGGATGATGAGGCTGAAGCATAGAGCAGTTAGCAGCAACCTGGGAAGATGCACAGATTGGACTTGAGCTGGCTTTCAGTGGCCCAGGCCTTCCTCCACACTTGTAAAATAGGTAGCTCTCAAGAGCACCCTCCTGTACCCCTCTCCCTGGCTGCCACAACCCCTCCTCCACCAGCCTGCTCCCAGCACCCGCTGCACAGCCTCTGGCTGCCCAGAGCCTGATTCTCAGAGCACTGCAGTGTCCCCATTGCACGATTAATTGCTCTCTGTGTGCACATTTCCCAGACTCCCCTTCTCTGGACCCGATGTCCAGAAAATGGCCAGTGGCTGCAGGAGGTGATCAAGGTCATTAATTCACACTGAACTGTGAAGAGTTGGCCACTCAGAGCTCTCAGAAGGGGCGCACATGCGCCCAAAGGAAGAGGGATTGTTTGCAACAGATGTTATGATAAAATACATGGACCCAAACAAGCAAAAAAAGTCCTTGTAAAATAGAGGACAGCTGCATACCCTTGCAGGGGAGACTGTGCATTCTGGAAGAGACACCTTGGATTCAAAATTTAGTAGCACCTGCTGCCTAGGAGACATGCTGCATATGGGCGTGAACCTGAGCAAGTTAGAGACCTCTCTCTGCCTCAGTTTGCCCTCTGTAGAAGGAGATGATAAGACTCACCTCCTGGGGTTGTGGTGAGGGTTCCATAAGCTAATACAGCCAAGGGCTTAAGGCAGTGCCTCGGCCACCGCTGAAAGTCCATAACTGTCCACCATGCTATGCTGCGGTCTCCCAAGCCACTCAGGAGTAGATCTCTCTGACTTTGGACTGGGTCACAACCAATTTCTTGATAAAAGCCATGTAGTTGGCACCAAGGGATCTCCTCAGCCTCAAGGGCCTCTGGTCAATCAGGTTGGCTGAAACCTGAGACCTGAGACGTGCTTTTGGGCCTCAGATTCCATGGGGTCTCCGGGTGGCCACAGCAAGTGAGTCTTGGAGGATCCACCTTCACAAACATGGCGGAAGTGGTTGGTTTCTTCTTGCTTGTCTGTGATGTAGGCAGCTGGAGAAGGACTCAGCCTAGCTTCCAGCTGATGTTCCACAAGTTCATCCAGGGCTCACATTTGGGACTCTGAGAAATTGCTAAGTCAGTCTGACCCAACGGGCTCCAGTGTGGTGGGAAGCCCCATTTTGGACCTGTTGGTGTGCACCTGTAAATACCTCTCTGTACATATGTGATGGTGGATAGCAGTGTCTTGAAGGCAGTCTTGCTGTTCCTTGCTTTCCTCCTCTCCATTCTGGTCCCTGCCCAGCACTCCCTCACTATGGACCCTCAAGTCTTCAAGAAAGTGACAGAGAGCCCAGGGCAGAGGTAAATTGGTCACCCCAATCGCATATTCGAGCCCCTTGTTTCACCATCATACCTCAAGTTTCCAAGTATTTCAAAGATGAGTTACAATGTAAGATACAGTTTTCTTTTTGAGGGGATTAAGGAAAGGGGTACTTGGGCTCCTGCTCAAATAATTACCTTGGGATTTTAAGATTTTTGCTATGTGCTTAACCACATAGTATGTGCCATGAGTTTATAGGCTTGGGTTTCACTTCTAAAGCAATGATACACAGAGACAAATATGAGAATGGGCCACCCCAGGGTTGCTAGAGTGTCACAAGGGCAGAGCCACTTTCTTTATTTTTAAATGGTTTATTTTTAAAGATTTATTCATTTATTTATTTATTTTATTATTATTTTTTTTTACAGGCAGAGTGGACAGTGAGAGAGAGAGACAGAGAGAAAGGTCTTCCTTTGCCGTTGGTTCACCCTCCAATGGCCGCCGTGGTCGGCGCGCTGCGGCCGGCGCACCGCGCTCGTCCGATGGCAGGAGCCAGGAGCCAGGTGCTTTTCCTGGTCTCCCCATGGGGTGCAGGGCCCAAGCACCTGGGCCATCCTCCACTGCACTCCTGGGCCACAGCAGAGGGCTGGCCTGGAAGAGGGGCAACCGGGACAGACTCCGGTGCCCCGACCGGGACTAGAACCCGGTGTGCCGGCGCCGCAAGGCGGAGGATTAGCCTGTTGAGCCACGGCGCCGGCCGATTTATTCATTTATTTTAAAATAGTTACAGAGAGAGAGGGAGAGACAGATCTTCCATCTACTGGTTCACTCCCCAGATGGGTTCCAGGAGTTAACAGCTTCACCCGGGTCTCCCACATGAGTGACAGGGGGCCAAGCACTTGGGCCATCCTCTGCTGCTTTTCCCAGGCCATTAACATGGAGTTGAATCGGAAGTGGAGAAGCTAGGATATGAATTGGTGCCCATGGAGGGTGCTGGCAATGCAAGCAGCAGCTTAACCCACTACTCCATTCCTGGGGTACCTGGGACAGCTCCAGGGCTCAGATGCCGAACTGGCTACAGTCTCTGTTGCAGCTACATTGCAGCCCGACTCCTCCCAGTGCACACAGCTGCCTGTCTCCCCTTTCCTCCTGTAGTGGTTTATCCTACTAAACTCCCACTAATCTTCCTTGCTAGCCTCTGTGTCAGAGTCTGACTCCTGGGAACCTGACCTAGGACAAAAAATAAATTTTAGATGTATTGAAGACTTGCATGCAAGAATTTAAATGGCGGAACTTCCATATCCAATCAAGATAACGAAGCCCCACCCCTTCAAGATCTTCCCTCTTACAACTAAGCGATCCTTGGCCGTTAGAGCAAGCATAGGAAGACTGTGAAAGCACAGACCACCGAAGGACCCTGTGCTTGGGTTCCCCTGTGCTGTCTCCCAGTGGTGGCAGTGGGCAGGGCTAACAGGTAACTCATTTCTCATCCTCTAATGGGTGGAAGCTGGATGTAGGCACTCTACTTCCTCTGCCAGCAAGGGTGCAATCTTCTATTCCCTGCCCAGAGGAAGTAGGCAACACTCCAGTTCCTCTGCTGTGGAAGCATTGCAGGAATTGGGAGAGAGTGTGTCTTGCAACTTCCGCTCAGCACAGGTAGGCAGAGCCCTGATTTTCCTGCCGAGGTGATGTTAAAAGGGTCCGATGGTGAGCTGACCTCTATTCCCATGCACCTTAATGAGGTTCTGCCAGGCAAGGCTTGCAACCACCACATTTCATCCTCTGTCTTTGAGGTCAGCATGCCCAACAGAGAACTCAGCCATCCATCTGGCCTCATGGGGTGGACCAAGTGGTGGGAGGTGGGGTTAGTGAGCACTCTCTTTCCCCCTTCTCCTCTCTCCCTGTGGCTGCAGGGTCCAGTGAGGACATCACACTTCTGCACCCACTGGGAGGCAATGACGTGGTGCAAGTCAGTAGCATGCGTTGCTCATAAATCTTTCAGGGAAGCCAGATGGGAAGCTGAGCTTCCATTCCACATTTTTGCAATGCGGCCGTGAGGATTGGTGTCAGTGAAGCCCAAGGAAGAACTCTGTCTGCTACACAAACAGAGTTGGCCTGTTACTGAACAAGATTGAACAGAGGACAGAGTCTCATAATGTAATTTGCAAGATGCCTGGAGTGCTGGCTCAAAAATGACTCATCACATCAGTAGCCAAGAAAACCACAATTTGGAAGAGAAAAAACAACCAGCAGACACCAATAGTGAGATTAATTAGATATTGTGATTGTCTGGTAAGAATTTTAAAGGTGGGTCTGGTGCTGGGGTGCAGCCAGTTGAGCCATGGCGGGCAGTGCCAGCATCCCATACAGGTGTCGGTTCGAGTCCTGGCTGCTCCACTTCTGATCCAGCTCCCTGCTAATGTACCTGGGAAAGCAGTGGAGGATGGTCCAAGTGCTTGGATAACCACATGGGAGACCCAGAAGAAGCTTTGGGCTCCTGATTTTGTCCTGGCTCAGCCCTGGTCGATTCAGCCATTTGGGAGTGAACCAGTGAATGGAAGATCTCTCTGTCTCTTTCTCTCCTTCTCTCTTTTTATAACTTTGTCTTTCAAATAAATTAATTAATTAAAAATTTTTTTAAAGTTGCCACCATGAAAATACATAAAAAATGGGTGAATTCTCATGAAAAAAAATAGAAAATCTCAGCAACAAAAATAGAAGCTATAAAAAAGAATCATATAACTAAAAATAAATATAAATACAATCAAATTATAAAAAATTGACAAGTGTATATATGTTTAACTTTGAGGAATTATTTTTATTACTTTAAAAAAATTTTAAAATTTATTTGCAATACAGTTACAGAGAGAGAGAAAGAGAGAGGGAGACAGATGGACATTAGCCCTCCATCTCCTGTTCCCTCCCCAAATGGCCACAGTAGCTGAGGCTGTGCCAGCCAAAGCCTGGAACCCAGAGCATCTTCTGGGTCCCTCATGTTGGTGTGGGGGCCCAAGCACTTGGGCCATCTTCTACTGCTTTCCCAGGCCATAGCAGAGATATGGATTGGAAGTGGAGCAGCGGGATATGAATCGGCACCCTTTAGGGATGCCAGCATTGCAGATGGCACTACACCACAATGCCAGCCCTGAGAAATCTGTTTTCACTAGACAGAAAGCTTGGAAACTTCAAGCTGTTTTGTGAAGTTTGTATGGCACCCACAGGTAACATCACACTTTATGGTGAAAGACTGAACGTTTTCTCCCTGAAATCAGGAGTAATACAAGGGTATTTGTTCTCACTTTAATTCACAATGTGGGTGGAGGTGCTACCTAGAGCAATTAAGCAAGGAAGAGCTCAAGCTGAAAAGAAGAGATAAAACTCTTTCTATTCACAGATGATATGATCTTATATGTAGAAAATCTTAAAAATGTTAGAATAAATGAGTTTAGCAAAGTTGAAACAGACAAAATCAGTATACATAAGTGAATTGTATTTCTATACTCCAGCAATGAGCCATCTGAAGATGACATCAACTAAACAATTCAATTTACACTTGTATAGAAAAGAATAAATTCTTAGGAATAGATTCAACGAAAGAGCTAGAAAACTTATATACTAAAAACTGCAAAAGATTGCTGAGAGAACTTAAAGTAAATCTAAGTATCAGGAAAGACATCCTATGTTCATGGATTGGAAGTCATATTGCTAAGAGAGCAATGCTGCCCAAACTGATGTATAGATCTGATGCAGTTCTTGTCAAAGTTCATGCTGCCTAATTGGCAAAAATTGACAAAGTTATCTTAAAATTCACACAGAAGGACTAAAGACCTCAGAGAGCCACAATCTTGAAAAAGATCACAAGCCCTAATTTCCAAACATACTACATTGTTAGGTAAGAAAGAAAGTATAGATCTGGTGTAAGATAGACTCATATAGATCAATGAGATTGAATTGAGTATCAAGAAATAAGTCCTTACATCTCTGGTCAATTGATTTTTTTTTTGTCCGAAGATTTATTTACTTAATTGAAAGGCAGAGTTACACAGAGGCAGAGAGAGAGAGAGAAGGAGAGAAGGAGAGAAGGAGAGAAGGAGAGAAGGAGAGAAGGAGTGAGAGATCTCTGAAGCCAGGAGACAGGAGCTTCTTCCAGGTCTCCTAAGCAAGTGCAAGGGCCCAAAGATCTGGGCCATCTTCTACTGCTTTCCCAGGCCATAGCAGAGAGCAAGATTGGAAGTGGAGCAGCCGGGACTTGAACTGGTGCCCATATGTGATGTCGGTCCTGCAGGCAGTGACTTCACCAGCTACACCACAGCATTGGCCCTGGTCAGTTGATTTTTTATGTAACTACCCTTCATCCTCTCCTTTCTTCTCTCACCCCCTCCCCTGTCCAGTATGGAACGTAGTCTCTACTCCTACTTGATATCAAAAGACAAAAATACAGAGTGGTTCAATTTCAAAAGCATAGTCCTTTTGACAAAGAACACTAGGACAACTGGCTATCCTTATGCAAAAGAATAAATGTGAACCCCTATCTCAACTTATATTCAAAATTTAACATAAAATGACCAATATAGCTAAATATCATAAGTAAAGCTATAAAATTCTTAGAAGAAAACAGGAATTTTTCTCCATGGCCTTGCATTAGTCCATGATTTTGTACATATGACACTAAAAACCCAAGTGACAGATGAAAAATGGAACCCATTTGGTTTCATCGAAATAAAAACATTTGGATTTCAAGGAGAAGCATCAAGGAAATGAAAAGATAATCCACAAAATGAGAGGAAATTTTTACAAAGCACTTCCCTGGTAAGAGACCTGTATCCAGAAGAACTCTTGCGACTCAACAACAAAAAGACAAGTCAGGTTTTAAATTGGCAAAGGATTTGAATAGGTATTTCTCCAAAGAATGTAATGGCCAGTAAGCACATGAAAGCGTGATCTACATCATTAGTCAGTAGGGAAATGCAAAGCAAAGCCACAAGGAGATACCATTTCACACTAGGATGGCTAGAATCAGTAAGGGGGATAATAACAAATGATGGAGAAGAATGGGAAATTCACTCTTGATGTGAAACTGTGCAGCTGCTTGGGAAAGTAGTCTGACAGGTTTTTTTTTTTTTTAATTAAAGATTTTATTTATTTGAAAGGCAGAGTTACAGAGAGACAGAGACATCTTCCACCCATTGTTTCACTCCATAAATGGCTGCAACAGCTGGGGCTGGGCCAGGCTGGAGCCAGGAGCCAGGAGCTTTATCAAGGTCCCCATGTGGGTGCAGGGGCCCAGACATATGGGCCATCTTCTGCTGCTTTCCCAGCTGCATTAGCAGGGAGCTGGATGGGAAGTGGAGCAGCCAGGACTTGAACTAGTGCCCACATGGGGTACTGGCACTGCAAGTCCCATCTGTCAGTTTCTCAACTTGGTAACAAGCAGTTAGCATGTGGCCTAACAATTCTACTCCTAGGGAAATGCCCTAGAGAAATGTACACAGAGGTTGGATATGAATATTCATAGCGGCATAATTTATAGTAGCCAAAAAGTGGAAATAACCCCAATATTTATCAACAGAAGACCGAATAAACCAAATGTGCTCTATCTATTCAGCAGATTATTCCTCAACCAAAAAAAGGGAAAACTTACTCATACATGCTGCAACATGCATGGGTCTTGAAGACACGATGATAAAGAAGCTAGCTGTAAAAGGCCACATGTTATGTGATTCTGCTCCTATGAAATGTCTAGAATGGATACACCTATAGAGATGGAAATTACGTTAGCGATTGTCAAGGGCAGGGGCAACAGAGGAGTGAGGAGAGAGTAACGTTTGTGCTAATGTGTAGTTTCTTTTCGGCATGTTAGGAATGTTCTAGATTTGGATATCAGTAGTGGTATCACAACTACTAAACTCTCAGTTTTAAACTTTAGAACGTGGGTTGGAGCTAGAGTTGTGGCACAATGGGTTAAACCACCGCTTGGGATGCCAGCATCCCATATTGATACGCTAGTTCAAGTTCCAGATGCTACACTTTCGATCCCGTTTGCTACTAATGAGCCTGGCGAGGCAGCAGAAGATGACCAAGGTGCTTGGGCTCCTGCTCCCACCCGTGTGTGGGAGACCAGGATAGAGTTCCGGCTCTGTGTTTCAGGCTGATCCGTATCTGGCAGTTGTGGCCCTTTGGGGAGTGACCCAGTGGATGGGAGAGTCTCTCTCTCTGACACTCTGCATTTCAAACAAATAAATGTATCTTTAAAAATTTACAAGTGCTTGTAATTTAAAATTTAAAAATTACAAGTGCTTGAGCCCATGCCACCCACATGGGAGAAAGGATGGAGTTCTTGGCTCCTGGAACCATACTTGGTTGTTCCAACCTTTCTCTCTGTTGTTCTGTCTTTCAAATAAGCAAATAATTGTTTTAAATAAAAAATTCAGCCTCATGATATACACAATAATGTATTTATCTGTCTCCCTGTGATTGGGCATTCGTGTTAGTACCATTTGTTTTATTAGTAAACAATGATTTGTTTTCATTGACCAACTTAACAGGGGATATCTTTGTGCATATGGCCTCTTGTAGAATTTCCAAAGATATCTGAAGGAGGAATTCCCAGAAGTGGGTTTAATGGGTCAAAGTATCTTCGTTGATATTGCAAAACTGATATGGGGAAACTAGGCAGGGAGTTAAAATGACATGAGCTGGCATTTTTGCCAGCCCTGCATTGTAACTGTATCCCCTTACCTGTCATCTTGACATGGCTACCTTCTCGTGGTGCACCTGTGTCTCATCTGGGACCAGGAGGGAGGAGACACCATGATGACTACACGGGAGTTAAACTCCATGTGGAGGCACCATAAAAATCCCAGAAAGTGTCATGCATGCTAAAACCCCATCCATTTGTTTTTTCTATTAAATCATCACCTCTTACCTCATAAGAGAGATGGATAATGTTGGAAGGGTCCTCTTTTGCCCTTCACCATGTGTAGGGACTTTTCTCTGGCTTGCACTTGCTCATGCTCTCTCATTCCCCACCACCCCAGGCAACTTGGGCCCATTCACGACAGGAATCTCTCTCCGTGGGGTGGCCACGTGAATGCAGGTCTCACATCTGTGCTGTACGATGCTTCTACTTCAACTTCTTATCTCTGTGGGACGAGAGGTTGGAGCAAATACTAAGATGCCTAGGCCCACATCAAGACTGCTTTCTTAGAGTTTCTCTGTGTCCACGGCCACCAGATGTGGCTGCTGGGTGGCTCCGTGGGAGGAAGTCTCAGTGGTCAGATGAGCACGTCTGCCTTGGGGCTGTAGTGAGGTGGGACGAGGAAAAGAGCGCTTTGTGGGGCTGGTGCTGGGGTGTAGTAGGTAAAGCTGACGCCTGCAGTGCTGGCATCCCATATGGATGCTGGCCGGTTCACGTCCTGGCTGCTCCACTTCCAATCCAGAGCTGTGCTATGGCCTGGGAAAGCAGTAGAAGATGGCCCAAGTCCTTGGGCCCCTGCACCCACATGGAAGACCCAGAAGAACTCCTGGCTCCTGGCTTCAGATCAGAGCAGCTCCGACCATTGCAGCCATCTGGGAAGTGAACTAGCAGATGGAAGACCTTTCTCTCCCTGCCTCTCCTTCTCTCTCTGTAACTCTGACTTCCACATAAATAAATAAATCTTTTTTAAAAAATGAGCATCGTTCAAACCACAGAATGACACAACATCCTACTGTCCTGGATGGATGGGGGTGACAGCTGCTTCCGTTTGACTGTACCCAGAGCCTCGCCCTCATCAGCCAGTCTGCAGGGAGGATTAATTAATTCAGAGACCCAGTCCCGGGCTTGCCCTCCCTTCCTGACAGCATGCAATGCAGAGCAAAGTCCGGTTTCCCTAACCCAAGTCCAGATCCCATCACTGAGTCCTTCCTAACACCTTCTCACCGAGTTGCGACCTGGGGCTCCAGGCTGGGAGCTCTCCCTCCCCAGAATGAGCAAGAGGTGATGCTGGGAGGCCTTTGGCTAGAAGAGATTGACCAGCCTTTTTCCCTGCCCTAGGCCTCCCACCCAGCCTCCCCTCAAGGGTCATGTGCTAGAGCTAAACTTCCTTTCCATCTGTGACAGAACTCAGCCTAGGCTTTCCATCTCAGCTTATGTAAGAGAAACATCATTTTGCTTTCTACATGACATTTACCTTGATTTCAAGCCTGCCTCCCATTGGGCCAGAAGAAAACAGATCTCTCCTGGGACTCAATCCCAAGCCACCTGCCATGGTTGGGTCATGGGATTGAGCAAGGGGGTCTGGTCCTCGATCATTACTACACACAGGTTTCTTGACCTCCTTGGTTGTGTCTGCAAGGGCCCTGCAGGTGTGAGGCTCTTGGCGGCTGCTTGTGCTCAGTTCTTGCGTGGAGGAATCGTCTGGAGGGCTGCTTGTGGATTCGGCTGGGGCCGTGCTACATAGTCATTACCTCCTGGGACCCTCAGATCTCCTGGGTAGAGCTGCGAGGGTGAGAAGGCAAAGCCTTCATTAGCTTGTCACTCCCCACCAAACGCTCTATTTCACCTGAAGATTCTCCATACCAGCTGTATAATGCTAACTCTGTTGCCACAAACTTAGCAATTTAAAACAGCACACATTTGTTATGTCATGGGGGTCAGGAATCCGGGCACAGCTTAGGGGCAACCTTTGTGTGGGGTCTCACCAGGCTGTACCGAGAACATACGTCTATGCTGCATGGTTCTCAGTGTTCCCCTGTTCAGGTTAAATCAGGAAGGCGTGGAGGGCAAGGTAGTTGGGGAGACCCTTAAGTCCTGCAGTGGAGAGACCGGTGTAGAGACTGGGTGTGCAGGATTGCATACCATGGGCACCAATGTGCCCGCAGGCTGAGGGTTTCAACCCTGCCACCTTCTACCAGATCCCCTGTCAAGGTCTTTGGGGCCATCATGATATGAGTCTGCAATAAAAAGCCAAGGAAACCCCCAGATTTTCTGGGTAGAAAAGGCCACTCGCTGGGTATAGGGAGCTGATTCAGTCCCTAAACCATGCCGAGCAAGGATCAGGTTGGCAGCAGCCACAGATGGCAGGAGACGTGGCTGTGTGGCAGGCGGGAAGGGCGGCCATGGATTGAGTTTGTTATTCTTGCCCAAGCTCGCAGCTGCAAAACGATGTGAGCTCCGGCTTGTCCCATGCAGCTCCTCCAATGGCAGAAGCCAGAGGCACAGGGCTTTGACGGACAGCTTTCAGTTTTGCCGATGTTCCCTGGGTGCCCGGGGCAGACTGGCAAGGACGGGTCTTTGGTGCAGGATGCACATGCAGGTGGACTCTGGTCAGCTCCCCCGGGGGCTCCCCCCGCTGGGGCATTGCCTGTTCCAGGTGTTGCCTCTGCCGCTGCCTGTTGATGTCAGTCAGCTCTGGGTCCCCTCTGGTCTCCCTTCCTGCTTTCCCTCTGCCTCACGCTGTGCTTTCTGAGGATGTCTTCTGAATTGCAGGGACAGGAAAGCTCACTAGTTGTCCTCCTGTGCTTCTCACCTCTGTCCATTTCAACCTAAAAACCACCATAGGCCAGTTAACCCCTCGGTGGCTAATAAAATGCACACATCCAGCCTGTAGGCAGCCACTGAGACTTCTGGAATTCCAGGTGCCAGTCATGCCAGGCTGGGACCCTCAGAGGCACTCCTTGAGATGGTCTCGTGGTCAAACGCTCCCAGGAATATTGGTAGGACAGGGGGCAGGTGGGACCAGGAAGAGTAGGAGACCAAGCGAGGGTGCTGTGGTGAGCAGAGTCCTACAGAGAGGAAAATGCTGTAATCCTGCTGGGGCTCAGAGGCAGGACAGGTTGTTAAGGTACCTTGGTTGGAGACAAAGGATCAGTGGTGTTTTACCTCTTATTCAAGGAGTGTTGGCTAAGGGCTCTTTCTGGCCACTTTCTACTCCCTATGTACTCGGGCAAAGTAGGTAGCCTTCCAAAAACGAATGGCAGGTGCAAGTTGCTGGCCCATGGGGAGCATCTACCAGGATCTCTGCAAACGAGGGCAGGAGTCATTTGGAAGAAACTGATCTTGCATGGAATGAACTCGAGGCATTGCCTTTCCCTAACTCAGGTATAGAAAGATGTCATGGGGCAGGATCCACGGACAGCCAATAACGAGTTTCCTCACGGCCCATCTGCGCAGTGAGAGGTACAGTCCATCTGGAGAAGGACGAGGGAACTTCGACAAGTTCATGGAAAATGTGTATGATGAAAAAGAATGTGTGGATCTCAAAAAGCTTTGCACACGAATCAATTCACCTTCAAATTCTGTTGTTCCCTGAACTTTTAGAACTATCCACATACTAATGATTTCTTGCCAATGGACCTAATGGCAAACATACTACTGAAGCCCAGAATAAATGAGGCTGCTCGGAAACCCAAGTCAGAAGACATCAGGGGTACGGGAGACCAGTGGAGATCAAAGATAGGGCACAAAGGATGTGAAATGCCCGAGGCACACCTTCTCTTACAAATGTGAGTCCAAACTCCAGGGCAGTGTTTTTATAACAGAGAGGGAGACAGAGTGAGAATTTCCCAACAAACTCCATACTCCGTACTCTACAGTGTATGGAACAAAAATGGTGGGTGTCTCTTCTCTGTATTTCCTTTTTTTATGATTTATTTTATTTGTTTGAAATAGTTACAGAGAGAGGTAGAGCCAGAGTGGAGAATGTTCTCCCATCCGCTAGTTCACTCCCCAAATGACTGCAGTGGCCAGAGCTGAGCTGATACAAATCCAGGAACCAGGAGCTTATTCTGGGTCTCCCACGTAGGTGCAGGGGCCCAAGGACTTGGGCCATCTTCTACTGCTTTCCCAGGCCATACAAGAGAGCTGGATCGGAAGCGGAGCAGCTGGGACTCGAACCGGCACCCATAATGGGATGCTGGCGCTGCAGGCCGGGGCTTTAACCCACTACACCATAGTGCTGGCTCTTCCTCTCTATTTCTCTATGGAGCTTGTAGAGATCTTCTGCCATCTGGAGACCAGAGGATTTTGGATTTTGTAACGGCTTTCTTAGCAGTCAAACAAACAGGATTCTCCCTCCTTGGTTTCATGGTTTTTTTTTTTTTGGCGGGGGGTGGAGTTTGATCATTCTGGTTTGACTCATGGGTTCTGAATGCCCAGAGACCTGGAGTTAGTCATCAGCGGATGTTCTCAGCCTTAGGGTTGACCCATTAGTGAACTTAGCACTCTTCTGTTCAATTCCACAAACATTTATTGAGTACCTACTGTGTGCCTGATACTGCCACGTCTTAGGGGGGCATAACACTATTAAGATTTGGATGCTAACCTTCGAAGTGCCTTGTTTTAGAAGATCAGGCAAACGAAACTTACTGCTCTGAGTGGGAATGACATGTACTTGACCAAGGCTGAGTTAGGAGGGAGTCAGAGGTTTTTATGTCTTTGTTAAGGACAGGCTGATGAGACACATCTCTGTGAGAACGCGGAACCTTTGCAAAGCTGTACAACCAGGCTTTAAGAGAAGCCCCGTAGGCCAGGGAGAAGGCAAGGAGAATTTTATTGAGCTGAAAGAACAAGAAATAATCTTGAAAACCTTGTGTGCCTGAGCTCAGAAGCAATTTGAGAAATTAACTGACAGATACCTACCACGGTGTTATTAGTGGTTTTCTTCAGGGGAATGGGATTCTGGTTGAGTTTAATTTTCTTTTTTTTTTCTCTTTTCCATTCTTCCTTTCTTAGCCTTTTCTTTAGTTCTTTCTTCCCATCCTTCATTTTGTTTATTGATTTTTTAAAAATTCGTATTCATTTTCTTTAAATTTTTTTCCTCCAGCTGGACTGAGGTGTAACTGGCAACAGTTGTATATATCCAAGGTGTCCAGCGTGGTGACTGGATAGCCGAGGACACTGTGTGGTCATTGCTGCATCGTTTAATGACCACATGGGTCGCCACCCATGGTTAACACTTCATTCCTCTTTCTTCTGTCTGATGCTTTTGTCTGATGTTGCTACTACTTGCTATGCTTCCTACAGCGTGCCTTTGTTTACTTTCAAAGCAAAGAGATCCGATTTATAAAATAAAGTTAGGCGAATCCAAGGCCCCCTGTATTTGGGGTTGGAGGCCAGGTCAGGTTGGGTGGGATTTGGCCCTGTGGATAAGATACTTGGAATGCCCAGGCTCCACGTTGGAGAGTTGGGGTTCGATTTCTGGCTCTGCTACGGATTCCATCTCCCTGCTAATGTGCAACCTAGGAGTCAGCAGGTGATGGATCAAGGACTTAGGTCCCTGCTCCCCATGTGGCAGACCTGGATTGAGTTCCAGGCTCCTGGCTTCAGCGTGGTCCAGCCCTGGCTGTGTGGGCCTTAGAGATGAGTCCGTGATGGAAGAGGATCTCTCTCTCTCCCTCCCCCCTTTAAATAAATAGAAATATCTTTAAGAGAGAAGCTCCCTCTGCCCTGGGCTCCTTGTTTCTCTCTACTTATCTCTCATTTTCCCAGCATCTGGAACATATTTTCTTTAGTGGAGTCAGTTCAGCGGGACTAGTATCAGGTTACACAGTTGCAATTTCAAAATGTCTGCTTACGAAAATCATTCCTGGACCCACATGCCTATTTTACCATTTTTGCCTCCTTGGAGAATCAGAGAGCATTTTTCTTCAGATCACCACTTCTTACTGGGAATGAAGATCATTAAGAAACTGAGAGGACACCCTGGCCAGTTATCGACACGATGATATTGTGATTATTTTGAGATCATTTCCCCTCAGAAGTATTCCAGTGGCTCACCTACAGCAACCACAGCCATAGTGTTCTTTTGCATTTTTTAAAAAAATATTTATTTAGTTATTTGAAATGCAGAGTTATAGAGGGAGGGAGGGAGGGAGAGAAAGTCAGTCTTCCATCCACTGATTCACTCCTATATGGCCACAATGGTCAGAGCTGCACCAATCCAAAGCCAGGAGCCAGGAGCTTCTTCTGGGTCTCCCACGTGGGTGCAGGGGCCCAAGGACTTGGGCCATCTTCTGTTGCTTTCCCAGGCCATAGCAGAGAGCTGGATCGGAAGTGGAGCAGCCGGGACTCGAACTGGCGCCCACATGGGATGCCAGCACTTCAGGCAGGAGCTTTACCTGCTATGCCACAGTGCTGGCCCCTCTATTGCATTCTTTGTCACAAAGAGTAGCCTCCAAGGGAGAGTGAGAAGAGCATTAACATCTCTCCTATATAGTAGTAACATTCTGCCCTCCCACCATGGTCAAAGAACAGAGGCAAAAATATAATTATTTATGTGTGCTTAAAACCAAGAAGGAACTAGAAACCTGGCTGCTCCCGGGGAGGCGGGTCAGAGAGCAAGTGACGGCACACAGAGCAGTGTTGTTTGCTGTCTGCTTGGCTGCTGAGGATGAGGAGTTTGTGCAGTGAGGAGTGCTTCTCACAATCCATTAGTGACCTGTGAAGTCCATTGAGTGGATCGAGAGCATCAATTTTCACAATGAAACAGAATAAAAATAACAGAGTGCAAAACGCATGGTAAGCGTGGGAATTGTGTGTGTGTGTGTGTGTGTGTGTGTGTGTGTGTGTGTGTAGATGATACGTAAATGTGTTTCTCACTGTGAGTTGTGATTAAAAAGCTTGAGTGTGGGGCCAGCGCTATGACACAGTGGGTTAAGCCATGGCCTGCAGCACTGACCCATTGTGGACGCTGGTTCGAGTCCCAGCTGCTCCACTTCCAATCCAGCTCCTTGCTAATGTGCCTAGGAAAGCAGTAGAGGATGGCCTAAGTCCTTGGGCCCCTGCACCCACGTGGGAGACCCAGAAGAAGCTCCTGGCTCCTGGCTTTGGATTGGTGTAGCTCTGACCATTGTGGCCATATAGGAGTGAATCAGTGGGTGGAAGATCTTATTCTGTGTCTCCTCATCTCTCTCTCTGCAACACTGCCTTTCAAATAAAGAAGTAAATCGTTTATTTAAAAAAAGTTTGAGTGCCTGGGTTCATGTCCTGGCTCTGTCTCTGATTCCAGCTTCCTACTTGTGCACAGCCTGCATGGTAGCAGGTGATGGCTCACGTGGTTGGCTCCCTGCTACCCGTATGGGAGACCTAGATTGAGTTCTTGGCTCCTGGTTTTGGCCTGGCCCAGCCCTGGCTGTTGCAGGCATTTGGGAAGTAAATCAGTGAATAGGAGACCTTCCCCCTCTCTCTGCACTTTCCAAATTCAGACAAATAAAATGAAGACATACGTTTGGAAATCACTGCTCTGGACAGTCTTTGATATCACAGCTGGGTCCTGCTGCCCTGACACAGGTATGAGAAACCTGGGGAGGCCTGGTTAGGCGCCATCTCTAGGGGATGCTCTGAGGGATGCTTTGGTGGCCGGAAGACAGTTGGAGGGGGTGGCCCCGAGGCTCCTTCCAACTTAGGAATCCGGATTGTAGGATCCAGCAGAGTTTATAATAGGCGGCCAATAGGACGCGGCTGCCCACGTTTTAAAAGCAGGCTATGCACATGAGTGGTCAGAATCATGTCCCACAGCAGTGTGGCAGTGACTCTGGATTTCTCCCCCACGAGTCTTGAGGTCACCACAGGGGACGTGAGTGTACTTTTCTAAGACTTCGTCGCGCTGAGCTGCTCCTTTCACACGAGTGGTCTGTGGGCTGTTACGTTGGCAGGATGGGAAACCCTGGCAGGGGCGGGTGTGGAAGCCCGGACCTGCTGGGCGGTCCATGTAGAGGTGGGTCTCTCAGCCCCTGAAGGGAGACCGTGTGGTTTCCTCTCTTCCTTGGTCCTCATCTGGGTCACAGTACGCCCTTGGGGGTCTAGGAGTGAGCCCCTTGTGTCCTTCCTGCCTCTGGGCCAGTCTGTCCCCAAGTCCTGCCTGCTCCGCCTGCAGCTAGAACCATCGTCCACCCACCGCTTTGCTTCTCCACCTTGGACAAAGCCACCACCACTTCCTGTCTGGATGACCAAAGCCACACCCGACTAGGTCTCTCAACTTCTTCTCCAACCCAGTGTGCACTCGGAGGTCTCAGGGGTCCTTTTCCAAGGCAAATCAGTCATGCCACTGCCCTGCCAAACCCCGTCGCAGAGAACCCTAGCCTCAAGCAAATGCTGAAACAATGGGCAGTTAAGTCACCTGTATTCAAGGGCACAGCTCACCTTGTCTGACAGTGCACGTTGCGTGCTTTTAGGGGTTTTTCTTGTTCATTGTGGATTTACAGGTTTTTTTTTTTTCCTTGTTGCCTTCCTCTCTGTGTTTCTGTCCTGTCTTCTCTCCTCTCTCTCCACATATTCCTTCATTCACTGCTTCCATCATTCTGTTTTTTTTTTTTCCTGAGCATAGTCCTCCTTTTCCTGTCTTTTGTTATAAAAGACTTATTTGTGTATTTGAATGGTAGACCTAGAGAGAGGGAGAGGGAGAGAGGGAAAAGAGAGAGAGAGACTCTTTGATCCACTGGTTCATTCCCCAAGTGACCACAATGGCTGAGGCTGGGCCAAGTGGAAGCCAGGAGCTCCATCTGGATCTCCCATATGGGGGATGGGGTCCCAAGCACTTGGACCATCTTCCTCTGCTTCCCCAGGTGCGTCAGCAGGGAGCTGGATTGGAAGTGGAACAGCGAGGCTCCAACTATTGCCCATATGGAATGTCTGCTTTGCAGGCAGTGGCTTAACCCACTAGCCACAACTCCGGCCCCTCCTTTCCTCCCTGAGCGCTGGACTAGGACTAGAGGGGAGCATGATGCATAGTTGGAATGAGACGATTCCAGTGGCTTCAAGTCTCCCAGCAGCTGCAGTGAACAGGTTGCAGATGGGCCCCTCTGCCTCCTTGGGGACTCGGTCCCATTTCACAGTCGGTGCTCCAAGGAGCAAGGGGAGCCTGGGAACTGAGACCCCAGCCTCTAAGGGGGCTCCCGGCAGTTTCATCAAAGCGGAGGAGCGGAGCTCCGTGGTCACTGAAGTGTGAAATGCTGCGACTCGCTCTGCAGCTCCATTTAGCACCCAGCCCCGGGTTTCAGCAAAGAGAAAATCTCCCGGAATTGATGCTGCTATCATTTCACAAAATTACAGTATTGTGCGCTGAAAATGAGCCATGAATCAACTTCAGGCTTCGCTTGCCGCAGCAAACAGCTTTCCTGTGGGTGTGACTGCACACCGAGAGTCAGAGGTGCTGGGCTTCCCCTGCCACGGGATGCCCACCTGCAAAGAGACAGGTGACCCGGGGCGAGAATCCTCCCAGCAATGCGGGGAGCAGAGGTGCATGGGGCCGGAGGGGTATGTGTGTTTGTGTGTGTGTGTGTGTGTGTGTGTCTGGTGCTCTAGAGGAGCCGAGCGATGGAAACGCAAGGACATTTCTGAGTCTCCAAACCCTGGCTTCTCAGGGCCCCCTTCTGGGTCTAGCCTGATGCCTGGTCTGTGTTTTCTACCCCTGGATCCTGGCTAGGAAAGTCTCATGCTGTGGGACTCCTGAGCCTGGCCCTCGTGGGGTTGCTTTAATGACTCTCCTCTCTTTTTGGTTCTGATTTGTATTTACAGAAGGCCAGAGAGCTGGGCACCGCTGCCCTGGGCTGGCTTAGCCCAGCACTTCTGCTTCAGGAAGTCCAGGGACATAGCAGGTGTGAAGGTCAGGGTTAGCAGAAGCACAGTCTGGGTCTCCGGGGATGAACTTGGCTGCCCAGCCTGGGGATGTCCCAACTTGGCACCCACTCACCGGGTCTTTGGCCACCTTTTGGCCACACCTGTATTTATTGTATTTAGTTGAAAGAGAGAGAGGGACAGAAAGACATACACACACACAGAGAGAGAGAGAGAGAGAGAGAGAGACAGAGAGACAGAGAGAGAGAGAGATCTCATTGGCTGATTCACTCCCTGAATAGGAGCAGAACCAGAGCCTGGAACTCAATGTAAGTCTCCCATGTAAGTGGCAGGGACCCAACCACTTGCTACCTCCCAGGATTCCCACTTTCAGGAAGCTGGAATCTGAGGCTGAGCTGGGACCAGAACCCAGTGAGACACAGGCATTCCAAGCAGTGTCAGCCACTATGTCAAATGCCCCACCATGTCAATCAATGATGTTCCGTTTTCTTTTTTCTTTTCTTTTCTTTTCTTTTTTTTTTTTTTGAACAGGCAGAGTTACACAGTGAGAGAGACACGGAGAGAAAGGTCTTCCTTTCTGTTGGTTCACCCCCCAAGTGGCCGCTATGGCCGGTGCTGCGCTGATCCAAAGCCAGGAGCCAGGTGCTTCTCCTGGTCTCCCATGCAGGTGGGCCATCCTCCACTGCCTTTCCAGGCCACAGCAGAGAGTTGGACTGGAAGAGGAGCAACCGGGACAGAATCCAGTGCCCCAATCGGGACTAGAACCTGGGATGCCAGCGCCACAGGCGGAGGATTAGCCAAGTGAGCCACGGTTTTCTTACACTCGTCCCTAGTCCTAGCATGGTGGAACATGTCAGAACACACAGCCACCAAGATGGACAGATTAAATACACCCCGTAGTTATCTGACTGCAAAGATAGAAAGGGAAAATAAACCCAAGTTAGAGAATTCTAATGATCTGGATTTTTAATAGCTACAAAATTTTAAATGGAATTTAGGTTGAAAGGTAGTCATGTAAGGACAATGGAAATATAACGAAAAATATCTTCAACATGGTTTTTATGAAGGAGTAAGGAATATTATTGATATACTAGATCCCTTACCCTCTGGGGGCCTATTTCCTCACCAGGAGGTATGAACAATAGTAAGAGCAAATTTACTATTTTGGCTGAGCTGTCCAAGCATTGTTGTAAATTATCAAGAGTGACTATAGATGAATATCCTTTGACAAATTATTTATTATGTATTCATTGTTTTTATTTGAAAGGGAAAAAGAGCGCTTTCACCCACTGGTTTGCTCCCCAAATACCCACAACAGCCAAGGCTACGCGAGGCTGAAGCTGGGAGCTGGGAATTCAGTTTGGGTCTTCCGCATGGATGACAAGGGACCCACATGTGTTAGCCATCACCGCTGCCTCCCAGGATCTGCACTGGCAGGAAGCTGGAGTTGGAAGCAGAGAAGCTGGGGTTCCAACCCGGGCACCCCGATATGGGACGTGGCATAACAAGTGGCATCGTAACCACTTTGCCAAAAGCCTGCCCCTCTCATTAACATCTTTGATCTTCAAGTCCCTCCTCTGATCAGGGCTGGGCAAGGAATGCTGTGCGGGCCAGCGGGCACATGGCAGGTGCAGACGGCCTGACTGCCATGTCTGTTCATTCCTGGGCAGCCCCTGAGGCACCTTGGCTCAACCCAGGCTGTGTGGGAGCACAGTTTCATGGCACTGGAAGCTGTTTGTGATCCTTGTCTTTGCAGGATTTACTTGCCTTTTGGGAACTGAAGAGCATCACGCTAATGCCTTGGCGGTGATGCTTTTCTTTGTCCAAAACCAAATCCAATGCCCATGGGAGGATGGGTAAGGTGTGTGTCTGGTGTCTTTTCAGTTTTAATCATTGCCTCTCTTGTTGTCTCTTCTCCTCCCATTTCTGCCTATACCTCCTTCTTAGCCCAGGGCCCCTCCCTAAGTGTCTACCAACCAGACCACCCGAGCAGGAGCCCTCCATGCCAACATGATCTCATTCTTTCCTCTCCCCACCAACTTAAAACTCCATTTGCCCAACAAGGGGTCTTCTCAATCAGCATGGAACAGAGAGACCATAGCTTGAGCATCAAGATCAGTCCCCCTGCACGCCTACCCGACGGCTGCCAGCTCATCTCCTCCATTCCGGGGCCTTGGCTTCCAGAATCCCCGAGGAGGGACTGTTTAAGGAGATGTGACCCAGTCACTCTGGGGACCCACCATTGAGTCAGCCTCTCCGTGTGTCACACGCTCTGGCGTCTCGCACCTCTCGAGCCTGGTGTTCTGCCCCTCTCGAATGAGTCAACCTCTACTTGGTGCTTCCAGGAACTGAAGAGTTGAAAACAGTTCCGAGCCCTTGTGTTGGCTGCTGGAAGCAGTTCTTTTTTTTCTTTCCTTAAAGATTTATTTATTTAATTGAAAATCAGAGTTACACAAAGAGAGAGAGAGAGAGGTCTTCCATCCGCTGGTTCATTCCCCAGATGACCGCAACCGCCAGAGCTGTGCCAATCCGAAGCCATGAGCTAGGAGCTTCTTCCGGGTCTCCCTCATGGGTGCAGGGGCCCAAGGACTCGGGCCGTCTTCTACTGCTTTCCCAGGCCACGGCAGAAAACTAGATCGGAAGAGGAGCAGCTGAGGCTAGAACCGGCGCCCATTTGGAATGCTGGTGCTTCGGGCCAGGGCGTTAACCTGCTATGCCACAGCGCCTGCCCCAAACCAGTTCTTACCTCGTCGCACTGCCTTGTACTGTGCACTGTGGCTTCTGCGCTTACTTCTTCCCGCCTGTAGAATATCTTTGAATGGCACTCAGGGTCCTACAATGGAGAGAAGCTTGCTTGGAACCTCTGGCTGTTGCTGCTTCAAGACATGAAGGCTGCACCACAGTTTCTCTGTATTCTTATTCCCTAATTGGGCAACACTGAGCCCTTCAAAGTCTGTCTATGACTGTGAATGTCATTCTTTTGCCTTCCTGTCCATGCTTCTAGTCTTCAGTTGTGTCTGTCAGTCAGGGAAGCCCTTCCTGACCTCTCCAGGCTGGGATTGGTCCCTGCTGTCCTCTCCCTTGGTCCCCAACATGCAGAGTCTTAACACCCCAGCAGGAGTTGTGTTTGTTGAAAGGATGGGTGATTCCTGCTCTGTCTCCATGTGCCCTGCCCTCAGCATCTCCCCTTCCCTTGCGTAAAAGCTGAACCATACTTAGGGCACGTGATCAGAGTGGAGCTTCAGGAAACACTGGAGCTTTGGATTCAGCTCTCTGTGACTCCTCCTCCTCTGTGTAGCTCCCCATGTCTCTCCATCTCCCCGGGTTGGAATACAGGGGCTGAAGTAGAGCTAGAAATAGGACTCTCTCTTGTCCGGGTGTTAGGAAGTCAGTAACTTTTTAAAGTCCTGTTACTGTGGTGTAGATATTAGCTTGCATGTTCAATGTCCTACCCCCAAAGCCATATGTGCTATAGGCTTGATCCCAGGATGACACTATTGGGAGGTGCTGGAACTTTTAGGAGGCGGGGCCTATTGAGTGGTCCTTAGGTCATTGGGAGCGTGTCCTTGGAAGGTAGTTCTTGAGAGAAATGGTTGTTATAAAGCCCCAGTTAGGCCAAGCCTCTCCCTCTCTCCCCCTCCCCCTCCCCTTCTCCTTCTCCTTCTCTCTGCTTCCTGGCTCACCACGTCATCCTTTCTCTGAATGTACCATGCTATTGCCATCCACACCTTTCACCAGCCAGCCAGCCAATGGGGCCACTTGGTCTTGGACTTGAACCCTTCAAACCATGAGCTAAATAAATCTTTTCTCTCTATTAAAGTGAGTTGATCCCAAGACTTCACTGTAAAAGGAAAAACTGGCTGATACACGTGGCCTATTCCATGAATTTCCACTACAGGACCTAGAAAAGCCATCTGCAAGGATTTAAATATGGAGACAAGGGACAGAACATATAGAGAAGCCTAAAAGTATTTAGCCTGTGTGTCTGTCATTTCTCCTCTCCTTGCTAAAGACAGGGCCCCTGTCTGCAGGCCTGGTGGGACATTGCCTCCCAGATCTAGGGTATGCAGGCTGGCCATGTTTCTCTCTCTCTGCCCTGCTCCCCCAGGCTACCCTGGAGTGTGCCAGTAGAGCAGCAGCACAGAAGTCACAGAGGTACAGACCTTCCACGCGCACCCCACCTCCAAATGCAGCTGGAGGAAAGCCATGAGGGGTGGGAGATTGCGTATCTTCTGGCTTGAACTGCGCTTTGTTACGCTAGAGGGGTAGACAAGTCTTAGGCTGTTTTGAACACTGAAATAATAGGTATTATTTCAAAGCCTGAAGGTTACTGGCTGCTTCTTCTGCGCTCTTGTTCTCGCAGATCCCCTAGCCTCCAAAATTAATGGAGAGAGCAGGCAGCCATGGAACACACAAGCATATTTCATAGATTGTCCCGAAGGGGTGAGGGCCCTGCAGGAAGGTGGCTTACTGCACCCACAGTCTGCTCCTTGGGCTGCCCTGCGGGGCTGCCTTGCCTCTTTCCCCACGCCCAGCTGCCCTACCTACATCCATGGGTTTGGTCTGCTGCTCGCCTCCTAAGTCTGGCCAAGTGCAGCCCATGGGAATCAACAGATGGCTTTGGGATGCAGATGAGCTGCTGCTCAGATTGATGTTCTACTTCCGGTACGCATGGGAATGCTAATAAATGTTCCCTTCCAGTCGCTCTCAGTCCCTGGTCTCTGAGGCTAGGGGCAAGGCTTTGCACCTCTGCGAGCCTCATTCTTCCCCATCTTTACAAGGGGTCTCCTAGGAGTGCTCAGCACAAGGGGCTTCTAGGAGGATTCAGGAATTTTTTTTTTTTTTACAGAATACTTTGTCACCCATCAATCGCAAAGCCTCAAGGCATCTTCTGTGGCCCCCAGGGATCTCTGAGACCCTTTGGAAGGGTCTGAGATGATACCATTTTTTAAAAAAATAGTAACTCTAAGACTTTCTGCCTTCTTTCTACTCAGTTGCTATTTGCACTGATACCACAGAAGTAATGGTGGGTGAACATGCGCTGACGTAGCAGGGACCAAGGCAGTGGTACCAAACTGGGCAAGTGGTCGTTGCACGCTTACCTTGCTAGAGCTTGCAGCCAAAGAATGCCAGTTCAAATTAGGAATGTGTCTGAGGAACTCGAGTCTATGTGTTGTGAATAAGTGCTTTGTGTGCTGAGACAGGAAGTCCACATAAAGCATTCATGCTGCTTCCAAAGTGCAATATTCATCTCGAGGTAAAGTAGCAGCAACTATTTGAGTGGAGACAAGCTGGCCATTTTTTCCCCTCCACAAGAACCATTTTTACTTAAATAAACTAGTTACAGTCTTAGGTACTTGAGAGTCATGTTTAGAATATAGTGAAATGGGGGCCTGGCGCTATGGCATAATAGATTAAGCCATAACCTGCTATGTCAGCGTCCCATATGGGCACTGGTTCTAGTCCTGGCTGCTCCACTTCCAGTCTAGCTCCCTGTAAATGAGCTTGGGGTAGCAGTAGAAGATGGCCTATATCCTGGGGCCCCTGCACCCTGTGGGAGACCTGGAAGAAGCTCCTGGCTCCTGGGTTTGGCCTGGTCCAGCCCAGGTTGTAACGGCCATTTGGAGAGTGAACCAGTGAATGGAAGACTGATCTCTCTCTGTCTCTCCTCCCTCCCTCCCTCCCTCCCTTTCTCCCTTCCTCTCTCTAACTCTGCTTTCAGATCAATAAATATTTATTAAGCAAAAAATGAAAATAGTGAAATGAGCATGTCACCTCAAAGAAAAGGACTAATAATGTTTGCTACCAGTGATAACATTTGGGCTTTCAAGCAGGAATTGGAGTTTTGGGAGACTGACCTTTGTCTCTCTGAGCCTAGTGGTGTCTCAATGGGGAAATGCTTTCCCTATGATGCTGCAACTTTCTGATACAGCAGAATGAAATGTTTCTGTGGGGTTGGCCTTGGCCCTGTGGTTTAGATACCTGTTAGAATGTTCGTGTCCAATATCAGGATGCCTGGGTTTGCATCCTGGTTCCACTCTTGATTCTAGTTTCCTGCTGATGCAGACTCGGGGAAGCAGCTGTAAAGACTGGATCCCTGTCACCTGTGTGGGAAATGTGGATTGAATTTCCAGCATCCAGCTTTGGCCTGGCCCAGATCCAGTCACTGCAGATACTTGGGAGTGCTTGCACGCACTCTCTCTCTCTCTCCCTCTCCCTCCCTCTCTCTATTTCTCTCTCTCTCCTTGTGTGGGTCTGTTTCTCTACCTTTCAAATAAATAAAAGCTTACAAAGAAATGTCTCAACATTAAAAGATCTGCATAACGAAGCCAGTTTTTTCCAAGGAGCCAATGCGTGATGCTTCAAAATCAAGCCTGGGGACAAGATCCAGTCAGGTTTCAAGATAGCAGTCTGTGATTTGGATGCCAGATTAATGCAAGATTTTAATTTGGCCATATGTGAAAAACTTATTCATATGAGCTTTGATCCCCCATTGCAGTTAATCTTTAATAAACTAGTGCTACCCATTGAGTTTTAATCTAATATCAAAGAAAATCTCAATTTTCTCAAAAGGCTACTTTAATATGGCATCCTTTTCCAATGACATCACTATCCTAGACAAAACAACATATCCCAATCGATTAGATGAGGAAATAGTCATGAAAATCCAGGTACCACTAATTTTTAATGGTTTCTTTATTTATTTGAAAGGCATTTACAGAGAGAGGGAAAGAGGGAGAGAGGGATGGAGGGAGTGAGAGAGAGAAGGAGCAAGAAAGAATTATCTTGTATCTGCTGGTAGCCTGGAACTTAATCTGGATCTCCCATCTGGGTGACAGGTACCCAAGTACTTGGGTCAGCTTCTGCGTTCCTCAGCACATTAGCAGGAAGCCGGATTGAAAGCAGGGTAGCCAGGACTCGAAGCAACACTGATACACAATGCCAGCACTGCAAGCAGTGGCTTCCTCCACCATGCCCCCACACCGGCCTCCAGCTGCCTGCTATTAAGCTAGACATTAAACAGCCTTGCAGAAGTGTAAAACAATGCCACTTTTCTATTTTTTATTTAAAAATAGTCTTTTAATAAAAATATTAACATAGAATGGCTTTCTTTTTTGGTATTTTAAAAAAGATTTATTTACTTCTTTGAGAGGAAGAGACATACACACAGAGAAGAAGAGATAGACAGATCTTCTGTCTGCTGGTTCACACCCTAAATGGCCACAATGACAAGGCCTGGGTGAGGCCAAAGCCCGGAGCTGGGAGCTTCTTCCGGGTCTCACACATGAGTGGCAGGGGCCCAAGCATCCGGACCATCTTCCACTGCTTTCCCAGGCACATTAGCAGAGAGTTGGATCGGAAGTGGAGCAACCCGGGCTCAAACCAGTGCCCATATGGGATGCCGGCACTGCAGGTGATGGCTTAACCTTCTACACCATAGAGCCGGCCCCATATTTTTGGTATTTTTAATAAATTAGTAAAATAAGTTTCTAAATTTTTTTTCTCACTTTCAATTTCTAATATGGTAAAAATCTGTAGCTATAACTCATATAAAAACACTGAAGACTTGTTAACAGTGTATTACTCCTGAGACTAAATGTATGGTAACCATTGCTCTGGAGCACATTATGCATCTCAGACTTAAAACAAACAAACAAGCCACTATTTCTCCTCCAGTTCCCAAAACGTATTTCTAATGGGAGTTCTCAGCCTTGGATTCAGCTCTGCAAGTGTCACTGCCCAGCTTTCTTTTTCTAGAGGGTTCCAGTAATGCTCTCCGAATATTCTCTACAAAAATATGTAGTCTTAAAGATAGATTTCTTATCTAAGCCAGAAAATAGATCCTTAAAGCTATATTCCTCAGAGTCACTTAGAAATTGTTCTCAATGTCATGGGATTGTCCCAAGGCCCCTCGGGAGCACAGGACACATTGTTTTTTTGTTTGTTTGTTTGTTTTGACAGGCAGAGTGGACAGTGAGAGAGAGAGACAGAGAGAAAGGTCTTCCTTTGCCGTTGGTTCACCCTCCAATGGCTGCCACGGCCGGCGCACCGCGCTCATCCAATGGCAGGAGCCAGGTGCTTATCCTGGTCTCCCATGGGGTGCAGGGCCCAAGCACTTGGGCCATCCTCCACTGCACTCCTGGGCCACAGCAGAGGGCTGGCCTGGAAGAGGGGCAACCGGGACAGAATCCGGCGCCCCAACCGGGACTAGAACCCGGTGTGCCGGTGCCGCAAGGCGGGGGATTAGCCTGTTGAGCCACCGCGCCGGCTCAGGACACATTGGGTTTTGCAGCAGGTGGGTTGCCACAGCTGCCGTCATGAGCTTAGGGTACACACTCTCCGAAAGGAATGCAAGTATGAGTGGGGCTGTGCCATCCACATCGTCATTATGTTTACGCTGGGTACAAGGCTTGGCCTGCCCAAAGAGTGAGCAATGACAATGTGCAGAGAGAAGCCACCTTGGGAGATAGAAAGAGTGGAGTACTGCAGCCTAGGGTAGGATCTCAATTTTTTCCCTGAGGTCTTCGCATACCCCCACATTTCCTATAGTCTCATTGTTTTAGACTTCTGGTTTATATGAGTGCCCACTACCCACAACGTCACTTCCCTAACCTGGTTTATGTTGGTGTTTGCTTCCTGAAGGAAGTCTTGGTTGCTACCCAGTACCCAACACTTGGGGTAGCTTCACCATTGCACGTCACCGGCATATAAAGCAATTTCCTGTGCTAGCTGGAACACAGCCAACTGCATTTGATGTGACAGTGAATCCGTTGTCCGTAATCTCCAGTAGAACATGCTGGTGTGTGTGCATCAGTGTGTGTTTGTGTGTGTGTGTGTGTGTGTGCACATGGGCTGATACTACCTGATGCCGTGTGATGAAGCCCCAGTGGCTGGACGATGGAAACATCTTAGGACTTTCACGGTAGTCACGAGTCTCCCCTGTGCTCGTGAGATGCAGGCTAATGAGTGGGCAGTGGGTGGATACCAACTGGCCTTCCGGCCAGCTTCCATCACCCCTTTCTGTATGCAGAGAGATTATTTTCAGGCTCTGAATCTTTTTTTTTTTTTTAATTTTGACAGGCAGAATGGACAGTGAGAGAGAGAGAGAGACAGAGAGAAAGGTCTTCCTTTGCCGTTGGTTCACTCTCCAATGGCCGCCGCAGCCGGCGCACCGCGCTGATCCAGCGCCAGGAGCCAGGTGCTTTTCCTGGTCTCCCATGGGGTGCAGGGCCCAAGCACCTGGGCCATCCTCCACTGCACTCCTGGGCCACAGCAGAGAGCTGGCCTGGAAGAGGGGCAACCAGGACAGAATCCGGCGCCCTGACCGGGACTAGAACCTGGGATGCCGGCGCCGCAAGGCGGAGGATTAGCCTGTTGAGCCGCGGCGCCGGCCCAGGCTCTGAATCTTTATCAAGAAACGCTAAGCCCATCAATGGGCGTACAACTGGGTAGTTCTGAGTTCTCAACCCGAGATATGAGACTGGAAGTCAGGCAGTCTGTTCTTGCACAGGAAAAAAAAATCCTCAGTTTTCATCCATCTCTAACTGAAATATTTTCCTTCAATATTTCATGCAGGTAGGAAACCACAGCTGTATAAGAAGGACCTACTGATAGAAATGAGAGCTGTTTCCATATCACATTAGATATTCCAGACATCTTGGCAAGTTTCTTGTGTTGATCATTTAAGTGTTTCAAGTTTACCGTAGCTATTAAACTGCCCGCTGGGTTCTGTTACTTCACACGTGCATCCCTGCATCAAATATTTCAGTATTTTTAAAACTTCATTTCTAACTTAATTAGTGCATTTTGGTGTATGTGTATGAAAACCGTTTTCTAAGAGTGGATTGATGGAATTCATCCAGGGGTTCACGCCATCAATTTTCCAAAGTTGATGAATGACGTAGGGCCTAAGTTCCAGAGACCACAGTGAAATCTACATGGTCAGCTTGAAAGGAATCTGCGAACTGCAAAGATAGACAAGACAGAACAAAACTAAATCTACAAGTAGGCAAAGAGAAAGAATTACCTACAGAGAATGCCCTTAAGATCGATCCATAGATTTCTTGTTAACTGCGAAGAAAGTAAGACGGTGAAATACTATTTTCAAAGTGTTGAGGGAAAAAAAGAACTATTAAAATAGAGTTTCAAATGACTCTTTTTGCCAATCTTGGTTTAGTTTATAGTATTATTTTTTATTGGAAAAATTGGGATTATATATTACTGGGAAATACAATAAAAAGGGTTGATAGATGTTACAATGTGATATGTGCTACAGTGTGGCGTATGTCACAAACACCAGGGTGAAATACAGACACTTATGAGCTAACAAAATCAAGGAGATTATTTATTTTATTTTATTTTATTTTTGACAGGCAGAGTGGACAGTGAGAGAGAGACAGAGAGAAAGGTCTTCCTTTGCCGTTGGTTCACCCTCCAATGGCCGCTGCGGCTGGCGCGCTGCAGCCGGCGCACCGTGCTGATCCGATGGCAGGAGCCAGATGCTTCTCCTGGTCTCCCATGGGGTGCAGGGCCCAAGCACTTGGGCCATCCTCCACTGCACTTCCGGGCCACAGCAGAGATCTGGCCTGGAAGAGGGGCAGCCAGGACAGAATCTGGCACCCCGACCGGGACTAGAACCCAGTGTGCCAGCGCTGCAATATTTTCTTTTTTTTAAAAAAGATTTATTTATTTATTTGAAAGTCAGAGTTACACAGAGAGAGAAGCAGAGGCAGAGGCAGAGAGAGAGAGAGAAGGATGGAGGGAGGGAGGAAGGGAGGGAGGCGGGGGAGAGGTCTTCTATCCACTGGTTCACTCCCCAATTAGCTGCAACGGCTGGAGTTGCATCAATCTGAAGCCAGGAGCTTCTTCTGGGTCTCCCACGTGGGTGCAGGGGCCCAATGACTTGGGCCATCTTCTCCTGCCTTCCCAGGCCATAGCAGAGAGCTGGATCGGAAGTGGAGCAGCCGGGATTTGAACTGGCGCCCATATGGGATGCCGGCAATTCAGGCAGTGGCTTTACCTGCTACACCACAGTGCCGGCCCCCCTGAGGAAATTATGTTCTAGGAAACTAACCTTAAGGCACTTCTAAAGGATGGCACGTAAGGATGCTGAGCTCAGTGGGAAAATTCGAGCTTTGGATCAGAATGGGGCTTCAGGAGTCCCATTTCTTACAATAGTATTGTATAGTATTGTAATAGTATCAAGTGTTTCTTACAATAGTATGGTGGATACATATATTACTGCATGAATGTTACTTTCCACAGATGGAAATACAGTGTTTTGAGAAAGAAGCACCTTGTCATAATTTGCACAAAAATGCTGTGTGCGTTCATAGCAGCACAGCACAAACATGTGGGTAAAACTAAGCAAATATTGGCTGCATAGAACAACAGCAACAGAGGTAATAATATGGGGCATAAAAATCAAATAAGGAGAAAAAAAATACTGGCCAAAAATAACATTTCAGAAGGGGCAGGTTTAGACAGAAAACATTCGAAGGTCCTTCTGTCCTGGAGCAGGGAAAGGTTTGTAAAGGTTGTCTGATTTTTTTTGACACATTTCTTTTTCATAGGAAGCATTTTAAAACAGGGTAGCCTGCACCTGCTTTCTCACCACGTAAAGGGCACAGGATGAAGAGGGAGGGCAGCCTCCAGACTCCTGGGAAGGTAGAGACGGGGATGTGGTGCTCCCACCTGCGGCTGCATCTGCTAGGGCTCCCCCAGCCCTCCCTCGAGCTGTCTCCCTGTCACTTCCTGGGATCTTCCCCACTGAGCTTCTCTGGCATCTTCAGCAGAGTCTCCTCTGTGGCTGTGGAGGCCACCCCAGGCCTCACCTGGCTGCCTGGAGAGCTGAGGGCCAGCCAACAGCAGCCCAGCCCCAGCAGAAAGCAGCACCATTGGGAAGCTATGTGTGAACCAGAGCCACTCAGAAAAAAAAAATACATGGTTCTCAAAACCCAGACTGTTTAGCACCGAAATTACAAGAATTTGCATACATATGTCATTTATTTGAAGCTTAAAAACATGGAAAACATTGCTATATATTGCTTAGGAATATGTTCCTATACAGCAACAGTATAAAGACCTACATGAAATTAATCGACAGAATTTGAGGCAGTGATTACTGCTAGGAATGTGGAGAGGAAATGGGACCAGGGAGGAGAGAATACACATCTTCATTTCTGCTTATGCTGTGTGACGGGCACATGGCCCTCACTGTGTTACTCTCTATGCCTTTTGGTCTCCTTGAAAGCAGGTAGGAGGCTCCAGACGACAATCATCACATACAAGCAGTGTAGATAACAATATATATTTAAAAAAAATTTTGACAGGCAGAGTTAGAGAGAGAGAGGCAGAAAGGTCTTCCTTCCATTGGTTCATCCCCCAAATGGCTGCCACAGCTGGCACGCTGTGCAGATCCAAAGCCAGGAGCCAGGTGCTTCCTCCTGGTTTCCCATGTGGCTGCAGAGCCCAAGCACTTGGGCCATCCTCCACTGCCTTCCTGGGCCACAGCAGAGAGCTGGACTGGAAGAGGAGCAACTGGGACTAGAACTTGGTGCCCATATGGGATGCCAGCACCGCAGGCGGAGGATTAACCTAGTGAGCCACAACGCCAGCCCCGATAACAATATATTGACATCTACACACATGTGAATGAATGAGAGAGTGTCAAAGATAGGAAAAAAATCTAGACACCATCAGAAGGTGATGAAGGAAAAGAGAAGGCAGAACAAATAGCATTAGGTTTAAAAGGACTGTAACTTTAGATATAGAATGTCTCAAATCTGTGAGTGAAAGCACTTAGTCCAGTAATTCTGTAAGCTAAAATATCAGCAATTTGAAAGTATAAATAGACTCAAACAGGAATGAAAATATTGAATAGGCCAGTTACTAATCCCAGAAACATAACTAGTAGTCGAAGACCCCTTCCAGGTATAGAAAATGCATCAGGTATCTTTGAAAGTGGGGAGGCTTGGAGATTATAAGCAAACAATTTCAAAGAGTATAACATTTATTTTAATGGCTTCTATGTAATCTTAGTATGAATATTAGAGAAAGACAATATAAGGAAATTAAATCATAATCACATTCACTTATTAATAATAATATGAAAATCCTACCCAAAATATTAGCAAATGTAACCCGTTGATATTGTGATGTTGTGAGATTCACTCTTTATTCACTGCCCTTAGGTTCTTCCAGATGACTCTCAAGTTAATATCTGTAGTCATAGGTCTCCTCTGAACCTTCAGTGGCTATTTGGTATCTACATCATCTGGCTTCACAAGCACTTAACCTGCCCAAAACCATCTCTTGGTTTCCCTACTCCTTCTAATTCTATGTCTTTTGATCGACGACGGCTTCATCTTGACCCTTCTTTAAGCTAAAGACCTTGGAATCACCCCAGGTTCCCCCTCTCTTCCTCGTACAGCCCATATCTTCCACCTCTTTTTCCCAGAAGAGATTGTGTAGAACTGGTGTCAGCTCTTCTTTGAATGCTTAGTAAATTTTCCAGGGAAGCCACCTGGGAGTGTTAGTTTTTTGAGGGTGAGGGAGGGGAGGAGTCCTTTAAATTCTAAGTGCAAATCTTTAACGGTTTCATTTGGATTATCTACTTCATCTTGATTATATGGGATCTTCAAGGAATTGGTCCATTTCTTTTAGGCTGTCATCAGTTCACTTGTAATAGTTCCTTATTTGCTGTAGATTCTGTAGTGATGGCTCTTGTTTCTTTTCTCATGTCAGTGGTATGTGTTTTCTGTTTATTTTTGTCAGCCTTGCTAGAGGATTTTTTGAAAGACCACCTATGGGTTTCACTTGTGTTCTCTATTGTTCTACCTCATAAATATATATACATATATATGTATATATCATATACTTAAGTATTGCTTTTTATCTCATTGCAAATTTTTTTCTTTTGATAAATAGGAGAGTATTTAAAAGTTTATGGGAAATGGAATTAAAAGATATATTGATTTCAGAGTAAAAATTTTGAAATCCATTCGTATGAGAGATCTGCAAAAAGTTTATGGAAAATGTATATTATAAAAAAAAACTATGCATGGATTTTAAAATTTTGGCACTAATAACACTTGTTAATTCAGTTTTCACAAACTTTTTAAAAAGATTTTATTTATTTATTTGAGAGTTAGAGTTACAGACAGTGAGAGGGAGAGACAGAGAGAAAGGTCTTCTATGTGCTGGTTCACTCCCCAAATGGCCACAACTGCCGAAGCTGCACCTATCTGAAGCCAGGAGCCAGGAGCTTCCTCTGGTCTCTCAGATAGGTGCAGGGGCCCAAGGACTTGAGCCATCTTCAACTGCCTTCCTAGGCTATAGCAGAGAGCTGTATGGGAAGATGAGCAGCTGGGACTAGAACCGGTGCCCATATGGGATGCTGGCGCCACGGGGAGAGGATTAACCCACTGCGCCACAGTGCCCCCTCCCATAAACTTCTTGAAAAATCTTTGTATTCTTGCTGAACAAACCATCCCCAAATTTCAATAGTTTTTTTTTTTCACTCCTACTTTTGTTGGTCAGCCAGGCTTGACTCCCAGCTGCAGGTGAAATCCAGTCTTCTCCGTGGGTCTTACTTCCTCCTTAGACCTGTGGCTGCCTGGAACATCCTCTTCTCATTCTCATAGTAAATGACAGGAGCTCAAGGAGAGCCCACTCATCCAGGCACTCAAACAGTCTCTGCTTGGGGCTGACATCGTGGCTCAGTGAGTTAAGCCTCTGCTTTCAACACCAGTATCCCAAATCTGAGTGCCAGACCCAAGTCCCAGCTGCTCTGCTTCCAATCCAGCTTCTTGTGAATGCACCTGGCAAGGCTGCAAAAATGGCTCCAATTCTTGTGCTTTTTCTGCTCCCGTGGGAGATCTGGATGGAGTTTTGGGTGCCTGGCTTTGGCCTGGCCTAGTCTTGGCTGTTGGAGCCACTTGGGGACTAAACCAGTAAATCGAAGATATTCTCTCTCTCTCTCTCTCTCTCTCTCTCTCTCTTTCTCTTTCTGCTAACATCATAACTACTCACCTTCTGTGGTCATAGCAGGTCACATGGTCATACCAAAAGCCAGAGATTCTGGGAAATATCTTAGACCCAGAATAGAGGGGGAAGGCTGGCTCCACGGCTCACTTGGCTAATCCTCTGCCTGTGGCGCTGGCACCCCGGGTTTTAGTCCTGGTCGGGGTGCTGGATTCTGTCCTGGTTGCTCCTCTTCCAGTCCAGCTCTCTGCTGTGGCCCGGAAGTGTAGTGGAGGATGGCTCAAGTGCATGGACCCTGCACCTGCATGGGAGACCAGGAGAAGCACTTGGCTCCTGGCTTCGGATCGGCACAGCGTGCCGGCCGTGGCAGCCATTTAGGGGGTGAACCAAGAAGGAAGACCTTTCTCTCTGTCTCTCTCTCTCTTACTGTCTAACTCTGCCTGTCAAAAAAAAAAAAAAAAGAATAAAGGGGTAAGGAAGCGAGGAAGAACTGAACAATAAACTAACCTCTGCCAGGCACCATGAAGGATGGATCTTCAAAGACCCAGCATTTAATATGGGACCTGCTACACTGTGAGTGCTTAGCAAACGTTGAATGAATGATTGGAGGCAAGCAGAGGGTTGTGTTCTCTTTACTGTGGGTGATGGGGAAGTAGCAGCTCAGTGCCCTTTCACAGATGGCATCCCGTCACAGTAAGAGCTCAGTCCCGTGAGTAGATCCCCCCTCCTCCCTCACAGTGGCCTTGACAGCTTGCTCAAGTTTGAGCTCCAGTTCCTTCCCTATAAAGCGAATGTTAGGATGCCTGCTTAACCAGGTTATTATGCAAATTAGGTGAGATCATACATGTAAAACACGTAGCACCATTTCTGGAGATGCAGAAACAGGCGTATATATGAGCTATTATTATTGTCACATCTGCTGTCGCATATGCAGCCAGTCAGGGAAGAATGAACTCAGTTGCTGTCAACTAAATGGAGGGCAGTCTCTGGTCTGGGCATTCACGTTTCTAATGAGTCCTAAGTGGGATCCTGGATAACCCAGACCTAAAGATTGAGTGAAAAGGAAGAAGTCTCTGTATAATAATGGGTACTCTGCAAGGACCTAAATTCTCTCTCTCCTGAGCCTGGGTATGGAGAGAAGATATTGCATGGTCATCTCTGCCTTAACACCTGGTGCTGACCTGCAGGATGCAAGAGAATGGGCCTCCTGCTTCACTTGGTCAGAGCCCATCCTTGGAGTAGACGTGGGCATAAAGTGATGTGCAAGTGCTGAAGGTGGACGGGCAGGGTGGCCCCTCTGAGCCCTTGGCTGGTCCCCATCCACACCTCCAAGGCGGGCGTCCTGTGCCTGTAGCAAATCCTGCTGTCAAGGCATAATTCTGAGTGGATTGGGAGCAAGAATCAGGGATGAGCTCCTAATCCAGCATAGTGTTCTTAGGAGGATCCTGGCAGGTGGCTAAGCAGGGCAGTATAGGCTTCTGCTACTACTGCAGCCATGAAATACCAGGCTCCTCCCATAAGCTGGTATGGCAGGTGCACTGGGATGGGGGATGGGCGGGTGGGAACCTTGGAGGTTATGAGCAGGTGTCTTCCTCCTGCCACAGCCTCAGTACCAGGGGAAGTGGGTTAATGCAGGCAATGACAGAGATACCATGTTGACTACATGACAAAGGCAAATTGTTTCCTTTCCCTGGGTCCAGCACCCTCATCTGTTAGCTGGGGGAGCTTGGGCCCCATTCGGTCACCCAACAAATGCCAATTTTTTTTAAAGAGGAGATGTAACTTAATGAGGAACTAGATTTTATTTTTAAATTTTTTATTTTCATTTTATTAGAATGGCAGCCAGAAAGAGATCTCCTATCTGCCCATGCACTCCCCAAATGCCTACAACAACCATAGCTGAGCCAGACTAAAACCAGGAGCCCTAAACTTAATGTGAGTCTCCCATATGGGCAGCAGGGACCTAAGGACTTGAGCCATCATCTGCTGCCTTCCCAAGGTGCACATGAGCAGGAAGTTGAGTCAAGCAGAACCAGAACACAAACCAAGCACTGCTTCCCAAGCAGCAGCTTAGCCTCTGTGCCCCATGCTCACACAACAAATATTAATGGAGCACTCCTGGTGGGCCAGGTGCTGTCTGAGGCCACATAGACAAAGGTTATCACCAGAGATTAGATTTAACCTTATGTAACAGCACGTCCATAGAAGAGCAGCTTCATTAAGAAGGGGGGGGTGGCTTACTTCTGTCACATAAAGCACTCTGGAGATTGGCAAGTGAGAGCTGCTGTGGTGGCTCCACAGTCACCCAGCCTGCTTCGTTTGCTCTGGTCTGCTATTCTGAGCACACGACTTCCATCTTCAAGGTCATCTCGGAGTCCCAAGATGGCTTGTGAAACCCCAGCCATTGCATCACATTACAGACAGCAGGAAGGAAGAGGAAACGGGTAAAGAGAGAGCTCCTTTCCAGCTAAGAGCTTTCCAAGAAGCCGACAGAATTATTTATACTTAACGCAGGCTGGGTACTGCAGCTTCTAGAGCTAGATATGTCGCTACACTAGGAAAACTCTGTTTATAAGGAAGACAGGAGAGGAAACACGACCGAGAAGTCTCCACCACAGCCGATATGTTCTCTCTTCCCATGCTCCAGAGGAAAGTTAGATAATCACAGAGAAAACAGACAAATGAGACGCTGACTTCCCATGGTGCTGAGCTCTGCCAAGAGCATGGAATGAGGTGACGACACACAGAGGGTGGAGGGAGCCCAGTGTGGATTGGGAGGCCAGAAAGCCTTCCTGAGAGGTTCTGAAATCCCTTCTCACTCTGACATTCTGGGATTTGTATTCAAAGGACAAACTAATACAGGTTGATAATAAAGGGTTTTTCTGTAAGCAAAATAGGTCCTCTTTGTGCAAACTCTTCGTTCCTCTTGGCATTTACCTCCTAAAATTTACATGAAGGATGTATCAGATTCTTGCAGCTGCAAGAGTGAAATTCACCTTAGACTTCAGGAGTTGGCTTAGACTTTAAGGAGAATTACCATTTCACAGAGCTGGAAGGTCGGGGACAAGGGTGAGCCCAAGGGTCAAGAGAATCAGCAGCTAGGTGGTGTTGTCAAGGATTTGTCTGTCACTCTTAGGCATTTATTTGCGTTGAGTGTTCCTTGCCTTGACTGAGGAGGGAAAAGTGCGCCACCCGCCACTCAGCCTTCCCCAAACCCGGGGGACAATCCGCCGCAGTGTGGAGCCCAGTCGAAGCAGGGTCTCACTTTATTGTAAAAGGGAGGTGTTTATATAGCTGAGGTACAGAGCAGATGCGCGGATGCAGGCAAGGGGTGGGGTGTTGTGATGCAAAAGGGTCCTAGCCACTCCTATTATACCACCTTAATGATCCTTAGGCAGAAGCGCCCTGGGGCAGGGTGTTTGCTACCAGGGATTTGAAACTTAAAGTCAGGTTTTCAAACTTGAGGCAGGCTCAGGAAGTTTCCTCTAGACCTCTCCTGATTCAGCCTCCCCCACATTTATTTATGTATTTGAAAGGCAGAGTCACAGAGAGAGCAGGAAAGAATCTTCCATCTGCTCCTTCACTCCCCAAATGGCCACAATTGCCGGGACTGAGCCAGGATGAAGCCGGGAGCCGGGAGCTTCTTCCAAGTCTCCCACGTGGGTGCAGAAGCCCAAACATTTGGGCCATCTTCTACTGCCTAACCAGGTACATTAGCAGGGAGCTGGGTTGGAAGCAGAGCAGCATGGACTTGAACCAGTGCCCTTATGGGATGCCCACACTGCAGGCAGCAGCTTACCCTGTTGTGCCATGGCACCGGCTGCTCTGTCTGGTTCTTGGCTCTGCCGTGCTCAAGGACTGGCTCCATCAGCTGGGTCACAGCAAGATGACTGCTGCCCTCTTAACTATGCTCCACTCTGACAGCATCTGGGTGGAGAGTCTCCTCCTACATGACTTCAAGTTCATTGGCTCGGCTTTGTTCTGATAATTGTGAGCCCTTCTAGTGAATTTCCGATTCCCCTCTCTCCCCTCTCCTCCTCTCCTCCTCTCCCCTCCTCTCCCCTCCTCCCCCTCCTCTCCCTTCCCCTCCCCTCCTCTCCTTTCCTCTCCCCTCCCCTCCCTTCCCTTCTCTTCCCTGTGTGCTGTCTACTTTTCAAACAGCTGAGGATGTACCAGTTAAGTCCCTGTTGTCAGTTTCTCTCTGAATTCAAAGCAGTCAGAAGGAAAATCATCTGTCCGTAAATCCATTAGTATGTGTTGAGATCTTCCATAGTCCAGGATAGTCTGTTAGAGAATGTTCTAGATGCACCTGAGAAAGTCCTCCGCTGCTGTCACATAGAGTGGTCCCCAGATAGCAGCTAAGCCACGTTGCTTGGCTGTGCTTTCCGGGTCTTCCCTGGCCGCACGGGTTCTGTCCCCTGAGAGTGCTGAGGTCTCCCACAGTGTAGGTGTGTCTGTGTCTCTTTCCCATTCTGGCTCTCCTCGATTTGTGGTATTTGAAGTTCTGCTATTAGGTAGATGTGCATTTAGGACGTGTACAGCTTCTTCGTTGTTAGTTCCCTTTATGATTATGAAATCCCTTACTTCTCCCCGGTGATAATTGCGGTACTGGATGCTACCGCGTCTGATATGGATTCGGCTGCTCTAGCTTTCTCGTGGTGTTTGCATGGCGTCACATTTTCCATCCTTTGACTTTTAATCCATCTGTGAATGTGGTTTTTAAGAGTCTTTCTTGTACATAGCACATAGATGAGGCTTGCTTTGAAAATTCTAACAATTCCAACCTTTTAATTGCAGTACTCAGACAATTTGCAGTCAATGTAATTATCCATATCGTTGAATTTAAGCTATCTTGCTGGTGATTTTCTGTTCTGTCCCATCTGTTCTTCCTTTCATATTTTTCTTTTGTTAACTTCTTTTGAACTGAGTATTTTGTTTTGGAGGGTCTGTTGTCCTATTAATATTGGTTTATTGATTATACCTATTTTTGTTTGTTCAAGTTCATAAAATATACATTTTGCTTATTCCATTTTTTATTTTTTTTAAAGATTTTATTTATTTATTTAAGAGATAGAGTTACAGACAATAAGAGAGAGACAGAGAGAGAGGTCTTCCTTCAGTTGGTTCACTCTCCAAATGGCCACAACAGCGGCAACCATGCCGATTCGGAGCCAGGAGCCAGGTGTTTCTTCCCAGTCTCCCATGCAGGTGCAAGGCCCTAAGGACTTGGGCCATCTTCTACTACTTTCCTAAGGCCATAGCAGAGAGCTGGTTTGGAAGAGGAGCAGCCAGGACTCAAACTGGTGCCCATATGGGATTCTGGCGCTGCAGGCGGAGGATTAACCTACTGCATCAAGTCGCCGGCCCCATTATTTTTAAAATATTATTAAATCACTTCATATATAAAGTAAGAACCTTACCACACAGCTCTCTTTCTCCCATCTCTCTTTTGTCATACATCTTGCTTCCATGTATGGTAGAAATCACACAATATATTATTAGCATTGTACTTTATGGTATAAAGTAAAGAAAATAAAAACTAAAATGAGAGAAATGATATTTCCTGATTACTCACATCTTTAGTGTTTCCAACACTCTGCATTCCTTTAGCTAGACCTGAATTCCTGTCTCATATCATTTTTTTTCTCCACTCAGAGAGCTATTCCTAACATACTTTAAAAAATATTTAATTATTTGAAAGGCAGAGGAATGTCAGAGGGGACACACACACACACACACACACCATCTGTTGTTCCACTGCCCAAATGGCTATAACAGCCAACAGCTAGTGCTGGGCCAAGTGAAAGCCAGGAGCCAGGAACTACAGCCAGGTCTCCCACATGAGTGGCAGAGATGCAACAACTTGAACCATCAGGCGCCCACTGCCTTCCTAGGCATGTTGGCAGGAAGATGAAGCAGGGAGTAGCCAGGACTCTGATATGGCACCCCAGTGTGGTAAGCTGGTATTGTGAGCCGTGGCTTAACCACTGTGCCGCACACATGCATTTGTGATGCAAATTTACTGGTGATGAATTTTCTTCTTTTTGTCCTCTCTGAGAAACTCTTTATTTTGCTTTCATGTTTGAAAGATTTGGAAGAGGGCTATAGAATTCTAGGTTGAAGGGTTTTCCCCCTTTTATTTAACCATGCCGTTCCATTTTCTTTCGATTTGCATAGTTTCAGAACAGAGGTCTGTGAAATTCGTAGGTTTGTTCCTCTCTAGGGATGGTCTGCAATTTCCTCTGGCTGTTACAGTGGTTTGGGTGTAGAAGGACCTCAAAGAGTCATGTGCTCTTTGAGGATTGGTCCTGGGGGTGATGCCAATGCTTCCATCATGTACTTTGTAATGGGAACTCCCAGAACTCTGAGCTAAATAAACCCATTTTCTTTAGCATTAGGTTGCCTCAAGTGTTTTATTACAGTAACAAACAGCTAACTGACACATTTTCAAGATTTTCTTCTAATCAGGGGTTTTCAAAATTTTGATCATAATGTGTCTTGATGTGGTATTCCTTGTGTTAATCCTGCTTGGAATTAATTGGATATTTTTACATCGATGGGTTTATCATTTTCATCAAATTTGGAGAATTTTGGCTGCTTATTCAAATATCTTTTCTGTCCATTCTCTTCCAAGGATTCCTATATGTATATGTTAGATTGCTTGACTTTGTCCCATAAGCCACTCTAGTCTTTTATTAAAGCATTTCCCCCTATCTGTACTTTGCTTTGGTTAGTTTCTGTCATTGTGAATATTTTTTCTTCAGTGTCTAATGTGCTACTAATCCCTAGAAGTATATTTTTTATATCTTCCATTTCAGTTGTTATGGCGTTTCTGCCCTCTTTGAGTGCATGAGAGTGTGTATTACAGTGTTTTCAAAATCTTGTCTAATTCCACAGTCTTGGTTTTTGCATGCCTGTTTCTGCGTTTTGAATTTTTTCTGGATTCTGGGTCACATTGTCCTGTGTCTCCTTATGTCTAGTAAGTTCTGAGTGTGTGCTACACATGGTGAATTTGGCATTGCTGAGTGTGGGATTCTATTTGCTTGTACAGGGTGTTGGGCGTTTTTTAATGCATATCTGCAGATTGGTTGGATCATTCTGAAGTTTGTTTGTAAGCTTTTAAATTTTCTTGGGGTGGCTCCCGGTCACTTTAATTCTAAGGTTAATCTTGCCTGCTACTAAGAGGTGACTCACCTGGGGTCTCCATGGAAGGCCCGAGAGGCACAGACCTCTCTTACCTGCCTGCCGGGATTTGACTGTCTCTCAGCCATGTCTGTGCCCTGGGAACTGTCCAGCTCCCTGGCTGGTCTTGTCTCTGTGGATCTTCGCTCTGTGCTTATGTGGTTTAGTATTCATCAACAGATTTGGGGCTCCTTGTGTAACTGTACAGAGTGATTTCTTTTCACAGTGTCTTTCCCTTTGGAACTCCGCCCCTTTCCTACTTTTCTGAGCTGTAATTTCACTCAGAAGGAGGTGCGCCCTGTTTGGGATCAAACCTGCCTTGAAGAAAGTGTCTCAAGACAGAAAGGCAGGGCAGTAGGCTCATTTTGGTCCTTCCTTTTCTGAATCAGAGTTGCTCCATGTCTGAAAATGTTTGTCTTACAAGCCTTCTGCTTATCAGTGAGAAATCAGCTCCCAGTTATTCCACCATGGCTAGAAATAAAAACTTCGAATATTTTTTTAACACCCATATCAGTTAACGTGATTTTGGTTACACATTAAAATATATTTGAATAAAAAACCTAAAACATTTATTTGCTGAATTGCTACTCATAAAAAATTTGTGCATTTATGATTTCATGACATTGGGGAAAATGTATAGTTCATGGAACAATCTATTCCTAAAAATTCCATCTGATTACAATTTAAGATAGATGAAAATGTATTCATGGGAAGCACGCAATAAGGTTAACCATGCATGCAAGTGTTGTTTTAAATGCATATAAAACAGTCTGGTGCCATGGCTCACTAGGCTAATCCTCCGCCTGCGGTGCTGGATTCTGTCCCAGTTGCTCCTCTTCCAGTCCAGCTCTCTGCTGTGACCTGGGAGTGCAGTGGAGGATGGCCCAAGTGCTTGGGCCCTGCACCCGCATGGGAGACCAGGAGGAGGCACCTGGCTCCTGACTTCAGATCGGTGTAGCTCCGTCCGTAGCAGCCATTTTGGGGGTGAACCAACGGAAGGAAGACCTTTCTCTCTGTCTCTGTCTCTTACTGTCTAACTCTGCCTATCCAAAAAAAAAAAAAACAAAAAAACCCCCCGCATATAAAAAGTCACATTTTTAAGGCATTTAGATAAGTCTGGTGAGGTCCCCTGGGAGGTGAGAGGAGGGATGTGAGCCAGTCATGTGGGTGGCGAAAGTGAAACTATGGAGTCAAGAATTGTTGCTCATTTCTCCTGCTGGTCATCCAGGGGACCTGGAGTATACCACTCCAGAAAAATCCATCCGCTGCCTGCAGTATTTCCTTGCAGATTCCGCCAGGGCATAGTTTGTCTCTTGCAAGGGACCTGGTCTGAATCCACATCAGTAGCTCATTCACAGAAGAATTTTGTGTACATATTCTTGGAGCATTTGGGAAGTTTTTGCTTTGTCCAAATAAACATTGTATGCATCTTTTAAAAAATCTTTTCAAAACCTCTCTTCCATCACAGACAACCAGACGTGATTTTCCCTCTCTGAATTGCACCTTAACGCCTCCTGGACCCAACCCTATCTCCCCGCTTCACAGCTGTGTTACAGCTGGCCTCAGGGCCTTTGCACATGCCCAGAAAGGTCTTCCCCTGCTGTCCGCCCTCCTCCTCCTCCCCTGACAGCTCCTTGTCATTCCTTACGTCTCAACTCAGCTGCCTGGAGGAGGCGTCCCCTGGTCATGCAGCTTAGCAATCCTCTGGTTTTTCCCTCCAGACCACGAGCGTTGGTTCCTCCTGGCCTGCCTGCTCTCAGCTCATCACTCCACGCTTCCCTTGGCCTGCTCCGTGATCCAGTTACTTCGCTTTCCCAGACTGCCTTGCTCTCTGACTCGTGCAGAGTCTGAGCCTGGAGGAAGCACTTCCAGATGTCAGACAGGCAGGAGGAGGAGAGAAGGGGTTGTCTTTGCCCCCGCCTTGTCTCATGGTTTTGACTTTCCCTGCATAAAGGCTGGAGTTCCATGGTGTCTTCCACCCTGTAGACGTCCATGGTCCACTCCTCCCCCGGCAACTCCTATCTTGGCTCCTGGTCCTCCCGAGCCGGTCCTAGGACCTGCCTTCTGACAGCATCATCTCCTCTCCTTGTCCCTCTGGGTTCCTGCACCGTCCCAGACTCTGCACCGCCATCCCCCACCTTAGTAACACATTTCCTGTCTCCCATTGCCTGGGCTCTAGCTTCCCAGAGGGCTCTCATCCCAGTGGAGGTCTGGGGGCCGCCGGCGAGCATCTCTGAGCAGAGACTGTCAACTGCGAGATCGTTCACTCTGCTGGATCCCTCCTCTCCTGACACCACCACAGAGCAAGTCCAAGTCCATTGTCTTAACTGCACAGTTTCTGCCCCAGTATCAGCTTCACTTTGGGCAGGAGAAAGACTTGAAAGTGAGGGTGGCGGTGACAAGATCCACCGTGGTACGAACCCCAGGAACGGATTGACTGCGGAGACTGCAAGGCTGGGCTCTGCTGCTCTTACTCTCTTCCGTCTCCCCTCCCCTCTCATTCCACTTCAGTGGAAGGCGAACTTTCTCATCTCCCATCGCAGCCGTCTGCATTATTCATCAGAAATGTTTGGCTGGTATTTCCTCCTCCGTCAGAGCTGTGCAGTTCCAGAAAGCTCAACCCTCAGTTGCAATCAGAGCAATTAGCAGCCCCGTTACGGGACTCAGCCTGGCCGAGCCCTTGGGTTCCCAGCCTGTGGCCGGGCCCAGGGCCCACCAGCCCTGCCCTAGAGTCGGGTTTGGTCTAGGTGGGTGGGGCAGGCCGGAGCTCCCAAGTCCCTAGAAGCTCACGCATCAGGCTCCCTGTCTTCCTGGGCCAGGATCGCTCATCCAGTAAAGGCCAGGAGCTCAACCCAACCCCGTCTGACCAGCTGACCCTGTCAGCTCTGGTGGGAGAGGGATGGCTTTTGCCCGCCTGCCTCCCAGGGCGGTGCCCACCGTGGCCCTGAGCCATGGCCTCCACCAGGGTTCTGGTGAGCTGGGCTAATTGGTAGAACAGTTTGCCTGAAAGGATGTGTTCTCTGCAGAAGCCGTTTCAGTTTTGTGACAAGCTCATGCCAGTGACACAGCCTCTGCCCCTGAGAGCCAGGATAACGCCACACCCGTCCCCCCACCCCGCGGCAGGTGTCTTCTGGGTCTCTCCTCAAGCCTGTCTGCAATGACCCGAGTCTGTGTCCTCACCGGAGATCCAGAAGATGAGAGCCATGTAAAGGGGCTCTGCCTGCTGTCACAGACCCCTGTGTGGTGCTGTAAGAACAAGGACCCTGAGGGGTGCTGTGTCTCTGGGCCCCAGCCACACCTGGCTGCGCTCTGGTCTTTACCAGCCTCTCCACCAGGGGGCGCTGGGGAGCAGGCACAACCACGGCCGGTCCATTCTACGTTTGGCGGTGCTAAGCCAAGTTGCTCACTCCCTGGCCAGAGACGCTGCACACACATCACCTTCCTCGCAAGTCTATGTCAGCCCAGGGCGCCGGGGAGCTCAGAGACACGAGCACCAGCTGGCTGTCTCCCCACCAACTCCCCTCATTATCATGGCCCCAGCTTTGCAAGCCCCTCCTTGGAAGATTCCCTTAGCGCCCCCATCCAGGGTGGTGACTGCCTTCTGTGGCTGCCACTTCTGTTCTACCCAGGATTTCTCTTCCTACCTTGTTGCTATCTCAGTGTACAATCCTTTGTGTTGAAATCTCTGTGTTCAAATACCTGGTAGTGTCCGTGTCCTCCTGAGACCCTTCCTGATCTAGCAATGGGAGCCGGGAGTGGAGGCGATGGTGACAGCCAGCAGGGATGTGATGGAGGCTGCAGGGGAAGAGGCTGCTATGTGCGAGCTGCACCTGAGACCCTTGTGCTGATGTCTGTCTGACTACACCAGTGGGAACTGACAGATGATTGCCAAGCAATGACTGAGTGAGGGAAGATGGGTGGGTGGACAGACGGCTGGACAGAGTCACATCTTCTCCAAGACGGAGAGCCTGGGGCAGAGCCATCTAAACACCGATTCTTCCTTGAATTCCTGATACCAAGCACGGTGGGGCGTGTACCCTGTGGTCACCCCGTCTGTCTTTGGGTGCGGTCACCCTGTCTTTGGGTGCCTTCATGACTGGAGGGAATGCGGACACTTGGACACCCGGACACTTGGATTCCAGCCCTTGCTCTCTCTCTCTCTGCATCCTGGCCCTGGCTCCTGGTGTCTGAAACGCAGCCCTGCTGAGCTCTCCGTGGTTTGACGCTGTGTTCTTTGTCCTCTTCTCGCCTTGCTTTGCCAGGAGCTTTAATGCCCACGTGGTGGGTTTAGAGCTTTTTTTCTGCTAATGGGAGGAACCCAGGACCAGGAGATGCTGGGGGGAAAAGAGGCAGAGAGAGAGAGAGAGAGAGAGAGAGAGAGTGAGAGAGAGAGAGAGAGAAAGAGAAAGGAGGAGGGAGGGAGGGAGAGAGACCCCCCAGGGAGGGAGTTGAAGTTGATGAGACAGTCCATTCTGGAGCTACATAGGTGAGCACGGACCCCTGCCTTGTGGCATAAAATCCCTCATCTCCCAAACCCCTGTGCCTAAAGGGAAAGCGGCCAGGATATGGAAGGGAAAGCACTGAACAGTCTTGGAGGAGGGGCCAGCAGCCAGGAGGAAGTCGAGCTCTGGGGTGGGGGGAGCCGACCCTGAGGGCTGGGTGCATGTGTCCGAGTGCAGGGCCAGTCTTTAGGGTATACTTTGGGGATCTGCACTGGTAGTGGGGGGAGAGGCAGGTTTCCTGGGGTTTGGGATTAGATGCACCTGCCCCTGAGGACTGGAGTCACCTTGGAAGAGGCAGTGTCTGTCTGGCATCTAAGGGCAGCTTCAGGCAGGGCGGCTGGGGGAACAGGGTTCATCCCTGTTCCCGGCCTTTCTGCCCCAGGCTGGGGGGGTCTGTGGGTAGCGCCCTCCTCCCCGAGCCTAGGGGCTCTCTTTCCCCCTTGGCCTCCTAGCCTTTCCCTTCCCCCTACCCTGCCTACCCCCATGGCTGCTGCTGCGGCTGCCGCCTCTGCAGCTCCCCCGCCCCCCACGCGCTGCAGCCCCGCAGCCCCCACATGGCATTGCATTAGCAGCTGGCTGCTGCCGCCGGAGTCTCCGGGAAGATCGTCTATCCGGAGAAGTGCGTGTGAATTACTAAATCAATAAACACGGCTAAACCTCCTGATTCACTGCTGCTCTGCAGAGAGCAGCCCCACCCACCCTGCAGCCTTGTGCCTTGCTAGGAAGGAAGCAGAATATGCTGACTGGGCGCAACCCACAGCCCCAGGGACCCCAGGATGAGGGGACACCCCTCCTCCTCCAGTGCTGTCCCATGTGCAGCCCCCACGCACTCACGCCCCCCTTGCGAGCTGCAGCCCAGGGGCAGCCTCGCCTTAAGAGACCTGTCCTAGGGTCTATCCAGGAGAGGTCGCCCCTCGCTGGTCGGGAGAAAGGGTTCAGGCTTCCAGTTGTTCCAAGCAGGACATTTTGTCTGACCACGCAACGCTGTTTTGTAAAAAGAAAACTGTAACCCACAAATTCAAATAAAAAGAGACAGGTTTTTTAAAAGATTGATTTATTTGAAAGGCAGAGTGGAGGAGTGGTGGGCAGGGATAGAGAGATCTGTCATCTATTAGTTCGCTCCTTCAATTGCCTGCAGCAGGCAAGGCTGGGCCAGGTTGAAGCCAGGAGCCGGAAGCTCCATCCGGGTCTCCCACGTGAGTGACTGGACCATCACCTGGTATGTCCCAGACACATCAGCAGGACATGTGGAGTCGCCTGGACTCGAACCGGGCACTTTGATTAATCTGTTGTACCTCAATACCGGTCTCCAGAAAGAGGCAATTTTAATGATCAACAACATCAGCCACTTAATCCTAAGAGTGCTGATTGCTTATTCCACACAGAACAGCGTGTTAAGCTCTCCGTGTACCGTAATTCACTGAATAACAACCACTCGACAAAATGGTTATTATTGCTGTTGCTATCCCCTTAGACCTCTGACCGGACAGAGGCACCCAGAAGAGCAGTATTCTCAAGTGTGATGGCACAGGACTCAGATGATTTTTCCCGACACAGAGGCATCCGTTAGGACATCTTGGGAGAAGGTGGATACTGACTTGGGGGGTGGGGTGGGGAGCAGGAGCACCTGCCCCTTACTGCTGTGTCTTCATGTCCTTCTATATTGCCCCGGAGAAAGGCGTGGGTGAGAAGAAACACATTGTCCCATGTGGAGCTCCATCCTCTTGTCCTTGCTCCTGTGTTCTCCTTTAAATCTTTCTTTTCAAATTAATTTTCATCGACTGAAAGGCAGAGTAACAGAGAAGGGCTGGTGCAGGGAGACAGAGCTTCCCTCGCTGGCTCACTCTCCAAAAGCTTCCTGGAGGAGAGCCTTGCAATCTAGCGCACGCTCCCACCAGCCGTGAGGGTGTTCTCTCTTCCAGAGTCTTCCATCCGCATGTACGGTTAGCTGCATGCCACAGAGTCAGGTCCTGTCTCTGTAAGTCCTCTGGCTGAGGAGAACTTTGATGGGCTGGACCTGGTGGGCTCGGATGTTCTGGAAGAGTGGCAGGCACGTTGCTTTACTGTGTCTCGTGGTGTCTATTGCCCTGGGGAGAGAAAAGCTCCCCCGGTGCCCTCAGCCAGGCCTTGGTGACCCCCTTCCCTTGTGTTCTGAAAGCAGTAGGGTCTCTAATGGAAGTCTGGCTTAGGCTTGCTTCCTGTCAACCTTGGCTTAGTTTCTGCTACTTCCTGGGCCCAATGACAGATGAGTGGTGGTGGCCTCTTCACTGGCTTCTGGGAACACAGCAAGGGGAAGCTAAGGTGACCAGGGACCTGCTCACACACCCATGTCCCCCAGGTCCAAGCTGCCACCCATTGCACATTCATTAACAGGAAGCCAGCATTGTTCAGTGTAGAGTAGGTCGCCTGGGTGGTGCCGGACACAATGCCTCAACTTCCCTTTGTGTCTCCTTACCCCTGCCCAGCCTCTGCAAGTGGCCCCTCTTTAAAGACATATTTTTGGCATTACCTGGGGTTGCATTCTGTCTCCTGACCAGCCCCAATATGATACAATAGGCAAAAGGTACACAAGAATAGTGTGCCCTTCCTAACCCTCCCCTCCCCACCCTGACTCCCACCGACCCCAGCCTGTATCTCGATTCTCTCTGGGTCTCCGAGGGTGCAGCAGGTGGATATGTAACAGGATAAACTCTAAGGAGACAGGCCCAGGTGCCAACGAGACAGATCGGACAGGTACAGGCTGGACAGGCCCACTTGAGGTGGACACAGAATGACTTTGGGTGCCCCAGAGCAGGTGACTTCTCCATGTCAGCCAGAACAGACTGAGCACAGGAGGATGCTGGGTATTTGGGTAGGGACAGGGGGCTCTGAGGACCACTCCCAAACAAGTGATAGCTCCCCTTCCCTACAGCCACAGGATGAGCCAGAGTGCAGATGTGGAGGGCTGGGGAGCCCAAACGGAAGTGCCTGCAAGCAGGTACAGTTCAAGTTGAGCTTTTTCGGCTGCTGAGAAGTTGGGGAGGGCACTCCAGGGAGAGGCACCTGTGTGAGCCATGGCCCAGCCCGGAAGAAGAGGCACAGTGGATCTGGAGGAGGAGGGCTTGGCCACAGCATCCCAAGTTGATGCAGAGCAGCCTGGAGGGTGCCGAGTTGGGTGGGAGCAGCAGTGTTCATGGGCGTGGCAGGACTCCCCCAAAGTGAGCCTGAGCCAGGAGTTCTTGGGCAGGTGTTGTGGAGGGAGTGCTGGCAGCAGAAGGGCGGGGCAGAGGACGGAGCAGAACCAGGATTCTGGTCTTGGCAGGTGAGTTAGCCTGGGCTCAAGACAAAGCCTTGTGGACGGCTTCTGAGGCTGTCAGCAGGAAAGCCATCTTAGCAGCCACTCCCATGGCAGCTGGGGTGTGGGTGTGCTGGCAAGAAAGGGGGGCTGGACTGGATTGGAGGTGGCCAGCATTCCCCTTCTGCCTCCTGACACCCTCTGTGGTTGGTCTGATCTGCCAGGCAGCAGGGCCTGGGCTCCTGAGACCCCCTTGACCCTTCTAGGTAGCCACGATGCTCTGCTCACATTGGGGCACTTGGAAGAGCTGTGTGAGGCCTTGGGGGAGGAGGTGGGAGGTGCCTCTGACCTCCTGAGAGCTGGCGAGGACGATGGAGATGGCTCTCTCCACTGGGTGACTTCTGGCTCCCTGATGCACCTGCTCTGCCCCATTTCAGAAAGGCTGGAGGGGCACATGGGGGGCTCAGAGTGCATTTGTATGTAGGGGTGTGTGTGTGTGTATTGGGTGGCCTCTGGCCCAAGATTCCCTTGTAGTTGCAAACGCTCAGGCCCGAGGTCGCATGCTGCACCTGCGGTCCTCCCACCCCGCTCCCCGCCACCTGCACCCTCTGAGACCCAGGTGTCTGCGTCTCCCACAGGATCCCTACCTGGATGCTCAAGCCCTTCAGGGAGATGATATGGCCTTGAGAATGAGCTGGGGTTTTGGAGTCAGAATGGCTGGGATTCAAATTCTGACAGTGCCTGTGCGCATGGCACTCTCTTCATTTGCAGGCTGGGTCTGAAGGTGGGAGGGGGTGCTTGTCCCAAGCTGGTGGCCCAGGCGCTCTGTGTGTGCCCTGTGGACCCCACACCACCACAGTGCAGCTGAGGCACCTCAGCCGCACCCGCATGGTCCAGTAAGTGGTGGGCTAGGACTAGGACCCAAGGCAAGGTGTGAGTCCTGCCCCCAGCCAGGACGCTGCACAGTTTCCTGTGTTTGGAGAGCTGGGCGGATGTCATCTTTGGAAATCCCTAACCTAATGCACAGCACAGAATAGGAGCCTGATGCACCCTCTCTGGTCCCGCAGCGCAGCCTGGGTGCCATAAGGCATGGCCCTTGCACAAAGCCTTGGACTCTGTCTCTTACCTGCAGATGCACATCCGGGCTTCTGCCTGTCTCACTTCCTGTTCTTCCACCCAGTGCCATCTTTCAGGCCTCTGAGATCAGCTTCCTGTTGGAATATCCCCAGTCCCTTCCTAGCTGACTATGTCCTTTTCATCCCACCTGACCTGCTGCCCTGGGTCCCCTTGGCTTCCTGGGGTCAGCTGCCACTGCTCTGCACCTAGTCCTGTCCCCTTGCCCACCTCTCCTGCTAGACATGGAGCCTCTTGAAGCTGGAGCTGCCCCTCGGCTTTCTCTGGATGCCATCCGTGGACCCCACCCACCAGAAAGTGCCTGGCACCCTGCAAGTCCCCATAGACAACCTTGACCCACGAATGGCCCAGCCTGAGAGTTTGTGCCCCACCTCAGGTCTCAGTGCTGGGCTGTCCAAGTGAGACCTGCCTCTTTGGAGGAGGACAAGCCTCCAAGGGACTGTGGGATGCAGCAGCCAGCCTCAGGGGGCGCTGCCGTCACCATCACCAGGACCGCAAAGGCCCCGGGAATGGGGAATTAGCTGATGAGAAACCGCAAAAGGGAGAGAATTCTCCACCCTGGAGCGGTCAGTTCTGTGACATCACCTCTGACCCACCCCAGCCTGCATCAGAGCCTGGAGGAAATTGTCAACTGTGTTCAGGACGCCTCTCCCAGGGTGGTCCTAGTTGACCTGTGAGTTCTGCAGAATCGATGTGCGCAGAGGGCTTGCTGCTGTTTCAGGGAGTTTGTATGCCTGTCAGTGATCTAGAGAGAGCTTTTGGCAAGACGCAGCACGAACAAAATTGCTTTAGAGTGGAGGGGTCGGGAGAAGAGGAGAAAGAAGCAGAGGCGGGGGTGGGGGAGCGGGGGGAGGAGGAGGAGAGTGGAGAAGAAGGGACAAGGGAAGAGTCATAAACTCTGGACCTCCAAGGCTCTTAGATGTTGTTTGACTCAGTTTGGTGAAGGAAGACAGTGAAGCCTCAGAAACGGAAAAATGTCTGGCCAGGTTTTCCCTGGGCGAGCTGAGGACAGAGCCAGCACCCAGCGGAGCCATCAGATGGCCAGGACAACGCAGCCGCTGGCGCCATGCAAGGAGCGGTTGACATCTCTGGGCTTGCACATCCATGTCCCTGCTTCCCTCTGGAGCTTTCTGCTGGGGTACATGAGAAGCGAGGTCCCCATGTCCCCGCATTCCCAGCTCAGGGTCAGCAGTCCCACCCTCGGCCCTCTTGACCACGCCCACCTGCTACCACCACGCAGGGCCCGCCCCTGGCCCAGAGCCCTAGTGCCCCTGCTGTCTGAGGAAATAAATAAATAAATAAGGCCCAGAACAAAGAGCTCTCAAGTTTCAGCCAAGGTGTGGGCTGTAACGGAGCCGTCTTCTGCCAAGAGGTAATGGCTATAAATCAGACCACACTGGATGGAAATTCTGCAGCATTTTCAAGTCCATTTGGTCTCATTGCTTGTTCAGCTTCTTAATGCATTAACGACAAAACATCAGAGTGAATATGTAGTCCAAAAAATTGCAATTAATCAATACTGCACTTACTCCATTTGGCTGCAGCTAAGTGGTAAACAGGAGTTAGGCAGACTCCGTGAGCAGCGGGCACTTCTGTCTCAAGGCCTTTCCCGGCACAGCGAGGAGCCGAGGGGGCATATCAGCTCCAGGCAGGAAGAACCCCCCCCCCACCTGCTCCCACCCCCCAGAGGCCCTGCGGCCAGGTGGCCTGGGGCAAGCTCAGCCCTTCTGGGGTTAGCCAGCGTCTGGCCTGGCACTGGAAACCCACACATCCACTGAGGCTTCCTCCCTCAATGCCGGCACCGCACCCTCTCTCATCTGAGCAAAGGGGCTATGGCGCCAGCCCCACAGCACCCCCAGGGGAGCCGAGGAATTCAGGCAGCCCTTGTTTGATCACTGTGGGAGTTTCCCTAGGCTTCTAAGAGTCTGGTGCTCACCTGGCTGTACGAGTGGTCCAGGTGAGTCAGTCATTATCACTTCCATGCGTGCCCAAGTCCAGCCTCTTGGGACCCCCAACAGCATCGTCTTCAGCGAGCACTGCTCACCTGGCTTCCAGGCCAGCCCTTTGCAAAGGCGTCACACCTCTGAGGCCTCCTTTCAGATTTCATGGCCCAGAGAGGTGAAGTCGTTTGCCCAAAGCCACACAGCAAGCTAGAGGCAGAGTTTGGTCTTAACCACCCTTGAACTCTGACTTCTGAGGATGACTGGCCCAGGTGATCTGGGATGGCAGAGATGAGGGTCATCCCGAGGATGATCTTCAGGAAACGCTTGCTCACCATGGATTTAGGGCTGGGGCCCGGGGTGCGAATGAGGACGGTCATTACCAGCAACCGTGGCTTCTGCACCCCCATTCAGAGTCCTCCCGTGTGTCTCATATATTTCTCCTGGGTGACACCTGTATCAGTCACTGGGCAGCTACAGCCTGTCCCTAGGGGACCCAGCTTCCCTGTCGCCCACACAGGCAACTTGTCTCAGGATTCATTTCAAACACAAGCCGCCCAGCAGCATCGCTGCATGACAGTCCTGACAGCTACAATTTGCTGTGTTCTTCCCATCTCGCGTTGCTGTCGCTCGCATAGCCCGGCTCCTGGCTGGGTTCCTGCTGGCACCATCTGCCTCCTTACTCGGCTTAGCCCCCCAGGCACCTGCTCCCACCACATACACAAAGGGAGCCACAAGCTCCCCTGGGCCAGGCTATTCTTGGGTCATCACAAAGTATTCTGGGGAGTCCAGTGAGGCCAGTGGCCCTAGGGGGTGTGCCACTTGCAGGGGGGACATGCTCAGTGGAGCCTTCTTGCGAAACGTCCTTCTGGTGGGGACATGAGGGGTAGGTGGGTGACCAGTCACATGAGTGGATGTCCCACACCATGCAAGGCGGGGCCACTGTGTTGGCCACCGCCCCATGTGCCTGCCAAGGGACACCCTGAGCTGGTGAGATGAGCTCTGGGGTCCAGCCAAGAGGAGGACCGTGCTCCAGCCACTGCAGAGCTGGGCGCAATGCCAACGTAGAGTTTGAATGGCCTGTGGGCCTTCAAACACCCAGGGCTCAGGGCTCAGCAGAGAATCTTCTCCCGGGTGTGGCCTTTGCCCTCCCAGGGCCGCCCCGGGGCCCAGCTCGGGCAGCCAATTCCACTTGTCACAGTCGCTCTACTTATCGCATTCGCTCTTTGTCCCGTCGCCGTCGTGTGGTGCATTGCATTAAAGTCTCGGCATGCGTCCAGGACAGCTTCGTGTTTTTAAAAAAGATTTTATGTATTTATTTGAAAGGCAGAGTTACACAGAGAAAGAGACACATAGAGAGAGAGGTCGTCCATCTGCTGGTTCACTCCCTAGATGACCACAACGGCCGGAGCTGGGCTGATCCGAAGCCAGGAGTCAGGAGCTTCTTCCAGGTCTCCCATGTGGGTGCAGGGGCCCCAGGATATGGGCTGTTTTCTACTGCTCTCCCAGGCCATAGCAGAGAGCTTGATTGGAAGTACAGCAGCCGGGACTCAAACCAGTGCAGATATGGGATGCTGGCGCTGCAGGCGGCGGCTTTACCTACCTTGCCCCATTGCGGACCCACAGCTCTGCTTTTAACTTTATCATGGTGGCTGGGGAAGGGCAGAATCCCAAGCACAGTGACACTCACCATGAGTGCCTTTTCTCTGGACTTCTCTTCCTCTTAACTGCCCACAGAGACAGCAGACAGCCTGAGGCAGTAGCAGGCAATCTCGAGCCATGGTTCTTGGGGGACACTGCTCCCTTCTGTCACCCAAGCAGAGTCAGTCTGTCTCTCTCTCTCTCTCTCTCTCTCTCTCTCTCTCCATGGGCCCCATGAGCGCTGCAAGGGCTACAGAAATGTTCCAAGGGTCGGGGGAAAAAATAAAAAAGATATTGGCTCTACTTTGCAAAAAGAAAACTTTATTTGGAACTCATGCATAGATAATCCAACAGCCACCAAATACCAGGTTTTGTGGGCTCGTCAGCTGTGTCTCAGCCCTTGTGGGCTTTGACCTTGTGAATTCAATTGCATTGTGCACGTGGTGTGAATCGTGCAGATCTGAGGCCCTGCAAAGTCAGCAGGTGGCAGTGGCCAATGTCCATTGAGGAATGAGGAACTCAGGCTGAGTGGCCGAGAGGCTGGGACTCAAGACGAGGCTGAAAGGGCCGCAAGGAAGACGGGAGGGACCGAGGCAATGTGGAGTTGAGCTGCATCTGCAAGCTGCCACCATCCCACTGGGCTGCAGGGGCGAAGGCGGGAGGGCTGGTCCCGGACCTACAGGACTCGGGCGCCGAGCACAGCAAGGAGAGGCCGGAAGCGTGCGTGGCGCTGAGCATCGCCCTGCAGGCTCAGGCTAGGAGAGGCCTCAGAGAGGACGGGGCTGCTTGGGGGGCGGTGAGCTGTGGGGCCTCTATGCGTTCACCTTCTGTGGCCAATCACACAGTGCCCCAGGCTGGCTAAGTGATGAGAAGAAAAGAGAGGTTCATTTGGGCTCCCGGTTCTGGTCCAAGCTCAAGGGACAAGAGAGGCAAGGGGCGTGCGTGTCTCTTCTCATCCCTCCCTCTGCTTATAAAGCCATTGGAGGCTGGTGCCATGGCTCAATAGGCTAATCCTCCACCTGCGGTGCTGGCACACTGGGTTCTAGTCCTGGTCGGGGTGCTGGATTCTGTCCCGGTTGCCCCTCTTCCAGGCCAGCTCTCTGCTGTGGTCCGGGAGTGCAGTGGAGGATGGCCCAAGTGCTTGGGCCCTGCACCCCATGGGAGACCAGGATAAGCACCTGGCTCCTGCCATCGGATGAGTGTGGTGCGCCGGCCGCAGCACGCCAGCCATGGCGGCCATTGGAGGGTGAACCAACAGCAAAGGAAGACCTTCCTCTCTGTCTCTCTCTCTCTCACTGTCCACTCTGCCTGTCAAAAATTTTTTTAAAAAAAAAAAAAGACGCAAAGTGGGAGCAGGCGTTTGGCCGAGCGGGTAAATGCTGGGAATCCCATATCGCAGTGCCTGGGTTGAGGCCGCAGCCCTGGCTCCCAATTCCAGCTTCCTGCTAACGTCGACCCTGGGCGGCAGCTCAAGGAGTTGGGTCCCTGTCACCCAAGTGGGAGGTTGGATTGAGTTCCGGGCTCCTGCCCTGGGCCAGCCCTGGCCATTGCAGGCATTTGGGGAAGTGAATGAGTAGATGAGAACTCTCTGTCTCTCAAATAATAATAAAATAAGCAAATGAATAGAAGTACAAAGATATAAACTAAGACACGTTTGAGTTCCGGCTCTGCTACTCCTAAACACAATGACCTTTGGTAAATTCTCTGGGCCTCAGTCCCCTCATCTGGAAAATGGGTACATTACTATTCAGCCCCTTCCACAGCAGCGACTGTGAGGCTGAGAGGAAAGGTGTGGGTGCCTGGCCTCTAGTGGGAACCTCCTAGACACTGGCTGCTGAGTTGTTAGGAAATTGTGTCTTGTGGGGACAGGACAGCGAGAGGAGGGGAGAAGCGTCTCAGGGGGCTCGGCTGAGAATCTGCAGGAGGAGCTCCTGTGAGGAGGAACTGCCTCGGTGACTGAGTTATCCCCTGAGCTCCGGGCACCAAGGCTGCAGGCTGGCGGTGCCCGCAGATGCAGAGCTGACAGCCTGTTGGAGCAGAGGGGGACACAGAGCGTGGGGAGAAGGGGTGCAGACTCCCTCCCAGCTCCTCGCTCTGATTCACCCACAGCGCCATGCACACGAGGGCCCAGCATCTGCAAACAGCCCTGGTGGGCTTGTGCCAACGCTCGGTCCCAGGAACCGTCCCTGTGCAATCTGAGGATTTAAACACATGGAGATACCCCGGGTTGTCTTGGAAAGATGCGAGTCCCTGCCACAGGACGTCAGCCTCAGTCACTTCTGATTCTTGGGACCAAGCCCCCAGCTGTGGAGAGGGGACAAAGGCCAGGACAGGGAGAGGGAAGCAAGCAAAGACCAGCTTGAAATTCCACCGGCCAGGAGGTGCATTCGCCCGGGGGCTGGGAGGGTGTGGGTGAGTTGGCAGGATCTCTGTGTCTTCCGGGGTCAGCTGGCCCAGTCCAAACCTCCTCTCTGCCAGTTTCCAGAATGTTCATATAAATATAAAATTTAAAAAAATACATTAACTTTACTGCAAAAAAACGTGAAATCTGTTTAGTTTTTTCTCTAATAATAGGCATTTTCCACAGACTTGTTGAAAATCCCTCGTATGTATAGATTTCCAAGTTGTTTTTTTTTTTTTGCACCAAAATAAGGTTAGTTTTTCATTTCCCATGAACTCTGGGAAGTGCCTGGTTGTGGCTGAGCTGCGGGGGGAGGGGGGCGGGGGAGCGGGTGCCGCCATTCACCGCTGAGATCAGTTCCAGATGGGGGTGAGAGTCCTTCCTTCACAGGTCAGGAGAGGTGTGTGGGAGGCACCGCCGCTAAGCACTACGTCCGCCAAGGTTAAGAATTTCATTCTCACCTGGGAGACAGTCTGGGGGGGGGGGAGGCAGGCCAGGAGGGGCGGCGGGGTGTGCTGATGCCTGGTGGCACCCAGTGTGCTGGCTGGTGCCCTGGGTTTGTCCAGGGATCTATCTCAGGCTCTGAGTTGGGGCTTTTTCCGGAAGCAGTTTCATCAGGGAATGGCTTATTAGCAAGTATTCCGTGGGAAAACAGGAGAAATCAGGAGTGAGCAACCCAGCCCGGAGGCGCGCGCTGGCTCATTGCCACGGGGGAGCTCTAGCAGGGACAGCCCAGATCAAGGTGTCTCCACCAGGGCCAAGGGAGCTGGAGCATTTATCAGTCAATGGGCAGAGGCACGGTCCCAGGCATTCGTAGCTTTCCATGCACACAGGCCACGCAGTGCCTGCACCTTGCAGGTTGTCCTCAGGGGACAAAGTACAAGGGGTACCTGCAGGTGCAAAACAGTAACAGAGCCCAAACAGCATCCGATACATTGGATGCCGGGGCCGGGCGAGTAGGAAGCAAACTCCCACCTGCTGGCCGTGTTTCCCGGGAGAAGCAGAAGCAGCGGGCATTCGAGGCCCTGGTGTCCCAGAATCAGCCCCTGCTCGCCGGGGAAGAAACCCTGCGTTACCAGCAGGGATTGCACCTGCAGCCAGGGCTTGTTGGATTTCACAGCGGCTGAGTCCTGCAGCTCCCCGGGGCGAGAAGGAAGAGACGGGGCAGAGGGTGTTGGGCCATAAGGAAGGGATGGGACATTAGGCGTCCTGCCAAGGCTAGAAGTAAACTCTTGGCATGGCCACCAGCACCTTCTGCAGCTGGGAGTCAGAAAGTTCAGGTCCTGGCCCCTCCGTGCACCAGCTGTGTGACGGCCGGCCTCTCTGCACCTCGTCACCCCAACACTGGCTGAAATGGGTGTCGCTTCCCTCCTTGTGGGGCTCGTTCAGAACGAGTGTCCCGCACGTGCTGGGCCTTACGGAGTCACCTGATTCCTGCCCTGTGTGGGGGGACCCGAGAGTGAGTGGCCGATGCTCCTGCCTGCACCTCCTCCCTGGCTCGTCTTTGCCTTTCTTTCTAAGGACGAGTTCTTGTATCAAGCCGCTCCTCCACGAGCCCTCCTCTGAGCCTCTTGCTCCCAGCCTCATCTGCCCACCCCTCTCCCTGCTGTAACAAGCAGTCCTCCCCAACTCTACCCCCCCCCACCCCCCGCTCAGAGCTGCCTGTGAGTACCCAGTGAGTGCTCCTGTGTGTCCTAGAGGAGCAGGCTTGGCAGGAACAACGTAGGGGGGACAGCAGGTGGGGCCACCCTCCTGGAGATGGCCCTTGACCTCCCCCTGTTCTTTGTACCTCCCGGGGGACTTGTCCCCCCACCCTTGGTCTCCCCAGACCCTTCTCCCCCCACTGCTACTGAGCTCCTCCCTCATGGCCATCGCTTCTCCAGTGCTCCCACCCCTGCACTGGCTGTCACAGCGCCCATGACATTGAGGACAGGTCCTGTAACCCCTCCCTGCAACTCTGCAGCTCAGCATGGCCTTCATCCCCCTTTCTCTGGGACCCAGGAACAGGGGTCTCATTTTTCTCAACCATCACGAAAGGGCAGGCAGGGGAGACGACTCCCTAGGTTTTGGCCTTGTTTTATTTTGTTGTTGATTTTTAACAAACCAGCCGCTGAGCCCAGGAGGCTCACCGGGAGCGTGTGTGCTTCCCAGAGGTTGGCCAGTGCAGCAGGTTGGTTTCTGCCAGAGCGTCCCCTCCCCTCCCTCGGCGCTGGGAGTGTCCCCAGCATGCATGGGGTTCCCGCTTCCCTGCTCCCAGGGCTCTCCCCCTCCCATCCCCGCCCCGCACACCGCCTCTCCTCTTCCTACAGCTCTCATTCGCTCCAGTCGCAGCAGTGAGTCTGGGCTGCAGCTCTCCTGCCTCTTTAAGGTGACTTGACATTTCTCTGTGTGGATCCATTTTTTTTTTTTTTTTTGCTTGCTTGCTTTATGGCTTAGCCGCCAGAGGTTTCCCTTAGTTTCTGAACTTTCTCAGACACAGCCCTGAGGCCTCTGCCCCACTCACCCCTCCCTGGGGTGGGGGGGTAGGGGGGGTGCCTGTGGGTCTTTTCCAGGGCAAGCAGAAGACATCCACGGGTTTTACCTCCTCCATCCATCCATCATCTGCGGGGCTCTGGGATGCTTTGACTATTTTTATTTTACGTGAAGAATGCATGTGCATTGCAGAAGCAAAGCAGGAAGCGCAGGTGCATAAATGCGATTCTCTGTCTTCATACCGCATGCAGAAATAGTGTCCTGTAAGATTTGGAGGTGTATCCTCCCCGGTTTTACCTTCCACGAGCATGCATGTCTGTAGTCAGGGCTCTCTTGGTTGCAAGTGACAGAAACGCAACTCAAACCCTCACTGTAGGGTGAACTGTGCCCCTCCCCCAACCCCCAGATTCGCTCATAGGTGCCCTGACTCCCAGTACCTCCGAGTCTGTGTTTGGAGGTAAAGAGTATAAGTGGGTAATTCAATTCAAATGAGCTCCTTTGGGTGGCTCTAATCCCATATGAGTGATGTCCTTGGAAGGAGAGTCCAACACCCAGATACAGACGGGGAGTGACCACGTGAGACAGGAGAAGGCTCAGAGGCCGTCTGCAAGCCCAGGACAGGGGCCTCCAAGGGAACCAGCCCTGCTGGTGCCTTGACCTTGAACTCCCAGCCTGCAGAACTGTGAGGCCGTCACTTCCTGTCATTAAAGACACAGCTGGCCTCAGTGCTCCTCTGTAGCAGCCCCAGAAAACTAATGCACCCCTCAGGCCAGGGGCTGCTCTAAGTGGGATTTGCGCCCAGGATCCTACAACTGCAAGACAGGCCGGGGTGTGGCTGGACCACATGGACAGCTGGAATCAGAGACATACATACATACATACATACACACATACATACACACATTTATTTTTTTGAAAGGCAGAGGCAGAGAGAGAGAGAGAGAGAGAGAGGTCTCTCATCTTCTGGTTCACTCCTCAAATAGCCACAACAGCTGGAGCTGGGCCAGGCCAAAGCCAGGAGCTGGGAGCTTCTTCTGGGTCTCCCATGTGGGTGCAGGGGCCCAAGCACTTGGGCCTCTTTCACTGCTTTCCCAGGTGCATTAGCAGGGAGCTGGATCGGAAGAGGAGCATTCAGGACTGGAACTGGCGCTTATATGGGATGGCAGCACTGTAGACAGTGGCTTTTCCCACTACGCCACAGCTCTGGCACCTCTTTTTTTTTTTTTTTTTTTTTTTTGAGAAGCAGTGTTGCAAAGAGAGGGAGAGAGAGCGAGAGAGAAATCTTCTATCTGCTGGTTATCCCCAAATGGCTGCAATGGACAGATCCAGGCCCATCCAAAGCCAGGAGCCAGGAGCTTCTTCCAGGTCTCCCATGTGGGTGCAGGGGCCCAAGCACTTGGGCCATCTTCCACTGCTTTCCCAGGTGCATTGGCAGGGAGCTGGATCAGACGTGGAGCAGCTGGGACTCGAGCTGGCGCCTGTATGGGATGCCTGCACTGCAGGTGGTAGCCCTACCCACTATGCCACAGCGCTGGTCCTTGGAATCAGAGATTTGAAAGCCACAGGAGTTCACATCCCTGCTCTTGTTGGCTTCTGCCTCAGAACCAGCTTTCTGTGTGTGGCCACTTCCAACTTAACAGCCCCTACCTCCAAGGAAGGATTGGCCTTTTGTCCCACTGTGAGTTTACAAAATCTTAGGGAAGGGATTTGATTGGCCTACATCCAGGCATTGTTTCCCCCACAGCCCATAAAGGGACACAGCAGCTAATTTGTTGAGTGGTTCTTTTTAAATTTTATTTACTTATTTGAGAGGTAGAGTTACAGACAGAGGGAGAGATAGAAAGAAAGGTACTCCATCCACTGTTATACTCCCCAAATGCCCACAATGGCCAGAGCTGGGCTGATCCAAAGCCAGGAACCAGGAGCTTCTTGTGGGTCTACCATGCAGGTACAGTGGCCCAAGCACTTGGGCCTCTTTCACTGCTTTCCCAGGCCATAGCAGAGAGCTGGATCGGAATAGGAGCAGCCGGACTCAAACCAGCACCTATATAGAATGTTGATACTGTAGGCAGAGGCTTAGGCTATGTCACAGCTGTGCCACAGTTCGGGCCCCGAGCGGCTCTTCTGCACTGTACTCTGTGCCGACATCTCATTTGTTCTATTGCTTTGCTTGTTAACTACATGGGGTGGTTCACTTGATGGCTACCACTTTGTAGATGAGGAAGGAACTGGTGTCATGGAGCCATTGGGGAACCTGTCCCCATCACACAGTGTGAAGGACATTGCTGAGTCCCCCGTGGGGTGACCCAGGGGGACAGCGGCCAAGTGAGCCTGTGGCCAGCTCCCCCTTTACCTCTAGCAGATGTTGGCCACTGCTCAGCCCCCTTGCCCAGCTCAGGAGGTCCTGCGCAAAGGTCATGGTGACTCCTGGCTGGTCAAGTCCAGGCTGCAGAGGCCACTACCGAGGGAGGTGGTCCCAGCCCTGAAATTGAGAGCCTAGGAACTTAGAGAGGCCAACCCACGTGCCGTCCCCAGCTGGCCTGCCACGACTGGGCCCTGCATCCCCCGGGGGGTTTTCCAGGTAGGAGAGGAAGCTGGCAGCCAGCCTGCAGGGCTGCGGTTGGTTTGATTTCTGCCTCTCCTTGCTGTCTGCCTTCTCTCTCCTCCTACAGCCTCTGGGCTGAGACACACCGTGAGGCAGGTGTCTGCTCCCATCTGGCCCAAGAAGCAGGAGCTCCCAGGGGCCCTTAGTATGTCCCACCTAGGAATGGCGCTGGCTCCAGCTCACCGGGCTTTCTCCTCTGGGTCATCGGGAGCAAGGGGCGTGGCGAGAACCTTGGGAAACTTCCCAGCAACCTGGCGCCTCAGGGGTTCACCGTGGCATCTCCGTGGAGGTCATCCCACTCGGGATGCGCTGTGGATAAAGACGCTGTATTTGTGTTTTCTGGACAGTTCTTCAGTTTAGAGGGGAGACAAGGCTCGGGGAATTTTGGAGGTTGTTCAAGGTCGAGCAGGGTGGCAGGGCCACCTCTCCAGGCCATGTCCTCAGCCTGCCAGCAAAACTCTTGTTTCCACAAGGACCACTCAGGCCACTCCTGCCAGGACACCAACCAGGACCCAGGCAGGCGAGACGGGCACTCACCCAGCATGCACATCGGAAGCAGGCACCAGAGCAGTCTGTAGGCTGCATAAATAACTGTTTGTGTGGCATTCTGAGAAGTTTAAGCAGAAGGCAGGCATTTGGCCCGGTGGTTCAGACTCCACTTGGGATGCCACACCCTGTGTTAGAGAGCCTGGATCTGAGTCCCGGCTCCACTTCGGATTGCAGCTTCCTGCTAACATGCACCTGGGAGGCAGCAGGTGATGGCTCAAGTACTTGGGTCCCTGCCACCTGTGTGGGACACCCTGATGAAGTTCCCAGCTCCTCACTTTGGCTTGGCCCATCCCTGGAGATTATAGGCATTTAGAGAATGAAGCAGCAGATGGAAGATCTCGATCTCTCTCTCTCTCCCTCCCTCCCTCCCTCCCTCCCTCCCTCCCTCTCCCTCTCTCTCCCTCTCTCTCCCTCTCTCTCCCTCTCCCCCTCTCCCCCTCTCCCTCCCCCTCTCCCTCCCCCTCTCCCTCTCCCTTTCCCTCTCTTCCCCCACCCCCTCCTTTCTCTGTCTGCCTCTCAAATAAAATGAAAATGAATAACTAACTAAATAAATAAAAGCAGAATCCAGTCGCTGAACTGTGGCTCCGGGGCTGTCTGCCTGTCTTGTAATTGTGTTAGGACGCCAGGGCTCATTCGCCCTGCGAGGCTTCCCTGCCAGAACAGCTGTGCCAAGGAGACAGCGTGCTGCTCTAAGAGTTGTGTTACTCAGGGTTCTCCAGAGACAGAGAACCACAGGATGGAGAGGCTTGCTGATATAAAGGAATCATCTCACTACGTTGTGGAAGCTGGGCGTGTCCGCAATTTGCAGGGTGGCCGGCAGGCTTAAGACCCAGGGCAGCCGGCGCCGTGGCTCAACAGGCTAATCCTCCGCCTTGCGGCGCCGGCACACCGGGTTCTAGTCCCGGTCGGGGCGCCGGATTCTGTCCCGGTTGCCCCTCTTCCAGGCCAGCTCTCTGCTGTGGCCCAGGAGTGCAGTGGAGGATGGCCCAGGTGCTTGGGCCCTGCACCCCATGGGGAGACCAGGAAAAGCACCTGGCTCCTGGCTCCTGGCTCCTGCCATCGGACGAGCGCGGTGCGCCGGCCGCAGCGCGCCGACCGCGGCGGCCATTGGAGGGTGAACCAACGGCAAAGGAAGACCTTTCTCTCTGTCTCTCTCTCTCACTGTCCACTCTGCCTGTCCAAAAAAAAAAAAAAAAAAAAGACCCAGGGCAGCGCTGGACTGGGAGTTGTTTTCAGACCTTCAACTGATTGGACGAGGCCCACTTCAGTGTGGAGGGTAACCTGCTTTATTCAAAGTCCACCTACCCTTTTGGGGCTGCTGTCGTGGTGCAGCAGGTTAAGTGACTGCTTGAGGCACTGGCATCCCGCATGAGCGCTGGTTCAAGTCCTGGCTGCTCTGCTTCCGATCCAGTTCCCTGCTAATGTACCTGCAAAGGCAACCGAAGAGGGTCTGTGTACTTGAGCCCCCGCCACCCACATCAGAAACACAGATGGAGTTCCTGTCTCCTGGCTTAGAACTGCTCCAGACCTGGCTCTTGTGTCCAATTGGGGAGTGAACCAGTGGCTGAAAGATCTCTCTCTCCGTATTCTCTCTCTTACGTCTTTCCCTCTGTCACTCTGCCTTTCAAATAAATCTTAACAACCACAACAAAAAAGAGCATCTTCAGATACATCGAGAACATTGTTTAATAAAATACCTGGCCGCTGTGGCTGAGAAAATTGGCACAGATATGACTCATCTAGGCACCCCCAGCACCCTGATTGCTGTTTTATCATCTGCTCTATGCACACATCCTTTTTTTTTTTCCATGAAAAAGAGCAACTCTCCACATTTAAAGAGAAGAGCCAGCATTTTCCACTTCTTTGCGCGCTCTTGCGTTTTCCATCCGGGTGCTTTGTACCAAGTAGACCCTCAGTGTTTATTGTTGGATGGGCATCTGTCCATTTGGCCACTTTCCGGGTCTCTCTGCCTTTTCTTTCCTTTCTGACCGAAATTTCATGGACCCTTGTGGGGAAAACTTCGTGTACATTTCCAGAGTCAAGTGCAAAATAGTTCAGGTTCAAATATGAGAAACACAGACTTTCCAAGAAGCTGTTTCTCTTGTTCTCCCAACTCAGGCCTGCGAATCAGCCTCCAGCACTTGACATTTGAGAGGACTCGTCAACAGCGCCAGCAGTGTTTCTGTGTGGAACTTGGAAACTATTCCTTTGGCAATATTTTTTTCCTCCTCTAAGAACTTAAACCTCGTCATAACGAAAATGATTTACCAGATTAAGATACAAATTAATCCTGTCTGAACAACTTGATGCTATCATGTTTAATTTCAAATTTAATTATTTTGGTATTTAATTACAAAACAGCTCATTACTTTATTGTAATTATGTATCTTCTTAACAGAGAATGGGGCCAAAAATCCCTGATAATGCGCTACCCTTGGTCACAGCCATTTTCTGGTTTATCTCTAGCGTGTATCAGTTCTGCATCTTCACTCTCCTGGGGTTTAAGCCTCTCGTTTATGTCCTTTTCAGTTTTTACTTTCTTCTTTGCTATTGGGCTTTGGTCTCTCCTGCCTGCTCCTGGGACCAACGTGGAAAGCCTCATTCTATTGCTCTCATTGGTTTCCACAACCACGCCCTCCAAAGCCTTTTATCTACCTGTCTTCACCTTCTCAGAGCCACACACACACACACACACACACACAGACACACACACATACTCGTTAAGTCAGTGGTCGCAACCATAGGAGCAGCACTCTGCCCACAGGCATCTACACTGCATTGTGGCAGGCACCAGCCAGGCAGCGTGGGTGCCGGTCCCAGCTCTGCCAGGGCTGGCAAGGGGTCAGTGTGCCTGGTGTTGGGTGTGCTCCCCAGTGTACAGGTGACTTATCCACCGGTACAGAAGCTCAAGGGGTCGTCGCAAAGTGTGAGAAACTGCATATCATGCAAAAACTCTGCATGGATTGCAAAAAATGTTGGCATCCAAACAGACTTATCTTTGATTTCCATTTTTCTAAGGCCTTTCCAAAGGACCCTTGGATTTCCATATTTTCATTACTGCTAGAACTTTAACAGAGCAAACTGCTCGGCCTCATTCCTGCCCACAGGGCCCTAGGTGGGTGAAGAAGATTCGAGTAGCGAGGCAAGTGTTGCTTGCGCAGCGGGAATGATAGGGAATGGAGAACCCTGCCCTACATGGAGGAAGTAGCCTGATCATGATCCCAGCTGGTGGTTTTTATAAGCGAAACCAAAAATCCAGATTTTTTTTATAAGAACATTACAGATTTTCTTTTTTTCTTTTTTTTTTTTTTTTACAGGCAGAGTGGACAGTGAGAGAGAGAGACAGAGAGAAAGGTCTTCCTTTTGCCGTTGGTTCACCCTCCAATGGCCGCCGCGGTCAGCGCGCTGCGGCCGGCGCACCGCGCTCGTCCGATGGCAGGAGCCAGGAGCCAGGTGCTTTTCCTGGTCTCCCCATGGGGTGCAGGGCCCAAGCACCTGGGCCATCCTCCACTGCACTCCCGGGCCACAGCAGAGGGCTGGCCTGGAAGAGGGGCAACCGGGACAGAATCCAGTGCCCCGACCGGGACTAGAACCCGGTGTGCCGGCGCCGCAAGGCGGAGGATTAGCCTGTTGAGCCACGGCGCCGGCCCCAGATTTTCAAAATGTTTGAGGCCAGGTCGAGACTTCTGTCCAAACACCAGTGGGTCTCTAAAATATCACTGGGTGTGGGAGCTGACCCCTGGACAGTCCTCTCCCTGATTTTAACTTATCCACTGTCTACCCAACATGGAGGTTCAATCTTCCCACGCTCTGCTTAGAAGTGAGGACAGCCGTCAGACTTCGGCCTAGGATGTAGGAAGCTGGGAGCACATCACTGCCACCCTTCCAGCCAGAAAAACGCCAAACGTCATGCAAACGCTCAGCTGTTTCAGGGACGCATCAGAGTGCTGAGGCCCAGGAGAACAAGGGCCACCTACTGGGAAAGGTGGGGCATGAGCACAGGCTCACGGGGCACAGGTGGCACCGGGCGCCATGCCAGCCAATAAGAAGCACTCACGTACAGTTTTAAATGACAGGCTAAAAGTAAGTGAGGGTAGTGGGATGACCTGGAACCCCAGGGAGCCACAGACACAGGCGCTGTGGACAGACTGTGTCCCCCTCAATCCACTTGTTGAAATCCTAATCCCCGCGGTGATGATATTTGGAGTTGAGGTCACGATTGGGTGGTGAGGGTGGAGCCCTCTCCGGAGTGATTAGCGCCTTTACGAAAGGAGTCATGGATGGAATTTGCTGCTCCTCACACCGTGCCTCTTGCTATTGGATTTCCCAGCCTCCAGAACACAAGGAATACGTTTCTGCTGTTTAGAAACCCTCCAGTCTCTAGTGTGAACAGCTGGACACGCGGGGGATCTGCCCACACAGCCCCTGCAGGCTCTTCTCCGCTGACCTCGCGGGCTCTTATGACAAAGATCCAGGGCAGAACAGGAGCCCTGAGAAAGCCCCCCCTTGGGGGGCAGCTGCTGCAGGGTAGAATGTGTCTTCCCTGGGGAACAGCGACGCCCAGCTGCTGGGACAAGGCGGCCGGCTCTGTGCCTTTGGAGCATCCGTTACAGCTGGCAGAGGAAAACAGAAACAAGCAAACACATACATCGATCTCAGCCCCCGAGGAGGAGGAGGCGGCAGAAATGCAAGGGAGCGTCAGATGGTTCATGGGAAGTGGAATTTAAACATAAGATTCTTAGGGTGCAAACTCTGGGAACTCTGGGGCTGTTGCGGCACAGTGAGGTTAAGCTGCCACTTGCAAGGCCGGCGTCCCACATCAGATCTCCGATGGTTTGAGTCCCAGCTGCTCTGCTTTTTATCCAGTTGCCTGCTAACGTGCCCTGGAAGGCAGTGAGAAATGGCTCAAGTACTTGGATCCCTGCCGCCATGTGGGAGACCCGGATGAAGTTCTGGGCTCCTGGCTTCAGTCTGCCCCGGCTATTGTGGCCACTGGGGAAGGGAACCAGCACGCGGACGATTTCTCTCTGTCTCTCTGCCTGCCTCTCAAATAAATTAATCTTTACAAAAAAAAATTGGAAACCCTTGCATAGTTTTATTTACAATGCACATTTTCCGTCAGTGTTTTGAAGAGCTCTTGTGCGTCTTGGACATACATTATTCAAGGCGTCCTGTAGCTGGGGGTAGCCTAGGGTCACTTAAGAAACCCTCTCTCCTGAGATACAGCCTAAGACTGAGGTCGACTCAAAACAGAGGAGGCGCCTTCCTGGACCCCAACCAAGGACGAGGCCCCCATGGGGTCCTGGCTCTCCTGCCCCGGTTCTCTTGGCTGTGGGTGGGCGGGAGCCACTGGGGGCAACTCCTCCGGTGGAGGAGGGGCAGGACCTGAGGGGAGAGAGCCGTGGGTTGGGGGAGGTGGGGGTTCTGATGGAATTTCTGGATTCGATTCACATTTTTTATGGGATTAGAGCGGGCCTTGCAGGAGTGGACAGAAGGCAGAGTGCTGCCAAGTGGTGATGAGAGTGCATTAAAGGAAGTACATGCAGTTATTAGGATTTTTTAAGTGCACTTGGACACTCCCAGGCCCCACTTTAGTCTGGCTGGGAGCCCTCTCTCTCCTTGAGTGTGAGCCCCGAGGAGAGCCAAGCAGACACTGGTGCATGGGCAATGGTATCTGTTTCTGTGGCTGGAATAGCAAAGTGCCAGTGCCTGGTCAGGATGCTGCTGGCAGAACCTGTCTACATGCAGAAGCCCCCCACCCCCACCCCAAGGGTGCTTCTGGCCGCCGAGGTGAAGGGGGAGGCAGGGGATGCCGGCACTGCAGGTGCATTTTTTAAAATGTGCTTTGCTGTTTACCTTCCCAGTGGACATAGGCTCAACATCACAGTCTGCCGACTGTGTGTAAGTGGTGTGTGTGTGTGTGTGTGTGTGTGTGTAAGTTAGGGGCAGGAGATCCGCTTCCGTGTCCCACAGACCTGCATTTGAGGCCCTGCATTGTCACTTACAGGTTCTTAGCCTGTCTGAGGCTCAGCTTATCATGGAAACAAGGACTTGGTCATCGCGCCTCCAGCCACCAACTTGCCACCCCACTGCACTCACGTCCCGCCCAGTGGTGCTAACTACTCCCTGCCCCCACCCAGATCCAGGGACGCTGATCTGTGGACTCCCAACAAGTGCCTTACCCACTGCTGGGTCTGGCCCCTGGAAGCCACAGGCGGGGGTAAGAGGGAAAGGGGCTGGGGTATTTCTCCTGCCTTCCCCGCTATGCGTCCTGGCTTGGTGTTGGATTAGGCTCCGCCTCCTCTTCTGGCTCGCAGTGGAGGCTGAGGGCGGTAACAGCAGAGGGCACCAGCCTCCCTCTCAGTCCCATGGCCCAGGTACACAACACATCTCACCATGGGGACCTCCAAGAACTGGCGGATCCGCTCCCGGATCCCCGCGCAGTGGGTGTCTTTCTTAAACAAACCCCCTTGTAAGACTCTCAGTTAGATTTGCACCTGCTGATTTCTCTCTCCCACAATCCTCGGTGCCCTTCCGTTCCAACTTGGGCCTGCAGCATGGCTCCAGCCAAGAAGGGTTGAGGGAGGCGGCAGCTTGGTCAGCCAAATGGTGACCAGGAGGGACAATGTCAACATTTCACAAGCGTGCCCATGGCCTGGCCTTTGGAGAGCCTGCCCCTCCGGCACTCAGAAAGATGCAGAAGTTAGAAGATGGGAATCCGGATGTGCACGGTGACACCAGGCTCAACAAAGCCATCGGGGCCGAGGGGATCAAGGGCGCCCCCTACTGCATCAGCTTGAGATCGTTTGGGGATTAATGAGGATGAAGATGGACCAAACAAGCTCTTCATTTTGGTTATGTTGCCACCTTCCAAAAACCTACAGTCAGTGTGGCTGAGAGCTAACTGCTGATTAAAGTTATAAACTTGCCAAAAATAGTAATAAACTCTGAATTATTTATTTACAGAAACGCTAAGTCTTCAGTTCATTGTAGGCTGGATGCGCAGCGCTGGTACCCACCTGGCCAGCGGAACCCCTTTGGGAAGGGTTGAGACACTGCGTGTGGAGCCAGCAGCCCAGGGCCAGGCACATCTCTGTGGGAGGACTGTCAGATGAGGACCCATGACGACATGTGGCAATGACTCCAGACATAGGATGAACGGCACCATGGAGGAAAGTGTTTCTTCTTATACTGCCCCTACATCCCCATAAAACATGCCATTTATCCCCCTGGAAAATAAAGGAGAGGGCCTTTGATGGCATCGGAACTGTCTTCTCTCTCCTGCAGAAAGGAGAGGTTGTTTTAAAACAGAAAGGATCTGCCATCACCCCCAGTGCAAACGTCAAGGGTTTCTGAAGTCCATCTCCAAATGACAAGCACTTAAAAAATTACTTTGATGGAATCTTGCTGGGATTTTCCAACCAAGAGGCTGAACAGTGAAGACAGAACATATAACTCTTCATTTAAAAATAGAACACACAGAACCAGCGCTGTGGCACAGCAGGTTAATCCTCTGCCTGCGGCACTGGCATCCCATATGGGCACCAGTTCTAATCCTGACTGCTCCTCTTCCAATCCAGCATCTCTGCTGATGGCCTGGGAAAGCAGTAGAAGATGGTCCAAGTCCTTGGGCCCTTGCATCCAAGTGGGAGACCCAGAAGAAGTTCCTGGCTCCTGCCTTTGGATCATCCCAGTTCTGGCCATTGCAGCCGTTTGGGGAGTGAACCAGTGGATGGAAGACCTTTCTCTCTGTCTCTCCTTCTCTCTGTAACTCTACCTGTCAAATAAATAAATAAAATCTTTAATAAAAAAAAATAGAACATGCCAAAGCTGGCTTCAACTTCTTCCTGCCCAAGCTCCATCCACTTCACAATCAAACACACAGATACAGGCACACTGGCTCACACACTCACACCCATACATTCACAACCCCTCCCACACATGCCAGGCCCCACCTGCTCCTCCCAGTCATAGGGGCAGGATGGGGGGGGCGGCTCTGTGCCCTCTAGCACTGGGAAGCTTGCTTCTCTCTGCATAAATTGCCTCAGGAACAAAGCAAGCTGGCCTGTGACAGGATTTTGTCACATCTGCTAGAGCTACTGCTTAGGATCAGGCAAGACTGATGACAAAACTTCTTTCTAAAAATTCTTCTTGCTATTTAAGTCACAGCAGGCGATGGATGGGCTGCTCTGAGAAACGCAGAGGGGTGCCCTGTCGGGTGGGGTGCCACTTCAGCTTGGTTCTGGGACGGGGGTGGGGAGGGGTGGGAATGACTTCTCAAAAAGCAATACTCTGGCCATTGCAGCAGTTCACTAGGCTAATCCTGCACCTGCGGCGCCGGCACCCTGGGTTCTAGTCCCAGTCAGGGCGCCGGATTCTGTCCTGGTCGCTCCTCTTCCTGTCCAGCTCTCTGCTGTGGCCTGGGAGTGCAGTGGAGGATGGCCCAAGTACTTGGGCCCTGCACCCACATGGGAGACCAGGAAAAGCACCTGACTCCTGGCTTCGGATCAGCGTAGTGCGCCGGCTGCAATGGCTGGATCTGTGCCGATCCGAAGCCAGGAGCCAGGAGTTCTTCCATGCGGGTGCAGGGGCCCAAGGACCTGGGCCATCTTCTACTGCTTTCCCAGGCCATAGCAGAGAGCTGGATAGGAAGTGGAGCAGCCGGGACTCGAACCGGTGCCCATATGGGATGCCAGCACTGCAGGTGGTGGTTTTACCTGCTATGCCGCAGCACCGGCTTCCAAAATAAATCTTTTTTTTTTTTTAAAAAGGAAGTTTAACAAGAAAAAAAGCAAAAAGACTCTAGTGGGAATTTAGATAATAGCTACAAACTATAATTGAATGGAAAAGTGACCATTTCATCTATATATAGTAAAATTTAAAGTAAATACAGGTCATTAAAACTAGCAGTATACCATTCTTAACCACTGGTTTCACAAAGGTATAAAACAAAGTTTTACAAAACTATATTTGCAAGAGTACTGATATACACAGACATTTCCTTCTTTTTTTTTTTTTTTTTGTAATTTTAGCCCCCACATGTAAGGAAGAACGTGTTATATTTGTTTTTGGGTCTGGCTTATTTCGCTCAACATGATGTCTTCAAGTTGTGTCCATTTTGCTACAAATAGAATTTCATTTTTTATGTCTTATTAATTTGCCATTGTGTATATACACCACATTTTATCCATTCATCTCATGATGGCCACCTTGGTTGATTCCAAATTTTGGCTTCTGTGAACAATGCTGCTATGAACATGGCGGCATGGTGGTGCAGGTGTCTCTCTGACACATTGTATTCAAGGCTGTTGGGTATATTCCCAAAAGTGGGATTGCTGGATCATAGGGCAAGTCTATTTCTAGTTTTTTAAGAAATCTCCATGTTTTCCACAGTGGCTGCACTAATTTACATTCCCACCAACAGTGGATAAATGTTGCCCTTTGTCCACATCCTCTCCAGCATTTGTTGCTCTCTGTATTTGGATTTTAGCCATTCTCATAGGAGTGACGTGATATTTCATTGTGGCTTTGATTAGCATTTCCCTTATGGCTAGTGACATTGAGCATTTTTTCAAATATTTGTTGGCCGTTGGTATTTCTTCTTCTGAGAAGTGACTATTGAAGTCCTTTGCCCAGTTCTCAGCTGGATTGGTTCTTTTTGTTGTTGTTGAGTTTTTTTTTTAAGTTGCTGATATATTTAGGATATTAATCCTTTGTTATATAGGTGGTTTGTAAATTGTATTGCATCTGTATATTGCTTTAGGTATTATAGATATTTTAATGATACTGATTCTTCTGATCCATTAGCAAGGCATATCTTTTTTGTGTGTATCTTTGATGATTTCTTTCATCATTGTTTGATAAATTTCATTGTAGAAATATTTCACTTCTTTAGTTAAATTTATTCCTAAATATTTGATTATATCACCCACTCTATTCTAGCCTGTAGGGTTTCTGCTGAGAAGTCTGATGCTAATCTAATTGGTTTTCTTTTACATTTAACTTGATAATTTTTTCTTACTGTCTTTAGGATTCTTTCTTTTTACCTTTTGACAATTTTGGCAAAAGCCTTTTTTGGTTGAGTCTTCTTTAGGTTCTTGGAGCTTCTTGCATCTGGATTTTCGTGTTTCTTTTAAGACCTGGGGAATTTTCAATTAGTATTTCATTTAGCAAGATCTCAATGCCTTTTTCCTTTACTTCTCCTTCAGGAATAATGATAATATGAATATTTTGTCATTTAATGGTATCCCATAATTCTTTTCTCTTTATTTTTTCTGATTGGGGTATTTAAAAATTCTTGTCCTCAAGGTCAGAAATTCTTTCTTCCACCTGGTCAATTCTGCTGTTAAAGCTCTCAATTATATTTTTATTGTGCTGATTGGAGATTTCATCTCCAAAATTTCCATTTGGTTGTCCTAAATGAAGTATATTTCCTTAGTAATATTTTCATCCATGTCACTCATTGATTCTCTCATTTCTTTAATCTGTCTATTCTTCTATTGCATCTCACTGAGTTTCCTCACAATTATTATTTTGAGTTCTGTATCTGTCACTTCATAGATCTCCTTCAGCTCAGACTCTCATTCTGGAGGATTATTGTGTTCTTTTGGCAGCACCATGCTGCCTTTCTTCCTTATGTCTTCCGTGTCCCTGCACTGACCTATGCCCATCTGGTGTACTTGTCCCTTATGGAATAGGTTTTATTGGAAAAGAGCTTACGGTTTAGCTGGAATTCAGGGTACCCCTTGGCTTGTTGCGTTGGCTTTGGATGTAAGTGAGCCCAGGAGTGTGGTCTCTGAGTGATTTCTTTTGTCTTAATCAATGTCAGCTGTGTCTGTAAGTGACACAGCGGTCTAGTCTGCTGCAGTCTGTAGGGACAGATTGTGTGTCTTTGGCCCACAGAGAGTTTGGTGTCCATCTCCCTGGAGAATGTGCTAGACAGGGCCTTGTCCTTGGTGCTGAAGGAGACAGGGGTGGCTGCCCCCTTGTCCTGTCATGCCTGCATGATCTGGCTTGTGGCACCAATTATTGTGGCTCTAGGGCTGTGTGATGTGGATAGACCTGTCCTCAGGTCCTGCTAGGAGAGTCCACCTGGTACTGTATACCAGCAGTGCTAGTCCTAGAACTCAGGGATGTGAACTGGATCCTGTTGCAGTCTCACAGGGTGACTACAAGACATACAGGAGATTTTACTGTGGAGGGTACGAGTCCAGAGAGGTGCAGTGCAGGTAGGTTCTTCCTTAAGTCCACCGGGTAGAGTCTAGTAGCACCAAGAAATTTAGGATGAATTGTTACAAGCCCTGGTGTTGCAGGGTAAATAGTAGGGTCACTACCCAGATCTCTCGGGGTGGGGGCGGGATTTATTTATTTATTTTTTAGATTTTATTTAAGGTAAATCAATTTCCTATATTTTATATACACAGATTTAGGAGCATAATGACACTTCCCATCCTACCCTCTCACCCACCCACACTCCCACCTGTCCTCCTCCTTCCTCTCTTATTCCCTCTCTTGATTTTTTTTTCAATGATCTACTTTCAGTTTACTTTATACTCGTAAGATTAACTCTACACCAAGGAAAGAGTTCAACGAATAGAAGAAAAAAACACCAACAATCATGGAATCTCAAAATATCAACTTCACTCCTATGGCCAATAGACACATGAGGAATGCTCAGGATTGCTAGCCATCAGGGAAATGCAAATCAAAACCACAGTGAGCTTTCATCTCATCCCAGTTAGAATGGCTCTCATACAAAAATCAACAAACAATAAATGCTGGCGAGGATGTGGGGGAAAATGTACCCTAATTCTCAGTTGGTGGGAATGTCATCTATATGGGCATTGTGGAAGACAGTATGGAGACACCACGGAAAACAGAACATAGATCAACCATATGACCCAGTAATCCTACTCCTGGGAATTTACCTGAGAAATGAAATCAGCGTTTCATTTCATGAAAGAGTGATCTGTATTCCCATGTTTATTGCATCTCAATTCACAATAGCTAAGATATGGAATCAATCCAGATGTCTATCAACTGAAGACTGGATAAAGAAGGTATCATATATATATATATACACTATGGAATACTACTCAGCCTTAAAAAAGAATGAAATCCTGTTTTTGGGAACAAAATGATGCAATTGGAAACCATTATACTTAGTGAAATAAGCCAGTCCCCAAAAGGCAGATACTGTATGTTTTCCCTGATCCATGGTAACTTAGGGAATGGATTTTCTTATGGGCTGCTTCTGGTGTTAGGCTCCAGTAGCTTAGGTGAATCCCCCTGGCCACGTAGAGTGGCTGGGTGTAGCTCTGGGACTAATGCCCAAACTCCCCCAGCTTCAGGATGTGTGTGGGGGGGGGAGAGTATCTGTCCTTTGCTCCAGGCATTGTCCTGACTCTGCCTATGATACTTGTAGGAGCAGAACGGAGAGGCACCATGTGGCTTTTCACTGCCAATTATGGTGTTCAGTGTGGGTGGGGGAAGCCTACCCCTATATTGGAACAAGTCATTGTGCAGGGCACTTTTTGGACCTTTCAGTCTGGAAAACCATATTCTTTGATTCTGGTGAATTTAAAAATACTGTTTTCTTTGTTATTTTTTTTTTTCTTTTCATGTTCTTTTTTCTCTCTGGAACATGTTTTATATGTTGGGCTTTCTGAGACATCACCTTGATTTTAACCCCAACCTTTGCTTTTAAAAAAAAATATTTATTTCTTTATTTGAAAGAAAGAGTTAGAGAGAGGCAGAGAAAGAGAGAGAGAGGTCTTCCGTCTGTTGGTCCACTCCCCAGATGGCCACAACATCTGGAGCTGAGCTTATCTGAAGCCAGGAGCCAGGAGCTTCTTCCAGGTCACCCACGCAAGTGCAGGGGCCCAAGGAGTTGGGCCATCTTCTGCTTTCCCAGGCCCTAGCAGAGAGCTGGATTGGAAGTGGAGCAGCCGGGACTCATATGGGATGCCTGCGTCACAGGCAGATGCTTAACCTACTACGCCACAGCGCCTGCCCCAACCGCGTCGTTCCGACTGGATGTCATTTCTGATTCTGTATCCTTTCACTTTCACCACCACTGCTGTCCCCTGAACAGTCTCGCGTAGACGAAGTGTCTTCTGTCCCCGCAAGAGTGGTGCGTCATCTCTGTGGCCCCTGGGTTCCTTTACTCCCCTTGTGTTGAGAGTTGCTTCCTGTGTTGGAAGTTTTGTTTGGCATTTTTGCCTTTCCATTGATAATGGGAAGACGGCCTGAAGGCTGGCCAGAAGCTCATGACATGGAGACGGGCGTCCCAGTGGGCTCTTTGCTGTTCTTTTGGAAGGTTCCCCGTAATTCAGTATTTCTGGGCTTTTCTCTGGCTTCTGGCCTGAGGAATGTACACCTGCCAAGCAGGGGACAGGAGCGGAGGTCTCACTGTTGTACTGCACCTGGTTTTCTTTTCTTTTTTTTAAAAAAGATTTATTTATTTAGTTGAAAGAGTTCCACAAAGAGCAAAGAGGCAGAGAGAGAGAGAGAGGTCTTCCATCCACTGGTTCACTCCCCAATCGGCTGCAATGGCCAGAGCTGTGCCAATCCAAAGCCAGGAGTCAGGAGCCTCCTCCGGGTCTCCCACGTGGGTGCAGGGGCCCAAGGACTTGGGCCATCCTCCACTGCCCTCCCAAGCCACAGCAGAGAGCTGGATCCGAAGAGGAGCAGCCGGGTCTCGAACTGACACCCGTATGGGATGCCAGCACCGCAGGCCAGGGCGTTAACCCCCTATGCCACAGCGCTGGCCCCTGCACCTGGTTTTCATCCAGAGCCTGCCCTCCTCCTCCAGCCGAACCTGGCATCTCAGACTTGCGCACTCCCCTGCATCGGTGTTCTCCAGAGAGCATGGCCCCAGGCTTCCGCTGCAAGAAGGAAGGGCACGGACTGAGGAAGTGCTGGGCGGTGACTGAAGTGTTCTTCAGCCAGGCTTACCAGAGCTCGCTTCCTTAGCTCCTCCACTTACCCGCCCTAAGGGACACCTGCTCCATCAGTTCTGAGTTTGTCCAGGTGTCTTAGCGCATCAGGATGGGCTTGCTGCTCGCTGGTACCTGGAACTGGAGGCTCTTAACAGCAAAGAGAGCAGGCACTCCATGTCTCAGTCCTACGAAGCAGATACTGTTAGGAGTCCCACGTAGAGAAGGAAATGTGGCAGCGGGGAGATGGGTGTCAGGGCACCTTGCTGTGGTTTGACACCCCCGTCCCCAGCCCCCACCCCCTACCCCCTACCCCCAGGCACTGGCTCGAAAGCTCTGGCCCATGACCACCATGTACAAGGCAGCCTGGTGGGAAGTGCAAAACCACATGAGCAAGGACGTCAAGCTAGAGAAGAGCGATCCAGGGAACTCCTCCGCGTGATTATGGATCGGCTTATGTCTTCTACTGGGTCTGGTGGTGAAAATGTGTTACCTGGAAGTTTTACAGGCTGGAGCATGCCCTGGGGGAGAGCTGGGCTTGGCCAAAGCAGCTAACTTGGTGGCCAGCCCAGACACTTCACAGGGGCTCTGGGCTTGAAGAAGGAAGCATTCTTGGCTTGAGAGTTTTCTAACTTACTGCCCATTGAAATCACCTGGGGAGCCATTTAAACTACAGATGCTCAGAGCCTCCCTGCCTGAACCAATTGAATCAGAATCCCCAGGAGCAAGATTCCTGGATCTGCTTTGTGAAGCTCCCCAGGTGGTTCCCGTGGGCAGCCAAGTTTAGAACCAGTGCTGCAACCCACCTTGTCTTCTGCTTCATTTAGGGGTCTTGGTCAGAGTTACTAGGTGTGATGCTCCAAATGTTGGGGCCCTTCAACATGTATAGGTCGGGACTTCACCCCAGTGTGATGGCTGGCATTCAGGGGTGGGGCCCATCGGAGCTGATTAGATTGTGGAGGGTGGAGCCGTGGTGAATGTGATTAGTGCCCTTATTAAAGACCCCTGAGGGAGCCTCTGACCCCTCCCCCAGGTGAGGAGGCAGCAGGAAGGCGCCATCTTTGAGGCTTTCCATACGGAGTCTGCTGGTTCCTGGATCTTGGACGTCGCAGCTTCCAGAACTGTAAGTAGAAAGTTCCTACTGTTTATAAGGTCTTCAGCAGAAGGAGTCTTGTTACGGCAGCCTACAGACTAAGACAGTAGGTCCATCTAGCTCCCGGGCAATAACCACAATGCGCGTATCGGGGCCGCGGGTGACCCTGCCCAAGTGGGAGACAGCTCCCAGGACTGGCATTAAAGTGTGAATTTCAAGTTCACGGTTTACCTCTTTTCATAATGACTATAAAAATTCTTGCATTGCAAAAAGGGACATAAATTCTGTAACAGAGTTCTAAAAAAAAAAAAAAAACTCGGGAGAATATTCATTAGCAGAGGCTTTCATGCTTTTAAAACGTGTGGACGGCGCTGAAGATTTTGTAAGGGAGGCGGGGGGAAGGGCAGCTTCCTGTTTGATGTACAACTAAACAGCAGCAGAGCCGCCCAGATATCCGGGTTCTCAGAACCTACAGGGGCCACCGCACCTGTCTGTGACTTCCTGTCCACTCTGGCTCTTCCAGGCCCCCCTCAGGGGAAGCACAAAACCTCTCTCCTTGAATAAAAAAATCAGACTAGCCTGCCCTCTCCCTTGCCATCCCAGTGACAGCTGTTTCTAAAGGAACTTTGATAAGCAAAAATCCTTCTTTGTTACGTGAGAAAAAGATGTCCAGGTTTGTAAAAGCAATTGTGTTTTACACATTTCGGTATATTGTTTAGAAATTCTAGGTATTCCTCCAGGAGCCAAGCCCTCAGGGAATTTCTGGGGCCATCAAATGACCTTTAGTTACCCAGGCCCCCTTCCTCCCATCCCCACCTGGTCTCATGTCTCCTGCTTTTTTTTTTTTTTTCCTCCACCAGCAGACATGGGTGTCACATATCAGAGAGAAAGAATCAATGGAGATGAGCTCTGGATTGTCCTTATTTCGTAGATGGGGTTTAATAATTCATCTGAAAGAATTTTTAGCAGCAAGGTTTGCATATAAAAGGGAACATGCCTTCCCTAAATAGGCATCTGTTACTGTGGCTGAGTGGGGTGAAGACAGGCCGGTCAGGTTCAAGTGCCTCTCTCACATCTGCTAAAGACAGCGTAGGCCTCCCAGCCCAGTGAGTGCTTGCAAGGCAAGCTTTGCAAAGCAAAGGGCTTCAAGCCACACCTTCAAAGTGTCTTCCTTGTCACTGCAGAAATCCACCTGGAGGTCAGTGCAACAGACATGCATACTCCAAAAACACGTGCAGCCTATACATCTGTTCATTTCCAGACCTCCCCCACACCCCCTTCCCCACTGCCTCAAATGCCAAACCAGTGGCATCCTGTGAGGCAGAGGCTAGCAGGTTTGGGGTCTGCAGGTCTCTATGCACACACAGAGCTGTTGAGAGCCTCAAGACACCCAGGCAGGAAAAAGGCTGACTTTAAATGGTCGTCACTCCAACATGCCGGTCCGGTGAGGAGGGGGAAGCGGGTGGGATGAGTGGGCATGAAAATGAACAAGATCCTTTCACCGCCTAGGTTGGCCGCCCTGCATTTCTCTGCAGCCGCTCTGCTCTGCGGCAGGCCGCCCTGGTAATGCTCCCAGGCCTGACTGTGGGCAAGTTGCCAGGGGCGAAGGCCCAGTAAAAGCAATGCACGCCTCTTTGATTGCATGGCCAGCATCTACCCCTCTGCCTTCCAAAATGAGCTTTCCTAGTTTCTTTTTCCAAAATGTCCCTCTGTCACCAATTAGTGCATTCGGTCGGATAAGCATCTGAATAGACGGAGATTTCTGAACATTTCAAGTGTTTGTCATCCTCTGCAGCTTGCCCTGCAACTCAGCGTACTGCAGTAACCTTACCTACCCAGGTGCTTCTCCCACTAAGTCTGGGCACGGCCCATGACGTAGCCGAGGTGGCTGCACACTGGTGTTTATCCCTAACAGCCAAAGTCAAGGAGCACTCCAGATATCACAAAGGAAGATGGCTGAGGAGTTAATTGCAGCGAATCCATACGATGAATGAATGTGCAGGCATGACAATAGGGTTGAAGGAGACTATTTAATGATATGGGGAAAGTTTGTGTTATATTGTCAAATAGATTATAAAACACAATATAGATTATGGTATTGTTTGCAGTGTCTTGTAATGAAGAGTAATTTCTTAAAATGTAGGTTTAGGAAAAAATGATTGGAAGAGTTTTCAACAACATACAGTATGGGTGAGGGGGTACTGAGCCCTATGTTGGGGGATGGGGTCCTTTGTAGTCTGCCAATCCCTGCGTTATCCAAGCAAATGCATTGTCACATGCGAGAGAGGTGGTGCCCTCGGTTTCTGGAAGTCAGTGACCTGTAGGTGTCTTTGAGAGGCGCTGCGCCCCTGCCTCTGGGTCTCATAGGAGCCACAGTGTTGGTATTTTAGATGGAAGGTGGCGAGAAGGGCCCCTTGACCGTGGTGGTGTTGTGTTTAAGAAATAACAAATAGTGGATTCAGAGGCAGCTCCTGGAGCCAGACTGAGTTCAAAGCCTCCCAGCATTGGACTACTTCACCTCTTGGGCTTTGCCTACTCACTCGGAATCTGACAAGGACAACTGTGCCCGTGTCCCAGGGGGTCCCCTGAGACCTGGAGTGGATGCAGAGAGCTGATGTGCCTTCATGGCCACTGTGGCCACTGCGCACTTGGCCCTGGGGTGGAGCGCCCTGGACCTTGTGAGAGGCCAAACGTGATCCCACCTCGAAACCCAATGGGACCTAGCATGAGCGCGTGTCCCATGCACACGCCCATAGGCCTGTGCCCTCCTGTGCTCGCCTGGGCTGCTCAGGTCGCGGGACCCCACAGGAGGGGCACCCAGGCCTGAAGAAGGGACGGGCAAAGTAGGTTGACTACAAAGAAGTAAAACAGGCCGTGCGATCATTGTGGGCAGCCTCTAACAGCCACTTGGTTCCCAAGGCTTTTGCAGTGGCTCCCCGACCTGGGGAAAGGCCGAGAAGAGAATGAGAAGGAAAGGCAGAAAAGCAGGATGGGTTCAGCAAGGGGGCGCGGAGCCCCAAGGGAGGCCCCCTTGCGTTGCTTCTGTGTGTGCCTGAAGGTGCCAGTCCTGAGTCATGCTCAACGCCCCCCCCCTAATATGGGGGGCAGATGGGCTCACGGTGGGACCCTGCAGAAAAACTGCCTGGAATGGCACCCAGCTGCACCTGCTCCCCAGTCAGTCCCCACCCAACCACACCCGCGGGGGACAGCAATGGCCAGGCTGCTCCATGTCTTGGCTCCGCTGGGCCTTTGTACCCTCGCCTTTGTCCAGGTCGCACCTGGGGCTTTACTGTGGGCTTTTTTTTTTTTTTTTTTTGAAAGAAAATCGAATTCTCTGTTAACACTTCCCTGAAAAAACAGATGAATGTTTTTGACTTCTGTGATGGAGACGTCAGGCATTAAAAATCACAAATTGTAGGTAGGCTCGAGACTGCGTTTTCGCGGCAGTTTTTTCTCCTGAATCTGTTGGAATGCTCACACAGCAAGGTCTTGTATGGGAAAGCTGCATTGGAAGTTGAGTTTGCATTGCCGGGTGAATTTGGACAGTTGGATAAACTTTGAAAAAATAAAGGGAGACGGAGGTAAAATCCGCGGATGGGAAGGTGAGATGCTCGCCCAGTATTCTGTGGCTGTTGGTTCTGGGTTTGCAATCAGTTCCTTCCCTTTTTCTTCTGCCTGTGCCCCGTGGTTGTGAGCGTCTCGCAGGTAACGTGGTCTCCCTTTGGAGCTGACTTAGCCCCATGCCCCTCTTGGCCAAACTTCTGTGTTTTCCCTGTGCTCCCAACAGGTCTGGAAATCACCCACGTGCCTCATTTTTTGCTCCACAGCCTCATTAATTACACCAGCAGAGAGCTGGCGTTGAGACGTTGCTGTCTGGAACCCCCCCCCCCACCCTTCTCCTTCCCCTTGGGCCTTTAACCCCGGTCTGCCCAATTCTCAACTCTGCAAAGAACAGAATGCAACAGATTGCCTGAGCCCCAGCAATTGCATTGGTCTTTCTCTCTTTGATGATGATGATGGCACCAGTGATTACCACTTATTGAGTATGTAGTTCATCAGCCCCTGTGATTTTTAAAGAAAGAATTAATCTCCAAAACAATGCTGGAGAGAGCAGTCATTATTAATACCATTTCACAGATGAGAAAAACAAGGCTTAGTGACATAAGGTCACAGGCCACAACTGGGTGGGCCTGGGGTGGACTTTACTGGGTCTTTATTGTTGCTACTGTGTGCCATGATGGGAGATGGCCCCTTCTCCATGCATATGAGGGGGTCTTCAAAAACTTCATGGAATATGTGCTTATTCTGAAAAACCCGTACACGTCTTTCAGATTTGTTTTTGAACTATAATGTATATTTTCTGCATTTTTCCAAGAATTTTTTTTGCTTTGTAAAAATGTATTTGAGAATCAGACACAGAGAGAGAGACAGCACACTTATAAGTGCTGGCTCACTTCCCAAGGGCCTAGAAAGGCCGGGCCGACACCAGGGACTGGGCACTCAGTCTAGGTCTCTCACATGCGTGACAAGGACTCCCCCACCTGAGCTGTCCCCTGCTACCACCCAGCGTCTGCATTAGCAGGAAGCTGGAATCGAGAGCTGGAGGCAGGAGTTGAACCCGGACCTCTGATAGGTGACACGGGATCTGCACCAGCATCCTAGGCCCTAGGCTGAACACCTGTCTCACACACTTACTGGGATACAGCTGTATGTAGGACAATTTCCTTGTCCTATCACAAGGGAAGGCAAAGGACCTCTCATCATGGTGGGTGAATTATTTTTTAAAGCTATCAGAACAGTAGATGCTTGATAGGAAAAATCCCAACTATTTAGAACACAAATGTGCAGGGCCCCTTTTCACACTCCCCACCCTACAGCCCTCTAGCAATGATACTGTGTAAAATTTCATGCTGAATCAAAGGAGCCTGGTGCTTCTTTCCTGAAGGGGATGGGATGGGATGGGATGGGATGGGATGGGATGGGATGGGGAGGAAGAAGTCCCAGGGGACATGGCCCAAAGGAAAACTGACACACAGAACTCCCAGAGTCCCAACTACTGGCTTTCAAGATTGCTCCTGGTGGTAAACAATTGATGCCTTAGCATTGACTTCTGCTACCTGCATTGTATGAAAAGTCCAAGATGGGTGACATTTGCATATTATTGTCCAAGATTCCATGACAGGGAGCAGGCAACTGCCATGCTGTCCTCTGGATACAGCATTCCAGGCTCTGCTTAGAGGCACAATGTTTGTTTGTTGCTGCTACAGTCAAGCCTTAGCTGACATTCATGCCTCTATGTTAAATTAACATCAAATTAGTTCAGGGGCTGGCATTGTGGCATAGTAGGCTAAGCCTCTGCCTGTGGTACCAGCATCCCATATGGGTGCTGGTTCTAGTCCCGGCTACTCCACTTCAGGTCCTGCTCTCTGCTATGGCCTGGGAAAGCAGCAGAAGATGGCCCAAGTGCTTGGGCCCCTGCACCCACATGGGAGACCCTGAAGAAGCTCCTGGCTTCGGATCGGCCCAGCTCTGGCCATTGCGGCCATTTGGGGAGTGAACCAGTGGATGGAAGACCTCTCTGTAACTCTACTTCTCAAGTAAATAAAATCTTCGGGGGGGGGGGGGGGGCAGAGCAGGTGCATTTTAAAGCCAGGAGAAAAAGCAGGCTGGTGAGTAGATGCCTCGGATGTGTTAAGGGCTCAAGGGGCTGGAATTGTGGAGAGGGTTTGAATAGAAAAGCAGGAGCTAGATAATCAAGGGGTTGGCTAGCTTCAAGGCACATACTGGAGTCAAACTTTGCACTTTAGCCTTGGTGCACACACATCAGTTAGATCTGGGCTTGCTCTGATTAATTGATATCAGCGTCAGTTTATCAAAGGACTCCATGTTGTCCTTATCGGGGTTTGAAAGGGCCTTGAGAGCTGCAGTGTCCTAGGAGCTGTGGCCACAACTTGTGGTGGACACCCAATAACCATATATCCACTGTGCCCTGCATGCCCCCTGTACCCCCCACCCCCGCCCCGGGCCACCCAGGACACTGCATGTCCTGGCCTCCCTTGTTCATGTGGCTGGTGACTGAGTTCTGCCCTGGAGGCATGTGCGCAGGTTCTGTGCGGTACCCTCTGTTCCATTCTGACTTCCCTAGAGGCAGATGCTGATGCAAAGCTGGGAGTGCAAGCCATTTATTCCCAGAAGGTGACTCCGGAAGCATCCATCGGGGTTGGGTGGGGAATGCAGGAGTGTGAGTTTTCTTCGAAGCAGATGCTTCGAGGGGATTCAAGATGCAAGAATTTTATTGGGGGAAACTTCAAGGTGAGAGGAAATGGGGGAGGGTGCCAGACCACCAGGCAAACTTGACCCTGAGCAGAGGGGGCAGGAAGGAAAAGGTCTGAGATGGCCGGGCAGCAAAGCTGTTGGGAATCTGTGAGCCAAGTAGCATCGGCAGTGCCCCCTGTCTCCTGGGGACACCTGCATTTAGGATCCCTGCTCCTCAGCTATGGTCAGGGAGCGGCCCTGGGCGAGCATGGTCTCGGCTTCACAGGGCAGCAGCAGGTGCACCCTGGGTTGGTAGCCGGGCTGGAGGCAGGTCTGCTGGGTGCTTTCTCATGGTCACGCCAAGGACACTAGGCAGGAGAGGAAGGCTGTGCTGGCGAGCAGTTTACCACCATGGGGACAGCGGCTGTACCCTGCTGGGCCCTTCAGAGAGTGGAAAACGCTCCGTCCGTCCGCAAGGGGCATGGAAGTTGAGAGAAAAACTCCCCGCCTCTTGACACCACTGATTGGTTGGTCTTTACCCTAGCGGCTACAAGCATCTCCTCTTTCTCCTCCCTGGAGCCTCTCACCAGAGCTGCTGACAAACTGAATTGGGAACCGATTTGGGCTATGGATCCTCCCTCTCTCTCTCCTCCCCGCCCCCTCCCCACTCATTCCCACCTGCCAGGGAATGAGTGTGACCTGTCCCCACAGAGCGAGGGCTTCTTGGGCAAACAGAATAATCCATCCCCTCCCTGATTAAGGAGGCACCACCGAGTCTCTCATTATGGCCATTTCTCTTCTTTACAACTCTGCGTGAAAACTGATGACCAAGAACAGAGAGAGAGAGAGAGAACAGACAGAACACACCCAAGTAATAATTGGCTCTGCTAAGCTGGCAGAATTAGGGATATTTTCCTTTTGTTTCTTTTAACAAGTTTCCATAAGGACATGTGATTTTTACCTTCTTAAAAATGCTTCTATGAAGTGATGTTTCTACTTTGCTGTGCGCTTGAGATATTCCATGATAAGCATTATTTGTTTTCAAGCTTCAGAGCAACTATTTCTCTTAGGCTTTCTATGTTTGTCAGCTCAGGCGGTGATAACAAAATACCATAGACTGGGAGGCTTATGAACAACAGAACTTTTACTGCTCGCAGTTCCGTAGATTGGTAAGCGTGAGATCAAGGAACGGGTGTCTGATGAGTGCCTGCTCCCTGGTCTGTACGCTGTAAACCTATACAGCAGAAGGGGTGAGGCAGCTCTCTTTTATAAGGGCATTCATCCAACTCGTGAGTGCTCTGTGCTCATGACCTAATCAGGTACCGAATGCTCCACCTCCTGAGACCGTCACCTTGCAAGTTAGGGTTGCAATACGTGCATTTGGGCGGGACACAAACGTTGGCACCTTCCCGTAAGTACCTTCCCACTGTCACTACCTGAATGTCCTCTGCTCCGTAGCTTTCTGTTCCTCTTCCCTTCTCCCTGCCACCAAAACACAAGAGATGCCATCAACTCCAGATCCTTGGTGGTTTGTCCGTTCACTCGTGCTTTGGGGACAGATAGCAAGCCTTGGCTATTCCTGGCTGAGAGATGCACCCGATCTATGGGATGACGGTTTAGGGGGTCACTTGAAGAGATGCCGGTGGACGAATCTGGTCTGAGTTTATATTCAGTCTTCTAGAAACAAAGTCACACTTCATACAGTAGAAACCAGCTAGGTAGTCATCAAATCTATGCCCTCTTCTCTCTGGGAACACAGAACCACGTTTCCCAGGTTGCTTTGCAGTTCCCCATGTCCATGAGACAATGGTAGCCAATGGAATCCGAGTGGAAGGGATTGCTCCACCTCCAGGTGGAAGAACCCTGGGTCTGTAATTACCACTTGGGCGGGGCTTGCTCACCCAGTCAGAAATCCATTCTAGACTTAGCTTGGCAGAGAAATGACCTTCCATTGTGTACAACCACGGAAACGATGGGAGGTTATTTGGTTTAGCAATGAGACACCCAGAACTAATCCACTGTGCATCGCTCATGTCTGCTAAGCTTGCCTCGTTGTCACGCTCTGAATCCATCTGGTATGACGTCAGTTGGAGTGCAGAGGGCACTGAAACACCACGTGCCTGAGGACTTGGGCTCTGCGCAGTCCTACAACAGGGAGGCATTGTCCTTGAGGTTCCCCACGGGCTCTCAGATCACTGTGTCATTCCCCAGTGGAAACAGCGTCAGACAGGGAGCCTTGATTTCCTGCCCCTGGTGATCGGAGGCTGATACATGAATCACTCACTCCCTAAGAGCCTCAGAAACTACTCAGTTCTGTTTCGAGACAGGCGACAGTAGCAGTAGTCACGCTTAATTGTGGGAGAGATAGAGGCCAGCTTAATATTTTAATACGTTAACTCATTTGGTTGTCACAGGCACCAAGGACACAGGTGATGTTATCGCCATTTTGGAAATGAGAGACACTGAGGCACAGAGAGATGGAAATGTTGCTCAGGGTTGTGGCTAATGAATATCAGATTCAAACACGGGCAGTCTCACTCCTGCGCCCAAAACAGTTCTTTTGGTTCTAAAATGCCACGATTGGCACCAACGTGAAGCCTTGCTGTTGGTGCTGCCTTGTGATAGGACTGCCCCGGCCCCCCACCTGCTCCTGACTTCCAGGCCTCTCCCACTGAAGGCTTCTGCTCTGGAAATGTACAGCCTTGCGAGCGATCATCTCCCTCTTCCTTGATCTGTTTAATCTGATTAGACGCAAACTGTAATAGGCCTTGATTCGGAGAACTTCCCTTCGCCAAATTAAGTCCCCCGAGAACTCTCACATGTGGAACTTGATTTATGAACACCAGACTCTCTCAGTCTTCTATGATTGTCTTTATTGAAACCAGGCAATGCCAACTCCCAAGCAAAAGAGAGCCAGTAATAAAATCTTGGTTTCCTACAAACTCAGGGAACATCAGAGTTCATGCATTTCAAATGCAGAGTAAATCACCTTGACTTTGTTCACTGGAAAAAACAGACTATGACAACCAGATGAGCCTTGGGCTTTAATGGAACACCTGGCTTAACACTGAAACACGAACAAGATTACTGGCTCTATTGCCAGTCATTCAGTATTTTGCTTATCGAATACCTCATCCATTCTGAATTTTTTTCCAATTGTAACCTATGTTGCACCATCTTGGACTCTGCTGAGGATAAGAAATCATCAGGCACTCACCATGGTCTTAACACTGTGCCAAACAAACCACATCTATTCATCTTGTCCTCTTCATTTTGTAGATATCGAAAGTGACCTTCAGAGAAGTTCAAGATGTAGTAGGCAGAACAGTAGCACCCCTAAGATGTCCATGTCCCAATTCCCAGAACCGGGTGCTCCCAAGAGGCCTGGCAGGGAGGGCATGGCTTGGCTCCCATTGGGGGGGCAGGGGTAGGGGGGCACACAGGCAAGGTGGCCCCTCCCCACCTAGCCCCTCCTCCCCTTTGGCACAGCAAAACTGGGCAGAGAAGTTTGGGATCTTGAGGTGGGGAGATTATCCTGGATTCCTTCCGGGGACCCAGTGTAATCACAGGGGGGTTTACAAAAGACAGGAGACTCGGGGTAGGAGATGGGACAATGGGAGCAGAGATCCCAGAGATGTGGGGCTCCAGAAGGAGCAGCCCTGTAACTCGATTTACGACCTCCAGAATTGAAAAATGATACGTTTGGCTTATCTTCAGCCAGCAGGTGTTTGGGGATTTACTATAGCAAATAGATGTTGAGTGGCAGGGGCGTGATTTGAACCCTGCTCCCTGTGCTGCAGAGACCATGTTCCTTATTTCTAGGTAAAATGACATTGGAATTGGAATCAATGTTGGGAAAACATAATTTCCATATTATGCTAAACGTGATGTTATTAAACAAGTGGTGAAACCTCAAGTATTTTTAAAATATCAAATATAAAAATGGAAGAATATAATAGACCAGAGGAACAGAACAGACAGCATGGAACCAGACTCATCTTTGTAAGACAAATTGGTTTCATGATGATGACAGCTTCAAAGAACCATGGGAAAAAGCTGAATTGCTCAGTTGATACCAGGAAATTGTGTCACACTGTGCAATAAAATAAGCTAGATCCCTAGAGCCTGGGCCCATGTGGATATTTATAACATTATTTGTGGGACCCATAAACTTATCCAGTTAAAGATAAGCCCGGTATCGATTTTTGACTTTCAATCAATCAATCAATCGGGGCCAGACCAAAGGATTTTGCGGGCTTTATACCCTGTCCTAGGGGAAGATTCTAGATCAAATAAAGTCCTCAATGTGTAAAGGGAAGACAATGAAAACAACAGAGGGGAAAAAATAGAATATCTGTGTACCCAAGGGATGGGCAAAAAGAGGTGACTAAATAACTAATGGATTTGACAACAGGAAACGAAAGTACTTTGATTGAATGCATAGAAATAAATAGATGTGAGCCTGGGAAAAGATGTTTTCAGTAATTCAAAAGGATAAAATTTCTAATCTGCAAAGAACTCATGAAAAATGAACAAGAGGAAGGAAACCAACCTAACAGAGAATAGGCAAACATAGGTCTAGTCTGTTGAGATGAGATTCTCAAAGCCACTAATCGTCCGAGAAATGCAATGAAAATGACGGACAGGCATATTACACCCCCAAGAAGAGAGGAAAACTGGAAACATCATGAACAGAGAAGGTGGGTAAGATGGAAGGAAGATGGGAAGTTGTGTGCCCTGCTGTGGGAAGGGTAAACTGGAACAGTCGGTAAGAAACCTCCGTGGTGTGTGCTCCAGGGCCAGTGACCCCTCTTCTGGATAAATATCCTGAAGAACCTGCTCCCTCCAATCTACCAGGAGCTGTGTGTGAGCAGATTCGTGTCTGTATTGATAGGAGAGGTTAGAGGCAGCCCAAGGCCCTTCCCTGGGGGCAGCGATGCAGCGTGGGTGCACCTGTAGTGTTCTCTGCAGTACTTGGCGATGCACTTGCAGCAACATGGAAATATTATCAGAGATTTATTTTGAAAGAATTAGAGGGAGAAATCTTCCATCTGCTGATTCACTCCCCAGATGGCTACAATGGCCAGCGCTGGGCCAGGCGGAAGCCAGGAGCTGGAAGTGGAGTAGCCAGGTCTCGAACCGGTGCCTGAAGAGGATGCTAGTATCGGAGGCCATGGCTTTACCCACTACACCACAGTGCAGGCCCCAATGTGTGTATGTCTTAAAGCATAGCACAGAGTGGAGAAAGAAAGGAAAAGGAGGAAGTTCCGAGACCCAATGCCTCACACACAAAACAACCAAACATACAAGGGTCCTTCAAAAAAATCTGTGGGAATAAATGAAATTAAAGATGAGTTTTACACTGATGAAAAAATCTTGCAAGTGCGTGCATATGAAGGGTCCTCAGAATTCTTGCTATTGTGAGACAGTTGTCTGTCATGTAAAGGCCAGACATGGATTTCAGACTCATTTTGGACCAAAATGAATGTATCTTTTCATTCTGTTTTCCCACAAACTTTTTGAAGTGCCTTATACTTAAGAACTTTAAAAAAAACAAGCTGGACACGTTGACGTGGGTGCCTGTGGGAAGGAACAGAAGCATGCATCGGAGATAACAAGGAAAAGAAAGAAAGTGAGCTGGAGTGATGACTCCTACAGAGCAATGATTTTTTTCATGATTTATTTATTTGAAAGGCAGAGTTACAGAGAGGCAGAGGAAGAGAGGTAGAGAGAGAGAGGTCTTCCATCTGCTGGTTCACTCCCCAGATGGCCCCGGTGGCCGGAGCTGGGCCAATCCAAAGCCCGGAGCCAGGAGCTTCTTCTGGGTCTCCCACGTGGGTGCAGGGGCCCAAGGACTTGTGCCATCTTCCATGAGCCGTGATGTTGACATCAGCGGAGCTCTTCCTGCACCTAACTAATAGCGTCAGAATGGAGGACGCTTTTTTGCAATAAGTCTTACCAAACTGTAAGGGCAGGTCTCCAAGGGTAGCCACTTTGCCCTGGCATTTTGGTTAGAAAATGGGAAGTGTTAACAGGTGTTCATCATCACCTGGTTCTTTAAAAATACCGGGTGTGAGGAAGAGTAAAGCAGCATAACTTGGGTCTAGAAAAGGCCTCAAAGGCAATCCATTTAAAATGAGGATTAAAATGTCATTTCAAATAGTGAAAGGAAGATTAGAAGAGGATCTCCTTAAGCTTGGAAAGTGAAACTGAAAACCTCGGTCTAGTTTGTCTCATATTCACAAAATTATGTTTTCAATACAACTCCGGTTGGCTCCACGCCTAGGGTTTAGAGGCAAAGTTGAGCAATAAACAGTAGTGGAATGAGCAAAGGATATGCAGAGGTCAGGAAAAAAAAATTGGAAGAATGAGTCAGGTGCTACTTTTTCCCCCATAACTTGTCACCATTTCTTTTGAGTTGTAACTGGTTTCGCCCATTTGCATGTGGTTTTAGCAATTTCCCAACTTTGCTGGCACCATCTCTGTGCAACACTGAATCTTTGTGGGAGCTGTGATTTGTCTTTATCGTTGTTCTGCATTGCACTTGCAGTGCTGGCGTAGACGGAGATGTTTGCAAGCGGGCGAACCACAGAAGATTCCGTGGCAGGGTGACCGGAGGGACGGGTCATAGCCAACGAGCTGCTGAGGATCTGGAGGTTGGGGTGAGGGTGGTGAGGAAGGGCTGGCTGCACCTGCTACTGCCTGCGATCTGTAACGATAATAGCTGTGGGACGGGAAATGTCGCTTCCTCATCTACCGCTGAGCTGCCCTTGCCCTCCAATGGCCGCTACAGCTGGCATACCACGCTGATCAGAGGCCAGGAGCCAGGTGCTTCTCCTGGTCTCCCATGGGGTGCAGGGCCCAAGGACTTGGGCCATCCTCCACTGCCTTCCCGGGCCGTAGCAGAGAGCTGGCCTGGAAGAGGGGCAACCGGGACAGAATTTGGTGCCCTGACTGGGGCTAGAACCTGGTGTGCTGGCGCCGCAGGCAGAGGATTAGCCAAGTGAGCCGTGGCGCTGGCCTCGGGGCTTCTTTGAAAAGACCATGTGGCACCATCATCTTTCTCAGTACGGCCTCCCATGTGGATGCCAAGCGAGATAAATCTTTCCCTGGGTCCCTACGGCCGGTTGTATTTAACTAGGAAACAGGAGCTACTTGGGTATTTAAAACAGAGCGACTTTAATACTGGCCCCAGACAAATCAGACAATGGGAGAACTGAGAGGCCAGAGAGGGCGGGGATCAACACGGCCACCTTCAGAGCAGCAAATCAAAAGGAGAAGGTGAGGGTGGTGAGCCTGGGGTCCCCCCCCCCCCCCCCAGCCTCCAGGGCAAGCTGAGACCACAGCAGGCCTGTCCAGTAGGACTGAAGCCAAGACAGTGGCTGTGGGAGACCCAGCAGGAAGCAGAGAGGCCCAGGAGAAGTCCCCTGGCCTGTCCCTTTCTCTGGCAGCCAACCTTCCCCCAGGGCCTCCCAGCAGCAGAAACCTGGGGACACAGCAGCCGTGCTGAGGTCTGGAGCCAGGGTTGGGAGGGAGATACAGGGATCTGAGGGCAATGGGCCTGCGGCCAGCCCAACCCCCACAAGGGAAACAAACTCAAAGAGCCCCTCCTCCCTCCCTCTGGCTCTCCTTCCAACCTACACAGCATCTTCCCCACCCAAGGCTTTGGCCTGGAGAACGGAGCACCCCACAGTCTGTTTGGGCCCCTTCCTGCTTCCTGTAGTGTCAGGAGTCCCAGGGAGCAGTCTCCATTGTCCCCCGTGTCCTACTCTGAGCCTCTCCACCCTGGGCTGATGAGAAATCCCCAAGAGGACTTGTCCACCTGGCCTTGCTTGTTCGGGGCTTACAGAGTTAAAAGGTGTTTCTGCCTGAGGCTGCTCTTTCAAGATGATTGTCTTTGCACAGACAAGCTAGTTCTGGGGCACCTCCCTGCTACATGACAGCCTGTCCTCCTTCCTCGGGGCCATGGACTTCATGGTTCACTTCAGCTTTGAAAGGAGAAGGCCAACAAAGGGCAAGATGCAGGAGAAAATTAAAATCTAACAGCGAACAGCCCCGAGACTAGTATCTGATCCCGCTCCCACCTATGAAACAGGTGCTGGGTGGCAGCGTCCACACCCATGGCACTCAAGAACTTCCGTCGAGGGCTTGCTCTCATTGGTCCCACTCTATGGAGGTGGCATCACCTTCCCCTCCCAAGGGTTTGGAAGCAGTGTGGTTGATAAGCATCCCTGAGATGCAGTCCCAGCCTGGTGTTTTCACACAGCTGGGAGTTGGTTTATTGCTGAGCTACGCATGGACCTGCATGTGTGTGTCAGCCTGTTCTTCCCCACCCCCAGAGTAGACCCCGAGACAAGGATTTGGGTGCAGGTGGTTTTTCCCGGGAGGTGTGATGGGGAGTGAGAGGATGGAAGCCACTTGAAAATTGTCACATTGAGGTGATCGCTCCAAGCAGCTGGGGTCAGGGCTCTTGGGAGCACAGAGGACATGGCTCAGAGCTGTCTCCTCTTGGCCAAGGGCGTTCATCCATCAGCTCCCTCCCTCCACGCACCTGCAGCCTGTGCACGTACCATAGGGCCGTAGGTGACATCCAGGTGCCCTAGCAGGAACAGAAGCCTGTTCCCCCAGCTGTCAGTCTCTGGAGATGCACATCTTAGGTCACCCTTCCTTCCAAGGGAAGGCCTTCACACTGGTCCATGTTGGCGCGTGGAGACCTGGCCTCTCTGGAGCTTCGGAGGGCAGTGTGGGCTTTTGGGGGACAGCATCCCAGCCCCGCTGCTTCCTGTGCCCACACCTGTCTCTGTATCCTCCCTTCCTGGGGATGCGCAGAGCACTTCCGAATGAATATCCTACATTATACTCTGCTCCCCAGAGAACTGACCTGGGGTCAGGGGAGACCAGAGAAGAAAGCGGAGCGTGTGCACTGACAGAGAAGGCAGTCTCAAAGTGGCAGGGACCTCCAGGTCACCTGGAATGGACAGCATGGCTGTGGCCGCACTCAGGGCTGGGAGGCCCAGAGTTTGGTTCAAAAGTGATGCCCAAACTACTAAACAAATCTAGCCCTTGCCCCCTTGAAGGACGTCCTATCTTGGGCACCTCTGTGTGCCCAAGCAAAGGACTGTTAATGAGAGAGGAGAAGCGGAAAGTTAGGACCTCAAGAACAGGCGTGATGCGCGCGATCTTCGCTTAAGACATCTGGCCATGGGAGGAGTCTTGTGTTTCTGTGATTCTTCTCCTGGCTGCTGCTCTGTCCCCTGCCTTGATGTTGCCAAGAGCCCAGGAAGCATCGGCTCTATGCTCAGCTCCTTCCCGGTGCAGCTCAGAAAGTGCTGAGTCATGGTGAGGGGTGGGGGTGGGGAGGGCTAAGGCCAAGTTCTTGCCCTTGCTTCTGGATGAGGCTCCTATTTGGAGGGAGCAAACATGATTCTCTCCTTATGGCCCTGGGTGTCCTGCCACAGGATGCAGAGTGGTGAGGGAGGGAGGGAGGGGCAGCACCACAGAGCTCCTGCGGCCCCCCAGGTCTGTGTGGGTGCAGCGTGCTCTGTGTTTGGCTGCTGCTTCAGCTCATTCAGCAATGATAGGTGAAAACCCAGAAAAAGTCAGCAGATTCAAAATTAAAAGAGGAGATAGAAACATTTTCTTTTGCTTACCTAAGAACAAAAGACGAGGAGAAAGATAGAATAACGGAAAAAATAATCCCAGCACAGATCTAGGGAGATGCTGCAGGATTTCGGAATGCAGTGGAGTTAAAGTCACAAAAATGCGGGCCAGTGGCTCCTCCCACCTCCCTCCTGAATATGTATGAAGTCTGGGGGTCTAGGAGCCCAGGGAAGCTCCCTGTCACATCTAGGAGAAGCGTGGCTTATTCCGACTGCGGCGGGGCTGGCGAAACATCTTGCAGCATCTTCAGTCCTGTCGCGCTGGCAGAGAACCAAGCACAGGTCCTGTCCTCCCTTCCAGATGGGAATTCAGCAAACAGCATTTGGGAGGAGTTTGCACAGACCTCTGGGCACTTGGCAAAAGGGAGACGCCCAAGTTTCGCACAGCTAAGTTGCTGGTGGTAGAAACTTCTGGAAAAGCAGGCGCCAGGCTTGACAAAGTCAAGTGCCTGCTGCCAAAGGAAAGCATCACTGAGAATTTGCCAGAACACTCAGAAGAGAAAGGCAAAATTGTGTAGTTGTCACGTCACTACCAATTAGCTTTAACCTACTCTCTGATTTTCCCAACCGGGAGAGGCTTGGAATGGATTAGTCACACAATTCAATTGCTACCTGATTCTTGTTCCCTGAAGGGAATTCACCTGCTGTAAGCTCCCCTTAGACTGGGTCCACTTCCTGGAGACTGTGCTGTGCTCAGCCCTGCAGGCTGCACAGTGCCCCGGGCTGGTGTGCAGACCCAGCCTTCCCCTTCCTCTCTGTCGCCCACTCACCTCGTCCCGCTGCCTCCCCACAAATGTCTCAGGGGCATCCAGGCGTTTTCCGTAAAAGGGTTCGTGGGAGATAAAGAGCCAAAGTCATTGGCATTAATGCTGCACGAGAAGAAATCCTAAGCCGTAGGAATAACAATCCAGGAGGCAAGGCAGGGGGAGTGCGGAGCCGAGGGGGATCAGCAATCCCGGTTTTGTAAAATTTAATAAAACGTATAATTGACCCTCATTAGATTTATTCACATTACAAAAAAGAAAGCTGTTTGCTAATGAGAAAAGCTTTATTCCCCAAATTTCAGACCACGAATTCATTTTCCCTCTTCCTTGCTGGTTTGGCACATTTTTTAATGGCTTGCTTAAAACAATTATTAATCCCAAATTAAATATCCATGACAATTAATCCCCTAAGAGCCAAGGACAGTTGCTGTTGCTTCCTACCTCATTTTCTCTGGGACCACAGGGTCATTTTCTTCCTCTCGTGCTACATGGGAGCTATTTGAAAGCAGCAGAAATATACTGCAGGTCAGAGGAAAGGCAATAAATAAAAATAAAATAGAAAAAGTGAAAAAGGTTGATTACCTGGCAAGCGTTTTACAGCGTTGCTGCCGCGGTGGGTTTTTTGTTAGGGATTATATTTTAAAAGGAAAGAACAAGCTTTATTATTAGTTGTGTACCTCCTCTGTAAAATAGGAATAGTAATTGTAGCTAATAAATTGTTTCGAGGTTTAAACGAGTTAACCTGTGTAAAATACTTAGACCGCTGCCTGCCCCCTGCGAGGGCCATTTCCTTGTCAGCCCCTATCATTAATTCTCCCACCTTCTCACGGGGTACTTAGGTTCCTGTTTGGGCACGTCTTCACATAAGCTCTAAATGTGTATTTTTAACATCTGTTCAGGTGCAGGGAGCTTAGCCTAGTGGGTAAGACAGCTCTCACATATTGCAGGACCAGGGTTCGATTCCTGGCTCTGGCTCCTGACTCCAGCTTCCTGCCAGTGTAGACCCCAGAAAGCAGCACGGATGGTTGAAATAAGTGGGTTCCTGCCCCCACTGCAGCCCGGGCCAAACCCCAGGCCTTGAAGATGTTTGAGGCATGGACCAGTAAGTGGGAGCTCTGTCTGTCTCTTGCCTCTCAAATAAGTATACACAATGGTTTTTGAAAAATCTGTCCAATATCCAATTTCTAGTGGCTCTGCGAAACTAATCTTCTATTAATAAACATATTTTCCTGTGTTTAAAATGAGAGTGATTATACACATTGGGTATGTGCAATTCTCTGAGCCAGAAAACCTGGGCAGCATTTTAAAAGGCTCCAATATTTAGATAGCGAGCTGTTCTTTCATTATACAGTTTTCTGTTTGAAAACTTCAGGCGCAGCAGCTACACTAGCAGGCCGCGGTCTCTGTTGCCAAGATTGCCCCTCCGAGGAGTAAATGACAACCAGTCTTGGCCCTGTATTTCTGCTTGAGCGCCTGTCATCCTGGGCTGGAATGGGATCCATTTCTCTTTGCTGATTGCTAACAAACCTCAGTAGGCTGGAGGGAAGGCATTGGATTTCCACGTGAGGTGTGCCTGTTTGCCATCTTGCCAGCCCCACGCAGTGTGCTGTTGGAAACCTGAGTCCCGGGACAGTTCGTGATTCAGGGCTGAGTGAGCATTCGCTCCTGATGGCCCACCTGATCAGTTGCCCCGGATGACCCCCACACCAACTCCAATCTCATCACCACTCTTCTTAAGTGCCCCATGGAATGAAGCCTTATTCTTTGAGCAGAACCCTCAAGTGGCGGCCACACAAGGCCGACACACGTGGCAAGCAAGGAGAGGAAGGCAGAGGCCGGCAGGGGCAGTGAGAAGGAGATCAGGACTTCTGGATGTAGATTACATCCTGAGCTGACAATGCTTTGCCCTTTGGATTCCAGTAAAATCTGTGCTGTTCATCTGCCAGGCTCTCCGAGGTGACCTGGAGCGTTGCTGTGTGATAGTGACCTTGACCGTGAAATGGGCCATTTCTATACTTGTCCAGTTTCCTGAGCCCAGGCACTTGACTCCACTTGCATTCCCTCGCCACTCAGAGTAACCCAAGTAAAGTGCTTTAACCAAAACATGGGGTTCTTTTTCCCATTAGGCAAAACATCACCTGCAGCAGCCTGGGGCTGGAACAGCTGCTTGGGGACCATCAGGAACCCATCTCATTCCATCCCTGAGCTGGTGTTTTCCACCCTCCTTGTCGACAGATGGCTGCCTCTCACCCAAGAACAGTAGCTGTGCCCCAGAGCAAGAAGTAAGGGAAAGGCAGAGGGAACAGAGCCAGCGATGGTTGAGTTGGTCCCTATTTATAAGGAAAGCCATAGCAGGCTTCTGGCCCCTTGTGATCACAAATGGATACAAGGGAGCCCAGGAGGGGGCCATCTCAACAGAACCATCCGGGTGCAGAACAAAGGAGAACGTGGGTGTGGGTGGGGAACAGTGTCTGCTGCTGTTGGCCAATAAGGAAACAGACACGGAGAAGCTCGGAGGTGTCTTGGAGGGTCAGGCAGCTGGGCAGCTGCAGAGCCAAGCTTCCCGCTCAGCATCTCCAGGCGTGCCCAGTTCTGGTGGGATGATGCAGTGAACAGCGGCATGGATGTAGACACCGTGATGTAGACACAGCCCAAGTGCAGGTGGTGGCATTGATTGAGCGTAGGTGCTCCTGGGCGCTCTCTCTCACACTTATTTGCCAAAGATGTCAATGCACTTTGCACTTTCACCTGGTGGAAAACGTTTGAGCGACTTGACTCCAACTCTCCTGTGCGTTGGGGGTGGCCCCAGAAGCAGTGCCAGGTTCCTGATGAGCAGAGGGGAAACTGAGTGCTCCCTCTTGTTGGAGACATAACCCGACTCCATGAAAGAAGCTCTAGAGAGCCCAAAGATGGGCAAAGCTTCCTGGTCAATAAAAATCTCTCTTGGTGGTTTTTTAATGGAGCTGACACTGAAATTAAAGATTACGTCCAGAGGTTGCTGGCCTTGGGTCTGTGACAATTCCAGTAGGCAGGAGGTTCTGTGGCAGAGTGGGTGGAGAGTTATTTGGGTCCTTCTGCAGCTCCACAATGCTGTACTTTTCTGTCTAATTGCTTAGCCATGTGGGCTGCACAGTGACAAAATCAGCCCCAGCACAAGCCCAGGCCTGGATATTCTAATTTGGTTCTCTCTTCTAATCTGCTCAGCCTTTCTCTTCTTCTTGGCCATCTACACTCACTGGTTCATTGCAGAGTCTCATATTTAGCCATTTGGGGCCCTCATCCTAGTCATCAGAGTCATAGACTCCAAGCACAGATTACAAAAACCGCTGTACTCCGGCTTAGCGCCTCTACCGTGGGATTCTCTCCCTGAGGGTACCAGCCACCCCCAGACCTTTGCCTGGGCGAGGCCCTCTGCCAGGCCTGCCTTGTTCACACAGCACCTGCCAGCTCAGGCCCAGAACAGCTACCCCCTGGTTCTCTAGGACAGAGTTAGGATCCTCTGTACGAGTATTGGGTATCACATCACTGATCACACAAGCCACGTCCTTGAGAAAGAAATGGAGTGCTATTGCAATCATGCAAAGACAGTGAGCATTAATGAAGACAGGTGCTCAACCCCAGCGATACCAGGGACGTTAAAAGGTGAGTGAGAAAAGGGTGCATCCTAGAATCCGCAGAATACGGCATTGAACTCCTCGGACTATCCGGACAAGTGCAGATCTTGCCTTGATATGCTCTTTGTGACTATTCCATTGCTATTGTTGCATCTTTGTTACGTGACAGAACACAGAATGAGCCAGAGTATGAGGAAGCAGCAACTACTTGGGTACAGGAGTGGCAACTGGCTCAATGTATCAGGACAATATTTGCTACTAGGCATCAAAAGCTTTAAAGTCGTTCATACTTGTTGACTCGGAAATTCTATCTCTGGATCATTCCATTATGAAAATAATCAAGCCCTGCAAAAACATCATGTTCACCATAGCATTGATTAAAAAAATATTTTAAGTTTTCAACCTGTAAAGTGGGTTAAATAAATTATGGTGCCATTCTTTGGATATAGCACAAAGAGCTGTTCAAAAATTAAGTAGTAAATGTTGAGTTAATAGTTGGCTGCTAAGTGGAAAAACATTGATGAAAAAATAAATAAGTCACTTTTTTTTTAAAATGTTTGTCAAAAGAGAACTACAGATGGTCTCTCTATATGTCAGAAAAGACTGGAAGGGTAGATACATCAAAAAGTTGATGACAATTTTTTTTCTTTATAATTCTCATTATTTTCCAATAACTCAAAAATCCAGCAAGCAACTCTAATATATAGTTTCAAATATAAAAATATTTTAGATGGCATTTCTGGGTTTTTATAATTCATCTGATTCTCATGGAAGTAAGGTATTTTATAACACATCCCCTACCCCTAGAAGGCTGGGGCTGATTTGGGGGTTACAAAGTCGAGTGTCTGGTCAAATGTGTTTTCCTTTTGCCATAGAAAGAGCTGATTTTGTATATAACATCTAAATAGTTGGTTTTCAGGGAAAGGACAGATTTTTCCTATTTGTGTACAAGGCTGGCTTCTGAGCCACCTTTTATAAACACACCGTGTTATGGATGGAATGTCTGTGACTCCCCAAACTTCAGTTGTTGAAATCCTAACCCCCAAGGTGGTGTCTTAGGAGGTAAAGAGTTCCTAAAAGTGAGACCCTCATGAGTGCGATCAGTGCCCTTATAAAAGGGACCCCCAAGAACCCTCTTGCCTCTTCGGCCACACCAAGGCACAAGAAGCCATAGTCTGCGACTTACAAAGAGCTCTTGCCAGTGTTCAATCTCCAGGACTGTTAGAAACACATTCCTCCTAATCTTGGTATGTTCTTACAGTAGCCCAAGCTAGTACCTACCAAACATGCATATGCACCTTCCTGCAGAAAATCTCAGTCATTCCAGACCCTAGGGTCCAAGACCCCAGTGGCCCTGACAGCCTGATGCTATTCTGCCATGGTTTGAGGTGACCACAAGAGCAGTTGTCTAGGGCGGGTCCCAGTGTGTTAGCATCAAGCTTCCCGAACACCAGAGAACCTGCTGAACATTGCAGATCAAGATTGAGGATGTGGTTTCCAAGCGTAGATTCTTTCCCATTGTCCTTCAGCCCTACCCGTCTAGATGTTGCCCTGTACATTAAGGACTAGAAGCCTGCAAAGCCTATTCCCAGTCTCCTGCTTGCTCACTGGCTGGCTGTTAGGAGTGTGCTTCCTCTGTGGTCAGCAGAGACAGATTTTGGCCGAAGGTTTGGTGGAAAGAGGAAGAGGGAAGCTCTTTTCTTCTGGCTCCTGCACTTGGTTGATAGCTGGTGGTGCTGTTGTGGCGATGGGACAGATTCAGGAGTCCAGGGGCTGAGACAACCCTTTTCTGTGGTTCCAGCCATGATCTGAGGTATCCCTCTGCATCAGAGTCTTCCCAGCCCAGAAGCAGGTGCAGGCTCATGGCTTCCAGCACACAGAGTTCTGGGTATCACTCCATCTTCTCCCTATTGCTCTTCCAGTCCTTCCAATGCCCTTTGTAACCAACTGTGTATATTAAATTCTCTGACATACCTAGATAATTTCCAGTTCCTTGGTAGACACCATAATTGCTTAGCTGACCGAAGTCAGGTTGTTTATATTTTGACATTCTGGAAACTGATACTTCACTTCCAATACCCTTCCAAAAAGTTGGAAATCCTAGTTGGAGACTCCCAGGTTCCCTATGCTTCAGATGAACTTTGTCTTTGAGATGAGGCAAAACTATGCAGTGGCATTTTCTGGGAACATAAAGGTCTGGAGGCATGAAGGGTCTCATTGGCTATGGCTGGGCTGCAGCCATCATGCAAGGATTCTCACCACCTCCCTCTCAACAAAGACCCAGAATGTGAAGGTATTTCAAAATATTTATGGAAAATGGAATCGAAAGTTTATTTTATTGCAAAAAATTGAAATCCATGCAAAACTTTTTCATAATCCAAATTGTCCATAAAATTTTTGAAGACCCCCCCCCCTCCTTATAGCCCTGTACAAAAGGGTCACCACTGATATCTAAGTGAAATATGCTGAAGGCTGCCCCTGGGACTTTGTATTGGGTGGAGGAGGGTGGCAGCTCTTATGGGAGGGGGAGAGAATGGGCTTACAGAGAAAATGTGCAAGTGGAGGGGGTTTGGGCAATGAGAATGGGAAGTGAGAGAGAACCCACATGGGACACTCTAAAGCCTAGGAAAGTTAATTAAACAAATCCTCTGCATCTATATGGTTTGAGGACTCAGATGAATTCTTCCTAAAGGCATTGGTTAAAATACCATCAATGAATCTGTGCAAATTTTATATGTCAGTTGAAAATAAAAATACATAAAACAAAGGTCACTTTATGTTTCTTCAAAACAAAGCAGTATTTTGAAAGGAGTAACTGTACAGACCCTCCACACACACACACACACACTCACACACACTCCCATGACTTTTGCTGGATTCTGTACCCCTTCTCTCTGTAACAATTGCTGTATTCTTCAAGCTATGGCCAACGTTCTCCTTCCTACCAGTAAACACCATCTAATAACTCATATGGTTTACATCCTAGGATTTGTGGCCTCTACTCCCTTGTCAAAACTGATGCCTCGATGGATTTTTTTTTCCTGGCTTTCAATGGATCATGTGCAAAAAATATGGTAGATGAGAACCCCAAGCCAGAAAAAATAGCCAAGTCACTTCATTTTCTGTCCTGCCCAGGAGACAGCGTAGGCTGTCCCCGTGCTGTGGAGTAGAACAGAGGAGTCTGGGACCAGAGTTGTAATCCAGTGTCGAGAGGTAACTGAGGGCCAGTTCCAGTTCTCCATCCTGCTCACTGCGTTATCCCAGCAGGCAGTCAGCATCCGATAAATGCTTATTGAATCACATTTGGTCTGCACGTCTGTGCATGTTCTCTGCAGTCTCCTCACTGGAAAGCACTTTGCAGTTCTGTTTCTGAGCCAATAAATACACACCATCATTTCTTTTAGCAACCTTCTGGGGCTTGGATTAGCTTTGAGACATCCAGTGGCACTGCAGAGTCCTAGGTAGGGGTGTGAGGATAGAGGTTGTGCTGCCTGGTGGGCGGCTCTGATGTGAACTAGCACAAAGCATGGAGGTCTCCCTAGACTTGTAACAGCAACAAAGCAGCTCACTTGTTGGGCGAGACTAACTTGAACCATCTTAGAAGAATGAAGGGATGAGATGAGCTTCCTCTTCCGAGAAGTAAATTGGCAGGGCTGGCTGACTAATTAAACTTAAAAGCAAATGTCTGAGTCACACTTCCTGGCTTTCTGGCTCCCTCCTTTTGGTCTCCCACTTATTTCTGAAACATGTGCTACTCCACCAGAAAACACTGCGAATAACACATTTGACACTAATGTAGACACTAATGATTTTAAGTTTCTCCAACCCAATCTGAGGATTTTTCTGTGATACAAATAAATATGTGCTTTGGGCTGCGATTTTTCCCAGCTGAGCTATTTGGAGTTCCACAAGCTTGTTTTCTCTCTCTCTTCTCTAAAATGCTAAAGTTTTCACAAAAGCAGGTGAGGGAGGGTATGATGTGGGGACTTAAAACCTTAGGTGGCTAAAATCTTGTGGGAAGACAAATGTCACGGTCACTTCTCTCTCAGGTAAATGGGTGGGAAATTTTCCATTCTTGGTTTCACAGCACATGGTTCAGAAGGAGCCTCCTTATGGTTTTGTGGTTGGTTTTCAATTTTTTTTTTTTTTTGCTAAGTGAAATCATACTACAAGTGTGGCAACAAAAAGCACTGGTTCCTTCCCTCCCCATTACCAACCCCCAAGTCCACTTCCCAAAGCAAACACTTAGTTCAGTTGTTCATCCTGAGATGTCACCTTGCTGGTTCTAAACACAATTACGATGCAGTTTCTTGGCTTATCGGTATTGACTTCTTATTAGATTACATGAGGGTTTAACATTTTATAACACACACTTCTCCCCCTCTCCCCACTCCATTACCATTTTGCCTTTTCTTCTGATAGTTTGTTTCAGGAGTGACACAATCAGCCACTGATTACATTATTATGACTGTAAATATTGGTCACTGCTGAGGCAGAGAGACATTGTCATCTGTTCAACTCTCGTGCAAGCTTTTGTTTTTCCTGGAGTTGATCATTGCCTCAACTTTTCCCATTTACTTCAAGTTCTGTGTACTTATTTCTGCCTTTCCTTCCAATTTTTCAGTGCCTTTGAATAACATGTTCTAAATGATCAAGCACGTACAATGCTCTGTCAGTTCTGCTGATTTTCTAGAGACATCTCTTCCTAGCTCTCGCTCCCTCTTTGTTCTTGTCTGAATGTGGGCTTCCATGTTTCCCTCTAAGGTCCTCTGGATTCTTTCTCCGGCTTGTTGGGTCTAATAGCATCCTCTTTTACTTTTCTGTATTCTCCCTTGCTTTGATTATGCACATTCTGTAATAGCTTCCCAATACCGGTTGTCTAGCAGATTTATTGAGCTTGTAGCTATCTGAAAATATTTTATTTCTAACTTGTTGATAGTTGAGAGATACAAATTTCTCCATTCAAAATGATTTCTCCTCATACTTTCATTGCTTTATTGTCATCTGCCTTCCATGATGCTCTTATATTCAATGCCACAGAAGCATTCACTACTTTACCTGGGACCTGTTTCTGTCCCACCCAGAAGGCTTTCATAATTTTCTCTATTTCTCATGTACCTTGATGTGGATCTTCCCTTGCTCCCCCCATTTTCTGAGTGATTATTGTGCCTCGAAGAAAAATCACTGGAAATTCTTCTTGTAATATTTCTTTATTCCCTTCTTTCTCCTTCCTTTCAGTTTCCTTTTTGGAATTCTGAGTTAAGTTTCTAATTTTCTTTGTTGCCATATCATGCATATTTGTTTTTCCTTGTTATTCTATTCCATGAGGAGAGTTCCTATATTTTAATCTTCTAATTCTGCTTCATAATTTTAAAAATTTTAGGTACACATTTCAAGGCTGCTTTTATATTTTCTGATATTTCCTTCAAAATTGTTTTGGATTAAATATATCTTTTGTGTCTGTGGGGATTAAGTTAACAAGCTTGCTCAAGTGTGTAGTCGATGGGCAGGGCTGTCTTTTGCATTTTGAGTCCGTGTGGGCCGTGAGTAAGACCCGGGATGCATCCACTGTGTGTATAGAAGAAGCTACTGTCTTGCCCCCTTTCCCCTCCAGCTTGTGCAGATGGGGTACTTTGAAAGTTCTAGACTTTTCCAGAATCCTGAAGGACAGACGCTTCTTCCTTCTGTGATGGAGCTGTGACTCCCTCCACGTTGGAGACTGTGCCTCCAGAGGGTTTCTCGCTTCAGAAGAGTTTTAGGAACCTCTGGGGTCTTTTTGCTTCTTGTTCTCGTGTAGAGTGAATCTAATTTTATTTTTTGCCATGATTTGAGCAGAATTTTAGGAGGGAATGAGGATAAAGGCTCATCTAAAATATTTGTACATTGATATATCCAATGAGGGTCTGGTATTCTGCATATATAAAGAACACAGCTCAAACATACAGAAGCAAGCAATCCAGTTAAAAAGTGGGAAAAGGTTTTGAATAGACGTTTCTTCAAAGGAGATATAGATTTGGGCAATAAGCACTTGAGAAAACACAAATTGAAACCACAATGAGATACAATTTCATATCCAGCAGGACGGAGATATGCACAGGTTGAGTGTCCCTAACCTCAAAATCCACCCTCCAAGATGCTCCCAAATCAACACACGAGAGTGCCACTATGATGCCACAAGTGGTGAAGTCTCCATGTGACCTCACTTGATAGGTCACAGTCAGTCAAAATACAAGCAAGCTAACAATACTGTATGACATTACCTTCAGGCTATGTGTATAAGGTACATCTGTTTATAAATTAGTTTCATGTTCAGATTTGGTCCCATCTCCAAGACAGCTCATTACGGATGTGCAAATATTCCAAAATCTGGAACATCCCTGGTCTCGAGCATTTTGGACAAGGAATCCTCAGCTTGTATATTGTGTATGTGTGATTGTGTGTGTGTTTATGCACATATTTATAATTTATACACACACACACTTGGAAAATAATGCATGTTGACAAGGATGTGGGAAAATTGGAACCTTCATGAAACTCTCTTGGAAAATGCAAACTATGGCTGTCATTTCCCCCAGCAGAATAAAAGGAATCTGGACTCTGACTATTGACTGATCAGCCAGCCAGCCATCCAGTCATTTTCAAAAGGTGTTTATGGAGTATCGCCTACCTGCTGTGCAACTATGGAGAACTCAGTTGGAAAACAGAACCAGGACAAACAGGCCTGGTCCCTGTCCTCGCAGTGGAGAGAGGAAGATGAGCACTGAAGAAGCAGGTGTACGAGGGCAGAGCTGTGACCCTGACAGGTGCTGCAAAGAAGGTGCACAGCACCCCCTGGGAGAGTGTAACAGGAGCGCTGGCACCTCTGAGCTGGGCTGTGGCTGTGGTTTGAACAGGGTCTGTCCCCTCGGAAACGCATGCTGGCGCTTCTCCCCTCCGTGAGGCTGTAAGAGGGTAGAAACTGAATCTTCAGAGGAGGGGCTTCTGGAGGCCCTGGGATTCGATGACATCATTAGGAGGGCGCCCCCTTGATCTGATTCTAGTGTCTGTGTTAGAAGACGGAGAGAGGCCAGAGGAGACACACGCGTGTGCTCCCTGTCTGTCGCCATGTGATACACGCTGTCGCCATCTGGGGACTCCGCTAGCAAGGAGGCCATGGCCAGATGTGGCTCCTTGACTTTGAACCAGGATAATCCTCTGTTCTTTATTACGTGCCCAGTCTGTGGTGTGGTGTTACTGGTAGCAGGAAACAGAGTACGGCAAGCTGAGATGGGAACCCAGAGAATGCAGAGGGTGCAGGAGATAGTGCTGGACAGGAACTGAGACCCCAAGAAAAGAGTGCATGTGGCACGTCTGAGGAACTCAAAGCAGACATGGCGGCCGGCTCATCAAAACACAGCTCAGACAGGAGTGAGTCATGGTAGGCGCTTAGCCCAGAGGTGAAGATGCTGCTTGGGATGTGCACCGCACATGTGTGAGCTGCCGAGTTTAAGTCCTGGCTCTGCTTCCCAGCCAGCTTCTCGTTAATCTGCATTCTGGGGGGCAGCAGGTGACAGTCCAGGCTCTCGGGTCCCTGCCACCCATGTGGGAGGCCTACATGAGTTCCCTGGCTCCTGACATTGACCTGGCTCAGTCCCGATGTGGGCATTTGGGGAGTGACCCAGGGTGGTTCAGTGCTCTCTCTCTCTCTCTCTTTCAAATAAAATGAAAATAAATCAGGAAAAATGGAAAGAGCAAAAAGAAGGAGTGAGTTGAGGCTGAAGTGGAGGTCCTGGGCGAGGGGCCCTTGAAGCCACAGCCATGACTCTGGTCTTCACCTGCAAGGTGACAGCATGTGGGTTGTGGAGGGCCCTTAAGCAGAGGAGGGATAGGATTCGCATTTTGGTTTGGAAACCTACCTTGGGTTTCTGAATGCAGACGAGTGTGGGGGAGAAGGCGTTGATGAGAAGGCACTGTTAGGGTGGCTCCACTGGCAAAGAGTTGGACAGAAGCGATGTTTAGGAGATGAGTTAGGAGGTGTCACTAGGCTTTGGCAATGGATCCTATGTGAGGGGAGAGGGGAGGAAGATGTGCAGAGTACGTGCTGGTACATTCAGGGCAATCTGTGGAAGGAGGCTCATGGGAAAAGTGGGGGAAACTGAGTCTGGCCTGAGCCTGTTGCCTGTGCGCTACAGGGACAGAGCTGCTGCAGATAGGTGGTGCCAGGATGTGAGGCTGGAGCCGGAGGTGAGGCCTGGGCTGCAGGTGCATATTTGGGTGTTAAGGGGCAAAATGACTGTTGACATTTGCTTCCTCTGCACCTGTCACATGCCTTCCCAACGGCGAGGTAGCAGTGGTTTAAACAAGCATAAAGAGAAGCAGAGCCCTCCACCCAAACCTACTTCTTCCCCTTGAAATCACTAAGCAGGCTGACGGCTGGCTTGGGTCAGACTCTATTGAGAGGCTGAGAGGGAAGGAGGGAGAGTACAGTTGACATTCTACCTGGAGCAGCAAGTCAGGGGAAACCCAAATCAGAACATGAAAGCCAAGAGCAGAGCACGTGAAATACCCTAAATCAGCACGTGGCAGCCGATGAGCAGGCAGCTGCTCATGGCCTCATGGCCTCATGGCCTTCCTCCTGGCTGCAGAAATGGCCAATACCAAATTTTGCAGGCGTTGGCACCCTCTCTGTTCCCACATGTGCCTTCCCTGGACACCAGGCTGAAGAGGGTGGGGCTCGACTGTCCTCAGCCAATAGCCCTCTGGCCCTGCAAAACCTCCATTTCCTCCCCCTGAGCCCGGGGTTACACCAGGGACTCAGTAGGATGTGCGTTCTACACCCCGCAGTTACCCGAGAAAGTGAGCATGGATGGCAACAGCTTTTAAACGAGTGTATCTTTGCTCCCCCTCCAGATGTAAACAGAACTAACAAATTTCAGTCTGCCAAATTCATCCCCCTTGGAAATGTTTCTCACTTATGCCTCTGTCCATCAGGAACATTCTCTATACCTGATAAGAAGCGCACTGGGTGGGGGGGGTGGGGGAGGAGCTTATTACATACTCAGATGTGTGTACTCACAATGCTTCCGACACCACAAATGTGAGTTGCTTTTTTTCCTATACCAGTCAGTTCACCAACTTCCCAAGCACCAGCTGGGTGTCCTGTAATTCTACTCAGCTCTAACCTTTTAGCGTTAACGTTGCAGGTTTGTGGGCTCAGTCCCCCAAGACTGCCCTTGCTTCACATGCCAGCCGCACGTATTGGGTCCTCAGGATACCCGTGTTTCTGTGCAACTTGGCTGCAAATTGAGAATTAGCACACCACTCCACCCACTCAGGTTTGAGGATTTGTTAGGATGGCACAAAACTGAATATTGCCAATGTATTGTCAAGGGGTCCCACTCGGGACCAAACAGAATGGAAGAGATGCATAGGGCGAAGAATGGGAGATGGGCGAGGGGCTTCGATGCTCTCCCCCCACCAACTCATGGGTTCAACAACTTGTAAGCACCCTAAGCCCCGTTGTTTAGGAATTTTATGAAGGTCTCATGACCTGAGCGTGACCGATGAACTCACTGGCCACAGGTAACGGGTGAGATGGGGTTGGGTCCTGGACTTTGGAATAAACATGCTATGAAGGATGGCTTTGGGGAAATTAGCGAAACCTGAATATGAGCTGTATGGTAGAAAATAGTACTGTAGATATGTTAAATGTCTCAATTGCTATCCTTGAACTGTAGTCATATAAGAGAATATCCTTTGTCTTAGGTGATAAATACGAAATATTTAAGGGTTTAGGATCTTGTTCTCTTTAATTTATTCCTAACTGTTCAAAAATAAAAATATGAACAAATATAATGATACTGATAAATATGAAAAATAAAAATGTAGCATATATATGTATATATAAGGCATGAAAAATACAAATAGGAATAATAGTGTATATATTTCACATAGCTCAGCTTTATCTACTGACAGAGAATGAAAAACAAACATGAAAAAATGTGAACAATGGGGGACTATGTGTAGGTTGGAGTTCAATGAAATATTCTCAGAACTCCTTGCCATATCTGAATTTGTTTCCTACATAAAAGGGTTAAATCTTTGAAGGCTCTGAGTAGAAAGAAGATAAAGCAGTAGCAGCACTTTTCCAGCTCTGCATAGATGTTGCCTTCCCTCGTCTATAAAGCATGTCTCCTAACAGATACTTGGATCCCATCCAGATAATTACAGAATCACTCGTAAGGTTCTCAAGACCTGCAAGTCTCAGAAGTATCACTAATGGTCTCTTCGCTAGAAGCTGCCTTGACGTTTGACTTATGGCTTTCACTCATTCTCAGCCTGCTTTGAAAGAGCAGATTGTTTCCAGACTTGGCAGAGTCCATTTGGCCTTTAAAGGCAGAGTCTGATGCAGAGCGCCGTGCACTTGCACTTTGCCTCTGAGAGCTCCATTATATTTTCCGCTTCGTTCCTGGGAGTTGCTCCATCTACTACTACTGTTCCCATTAGGTGGCTTGGCAGAGGACCTCGGAGTGAAGTGCTTCTAGAGATTGGCCTATCACGTGCCCCTTCCCTTACGCCTTCTTCAGGGCACATCGTCCTGAGCCCATTGAGCCCAGGATGCTCGCAAGGTGTTCATCTAGTTAGAGCTCCATCATTTCACTTGAATGAGCCACAGTGCCCAAGAGCTACACCACCCTGTGTGTGGAGGGGTCTTGGAAGGATGAGGTCACTAGACTCCAGAGGAATGAGAGCTGTATAGAACAAGCTGCTTTGAGAGGAGCTGTGACCTCCTAAAACAGTGCAGGTTGGTCAGAGGTATTGTCACTGAAAAGTGAGGTAGGGAAGAGAAGCCATGATCTCATACCCCATCCACCTCTGATCTACAGGGCTCCTCTACCAAACCCAATCAGCAGCCATAGGGCAAGTAGCCCCTGGGCAGAGGACCACTGCCTGGACTGTGCAGAGTGTGTGGAGAGCTCTGGAATGTCAGCCTGGAAGGGCAGGGAGGAGGTGTCTGGCATATTCTTCTCTGTCAATGAGGTGGAAATGATAAAAATAGCACTTACCTCAAAGTGTTGTCAGGACCGAATGAGAAGAAATTTAGTGGCAGATCTGATTCAGAACCTGGTGCCTTTATTACATTCCAGGAAGGAAGCCCTTTTTAAGATTTATTTATTTATTTAAGAGGCAGAGTTACAGAGAGAGAGGGAGAGACGGAGAGAGAGGTGTCTTTGATCCGCTGGTTCACTCCCCAATGGCAGCAATGGCCAGAGTTGGGCCTATCTGAAGCCAGGAACCAGGAGCTTCTTCCAGGTCTCCCAAGTGGGTACAGGGGTCCAAGCGCTTGGGCCATCTTCCACTGCTTTCCCAGGCTATTAGCAGGGAGCTGGATTGGAAGTGGAGCAGTTGGGACTTGAACGGGCACCCATATGGGATGCCAGAACTGCAGGCAGAGGCTTAGCCTACTATGCTAAAGCATCAGTCCCAGGAAGGGAGCCTTTACGGGAGGGTCTCCCAGGATAGTCTCCGCCTTCACTTGACCCCTACCAACATCTCTGGTTGGAAGATTCATTTCAAAACCTACTACAGAGCCACAATAATCAAAAAGTGTGGTACTGGAGGAAGAACAGACTCATCTCAAAGGAGTAGAATTGAGAGCCTAGAAATAAGCTCTTGATGTTTTTGGTTGATTGACATTTGACCAAGAGACCAAGACAATTCAATGGGGAGAGAATTGTCTTTCTGATAAATGATACTAGGACAAACTAACAGTCCAGTCACGTGTAAAGAATGATTTTGGGACTTTATCTCATATAATGAACAGAAATTAACCCAAATTGTAAGCATCATGACATAGTGAGTTAAGCTCCCTCTTGGGACGTCCCCATTTAAAATCAGAGTGCCTGGTTCAAGCTCTGATCTACTCCACTTGTGATCCAGATTGTTGTTAATGTATACCCTGGGGTGGAATGTAGGACGGCTGAAGTATCGGGTCCCTGTGACTCATACAGGAGACCCTGATGGAGTTCCAGGCTTCTGACTTTGGCCTGGCTCAGCTTTGGCTATTATGGGCATTGGGGAGAAGGAAGATTCTCTCTTTCTATGGCTCTTTCAAATAAAAAGAAATAAACATTTAAAAATCCTTAATCCAAATTGAATGTAAAAGCTAAAACAGTAAACTCAGAAGAAAATATGGTCTACATCTTTATAATCTTGGTTTAGGCAATGATTTCTTTTTTTTTTTTTTTTTTTACAGGCAGAGTGGACAGTGAGAGAGAGACAGAGAGAAAGGTCTTCCTTTGCCGTTGGTTCACCCTCCAATGGCCGCCGCGGTCGGCGCGCTGCGGCCGGCGCACCGCGCTCCTCCAATGGCAGGAGCCAGGAGCCAGGTGCTTTTCCTGGTCTCCCCGTGGGGTGCAGGGCCCAAGCACCTGGGCCATCCTCCACTGCACTCCTGGGCCACAGCAGAGGGCTGGCCTGGAAGAGGAGCAACCGGGACAGAATCCGGTGCCCCGACCGGGACTAGAACCCGGTGTGCCGGCGCCGCAAGGCGGAGGATTAGCCTGTTGAGCCACGGCGCCGGCCTAGGCAATGATTTCTAAGATGTGACTCCTAAAGTACAAGCAACCAAAGGAAAAAAAATAGGTTAATTTGACTTCATGAAAATAAAAAGAAAATTATTCTTCAAAGAATAACATCAACAGGTTGAAAAGACAATCCCAGAATATTTTCATAAATTATATCTCAAATAAGGAACTTATATCCATAATACAATAAGAACTATTACAACCCAACAATCAGTCAAAGACAAATAATCTTCCATAAAATTAGGCAAAGGACTTGAATAGTTGTTTCTCCGAAGAAGATGTATGAATAGCCCATTTTTAAAGCACAGGAAAAGATATTCCACATCATTAGTTATCAGAGAAATGCAAATGAAAATCACATGCTCAGTAGCATAGCTATAATTAAAAAGAGAAATCCCATGACCAGTGCTGTGGCATAGCGGGTAAAGCTGCCGCCTGCAGTGCCGGCATCCCATATGGGCGCCGGTTCAAGTCCCAATTGCTCCACTTCCAACCCATCTCCCTGATAGTATGCCTGGGAAAGCAGCAGAAGATGGCCTGATTTCTTGGGCTCCTGAACCCACATGGGAGACCCAGAGAGAATTCCTGGCTCCTGGTTTTCTGCCTGGCCCAGCTATGACTGTTGCAGCTATTTGGGGAGTGAACCAGCAGATAGAAGATTGATCTCTCTTTGTTTCTTTCTCCCTGCCTCTGCCTTTCAAATGAATTAATAAATCTTTTTAAAAAGAAAAAAGGCACATCATCAAAGGCTGGCAGCGATAGGGAGGGACTGGAACCTCATACTTTGCTGGTAGGAATGTGAAGCCTGTGTGGAGAAGTTTGGCAGTTCCTCACCATGTCGTCACCATACAATGCTTCCATACTTGGATATATACCCAAGAGAAAATATGAGTTCATGTAAAAACTTTTACTTAAGTATCCATAACATCCTTATTCATGATAGTCAGAAAGTGAAACTCAAATCTCCATCAACTGAAAAACTATCTCCACACCAGAGAATTATTTAGCCACACAAAAGAACAAAACAATAGTATATGCTGGCCAGTGTCACGGCTCAATAGGCTAATCCTCCGCCTGCAGCGCCGGCACACCGGGTTCTAGTCCCGGTCGGGGCACCGGATTCTGTCCTGGTTGCCCCTCTTCCAGGCCAGCTCTCTGCTGTGGCCCGGGAGTGCAGTGGAGGATGGGTGAGTAGCTCCTTGGGCCCTGCACCTCATGGGAGACCAGAGGAAGCACCTGGCTCCTGGCTTTGGATCAGCATGGTGCGCTGGCTGCAGCGCATTGGCTGCAGTGGCCATTGGAGGGTGAACCAACGGCAAAGGAAGACCTTTCTCTCTGTCTCTCTCTCTCACTGTCCACTCCGCCTGTCAAAAAAAAAAAAAAAGTGGGTGGCAGAAACCCAAGTACTTAAGTCAGCATCTTCTGCCTCCCAGGAGCAGTAGCAGGAACTTGTATGGGAAGTAGAGTAGGGCTTTTGAACCCGACACTAACATGGAATGCTGATGTCCCAAGAGGCGGCTTAATTCACTGCATCACATTGCCTGCCCCGGATGTTTTTTATTTATTTATTTTTAAAGATTTATTTTATTTGAAACAGTTATAGAAGAGACAGAGGGCAAGAGAGAAAAAGTACAAGCATGTCCATCCACTGATTGACTTGCTAAATGGCCACTACAACCAGGCCACCGCCAGACTGAAACCAGGAACTGGGAACTTCCTCTGGGTCTCTCACATGGGTGGCAGGGGCCTAACCACTTGGGCCACCTTCCGCTTTTCTTCCCAGGTCATTAGCGGGAAGCTGGATAGGAGGCGGAGGAGGTGGGGCAGCCAGGACGTGAACCGGCACCCACTGGGGATGCCGGCTTCTCAAGCGGCAGGTTTACCTGCCCCTGGATCCTCTGCTGTCTGCTTCCTTTGTCTTCCCATTGAGTAGCCCCCTGGCCTCCTCTGGGCTTGGGCACCCATGCCCGGCTGCCCTTCTGGGGAACACGCGTGCTTCGGCTGTCACTCCCCAAACACTGCTGCCCTTGCTGTGGATTCCACCCCACAGCCCCGGCCTCCCCGCGGCTCACTGCGTGGGCGTCCCTCTCAGTGACGGACCCAATGCCACTCTCTGAGCTGCCATGTCTGCTCCCGGGATGGACGTCTCCCCGTCTCTGCCCCAGCTCCTTCTTTAGGCCTCAACCTTTCCCAGATTTTCCTGGCTTCATACAGCGCTGTGTGAGCTCTACTGCACACTTAAGAAACTGCACAGGGGCCGGCGCTGTGCCACAGTAGGTTTACCCTCCACCAGTGGCGCTGGCATCCCATGTGGACTCCTGTTTGAGTCCTGGCTGCTCTACTTCTAATCCAGCTTTCTGCTGTGGCCTGGGAAAGCAGTGGAGGATGGCCCACGTGCTGGGGTCCCTGCATCCGCAAGGGAGACCTGGAAGAAGCTCCTGGCTCCTGGCTTCAGATTGGCTCAGTTCTGGCTATTTGGGGAGTGAACCAGCAGATGGAAGACCTTTCTCTCTGTTTCTCCCTCTCACTGTAACTCTGCCTCTCAATAAATAAATAAATAAAATATTTTTAAAAAAAGAATAGGATTTAACAGAAATTAATCATAATTATTAACATAAAAATCACCATGCAGATAAAACTATTCTAAGTTTGTAAGCACTTAATAACATATAAATTACAAATGGACAGAAATCTAAACACAAATAGATAAATCCACAATCCTAGTGGAAGGCTTTTATTTATATAATTATAATATATATAATGTCTTTTATATATATAAAATAAATTATACAAAGGTTGATTTTTATACTCGGTTGGCCCTAATAGACTGTGCATTCTTTATTTCTTTTTAGTTTTTAAAAAATTTTCTAGTTGCTTATTTGAAAAGCAAAGAGGCAGAATGAGAGATCTATAGAGACAGAGAGAGAGGGCCCATGCACTGGTCCACTCCTCAAATGCCTGCAACAGGCCGGACTGGGCCAGTCCAAAGCCAGGAGCCAGGAACTCCATCTGAGTCTCCCACATGCATAGCAGGGAGCTAAATACTCGAGCCATCCTGTTGTGCGTTAGCAGGCAGCCGGAGCTACAGCCAGGATTCTAACCCCGGCATCCAGATGTGGCGTGGGAGGGCCAAGAGCGGCGTTCTAGCCCCTGTGTCAAACACCCAGCTCTGGGCTGTGCATCCTTCCAAGTGGGCCTCTTTGTTTACTGTCACCTGACACATGACGATCACTCCCTTAGTGTGTGCTGGGTGACCTCTGGCTGATTTGGCATTTAGGAACAATCTTAGCGAGCTGGCGGGCTCTTCTCAGTCCTCCTTGGGAACAATGTTTTGTTTTTAAAATGTAAGCATATGGGTCCGCCTGGCGGATGACAGCTGTGTGATTGGGGACACAGCTTTGTCCTAGAAGGCGTTCTGTTCTCCATAAGACGTGTCGCCTCCCGTCTCATACTGACCACCAGCAACCGCCAGAATCTCACCCAAAGCAGTTTCCTGTGCAGCCCAGCGCTTGGCAACAAATTCATTGCCAGAGCTGGTCAATTAAAAAAAAAAAAACAAAAAAACTGCACTTTCAGCCTCGGTTAGGTTATCAGTAAATTAACATGACAAGATTTTCGGTTCAGGCTATGTAGCCAAAATGTAAAGAATTGCATTTTTTTAAAATCACCATGAAGGAGGAAGACTCCAACACACACCGCAGGAATCTTGCTCGCCTCAATTCCCGCGGCAGGACAGATTCCTGAGTGCTCGACCCTGGAGCTAATTTAAACCTCTGTCCTGTAATTTTCGGTTCAGAAGCTCAGGTTGGCCCGGTACTGCTGGTCTACCCGGCTTGGGGAACTCGACATCTGGCAACGCTGGCATTTAGAGCCACAGTGAAATCTACGCAGCAGAAGCGGCCCCAGAGCCTTCATTGACTTCCTCCTCCCCCTCCCGCCTCGCCTCTCCTCTTCCTTCTCTCGGATTGAATTGCTCGATGTCGGGTGGATCTGGCTCCGTCCCAAGTCTCTCTGAACATCTGGAACGATTTTTCTATTGTTCTGGAGCTGAGTTTGAAAAACCACAAATAACTTTGCTAAGCACCATTTCCCCTTCCTTTTCAAATCTACCTAGATCTCAGACGTGTTTATTTCTCGGGCTTCTGACTCACGTATACCTTACTCATCTAAGTGCCTTTTTTTCCGTTATTTTTTTTTAAGGAGGCATTTGCTACCCAAGATTTTTGGGCAAACTTTGTCAGAATCTTTCAGTCTTTTTTCTCTTCCAGGAAGGCAACTTTTTGACAACAAAGGACAAAGCATTGGGAACTCACAGTACCCTCCCCCACACACCCTCTACCAAAAGCTAATTTTCCCTTCAAAATCGTGAACCACGTGGTGCTTAGCAACGTGGCCGTTCCGGACACAATATGGGGTTCTTAGTGCTTTGCAGGGCAATTTCACAGAGAGACTAGAGCGGTAGAATTTTTGTACACAGAATCTCACTGTAGGAGCCGGTGTAGTGGTACAGCGGGTTAAGCCACTGCCTACAGCACTGGCATCCCATCCGAGTGCCAGTCCAGATCCCAAGTGCTCGGCTTCCAAAGCAGCTGCCTGCTGATGTGTCTGGGAAAACAGCTGAAGATGGCCAAGTACTTGGGCCCCAGCCGCATATGTGGGAGACCCAGATAGAGTTCTAGGTCAACGGCTTCAGCCTGGCCCAGCCCCAGCCATTGTGGCCATTTGGGGAGTGATGCAACAGATGAAGGAGGTCTCTCTCCCCTTCTTTCTCTACAACTCTGCCTTTCAAATACATTAATAAATAAATATTTTTTAAATGAAAGTGTATATTATAATTGCTTTCAGCAAATGAGGGTTTTTTTTTTTTTTTTTAAAGAGGCAGAGAGAGGGGCCGGCACTGTAACACAGCAGGTTAAACGCCTGGCCTGCGGTACTGAAATCCCATGTGGACACCAGTTTCAGTCCCAGCTGCTCTATTTCTGATCCAGCTCCCTGCTGATGGCCTGGGAAGGTGACGGAGGATGACCCAGGTCCTTGGGCTCCTGCATGCACATGGGAGAACCAGAGGAAGCTCCTGGTTCCTGGCTTAGGATTGGCTCAGCTCCAACCATTGTGGCCATTTGGGGAGTGAGCCAGCGGATAGAGGACCTCTCTCCATCTCTACCTCTCTCTGTGACTCTTTCAAATAAATAAAATGAATCTTAAAAAAGAGGTAGGGCTGGTATTGTGGCTCACTAGGCTAACCCTCCGCCTGCGGCGCCGGCACCCCAGGTTCTAGTGCCGGTTGGGGCGCCGGATTCTGTCCCGGTTGCCCCTCTTCCAGGCCAGCTCTCTGCTCTGGCTGGGGGGGGGGGGGGGCAGTGGAGGATGGCCCAAGTGCTTGCGCCCTGCACCCGCATTGGAGACCGGGGCAGGGGGGACCTGGCTCCTGGCTTTGGATTGGCACCGTGTGCCGGCCGTGGCGGCCATTTAGGGGGGTGAACCAATGGAAGGAAGACCTTTCTCTCTCTCTCTCTCTCTCTCTCTCTCGCTCACTCACTGTCTAATTCTGCCTGTGGGGTGGGGGTGGGGGAGAGGCAGAGAGACAGAAAGGTCTTCCATTCACTGGTTCACTCCCCAAATGGCCAGAAGAGTCAGAGGTGGGCTGATCTGGAGCCAAGAGCTTCTTCAGGGTCTCCCGTGTGGGTGCAGGGGCCCAAGCACTTGGGCCATCTTCTACTGCTTTTCTAGGCCATAGCAGAGAGCTGGATCAGAAGAGGGGCAGCAGGAACTTGAACTAGTGCCCACATGGGCTGCCAGTGCCACAGGCGGAGGCTTAGCCTGCTACGTCACAGCGCTGGTCCCAATAAATAAATCTTAAAAAAAAAAACCAAAAAAACCAGGATCCTGGAACTGTTTATAACAAGACCCAGATCTGTTATATGAGTGTCAGAGAGAGAGAGAGAGAGAGAGATGTCTTCCACTGGCTCACTCCCCAAATGGCTGCAATGGCCAGAGCTGGGCCAATCTAAAGCCAGGAACCAGGAGCTTCTTCCGGGTCTCCCACGTGGGTGCAGAGACCCAAGGACTTGGGCCATCTTCCACTGCTTTCCCAGGCCGTAGCAGAGAGCTGGATCAGAAGTGGAGCAGCCGGGACTCAAACCAGCATCTGTATGGGATGCTGGCACTGCAGGCAGCGGCTTTACCCAACACACCACATTGCTGGCCCCAAGTCCCTCCTGATGTAGTCTCTTGTCACTCGCTCACAGCCAAGTATAGAGATGTTGTAGCTAGATGCATTGTATTTTTCTTATATTTGTACATTTGTAATGATTTCCTCGCTGAGGCCCCTATTGGTGCACTATCCTCCCTACCCTGCTAGCTGAGGCTTCAAATTCCAAGTAGCCCCTTGGCCCCACGTCAGTTTCCCCACCGCCTCTAGCTTGTGGAAGGGGTGGTACCAAATTTGTCCTTCAGGAACTCTGAACTTGGCCCACCAAGAGAGCAGCTGACAAGTGGAAGGAGCTCCATGGAGGACCTGGGGGTTGCTGAGCAAAGCCCACACCCAGACTGTGCCTTGCCACTTCACACTTTGTCTTCCAGGCATCTCCTCTGAGATCCCCTGGACACACGACCCCAGGGATAGACTCTCATCTGATTAGGAACAGAAAGGGTATAGGATGTGGCCTGTGCCAGAGACAGCCCCTGGAAGGGCCCTCACACAGCCAGAGGTGTGAGACTCAGAGTCAAGCCCCAGGCCACACAGGGCATCAGGCTGTCCCTGATTCGGGCAGCCTCTGGCTGTGGCAGTGACCCTGATGGGGCCCGCTGAACATAGGATCAACCCCCGCCCCCGCCTTGAGAATGCTGGCTTCTACTTTTGATGCATTTTCTTGCAGAAGCTGGAGGGAGGGGGTCAGCTTGTGTAAGCACAGACAGAGCAGCCTTGCAGAATACAGAGTGACCGAGGATGGTCCGTGTCGGGCACGGAGGGGTAGGCGGCAAGAAGACCAAGTGGCAATTTCCCACAGCCCCGTTGCAGTTGTGCCCGGCAGGTCATGTCTAAGTGATCACAGAGCGTCTGGGGAACTCCAAGCCACGGGCCGACCACAGCCATGAGTAATTACACCCCCTCGGGCCCAGCAGGGAGAAGGTTTCCCACGGTCTCAGGACCACAGCTCCCAGCACAGCGTGTGGTCTCCGAGCAAGGCCAGAAAGTTCGGGGTGGGAGTGCCTGGGAGAAGGGGCCCATTCACACCAGGGACCACCGGCATCAAGAGTCTTGGAGGATACTGAGCATCATCCACGAGACCCTGAGAGGGCCACGCGAGGTGGATTGGAAGAGGCATCGTTTGGAGGTCAGCCAGACGTGGGTTCAAATCCCAGCTCCGCTGCCATCTGGTCACCTGACACAGGGAGCCAAGGAGAGTTGGGTGCAACTGAGCGAGCTGGGAGAGGATCCCAAGGAACACCAGGTAGGGGTGTGGCCGTGAGGGGAGGCAAAAGACACAGGGGAGGCCAGTAGGTGGCCCCTGCTGTGGGAAATGAGGCTCAGGGCTTTGCTGCCACCCCCAGCCCCAGGTGAGGGAGCTGGGGTGTGTGTCCACCAGCACCCATCGTTCATGGGTCAGGGCCACTCACTCTCTGGCACGTCGACTTGTCCTGAGTGCCTTGAAGGGGCTGGAGAACCCTTAGGCAGAGGGGTTCTGAGCTGACACTGGGCAGTTTTTCATCATGAAAAGGTGAGCGCTGGGGGAGTACAGTTGGATGCTGATGGCAGCCACCCTACCTGTGCCCTCCCCCCGGCCTCTGGTTGCCCATGTCGGGTCTCCTGATGGGTGAGGAACAGCCGAGAACCCGCCTTCTTCTGAGATGCGATGGAAGGCCACTTGTCTGCCGATGGCCTTGGTTTTCCTTGCTTTGGCTCCCCAGGTGCGGGGGCAGCAGGGTCCAGGGCTCAGCCGCTCTGCAGGGTGGAGGGAAGAGAATTGAGAGCTCCAGGATCCCCCCAGAAGAGAGGGGGTGTAGGAGTAGAGATGACAGGAAGAGAGGGAGCAAGCCAGAGACACAGTGTGGGTGTGTGATTCCTGCACCCAGAGGTCTTTGGTGCAGTCTGCGAAATTTGACAAGAGGCTGCTGGGAATGGATTTTCTTGGAAACCTGAAGGGTTGTGTGGAACGACCAGGCTGATGTGAGGACAAACCAGGACCCCAGTCTGGAAGGGTGATGCAAGAGCAGAGGATCCTAAAGGGCCCTGGGAGTTAGTGACGCGTCTGGGGGAGGTTTTGGGACGCTCTACGCTACAGAGCTCGGGCAGGAACGGTTTCCCCAAGGGCAGCGTCGAGGATGAGGACTGGGGAGCTGCGTCGTGGTGTGGGGGAGGTGCCCCTGGCCCTCAGGAAAGGAGTGTGTCTGTGGGTGGGCATCCATTCACGGCTCCACCTCACCAGGGGGAGCTCGCCGAGCACCCGCCACAATTGTCCCACAGTGGCTCTGTCTTTAGTTATAGACTCCCCTTCCTCCCAGTTCTGCAAACGCCCAGGCTGAGCAGGCTTCTAGGGTGCCAGAGGAGAACGCAGACAAAGGACAGGTGCAGGCCCTGGAGGTGGCGGCTTTCAGTGCATGGGGACCATCCCTCGGGCAGCAAGGGGACTCCCAGGAGTGCTAGGGGAACACGCAGCTTCTGCCATTACCACCTGAGGGCAACGTGGTCTCAACAGCAAGTAGGGGGCCCAATGATAAGGAGCCTTCGAAATAGCAAAGCTGTCCCAAGGCTGGTGACCGCCTGGTGACAGTGCAGCCCCGGGGGGTTCAGGCTTCAGAGTGCTTCCGAAAGTGCATTGAAAGTGCAATTATGTGATGAGAGTCTTTTTTCATTTTAAAGATTTTTGTATTTATTTGAAAAGCAGAGTGATGGGGTGGAGGAGAGGGAAAGAGGGAAGATGAGAGAGAGAGATCTGTTTTGCACCCACTGGTTCACTCCCCAAATGGCCACAATAGCCAGGCAGAATCTAGATGCCAAGAACTCCATCTGGGTCTCTCGTGTGGGCTGCAGGACCCAAGCATTTCAGCCATCTTGTGCTGGCCTCCTCTAGTGAGCATTCCCACAAAGTCTGCAAGGACACTAGCTCCTTCCAGTTCATCCAGCCCTTGCCCACAGTCTAGGCTGGTGACCCTCAAACCCCATCTCGGCAGCAAGACAGAGGAAGTGAGCAGGACAGAGGAGCAAAGACTCCTAGATATTCCCGGGCCACAATTCCAGTTCCATCCCATTGGCCTGGTGGGGTCCTCTGGTAATTCCCACCCCAGGAGAGGCTGGGGAATGTGGGCTGTCTCCTCTGTAACCCTAAGACAAGCTAGAAATTCTATGAGGACAAAGTGTGTTACAGGTTGAAGAGATTCCCCAGACTCATGCAATCAATGGATTGGTAGTGCTATCAATGGATAGATTGGGGGGAGGCTCCATCCAACTTTGAGGGTGGGGCCCTTGGGAGGTGATTGAATGGGATGAGGTTACTAGGGTGCATCTCCATGGTGGAATCATGATGGCCTTAAAGGAGAGATCGCATGCTGGGCAGTGCTTCCCAGCTCGGCACGCAATTATTCCCCTGCACCTGCTCCACCGTTGCCAGTCTCCACCACACAGCCCCTTGATCTTGAGCTGTGACCTTCACACTGTAAGCCAAAATATATCTTGCCAAGAAGCTCCTCTCAGGTACTTGAGTTAAAGGAACTAAAAGTTGACTGATACAGAGAGAAAAGGGATGCTGGGTGCAGCCAGCCTTGCCGATGACCTCACAGGGGAGGATGCTGGACCAAGGTGCTCAGGTTGTCCATGCACAGAGTATCTCTCATCTGGGTCCTCAGCAGTGAGATACCATTCAGCCCACTCCCCCAGCCCCTGGTGGGCTCACCCTAGCAAGTCAGTGTGGATGCCCCGCCCCACACACCCTCAGTGCACCTGACTCCCCTTGCAGCTGTGGGTGACAGCTGCCACCTCCTTTGACCGTGTGTCTCCTCTACCTGAGACGTCCTGTGGCAGCACAAGCAGGTGCTGTGCCACGAGACGGCTCCCCAGTCTCTGGTGGGGTGATCCTAGGAGTGTCCAGTCTGCTTTTCCAGACAGGTCCCGGCAGAACTGAGTGCTTTAGCTGGCACTTCTCACATCCAGAATCGCATTGTCTCCATTCTCGTCTCCATCTCCCTCTTCCCTTATCCAACCTGATACACTCTCCTCCTTATTTCAGGATCTATTTCTTGGGGGAATCCACACTAAGACGCTTCATTTTTTATTAATTTTTAAAAGATTTATTTATATGAAAGAGTTACAAAGAGAGAGGAGGGACAGAGCAGAGAGAGAGAGAAGAGAAAGAGATCATCCATCTGCTGATTCACTCCCCAAGTGGCCACAACAGCCAGGGTGTGCCAGGCCCCAGCCAGAAGTTTCCTCCAGGTCTCTCACAACGGCTGCAGGGACCCAAGCACTTGGGCTATCTTCCACTGCTTTTCTCAGATGTATCAGCAGAGAGCTGGAGCAGAAGTGGAGCAGCCAGGGTTCGAACCAGCAACCATAAGGGATGCTGGCATTGCAGGTGGTGGCTTTACCCCCTGAGCCACAAAACCGACCCATGAACTAAAACGTTAGATGCCTTCCCAGTGGCTAAATCAGAATTCGAACTCAGAACTCCGGACTCTTAGGCCAAACCATCTTTGGAAAAAGAACACGGGAGCATTTTTAAAGCATAGCACTTTGTCAACAAAGCCTTGAAACTGTTGACCTGGTTTCCGAATCGAATCCTGAACCAGTCAGGAGTGAATGAACTCACTCAAAATGCAAGAACCATGCAGTCCATGTATTACAGATAACAACCAGGACAGGCTCTGTTAATGAACAGAGCCCGTCCCTCCTCCTGCCCCAGCAATTCTCGGAATGGCTGTCGGATTCGGTTTATTGGGTTTTCTTCATTAGGATGCTGTGCATAGAGCAGGAGTTGGTAGGCTCAGAGGATAAAAGCTCCACCCTGTAAACACAAGGACCATACAGAAGACCGGGGCGGAGAGACGCTCTGGGGAACTGCCATGGCTCACCTACAACCTCAAGGTCATCAGCTGATCCTGTGGCATAGGCAGTGGGGAAAGCCAGCCCCCACCGTCAAATCTTGCCATCTGTCTCCTGACCAATATGTTTGCAGAAAGACCCAGGCAAACAGCAGGAATCTGGGGATGAGGTTCCTACAGGGAAAAGAAACAGAAGGGAGTGGTAATAGGCCTGGCCGCGTGGGGAGCCTGGTGCAGAATGGGGTCTTGATGTCCTGCCCTCTCCCCTCCCCCAGCTGCACCATGGCTTGGGCCTGTACACTTGCCCCATTCACATCTCCAGCATCAATAACAACTATGATTTTATTATAAGAATAACAGCTGCAGCCACTGCTTCTGCTCTTTTTTGGTCGAGTGTTTTCCGGCAACTGTCAAATAAGAATTTCTTTCAATATTTCCTTTAGACCTGATATCAGTCCCTGTTTTACAGATGACAGAACTCGCCAAGTTCAAGTACCCCGGCCAAGGTCTGTAGCCAATAGTCCCTGCCTGAATGTCTCCAATGTCCTGCTTCTGACTCCAGGCCACATGACCCCCTGGGTGGCTTTTGGGGGCCATCAGCTGTTACAATGCTGAAGCTCCAATGGAACCTTGGCTTTGACTCTTGGCAGTGAAGACCTGGTGGCCTGGCTCCCTGCCTGCTCCTCATCTCCTCACCCTGCCCTGATAGGGGTGGTCCTTGCCCACCCTGCGACAGAGCCGCACAGGTTAAACCAGACAAGGTCTTCCAAACCTGGGTATACAATAGTTCTTTTATATATAGAGAGATATTTATTTGTTTATTTATTTGAGAGGCAGAGTTACAGACAAAGAGAGGGAGATACAGAGAGAGAGGTCTTCCATCCACTGGTTCACTCCCTACATGCCCGCAACGGCCGAAGTTGGGCCAATCCAAAGTCAGGAGCCAGGAGCTTCTTTCAGGTCTCCCATGCCAGTGCAGGGGCCCAAGGACCTGGGCCATCTTCTGTGGCTTTCCCAGACCATAGCAGAAAGATGGATCAGAAGAGAGGCAGCTGGGACACGAACCGGTGCCCACATAGGATGCGGGTGCTGCAGATGGAGGCTTAGCCCACTACGCGACAGTGCCGGCCCTTACAATGGTTCTGATGTCACAGTAGACCTGGCTGAGGTGGGCAGCAGGCTTCTGTTTCCCTTTGTCCCTTTCCAGAGAGGCCGACTCACTCCACCCCCCACCCCCAGTGCATTAGATGAAAGTCCATCCAGGATTGGAGATTGCCTCGGTGGGGCCCCCACCTGGGCAGTGACAAGTGCCCCCAGTTCTGCAGCACACTTGACAGTGCTCTGTCCCTGCCTAAGCCTCCTTCAGAGCAGGATCCAGACATGAGCTCCCTGGACTGGACAGCACAGAGTGGATGAGAGAGAGGAAAGATGAAGTGGGGGAGGGGAGTATTTAAGAACGATCCAGGGTTCGTTGCTCTGAGACAGCAGACTCCTTAAATTTTTATACATGGCAATGTGGTGATTAAGTGCTGCTGGTGCCAGCGGCTTACGGGAACAAGCAGAGACGGAGCTGGGGGCAGGAAGGGTGGCGCATCTGAGCGAGCGAGAGTGAGGGGGGTTGTCCCTGGTAAGCAGCCTCACTCGAGGCCAAACCCGGCTTCCGCCTGGTCTGAACCCCAAGGATGTCTCAGTGCTCCTTGGAGCGGCCGCCTGCATTCCCAATCATCCATCATAAATCTTCCGGCTTCTGCTTCCTTTCTATTTAAAGTGTGTGTGTGTGTGTGTGTGTGTGTGTGTGTGTGTGTGGTGCAGGGAGAAGTTGCAGTTTGCACTGCAACTCTTTGCTAATAAAATGGGTGCATTGGTGAATGTTTGCGAATAGGGAGGATCCCAGGAGTGGCTGGCGTCGGGAGTTTTCCTGTAGCATTTAAAAGGCCAGGGAGCAGAGGGCTGTCTGTTGGCAGTGTCTAGAAATCAGGCCTGGGATGTACGGGGGCTGACTCGCTGGCAGCTGAGCTGCAGCCCCAGAGGGACCCACGGCCAGCAAAGGGGACGGTGTTTTGCCTGAGCAACAGGTGTGAGCTCCCCAGGGGACTATGCGGAAGAAGGAACAGAAGTGAAGGCTCCTTTGTTTCTGTGTAACAAATTCAGATTTTCTGTTGCAGTTCAAGAGGTCAAGCCCCAGTGCACAAGTGCTTTTCAAGTCCCTGATGGTGGAATGTTTGCTAATGTCCCTTTGGGGTGGAAAGATAAACATCACCTCTTTCTCTAAGAGGACTGTGGCAAAGGAGCCCAGCCCAAGGATAGATCGAATTCTTTGAGTCCATGTTTGCAAACAAGGCACCATGGCCCATAGTTCTTGCTTCCAAGATTTTGAAGCACTCCCAGAATGCTTTTGTGTCTCTTGATGTAGGGGTCCCTCTTGGCTCAGATTTGTGCTTTGAAACGGGAACAGTGCTGCGATGGTGAGGAATGGAGACCACTCTGCTGTCAGGACCTGCACTACCTAGGAAGCCGCATAGCATTGTTTAACAGTGGGCTTCGATTAACTGTCAATGCCCATTGTAAACTTTAGAGCGAGACTGAAAATATTTTCCAAATAAGCATACTTAATATGCCTACAGAAGGTATGTAACATGGTCAGTGAAAACCAGAGAAGGCAGGAAAAGAGGGAAAGATTTATTTCAAAATCACTCAAGAATAAGAGCAAGAAAAAGAAAATGGTTACAAATACTCTTCTCAGAATCCAACTATGTCAAGAGCCAGTTTAGACGTGAGTGGTATAAAAACAAAAATTAAAAGCCAGAGGCCGGGGACCAGTATTGTGGCATAGCCGGTTAAGCTGCATCCCATACTGGAGAACCAGTTTGAGTGCCAGCGGTTCCACTTCCAATCCAGCTTCCTGATAATGCACCTGGCTTTGCCACCGAGGTCAGAGACCTGGCTCCTTGCTTCAGCTGGGCCAAGCCTTGGCTCTTATAGTCATTTGAGGACTGAACCAGCAGGTGGAGGATATTCATTCATTCTCTCCCTCTCTCTCTTTCTCCCTCCCTCCCTCTCTCTCCCCATGCCCCCTTTATCGCTCTGCCTTTCAAACAAATAAATGTCCCCCTCAAACAGAGTAGCCTACAAAACAAGACCCAACTACAAGAAATCCACTGTAAATGTTGAGACTCCATCAGTGGTGCTAAGTTGAGTGGGATTCTAGCATCCAAGGCGTACGTTGTGTTGGACCCGAGTCCTGCCCTCACTCTGCCAGGAGGGCATCGTTCCATTGGACCACACATCCTCCAAGATCAGCAGAAGCATTGCCCCATCCTGAAGCCTTTGTGTCCGTCCCCAGGCTGAGTGACTGTTCTCTACCTTCCTTCTTACAGCAATCTGTGTCTCTGGCTGTTCTAGTACTGCCCCTTGTAGGGTAAACTGAGAGACCCCCCGGTAGGAGGGAACATGCCCTCTCCATTCCCTGTGCCCTGGAAGCTGGCGACTATTGCTTGGTGGGCAGACAGATGGCTGGCTTGCTGGGTAGATGGGTAGTTGGGTGGATAGGTGGATGGGTGGCTGAGTAGGTGGCTGGATAGGAGGATGGCTATTATCTTCTTTGCGTTCCCCCAAGGCAGATCCATTGGAAGGGCTTGAGCATAGGTAGATTTTCTAGGAGGTGATCATAAGAAGCAGAAACAACTGGGCAAAGTAAGAGAGAGAGGGCAGAAAAGCCCAGAAAGCCTGCACCCGGGAATGAGCTGCCTTGGGGAGAAGCTGGAAGCTCCATTCCCCCGGGGCTGCCCTGAGCAGGTGTCCTAGTGAACATGCCCCAGAGGGGCCCACAGCAGAGCAAGGACTGGGATGTTTCTGTGCCTCTTCCCACGCCCAGCTGGTTGGTGTAACTGCCCTATTCTCTTGCACATCCAGTTTTCTCCAGTTTATAGCTCAGCAACTTGCTGGGGCCTGGGAGAATCTCAGGATAAAGCCTCAGGCAGGGCTTCAAGGGCACCAGCTACAAATCGAAGTGTCCCGGGAGACTAAGCCTTTAGTAACACAGAGCTTTGGAGTGAAGGATTTTCCCAAGCTTCTTCCAACCCCGCCGTATCACATTCAATGTCAATGGTCAACCTCCAACTTCCTGCGTGCTGTCTGAAGTGCTGCCCTGTGCCTGTGCTGCACTTAGAATGGTTATCCCACGACATCTCCCTGCCCCAGCAGAGGGATCTCTGTGTGTCTTGCACTGTGACCTGGATTGTCTGAGCCCCTGAAATGTTCCTGGTAGAGTCCCATGCTCCTGTATCATTACAGGATTCTGCTCTACCTTGCAAAGTGTAACTTCAGTTACTCTGGTCTTCAGGTCTTTCCCACCCACATAAAAATCCCCAGAACAGACTGGAGTGTCCAACAGGGACTCCCACCCGTAACCACTGTCACACAAATGGCAAATGAGCTTCACCCTGGGTGCCCAGCAAGGAAGTCCCATTTTGTTCAACAAAGCTGTATGGTTGTGCTGATTTTCCGCCTAGATTCAATGTCCTTTCCAGCTGTGTGGAAGAGATACAAGAGGAAGAGAGAGCAATTTAGAGTTGGGGGAGAGAGGGAGAAAGAGCTGTGTACGAGATGATAATAGAATTGCTGGGTTCAGGCATTTTCCATTGTTTTGTTTTCCTTTTGCATTTGAGGATACAAGAGAGGGGGGTTGGAAATGTTACTTGAAAAGAAATTTTTTTTTTTTTTGGCTCAGAGAGAAATTCAGAGTTGCTTTGACTTGGTATTGTTGCTGTTAGTAGCTGGAAACCTCTACTCACTTGGTGGCCTCTAGACAGGGATGATCTGATGATTTGCAGACACCAAGCCCAGAGAACAAGGTCACCTTGATCAATCAAAAAACCTTTTCGGGGTCACAGGAATGTAATAGTAAGATATCGGCCGGGAGTTGTGCCAAGTGCATCTGAACCAGCTACGACTTTGTCAGAAGATGGTTGGCATCTCTAGCCAAAGGGTCCCTGGGAGAAAGCCGAGCCTGAGACCTTCGTTTGGGCTGCTCCCAGGGAAGCATGCGGCCGGAGGAGCTGAGCAAGGGTGCAGGCTCATTCAGACGTGAGTCCCAGCCTGTCGGTACCGGGAGCCCAGAGTGGGAGACGTCCCATCTCAGGAGGGTGCTAGGGTAAAGAAGGAGGTGCTTCCTGTTCCTGGGGCTGAAGTCGGGACTGGGGAGGGCCAGTTGTGGGCTGCTGGCAGCCAACATTCCCATCAGCTGGGCCCAGTGCTCTTTGACTGCAAAGGGGTCTGGGTGCGGTCTCCACAGTGCCCGCTCCGAAAGGAGGTACCCAACTTCAGACTCTCATCCACGTTCATGGCTGACAGCAATAAACACATCTAAAACTACTGTGAAGGGAGAGGTATTGGGTGTCCCTGGCCTTGAACACTACTGATTCCCAGCGTGTCAAGAAAGACGGGTCCCTAGGGCCAGCTTTATGGTGCAGCAGGTAAAGCCACTGCCTGCGATGCTGGCATCCCGTGTGAGCTCTAGTTTCAGTCCCGGCTGCTCTGCTGCTTATCCAGCTCCCTGATGATGTGTCTGGAAAAGCAGTGGAAGATGGCCCAAATACTTAGGCCCCTGCCACCCATGTGGAAGACCTGGATGGAGTTCCAGGCTCCTGTCTTTGGCTTGGCCCAGTCCCAGTTGCAGCCATTTGGGGAGTGAAGCAGCAGATAAAACACACACACTCTCTCCCTACCTTTCAAATAAATAAAATAAATCTTAAACAAAGGAAAGGTGGGTCCCTGAATTTCCTCATTTCCCTTCCGTGTGAGTCCTTGTAATTTCTCATACTTCCTATGCACTAAATCCTGATATTTTAATGATCTTAACCAGGGAGCGTTGCCATATTACAATGGGTGTTTCTGATCTAGTGCCTCTGGGTGCCACCCTGTGTGAGAACCAAACCCACGGGGAGAAAGGTTAGCTTGTGAAATTCAAATGGAGTGAAATCCACATTCTTTTAACTAGCGTGTGAATCAAAAGCCTAACTCAGAAGCAAATTTATATACTTCCCAAAATGACTGAAACCAAGAAAAGCCTGAATGTCAAAACACTCTCGAAACCGAAACTGGCTCTCTGGGTGCGATTTTGTTTAGTTTGAGTCTCTTGTGGACATTTGTGATCAGTAAGCTGCGGGCACACTTGGGTCACAGTGTTATCACCTGGATTCCGTTCTTTCACTATTCACTCAGCATCTCAGCGGTTGCCTGTTCAATTTGCCCCTTAAAGGAAAAGGAGGAAGGGAGAAGAAGGAAGATATTCGACTTGATGGAATACACAGACAGGAAGAATCAAGGGTAGGGTGAGACTCTCGTTTAAAAGCTGCGGAACTCTATCGGCAGTGTGGTTGAAACTCCATTTGGGACGTTTGCAACTCCTGTCCGAGTGCCTGGGGTCAAGTCCTGGCTCTGTTCCTGCTCTAAGCTTCCTGCTAATGTGCAGCCCAGGTTTGCTTTGTGGGTCCCTGCCACCCATGTGGGAAACCCAGATTGAGTTCCAGGGTCCTGTATGCCACCTGTCCCAATGCTGCAGGCATTTGGGAAATGAACCAGCTGATGGGAGCTGTCTGTCTGTCTGTCTGCTTCTCTCCCTTTCAAATAAATAAGTGATTATTTTTTTTAAAAAAGGACAAAATTATGCCTCCCCTTCCTGTCTGTACCTGTAGGTACACCCCACGGAGGTACGGTTAGGCGTGGCTATGAGCTTAATAAATGCCAGGCATCGTTCTGGAAGATGGCAGTGGAATGGGGACAGAGTCTGCCTCTGCCGCTTCAGGGAGTGTGGCTTCAGGGCCTCGGATCATTTCCAGGCAGGTGGGAAGGGACAGAGTCGACCTTCATTTCCCGAAGATGTCCAGACTGGCCCCAGGCTGAAACTGGCACTCCTCCCTGTCTCCCGGGGCCACCCAGGGACAGAGGGCCCGCTGTTCATTTCGGGGTCTGGCAGGATCACATCAATTATCTTATAATGCTGCCGAAAGAATGAGCTTCCCTCTCTTTTCTTTGAAATATTTGCTTACATACATTTTCTCACTTTTCCTCCGGTCTTCCCACCCTTCCCACACAGGCACACAGAAATAGCTCAGCTCTCTGGAGCAGGAGGCCGGGGCTCCGAGCCGTGCGTGCGGGGCTGCGGAAGCCTGCGGCGCCTTCCCAGGGCTGGCAAGCAGCCGGGGAGAGAGAGGGGGTTCTGGCCTTGAACCAAGGACGTAATTATCGACATGTTTAGCATCCGGCCACTCTTTTCCTGTGAGGCCTCTGCTAATGAGATAATCCGCCACGCACATCTTCTGCTGTGTGCATTTTGCAGAGAGAGAGAGAGAAAGAGAGAGAGAGAGAGAGGGAGAGAGGGAGAGAGGGAGAGGGAGGGAGGGAGGGGGAGGGAGGGAGGCAGGCAGAAGGGCAGAAGAAGTGGGCCCCAAAGACAGCTTTGAGAATGTGCTGAAAAGTGTAAGCACCATGGCCTGGTGCGACGTTTGTAAGGAGCAAGGCGATTTATAAATCCAGACTGGAGTGCCTCTGTGCACAGCCCACGCGGATGCTGCAGGGATCCCATGTCACGCAAACACGGCAGAATATTGGACTCGAAAATGAAGCAAACTCAGTTCTGAAATCCTGGCCAGAGCCCAGGGCTGTGCTAAATGATGGGTGAGGTCTAGTCAGTGCGTGGGCCATCCTGGGGCATGGGGGGAGGGTTGCAAGTTGCAAGGTGTGAACGGATAAACTGAGCCAGGTATGGGGCCACGTAGATTGAGGTTAGCCACAGGTAGAAACCTAGCCAGGGGCTGCCCACAGCTGGCACCTGTTTCCAGCAATACCATACATCCCAAATTGTACGTGCAATCTCTGAGTTTTTAAAATTGCTGCATCCAAACACTTTGTGAGAGTTATGCAGTGTGCCCGTTAGCAGCTGGAGCTAACCCAAAGCCTTTGAGACCTGAAGTCTGCGTAACCAAGAGTTCAGTCGAGAAGTTTCCAGTGTTCATGCACTTGGTAGGCCTTTCCAGTTACTGTCCACTGCAGAGAGGGGACTGGAAAACATATTTATATGATCTGCGGCTGGAATTCACCAGGGATCAGAGGGCACTTCGAAAAGTTACTGAACAAGTGGAATTAAAAAGTTTATTTTGGTCAAAAGAACATTGGAAATCCATGCCTGTTTTTTTTTTTTCCATAATACACATTTTTTTTTCAGGGACATTTTGAAGGTCCTTGTGCAGTCTGAGACACATGCAGTGGGAGACTGTGTTTCCGCATTAGACCAGGGTGGCGAGAAAAGCCGCCCTGGCCAACCCAGCATGCCACAGGTCCTTGCTCAGGTAGCTGCTCCCCTGTGAGACGGAGCCAGAGCCCTGGCCTCCATCCACCCATCTGCCGCTCAGATGCTGCTTGGGGGGGCCAAGGAGGAACTCCAGCCACAAGCAGATAAACCCCAAGGGTCAAGCAGGAGTGGAGGAGCCAGCCCCTCCGCACCCACTGGGCTTCTCCCCCTGCCTCCCAGACTTGGCTCTGAGCCCTGGAGCCTCACCCCCCTAGGTAGAGAGCTGAGCAGACTTGGCCCAGCCTTAGGGGCTGCCTGCGCTTCACTCCACCTCTGCCGGCTGTTGAGTGTCTCACTGGACCTCACTGGAGGCCAGCATGTGATCCTGCAGCACAGAATCTCCCTTCCTGGGCCCCAGGCTCGCTCTCTGTCTCTCCGTCTTCCTCTGCTCTCAGGAGCAAGCCGACTGCAAGGTACAGAACACACAGAGCAGCAGGGTAGCACCTGCTCCTGTTTCTGTGTGTCCCTGGGGGCTTCACTCCCCACAGCTGCTTATCCCAGGTCTACACTCCAGGCTGCCTTCCAGGGCCCCTCCCCCTTGCTCCCTTTCCCCTCTCCCTCCCCCTCCTTTTCTTCCTCTCCCTCTGTCTGTCTCTGTACACAAGCAGACTTTTAAAACTGCGTGGAAAAATGGAATTAGAATATAAGCTTATTTTGGAGCAAAAAGTTTTTAAAATCCATGCATGGTTTTTCAAAATGCACATTTTCCATAAACTTTCGGAAGATCGTTTATATGTGAGAATGTCAGCATGTTTGCCATAAAACAAATTTATCTTTTTAAGTGCTTTCCCCGTGAATCCTTGGAAGTCCCCGTGTGTGTGTGTGTGTGTGTGTGTGTGTATGTGTGTGTGTGTGTAGACAGAGTGCAGGGGGAGGGTCCATTGGGAGGCCACACTGGGAGGAGTAAGAGTGAGAAGGGGCAGGACTGACCCAGGAGTTCAGCAGCTTGCCCAGCAAATGTGCCCAAGTTCCACCCTACCCTAGAGGCGCCCCAGAGCAGAGAGCGTCCATGAGAACAGTTCTAGCTAGGCAATACGGTCTGCCCCAGTGCCCTTGACTGCTCAGCTGTCAGCCAAAGACTGCCTGGACACCTTGTGGCCTTGCTTGGCAGGTGGGGCTAAGGTAAAGGCTGTAACCACTGGGGGTCATCCACTCACCCACTTCTCCCAGCTGAACAAGAGAGCCACGCTCCACACCTCCGGGGCTGCCCCAGACCCATGGGTGCCTTTTCCCTTTGGGATTGAAGTAGCCAGTTTCCCCAGGGACTGCTCTGGGGATGGCTGGAGCATCTTCCCACTGCGACAGCTGCCTCATGAGGGGGACACAGGCCAGAGGGAAAGCCACTGTCTCCCCTTCCACGTTCTGAGAGTGGACATGAACCAGGAGGGGAGTCTGTGGGGCATGGTGTTGCCCACCACAGGCTCGGTGAACACATGGGCGCCTTTCCCCCTTGTGCCTATGCTCCGGAACCAATTACAGGTGCCCAGGAGTCTCTGCACGGTTCCCCCTCTTCACTCACTCATCCCCCGATGTCCCTGAGGCACATCGGCCATAACTGGGGTCCCCCCTATGCAACATGGGGCTCATCTGCACGTGCCAGGTCCCTGCTCTCTGAGCACTTGTGACTTGCCAGGGGCCACCTTGCTGGCAGTAACAGCTCTCTGCGCTTGTGCATGGAAAACCGGAGATGCTGGAGGGGCGATGGCTCTGGGAACAGCTTTCAATGGGGTCGGCACAACCATGTTCTGCACTGTCTCCCTGGGGTCCTTGGGGGCCTGAGTCCTCAGAGGTGACCTGTGCAAGCAGCGTCCTGCCCTGACTTCCTTCCCTTTTCTGAGTCACTTCCCCACACCCCGCAGGGGCTTCCCAGGATGTCCTCCCAAATCAACCACTTGTATTTGAACTCCTGTCTCAGGGTCAGCCAGGGCTGGGGGTGCCCAACTCAGAATGCCAGGCTGCACTTGTCTTTCTACTGCCCATGAGGTGAACCAGGAGCGAGTCACTAGCTAGTACGTGGGGATGACAGGCTACGTGACTCCTCTCTCACCAAGACCTGCTCCCTCCTGTATCAATGAAATGGTCACAGCCAAGGTGCGCTAAAAGTAAAAATCAAACTGTGCATGGATTTCAAGGTTTTTTTGCATCCAAATAAGTTTATCTTTTAATTCCATTTTCTACCACGTTTTGGAAATCACCTCTCTCTCTTTTTTTAAGATCTTGATTTATTTATTTGAGGCAGTTAAAGAGAGAAGGAGATATAAAGAGAAACATCTTCCATTTGCTGGTTCACTTCCCCAAATGGCTGCAAAGGCCAGAGCTGAGCCGATCCAAGCCAGGAGCCAAGAGCCTCCTCCAGGTTTGCCACATGGGTGCAGCGACCCAAGCACTTGGGCCATCCTCTACTGCTTTCCCAGGCCATTAGCAGGGAGCTGGGTTGGAAGAGGAGCAGCTGGGACTAGAACCAGTGCCCATATGGGATGCCAGTACCACAGGCAGATGCTTAGCCTACTACACTGCAGCACCAGCCCCGGGGAAGTCACCTCTTATTTAAGAGTTTGAGAGAGGCCCTTACACTTGACATTTTCCTCTATTAAATCCCAGAGGAGCCACTATTTGCCACTGTGGGATGTGCAAATTGGGAGGATTCTCAAAGATTTGGGGTCAGATCTCTGTAAAATAGCAACTCTTCCACAATCACCGCCATTACTTTCCTCTGCGCCATTCATCCAAGAAATCATTTAGTGAGCGCTTAGCGCGTGACGCCGGGCGCTGCCCCGGGACCTGCAGGCGGAATTGTCAGTAAGCTTCCCTGCAGCCCTCAAAGACATCCCCAGGGGGTTGCCTTGCACCCTGTTCACTGGCACAGCGCTCACATTACCGTACCTTTCTCAGTGGCTAGAGTTTTATCTCAGTGCTGCTAGAGACGAAGGCGTGGCCTGATTTGATTGGCACCCTGCTTTATGCAACCAGGTTGTCTTGTGAACCCAGATAACATTCAGCAGCAGCTTCAGGGATTCCTGAGAGCATGATCCTCATGCCAGGCTTGGTCCAGGAGGCGGGACTCCAGGGGATGACACAGCTCTTCCAGTACATGCGTGGTCCTATCTAACATGGATCAGCAGAGTTCAGTCTTTGTCTCAGCTGGGAGCCCTTCTCCAAGGGATCTCCAAAAAGTTCATGAAAAAGATCATGAGAAAGCTACCCGTGGATTTCAAAAAAAAAAAAAAAAAATTGGCACGAGGCTAAACTTATCTTTCAGGTCCCTCTTCCACGAACTTGTGGGTTCAAGGCTCTGTTTGGGAGGCAGGGTCCCTAGTCCCCTGGCCAGTGACATTCCTTGCAGTTGTGTGTCATACGTCTGTGTAGTGTAGATGTGGAAGTTTGCTCACATGCTCTCTGCAAATCTACTACTAAATGGCTGTGCTTTAGGGAGCACACGCCCAAGAAATTGGTCTGGGAACAGCACAGCTGTGCCGTCACTGAACACGCGAGCTCTGGAGGTGGACAAACCTCCGACTCAAGTCCTTGTTTCTTACCAGGGTGGTTCTTTATCACCTGTGGGGCTCAGTGATCTTAACTCAAACAGAGCAGAAGCCATTATTGTCATCATCGTACTATTGTGGGGTTAAATGAATTCAATACCGTGAAGGTAGAACCTGCAGGGTTTGTGGGCAGATTGGAGGCAGCACGGGGGCAGGATTAAGGAGACAAGAGGATTGTGACACAGGTAGACTGAGCTGTGTCTGTGGGCGTGCCACAAGCATGTGTGCACACGTGGCCTTTTCATCGCTGCACCATCACCAGGAGGGGAGCACTCGGACTCTCACACAGGTACATCAGTGCCCTGCCAGTGTCGCCACAGCCCATCCCAAGACCACCTACAGATGGTCCCCAGACACACAGGCAAATGTTTGAGGACTCCTGGTCCCAAGCCAGGCCCCTGCACAAAGAGGTCACAGTGACCTTGAACCAGTGAAGAAGGGAAGTTAGTAGAACACAATTAAGATGGACTGATGGACTAGTCATGACAATGAACCCTAGCCCCACATTTTTGCAAAAGGTCCCTAGTGAAATTTACCCCTGTCGCCATTCGCTATCCATTTTGGCCTCTGTTCCTGTTTGACCTTCTTGGGATCACCTCCCAAGTACCATACGAAGGCATTTCACAAAGTTCTTGGAAAATGAAATTTTCCAAGATCAGTTGATTTCAGTGCAAGAACATTTGAAATGCATGCATACAGAGTTTTGTCATCATACATGTTTTCCAGGAACTTCTTGAAGATTCTTCGTCCTTTTGCCCAGATCCTTGTCCCCCCTGGGTCTGTTTTGGAGGGAACCCCATTCCAGGGCTGGGAGGGGCCTGGAGTTTGCATGTCTACTTGACTCCAGTGCTGCTGCTGCTGGGTCAGACAGCATACTTTGAGAGTCACTGCTCGAACACTCAGTGCTCAGTAATGGAACCTGTCATCATGCTGCTGCGGGTGTGTGTTAGCCTGGATCCATCTAATCAGAGTGGTAGGGCCTGTCCCTGTGCACGACTCATGCCCCAGGGGAAGCTGGGCCCTGGTGTGGCTATTCGAGCCCACACACACTGTTCATGTGCACCAGGCTGTATTTTCTGTGTATCCTACTGGGTCAGGCTTTGGGCAAGATGCTGCAGGGATATAGAAGCCAGAAGACCAATGTCTAACTTGGAGAATGTGGGTCCAGTCCAGAGGGGAGCATTCAAGCCGAGAGCCTAACCATGAGAGCAGACGGTTGGTTTTAAAAACAGTGGTGGTGTGGGCATTTACCTAGCAGTTAGGTCGATCCTTGGAGTGCCTTTACCCTGTGCTGGTGCCTGAGCCGGAGTCCCAGCTACCTGCATGATTCGGCTTCTCAACTAATGCACAGGAGAGGCAGCAGACGATGGCTCAAGTGCTTGGGTCCCTGCCATTCGTGGGAGAGACCCAGACTGAGTTCCTGGCCCTTGGCTTGGGCTTAGCCCAGTCTTTTGAAGGCATTTGGAAAGTGAACCAGAGGATGGGTGCTTCTCTCTCTCTCTCTCTCTCTCTCTCTCTCTCTCTCTCTCTCTCTCTGTGTGTGTGTGTGTGTGTGTGTGTGTAGCGCTCAGATTAGTATCTCAGAACAGAGAGGCCAAGACCCAGACCCTCACCAACTCAGTCATCAGAGGAAGTGGGAAGTCAGGCCTTGACACGGGGGCCACGGCGCAGAGGGGAGCCACGGACATGGCTTTTGATCTGTGATTACTGTTTTATCTGCAGTTAACCCAGCTCCGGGAGCTGCATGGAAGTGAAACTCCCATCAGAAAGCCCAAGTCTGCTGCAGTTTTGATTCCTGACATTGGAGCTTGTTCTCTCACAGTCTTTAATGTGCCGGCCAAAGGAGATTAATGCTCGGGAAGAAAAAGACTCCTATTAATAGAAGGGAGCTTGCAAATTTGCATTCAGAGGAGCGATCAGCGGTGCTCTGTAGCACGAGGCGGGGAACAGCATGTTAAATCACTCTCGTCTTGGGCTGTCAATTTCCAACACCTTTTGTGCATTCCTTTCTTTGACCAAAAACATGTGCATTTCACGCACAGTGTGAAAGCAATCCAGGCTAACCTGCAGCACGAGCCCCTCCCCCCTGTACAAAGGGCTCCATAGGAAAGGCTTGTAAGTTTAACCAGAAAAATTGCTCTTATCAGCGGCGTTTTCCATGTATACACATAAAGTGGCTATTAATGTGTATGGTGTGTGTGTGTGTGTGTGTGTGTGTGTGAGACTTAGTGGCAATTAAAAAAAAAGACTGCAGTGGTTTGAATCATAATGATTTGCAACTAAAAATCCATTAACGCTGTCTATGGATGATGCTAAATATACCGAGTGTCAGGATGTGGCAGGCTGGAAGGACAACCCTAAAATAGTTCCTTTGAAAATAGCCCCTCCGGATGGCTTTTCTGCACAGATCTATCTCCTTGACATATATTCCTGGAGAAAAAAAAAAGCCAAGAGTGGGGTGCGGGGCACACTGTACCGAAGGAGGAGTAAACAGGAGAGTTCTGCAGCACAGATCCCCACGGATCCCAGGCCCACGCCCTGTTAGGGATTGCTTGCTCCCGGAGCCCTGCCCTCCGCTCACCTGGACCTTGTCTGCTCCTGCCACGTGCACATCTGTCCGTCCTTCCTGAAGCTACTACTATGAAGCTTTTAAGGCGCACTGGGATTCAGGAAGAATAAACGGGCTCAGGCGCTAGGCAGAGGGAGCAGCTGGAAGGGGTTTTGGAGGCTGGGCAGGACTTCCCGTGTCCCGCACAGCATTGTTTGTCCTTGGGGGCTCTCTCTTGCTGGGAGGCCTCCCTTTGCTCTCTGGGCAGCAGGTCCTAAGAGCTATGGAATTCACTCCCCCTAAGAAAAACTCACATCCGCAGACTGCTTGTACATACAGTCCCGCTCCCTCGCCCTGCCTGGCACAAACGGGAGGTGCCTATCTCAGACTGATTCCAGCGATGATTGAGTGGCAGCTACTGCCAAGGGTGACCTGGTTTACTCCTGTCTGCCATTCCTTCTCTGTCTCGCTTCCCCGCTCCTCCGCTCTGGAGTTTCCCGTGTTGGCCCCTAAAGTCAGCCGCGTGTGCTGGATTTCTTTCCTGGAGGAATCCGCAGACAGACAACCAGACCACGCTTGCTACAGACGTGCAGGGTCTTCCCTTATAATTTCAGAATGCAGATGGAAAGCATAAGGGGGAACGCCAGATGTTTGCATTTTTGATGTACTGTCATTACCTACTGTGGCCTGTGGGCGGAAGCTGGGAACCAGATCAATGGAAAGAGACTGAAGGACCATGCTGGCCCCAGCACAGCATTTCCAAGTTCCTGAGGTCGCCAGAGCTGCTTTGGGAGTTACTATGCTTCTTGGGAACTCTAGGAAGTCAACCCAGGCCACCAGGAGTCTTTCCCATAAAGATCCTTTTGCTAGGGGTGGGGTGGGGGGTGGGGGTGAGGAGGATGAAGATGACTCTGAGACTTGATGAAGATGAAGAACCACGCTTAGGAAGAGCAGAGAGGGCTGGCGCTGTGGCATAGTGGGTTCAAATCACTGCCTACAGCCCCAGCATCCCATATGGGTGCTGGTTCGAGTCCCCGCTGTTCCACTTCCAACCCATAGCTCTCTGCTGTGGCCTGGGAAAGCAGTGGAAGATGGGCCAAGTGCTTGGGCCCCTGCACCCATGTGGGAGACCTGGAAGAAGCTCCTGGCTCCTGGCTTTAGTCTGGCACAGCCCTAGCTCTTACTGCTATGTGGGGAGTGACCTAGTAGATGGAAGACCTCTCCCCCCCAACTCTGCCTTTCAAATAAACAAATAAATCTTAAAAAAAAAAAAAAATAGGCTGCCTACCACCAGCTTCCCTGTTGTGCGGGCCCTACACATAGGGCAGAATGTGGGCCTCCTGCTCTTTGTCTGAATTCTGCCCCAGAACCTGTTTTAGCCAGCTTTTCAGCATTGTAACACAATGCTTGAAGAAACTAATGGCAGGAAGAGGAAAGGTTACTGTAGCTCGCAGTTTAGGCGGCTCAGGTTCAAGACTGAGGGGCCTCATTGGTCTGATCACGGATGGGAGTGGCCAGGACAATGGCAGAGCATTTGAAGGGAAGGTAACAAGGCCAGCAGGGGGGAAGAGGGCGTTGCTGGCCCAACTCAAGCTATTACATGCAACACTTGCAGGAAAAGTACCCCCCCCCCACAACCCATGACCTAAGGACCTCACACTAGACCCAGCTCTTAAACACTGCACTGAATTTCTACCCCTTACAGCTTTGAGGCATCATACCCTATTGAAACCCAAGCACAGCCCATGCCCATGTGACTAGGAATCCATCAGCATTACCTGAGACTTCCTGGAAATGCAGATTCTCAGCCTGCCCAAAGCCCAGAGCTACAGAGTTTGCATTTCCATAGGCCTTTAGCTGCCTCCTAGGCACATCTGCAGTTTATTTGGGAATGGTTGCCTCCGGAGAGGGGACTGGGGTGGAAATAGGATGGTAGAAGGACTTAGGTATTGTGCTTTTTTAAAAAGATTTATTTTAAAGATTCTATTTTTATTTATTTGAAAGGCTGAATTAGAGAGAGAGAGAGAGAGAGAGAGAGAGAAAGAATCTATCTGCTGTTTTACTCTCCAAATGGCTGCAAACGTCAGGGTTGGGCCAAGCCGAGGCCAAGAGCTAGAAGCCACATCTGGGCCTCCCACACGGGTGGCAGGAGCCCAAACACTTGGCCATCTTCTGCTGCCCCTCCCAGGCCATTAGCAGGAAGCTGGATCGGAAGTAGAGCAGCTGGGATGTGAACCAGTGCCCATATAAGATTCCAACATCACAGGTAGTGGCCTTACCCATACACCAGAATGCTGGTCTCAGGTACACATACAACTTTGATAAGAAAGAAAGCACTACTGTAAGGAAAGAAAATAGACTATAGTTACAGCTATAACATAAAAACAACAGTAAGTTTAAATAGGCATGATTTTGCAAAGGCAAGATGAGGGCAGAGAGGTGATATATGTACGTCCTGGGAGGTAGCAGATGGTGGCTCCATTACTGGGGTCCACGTCACCCATGCAGGAGACCCAGACTGAGTTATAGGCTCTTGACTTTGGAATGGCCCAGCAATGGCTCTTGAAGGTGTTTGCAGAGTGAACCACTAAATGAAAGCATTCTCTCTCTCTCTCTATTTCAAATAATTTCTTAAAAAGATAAGCTCATTTTTATACAAAGAAATGTTGAAATCCATGCATAGCTTTCTCACAATACACATTTCCTATGAAATCTTGAAGACCTTTGCATGCCAACTGATATTTTTCAAATATAATTTTAGATAAAGATGAATAAATTACACAGTTTAATATTTTTTTCTACTCTAAAATATACTTTGGGAATCATTCTACATCAGGGCAGTGAGATCTACCTCATTCTTTCTTGTAACTTCTGCAGTATATTTAATAGATATAGCAGTCTATCTCACCATGGGCACTCTTGTGCCCCGCGTACCCACAACACTGTGATGTATGCCCTTATGCGTGCCTCTTGGTGTACATGGACATAAATGGAATAGGTCAATGTGTGTGCTTATGTTTTTCTTTACTATAGAACTTTCAAAACAAACATCAGAGATGAAATAAATTTGAGTGCTAGCATATTCACAGTTTTGTATACTTGTTTTATTACTCCTCTATACGTTCTTCTATCAATCCACAAATTCACCTAGTTTTTCTACAGATTTCCAAGTGAAGTTGAGAAACAATAGCTGTGGAGTTTTGATAAATGTCGTGCCTGTGCCTCATTATACTCCATCAAAATATAGAACACTTGCATCACGCCTTTTGCCTTTTCCAGTCAATTTCTGCCCTTTCTCGCAGAAACAACTACTTTTTGTATTGATTTCCATCCTTTGGCCTCCTGCAGAACATCATGCAGTTAAGACCATATAGTGTGGACTCTTTCTCTGAGACTTTTCATTCTTCTGCATCCTTGCCAACTTTTGGCATTGTCAGTCTTTTAAATTTGAGCCCATCTGAGAGGGGTGTAGCCCTATCTCACTGTGCTTTAGAACTATATTTCTCTGACAGTTGACACCAACTGCTTTCATGCAAAAAGTGGATAGTCTTCTTTCGTAAGGTGGCTGTTCAAACATGTTTCTCATTTTTTCTAGTGGTTTTATCTTTTCATTGTAGAAAAATTACTTAAATGTGCTAACTGCCAAGATTCTATCAGAGATATGAGAGTACTTCAAAAACATGGTGGAAAAATTGGATTTAAAGTATGAATTCATTTTGGTGCAAAATATTTTTCATGATGGAAGGGAAATGTCAATTATGAAGAAGAAACTGTGTGTGAATTTCAAAGGCTTTGAAATCAGATGTGGCAAAATGAACTCATACTTTTAATTCCATTTTCCATGAACTTTTTGAAGTCCCCTCATATATTTGACAAATATTTATTTGACTGCCAATTTGTGGTTTGCCTATTTACTTTCCTAACAGTGTCTTTCGATGATTATGTTTTAAATTATGAGGAAGACTAATTTACCAGTTGTTTAATGGTTACTGCTTCCTGTAATCTAAGAAGCTTTTTTCTACCCTAACTCATAAAAAGATTCGTCAATGTTTTCTTAAACAGAACTCTTGGTTTTGGCTGTATGCAGTAGCCCTCTTGAAGGAAGTTTATAGTATAGAGTAACATAAAAATTCAATTTCAGCTTCTCCTCGTGAATGTCCAGCTATTTTTGTGGCATTTGTTGAACGGATTATCCTGGATTATCTTTGAAAATCAACTGACCACAGAAGCGTGAATAAATTCTTGAACTTGATTTTCTGATCTGTTTGCTGTCGATTATCCCAGCACCACTGTGTGTTGACTGTTGTAGGGTTACAGTCAGTATTTCGGTTGGAGAGTGTACATTCTCTGAATTCAGGACTTTTTTGGATATTCTGGGTTAACTGCATTTCCATATACATTTTAAAGGCCAGGGGCCTGTGTTGTGGCAGAGTAGGTTAAGCCACTGCCTGCAACACTGGCATCCCAACATTCATGGCCCAGCCACTCTGCTTCTAATCCAGCTCCCTGCTAATGTCCCTGGGAAAGCAGCAGAAGATGCCCCAGTGCTTGGGCCCCTGCCACCTATGTGGAAGACCTGGGAGACAAATGGCTCCTGGCTTCAGCCTGGCCCAGCCCTGGCCATTTTGGCCATCTGGGAAGTGAACAAGCAGATGGAAGACCTCTATCTGTCAGTCCCTCCCTCTGTCTCTGTAGCTCTGCCTTTCAAATAAATAAAGAAATCCTTTTTTAAAAATTCTAAAGTCTAGTTATTAGGTTTTTTTTAATTCCACTGGGATTAAGATGGATGGGGGAAAATCTATAGATTATTTTTGGAGGAATTAGCATTTTAACAATATTGGATTTTTCAAATAATTAGCATGATATATATTTTTGCATTTGTTTAATTATTCTTTAATTTATCTCAGCATGTTTTGTAGTTTTCAGTTTGAAGGTCACGTATGTCTTTTGTTAGAATTTGTCCCAAATATTTTTCCTAAACAACTAATTTTGCTGTTTTTAAAAATACCATTTATGTTTTTATGTAGGTACATAAAAATATAGTTCATGTTGGTTAATTGTTCCTCTGACCTTGCAAAACCCACTGCTATATTCTATAGATATTTTGTAGATTTCATAGCATTTTCTACCCAAAATTCATGTCAGCTGCAATTAGAAGCACTTTTGCTTCTTTCTTTCCAATATTTATGCCTCTTATTTCTTTTTCTTGTTTGGAGAATTGGCTAGCATGTCCAGTGCAAAGCTCCAGGAGCTTCCTCTGGGGCTCCTACATGGGCGCCAGGGCCCACGCACTGGGGTCATCTTCCACTGCTTTTCCCACTCCAATACCAGGGAGTTGGACTGGAAGCGGAACAGTCGGAACTGGAACCAGCACCCACAGGGGAGGCTGGTGTCACAGGAGTGGGCGTTCCCGCTACACCACAACACCGGGCCCCTTTCCTTATCCTTTTAACATCTCTAGTACGTGTAGCGCTTCCTTTCATCTCTGACCTTGGTAGCCCACAGTCTCCCTTCTTTTTTCAGATCTGGATAGCTGTTTGGTTGATCTTTTCAAATAACAAACTTACAGTCTTGTTAATTTACATCATTCTTTGTCAGCTTCTATTTAGTTGATTTCTTCTTGTTTAAGTTTTATAACATACTACCCAACAGACTTCCAGAAGATCTATTAATATTTACTCCCAACAACATGTACAAGAATGCACCAGTCCGTCTTAATCTCTTCAACTCCAATCATTCAGTGTTTGGCTTGGTTAAGACTGCTGTTGGCTTTAATTTTCATTTTCCTAATCTACTTTGAGATGATGTCATATGTTTATTACGCATTTGTCTTTCTATTTCTTTGAACTGTTATTCATATTTTTCCTATTTTTAATTGGGCTGTGTTGGTTCTTTTATTGGATCAGTAATTTTTTTACATATTCTCAATGTAAATTCTTTTTATATATGTTGTGATTTTTAGCTCAGTATTATTCAATTTAATTTTCTTTATAAAATATTTGGGTTATACTATAGTTTATAATGTATGTAATTTTAAATATGTTGCATTTTTTACCTTGCTGGTAAATTTACCTGCAAAGCTATAAACCTTCCACTCATAGCATCTTATGTATCTAATAACTGCTCTTAAATCTGCATGGAATATTTTGCTTATGACAAGAAATAAAACCTACATTAATTTCTTGCCAAAAGGAGAGCAAATTGTCTCAACCAAGTTAGCTCAGTAGCCCAGACCTTCCTCACTAAAGTAAGTGAGCCACTTTTCTCTTATACAAAACTTTGACTTAGGTGTTTGTGTTTCTGCTCGCCCTTTTCCATAGCATTCACTTGTTTCTACTACAGCTTTTGCTGTGGTTTGCATGGGGTTTTTCCCTACAAAACTCACGTTGAAATTGGGTTCCCAACAGAACAGTGTTGAGAAGTGCTGGGACCTTTAGGAGGTGTTTGGGTCGTGAGGGTTTATTGTTCCAGGTGTTTCTGCTGTCTTGGTGGATGGGTGACCAGAGTGGGTTGTTACAAAGTCGGCCACCCTGTGCTGTCCCTCCCACACGCACCTGCATGCCCTTTCTTTTTTGCCGTGTTGAGTGCAGCACAAGGCCCTCGCTGGAGGCCAAGCAGGTGCTGGTGCCACGCTGTGGACTTGCCAACCTCCAGAACCCGAATAGACTCATTTCCTTTATAAATGACCCCATCTCAGGTTTCTGTTATAGCAACAGGAAGCCTACAGTGACAGCTTTACAGTGTGTGTTAGTATTTCTGATGCTTCGTCATTTTTCAAAGAAGTATCTTGACCACTCATTCATTTTCCAATCCACATTAGTTTTAGAATCAGCTTATCAACTTCTAAATTCTATTGATATATTGAGTCTCGGTGAGATCTGTACACTAATTTACTAAAAATAAGTATCTAATCTACCAAGTCTTCCTATCCATGAATATAGTTTGTCTCTTGATGAAGTCACACCTTATAGTATTTCAGTGTTGTGTAACCTATAAGTAAATTTTGTACATATTTTGTTGAATTTATCTCAAAGCATTTCATTATTTATAATGTACTATAATTGAGATTTTTTCTATTTTACTCTGATGTATTATTATTGCTGATGTAGAAGGAAGATATTGCTTTGTTTATGTTATTTTATGTGGCAAATTTGTTGCACCTTCTTAGTAAGTCAAGTAATTCTGAAACAAGACAGTACAAATAAAGTAATTGAAAATTTATTTCTAATAACCCATAAATATATTCTTAACTGGTTATGACACTTATCATCCACATCTGTGAGTTAACTTTTCCTGACCTCACTTCCAATTAAATTTAGGATTAGGAGCTTTTAGCAGAGGAAAACCTAAAACGCCCCAGTGTTGCCTGCACAAGTTTGAGCCACACAGTGAGTGCCCCATGAGGTCCCTGCCCTTGATGGGGGAGCATCCTCACAGACAGCCCTCAGGAAAGGTCCCCCACCCAGCTAGTTTTCTTATCAGTCAGGCATAATGCATACCAGCCAGTGTTCAGCCCGTTAGGTTTCACCTCCCAGCCAGGCTCTGGAATCCTTCAAACAAACCACTCACATCCTTCTGTGGGCTCCAGGGGTATCCCAGTCTCTGGTTACTACAACGCCTATCTCCTTCTACCCTTTTGGCTGCCTTCTCCCCTACACAACCCCCACGTGGCTGTACCTGATGAATGGGGTCCTCCTGCCCTGGGCTGTGAATCTGTGGGACTCATAAAACGCTGCCAATGTCATCTGTTCTGTGTCAAGTGTAGTGTGCTCAGCTGCCTCATGCTATCCAGAGTGAGAATTCTCTTCTCCAGCAGAGTAAATAGGATGTAATCAGAATAAGTAATCAAATTCTCGGGGTTCCAACGGTCTCTCTTCTGGCTTACCTGAATGATGAGCATACAATAGGTATGATTCTTCTTGAAATTTCTGAAGACAGAGGAGCAAGGCTCTCTTGAACCTAACTTAACTCTGGATCTGTTGGGACTGGATCAGAACAGATAGGTGGAGGCAGTGTGAGTTCACGCTCTGCCTGATGCTTGATCTGGGCCCTTGACCTGTTGCCCTCTCAGGCCTTCATACCTGGGCCGACATCCACGCCCAGGGCTTTCTGACCTGCAGGCTTCCAAGGACGCCACCGGCACTCCTGGCTCTCCATCTTGCACACAGCATTTATGGGACTTCTCTCTGTCTCTGTACGTATGTGTTCATACACACACATATGTGTACATAAATGTGTATACATGTATGTATGTGCATATGAGGGAACTTGAGAAAGTTTGTGGAAAGTCCATACTGTAAAAAAAAAACTATGTAGAGATTCTTTCCCCCATATTACCTTTTGAGTCCATCTTCCATGAGCTTTTTGGAATACCCTGTGTGTGTGTGTGTGCATGTGTGTGTTTGCACGAGCATCCCATTAGCTTCCCTGGAGGGCCCCAACTAACACTCTGCCCAGGGGAGTGCCAGCTAAGGTGTTTCGTGAGCACAAGTGCTCACAAATCCTTCAGGTCATAGGTGTTGGGTGCAGCCCCATCTTGGAGTTCTCTGTAATTCAAACTCCTCCCTCCTCTCTCTCTTTTCTCCAAACAGAAGACTCTCAAAGGCAGCCTCGTATATCAGTTTTTCTTTGCTCTATAACAAATCACCGCACACTCAGTGGCTCCCAACGACACAATGAACATGTCACAGCTGCTGGGGGTCAGTCCAGACACAGCTCTGCTGGGTCCTCGGCAGCAGGTGTGCAGCCTGGGTGTGGGCTTCACTGTCCTGTCTCAGCCTCACTCAGCGTGCTGGCAAAACACAGTTCCTTGCAGCACCACGATACAGGGGTGCCGCACGAAAGATCTGCTTCAGCCAGAATCTTCATGCTCCCGGGCCTCAGAGCTAGGTTGAAGCACTTCATGCGGTTAGATTGCGTCCACCTGACAGGTTCTCCCTCTTGAGGAACTCAAAGTCGGAATGGTTAGGGATCGCAATTGCATCTTTGCTATACAATAGAATCTAATCATGGGCATTCCCTCCTGCCCTGCTATAAACCTTGCTCACACTCAAGGGGAGAGTTTTATATAGGGTATGGAGCCACGGGATGGGAATCATACAAGCATTTCCAGACGCTTGCAGGAAATGGAATTAAAAGATATGTTTGTGTTGGTGCAAAGCTTTTTTTTGTTTTTTTTTTTCAACTTTTATTTAATAAGTATAAATTTCCAATGTACAACTTTTGAATTATAGCAGCTTTTCCCTCCCATAACCTCCCTCCCACCAACAACCATCCCATCTCCCACTCCTTCTCTCATCCCATTCTTCATCATGATTCATTTTCAATTATCTTTATATACAGAAGATCAACTTAGTATATACTAAGTAAAGGTTTCAACAGACTGCACCCACACAGACACACCAAGTATAGAGTACTGTTTGAGTAGTAGTTTTACCATTAATTCTCATAGTATAGCACATTAAGGACAGAGGTCTTACAGGGGGAGTAGGTGCTCAGTGACTCCCATTCTCCCTCTCTCCCTTTTTTTTAACAATCAGTCATTAGTTACAATAAACCTTACTAAGGAAGTTTACTCACCATTGCTTTTTGGGTTCTTTTCCTTTTTTAAGATTTATGTATTTGTTTGAGAGGTAGAGTTACACAGAGAGAGAGGCAGAGACAGATAGAGAAAGGTCTTCCTTCAGCTGGTTTATTCCCCATATGGCTGCAATGGCCAGCGCTGGGTCGATCTGAGAATCCAGGAGCTTCCTCCAGATCTCTCCAGTGGATTCAGGGGCCCAGGCATTTGGGCCATCTTCTGTTGTTTTCTCAGGCCATTAGCAGGGAGCTGGATCAGAAGTGGAGCAGCTGGGACTCAAACGGGCGCTCCTACGGGATACCAGTGTCTCAGGCAGAGGCTTAGCCTACTATATCACAACGCCGACTGGGATCCATTTCTTTTCTTTTCTTTTCTTTTCTTTTCTTTTCTTTTCTTTTCTTTTCTTTTCTTTTCTTTTCTTTCTTTCTTTTTTTTTTTGAAGTTTTTATCAAAAATAATTTATTCTGGCAGAGTGGACAGTGAGAGAGACAGAGAGAAAGGTCTTCCTTTGCCGTTGGTTCACCCCCAATGGCCGCTGCGGCCGGCGGCACTGTGCTGATCCGAAGCCAGAAGCCAGGTGCCTCTCCTGGTCTCCCATGCGGGTGCAGGGCCCAAGCACTTGGGCCATCCTCCACTGCACTCCCGGGCCACAGCAGAGAGCTGGCCTGGAAGAGGAGCAACCGGGACAGAATCCGGTGCCCTGATGGGACCAGAACCCAGTGTGCTGGCGCCGCAGGTGGAGGATTAGCCTAATGAGCCACAGTGCCGGCCCCATTTCTTTCTTACATTCTTCCTTTCTCTATTGTGCAAGAGTGTGGGTTTCAGTGCCGCTGTCACAGAGCACTGTTGGGTCTGGTAAATCCGGTCCGTGCCTCTCTGAAAATGTCATGATTTCAGTCCCACAGTCACCTGAGAGTTTATTATTCTTAATATGTCATTCATTTTTTATTTTAATTGAGAGTTTGGCAGTCTGTGTTTCGAACCTCACGCACCACACCCCTTACCCCCATTGACTTAAATTCTGTGAGTTTACATGTTTTTTAATACTTGTAAAATTCATTTGAGAAGCGGAGCAATAGAGACAGATACAGAAATCTTCCACCTGCTGGTTAACTGCTCCAGATGCTTGGAACTGGTGAGGCCGGGCTGGCTGAAGCCAGGAGCCACGAACTCAACCCAGGTCTCCCATGTGGGTGGCAGCACTCCAGCCATTTGAGCCTTTCCTGCTGCCTGCCAGTGTCTGCATTAGCAGGGAGCTGGAGCCAGGAGGCGGAGCTGGGAGTCAGACCTAGGTACTCAGAATGGGACGCGTGCATGTTAACCACTGGGCCCCGTGCCCACGCTCGGTGAGTTTCACCATGCCACTCTTGGCGATGTGATTCCTGAACACTGCTCCCAGTCTCCCATCGGGGTCGACCCCTCGGGAGGCTTTGCCTCTGATCGTCTTCCTCTGTTTAGGGGAGCACTTGGACTTGAGAAGGAGATGGGTTATGAACCTGACATCTTCCCAGGGCCTTGACACCTCTTGCTTCCTCCTGCACATGCTTGGGCCTGGAAAGGCAGATGAGAAACAATTGTGTGGTCTAAACGGGCTCCCGATTGTACAGTCACAAAACTCCATGTGCTGAAACCTGAGCTTTCACATCAAGCAAATTAGGGGTAATTTTGGGGCTTATACAAATTATTCTTTGTTGTACAAAAGGATTCAAGGTAGATTTCCTCATAATATCTGTGTTCTTTTGTTCATTTCAAATATGATTCAATTTCCAACAATTCAGTTGATTTTTTTTTTTGAGGAATACATTACTGTGTGAAACCTGCAAAATAGGAATGCCAGGAAGTTCTTCTTTACAAGTTTTTATGTCTTTGAAGGCTGATGATGAGATTCTATGAATTCATACAAAACAGTGGAGGATCTGGTTCTGATTCCTGGACAGATGAATTGTTCAGATGAAAACCAGCAAAAAAAGGAAAATCGAGGCTGCTCTGAGACCCCTGTAATCTACCTCCACTCTCCATTTTTGATGTCGTCTTCAAACTGATCTTGTCATTAAAATTTTGCAAGACTGTGGCTACGACTAGTAATTTAGCCTGAACTTCGGGAACCTTCTTCCTAAACGTTCTTCAGCCGAGCAACGCCCTTGTTCCCAATGAGCAACTCAAGAAACCAAGATATCAAAGACGGATGAATTCCCCAGGGGAGCAGACTGACCTGACTTCTGTGGAAGTCTTAGGCTGGGACCTGGCACTTGGTGGGCGCCCAATGAACATTTGTTTAAATCGAGGCATCGAATCCTTCCCCCAGCCAGCTGTGTAGATTTCAACTTCACTGCACCACCTGTCTGTTCATGAGGGATTGCTTTTTTTTTTTTTATAGATTTCCTTATTTATTTGAAAACTAGTGTTACAGAAAGTGACAGAGAGAGGGGGAAAGGCAGAGAGGTCTTCCATCAGCTGGTTCACTTCCTAAATGACTGCAATGGCTGGAGCTCGGCCAAGCAGCAGCCAGGAGCCAGGAGCTTCCCAGGTGCATTAGCAGGGAGCTGCATCAGAAGTGGAGCAGCTGGTGCCTATCTGGGATGCTGGCACTGGGAGCTGTGACTTAACCTGCTACACCACAGGGCTGAGCCCCAAGGATTGCTTCTTAGTACATATGAGGGCGCTTCAAAAAGTTCATGGAAAATGGAGTTAAAAGAATAAGCTTATTTGAATGCAGACTTGTTGAAATCCAAGCATGGTTACATTCCAAATACCCACTTCCCATGAATCTTCTGAAATAGCCTCATACGACTCTCGAGGGATGAACTACATGGCAAATTGGAGTCCTGGCCTCCTGTACGTGTCATGTATGTTACACACAGAAATGGCTTCATGGAGACAACCTCTATCAGTGCAAAAGAGGGACTTCATGCTTGGTTTAGTGCTGTGCTTGCCCGGCTGTGAAATTTTTTTTTTTATTTTATTTTTGACAGGCAGAGTGGACAGTGAGAGAGAGAGACAGAGAGAAAGGTCTTCCTTTGCCGTTGGTTCACCCTCCAATGGCCACCGCGGTCGGCGCGCTGCGGCCAGTGCACCGCGCTCATCCTATGGCAGGAGCCAGGTGCCAGGTGCTTTTCCTGGTCTCCCATGGGGTGCAGGGCCCAAGCACCTGGGCCATCCTCCACTGCCCTCCCTGGCCACAGCAGAGAGCTGGCCTGGAAGAGGGGCAACTGGGACAGAATCCGGCACCCCAACCGGGGCTAGAACCCGGTGTGCTGGCGCCACAAGGCGGAGGATTAGCCTGTTGAGCCACGGCGCCGGCCGAAATTCTTAATCATTTTTAAATAATGGACCCTACATTTTAATTTTATACCAGGTCCCTTAAAAGATACAGGCAATCCGTTGGACCAGGATTGACAAGTGTTTTGTGTGAGTGACACTTTGAGGGTAAAAATTTCAAATGTCATATAAGGAATATCTTTTTTAAATAAAAGATTATTTATAAGTCAGAATTGCATAGAGGGAGGAAGAGAGAGAGAGGGAGGGAGAGGGAGAGGGAGAGGGAGAGGGAGAGGGAGAGGGAGAGAGAGAGAGAGAGAGAGAGAGAGAGAGAGAGAGAGAGAGACTGAGATTTTCCATCTGCTGGTTCCCTCTCCACGTGGCCACAATAGCCAAGTCTGGGTCAGGCTGAAGCCAGGAGCCAGGATCTTCTTCCAGGTCTCCCACATGGGTAGCAGGGGCCTAGGTACTTGGGCCATCCTCTACTGTTCTCCCAGGCACATCAGTAGAGAGCTGGATCAGAAGCGGAGCATCTGGGACTTGAGTTGGCACCCATATGGGATGCAGGTACTGCAGATGGAGGCTTAAGCTGCTATGCCACAACGCTGGCCCCAGGAATATCTGTTACAAAATATGCTACAGGTGAAGTATTCCTTATCATAAATACTTGGGACCAGAAGTATTTCAGATTTAGGATTTTTCGGAATTAGTTCATATTTGCATAAAATAATGAAATATCTTGGGGATGGGATCCAAGTCTAAAATGGGAAATTCAGTTAAGTTTTTGACACACATAGCCCGGAGGTAATTTTATGCAATAATTTCAGTGTGCATTCATTTTGCCTGCAACTTGTCACAGGAGGGCGGGTGTGGAATTTTCCACTTGTGGCTTGAGGTGAGTGCTCAAAAAGTGTTTGGGATGCCAACGCTGCTCTCTAGCCACGTGGCCTCGGTTTCAGAAAGCAGCAGGCCATAGGCTGTGGTGTTGGTCTTTTTGGTAGCGTAGACTCACACATTTAAAAATACAAACTTCTGCTATGGTGTCTTAGCTTTGGGATGGGGTGACATGTATCAGAATTCCATTCCTTTTTTAAGACTGAGTCATACGGCATTTATGTCTCTGCCACATTTGTTTATCCATTCGTGTGCTGATGGATACTCTGGTTGTTTGTGACGCTATGAACACTGATGTCCAAGAATCTGAGTCCTTGCTTTCAAACTCTGTTGAGTACATGCCTAGAAAGGAGGATGGCTTCTACTAAAATAATTCTGTGCGTAATTGTTTTGAGGAATCACCAGACTGGTTTCCGCAGCAGTCGCACCATTTTATATTCCTGACAGCAGTGCACAAAGTTGTCACCAATTGTTGCACACAAACAGCCGTTGTAATGGATGCGACTGGTGACATTGTACATTGTCTCATGGACATCTTGGTTGCTTGTACATAGTCTTTAGGAAATACCTGTTCTCATCCTTGGCCCATTTTTAAAAATTGTATGCATTTGTTGGACACAAAGTATGGTGATGATATATGCATACAAAATGGATGATTAAGCAAATTACCTAACCTATCCATCGCCTCAAATACTTGTTATTTTTGTAGTGTTCATGTTTGCAATTTACCCTCTTTAGCAATTGTGCAATAAACATTGCATTACTCCTGGAACCAGAGCCCATATGGGATGCTGGCATTGCAGGTGGTAGCTTAACCCACTAAGCCACAATGCCAGACGCACATATTACTACTACTAAGTCAGTCATAATCCTATGCAAAGTGTCTCAAAAACGCTACTCCTGTTTAACTGAAATTTCGCATCCTTTGACCAGCATCTCCCCGCACCCTTCTTCTTGCTGCTCCCATAAACACTGTTCTACTCTGCTTCTGTGAGTTTGATGGTATAGGTTCTACAAAGAAGTGAGACAAGGTGGTAACCCTCCTTCAGTGCCTGGCTTGTTTCACTGAGCCTGATCCCTTCCACACTCACAGACACGGTCACGGATTTCCATGGATTCATTTAAGGATAAACAGTATTTCATTATGCATGCAATGGAATGGATCACGTAGTATATATTAGAATTATTTATATATGTATCACAGTTTTCTTTATCCATTCATCTGTTTTTGAATGGTTAGGTCTATCCACTCACTTGGCTAATGTGAATGATAATGGAATGACCAGGGGGATGCAGATATCTCTTTCTCTTTGACTCACTGATTTCAATTCCTTTAAAATATATACCCAGAAGTGAGATTAATGGGTCATATGGTAATTCTGTTTTTTATTTTGCAAGGAACTTCCATACAATATTCCACAACGGTTACACTAATTCACATTCCCATGAACGGTGTCTGGTGTTCCCTTTTCCGTGAATTGCCAGTGCCTGTTATCGCTCATCTTTTTGGTAAAAGCCATTCAGACAGGTGAGAGGTGATATCTTTAAGTTGCATTTCCCTAGTGATGAGTGACATGGAGGACTTTTTATACATCTGTTGGCCATTTGAATGTCTTATTCAACATATGTCTGTTCGGATCCTTTGGCCATTTGTTCATGGAGTTATTTGTTCACTATTGAGTTGATTTCCTTACAGATTTTGGATATTAATTCCTCATCAGATGTATGGCTTTGTCAGTGTCTATTCATTCTACTTACTGTTTTGGGTGTGAAGAAACTTACTTGGTTTGATGTAATCCCATTTGTCTATTTTTTTTTCCTCTTGTTGCCTGAGGTTTTAGGATCAAATTCAGCATCACATAGAGTTTCTCCTTTGTTTTCTTCTAGGGGCTGTATAGTTTTGGGCATTACATTTAAACCTGTAATCCATTTTTAATTGATTTTTGTATACTGGATGAAATAATTGTCCAATTTCATTATCTGTATGTGGATGTCCAGTTTTTCCAACACTGGTTATTATTAAAGAGGTGCCCTTTTCACATTGTGTGTTCTTGGCACCTTCATTGAAAATCAACTGACTGTAAATTTATAGGTTCATTTCTGGGCTGTCTATTCCATCCCATCAGTTGATATGTCTGTTTTTATGCCAGTTCAATGCTGTTGTAGTTACTATAGCTTTGAAATATAGTTAGAAACCAGGTAGTATAATACCTCTGGCTATGTTCTTTTGTTCAAGACTGTCTGGCTACTCAGGGATTTTTGTGTATGAATTCACAAATTCATAAATTCATATGAATTTAACTAATATTGTTTCTATTTATGTAAAAATCACACTAGAACTTACATATGGATTATACAGAATCTATGGGTTGTTGTAGGTAATATGAGTACTTTAACAATAATATTTCTTCCAATCCATGAATATGGAATATCTTATTTATTTACTTGTTCTTCTATTTTTTCATCAAAGTTTTGTAGTTTTCTATACAGATATTTCATTTGTTTGGTTAAATTTATTTCTATTTTTATAGTTTTTATAAATGGGATTTTATTATCTTGATTTCTTTTCAGATTGCTAGAGTATAAAAAGCCTACTATTTTGTGTGTTGCTTTTGTATCCTGTGACTTTACCATATTCATTTATTAGTTCTAACAGGTTTTTGGTAGAATTTTTAAGATTTTCTATATGTAAAATTTTGTCATTGACAAGCAGAGACAATTTTATTTCTTATTTTCCTATGTGGATGCCTTTATCTCTTTTTTTTTGCCTACTTGCTCTGGCAAGGACTTCCAGTACAACCTCAAACAGAACTGATGAAAGTTGGCATTCTTGTCTTTCTTGTTCCTGAGAGTAGAGACATTGAGCATAATGCTGGCTGTGGGCCTATCATACATGGCCTTTGTCATGAATATAATGAGTCTTTCAGAGGACATTATATTGAGTCAATTTTTTTCCTGAAAAATGAAATAATCATATGGTTATTGTCCTTTTTTTTTTTTAATGTGATGCATTGCATTGATTTGCATATGAGAAACCACCCTTGCATCCCAGGGATAAATCCCATTTGATCATGGTGAATGATTTTTCAGTGTGCTATTGAATTTGATTTTCTACTTTTTTTTTTTTTGAGGGTTTTTGCATGTGTATTCATGAAGGATTGGTCCTGCTTGGCTCTGGATAATGCTGACTGTATAAAATGAGCTTGGGAGTATTCTCTTTTCTTAAATTTTTTTGAGAAGATAAATATGAGTTCTTCTTTAAACGTTTGGCAGGAATTCACCTGTAAAGCCATTAGGTCCTGTGGTTTTCTGCGAGGGGAGACTTTTTATCACTGATTGAATCTCCTGAGTAGAGCTCAGTCTTGCTAGGTTGGAGACTTCATTGGTTTCCTCTGCGTTCTCCATTTGAAACCTTCCCATTGGCCTTAGTAGTATCCCATGATCCTTTGTGTTTCTGTGGTATCAGTTGTACCACCTCTGCTTTCATTTCTGATTCTGAGTCTTCTCTCTTCTTTCTTAGAGTAAGGGTTTGTGGATTGTTAAAAATCTTTTCTAGTATCTATTTCATTATCTCTGCTTTGATCCTTGTTATTTCGATCCTAATTCTAACTCTTTTCATCTGTTTCTAATTTCTTGAGCTTAACATTAGATTGAGATCTTTATTTTATATGAAATAGGCATTTGTGTTTTTTGCTATAAATGTGCCTCTTAAAATTGATTAGCTGTGTTCTATAAGCTTTGGTATGTTGTGTTCCCAATTTCAGTTGTCTCAGTATGTTTCATTTCTTTTTTTAAAAGATTATTTATTTGAAAGTCAGAGTTACAGAGGGGAGAGAGGAAGGGGGAGAGAGAGAGAGAGGGAGGGAGAGAGAGAGAGAGAGAGAGAGAGAGGGAGGGAGGGAGGGAGAGAGATAGATTGAGATTGAGATTGATTGCATGTTCTGGTTAACTCCCCAGATGGCGCCGATATGCCAGGGCTGGGCCAAGCTGAAACCAGGAGCCAGGAACTTCATCCAGGTCACCCACATGGGTGATAGGGCCTAAACACTTGGGCTACCTTCTACTGCCTTTTCCAGTCCATTAGCAGGGAGTTGGATTGGAAGTGGAGAAGCTGGGACACAAACTGGTGTCCACACGACTGCCAGTGTCACAGGGGTAGCTTTATCTGCTACACCACATCCTGGCCCCTTGCATTTCTTTCTTGATTGCTTCTTTGGTCCATTATTTTTTTTCAGGAACATATTGTTTAATTTCCACCTATCTGTAAATTTTCTAAGATTTCTTCTGTTATTGATCTCTAGTTCACACTATTGTGATTAGAAAAGATACTTGATATAATTTTAACCCTCTTCAATGTGTTCAGACTCGCCTTGAGGCCTGTGAGATGTCTATCCTGGAGAAGATTCTGTGCACTTGAAAAGAGTACGGATTCTGTTACTGTGGACTGGAAAGTTCTGTATTTGTCTATTGGGTCTATTTGGTTTAAAGTATAGTTCGGATCCGGTATGTTCCTCGTAGCTTTCTGTCAGAAAGATCTGTCCACTGTTGAAAGTGAGTTATTAAAGTCTCCTACTGTTATTGCATTGCAGTCTCTCTCTCCATGTTACATATTTAGGTGCTCCATTGTTGACTCACATGTTAATAACTGCTATATATTATTGATGGATTGACCCCATTAGCAGTAGATAGTGTTCTTCCTTGTCTTTGTTACTATTTCTGTCTTAAATCTATTTTGTCTGAAATTAGGGGAGCTGCCTCTGCTCTCTTTTGGCTCTCATTTCTGTGGACTGTCTTCGGCCTTTTACTTTCAGTCTGTGGCTTCCCCTAAATACAAGGTGAGTCCCTGGTAGGCTACGTATGGTTAGGCCTCGTTTATTAATCCATTCAGTCACATTATGTCTTTATTGGAAAATTTAACTTTTTTCCATTCAAAGTAACTATTTAGAAAATAGTACATACTACTGCCATTTTTAAATTTGTTTTCTGGTTATTTTGTAGATACTCAGTTTCTTCCTCTCTTGCTCCCTTCTTCTGTGGTTTGATGGTTTTCTATTGTATTATTCTTCGAATAATTTCTGTATTTTGCACCAATGATATATTTTTGTTTTGTGGCTAACATGAAGTTTACAACAACATCTTAGAATAGAGATGTTCTGATTGACTGTTGTGTGTCCTGGGAAAGCCCTAGGGGATTAGACCTGGTTGGAGATGCTGTGCTTTCTCTGTTGGGATGTTGGTATCTTCCCTCAGATTCAGGACATTTTCAATCATTATTACTTTAAATATGCTTTCTGGGCCGGCGCATCACTATGTGATTTCAATGTTCTGTCATCTAACTCACCCATTACTTTTTCCTCTTGTCCAAGTTTGCTGATAAAGCTTTCTATTGAATTTTTGAGTCCAGACATTATATTCTCATTTCTTGTATTTCTGTTTTTTAATTGCTTCTATTCATTGTCAAACTTCTCATTTTGTTCATGTATTGCTTTCCAAATTTCATTTAATTTTCTATCTATATTTTTTTGTAGTTTGTTGAACTTCTGTGAGCAAATTATTCTGAATTTTTTGTGGGTGAGATCATAGATCTCCTTTTTTCAGGGCCCATTATTGGAATGTTACTGATTTCATACAGTGGTGTCATGATTCCGTGATTCTCTATAATTATTGTATATTTTCAATGATGTTTGTGCATTGAGGAGACAGCCACCTCCTATGGCATGGATGGGTTTTCCTCAGCAGGGAGAAACCTTCACTATTTAGCCCTTGGTTATGGATAGACCAGCTGATAACACCCCTGAGTAGACAGAACTCGTTGTCAGATTTGGTGGTTGAATGGACCACTAGCTTTGCTCTAAAGTCAGGTGGAACCCTTGACTGGGTTCCACTGCCCAGCAGGGCCATTCTCTGGTCCCTGCCATGAGACAGAGCTGTCAGCTGGTGACTGGTACTGCCTCCGATTGGGTAGTGTCACTGTTGAGTTGTGTAGTCAGGCAGGGCTTCAGACTGGGCTCTGCAGTTAGGCAGACACACAGCTCTAGATGGAGGGAATCAGAGGCTCCGTCCATGGAAACGCGTGGTGGCAGGCACCTCCCAGCCTGGGCAGCACTTTTGGGCAGGCTCTGAGATCATGCAGAGCCTTTTAAAATTTCATAAGCTTTAATTCTATAGTAGAGGTTTAATTTAAAGGATTGGGAATATATATATATATATATATATATATAGTTCAAGTATTAATTTTTAAATACATGAGTAGCTATATTGATACTAGATAAAGGAGACTTCAGAGCAAAGAAAATGACTAGGGACAAAGATGGCTATTACCTAATGATAGGAGGGTCATAACATAACAACCTTAAATGTGTTTGCACTAAACTACAGAGCCTCCAAATATATAATACAAAACTGATAAAGCTGAAAGAAGAAATAGACAAATCCACAATTATAGTGAAGTCAGAAGTCCCTTCTCAGCAACGAATAGAACCACTAGACAGAAATTTGATGAGGATATAGAAGCACTCAAGAGGATCATCAACCAACAGGATCTACTGACGTGTGTGGAACACTCACCCAGCAACAACAGAGTATAAATGTCTTCTCAGGAGCCCATGGGAAATTCACCACGACTGACCCCATGTCTTGGTTCATAAAAATAAACCTTAACAAGCTAAACATAATGGAACCATACAGAGTATGTTCTTTAAGTATAATAGATTCAGACTAGAAATTAATGACAGAAAAATAACGGAGAAATCTCTAAACGCTTGGAACAATATTTCTAAATAAATTACAAGTCAAAGAAAATACCTCAAAAGAAATTTAAAATATAATATAACTGAGTGAACATGAAAACACACGTCAAAATGTCTGAGATGCAGTTAAAGCAGTGCCAAGAGGGAATGTATAGCATTAAATGTTTATACTAAAAAAGGGAAAGTTTCAGACCAATAATGTAAGTTCTTATCTCAAGAAGATAGGAGAATACATAAACATCAATCCAAATTAACAGAAGGAAAGAAAAAAAGTAGAGAACAGAACCATTATGAATTTGATAAGAACAGAGAAAAATTAGTAAAACAAAAATTCGATTCTTCAACAAAATCTTTAAAATTTAAACACTTAGCAAAACTAACAAAAGTAAAAATAGAGAATGTATAAACCATCCATGTCATGAATGAAATTGGGGCTATTACTACAGATCCGTAGTCATTACAATGGAAAGAAGGGAATACTACAAAAAACTTCAATTCAATTTTTGAAAAGTACAAACTACCAAAACTCAACCAGGATAAAATAGAGGATCTGAATAGTTCTGTAACCATTGCAAAATTGAATTCATAATTTAGAAAATTTAAGAATAAATGGTTTCACTGAAGAGCTCTCCCACACATTTGAAGGATTAACAGCCATTTTATAAATCTCTTGCCTGAGATACAAGGGGAGGGCACGCTTCCCAGCTCACATTCTGAGCCCTAATACCAAATCCAAACAGGACAAAAAGTAAGCTCATATCAATATCTATTGTGAAATCAGATTCAGGAACCCTCAATAAAACTGAGCCTGAGAATAAGAAGAATTATACACCATGACCAAGGGAATTTATTAAAGTGAGCAAATCTGGTTCAACATTGGAAAATCTGTCAGTCTAGCATATCCTAGGATATTGATACAGAAGAAGCATTTGACAAAAAATCTTAAACCCACTCAGTACAGAAACGCTAAGAAAGTTAGGAATAAAGGAGAATGTTCTCAGCTTGATGAAAAGCATCTACAAAAATCCCTACAGCTAATAGGCTTTCAAGTGAACGACTGATTGCTCTCCCCTTAAGGTCAGAAATATGGCAAGGATATCTGCTCTCAGCACTTTTATCCAATATAATACTGGAAGTTCTCACCACTGAACTAAGACAAGAAAAAAATTAAACCAAGGGGCCCAGCGCTATTGTGGCGCATGTGGCCAGCGTTCCATGTCACTGAACCACTTTGAATCCTGGCTGCTCTGCTTCTGACCCAGCTCCCTGCAACACACCTGAGAAAACAGTGGATGGAGGCTGGCTCCTGCGTTTGGGCCCCTGCCACCAGTGTGGGAGAGCCAGGTTGGTTTCCAGGCTCCTGACTTCAGCCTGGCCCTGCTATGAAAGTTGCAGTCATTTGGGGAGTGAACCAGTGGATGGAAGATATTTCTCTCTCTCTCTCTCCCTTTCCCTCTCTCTCTTTTCAACTTTCAAGTAAATAAATCTTTGAAAAAAATAAAACTAAGGCATGCAGATTGGAAAGCAAGAAATAACACTGGCTGTATCTTCAGGTAACATGATTGTCTATGGAAAACCTCTAGAAGTAATTAATAAATCCAGCATGGTTTCAGGATACAAGACCAACACATAAATCTTAATTGCACTTCTGTATATTAACAATGATCATGTGGGAACTGAAACCAAAAAATACAATAACATTTACAGTAGCCCCAAAGAAAATGTGATCCTTAGATATACATCTAAAAATATATAAAAAGGAGCTACAGGCTGTAAAGTGTAAAATGCTGATAAAATAAATCAATGGAGACCTAAATAAATGGACAGATACACCATACTCATAAAGACTCAACACAGAACTCAGTAACAGCCTTCGCACAACTTGATCTATGGACAATGCACTTTCTAGAAAAATCCCAACACTTTTTATTCATTCATTTATTTATTTTGCAGACATAAAGTCCTGTCATTAAATGTGCATGGAATGGCACAAGATCTGGAGCAGCCAGAGCAATCATTAAAGAAGAAGAAAGTGAGAGGGGTCGTTTTACCTGATATTAAGGTTAACTAAGAGCAACACTAATGAAGACAGAGTGGTCTGGGAGAATGGATGGGTACATTGTCTGGTGAAGCAGAACAGAGAACACAGAAAAACACCCCTGAAGTATGCCAGCCATTTTCTCTTTATTTTTCTTCCTCCCTCCTTCCTTCCCAGCCTCCCTTCTCTTCCTTCCTTCCTTCTTTCCTTCATGCAAAAGACCAGTGGTACTGGGATACTCACTTCAACTCTTTTTAAAAACATATATTTATTTATTTGAAAGTCAGAGTAACGCAGAGAGAAGGAGAGGCAGAGAGAGAGAGAGAGATATCGATTGATCTTCCATCCACTGGTTCACTCACCAGTTGGCTGCAATGGCCGGAGCTGCGCCCCTCCGAAGCCAGGAGCCACGAGCTTCCTCCAGGTCTCCCACGCAGGTGCAGGGGCCCAAGGACTTGGGCCATCTTCTGCCACTTTCCTAGGCCATAGCAGAGAGCTGGATCAGAAGTGGGGCAGCCAGGACTTGAACCGGTGCCCATATGGGATGCCGGCACTGCAGGCGGCAGCTTTACACGCTGCACCACAGCACCCGCTCCATCCAACAGTTTTCTGCCACAAATCAGTGGTGGAATGACAGCCTTTTCAATACCCCATGCTAGAACACAGTGGGCAGGGTGGGCTGGGCCAAAGCTGGGAGCTTCAAGTTGGGCTCAGCACTCAGGTGCATCACAACCTGCATGTTAACCAAGAGGTCAAATGCCCACCCCAAAATCTGCTATCAAAATTGGAGAAAATTCTTTAGGATATAGGGCTAGGCACACGTTCTTAGATTGACACCGAAAGCAAGATACATCCAATGAAAGATGGATCCGTTGAGCATAAACAAAATTGAAAATTTTGCTTGGCCAAAGTCCACGATGAGGATGAGAAGAAAAACTAGAGCTTTGGGGGTGGCGGGTGGGAAACCACTTGCAAACCACATACCTGACAATGGGTGTTTTCTAGGATATAGAAAGAACTCTTCAAAACACGACAGTAAACAAACCAGCAAGCCCCAAATCCTCTCATTACAGTATGGAAAAGAAGACCTAACCAGACACCAAGAAAAAAAATGTATAAAGTGTATACAGAAGGCATCTCAGCCAATACAGTAAGATGTTCAATATCAGTAGCCACCCTGTACATGCAAATTTCCCTGAGAAACTCCGACACCTATCAGAATGGCTGAAATGCAAAACAGCAACAACACCAAGAGCTGCCAAGGAGGAGGAGAAATGGATCGCTTATGCATTGCTGCTGGGGAGGCAAAATGCGACGGACAGCCTGGACGGGAGTAGGACAGTTTCTTAACAAATCCACACTTGGCTGTGGCCTATTGGGCATTTATCCCACAGAAATCTTAGATTCCCCCCAACAACCTGCACAGTGAGACTCAGAGTAGGTTTATTTCTAAAGTCCCCAAGCTGGAACGTACCCTCCACGGGGGCCTTGGACCAATGGACAGTTAAACAAACTGTTCACTTGCGCCATCCCTCCAATCCCTTGAAAGAACCAATGTTGACTTTTAACTTGGGTGATGTGCAAGGGGATCCTGCAGGAGTCAAGAAAGATGGCGCCCAAAAGGCTATGCCCCAGCATTCTAGAGATGCCCAACCCCTGAAGAGTGGACAGATTAGGGGTTGCCGGGGTGGTCCCTCAGGTAGGAGTGGACAACCAGAGGGGGTCCTGCGGGGTGTTCCGTTCAGGGTCTTGACTGTGTGGGTAGATTCATATATGTTTTTAAAAAATGCATGGAACTAAATCCACACACATATGGGGTGGGGAGGGAGAGCCTAGAGTACTCGTGAAACGGGGCAAGTTTGGACACAATGTGCATGGGCGACACGGCGGACACCTGCTTCTACTTCGCGCTGGGGGAACTGGGGTGACAGAGGTGCAGGATTTCCGTGGCTCCCTTCTTAACACCGCATGCACATCCACAGTGAGCTCAAAACACCTGTGTTTTACAAATCCGTGAATGCCCCTGGGCTACATATTTACAAAAAAAATTTTTTTAAGTGCAATCGTCATAAAAACGCGAAGGTCAGGGCAAAAGGTTGTCTCTGACATTTTAAAATAAGAAAGCACCTGCTTAGCAGTGCCACCCCCTCACCTTGCTGCCAGCTACGTGATGTGCGCGCCTCACGGTGTGGGAACCGGGAGAGGGAGGCGCTGGCGATGGCCTCTCCGTGTTCAGGTGTGTGCATAGGTGGGCGCTGGTGTGAGAGTGGGAGAAAGGGGGAGCAGGAGCGATGCCCCCCCGCTGTCATTGAGGGTGGCCGGCTGATGCGCGGCGGTGCAGGAAAGCTTGGAAGGGATGGTGGAGGTTGCCGGCGCCCCGGGAACGCCCTCCCGCAGGCCGTGGGCGGCGGCTGAGCAGCCCAGGTGCAGTGACTGAATCCCAGCATCCGCAGCAAAAGGTGAGCGCGGTCGGTGGGCGGAAGCCGAGGCCTCCCCGCGCGGCCCGCAGGCACGCCGGGCAGCCCGGCTCCCGCAGGCGGCGCCTGGCCCCGGATGCCGCTGCGGAGAAGCCAAAGAGGCTGCGAATGCGGGGAGCGAGACGCAGCGGCCGGGGAGGGAGGGTGGGGCCGCCCGGAAACCCTGGCGGCGCCAGCCCGCGGGCATCTGCAGGCCGGGGGCGCGCACACGAGCGGCACGTGGGTGTGGAGGACCCGGCGCCGCCTGCCTCCTCCCTGCAGGGCCGCGCGGCCGGTGCCGGCGCCGGCGCCGGAGGAACAACGGGTGGGGTGCTTGCCCGGCGCAGGCGGCCCCCGCAGCTCCAGCCCCACGCCCAGCAAGCGGGGCCAGGGACCCGGGACCCCAGGGCGGCGCGACGCCTGGAGGTGCTCCCCACGCGCGTCCCTTCCCCGATGCCGGGGCCTCCTTCCCGTTCTTGGCGCGAGAAGCCGGGCGGCTTTGTCCGGGGATGGCTGGGGGGTGCGGGCTGGGCACCACGGAGCTTCCCAACCTTGGCACCGGGGCGAGAGTCTGGGATGGACACAGACCGGTGGGAGCACCTTGGGGCTTCCAGGGAACTGCATCTCTCCCCCAACCCCGGAGACTGGCGCTAGGAACCCGCGGGGACCGGCGGGTTCCACGTGGGTGGACCCCAAGCTGGCGGCAGCGATGGGGTCGCGGGTGACCGTCGTGGGTACTCCCCCCCCCCAGGCGTCCACACCCAAATCTGCACACTGACCAAAGCTTCTCCCCGCCCCTGGCTGGGCTGGCACCGGGAGCGCGCGGGAGAGGGGAGGCGGCCGAGAGTGGGGGCGGAGGGGGCGCGGAGCCCGCGAGGCGCTGCGCGGCACGGGGGCGCGCCGAGGCCGTGGCCCGACTGTCGCAGCGGCCCCCCAGCAGCGGCGGGGCGGCGAGGACCCGCCAGGCGCACTGCGGTCTCCACCAGCCCTAGGAAAGGAGGAGGAGGAGGGCCCGTAGAACGGGGCGAGGGCGGCGGGAGACTCGCGAGCTCCAGCAAGCGCGGAGGGATTTGGCCGCGGGGGCGTCCTGTGCACCGGGGACCCCACCCCACGGTGCGGGGGTGGTTCCCCCTTGGGCAGAGCCCCCGGAAATGGGGCAGTGCCGCGTCGTCCTGGCGTTCGCCCCTCTCGTCCCTCAACACTCCTAGCGGGAAGGCAGCGAAAGCGCTTAGTCCTATACCAGCTTCATTTTGGGTTGCAAAGCGGGACATTCCCGCATTTTTTTTAACCCTTCCTGCCGCAAAGTCACCACGAGGCAGCTTCTCCAGCCCTAAGGCGTAGTCACTCCCATGCCACCGAGAGTTGTTCCGAAAAGCCCGGGCCGCGCCGCAGGAGGACGCTGAAGGCCGAGTCTCTGGCACAGCGGCGGGAGCCTGGCGCCGACCAGCCTCCCCGGCCGAGCCGTCGGCCCGGACGGACACTTGGTCAGTGTCACTCTCTGCCTCTCCGCAGAGCGTGGTCTGCAGCCTGGCAAACTCGGCCCTGTCTCTGCCCCCACCCCCCACCCCGCACCTTGCCCTTCGCCGCCGCCAGTCCCGGGCGCGCCCCAGCACCACCCCGCACCTGTTCGCGGCCCCGCACACCCCAGCAGCCGGAGGCAGGGCGCGGGGGTGGAGGTGGGGTCCTGCGAGCCCCCTGCCGCGCAACGCCACTCCCGCTGCTCCCCAAAAGGCAAAGCCCCTCAAAGTCTTGGAAGATCCGGTGCCCTGCAACCTGCCGGATGAACCCGTGCGCGTGTGCGCCACGCGTTTAACCGCACAGTCATCCCTAGGCTCGCCGCAAAGATGGTCCACAGTTCACATTGTTTTAAAAAAACACATCTCGAGGCTTGCAGTTGGTTCCCACCACATGGCGCGGCTTCTGGGACGTCGCGTCCTCGAAAAGGGACCTAAATTCCGACTCCCCGCTCCCCTTCCGGTGGTGCCGCTGCCCCTCCCGCGTGCCCAGGGGCTGTGGCCTCGCCCGGTGCCGGTGCCCAGGGCCTGGGGGTAGCGAAGGGGAGAGGGTACGGGTCTTCCCCCCCTCACTGTGAAAATTCTGTTTGCGCCCTGAGCTCTGGAATTCTTTGGTCACAATCCTTCAATTTTAGCGTGGCGGTACCATCAAAATTTTATACCTGGAAATGAACATTTTAACCACCTTCCTTATTAAAGAAGATTAAAAAGAAGAATTTTTTGCTCTAGCTCCGTTCTCTGCGGTTTGCAGAAATAAGGGTGGGGGCGGGGCGGGAGCAGGGGTGGAGCCTCCCCCGCGGTGAAAATGAGACGCCCCTTACCGGTTTAATGGGGACGTTTGTTTTTCCTTCGGGCGCCCGCGACCCCAATGTACAGTGACTAATTCGCAGTTTCCTCCGAGGCTCCCTAACTGGGGAGGGGCGCGTAGGGGAAGCTGCGACTCGGCTGTCCCACACCCGAGTGCCCACGGGCCAGGGTCGCCCGGCTCTGGGACTGCGGATCCAAGGCGGACTGGAAAGGCCCTGGGGGCGAGGAGCGTGGAGCCCGACGGGCGCACGCGGGGAACGAAGGCGGAGCCCGCGTGGACAGTAGGCCTGTGGCTCCCCCGCATTCACCTCCCCGCGGGTGCCCGGGGCCCACGCAGCGCCCCGGCTGGAAGCTGCGTCCGCGCCCAAAGCCAGCGCGGAACTCCCAGGGAAAGAAGTTTGCCAGGCTGCAGTGTAGACACGGCCTCCTCCCTCCGAATCGTGCTGAGATAATCTGAGTGCCCCCTACACAGCCACGCAAGTGGCGAGCACACGCCTGGGTCCGCGGCCCCCACGTGGCGCCCGGCTTGGCGCAGACGCGTGCGCGGGCAGCGCGGCGGGCGTGACACCGCATTTTCTCCGAGTGCCTGTCCTCGGGGGCGGTGCAGCCCGGAGAGGGGGTCGCGGGAGGTGGCGTGGCAGGGGCTTGAGGCACCCACTCTCTCTGGGAGCGCACGAGGGATCAGAAGCGCTCGCAGCTCCCGGACGGGGGTCTCACCCAGCCGCACCCCCCCCCCCACGTAAAGGAGGCAATTCTCGTTCGCTAGGGATAATAGCGGGGCTTCCTAGGACCACGCGGCGCGTCCCTGCCCGCCCTCCAGCTTGGTGGTTTTAACGTGACCTATGTTAGCTAGAGTCCCCGGAGACTGCCAGCTGGAGGCCACCCCGGGGACCGCCCGCCCTCTTCTCTTCCACCTGGGGGGAGGGTCGGGACTCGGCTCCCCCGGGGAGCAGGCCCAGGTCCCTCCGGCTCAGCCAGGGCGGCCAGGCACCCCGGGGCGTGGTCGGGGAGGGGGCTCCCCTGGACTTGGGCGGTGTCTGCAACGCGTCCCCGAGAGCTCCTCTCGGGAACAGCACGCCGGGAGGTGCAGGGGAGGGACACAGCCTCTCCCAGGTGGTCCCGGCATTGATGGGCCACACTAGCAGGGCCCGTGCCTGCAGGTGTGTGTGTGTGGGGGGGGGGCGCCCTGCGGCCAAGGGCAGGGCCAGGGGCCCGGGGAGACCGGAGGGTGGGCTGGGAACCTTGCGCGCCCAGGCCCCACAGCACCGCGGCTGCAGGCAGGCAGGTAGTCAGTCCTGCGCCCCGCGCGCTCCCCAGCCTTCCCTGGGTCCCCCGGCTTTTCCAGGAGGAAGATGGGGTGCCCATCGCGGGTGGCGGGCGCCGGGCCGCCGCGCCGGGCGGTCACGTGCCCCCCGCCCCCGCCACTGCAGCGGGAGTTCCAATCAGAGCGCGCCAGGGGGCTCCTCCCGGGCAGGAACCACCCGGCTCGGCGGCGCAGGGTGGGCCGCCGTCACCTGACCGCCCGCCCCCGCCCCCCGCGAGTAAGGGGCGGTGGTAGCGTCTGCTCGGTTACAAATGGCCCCTCCCGCCCGGCTCGCCCGCTCGCTCGAGCTCGGCGCCGACCTGCCCGGGCGTGCTCCTGCTGCCGGTTGCCGGCTGCCCGCGTCCTAGCGCCTGGCTCCCGGGTCTGGCCACCGCGGACGTGCCGGGCAGGCGGAGCCAAGGCCCGGCGGCCGGGGTCGCGATGGATGTCTGGGCGGCCGAGGAGGCGTGTGGCTCGTCCTCCTGCAGGTGAGTGTGCGGTGCGCGATGCTGCGGGGACAGCGCGGGGCACAGGCGGGGTCCGCGGACGCGAGTCCGTGCGACGCCCACCTAGGGCGAGTCCCAGGTCTCTCGCTGCCTTGGCTTCCTCTTACCGCTGGCTTGGGTCGGGGGTAGGCTTGGGCAAAAGCTGTGATTTGGGGGTGGGGGCGAAATGCTCGTCTTGAGATACTTGACAAAGGTTGAAAAGACATCAGGTGGGTGGCGAGTGGCTGCAGCTGATGGAGGTGAGACAGGTGCAGGTGAGTGTGCCTGCTTGCGCGTGCGTGTGTGCGCGCGTGGATTCCCGGGCGAGCAGCAGCCCGAGAATGGGGCAAAGCCCCCTGTGAAGGGTCGTTCCCTTCCCAGATGAGACGCGAGGGAGATGACACAGCTCCCGGGTGGTCTCTCTGCAGGCGGAGGCCGGCGTGGGGGCGGGGGGAGGGCGGACCGGCAGCCCCCAGTGTTTCTGCTGTGCCTGGGTGGTAGCGAGCGTGCAGGGGACTCAGCTTGGAGCGTGTGAGGTCTGCAGGCGCCCAGACCCTATTCCTCTCACCTTTTAACTTTCTGCCAGAAATTAGTGGGAAAAGTGCTGAATCATGCAAAAATACATGGAAAATAACCTGCTTCGCGTTTCAGGGAAGTTTTCTCAAAGCTGCTGTCTGCATGCATTTGGGGCTGTGTGTTTGAAATCCAAACTGTAGGCACCGTTATTGAAAAATCGTATTTTGTGGCCATGCCCTTGGCTTTGTGACTGTGGGTTGCTTTGCTTTCTTGATGGTGAGTTACATTTATGCCTTGTTTCCTACCACCCTCATCACCTTTCTCTCCCTCCTAAAAACAAACACCCCCACCCCGAAAAAAATTTTTTTTAAAAACCCAAGACCTTTTTTTTTTTTTTTTTTTCTGGTGTGTCCATGATCGTAGGAGGCTGTTCTGAGACAGAAAACGCCCTCCTTCAATGTGTGCGGTTATGGCCAATTTGATTTGTCATGTGCCACCGAGGGGAATGTCAGGCTGAGAACATGCAGGCAAGGAGAGAAAATGAAGCAGGAGTTGTGGGTTGAGGGAGGAATAAGCTGGAATCCAGCTGTGCTCAGCACAAGAGCTGAACGGTAGTGCTTCCACCCTGGGTCCTCTGGAGGAGGCGAGAGGGGCAGTTTTGGATGTGAAGTCCTGAGTCAGACCCCTACATAGCCTAAGGATGAATTGTAAAAAACCAGGAGTCAGGATTAGTAAAATGGGTGTGTCCCGGCTAGCCCATTTACTCCGGCTACACTCTGAACTGCTTGTTCAGTGGCCTGCTGACTCACCAGGGAACCGGCATAGCTTAGCATGGTTGGATTTTACTTGTAGACTTGAACTAGTTAAAAGAAAAATAGAAGAAAAATTTTAAAGCGTCGAGAGAGGTTGCCTCTTCCCACTTCTTCTTCAGGGGGGTTTTCTCCCATTCCTTGACTTGTCATCTTCATTGCGATCCCTGTCGTCCAAGCTTGTACACGGTATCTGTGGTTGTACACGGCGTATGTGGTTGCACACAAAGGTTTTCCTATAATTCTGAACACCAGAAGCAGCGGCACTTTGAACAGCATGCTAATGTCCAAGATGCTTATGAAGGAGACTGAAGAATGGCAATCCAGTGGCTTAATTGAGTTTTCCTTGCAGCATCGACTCCGTGAACATAGCATGCAAGACCAGGGAGCCCCACCCTGTTTCTCAGCCTCTGCATGAAAGACCAGGGAAGGAATTCGACGATTGCAGTGGTGCAGGGAGAGGCAGAGTGTGGGCTTGGCTGTTTCCTTTATCTAAATACATACAGCGTTTTGGAGGGTTGGTTTTAAATAGCACAGTGTTAACCCATTTCACCTGTCTGCTTGTTCAAATGCCCATTTAACTTTGAAAGGTTGATTTTGATAGAAAAGGGGTATGAATCTAGAGGCACTTCCGAATTTCAAGATCCTGCGGCTGAAAGACACGATTGACAAGGACAAATTCCAAACCATATGGTGGAGCCCCCCCCCCCAAAAAAAATTACTTACACTCTGGTATTAATAAAAAATTTTTTTTATAAAAGTGATTTTTTTTGAACAGGGGGCTCATTTTCAGGGGCTGCCTGGATGAAACCAGCCTCGGTGACAGACAAGCACCTGGCATCTCAGATCAGAGATGCATACCTGGAGGAAGACACAGATGTTTGTGTTGTGTGTTGGGTCCTTCTCCCCACCCTGCCATGTCCCCGCAAATCAAATGAAGGCCACTGGTGCAACAAGGCAAAGAGGTTGCCAATCTGATTTCCCCTCTCTGGGCAGAAAGATGCTTTGGGCTTCTCGGAAGAAATCCTGAACCCACAGTTCATTATCATCCTAGCCATGTTTGCCCGCAGCGTGTACTGCAGATGGCGGATCCGACCAAGTGGAGAGAGATTCAAAGACTTCATTCTTTCCTTTTTTTTTTTTTTTTTTGCCACACAAAAACATTTTCTGAAGGATGCCCACTCCATGTTGCCCCCCGTTTTTATCTTTTTAAGGTAATTACATCGCTTAAAGAAAACGATACTTTCCTCCTGACGGCTGGAGAGAATTAACCCACTTCCAACCCGGAAAGTAGGGGCAGGGTAGCAGTTACTCCGGCTTGCAGAGATGCCACGTGCAAATTGCACATTCTATCCTGAACTAACCAGGTCAAGTTCACAGCTGCTGAAGCCCCCTATGCCTTTTTTTTTTTTTTTTTTCCGTATGCTATTATTGCCTCTCTTTCAAATCCACAAACCACACCTATAAATCCCAGTGAAACAGTGCCTGGTCAGGTAAAAAAACGCCTGTGATGGTGGGTTATTCTCCGATCAAGATTGATTTCAGCAGCGGCTTCGAGGATCAAATTGGGAGGATGTCTCTGATGTTTTTGCTGAGAGGTCGGCAGCCTGGTTTCAAGGAGGGGCTTTTCCCAGGGACACACAGTGATTATCATATGCAAGTTCTGCCCACTTGCGCAGTTCATTGCAGTGGTAGAAGCTTCCAGAACAGCACTTCCTTGGGTCCCAGCAGTTAATACACATGCCGCATTGCATGAGGAACATTCCAGAACCCCGGCCTTCCAGTAGGGCATGTACTGGCTCAGCACGCACCTGGACTGCTTTTTAACCACAGAGATGTGGCGATCAAATTCCCTGAGATTTTTTTTGTTTGTTTTTTTATTCCCTGAGTTTATTATTTTTTTTTTAAGCTTAGCCTTGAAGGATGGAGAAGGGTGCCTGGCATCCGACTTCTGTTGGAATTGGCTTCCAACAGTCGACCTTTTAACATTTGCGGAAGTCGGGCTACGTGGGTGTGGCCAGGAATTTTGGAAGACAACAGCATTTGCTAAATCACTTAGGACAGGGCATGAGGTGTTAGCAACGTTGATGGTTTTACGTGGTTGAAATGAGTATATTCATACGTTTTCGGGGGTGAGTGTTGCATTGAGGCAGGAGGGTATAGGGTTTTTTGTTTTGTTTTGTTTTTTTAAAGCTCATTGGAGACTTGTTTAGAATTCTATGACATTAAACATGCGCGTGTATATGTCTGCATATTCCACCAATGTGCTGGTTATGCACATTTTGCCGCATACACACGCATCCTACACAATCTGGAACTGCTAGTTGGGGTAGACAGCTCCTCATGGTATAGTGGGGAGGGGTTTGGTTTTCTTTACTGGTGGGTGTTGGGTCCTGACCCCGTCATGCTTACTTATCTTACAACATAGCACCACCAAGAAGAGGCAGTGAGTGAGTCCGATTGTTTGTGTCAATAAGTAAAGTGCTTTTATTTTTGGTGAAGTGTCATGTTTTAGATTGTAAATTTATTTTTTAGATATTTATGTATGTATGTATTGGAGATGCAGAGTGACAGAGAGACAGACACAGAGAGGTCTTCTGTCTACTGGTTCACTCCCCAAATGCCTGCAACAGCTGGGACTGAGCCAGGCTGAAACTGGGAGTCTGGAATTCCATCTGGGTCTCCCACGTGGGTATCCGGGACCCAAATACTTGATCCGTTGTCTGCTGTCTGCTCAGACCGGTTGTCAGGAAGCTGAGTGAGAAGCATGGAGCAGCCAGCCAGGCCTTGAACTGGCCCTCTGATAGGAGATACAGGTATTCCACATGGCAGTTTAGCCCACTGCGCCACAGCATCTGCTAATTCAAAAGTCGTCTGTCCGGGTGTTGGAGAACTGAAGCCATGGGGAGAAATAGTCTTTGTTTGAACATATACAATGTGTCTCCTCCTGTCCAACTACGGTACATCTTCTCTGCTGTTTGTGGAATTTGGTGATGAGCCAAACTAATGCCCTAAATGCGTTGGTCTTACAGGTGCTCCTGTGACGTGATGGACAGATATGCGTTCTTCTGCCCGAGGGTTGCAAATGTAAGTTCAGCAAACCAAATAATTAAATACGGGTAACTCTGGGGGTCCATGCAGAGCAGTTCTTCTCTTTTTATCCCGTCTCCTCAAGACTGGCTTCATAAATAGGGGGCCGGAAGGGGGTGCTACATCCCCCTGGGGAAGGGGTGGGGACATCTGACCCTAATGTGTCCCCGCCACGCGCCTGGGCAGTGCAGCTGTAGGAGCTTCAGCGTCGCCATTGACGGGCGGGATCTGCACCTCTCCCACCACCATGTTGTTCACAGTCGTAGATGAGGAACTGCTGGGGTCTGGGTGATGCAGAATTAATTAATTGACAGACGGTGAATCCTTCCGGGGTGGCCAGGCTCAGGGGCAGAGTTCCCTTGGGCGGGATGAAATCCTACGGCTACCGTCCTGCCACACGCATGACCCAGCGCGCCGTAGCCCCGCTGCAGACGGCCACACTGCTAGGCTCTGGTAAGTTCTAAGATGGCAAGTGCGAAGGTATGCAGGAGGCCGATTGCTTTTCACACAAAGCCCTTGGATAGTGTAGGATTTGGCTGATGTCCTGGGGCTGCGTCTGCCTCCTCCATTTCACTGCTATTGAGTTCTTCCAAGTGTGGCTCCTTAATGCAGGGCGCTGGCTGTTCTCTGAAAGGGATTTGCTGCTGGCCTAGACCCCTCCTGCTCCTTGACAGATCGCAGCATGTAATACAGTTTTTGCAAGGGTCTCAGGCACTCATGTGTTGACACGGTCGGAGTGGGAGTGGGGAGCGGGCAGGCTCGGACAGCTGCTGCTTACCAGGGGCAACATCTCTTTGCTTCTCTCAACCCTGGCTGTGGTGCCATCCTGTGTCCATCCCCTTACCCGAAACGTGGGTTTCCATGTCTTTCAGTCCATGTGATCATGGCTTCCATTTTTGGGTCTCTGCAGAATCCGTGCCTAGAGCCCCTAATAGACTTTGAGCACAAATAGTATATCGATCAGTTGAAATCTCGTTTGAGCTTGGCTGCGTCTACATAATGGGGTGTCATTCGGGGAGAGATCTCGTAATAAATGGCTTGAGACTGAGATTCATGAGAAAAATACGTGTCTCGGGCAGCATGCAAAATATCATGTTTACTGTAGCATTGCGGCTGGGCCGCCATCCCATCCATCGGGCGGCTGTGGAATGGCAAGGGCAGGGTTAGCATACCAAGATCCTGGAACCTGCCTGTCTTTGTTTATATGGGAAGCGATTTTGTACACTCCATGGAGTATAAACATCTTCTAGGGCCACAGCCAGCAAGAAGGATCTTGTCTACCTGAGGAATTCCGAAATTGCAAACAAATCTGTTAAAGTTGGTGTATGTTTAAAATCAGCTACTGATTTATGCAGTCCATATTTTTTTAAGTTTTTACCATGTGTGTATCAGTGCCTAGACTCGCGGTATGCAAATACCGTTTTCAGTGTGTGTACGGGAGAGCCCAGTGTATTTAGAGAAAACTCTGTTTTACATAAATTATTTTTAAGAACAACTGAGCGGAGGAATAGCCATGAGTTGGGAAAGCCAAATTTTTTCCCCCTTTTTAAAGTTCCCAGTGAATAATAAGCGAAACACTCACATCTCGAACATTTTATATGCGATGCTGTAAACTTGCTTTCCATGACACAGCAGTGATGGGCATGCTGGGTATTTCTGGGAAAGTGATATTTTGGGTGACTTCAGCTGATTCCGGAGCGAACTTCCTCCCTTGCCGCCGGTTTACTGGGCAGGAATTTGGCCACGGAGGGGATGTGGCCTCCCTGCCACATTTGCTGTGGTCCTTCTCCAGCCACGGCCCTGTGGAGCGCGTGATTTTTTCCAGTCTGCTGGGTCAACTACATCCCAGATTCCTGCTCCTGTGAATGAAGCCAACCAGCTCTTGCTAATTAGGTTCTAATCGCTTTGAAATTGCTCCCTGCACCGATGTCTCCTAGTTCCATTTGAGAGCTAGCTGGATGCCAGGGTTCAACAATACGTAACCATATAGTGCTATCTTTTAGAAGTAAAATCTTAACCCGTGTATTCCGTTTGATAAGAAATCTTCAAGGGGTTTATGGAAATTTGCATTATGAAGAAGCTAGGCATGGATTTCAATTTTCTTTTTGTACCAAAATACAAAATCTTTCCATTCTGTTTTTTTTTAAAGATTTATTTATTTATTTGAGGGAATTAAACAGAGACAGAAGAGGAGGCAGGCAGAGAGAAAGGTCTTCAATATTCTGCCTCACTCCCCAAATGGCCGCAGCAGCCGTAGCTGGGCTGATCCAAAGCCGGGAGCCAGGAGCTTCTTCCGGGTCTCCCATGCAGGTGCAGGGGCCCAAGGATGTGGGCCATCTTCTGCTTTCCCAGGCCATAGCAGAGAACTGGATCGGAAGTGGAGCAATGGAACTTGAACAGTGCTCAGATGGGATGCCGGCACCGCGGGTGGTAGCTTCACTTGCTATGCCACAGCATGGACTCCTTCATTCTGTTTTTCCATGAAGTTCTTAAAGTACCCTCATGTCTATACCGTTTTGTGCCAGTTAGACAGTATTTGTAGTACGTGGCTTTTTGAACAAAGAGAGGCAATCAAATTGGATAGCATATGCTTGGGAAATTATGCTGTTCAGGCTTTAGCAAACGCTAGGTTACATAAGAACTTAAATTCAAAAATTAGCTATTTGAGCTTCATTAATTTTTGGATACAGAGAAATGTACATCTACAAATCTTAAAACTGGGAATTATTGGAAATCACTAATAAAAGGGGTAAATAAAATCACAGGGGAGGGGCCGGCGCTGTGGCGTAGCAGGTGGAGCCGCCACCTGTAGTGCTGGCATCCCATATGGGTGCGAGTTCGAGTCCTGGCTGCTCCACTTCCGATCCAGCTCTCTGCTATGGCCTGGGAAAGCAGTAGAAGATGGCCCAAGTCCTTGGGCCCCTGCACCCATGTGGGAGACCCAGAGGAATCTCCTGGTTCCTGGCTTTGGATCAGCGCAGTTCCAGCTATTGTGGCTATTTGGGGAGTGAACCAGCAGAAGGAAGACCTCTCTCTCTCTCTGCCTCTGCTTCTCTGTAGCTCTGCCTTTCCAGGAAAGGAAAGAAAAAAATGCTCCAGAGAGATTGGCATGTGAAATCCACATTCTTAGGCCTTGCTGTTAACCTAAATTTTGGATCGTTTTCCTGACTTATTTTAATGCTATGACAGGAGAAAGCGTAATATGAACTAAGAGAGTTCAGGAACTATTCTGATTCAAAGAGAAGATTCCCTTCTGGTAATCTCACGCCTGGTGCGGTAATAAAATACTGAGTTTGAATAGATTGCTTTGTACTGGTTCTTAACATCTCGCTCTGAGAATGTTTAAAGACAAACAGACCCAGATTAAGTACAAATCTTGCATCATAGTTCTTATTGGCAGAATTAAAAACAGCATCCGAGAACTCACCAGCTCTTGATAACAGATTTTTTTTTTAAAAAAATCATTTTTAAAGGTATTTAAGAAATTTCAGTAACGTGTAGTGTACCGTTTGGCGGAAATGGACATTGAAGTTCCTGGGGTTTTGATTTTCAGGCGAGCCCTGGCAAGGGTTCGAAGTGACTGGAACACCTGGGTTTTTTTTTTTTTTTTTTCTATTCTCAGCCACCAACAACAGCGGCGTCTCCTTCGTTAGATGCGGCGTATTTCAAGTTCAGTTCATTTAGTAAAAGAACAGCACTGGGGTGTCTTTTCTTACAGCGACGATTTAAGTAAGAACTGGTCGGATGGAATGAATTAAGGATAATATGCTTTTTAAAAATAGGTCGTTGTTCCGCTTTAATAAAAAACACATTTGGGTAAAGAAAAATGGCAGTGGGTGTACTAACTTGATCATCAGTGAAGCTGTAGTTAGTATAAACGACTTTTAATACAGCCAGCCTTACTGTTAATAAAAAGTTCATTCTCAGGTTTAATTGCTTGCTAAGAGAAAACCCCCTGGGCGATCTGCTTACGGCGTGTCACTGCCGAACTTTGGCAAAATGGACATCGGGTAACTCAGGAAAGACCTTGCTGTACCCACAGCTGTCTTTTCAGGAGAGACACCCTCTGCCTGGGGGTGGGGAGACTTGGGGGTCACGGGCATCTTATCGAAGGCTGGTAGGTTCATACTATGCAAGCAAATCCATAGTAGAGGTGCGTGGTTCTGCTGGACTCAATAGCAAGTGATAGGTAAATGTGTGCGCCACGTCCAGTGAGCTGTCCCATTTCTGATTCACGGGAAACCTCGAACCCACATGGGCTCCAGTGTTCTGGAAAGAAGCAGGCAGCTCGACCCTTTGCTTGCTTGGCTTTTGTGGGAGATACATGGAACCGCACAAGCAGTCTTTTTATTGATACACTGATCCATTGTGGTCGCGCAGAAACTTGGTGGGAAAGTAATGGGTGGTGTGTTCTTGGTGTGGCTTTGGGGTTTTTGTGCGGAGGGCTTTACAGCAGATTGTTTTTCAAAGAGATTTTTTTTTTTTTTTAAAGAAAGATGTATTTATTTGAAAGAGTGAAAGAGAAGGATTGAGACAGATCTTGCATCTGCTGGTTCACTTCCCAGATGGTTGCAATGGCCAAGCGGAAGCCAGGAGCTTCTTCTGGGTCTCCCACATGGGTGCAGGGGTCCAAGTCCTTGGGTCATCCTTTACTGCTTTTTCCAGGTGCATTAGCAGGGAGCTGGATTAGAACTGGACCAGCCAGGACTCGAACCAGTGCCCACCCGGGCTGCCAACGTCATTGCTTAACCAGTTGCTCCACAACGCTGGCCCACAAGATTCTCACTTTTAAAATAACGGAAAAGAAAAGCAGTGAAACCGGCTGATCCCACCTTCAGATTCAGCCTCCTCCGTTGCGATGTGGCCTGGCTCGCTTAGGTTGTGCTTGGCTGACACTAACGGGTGACAATGGGAAGTGACATGGGACCTGCAAAGCCAGTGTCTGAGGGACCGATTTCATCTCATCCGAGCAGAGGCGATGCCTGGCCTCCGAATTCTGTCCCCAGACAGTTGAAAAATCAGTGTCACGGCCAAAGTTGTCCTTTGTCAAGGTGGCCACAGCCCCACCGAGATCATTGTTTCCGGGATGGTGCTCATTTTACACGCATTTTTGCATGAGTTCACTTTTCTCTCTTTTTCATGAAAAGGCTTAAGATAAGATTTAAACTCATGAACTTGACTGCAGATCCACAGTCTCGGGCTCTTCCGCTGTGCTGTAATCCCTGGTCATAATTGGGAGACGTGAACCTCACCGGGGCTAAAGGCTCACAGATTGTCTCGGGAAGTGCACCTGGGACACTGGGCGAAAGCAGACAGGCAGCCCGACACCCTCTACAGCAAGGATGTAAATGAACAGTAAAAAAAACCATGCAAGGTGAACATCGTGTATAGAAGGGAAATGCAGAGAAGTCAGCCGGGTTCCAGAGGTTTCTTCTCTCTCTCTCTCTTTAAATTTTTGCATCTCCCCTCCTCCCAAGGGTGCCAGCAATGCTGGCCACATGAGTAAACATTGCCAGGCTTTCCTGAGCTCCACACGAGGCCAACTGGCTTCCTTACAGAGTGCTTTACCCAAGCACCACTGTCCCCTGGAATATTCTGTCGTGATGGGAATGTCCTCTCTGAGTCCCAAGCTGGGCCACTCTCCCCATGCCGCTGCTGGGCTCTTGAAATGTGGCCAGTGTGCTTGAGAAACTATTTTTTAAATCTTACTTAATTTTAATTACAGTTGACATCTAAAAGGCCACGTGTGGCTGGTGGTTGTGTGATGGATGGCATCGTTTTAGAGAACTGGGGACCTGAGCTGGCTTGTTTGTCAAGTCCCCCTTTGTGGGTCATGGGCCAAGGGCGGTGCCTGTTCTAGAAGCCGGAGCCGGGTCAGGGCTGACCCCGGCAGGCTCACGACATGGTGGGCACGACACTGCACTGCGCTGCCTTGCTAATCATGTTTGTGCTTCTTGGCTGTTTGCTTTTACATTAGATTTTTTTTTTTTTTTAAGATTTATGTATTTATTTGAGGGTCAGAGTTACACAGAGAGAGGCGAGGCAGAAAGAGAGAGAGGTCTTCCATCTGCTGGTTCATCCCCCAGTTGGCTGCAATGACTGGAGCTGAGCCGATGTGAAGCCAGGAGCCTCTTCCAAGCATCTTACATGGGTGCAGGGGCCCAAGGACTTGGGCCATCTTCCACTGCTTTCCCATGCCATAACACAGAGCTGGATCAGAAGTGGAGCAGCCGGGACTTGAACCAGTGCCCATATGGGATGCCGGCACTGCAGGCGTAGGCTTTACCTGCTATGCCACAGCACTGGCCCCTAGATTTTTTTTTTAATTAAATTTTTCTCATTTTATTTGCAAGGCAGACAGAGATAAACAGACATGGCTGGGATCAACTGGGTCACTTCCCAAATGCCTACCACAGTCATGGAGATTCAGCCACATCTCCCACATGGGTGGCAGGAGCCCGAGTCCTTGAGCCCTCGGCTGCTGCCTCCTAGGGTGCTCATTAGCAGGAAGCTGGAAGTGGGGTGAGGAGCTGGGACTGCAGCCCAGGCCCTCTGGTAGGGGATGCTGGTGTCCCGAGCTCCTGTGCCTACCTTAGCATTTCTGAGTAGGGTCAGGACACAGGCCTGAGAATGCTGTGCCTCACTGAGATATTCTTAGTGCCCCCAGAACCTCTGCAGGCCTGGCTGGTGCCTTTGGCTTGGGCTGCACATGGCACGAGCTCACTGAGCCAGGGCCAGTTCCGGAAGGAAGGATCGAGGGACAAAAGTCTAGATCTGCCCTTCTTTTTGTCATCACACTCCTTGCCTTGCACACGGTGAGGCCTCCTGTGAGTTACATTGAGATCCCCATGTATTAAAGAATTTTAGCTTGACTGTACTTTTAAAAAAAAAAGACAACAAAAAAGCATGGACAGCCTCAGTGGAGGCAAGATGGATTAAGAAGTTGCAACAACTCATTGACCCATAGACACAGACCTCGCAGGCCATCAGCTAAACCCTGCCTCTTGCATGCAGGGCCTCTCCTGACTTGGCATTGGCCGTGAGACTTTGCAGCCTGTTCAGGGTCAGTAAGTGCAGGCATGTCCAGGTGCTTGGTCCTGTGTAGCCTGCTTTCTTCCACTGCCACCTTCCTAAGACTTTAAAACAGGGTTGTGAGGCTGGCGCCATGGCTCAATAGGCTAATCTTCCACCTAGCGGCGCCGGCACACCGGGTTCTAGCCCCGGTCGGGGCGCTGGATTCTGTCCCGGTTGCCCCTCTTCCAGGCCAGCTCTCTGTTATGGCCCGGGAGTGCAGTGGAGGATGGCCCAAGTGCTTGGGCCCTGAACCCCATGGGAGACCAGGAGAAGCACCTGGCTCCTGCCTTTGGATCAGCGTGGTGTGCTGGCCGCAGCGCACCAGCCATGGCGGCCATTGGAGGGTGAACCAACGGCAAAGGAAGACCTTTCTCTCTCTCTCTCTCTCTCCCTGTCTACTCTGCCTGTCAAAAAAAAAAAAAAAAAGAACAAAAAAAACACAGGGTTGTGGGCAGGGCGGGGGATGCAGGCTGCCTGCAGCTGTGACCATGCCCTTCATCCCCAGGGTGACTCCGTGCTGCTCAGAAGGCACAGGGCCTTGGGTGTGTGCTGGAGAGACTTGACACCACATGCAGACGCTGGAGCTGGGTGAGCAGGCTTCAGGAAGCTCACAGCTCATGGAGTACCATTCGCCTCCTAGCAGTGAGATCGTGCAAACCCGACCTGGTCCCAGAATCACTCAGGAGATTCTTGAGAGAAAAATTAAAAAAAAAACTTGCTCATGAAGTCCTGGGCCCCACCTCTCGTTTGCAGAATAGAGCATTTCTCTCTGTCCTTTCAACTCTGTCAGTGATTCTCAGCAGAGCTTCAGGGCCCCACGGGCAGGGAAGGGGCCTGGGCACTGATGGATATTGGAGTCCCCTGGGTGCCTGCGAGGCAGGCAGCCCGCCTGGCTGTATCTACAGAGGAGCTTCAGTGGGGGTGTCCGCCCCCAGAGCTGGTCTGTATTTGTCACCTGCTGTACACTTGGCCCTCCTGGGCATGGCACTGGGTTTCTTATATTCTTAGTCCTTCTGCTCTGTCCACTGGGCCAATGACCTGGGGCCCGTGGTTCCACCAGTGCCCTGTCCAGACCCAGCTTTCTGATTGCCAGCAGGTGTCTCCCCCCTCCCCACATCCCGCAGCTGACCCCCAGCTGCCCCTTCTGCACCTGCTGATCTCTCCCTCCCTCCCGGTCTGTCTTAGGGTTGTCCCACAGTCATCCCCTGATGTCTTTGGCCAGGCCCCCATCGCTAAGGCTTTGGCCCTCCTGCTCCTCCGGGCCTAGGATCCCTTGCCTCACCGGTCATATGGGTGCTCAGGGGCCTGCATGCCACCCTGCAGGCAGGTGTCACGTTGGTGCCCACCTCCCTGAGCTGCTGCCCCAGGGCTCCCACGCCGTCTGTGGCACTGTTAAGTGCTGTGGCCTGCATGCTGCAGGCAGGGCCGGAGGCCTGGACGTTTCCCTAGAGTGTGGATGTGAGGGGCTTTCAGCGTGGGCCCCAGCCTGCTGCTCCTCCTGCCTCCCTGCCCCACACGTACATGCACACACATGCACACCCTGCACATGCACACATACAGGCACCCTGCACAGGCACACATGTGCACACACACTGGCACCATGCCCCACATGTACATGCACACACGTGCACACCCTGCACATGCACACATACAGGCATCCTGCACAGGCACACGTGCACACCAGCACCCTGCCTCACACGTACATACACACACACACATGGGCACCCTGTAACACATATGCGTAGACACACATACCCTGCACATGCACACATATGCACATACAGACAGGCACCCTGTGCATGTACACATATGCACACATACCCTGCACACATATGTACACACATACATTGTGCTTGTACACATATGCATACACATGCATTCTATGCACACATGTGCACAGATACAGAGGCACCTTGTGCACGCACACGTAGGCACACACAGGCACCCTGCGCGTGCACACATATGCACATAAACTGTGTGCACGTACATATGTGCACACAGGTACCCTGTGCAGAAACACATAGGAACCCTGTGCACACCCATATGCACATGCAGGCACCCTACACACACACCCATATGCACACACAGACACCTTGTGCATGCACACATAGGCACACACAGGCACCCTGCGCATGCACACATATGCACACACACTGTGTGCATGTATACATATGCACACACAGGCACTCTGCACACACACATATGCACACAGGTACCCTGTGTAGAAATACACAGGCACCCTGTGCACACCCATATGCACATGCAGGCACCCTACACACATACCTATATGCACACACAGGTGCCCTGTGCACACACACACAGGCACACACAGGCACCCTGCACGTGCACACATATACACACACAGGCACCCTGTGCACACACACAGGCACACACGGGCACCCTGTGCACACATGGGCACCTGTGCACACGCACACATGCACACACAGGCACCCTGCACATGCGCACATATGCACACACAGTCATCCTGTGCACACGCACACACATGCACACAGGCTAGCCTGTCACTGCGGTGAATTCTGCCTTCTGCAGCGGCTGCCTCCCTTCCATCTGCGAGCTGCCGGCTCCACCCTTGTCCTCTCCCACCTTTCCTGGCCCTGGGTGGTGTCTGTGTTTTGAGTCATCTTGGCGGTACTGGGGGAAGCTGCTGCTTGGAAGGTAGCCTCAAAAGTCTGAGCTGGAACCCCCCCCCCCAGCCAACTCCTCCAACCTGGAGCCCAGGGAGGCTGGGAAGGCAGGGCTTATTCCAGGCACTGCAAGTATGTCAAGTATTCCAGTGTGGGGTAGCAGTGGGTGGGGCAGGCAGCAAGCTGACCTGACCAGCTGGGTGCAGCCCCTTGGTGCTCTGCAAGCGACTCCCTGCAGGGGCTCCAGGTTGCCTGGACCCAGGCATGGCTCCTGGGGCAGGATCTCTGGGGAGCCCCTGCTGCTGTGCCCACAGTGGGGTGAGGGCCCCGCCGAGGCTCACCCCTGCACACTGACTTCTTTCCAGTTCCCTCCTCGTCCTCCAGTGGGAGAAGAGAGCGAAGCCCAGGGGCGAGAGGGCAGCAGATCCCCAGCCTACAGTGGCTGTGCAAATGGCCAGTGACACCTTGCATGTGCACGCTCCGCCAAGAGGCCCTGTGGCAAGGTTTGGCTAGTTTCCCTCTGTCACGGCACCAGCTAGCACCAGGAGCCCACGGGGCTCTGGCCGATGCCGTGCCGCCCTCCCAGGCCCCATCCCTCCACAGCCCCGCTATCCTCGCAGCCTGAGAGGAGGTGGCTGGTCTGCGAACGCCTGGGTGCGTACGTGGCCAGCCCCTTGCAGGAGCTCGGCTCCTCTGCACTAGGCTGTCTGTCAGTCTCTGGGCAGCCGGTGAAGCCACTGACAGGGACCAGTTCACAACAGGCGCCCACAGAGGGGTCTTTGAGTATGCAAGAATGGCTGGCTCGTCCCCAGTTGTGCCATTTGCATCTCTCTTCATCCCGTGCTTGTGGTCGCTGATCGTCAGCGTGGTGTTGGGTCATTCCATTGAAAGCACACTGAGAGGATGCATTGTCCCCCCTGGCTGGCGGCCTGGACTTGCTGAGTGGGTGGCAGGCTCGCTCCTGGCTGGCAGAGCCTTGGGCGCTGCGTCTGTGGGCTGGGGGAGGTGGGAAGGCTGCTTCGTCGTTGCTGGCCAGTGACAGGCCCAGCCTGATCCCCTGCAGGATGACACAGCGGCCCTTGTGGGCAGCAAGGAGCCGGCCTCGCTGACACTCGCTAGTCTAGGGGATGCGTGTGCTCCTTGGAAACAAAGAATCCCTTGTGGAAAGGAGGGTGGTCGTGGGCAGCCCCTTGGTGGGTGGTATCAACGCCCCAGCATCTCCTGATGTCCTGTGACCTGGCCAGGGAGACAAGCGGCCTTGGGAGAATTAGCTTCAAATTACCCAGGGGTAGTTTTGGGGACAGCTCAGTCTACAGGCGGTTCCAGTGTGCCCAGGAAGGCCACTTGGCTCCAATGACCCTGCCATGTCACGCCTCCGTCCACCAGGTCAGGCCACTGCTTTGCTGACTCCAGGCTCTGTAGTACCTGCTTTGTCCCCAGGGACTGGGGGATAGCGGGTGGCAGTGAGCACAATGTAGTCAGGGCTTGGGGTCCTCTCCAGTTCACCATCATGCCCCGCAGCTGGCTCAGGCCCTGGGGACCTCGCTGAGTAGGGGTCACCTAGGTGAGCCCTCCCTGTCTCTCCGGCTGGGCTGAGCTGGCCACCTGTTCGCTGAATGTCCTATCCCAGGGCATAAAGGGACTTGGTGGCACCCCACCCCCACCCCAGTTGATTATCATGGATGGCTGCTGTTAGCTGTCACTTTGTAGCATTTCCTGAGCTGAATAACTGCGTATGTACTAAATGCTGGTATCACCACTTGGCAAATGCTGGAACTGGCTCAGAGAGGGCAGGCTAGTGGCTCAAGGTCACACAGCTAGGAGGCTGCGGAGCCGGGTCCTGTCGCCAGTGTGGCCCTCAGAGGCCTGCGCTGCAGGCTGCCTCCCTCCCCACTCCTGGGCCCGTCTCCTCACCCACTCCAGGTGTTTCTGAGTCACGAGCCACAGAAGACGACAAGGAAGGAACGAATCAGAGGCTCAGGCACGTGTGCTCCTGGGGCCGCATTTCCTAGCCGCCCCCTCCCAGCTGGGCCCCTAGACCTTGGTAATCCATCCTTGGGGCTCGCGCCCGCTCGCGCCGAACTTGCGAGTGAGTCATTTCCTCTGCTTGTTTTTTATTTCTGAAGGCTTCGTTCCCATTAGAAGGAAACATTTCCTTCATTGGTGATTTGTGTCTGCCTCTGCAGCACACTCTGTAATGTGTTCCCAAGACACTCAGGATTACTTTTGCACCGTGAACAGAATCCTGCAAGCTCCAGAGCTGGTGCCACCCGCCCTGGCTGTGGGATTTGGGTTTTTAACCCCAAAGCATTTCGTCTCAGGCCCACCCAGATCTCAGCTGGAGAACTGGGAGAATGGGGAGCAGGGTCACTCTCTGGGACCCTGTTGTGTCTTAGACCTCCCTGAAGCCAACTAAGCAAGAGAAGATTCCTCGGGCAGGTGCACCCAGGCTCCAGAGAGAGGGGGATGAGGCAGGTGAGAGATGTAGGAGACACCCACAGACAGCACCGAGCTCCTGAGGCTGTGAGTGAGCACACGCTGGCTTCTGCTGGCCTAGGTTCAAATCCCAGCTGTGCCACTTGCTCGATGCTGAATGCCTTCGGGCAACTAACTTAACCTCTCTGTAAATGGGAGACAGTGGTGTCACCGCATTGGGTGGCTGTGAGGACTGAATGTGTGTGTGTTGTGCCTGCCTGCCTGGCATATGGTAGCTGCCCAGTGTCGCCAACCCCGAGATCGGACCGGCTCGTAGCAGAGGCCACTCAGAACAAATGGTCGGGGACATTTTCATCCCAGGCAAAAAAAAAAAACCACAAAAAACAAGTACTCTCCATTCTATAGAGGCAGAAATGGGTGACAACTCTAGCGAGGGGCCAGGCTAAAATCAGACGAGGGCCCTGCCAGCTCCACCACCGGCTTCGGGGAGATTATGTGATTTATTGTTTATTTAATTTATTTCTGCCGCTCTGGGTGCCACGCAGGGTCTGGGCTGTTGTCTGTTGGCCTTTTCTCAATGCGCTGTTGCTTCTTGCTGGATGAGATTAAGGCACGCGTTGGCCGTGACGCTGGAAGCTGGAGTGGTGTCAGGAGCGCCATTCCATTCTTGGTGTGTTTGCCTGTCCTTGATGCATCGCTTCTGCTTTTGATGCCCTCTGCCTGGCAGGGCAGGGAGAGAGAGGTTTGTCCACCTGCTGCTGTGCGCATCCCTGGCTCTCTGAGGGCACCTGCACACACAGTGCCTGTCCCTTTTTTGAGAAAGCTCTTGTGGGCTGGCCAGGTCTCTGGAGCCCGAGCAGGTTGATTGCAGGCACTTCTACAGACAAACCTCAGGTGGTGGCCTGAGGATTTTGGGTCATTACGTCTGGCAAGGGGTGTGGCGTGAGAGGCCACCCGCTACTCTTCCTGCCTGAGATGCCCTCTTGGACATGCATTTTAGGGGCTGAAAGTCACTCTAGCTGTCACCAGGCACCTGCAACCCTGCTGTCCCCCCCCGGGCACCCGTGTCCCCCCCCAGGGTCAGCACCTAAACCACAGCCACCACTGCCCTCCTTGGACCTTACCCCGGCTTCTGTCGGGTTCACCTGCTTCCTCTCCTGGCCTTGCACTCAGCCCCCAGGGTGGTCCAGAGACACACACGTGATCACGGGGTGTTTCCACTCCCTACCCCCTGGACCTGGCTTCCTCTCTGTTCCCTTGTCATGCTCAGGCCGTCTGAGTCGCATACGTGCGGGATCTGTTTTGTTCCTTTTGTCCCTAATAGACAACGAGGGCTACAGGACCAGGCCTGTGTCCGGGGTGCTCCCTCTGAATCCCAGCAGCTACCATGGACTCATTTAGGGGATCTGAAGGAAAGAGGTGCCTGGGCGCCCATCTGCCATGTGGCCATGAGGACGTGTTGGAGGTGACAGGGCTGGGGCAGGCAGGTGGAGGAAGGAAGCCCCCCAGGCCCACCCACCCACCTGTTCTGCCTCTCAGAGCCGGCTCGGAGCTCCCCAATCCAGCAGGTGCACATGCTTCTGGGGGAGGCTTGTGGAGGGATTTTCCTCCTGCTGGGAAAAGGACTGTGACCTTGGGCCAGCCCCTGGTGAGTGAAATCCTGGGGGGCGCCGTGGGGGGGGTGTCCCAGAGGTTTGGGTGCTGAGAAATTTTGCACGTGTTCAGGTCAGCTCTGCCATAACTTGGCACGGCTGGCTGCCTGCTCCCCACGTGGCCAGTGAGGAACTGGAGATGCAGAAGGTGGACGCTGCCGTCCCTTCTCTGTGCCTGCTCTGTCAGCCAAGCCTGAGTAGGATGAGGCTACCGGGCAGAAGGAAGCTCTGTCTGCCCTAATACAATCAGCCTGTGTCATCTCCAGGCAAGACTAGGCCCCCCACCCCCACCCAGGAGGGTTCTGGAAACTTAGCCTGAGCTGGGGAGCCGGGCAGGTGGGTTTGTCCCGTCAGTCGTGTGTGACTAGGATACCAGCTCCTTTTGTCCAGGGTTCTCAAGGGCTGACCATGAGGTCAGGGTGGTCGGTGCCCAGATGAGCAGGGCCAGTGGTGGAGGTGGGAGAGCAGGATTGAATCCCACGCACAGGCCTGGTCCTGCCTGCGTCTCTCCCAGCATCTCGGGAGCTCAAGAGAGGAGAGCTCAGGCGGGTCCAGGAGTTGGTGTAAAATGGAGCGTGTGTTGGGGCAGCTGCAGGAACCAGGCAAGAGAGAAAGAAAGAGCAGGGAACTCGGATCACAGCGGTTAGAGCTCTCGCGGCCGGCTACCAAGCCAAGGCTTGTGACTGTCAGGACTCCAGCTCTGCCACGTACTGGCCCCGTGGCCTGGGCAGAGGCCTCGGGGCCTCTCACCCGTGCCCCCTCACCCAGGGTCATCAGAGGACGTACTGGGTGTCAGTAGCACTGGTAAATGTTCTCGGCAATGGGCAGCAGCTCCTGCAGCTGCTCTGGGAGCAGAGCTGGCAACCCCGGGTCTCTGACCATGGGGTCCCTGCTCTTGGGACCCTCACAGGTAGCCAGGAACAGCCAGGCTCTGCTGTCACAGCGGAGTCCCCCCCGCCAACACACCCCCACCCCCAGGGAGCCACGGTCATGGCTAGCTAGCTTCAGTGTTCTCAGGTCACTCCCCACTCCTCTTACCTCTCCCGCTGTCTGTTGGTTTGCCTCCAGCCTGCCCAAGCCAAGAGCGGTCCCCAGCCCCTGCAGCTCTGACCTTCATCATGGGGAGTCCTGATTCAGTCCTGCCCAAAGCAGGAAACAGAGGTGGCCTTCAGGGTGAGGGGGATGGAATTAGGGTTCCAGGCTGTTGGTGGAGCGTGGGAAGGACCCTTGAGGGACCCAGCCTTGCATTCCCAAAGGAACCACAGGCCAGCCCCATGCCAGCCCCCTGAGGGAGAACGCCCTGAGATCATAGCCGTGACCCCGGGCTGGGGCACCTCTGTCCTGTCGTTTGGCCACTTCCGCTGTGCCGAGCTGCCACCCACGATGGCTCTTGGTGCCGCAGACATCAGGTTCGCATCGACACAAACCCCGGCTGCTGCGGTTTTCTTTGAAACGCCGATACTTCCGTGGCTTCTGCTATGCTGGCCCCACGGCTCCCGAGGGAGATGTCGGTTGTTAGAATTACGATCCTGTGACTCCTCCCGACAGGTAGACTGACCCCGCGTGGGTGGTCCAGCTGGAGCACCTTGGCAATAACAGGGGGTTCGCACGCCACCAGCGATGCTCCATGCCAAGGCCAGGGAAGGGAGTCTGGACCAGGAGGGAAACAGAGGGCTTTGGGCTGGGAGATGAGCTGTGCCCCCTGTACCTTAGGGGTGCTTTCCAGGGGACGGTCCCTGGCCTCCCCCGCCTGGTCAGCCATGCTCTCTGTCCCTCTCTGCATCTCCATCCAGACAGGTTCAAAGCGATGGAGAGACAGGTCTCCAGGCAGGGGCTGATTCGGCCTTAGTCTGTTTGCTTTAGGGTCATGGACCAGTGGAAAGCAGAGTTTGTCCCGCAGTCGGGTGAACAGAGCAGCGATTTGGGTCTGATGCGGTTGAGACAAAACACCCAAAATATTTAAACAGCCACAAATCCTGTGAGCCGTGTACATGTCCCCAACATTCTAAGAGATTTTTTTTCTAAATTCTAATCGCTACAATAAATATTTTTCTATAGAGGATAAAAAATTCTCAATTTGAACACGCCTGTGTTTTGTGTAATGGCCGTGAGTGGTGAGATTTTTGTTTTTCCCTTGGAAATGGGAAATTCCTCTGTATTCTGCTTAATTTAAAAAAAAAAAACAAAGAGGAAATTGTTTATAATTAGTGTTCATCCTTCTAGTGAATATTAATTTAACATGAATTCTGTTTTGTTTTTTTTTTTTTTTGCTAGAAAACAATCTGTTGACTTGAGATGCAAGGCTACTTTGTTTTCCTCTTACCAGAGTGTTTTTTCCCCCCTGTATTTTAAATGGCATCACGAGTCAGCTAGGCAGTGGTTCTTTTAGTGGAAATAAGAATGACCTTGTAGTCCTACCTGGTTAAATTATTCTGTCTTCAAAATTCTATTAATCTTTCCATGAGTGCTTTGTTCTGCAGAATATCTGATGTGCGATCGTGGCATCTCCCAAGCTGGGTAGAGACATAGCAAACCCACGGTGGTTCCTGCCTAAGCAAGGAATTTGTGGAGCCCCTTCCTTTGCATGTAGATGTCATGATATGGTTGCAAAGTTTCCTGATAGGAATTTGATGAGTTTATTACAAATCCTGGTTGCACCTGCTAGATGTGGTTGGTTAAGTGTGGAACACAGGGATGAAATTGTGCAGTCTCTCAGGCTCTAGGTTAGGATGTGGGTAGCTTCCTCTCTCCAGAGAGCGATTTTTTTTAAAAGGGAAATGTGTTTTTTAGACATCAGCAGATTTTTGAGTTCCCAACCAGACTGGCAAGAAGGGGGAATAATCTCCGAATGTACTATGAAGAAGTGGAGTTGTATACATGGAGAATACAAATCGATTCGATTGTTAGAATAAATAACATAATTGGAAACGCCAACCACAAATACATACATCGTCTCCGCCAGCCTACGACGTACGTGCTGGGTGAACCTTGCCACCACACCTTGGCAAAGGCGCAGGTAACGGAGCCCTGCCGGCGGATCTGCTTTTTCCACACATTCTCGATAGTTCTTCGCGGCTGCCATGTTCTGCTGTGAGTGCTGACGAATGAAGCAGCAGAAGGTGATTCTTCCCGTCCTGGGTCGAATAAATTAAAAATTTGCATATGTGTGACAATAGTTTCGCAGTCCTAGGAAAGCATTGCAGTGAAGCCCGGCCTGCAGCAAAGCTTGGGAAAGGCGACTGCTGTGAGTGATACGGATGGATTTGGCAGCGACTTTTTTATTTTTCTGTTTTCTTCGTTCGGTGGAGTTTGGGGAGTGGCTGCAAGCTTGCAGCGCCCGCCGCCCACAGGGTGCTGCCGGCTTTCTGTTGTCACAGGAGCTCCAGGAAGGTAAATGTTTTCCTGAGTGTTTTCTGTTTCTAGGAGCGGTGCGGGAGAACAATGCAGCAATCTGCTTTGTCTGCATATGGGGACTACAAACGGATGCCCCAGCTATAAAACACCAACATTCTGAGCCCGCCTCCTGGCTTCATCTCACGAAATTAATTTTAACAACAGCTTCTTCCAGGGGCTCAAGAGTTGGGTGTTCTCTGCCTGATTGTCTTACATCGACCCCTGCTTTTCCTGGGAACAAACGAGCAAGATGGTGTGGTGCGAGGTGCTCATCTGACACTGCTCACAGGAGCTCCGTGGCCCGTGGCTAGGTGCCAGCCACCCGCCCGCCACTTCCCAGTGAAAAGAACCCTTCAGCTCTGTGACCTCCGGGAGAGAGCCGATTGTCCTGCAGTCAGGCTTGATCTGGGTAAATCATTAGAGAGCTGGAGAGAGTGAGCGAGCAGCAGGGAGGAGACATCCCCCTGGGTGCCGCGTGGTGCTGCGAAGGCAGCCAGTCCCTGTGACTGCATCCCGGCCACAGTGGTCCTGCAGCCTTCTCTGATGCCGCAGACCGAGGCAGAAACAGCAGCAAAGCCCGTGGCTGGCATTTGTTTGGAAAGCACTAGGGACGTGTTTGGAAAGGGATGCAGCTTTTGATCTGCATCTAAGCTTGGGGATCAGGAGTGGCCTTACCTTTCACCGCTCACCTTCCAGGTTGTAGGGGCCCTGGTGCAGTGACTTGGGCCTGTTGGCTTCTCGTCACGCTCTGTTGCCGGCAGGCCCCCTGAAGTGGCTCCTAGGTGGTGGTTGAACTTTGCATAGCTGCTTAGTAAAAGCCCATTGGAAGCAAGGAGCACGGTGGCTTTGTGCAGTGTCTGTGTCTCTACAAGTTCCGGTTCTGAACCTTGATCGTGTTTTCCACCCTCGTTCTGGGCAGCCCTGTGGAGGGAGGAGAGTGTAGGAGTGTGGGGTTGGGCCAGCTGGTCTCAGGCCCTCGTGCAATCCATGGTCCTTCTGCAGCTGCAGCGTCTCAGGGGTTTGATCCACAAGTTCTGAACGGCTGGAGATGCATGGTTAGGCGGCCGATCTGATTTGTGGAAAAACAGTAATTATAGCCATGGCGTTGTACTACTTTTGAGAAAGATAATATAGTTAGCCATGAATAGTAAGGAATACAAGAAGGTAATTAATTGCAATAATTAAAATTCACAACAGGCATGTTTAACTCGATTATGCATTAACCAGGAAGAGCTCCTCAAAGCAGTTCCTGCACCAAGAACACGCAGACCGGGTGACGGGGCAAAGGCTCGGAGCCTGGCGGCCTCCAGGGCTCGGCCACCACTGACAGCCGCGTTCTCACTGTGCTCCGGCCGGCCTTGGCCGCCAGCAGACGCCGTCTCTGCCCTGCTGTGCAGCCTGGCTGCTCCCCTTCCTGCAGGCTGTTTGGTGTGTGGCCAGCCTGCACAGCTTGGGCCCCGTGGGCACCGCACGGGCAGCCCTGGGGTTTCTCCGGCTGAGGCCTGTGTAGGCCACGTCGCTCGGCTTGGGACGATTTTGGTTTTTATTAAGTTTTCATCCAGTGAGTCCAGCAGTGCAGTAGGCAACGGTCCTTAACCATGGGGCCTGGGCATGGACTAACCCTAGGCCCTTCTTCCATCTTTTCCCTCCCTCCCTCCTTCTCCTCCTTTCTCTCTCCCCCCATCCCTCTCTCTCCCTGTCCTTCTCTCCCCTCTCTCTCCTCTCTCCCCTCTCTCTCCTCTCTCCCCTCTCTCCTCTCCCCTCTCTCCCTCCTGTTCCCCCTACACCACCACCTATCCTCTCCCCCCAAGTCCAAGGGGCTTTGGAAGGCAGTCGCGTGGCAGCCGAGGCAGGTGTCTGGGCACTGGCGGGGCACTGACCAGCAAGGGTGGGTGGGTGGGGAAAGCACTCGGGGTGTGTGTGGAGGTGGGGCAGGAGGCCACCAGGTGAATCAGAGCCATCAGCCCGCGTCTCAGGGACCTGAGGGTTTGGGTGTCAGCAGAGAGGAAACGCGGGCGCGGGCCGCCCCTCGGGGGCCCGCGCGGGGAGCCCGGCTGCTCGGCCTGCCCGGGTGGGACGCCTTTGTCTGCCTGCGCCCGGCCCAGCGCTCTCCCGCTTCCTATTGATTTTTGGCCCCCGCCGCCCGCCGCCGCAAGTTGGGGCTGGCGAGGAGCGCGGCAGCGGCGGCGGCTGCGGGCGGAGTGCGGGTGGCCGCGGGCAGAGCGCCGGCTGGCAGTGGCCACACGCGTGCACGCACGGGGAGCCCACGGCCAGCCGCGCACGCCGGGGCATTTGGAACTTGGTGCAGGGTGTTCTCCCGGAGCGAACTGAGCCATTCACATCCTTTGAGGACGCCGCACGGTAAGTGGAGAGGGGCGTCCTTGCGCTGGCTCAGGCCGCGGCCGCTGGGGTCCCTGCGCGCAGGCTGCCCACCTCCTGCTCCTCCGCTTGTCTCTGGCGGAGCGAGCGAGCCCGCAGCCCCCGGCTGCTTCTCGGGGCTGCTTGTCCCGCGGGCCGGTTGCGCCCACTCTGGGGTGCGTGCCCTGGGCCCCCCGCGGTGGCTCCTTGGAAGCGGTGCCCCTGCGTGTCTGTGTCGCTGCCGCGGGCTGACCTATCGATTTCTGTGTGAAGTGTATTTTATTTCAGTCATTAGGCAGTCCGCTTCCCAGGCGTGTTCTCTGCCAGGGACTGAAGACAAAGATGCACCCCTCCCAACAGCCCCACTTCATTTTCTAGCTGGTGGCCGTGGACTAATCAGGAATGGCATATTCTCCCGGGGAGAGCACAGAGCTAAGTGTCGGTGCTTAGCAAGCACACGGCTCTTGCTTCCTCCTCCCCCTCACATCCCTAGCTCGCTACTGGACAGGTCACTCACTACCCCGGGAGAGGCGTGAGGGCGGGCAGTGTGGTGGGAGTGGCCTTCCAGGTTAGGGTCAGCTCCAGGACTGGTGTTGCCACTGTGGAAGTCCCTGGTCTGTTGGTGCCCTGGGTGCCTGAACTGATGTTTGACCTTTTCTTTGCCAAGGATATCAGGGTGCACAGGGAAATGTCACTTTGAGTGCATTCTCTGTATTTTCCAACTTTGATCTCTCCTCTTTCCCACCCCTCTGCCCATCCCTTTACCACCCTGTCATTAAAAAAATTATCTGTGCAGGTGCTCCTAGGTTTTGCAGAAACTCTTACTGTGCCTGTGAACTTGCCCTGGAGTGTGCTACTGATTTAGAAGGTTATTCTGTCACGCAGGAAGTCGCAGCCTATGGGTCAATACAGGTGCAAGAACCCCCAGCCAGTGACCTACATTGTTTGTAAAAAGGTATTTTTAGACCAGCAAACATTCAGCAAAAATAATGTTACAGATCTGGATAAACCTATTTTTAGTTTTCCTGCTGAATGAGCTTGCCCACCCCCACCAGCTATAATCAATATAAAACATGCTGCTAACAAAAGGCATTGATAGTGTTCACGGTTAAATCATTAAACAGTTCTTTTATGGGACTGGATGATCCAACAATAGGAATTGTAGCGCGGAAAATACCGCTATGATTTTGCACGCTGGAGAAAAGATGCATTTATTATACTTTAGGAGGGAGGGCCACATAGGGATGAACAATTAAATACAATAACATGTATTTGGGGTTTATGTTTTGTGCAAACTGTGTATTCCGTTTGATCTGTTTCCATTACTTTTTACAAATGAGCCACATATGCTGTCAATTTATATATAGAATAGATGAGCAGAATGTGCATCTGTACATATACGACTTAATTCAGGGGTGGAAATGACAGCCATTAGGGCGAGAATAATGAAGTGTCTGCCTCCATGAGCAAGATCGAGAGAGAAAGCAGCCCGGATCGATAACTTCTAAGTAAGCAGCATGGAAAGGGACCCCAAAGCTTTACACTTGCCTCGGTTCTTCAGCAAGCTTTTCCCAGCGGCATCGTATTTGTGTTGGAGTGATTAAGTAAAAACAAGAAGAGAGATCATTGACGAGGCAGTGGGTCGTTTTGGTTGGGTATATTTAGGACAAAACTGCCTTTATCATCCGCTGGAAAGCGAAGGTAGAATTGCTAGGGTGGAGGGTATGTTTTTAAGAGCGGCGGTAGGAGCTGTGTGCTGGAATGTGCTTCCTTCTGCTCGAGGGGAGAGCCTGGCAGGCAGACGTGGAGTGCGTTCAGCCAGTTTGAGAGAAGGCGTGCTACCTTTGTGAAGCGCAGCACTGAGCCCTTGCAGCTGGGAGCGTGTAACGCTGGGGCCAGAACACGCGCAGCCTGGTGGGCAGGGCTTAGAGCTTGCTGAGATCTGGACAGCAGCCGGAACTCACCCTGGAGGAGGCGAGGGAGGCGGGATGCTGAGTCGACTGCCCCCTGCACAAAGAGAGATTCTGCCTCGCTTTCGTGGCCCTGACTGTGCGTGGCCTTTTGTTTATTGTCGGGGGTGTTGGCACTGGATCCCCGGGGAGGATCATGGTGTATATACCCTTTCATGGTGGTTGAATGCTATTGTGCTCCGACCAAATGCAGATACACACAGATACCCCCCACCCCCCGCGCCCAGGAGGTGTTCATTCAAACCTCTTTACATTCATTTAAAACACTTTATGGGAATTCATTTAAAAAAAAAAAAAAACCCTGCTCCAAACTGTGACCCTTCAGATTGCTGTTTTTTTAATCCATAAAATGACCTTTTCTTTATCAGTAAAGGGTTTGTTGTTATTCCAATGATTGCATAGACTTGTGTCCTAAGAATATAGCAAAGTAGAATATTGTTCCATACTAGAAACATTTGAGACAGACATCGTATTGGTACTGAACTGTTGGTCCAAGGACTCCTCGTTTTGATGAAGGATTAGAAAAGAACATATTAATCACAAAGTCTTTACCTGGGCAAAATGACCTGGTGGCTAGCCTGTTGTGGTTGGATCAAGACCCAGAGGGAGAGGCATGGCTAGGCTGTGGGTGCTGCTGTTCTGGGGAAATGTTACTAAAAGTAATTGGGAAGCTCTGAGCGGATGGCTGTGTCGACCTCCAGTTCCTTAGGGGCGGGGTCTTCTGCTAGCCCCTTAGGATGTCTGGGATCCTGAGAGAGTGGACTGCTGCATTGCAAAGACTGTGCCAAGCGGTTGGAGCTGGCCTTCCCTGGTGGCCAGTGCCGGACTTGGAGCCGACTTTCAGAGCTCTGTCTGGGCTCACTGTCACATTATTTTGCGGTCAGGATGACCCACTCCTCCCATACGTCTTCTATGCACTTGAAAAGTCCTCGATTTGGGGGTAGGTTTGCAGAACTCCATCCCAGGGAGACAGTCAAATGCCTTAGTGGTTTCTTTTTTTATGTAATTTACATATTTTAAGCTCTCGATTTCAGGTCACTGGCCTATTTTGCTACTCTGGCTGATGGACCAATGTTAACAAACCTGACGTGTCTCAGCATCAATTAAGAACAGATCTGGGAAGCCCCCAAAGGCCCTCCCATAACTAGTTTCTAATAGATTCAAGGAGAAAAGCTTTTACCCTTTCTTCAAATTCTATCCCAAATACAGCGTTCTCCTGGCTGATCACTGATGACAGCTTGAGTAGGGTTTGATTTGCAGAGGAGTTTCGGTGTCCCCTGGTAGGGTTTGTCTAAAATAGTCTCCAAGTGGCTAAGGAGCAAGTCAGGTGCCTTCTGCTGTGCTTCGGGGATAGCCTAAAATTGACCGAGACAGTGGCCTTGGGGTACCTTTAGTTACTAAATGGCTTTTAGCTCTAGAAATTAAGAAGATAATAGCAGCCTCTTGGAATACCTACAAATGTCTGGCCAACACTGGATGCTGGATGTGGCTGTGCAGCCTCAGGTCAGACTTCTGTGATGTGTTCTTAGACATTTTGTAGCATAGCCCTCCCCTCTGTGGAGCCACCCCACGCACCGAAGTCAAATGTGGACGGGTGGGAAGATGGGAATGTTTGTTAGCGCAGGCCGAGCGCCAGGTTAGGCATGGGAATGGGCCACTCCCACGTCCTTAAGGCAGGAACGTGTGCGGGTGTAGATGGAGGCTGGTCACTGTGCAGGACAGGTGAACGATCATAGGTCACAGTCCCCTCTTACGCAGACCGCTGCCTCTCAGCCATGAAGCTACACATACTAAGGGAAGTGAGAGCGCGGACAGGGAGTAGCATTGTCAGGGTCCTTCCTGCATTGGGTTGTGTCTGTGAGAAAGCAGAGAACCTCTGTGGCCAAGGGCATGGAAGGGGCGTTTGCTGTGTAGTTGGCGAAGCACCAGTTAGCCTGCCAGCCTGGAAGACGGCGGGAGCAAACACTGGCTGAGAAAACGTTCTTCGTTCTTTCGTGCTGGTAGTTCGTGGAGACCGCTGAGACCGCACCTCCTCCCGCTGTGGCTGTGCCGCCAGCCCCTGGGGAGGGCAGGTTCCATGGCCCGTGGGTCTGCCTGGCCTCCGCCATCAGGCATTGCCCTTGTTCTCCGTGGCTATGCAGCAGGCCTGGAAAACGAGTGGAGCCGTAGGAGATGGCCCGTGTTCGGCCATTGCTGACCTACCTAAGGGGCGGTTCCCTTTTCTTCCTTTTTCTAATCTTGCTCCACTTCTTTGCGTAGCAACCAGATCATATAATTCCCCTGCCTGCAAGTGTTCCCCTGGCTGCTCGTGCCCTCAGAATAAAATCCTAACTCCGAGGTCCTCCAGGCCCTGACCCCGCCCTGCCTTTTCTCCCCCCTCAGACTTCCCACGCTGCCCTCCCAGCCGTTCCGGAACTCAGCGCCTTTTTGTGCCCCCAGATCCTTGCACTCGCGGCTTTGCATTCCACACCCGGCTCCTCGGCACAGCTCAAGCCTCCGTTGAAGAATTCACCTTCCCAGAGAGGCCATGCTTGGCCCTCGTAGCTAAAAGAAGCCCTCTGCCTGATCTACCATTACCCCCATTTTATTTTGTTCCAAGTGCTGTATCTAAAATGCTCCTTTTTACTTATTTCCTAAATAAGTGAATTGCAGAAAACTGCCCTTTCCTTCCCAGCAGCGAAGGAAGGAAGGAGCAGGCCCCTTGCCTGTCTTGTTCTCTGCTGTGTTCCCCCTGCCTGCAGCACCACATGCAGAGGCTTCCTGAGGGCCTGGGGCCGAAGTTCATGCAAAACGTGGATCATAAAGAACGTAGGCGTGGTTTTCAACTTTCTGGAACAAAATTATGTTTTAACTCCATTTCCATGCTACTGGCTGTTGACTTGGCCTTCGCCTACAGCCTCAGTCTCTCCTGAGTCCTTCTGAGCCTGTCTGTTCTTCACCTAAATCTGTAAGTCTCCCTTAGCGATGTGGCCCCCCACGTGCCAGGAGGCAGTGTCTGTGTGCTGGGGACAGGTTGACTGTTGACTACAGGTGTCACCCTGTGAATGGATGAGCAGGGGCCCATGCCAAGCCCTTGGCCACTGTGTGAACTCTTTAATTCCCCTTCTGTGTTTGACTGGGACTGTAGGATCCAGAGGGTCGAGTGTCTGCACTGCCTCCCCGCCCCCGGGTGCTGGGACCAGCAATCGCTGCCCTCATGGTACCTAACCCACTGGGTTGTTCTAGGGATTGGACAGGGCACTGTGTGTGGGGTGCAGGGGACACCTGGCTCCTGGCAGGTGCGCACTAGATACTGGCTGTGATTGTCCTTTGATAGCAGTGGTTACCTGGTGAAGACAGGGCTGGAACAGGGGCAGATGGAGCGGAGGGCCCGACTCTTCCATGGTACCTCTGAAAACACTGTTCTGTCTTCTCCCCACCTCTCAGTGGGAGAGGGCGGACGTACACGCAGGAGTGAGACCAAGCGGCAAGTTGGTCTTTCCCTGCCTCCCCTCCGGAAGTTCCGCACTGCTCTGCTGCAGCCTGCCTGGCTGTCGTCTTGTCCTAGGCATCTGGCAGCCCAGGCACCAACTGGTCTCCTCTCAGCCCGTGGCCTACTTGCAGGAAGTGGGGGGGGGGTGGAGCTGCAGACCGATGCCTCGAGGGCCTGACGCCCACTTGGGGTGGCTGCGGCACTGGGGCAGGTGTATCGTTCCACTGTCTGGGAGAGAGGCCAGGAAGTAGTCCGTATGCCAACCTCTCGCCCTCACCCCAAACCCCGGCTCTCTGGGTTCTGGTTTCCACGGCAAGGACCCCCACACCCACCCAGGGCAGGCTTCTCAGCCAAAGGCAGGCTCTCCATCCTGATCCGTGAAATGGTGAGAACTGGCACACGCTGGTGACAGATGCCCTCGAGTGTTCCTAGCGGGTCTGGGCATGCGCAGGTGGATGTGTTGTCTGCACGCTTCCTGGTTGCAAGTGACACGGGCTTGGAGTGTTTAGTTGGGTTTTATGCTGAGGGTGGTTCTTACCCAGGGACGTAGCAGGAACTGGAGGGTGTGTGTGTGTTTAGCCAAGAACCGAAGCGACTTCTCCTGCACCTCGGGCTCTCCGAGCAGCCACGAGCCCCTTGGAGGCCAGTGCTCATCACAGATGGGCCCGTCTTGCTCTGCACTTATGGGAGTGGCCACGTTCCTTCAGCATGTAGGTTTCTTGACTCCAGAGGCAGGCTTTGACCAGACAGGCCAGCAAGTTGTTGAGCACCGAGAATAAAGGGCGTTTCAGATTGAGCTGTAGATCCTGTGCCCTTGACTGGTATTTATGACACCAAGGAGTAACAATCAGAAAAAGAACAACTGAGATGGAGAAAAAAGTCTCTTTTTTTCCAAGTCCCTTGCTTTGGAGAAGGTAGAACCTTCGAGTCGGCAGCAGGACGGATGTGGTATCCCTAAGTACTGGGGATTTTTGATGAAGAATGAAGTCCCACTTGGAGAAATGAATCCCTGGCCTTTCAGCCCCCGAGCTAATGGAAGGTGCCAAGGTCTTTGTTGAGAACAAAGTGCCACCATCATGCCTGGACAAGGCTCCTCCAAAATTGTGTTGTTTCTCCATTTGAGTCTCTTCACATCTTCCAGATCCAAATAGCCCTGCTATCCAGGATAGTAGAGGAGTCTGTTTACTACTTTGTAACTTAAAAAAAATTTTTTTAAATTTATTTGAGAGGTAGAGTTAGAGAAAGAGAGAGATCTTCCATCTGCTGGTTCAGTCCACAGGTGGCCATAAGCCATAACGGCTGGAGTGGGGCTGATCCAAAGCCGGGAGCCTGAAGCTTGCTGTGGGTCTCCCACACGGGTGCAGGGGCCCAAGCACTTGGGCCATTCTCCACTGCTTTCCCAGGCTAGAGCAGAAAACTGGATCGTAAGACGAGCAGCCAGGACTCTGGTGCCCATATCCCTTATGGGATGCTGGAGCTGCAGGCGGAGGCTTAGCTTACTGCACCATGGTGTTGGCCCCATATTTTTTTCTTTAAAGCTGTCTTTGAGTCTTAATCATGACCCTGCTGTTGTCCTACTTTTTAGTACATCAAGTTTTTTTTTTTTTAAAGATTTATTTATTTATTTGAAAGAGTTACACAGAGAGAGGAGGTCTTCCATCCGATGGTTCACTCCCCAGTTGGCTGCAACAGCTGGAGCTGTGCCGATCTGAAGCCAGGGGCTAGGAGCTTCTTCTGGGTTTCCCACGTGGGTGCAGGGGCCCAAGGACTTGGGCCATCTTCTACTGCTTTCCTAGGCCATAGCAGAGAGCAGGATTGGAAGTGGAGTAGCCGGGTCTTGAACCAGCATCCATATGGGATGCCAGTGCTTCAGGCTAGGGCATTAACCCACTGCACCACAGCACTGGCACCAAGGGGTTTTTTTTGTTTGTTTTTTTAAGATTTGTTTTATTACTTGAAAGGCAGAATGACAGCAAAAAAGAGAGAGAGCGAGCGAGATCATCCATCCTCTGCTCATTCCCCAAATGGCTGTAACAGCAGGTCTGGACCAGGCTGAAGCCCGGAGTCTGGAATTCCATGCAGGTCTCCCAGGAGCGTGCAGGGGCCCAACCTCTCGGGCCATCTTTGCTGCTTTCCCAGGCGCGTTAGTAGGGAGCTGGGTCGGAAGCAATGCCTGCGTCAGAAGCACAGCTCCACTCGCTGCGCCATGATGCTGGCCCTCCAGGTCGGATTTTTTTAAAGCCAGATGCCTATGGTCCCCTTTCCCAGGCTGAAGCGTGTCGATTGTTGTGCAATTCCTTATTTCCGCTGACTGCTAGAGGGTAGAGCCAGAGATAGCTTCGGCGTTAAGATGTGCGTGCATTCTGAAGATCTTCTGTAGATTGGCCAACTCCTTATCTTTCTAAGACTTCGTAGTTCCAATTTATTTGTTCCGTGCTCTGGCTTCTTTGAGGAAATGTGTCTATGTTTGCAAGCCTGTGGGAGAACTGGGTCAAGCATTTGAGATCTTTTGGCTTTTTTTTTTTTTTTAAATCATCTTTTCATGCTTCTCAAAACCTCAAAGTGAGGAGGAGAAGCAGAAATGTACAGGAGTGAGGCTGTTGGCTGGTCATCGGATTAGGCGTGTAGAATCACCAGTGACTAACACATCCGTGGGACAGACCAAAGTAGCATCATTCAGATGTTGGAGGCCGAGGGAGGTGCCTTGGCCCTGTGCACTGTGCAGAGGCTCTTGGCTTGTGAAATGCTGGACTTCTCATCCCTCTGCCATTTGATTCTTGGTTGCAGCCTGGGACTATTTCAAAATCCATCAGTTCCTCTTGGGTGGCATGTTAAAATCCATATCAATGTCAGCGTGGCATAAGTGAAATATCACGTGCAGATTTGCATCTCAATGGGCAGAAACAGCACAGGCTGACTCGGGTTACCCTGGACAGACCCATGAGGGCCTCTGCTGCCTTGGTTCCTCGTTGGTTTCTGGGGTGGTGACAGGTGAGAGGAGGTCCTGGCCCATCAATGGACAGAGCTCTGCATGATGAATGGATAGTGGGGAGAGAGACCAGGACAGGGTCAGGTGGGACTCCCAGCACTGGAGCCTGCCAGGGACCCAGTGGTTCCCTCCAAGACCCCGGGGTGACTGACAGAAGCTCAGACCCCCAGGCCACCCCTGCCTCCCCGGCACCTGGCGCAGCAGGTCTGATGGCAGGACTGGCGAGTCTGCATTTTCAGCCCTCAGTGACTGATGAACAGCTTGGTTTGGCTCCTTAGCGTCAGTCTCCGCATCTCTAAAAAGCAGGTAATAGCTTCCATCTCGCAGAGTGGTTGGCAGGAACGGAGAGCGTGTGTGGGAAAGGACCGTGGGGACTGTGCAGGGAGACACTCCAGGACTTGCTGCCCTGGTGGGCCTGGCTCTCAGCCTCCTTCCAGGGAGTTCGTCTCACTACCCCTGGCTGCGGCAACCCTGCCATGGGCCCCTGGATGCTGAACACCATTCGGTTCCCATTCTCAACCTTGATTTTTCCTCCTGAAAATGCCACAAAAGGCCTCCTGGCTCCCAGCTCCCTCTCTGCATAGCCCCTGCCCCCCACAGTGGAGCTCAGAGTCGGGCGATCCGGAGATGGAGCCAGCCTGGTGGTGAGCAGCAGCACTTTGCAAGGAAGCCCCAGGTTCCTGCAGCTTACGAGCTGCTGGAGCTACGCTAGGATCCCAGAGACCGTGAACGAAGTGTGCAGCGATGGGGCTGCCTCCCCATCGTCTTGGCAAACGGCAACCTCGTTCTAACTCGGATGACACGGGCAGGTCCTCAGCCGCTCCTGCATAGCAGTAACACGGTTTCAGTGCCCAGTCAACAGGTGAAGACACAGGCCAGGTGCCCCGGAAGTGTCTCGTAGGGTTTGTTGGAAGAAGTGATGGGAACCAGCCTTGAGGAAGTGGTGAGTGCTGAGAGCTGGGGTTCCAGTCCCAAGTGTGTGTGGCATCCAGACGACTCTGCCTCGCCCAGCATGGGTGGTGCGGCTTTGTACAAAGCAGATCTGGCCGTGGACCCCTGGAACGAGGGGGTTACTGAAATCCCGGCTGACTCAGCCTGTCTCAGTTGGTTCCGTGAAAGCATGGAGCCCGCGGTCATCTCTTGCAGTCATGCGTGATGGCCCTGGCTAGGAACGCTCCCTCCTTGGGAGAGCAAGGGAACAGCCCCTCCAAAGCCTTCCATAGTCTTTAAGAGGAATCCCAGAATCCTTCCCGTCATGCTCAGGGCCCTGCCCGACCTCCAGTTGGTGGCTCTCAAGTCACATTGGCCTGCTGTCATTTCCTGCCTCGGCGACCTGGGGTTCTTGCCTTCAAATTCACACCCTCTTTTTCCCGAAGGGCTCCCTCTCTGTCTCCCAGATTCTGACAGCGCCTGGCATCCGGCATCGTGTGTTAGGCACTTGCTATGGGATGGAAAGCGCAGGGGGTGGAGTAGGGACTCAGGAGCCTACGTAGCACTCGGGTTTTGTGGCTTGTGAGTCATCCCCAAATAAGGGTCAGGGAAGTTCACCCCCATGTATTTCACGACAGATTCCCAACCCAGTGCTTCGGCTGTTCTAGTGCTGAGCCCGTTACCTTCTTCCTGCGTCCACTCCTGGCCTCCACGTCTGTCAACAACACAGCCTCCCAGCAAGCTGTCCAGGTCACACGTCTCAGCCTTGGCCTTGATGTTCCCTTCCTTCCTTGGAGTCCCCTCTCCGCCCCCATGCCTCAGGAGGGTATGGGTTAAAAATGGCCAAGCGCTGTCAGCTTCGTGACTTTTAGTTGCCACAGAAGGGGCTTGCTGTTTGCCAAGGTTGGGAGCAAAGGCAACTGCACAGCCCCCGGCCCTGCATCCCAGCTGTCCGCGCTGCACCTGCAGCGAGCTGCACCCTGGACCTGCGGGCCGAGACTTGCGCCGGTCGGCGGTGAGGTCAAAGCAGTGCCACCAAGCAGTGTCCTGCAACGTGGTCCTGCTGCATCCGGCCACCCTCCCCCCCACACACCTGCCTGCACTCGCATGGCCCTTTAGCCATCCCCAGGTACCCCTCCTAAAGGAGGGTTTTCTGGTTTTTTTTTTTTTTTTTAAAGATTAATTTGAAAGTGAGAGTTACAGGGAGGAAGAGACAGAAGCAGAGAGAGGGAAAGAGAGTCTTCCATCCACCGTTCACACCCTGAATGGATGCAGTGGGAGCAGCTGGGCCGATCTGAAGCTGGGAACTCCATCAGGGTCTCCCACATGGGTCCAAGCATTTGGGCCATCTTCTGCTTTTTCCCAGGCCATTAGCAGGCAGCCGGATCAGAAATGGAGCAGCCAGGACTCGAACTGGCGGCCATATGGGATGCCAGCACAGCACCGGCCCCTAAAGGGTTTTCCTGAAGCGCTGGCTCGTTCCAGAGGCGACAGGGAGGCTACCAGGGTGGGAAATCTGCTGGGTCCATTCTCTGTAGCCCAGACTCCAGAGCCCTGTCATTGTTCTGACATCTTCTCTGATGTCCCCAAGCCCTGGAATTCATCATCATAGGTTGTTCTGGGTCTCCTGTTACAGGTAATTTCCATCACATTCCCCTGTCTTCCTCACTCAACTCTGATTTCTGATCGACAATCCCAGCACTTCCGACCCTGTGTCTCAGCCCCCAGCCTAATGAGCAGTCGTCATGAAGGCCAGGTGGGTGGGTGGATGGACAGACGGACAGAAGGAAAGAAGTCGGGGAACATTGCTGGCCCTGGGCAGAGGAGTGACGAAAACACTTGTAGTTTTCCTGGAAGACAGGGCCAGAGGCTCGCACCCTGGAAGGCTTGTTGTGGCTGTCAGCGTCCCTGCCATTGTTAACCGTGGAAGGATCGAGAGCCCGTGATGCGTTCTTTTTTTTTTTTTTTTTTTTACAGGCAGAGTGGACAGTGAAAGAGAGACAGAGAGAAAGGTCTTCCTTTTTGCTGTTGGTTCAACCTCCAATGGCTGCTGCGGCTAGCGCACCGTGCTGATCCGATGCCAGGAGCCAGGTGCTTCTCCTGGTCTCCCATGGGGTGCAGGACCCAAGCACTTGGGCCATCCTCCACTGCACTCCCGGGCCACAGCAGAGAGCTGGCCTGGGAGAGGGGCAACCAGGACAGCATCCGGTGCCCCAACCGGGACTAGAACCTGGTGTGCCAGCACCACAAGGCAGAGGATTAGGTTGTTGAGCTGCGGCGCCGGCCCCGTGATGCATTCTGTAGCATGCACGGTTACCTCTGTGGGAAAGCGGCCTGCACCCTGTGCCGGCCAGGTTGCCAGGTGTCCCTGTGGCCTTCCCACTTGCTCGAAATGGCTGAGTTTCGCCTCAGGGTAGCTGATATCTACTTCCCAAACCCATGGTGGCTTCTGGGTGTGCATGGGCCTCGCTCTGCGCAAGGCCAGGGCCTGCCCAGCACTGACGGAGCCCTCTGAGGTCAGCTCCCAGGACACAGGGTGGCTGTGGGCTTGGACGTGCCCCTTCCTTAGCAGTGGCTCCTGACTGCTCTGCCTTGGTCATTACGTTGTTGAATTTGAAAGTGTTTATTTTATTTGGGAGACAGATGGGGGGGGGGGGAGATCGCCCATCCATTAGCCCATACCTGAAAGTCTCCAGCAGCTGGGGCAGAGCCATGCCTAGGTCAGGAACACAATCTTGGGCTCCAGCATGGTGGCAGGGATCCGGATCCTTGAGTAGGAAGCTGGGATCAGGAACAGAACCAGGACTGAACCCAGGTGCTGTGATTCGGGCGTCCCCAGCAGCGTTTTCACCGCTGTGCCAAGTGCCCGTCCCACCCCCGTAATTAACCAGGCCCTCGTCCCCCAGTGCAGGGTGAAGCTGCCGAGATGAGAGGGAATGCAGGTTTCTGGGCCATGTTCCATGCGATGCCCTCAGGAACTTCAGATATTCTGACATAAAGACCAAATATCAAAGATGATCCTCTCCTTCAGATCTTTTTTGTAAAAGAGGAAGGTTATGAGTATAAAATCCTGCGTGGTGAAAGTACTCAACTACAGGGATTCACCGGCCTTTTTATTTGGAGAGAAATTCCAATTTCTCAACTGCAGAACTTGAGACATCTAAGGCCATCCACAGTATTGCAGACACTTGGCTGTTTCACACAGTATGAATGATAACACGAATCAAGTCTGGTTATCCAAACGATTGCTTAAGACACCAGGTCTTTGTCTTGTGAAATTCTAAGACAGTCCTGAAGCCCTCTCTCTCCCAGCCATGTTGCTGATGGGATCGATGCCTTGGGCCCTGAGTCTGTGGTTCTGAAACGAGCGGAAGCCAGTTAGCAGCATCTGGGTCTCAGGCTGGAGTCACAGGCTGCATTGGGAGTTTTTGTTTGCAACAGAACTCACAGCCTTTGGAGATCACAGTGTCTCCCACAGGGCCTCATTTCTCAAAAGAGCTGCATGGTGCGTGTGGTTTTTTTTTTTTTTTTTTTTTCTGTGTGTGTCTATGCTCTGATTCCAAAAGTAATACATGTTCATTTTAGATAATTTGGAAAATACAGAAAAGTATAAAGAAAAATACCCCCCCCCCGCCCCCAGTCAACCCTAGAGATGGCTGCTGAAGCTCCTCCCACTGAATCCAGTCGTCTCGGTCTGCACAGAAATGAGCTATAAATTGGAGTTCTGTACACGCAGATCCACATCCTGCTTCCTTCCCACTTTTCATTTTGTTCTGATCATGTTTTCGTGACACAAAACGTTCTCTGCAAATGTGGGGACTTTGGGAAACAGATAAACACTGTTCTCCCACGTAGAAATACCTGAATGTATGTCTTTGCGCACCTGCGGCTGGGTTTCTGGTGGCTCCTGCTCTCTCACTTGCGTGAATACGAGTTGTTCCTTGTTAGTAACCCTTCGTCCCTGTCCGTGCACCTGGAACTTTGCAGATCACGGTCCATTGTGCAAACAGCAAACTGCACCGAATCTTGGTGCACATTTTTACATAGGAAAGCACCGTGCATTATGTGTAAGGCTCTTGTAGGATTTTCTACAGCAGCAGAGAAGCCGCGTTGCTGTTCTCCGGTTTGGGTTGCGTTTTTGCGGGTGCCTTTTGCTCAGGGCTGGCGTTGAGTTCCAAGCCCTCCCGCCCGTGCAGGCTTTCCCCAGGCCCTGTTACCGAGAAGAGCAGCTCCTGACAACCAGTTCGCAAGTTGCCTTGGGCGTGGTTGCCAGCACTCAGAGGGAGACAGCCTCAGTTAAGGTGCCCACGGGAGAAGCTTCCAGTCCATCTTAGCCAGCCTGTCAGGTTGACAAAGAAGACACGGAGCCCAGAGTTGTCTGCATGGGTCACTGCCTGAGACTGGAACCCAGGATATCTGCCTGCTCGCAGAGACAGGCAGGACCAAGCCAGGCCAGAGCCAGGAGCTTCATCCAGGTCTCCCACGCGGGTGCCGGGACCCAAGGACTTGGGCCATCTTCCACTGCTTTCCCAGGCCATAGCAGAGAGCTGGATTGGCAGTGGAGCAGCCAGGACTCGAACCAGCGCCCACAGGGGATGCTGGCACTGCAGGCGGTGACTTTACCTGCTACACCACAGTGCCGGCCCCCAGGTGCTCTCTTTTAAGGGGCCCCTGCGGCTCTAGCCAGAGTCCCCATCTGTGCCCTAGAGAACGTTGCTTAGACCTTCTCGTCCTCTTTGAGGGGGCAGAGCTGGGAGTTACGAGGCCGTGCCTCTTAGCTGGCTCCTGTTGTCCGCAGGGCTTCCCGATGACCGTTCCGCCACTTGGAAGGTGGTGAGAATTAAATGAGATAGTACAGCTTACAGTGGTGCTGAAGGCACCCAGGGACGGTAATGCTTGGGTCCTGTTGTTCTCCTCCCTTAACTCTGCCTTCTGTTTTTGCCTTCTTTTTCCGCTGATACCTTCCGTCAGAGCCCAGGGCCAGTCCCGCTGCATCGTGAAGCCCACGTTGCTATTGTATTCAGAGATTAGTCTCCGTGGTTTTCTTTTCCCATAATTCTCTGCCTTGTTCTGTGTCAGACCCCAAATCTCAGTTTACATATTACAGTCAGTCTCTCACTAGACTGTGCTTCTAGAAATGGGAACTGAAGGAACCCCAGTTCTCAGCCAAGATCCTGGCCCAGAGAACATACCAGCAGATGTCTGCTGAGTCAGCAGTTTTCCTTACAGGGCAGGTGTTCAGCCTGATAGATAGGGTACATACATCCCAGATCTGAGTACCGGGGCTGGATTCCTGGCTCCACCTCCTCGCTCCAGTTTCCTGCTAATGCGTATTGGGCGGGGGGGGGGGGGGGGGGGCAGAGATGACGGCTCCGGCAGTTGGATATGTGGGCAATCTTGGTTGAGTTCCTGGTTCCTGGCTGTGACCTGCCACAGCCCCAGAATTTGCAGGCATTGAGGGAGTGAACCAGTGCTTGGGAGCTGTCTCTGCTTTTCAGCTAAGACAGAGTGTGTGAGAGTGAGTGAGTGAGTGAGTGTGTGTGTGTGTGTGTGTGTGTGTGTGTGTGTTGGGGAGTACTTTAACAGACACAATAAAAGTGGTACACACAGCAGTGATACAAAAATTCTAAATAGCATAGATAGCAAGTGAACTCAGCAGTTCATTAGCAAGTGCACAGGCGACTTCCCAAGAGAAATTCCCGTTAGTAGAGTCAACCACAATCACAGATTTAAGGAGAAGAGTGGTTGGTTATCTCATTGAAAGCAGAAAAATCTTAGGATAAAAAGTGCATGCTTGTTACTGGTTAAAAAAAAAATACTTACCAGTGTGAAAGTAGGACCCGACCAAAGTCGTCTCCCGGGACAGCAGGCGCCTGAGTGGGGAGGTGGCAGCTGCAGGACAATAGCCAGGGAGCCCGGTTCTCCACTGGGACTGGCAGGGCGTGCAGGGCCGAGGAAGGGCAGGGAACAGGAGTGCCAGGCAGAAGTATTGCATTTGTTTTCAAACCTGTGTGATAGTCTACTTTTAAAAAATCCACGATTGAAAGTGTTCGGTGGAATCAGAAAGCTTGATGGATACCAATTCAGTAGCTTTGCGAAGCGCTTGCAACTACTCAGTAGAAATGAAACTTAAAAGGTTCCATTAACTATAAAAAAACTGAGAAATGCAGAAATAAATCATATAGCAACGTGCAAGATGTATATAGAGATAATATGAAAATGTCATTGAAAACAAATGTATAAATAGAGACCTAGATCAAAATTGTGAAAATGACAAGATTCCCCAAATTAAGTGGCTCATTCAGTGGGGTTTCAATAATAACTTTGATAAAATTCTCCATGGTTTTTAGCAAGCTGATCCAGAAATTCGTGTGGGAGTTAATTGGGCTAAGGAGTCCCCAGATAAAGAAGAGGGAAGGTAGCTTTGCGCACTTAAGTGTTTTAAATAAACATCTGGTTATTAGAAGGAAGTGGAGAACAGCATGTATGTAACATAAATACCCCATGTCCCACGTCGGAGTACCTGGGCTCCATTCCTGGCTCCCATTCCCAATCCCAGGCTCCTGCCAGTGTCGACCTTGGGAAGCAGCGGGCATGGCTCAAGTAATTGGGTCCCTTCCCTCCACGTGGGAGAACTGGATTGAGTTCTAGCTCCTGGCTTCAGCCCCGGCCATTGCAGGCATTTAGGAAAAGGGCCAGAAGATGGGAGACCTCTGTGTCTGTCTGCCATTCAGATAAAAGAAAAAGGAAAAAGATGTTATTTTCCAAAATCCACGTGTGATGTTTGGGTTCCCTGGTCCGTCCCTGTGGCCTCTGGCTATGACCGGGTTTTATTTCAGAGGCAGCAGCATCAATGAGACAGGAAGGAGCCAAGTTAGAATAGGCAAGTGCTAGGAGGACTGATTTCCCATAGAGGGAAATACAAACTTAGATAGCTTTCTCACACCTCACACAGAAATAAATTCCAGATGGAAGGCAGGCCTGAATGTGAAAGACAGAGTTTTAAAATGTTTCGGAGGAGAGCAGGCGAGTATCTTTATGACCTCAAAGTTTGAGAGCTTTCTTAAACACGACCCCCCCCCCAAAAAAAAAAAAACCCAAAATTAAGGTGAAGGTGACGGAAAAGACTGATCAGTGTCACATAAAAGCTCAAATTTAGGATTGGCAGCGGGGACCATTGTTAAAAGGCGACAAAACCAGGCCCTCATTGGTATTTGCAACTTGGAGCAAAGAGTGAATTCAGACTCCGCAGTGACTTGGTCCTGTGATTCAGTAAGAAACCAAGCACAGTGGAGAGACGGTCCGAGGTAGGCAGCTGCCCCGTGCGGAGGAGCAGCGCTGAGCCATCCACGAACCTGCGAACAGAGAGGCGGCCAGCGAGGACGGAGAGGCACACTGAAACCTCGGAAGGCAGCCGTCCCGTCGCCGCCAGCAGCTGAGTGGTGTGTGGGTGTGTGAGAGGAAGCGTGGAAGCAGCCCCGCGGCGCGCCTGGGCGGCAGGATGGGAGATGCACACGGGGTTGCAGCATCCGGTTCATCTGCTGAGCCTCCTCCCCAGCAGCTCTGCCTTGGTTTTGTCTTTCTCCAGAGAGAGAGCTCTCTGGGCACAGAGATGCACCAGAAGGCACCCTGCAGCATCTGTGATGGGAGAAAAAAAATAAACACGAAACAAAACAGGGAAGCACCCAAATGTCCAACTCCAGCAGAACTCTCTGGCACACGCATTACAGGCACTTAAAGATGACACGGATCAGGCTAAAATAGCACCTACGTACAGGGACAGCTACAGGACTAAATTGCATGTATATGATGATGCCGTCTGGAGAAAACCTGCTGTAGATCCACGAAACTGGACCACACACAAGAGGCATGTGTCAGAAGAATGGCTTCGTGGAAGACAGTTTTGTCCAGCTCAACCTAACAAGGCCGTAACTAGACAATGGAGAAAGGCCAACATTGGGATGAGGATTGCTTTTAGAGAAGCCGGGGAGGTACTGAGTCAGCAAGACCCTCGAGGAGAATTTTCCGTGCGTCCGTTTAAAGTTTGGTTTCACGCATGCGCCTGAAGCCTGTGTCCAAGTGTGAACAGTGGTGACACTTGAGTCTGGGCACAGTCTCTGTAGCTTGCTCTGAGTTTGAAATAGGCTATGAATGGCAAAGAAAACACAAGGATGCGTTGGAGAGAAAGGTGCGTGGCAGGCTGTATGCATGCAGGTGTGGTTCAGGTCCCTGCTCTTGTCTGTATTTATGGTTCGATCTCAGCCTGGCATCAGGATGGGTGCCCTCATTTGTGGCCTGGTCGCTGAATGGGACAGCAAAGGGAGAGAGAGCGAGAGCGAGAGCAAGCGAGGCCTTTTGTGTCTTTTAGACAAGTGAGAACCATCTTTTCCTCAGGCCCCTGGAAAACCTCTGCTTCGGTCTTATCCTGAATCCAACCACCATGGGGACTGGAGGATGCCAAGGGCTGAGACGGGTGCCTGAGCCCATCCTAGGCAACAGAGAGAGAGAGAGAGAGAGAGAGAGAGAGAAGGAGAGACAGACAGACAGACAGAGGTCTTTCATCCTCGGGTTCACTCCCCAATTGGCTGCAGTGGCTGGAGCTGTGCTGATCGGAAGCCAGGAGCCAGAAGTTTCTGCCGGGTCTCCCAGGTGGGTGCAGGGGCCCAAGGACTTGGACCATCCTCTACTGCTTTCCCAGGCCATAGCAGAGAGCTAGACCCGAAGTAGAACAGCTGGGACTCGAACCGGTGCCCATGTGGGATGCCGGCACTGGAGATGCAGCTTTACCCGTTACCCCACAGTGCCGGCCCCCAAAATAAAAGCTTTTGTTGTCAAGCTTGTACATTGCTTAAGATCTGGATATGCTTCTGAGACGGTCTCTGAGCTGGGAGGTGAAAAGAAGTGATTGAGTCTCCGTGGGCAGCTGGGCGGCCGGGAATGAGAGCAACTCAGCAAGTGGGACACCCAGCACCTGTGTCCCCGCTCCCTGTCCCAGTCACTCGTGTGTGGTGTCACCTGAGGCACCTGAGGTGTCGCCTGTACAAGTGGGCTTCAGAGGTTTCTTGGGAAGTGCGTGTTAGGAAGAAAATATCTGTGGATGTCAAAACAGCTTGCACCAACGTAACTTTAAATTCCGTCGTTCAGCTACCTTTTTGAAGTATCCTTAGATAGCAAATGAAGGTGCTGTGCCATTGCGGGTAAGGAATTTTTAGGTTGTGATCTCTTCCACTATCTTGGTTGGGATTGGAGACCCTTGTCTGCTGTTGGCTCACCGGAAGTTCAAGTCTTCCCTTCCTACCTCGTAGTGGTCCCTCCCTGGGCAGTCAGTCTTTGGGCTTTGACACTTGGCATCCTTTTTGTTCACATTGGGACAGGTTAGAGGGAAGTTATGAACGTGAGGTGGCAGGACATGCGCTGGGGGTGTTGGGCGGGGTGGGTGGGGAGATGAGGGCGCTGCCCCACATTGGGAACCCTACGCCGATGCCCCACCCTCCTTCTCTCCTTGCAGCCATGAGCCCAGTGCACGTGGGGCGAACCCACCATGGTAGTTCCTTCCTTCTTGCCTCCCTGCACTGATACACTGATTTCCTGGATCTGAGCCCTGTGTGCAGCTCAGAGAACACGTTCTTCCAGACTCTGCCTGTTAACCCTCCTCCAGAATAGAGCTTGTGCAGAGTTCGAGTGATGCCCAGCCTATGGCCCACATGCACCTGCAGCCAACACAGCCCTCCCTTCTTAGCATCACCAGCGTGTGCCACTCAGAGTGGCAGATGGCAGCCAGTGCAGCCGACAGGCTGTGGCATTTCTATCCCTACTGCTCTGGGGAACTTGCTGCCTTTTCCTGGATGATGACCTCCAAGGGCAGAGAATGGAGGAGAAGTCATTTTTTGTGATTTTTGCATGAACTCGGCATGGTATTCTTGATTTTCCTGGTTTTTGAACATCATAAGACTTGCTGCTTTGTGTTTCTGTGTAGCCTGGTAGAGAAATCAAAGTCATGATTTGCTCACAGCTGTTTCCATTGAAATGCTAGCCAGCTCACATCTCTAAGCATCCGTAGTCAGCTTCTCAAGATGGGGTTTGGGTATAAAACCTAGAGACAGCGGGGCTCCAGGGCAGGCGATTGCACAGTGGGTAGGTGCCACTTGGGATGCCTCATTGCACATCCACGTGCCTGATTTCAGTCCTGGTTTTGCTCCTGAATGCAGCTTTCTGCCATTGCTCACTCTGGGAGACAGCAGGTGACGGCTCAAGTATTTGGGTCTGTGCCATCCATATGGGAGACCCAGATTGAATTTTTTTTTTAAGATTTATTTATTTATCCAAAAGAGCTACACACAGAGAGAAGGAGGGGCAGAGAGAGAGAGAGAAACAAAGAGGTCTTCTTTCTGCTGGTTCACTCCCCGGTTGGTCGCCATGGCCAGAGCTGCGCTGATCCAAAGTCAGGAGCCAGGTGCTTCTTCCAGGTCTCCCACACGGGTGCAGGGGCCCAAGGACTTGGGCCATCCTCTGCTGCTTTCCCAGGCCATAGCTGAGAGCTGGACTGGAAGAGGAGAAGCCAGGACTAGAACTGGCGCCCATATGGGATGCGGGCACTGCAGGCAGCGACTTTACACACTGGGGCACAGCGCGGGCCCCCTGGATTGAATTCTGAGCTTCTAGCTTCAGCCTGGCCCTATCCTGACTGTTGTGAGCGTTTAGGGAGTGGACTAGCAGATGGAAGAGCTTGGTCTGTCTCTGTCTCTCTGTCTTTCAAATTAAAAAAGAAAGCGGAATTTTTCTTAGTTTTCCCTGAGTCTTCAACTGATATTCTTCAATATAAGAATGCTGTAGAAAGTTTATGGCAGGTGGAAATCAGAGAAAAGTATATTTTCAAATCCATGCATAAGAGAGGGTCTTCAGAAAGTTCCTGGAGATGCATGCTGTCAAAAGACTATGCATGAGCGTACACGTTTTTAGCCCCCAAGTAAACTTAGCTTTTAATCTCATCTTCCACAAGGCTTTTGAGGTTCCCTAGTGTAACAGGCATTCTCGGGTGTGCACCGTGTCCAGACCCGTCCCAAAGTGCCTCTGTCCCAGTATTAAAGACTTGGAATCTGAAATTTTTTTAAATAAGTTTTATTTATTAATTTGAAAGGCAGAGTTGGAGAGGGAGAGGGAAAGAGAGAGAGATATCCTCTTGTTTGCTCCTAGCCGCAACAGCTAGGACTGAGCCAATGCAAAGCCAGGAGCCAGGAGCTTCTTCTGGGTCTCCCACACGGGTGCAGGGGCTCAGGGGCTTGGGCCATCTTCCATTGCTTTCCCAGGCACATTAGCAGGGAGCTGGATTGGAAGTGGAGCTGCTGGGACTTGAACTGGCACTGATAGGAGATGTTGGCACTGTGGGTGGCAGCTTGACCTGCTACGCCACAGCACTAGCTCCAAAACCTGGATTTATTTTAACCTGTCTCAGTGGCTGCATTATTTTTGGGTATTTCCTATTTCCACATTGTTAACTTATTTTTTTTTTCCCAAAAGCTAGTCATGTTTTCAAAAAGGACAGAAGTCTGTGTCCTACTTAAAAACAGCTTCTGCTGACTCGTTCCCTAAAGAGAGGATAACGCCTTTGCCTACCAGGTACTTCCTGGGCAGGCCGCCGCTTCCCAAGCATTTTGACTTTGACAGGTTTCCAGTCGCGTGCTGCATCCTGCACCAGGAATGCCCTTCTGTGCCCCTGCCCAGGCTGGCCAACTGCCCCTCACCCGTCCCCACCCAACCCGAGGGGCCAGCTCCTCACAGAAACCTTTCTGCTCACCCATGTGTTTATTTTGTTTTGTTTTTATTTATTTGAAAGACAAATGGAATTAAAAGATAAGTTTTTTTTTTTTTGTGCAAGAAACATGAAATCCACGCGCAGTGCCTTGGTAATGTACATTTTCTACAAGCTTTTAGAAGACTCTTTGTGTGTTGTTGCAATGAGCTCAATGTTCCCTTTACTTCTGTGGTTGGTGCTCTGGACGGTTTGGAGACGACTGCGGTCGCCGTTTGCCCTTTGTGTAGAATAGCAGGTATCGGTTGTCAGGTGCGTGGATGAAAATAGAGACTTCAATCAAGTCATCAATTGTGTAAATCGGGTAGCATTCCCCATGGCCTTGAACGACACGTTGGGGTGGACTTGGTGGTTCTTGGGCTGTTCCCTGCAGAAGGCTCAGGGTGTGCGATGTCTTATTTCCCATGTGTTGTTAGCCTCTCTGTGTGCATGATAGAATGAAGAACTTTCTAGAGGGAGCTAGAAAAGTCAACACTATCATTCTGCACAACACGAGACCTGCAGAAGGGCCGATGTATGGGGACCTCCATTGACATTTTGTTGCCTATTTGAGTCCCTTTTCTTCACACATCCGCATGATGCTCACCAAGTTGGGATTGTGTGGAACAGTGTTCTGTAACCTCAGTTTCTTTTTCTTGAGAGATTTTTAAATTTTATCCGTTCGTTCAAGAAGAGAGACATAGAGAATGAGACAAATAGAGCACTCTCCAAATGCCCACAACGACCAGAGCTGGTTAGGGCCAAAGCCAGGAGCTGGGAACTCCCTCCAGGTCTCCCACGTGGGTGATAGAAGCCCAGCACTTAGCCATCCGCTGCCTCCCAGGGTCTGTGTTCTCAGGAAGCTGGAGTCAGAACCAGACTCAGGCACTCCAGTGTGGGACACAGATGTCTTATCTGCTAGGCTAAATGTCCACTCCCCCCAGGTTTGCTTTTTTTATTAAATATGTATTTTTCCCTATCCAAAGGAGGGCTGACATGTTCATGGAGGCAGGTTAATGATTGTGAAGCTCACTTTTGGCCGTTTGGCTTCTCTGTTCAAGAATCAGACCTTGACTTTCTTTGTAAATCCGAAAACTCAAGTGCAGGTACATGGCCGTGAGAACCTCAGTCTCCCCCTGCGTACACGATGCAGGGAGACCAGGGAGCGCCTTCTCTTCCCGGCACTAGAGACTCCTTAGAAAAACACACTGAGGTGAGGATGGCCTGGGCGTCCTCCCAGCCAGGCGGGACCTGCGGCATCCCAGGCTGTGCCACAGCCAGCTGCTTCCAGCAGTGACCCGCTTCCTCCCATTCCGAATTCTCCAACAGAAGAATCTGGCTGCTGCAGAGAGAATGCTCGTCCCTCCACCCGACCCCAGGCTTGGGGGTTAGGCATCCTTGGATCCCAGGAACACTAACGAGAGTCTTGGGCAGTGGAGTAAGGTGGGAAGACACCTAGCATTCGCCGCCGCTATTAACGGGACAGGATCAATGGGTGCTCGCTGAGTGCCCTGGCAGAGAGCCAGCAGGCTGCCAGCTAGGCAGTCACCGAAGTCACCCCCTCTCTCATTGGAATGCAAGGAATGTGATGATCTGGATAGACCTGCCAGTGCTATTTTTAAAACTAAATGTAATTCTTAAAAAATTTAACACTTTGTTGACTCTCTGGAGTTTCACATAACTTACAGTGCAGCACCGTGCCTACAAGAGCTGGATGTGGATCGTGAGACTGGAGCTCATGATCTCACCAGCAAAGCCTGCTCTGTCCCCACACGGAACGGCTTAGGAACCTGGAAATCCTTGTTGGACTTTTGCAACCCATCAGTGTCCCGCAGTGTTCTTAGCATCCATCTGTCTGTCTGTCTTTAAAGACTTATTTGAAAAGCTGAGTGGCAGAGAGGGAAAGATAGATAGATAGACAGACAGACAGATAGATAGATTATATCTTCTGGTTTACCCTACAAATGGCCACCACAGCTGGGGCCGGACCAGGCCCAAGCGAGGAGCCAGGAACTCCATCCAGGCCTCCCGTGTGAGTGGTGGGGCCCAAGCATTTAAGTTACCTTCCACTGCTTTCCCAAGCACATTAGCGGGAAACTAGCTGGGAAGTGGAGCAGCTGGGACTTGAACCAACGCCCATTTCGGATACTGGTGTCACACGTGGCAGCTTAACTTGCTGCGCCACAATTCTGGCCCTGAGCATTCATATTTTTTAAAAGGATTTATTTATTTGAAAGTCAGACAGAGAGAGAGAGAAAAAAAAAAAAGAGAGAGAGGTCTTCCATCCACTGGTTCACTCCTCCAAGTGGTCACAATGGCCAGGCTGAGCCAGCCCAAAGGCCAAGAGCCAGGAGCTTCATCCGGGTTTCATGCGTGGTGGCAGAGGCCAGCGTGGCAGGCAGAGGCTTAGTCTGCTGCCCCACAATGCTGGCCCTATCCATACTTCCTAGACACCATTGCGCTAATAGTCGGGCATGTGTGTGGATTCCTACCCCTCCATCAAGTGCTAAGTTCCCAGGATTCCAGCGGCAGGCAGGTGTCAGGCATTCTCTCCAGTGGTCTCTGACTTCCATGTCTCTTAAGCAGCAAGGCTTGTGAACGAGGGTGAGGCTGCTGAGCTGGGCTTTGCACCCCAGGTGACCTTCTTAGTCATCTTTGGAATGCAGTTCGGCAGGAAGGCCCTTGGCTTCCAGATAATTTGAATTGTATCAGTCCTCTCCAGCAGCCAGCCTCCCAGACACAATCAGTTCAAGGAACCTGAGCGGTCTTTGGTGAATGGTCATTTCAGCTCTTTGTAAATACTTCTGAATTGGGACATTTCTCTCTGAACAGCCCGGGGAAACAAAGCGCCCAGTGTACTGGGTTTAGTTGGTATTTTTGCCCAGTCTGCCAAGCCTGGCCTCTTCATGCCAACCCATTCTTGCAGTGCTGCATCTGACCGGGTGTAGACGCTGGAGGCTGCCTTTGAACACAAAGCTGGTCCCATTCATTGCCTTTCGCCGTGGCCATGACCGTAGGCTTGTGGCCCCAAATCCATAGATGAGGAAATTGCTTTCTGGGTGTGGACTTGAGAGTCCTTGTCAGGACAGGGAGACTTTGCTGGGGTGTGGGGAAGGGACTTGCTGACCGGTCAGCGAGCAGAGGTGTGTGGTTGCATCTCATTGATTAGTGCAGGTGGGCAGTGATAACCTGTTGCTAATCTGTCACCCCAGAATCAACCCTCCCACTTAAGGCCCTGGACTCAACCATTGACCACTGCACAGCACCCTGGGAAGGGCAATTGTAAGTGGAGGACTAATGTGGGGGCCTCTGGACTCGGGGCAGTGTCTGGCCAGAGCGTGGCTTCTCTCCCAAGGAAAGGTGACTTTTCTGCGGCCAAGCCTGTCCATCCCGGGCGTTCAGGATCTTTTCAGGAGCGCACAGGCTGGGATTCTGTGAAGTTGCCTTCTGGAGCCAGGTGCTGGGGCGATAGCTGTTTCGGAGGCAGAGCTGTCAGATCTGATCGGGGCTTCTCCCGTCAGTCTCTGCTGCACAGCGAGATAAAACTTCTAATACAGATTAAAACCTGCAGTGGCAAACTCCGGGAGACTCTCCGGGTTCATTGCTTATATGAGGACATCGCAGCATCAAAATACCGTCTGGGGCTTTAGAGATGTTAAATAGAGATGGCTTGGTAGCGGTTTTTATAAGCGGATTTGATTTGGGGATAAAATTTCCCTTATGATTCTGGCCCACTTATGCCTTTGCATAACATTCTTAACAGCTAGAGGTATTTCTGTTTTACTTTCCTGGCTGTATCTTGATCCTTCATTGTGGAAAGGCCCTTTTGATTCATGTCACAAAGGCTTTTCCCGCCTTTACAGGAAGTTGATCAACAAATCCATTCGATAGCATTTTTCAGCCTTGACACTGTAAGGGTGATTTGAGTCTCAAGGGCGGGAATGTTTAATCCAGTGTCAAAAATCAACTCGAGTTCCACACAGCAATCAGCACGTGGTTAAACCACTGGGATTCACACGTGTGAACACAAGCAAGGGCTGATGGTGTCCCATGGTGCGCTGGGTGGTGGCCCGTGCCAAGTGGGGGTGGCAGGAGTGCAAGGGACAGAGTCTCTGGGGGAGGCGCTGGCATGGCTTGGGCACCTTCACCTTGCTGCCTGACCGGTGGTCCTCAGAGACACAGTGAGGAATGGGCCGCTCTGAGCAGACAGCAGAGACGTGTCCGTCTCCCAGGGCCCAGCTGCCCCAGCTTGGGCGTGAGTGGTTTGACTGGCAGGGACAATGCCGTGCCAAGAACCCACGGTTCCATCAGTGCAGCGCGATACCAGGGGCGCGTCTCGTGGTAGCCGCCATCCAGCCGTGACACGACTGACTGTCCTCTGTCCCTCTCCGCCGCCGGCCTCTCAGGGAGCCAAGTGCAATGCCTGCACAGGGTGGGACCTCAATGCATTTTTGTTGGATTGAAACAGGTCCTTCATCCTGGTCCTCGAATCCCTGCCCAGGGGGCGGGGCCATCACAAAGGGCTCTCCATAGACCCATGGCCAGTATGGATGTGGCTGCCTGCCCCCCACAGCAGCACATCTGCCCCGTTAGTGGCACAAAGGACTGAGTGAGGAGGCCTGGGCAGGGAGGACAGAACAGTCCTGAACAAACCCTTCACTGTCTGTGGGTGGTGCTGATGCAGGGAGCTCTGTGCACCTGCAGCCTCGCAGATGGGCTCGATCTTGAGCTTTAGGTCAGTGTTCAGATACTTTTATTTTTAAAAACATAATTTCTTTTCAAGGGAGGAGAGAGAAAGGGAGAGGTGAAGTGAGAGAGTGTTTCTGTCCTCTGGTTCACTCCCTAAATGTCTGCAATGGCTAGTGCTCGGGCCCGGACCTAGCTGAAGCCATACGGGTGGCAGGGACCCAACACCTTGAACCATCACTGCTGTCTCCCAGGGTCTGCACTGGCGGGAAGCTGGAGGCGAGTACTGAACCCAGGCACCCTGATGGGGAACATGGGAACCTTAAGAGGTGACTCAGCGGTAAGCCCAGTGCCCACCTGGCGTGGACTGTGATTGCAAGACCTCTACGGTGCATGGGCCTCGAAGTCAGCTTTGGAATCTGGAAGGGCTAAGACTTGCCTGGCTGACTCCCACCCCACTCATTTTTTTTTAAGACTTTTATTCTTTTTAAAGGCAGAGTTACACACACACACACACACACACACACACACACACACTCACACACACACACACACATAGAGAGAGAGAAAGAGAGAGAGAGAGAGAATGTTCCATCTACTGGTTTATTCTCTAAATGGCCACAACCACTAGGGCTGGGACAGACTGAAGCCAGGAGCCTCTTCTGGGTCTCCCATGTGAGTGCAGGGGCCTAAGGACTTGGGCCATCTTCAACTGCCTTCCCAGGCCATAGCTGAGAGCTGGATCGGAAGTGGAGCAGCCAGGACTTGAACCGGCGCCCATGTGGGATGCCGACGACACAGGCTCGCTGCGCCACAGCGCTGGCCTCCCAAGGCTCATTTTTTACAGAAGTTTAAAGACCATGACTTCCAAAGAAACTGAGCAGGTGGAAACCAAGGCCTGCTGTCTTAACATTGTTGTTTGGGCTCCTTGCTTCCCAAGTGAGGGCAGGCAGGGGAAGAGACAGGCATGGGGGAGATGCCTGCTCAAGTCCAGGGTCAGAGAAGGTGAGTGTCCTGGCTCAGCCCAGGTCCAAGAAGAGGCTCTGTGAGTTGGAGAGAGGGTGAGGCTGGGAGCAGGGAAGGGCCATCCAGGAGGGTGACATGGCCTCCCCTGCGCTGGGACTTGGCTGTGAGTCCCCCTGATGGGTTAATTCATCAGGGGGCTGCTTAGTCCCCACCCCCTCCCCAGCAAAGGAAGTGGTGACCACAGAACACCCACGGAGGGAGAAGCTGGAAGCCTCTGTTTATTTAAATGAGTTTAGTCTGGGATTCAGCGCTGTCAGGGGTTTGTGGTTCAGGGCCACTGGGGCCCGGAGACCGCTCCCCTTTAGAGTGGGCTCCTGGCAGCCCCCTGCCTGCCCACCACTGGGGTCTGCAGTCCCACACCCAGAGCCATGCCTAGACACAGAGGGTCGGAGCTGCCAGCTCACTCGCCAGCCTGGGGCAAACCCAGCCCCGGTGTCCCTGCTCCCCTTTAACCCTTCCTGCCTGGAGTGCACCCCCAGCACCGGGCTGCCCGCCTCTCCAGGGACCTTCCATTGTTGCTTCCCGGGCCACTGCTGCTCCTCTGCCTGGCCCCCTGCCTGCCCAAGTGCTCCCTGCAGGGCCACTGCCTCTGGGATCCCCAGCCCTGGCCTTCCTGCCTGTGTGGCCTGGGGGAGGGGCGGGAGGGGAGGCTGCTCTTCCATTGACTCAATGCCACTGGGTCAGTAGATGAGCCCCTCTCAGGATCCTTAGCCATATGGGGTTGGTTTGCCATCTTCCTGGGACCCTTTGGATGTCCCCACTCACTCCTCTGGGCAGCTGCCTGGCCAGGAAGACACAGCTGTCCACACACACAGCTGTACCCCTGCACCAGTGCCTGCATTCTGCCGTGTCCCCCAGCCGAGTGTCTACAAAGGAACCCCAAATGCAGCTCCACTCACAACACAGATCTGCCATTAGTTGTTGAAAAGACACCTGTTGGGGCCAGCGCCATGGCTCACTTGGTTAATCCTCCACCTGTGGTGCCGGCATCCCATATGGGCGCGGGGTTCTAGTCCTGGCTGCCCCCTCTTCCAGGCCAGCTCTCTGCTGTGGCCCGGGAGTACAGCGGAGGATGGCCCAAGTGCTTGGGCCCTGCACCCGCATGGGAGACCAGGAAGAAGCACCTGGCTCCTGGCTTCGGCCATTTGGGGGGGTGAACCAACAGAAGGAAGACCTTTCTCTCTGTCTGTCTCTCTCGCTACCTAACTCTGCCTGTCAAATAAATAAATAAATGAAAAAGGCACCTGTTGCTACATGCAGGTCCTGTAGTCACACGGGTAGGAGTGGTCTTCGCTACAGCAGCCTCTTGGGGTACTCACCTGTTCTAGAACCTGGCCCACGGCTCCTCCTCCCCAGCCATCCTGCTGGGGAGCTTTCTTCTGCCTGCTGCCCTGGTGAGAGGCCACGCCTCTGCTTATGCAGTGGATGGGAGGCAGAGTCAACACTGAGTCCAGGGTACCAACTCCCTGTCTGGACTCCTGCTGGGGCTGTGCAGGGGATTTTTCAAACAAGTCTCTTTCAGCCTTGGAGCCCTTATGAAGCCGAGAGAAGCCACGGAGGCCCAGTCCTGGGTGTTTCTGGTTCTGGGACTGTTAGCAAGTTAGGGTTGGTTTGTTGACTTTCTTCTAGCACATTCTTTTGTCTATGCCTTACCTGTAGAAGTGTGCCAGCGAAGCTGCATGTAGGACCATGGGAAGCAGAGTGAACACAGGGCACCTGGCCACGTGTGGCTTGCAGTAGGAGCAGTGAGTGCTCAAACCACAGCCAGTTCCCCTACGCCTTAATGTCAAGGCTTGCAAAATTAATTGAAGATTTTTGAGTAAAAACTCACAAGTGAGTAAGAAGTTGTGGCCAAGAGAATGCAGGCTGAAGGCGGGTCCTTGCACACTGAGCCTCAGCACCCTGTACATCAGCCTCCCGCACTGTGCTGGCCGGGCCCCACTGCCCCCACCTGCCCTAGGCCCAGAACCCTGATTGCTGGCACAAGCTCATGTGTGCTCTGTGACACTCACCTGTAAGACACGCATGGTCTTGTTTTCCGACGTGAAATATTGAACTGCGGCTGTTTGTGTCTTATTAAATAATGTAACAAAGAGAGTCTCTGATAAGTGGGCCCGCAAGGGATCATGACTGGGCCACACCCAGGCCGGCGCTGTGGCACAGCGGGTGACAGCTGCTGATTGGAATGCTGGCACCCGATAAGGGCGCCAGGTCAAATCCCAGCTGCTCTGCTTCGCATCCAGCTCCCCACTGATGGCCAGCGAAGAGCAGTGGAGGATGGCCCAGGTGCTTGGGCCTCTACTACCCATGTGGGAGACCTGGAAGAGGCTCCTGGCTTCAGCCTGACCCGGGTTGGCTGTTGCTACCATCTGGGGAGTGAGCTAGCTCATGGAAGTGCTCGCTCACTCTCGCCTTCTCTCTCTCTTTCCCCCTCTCTGTGTGACTCTTTCAAATAGATTTAAAACAAGTCTGGCTTCCTGCCCCTGCTGATGCATGATTTTGGGGGTGGGGGTCCCCCCCTGCTTTGGGCTAGCCAGCCGTCTTCCTGGGGAGCAGACTTGAAGCTCTGGGTAGGGCTGTGGGTCTCAGTGCGGAGCGGCAGCGCTCTCAGGGCGATGGTCCAGAGGTGCACACAGCGCCCCCACTGGCCGTCTTCTCCCTCCACACCCGGACCAGCTCCCATGGCGAGGGCCCGTAGGCGTGGATCTCCCCAAGGGCTTCTCCCAGAGGGCGAGGGGCCGGAGCCCGGTGCTCTTCCGCTGCTGAGTCCTTGTGCCCTGCTCCTCTCTGCCAGGTCCACACACTGAGATGCCCCGTCCTTCAGCATCTGGCTCTTTTTCCTCTTGGTTTTGAAGAAGTAGAAGCATCCAAGGAGAGACCTCTTCATCTTTTCTCCAGAGGCCAAGGAGCCTCCACCTTCTTCCCAGGTTACCCCCAGGAGAGGGAGCAAGGGACCTCCCCCTGCCCCACAACTTTCATGGGCTTCTGTCTTTGAGATGAGATGGCCAAGTTGGTATCCAGTCCAGTTGTCCAGCTGCACGGGCCAGCCTCGTGCTCCACAGGGGGCAGGGACGGGGCCTGTCTGCCTTCCTTCAAGCCTGCTGCTCGGGCACCTCCAGGTGGTGTTCCTGGGAGAGCCACTGCCGCTTGACCAGCGAGGCCTCGCGTTCATGGAGAAAGATGTCCCCAGATGGGCAGCAGTGAGGGGCCGCTGTCGACGGGGTGGTGCCCAAGGGACCAGCTTGGGGACCAAGCTCCAGGCCCAGGGTGCTCTAAGGGACCTCCACGGGCCCAGGGGAACTTCTGTGGATTGAAACCATCCAAGGAGCAAGGAGAAGGAAGGACCCAGAGTGTGTCACACTATTGGGCAGCTCCCTGCTCTTTGCAGTGGATGTGGTGAGAATGTGTGTGGAACCCCAGCGGGCACCAGGCAGAGCAAAGAGCAGCAATTCAGCCTGATGACCGGGCGCAGTTCTTTTTAAGCGAGATGGGGCAGACGATGGAGAGGAAAGAATAAAAAATCAGCGCAGGGAAGAAGCGTTTAAAAATGAGTGACATGCAAGTTAGAGAAATAACCCTACCTCCGCTTTTCAGTAAAGTTTTGCTTTTTTTTACATCTGGACCTAACCCAGACAGGGCAAATGGATCCTCCCCTGCCTGGCACTTAGGGCAGCTACTGCAGATTGATTGGGCTTGGCGTCTGAGATGAAATACGAGACCTAATCAACGCTCAGCAAGAGCCCTGTAATTGATTATTAATGTCTGCCAAGGGCACAAGGAGGAGGACTGGCTTGAGTGCCGTGCATTTGCCGTCTTTCCTCCCATCTGTTTCCCCCAAAGCCAGAAGATTTTCATTAAAGTAAAAAAAAAAAAAAAGTATAGTTGGCCCTGCTCAAGCTGCAGTAAATGAACCTGGCCATTCATTGAATGATTCAAAAAGATACTGTGTGTCGCTTGTAGGGAGCCACCCGGCTGTGCCTGGTAGAGAATGCTAAGAGCCCTCACCTTGCCATCTCATTCAAGAGACAGACGCTGAAATAATTGGGGACAATCAAGAAGCAGCTCATTAGGATCCAGGGCGATCTGAAGTGAACATGCAGAGATGAGGCTCCTCTGTGTGTGTGCATGTTTCTTCAGTCCCTGATGCGTGCTTTATCAGCGTTGTGTGTTTCCTCTCGGTGTTTGCGTGATAAAGTTTGGAAACAGGTAGTGTTTTTCCCGCAAAGCAGTACAAAGAGCAGTGTTTTCGGTCAGGAAAATTAAGCTCCACGGACAGGGGTTTCAAGTAGACGCACAGATGCATCACTTTCTGCAAAATATATCTTATTCTTCTTCAGCTCATTGTTCTGTTTCGGCAAACGAGCGGCAGTCTAGGATAGAATTCCCTGCGCCCATGGACGTGGACTTGATGCCGGGTGCTAGTTCTGAGGGCAGAAAGCAAGTCACTGACCATGGAGCTGTGGCTTTTGATCCTTGCTCTCCCTCCCTTTCCCGTCTCTGGAAAAGCCAACAAGCAGACCCCGGGAGCCGGTGCCAGGAATGGCGTGTTTGGGGTATTTCTCGTGTCTTCTCCCTTGTTAAAGTCAGCTATAGTGGGAGATGGCGTGTTTGGTCGTTTTATTTGGGGTGGAGGGTGGGGATTCCTGCAAGAGGATGGTGTGGTGCAGCCCCTTCCTGGCTGGGAACCCAACGGCAGTCACAGCGCCCTCCTATTAACCTAAAAATAAGATCTGCTGAAGGCAGATCCTGTTTCCTCCCGGTCTCCTCCCCCTCCCACCCCCAAGATCCTCCTGGGGGCGGCAGGGCAGCAGTGCAGCTCGCTCTCCTCCTGGTGTGAGGTGCCCCGCCTCTGAGTTGGAGGTGGGGGAGGTGGGGGTGGTGGTGGTGGTGGCTGACTCACCCTCAGCCACTGTGTCTGACCCCGTGGCCGCCTTTGCTGCAGGCCCGCCCTGGGGCTCTGTATTTTTAAGTGTCAGTCAAGGCTGCACTTGACCCTCACCTCCGGGGAGAAGCAGGCTGCCTGGGGGCTCAGCACGCCTTCTGCCCTGGGATCCCTGGTAGCAGGAATCCAGCCCCTACCCTCCACTGCTCGGTGCCGGGCAGACTTTGGTCACAGTTCTGTGACTCTGTGCTCTGGCCCCTGAATTCTGCCTTGGAATGTCCCCAGCTCTGACCATTCCCTGTCCCCACTCTCCACTGCATGCAGTCAGCGTCCCGCACGAGGCCAGCCCACCCTGGCTGCAGAAGGCTTCTGGTGACTAGCCCTGCCTCGGGAGGTCACAGGGAGGCAGGCTGACCCCTCCACAGCCTCCTGTGACCACCCCTGCAGAGCAGCAGCTGCCAGTCCTGAGATCCATGCAGATACCACCTCCACCGGGAGGCCCTCCCGGATTGTTCTTGTAAAACAGCTCCTCCTCCATAGTCTGTGATGTGTCCCCAGCATGAGTCTTCCGTGTTGTTACATACATTTGCCCTCGTTCCTGGCAAAGTCATTAGCTCCCGAAGGGGAGCAGCCTTGCCCTGTTCTTCTGCACGTGTTTGTGCTGTGGAGTTGAATGTGTTCAGTGGGGTCCTGGGCAGAGTGCAGAGTGAGTGGCTTCAGACTTCCTAGGTCAGAGTGACTTCCTGGAGTGTTGTAAAGTGGAACTGGGAAAAGTTGGGGAACAGTCCTGTGTTGTTATTAAAGGAGAGAGAGGGGATGGAGAGGTTTTCTGAGTGACAGAGCTTCCACCCGCCGCCTCACTCCCCAAAATGCGTGCAGTGGCTGGGGCTGGGCCAGGCTGAAGCCGGGAGCCAGGGACCTGATCCAGGTCTCCTACATGGGTGGTGAGGACCCAACTACTGCAGCTGTCACCGCTGCCTCCCGGGGTGTACAGTAGTAAAGAGTCAGAGTCAGGAAGGGAGCGAGGAGCGGAACCCAGGCGTTGTTTGCTGGGGACGTGAGTGTCCCAAGTGGTGTTTAAAGCACTGGTCAAACACTTGCCGGGGCGTGTTTTTTAAATAACCTAACATTGTCTCCTTCTTGCTTCACGGTCCCTAGAGGGAGCCCCTGAAAAGCCTGAGTAAGGTGCACCCCGATGCTTGGGATCTGAGCTCAGCCAAACCCACCTGTCACCCCATGCTGATGTCTGTGCACGCCGGCCTCCTTCCTGCTGTGGTGGGCGGGGGACCCAGTGCTCAGGCCTGGCTGTCCTCTGGGGCCGGGGGCCCTACCCGTGCCGTGGAATGGGAGCTCGGAAGACAGAGGACAGAATCCATTCCTAGCGAAGTCCTTGAAGGCAGGCCGTGTTGCGTGCAGTGGTTTGTAAATTAGAAGAATCTGCTTTTGCGAAGACTGCGCGTGTGTGCACACACCCCTGAGTCTGCTAGAGCATATGACCCCTCCCAGCTCCCTGGCAAGAGCTTTCCTGGCAGATAAAAGGCATCGCAGGGTCCCAGAGTGGAGCGGGATGAGTCATGGAGACGGTGAGCCCGCTGGAGCCTTTGACAACAGCAGGGTGCAGAGCACTAGGCCGGGTCCTGCGCCTGCTCGCAGCCTGTGCCAGGCAGGAGGCTCACGGTGGTGGATGTGAGCATCCCCCTTCCTTGCCGCCCCCCCCCCCCCGGGTGTTTCCTTTGGCAGCTGGGGCTATGGGCTGCCTTCGCCCCCAACCCTGACACTGAGCTGTGAGTCGCTGTGTGTCACCCTGCAGCATCTGTCAAGGCCCTGGGAAGCAGGAGGGCTGTGGGGGTCCCCGAGAGAGAGAGGAGTGGGGGGCCGGCTGTGCGCCTGTGCAGAACCCCAGAAGGTCTTTGTGTGCATTGTGGGAAGTTCGGTCCTAGCTGAGGCTTGGTGCAGGGGAATAAAGATGGAGCTCTGGTCAGAGACAGCCGAGCAAGAGCGAGAGAATGTGGGTGTGTGCACCACGTGATCAGCGAACAGCTCTCCCCGTTCCCCACCTCTCCTGTAATAACTGGCAACACCAGGTCACTCCCCAAAGCCTCAAGGCACATCCAAGAACACTCCACAGCTAAGGCGTCGAAAGGGGGGTGGGGAAAGCGCCGAACTCACCCTGGCTCTGTCTCATCAAACAGCCTATTGGTGTGCCCAGCAGCAGAAACAGAGAATGTTCTAGAAGGCAGCTCACAGCAAGGAGGAAGGCAGCAAGCGGACCTAGCCATGCATCTCACAAGAGCCTCGAGAGCCCCATGGGCATCTGTTGTAGACAGAACCTTAGTTATTTATTTTTTTAACCACTTCTTCCAGGCTGGTGTTTGTGCTGTCTTACTGCAGTTGATCTAGGCAGTTAACTGCTTTATTCTTCTCCATCGACCTTGGGAGGAGTTCATATTTGAGGATTGGTTTTGTAATTTGGGGTCGCAAAAGAAGTTGAGGGAAAAAGGGAGGGAGGGAGGGAGATGGGGGGAGGGCAGGCCTCATGGCTGGTTCACATGTGGATAAACCCCAGGTGCCTGGAGCTGGCAGCAGGGAGAACTTCCTTCAGTGCAGGTGTTACACGTGATGGGAGGGGTGGCAGGGACTGCGCTGATGCCTCCGCGCATGCGCAGCTGTGGCGTGCTGGTCACCCCTGGACACTCGAGCAGGTCGGAGGATCCGAGCAAATCCCTGGCGGTAACAACCCATCCCAGAGCCCTTGGCCTGCAGGTTCGCAGGAGGCTGTTGTAGAAAAGCGGGTACTCTATCCCAGAAGTGCACCCAGGCATGCCGGCTCTGCGGCGAGGACCACGATGAGATAACTTAGGTGTAACGAAGAGAGAGGAAAGCTGAATATTGGTGGCCTGGGAGGGTGGGCGGAGCCTAAACTTGCCCAAATTAGGGGCAGGCATCAGCCTAGCTGTGAAGACCCCATTGGGGCACCCACGTGCCGTGTCAGGGTGGCTGAGGTCACATCTTCAGCTGTGTTCCCGACGCCAGCTTCCGGCCAGTGTAGAGCCAGCAGGTGGCTCTAGGGCTGCATTCCCGCCACCCCGCATGGAGACCCTGGTGACGCTCCAGGCCCCTGACTACGGGCTCTGACCTGGGGTGGTTGTGGGCATCTGAGGTGTGAACCAGCAGATGCAAGAGCTCTCCCTCGCCTTCCCACTCCCCCTCGCCCACTTCCTCGCCCTCCTCCTCCCCACAAGTCAGTGCCCCTGGGAGAGAGCTCCCTGTGGCCAGTGACACTTCTTAAGTTCTCCAGCTTGGGCTGTGTAGGTTAGATTGGCAACAGGCAGATTAACAAAAAAAAAACCAGAGGTGTTTTAGTAAAAGCACAGCACTGGTGTCCGTGCAGGTGTCCTGGATCACAGGCAACCGGAGGAGGATCTGAACTCGGTAAACACCTTAAGGGTAGCGGGGGGGGGTGGGGGGTGGGGGGGTTGGGTTGGGTTTCTGGGCCAGGAAGGCGGGTTGTGGGGAGGAGACCCAGAATAGTGCAGCTAACACGAGCTGTCGCCTGGGTCAGCTCAGAGCTGTGAGGCCCTGTACGGGAGAGGCCGCACCTCTTCCAGGTAGAAACTTCCTTCCGCAAAGTAAATTTCATTTGCAAAAGGAAAACCCAGGTCCTGCCTTTAGAGCTATCCCTGCATCTGCTGCCTCCTAGTAGCCTTTAGCTCAAAGTAATCCATACGGCAGAGGCGCATGGGAGGAGACCTGTCCTGGTGCCTTTAGGTGGGCGGAAGGAGCATGTTGATGGCACAGCCCGGCTTCTGGTTGGACTTTTTGCTCCTCCTCCTCTTCCTCCTCTTCCCCACAGCAGTACAGAGAATCAGGAAGACTTTGCTACATTTTTTTTTTTTAATTCTGCAAAAATGGGTTGAGCACCACCCATATCCCTAGGACACACTCCTACCCTGGAGGCACTTAGCATTAAAGGGAGGAAGGCAAAAATAGCCCGTTAATTGCTAGAATGCCCAGCGGACGTGGTTAGGGCCCTACCCGAGGGACACAGGAAAAAGACCAGAAGTCCTGCCAGCTGGGAGCTGGCCTTAAACTTGGCAGGTCTGGGGGAATCTTATTTCTGCCAGGGGCCACTTGGATGTTTCTAACATCACTCACAGGCCATATCCAAGGACCAGGTTGAAAATGAGCCTGCTATAGATTCGTGGAGTTGCAGGTCTCGCCTGAGGTTGCCTTGGCGGGGCCGGAGCAAGCGAGTGATTTTGCATGCCTCATACGGCCCGCGGGCTGGCTCTGCCCCAGCCCCGCTAAAGGACGGGCAGGAAGGGAGATGGCAAGATCCCCCCTCCACGAACACGCCACCCTCTGCCTTCTGGGAACTGCAAATGGTTCCTCTGGGTTTGTGTACAGTGTCCTTGGAAGTGAAGGGGAGAGCTGGCAGGAACGAAACAGAACATGTAGAGTAGGCCCTTAATTACGAACAGCTCTAAATACCAAGCAGGGACACGTGGACCTTTTTTTTTTTTCTTTCTTCTGCGCGTAGTGTAACTGTATCCTTAGCTTGGAGTCCTCCGCCGTGGTTAGCATATGCACCGACAGGAATCCATTTCCGAGACCTCATGTTTAGCACAAAAATGCAGGAAAATATGCCCAGTGTGCTCTCACCAGCGGAAAAACACTCCACAAAGCCATTTCTCTCTGTTTGTATTTCCCGTGGGTCTGCAAGGACCCACACCAGACTGCTAACAGCAGTTACCTTTGGGCGACAAGAACGAACCGGGAGTGTTGAAGGGGGTTGTCAGCGTTTTTGGTGATCTCTTGGTTTGTGCTTCCACAGGGAATATGTTAGCCTGCCATTAAGATGTAATTTTAAAATGCAAAAGATAATGGAGGCATTGGCTTCCTTCCTGGCTGTAAAATTTCCAATTAGCGCTTGCACAGTCTGCGAGTCGGGAACCTACTCTCTGCAATCAAACAAAATCCAGGGGTTAAAAAAAAAACAAAGCCCCTCGTCCCCTCCCTCAGTGCCCACGGCAAGGACGGGACTCCTGGGGCCGCCTCTCCTGGCCGCATTGGATCGGCTCTCCAGCGACCCTTGGCGGGGGGGCGCCAATGCTGTTGACCCATGTTAGCCTTCCACTGTCCCGTGCTCCGCTGTGCTGCCCGACACTGGATGCCACTCCAGGCGGCCGTGGCGAGCGTGTTTTTCTCTTCGCTGGCACCGGGATCACTTCTTGGAGAGTCTCTGCGGACGTTGGCAAATAGTTTTGGCCTTCTGCCAAGAGATCGGGTTTTTACCAGTCTAAATGAGGCAGGCATTTAATCAGTCACCCAGGGAACAGGCTCGAGGCCCTCTGGTGTCTTCTTTATAATTAATTTTTAACATTTGTTTTCAGTATAAAATTTGGGCCTTTATTCCTCTTGGAAATAAAAACATAGCATGCGTATTAGACTGCATTGGCACCAAACTTCACACACCATTCTTTTGTTCCCTTCCAACTGTTAGCTCCTATTAAGCAAGGCACGGGGATAATAAGACCCCCTGCGCTCGCTCCCCCGGCGCCCCGGCTCGTGCCACGTCTCATCCGCTGTAGCTGCCTTCTCTGGCCGGGTGCTCTCTGTCATTCCAGGGCATCAGAGGCTGCTTGCTAGGGACCTGGCTGCCTCCCAAGCTGCCCCCCTCTGCCATGCTTCCCCTTCTGTGTCCTGATTCCACCCCCTCCCCAGCCAACCGCTGCGAGGCCCTGGTCGACCACAGCTGCTATTACCCCGCCGCAGGAGGGAGGGTGGATTTCTGAGTTTGTAAACTTGAACCGCGTGTCGGTCTGTGCGTCTCATTGCTCTCGGCTCCCCGGAGCCCAGGCCTGGCTCAAGGAGCCCAGAAGTGTCACAGTGGCTCTTGATGCAGACGAGCAGTTGCTAGGCAGGTTCCAACCTCTTTACCCCACCCCCCACCTGTGGCCCCAAGGACTACTGAATCAGACTCCCCAGCCGGAAACGCAAATTAACTGTTTTTTTTTTTTTTTAAAGCTGTGTAATTGTTGGGCACGTCAGTGTACGCGTTTCTGAGAAGTTTGAGCACAGATGCACCTTGAACCGTCACTACTCTGGGCTTGTTCTGGGACCCCCCTTTCTGGGCAGCTACAGGCCGACAGGAAGCAAGGAGATGGATTTCATTTATGTCGCTGCTCAGGAGTCTGTGTGCAGTTAACCACCTGCACAACCGCACATGGCCACCCTGCTCCATCGACTCTGAGTAGCCAAATAGCCACCGTGCGGTACTGCCGAGTAGGAGCATAGGGCCAGGCGCTTTCTTTGGCACTTACCATCTATAACCCTGGCAACAGCCCTGAGGGTTTTAAGCTAAAGAGACCAAGCCTCAGAAGATTTGATTGTCCTAAGATAACTCAATCAGAAAGAAGCTGAGGCAGATTAGGAGCCAAGCCGGGCTACTATGTGGCAAGCCCTCGCACTGATAGGAGATTATTCCGCCAGGGCCTTGCTGCTCCAATGAGGCCCTGGGTAATTCTCTGCTCCCTCCGAAAAAGCCATTAACTCAGGAACCTGAGAAAGATCCCCGGGGGTGTGTGGGGGGAGGGCAGGCAGGAATTAGCTTCCCCTCTCTGCCAGGGGAGTGAGCGGCAGCCCAGGCCCCCCAGTGATGACTGAGTGCGTAGGCGGCACCAGGAGACCCCAGGTGAGAGTCCCTGCCGCTCTCTTCCCTGTGTGGAGGAACCCGAGTACAGGACAGAAAATCAGAAGGGATCGCAGAATTGCAGTCAGCAAAGCCTCCCTCCCTGGCGGGCACCCGGTTACCTGGGCCCCTAGGGAAGGCCCTATCCTGGGTGGGGCCAGAGCCAGCTGCCACCTCCCCTGGGCGGCTGCATTAGAACCCACCCCACGCACAGCATCTGCCACAGCCGGCACATCACCTCCCACGGCTGCAGGGCTGCCGGCTGGCTCTGCCCCTGCCACCCCCGGGCCCAGGGCAGTCTGGCCAGCTCAGCTGAGGTCTCCCGCCCGCCATGATGCAGCAGGGAGTGGGCATCCTGTGCTCCCGGAGAGGGCAGAGAGCCAGGAGGATGGGTGAACACGCACGGCCGACCTGGTGAGACCCGGGCTCTGGACAGGCCCGCCATCCTCCCGGTGGCCAAAGCATGCTGCACGGGCACCCTGCCATAGGGGGCAGAGCCCTCACCCCTGCACAGTGGGAGGAGCTGCCCCATGCAGCAGACTGGGCCGAGGGAACCACGAATGCTCCCTGCCGCAGGCCTCTCATCCGGGGTTCACTGGCTGGAGATGGGAGCCCCTGCTCCCTTCCCCAGCCTGCTCGGTGCCCTGCCCTGTGGTATTGAATTTGCCCAGCAGGATGCACGTGTTTTCCATTGGGTTCCCAAAAGCTCCTAAAAAATTCTTTTCCAGAACCAAATGTCTTCCCTCCTCGCAGGCTTGGGGATTGCCATCTCAGCTTTGTTCCCTTTCCCGATTTCTAGCACATTCTGGAATATTCCAGACCATCCTCCTCACAGCCCTGGGGGCTCATCGTCGCTCCCTCTCCATCAGAGACAGAGGGCGGTGCCCACAGCCACCCTCAGCACTCTTCTCCGTCCACTCCGAGCAGAGCAGGGTCCCCCGTGGGTGGTACGGGGCAGTGCCGGCCCCGCGGCCGTCCCATCCAGGGCTGAGTGGGCATCGAGTCCATCGGTCCCTGAAACTGCCCCAGGGGCTGAAGTCAGCTACGGAGTCAAACACAAATTCAGTCCCGGGCCTGGGCCATGTTGGGGGCGGGGTGACGCTGAAGCGTGGGCTCACTTAGAAAGCTCTGATGAAGCCACGCCCCCTGGGAGGGGCACCCGACTGCTCCCAGACTCGGTGCTTGCTCACCCTCTTATTATTTATTCCCCAGACCAGGTATATGCAGTGGCGTTCAGGGGTACTTCCTCTTCCTCCCCCAAACCCGGGCATCCGCATCGTCACCTGAGCAACGAGACGGTTCAATCACGTTACCCAGAACCTCACCATGCAAAGCGTGGTCCAGGGACGGGGCTGGTGGGGGCCAGAAGGTGAGCCTCCGCCCAGCCCTGCTGCATTGGAATCTGCAGGGGCTGGAAGGGACTTTCCGGGGACCACCGCGTCTGTCTGGGGAAAGCCACTGTCCCATCACTCTGTCCCAGTCCCCAAAGCCCTGTGGTACCCGGTCCCTACAGAGTCCGCATTGCTGCCGACTCGTCCCGCTGCCTTCTAGGGTCTTTGATGCCAAGGGCCAGGGGGCCAGGGGGCCAGGGGGCCAGGGGGCCGTTGTTACGATTCTAAGCAAGCCTCAACATCTATCCAGGTCACCGGACACATCAGATCACAGAACAGATCAGGAGAGCAGGAGGCGGCAGAGAGAGATGAGGATGCACAGCGCGGGGGGATGGGGAGGGGGGCGAGAAGCACCTGCTGTCCGTTAGCGCATGTCCGGCACCCGGGCTGACCTGTGCCCTGCAAACAGGTCACCCTCTTCCTGTGCTCCTTTGCTTTGCTGCCTTGAAGAGGGGTCCCCCGTGGAGCTGGTGCCGCGCCGGTTGGCGGCTGTGAGTTGTCTTCTGAAACTCACTTCTCTGCGGCTTGTGGTCGTTTGTTACCGTGGCGTGGCGTTGGTAGAAGCCCTTCTGTCCATCCCACGTCTCCCTGGGCATCTCATCCTCCAGATGACAGCCGCCCAGAGCCGGGGGAAGACACACTTCTCCTGTGCTCTCTCAGAGCCTTCTGGAATATTCCTGCTTCCTTGTGGTCGCGTGTCAGCTGCTATTCTGTCTGGGAACAGGGGCGGCGGGTGCAGAGAGCATCAGGGTGGTCCTTCTCCCCAGGTCTCAAAGCCTGGGGCCCTGCAGGAAGTTCGGAGACCTTGGATTCCTGGGACCCTTCTCACTCCGCCCTGCACCGCGGGTGACAGGCTCACAGTTGAAACTCAGCCAAGTGTCTGCGCTGGCCAACGGCCAGTGTCACGCACAGTTCCCTGGAGGGCTCCCCGGTCAGGGGCAAGATCTTTGTCATGAGGATTAAATGAGGTCCTGTGCAGTCACCTTTCTACAGGGTAAAGGAATTGTCCAGGGTCCCAGGCCCAGCAGGTGGCGATGAGGGTCCACACCCATCTTCCTCACTGACTAGGGGAAGCCCCTCCCCTGCCCACCTGCTCCCTTGCCTGCTCTCTCTTTTTTGTTTTTTTCACCTGAAAGGTACTTCTCAGTGTTCAAGGTACAGCTACCAGTCTCCTCTTCCAGGAAGCCTTCCCTGATTCAGCAGCCCCCACCCCAGTGGCTCCTTTCCCGTTCTCTCACAGGGTCTCCAAGTGAATTCCCCAGGGGTCTGTCTTGTTCGGCTCTGAGCCCTCACGGCAGAGCCCAGGCCTGGCTCCCCATTTGTATGGGAAACTTCTAGTGGCCGGCGCAGGGACGGGCAGACGTGTCTGCGTCGTCCAGACGGAAGGCCCGTAAGTTCACATACACGGGCGTGGGCGTTTGTAAACACACGCGTCTCGTTCTGATCCTTGCACTGGGCAGCGTGTGTAACTCGGCCAAGGAGGCGAGGCCGAGGCCTTGACCCCCTGACGAACCTCGCGTGGGAGGTATGTCTGAGGGTTGCGTCTCTCCGGCAGAACCCTGACATCAGCCATCACGCCTGCCCGCCGCCCAGAGCGGGGGTCAGCAGGGCGTGGCACGCTCAGAAGGTGCACGGGATGCGTGTTTCCCCTGCGGCTGCCTTGTGACCAGGAGACGCTGTCCTGAGGCTCCCGAATGGGGTCCCCGTGGGCGGTGCAAAGGCGGCCCCTGGACTGGGCTGTGGCAGTTTGTGTGGCTCCATGGCGATGCATACCAGGAGCTGGTGCCTGTCCTTGTCAGCCCAGCCTCTTGGGGTGCGTTCAGGCAGCGGGGATCCCGTGCTTCCTCGTTCTGTGATGGGAAAATAAAAATACCTTCCTTGAAGGACTGGAAGGAGTTAGCAGCCAGAGGGGCGTAACTGGTGCCACGTGACCAGTGCTTGCTGTCCATCACTGCTGGCTTGCCTGCTAACAGACGGGAGGGGACAGAGGGCAGGCCCCTCCCTGCCTTCAGCTTCCTTTGAAATCAGTTAATTAATTTCTGGGGCCGGCGCTGTGGTGTAGCAGGTAAAGCCACCGCCTGCAGTGCCGGCATCATGTATGGGCATCAGTTCGAGTCCCGGCTGCTCCAGTACCAATCCAGCTCTCTGCTGTGGCCTGGGAAAGCAGTAGAAGATGGCCCAAGTCCTTGGGCCCCTGCATCCACATGGGAGACCTGGAGGAAGCTCCTGGCTTCGGATCAGTGCAGCTCTGGCCGTTGTGGCCATCTGGGGAGTGAACCAGCAGATGGAAGACTTTCTCTCTCTCTCTCTTCCTCTCTTTTTTTTGCCTAGAGGTAATTTTGCCTTTCAAATAAATAGAAATCAATTAATGAATTTGAAAGGCAAAGTTGCAGAGGGAAAAAGAGAGGTCTTCCATCTACTGGTTCACTCCCCAAATGACCTTAACAGCCAGGGATGGGCCAGGCTGAAACCAAGAGCCTGGAACTCAATCCGGATCTCCCATGTGGGTGCAGGGGCCCAAGCACTTGGGCCATCTTCCACTGCTTTCCCAGGCCATTAGCTGGATCGGAAGTGGAGCAGCCAGGTTCAAACCGGCGCCCACGTGGGATGCTGGCATTGCCGGGAGCAGCTGAAACTGCCATGCCCCCGCCTTCAGCTTCTTCGTATGTTCCCGGAGGCCAGCGGTGTGGCAGACGGAGAGCGGGTCCTGAGTCGCCGTTTGTTGATGAGACGGGTGTCAGTCTTGGCCTTGGCGGGCAGGTGGGGATAAGGGGTGAGCTGGGTGAAGAATACACCCGTTGGCTTTGTTGGAGTTTAGGAAGCTCTCGTTTGTCATCAGTGGTCAGTTGTCTACCACCTGCATAACCACGGCAGGTCGCAGCTAAGGATTTTGAGCTGACATTCACCAGTTCTCCCAGGCCCAGCGCTGAACTGGACTGCAGGATGCCATGGTCCATGACCTCACCAACTACATGAAACCGCCTTCCAGTGACAATGGTGCCCATGGCTGGTGTCCGGGACACCTGCTGTGTTAGGAGGGCCCCTCCCCTGCTCTTGCTGTTCTGATTAGACCAGAGCCATGGGTCTGAGCCTTTCAATCTTCTGTAGTTTGCAGGACAAGGTTAGCATGAGAGAGAGGCAGGTAGCAGCAAACAGGCTGAGCTCTGAGGAGCGGATCCTGTCCCTGCAGGGGGTGTGGCGGGGGCCAGCTGCACCTGGCTGACTTGGCCTCAGTCAGGTCTGGACCCGGTATTCCTCCAGGGCACGCTCCTTCGTCTGGTGGCTTCAACACAGGGAGGACGGCAAGGGACCCTTGTGTGCTCCCAAGGGCCTGGCAGCATCATGGGAAGGAAACAAGGCGAGGGTCTCTGCCGGGGGCAGGGACTCACCTGGGGCCTGGCCCCTCCCCGCATGTCTCTGCCAGAGGCTACGGCCCTGGGACAGATGTGGCTTCTCCCAGGGCGTGCAGACGGGTGTCAAGCCGAGCGGCTTGGTTTGTCCTGGCAGGAATCTGAAGCCGCCAGCATGCACCCGGAGCACCCAGGAAGGGACCTCTGCGCTCGTGGTCCAGGAGGCATTTCCAGGCTGCTTGAGCCGGGATCCGCCCTGCAGCTCTCCCCGGCAGGATCCGGGAGAAGGCTCGTTGCCCCTTTCACTAAAGGATAGGATTCTCAAGATGCAGAACACACCTTGGGCTCTGTCCCTTGATCGTCACTGCCCCCAGGCGGGAGTGAGACTGGTGCTGGCCTCCGTCCAGCTGACGCAGAGCAAGGATTCAGATGGGTTTATCTGGGAGGTTACTCCAGGCGGCGCTTGTTAGGAGAGACGGGAAGCCGGGGAGAGGAGAGAGGACAGCAGATTTTACTGGAGGGTGGGTACCAGTTGCCTGTGCAGGGTCTTCACCCACCAGCTCCCAAGGCCAGTGCTCGAGGGTTGCTCCCAGGGCCACTAATGTAATGCAGAGCCCAGGCTCAGGGCACAAAGCCTTGGGCGGCATGAGCGAGGGCCGAGCGGAAGTGGGCAGGGCAGTAGCAGCAGCAGCAGCACCTGCCACCGCTGACTGGGAGAAAGGTGGTTTGGTTTTGTCTCCGAAGTTGATTAAGACTAGACCCATCAGACCGGAGGGGACACCGGAGAGTGGCAGCAACCCAGGTGTTTGTGGATCAATGAATGAATTCACAGGATAACGTTCTGTGCCTGTGCTGGAATATTCTAGAGCTTTAACCTTGCTACAGCGTGGGTGAACCTCACGGATGTGACGGTGAATGAGATAAGCCAGTCACAAAAGGTTGAATATTAGGTGATTCAGATAGGTGCCTGTGTGGTGGAATGAGAAGGCCATGCCAAGGGGGCCACCGGCAAGCGAGCGTCAGTTACTCAGGAATGGCTTTGAAAGCCTGCAGTCATCAAATTCATGGAGCAGAAAGTCGGGGTGGGAGTGCCACATTGTGGGGAGTTTGTGTCTCATGGATGCAGAGTTTGAGCTGGGGGGAGGAAAGCTCTGGATACCACTGCCCTACACACCTCCAAGTGGCTAAAGTCCTTTTGATATGACACCGCCAAGAGCGGTGTCACTCAACATGAGTGACATGTCAAGAGCCACCATTCTTGGACACGCATCCCACCAGGATTTTAAAAAGGAAACCGAGGCCCAGCACCCAAGTGGCTTCTCCGAGGTAACTGCGTGGCGAGGCCCGTGGAGAGCCTCCAGGAATGAGTGCCGCCAGCGTGGGCACCGTGCACCCCCACCTGCCTCATCACATCCTCGCCGGCAGAGCACTCCACAGCAGGGACGGAGCGCGATGTTTTGGGTGTCACAGCGCGGGTGAATTTGAGACGAGAATGGAGCAGAGAGATTGACCCAGTGTCCTTCAGCCAAGGGGACGTGTAGACAAGTGATGACACTCAGGGAGATGCACGCAGGCTGGGCTGCGAGGCATGGACAGGCGTGACATGATCCCATCAGTTTTCTTTCTCTTTAAAAAACAAAAACCCTCTCTGTTGTGTTGAGGACAGGAGATTGGCTTCGGTGTGGGTAAGGAGCGGCAGCCAGTTGCCACCTTCAGGTAAGGCGGACGGCGTGGCTTGCCCCAGCACAAGGTGGTACTTGCGGTCTCACGCCAGGGTCCGGATGCACAGAGCCCGCAGTAGCTTGCTTGCAGGGTAGCATTTGTAAGTCGTAACTGATATCAATGTCGAATTTGCAAGTCCATGGGCGTGAAGCCAGATGGATAGAGAAATTGGAAACTGGGTAGAAATGGGAAGCCTCGTTTTGGGTGGCTTGGAGGGCCAGAGGCCGGAATGATCTTTAGTAAGAACTGCTTCCCTGGGCGCTGCAGACTGCAAGCAAGGGCTTTGCCATGTTGTATCCACGTGCACCCCTGCCATCAAACGAGGTCATTCTTCTGTCCTGCGTGTACCTCCCGCTGTGCCGCGCTAGGCTAGAGCTGTGGCGGGGGCGGTGGGGGGCGGGGAGAAGCTGCGCCTCATTCCTCCAGACAGCTTCCCGTCTGGCTGTGGTGGTGAGGCCAGGGCTGCCGCCGAGTTAAATGTGTCATCCGTAGCTGTGCCCCGGCAGCCAGAGTGGGGCATGATTAATTGTTTCATGATAAATGGGACAGAAAATAAGGGAGCATAGACAGTGAGAGAGAGAGAGAGAGCATGAGTGAGCTCGTGAGCCCTAGGGTTTTTGAAGCCAAAGCTCGACTCCAGGAGCGTGGCCAGGATTAGGGGCAGGACCTCCACGTGGGCGACAGCACCGCCAAGAGCGGGGCTTGCAGAGAGGTGTGCTGGCCCAGAGCACGTGGAGGATCCCTGTCCCCAGGGAGAAGAGGCCACAGTGGCGCTAGGGCTAGGCAGGCAGGCTGCACCCCGGGGAGCCACCCGTGCAACATAGGAAGCCAAGAGCGGTGTCACTCAACGTGAGTGACATGTCAAGAGCCACCGTTCTTGGAGAATTTGTTCCCCCAGCAGGTGGAATGGCTAGGATGAGAGGGACTGGAGTGGAGAGGCCATCGCGGAAGCTGATGAGAGAATGGGAACTTGAGACAGGGCATGCGTGGGTGGGAGTGATGGGAGGGGCAGCTGCACCCCTCCACATCGGAACCGAGCAGACTGCCCACCAGGCATCAGGGCCTGCCAGGGCTTGCGCCGGGAGGTCTCCCTTGGCAGGGCAGTCCTGGGATCATGACAGGGGCCCAGAGGTGCTGTGATGGTCAGTGGGACCCTGGGTAGGACAAATGGTCATGCCCCTGGTGGGGGAGGGGGAGCTATTTCAGCCATTCTGAATGTGAGACACATTAGGGCACAGGCAAGGGGAGGACATGGCCGCAGGTTCATCATTCAGAAGCCGTGGGGACTTCTAAGAATGTGAAGGCTGTGGGCTGGCAGAGCTGCGCTGTCAGGAGCCCAGTCACGTTGGGTAAGCTGCAGGTGTGCGAGTCCCCCAGCGCTGGCACAGTATCCAGGTCGGTAGCTGGGGAAGACGGTGGGCAGGGAGAAGGAGGGAGCTGGCCTAGAGTCTAAGACAAGAGAGGCCTGCGTGCAGGGACCCCGCACGGCGAGCCCAGTCTGGAGGGAAGGAAGCCATGAGGAAAAGTCCCTACTGTGCACCTGCCTCCCAGAATCCAGCGCAGGGTGACGAAGGTGGGCAATGGGGTGGGCAGGGAGAAGGCAAGTGGAAGCCATCAGCGCCCAGCCACCAGGTTAGGAGACTCAGAGCAAACAGTGGGCAGTGGGAGGTGGGAGGGGCTTGGGGGTGATAAGGAGACGGCAATTGATTTGGGAAAGGGTGGGCTTGAGCCCAGGAACCAGGCACAGGCTGTGTCACTGGGCAGATCCATCAAAAAAATAAGAGCGACTTGAGTCACCCCTGAAGGCTGCCAGTGACAAGCAAAAAGACAGCTCGCAGCGGCTGGTGGGCGTTGCTAGCCTGTGCTTTGCTTACCAAGTGCACAGGGGCCACGATTGCCTGTCACTGCCCGTGCCCTCCACTTGGCGTCTTGTACCTGAGTGACTCACCCAGCTGGTGCTTGAGAATCGTTTTTCGGATGCCCGTAGCCTGCTAGCAGGTGCCCCGTTTTCTCCGGCTTCTTCAGCTCATGTCCGTGTTAGCTCAGAGCAGCACCTGCTCCTTCTGCATCCTCGTGCGTATGCACGGGGACCTTGTTGCAGGTACCTGGGGATCCAGCAGGTCTGCAGTCAGGGCAGCGCCGATCTGCTTCCTAAGCAGCTCTCCAGGGAGCTACCGTAAGTAGTGAGGTCCTGGGAGACCTTTTCAAGTGGTTTGGATAGATAAATAAGTAAGAGGCTGGGTGATCACAGGTAGGAGAAGCAGGCATCACACAGTCAGGAGCCTCCCGTACCTGCTGCGGTGGCCCACGGTGCCCCCTTCTGAATAAATAAAGCCCCACGTCTCCGGGGAGCTGCTCTCCCCTGGAACCCACTGGCAGGCGCTTCAAGGCAGGTGCTGCTGGAGGCAAAAGCCTTTGATTCGCGTTGTAAATTTCCTGCTCCATAAATAGCTTGGCCTGGCTGTTGGTTTGCAGATTTCCTTCTGGAAATGGTTCTCAGGCAGGCAGGAGCGTGAACAGCAACTACCCTGACCTCCCTCTCCTCCCCGTGCTGGCATGCGCACGCGCGCGCACATACACACACACACACACACACACAGTCTCGTTCAACTTCTCCGTGTGATTGGGGTCCACGGACGAGGCCGATGCTCCCCGAGTTCCTTTAATCACCTCCTTAACACCGCTAACTGCAGGGCCAGCCTCCCTGCCGCCCTGCTGACGGTTGCCAATAAATTTCAGAAAAGACAGGTCCCCAGTGTCCATCCCTCCGTTGCGCTCATTAACTGAAGAGGCTGTTAGGGTTTTACTGGATGTGAAAAGCACAGCGTGTCTGACGCTGGAAATTTCTCAGACTCTCCGGAGGGCAGCCTGCATTCCCGCTTCTCCACTCTTGGGCCTGGGAGCTAGACCCGCCTTGCTCTTGTGACCTATGATTTAGTTCTAATCCCAAAGGAGGGGATGAGCTGAGAGCTGGGGATGGAGTTATTGTCCTGAGACAGTTCGTTTTGAATATTAAGCTCTGCAGGGTGGAAACACCAGTCCAGCCCCTCCCTTCCAGTTCCCCACCCCCATCCCATCCAGTGCTTCTGGAATATTCTTTCTGAAAAACAGTTGGTGGCATTTGTTTAGCCCACGTGGTCCGGAAGCACCTGGATGCAGCCACTGCGTCCCCCGTCCTTGACCGTGTTTTTCCCGTCCACTTCACCTTGCTGAGTGCAGGTTCATCTGGAATCTCTGGCTCTGGGCTGGGTTTCAGTGATTTCATAACTTGCGATGATGTCATTTACTCCATTTGGAGTCATCGGCACCCCACTTCGGAGACCCTGCACTGAATGCTATTATCCTAACGACCGTGAGTCACGGAGTGCCCGCTGGGTTCCGGGGATGGTAGCAGGTGCTCCGTGCGGTGGGGCCACAGTCACTTTCCCATTTTACAGAGAAGGAGTCTGGGATCTGCACCGATCAGTGTGTGGACTGTGGGCACACAGCTGGGGCTTGAGCTCCAGCACCCAGCTCCCTTAGCACGCTAGCCTTTGAGTCTTGGGCTGCTTGTACCCTAAGTATGCTCTCTGAAAGCCTCAGTCACTTGGGGGTCTGGATGTCAGGCGGCTTGAATTTGAACACCTGCTTCCCGAAAACGTTGCAGTCAAGCTTCGCAGGTAGATCTGGGTATCGTGTGCTCTCTGCCGTGTCCTAGAGACATGGGCACCCAGAGCCTCTGCCTGGGTGCTTGTCCCACCCTCACGGCAGGCCCTTGGACACCTTTGTAAGGACCTCAAGAGATACTTCAGTAGGACGCTGCTTCCCCGTGCCCGACTGCAGCTGTGTTGCCCATAGCCTCAGTGGTGTGGGCCTGTCTCTGGTTATGGGAGAGGATCTGGATCGACTGCTTTGGCTCTTGTCCGCGGGGTTGGGAACCTGCTATGTAAAACTGCCAGACACGGACCCGGGGATCTCGAACAGCTGGGCTGTGTACTTGGGCTGAGCCAGCGTACAGTTCAGCCAGGATGTGTTGTGTACCCTCGCAGCGCAAGCCATGGATGAGTGCGGTGGAGAGGCCAGATGGGGGAATATGTAAGAGACAAGCCCTGGGTCCCCAGGCTTCGGGGACACTGGCCATGATGACACATGTCTGTCACGTGTCTGTCCATAGCTCACGCCACAGTGGCTGTTGATGACAAGCAGTGGGAGGCCAGGGAACAAGGAAGCAGAGAGAGAGATGGGCAGCAGGGAGCTGGGAGGCCTCCTGGAGGAGGTGGCATGTGAGACAAGACTAGAGTGAAGCAGCAGGAGCCAGGCAAAGACTTGGAGAAGTGCGAGGCCCCTGTGGGGACTTGGAAGAGTCTCAGTGAGCCTGGAAAGCTCAAGGGTTCTGGGCTGGGGGGGAGCAGCCATTCAGCCCCTCTGATAAGAGAGCCAGCGTCTGGGGCCTCCCTCCCCCAGCCCTTTGGAGGCGTCCTCATGTTGTCTGCTGTAGCCTCAGATGTAGGTTTGGTTATTTCCATTTCACAGATGCGGAAATTGAGGCCTCAAGGCCAAGGCGTGGTTGAGCCTGGAGGAAAACCTTAGCAGGTGTTCTCCAGCGCCCCCACTCCTCACCTGGCTTTCGGTCTCGCTGGGCAGAGCTGGGCCCGCAGTACCAAAGGGCATGAAAAGCAGGGGCAGGCACCCCATATGAGATTTCTGGGGTCTCCGAGCCAGTTCAGCCCCTGAACACACCCTCCGTGTGCAGATTCCTTCAGGACCTGCCCAGGCCCCTGCTTGGGGGACAGGAGCCTCACCATGTGGCAGTGGGCCCTGAGAACACTCTACCTCCTGTTCTTGGGATGCCCACGCCAGGGATCCCCAGCCCCTCCTGGGCACCCCAAGGCAAAGGGCGGCAAGGCCCACCCAGCAAATTCAAGCAATTGAGGTCACCTGCCTTGTGCTTCTTAGAGGCGACCATAAATACATAAATTCTCCAGCCTGCTATTCTGATTCCAGCTAATATGTTTTATCTGTGGTCTGTGGGGCCCCGGAAAGCAGCTGTGAGGAGCAGAGCAATAAATTGGATTGTAAAAGTGCAGGATAGAAAAATGATTGCAGTATTTTTACAATTACCTGGTTTTCCTCGGTCCACAGAGGGAAGAGCGCACTCTTTGTGCTTCTGCGGTAAGAACGCATCCGGGTTAAATCCATGTCATTATTAGATCATCATCATCTAGCAAGTATTGATTGCCCGCCACTCACTGGGACACACGGCCTCAGGTCTGGTGCTCACAGCTGCCTGCCCTCCCCAGGCGGGCTCTCCTGGCCTCAGCTGAGACGCAAGGCAGCCAGGCAGGAGGCCAATCCATGGGTGGGGTTGGTGACTGTGGCAGCCAGGACCCCTCTCCACTCCTCCCGAGAGTGCAAGTTACACTTAGCGTGGTAATACTGTGAAAGCAGGAAAATAGGTGGATTCTCATTTTGCAAGTCCTGTCTTCGTTCCACACCTTGGGGATACACACTATCCCCGGGTCCTTAGACACTTCGAGCCGCTCCCCACATTGCCCTGGGGGCCCAGCGGTGCCGCCGCTTAGCCACGCCCACTGCTCTCTACCTTGCCTCTCCGCACGGTATTAAGAAGCACACAAAAGTGAACTTAAATCCATTGTACCAGGCACAAACCGCCTTCTATTTTTTGCTCTTCTACTTAAATTTTCAAAGACTCTAAAATAGCAGTTGCCACTTTTTGCCACCTTCTCTTCTGAAATATTTAATTCTTCCTTGGGCGGTTTAACATTGTGTTGCCCAGGGATTAACTTCCATTTTCGAAGAGAGTCTATTAGCCGAGAGAGGCAGAAAATGTGTCTCATCAAGTGGGAGAGATGGGGCCAGCCGGGCGAGCCAAGAGAAACTGGGAGCTGGCTTTTTTTTTTTTTTTCTTTTCGCTTTTCTGAACCCGCCTGCCCATCAGCAGAGCCAGGACCAACTGCCTTTATTAAACACATGGTGATTTTTAAAAAGCAAAGTTTCCCTGCAAAGACCAATTTTAAGGGGATTAATGCTCAATGAATAATGCATCGGGGAAGAACCACAACAGTAATACTTAATTGGAAGAGGAAGGCTCCCTGGTGCTGCGCCAGCCACCTTCTTCTAAATGCGAGGACATGGACCGGGCTTCGCGACTCCGATGCCAATGGGTGCGGGAGGGCAGCTCCGGAGCCTCCAGCCTGCAGGGTGACAGCCAAGATCAGAAGCTGCTACTGTTTCTCTAATTGTCTGATGTTTAATAACGGCCAGAGAGGGGGAGGGGAGGGGAGGGAAAGGCGTGCAAGAGATGAAAGCTTGGGTGGTTTCTGCCCCCCCCCCCTTTTTTTTTGAAGACTCTCATCAAAAGCCCAGTTCTTTGCTCCTACATGATTAAGTCAGAGGGTGCAACTCCCAGGTCATTCTGCCGTGCGCTTCGTGTGACTGCGGCCGGGGCTTCCGCCGCCCACTCCCCCTCGGTTGGGTCTCAAAAGTTTAGTGTTCACCACCAGCACGCTTTCTGGGGTAGCTGTGATGGTTTTACCACCTCTGTTTCCTCCACGTGCCTTTCCCTTCTCGCCCACTCTATTCAGCAAACTGGACCTCATTTGGCCTCTGGGGTGAGGGGATGGAACAGCAGTTTTTTGCTTCTTGGGCGAAAAGTGGCAGGATTCGCTCACAGCATGGAAGTGGGAGACAGGGATAATTTCCTGCCCCAATCCTAACTCTCACTGGGCTTTTCCAAGGAAGGTTTCCAAGCCACGACGTTTGGAATGTGCTCCCAGGTCAGTGTGGGCAGATGTCATTCTTGGCCGGTTCTCTACGACACTCATTTTGCCCGATCCAGGTCGTCTGGTAGGGAATCGCTAACCCTTGCCAACTATCGTTTGCATTTTTTTTCCCTTGAAAAATAAAACGACAGAGGAGGCCCTCGAAGAGATTATAAAAAGAGAGACCATTAAGATCCCATTTTTAGTATATTTCTGCTGTATGGCTGACTGTGTGGCATAGAGGATGCGTCCTGTCTTGCACTGTGCCTGGTGCTGTGGTGCAGCAGGTGCATCTACCGCCAACAGCACTGGCATCCATGTGGGTGCAGGTTGGTGTCCCAGCTGCTCCACTTCCGATCTAGTTCCCTGCTAATGGCTTTGGAAAGCCATCGGAAGCAGCCTGAGTGCTTGGGCCCCTGCCATCCACACGGGAGACCCAGATGATGATCCTGGCTTTGGCCTGCCCCAACGCTGGCCATTGCAGCCATCTGGGAAGTGAACCAGCAGATGGAAGATCTCTCTCTCTTCCCCTCTCTAACTCTTTCAAATAAATATATAAATCTATTTTTAAAAAGATTCATTTTATTTATTTGAAAGGCAAGGTTAGAGACAGAGACAGAGAGAGAAAGAGATCTTCCATCCAGGGGTTCACTCCCCTAATAGCTGCAATGGCCAGGGCTGGGCCAGGTCTAGGCCAAGAGCCAGGAGCTTCTTCTGGGTCTCCCACGTAGGTGCTGGGACCCAAGGACTTTAGCCATGCTCTGCTGCTTTCCCAGGCACATTATCAGGGAGCTAAATTGGAAATGGAGCATTCAGGATTTGAACTGATGCCCATATGAGATGCTGGGGTCACTGGCAATGGTTTTACCTGCTATGCCACAATGCCAGCCTCAATAAATGTGTTAAAAGACACACACACACACACACACACACACACACATAGTGGGCACCCCTCCTGGGAAGTCAGGCCCTCCAGGTGCCATGTCCTGAACTTGTCCTCATCCCTAGGTTTGCAGGGACCATGGGGCCAGGCCTAGGTCTCAAAGGCCTTCCCAGAGCAGCTCTGGGAGAAGTTTTATTCCGAGCAGCACCTGCTTGCATCCTGGCCTCTCCTGGGGTTTAGCAGGCTCTCTGGGCCACTTTGTGCCTACTTTGCCCATTGCTGCTGCTTTGATGTTTGACACATTGCATTTTGCAGCTTCCTTTACCCTCCATGGCCATTCAGGTCCAGCCTTCAGGAGTCGTGTTTGTCGCCAAGTAAGGCAGCAGATGCTGTGAGCGACGTGGGGGCTTGCGCTGTGCGTCTGATGTGCTCAGTAGGCTTTTAACAATGGTGGCAACGATCTCACGGTTGCATTGTAGTTGCTCTGTTGTGCAACTACAAGAGCAAGGCTGTGTTTCAGCTTTGCTGTTGATAGAATTATTTCAGATGGAACTTTTTGTTATTTTTTAGAAAAAAATTAAGGATGCTTTTGTCCCCCGGGGGTCAGAAGCTTCCTTTATTCTAGAATTCTCCCATCAGTGTTGATTTATAAAGCAACTGAGGCAGTTGCAGAACTGGACTGTGACGTAAGAGAGAGCACTCTCAGAACTGGTATTGTGGCATGTTGTTGTAGTTGTTCTAGCGTGTTATTCACTGTCAGGCTCCTGGTGTGTGCAGCTGATAAACCAGACTTGCATGGCAACTATGTGTAGGAGATAACACGGTGTTAGGATCAGTCCCGTGTGTGGTCTCTGACATCTGCTGAGGGTCTTGCAGTGTTTCCCCCCAGGCAAGGAGTGTTTACAAATCTTACAAATCAGAAGGTGAGATGGGTCTTTTTTTTTTTTTTCCTGAGGGCATAATGGAGGTATAATGAGTAGGACCAATAACCATTGGGTATTTCTACTTGCTGTAAGCTGGCCCTTGTTAACGCTCACCTTCTCCCAACTCCACCTGCCCATTGCTGCTACATTGCACACAGTGTTCCTGGGTCCAGACATTTGTCGTGTATACTCATGTGCCTTTAAGAACAAAAACCCAAGCAGGATCTGTGTTACGTAAGTATTCCTCCAGTTATCAAACGTCAGTCGAACACCTGCTTCGGGGCAGGCCCTGTTTACATGCTCGGGAGACAGCCTCAAAAGACGGGCGAGATTCCTGGTCTCCGCTGGCTTGTACCCTGACATTCGGTGACTTGAAACAGGCACCAGTGTTTTTATTCTGATAGAATCATAGGTTCTCTGAGCATGGAAAAGACAGCACAGTAAGGTCCCAAGGTCCTCCATACCCGGACCCACTCTCCAGGTCTCCACCGTGGTTCCATCTTGCAGAGCCGTGGGGTGGCATCAAAACCGGGAGACTGGTGTTGCTGCCGTGTGTGTATAATTCAGTGTCCTCACATGTGTATAATTCATTGTATGTATAATTCACATGTGCAGATTTAAGTCAGCAGCACCAGAATCAAGGCACAGCCACAAAGATACACATACGCATCCCACTCCCGCTGAGCACCCCCAGCCCCTGACAGCCACTGCCTTGTCTTGTCTCTGTCATCTTGTTATTTAGAGGATGTTCTACCAGTGGTACTTGAGTGTACGTGGTCTTTTTTAGTTGGCTTAAAAAAAAAATAAAATAACTCAGCATAACGCTCTTGAGAGCCACCCGAGTTATGTGTATCAGTAGTTTGTACGTTTGTGTTTCATGCATGTTACCATGGCTTATTTAACCAGTTGCCTGTTGACAGATATTTCGATGATGTCCGCTTTGGGGTTATTACAAGTAAAGCTGCTGTGAACAGTTCGGTACAGGTTTTCATGTGAGCATAAGTCTTCCTTTCTGGGGCAAATGCCCAGGAAGTATAATTGCTGAGTCATGGAAACCAAAGGGCTATTTAGTATGCTTTTTTTAAAGATTTATTTATTTATTTGAAAGTCATAGTTACACAGAGATAGAAAGAGAGGCAGAGAGAGAGAGAGAGAGAGGTCTTTGATCCATTGGTTCACTCTCCAATTTGCTGCATTGGCCAGAGCTGTGCCGATCCGAAGCCAGGAACCAGGAGCTTCTTCCAGGTCTCCCATGCAGGGGCACAAATGGTCAGGTCATCCTCTACTGCTTGCCCAGGCCATAGCAGAGAGCTGGATGGAAAGAGGCGCATCCGGGACTAGAACTGTTGCCCATATGGGATGCCGGCACTGCAGGCCGAGGATCAACCCACTGCGTCAAAGCGCCCGATGGTTTGCATCTTCTTAATGAATCGTTTTGTTGGATTTCTTTCCATGTGCTTACTTACTGTCTGTATATACTTTTCAGTGAAATGTCCACATCTTTTGTCCTTTTTTTTTTTTTTAATATTTACGCCTCAAATGCGCCCAGTGGTCAGGGCTGGGCCAGGTGGAAGCCAGAGGCAGGAACTCAGTCCAGATCTCTGATAGAAGGTGCTGAGGATCTGAGGCCTCCCAGGCTGTGCACAGGCAAGAAGCCGGAGCCAGGAGTGGAGTCAGGACTTGAATATGGGATGTTGGTTGCAGCTTAATCACCAGGCCGAACACCTACCCCTGCCCATTTTCTAATTAGATTCTCACTTTAATACCGAACTTGAAAGAATTCCTTGTTATTCTAGATGATAATCCTTTTGTAGGATGTATGGTTTCCAAGTATTATCTCCTAGTCTGTGTATGTCCACTCATCCTCCTCACTGAGTTTTTGGTAGAGTAAAAGGTTTTCATTCTGTTGAAGCCTAGTTAGCGAGTTTTAGCATTTTCAAATTTGGTGCTGTCACATTGCATCTACTAAGGATTCTCTGCCTCTGTGTTGTGTAGTTTTACATTTCACATCCAAGTCTACGTCCATGTCAGGTTCATTGTTACCCGAGGTGTGATGGTTAAGTTGAGGTTCACGGTTAGTCTGCAAACATCCAAGGCCTCCAGCAGCGTTGTCAACACTATTGCTCCTCTGAATTCCTTTGCGCCTTGGTCTAATTAAAAGTAATCAATTTTGGGTAATTCGGTGGGGTTATTTCTGGGTTCTGGCTTCTTCCCATTGATCCACGTGTCTGCCCCGACCCCCACCTGTACCACACAGCCTCAATGGCTGCAGCTGGGCAAATGTTCTGGAATCAGGTAGATCGATTCGTCTCACTTGGTCCTCTTTCAGAATATGCGTAGCTATTCTAGTTCCTTCGCTTTGACATGTGAATTTCAGAAACTGCTTGTCAGTATCTACAAACTACAGACATTTTGGTAAGAGCTGCTTTTTAAGCCTGCACCAGTTCGGGCGGAATTGACATCATGGCCGTGCCGTGTTCTCAACTCCATGAATGTAAGATATCTGTGCTGAAACCTTTGAGTTCTTGGATTGGCATTTTAGGGTTCTCAGCATCCAAGTTCAGTGCAGGCTCTGGTAGACTGACACGTGCGAGAATGCAGGCACAGACTGTGTCTCCCTCTTCTCACGCCTTTCCACCACCAAACGTGTGGGCTTTGTCCCCACCCCGTGCAGCAGATTCCTGCTGAGTGTGCTCTGAGTTCAAGTCAGACTGCCTTCCCCGGGGAATGAGCAGTAGACCCACAGCCACAGCCGCGGGACTGGAACCACAGGGCTGTCCTCACCTCGTGTGCCTGTGGCAAGCCCCAACTGTGACCTGTGGGAAATCGGGGCTCCCACAACCAACGCTTCCTCAGGTTTGATGAGTGGAGCAGCTCGCGGGACTCAGGAAAGCACTTTTCTTAGGTTTACATAATGCAGGATGTAGTAAATGGTAGCAGGCTCCCCAGCACAGAGTGATGCTAACTGTCCAAGTGAGAAAGGGGCCAGTTACCCTGATCCGACCACCACACGTTGTGGACGTGCATTGAAATGTCACCGTGTGCCGTAAATATGTACAGTTATTATGTTTGAAAGTTAGGGGTGGGCGTTTGGCCCGTAAGCCACCAGTTAAGATCCCTAGGCCTGGGTTCAACTCCTGGCTCTGGCTTCTGATGGCAGCCTCCTGCTAATGCACACTCTGGGAGGCAGCAGGCCATGGCTCACGTACTTGGCTTCCTGCTGCGTCTGTGGGACCAGGATTGCCTTGCTGGCTCCCAGCTCTGACGTGGCCATTGAAGCATTTGAGGAGTGAACAATAAGAGAGAAGCCCTCTGTCTCTCTCTGTAATGAATAAATAAAATTTTTTCAAAATGATAATTCATAGATGAATTGGCAGATAAAGAGGGTCACAGGGTGAGGTCTGGAAGGGTCCCAAGCCCTGGAGCTTTGTCCCTGTGGAGTTGGAGGGCACCCCCCTCCCAGGAAGGATAAGTCTCTCTCAGCCTTGTGGTCCAGGGATTTTTTTTTTTTAAAGATTTATTTGCTTTATTGGAAAGATTTAGAGAGAGAGATCTTCCATCCTCTGGTTTACTCCCCAATGACCACAGTGACTGTAGCTGGGCCAGGCCAAAGCCAGGAGCTAGGAGATTCCTCTGGGTCTCCCACATGGGTGCAGGGGCCTGAGCACTTGGGCCATTTTTCGATGCCTTCCCAGGCGCATTAGCAGGGAGCTGAACTGGAAGTGGAGCAGCCGGGACTTGAACCAGCACCCACAAGGGATGCTGCCATTGTAGGTGGTGGTTTAACCTGCTATACCTCAGCATCAGCCCCAGGTTCAGGGATTCTGATGGAGGCTTCATCTCGTCTGTGTGATCATTGGCTTCATTTTCAGCCCCTCTCCCTTCTCTGGAGGGTGGGAGTGCGACTGAAAACTTTAGACTTGAGATCCTGGGGGTAGGGGGCTCTCAGTTAAACAGCCCCTTCCAGGTCCCCTGCATTAGAGCAGTGGAGGCTCCTACCACCCAGGAAATGCCAGAGGGGTTCAGAGCTCTGTCCAGAACCCGGGTCTGCAATCAGTTATCAGAAGCAAAAATGCTCCCAGCACCTGTATGGCCCGGGAAACTGCGAAGTGTTTAGGTCTGTGGCAAGAACTGAGAGCAGAGGCCAACAGTGTAGCTTGTTTCACTGTATCTTCACATGTGCCGTTCACATATTCATTGCCCGCATACAGAAATAGTTCATCGTAATGTTTCTGATGTTTGTCTTGTATTCTGTGACCTTGCGTCTCAGAGCTCATTTTTGTTTTGTTTTAGATTCCTTGGGATTTTTCTGCCTGTTTCATGCCACCTAGACATAGGGATAGTTTTGTTTCTTCCATGTTGTTCCTTATGCCTGTGATTTTTTTTTCTTGTTTTATTGCATTGGCTGCACCTTCCAGTGCTGGGTCAGACAGGAGTGGTGACACAAATGCTCTCGCCTTACCCCTTTACATGGGGAAAGCACTCTGTCTGTCACCAGGCCTTGTAGAGTAGCAGGGTAGCATTTTATGGGTGCTTTCATCAGACTGAGAAAGTTCGCCTCTGTTCCTCCTTTCCTGAGAGCTTTTGTCACGAGTGGACGTTGAATGGCATCCCACGCTTTTCCTGCACAAAGCAACCTGATTGTGCCGTTGTCTTCCGCAGCCTGTGAGTCTGGGGATGACTGCATGGGTGGAGTTTAGAATGTGGAACCCGCTAGTATCCTTGGAAGAAATGCCCCTGGGTACTACTGCTGCCCTGTAGTGCCTAGTGCTGTGTGAAGGAGTTCACATCTATTTTTAGAAAGAACATGATCTGTTATTTTCTTTGTGTCGTCCCTTTCCGGTTTTGATATATGGTGAAAATACTGGTATTGTGTATAAGCTGAGAAGTGTTTCCTGTTGGTGTGTGGACCAGGAAAGGGTGTGTAGAACTGGCGTTAATGCACCTATGGGATTCTCCTCCTGGGCCAGAGATTTCCTTTTCAGGATATTTTAAATTACAAATTCAGTTTCCTTAGTAGTTATAGGTCCATCCAAACCACTGCATGTTGGGTGAGTTTGTAGTAGTTTCTGTTTTTTGAGGAGTTCGTCCATTTCATCCAAGTTGTCAAATTTATAGAGTTGTTCATAGGAATCCATTACTATCTTTTTGATGTCTCCAGGGACTGTGGGGAACACACTGTGCTTGGATTCCTGATATTGGTCATGTTTGTTTTCTTTTTCTTGCATTGCCAGTCTTGCTAGAAATTTGTCAGTTTTCATGATCTTTGTTAGATTTTTTTTTTTTTTTTGAGACAGGCAGAGTGGACAGTGAGAGAGAGAGACAGAAAGGTCTTCCATTGCCGTTGGTTCACCCTCCAATGGCTGCCGCGGTTGGTGCGCTGCGGCCGGCGCACCGCGCTCATCCGATGGCAGGAGCCAGGTGCTAGGTGCTTTTTCCTGGTCTCCCATGGGGTGCAGGGCCCAAGCACTTGGGCCATCCTCCACTGCACTCCCGGGCCACAGCAGAGGGCTGGCCTGGAAGAGGGGCAACCGGGACAGAATCCGGCGCCCCGACCGGGACTAGAACCCGGTGTGCCGGCGCCGCAAGGCGGAGGATTAGCCTGTTGAGCCACGGCGCCGGCCTTTGTTAGATTTTTGTCTCGTTCCTCTTCCTTGCTTTTGTCTTTTCAATTCTACCAGTTTCTGCTCTGTATTTCCTTTTTTTTTTTTTTTTATTTGACAAGTAGAGTTATAGACAGTGAGAGAGAGAGACAGAAAGGTCTTCCTTCTGCTGGTTCACTCCCCAAATGGCTGCTATGGCTGGCGCTGCGCCAATCCAAAGCCAGGAGCCAGGTGACTTTTCCCGGTCTCCCATGCAGGTGCAGGCGCCCAAACACTTGGGCCGTCCTCCACTGCTTTCCCAGGCCACAGCAGAGAGCTGGCCTGGAAGAGGAGCAGCTGGGACTAGAACCCGGCGCCCATATGGGATGTCAGCACTTCAGGCAGAGGATTAACCAAGTGAGCCACAGCACCAGCCCCTGTATTATTTCCTTTCTTTGTTGACTTTGGGCTCAGTTGAAAGCAGTCACATGTAAGGATGCTTCAGAAAGTTCATGGGATATGGAGTTGAGACGTTTATTCTAGTGCAGAGAAAAAAAAAGGTTGAAATCTATGCATGGTTTTTTCATAGAATGCATTGTCTCCGGACTTGATCATGGGTTTTGCCTCCCCCCCCCCCCCCCGGTAGTCTGTTACAGAGCTGGTTTATAGTAATAAATGTTTCTAATATTGAATCACCCTGGCCTTAGCATTTACCCTCTGAGAGGATGATGCGTTCTTTAGCAACACTAGTAACTCCAATTTAGGAAATTTTATTAGGATTTTTGTTTATGTGTGCATGGATACAGTTGGGCTCATCTCCGCTGCGGAACACCAAGCCCATGGCCTCTCCTAGATGGGTCATCTGTTCTCCCTGTGACCACTCTATTAAATTAATATTAAATTTCCTATTAAGTATTAAATTTCTGCCCAGCAAATGCCCTGCCTGGCTGTCGGAGCCATTGAGTTGTTGAACTCTGGACTGTGCCTTGCTAATTTGGTGCCATTTTAATCCCTTTTCAGTATCGAGGTTGTCCTAGAATGTGGAATAAATTGAGTGGCCTCACGTATTTTCTCTGTTCAATGCAGTTAGCACAGAAGTGAATATGCACTTTATAAAGGTTGCTAAAAGTAAAAAAAAAAAATGGGAAAAGGAGTGAGTAGTGAAGCCGTCTGTACCTGGGCATTATTGGTTCTTCTTCCTGGAGTTCCTGATCTTTTCAGGTTCTGTGTCTTCTTGAGTCATTTCAGTGATTTATCTGTTTCTAGAACACTGTCTATATCTCCATTTATTCTTACAAGCTTTTTTAATGCATATATGTCCTCTAATAATTTTGAAATCAAGCCCACGTCTCTAATTATAGCCTCTCTAGGATTCTTGATTTGGTTTGGCTTACCTTTGATTTTGTTTCTTATCAGAGTGGTCTCTCTTACTGGTCTCCATATCTTGTGAGTTTTTAATGATCAAACTGCATAATTTGCTTTCTTTTTCACCGTTCTGATGTTTCTTTGTGCAATTCTTCTTTGTCTAGCTCTTTGTTTTTCGTTCAGTTTCTTGAGATGATCACTTAGTGAATTTTCAACCTTTCTTGTCCTCCCAGTGCCTCTACACTTGGAGTCCTTCTTTGATGCTTCCCGTAGCTTTGGAGTTGGGTGCCCTTGTTATTGTCCGTTGCAGTGTGCTCCCTGATTTCAGCTTTGATTTCTTCTGTAAATTGTTCTTGGGTTACAACCCCGATTGGCCCGTTGTGTTTCTCTTTGGACATTCTACTGAAATTTTTACTGATGGCTGAGCACTTGGTCATGTTTTTGAAATGTCTCATGGAAATGTAAACATATACACTTCCTGAGCATAAATAGAACTTCATCTTGCCTAGTGACTGTGTATTCAAATCGCCTGTATCCTTTCCCGTTTTCTCATCTATTTAATCTACCCATTTCTGAGCAAGATGTGCTCAAGATTCCCTCCATGACTGTGGATCTGACAGTCTCTGCTCTCCTAACACCTGCTACACAGTTCCATGCTGTGTGGCTCAGTGGTGGGTGGATAAAGTGACTGTTATCATTTCCTGGACTGTGTCTTTAATCCACCTAAGATATTCTCTTGCTCCTGGCCTTCAATTCTCTGTTTGAATCCTACTAATCCTGCATTGTCATCTTTGTTTTTTTTCCACACTTTCATTCTGTGTCAGATTGTTTTGCCTTAAGTCTTGAAAATAGCATGTGATGGTTCACAAAGTACGTGGGACATGGAATTGAAAGTTAAGTTTGTTGTAGAATCCAGGCACAGTTGTTTCTAATGTGCATTTCCATGGACTCTGGGATGACCCTTTGTGTTGTGTCTTTTTTTTTTTTTTTTTTTTTTTAAGATCTGTTTAATTGAAAGAGTTACAGAGAGAAGTAGAGACAGAGAGAGGTCTTCCATCCACTGGTTTACTTCCCAAATGGCTGCAGCGGCCAGAGCTGAGCTGATCTGAAGCCAGGAACCAGGAGCTTCCTCTGGGTCTCCCATGTGGGTACAGGGGCCAACTTCGACTGCTTTCCCAGGTCATAGCAGATAAATAGATTAGAAGTGGAGCAGCTGCGTCTCAAACCGGTGCCCATATGGGATGCGTGCACTGCAAGCCAAGGGCTTTAACCCCTGTCCCACAGCGCCGGCCCCATGTGTGTCCTTAAAATGTGTTCTGCATCCAGATAAACCTCTTTTAATTCCATTTTCCTTGAACTTTTTCAAGTGCCCTCATCCAACTTGGTTCTATACGTTTTCCATCTGAAAGTCTCCCATTTCACAGGAGGATTTCAAGTACTTGTGTTTCTTGTAAGTATTGGTATCTTTGGATGAGTGCTTGTCATTGGCTTTCGTTTCCTGCTTTACCGTTCCTCCTTCCTCTCCCCGCTCCCCTGTGGTTTACCGCTGTACTCATAATGGGGTTTTCTTCTCCTTTTCATCTATTGTTGCCTTGGATGTTCTACAACCTGTGCTGCTGCTTTAGTTGTTTAAAGCACCGTATTTCATGTTTATCATTTGAAAGGAAACTATGATTTTAATTAGAAGTTTTCATGTCCTTTAAGACAAAGTCTTTAGCACATTTTTTGCATGTGTTTAAGGACTCCTTCCTGCCCCCTGATTGCTGTCTTTCCACAGTGGCCCTGTTTATTTTGCCAGTGCTGTGTATCTCTAAAGATTTTATTTTCTTTCTGATGAGGAGAAGAAACTATATGTACTTGGTCTACCATTTTGTTCCAGAAGTCTGAAAGCAGGTTCAGGATGTTAAAACATGTAGCTTTTGGAGTAAAACAAAAATCACTAAAATGCTTTGTCTATAAATAATTCCTAAAGAGACATCCCTTTCCACATAAATGTAAGTCCAATAAATAAAATATAAGAGTGTGAGTCGTGTTTGTGTGCAAGGAGAAGGGAGCAGCGAGCACCACTGCCCGACAGAGGCCGGGCGGGGCAGTGTTTGTGTTGGCAGCCTGGGTCGGATACCCGAGCTGCCGCTATTAAAATGTAACTATTAGCAAATGAAATTAAATACTTCAGTTGCCTGGTAACTAATCCAATTTGAGAAAGATGCAAAAATAGAATACATAAATTTAGAACTTTTAGGCCACTTGCCAAGCAAAATATTCTTACTTGTATCCTTTGGATCAGCTGTGATTTGAATGGAAGAAAGCATGTTTTAGTGTCAGAGAGGCACCATTTGCGTTGACATTTCTCGCTAAGAGTGAATACTCCTAATGGCTGCCTGTGTGCGAGTCGGCTTCCCAGGGACTTTTTGCCATAGCAGCCCTCAAATCCACAACTAGAACCAGCTTTTACAAACTACTAGGGATTTTTTTCCTGATACAATTAAAGTGCCAAAGGGCATTGTGAGATTTCAACTGCATTATACAGTTGGAAGAAAAGTCTAAACCATCTGTTTTACCCATTTTTATATGACATAAGTACATCATTCTGCCTCCCAAGCAGCTTTTCAATAAGATACAGAAAATTAACAGCTCAGGATATGTGGCACCTGAAGTAATTACTGAGATCATATAATATTGGAGCTTGAAGAAATACCAAGGTAAATAAGTTGACATTAAGTGTGATGTTAGTTACTTCAAATATTACTGGTTTCTGCTTCCTTAAAAAAAAATAGGGAAAAAAACCCAATTGTGTGTATTTATGGAATGACATATTTTGAAATAGGAATCAAAAAAGAAAATAGAAAATTATTTCTCCTCCAAACAAAAATAATTTAAAACTCAAGAGTTGTAAGAATAGTACAACTAATTCCCATAATCTTTGGAACCAGATTAATTTTTTTATCACTTCTCTCCCTCTCTCTGTCACACACATACACACAGAAAGAAAGTAAACCATTTGAGAGTTAGTCTTTAAATATTTCAGCATGTATTTTCTGAGAGTGTAACCAAGTGTAATGGGAAAATTGTTGATGAAATCATGTATTGAGATGGTCATACTAGTATTATATTGACATATGCCACGATCCATATTCACATTCTGGTCACGATACTGTGCTTTACAGAAATTTCCCTTTGCTTGCACCCAAGATTCAAGCCAGGGGCACGTGTAGCCTCTTAGATCCTCTGTGATTAGAGACGGTCCCTTGGCCTTCCTCACCCGTCCTGACAGGGGTGTTTTTGAAGAGAACAGACAATGCCCTTCATTTGGGATATAGATGCAGGACAGTTTTGATCATGAATCACAATATTCTTCCGAATCACCCCAAACTTGAAGGAGATCATCCAGTAGAAGACGTCTCCCCCAAAGCGTGGCCATATCCACTGTGGCTTTTGCTGCACCTGCCCCGGGCTCTGGCCTCGGCTCCTCCTGCGTCCCCACCCAGCATGCAGTAAATATTTCCCAAGGTGCATTCTGGGAGGCAGCAGCAGGTGATGGCACAAGTCCTCGGGTCCCTGCCAGCCACGATTGAATTCTGGGCCTCTTCAGCCTGGCCCAGCCCCCACGCTGTTCTGGGCATTTAGGGAACAGATCATCAGTTGAAATGTGGCTCTGTGTTAGTCTTTCTGCCTTTCAAATAAAATGTGAACAAAATTTATTTTTTTGAAAAAAACATGCAGCTGGTGATCAGTGCCCCAGATGGCATCCTAGCCCCTGACCCTCGGCACCATTGCTGGAAGCTGGGTGACCAGATGGCCCAACCACAGGTGTCAGCTTCTCCCCCACCTCAATGCATTTGCTGCTCCTGCTTCCTTGCCCCCAACAAAGGTTTAACAGGTCCTGCTTCCTGCACATGTGCTCGCTCGCTCTCTCCAGATCTTTCTCTCTCTTTCTTCTTTGCCCTCTGCCTCTGTTCGTTCTCTCTCAACCCCCCCCCATCCCTCCCCTCTGACCAGTTGGATTTCCCTTGTCAATAAACTCATTCCCTTTTAAAAAAATAAAGAACACAATTGGGGACTGGCGCCGTGGCTCACTAGGCTAATCCTCCACCTGCGGCGCCGGCACCCCGGGTTCTAGTCCCGGTTGGGGCACCGGATTCTGTCCCGGTTGCCCCTCTTCCAGGCCAGCTCTCTGCTGTGGCCTGGGAAGGCAGTGGAGGATGGCCCAGGTCCTTGGGCCCTGCACCCCATGGGAGACCAGGAGAAGTACCTGGCTCCTGGCTTCAGATCAGTGCGGCGCACCTGCCATAGCAGCCATTTGGGGGGGGGGGGTGAACCAATGGAAGGAAGACCTTTTTCTCTGTCTCTCTCTAACTCTGCCTGTCAAAAAAAAAAAAAACAAAGAAAAGAAAAGAAAAGAAAAAAGAACACAATTGGGAATCACCACAGCAGCTGCCCGTGTCTGTGACACCAGGTTCTCCGAGCCTCTCCCCAGAAGCCAGGAGCTCCTTCCAGGTCTCCTACATGGTTGCAGGGGTAAGAACTTGGGCCATCTTCCACTGCTTTCCCAGGCACATTCATAGGGAGCTGGATCAGAAGTGGAGCAGCCGGGACTTGAACCAGTGCCCATTTGGGGTGCTGGCGTTGCAGTTGGCGGCAGCTTAACCTGCTGCGCCACAGCGCTGGCTCCCAGGGGCCGTTGTTGACATTGGGGATACAGAGGTACACAGAGCAGATGGGATTGCTACCCTCACACAGGTCCTGTCCCAGGACGGAGGCAGATGGTGGGCCAGGACAGAAATATAGAGGGGCTTCACAAAGTTCATGGAAAACAGAATTTTTTTTTAAAAAAAAGATGTATTTATTTACTTGAAAGAAGCAGAGAGAGAGAGAGAAAGTGTCTTCCATCCGCTAGTTCACTCCCCAAATGGCAGCAATAGCTGGAGCTGGGCCAATCCGAAGCCAGGAGCCAGGAGCCTGTTCAGGGTCTCCCACACGGGTACAGAGGCCCAAGCACCTGGGTCATCTTCCACTGCTTCCCCAGGCCAAAGCAGAGAGCTGGATGGGAAGAGGAGCAGCCGGGGCTTGGAACTGGCACCCGTTTGGGATGCTGGTGCTTTACTCACTCTGCCACTGCACCAGCTCTGGAAACAGAATTTAATAATAAGTTTATTTTGTGGCAAGTATTTTTGAAAATCAGGCATACTAGGGATCTTCAAAAAGTTCAATGGAAAAAAATTATATTATGAAGAATTGATGCAGTGGTCTCCACAATATTTTGCCCCCAAATAGAGTTTGAATTCCATTTTTTTTTTTTACCAGTTTCTGGAGTGCCTTCATGTAGGAGCATCACGGTTCCCGGTGGAGGTAGGCACTGTGGTGTGGGCTCACACAAGCCAGCAGGAACGACGCGGAGAGACGGTTGGGGCGCCCACCCCAGCCTCTCCAGCCGCTGTGGCAGCCAGATGTCCCCTCTGCTCTGGGTCTTGTGCTGGTGTTTTCCTGCGTGGTCTGCCTGTCCCCACTTCCCTGGGGCTGTGTCCTGCTGGTAGGTGGGGGAGATGCCGGCAGCGCCTTCACTGTGTAGATGGAGATGCTCGGTTACTTGGAAACAGGACGCAGGTCTGCGTCTCAGACTGAGAACCTGGGAGCAAGAAAGCCATTTCAGAATCTGAGCAGTTACGTCCTGAGGAAAAGAACCTCTCACTTGTTTAAGGCACAGCTAATGGAGCTTGACCTGTTAGCCTAATTTTTTTTTAAAAAAAAGATTTTTATTTATTTAAAATAAAGAGAGGTCTTCCATCCACTGATTCACTCCCTAATTGGCTGCAATGGCCAGAGCTGAGCTGATCCAAGACCAGGAGCCAGGAGCTTCTTCCAGTCTCTCATGCAGGTGCAGGGACCCAAGGACCTGGGCCGTCTTCCGCTGCTTTCCCAGGCCATAGCAGAGAGCTAGACTGGGAAGTGGGACTAGAACCGGCGTCCATATGGGATGCTGGCACTTAGGCTGGGGCTGTAACCCGCTGTGCCACAGCACCAGCCCCAGCCTACTTTTTACGTGTAGGAGAGTCAGAACCTCGGGGACGCAGTCTAGCATAGACCTCACCTCGCCTGTGCTTTCTAGACATGCTGTGGGTTAATTCCGATGACGGCTCTCTGCTGTGATTAATTCATACGAGAGCCTGCAACGCAGTGCGTAATTACCATTCCGGTCGCATCTGCCCCTAAAATCGGGCCATATGCAAGTCTCTCTCGTATTCTTTCTCCTTCAGAATCACAAGGTAGCAGACTGAGAGAGGATGATTTCAAATGGCGAAGGCACTGCTGCTTCATGTCTGCAGGCTACAGTGTGGACTGTGAGAGTCCCTCCATGCAGGGAGCCTGGACTGGGCAGCCACAGAAGGGACAGAGCAGTTTGGGGCTAACATGGCGCCAGACCTCCAAGCCACCGAGACAGACACGGGGGAGTGAGGCCCGTCTGGTGCCTCTGGTGGGACGGAACCAGTGCATCCAGGCAGCCCCAGCACTTGAGTGTCCCTGGGGCCCCCAGAGGTTAGACTTCCCATCGTAGGGGGCTGATGGTGCTTCGGAGTCTGGAAACAGGAAGGTGAAGTAGCAGAACCGACTGAAGGTCCCAGGGCATAGGCGGTATCTGAGTAAAGCAGTGGACAGGGCATGGACAGGGCTTTCCCCACAATGCTGCAGGTCAGCAGCGCCGGATGGCGACAACAGAGGGTCCCTGAGAAAAGAAACATGGAACTGGCAAAGCCCGAGTGCACCTGTCATTCCCTGGTGACTGCCCCACCCCTCACGGGTCCGCAGTCACTTCTCAAACCGGCCAGCACCACCGGGCACCGAGTGCACCACTCCCCTGATGCCATACCCCGAGAGCTGCCTCCTCACTCACAGAGAGACCAATGAAAGGGAAAAAAAAGCAGACTTCTGTCCGTGAGCACTGTGCGTGCGTGTGAGTGAGTGTGAGAGACACAATGAGAAAGCACCTGAGTGAGAAAAGTAGAAATTGGAGGCTGCAGCGAACGTGCAGCGCAGGGCACACACACTGCACTGTGTGGCTGCCAGAATTCTGCAAGGGGAACCATTGTCCCTTGGGAGTTACGTGCGGCTGGGGTGGCCTTGGGTTCCGCGGCCACGCCCAGTGAAACGCGTGGCTGATAATACCATATGAGAGGCAGCATTGCTGAGTTTGTTGTTGCGGGGTTTTTTATTTTGTTTGGTATTGGATTTTTTTAAATCTCTGACACTGGGACCCAGCCACACGATATTTGTTATCTTCTAGACACAGCTTCCAGAAAGCTCCACTTGGGAGGGAAAATCAAATGTTGATGTGCGGGGCGGGGTGGCGAGCGGCAGACACACAGACATGGTGGGAGAGGACAGGACAGGGCAGGCTGTGCACGTGGCTTCGTTGCCCAGCTGCCCTTACTGTGTATTGTCAGACAAGTTGTCAAGACAGATTAAAATGCAGTGCCGAGTGATTCCCGCCTCGCAGCCGCTGGTGTCTGTGAACAGTGGTGGGTTTTGATGGATGTCAGCTAATGGCACTTTGGCTCTTGGAGTCAGAGTCCTGGCGGCAAAGGCTCCGAGCTGTGTGAGGAAGGATGCGGCTCCCTGCTCCCTTTCTGACTGCCTCGGCAGTGCCTGAACATCACGATGGACGGGAACCCGAAACCAAACCAGGATGCCACGGTGCGATGACCCATGTTGTTGACAGGGACCAGAGCATAAAACAGGATTCCTTTGCACCCAAGGCACTGGCCAGGCAGCTTCTGTTTCCGGGGGAAGGGGAGGGTGAGTGGCTGCATTGCTGGGGTGTTGCGTCTGCGCCCTTCTGGCTGGGAAGCAGGCACTGTGGGACTCTCCGGGTGGAGCTGCGTGGTCTCCCGGCCCCACCTGTCGCTGCCTCCGCCGTGCACCCGGTGCAGGGTCGTTCTGAGAACGGGGTAGACACAGAAGCACCAGCAGAACCCTCTGCGCCCGAGACTCTGGTCCTCACCCTCCTCATAGCTGCCCTATACATAGTACTCATTGCTCTTGTCCTGTTATGTTTTTAAAAGATTTATTAATTTATTTGAAAGCCAGAGTTATGCACAGAGAGAGGAGAGACAGAGACAGAGAGAGGTCTTGCATCCGCTGGTTCACTCCCCAATTTGCCGCAACCGCCAGAACTACACTGATCCGAAGCCAGGAGCCAGGAGCTTCTTCCAGGTCTTCTTTGCAGGTGCAGGGGCCCAAGGACCTATGGCATCTTCTGCTTTTTTCAGGCCATAGCAGAGAGCCAGATGTGAAGTGGAGCAGCCAGGACTCGAACCAGCACCCATATGGAATGCTGGCACTGCAGGTGGTGGCTTTACCCACTATGCCACAGTGCCGGCCCCCATTGTCCTATTTTTAAGCTTGATGAGAGGGATTTCCCTTCTTACTGTCTGTCCACTGGGAACGGGAGCGTTAGCTGAAATTGCTGCCTGAGTTCATGGTTGTGTAGCCACCTGTGAGCACTTCTGTCCAGTATTCATCACTGACAGGGTCCCAGAGGTCACAGCCTGCTGACTCCACTGCAGTTCTTATGTGGGTTTTGTTGATTTGTATTTTCATTTTTAATAATTTTCAGAAAATTATTAGAAAGGCGGATAGTGATTGAGCGTCTGTCTACCAGACCACTCCCCAAATGCCCACGGTGGCAGGGGCTGCCTGGGGTTGGAGCCGGAGCCAGGAGGGTGGGAACTCCATTCAGCTCTTCCACCTGAGTGGCAGGAACCCAAGGACTTGAGCCATCAGCTGCTGCCTCCCGGGGGCTGCATTAGCAGGGAGCCAGAGCCGGGAGTTAAACCAAGTCCTCTGATGTGGGACACGGGTCTCTCCACCATCAGGACAAAGACCCGCTCCTGTGTGCTGATGTATTGGGTCCCTGGTCACCCAGTGTTGTAGCATGAACTGCACCTTTGTTAGACATCGAATCAGAAATTCTTGGGAATGTGTGGAACATGGAAATCCAGATGGCAAATGGAATAAAGCTCTGGTGGGCTGAGCTCTGCGGTTCTCATATGCGCCCTGTGCCGGTCCCTCGCCTGCACAGATCTGCATAAAGAGGCTAGGAACTAGGTACTGTCCCATTCTACCCACAGGCAGACCTAGCCCACTGGCTCACTCAAGACCTCGCACAGCTCGGGGTGACACAGCAAGGAGCCCATAGTGACAGGTCTGCCTGAGACAAAGTTACCGCTCTCACCAAAGCATAAGCTGGCAGAGTTTCCAACCGTAAGTCAAGAGCTGAGCCTCATTGTTGAAAGAATAGCTCGCTGGGAAAGGAAGTAGTACTTGTTATTGTGCACTGGTGTCTGATTCTCTTCTAAAACTTGTAACCTTGTACCCTTGGGTCAGTCATTAGCATCAAGGCAGGCACTGTGGCAAAGCAGGTGAAGGCACCGTGTGCAATGCCTTCATCCCATAGCAGAGTCTCAGCTACTCCACGTTCCATCAGCTTCCTGCTAAGGCATATTCTAGAGGGCAGCCAGTGATGGCTCAAGTACTTGGGTCCCTGCCAGCCACATGGGAGACCCAGACAGAGCTTCCAGCTCCTGGCTTCAACAAGATAGCCTAGCCTTCCTTGGGCATTGGCTGGCATTTGGGAAGTGAACCGGAAGATGAAAGGTACCTCTCTCTCTCTCTCTCTCTCTCTCTGTCTCTCTCTCCCTTCCTCTTCCTCCCACCCCCCCCCCCCCGTGCACATGCACCTGCCCTTTCAAGTAAATATTTTTTCAAAAAAGAAATGCATTGGGTTTCTAGAAAACAATAGTCTCAAAGCATACAACTTGATTTCTGAGAGCTGAGCCCGCTCAGCCGAGGACCGCTCCACAGTTAGAAATGGCACCCTTTGGCATCAGAGACAGCGTTGAGGTTTTTGAATTCCTACATAATTGGAAAGGTCTGCGTGGCTGCCAGTCGCAGGCTTTTCAGAACTACAGTGTGAAGGAGGTGCATCTAAATAGAGCAGGAAGAAGAGTGGCAGGGGCAGGGCTGTCTCCCGCATCGGGGGAATTAGCAAGCACACGAGAGAGCAGGCGACCTGCCAGCCAGCGAGAAAAGGGAGGTGGCACTTGCCGAGGGTGCCTGGGGGCTGGAGAGCGGCTGGTGACAAAGTTACAGCTCTTCCACTGTGGCGGAGGCTGCGTCTCCGTCACCCATAAGTGGGAGCAGTTGACACTAACTTCCCAGGGTTATGCTGCAGGGCTGGGAGAGGAGGTGTGGGAGCACCTGCCCGAGTGAGGCAGCAGAAGCATCCCAGAAACCATCAGCTCAGCCAGGCGTCGCTGTGTCTGCTGGGCAGACCCGCACTCAGCCACTGCACCACTGGCATGGTGCATCTTCGATAGCAAGCCAACCCTGCTGGCATCCGGAGGGAGAACGGGGTAGGAGGTTCTGCGCTGGGTAGGTGAACATGAAGGCTTCAGCCGCGTCCTGTGCAGCCGAATCCATAAGATCTGCCTTGTCGGGCGAGAGAACTCCAGGATGCCACAGCTTTCCTCAGGGACGCTGTCAGGATCGGGAGATGCTTCAGTTTCAATATCAAAGTAAAATCTCTGGCAGGACACCAAGTGAGAGCCGAGTGCCTGCGTCAGCACATTTTGCTTCCTGGGGGCTCCTGCCCGGAGCAAACAGCAGCAGTCACTGGAGGAGTCTGTGCCTAGCCCTGCCCTCTCCCAAGCGCAGGTGAGCAGGTGGCATCTGCTCGCCAGGGCCTGGCCCCCAGGGTGCAGGAGTGGAGGGAGGAGGCCGGGGGGGCATCGCTCCAGAAAGATGGCCCAGGTTTGCTACTGTCAAACAGGTGTGGAAAATGGAATCAAACCTTTATTGTGGTGCAAAAAGAAACCGAAATCCTCGAATACGTGGGGTCTTCAACAGGTTCTTGGAAGATGCATATTGTGAAAAAGCTATGGCTGGATTTCAAAATTCTACTGCAGCCAAATAAGCAGCTTTTAATTCTGTTTAAGTCACTTGAAATTTTTTTTTCCAAATTTTCTTTCAATATGTTTTTCAAATATTTTTTGAAAACCTGAGGACCGCGTATAAGAATGAACCCTAAGGATATTTGGCCAAGGAGGATAGGCGTAGGGAGATGGTGGATTCAAGGTGTCCGCTGTAAGTGGCTCTGAGACATGGGCTGGCTGGCTGGGCGCCCTGCACACCTGCTTTCCCACTCCAGCCCCACTTAGAAATACAACAGTGAGGGGAGCCCCCACCCCCACCTTGCACACATCGGCGGGGACGCTGCCACGGGGAGGGGAGGGCGGAGCCCGCCACGGCCCTGCCAGGCCCAAGGTGGGCATCCTTCTCCCATGGGCGCTCGAATTGTCTCAGTACAGCTGTCCAGCTCCTCTCGCCGCACCCCTTGCTTCGTTTTCTTCCTTCTATGATCTTGTTGTTCTGACTCTAAACACCGCGTATGCTGTCCCGGCCGTGCACCAACTGATGCCTCTACTGCGACCCTTGTCAGTTTGGGCCCTGGAGAAATCTACTTCCCACGTGTCATGCCTTGCGTAACAGCCCCTGAGCGCAGGGCATTGTTACATGCATGTGGCTCGCATGTGCATTGTTAAACGTATGTTGCTCTTGTGTGCGGCTCCTCCGGGGCCCTCCATGGCCATCTGTGAGTTCATTTCTGTGGCATGAGGAGCACCTGTGGGTGAGGTGTGCGGCTCCAAGGACAGGGAATACACACCAAGCCCAAGAGCCCGGCACACTGAGCCTTCTCGTCCCTTTGAGCAAATGAAAACTTTCATCCGATCTGGGCCCATCCTGCTCACCTTTCCCCGGGGACCCAGTATCTCTGTGGGACTCCCCTCAGACCTGCTGGAGGGCAGTGAGCTCCCCTGAAGGCCCCCGCCCAGTGGATGCTGGGAAGGAGCTGCCTTGCTCTGCTTTGCTGTGCTGGTCTGAACCCATTCTAGGAGTAAGGCAAATGTAAAAGCACCAACTGTGACCCGAAGATTGCTCCCAAGGGAAGTTCCAGATGTTTTAAAAATACACATGGGCCCTGCCAACCTGTGATTTCCACAGAGGTTCAGAGGCGGCCCCAGAAGAGTTGACTTTAAGCTCTACCATCTCAGTTTCCCGATCTGCAAAATGGGGGCAGCGAGGCGGTGAGGGCAGCGAGGCGGTGGGCTCAGTGCTGTGTCTGAAGGGCCTTGGGCCAGCTTCTTTCTTTCCAGCAAGGTGGCATGGGGGTGGGCCGGGCCGTGCGCTCTGAGAGCCCTGCAGTGCTCACACAGGAAGCGCTTCATCCTCTCCGTGCGTCTCCTTCAAGGCCCCCACGGCCTTGCTTGAAGAGAGCAAAGAGGCACTTGAGAGGTGCGGGGATAATGTCACTTGGTCAAAGCTTTGGCAAGATCCCAGCAGCAAGTGCCCTGGCTGGCACAGCTTGCCGGCTGCCACACCCTCCCTCCCCTTAGCCACGTGCCCCCTGTAGCTTTTCACCCCAGGGCTAAGCCAGCAGGGCCATGGTGAAGTGCACCATATGTGGGCTGTGAAATGCAGCTGCATTGCCTGATCGCAGAACGACGCCCTGAAGCTAGGGTGGCCATGAGAGTAACGATTTCTGTAAATTTCTTGCAGAACGAAGAACGAGATGGGACTTCCTGTTTGGCACCCAGACGAGCGTGGGAAGGCCCTGCAGTACGCACAGGTGAGTGGGAAATTTCCGTGACAAGTGACTGGGTCCCGAGTTGGTCTGTGCCCATGGCCTTGGACCAGATGCACAATGTCTTATTTGAAGATTCCAGAGGGATATGACTCCCGTCTTAGCAAAAAAAGAAACCAAGGCATAGGAGGTGGCGCCCAGGGCAGCATCCTGAGGCTGTGAGACACTGCAGGGTTCAGTGGGGCGTCCACATGCACTTCGTGCCCCTGCTGCCTGCAGCCCCCCCTCCTCATTCCCACCCTCCCACAGGGGAAGAGGCCTTTTCTCTTCTGTGTCCCATGAGGTTGTTCAATGCCAAAATAAAATCCCTAGGCTGTACCTTGAGCACAGCCTCTGGGCTATTGCATGACCCCAAGGTGGTCATTTCAATCGTCTGATTAATTGCACAAAGCTTTTCTGCAGTTGTGTTTCCAAGGCAGCCACATGGGTCTCTTCTCTGCCTGTGTCGCTCTCGTCTCCTGTTACTCCCTTAGTCCTCTGAGCATGTCCCTACCCTGACTCAGGAGCACCTGCCATCCCCCTCCTGTCCCCAGAGGCACTCAAAGCTGTGGGGCATGGGCCACAGGTGCACAGGCATTTACTGCTCCCTTTGGGGCCAGCAGGTAGGTCCTGGGCCTGCTGTAATACTGACATTCTGGAAGAGACAAGTCAGCCACGGTGGCAGGGGGGGGGGGGGGAGCATCAGAAGAGACAAGTTAGCCGCTGGGTGGGTAGGGGTGGGGGGTCTCCATCAAGTGCCTGCTCCCAGCCACAGCCAGCAGCGTCGGGGTTAAGAACCAGAGAACAATGCTCGTGTGATCACCCGAGGCCGGGGATCTCTCGACCGATGTGAGAGTGAGACCCAAGGGAGTCGTTGCAGGCGTGAGCGGGTGTGCACCAGCGTCTCCTTCCCGTGGGGCCGCAGGGGGCATGTGGCAGTGACTCCTTCCTTCCCAGCTGCCCCGAGTCCACTTTGGAGGTGGCCTGGTCCATTTAGAAGCAAGACTGGCCCTGCTACACTGCAGCACTGTAGCACATTGAAGGCTTTGCTTCCTCTAAGATTGCATCAGCAGCTGCATTTTGAAAATGAGAATTTCTCAGTAGAAGTCCTGGGGAAGGCGATGTCAGTGTGCCGCGGACTTCTCTGTTCTGGCTGGGGGTGGGGTCTGAGGCTTGTCCAGAAAGTTCCTGGAAACCCCCCCCCCACTGGGGTCCTGGATATGACAGGTGTGGGGTCGTGAGCCTGTAGGTCCTACCGATGGAGAGAAAACACAGGAGTCTCTTTGTCCTTTATTAATAAGCGTCTGTCACACGACAGGTTAAAGAAATAATCTGTCCATGTGCCATAGTCCCCGGGCTCTCAGTGCGGCTCCTGCACCCTCCCTGTCTACACAGCAGACGCACCCCTAAAGACAAGCGCACGGGAGGCCCCCTAGGGCTCGCGAGGAAGTCGCCCAGTCCAGGCCCTGCATCAGTAGAAGCTCCCATGTATGGGGTTCCTTAAAGCAAGCTTCCTGCACGTGACATGATTCCTAAAATAGCAATAGCAACCAATGGCCTTGTTGGGGAGAAGAGACGCGCCAACCCCTCCCAGAGCTCCTACTGCCTCGAGTCCCACGCACCTCCAAGGAAGGTATGGGGTCTCCCCAGCTGTCACCCCTAACCCTCCACCCCTCTGCAACAGGCCCAGTTAGTGGAATGGCCACAGTAAAAAAAAAAAGGGGGGGGGGCTGGGGAAGAAAATTCAACCACCTTGGAGCATTTTAAAATTCAGTACAGAAGTAGACAGGCAGAATTCCGAGAGCTAGGTCAGAAGTACAGTCGATCTCCTTCCGTTGTAGACACGGTCACGGCTAAATCCTTTCCAGTAGCTTTTCTGACAGCAAATCAACCACACTACATCATACTGCTCGTGGCGCACGGCTCGGAGCAACCTTTCCCGAACTTCACGGCCATCACTGCCCCTCGCCCCTCCCTCCCAGCAAGCAGCAGTCCCCTACAGCAATGCACCCAGGGCCACGCCAGGCCGAGATGAGTCCCAACCAGGCCCACACGGCTCCACTGCGAGACTGGTCCTGCAGGAAGAAACGCATTGGGGAGCGAAGGCTGCCTGTCATCCAGGAAGCATGCTGCAGAGGCGTGTGCCCTCTGCGAGGCGAGCACAGCTCTCCACTCACGATGGATGGACGGTCCTCTTGGCTTGAATCCTCGCCATGGCAACAGAGTGGGCGTGGCCTGAGCTGCCAGGGCCAGACGGTTTCCCCGATAGCTTGATTCCATCCTGCTTTAATTAGCATGAAGTATTGCACGCTGGTTGCATTCAAGAGATGGACGAGTGAAAGCAACATCACGGTCCGCTCGCTGAAGTGTGCTGGATGCAGGCGCTTCCTAACCCGTGCAGAAAAGCAACGGAAGGCCAGCACTGCACGGAGCATGGCTGTAACGTGGAACACAGTGCACCGGGAGCTGGTGATCTAGCAGGTCTCCGTGGACTTAGGTGCTCTGCAGAAATGACCCGACAGCACCTGCACCCAGCCCTGTGGCCCAGGGAGCCAGCACTTCTGGGTCACGGGCTCAGTGCAGCAGCCAAGTTGGACCTGCTGCAGCGTCCATTTCCTTAAGTAACACAGCACTGTCTCAGCTCTGTTAGAAGTAAAGGCCGTGGCCCACAGCAAGCGTTGAGCCTGCTAACAGGGACACAGTATGTGTCCAGCTAACGGTAGGACTGTATTTATTGGAAGATCTGCAGGATCCAGGGACAGTAGGAGGGAGAGGGTAGCACTCGGTGACCGAAGGAAGACTACAGCCGTACCCTGGAGTAGAATACGCTCACAGAAGCCTTGTCCTGCCTCCAGCTCACTTTACTGTTCTGGCCTAAGGTGACTGTAAAGATGAGGTGTGCATTCAGATCTGTGCACGCATGGGACGGTTTCGGATCTGCACACACACACGCACCAATTTCAAAGCCTCTCAAGCCTTAGCAGGGTTGACCGAGAGGCCCTGAGCATGTTTGGAGTGAGAAATGAGCCCAAGGGGCTAAGGTGTAGCAGCTGTGAGTGCCGCGGGAAGCCAAGCCCTGTGCTGCCAGCTCTCCCTCCGTGATCCAGGGAATTCCGCATCTCCACGAGGAGGTGACTCGGAGGCCTGGAGTGGGGGAAGCCCCATGTCTTGCGGGGACTCCAAGGCCATCACAGCCTTTACTGTCGGCCCTGATTGGCCCTAGCAACATGCCACGTACCTCACTTAGATCTCTGTCACCAATCCTCACTGTAACCCTGCAAAGTAGAAGCCAATCTCTCACCCCCCACTCCGGGGATTCGAAGAGCCTCAGAAGTATGACAGCCCTTCAAGAAGCTGACGGGAAGGGGCAGGCGTCGTGTCACAGGGGGTTAAGCTGCCACTGGTATGTTTTCACCCTTCATGGGAGCCCGGGTTCAGTAATGAGATCCAGCCCCTCTGCTTCCAAGCCAGCTTCCTGCCAACATGTCTGAGAGGCACAGATGATGGCTCAAGTAATTGGGCCCCTGCCACCCACATGGGAGACTCAGAAGGAGGTCCCGGCTCCTGGCCTCAGTCTGGTTCAGCCCTGGCTACTGCAGTGCTCTGCCACCCAGCCAGAATGCAATTTATTTTGGTCTAAATTTTCCTAACTCCAGGCATATGAAAGATCTTCAAAAAAGTTCACGGAAAACGTGTACGATGAGAAAGCTGCGCGTGGAGTTCAGGACTTCTTTACACCAAAACAAACTTGTCTTGGAATTGCATTTCCCAGGAACTGTCTCAAGGGCCCTGGAGATGTAATCACAAGCCTTTACTTGATGCCCTGGGGGTCTCCTCCCACCCCCGCAAAGGCAGCCAGTGACCAGGAATGCAGAGACCAGGGGTAGGTAGGTAGGAGACAGCACAGCTCTCCCCAGAGCTGTGTTTCTGGACTTAGGCCAACGAGTACAGTTCACACCCAAAGACCCTAAGTGGTCCGCCATGGCAGATTTCACCATGCACCGTGCACCTGTTCCACAGGAAGCTGCAAGTGGCAGTGCTTTGGGACCAGTTCCCCCATCTGGGCGAATGCTAGCTGGCAACACCATCCTGAGTGAGTGAGTGATACGAGCACTGGGCCCCTCTGAGTCCCACGTCTGCAGATTCAGCCAACCACAGAGCAAAAATACTTGAAGAAGTGTAACTGGACTCAGCAGTATAGACTCTTTTCTTGTGGCTGCCTGAGCAGTAACTGTTTGCCTAAGACATCCAGTGCTGACTTAAAATATACAGGAGGCTGGGCGGATGTGCATAGTTTATGTAAAACGGTGTAGATTCAGCCAACCACAGAGCAAAAATACTTGAAGAAGTGTAACTGGACTCAGCAGTATAGACTCTTTTCTTGTGGCTGCCTGAGCAGTAACTGTTTGCCTAAGACATCCAGTGCTGACTTAAAATATACAGGAGGCTGGGCGGATGTGCATAGTTTATGTAAAACGGTGTAGTATTTGCACGGAAGGGCCCTGAACTGAGGATCTGCAGGGTTGGGTGTCTGCGGGAGCCCTGGAGCCAATCTCTTGAAGATCCCAAGGACAATGGTGCCAGAACACTGAATCCCTGTGTGTCGGGTACTGGGGCAATGTCCGTTTAGTGTGGACTTTATTTATTTATTTATTTATTTATTTGAAGGTTAGAATTACACAGAGAAGAGGCAGAGAGAGAGAGAGGTCTTCCATCTGCTGGTTCACTCCCCAAATGGCTGCAATGGCTGGAGCTGTGCCGATCCAAAGCCCAGAGCTTCCTCCGGGTCTCCCACATGGGTGCAGGGGCCTAAAGACTTGTGCCATCCTTTACTGCTTTCCCAGGCCACAGCAGAGAGCTGGATCAGCAGTGGAGCAGCCGGGTGTCGAACCAGCGCCCACATGGGATGCTGGTGCTTCATGCCAGAGCATTAACCTGCTGCGTAACAGCACCGGCCCCTAGTGTGGACTTCCTGGCAAATCCAGCTACGGAGCTCAGCCACAGTCTTCATCCCAGCAGGCCTCAGACTAGGAGGGCAGCATGTGAAGAGGCCTGGACACCTGCCAAGGTCACTGCAGGTATGGGCAGCCCTAACAAGTGATGTGACTGATTCTGCTGGAGCACGCTGTGGTTGTGATTCCTGGGCCTTCCGTTCAGCCCCTTGGAGCCCCAGCCTGTGAGGAGCCCTGGAAGAGAGGTGCTTCACCTGATCTTCCTGTGGAGCCCTTTCTTTTAGCATCCTCTGCTCACAGCAGGGTGGGGCTGCCAGAAAGAGTTTGCAGACACTTTGACACCCTTGTCTGATAGACCTTGGCATTGGCAGGTGTACAGACGCCGTGGTGGACTTGGAAATCATGTCATGGAAACCAGACATTGTCTTTAAGGAGCCCGTGAGGGTCAGGGTGGGAGCAAGAAGTTGGTAGAAGGCTTGTGCACACTTTCCCAAGCATTGGATTGACCAGACAGGGCCCCAAAGCGGGTACAACAGGATTAGCACAATGGCTTTGTTGGCCATCAGCACAGCGTGACATGAGCTGCAGCAGAGGCATTTGGCAGGATTAACCTGCCAAGGATAAAGATGTGGCAGACAAGGGCCTGAATTAATGGATTGGCATGACCGAAGCACCGAAATCTATTTGCATGTGGTATTAGCTGTGCTAATAAACGCTGGGTTGAGCTCTGGGGGGTAGGCAGTCTGTTTGAACCAGGAAGTTTTAGTTTTTTTTAATGTTTGTTTTTATTTGAAAGGCAGAGCAATAGGGAAGGGAAGAGAGAGCTTCCATCTGCTGACTTTCCCCCGAATGCCCACAACAGCTGGCACCAGGTGAGGCCAGCCTCATGAGCCCCAGAACTCTGTGAGTCTCTCACATGAGTGACAGGGGCTCAAGCACTTGGGCCATCATCTGCCACCTCCCAGGATGCATCAGCAGGAAGCCGGATGGGAAGCAGAGCAGCCAGGACGTGAGGTGGCCATCGGACAGGGGGTGTGAGTATTCCAAGCGGCCGTTTATCCCACCACGCCACAGTGCCTTCCCCTGGGGAGCTGTAACTTTAAAACTCCCCTAGAAGGTTTCCACCGAGGGGGGCTGAAGCCAGCAGGCTTTCTTTCGATCTTTGGAACCACCTTAAAGTAAGCATGCTGCCTTAAACGTGGACCACAGCCTGCGTGTTGCATTGACCGTGCAGAATGACCCTAATGCCTCTGAATTTGGGCACCGAGAGGTTCTCCATTGAGAGAATTATCGTCCATGCAAAAGCAATGAAGAGGCACAGGCTGTGTAACCGGTAGGAAATACCCACCTGCATGGACTCTTGCATCTCAGGGTGGGTGTCGAGGGAGCCAGTGAGATAGCTAGGATGCAGAGTGTCAGGAGACCTCAGGAGACCCCTGGCTCTGGCTCCTGCCTGTGTAAGTGACTGCCTGGGGTGCTCTCTCTCTGGCCCCCACCTGCTCAAGGTTGCCATGGGAACAGAGTAAGATGCACCCATTCAAAACCTGAGTGTGCTTAAGGATGCTATACACCAGCGCTGCCTGCATGACGAGTGTAGGGCAGCAGTGGGAGAACACTGCTGGGAGCAAGGGCCCCTGTCCCCCACCTCCGCACCCTCAGTGGCCGATGGCTGCAGAAGGTGGACATCCCACCCTCTGCTGTGCTTGCACGCAGATGGACCCCAGGAAGCGCCCAGGCCATGTTGCATCCCACACCCCGGAATACTGGGGCCGGGCACACACAGTGCCTGCCACTGGGCACAATTCGATTTTCGTCAGAAGATCCTGAAGCCTTAGTGGACTCCAGCTGTGCTGAGGCTCCTGGGGAACATTGATTTTCCTAGATTGAGAGCAGCCATTCCCATATCCGGGTTATCAGAATCCCTGGGGTGTTTGTGGGTGGAGAAGAGGTGGAATCCTTAGGCTTTATCCCCCAACTGGCTGAATCTGGTCCTCGGCGTCGAGGTAGAACCCCGAATGCGCTCCACACCCCACAGCCCCCCTGGGCCAGCAGATGTGAGGCACCCAGCGGGGTCTGTTGACCCACGGTGCTCCTCGGCAGCTGTTACCGAAGCAGCACGTCCTGTCTTTCTGTTGCAGGCATCATCTTCCAGAACTAACAGGCGGAAAAACGTTTGGTTGATTGGAGACCTCTGATGTGATAAGCTTCGGTAGAGGTCACGTGCTCGTGTCGCCTGCAGCAAGGGGTCACTCCATGCTGGTGAAGGCAGCCAGGCAGGAGGAGCTGCGTTGACCCTGCTGAGCCTTTGGGAGCGACAGAGAACCGACACAAGTAGGCCAAGGCAGAAAACAGAGAAAGGCTTTGGTTCAAAGGGGGCGCCTAATTTTGGAACGCTGGGCAGCTTGCTTTTTCTTAAAGTGCTTCTGGGGTGATGAAAAGGCCCTGAAGCAGGGCCGCTCATGTGGCTGGAGGACTCGGGGCTCCTGTCCAGACACCACGAGATAGGTCACACACCCCGTCCGGGTGCTGTGTCTGCCTGGGAGCAGCGGTAGCTGGAGCTCACTAAGGCTCCATCCACGGGCAAAGCCCGCTTCGGACACTGCAGGAGGCTTGTGCACGTGTCTAGAGCTGAAAGCAAGCACAGCTAGTGTGCACGCAGAGGGAGGTGGCGCTGGGGAGGCAGGCGGAGCTGCAGTGCCAGGGCCTTGTGGATGTTATTACAGAGGTCGCAGGAGGTGAGGAGGTGTGATGCTAGGTTGGCGCACGATGTTCCACTAACTCTCCCATTCATCCCCTAAGCTCACAAGCTCGGGATACTGGGAAGGTGGGTACTTGAGCCCAGGGAGGTAGGTCCCTTTGCGGAGGTCCTTACGTCCCTGGGGGCAGTCTCAGGTAAACCTGAGCGGGGTCCAGCCATGCGCTCTGTGCTTCCTGCTTCCCCATGTGAGCCCACACCCAGCTCACCAGAGAGCCCAGCCCCTGCATCATCTCAGGAAGTCAGAAACCGTGCGCCAGCCTTCACCACTAGCTCGTCCTTGGTATTGGGTGGTACAGTGAGAAGCTGACCAATGCAGAGGAGGTCCTAGGGTGTTGGCTGGCCCCGGAGAGATGGAGACACACACTTAAGAGAGCAAAATAAGGGACTTCCAGATCTTCTAATGATTCATGGGAGATATCTTTACTGTCATCATGCCCACATCCCCCCAACGTTGCATCAATTGACAGCACAGCTGAGTTGAAGTCTCTCCTGCTCCAGGTGCTGCGTGCGTGGGTCCTGAACTGCCTGGTGACCCCACAAAGGCCTCTGGCCTCAGAATCACCAACCACCAGGCCCGCCCAAAGAGTTAAACCACAGCGGAAGGACACTCAAGGTACGAGAGTCCCAGGGGGCGCTCATGGCTTTGACAGTTGGCTCCAGAAACGGAGTTTGCTGGGCAGAACGGGGTTACAGGGCCTTGGGTCAGGTTCAGATCCACAGTAGCAGGCACACGGGGTGGTTTGGGAGCATTGCTGTGGTATGGGGGGAGGGACAGGCCAGCAAAGGGGCTGGGCCCCCAGTGAGGGGCCACAGGAGCCAAGACTCCAGCCCAGGGGCGGTGGGCACCTTGGAGGAACAAGACCGGAATGGGCTGACTCTCTGGAAGCATCATGCTGATTCTCAGGTTCAGCGCGGGGCTGGGGAGGGAGAGAGGAGGCCCGAGGGTCCGTCTGTTGTTGTTGTGAGGTTGTTCTTTAAGCACACACACGATGCTGTTTCCTGAACTATTGGAAGCATGTGGAAAAGGGCCAGGGGCGAGTGGGGGGGGGCAGAGCAGTCTTGGTTGGAAGCATTCATTCATTCATGCATCCAATCGCTATCCATCAGACACCTCCCATGTGCCCAGTGCTGGGGTTCTGGGGTGAGGAGGGCTCAATCCCTTGCACTCCTCCCCGAGTGCCTCCAAGAAAGCACACAGGCCGCCTGTAGAGCAGAGAGGGCCAGGAGGGGCCCCAGGAGCTGAGGGCTGGGGCAGTTGGTTGTTCACCTGGAGGGAGGTGTTCGAGGGAGTGGGATCAAGCCATTGCATGTGTGTGGGGTCTTTGACTTCCTCAGTTTGTGCAGGTGTCATCTGCTTCCAGTATGGCCTCCCCAAGTACACGGTCGTGGCCTGAAGAGCACGGTAACTTTCCCGAAGTCTCCGGTCCCCTGCTGTATTTTCCATCGTCGGAACGTGCATGTTCCAGGTTCCCAAGCCGATGCACAGACGGGGCATAAAGACTGTAGGAAAGCCAGTTGCACCAACACTCAGCAAACTGGCACACGGGGTAAGCACTCACTGTATACCAGGAGCCTCCCTCCAGGTGAACAACCAACTGCCCCAGCCCTCAGCTCCTGGGGCCCCTTCTGGTCCTCTCTGCTCTACAGGCAGCCTGTGCGCTTTCTCAGAGGCACTCGTTTTTGTAGATACTGGCGCTGAGGCCCAAAGGGGGTCCGTTAGTTGTGCTGGGAGAGAATGTACTCCCGTACCCACCCGCACTCACCCTGCGACACAGCCAGCAGGCAGGCCCCCAGGCTGCAGAGCTGGGCTGCGGGATTTACAGACCGTGTGCTCTGGTCCCTCATTAGACGAGCGGTATCGACAGGGAAAGGCCTGTGGACTTGGCTTTGTTCACACAGAGAAGGGGGTGGCAGAGCTGGAGCCACCAGCAGGTGCCCTCCCCACCTCAGTTCCTTCGTGCCCTTCCTAACTCTGGGGGCGGAGCAATAGGTCACAACCCCCCTGGGTTTCAAGCTTCTGAGGGGCTGGGCCCAGACGCCAGCATCCCTTCTGCCCCCACACACCACGAGCTGTGCATCTGGGGCCTGGTGCTTCCTGTGCTGCTGGTAAGAGTACCCCATGCTGGGTAGAAAGCCCAGGGTAGCAGGTCCTGTGCACCCCAGAGGCCCCAGTGCAGCTGCCAGCCTAAGTGCCCAGCAGGCATTCCCTGAAGACAGGAAAAGCCAGACCTTCCTGAAAGCCAAGGCCATGGTGCTCTCTCAGCAGGGTGTGAAGCGGTGACGGGTCAATCACCCCAAGTTTTGGCCTTCCCCTGCCCCGACCCTGGCAAGAACTTTGTGCCCCATCCATCCACTAGGAGGAACTTGCCAAGTTTGTGTCCTGTAGACAGAGAAGGTTCCAGGATCGATGGCACAGGGTAGAACCTGTGATTTCTCTCGATTGGGTAACTAAGAAGCACACAGCAGGCAGGAGCTGTGGGGAGCCAAAGAGCTGCTCATGTTCGAAGTGTCTGTCAGCACCTGGGAGTTCGGATTCGACTTCGGATGCTACGTTCCCGTCGGCATAGGCTGCGTCCATTTCACAGTGGTGGTAAAATCCAGGCAGACCCTAAAGTGAGGAGTTCTTAGTCATTTTGCCACGGGATGTCCCTGGTTACACACACTCATTCTGCATCATCTAGGGCTGGGAGGGCATGACACCTGCTCACGGAACCCAGACGCCGGCGTGGTTCACTGCTTTTACCTTGACCCCTGACCACTTCTCAGCCTGTCTTGGCTTCTCTAGGTGTAGGAGCACTCTCACCCCCCAGCCGCAGTGCTCACCCTCGTCCTGTGTTTGCAATGTGTTTCCTGCTCAGATCGCATCCCACCCCAGCAGGCTGCCATCCTCGGAACACGTGGGAGCTACTCCAGGTGTGGCCTTCAAGGGCGGGGGACGCTGAAGAAGCACACAGATCCTGAGGGCGGAGGCCTCGGCAGAGCTGCCACACCCAGTGCAAGGTGAGGACCGTTTGTGGGTTCTGGAATAATGGGGGTCCCTGCATTCCTCCCTGACATGCATCAGCGGGGGCTCCACTTTATTAAGGAGCCCTAATGATTGTTAGCGACCTCGTCACCTCCTAAGGCAGAGATGCTCAAGGTGTGCAGGGCGTTTCCCCCTGGGGCCATGTGGAGGGCAGAAAACCACCACGCAGGCGAGTTTGTGTCTGCGGCCCCCAGCATCCCCACCCATGAAGCCAGGAGTGGGGGAAGCTGGCAGAAGATGCCACGCAACAGAGAAGTAACTCAGGAGGGGCTGGGGGAGGGGGTGAAATGGAGAAACTCCACCTCTGGTTCTAACCCGACTGCTTGCACCTCCTCCCAGCGACGACCCCACGCCCGCCAGCCACGCCGGAGCCAGCACGGTGCGGTGCAGCAGCTGGTGTTGTGAATCAGGCCGTTGCCACTCCGAGAACGGCTACTTCACAACACCAGGGTCGCACCCCACCACGGGCAGCGCCGGAACCAGCAGCGGTGACAGCAGCCAGCCACGCCCTCCACCGGGGCGTTCCGAGGGCCACGTCCACCTGGCTCCAGACCCTAGCTCCTGCTGGGGGTCCACTGCAGGTTTCCCACTGCATGCACGGAGCTGTGGGCCGCCCCTAAACTGAGCGTTTCCACTTAGGGGCTGGGGCTTTAGGGCCTTTGGTTCGATGCCTGGCCATGACAGCTTTGTGTAGGGCAAAGTGGAGGTCAGGGCAGACCAAGTTACAGCATGGCAACGTCAGGGGACACTCCTAAAAAGAGGAGGGCCATTGGTAGCCACAGCTGTTACCTCGGTGGCTCCAGGTCCCCTGAGACGGGAAGGCTCCAGCAGGGGGAGAGTCTGGAGATGCAGGCTGGAGGGGCGCTGTCTTCAAGGCCAGGGACCCAGCCAAGGTTAGTGTGTGAGTGTTTTCACGCCTCACCGCTCTTCCGTGAGGCCTGAGTGTTTTCTGGGGCGCAGGGGGCAGCGCCCGAGGCAGAGCCCCTCTGGGCGGGGTCCCTGCGGAGGCTGTCCGCGTGCCGGGCCGCTCTGGTTAACCTCGGTGCTAGCAGTGTTTGTTCAGGGCTTTGCTGCTGTCCCCTTAGAACGCCCGGCAGAGGACAAAGCCAAGCCCTGCGCCAACACGGCCCAGTGTCAAGGTTACACAGACAGAGCCCACCTATCTCTCCCCTTAGCGTTCTGGGAGGTGAGTTGGGCGCCCCGTGTCTGTCCCCCCTCCCCATGCCACTGAAGATGTCTCTGACACATGGAGGTGGTTGTGCTTGGGGGGAAACTCCTTCAGCCTAGATGCCAGCCAGTCAGCTCCTTGCAGTGGTGTCGTGACCACCCCCCCACCCAGAGCCCCAGCACCTGCCCCGCGGGGCGTGGTCCCGGGCAGCAGCCCCGCCCTACCCCTGCTGCATCTGGCACTGCAGCAGGGACAGTGACCCTGGCTCAAGAACTGTGTTACTAGGCCTTGCATGGGACCCTCAGCATCGCCGCTACCCCCTCCCTGGTCCCCTTCTGCCCCGACCTCCTTTCCAGCTTCATCCTAACTCCAGGATGATCGCGAAATACACCTGTTAGTCCTGGGAATCCCTCTGTGCCTCCAAACTGTCCAGAAAGACCGGGCCTCCCCCTAACCGCAATGGGACAGGCACTGCTCCAGCACCCTCTGACCACAGCCCCTCCCAAACCCTGACTCCGGCCCAAGCCCTGACGCCTCAGTGCCTTGGTACCTCCCTGGCATTCCTAGAACAAGTCCACACCGCTCACACTGTTGGGAACCGATGGCTCCTGCTGGTCCCACCCCAGCCCCACAGAGCCACTGCACCACCTGCTGAGGAGCCAGGGTAACAGGGACGATGCTGAATGGGGACGTCTCCAGTCCTGGCTCCCAGAGACCCAGCAAAGCCTTCGCATAGGGTTCTCCAACACAGGTAGGCCAGCTGGTGTTCTCTATAACATGGTGGATTCTCACTGTGATTCTAGACGCTTCATCACGGAACCCGATTTACAGAAATCTCCTAAAATAAATGGGGCCAAGTCCTCAGAGAGACCGGGTGAGATCCAAAGGAAGCACTACTTAATGCTGCTGTCACACTGCGGAATTCGTTGGAGGTCTGTACGGAGGGCTGCAGAGGGCGACCCCGGGGCTGCCTGCCCTGTTCTTAGCTCTGGAAAAAGCCCTACCCAGGCCATACACCTCTGACCACAGGGTGGCTGCTTTTCCCAAACACGGCGTACCGCCCTGGGAACAGGCTTCCCTACGATTCTACAATCTTGCAGAGCCTCTGCTCACAGACTGGATGCCACCTGGCCAGAACGAAGAGTGCTCACACATGCACACACATGTACATATACATACCTCTTCTCTCGGCTCCTGATTTAGCCCTAAGTTGAGACTCTCTGTGTTGTCACTTCCTTGGGGGCAGTTAGCCACGTTCCTAATGACATGATTCTCCCCAGAGACCCCCCCCCAGCCCACCAGGAGCCTTGGTGACACAGGGGACTCACATCTGCCACCTTGCCCTTTCCAACTGCCAAGGACTTCTGACAACAGCTGGATTTGGAGAGGTAAGTCCCGAGCCTGCCACCTGCGGCAGTGTGCCAAGTCCAGGGCGTTCACTGGATGCTGAAAGGGAAACTGCTTTTTGGAATTGTCAGCATCAACGCTCAGGCACTCTGGGCAGCAGAGCGGAGCCTGCCCGTCTTCACCAGGATCAAGAGGCTGGGGAGGTTGGGAAGTCAAAGTTACTTTCGGCCAGTGTTAGCGCAGTGCGTGACGCATACCTGCCTTTAACGTGAGCTCCCTGCGCTGTTTTAAGAGGAGGCTGAGAGGCCAAGGGGTGTTTGGTAACTTGCTCACCAGGGGTAGGGGCAGATTTGAGCCCCGGGGTGCCCCGAGGTGAGCACAGGGGAACTAAGCACCTCTGTCCACCTGAGTAGGGAAAAGCCACTTCGATGATTGGCAGCTCCCTGAGGGGGGACCCTGGCCCTTACACAGACTGCCACGGAGGCCAAGTGCCAGGCAGCTGCTCTGTTCGAGTGTGAACGTTCCTGTTCCTGGTGGCGTGGAGGTAGACGGGCTTGTCCTGGGGGTAGCAGCCACCACCCAGTTCGCCTGGGCCCCGTGGCTCATCATCCTTGTGTTCCCCGTGCACGTCACAAAGGCGTTTTCAACCCTAGCATCAGTCTTGTTAGGAATGTTTGCTCCAAATTACTACGGGAGCAAACTGGTCTACCTATGAGGCCATCGGAAAAGCTGCAGTGCCAACCCTACCCCCAACTCCCCGAGAAAATTAGGCACACACCTTGCTGAGAGTCCAGGGACAGAGCTGAAGTCCTCTGCTTCCTGCCAGTCTTTGATGGAGTTTAAAGGGAGGGGACTAGAGAAAGCCTGCTCCGTCTTTCCCACCTCCGTCCCCTACTTGGGCCAAAGCAGTTGTTTGGAGTTGTGATTTTAAAAGGCGCTGACACAAAACAATGTTTTAATTTTTTTCTTAAAGGGCCAAGAATAAATACAAAACCTACCTTCTGCTGTGGCCTCTGGCTGCCTGGCACACTGGTTCCCTTCCGAGACTTGAACCATCACCCCCCAGTTTCCAGGACTTGGCCCAGGGGCCAAAAGCAGGGAGACCTATGGCAGAAGCACAGTAGAGGATGAGCCAGGGGTCCCTCAGTCTCGGAAACCCTGCCTTCCTGGTGGGACAGGTGCAGGGGCCAGAGCCAGGCACCTGCTGCCAGTCCATCCAAGCTGAGCTCTCAGGTGAGTGGAATCCAGGTCGGGGCCAGCAGCTACTGTCAGGGCGGTGAGGGGTGGTGACTCTGGAAACCCTGCCCCCAGCCAGGTTCCACTGAGCTCCACCAGGCTCAGGGAGGCTGAGCAGCCCGCCCTTGGCTCCAGAGCCTAGCCGTCTCGTTTCCTGAACCCGAGCCCGAGGTGACCCTGCACTTGGCCTGCATCGCCTCGCCTATGGCCCAGAACAGCCCTGGGAAGGGACAAGACCTGGGGTGAGGAACGTGCTCACGGTCTCAGCTTTTAAGGAGGGTGTCGGGCTCTAGAGGGCTGCACCCTTCTCCCTCGTGCTGACCCCAGGCAGCATGGGTAGGACCACCCTCCAGACCTCCTACCTCCCCCCAACCACAAACCCCAGAGCCCGGGGGGGTGGATTACAGACCCTGCTGCACTGGACCCCAGGGTTGCTCCATGACCCTCACTAGACTGGAAGAGATTGTGTGTGTGTGTGTGTGCACGCGCACGTGCGCGTGCATACATACATGCATTTATTTGCATGTATATTGTATGTGATTGATTTGATACTCTTGACTTTGCCTATCCTGTCTACCCCGAAATGCTCAGAAGCACAATAGAAAATCTCACTGTTCCAGCAGCATGGTGTTCAGATACAAAGATGACAGATACAACACCAACGTCCCTTCTCAGCCTATCCCCGAGATAACCAGCTGTCCTTTTTACAGCCTGGCATTTTTGAGGTCACAGAAGTCACACACACTTCGAGATGCCTCAGGCAGGTGAACCATGAATGCCTCATTGCTCAGGTTACCCTGGTGGGTGCAGGGCAGGAGGCCACACCCATCAGTGCAATGCGCGTCCCCACCTCTGACCCATGGAGCACGCGAAATGGGCAAGGCTGGCCTCCTGTCCTTGAACCAAGTCAGCTCCCAGGGCCCCGACTTCCCTGCCCCTGTGTCCCTCACCCCAGCTACCCCTAGGGCTTTGCACACTGTGTGCCCTGCTGAGTCTTGAATGAGTCTCTCCCATGTGAGACCCCTCCCTCCCTGTCATGACATCATCTACCTACAGCTCCTCCCCTTTCTTACACCTGCGGTCTTATCTCCTCCTCCCAGGGGTGGCGATTGCTGTCTGCCTCGTCAAGGGCTCTAGCCCAGCACCCAGCGCACCCGTGGGCACTCAGCAAGGGTTCCCTGTGGCTGCGCTGGGGGAACAAGTGTGGAGCCCTCGCTTGCCAAGGCTGGGAGCTCGGCCGCCCTCGTCTGTCCTGTCCCGGGGGTGGCCCCTCTCAGCTGCTGCCACGTATCTCAAGCTCCAAGAAGCTGAGTGTGCTCTTGTCCACTTCTCATAGGGGGAGGCCTCTTGCTTGGCGGGCGAGGAGCAGGGGACGATGCCTTCTGTGGCAGAGCGGGGACACTGACACCCAGCAGCTGACATGGACAAACCCTGGAATTGGGAGCTGAAACACACACACAAAAGGACTCCTGGGCTGGCTTCCCCAAGCCCCAGGGCAGATGAGACTCCTCCGCAACACCCTCACATTGCCCTGCGCTTCCAAACACCGCAGAGACACAAGGGGCAATCGGGAAGTTTCGGCGGCCCCTCCTCCAGCCCTCTGTCAGCTTCAGCAGCACAGAGGCTGGGCCTGGGGTGCTCTTTGCCCCTCCTCAGCACCTGGCACCATGCTGCGCCCACCGGCTATGCCTTGCATGGCTGACTGGGTGTCTCACTGTGTTGAGCACATGGAGGCTCACCACATGCCCCCTGCCGTACACAACATGCAGGGCCTCCCCCAGGAGCCACCAGATTCAGACGCTACTGTTTATCGATGGTACCAGCAGGTTGGGATGCGAGGGCCTTGGTAAGTACACCCTTATTTCCACAGATGCAGGGTGAAATAGCGGAGTGGTCTAGGGTCTACGGGAGAGACTCTCACTTTGTGACTTGCAGCCAAGAGCATTCATTTCTCACTGGAACTGTCACATCAGAATGACCACCTACAACAAGAAGTCCAGATTTCACACAGTGCCTCCAGGATGCCACCCAAAGCCGTCTGCTCCCACCATCCTTACTGCCTCTTGGTCCCAATAGGACTGCTGCGGTTCCAGTCATCACCTGTACATTCCAGGAGGAAGCAAAGGGAAGTGGAAAGGCTGATACTATCCCTAATCTGTTTACCAGGAGACATAACTTTCCACCTCCTGCCAGGCCTCATCAGCCAGAATGCAGCACCTGGTTACTCCTAGCTGCCAGAGGCGTTATAAAGGTGAGGAGTCACCCAGGGAGGAAAGAAAACGTGGCGGGGCACAGAGGGAGTGGGATGGGCCAGGCTACAGACTGGGCCGGCCCACAGGGTCTCCCAAAACCATGTCAGGTGTCCTTTAACTGGGGGTGTGGGGGTGGGGGGGTGTTTCTGATCACAAAAGCAATGCACGCGGACTGTAAAGTTTTGAAAAAGATTTTACACCTTTCTAAATCTGAAAAGGATGGACAGGCCCCCCTGGCCCTGCACGCAGGATTAAGCAGGGCTTACTCCGGCTTCATCCTTGACGTCCGATGTGCCCGTGCTGCAGAGCCAAAACCAGGACCCTTGCAGGTTATGAAGGAGACGGGGCCAAGAGCTTTTGGGGCCGGGATTCTCCATGGGCCTTGAGTCTGGACAGTCCCTGCTCTAGGGGTCACCCTGAGGCACCGGCTTCTGCCTCAGAACCACACTGTCAGGCAAGGCTTCTCCCGCCCCCATTTCTGAGACTGGTCCAGGGAGAGGGGGCTCGGGGCGAGGCTCCCTTCCCAGTCATCATGGCTGCCACAGTATGTCCCGAGCACTCTCTAGGTTGAAGCTCTGACCCCCTGGTGTGACTGTATGTGGAAACAGGGTCTTTCAGGGGGTAATTACAGTTGCATGAGGTCATAGGATGAGACCCGTCTCCTGCAGGACTGGGGTCCAGGTAAGAAAAGGAACAGATGCGCAGGGGCAAGACCAGGCAAGGTCTGGGTGAGGCAAGGACCAAGGAGACCCCAAGCCTACAGGACCGTGACAAATAAAGTTCTTTAGTGGCACTGGCTGAGTCTGTGGTATTTTGTCGCTGTAGCCCTAGCAAACACGCTGTGGACACCCACCCATCATCCCAGCCCCTCTGAGTTTCCCGCAGCCATGATGGACATGTCTCTGCATGCTGACTGCATCCACCCCAGCCCAACCCAACCCAGCTCGGCACCTGACACCTTTTGGGGTGCCTCAGGACCCTGTACAGCCTCCTCCATTAAGTTCATGGGAAACAGAATTTAAAGATAATGTCCCTTGCCATGAACTTTGAGACCCCACATGTGTGCGGGGATCGGTGCAGATCTGTCAGGAAGTACCTGGGAGCCCACAGCGCATGCGTGTGGCTGTGTTTCCCCAGTGAGAACTGGAGTCAGAATCATTCCAGGGTCCTGCACAGCCCTCAAGCGGGCCCAGCTGGATGGCGTCTTAGCCGCCCACAGGGACTTGTTCACTGGTGCCCTTGATCGGCCTCTCTGCACCCCACCCCAGACTCTTGCTTCCTGGGGTGTCCCCTCCAATAAAACTGCCTTTGACAGACTCGTGGGCAGAGGCAGCTGGGGGGTATTTTGTTCTTGGGATTGGATAGATGAGGGTTTTGAAGGGCAATTTGGAGTTCATATCAAAACTGAATAAATACAAAGATGTCCCATGTACTTCCCCTGCCCCACCACCACCCCATTCTAGGGCTCCCCTGTTATCGGCACCCCACTGCCACCAGAGGAGCACATTTAGTGTATCTGACGAACTACACCGGCACATCGCCATCCCCCAGAGTGCATGGTGGAGGTGAGCGTTCCTTTGGACAAATGTCCAGTGACCTTTATCCACCAGCAGAATGGCGCTCGCACCAGCTTCACAGCCCCAAGTACCTTCCGTGCTCTGCCTGTTCCTCCCTCTTCCCAGAGCCCCTGGCAACTGTCTTAGTTTTGCCTTTTCCAGAATGCTCCATGGTGGCAATCACAAGAGTCTGTAGCCATTTCGCCTTGGCTTCATTAACTGAGGAATGGGCATTCAGCTTCCTCCGTGTCTTTTCATAGCCAGGTAGCTCAAGACGACCTTGGGTTTGGCAATGACTTTCAGATACAACACCAAAGTCGGGATCCATGGAAGGAGTGACAATACTTGATAAGCCAGGCACTATTAAAATGAAAATGTTCTTTGTGAAAGACACTGTTAAAAGAATGAAATGACGGGCAGCCTGGGAGAGAGTATTTGCTAAATAGGTATCTGATAATGGACTGATAGCCCAAATCTACAAAGAACTCTTAAAAACTCAACAATAATAAAACAATCCCTTGGAGAACTGGGCCAAAGAATCTGACGAGATGCCTTACTAAAGATAGGTGTGGGTGCTTCAAAGCGTTTTGTGGGGGGAGGCATTTGGCGAGGGGGTTAAGAAGCCACCATAGACACCCTCATTCTGTATCGAAGAACCAGCTCTGACCCGCTGGGCCCTGGAGCCTGCATGGCAGGGCCGATGGCTCCAGTAAGTGGGTCCTTACCACCTACACAGAACATCTGGACTCTCAGCTCCTGGCCTCAGCAGAGCCCAGCCCCGGCTGTTGCAGGCATTGGGGGGGGGGGGTGACTCAGCAGACAGGCCGTCTCTCTCCCTCCCTCCGTCCCTCCGTCCCTCCCTCTCTTCCTCTCTCCCTCTCTCCCCCTCTCTCTGCCTTTCAAACACACGCAAAATTTAAGTTCATGGAAAGTACAGTCAAAAATTATTTTGGTGCAAAACAGCTTTAAAATTTATGCATAATTTTTCTTAAAACACATTTTCCACGAGCTTTCTGAAGACCCTTCATCTGCATGGGTTTTAGAATTTTTTCTTTTTTGCACCAAAACACTTTTTTCAAGTTCATTCTCCATGAACTTTTTGAGGTGCTTTGTACAGATGACAGATGGGTACTGGACAGGACGCTCTGTGTCACCCATCATGACGGAACTGATAACATACTAACTGCACATGGATGACTGGCCCATCCCAGAAGACCGGCACCACCGATGCAGGCGAGGATGTGTGGCCGCGGGAGCCCTTACTCGCTGCTGGTGGGAGCGCAGAACAAGCAGCCACTCTGGAAAAGTTTGTTTCTTACAAAGCTAAGTGAACTTACACTACGGACTGAGAATCTCACTCCTTGGTACTTTACCCAAAGGAGCTGAAACCTGTCCACACAAAAGCCTGCACACAGATGTTTATGGCGGCTCTATTCTTCACTGTCCACTCTCAGGAGCAGTGAGGAAACAGATAAATAAACTGTTAAGTCCACACAAAAGAGTAGTCTCCACAGCTACACAGAAAAACTGTTCAGCCCGAAATACGTGCATGCGCAAAGTACCCAGCCAGAACACGCACTCGGGGACACTGAGCTGTCACTGAAGCTGCCGACCCGTCACTCACGGGAGGAATGGCAGCTGGAGCAATGGCCCCTGCTATGGGGCACTGAGGCAGGAGTGCTGGCGCCAGCCAGACTTGAGTTCAAATCCCAGCTCCACTCTCAGTAGCAGGGCGCTCTTAGGTGGTAAGCAAGCCCTGACTGGGGCTCCCTCTCATCAGTGGTGGGGGTGGACACAGCCCTGGCTTCACAACACCAGTGAGAGGCCTGAACAACACACAGAAAACAGAGGGTCTGGCACACAGAGCGCGCTCACCTCCCACACAGGCCAGACTGGCTGCTGAGCCACAAGAAATGCCGGGTAGCCACGGAGAATGAGCATAGCAGAGCACTAGGGCCTGGCCAATCCCATCCAGCACTTCTCCAAGGGGAACTGTCTGTAGGAGCGCCCCACTGCCCTGGCAGAGACCAGCGGATCACTCCTGCGGGTGCTCCCGCCTCCTACTCCTCCCTCCTCTTATCTCTCCCAGGCATCCTCTGCCCCCAACCTCCTTTCGTGGGTCCTCACCCCCACCTCTGTTCAGTTGGGTCCTCTGGCAACCTGGTGCTAACCCACCTTTCCCTTCCTCCCGGGTTCCTGCACCCACCTACAAAACAGCAGCAACGGAGGCAGGATTTCGTAAGGCCTCATGGGTGGCTCTGTAGATTTTTAATCCCAGCAGGCTCCTTCCCCCAAAGGCATCTGTACCCGTCAGGGCTTCTCCGTTGCAACCAACAGAAACAAGAGCCTTGTGAATTTAGTAGAAGATACAGAAATGCATTGCAATGCTACAGGATACTCCGAGAACTGGAGGAAAAGCCGGGGAAGTGAGCTCTGACCCACAAGGGTCACCGTCTTCTGGAATCAGTGCACCCTTATTTTTGGAACACCACTGTTGGTGTCAGTTAGCTCTGTTGAGATTTTCTGTCCTTGTCGCATCCAGGTCAGGGTTCCAATTCCAAGGAGAACGTGTCTAACTGACCCCGGAAGTGGTACACAACTTGGGAAGTGACTGTTCTTCCCAAACAGCCAGACCCGCTGGCTGTATCCACAGCACTGCCAGGGACACCTGTCATTGCAAGGTGCATGGATTTGCCCCGGGGCTGACTCCACCCTCAGAATGCCACAGAACCTGATGCGGAAATGACATATGCCCACTCATGTGTCACACGTGGGTGGCAGGAGCCCAATGATTTGAAACATCACTGCTGTATCTCAGGGTTAGCAGGAAGCTGGAATCAGCATGCAGAGGCAGCTGTCAAACACCAGCAGTCTGATCTGGGATAGTAACTGATGTCTTAACTCCTACAGCAAACACACATCACTGACGGAAGTTTCCTGGTTTCATATCATCGTATCTAATCTTAGGGTTTTTTGTTCTCTAAGTTATCAAATAGTCGAAACAAAAACATACACCTTCAAAAACAGTTGTTTGCAATGTAAGAAATGGCCTCCCTTTCCTTCCAAAGAGAAACCTTCCCCACCCAGAATCCCCTTCCCAGCAGCCTCAAGAGTACCAGTGTTGGGGTGGCACTGTGGCATAGCAGGTAAAGCCTCCGTCTGCGGGGCCAGCATCCCTCACGGGCACTGGTTCTAGTCCCGGATGCCCCTCTTCTGATCCAGCTCTCTGCTGTGGCCTGGGAAAGCAGTAGAAGATGGCCCAAGTCCTTGGGCCCCTACACCTGCGTGGGAGACCTGGAAGAAGCTCCTGGCTCCTGGCTTCAGATCAGCCCAGCTCTGGCCATTGTGGCCATATGGGGAATGAACCAGTGGATGAAGGCCTCTCTCTCTGTAATTCTACTTCTCAAATAAATGAACTATTTTTTAAAAAAAAGGGTACCAATGTCATCATCAGGATTTATTGAGACTTATAAAGGCCATTTCACATCCCTTTCACTTTTCAGATTAAGTTCCTCACCCCAACACAAAAGCACTTGCCATGGGTAGGGAAATCCATTGGGCACACACAGGCTGACAGTGTGTTCTGCATGAGCAGGAGGTCCCCCAGCTAGAGGTGTGGTTTCCTGCCCATTTCCTCTGGGTAGGAACCACCTTTCAACATGGAGGGGAGCTGCCTGCCAGTGATCACGACACTCTCCTTAAGGACTTCTGTGGGTTTGCTACTGTTGTTCTGATTGCTTGGAGCTCAAACTGGAAGGGCAGAGTTAATGCCCTTGGGAAGAGCCCTTGACCAATGACAGATGGGGATTTGCCAGCTCAATGAGGGGGAGCCTGTACACCACGTGGTCTCCCCAGGTTCCTCCAGGGCATGGAATCCATTTGCCTGCGACAGTCACTTTCAACAAAACAACCTTTCCTGGTACCTTCCTTCCTGGTCTCACTTCCCACCACTACTGGTGTTTCCTTGGCTCACTTCCCAAATCAAAACGCCTTTGCCCCTAAGTCCCCGTCTCACTGTCTTTCCCCAAAAGTAGACCCCGAGACAAAAGCCCATGTTTAATTGGCTAAAATTTTGGTTGAGAAAGACTTAGCAAAAAGCAGCTTCCCTCTGCTGCCAGCATGGGCCCTGGCCACTGGAGGCCCCCTGCCTTCTCCCCTAAATGACCCGGGAACCCAGCCCCTGCGTCGGAGCCATAAGATCTGCCCTGCAGGCCCGGGGGTGCCAAGAGGAGGCCGCTGGGAACAGGAAGGCTGCACATGCCAACCGCCTTTCACTGCCTATAGGCACATTTCATGTTGACAGGCTACCGGGGGTGTAGCACTATTTTTATTTAAAACATCGGTTGCCATAGTAACACCCACATGGCCCAGTACTTATTCTAAGTCACACAGAAAATACCCTTGGGAAGGGAAAGAAGCCCCGTGTGAGTGCAGGGCAGCCCTGAGAACCAAACAGAGAGCTGGCAGCACCCCGGAAGAGACAAGGCCAGCCCCGCCCACCCTTCTGACTCATTCTCCAAACACCTCCCCGAGTCTCCCTGCCCTGGGACAACCACAGTTGATAAACAGATTCAGGCGTGCATGGGGGAGTGATGTATTCTGCCCAGGTAGCCTTGGAAGAGTAGCTAATCCCTGGGGCTCAGCCAGAAGGCAAGACTCAAGCACAACCCATGGCCGCAGGCTCAGGGTGCTAAGGCAGCCAGGAGGCCGCGCTCCCAACCTCGCTCAGCTTTGCACAGCACACACGGAGTTTGCATTTCTTCGACCCTGCAGCAGGGACGGGGCTGTATGAAGGTCAGGCCTGGACCAAGCCTCTTGGAAGGCACACCCAAGGAGAGGACCAAACACTCCAAGGCCGAGATTGCATGGCCCCGTAGGTTTGAGCTCTGGTGTGGGCCTACCGTGGATGAATGACGTCATTACAATGGCTGCAGGAACAGATGATATCTGACACAGGAAGCCAGAGTGACTGGGGTCCCACAATCCCTGGGGACGGTGCCCCCAGTTTCCAAGGACCTCTCCTAGGCCCCTCCTCTTAAAAGTTGCAGCACCTCTCACACCGGGGACCAGGCCTGCAACACAGACCTTAGGGAACAATTCACACGCAAACCACTGCACAGCAGCTGGGAAAGTCGCACAGAGTCCCCTCCCGAGTCTTAATCATTACAACAATCGCAACAGCCAGCACTGATGGCACACTTGTCACATACAAGCACCTGACTCACTTGATCCTACGCAGGCTACAGATGAGAAACAACCTGCCCAAGCATGAAGCTAAACATGGAGCTGGGACTTGAACCTGGACCGGACTCTTCAATGCAGATGTGTAGCCATGATGCTACGAAGGGGACTAGGACAGCCCCACCCAAGAAGATGATAGGAAAAGAATTGGTGCTTGTGGGAGCAGGGAGGAGCCAGTTCTGGCTTTGTGAGTAAGGACAGGGCTGGGGGTGTCAACGGCCAGGCGCTTCAGATCTTGTCCCACCTGTGGTACTGTCTCTTCACCCCCAACCCCCACCCTTGCAGTGATGTAGCTGGATCTAGAAGAGGGAGGAACGGCCCATGAGATGCAGTCAAGAAGGTGCAACTGTATGTTCAGACATTGAGACGTTTGTCCTGGGCCACAGGTGTGGTCCCTTGGCGCAAGTGCCCTCCAAGGTGTGGGGCAGATGGAGGCTCCGGTGGGAGGTCCCCTGCCTATGGGAGCTGCCACCCTAAGCATTGGAAAAGTGAGAGGAGTTTCCAGGGCTACCGCAAGGGCCTGTCTGGAGGTCATTGCAATCACCTTGAATACAGAGGTGAAAATTCACTGACCCCATCACTTCCTCTTATGGGACAGACATCAAACAGCATCTTAGTTCAGCAGAGCTGGAAAAGACCAGTCATTCGATGCCAGAAGCTGCTTAACCTGACAGTCCCTGGTTTTCTTATCTTCTAGATGGAAATCGTAACCACGTGTAGCAGAAGCTGTGGGGTCACCTATAGCCACCTGCTCCATCCCTTGGCAGGCTGCCTGGGACAGTTTCAAAAGTGTGACTTCCTGCCTGAGGCTGTTCTCTGGCCATAGCTGCAAGGCCAGCTGTCCAGGTGGAGCCGGCCCCAGTGCCAGACAGTGAATGGTCCCAGAGTGTCTCTCATCCAAGGAAGGATGGATGTCGGTGGTGGAACCCTGGGTGCTCATGGTGTAACCTGCGCATCAGTACACCCCGTGTTGGGTTTTCTCCCATCCCCCACGCCACCACCACACTTCGCAGGACCACCTCCCAAACAAACTAGCTGTGTCATTGTCCCTGGGTCTTCTTCAGAGAGAGCTCAGGCCAAGACCCGACCCCATACAGTATGTGGAAGACTGAATGACGATGTATAGTAGGCTCCAAGCACAACAAACACATCAGTGATGGTGAATGCCCTTTGTTAAAGGTAACACTAGGGGGCTTCACTGGAGATTAGTAGCTCCAAGGGTTTCTTTTGCTCATTTATGAAATCATTAGAAACAACATTTCCTGACCTTGGCCTCTAATTGCAGATTAAATTTGGCCATACACCTCCCTCCAATAAATTCTTGATCCTCACGTAAATCAAAGACTCTATCTCTAAGAGCAATTTTTCACAGTCCCACAACTTCCCCAAAGAGAGGTTGTATGGAGCAGATAGGGCCCTAGGCAAAATCACGCAGTCGGCACCCACTTCCCCTCATCCTTTAGGCTTGCAATGCCTACACAGGAGAGCACCTGTGCTCCCTACATCTAACCTCCCCCAGACAGTGAACATACAACTTGCACTGCCAACAAATCCACACCACAGTGTGAGCGATCACCTTCAGTGCCATAGTGATAAAAGCGAGCATTGTACATCAACTGCCTTGGGGGATAGCAGAAAGCAGACCTGTGTTCCCCTTCTCACTTCTGCAAGGCTTGAATTTTTTTCCCAACTATCCCTTCTTCAGCTGAAGCTTTGGCCTGCTTTTGGAATTCGCGTCTATACCCATACCTGTTTTGAAAACTAGAATCGCAGTCCCAGATCTGCCGATGCATTGCGTATGACTCCCATTCCCCGACCTCTACTATGAAACTCCTTGATAACCTGTAGGCTTTTGTGTCCTCTAACTCCACAGGGCTGCTTTGTGTGTTTTCAGAAAAGAAAAAGAAAAAAAAAAATCAGACACGAGAATACTCAAACCAGGAAATTAAAGAGCGGCTTGCCTCCTCTGCCCATGGCACCCTTTCCTGTTTATCTCAGAGACCCCCCCGCTCGTGTGCAGTCCTGGGGACAGCAGGGGCTTGTTAAAAAGCAGTTCCCAGTCTCACCCCAGGGGGCTGATTTCCTTGGCTGGAGATGGGCTGTTGAGGTCTGTCACAAGCTGATCATCTGGTCATCCCAGTGAAAGCCATCTTTACACCCTCGCTTTGTTCCTTTACATTAGCATTTCCCAATGACAGGCGGCCCCGGAACACCCAATCTGTCCACCCACCTCTGCCCTGGTTCCTCTGCGCTCCGGCCGTGTTTGGCAGGGTCAGAGAATGCTGCTTCTCACGGATCAGAGGTGAACAAGTCTGAAAAGCTGATGCTTCACAAAGAATTGTGCACCTCAAGGAACAAAAGCCCACAAAGGAACCAGCTTGTTCATTTCTATTATATTCTATTACATGAATATGACTTTTAAAAAATCTGATTATTTATAGACGTTCTAGAACTCTGAGCTCACTAGAATGCATACCCCCTAAAGAGAAATCTTATTGCATCAAACTGTAACAGAAGTTCACAGGCTGCCCCTGGGAGGCATCGGGCACGGACTCAGCAGGTGTATGTTTTGCAGACCGGAGTCTCTTAGGGGAAATATCTGCACCACTCTCTGATACTGTTGGTGACTTCTGCTCAATCTCCAGCTGTAAGCTTCTCAGCCTTCTTGTTTGACACACAATCATCTCCACTCAGATCAAGAGTCAGAAAAGGAAAAACCATCGGCATCAACGTAGCTAAAGAGAAGATGATTTTTTCAGAAAGACTCACTAGACAAAGAGATTGCCTTTGGGCTTGGCCCACCCACTGCAGCAGCACCACCCTATGCTCTGTTGCCTCCAATGGGCACCTACACAAAAGCTTTTTTTCTGGCCATGGGTCAAAAGAGAGAAGATAGGGGACAGGAGCTGCCTATTACGGATGTGAGGTTTGGACTATCATCATGCACTCAACTGATAGAAGGGGTGGTCCCAGAGGCAGGAAGCCCTACTCCACTTAAAGAAAAAAGATCCAATAGGTTCCCATCCTCATCAACCAAGGCTGTCACAAACCAGAGGGATCCACGGACCCACACGTAGGCTAGGGAAGAACGTTGATTAAACCTGACCAAAGAAGAGGCAAGTCCACCCATTTCCAGGAAAGCATCGTTCTAATTTTTAAATTTTTAATTTTATTTGAAAGGCAAAAAGACACAGACAGATCTTCCATCCACTGGTTCACTCCCCAAATACCCACAAGAGCCAGAGCTGGGTCAGGCTGAAGCCAGGAGCCTACAACTCAATCTGAGTCTCCCAAGTGGGTGGCAGGGACACGTGCACTTGAACCATTACCTGCTTCCCTCCTCCCCCGAATGTGGTTTAGCAGGAAGCTGGAATCAGAGGCAGAGCTGGGTCTTGAACCCAGGGATTCCGATATGGGATACAGGTGTCCCAAGCACAGTCAGAACCTCAGTGCTGAACACCCACTCCAGGAAGGCATTATTCTTAGAACTTGAAGACTTGAACACATGCTGAACATGTGACTTTACTTCCCCACCACGTCCCTGTCAAATGTGTGTCCATGCCATGTTTCCTAGCAACCTCCTGCCTCCCTCCTTCCCCGAGACACCACCCTCCATAGTGTTGTCTCTTCCTCTCTCCCCAGGACCTGCCTGAAGAGGCAGCTCGGCACTGCCAAGGGCATCCTGGCTCAGTGTATCCCAATCACTTTCCTTTTGGATTACTCAGTCCCCTCAGAGCAGAGTTTGAAGCTCTATCTTAATTCGTGTTCTCTCAGAGGCAGATCCCAAGACTAGGCTTTGAGTGCAAGAAATCCAACTTGAGAACTGCCCAAGGAAACACTGCCAGAGGAGTAAAAAAAAAAAAAAAAAGTGGAAGATAGAATGGTTCTTCATCACGTGACTGAGCGCTGGGGCCACTGGAGCTTCATGCCAACGTCAAGGTCACTCTGAGAGCTTGCACAGAACAGAAGTGTCAGGGAATGGTGGTATTCAGTAGTTGCGGGCAGCTCTCCGGGGTACTTTATTCCTTAGAGTTCTCAGACATCAGAAAAATGTCTTCTGCAGCTGTTTCAACATTTAAGCAACAAAATGCAGGTGCGGGCAGCTGGAGTCTCATGACAACATGAGAGAAGGGCAAGCGGCTGTGGGCAGGGAACCAGCAGCAGGAGCTATGAAGTCTGGAGGCAACAAAATTCTCCGGCTCTTTACTGTCTTATCAAAGACCACTTCCTAGCATAAGTGAGATTAAGGGCGGAAAGAAAGGAAGGGAGGGAGGGGAGAAATCCTAATGTAGCTTTCTTCAAAACCGAGGGAGGAGATGACTGATTTTCAAGGGGCAGACAACTTCTGTGAAAGCACTATAAAATAATTTCACATGGCGCTGGCATGAAAGGCTTTATTTAGAATAGAAATATAGAAAGAAAAGTCCAGGGAAATCTCACTGTTGGCCACACAAAGGAAAGAGAGCAATGATCCCAAGAGAATGAGCCTTATGGAATGGACTCTCAAGATGCTGAGAAGTTTGATGGCCGTCAAAAGTTGCAGCACAGACTTGGCCAGTCTGGGAAATGCTGTCCCTGTGGACCAGGCCAACAGGCTAAACACTATGTGAGCAGGGACTGTGAAGGGGACGAGAGCCACTTTGTGAGTGAAAAGGATGAGGGTCTTCAGAATAGCACGTTGGGCAACCTCGCCTCCCGGCAAGTCCGGCACCATCTGAGTTTCATACTGGTGGGAATCTTGGCCCTGCACCTTGGAGTGTCACCCCGCCATCTCAGGGTTCTCTCACTCTGGACACTGCCACTGACTGCCTGCCCACATTGCTCAGCTTCTTATGTGTGTTTCTCTGAGTTCCCCTGCAAAAGCAGATTCCAAAGAAGGGTTTGTGTGAGGGCAGGTTATGCCACAAAACAGGTTTAAGTGCTGGGGGATATGGCAATACAGGGTACATGGGAGACTGGGATACTGCTCTGGACAACAGGGGGCAACACTCCTGGGGATGCACTTGCAATGGGAAGCTGCACATTCACCCAAAGGACTCCATCCCCCTTGCACTTCGGGGCTGAGCACATGCTCACGTGATGAGCCTCAGCAAGTTTGGAGTAAGCTCCGAGAAAGAAAAGCAGAGGGCAGCTATCCTCGCAGGTGTATTGTTTAGATCACCTTCAACAGAATCTGCTGCAGGAAACCTCCAGCTGCCACACCCTCAGATATGCCACAGCTCTCGCCCCAAGCCCACACTTTCCCAGCAGCCAGCAACTGATTGCAAAGGTGATGCTAGACTCAGGTCAGTTTCTGCCCAGGTCATGCCTGTCCTCTAAAGGGCCGTCTGTGCTCAGTGACCTCCCATTGCCCTAGCCAAGATTCTCCGAAGGTCTGAGGCTCTTCCTATGTACTCCTTCCCTTCCCCTCCTCTTCGAGTGTCAGATTCGCATTGCAGTCTGAGAGTCTCGCTGCTGACTCCTGCTTCCTCTCCTTTTTCCTCCACAGGAGCTCCCCCAATAACCTCTTGCCCTGCTAATCCTGTTTTAGCATTTGTGTCTAGGAGGATTGCAATCCACTCAAAGCTTGAGGGATATACAGCCCCTGGACTGGAACTGTCCATCACAGCGGTGCTGAAACCGGAAGCCCACCAGGGAAATGGGATGCAGCAACAAAACCTGTGCTCTCCCTCCATGACTGAGTAACCACTAAGCGGTGCAGTATGTTCCTTTGGTTCTCCCTAGTGAGAAGTAGTTTGTATTCTCAAAGGACTTCTTTAAATGCTGGGGGAGGGGCAGAGAGGGTGAGGGAGGGGGGATGAGATTGCTGCAAGACCACACAGTGGTTTCCATGGCTGCCGGCCCTAAAGACGCAGATGCTGCTGGAGTCTGCAAAGTCGGCCTCAGTCATTAGCAGTTCCAGAACCCAGAGCAGGGCGGCTTCTGTGCCTCCTGCTTTCTGTCCTTCTGCAAGTTCCTCATTACGAGTCAAGCCCGACAGAAACCCAGCTGGCAAGATTAACTGGAAATGCAGCTCCCTGCTTGGAGGCTACAGGGATGGGAAGGAGGCTGAAGACCTACACGCGACTCCTGCGATGGACAGCCATGTGCACTTCAGTGTCAGCAGTGAGCTCTGCTTCAGGTCAGCCCAGGTGGAGAGGGGGAGGTTGCTGAGCTTGGAGCTTTCCAAGGAGGCTTAAGTTCCACCCCTGCTAGAAATCAGCTGTATGACCTTGGCCGAGTAACACGACATTTCTGAGCCTCAGCACCTGTAATGCAGAAGTGAGACACCTCTCAGAGACTCCCAGGATTCCAATTAGTCCTAGGGCAACAAAGCTCCTTCAGGGGTTACTTAACAATTCAATAAAAAGAGGAGGCCAAGTTCACCTAAATTAGAACATACCTTCATCTGATTCCCACTTAAAGGGTTTCTAGGGTCCCTTTTGAGGTTTAAAATACAAGTTTGAAAAACTTAGACACCTAGAATCTTTAAGCTCCTTTCTGTCCTTGGCTTTCATGAGAACCAAAATCTTTATTTTGCCACATACAGACATGTGACCTGGGGAAGCCACCTAACATCCCGACTCCCCCTCCTCTGTGAAACAGTGAGAGCATCACTAAATTAACACTTGTGATGTGTCAGAGGATTTGCACGCCCACCTCCAGGAGAGGCACTGGTATTGTCCTCATTTTACAGCTGCTCAATCTGGGGCTCAGAGAGGCTCTGAAAGAGACCACACTACTCAGCTGGGAAATGGCCCCTCGAGCTCCGATACCTGCGTATTTCAGCTCTCTGGCCAGCCCATTTTAGAGGGCCATGAGGAATAACTAAGAATATATATGCTAAAATGTTTTACCAAAATACAGATTGTGGCATATGTAATTATAGTTCTGCAGGAGAAATCACATTCATGCAAATGGACCTATCTCTCCACCAAGGGTTCCATGGTGTAATATCAAGATAAAATGTCTTGGCTTATAGTCTGTTTTTGATGGAATTTACTGCCCTTTCTCTTTCTTTGTTCTACCAGTTCACACACTGTTCCTGACCCACTGGGCTCTCTTTCCCCTTCCACCAGGATCTTGGCCACTTTCCTCTCCTCCTGGGAAGTGGCTCCCACTGTTTCCACACTTGTAGAGGCATGAGCCCCTCCACTGCTGCCATCACAACCAACAGGAGAAAGCCCTCACACTGTGGCTAGCTGCCAAGGAGAGACTAAGAAATTCAGTCCATAGAGATGGACTCCCTCGTGCTGTGCCATGGCGTACCCTCAATATGCAGAGCTTTGGTTTCCCCGTCAGCTTCCCTCGAGGGTGGGAGGGTTAATGTCCCATGGGGAAGTCTGCCTAGCAAGAGATAAAAGATTAGGAGGCGCTGCCACATCAATCAAAGCCATCCTGTCTCCCCCAGCAGACAGCCTTACAATGCCATCATTTCCTACGACCTAGTCACTTTGTCTAGAATGCTCCGCAGCCACATGTCATATAGCTCCGCCACATGTCATATAGCTCCCAATGTGTACACCCTTGCAGACTGACTTGTCACTTTTTCAGGATCATAACAAATTCATGGCCAAAGAGATTCAGGTTGTTACAATTACTTGTCATGGTTCCTTTTGATTCTCAAACTGTCACAACACGGCCCAGTGGGAGGCCCTTCAAGCTGATGTCCCTGTCCTTTCAAGACTACCACAGCGAGTGTTTAAAGTAGTCTGGCTTTTCAACAGTAACAAAATGTTCCTAGCCTGGGTTGACTTTTCCTTAACAGCAAACACAAAAAAAGAAAGAAAAGAAAAGAAAAGAAAAGAAAAGAAAAGAAAAGAAAAGAAAAGAAAAGAAAAGAAAAGAAAAGAAAAGAAAAGAAAAGAAAAGAAAAGAAAAGAAAAGAAAAGAAAAGAAAAGAAAAGAAAAGAAAAGAAAAGAAAAGAAAAGAAAAGAAAAGAAAAGAAAAGAAAAGAAAAGAAAAGAAAAGAAAAGAAAAGAAAAGAAAAGAAAAGAAAAGAAAAGAAAAGAAAAGAAAAGAAAAGAAAAGAAAAGAAAAGAAAAGAAAAGAAAAGAAAAGAAAAGAAAAGAAAAGAAAAGAAAAGAAAAGAAAAGAAAAGAAAAGAAAAGAAAAGAAAAGAAAAGAAAAGAAAAGAAAAGAAAAGAAAAGAAAAGAAAAGAAAAGAAAAGAAAAGAAAAGAAAAGAAAAGAAAAGAAAAGAAAAGAAAAGAAAAGAAAAGAAAAGAAAAGAAAAGAAAAGAAAAGAAAAGAAAAGAAAAGAAAAGAAAAGAAAAGAAAAGAAAAGAAAAGAAAAGAAAAGAAAAGAAAAGAAAAGAAAAGAAAAGAAAAGAAAAGAAAAGAAAAGAAAAGAAAAGAAAAGAAAAGAAAAGAAAAGAAAAGAAAAGAAAAGAAAAGAAAAGAAAAGAAAAGAAAAGAAAAGAAAAGAAAAGAAAAGAAAAGAAAAGAAAAGAAAAGAAAAGAAAAGAAAAGAAAAGAAAAGAAAAGAAAAGAAAAGAAAAGAAAAGAAAAGAAAAGAAAAGAAAAGAAAAGAAAAGAAAAGAAAAGAAAAGAAAAGAAAAGAAAAGAAAAGAAAAGAAAAAACCAGGAGCTATTCTCCAAGGAGGTGAGTTCCTTTCACTGGAGACTAGGACAACAAATCACAGAAGTGCCTATGAGATTGTCCCATGTAAACTCTAGCAAAGTCACAGCGACACAACTGCTGGGCCACTTGGAGGTAAAGCTGAAAGCATTTATATTCAGCATTATGAGTCTCCTGTGAGTATTTCAGCCGTAACTCTTACACAATTTTAGCCAGCTGATATTTAAATTCGTTTTCTACAATCTCCCTACCTACATTTGAATGTTACATCTGGAACATGTAACTGGAATTGGATAACACTTAATATCTTCATTTTTCTTTTCCTTTTGTAATTCCTATATGTTGCTGACCACAGTTCCATATAGTCATTTGGATATAAAAAGATAAATCCACTAACAGAAAATGGGCAGAAGACAGAAACAGGCAAATCATGGAAGTAAACATAGAGGACTGATAAGATGCAGGAAAAAAAAGTTTAAATTTAAAATTAACATTCATGGAACTCAAACAACAGCTCAACGAGCAATAATGTTATCAGATTTATAAAGAAAAATTAACATTGAAAATTAACATTCGGCATCTCTGATTCTTTCTCTGAGTTTCCCTTCTAGGGACTGACGTTCCCTGCTTTCTCATGGTTTCCGCTCCCACATCTCTTCGCCTTTCCAACAGCCTGGTGTGGCCCATTCATCCCGTTGAGACACAGGAGCTGCAGTTTCCATTGCTGTCTGCCTCATTTGTATCTGATGTTTCTCCATCCAGAGCTCCCTGATAGCAGATCTAATCAGTCACACTCACATTTGCACACCAGCATGCGGCTAGCTTGTGAGCATGGCCGACTCTGATCCAGTCATGTTATCACCTGGTACACAAAGAGCCACCTGCAATCAGACATTGTAACACCCAGCTGTCCCAGACACTCTGAAGGAGATGACATTCTTGCTTATGACATTTCCCTTTTTTTAATCATGATCAAATGACATGCATGATTTTTAAAAGATACATAAAAGGGACAAAAAATTTAGTCAAGAAATAAGCTCACCATTAAGAGATTACCCCATTCATACTTAAAGAGGATGGGACATTGAAAAGTTGATGGAAATGCAGAATGTATTTTTGAAAAAAAATTATGGATTTAAAAATGATTTTATACTTGGGACCAGTGTTATAGTACAGTGAGTAAAGCCACCACCTGCAGTGCCGGCATCCCATATGGGCACCTGTTTGAGTCCCGTCTGCTCCACTTCCGTTCCAGCTCCCTGCTAGTGGCCTGGGAAAGCAGTGGAAGGTGGCCCAAGTCCTTGGGCCCCTTCATGCACATGGGAGACCCGGAAGAAGCTCCTGGCTTTAGACTAAGTCCATCACAACAGAGGTTGTAGCCATCTGGGTAATGAACAAGCAGATGGAAAGTCTCTATTTCTCCCTCTCTATAAACTCTGCCTTTCAAAAACTAAAATCACTTTTTTTAAAAAAATGATTTTGGATGAAAATAAAATTATCTTTCGATTCCATTTCCCACAAATGTATTGCAGTACAGTCACATAGATATATTCAGCAAGGGGATAAACACTTGTCTACCTAAATCACTCCAAAAATAGCCCCCAACCTTCTAATAAGCACTGCATGCCAACAGTTTCTGAAAGGCATTTACACCACGTGGCACAGATGGTTAAAGGATAGGTCAGGCTCATGGCCTGGGTTCAAAATTCTTCCTGCATTTATACTCATGTGGCCTGCAGAAAGGTATTTATCTTCTTCACCTCTGTTTTCTCATCCAGAAAATGGGATGCAGCGAGTTCAGGCAGCCACACAGTTTAAGGGAATAGTCCTGTACATAAGAGAGTCTCATTTATGACGCCAACTCCAAGTTCAGGGAGTTCCCCAGTTCTCTCAGAGTCAGGAACTTGTCTGACACACTCAAGGACTTACTGCAAATCCTTCTAGTCACAGTTCATTACAGGAAGAATCCAGGTTACAAACAGCCAAAGAGCGGCACAGAACCTGAGAAGGGTCCAAATGGGGAGCTTCCCATGGTTCTTTTCCCGTGGAGTCCTGGGTGATGCTCAGGGTTGAGCCACAGGGGGGACAGTTGCACAGGGACCACCAAGGATGGCCGCCTGAGCCTTTGGGGCCCAGAGTTCTTACTGGGACTTGATCACACACTGCCTGCATGGCTGACTTTCAGACCCCAGCCCCGCCCCCAACGAAGGTCAGACTAACTGCTGTTAGTTTCCACTTCCTCCGCAAGTGCACACTACAGGGCCCAAAGCCCCCATCATCAATCTCACTGTGAGACAGCCAGTGGCCCGGCTCCCCAGGCAAGCACACACATTTCTGAAGGGCAGGATGCTGCAGGGGCCTGGAGACGCCCTGCCACAGCTCAGAGCCAAGCCGGCTCGCTCTCTCAGCACTAACCCTTCACTACACAGGAGGCAGATACAGTTCCTGTTCACGGGGTCTCTACAAGGGTTGAGGGACAACACAAGCCCATCCTCCTCTCTCTGCACTTCCCAAATCGCCAACGCTCCAAAACTCAAATTTTTCTCTTTGAGCCATTTAGTGGGAAAAAGTTCTAAGAGATTGTTGCCATCTTTTTATTCCAGTTAGTGGGGGTTTCATACATTTTCCTGAAGAAATGTTAGGGTGTGTGATTTTGAGGGTGGTGCCATAACCTCTCCCTCTCCTCCCTGTCCCCAGGATGTAGCATGCCAAAATGCCTGTCTAAAACCCAGGAATCTATCTGGGGCCTTGGAGGACCCTTGGGAGCCTGTAAATGCAGACGCAAACAACAGTTCCTAGCAAACAGCCACTGCTATCAAAAGCAAGCTTTTACTTTCTACCAAGATAAATGCAGCAAAAAAGAAGCCAGGTTGAAAAATGATCAAGCCCACTGATTGGCAATTCCTGCATCAAGATCTTCAGCTCAATTTTCGCAAGAAAATTTCAGGAGGAAATACACAGTGGTGAGGGGTCTTTGAAAAGTTGATGGAAAATGATTATCATGAAACAAACAATACATGGATTTTAACCTTTCATGCATCAAAATAAACACCTTTTAATTCCATTTTTGGAGGAAACTTTGATGCACTATTTGCAAATGGAAGCTAATAGATTTATTGTGTGAGAAATATCATAAATGCTACCTATCGCTTATTTTGACATAAGAAGTAAAAACTAAACATTGAGACAAGCAGCAGAGAGAGCATCATGGGAGTTTTGGTGTTTTGCCACACAAGCTTTCAGCCCACTTTATCTATCAGGAACATTCCGTTGCATGCTTTGAGTAATCAATTTTTACTTGGGAAACTGGAAGAAAGTTTATTCCTTAAATGCCTGCAACAGCCACAGCAGGACCAGGCTCCAGCCAGGTGCTGGGAACTGAAGGCAAGTCTCCTCTGTGAGTGGCAGAGAACCAAGTACTTGAACCATTATCTCTCGCCTGCCCGGATGTGCATTAGAAGGAGGCTGGAATAAGGAGTCAGGGTCAGAGCTTGAACTTAGCACTCCGAGAAGGGACGCAGGCAAACCAAGCAGGATTTCCAACTCTATACCAAGCACCCAATCTTATTCTATATTTAATTCTGAACTTTGTGAAACGAACTACCGGAAGTATTTATTGGATTCTCCTATCAATTTTCAGACAACCTAAATGACTGCTTCATGAGTCCACCAACAAGTGTTTATATTTTACGTTTTTTTTTTCAGTGCATTCTCCTCTTTTTGTGTCTGAAGTGTGGAGTCATGCCTGACATCAGAGCCTTGTGAGAAGCCAATCAGGATTTAAAACGTCAAAACAGCAAGCAGAAATCATCAAGAGCCCACCCATATCACAGAGGGAGAGGAAAACCATCACTGGAGAGGAAGCTTCCGCAGGTGCATTACCAAGTCACCTTCCCGCCTCCCAAAGCCAGGTGGGCCCAAAGGCCATTTCATTCTAGGCACACAGCCCCTGCTTCCCACTCCCCAAATCCAAAAAGCTCTGAAGACTGGAAGATTTATTTGTAGCCCACTTAGTTACAAACCTTACCCTTGACTGATGGGAGGCTATTTTTAGCCTTTATGCCACTCAGTATGAATATTCATAAGTTTGGCTCAGAAATATTAATGTGTTGGATGGTAAAGTGCCTCACTCGCTTCTAGGGGTGTTAAAATGCTGTGATATACATGTTGGATTCACTTTTCTAAGATCCAAAGAATTTGAAATTCTGAAATACACCAAGACTTTCGGATAAAAGATTACAGACTCACATTGCATGAAACCCCAAAGGGATAGAGTTAGTTATCTTCATTTTAAAGGTAATAAAGTCAGAAATGCTAAATAACTTGGGCAAGGTCACACAGTGAGCATCAAAATAGCACACGCTCTGATAGAATGAGATTGTCAATTGTGACGTCCAGAGGTCAGCGCTGTGGCATAGTGCATAAAGCCGCTGCCTGCAGTGCCGGCATCCCGTACGGGCGCCGGTTCAAGTCTCAGCTGCTCCAGTTCCAATCCAGCTCCCTGCTATCACCTGGGAAAGCAGTAGAAGATGGCCCAAGTCCTTGGGCCCCTGCACCTGCGTGGGAGACCCGGAAGAAGCTCCTGGCTCCGGAATGGTTCAGCTCCAGGCATTGCAGCCATTTGGGGAGTGAACCAGTGGATAGAAGTTCTTTCTTTCCTCTCTTTTTCTCTCTGTAACACTGTCTTTGAAATAAATAAATCTTTTAAAAAAAAATCGTGATGTCCAGTGGACAAGACTTCCAATGAAATAGTCAATGAAACAGTCAGGGAGCTGGTGATACCAAAAGGCAGTTTTTTATTTTTATTTTTAACAGACTGAAAATAACCAGAAGTTTTGTCATTGGCAAAGATGTCCAAGCAGCCCCAGAGAGGCCTCCCCACCTCTATTCTCAAGCAAACTGTGCCCTCTGACTTTCTGACTTTAAGGAGATGTATTTCCTCTCATCCCTTACAAGCTGAGGACTCTGACAGAGAAGTAGCCTGGCAAAGCGAGGAAAACCCACTAGACCAAAATCAAAACAAATCACTGTTTGCATATTAATCAAGCGCCTGATTGAGACTGTGCTCGCTGCTCCGAGAGAGGAATATTAAGAGTAAAATGCTGCTAATTTAAGCACCACTGATTTCCAAAGATGAACCCAGAAACAGCCACAGGAGCGCATCGCTGAAGCTGCATCGACCACACACTTGGGTGGGTTACACCGGGGTCTGGAGCCCCAGTGTCATGTCACTGGGGTCCTCCCTGTGGGCAGACGACGAAGCCACACCCAATCGTCTACAGAGTCCTGACTTCAGGGATTCCCCGCCCACCTCCCCCGACTTATTCCTGCCTCCCAGGTGAGCATCAGGGGCCCAGAGGGAACACCCTAACCAGAGGTCCACATGACTATGAAAGGAGCTACCACTGAACTTGACCCTTGCCCCCCAACAAGGAGCTGGAAATACATCCCTTCCAAGAATGCAGGTCCATCAAACAGCTGCCGGCAGGTGCAGCAGGCACTTTCTGGGCTCCTCCAGATCTCTCCTCACCAGCTGGTGCGCCCCCTCCTGGGGTTTGCACCCGAAACACTCTTGAGAGGCTACTGACCTGGCTTTGCCTGCACCTGTGGGGAGCTTGTCCCCTGGGGCAGCCATTAGCGAGTGCCTGCCTGGTGCAAGGTCAGCAACCTGGCCACTTGTGCAAACATCACTGACAGCCCGCAGCTCCTCCATGGGGTCAGGGCAAGGTAACAGCTTTGCCTAAAACCAGTCCTTTCTCAGTTTCTCTTTTGTCTCTGTCCTATTTCCCACATGCCTTCACCAATTTCTCAGCCTTGAACAACAACAATAAAATTCACTGCTTCTCAGTTACCCCACCTAAGACCATTGTACCCAAAGCTCTGATATTTCAGTTTAGAAAGTATGTATCAGGACTGGTGTTGTGGCACAGCAGGTTAAGCCATCATCCCATGTCAGAGCCGTGGTTCGAGTCCTAGCTGCTCTGATTCTGATCCAGCTCCCTGTTGATGTCCCTGGGAAAGCAGAGGATGATGGCTCAAGTCCTTGGATCCCCCCCCGCCACCCACATGGGAGACCCAGATGGAGTTGTAGGCTCTTGGATTTGGCCTGGCCTAGCCCCGGCTATTGCAGGGACATGAGGAATGAATTAGCAGATGAAAGCTCTCTCTCTCTCTCTCAGGGCCGGCGCCATGGCTCGCTTTGCTAATCCTCCACCTGTTGCACCGGAATCTCATATGGACCCCGGGTTCTAATCCTGGTTGCTCCTCTTCCAGTCCAGCTCTGCTGTGGCCCAGGAGTGCAGTGGAGGATGGCCCAAGTGCTTGGGCCCAGCACCTGCATGGGAGACCAGAAGGAAGCACCTGGCTCCTGCCTTCAGATCGGCGTAGCTCCATCTGTAGCGGCCATTTGGGGGGGTGAACCAACAGAATGAAGACCTTTCTCTGTCTCTCCCTCTCACTATCTATAACTCTTCCTGTCAAATAAATAAAAAAAAAAGAAGAAGAAGAAAGCGTTCTTGTTCTCGCTCTCTCTGCCATAGAAATAAATGTTAAAAATAAAAAGGAGGAAGATACATGTTGTGCTTGCAGGTGAGCACTGACTGTCACGCAGATTCTCTACACTTACGGGAAGGCCCTCCTTCCTTACTGAGCCACTGCTCCTCTGGTGAGCTCAGCCTTGGCCCCCTGGGTCTGCATGAGAGCACAGCCAAAGACCATCAGTCAGAATCAGAGCAGATACGACGATCCGGCCAGTTGGCCTTTCCTCTCTGCAGAGCTATGGATAACACAGAGATTCCTGTCACAGAGCCTCCCGGCTACCCCAGAGTCTGCTCTCCTTTCCGTCTCATCACCACTGTACCTCCCATGACAAACATCTACCCAGCCAGCCTGCATTCCGGGTGGCCGTGGCCATGCCAAGTCCTGGCCACGGGCGTATGAATGCAAGTGATGTGCCCAACTTCTGAGGCATGGCACAGGGGCACCATAGAGCACCCAAGGAAGGGAGCAAAAACAGGATAGCAGGATCTGGGTCCCCACCATCATGAGGGTGCCCTGAGGATTTCACAGAGACGAAGAGAACATTTCTATCCAGGGAAGCCAAGCTATTTTGGGTTCCTGTTAGCGAAGCCAACCAATATGCTAACTAATACAATTCCTTCGAGTGCAGTGCGATTATAAATTTTCTAATTAAGTGAAGTATAAAAAGAAAAGAGGCTGCCTTGGGCTGAGATTCCTATAAAAGAACCTGATGTGAGCACCCATGCCAAAGTAGAACATGATTTTTATTTATTTTAGAAAATATTCCCAGGCAAAGTCAATGCAGTGGGGACACGGAAGAGAAGGCCACCCCGCAGAGGCCAGCATCAGAAGCAACCCCTCCCGGTGTGGGTAGGGGGCAACTAGAACTCCGACCCTCAGTACAAGGGGTCTTCCAAAAGCTCAGGGGAAATGTGTACCGTGGAAAGACAATGTCTGCATTTCACAAAACTCTATTCCAGAATAAACTTCAGCTTTCAATTCTGCTTTCCCTCAAAGTTCTCAATGTTGTATAAAATGTGCACCACTTCCTGCACACCGTAGAGTAGGCTGGGGATTGGAATCTGGGAGAGCAGAGCAAAGGTGGACTAAACCCGCGAGGTTGTCTGCTGGCTCCGTGTGTGCGTGTGGTAGGAGTCCCTTTCCAACTCTTCGAGCTGGAAGCACTCAGGGATTCTCCTGGAGCTTTTCCGGGATAAAGTGCTCACTTGAGAGTTTCTGACAGCGCTGAGTCAGACTGAGAGATACCAGGGGGCGAGGGTGGGGGATGACAAACTCCCATCTAGGTTGGCACTACTTTGACTTCTGGTATTTTCCATGAATCTGCCTGATGCTGTTATATTTCAAATTCTCAAGGAGCTAGTGCATGGACTCTGTTAGATGGCGATACTCAGTGTGAGTGATGAGCCGACTATAGTTACTCCATCTAACATGGGACTGGAAATTCAGCTTTAAGAAGGAGTCATAGGGAAATAACAAAAACTGTGCCAAGATTGTGTACTCAAGGGTTGTCCTCATGGCATTGATACAACTGTGTAGCTTATGTTACCATCTGAAAGCAACAGAACCTGCTAGTGCTACCTTAAATCTGACCGACTTAGGCTTTTGAAGAGATGTTGAGTGACTTAAATAATGCCAAGGAGGGTGAGGACCCAGTGCAAGAGATACTGTGGCACAGAACAAGGCGCAGACTCACAGTAAAGATATGACTCAGGGACTCACCTGAGCCCACCACTGTCCAGGTTTGGGCATTCCAATGACCACTTATGACACAGTAGCCACTGCTGCTTCTGCCTCTACCATGTGGGGCAGCTGTCTGCTGTGCCACTTGTGTCTGTATCACGGACCCATTCATGGTATCTCCTCCCTACAACACCCCCAGGGGGCCACTGAAAATTCTGTGTGATTTTCTAATTGTGTAAAATGTGTTTCAGAGGCAGAGAGAGAGAGGGAGGGAGGGAGGGGCAGAGAGACAGAGAGAGAGGGAATATGCAAGATGGAGCAAGAGACGCCATTTTGTGATTTACTTGATAAGTGCTCACAATAATTGGGGCTGGGCAGAGCCAGGAGCTCCATCCAGGTCTCCTATGGGGTGGCAGTGACCCGACTATGTGAGCCATCACCTGCTGCCTCCCAAGATGTCCATCAGCAGGAAGCTGCCATCAGGAACAGGGTCTAGGAATGCAATCCAGCACTCTGATGTGGGACACGGAAGTCTTAACCAGCATCTTAACTGCTAAGCCAAGTACCATCCCAATTTGTAAATTCTTTTCACTAACAAAGGTATTTGCTTTAATCATTAAATTATTTACCAAAGGTGATAATAAAGGCAGAACAGTGCCACTGAGAACAGGAAGTATAGGAGAGAAGGCTTTTATGAAGAGTAGAGGCAGAGCTGGGTTGTGAATTATAATCCCAAGACGAGGGTCCTATCAGTGAGCTATTGCTACCCAGCTAGGGTAAAACACATTGGCCCTGCATAAGGCTTTTCCCTCATGGATCTGGGGCCAACTGAGGCAGCTCTGCCTCTGAATTTAATTGTCTCCTCTCCAGTTTCTGAGAGTTCTTGGGGCTTATGTCCTCTTTCTGTAGCTTTCAACTGGCAGCATAAGGCATCTCAAGTTTGTGCTGCACCAATCTGTTTCCACCAGCTCCCATAAGAATCCAGTAATGTCAAGGATTTTGTGATTTAGTTAGAATTGACCATGGATTTGAGGGACCATGTTGAGGGTCACACGTTGAAACATACGGCCCTTCTCATCTTGCTGGGCTGGCTATTGCTATTTTTTCTCCCTCCCTCCCTCTCTCTCCCAATTCTCTGAAACTCCCCCTTTTTCTGAAACCCAAATCAACCTGCAAATCCATTTTATTTTCTTCCTTCTTTTCTTGCACAGCCTATTATATTCTTGCCCAGCTTAGTGGTGTTACCTGCTTCCTAAGAGCTTAACAAAGTACTTCTTTCAAACACACTCGGTTTTCTCCCCAAGAGTAGATTTGGTAAAGAATATGTTCCCTCAAAAGCAATTCAAGTTACGTGCTTTTCCTTTTATCCCTCCCATTAGTTGCTCTTGTTCAAGCATAACTAGACATGTTATAAGCAAATGATCTGTGGAAGATGTAACCTACTTACAAGGGGTGGGGGGATGAGATGTGGCTACCTGAGCATTAGCCCTTGAAGAATCTTACAAAAGTACAACCCCAGTAGTCAGGATGCTCTGAGGAGAACCCCATTGTGGAGAACAATGACTAAAAATAGTACTTGACCTTGGGCATCTGAACGGCAAAAAATGATGAAAAATGTTGACCAAAGCGTTTAAAGCGTCTTTGAAGAAAAAAGAAAAAGAAAAGCACTCTCAACTTTTAAAAACGCCATGGAAGCCGCCTTCTGCACTTTCTGGAGAGGAAAGGGTATGTAGCCAAGGCTTTCAGGCATGGCCTTCAAAACAAGCCAGGGGAAGCTACCCCATATACCAAGGGCACGGTGGAGACAACAGGGCTGGCAGAGGAGGATGGTGCCCAGAGACAGTGGAGAGGCCACCACAGGCAATGGCCAGAACAGGTAGCACCGCCGCCATCAGGGGGCCAAGCAGGAGGTGTCAGAGGGGCTGTAGGTTCCCGGATGGGTGACACTCATGGAAACCAAATGCTTCCCCTTGGAAATGAGGAAGGGAGAATCTGTGGAAGCCAACACCCTGCAGTGTGCACGTTCCTAATGCCAGCACCATTGACTCTCACCTGTCTCAACGCTGTCACACTCATCTTCCCCTTGCCCTGTGTTCCTTACTGTTCTTTCGCTCACACAGTCTAGGGCTCATCACATGCTAGATTCTGTGATGAGCTCAGGACTGAGCAAGACTATCAGTGTCCACGTAGCTCACAACCTAGGAAAGGAAAGGGGTTAATACAACATGTGTCAAAGGGAGCCCAGAACTGTGTGTTTAGAAATGAGGAGGGAGGGGCTGGCGCTGTGGCACACCCTGGCCTAAAGCACCAGCATCCCATATGGGTGCCGGTTCTAGTCCCGGCTGCTCCACTTCCAAGCCAGCTCTCTGCTATGGCCTGGGAAGGCAGTGGAAGATGGTCCAAGCGCTTGGGTCCCTGCACCCACGTGGGAGACCTGAAGAGGCTCCTGGCTCCTGGCTCCAGATCGGTGCAGCTCTGGCCATGTGGCCATCTGGGGAATGAACCAGTGGATGGAAGACCTCTCTCTGTCTCTACCTCTCTCTGTAACTTTCAAGTACATAAATAAATCTTTAAAAGAATTAAAAAGTAAAAGAAACGAGGAGGCAGACTCCAGTTCACAGTTAGTGGAAGCGTCATGTAAGAACAGCAACACCTTGAGGAGTGTGTTGAATTGGCAGGGTGGAGCCGAGCTGGAAGAAGGTACCTTCACCAGGTAAAGGTATGAGTTTGTCACAAGCCGACAGCAGGCGATCCACGCGCTATGTCAGTTTGCCTCCACCATCCATGCGGAGGTAGCAGATGCTGGGCTCAGCGAGCAGAGCAGGGGAGTCACAGCCCTCATGGCACGAGAGTCTAACCATGTAGAAGACACAGGAATGGCTCCCAACGTGTCCATGTCCTGATCCACAGAACTTGCAAGCCATGTCCTGTTGCAGGCTGAAGGGACATTAACATTGCGAATCCACTGACCTTTAGAGAGCGAGATTATCAAGGACCAGTAAACCACAAGAATCCCCAAATGTGGACGAGAAACAGACAGGTGTTACATGATGAATGAGACACACTTGACTGGACACGGCTGGCTTTCAAGATGGAAGGGAGCCATGAGCTCAGGACACAGGCAACCTCCAGAAACTGGAACAATGAATCCACCTATTGTCCCCTCAAATCTTGAGAAACAAACACAGGCCTACTGACCCACTGTTTTAGTCCAGTGGCAGCCATTTCATATTTCTGATCCCCACAACTCTAAGATACATATACACACATATGGCTTTAGGTCACTTCATTGGTGGCAGCTGAATACTGCTGCTGACACTTTTTAGAAAGATTGATTTATTTGAAAGGCAGAGTTACAGAGAGGCAGAGAGAGGTGCAGAGAGAGAAAGAGAGAGAGAGAGAGAGAGAGAGAGAGAGAGAGAGATCTTTCTGATTCACTCTCTAAATGGCTGCAATGCCCAAAGCTGGACCAATCAGAAGCCAGGAGCCTCTTCTGGGTCTCCCATGTCGGTGCAAGGGCCCAAGGACTCAAGGACTTGGGCCATCTTCTACTGATTTCCCAGGCCATAGCAGAGAGCTGGATCACAAGTGGGGCAGCTGGGACTTGAACCAGCACCTATAGGGGATGCCGGCACTGCAAGTGGCAGCTTTACCAGCTATGCCACACGCCAGCCCCACTGCCGACATTTTTATCTGATGAAGAATGAGGCAGAGGTGACTGGAGAAGGTGTGTCATGGTAAAACACAGGAGACCAGATGCTCACCCTAACTCTGCCGTGAGTCTATGGACTTACTAATTCAGCTGGGACTGTGTGCTGGGCAGAAAGTCAGATGCTGGAGCAGAACCAAGGACAAGGTAGGAACATTTATGGCTCTTGAAGAGCTTACAACTTACTTGGAAAGCAGCTAAGAAGTCAGTAACAGGATAAATAACCGCAATGGTAACAGAACTAACAGAACAGTGCCCTGAGAAATAAGATGACCCGGAAAGGCCTAAGGGGTTGACATGTAAATTGAAATCTGCAAAGAGAAGGGGAGGGGGGGAAACAGTGTGGAGCAATGTTATGCCTGCATCCCATATGGGAACACTGGTTAGAGGCTGGGCAATCCTACCCAATCCAGTTCCTTGCCAACGTACCCGGTAAGCAGTGGCTTACGACTGAAGTACTTGACTTTTCTCCACCCAGACACAGATGGAGTTCCTGGCTCCGGGCTTTCAACCCGCCCAGCCCTCACTGCTGCATAAACTGGTGGAGTGAATCTGCAGATCAAAGATCTTTGCCCGTCCTGACTGCCCCGTCACCCTGCTTTTCAAATAAATAAATCTTTACATATATATATATAGATAGATAGATAGATATATTGCAAACCTGATATATATAAATAAATCTTGATATATATGTATATATGTGTGTTTGTGTGCATGTATGTGGGAGGAAGAGAACCAGGCAAAAGATGCATGCAAAGGTGGCAGGGAATACAAGGTCTGTGTCTGGTAGGACATTGACATAGCCTAGAACTTGACACTTGACTGTGCACAACAAAGACGGTGAGAAGGAGACCAAGGCAGGGTACAGATCACCAAGGCCTTGGAAGCTACAGTGAGAAATTATCCTTGGGAATGCACAGGAGTACTATCAACAAAGCTGACGTGATCTTCTCTAATTAATATTGTTCTTTGACTTTTAAGTCATTATATATTCACAAAGTTGAAAATATCACAGAGACGTAAGAAGCCCCACATACCCTTTACTGAGTTTCCTGTGATGGAAACATCTGGTACAGCCATATATAAAACCAAGAGCAGCAAGCGGACACTGGGACTGCCTGCATGACTCGGTCAGACTTCACCAGTTTTACATAAACTTATTTGTACACAGGTGTGTGGTGTTGCGTGTTTCCATTCAATGTGATCACTTGTATGAATTTACATAACTACCACCACAGTCACCAGGCAAGACTGCTCTATCACTACAGGCTCCATGCACTACCCTTGACGACCACCTGGATGCCCCTTCCCACCCAGCCCTCGGCAACCCGTCACCTGTTTCTCATGGTCCCAACATCATGGTTGCTCTGCTGTTATGTGGGCACAAAAACACAACGTGAAGCTCTGAGGCTGGCTTTTTCCACTCAGCACAATGCTCTAGACACCCATCCCAATTATCCTTAGGTGTCTCTCGTACACTCCTTTTCATCGTTGAATAATATTCCATGGCATAAACTTACATAATTTCATTAACCATCCACCTATTAAAAGATCTTTGGGTCATTTCTAGTTTGGGGGTATTGCAACATACAGCTGCTATGAACATGCATGCGTAGGTTTGTGTGCCAACAGAAATTTTCATCTCTCTGGGATAAACACCCAATAGGGCAGCTGCTGGATCCTAAGGCAGGTGTATGTTTTCTGGGTTTTCCATTATTGCCATTGATCTGTGCGTGTCTACCTTTCCATAACATCACACTGTTTTGATGACTTGAAGTCAGGTAGATCAATGCCGTCCCAACCCACTTCATTCTTCTGTATCACGATTGCTTTAGCTATCTAGCTCCTTTGTCTTTCTGTGACACTCTTTAGAATTAGCTTGCAGGTGACTACAAAAACAAACGAAACCTTGCTAGGATTTTTATAGGAATTACATTAAGCCTATTTATCAATTAGGGCAGTACTGACATCTTTACTATGTTAAGTCCATGAACACAATATGAACTTCCATTTATTTAAGTCGTCTTTGATTTCTTTCTCCAGCATTTTGTAATTTTCAGCATACGATTCCTGTACATGTTTTGTCAGATTTATGTCTAAGTATTTTATTTCCTTTGGCAGGACTGTAAATGGTATTGTGTTTTTAATTTCGCTCTCCACATGTTTTTAGTTAGTATACAGAAATGCAATTGATTTTGTATGTTTCTCTTGTACCCTGTGGCATTGCTGTAATCACTTATTCGTTCTAGAAGGTTTTCTTGTGGATACCTCGGGACTTTCTACATAGCAAAACATGTCATCTGCAAACAGGGACAGTTTTGTTTCACTGTTTTCAATCTGTGTGCCTTTTACATTTTTAAAAGGTTTCTCTGCCTCTTGATAAATGTATTTTAGGAGGCCAACTCATTTCTAGATAAAGGAAGTGGAGAATGAGGTCATTTGTTGAGATGGAAAAGAATAAGGGGTGAGAAAAATCAAGCGCTTGGGCCCCTGCACCTGCGTGGGAGACCAAGAAGCTCCCAGCTCCTGGCTTCAGATTGGCACAGCTCCAGCCATTGTGGCCATTTGGGGAGTGAACCAGCGGGTGGAAGACCTCTCTCTCTGCCTCTCCAATAAATAAATAAATAAAATCTTTAATAAAAATTGACATGCATAGATGCCCCAAGAGGACCTAGGACAGAGCTGCAAGGACTGCAGGTACAGAGATATTGACTGCGTTGCAGTGGCGGGGGTGGAGGGTGTCCACAGAGAAGGCCACAGAGGGCACCCAGTGGCTTCAGACGGAGCATTTAGTCACACTGTCCTCATCCAAATGCAATTCGAGTGGAGGTGAGAATCCAGTGTACCTCTCGGAACCCCTCAGCAGGAACTTGGGGTGGGGTGGGGGTGGGGCTCTCCCCAGCACAGTGCTGGATGGGAGAGGATCAGACACTGCAGTCATTGGCTCATCCAGCAGGACTTGGCATTCCCTGAGTGCCAGGAATATGGTTTCTTTGGAAAGGTAACACCCAGTCTGATTTAGAAGACATCTGTGGAGCGCTCCTCTGGCCTGGCTCTTGGTTCATCATGATAAAGCAATCCCTGAAGTCGTTGCAAATGCTTCCTCAGGCAAAGAGCACAGCGCTTCACTGGGCAGAAAGAGCCGATCAGGTGCTTTCAAAACTTGGCAAGACCAAGCACGCCCAGCTCAGAGGCTGCCTGGGGACGGTCCCAACCTTGGAACCCTATGTGGCTCCTCACCAGCTGCCGCCCCAGTGCGCCTTGGACCATGCCTCCAGCAACAGGTGAGACTCCAAGTAACTCCACTCTAATCCTGCTGAGCCATGGAACCAAAGGGCTGGGATTTGCAAAGATCCCCACAGAGGGGATCCAAGTCTTCTGGGATGCAGCACCTTGCTATAGATTCCCACAGTCAGGGACTGTGAGCCCACAGCTTAGCATGGCCTTTCCTGGCCCCTCCCAGCATTCCATACCCTCATCCCTCTAATCACAACCCCCAGAGCCAGCACATCTCTCAAGGTGGGCTAGGTTTCACCACAGAGACCAAGCCGACTTTCCCACCATCGCCATCACTGCAGAAAGCAACTGCTTCTTCCTCACACTGCAGCACACTCTGGGATGGGAGGGGGCTCTCCCTCAAAGCTCCATTTCCAGAGAGCTTTTTCCATCACCACCACTCCCACACTGGCTCCTAAGGCAGCCACATAGGAGAACTAGTCCCTCCTACCCACATTTCCTTGGCCAAAGCAGTCACACAGCCACCCCTAATCCCTGAAGCCACAGTGAGTTATAACCCAATTACAGCCCATCATGTGGGTACCCTGCCTCCATTTCCTGAAGTTCCTCTGGCTGCCGTGGGGGGTGTCCCACCCTTTGCTGCTCACGCGCTTCAGCCCTTGGCTAACTCCGCCAACCTGCTGTAGAAGATTGCGTGGACAACTGAAGCTGTCTTCCTGGAAGTACCTGGGGGTTACACTGACTCCTCTGTGGGTGGCCCACAGGCACTGACATGGGCCAGAGTATATGCACCCTGGTCCCAGCCTCAACGTGAGATTCTTTGGTGCAATCTAGACCCCAGCACTCGCAACATGACCAGAGGAAGCCAGATGTCACCTAACACCAACTACCTCCCCAATTCCCTTATCTATCTGTAATCTGCATGCCGACTCCCTTACTGATTTCCACAGAGGCCTCCCTCGATGGATTACATGAGCACAAATCCCCATCTCAGGCTCTGCTTTGAGGGAATTGCACAGAATACAACTATTGTGACCTAGGAGAGCAGAATAGTTAAGGGCAGCTCCAATGGCAATCATATATGAGCATGAATTAACCTTTCCTGCAGGTTAATCTTCCAAACCAAGTATCTCACCCCAGGCTCCGCTAAAACCAAACTTGAAACGAGTACTTTGGTTCTGGGGGAGGAGGGGTGATCCCAGGCAGCAGGAGTGAGAAAAGAAAATGAAACCGAGAAGAATGGAAAGTCACTCCAAGGATTTGTTACAAAGTTGATCTCTGCTACTGGCAACTGGGGTTCAATTCTGCAAGACCTCCCAGCAATTTCCAAACGTATCTCAGTGCACCCAGGAGAGGAAGTGGCAGGAATTCATCTACAGTGCCCATCCCCATTGGCTAAGGTGGCCGTGTGGCCATCACATCTCCACATCTCCCGGGTGTGCATGCGTGCATTCACAGTACATTCTCAAAGGCACCCATCTCAGCATCACAGAAGCCCCAATGGGGCCAGGGAAGGCATGAGAAGAGAACGACGTGGGACCTTGGCCAGGCAGTGTCAGGCCGCCCTGGTGCCAAGTTCGCGGAAGAAGCCTGCCTGGGACTGGTCACTGCAGCAGCGGGAGAACCTGGGGAATTTGGAGCGTTCCCAAGAAACAAACACCCCACGCGGTCGGATCACACCATTCTTCCACCGAAACCCTAGCAGCAGCTCTGTCCTTGCTGTTATTTTCGTTCGTGTCCAGTTCTGAGGATGGCTGGGACCATCAGAGACATCAGCACTGAACTGACCTGAGTGGTCCCCAGGCCTCCTGGGAAGAACCAGCTACGTCACAAATGCACTCACTGGTGCTGAGTGCTTCACAGCTGCCTTGGATTCTCTGTATCTTAAAGCTTTGAAGTTGCCCCCAAAGCCCCTTCTCAAACACCAGGGATTCGCTCATCCACACACCTGCGCTGTCCCAGGTGGAACATCCGGAGCCGCAGATGACAGAAAACCAACCCCACTGGCTTCAGCTACAAGGAACCCAACAGACATCAAAGAAACCTAAAACAAGCAGGGCTGTTCTGGGTAGGCAGTGATGGCCAGGAACTCCCTGCAAGTCTCCTGTGTGGGTGGCAGGGGCCCGGGTACTTGGTTCACGGCCTCCCTGTCCCTTGGTCAACTTCTTGTTCCACCCAACTCTAATTCTTGTGCTGCCGTGGCTGTGGCCATCCTGGCACCACGTGCAGGCAAAAGGCCTAAGGCAGAAGAGGGTCTGCCGTTTAACAACTGGGAAGGTCTTTCAAAGACGACCCTGGCTGCCCCTTACTCACGGCACTCTGTCAGCTTGCCCTTGTCTAATCCGATCACTAGCGAGGGAATAGGGGCTCCCTGATTAAACCAACCAAGCCCACCCCTGGGGACAAGGTGGGCCAGCCTCCCTTGAAGCCCAGGATCTAACACCATGAGGGGGAGCTGGGGACAGGGGTGGGGAGGGGGAGGCACAAGGCTGCCTGTGAGGCTGCAGTATCTGCTGACCGTCCTGGGTTCTTCCCGGCAGCCATCAAGCCGTCTTATTCCCGACCAGAAGCGGCAACAAGCAGGTTCTCCTATCAGCCTGGCCCCAGAAACCCCTATCATTCCTTCCAAACACACTTGGACACCAGACTTAAATGTCAGGGCTGCAGCCGTGTGCCATGCTATGTAGTTAGCCCTCATTTCCCACTGCAATCAGCACTTCCAAGGTCACCGAGCTAAGCAATGGATCGACAAGCTTGGCGTTTGCACAAAGTTAAATCATAGCAACGGGAAGGGAAGTGGAGGGGAGGGAAGGGATGGGGAGGGGAGGGGAGAGAAATCCTGCATCTTAGCTTTGATGAGCAGAAGGGCTCCAGGGAGAAGATAGCACAGGTCCGTGTGCTCTTGTTCGGAAGACCTGGGTTTGAATCTTGCCCTTGTTAGTTCACTGCTGAGTGATGATAGGCAATATATTGAACCTTTAAGAAACTACCATCTCATCGTGAAATGGAAATGCACTGTGGTACAGCAGGGTAAGCGGCCACCCACAATACTGGCATCCCTTGTTGGCTTGTGGTTCAAGTCCCCGCTACCTTGCTTCCAATCCAGCTCCCTGTTCATGTGCCCAGGAAGGCAGCTGAAGATGAACCAAGTACCTGGGCCCCTGCCACCTACACAGGAGACTCAGAGGGAGTTCCTGGCTCCTGGCTTCGGTGTGGCCCAACCATTTAGGGAGGAAACCTGCTGATGCCCCTCTGTCTTTTGAATAAATAAATCTTTATTTAAAAATGGAACTACAACTACCTATGGGTGGATGGGGAGATGTTCTGATTTTATGGCTACTTAGCTCTTTTCTCTCCATTAACCTAGAGAAGCCTGCTTGTGAGAATAATCAGACCATGTGTCAACTAATACATGGACTGATCTTTGTCTTTATAGCTTTCAACATTCAGCTTCAATTCTCTTTGGATGGAACCACAACAACACAAAATGCATCGATTGGCTTTTAGTAATTAGACCGTGGAGAGTGAGGCTTCTTTGCACACGTGGCTGAGGTCAGGAGATCACCTGTCATTAAGAGAAGAAATGACATGCATTTGGACTCCCCTGGGTTTGAGAAGCTAGGATTTTTCCCCCAATACATTTGGAGGCATCCGTGAGATGTACAAGGGTGTAAGGAGCAGTGTCAAGCACTGTCCAAACTCAACAGCCTCTGCGGAGTGGATACTTCACGTTGTTGCTATTTAAGTCACTGCACACTGAACACAGAGTATGCTGCCAGGACCATCACCTAAAATACGTAGGACAGGAATAAATGCTTCCATCAATACTGCAAGGGCACTCACTTCCCACCAACTTGTCTTTAGCTACGCTGAAGTCTCAGATGGGAATTTCTTGAAGTCTAATATTTTAGGATCTCTTTGAAAATGCAAGAAAGAAAACAAACAGCACTCACTCTTGAACAGCTTTCAGTAGGTTCCTGTGCTTGGGTTTTTTTTATTTTGTTTTGAACAGGTGTCATTGCCCAGCAGCTGTCTTAGCCTGTGATATGCTTTGTCTCCTGACTGGCACAGGGGTTTGGTTTGCTCTCCAGCCACACAAACCTCTCGAGTAGTGTCAAGGAAAGAAAGCGGAATCCCCCAACAGGTTGGCGTCCTGTTCCGGCCAGCTAAGAGCCAAGCCTGCTGCTGCCCCAGTGGCTTCACCTCGTGGATCTCTGCGCTCTGACAGCTGAAGACAACCCAGGTCCCAGGCGGATTCCAAAGGAAGGGACTCCTCCAACCGCTTGCAATGACCCACAACTGAGAATCCTCGGAGGCCCAACACTGGGTCTCCCCTTTTCTCAGAATTAAAAAAATAGAAAGCGGCAGGCACCAAAGACAGCTGCCAGATAGCTTTAAGGCCCATGGTGTCCTAACGAAATGCTGGCGCCCAACCCACCCCAGTCATTTCTTATGTGACACGTCTGTACTCTCTCCACAGGCCAAACGTGATACCCCTCCCCACACCAGGGCAAGGGGAGAAAGCAGTGAGGTCGCACACCTGACTCAAATTTGAAAATGAAAATTGGAGGGTCTTTATTTTGGTCTGCCTGTACTTCCATGCACACACGAATGGTGTGTAATATGTTCTGCCCATATATATATATAAATATATATATACATATACATACATACACACACACACACTTGTGTACAGAAGTTAACTCATGTTTTTCAAGATAACATGACTCTAATCTTTAGTGAATAAAGATATTATTCTTATTAAAATGGGTGTTTCTATCAACATTACATATATGGCAAAAACACAGTTGTTAGGTGCTTAAGATCATAAATTTGGGAGTTTGAGCTACAAACAAGTCAATCAAGTAGGTGAAAATGGCTAACATTTATAAATTTACTTTTTAAGCAATAATTATGATTGGTAGTATTTTCCTTTAAAAGGTTTTCTAATCTTTTTGATGACTACATTCTTATAGTTTTACTAAACTAAATTATGGATATGTGTTAAATATCCAAGTAATGTACAAATAAGAAGACATTAAACATCAACTACCTAATAGAGGTTCAAGTATATATACTTTTGCTTCTTAAAGCTTATAGAAAGGTAAGATACATTTGGATCGATTGCTAAAAATGGCCTGTTGATCTATGAGAAATTACAAAATGATGTTAGTCTACAAAATGCTAGCTTGGAAATGCTAGGATTCAAAGTGCCAAACTACTAAAACTTAATTGTGCCTTAAGTACAGATATGCTTTGACAAGAAGTTTTAAGAAAAACATCAGGAAGTATTTTCGTGGAAAGAACAATGACTTCATCTAAAGGTTAAAGATTCTAATTCCACACACATACCCCATGCTATGCACACGTTTGTGTAACAAAACTTACTTTTAGCAATATTTAAGACTGCAACAGTTCAGAAAAGACACTCTGGACAGAACACGTGCACCACCAATGAGACGACAACTCCTGCCTTGGGTCTCCAAGACTAAGGAATTTTGTATTCAAATAGCCTAGATCAATTTCTCTTTTTTCCTTAAAAAACTTCCGCTAGCCTCAGCCTCTTTGAATACACCCATGGTTTACTATGATACCTGCATTCCACTGCAATACTCTTACGGGTGTGCTCCAACAATTTACCTTGGGTATGGTTCTCCCATCTCACAGAGCTCCTGGAGGGTTATACTATGTCTGTTTCTTTTCTTTCCAGGGAAAGGAAGTCCCTGCCACCATGGTGACAGTACATGTGTCACGGAGGCACTTGTGCCTCCTTCACTCAAAAATGTTTTCCAAAGGCTGGTGTTGTGTTGTGACACAGCAGTTAAGCCACCACCTCCAATGCCAGCATCCCATATGGGCACCAGTTCGAGTCTGGGCTGCTCCACTTCAGATGGAGTTCCCTGCTAGTATGCCTGGGACAGCAGTGGAAGATGGCCCAAGTGCTTGAGACCCTGCACCCACGTGGGAGACCTGGATGAAGCTCCTGGCTCCAGCCTGGTCCCACCCTGGCTGTTGTGGCCATTTGGAGAGTCGGTAAACTCACAGACTGAACATCTCTATCTCCCCCTCTCTCTGTGTAACTCTGGCTTTCAAATAAATAAAATAATTTTTAAAAATAAATAAAAATAGAAATGTTTTGGCTGGCGCCGTGGCTCAACAGGCTAATCCTCCGCCTTGCGGCGCCGGCACACCGGGTTCTAGTCCCGGTTGGGGCGCCGGATTCTGTCCCGGTTGCCCCTCTTCCAGGCCAGCTCTCTGCTGTGGCCAGGGAGTGCAGTGGAGGATGGCCCAAGTGCTTGGGCCCTGCACCCCATGGGAGACCAGGAGAAGCACCTGGCACCTGGCTCCTGCCATCGGATGAGCACGGTGCGCCGGCCGCAGCGTGCTGGCCGCGGCAGCCATTGGAGGGTGAACCAACGGCAAAAGAAGACCTTTCTCTCTGTCTCTCTCTCACTGTCCACTCTGCCTGTCAAAAATAAAAAAAAAATAAAAATAAAAAAAATAGAAATGTTTTCCAAACACTGAATGGTGAGGCCAAGCAGGGAGAACCGAGCCGCCCATGGCCCTGGTCCAGACACCTGTGGTTGGAGGCCTGGTTCACAGGGACACTGCCAACAGGGACCTCCTCGACTAGGTAGAAGCAATGTGCTGGGTGAGAACATCACTGTGGAGACCAGGGACTCATCAGCGATTACAGCCCCGGTTCCTGTAGAGAACAAACAGGCACTTCTGCTTGTCTTGTTTCAGTGATGGGAAGACCGGACCAACAGGAACAGACTAACTGCTGGCCTCCTTTCTAGGTGAAAATGCCTTCAATCCAGGTCCAGAGTGGCTCCTCAGCAAACCCAGGTTGAATGCAGCAAAACAGATGGCCACTGAACACAGACAGGAGCTGACACACTACAGGACTCCAGGATTCCAGGGAGCCTGTGGGCCTGAGGCTGAACCAACACACACAAGAAAATGGAACCATGGTGGGGGGTGAAGGTCTTGCACTCCTTTCCCACCGAGATCTTTGTCCCTGTGCAAATGTCCACACCATCCCTCAAAACCCCACTCCAAGAGCTATTGAGAGCGCCACCCAAAGCTCAGACAGGAACTTGTCAAGGTCTCACCAGCCACATGCATGCACATGAGGGTACTTACGTAAACAATGGACTTAAAAGGTAAGTTTATCTGGCTGCCAAAATTTTTTAAATACATTATTTTTTCATAATACACATTTTCCACAAACTTGTTGAAGACTCCTCCTATGCATGGAATTCAAAAATTTTGTGCACCCAAATACATCTGTGTTTTAATTCCATTATCCATGAACATTTTGAAGTGGCTTGTACAACACAGAGCTGCCTTATAAGCCAGAATTTGAGTGGTTTGTGGGACTGATTTTCCAATGGCTAGCACAACTATCGGAATGTGTCTCTAGCCAAATTCATCCTCACTCGTATCTATACTTCAGGGTTGATTTATAAGCGTGAGAGGCTGTTTTGATCAAGGGCATTGGTGGTGGTTAAAACTGAATGGGTTAGAAACAAATTCAAAAGGACCTTTCACTCTTATATAAAATGGCATTCAAGAAAATCAGAACACACACAACGGCTGTGCCCCAGCACCATGCAGTGCACGGTGTCCTCCCTCAGGGGTGTCTCTTTTACGAAGGAATGTGTACCTCCTTGGTCTATAAGACATCCCGTCTGGGGGCCGGCACTGTGGCACAGTGGGTTGATGCCCTGGCCTGAAGCACTAGCATCCCATATGGGCAGTGGTTTGAGACCTGGCTGCTTCACTTCCAATCCAGCTCTCTGCTATGGCCTGGGAAAGCAGAAGATGGCCCCAGTCCTTGGGCACCTGCATGGGAGACCTGGAAGAAGCTCCTGGCTTCGGATTGGCACAGCTCCAGCTGTTGCAGCCAATTGGGGAGTGAACCAGCAGATGGAAGACCTCTCTCTCTTTGCCTCTCCTCTCTCTGTGTAACTCTTTCAAATAAAGAAATAAATCTTTTCTTTTAAAAAAAAAAATCCCATCAGCTGGGGGGGGGGGTTCCCTTTGGGCATGTTCTGGTAGGCCTACCAGGGGAGAGCAAGAGAAGCAGAGATTTTTCCACACCAGACTGGCTGGGAGGCATCTGTGGGCACAGTCAGGACACTCAGTCCAATTTGTTCTGAGACAAGAAGCAGTGAGGCTGCCAACTGTGACACAGACATGGATGTGGTTATGGACACACATACCACAAACACCATACACACAAACACATGCCACACAACATACTTACACACCACACACATACACACCATACTCACATACCCACACACACCACACATACACCATACACACACACACACCCCTCACACACACACACACACACCAGCCAGCCTGCTTCAGGTCGGTGCCTGAGGCTTGGCCCCCTCCCCTTCAGTGTCATGTTCCCCCCCCCCCCACCCCCCGCAGACCTGTCTCGCCAGCCGCCAGCCTCTGTTCACCGGGACACCATTCCTGCTCCTCTCTCCTCCCTCTTCCATCTTCCTCCATCTCCACACTCTCCAGAGGGGAATCTGATTGGCTCCTGATCCTTTCTAACCAGGCTGCTTGGGTCTCTAATGCATGTGTGCACTTCATCTGGGTCACTTTCTCAAGGTCCACAAAGGTGGGACCTAACGGAACCCACACATGGTAAGTATCCAACGATCCCTTGGCAGGTGACTAACAGCAAAGAGGGGCGGAAAGAAGTGAAACCCAACACGGACACAAATCACTCTCCATATGCTTAGCAGACTGCCCAGACAGAGAACAGATCAGCTGGGTTCATCTTCACATTCATTCTAGGCGAGGGGTAATGAAAAATAATTTACCAACTTGCTTCCCCCTACAAAGTGTTTTCTCACATTTGCTCTGTTTCAAGGAATGCCACATGAAGTCAGACTATTTGGAGTTGATGTAGCCTTCAGCACCAACGGTGATTAAGTCACAGAAACTCAATCAGAGGTAGAGCCAGGACTGAGCCTTCCAACGCCGGAATCCATATTTCTCTCACCAAACCAGAGAAATCTTCAATTCCATTCTTTCCATGAATGCATTGCAGCCCTTGTTTCTAAACAGTGTACAAGTAATTGTGAGAACTCCTATGACTTAAGGAATGCACGTTAAAAGATAAGAAGTAGACTGTAGTGTGTCCAAACATAATAAAGGGAACTCATCCATTTCAGCAGCATCGAATATATTGTTAAAATGGAGGCCTGGTTTTCCCGCTGTTCAGGTCATCCACTCACAGCCTGGACATGGGAGCACCACTCATGATTTATTAAGTCTCTCCAGGTTTCTCAGCTACTGGTCACTTCCCATGTGACTGTGTTCCTGGAGCCCCTATCAGCCCAGCAGTGCCCAGCACTTGCTCATGTTCCAGCAACATTTGATGCATGAATCGGCAAAATGCCCAATATCGGACGAGGCTCTGTGAAGGAAGCAGAGGAAACCACCATCCCCAACAGTAACAGCAGCTCACCCGGAAGGTAACCATCACGCCGTGATTGTGGGTCTGTCCGTTTCTGTCCGTGGTTCTGCCCTTTTGCTATCACCACCCCATCCCCCATCTCCCCACACACTCTCCCCTAGGCACCATCCATCTACTTGCCGCATCTGTACATGTGCCTATTTTGGACAGGTGACATCCATGGCATCACATGAACACGTGATCTTTTGTGACTAGCATCTCACCTGGCATAGTATTTGTAAGGTCCATCTGTGCTGTAATGTTCTTTCCACGCTAATATTCCCCTCTATTGAAGGACTATATTTTTTTCATCTGTTCATCCATCAATGAACATTTGAGTGTTTTTAAGATTTGGCTATTGGCCAGTGTCGTGGCTCAACAGGCTAATCCTCCGCCTTGCGGCGCCGGCACACCGGGTTCTAGTCCCGGTTGGGGCGCCGGATTCTGTCCCGGTTGCCCCTCTTCCAGGCCAGCTCTCTGCTGTGGCTCGGGAATGCAGTGGAGGATGGCCCAGGTGCTTGGGCCCTGCACCCCATGGGGAGACCAGGAAAAGCACCTGGCACCTGGCTCCTGCCATCGGATGAGCGCAGTGCGCCGGCCGCAGCGCGCCGACCGCAGCGGCCATTGGAGGGTGAACCAACGGCAAAGGAAGACCTTTCTCTCTGTCTCTCTCTCTCACTGTCCACTCTGCTGTCAAAAATTTAAAAAAAATAAATAAATAAAATAAAAAGACTTGGCTATTATGGACAATGCTGCTATGGTGGATGGATGTGTACACATACACACACACATACACACACACACATTTTGTGTGGATGGATGTTTTTATTTCTTGTGGGTAGATACCTGAGAGTGGAATTGATTGGTTAAATGGTAACCATTTGACAGATCCCTGCCTTCTAATTGTGCTTTTCTTTTCCACCAAGAACTTTGCTTTTTACACCAGTTCTAGCACACACTCTCCCTTGCCTTCACTGAATTAAATCCTCTTAGTTTGTTTTTTCAATAATAAAAATAAAGCTATATATCCAATATTTATTCCTTTAGTGGTTTTTCTTTAAATTTTTAACTTTTAATGTAAAACTTCTAATAAGGTCTCCCTGTATAAGGATACCTCAAAAAGTTCTTGGAAAATAGAATTAAAAGTATTTTGGTGCAAAAAAAAATGGGAGGAAGGAGCAAGATGGCAGCTGAATAAGATGCTCCAGGCATCATTTCCCTGCCAAGGCACTGGTTTCCACAGCTCATCATGTCTCAAGCCCCCTTCCCAGGCACCATGGAAGCCAGGTGACAGAGTATAGTTCTAGGTTTAGTCTAACAGCAGAAGGTGCATTGAAGAAGCCAGAATGCAAAGAGTTGCTCACATCACCTCTCTCCCAGCTCCCAGCAGCGTACCTTAGAGAGAGAACTTTGCCTCCCACTTGAGGAGGCAGACAGAATGGAGACTGGATCCTGGTCTTAAAACTCAGAGCCAGGACTGCTCCAGTGAAACTCAGTGTGGGAAAGGGTTGCAAATCCACGTTAGCAGACAACAGCCCATAGCAGCCTGGGCCTCAACCATAGCCCCATGCTGTGCTGGCCTTGGTGGGCTATGGGCTCTGGGTGCCATTTAGCATTCAAGCCATGGTGGCTGTGGGTCTTTTCATTCTATTCCTTCCACAATCCGAGACAGGATAACATAGAGAGAGTAGCTGCCTGCTTAGAGGAATAAAAGGTAGATTCCAAGATATCGCATAGAAACCTTGGTTAATTCCACTGGTACCTGCCACCTCTGCCAGACTTTGAGACTTTGGCACTTCAGGGTCACAAATGACCCATACTGGACTCAGGGCTGGTGTTCTTTGCATGCCCTGGGACCCTGGCCTCACCTATGAGCCATCACTGAGACCCAAGAACTCCTTCTGGGATTCAGAGGAGTATCCCATGCCTCCTCTGCCTCAGCCACTGATTACCCTGGAAGAACGTGTATAGGCAGATGACACGACAGCATGCAAGTGGACCTAAAACCCAAACAGCCTACGAATCAGATATCCAAACACCCACCTGTAGGTAATAGCCTTTTACCACAAAAGTCACTCTTTCAAAGTGATAGGAACAACTGATCCACCAGATGCACAGATATCCATGTAGGAACACAAGAAGTATGAAAAAGCATGATAATGTGATGCCCCCAAAGAACATAATAATACTTTAATAACAGACCAAAGAAAATGAGATTGACTATAGGCTCAATAAGGAATTTGAAACATAATTATGAGGATGCTCAGACACAAGATAATAAAATTTTTAAAAATTAGTAAAACACTTGGTATGAATGAGAACTTCAGCAAATAGTTCAAGATCTTAAAAAAGAATCAAACAAAAATTGTGGAAATTAACAACTCAGAAAGTCCAACTAAAAATAGTTCAAAGCTTCAGCAACAGAACAGATAAAACAGATAAAAGAATATGTGAACCTGGAGACAGGCTTTTGAAATATCTCAGATCTTTAAAAAAGGAAAAATATAGAAAGAGGACAGACTCTGAGACCTTTGGGACACCATTAAAGGAACTAATATTCAAATTGGGGCACAGGGCAGGGGTCTCCACAGAAGGGAGGATCAAAGACATAGAAATACCTATTTAAAGAAGTAGTAGCCAAAAACTTCCCTGGTCCTAACAGATATATAGGGACATCTCCAGTGCAGGAGGCCCAGAGGACAGGATATATTATTATCAAACTCATAAAAGCACAACACAGAATCTGCAACAGAAAAGCATAAGTCTCATTTAAGGGACCCTCTGTTAGACAAAACGCAGATTCTTCAATAGAAACCAAGCAGGTTTCTGAAAGAAAAAATAAAAACTGTTGACCAATGATATTATACCCAGCAAAGCTAGCCTTTATACACAAAGGAGAACAAAAAGGCACTCCAAAACAGGCAAAAAATGCGGGAATTCACCCCCACCAGATTGGCATTGCAAAAGATACTTAAGGAAGTGCTAAATACAAAAACAGAAGAATGACAGCTTACCATCATTCAAACATGTGACAGTATAAAATGCACTAGAAAAAGAACAAAACATGTTCAAAATAAACAGGAGGATTTAAAATGACAAGACTAAGTCATTACTTACAAATAATAACTACATGCCCCAATTAAAATGAACTAATTGGGACCCTTATAAACTGTTGGCGGGAATGTAAATTAGTATAGCCATTGTATAGAACAGTATAGAAATGCCTAAAAAAAATAGATCTACTATGACTCCCTTCTACTTTTTGGTGTATGTCCAAGGTAAATGAACTCATTGTCACCAAAGAGATATCTGCACTCCCAGGTTTACTGCAATACAATTCACAATAGCCAAGCTATGGAATCAACCTAGGTATCCACCCATGAATGGATACAGAAAATGTCACACACACACACACACAGGAATATTACTCAGCCATGAAGAGAATAAAACCCTCACAGTTGCAACAAAATGGATGAAACTGGTGGTCATCACATTAAGTGAAATAAGCAAGATGCAGACAAACACGGCACATTCCTTATCACTTGTGGAAGTTTAAACAAGGTCAGTTTGGCACACGCTCACTCGGACTTACCCCTAAGGATAAAGCTAGAAACGTGCCATGGGACTCCAAATCCCATTAAGTTGGCAGGTACAAATGCCATCTTACTAGTTAAAGTAATCAGTTTAAGTTCATGATTGATCATAAATATAGGATTAAGAGTCAATGGGATCACATAAATAGGACCAAGTGTCTGCTAATAACAATGGATAGAATTAAAAAGGAGAGAAAGTTCCAATATGGGAAGCAGTCCACACAGCACTCAGAATGACAAATGCCCTAAACAGCACTCTGGCCTCAGAATCAGCCCTTAAGGCATTTGGATCTGGCTAAAAAGCCCATGAGAGTTTCTTAGGCATAAAAAGCCAAGACACTATGGAAAAAAAAATGACCTAAATGAAAGATCGCTGTGAGCGAGATCCCAGTGGAAAGAATGGGCAATCAAAGGAGGTACCTTTCTCTGAAGGGAGGAGAGAACTTCCACTTTGATTATGGCCTTGTCTAAATAAGGTCAGAGTTTGTGAACTCAAGAGGCTTCCATAGTCTTGGCAGCTCATAAAAAGAGCTTTGGGTGATTACGGATGTCATCAATAAGAGTGGCACTTGTTAAATCAACAACAGGAGTCACTGTGCACTTACTCCCCATGTAGAGTCTCTGTCCTTAATGAGTTACACTATGAGAATTAACGGTAAAAATAGTCTTCAAACAGTACTTTATACTTTGTGTATCTGTGTGGGTGCAAGCTGCTGAAAACTTTACAGCATGTAAAGTTGATCCTCTGTATATAAAGATAACTAAAAATGAATCCTAATGAAGAATGGGATGGGAGAGGGAGTGGGAGATGGGATGGTTTGTGGGTGGGAAGGTGCTTATGGGGGGAAGAACAGCTATAAGCCAAAAGCCGTATTTTTGAAATTTATATTTATTAAATAAAAGTTTTCTAATAAACAAACAAGGTCAGTCTGAGACTGGAATAGTGATTATCATTCCTAAAGTGGGGAGTAGTGGGTAGAAGGAGAGTGGAGGGCGTTTGGATGAGGGAAATCAAATTGCAGATAAACCTAATAGTTCCACAGCACAACGAGCCAACTATGGTTCACAACAAAGTATTAGGCACTGTATAAAGAACTGGGCAAGAGGAGCTGGCAGGCTCCAAACAGGAACAACAAATAAGTAAACTGAAATGCTAACTGCCTGATTTGATCAGTTAATATTACATACATGTGTTGAAATATTGTACCATTCCCCATAAAAATGTAGCAAGTATCACATGTGAATAAAATTGTTTAATTTTTAAAATTTTGGTGCAAAAAATTTTGCACACATTGAAAATGCGTATTATAAAAAATGCATGGATTTATACTTATTTTGCACCAAAATCAAGAAATCATCTTAATTCCATTTTCCATCAACTTTCTAAAGAACCCATGTGTGTCTTCTCCAAAAACAAGGCAAAAAATATGCATCTTTGGGCCTCTCTATCCCACCCCCCGCCACCTGTTGCCCTAGTTCTACATGATATCATCTAGAATTCTAATTCCACATTGTTCTTTAAAAACATTTCTTCAGTCAATACTGAAACACCTCTATGTTTTACTTGTCATTGCATCTCTCTGCCTCCTTCTGAACTAATTTCCCTTCTTGCTGAATTACAGTCTTAATAGTTTTTCCAGAAATCTGTCAATTGTATTCTTCAAATCCACAGTTTTAGCAAAGTCTACATTTCAACCACTTAATTCAACATCCCTCCTTTGATGAAACCATGCAATGAATCCAAATTTTACTCCAAGTCAAATTTCTTTCAAAGTTGGGACATGGGCCAGCATGGTACAAGGGGTTAAGCCCCTACCAGTGATACCAGCATTGTATACGAGCACAAGTTCAAGTCCAGCTACACTACTTCTGATCCAGCTCCCCACTAAGGCTCCTGGCAAAGAGCAGAAGATGGCTGGGTGCTTGGATAGAGTTCTAGGCTTCTGCTCTTGGCCTGGCCCAAGCCCAGCTCATGTAGCCATTTAGCCATTTGGGGAGTCAACCAGCAAATGTAAGGGGTATGGGTGTGTATATATGTGTGTGTGTCCTCCCCTCCAACTCTGCCTTTCAAGTAAGTAAATCGAGAAGGAACTAGAAAGCTAGTAGGCCTGGTTCCTATTCCTCTCTGGCCACACTGCAGACCATTCAGGGCTCACTGGTTGTACTCCAGCCACTGTCCTCAATGACCTTCCAATAGAGGGAGACCGGGTCTCACCTTGTGCCTTTGCTGTAGCTCTTTTCTCCTGGAGCACCCTGTTCTTGCCCCCGATCACCACTTGGCCCATTCCAAAACCTAATTCTTTGCTTGTGAGGTCTCCCCAAACCTTACTGCCCTCCTCAACTTTGTCACCTTTACTTTGCTCTACTTTTTCTGTGCCACAGTACCTATCCCCTTCTCATGGACTATTGTGTTCACTGGTGGTTTGCTCTTAGATGCATCCCCACCCTCTTCCTGCACTGCTGAATCATTGGGAAACTACATTTCCCAGGCTTCCTTGCTTTCTGGCTTCCAGGAGGTACCTGCAGAACATTGGGAAGAAGGGAATGGCTTACCTTGGGACCTCCAACTCAATCTACATCCCTGCCATGGCTCTGTCTCCCTCTGTATTTCCCGTTCTCTGCAGTCCATCCATGAGGCTGCCCCATGGAACCTCTTGTCCCCTCCAATGGCCTCAACTTTCATGCTCTGGTGAAACTACCTCTTCCTGTCTGACCACTAGAGGTAGTAGCCACTTCCTGTTGTTGCTAACTCTGGCTACCAACCTTATGTCCCATTTGGCTTTCTCATTTTTTTGACTCTTCTTGAATTAATGCCCTGCATACAACCTATTCTACTTGAACATTCTAGAATGGTTTTAATTTTCTTGACCGGACACGGATTGACACCCAACTATCTGGTTTATTTATTTACTACACTTCCAATCTGCCTGCCAGGTTAGAATGAGAGCACCATGCGGGTAGGGGCTTTTGTTTCTTTTGTTTACTTCTAACATGGCAAGTACTGAGAATAGTGCGCAAGTCGTAGATGTTAGTAAAATGGCGCAGTCTTATCTATGGTGTGATCTACACCCTGGACACCATCCTAGGCTCCAGTCCCCGCCGCCACGGCTGGAAGCCAGGTGACCCCATGGCCCAACCACCATTGTCAGCTCTACCTCTGCGCTAATAGGATTCACTGCTCCTACTTCCTTGCCTGCCACCCCCCACCCCCAGCAAAGTTTTAAGAGGACCTGTTCCTGAACATGTGACTTACTCTCTTGATTTATTACACCCACTTCCTCCTTTTGCTTCTTTGCCCCTTCTCTCTGGTCAGTTGGGTTTCCCCACCAATAAACCCTTCCCCTTACTCCCGTGGTTGGCATGTTTTGTGGTGGCCTTGCAGCAGATGCTGCATGGACGTCTGCTGAGTAAGTGTGGGTTACTGTGCTGGATGCTGGAATGCTGCCCCCAGATCCTCCCTCAGGACCGGAGAAGGCATCAGCCCAGCATCAGGAGCGCCGCTGGCAATCAGATCATAGCTTGCAGCCTTTCCAAGAAATTGCCTGCAGCTAGAAAGAGCTGCTTGTGGTACCCAAAGCCTGGCCCACGTAGAAGCATCAAGACCTAGTCCCTCGCTGCAGTAGGGGACAGCTCCAAAGGGCCAATGTCTCAGAGGTCCTGCTAGGGCACCAGAGAGGCCCAGCCTGCGTCCTTCCCTCCCCTCTCACCCACGCTGACTTTATTTAGGGTCCAACTGTGGCATAGCAGGTAAAGCCTGTAGTGCTGGCATCCCATATGGGCACCAGTTCAGGTCCCAGTTGCTCCTCTCCTGTTCCAACTCTGCACTATGGCCTAGGAAAGAGGCGGATAGGAGACATTCTCTCTCTCTCTCTCTGCCTCTGTGTAACTCTGCCTTTCAAAAAAAAATAAGATTTTTTGCTTTTGTGAAAGGCAGAGTTACATAGAGACAGGGAGAGACACACACACAAAGATCTTCATTTGCTTGTTCACTCTCCAGATGGCCACAATGACTGGCGCAGGGCCAGGCTGAAGGCAGGAACTTTTTGCAGGTCTCCCACACAGGTGGCAGGGGCCCAAACACTTGGGCCATCTTCCACTGCTCTTCCCAGGCCATTACCAGGGAGTTGAATCAGAAGTGCAGCAGCAGGGACATAAACTGGTACCCATGTGGGATGCCAACCCTGCAGGCAGTGGCTTTTCCTGCTAAACCACACCACCAGCCCCACCAACATTGATTTATAATAAAACTCCCACCTGCCAATCTCCATCTCAGCACCTGGGCAGTCCTAGTGACTGCAACATTCAGCAGTTTCATCGCCTAGAAAGCTCTGGATCAAAGATCTTTTCTTTTGCTAATTGGAAGCAGTAGTTCCATTATCTTGTTTCTAAAGATGCCGATTAGAATTTTAATTTCATCTGATTCTAGCTGTCCCAAAAGTGTAGTGATGCTGTGACCCTCTCTCCCCTCCTTCCTGGCTGACAGAACCCATGAACTGTTACTGTTTCTGATGTCCATTGTTTCAGGGTCTTCTCTACAGCCCCGGGGGTAAAGGTGAATTACTCTTTAAGATTTATTTATTTAAAAGTCAGAGATACACAGAGAGAGAAGGGAGAGGCGGAGATAGAGAGGTGTTTTCCATCTGCTGGTTCATTCCCCAGACAGCCACAACGGATGGAGCTGAGCCAATCCGAAGCCAGGAGCTTCTCTCGGTCTCCAATATGAGTGCAGGGGCCCAAGGATCTGGGCCATCTTCCACTGCTTTCCCAGGCCACAGCAGAGAGCTGGATTGGAAGTGGAGCAGCCGGGACTAGAACCGGTGCCCATATGGGATGCCAGCACTGAAGGTGGCGGCTTTACCCACTATGCCACAGTGCCAGCCCCGTAAGGTCAACTATTCTTAACCATTGCTTCCCGATCCTTTTCATATCAAAACCCACACAGCTTATGCTTCTTCTAGGGCGGCTTGTCAATGTTTCCTTTTTCCTGGGAGGTTCCAGGCACTCCAGGTTCCACTCAGAGTACCCCAGCACCTAGAGGATCAGGTTGTCCGAACTGCAGCCACTTTGAGCACTGGCCCACAAGCCCTGGCTTTCTGGTCCATTCTGTCACTGTAGCTCCAATCACTTCATCCTGATTACTTTCAGTGTGGAAGATGGCTGTCTCTTTTAGGATCTTCCTATCTCAAAGATTTTTTCTCATTCCCTCATTGTTTTCTTGCTTTTCAGATCAAAAGGCATCTCCTCCGATGCAGTAGGTCATCTTGCTTATGTCTAAAGTTTCAAGTCTTTTGCTAGGGCTTTGAGCAAAATCCTTTTTGCTCTTTCCCTGGGGCCCAGGCTGTGCAGGCTTTATCAAAGGTCTTGCTGCCCTGTGTCACTGGAAGGAGGCTAAGCGAGTGCATTCGCCTTGGCCTTGAACCAATGCCAGCAGCCTCCCCGCTGTGGGTCTATTACAAAAGCAAACAAACCCTCCAGTCTCTAAGGCACGACAGGCCTGTCCCTGTCACAAGCAGTCAAACACGCGCACAACTGATTCCATATCCTTTGCATATTTGTCTAGCAGCTTGTCTACTTCTTGTCAAGTTTTATGAGCTCTTTATATATTATAGAGGTTTGCCCTTATCTGCACTGCAAATATTTCCTCAAGCTGTCTCTTGTCTATCAACTTTCATAGTATTTTGCCATGCATTTTTAAAAAATATATACTCAGATTTTTTCCCTTACTTTTCAGAGTGCCTCCTTGGTCACTGGTAGTAAATGATGTAGCCACGGATTTGTTATCACTCTCCCCATCAGGAGAGAAAACTCAGTTCCCTGCCCTGTGCACGTGGGTTGAACCGATTTCTTTCTAATGAATATTATATCGCAGAAGTGCTGACAGGTCACTTCGTTTTTTTTGACAGGCAGAGTGGACAGTGAGAGAGAGAGACAGAGAGAAAGGTCTTCCTTTGCCATTAGTTCACCCTCCAATGGCCTCTGCGGCCGGCGCACCACGCTGATCCGAAGCCAGGAGCCAGGTGCTTCTCCTGGTCTCCCATGGGGTGCAGGGCCCAAGCACTTGGGCCATCCTCCACTGCACTCCCTGGCCATAGCAGAGAGCTGGCCTGGAAGAGGGGCAACCAGGACAGAATCCGGCGCCCCGACCGGGACTAGAACCCGGTGTGCCGGTGATGCAAGGCAGAGGATTAGCCTAGTGAGTCATGGCGCTGGCCAAGGTCACTTCTAAGATTAGATGAGACCAAGGCCGAGGCTTCTGTCTTGGGTGCTTTCTATTCCTCTCTTTCCAGCCTACCTCCCTACAGCCTCTTCTACCCCATGCCTCCTCTTGCTCACCACCCCCCTACCTCTACTCTCCATCCTCCTGCTTCTTCTCATCTCTCCCTCTGGAGGAAGCAAGCAAGCAGGATGCAGCCTATAGGAAGTCCACATGTTGAGACATCCAGACCTCCTGCCAACAGCCAGTGAGCAACTGAACCTTGCCAGGGACTAGAGTGAGCTTAGATACTGGTTCTCCCTGCCCAGGTCAGTCTTCAGATGGCTGCCGTCCTCGTGTGCAGCTTAGCTGCAACCTTTTGCGAAACTGACCCAGAATCCCCAGTTCAGTCACTCCCACATTCCTGATCCTCAGAAACTCTGACCTAACAGATATGTGGTGTTTTTAGCTGCTAACTTTTTGAGCCATTTGTTGCACAGCTATAGTCAAGTGATACAATTCAAACAATTCCTCCTATCACAGACTTTACCTGTACCTCCCTACATTTTCTTACAAGGCTTTAGCTTTTGAACAAGAAATACATTTTAACGGGTGGGTGTTTCACACAGAGGTTAAGACATTGCTTAGGATGCCCGGGTCCCCTGTTGGAGTGCCTGGGTTCTAGTTCTGGTTCCATTTCTGATTGCAGTTCCCTGCTATGTGCACCCTAGGAAGTAGCAGTGAAGGCTTAAGTAACTGAGTTCCTGCCGCCCACGTGGGAGACCTGGATTGAGTTCCAGGTTCCTGGCTTCAGCCTGACCCAGTCAGCATCTGGAAGTCAACTGATCTCTCTTTCTGCCCTTCAAATAAATGAAAAATATTTTAAAACATTTTAAGCCTTCAATCTACTGGATTTGATTTTCTTATGAAGGTAAGTCCACGTATTTTTCTAATATGAGAACCATTTATTATATAATGTTATAGGTCTATGAACTCCTTCGATAGTTTTTATATAAAGCAGTTTCTATTTATGAATTCTCTTCTCTTCCACTGTGTATCTGGCCATCTCTCAGCCAATATAAATTGTTTGATTACAGTGGCCACTGGCTGGTGCTAGAGGCTCATGGGAACTGCTGTAGGGGACTGAACCACAGAGGGAGGGAATATATGAGGGTACCTCAAAAAGTTTTGGGAACATTGAATTCAAAAATTAGCTCCTTTTGATGCAAAATTTGTGAAATCCATGCACATAATGGAATCTCCCAGAAGTCTGTGGTATGTGTATAAGAAAATTATACATTGGCCAGCGCCATGGCTCAATAGGCTAACCCTCCGCCTGCAGCACTGGCACACCAGGTTCTAGTCCCTGTCAAGGCACCAGATTCTGTCCCGGTCGCTCCTCTTCCTGTCCAGCTCTCTGCTGTGGCCCCGGAAGGCAGTGGAGGATGGCCCAAGTGCTTGGGCACTGCACCCCATGGGAGACCAGGAGGAAGCACCTGGCTCCTGGCTTCGGATGAGCGTGGTGTGCCGGCCACAGCGGCCACTGGGGGGTGAACCAATGGAAAAGGAAGATCTTTCTAGCTCTCTCTCTCTGTCCACCCTGCCTGTCAAAAAAGAAAAGAAAATTATATATGGATTTGGAATGTTTTTACACCAAAATGAACGTTGCTTAAGCTTCCTGTTTCTTGTGCACTGTGAGAAGTGCCCTCGTATCACAGGGAGGGAGACGGAGCCTCGGAGGAGACACCGATGCTGCTGGAGGTGCTACAGAGAGCAGAGAGAAAAGGAGAGCGACCCTGGCCTTTGCCCTCCTGCCTTCCTCTGGTCTTCTGCCCCTGCCTCCCAGTGGCTGAACTGTCCCAAGGAGAGACAGAGGGAAGGAGGAATGGATATGAGGAGGCTACAAATGCAATGAGGTCCCAGCAAACTTTAAACCAGACCAGCAGGAAGTCCTCACAAAAAGCTGCCAGTTGGAAAAACCCACTGGGACCCACTTCACTCTTGGTCATCGGCTGGGAGCAGCCATGGAGAAACTGGATGTCAGTGCAATCACAGTGGGCAAGCCAGAGGATCAGCAGCCGGTACTGTCAGTCACCCATGCTCCCCTCAACAGGAGATGTGGGCAGTGCATTGCAGTCATCACCTGTGGTTTGAAGACTCAATATTTAAAATCAGTGGAACAGAACCACACGTGGTCTTTAACTACAAGGCAGGACTACATAAATGGCTGGTCTCAGGCATTTGTCAAAGTGCCATGTTACAGGGAACATACACACCATAATCCATTTTTGTCATCTGTCACAAAATAACTACTTGTAATACCTGGGTAGAGGGCCGGCGCCACGGCTCACTAGGCTAATCCTCCACCTTGCGGCGCCGGCACACCGGGTTCTAGTCCAAGTCAGGGCGCTGGATTCCGTCCCGGTTGCCCCTCTTCCAGGCCAGCTCTCTGCTATGGCCAGGGAGTGCAGTGGAGGATGGCCCAAATCCTTGGGCCCTGCACCCCATGGGAGACCAGGAGAAGCACCTGGCTCCTGCCTTCGGATCAGCGCAATGCGCTGGCCACAGCGTGCCGGCCACTGCGGCCATTGGAGGGTGAACCAACAGAAAACGAAGACCTTTCTCTCCGTCTCTCTGTCTCCCTGTCCACTCTGCCTGTCAAAAAAAAAAAAAAATACCTGGGTAGAGGAGGGGAGAGCTAAATATGTTTGATATGTTTAAATTGTCATGGAATGGCTGTTATGTTCCAGGCAACATTCTTGGGCTCCACCTGCCTGAGGAGGACATGGTGAGCTACAAAATAGAAGAGACTTACAATGTGGAGATCCAAGATCTGCAGGGTCGAGTGTACCCAAGTAGCCAAGGGAGCACATTAGTAAGAGTAGCTCAACGAGATCCCCAGAAAGGTAGCAACATCTGAAGCAGGATTCGAATGAAATCATTTTTGCTCTTGGAACGTCTCATGGCATATTCAAGAGTTCTCATGCATTTGGATGGTCTTTATTAGTGATGAATGGAAGGCAATATTAGACATTTAGAAATCTTTATAAGGTTAAAAACAGATGACTTCCTTTTATACCATTCTGGGATATTTTTGACCATAACACTTCTAACACCAAATGCGTGGATTTTTTTCCCCTTACACAGGCAAATTCTCCAACACACCAGATACCAACTGGGTGTCAAGCAGTTCGATATAGTTCTGGCACTGCTGAATGGTTCAGTGCCACAGCTTTCCTCCCCTTCAGATGGCCGTTTTTTGTATTGGGTCCCCAGGTAACACATACTTCAGTCCAATGGATCCACTAATAGGGGATTTCAATGAAATCCACCTCCATCCCCAGGTTTAGTAATTCACTGGTAAGGTCCACACAATGCCACCTACTCTTGGCCGCTTACTTTAATGAATCCTATAAAGAACTAAGTCAACAGTCTTAGGAAGAGGAACAGAGGGCAATGTTTACGGATACTGCAGAGCACGCCATTCTCTTGAGGCATGATTCACTCACCCTCCTGGAAGTCCCAAACCCTGTCATTTAGGGGTTGTGTGGAAGTTCTGTTACTCAGCTATGCTTGCTTGGATCACTGGCTGTGCAGGTGTAGGGATGAGACTGAAAGTTCCACCCTGTAATCGCGGGATTGGTCTTTCTGACAACCAGTCCTCATCAGGCGCTACCCAGGAGCCCCTTAGCCCAAGTCATCTGCGTAGCATACCAAAGGCAATCAGGGAATTCTCAGAGTCTCAGGAGTTGTGTGCCAGGGACTAGGAGCAAAGACTAAATACGTATTTATCAGAACTTTCTAGATTTCTTTTTAAATGATAGTATTAGAGACAAAGTTTTAGATTACTATTTGTAAGCATTTCTGTGCAAATAATACATTACAGACATGGACAGTACTTACTAGAATAGTTTATCATATTTTCCCTCCAGCACAAGTGGGCAGATTAAGAGAGACATATTCATGTGCTCTATGAAGAGCCTGATCAGATGCTAAGATAATTGCAATTTACAGATTTAGGGAGAGTATTGCAAAAGAAATTTAAAGGAATACCATATGTCTTCCTTTTTAAAAAGATTTATTTATTTATTCTTACATTAAAAAAAATTATTTATTTGAAAGTCAGATTTACACAGAGAAGAGAGAGAGAGAGAGGGAGACAGAGAGAGAGAGAGAGAGAGGTCTCCTATCCGATGGTTCACTCTCCAGATGGCTGCAGAGGCCAGCGCTGTGCTGATCCAAAGCCAGGAGCTTCTTCCTGGTCTCCCACATGGGTGCAGGGGCCCAAACACTTGGGCCATCTTCTACTGCTTTCCCAGGCCAAAGCAGAGAGCTGGATCGGAAGTGGAGCAGCCGGGTCTTGAACCAGTGCCCATATGGGATGCCAGGGCGTTAACCCACTGTGCCACAGCGCCAGCCCCACCATGTGTCTTCTTACATGCATTTCAGTATTAGTGTTTTTCCTGTTTACCACTTCCTGTCAATTTTTCAGTATGGCTATAAATTCAACACGATGACAAAGAATAACACCAATTAAGCTGTATTAGTGTTATAAACAGATAACTGTAATCAGCAGTGCCAGTTATTAACTACAGTGCACTTGAGTTCAGATAAACTCTTGAGACATGACAGGCTTTGCCTAGTACTTTATTTATTTAGCTTTACTAAAGGATAGAGAACCTACAACATCCTTAATACCACTTGTCTGCACAGAAAATAACCTAGCCTTAATGAAACCCTAGTGGAGGATAACTAGGTGTTCTTGCAGATGGACACAAAGCCGCCGATGGAACAAGGAAACAGTTCAGAGGCCAACACCTCATGTCAAGAAACTCCAAGTCCCATAGTCCACATCTAGCTGTGTCTGCTTTGAAAAGCCTGTGCCTATGTGGCCATTGAACCCCAAACTTCATCTCTTGATGCGCAAAGTCCAACCCTCATCTTCATCTTAATGCTTTTATCTCTACCTCCAAGCATGCATTGGACATATCTAACATGAATGATAACTCAGTGGCCACATATGTGTATAAAAGGCCCATACCTTTTAAATATGGTATTATCTCTCCCAAGATTTCCCTAAAATTTACTGAATAGGTATAACTTCCCCAGTGGTAAGCTCTGTAAAACATTTAACTCCTGGCTTGGTCTTCAGTCAGAAAATCACCTTGTTCCTGCCAGATGCAACCCAGTAAATTCCTTTCTGCTTACAGCTCCACTCATTGGCTCCATGTTTCCATTGGTGTACATGCTTGGGTATTCTATCCCATTATATCCTGCACGCCCAGCAATGGCACACCAGAGGTCCTGTGACTCCCAGGTACTACTTCCGGTGTCAGAGCCATCCTGAACTTGGGACAACAAAGAGTACACGGGGACCCCCTCAGCTCAGTGCCTTCCAGCTCTCTGCCAGCCGGCTGTGCAGCCCCTCAGGCATGTGACCTGCCCAGATTCTCAGAGCAGCTGCATCTTATCAACGTCAATTACTATCAATACCCAATTCTGACAATATACATGTACACACCAAGAACTGGCACGGGATCCTCAGCCATATGCTGTTTAGGTAGTGGCGTATCCTCCCAACCATTCTGTGGGTTAATATCATCTAAAGATCCTTCGCTATCCCTGAGGCTCCAGCAAAGACCACAGAGCTAGCTGTTAACCCCTTCCTCACAGCTCACCTCCTGGTTGGTAAGAAAAGAACTGTGAAATGTCCTAAATTAAGTTGCAGGCTGCAGAATGGAAGGAAGGGAAAGATAAGAGACACTGGCTACAAACCGACAGCCTTGAGCTCCGTCACCAAAGAAAAGACAAAAAGAAACTGCTCCCCACTCCTTTCCTGTATGCAGAAGATTAGCCATCAAAGACTTAATGCATCCCACACAGAGAAGCAGACACAGCAAGTCTGCCTCTACACAGACAATCCTTCCAGCCCAGGATGTTGCCTACTTGGTGTCTTCCTGCCCTCACTCCTCTATAGCCAAGGCTTGCGCAATGTAGGCAATGTACGCTTTCCTCTACCCAAATTTTCATTTTAGAATCTCCTGGCTTTTTAGAGTCCATGCACATTTTTCCATATGCTATCTGCCATGCTGCTGGTGGCTTAGACAATTCACCACAGGACTGGTCTTTTATTTGGGCACCTGTAACAGTTCAATAAAACATTTCACTAATTTCTTAATCACCAAATTTTCATTTTAACATTATCTCCATTAAAACTTAATACACCTGTATATTTAATTTTTTTTTTAATTTGAGAGGCAGACAGAGAAGGCAGAGGGCTCCCACCCTCTTACTGATTCACTCCTCACATGAATGCCATGGCCAAGGCTGAGCTGGACTAGAAGCCAGAAGCAGGAAATTCAATTTTGATCTCCATGGTTGGCAGGAACACAATTCCTGGAGCCATCACCACTGCCTCCAAGGGACTGTGTTAGTAGGAAGCTGGAGTCAATTACCAGAATCAGAAACTGAACCCGGACACTTTAGTGTGTGACACAGCGTCTGAACTACTAGTTGAAACGCCCATTCCACCTATGCACATTTGAGGCATTTTCCTATTAACTTCTGCAGTATTTGTTGTCCAAAAAATAAATACAGGAAGATACACATGAACACCAAGACCTACATTCTCTAGTGAGGAGTAAGGATTCTCTCTGCAAAGTATGCGAGCAAGACTCCTACCTACTGGCCAGTTTTCTCATACCCATCCCTTTACCACGGAGCCCATTCCTCCCTCCTCCAGCCTCCCCCTCCCACACCTGTTGTTTGTGCCTTTTTATAGATGTCAACAGAAGAATTCAATTTCCGTGTCCTCTGGCAAGTTGCCATAGTAATTACATCAACTGCGGGTTTAAGTCCGCTTCTTGAAATACCTTCTTATCTCAGAGACTATCTGATCCTTGTTTAGTTCAATATGAAAAGCTCAAAATATTTTATTATTACTTATAACTATCACAGAGATTAAAGTAATGCTTAACACATCATACATCAGTTACTATCATAGTATCTCTCTCTCAACTCTCCAACCAACACACATCCCCTTTTTCTCATGTATCACTCATTTCCCCTAAGAGGTGGTCACCAGAGGTTGGTATTATGGTATTAGTGAGTAAAGCCACCACCTGAGATGTCAGCATCCCATATAGGCACCAGCTTGTGTCCTGGCTGCTCTTCTTCCAATCCAGCTCCCTGCTAATGGCCAGGGAAAAGCAGTGGAAGATGGCCCAAGTGTTTGGGCCCCTGCACCTATGTGGGAGACCTGGATGAAGCTCCTGCCTAAGCCTGGACCAGCCCTGGCCACTGCAGTCATTCTGGGAAGTGAACCAATGGATGGAAGATGGCTCATTTGCTCTCTCTCCCTCCTCGCTTCCCTCCCTCTAACTATGACTCCCATATAAAATCAATAAGTCTTTAAAAAAAAAAAAAGAGGTGGTGACTGGCACTGTGGCTCAATAGGCTAATCCTCTGCCTATGGCACCGGCATACTGGGTTCTAGTCCCCGTTGGGGTGCCGGATTCTGTCCCGGTTGCTCCTCTTCCAGGCCAGCTCTCTGCTGTGGCCCGGGAATGCAGTGGAGGATGGCCCAAGTGCTTGGGCCCTGTACCCGCATGGGAGACCAGGGGGAAGCACCTGGCTCCTTTCTTTGGATCGGCGCAGTGTGCCGGCTGCAACACACTGGCCGTAGCAGCCACTTGGAGGGTGAACCAACGGAAAAGGAAGACCTTTCTCGGTGTGTCTAACAGAGGTGGTCATTATAAGTCACTGTTCAATAAACTCTGAGTGCCTCTGCTTAAGCAATCACACCCTTGCGATGACAGAACAAGCCTTATGAACCTGAGCTTCCACATTTCACTGATGTGGGAGAGGTGGGGTTTTATTTTATTCCAGGTCCTTGCCTTCTGCTTTGCGCAGCATTCTTAGTTCAGGCACATATATGGTACACAAATTGGTAGTTTAGTTACAAGGTGAGAAAGTACATACACACACAGACATAGCTGAGAAGTGGAATGAGAGAAAAGGGGTAGGGGAGCGAAGCAGAGAGAGGGAACAAATCAACACCTCCTTTAGTCTTGGTCTCCAATGAAGAAGCAAAGAGAGAGACACTGCCCACCCCAGTTGCTAGCCTGTTTTATTAGGTAGGAAGGGGAGTGGCAACATGGCACCTCCAACCGCAGGTTCCAGGTTAAGAGAGATCCATCCTGTGAAGGGGGCTGTTGGATTGACAGGCAGGTAAGAGGACTGCGGGGGGGGGGGGGGGGGGGTGGTTTCCAGCTAGTAGGAGCCCTAACCTAGCTCCTTGCCTTATCCTTTATCAACTATATGAAGCTTTTATCTGCTTTTCCACTGTTCTAAGGGAACAGGTCGGGGTATGGCTGCCATGTCACACAGAATTACATCTGGCTTCCTTTCAAAATCCCTGTGGCCAGAATTAGTCCTTACGGGACTTCCTAGATAGTTTTCACTGGGTCTAGTTTGGTGATAGCCAATAGTTATCCCGGGAGCCACCTGCTTTACTCCTAGGCCAAACACAACTGCTCTACAAGTCAACAGATTAGCCTTCCTGTGTCTTCTCTTTGTCCATTAAAACTTGAGTTTGTTATTACAATGCTGTTTAACATTCAGTTGAGAGGGGGTGTGGCAGGAAAAGTGGACAGGAAAATTCTAATAGATGACAAGTGAGTTGGCATGTCCACTGATAGCAAGGCGTTACGTAGCCATACACCTTTGCTCTAAGACAGATTTTCTTCCCATCCACACTGGGATACCGAGTGTCAGTAATCATGACAAACCTGAGATTTTACCCTACTTGCAAGGCCACATATTCATCCACCACTATTTCATGGTGGAAGACGTGAGACTCCAAGGTCAAAGACTTCATCACTTACACAGCAACAAGCAACAGAGCTTTGTGCCTTCGTGGGTTCCTCTGCACAAGCAACAAACTCTCAAGGTGGGAAAGGAGTTAGCAACTTCAAGAACAGAAAGAATATCAGTGAGGTTAGAGCCTGACCATCCAGCAAAGAAGCAGGATGAAGAGATTAGCAAGGTAAGCAGCAGCCATATTTGCAGGGCCTGTGGATCACGATAAGAACCCTGGATGTTAATCGAGCAGAGAGTGAGTCACGGAAATCCTTCAAGTGGGAAGGGCCATCATCTGATTGACACCCCAAGGAGATAATTCCGGCTGTGGAGAAAAGCTACAAGGTCAAGAGGGAAAAGCTCACTTCAAATGAGAGGATGGCTTGATTAGGAGATGAGAATGGAGAAGATGTAGCTAGATTCAGAGCAATGTGGAGCTGCAACCAACAGGTCTTACTTACAGATTGGTGGGGAGGGGATGTTTTAGGAGTGAAGGAAGAGTTAAGGGTGATGTCCGAGTTTTTGGCTGGAACAGGGCAAACATATGAGAGATGGGCAGATGGGAAATGAGGTAGAGGCAGCCACTGGGGTACTGTAACAACTCGTTTGCAACAAAAGCAATTTGATGTGCATATAAATTTGGGGGCATGTTGAAAGCCATAGGACTAAGCAATTCAGGGAAGCAGTCTAGAGGAAAGATCAGAGGCTGCAAGAATCCACGTGTTGTTTTCACTAGAGAACAGTCCATCAAAATCCAGTGACAGGAGACTGACGAACAGCACACCTCCCATCACCATTGTGTTCTGCAGCACGGCTACTCACGTGGGAAGGAATTTCAAAGGAGCACTAGGCTGGGCATCATCTGATTCCATTTTTACTCACAAAGTCCTCTGTACATGTGCATAAAAAGGAGTTTCCACGAAACACACATCAACTAAACACCACAGGACTCACTGTCGTCTGGAATGGTTACAGAATAGATTTTTCTGGCGACGTGTTTCCTCAATCATCAGTGAACACGGATCATTTATGTAAGATGAGACAAGCTAAGAAAGCAATAATCAGACGCCCCACTTTGTCCTCTCCGTGACTACGTCCTCCTTCTCCAAACTCACATGCAGGCATTAAGCTAATCTTATCAGATCAGGCCAGGCCAACAGTGTCTTATTTCTTATTATCACTCATGTATCCTGTGGTTGTGAACCTTGGCCACGCACTAGCATCAGCCGGGGAACTTGTATTTCTGTGCCAGGTCCCTACCCTTGGGGACAGTGACTTAAGTAGTCTGGACAGTGGCCAGCTTAACTATTGTGTGCCCTGGGTGATTCTCATGGGCAGGAAAGGCAGGGGACCACCGTTAAGCCCTGCCGTGGTCTCCGAAGGTTAAGTTTTGAAAATAGAGAGGAATCAAAGCTAGAAAAGGAAGACTCACAGAAGAAGGCAGACTTGGGAAATCCAGGATGGGAATGAAAATTAATCAAGACACGAAATTCAAAGAGGAAAGGTTGAGAACTCCTCCCACCTCAAAATAGCTCTTCTTTCACACCAGCGCTAGTGAGCTGCAGAAATCTGATTCCTGCGCAAAAGCCGATAATCAGAGGCCGCTCGCAAAGCTGCTGGAGCAGGTGTTTCCTCCCGAAAGGGGGCGGGCCAGAACTGCAAATCTCATTTTGGAAGTTTCGAGCCCCGGGGATACTATTCTGTGGCGCCGCCACTCTCGCGGCCATCTGGACTGCATCTCGGCTCCATTTCTGGGGCAGTCCTCCATCCAACTGGCAGCCCCGGGGTTTGCATTCTTGTACAGCGTGTGAATGGAGGGGGAGAGCCTTGGCCAGGCAGCCCTGGGGTCTCCTTCCCTCGGAAGAGTTGCCAGTGATCCTTGCCCTGCTGGCTTCTTCTTTAATTGGCCCACTCTGTGGGAAGCAATTGAGATTAAATGGCCACTTGCTGGGTGGCTGCAAGGCATGTGTGGCCCTATTTGGAGCATTTGTTGTAGCCCAGGTCTGAATGAAGCAAGAGCTGCTCCCAGAGCGCTCTCGGGGTGTTCCTGCCAGCCACGTCCAAGCAGGCTCCTCATTCCGGTTTGCAGTCAAGCCTGTTGGTATTAGAACCCTTCTGGACAGAGGGATGTCACTAACAGAAGCCGGAAGGCACGAAAGAACAGGGCAGAAGGAAACGGAGGGCTGGGAATCGAGACAATGGATGACTGTACCATTGCCAGGTCACTTGGCACAGCCCCCGGAGGGTGGGGAGACAGCCCATGCAGCTTGGATCACTCTCAGAGGTCTGGCATTTCGCCAACAATGCTGTGCAGCTTCTGGGTAAATGTTGTCCTAACAAAGTCCCCAGATCCCATTGTGAATGCCAAGGCCTACCCCTGGGCACTGCTTGGGCCATGTTGTTCAGCTTCCTGGGGCCTTCCTGGGATCACAGGCTCTGGAAGAAAGGAAAGGCCCGGAAGTCGAAGGTGGATTTACATCATCTCCAGGAAGTGTTCTCAAAAGCAAACTGCAGAGCCCTGTTCAGCCCATGATGCACAGTGGGTGGGACAACCTCACGTAGATGGAGTCCCTGCAAATGGCAGTCTCTTGGCAAACCTACGACGTGACCACTTCCTGCCCTGTCACCCTTCACTTCCTACTACGTTTCCCCTTGCCTGCTTTGCACCCTGCCCCCAGCTCATACTCTCGCCCCACGGCCTTTGCGCTTGCAGACTTCAATCAGACCCCTTTCTGAGGAGTACCTTGAACCTCTAGCTACAAACACAGCTGCTCCGTCTATGACAGGTCCCTTCAGTCCCGAAGGCAAACACGCTATACAATTATGTATTGAGACAGGCAAACAAGGGAAGTTACTGCTTCATACAATTTGCACAATAGCAATTCTACGCTGGGGGTTGTCTACCATCCAGAACGTTTTGCTTACTCCACTCTTGGGTTCTAGATGAAGTCAATTGGCAGGGTCAACTGTTTACAAAGGCCCATGCTAACGTTTTCATCCGCACATGGCCTGGTTTTCACTGTCTTGTTTTCATATCTGGCTAGGCCCAATGAGCAAAGCAACCATTAAATTGGAAAGAACAGCCATCCCGGGAGTCAGCTTGGAGAGGCCAAGAAACATGGAAGCCAGAGCAGGAGTCTCAAACACAGGTGCTGCAGGTGACAGCCAAGAGCGAACAGGCAGGTGCACACGCTGACAAGGTGGAGAGATCAAGACCCCACCTGGGTGGGTAGGGGAGGGGAGCAGTAACTTCTGCTCAGCACCAGCATTGTCCTGTGGCAGTGGAGGTCTTGTGTTAACCAGGCAGGACTTTTTAACGGTTAACAGATTCATTTAAAGGGTAGAGCTACAGAAAGAGCTACAGAGTGCTTCCACCCATTTGTTCAGTCCCCAGATGGTAGCCAGAGCCGGAGCCATCTCTTGTATTCCCACCTTTGTATCGAAGTCTCCCATGTTGTATTAAGATTGGTCTGTGTATGACCAACAACATGCAACAGAAATGCTGGCATGTCACCCCCAGGACTAGGGACTGGGGCTTCTGTCTCTCGCTCCCTCTTGGGCCACTCACTTTTGGGTTGCAGTCAAGAAATGAACCTGCTGACAACAACCTGCGGGAAACTGAGGCCTCAGTGCAATGGCCCACGAGGAACTGCAGCCTGCCCAGGACCAAGGAGCAAGCTGGGAAGCCAAACCCTGAGATGCGTGCAGCTCCAGCTCACAGCTCCATGGCCTCCTCCAGGGAGACTGAACCAGAGCCCTCTAGCTGACAGGTCACTCAGAGTCTGAACCCTTGGAAGCCCTAGGAAATAACACACATGAGGTTTTCAGCTGATCGGTTTTAGGGTAATTCAGAGCACAGCACCAGGTCAATCATTCACCCTTCCATTAACAGAGGATGCTGAAGCCAGCAAACTAGGACTTGGGTGATGCTGGGCCATAAAGTCAAGGAATATTGCCTTTTCCCCTGCCACTTAATGCCTCCAACCTCTGCCAGAGGAGGCGATTCGGTCAAGGGGAACCAGGTACACAGCCAGGCACAGAGGTTGGACCGTGCGCTGTCTTAGCCATTCCTGGGCGTTACCAAACAGATTTTGCACAGACATTACCTGCCGACAGGGGGCAGTCTGCCAGCACGGTCCGCAGCAGTGGAGAAGTCAAGAGTTTGCAGGTATCTTGGCAACTACCAGCCAAAACTCCAGGCGCTGGGCAGCACAGGCTCTCGAGTCGGGTGATTTAAGGTAAAGAATAATTTTCAAGAGCAGCAAATCTTTGCAAGTCACTTCTCTTTCCTCCTACTCTTCCCCCACCCCCCCTCACAGAAGGGGAACATTTGCTGTTTTTTTAGAGCCTAGAGCCTTAGCATCTGCCCCCTTGTCATTTGGGAATTGCATAGCATGGTGCTTGCTGGTTTTCCAAGTAGCCATTAATCACGTATCTGCACAACAGGCTAGCATTTGCTAGAAGCTGGAGCATTGGATTGGGTTAACCCAACAGTTCATCTCCACATAACTAACACCATCCTCTGTCATCTGGGAAGCTGGCAGGTGCAACCCAGAGAGAACCCAGGAGAAAAGCTGAGGTGCAAAAGCCTGGAATGCAGCGCTCTCTGGAAAGGTTTACTCAGTCTTTTTCCCAGAACCCACGTCTCTACCTATGCATCGTCTTCTGTCTTGACAGACATCCCAGAGAAGAAAACTTCCAGAACGGCCTCAGTGACTCCCCTTTGCCTTCTACTTGCATTAGGGTAAGTTTAGAATCCTAAACAGATTCCCCGCGATCCTGACCCTTAGAAGGCCTCTCTGACATCTGCACAAGGCAAGGCTTTCTCTCCAGAATTCATGGCACACCTTGCCCTTAGGAGTCTTCATTTTAGCCAGACATCACTCAGCAAAGACTGGGTAGCATTCAATGTGAGCTTGTGAGGCCAAGACAAGGCCAACTTGGGATGAGGATGATTGGCTTTTTAAAAAAATATTTTATTTGAGAGGTAGACTTACAGACAGTGAGAGGTGAGACAGAGAGAGACCTTCCTTCTGTTGCTTTACTCTCCAAATGGCCGCAATGGCCGAGCTGCACCAATCTGAAGGCAGGAGCTTCTTCACAGTCTCCCACGTGGATGCAGGGGCTCAAGGACTTGGGCCATCTTGCACTGCTTTCCCAGGCCATAGAGAGCTGGATTGGGAGAGGAGCAGCTGGGACTAGAACCGGTGCCCATATGGGCTGCCGGCACCGCAGACAGAGGATTAACCTACTGCGCCATGGTGCCGACCCCAGTTGATTGGTTTTTATCCCTGGGGGTATGGATGGGCTGATGGCCAGAGGGAACCTCTTGGCAAACTTCAGTCTGTCTTTTGCATATACTAACACACAGGGACACTGCTTTCCTAACTATAAGAAAGGGGAGACATCTGATCAGGCAGAGAAAAAGCAGGGAAAAATGGGATATGCACTGGAGGCGGCTCTTCTGTCGACTCCTACGACTGCATTTGAGCCCCCGGAGAACAGGCATCAGATCCAGTAAGAGTAGCTCTTGAAAAGCCTGAATGCCATTCTGGACAGAGCACTGCTGTGGGACTCTGCTGGATGAAGGCCATTCTCCGCACAAAGGCAGGAGCTCTCCTCACACTGCTTGCATCTCTCACTCCAGTTGCTTCCCACGACTCCACCTGCATCACACACATACCAGCCTTGACCCACTTCATTTTAGGATCGTTGTCAGAAAACAAGCAAAAATATGCCTCTCACCCTGGAAGACAGACACCAAGTTTTCATATCACTAGAAGAAGTCTGGGACCGGGAGGCTTTCCAAGTTTGTCTGCAACAGCTCGGCCCTTTCTTTTGGTCCTCTTGTGTGTGGGAGGAAGTGGGGGCATGGCATCCAGAGTCCCTTAACCTAGTTAGAAGCCATGTGAGATTGCTGCCCATGCTGCTGTTTTTGTAGAATGGCAGCCAACGGCAGGGGGCTCTTCTACTTTACTCGGGGAGGCAATGCCTCTGGGATGAGCTTAAGCACCAGCAGGGCCCCACAAACTCCAGGCCAGCACTGCTGACCACTGCAGGGGCCTAAGTGGCTGCAAAACTGAGGGCCTGGTCCAAGAGTCGGGCATGTTGCCCGCTGTGTGCCCTTCAGGAGCCTAGCTCCAAGGGGTCACCAGAGTTGCTGTCCCTGGCTGAGTAGCCATCCAAGCTGTCCTTGTCCTTTCATCTTCCCTGCAAAGTTCTTTTTCTGCTGCAGTAATCCAGAGTCACTATCTGCAACCAAAAACCTGACTTTTAACAGGCTCCACTCAGACAGTTGATGGAAGAAAAAAAAAGTTGACAGCCAAAACGACTGAAATGTCTCCTCCAACATGGTGATGCACCTGCTCTACACACCCTTTCCCCACGCTCAGCTTCCGTGTGAGCCAGTGATTTAGCACATGCCAGGAGAAGGTGTTCTGGCAGGTACAGAAGGCCCACAGACCCGAGGTGCCCCCTGAGAAGCAGAGGATCAATCTTCTACCTCAATACAACACCTAGAATGGAGGCAGGCATTTGGCTTCGTAGTGAAGCTGTGTCGGGTATCCGGATCCCATATTGGAGCACCTGGGCAGGATTCCTGGTTCTGACTGCTGATTTGTGCTTCTTCAAAATACAGACCCTGAGACACAGCAGGTGATGGATGGCTCAAGTGATTGGGTTCCTGCCACCACGGGGGAGACCTGGATGGAGTTCCTGGCTCCTGGCTTCTACCTGGCACAGCCCCAGCTCCAGCCATGGCAGCCATCTGAGGAGTGAACCAGCAGATGAGAATGTCCTTTCTGCCTCTAAAAGTAATACAAAGATATTTTGAAACTTAAAGAATGGTAGAAAGTAACCATCTTTCTGTCCAGAAACAACGCCCTTCCCTAAGTACCTGGGATGGTCACCTACCTGGGCAGGTGTGGTGCTGTAGGCAGGAGGGTGTCGACTGTGTGCTCTACCTGTGCCCAGAATCACAAGCAAGGCCAAGGAAAGGGAAGGTTAGACAAGGTGTCTGCTAGCACCCCAATGCTACGCTCACAGAAGGCAAGTATAGTGTTACCCGTCTGTTAAGAAAATGGAAAATGGACACCCATCACAGCACAGGTCCCATGGGGTCTCAGTCTAGTTTCTGCTTTAGCATATGTCTTACTGCATTAGATGCACAATCAGGAGGCTTGGTGGAGAGACCAGGGAGCCAAGCTTCGGGTTTGGGGCTTAGAAGAGACGCTCCTTAGGGCCAGCCCAATAGTGCCTCAACCATGTCTCATGCTCCAACCCACCCTTCCAGACTAAGCATTCCAGACATTGGGGAGTGTGTCAAACTCAGCTTCTATGACCTGCGACTTGCCCACATCCTGTTGTTCCTTATGTGTGAAGCTCCCTCAGACATCCCAGGATGGTGTTGCTAGACCAGACCAAAGGTCTCTCACCATCCTGATGCCAGCAAGGAACCTGCCTTCCCCTGTGATATTTGCATGGGCAAAGGCATGAATGATTTGTTCATTGCAATGAGAACCTGCAGCTATTTTTTATGTGGTTCAGCTTTTTACAGTTATCCCAACTATTTACTTTGTTATTTCCAAATAGATTTCAAGACCATTTCCCATCCTCTCCCGGGCAATGCCCTTTATCAAAATTACCAGCAAGAAGGCAGTAGCAGAAAGCAGCCTAGGGGAAAATTCTGATCATGCTTATGTAATAATATTTCTGAATATATTATCGTTGACAATGCGTGGAAGTAAGTTATGAATGGAGTGAACACGTTGAGGTTCGTTCATTTCTTTTCTCATCAACTGAAGTGGATGTGAATTTCGGGCATCACCCCTACTGACCCTGTAATGCCAGCTCTTTAGTCCCTTGACACATTACCAGCATCAAACTCCATCTCTCGAAGTCTGAAACTCTACCCGATGAGCCTATAGCTCAAATCTAAATGTGCAGATGAGCAGTTGGAATCCTTTTATTCTGCGAGGACAACGATCATGATTCACATAGTACTAGTGTGTCTGAAGACATTGGGGAGGGTCACTCTGAAAGGGCATCCTTGCCACATGACCACTCCATGTGTACAAGTTACAAGGTGTTTTCAATGCAGGCTGAGCTGCCACTGACAGCACAGTGCTAACTCAGGGGAGGAGCAGCTCAATCCAGTGCTGGTCAGAAATGGTGCCTGGACACCCTGAACTTTAGGGTGGGAACCCTCACTTCTCTTCCCATTGTTCTTTCTCCCCACAGAGAGCCTTTCAAGCCGCTCCAGAGCACCTTCCCCGCAAAGTTACTTTAGTGCAGTGTTGGGCAATGCCCACGTTCACACCTGTACCCAGGTTTGTAGGTGTTTAACACTTAGAACCCTGCAATCCCAGAGACTAAAATTAGTTGAAGGAAATGAGAGGCTCCTCTGCCAGACTTTCTAAGACACGGGTTTATTCTGTATACATCAACACATGATCTGAGAGAGTACTACAGGATGCATAGGCAGGCCTGTCGACATGCAGGTTGGCAGGGAAGGGGCATACTAGTATTTTGTCACAAGCAGCCACTCCCTTCTCTCAGATCAGAGGGCTCCTCCCCCAACTTCTTCCATTGTATAGCTCTGATCTGCCTGCCAATCAAAGTGACAAGTGAAAGACCAAACTGTTGTAGAAAGCTTTGAACAGCAAGATAAGGCACCTGGTCTTTATTTAATAGGCAGGAGGGAACTATTGTAGTTTTTACATGGATTGTTCAACACAATACTGACATAATGAAGAGAGTTTGTTTGTTTGTTTAGAAGATTTGGCTAGCAGAAGAGTGAAATCTCACTGTGTGGGCTTCAGAGCAGATTTGAGATGGCAGGGGAAAAACCATCTGCGGCAAAGTATCAGAAGATAACTGTAATTAGAATTCCAGAAGACAGAATCAAGACATAAAATACTTGAAGAGATTTGAGAAATTTGAATTTACCAATTAAATAGTCCTAAAGAGGACAAACCAACCACAACCAGACACATCACAGTCAACTTCTGAAAACTGAAGACAAAGAGCAAATCTTGAAAGTAACCAAAAAGGAACTTTACATACAAAATGAAATTGGGAATTATTGCTTGTTTGTCATCAGAACCAGTGGTGGTAAAAATCAGTAACAATTTAAAAACAATAACCTGTGAAGCCAGAATTCTATAGCCAGTCCAAATATCCTTCCAAAATGACGACATTTTCAGATAAACAAAAGCTACATAAATTTCTTACAAATAGACCTGTTTTGCAAGAAATGTTAAAGGATGTTCTTCACACAGATGGAAACCTGGATCTTTAAGAAGGATGAAGGTCATCAGAAATAGCAATTGTACTGGCAACCATGAAACAGCTTTTTTGTTTTTAAGAACACGCAAGACATTTTAAAGCAGTAACTGTTATACTGAATAACTTACATGTAGATATTTACATACACAGCTGTACTATTAAATATGACATAGGAATAAAAGTAGTTGCTGCCAAATACAATTTAGGTACAACAGTATATATTTACCCAAACTTAAAGACATATATTGCAATCCCCAGAGCAATCTCTAAAATAAAAAGTCAATACATAATTTAGATTTCTGCCACCTACTTGGGAGACCTGGATTGAGTTCCTAGCTCCTGACTTGGACTCGGCCCAGACCCACCTGTTGTGACCATTTGGACAATGAGCCAGCAGATAGAGGCATGTGTTTGTCTATCACTCTGTCTGCTTCTCAAGTAATTCTTTTTTACAGTCAGTAGATCACTAATATGGAATTCTAGAAACTATTCAACCCAAAAGGACATAGCAAAGAGAATAGAGGAGAAAATACAATTAAGATAAACAGAAAGCAAATAGCAAAATGATAGACCTAAATCTAACCCTAGCCATAATTACATTAAATCTAAGTGGACCAAACACTCCAATCAAAAGCAGCAACTGCCAGACTGCTTAAGGAAACCACGAAACAGCTAAATTTTATCTACAACAAACACATTTTAAATATAAAGACATAGGCTGAAAGTAACCTATGGATATAGCATGTATGCAGGAAGTATAATAAACAGTGGCTGCATTAAAGAGTACTTAAAGAGTAAGTACTCTTTAAGACAAAGAGTTGTCTTTAATAACTGGAACATTCCATAATTAGAGAAGGGTTGGCTTTTCAGGAAGTCTAAATTATAATAAAAATAATTACCATAAAAATACAAGCTAAATAATTTCAAGGTATGTGAAGTACAAATGAATGAAGCCCAAAGAGAGAAAAACAAACCTATAATCATACTTGCAGATTTTCCAATACTCCTCTCTGTTATTGATAGAGAACTAGACTAAACCTTCAAACACAGTAAAGGCAGATTTTTTTTTAAATACTACTGATCTACTTGACCTAAGTGACATTTGTAAAGTGCTCTGACTACAACCTCCAAATACATACAACGCATTCATCAAGACACATCACATACTGGGTCACACATCCACACTCAATAAATCCAAAAGCTTGAAATAAAACAGTGTATGTTCTCTGTCCACAATCAAACTAGAAATAGCTATCAGTAAGACTGCTGGGGCAAAAATCTGGAAACTAAACACAGCCCTAAAAAGTCTAAGAAGAAGTCAAAGTAAATTTTCAAATACTTTTAACTGATTAATAAGTGAAACATATTAAGATGTATGTAATTGTGTGCTAAAATAAGACATAATGGCTAAGAAGAAAATTACAGCTATATTTACTCCAGAAGAGTGTTAAACCAGTCACCTACGTTTCCATGTAATAACTAGAAAAAAGAGCACAGGGAATCCCAAAGCAAGTAGAATAAATATAAATAAAATCATAAATAAATGAGCAACAAACAATTAGCAAACAATAGAAACATCAAAAACCTCTCAAAGAGGTTAGAAATTGGTTCTAACAAATCAAAATCATTCCCACAAGATTCTAGGTCTAGATGGTTCCATTGTTATGTTCTACAAATCATCCGAGAAAAAAAATAACATTAGTCTCACATAAACTTTCAGAAAATAGAGAATTAATTTTGAAGCCAACTTATGAGACCAGTATCTCCCTAACACCCACACCAGGCAGAGACCATACATGAACACTGCAGATGGGCATCGCTCACGACCATGCAAGGGCACTTCATAAAGTGTGTGGAAGATGAAAGCTTAAAGATGTTTATTTGGGTGTAAATCTGCAAATCGAAATCTGTGTGATTTTTCTTAATACACATTTTCTGTGAACTTTTTGATAACTCAAATATACAGAAATCCTTAGCAAAATATCAATAACTCAATACATTCTGAACAAATAGGATTATGGCTAGAATGTAAGCTAGTTTAAAATTTGAAAACCAGACAATATAATTTCCATATGGATAGCCTAAAAGAAAAACCATATGAATGTTTCAATAGAAACAGAAAAAACATGTGACAAAATTCAATATATATTCATGATTTCAAAAACTCATGATACTAGAAATAGAAATTGCTCAGTCTGATCAAAGGTAGCTGGCACTGTATTTTATGACATCAAGGCTGTCACCTTACAGTCAACAACAATTCAAGGATGGATATTCATCTGCACTAATTCTATTCAGCAGTGTGCGAAGAAATGCCATCGCAGCAAGGCAAGAAAATGAAAAAACCTATCAGAAAGGAAGATGCCGGGGCCGGCGCTGTGGCATAGCGGGTAAAGCTGCCGCCTGCAGTGCTGGCATCCCATATGGGATGTGTACACATCTATGTTTATAGCTTATTTATAGCATTTGGCTACAGCATGGTGTATAACGTGAACATCCAGTGTGCTTCCTGTATCTGGTCCCCTAGTGATGGTCACTCGATCAGTTAAGCTGATGCCAGATAATGGATTAAACACAGTGAGTTTGCTGGGAGTATCCAAACAGTAGCAGACATCACTCGGCAAAAGCTGTGCTTTGGGGACCCAGGTACCTAGCTTATTTCTCAGCAGTGTTGAAACCCAGGTTTTCAAGGCTGTCCTGTTTCTGGTAATGATCAGAAGAGGAGAGTGGCTTGAGGAGTGCAGGTCAGAAGATGTTATGGACCAAGACCGGAGGGTAGGGATCACCTCTGTTGATACTCCACTGACCAGAGCTTGTTCGCACCTCATGCCAGAGAGGCTGGAAAGTTACTGTTAAGGGTGTGGCTTTTTAAATTTCAATGTTGCAATTTGTATATAGAAATAAAATTAGTTTTTAAGTGTTTGTCATATATCTTGTGACTTTAGTAATTTCACTAGCTCCAGTTATCTGTGGATTGTTTAAAATTTTCTCCATTAAACAACCGTGTCATCTTTGAATTCAGTTTGGCATCTTCCTTTTAATTTTAAGATCTTTTTTTAAAAGTCAAAGTTGGAGAGGAGAGGCAGAGAGAGGGAGGTAGGGAGGGAGAGGTCTTCCATCCACTAGTTCACCCCCAATTGGCCGCAATGGCTGGAGCTGTGGCTATCCTAAGCAAGCTGTTGCTGCTGGGTCTCTGGCACAGGTGCAGGGGCCCAGGGACTTGAGCCATCTTCAACTGCTTTCCCAGGCCCTAGCAGAGAGCTGGATTGCAAGTGCAGCAGCCGGGTCTCGAACCGGCGCCCATATGGGATGCCAGCACTTCAGGCCAAGGCATTAACCTTGCTGTGCCACAGCGCTGGCCCCAGTATACATTTTCTGACTCATGCAAAGAAAGTCACATAATGCTTATTTATGTGTTTCTAAAGAAAGGCAGCTAGGAAAAGAGCTATGTGATACTGCAGGTGCAAGAACAAATAGATCAGTAAGAAGGGAAACCGTTTTCCTTTTAACTGGGAACACTGGGAGGGAGCTGCAAAGAGCCTTGAATGTGGATCGCAGCCATGGTTCCCACCCAGCTTTCAATTCTCTTCTGCAAACCAACAGCTCAGGACCATAGGACATTTTCCCCAGGCACACATGAGCAGGGAGAGGACCTAACCAGTTCATAATCCTACTATATTTTCAATTTCTATGTGAGAGAAGAGGCCCAGTTCCAGTTTAGCCATTTAGCGTGTGAATTATATATGATTTTAGATGAAGCTCTTTAAATCAGAGACTGATCCAAGTGTCTAACTGCTGGAAAGGGGGCAATAAAGAGACATTTACAACCCCACAGAAATAGCACCAGCCATTAAAGTGGTACCAGGGATGAAGGGAGACTCATCATTCAGCGAGATGACTTTGGTCTCACTGTAGGCAGTCGTATCCCCGGGTCCTTTACAAGACCTCCAGCAAATGCCTGAATCTGCTGATAGCACAGGGCTCTGCCTTTTCCTACAGTGGTACACACACACACACCCCTACGACCAAGTGGACCTCATAAATGAGGCACGGCAAGAGATTAACCAAACTCAGAATAGAAGAGTTACGACAATCTGCCACAATAAAACTGCAGAATTATTTATCACTGGATTTCTGATCTCATGTTTTCAGGCCACAGTTCACTGACTGGCATGGCAGAGGGACACTCCTGTCCTCACCCATGATTTCCAAAAAACCTAGTCCTGGTAACACCAAACATACACTGTGATTGCCTACAGGTGGGGAGGTGACTGAATGCTACGGATAACAGCATGGAATCTGTGAGCAGGAATTTCAATGAAAAGGACAAAGCGCATGGCCAGGGGAAAGGTTAAGGGCCTACCGTTCTTGACTCACGACTGATTTCAACAATGAACCTGGCAACCCACGCCTGTGGACCCCACTATGCATCTCCAGCGTTCAGTGCAGCACAACCGGTGTACCCTAAAGAGCGCTTTGTGAAGATGTTGTCAGGGTACAATGCCTTCAGTCACTGTCAAACTGGTACAGGATGCCCTGCAGGTGACACCCAGAATCACCCTAGGGGACAGAGGCAGGAGATGCACTACCCAACCAAAACAGGAAACACGTGGTTTCCACCGTTCTCGGGAAAGGTGGGATAGGGAGGGCGAGAGAGGGTGGGAGTGGTCCCCTCTCACTGGCCCTGAGCATTCCTCTTTGAAACTGGTGGATATTCACCTTCTCGAGCAATACTTAGCTTCCTTCTGGGACAATCAGCATCCTGGTAGGAAATAGCCTTTGACACACCGCCATCTAGTGGCTCTCAAGGAGAACTGAAAAAGCACTTGATATTTTTAAACTCCCTGTGGAGCAGGCAGGGGTAGGTTTTTTTCTCCTGTATTCTAAGCTTCCTCTACAAAGCAGAAGCTCCAGGGAACTTGGGCCATGGCAGTCCTGGCTGCCATCATGGGAATGCTTCCCACCTTGCATTGTCTAGGATGAGGACAACATCATCTATCTCAAAGGTTGCTCTAAAGATAAAAATGATGGTCATGTAGAACAGGCATTCAGACACCTGTGCCAACATCCCGAGTTAGAGCCAACGGCAGTTCTACATTGAAATCTCACTAACATGCCACTCCTCAGAGCTCAGCTCAGCCACCCAGGCTTGCCAGGTTGCCCTACTCCAACTACCTGCAAACAGAGGTGGCCAGAGCAGTGCTTCATTCTTTTTCCTGTGTCTACGACCATTATTCTTTTAGTGACTTGCAAAAGGAATTGTGGTTTTCACCATGCTAAGGACCAGCAAAGCACAAATGAATTATTACATTTGGTTTTGAGTGAAGTCACTCTGCCTCACGTGGAAGTTAAGAGTCGCCTGGAAACAAGGCAGCAGGGACCCTCCAACCCCTTGCTTCCAGCAGTGGGGGCAAGAGTGGTTGATCAATGCAGCTCCTGCTCCTAAATGAGGAGGCTTTAAAATATTCATAGAAAAATGCAATTAGGAATTAAGTTTATTTAGAGGTGGGTATTTGGCGTAACAGGTCATTGTTTTCAACACCAGCATCTCACACTGGACTGCTTGGGTTCAAGTCTTGGCTCCGCTTGTTCCCAATTCCAGCTTCCTGTTCATACACACTCTAGGATACGTCAAGAAGTGGCTCAAGTCATTGTGTCCCTTCTACCCAGATCAGAGACACAGACCGAGTCCTTGACTACTGCCTTTGGCCCGGCCCAGCTCTGGCTTTAACAGACATTTGGGGAGTGAACCAGCGAATGGTTTATGCCAATGTTGATTATGACGCAAGAACTTGAAACCCATGCAGTTTCTTATAATAGGCATTTTTCATGGGTGTTTTTAAGTACCCTCCTACATGTTCTCATCCTTGCCCTGGGGTACACGGTGGTCTTGCCGCTACTATCGTTCAAACTAACTTAGCACACATCAGGAGCGTCTGCCAAGAGTGCTTTCCAAAAGATCTGATAAAGAGACTCAAAGATCTGAGAAAGAGACAGGTCGTTTTCTTTTTTGTGAAAGTTCCAGATTCCCAGTAAGGAAACCTAGGGTCCCTGAAATGCAGTGAAGTAGGTTCACACCGCACCTCCAGACTGCCCCGTGGGGTCAATGATGTCTGATGGCCTGGTTACAGGCACACCGATTGCAGTTTACACTGAGAAGATAGAAGCCCTTGAGCTGGTTTTCCTTGTTGTTAAGCTTGACTGTCGCCTACTTCCAAATCAGGCTACCCGTGGGCAACATGACAGTTCTACATAGAAGAATAAAAGCCTGTGAAATACTGGCATTGAAAGGCCCCAGCCACTTAACAGGCCATTTAGGATTTTAAACAATAAAAGAACTGTATTCCTGTGTCTGCATCAAAAATCACCCTTGGGACAAACGAAAAGCTAAGTGCCAGGATGACCTAAGCTTAGTCACTGGAAACCCAGGGCTGTCCCCAACCTGATCATCAGTCACTCCCAAGCCACGCATAGTATACCTGCTCCAAACCCCCAATTCATGCCTGGGTCTGATTTTTAAGGGTGTCATTTAACATAGTTTTATATCATTCAACAGTGTCAAAGAGACATTATGTGCTCTGGTAGGAGGATACAGCCATGCATACAGTCCTTCCAAGATCAGACCACACACAAGTGACAGTAGGCACAAAGAAGAACAAAGGTGGCTTCCACAGAGGTACTCTGATTGCTTTTCTATCTAAGAAGAGTTTAAATTCCGTTTTTTAGTTTTGGTTTCACTTTCCCCAAACTCCATGCAGGCTCAGCAAATGCCTCTGTAGATGGCCATGCACACCAAGCCTGGCCTCCTCTAATGAGCCACAGCCCCATCTTCTCCTTTTCTGTCTCGTGTTTTTATGCATGCATTAGGCTTATCTGTTCCCTTCCTCTGACCTTTCACCTCTGCTCCATCTACAATTGTTTCTCTTACATGTATGCTCTTCAGTTGTACATTTCTCATTTTGCTATTTGGTTCTTTGATTTCTTGCTCTTACTCCATGCTGCTAACACTATTCCTTTCTTCCAGTTGACCGATCATCCTTACTTAGCTCCCCAGTACAACAGTTCTAGTAGTTCTGTGTTCTAAGATTCATGTTACTCAGTTTACAAGGATCTTGCTTGAGATGCAGCCGTCTTTGTCAACATCTTACCCTCGAGGTGACCGACAGGATGCACAAAGTTGACAAAAGAAAATACCACTCAGGGATGCCTGGAACATCTCTTATGAGTGTGAAAATTCCTTGACAAAGTCCTTGACAAATTCTGGTTAGCCTTAGATTGTTTTTGTCTACAAACCCCTTTCTCTTTCTCCTAGCATGGGGATCACTATCTCACAGCCACTCAAGACTATACTTCTGCCCCTAATGAATTCCCATCCATGATTCTGCATTGGTCCACCTTTCTTCAGTACAGCAGTCCCTCCCACATTTGGTGACCAATTCTCATATACCAGGTTTTTCCAAAACATGTGGAATAGCTTTCTTCAAATGTTTAGTTGTTGAACCCGTGAGCCTTTTCCTTAAGGGTATGAGATTCTGTCTGGTCAAAGAGCCCAGGGAGAATTTCAAGTCAGGCTCTCTTCTATTTCCATCCTGATGAACCCACGCAGCTGGCAGGGGGCGAAATACAGGCTCCAGAACTGCCTTCCCCCTCCCAACCAGGCACTCCCACAGCCCTGGGTTTTGGAAGTACAAAGGTAGACACAGAACTGCCCACCACAACCACGCTGCCCCCTCATTTCCTCAACTCCTTGCCCTGATGTTTCTTTGCTCTCACTGGGGGATGTTTGTTGCTTCCCATTCCAATAGGGAAGGAGCAGGCACGAACTGCCCCAAGGCGACCTGAGAGAGAGACAAACAGAACCAAGAGGCTTTCTTTTCATAACCACCAGCTACCCCATGCTCACAGCTGGGGATACCTCTCCCCAGAGGCTCCTCAGTTGTTCTCAAAGTTTCCGGATTCCATTCTTCCTTCTTCCTTCCAAAAGGTTGTTTTTACATTAGCAGCCAACAGTCCATGTTGTTCAAAACAACTTGGCAGGAATAACTTAGTTTATAAGGCAAGCCTCTTCCCCACATTGGGTCCCTAGTTAATTCCTACAAACTTTGTTCCAACTGGCTGGACACCTCTGTGGAATCCAAGGCCCAGAAAGGATTTAGCAGAAACATTGTTTCCCAACTGCAGAGACCTTTGCCATTGCACTCAGGCCCTTGCCAGACCATGGGGTTATTCTACTAGGATTACAAAATGGAGAAAGATTAGATATCAAATGCTTATTCTAAACCATGTCTCCATAGACTAGTCCTGTCATTTTGAGGAAAGTCAAGTCCATGGTAGTCCAAAGTGCTGTACAGATTCATCTTGACATGACCACGGCTATCTTGGACTTAACCATCTTGCCCTCAGGTGACAATGGTCATCTCCAGAGCCCTATGAGGTTTCTGCATCAGAACCTGAACTAATGTCTGAAATGTCCGTATTTCTTGACAAAGTCCAGGTGTGCTCAGGTTAGCTGTGGGCCACCTTTGTCTATAAATCTGTTTGCTGCCCTATGGCATAGAGATCCTTATGACTCAAGCTATTCCTCTCAACCCCAAACCACAGACTTACCCAAATGTGTTCCCAGTATGTTACACTTCTGTAATCTTGTATTTATCTTCTTTCATGGGAATCTTGGCCCATTCTGCCTTTGGTGGCTGGTTTTCATACACTATGTTTTTCCCAAAGCAAATGCTCAACAAATAAATACCAATGAGTGACTTATTTGCTGAAGAGAGGATTCACATTTGGACTTAACATTCAGAAAATCCAAAATCCCAAGTATATAGGAAAAATGTGGTGATATAAAAAGCATTTCAATCATTGATAGATGCCTCAACACTTTTTGGACCCTCCAAAATCTTAGTCTCATTTTCCAAAAATTCTGGTAAGATCTAAGAGACACACAGTGACTAGATTACTTGCAAGCAGTCTGCCTGATGGACAGGAAGAAAGAACATGGATTCCTACAGGCTGGCTTTAGTGGCCAGATCTCACTGAGGGGGCCCTACCACACAGTAACTGATGGTATGTAGGCACTTCTATACAGCCCATTTCTCCATTTCTATATCCTGGAGATTTCCTGTGGTCCAATAAACAGTCTATGTGTTACTCAAGGAAGAGATGAAAACAGGGGAAAGAGATAAAGAGCAAAGGAATATGTGACTATGCAATCTGTTTCTGAGATGTACTTGATTACAAATTCACCCTCTGTTAGACTGTGACCAACGGGGTGGAGAGGATCTTCATTTTACAGCTTCAGGCTCTGCCACAAAATATGTGCTTAGTCAGTGTGCCAAACAGTGCATCATGAATTGGATCAGGAACTCAACAGTTGGCTGCAAACTCTAGTGGCGTCCACTCCCCACATAGGTGGTTCTGGTTTTGACTTACAGTCAAGAACTTACAGTCTTGAGTTAATGCAACATAGAACTCCCAAAACTCTAGGACCGAAACAGAAACAGAGCCAAAGATGTTGGACCCACCTGTTGATGCACAGCTATCTAGTAAACTCAACTTGAAAGTGAGCAACTTTAGCAGTGTACTTCTTGAGTCAAGAAGTCAGAGAAAGCAGGTGAATGCAAAAATTGCTTTATATTTGAGTGCTATAATGATCCTAGGAACAGTTTTTAAAATGCAGTAACCACTTGTACACAGAAATACGTATCACGTTACTTAGAAAATACTATTCTCAGAGGGATATAAGAAAAAAAGTGATTCTGGATGACTCAAATCCTAATGAACTTTCATCAAGATGACACTTCAGACATGATGGTACAGACTATTTAAAAAATTGTCTAGCAGAGTTAGTGTAGAATGAGCGTTAAGCAAAGAAATGCCTTCCCCAACCTGTCTCAGATCTTACTCCAGCTACTCAGAATAGCCTTCAGCCATCTAGGAAAAAAAATACCAAGAAGTCAACCCAATAGTAAAGGGAACGAGGGGAACCCGTAGTTACATACCGCAGAAAATGACATGGTAAAAATCATACATCTCATAGTGATTCGACTTCTTCATGAATGCATAATTCATGAAGTTATAATTAAAAGGAGATAGAGACTAATGTTCCCCATAGAGATGCACTCAAAACTGCAGCTATAAATGTGTTAACTGGCTCATGGGAACCAATGCCATGAACAGAGTTGAATCCTATATGCCAAAATCAGATCAACATGGCAAGGCAGACCAAGCTGACTCTTCCACCAATAGTCTTAGGCTAACTAAAGAGTCGTTTAGGGTTTGATGAACCTGTGCTGGGTGGAGACAAGAGACCAAGACAGAGCCACAGCTGAAGAGGGGCCAATAAGAGACGACCACAGCTGACAGAGCAGAGTCTATGTGGAAAAATTAACTGGCCATTTGGGTCCCTACCAACTATAGTACAGGTGTTGTACCTGAGCGAGTATCAACAAAGGAGCTCCACACATTGATAAAATTTGACGGTCCTTTATCGCCAGCAGTGGAGAGTGGGCTCATGCCCTGAAGAACTCTCGACCCTAAAGCCCAAAGCAACAGGGTTTATAAAGGCAAAAACCACAAAATCGGGAGGGGAATTCATGGTTGCTAGGATTGGGGGGAATGCACGGTTACTGGGGTCAAGCTGACCTAAAACCTATGCGAAACTAGTATCAGTTACAATCTTGACAATACCAGTTACAATCTTAACAATTCCAACTGTAAATTGACATTAATGCAGGTATTGGTTTTAATCATATGTAGGACATAGACAAATTACATTTTTATCATTAACCCAAGTGTAGCCTATCCATTTCCAAGTTTGAGCGATCATGCTAGGGGGTTTCTATGTCTGCCAAGTGTGATGTAGTGGACTGTTATTGTTCAACTGTTTTAGATCATAGTTTCAGACCAGAGTCTCATGGTGTGGGGGAGGCACCTTCCCAGAATGGAGTCTCAAGTGCTCCAAAATGGAGTCCTTACTGTCAAGGTGTTACTTCACAGGAAGCACATGATTGTTAAATAATATAAAAGAACCTGCACTAAGAGTTGAAATAAAAATCCACAGAGGACAACCTCTGTCTCCACAATCCAGCCCAGCAAACTCCTGGAGGAAGATATGAAGTAGACTGGCCAATAATTCCTTGAATTCATCACAGCTGTCTTTGTTATAGGAAAGGGGCTAAGATGGTATGACCAATGACATGACCATCAGCCCAGCCCCTCAATGCCATCCCACCATTAACTAGTGATGTAAAACTAACATCTCTGGGGTTCAGCTGTCCAACATGTAGCAGCAAAGTTACTCTTAACCATTTTGTGAAACAAAGAAGTCGCAGTGTAGACTGCATTCTCACTAAGCCCCTTCCAGTTCAACTTCTCTAGCATTTCTAACACCTAGCTGGTGTTCAACCCAAATTGGAAATACTTTTCACCAACAAAGAATTCTTATGCAGGTTTTCCTTTCCTTTCCATTAGGATGATGTATTGTCTACATGATTGCTGTCATGTTCGACAGACATTAGGGTCCTCTCATAAGCATATCTGAAATTTTCCAACAATTTTCAAATGCCATAAAACCTCAGTATTTCTGACCAACACTTTTCAAGTGCCTACTCTACACTGCAAACCATATTAAACTCAGTGAGTCATGGGAACACAAGACCTGTTCCTTGTCATCAGTGTTTGGCCATCTGAGGTTAAAGACATGTAGTCAGAGAATTAACTGTAGTTCAACAACTAGTTAAAAAAAAACCATTTATCAAAACTCAAGCTCAGCATCAAAGACTTTTGATGTATGGGCCAGGATTCTTCATTTTCACCCACCCTTCCCCAGGTTGAGTGCAGCCTTGTAAGCCAATCCAGTACTGGAAACACAATGACATTTCCAGTTCAGTCAGTGAAGTTTTCTCAGGGAACATTTTATGTAGAGCAGCAATGGCCTCCCATGTAAGGGAATGAGAAACCACCAGAGAGGTCTTGACGTATAGACAGCTACTATTAGGCAGACGAAACTACAAATAGTGCCACTTTGGGTTTGGTGCTTTGGCAGACTGCATGAATGACATAGGCACGGTACCCAGGAAAGGTGTAGTCCAGACCAATAAGAAATATCTGAGAACGAAGGGCTAACAAACTAGATCAAGTACCAAATATTACTTCTTGTTCAGTAATAGCCATGTTTGATAGAATTCAACCCTGGCTTGTTTTCAGATAAATTATAGCTACAATACAGGCTCAAGACCCAACACCTGGACTGAGCTGAACTCAAGAGTTTATCAACTAAGATAGCAATCATCTGGCCTCTTAATAGGCTATGGCCAAAACTTAAATGGTGAGTGTTGCCTTGGTGATTAAATTATAGTTAAAGACTGGCCCCCCCTTTGAATAGGGCAGCAAGGATTATCCTTTCAGCCCCACATGGGGCTGCATATTATTTTTCCCCCAGTCACTACAGTTTAATTTCAAACTTCTGTATCTAACCCAAAGTCTTAGAATCCATGAACTACGCCAACAAACCAGCCTTCTTTCAATTGCTACAATCATGGGTGGACTGTATAAATTAAGCTGCCCCAAGTCCTATACTTCTCTAGGGATAGCCCTAAGGTTACAGGATTTTCCCTCTCCTTAGAAATTAAAAACAAACCTAAAGGTCAACTTAACAGTAATTTTAGCAAAGTCAAAAAACATAACTAGAAAAGATTAGCTTGAAGGCACATGTCCCTCTCCTGAGACAACTGAGAATGACCACCCTTAAGACGCCCCAAGACACAACACAAAACCAACAACAGTTAACTTACGGTCTTCCTGTTTCCCTTTCTGACTGCTTAGAAAGCCACGGTTCTTCAGAGTGGAGGTTGGCAGATGGGGCAGTAGCTTGGAGGTCTCTACTGAGAGCAGACTGAACACGCAGAGAACTTCATCTCCATTAACAAAGCGGACCTTGACTCTTGCAAGCTGGACTTTTCCCACAAGCCCATTCAGTCACCATGGACGCAACTTCCAGAGGCCAGTAAGCTCTTGTCACACTCCCCAAGCAGCAAGCTTCAGAAAGGACTGCAGGCACCAACCGACTTCTCCTGCTGTCTGGAGCCTTGTGGCTCTTGGCCTAGAAATTTAATAGCCTCTGGCTGCGAAGCTTGCACAGGTGAAACCTGTAATTCCATTCACCTGCCTTGCACAAGGGAGGCTGCCTGTGAGCACCAGTGCCCTATTTTCTAACCAGCCATCGCCATCGACACTTTCTTTATGGCCACAGGAACACGGTGGGTACGTTCTTCAGAAAACTCAGGTGGCTGTATTTTTCAGGAAGTACAAGATCATTTCCCAGAGCCTGCTTGGGAGAAGCAACTGTCCAAATAGCATTTCGAAGCTTAGGTCCAGAAGATGGTTCTCACGCCTCACTGCCTGGAAGCTTATTACAAGTCCCCAGACCTGACTCTCCGAGAGTCTGAGTCAGTGGTTGTGAAGTTGAGTCAGTGGTCTGGATGAAGTTGATAACAGCATAAGTGTTCCATGAGCCACATCCTGGAGGGAGACGATGTAAAACAACCGTCAGTTACAGTCCAAGGTCCTGTGGATGCAGCCCAGCTGAATGTGATATTTCAAGAGTATTGCCCACAACTCCAAACACCTGGAAGGCCATGCACACTCCAACCAACTCCCTGTCTGTAATTGTGCTGCGAATAGCAGTGGCTCCAGAGCCTTTCGAGAGGGCAGGGGACAAACAGGGGTGCTGCAAGCAAGAACCAGGACACACTGCTTGGACTTAAGATGGTGTGCTTATGTGTGGGGGAGCTGGGGAACAGAGTGATGCTGCCTATCGGGCACGGAACTTCATCACTGAAATGGAAGTGATCCACAAAGATGGCGGAATTCTGCACTAGTTGTGTCACTGTGTCCATCAGGCCCCCTAGATTCTAAGTTCATTGAAGACAAGGGATTGTGTTATTGATTGTACTGCCCTCGGCAGGGAACTCCACATGACAGTCGGTGCTCAGTTATTTAGGTTAACCATTGTAACTGCCTATCTCTCCCAAGTCAAAGCTGTCATACAGAGTTGGCCAGGATGTGCACTGCAAAGAGGTCAGGCACCGAAGCGGCAGTCAGTTACATGACAGCCATCAAAGTCCTAAACCTGTAGCCGTGAAAACTGTAGAACGCTACGAAGAAAGTAGGTAGCAATCTTCCTGATTTAGGATTAAGTAAGGATTTCTTAGCTATGCCAACAGGACAAGAAACGAAAGAAAACATAGAAAAAAAATGGGACGTATTCAAAATGTCTAAATCTGCTTCCAAGCCGACATATGCGGGCATCTGCCGCGGATGGCCGTGTGCTACTGTTCCAGCTCCTCCACCTCGCGGACTCCGCAGCCGTACAGCACAGAACTCAATACCCTGAAGGCTCGCAGCTTCAAGGAGCGGCTTCCAGGCGAGACCGTGGGCGTGGCGCCTGCGGCTGTGGATAAAGCTGTCCTGGTGGTCCTGAAGCTGAGATTTAGGTGCACACCGCCACCTACAGGAAGGCGGCCGCCATCCTCAGCAGCATCCGCAAGGATACGCCCAGCTCTGCGCAGGGCTGCCCTGGCCAAGGCCTCCTGCGCCTCCCCACCCACCAAAAGCAACAGAGACGGGCTTTTTCTCAAACAGAAAAAGTGAATGAGAACCCACAGAACGGAGATAACTCGTGCAAATCCTATATGACAAGAGACTTGCATCTCGATTATATAAAGAATTTCTAGAACTCGATAGTAAAAGACAACCCAACTTTTTTAAATGAGCTAAATGAACAAGCATTTCTCCTAGGAAGATATGCTATGGTCAATACAGACGTGAAAAAAATGTTCAACATGATTAGTCACAATTGAAATGAAATCTAAACTACAGATACCACTCACTTCCATTAACACAGCTGGAATCAAGACAGGTGTTGGTGAGAATGTGAAAAAATCAGAGTGTCGCACGGTGCTGGTGGGACTGTGAAACAGTGGAGCTGCTTATAAAATTGTCTAGAAGTTCCTCAAGAAATTAAATACAGTGTAGTCACCATATGACCTATCAGTCCCACTCCCAGGTGAACCTACCTCTATATCAAAATGGGTACATAAATGCTCAGAGCAGCTTTATAATAACTATACAATGGACACAATCCAAATGTCCATCCACCGATGAATAAGCCCAAGGTGGTATACCAAGCAAGGGGCTGCTGTTCAGCAACAGAAAGAAACGAGGCACTAATACACACTACAGAATGGATGACTTCCTGAGTGGGAAGGCATTGGGCGCAGCAGGTAAGGCACCACCCAGGATGCCCACTTCCCCTATCATAGTGCTTGGGTTCTTCCAGTCTCGGCTTCACTCCCCATTCCAGCTTCCTGCTAATGTGTACCCTGGGGGGCACATCAGGTGTTGCCTCAAATACTGAGGATCCTGCCACCCAAGTGGAAGATCTGGATTAAGTTTTGGGCTCCTGGCTTCAGCCTAGCCCCAGTTGACGTGGACATCTGGAGAGTGAACAAGTGTATGGATGATGTTTCTATGTCAGTCTTTCTCTCTTACTCTGTTTCTCCGCCTTTAAAAAAATGAAAATAAAAATTTTGTTTTCAAAAAATAAGAGCAACACACACACATACATATTTTTAAACATGCTTAAGGGGGTGAACACTAGCACAGTAGTTAATCTCTAATTGGCATGTCTAAATCCTAGAATGCCTGGGAATCCCAGCTCCTCCACTTCCAATCCAGCTTCTTGCTAAGGATCACCCTGGAAGGCAGAAGATGAAAGCCAAAGGGCTTGGGTCTCTGCCACCCATGTGGGACACCCAGATGGATTTCCTGGCTGCTGGCTTCAACCTGGCCCAACCCTGGTTGTTGTGAGCATTTGAGGAGTGAACCAGCAGATGAAAAGTCTCTGTCTCTGTTTTCCTGCTTTTCAAAAAAATGAAAATAAATTTGAAAAAAATTTTAAAGAACTCTTTAAAAAATGCTAAATGAAAGAAAGTGGAAAATATATGCTAAACCAAGAAAAAGCACATGTTGTATGTGCATGGATACCCTAAGATATTCTCACTGCTTTTCCTCACTACTGGAAAAGAATAACCTTAGGGTATCCATCCTGAGTTCAAAGTATTTACATCTGGTTAAGTATTCCAGTAAGTTAAGCACAAAGGAAAACAACTAACAGAACTATTCAAGGTGGTCATCTCTCCATGCAAAAGCAGATTTCAGGAACACATAATTAATCATGTATTCAAAGGACAAGAACAAAGCTTGTGCCCTCCACAATAGGAGAATAAGTTTTTTAGCAATGTGGAGGGAGGACTACAGTGAACGAAAAATAACCACAGTTTTAGAACAGCTCAGTGACTATTGCTTTTCTCCTTAGTGCTTTCCAAGAACCTACTGGCACTGTGGTTAAGTGTCCCACATGGGTGGCAGAGACCCTTTGGCTTTCATCTTCTGCCTTCCAGGGTGATCCTTAGCAAGAAGCTGGATTGGAAGTGGAGGAGCTGGGATTCCCAGGCATTCTAGGATTTAGACATGCCAATTAGAGATTAACTACTGTGCTAGTGTTCACCCCCTTAAGCATGTTTAAAAGTATGTATGTGTGTGTGTTGCTCTTATTTTTTGAAAACAAAACACTGTGGTTAAGATGACCATCACTAAGATGTAAGACCGTAAAGGGGGCCGGCACTGTGGCATAGCAGGTAAAGCCGCAGACTGCAGTGTCGGCATCCCATATGGGTGGCTGTGCAAGACCAGGCTGCTCCACTTCCAATCCAGTTCTCTGCTATGGCCTGGAAGAGCAGTGGAAGATGGCCTGGAAAATCAGTGGAAGATGGCCCAAGTGCTTGAGCCCCTGCACTCACATGAGAGACCTGGAGGAAGCTTCTGGCTCCTGGCTTTGGATTGGCCCAGCTCTGGCTGTTGTGGCTATTTGGGGAATGAACCAGCAGATGGAAGGTCTCTCTGCCTCTACACTGACAAGAGGCTGTCTATGGAAAAGCCTAGAAGTTTGTGATCAGAGACCAGTTAATGAGTGGGTCTGACCTTGACCTGGGTGTTGGCAATGCATCACACTTACTTTGCTTGTCTCCATGCTAAACTGCCTTGAAAGTAGAACTAACGCTGGGGTGAGAATTTGCCTTGCAGACGTATCTAGTGCTCTGGGCACTAAGGCGCTAATCTCCTACCACCCTTGGTGTGTTCTTGCTCTCAATGTGCTGATTCCTCTCTCGCCTTAAGGATCTCCAGTTTTTCTGAGGGGTTCCTAGATGGTGATGGGTGTAGGTAAGTTTCCACCTTTAACCCTGCTTTGCTTACTGCTGTCCTGTGATATTCTCACCTCAACAAATGGGAGGGTTCTGAACGCATTGGGATAAACAAGATCGTGTAGCCTTATTTGATTTCCAAGTTTATAAAAATCATAGCATCCAAATGTCCAAAGGCCAAATCTCCCACTTCTTCCTGGGAAGAGGGAAAAAGTGATTGTTAAATGTCTGTCTTGACTTAAGGATTTCCATGGAGAAAGAACCAATGGGGGGGGGGCGGGGGCGGCGCTGTGGCACATCGGGTTAGCGCCCTAACCTGAGCACTGGCATCCTATATGGGCACCGGTTCTAGTCCCGGCTGTTTCTCTTCCAATACAGCTCTCTGCTATGGCCTGGGAAAGCAGTAGAAGACGGTCTAAGTCCTAGGGCCCCTGCACCCATGTGGGAGACCTGGAAGAAGCTCCTGGCTCCGGATTGGTGCAGCTCCAGCCATTGCGGCCATGTGGGGAGTGAACCATCAGATGGAAGACCTCTCTCTCTCTCTGCCTCTCTTCTCTCTGTGTAACTCTGACTTTCAAATAAAATAAATAAATCTTAAAAAAAAAAAGAACCAATGGGATGCAAGAATGTCCAACTTCCTGAGCCATGCTGAAGCAGAGGTTAATTAAGAAAACTAGTAGTTCAAGACCTGTGGGGAAGAGGCAACAGAGTTGTATTCAAAATGGCAAGTCATGCTTTATCTAATAATCTAAAAGATACATCAGCCCTGGCCAGCACCACTGCTCACTAGGCTATCCCTCTGCCTGCGGTGCCGGCACACCAGGTTCTAGTCCCGGTTGGGGCACCAGTTCTGTCCTGGTTGCTCCTCTTCCAGTTTAGCTCTCTGCTGTGGCCTGGGAGTGCAGTGGAGGATGGCCCAGGTGCTTGGGCCCTGCACCTGCGTGGGAGACCAGGAGGAAGCACCTGGCTCCTGGCTTTGGATCGGCACAGTGTGCCGGCCGTGGCAGCCATTTGGGGGGTGAACCAACGGAAGGAAGACCTTTCTCTGTGTCTCTGTCTCTCTCTCTAACTCTGCATGTCAAAAAAAAAAAAAAAAAAAAGATAAATCAGCCCTTTGACCCAGCTGTGATAGGGGTGAGGCAGATGGGTGAGGTAGATTGACAGGTGGAGGCAGTCGATAGAGTAATTCTCGCGCTCCTTTAAGAAGCTAGCTGTTCTTCTAATGAACCCTAATCTAGATCAGAAGTCCAAGGGACAAAAATTGAAGAAAAAAAAAAAGTTCTCAAGCTTTCTAAGATGATGAAGGAAGAGAAATGTCAGTCAGTGAGCGTCCCAAAGTGATTCCTATTGAATCCTCCCTCTTCATTATTTTGGAGATACCAATGAAGAGTGAGATGAGGACTGGGAAAAGGACAGAACAGGTGCAGGCTGGACAGCGGGGCTGGAGAGGCTAATGGGTACTTATAGAAACACGAACTTAAATTTGAGGGGTTCCTGGCATCAAATGTCCCAGTTGCCTGTGCCTCTCTGTCCCCACCTAATTTTTATCATTTTCTTACTATCAAGACACAGAGGGCAATACAGGTAACTGCTGGGTTACCCTTTATGGTAACCACCTGGGAGTTACAAGCAAGAAGAATTTGAACCTTTTCAGAGCACCTTGTGGTTGTTTGCCTGCTGGATCTGCTTCCCACTTACAGGAGCCCAGAAACCAAACTGGTGCGGAAGGTGGCACCGCTGCGGGCCCTGGGACATCATAGATTTAGCTCAGGAATGGCAGTGGAGGAGCAGTAAGACCGGCCATCCCTGTTGGGTTTCCCGTTAATTAGACTCTTTGACAAAGAGCTCTGTGTCTCATTACTACACGATTGGTTGCCATGGCTGTGGGGGAAACTTGGTTACACAGCTTAGCAAGGGTCGTCTAGCTGGGAAAGTGAGCTACAAAAAGAGAAGGAGCCACCAGACAATTTAGGGTTCACTTATGTTTTCCAATACTGGAGGCTACAACAGACTTCAAGGTGAATCATAGAGGGTAGGTGACGGGCAGTGGCTCCCAAGCTAATCTCAAGGGCAAAAATACACACCTGCAACGTGTGAATCATGCATCTTTTCCAAATGTAGTATTTAAAAAACTCTTTCTGGATTCTGCTCAGAGAAATGAACAAATAGTTATGGGACATATTTTATGCCATTCATCACAAAGAATCTTAGTTTATTTAATCTCCCAAGACTGGCAGGAAGTGATACTTTTTTTCTTTTTTTGACTCAGATTCTCTCAGACTCTGATTCTCAAGCTAAAGGTTGCCTCAGAATCTCCTAAACCGCTTCCTTATCACCAGATTACAGGGCCCCACACCAATTTCTGATTTTGGATGTCTGGGATAGGGCCTGAAATGCTGCATTTCCAGAAAGTTCTCTGTGTGAGACTGATGTTGGTCAGGGACATTCTAGATGTTTCTTCCTGGCAGAACTCCTGTGTGTAGGAAAGAGTGGTAGTTTAAGTAGTGACTTAAGAAGGGCTGCAAGGAAAGAGAGGTTTCCTACCAATTTTTAGTGCCTTTGGAGACCCTACAAAGCTTGAATCGACTGATTTCACAATAGGCAGACAACACCAGGTGTAACAAAGACCTGGTTCTCAGGCAAACCATCATTGTAAACAAACCAAATGAGAACTGTTGTCATACCTACCTGAAGTCAAAAGTTGTTTTTTTTTTTAATTAATCTCTAACTGGACTTGCTGGCCTGGATTGGGAAAATCAAAACAGCTACCTAGGATACTATAGCACTTTTTTTTTTTTTTAGATTTTATTTATTTATTTGAGAAACAGAGAGGGAGGTCTTCCATCCACTGGTTCACTCCCCAAATGGCCACTATGGCCAGAGCTGTGCCAATGTGAAGCCAGAAGGTAGGTGCTTCCTCCTGGTCTCCTATGTGGGTACAGGTTCCCAAGCACTTGGGCCATGCTCCACTGCCTTCCTGGGCCACAGCAGAGAGCAGGACTGGAAGAGGAGCAACCGGGACTAGAACCCAGCGCCCATATGCGATGCCAGCGCTGCAGGTGGAGGGTTAACCAAGTGAGCCATGGTGCTGGCCCCCATGTAGCAAGTTTTTAAAAACAAGAACCACTGAGCCGATATTTTGTCTGATTGGTGTGTTAATTATTCAATATAAGTACCATGTCGGCGTGACATAGCTGAAAACATCTGAGAAAAACAAAGCCTTGGTGCATAATTAACTGATCTGATTGCCTCACTCTGTTTACCTGTTTTCTTGCCACTAACACCTGTGTGTGAGTATACTGTGGTGAAGGAATTGCAGTTTTGCATTCCTACAGGTAGGGTTGGCATTTGATGACTACGTTGTCCTGCTTACAACACACCAGTTATATCCTGACAGCTTCAACTTACGGAATGTAATACTATATTGATCCAAACATCTAAGCTGTGGTTTAATGATTCCAAGTATAACTAATTTTTTCTTCCCTTTTTCTGAAGTGACTTTGAGAACCGTGAAAGCTATGGTAAGAATATGGAATTCCAGCTCTGCAAGTCCCTTCGGGCAGTGTGAGTTTGATTTGTATTTGCCCTCCAATGCAAAAACGCATTTCTGCCTATGAAATCATCTTGAAAAACCAACTGAGCTTCCATAGGCTAGAGCCTCTAGAAATTCAGAGGACATAAGAAAATGCGAAATTACATCAGAAGGGTTCAGTCATCAAAATCTAGCCATTGGGAAACTTCACAGAACAAATGAGTTGATTTCTTCAACTCGCAAAAAAAGAGGTAAAGAAACGTGTAGATTAAAACACCTCAAAGATACTTATTTTTCAAAAGGTATCTTACCAAGACGGTCAACATAATAGGAAAGGGAGCGGAAGAGTTGAAGTAGCACTTCAGAAAGGAGAAATCCAAATAGTCAATAAATAAGAGAAGTGCTGAAGGGCAATGCAAATGAAAACCACAGCTACAGACTCCTACCTGGCCCACAGAATGAAATGTAAATATTGGCAAGAATCACCAGGAACTCTGAAACTGCTTGTTGGAATGTAAATTGGTTCAACTATTTGGGGAAAAACTATTTGAAATCATCTGATACAAAGACAAATATCCAGTGCTGGGCTCCTAATGGCTAACAACCAGCTCCCCGGAGAGCAAACCATGAGACAATGTTGGCTTATTTCCGGGGGATAACTAGTCCCACTATGGCCGAGTTCAGGATACTGACCTGGCCTCCCTGATCATGGAGTTAAGATGCACAGTAGCATACCAGTACACAGTGTTTGTGCCACACAGGTGTAACTTGCAAGAAGTAACCTCAAGAGTACAGACATAATCCTCAGCATGTGGCACCTTTAGTTTTAATATAATTTATCTGTAGCTTTTTATAATTTAATTTTTAATAGCATGTATATTAACAATTTGCTTATAAAATTTATTTAACAACTAGCTCTTGGGGGCCCTATGAGGCAGCCACACACACATCCTGCCATGATACCATCCCATGAGCCGTGCAGTCTGGAGAAATGTCTTCATACATGTACCTGCAGAAACAGTTCTGCTTTCCGTAACCACTCAGAAGTGAAAATAATCCTCTGATTCCATCCTCACTGCATCAAGCAACTTCAGTATGCCCAGAGAGGGAGGTTTTTTTAGACAATCATAAACTAAAACTAGAGCTAAACTAAAACTGTGAAAAAGGAGCAAAAAGTAATCCAAGTGTGTTATCAAGGTGGCAGCCATGGGCAATGAGGGCTCAACTGTTTGGAGACCCCTGAGAAAATGTGGGGACAGGAGGCAGGAGTGTCTTTCCACCAACACCCCCTCCCCTGTTCATAGGGGGCTTCTCTAGGCTAGCTCACAAGCTGACACAGACACCTTTGCCCTTGGCCCTGAGCTTATCATAACGGATGGTGAAAGTGGTGATTCTCTCCTCCACAAAAAAAAAAAAAAAAAAAAACCCTACAAAAATAGACTGAAGTGATAGTCCGCATCCAACCTGAACACTTCCGAGGGAAAAATGTAAGCTCTCTCTTCCAGCAATGCCAGAGTGTGGGCACATCCAGCTTTGGCCCCCTAAGTCAGGTGTGTGGCCAGCGCAGAGGGCAGAGACAAGGAACTCAATCCTGTGCTTGCTTCCATCTCTTCTGTAGCTCAGAGGGCCACGTCTCCTGGAGAATGGCCCCTTGGAAGCCCAGGCAGTTAAGCATCGGCCAAGAGAGAACACTTAGGATGTTACTGATTCACAGCACTTGAAATTACTTGGTTTCGTTTGCTGCACAGTAGTAAACAAAGAGGTCAGACGAGATTGTTTCCACGGTCCTGTTCTGCGCATAGCTTCCTATTTTGTGCCGTTCTGGACTGATCACATTGAGTCAGAGAGCTCTTTTGACTCAATGACAGAATGAGAAGAGGCTCTTGAGATGGAAAAGCTGGAGTTTCTGGGGCCCGAGGGAAGAGTGGCGGCCCTTATTGGCTGGAGAGTGAATTGAGACTCTCAAGTCTGGGCTCAACTATCTGAAGTAAAATATTTGGGACAAGTGGCAGGCTTTGAAAGCTTTCATTTTTCTCTAGAGGTAAAAATGGCATGCTGCTTTTACAACACGTAGTGTGTTACACTGCTGTACTAGAGTCCATTTTCTGTTGCTAATAACACAGACTGGGCTAGTTTTAAAGGAAAGAGATGTGGGCTCATGGTTCTGGCGGTGTAATGACCTTCAGTCGGACTGCACCTGTAATGATCTCCTTACTCACGGAGTCCTGAGGCTGTGCAGGGCACCACAAGACAAGAGCCGTGGAGCACGTGTGTTCATGGGTCTCTTCTAGTTTCTCTCCCTCTGCTCATTAACCGCCAGGATTTAATTATGAGGCCTCCACCCATGACCTTACCTGAGCCCAACCAAGTCATAAAACACCACAGTCAGATTAAGCTTCCACCCCACTAGTGTCTCACGATGGGGATTAAACTTCAACAAATAGGCCGGCGCCGTGGCTCAACAGGCTAATCCTCCGCCTTGCGGCGCCGGCACACCGGGTTCTAGTCCCGGTCGGGGCACCGATTCTGTCCCGGTTGCCCCTCTTCCAGGCCAGCCCTCTGCTGTGGCCCAGGAGTGCAGTGGAGGATGGCCCAGGTGCTTGGGCCCTGCACCCCATGGGGAGACCAGGAAAAGCACCTGGCTCCTGGCTCCTGCCATCGGACGAGCGCGGTGCGCCGGCCGCAGCGCGCTGTCCGCGGCGGCAATTGGAGGGTGAACCAACGGCAAAAGGAAGACCTTTCTCTCTGTCTCTCTCTCTCTCACTGTCCACTCTGCCTGTAAAAAAAAAAAAAAAAAAAAAAAAACTTCAACAAATAAACCTTGGGGGAACACTCAAATAATATTCAAACCATAGCCATTACCAATATAGGTGTACCAATGTTACATATGTATCTCATACACACACACCTCCCAATATGTTATAGACCAATATATACTGGCATGCAACATACTGGTATGTATATATGTATATATATAACATACCGGTATGTGTGTGTATATATATATATATATATATATACTTCAATAAAGTGGAACTTAGGTCAGTTTTCTCACCCATGTAATGGTGTACAATACAGTGATATGTGTATATGGTGTAGAACATATCTGTGTGTGTGTGTGTATATATATATGTGTGTGTGTATATATATATACACAAAGAGAAGTTGGCATGAGTATATAGCCTGAAAAGCCAAAGATACTTTTTATAAATTCTGCTATTCTCAAATTGGGTTCCCTTGTATGAGGGATATTTAAAAGAAGAAAGAAAGAAATACACGTTTCTGGATATTTTACACTTGTTTGACATAAGTTCCACTTTATTGAAGTACCTAACAAAACCACCTGAGCTGCTCCTCCAAATGGCCACAGCACTCATTCTTGATACAGATCTCCCACTCCCTAATGATTAAGATACATCATAGTCAAATGCACCAGGTCCTTCTTTCAACCTAGAGAAAGCAAAGACTGCCATCTTTCCTAAGGGAGGCACACCGGAAACAGTGGTTTTAAGAGGCAGGAGGGGACCTTTAACGCCTCCAAGTATAAAGAGAAGGGTAGCAGGGAAGCTTCCTTGAGGGGTCATCCATGCACTGAATCTTGGAGACAGGAATATGTAGTTTACCAAGTAGACAAGGATAGGAAGCTAGCGTGTAGGCAGACACAGGCATGATGGAGCATGCTGGTACCAAGTGGAGACCACAGAAATCTATTAGACCTATATGCCAGTTACCATCACATGTGACTAGTTGCAGCAGCCTTAGTCTGTAAGTCTACATCAGCAGCAGGCAGCCCATAGCAGTGTGAACCCTGGCATTAGCCCTATTCTGCATCGTTATCAGTAGGCGGTGGGTTCCGTGTGTGATTCAGCATTGTGGCATTAGTGGCCATGGACTACCCATCTCATTCTGTCCTCAACCCTAGGCAGCACAACACAAAAAGCGTAATTGTTCTCTTGTGAGAAGACAAGAGTGGGTGGGTCCCCTGACATTGCACAGAAGCATGGGGCTGGTCCCTCTACGATGAGGCCCAGAGCCAGGCAGAATCCTGTGGCACCTAGCCAGGATAGTGACTATGGATGATGCATTTGGGACTACCCCAGCAGTAGGAAGAGGCTTACAGAGATGAACTACCCCTTTTTTGACAGGTTCCCAGTTCATTCTGAACAAAATACCAACTTCAGATCTGGGACAAGCCTGGGCTTCAGACACCCTCCAGTACTTACACAATGACCACATACCAACAGAAGACTTGCGGTAAACCTGGACTTAGAGCACCACCTGGTGCTGAAATATAGAAGTGTCCACTGGCTCAGAGGAAATAAACACATTGCTTAGAATTTCTGAAAGGAGGGGCCGCCACTGTGGCGTAGTGGGTAAAGCCGCTGCCTATGATGCCAGCATCCCATGTGGGTACCGGTTGGAGAGTCGGCTGCTCCACTTCCAATCCAGCTCTCTGCTATGGCCTGGGAAAGCAGTAGAAGATGGCCCAAGTCCTTGGGTCCCTGCACCCACGTAGGAGATCCTGAGGAAGTTCCTGGCTCCTGGCTTCGGATCGGCGCAGCTCCGCCATTGCAGCCAGCTGGGGAGTGAACCGGTGGATGGAAGACCTCTCTCTCTCTCTGCCTCTCCTCTCTCTGTGTAACTCTTTCAAATAAATAAATGTTTTTTTGTAAAAAAAAAAAAAAAAGCATTTCTGAAAGGATAACCACAAACAGAACTAGATTATAAAGACTGGAAAGCATCAAAAAATTTCAAGGAACCATGATCTTACCTAACAAACAAAAGGGGCTAGATACCAACCAGACAACAAATGATATCTATCCATTCACGGATGAAGAATGAAAAATAGCTGTTTTAAGGAAACTCAAAACTTCAAGAAAACAAATACAAACAATTAAATATTCTTTTTATTTATTTTTTGACAGGTAGAGTTATAGACAGTGAGAGAAAGAGACAGAGAGAAAGATATTCCTTCCATTGGTTTATTCCCTAAATGGCTGCAATGGCCGGAGTTGCACTGATCCAAAGCCAGGAGCCAGGTGCTGCTTCCAGGCCCTCCACGTGGGTGCAGGAGTCCAAGCACCTGGGCCATCCTCCACTGCCCTCCCAGGCCACAGCAGAGAGCTGGACTGGAAGAGGAGCAACCGGGACTAGAACCAGCACCCATATGGGATGCTGGCGCCGCAGGTGTTGGATTAACCTAGTGAGCCACGGCTTTGGCCCCCCAATTCAATATTCTAACAGAGAGAATTAACAGACAGAAGTAATTTTTTAAAAATCAAACAGAAATCCTAGAGCTGAAGTACATTAAGCAAAATTTAAAACATAGTAGAAGGCATAACTAGAAGAACAGATCCAACAGAAGAATTTGTGGCCATGATAAAGATATAAGATATGAAAACAAGTAATAGAAGGAGAGAAATGAAAAGGCCAAGAGGAATGAAGATAGCTTATGGGAAATTTGGGACAGCATTTAAAAGCAAGTGCCTGAGTTGTTGGGGTTCAAGAAGGATTTGAGAACTCCAAAGGGCAGATTGCATATTCACATTGATAATGACAGAAAACTTCCTCAATCTAGAGAAGGGTGCAATTATAAAGGCACAGAATGGGCAGATGTCAACAGATTCCACTCAACCAAGTCTACCCCAAAATAATTATAATGAAAGCTTCTAATCTAAAGATGGAAAGGGGGCCTGGGCTGCGGTGTAGCAGGCTAAGCCTCCACTTGCGGCGTCAACATCCCATATGGGCACGAGCTCGTGTCCTGGCCGCTCCTCTTCTGATCCAGCGCTCTGCTTATGGCCCGGGAAAGCAGCAGCAGATGGCCCAAGTACTTGGACCACTGCACTCACACGGGAGACCTGGAAGAAGCTCCTGGCTCCTGGCTTCAGATCGGCCTAGCTCCAGCTGTTGTGACTTTTGAGCAGCGAATCAGCGGATGGAAGACCTTTCTTTTTGTCTGTAACTCTACCTCTCAAATAAATAAATAAAATAAATAATCTTTAAACAAAAAAGAGATAAGAGATAGGGAGGATTCTTGGAGCTGGTGTTGTGGTGCATTTATTAAGCCACCACCTATCATACCAGCACCCGACACGAGCATCAATTCAAGTCCTGGCTGCTTTGCTTCTGATCCAATTTCCTGCTAATGTGCCCAGGAAAAGCAGTAGAAGATGGCTCAAGTTCTTGGGCTCCTGCCACATGTGTGGGAGACCCAGATCAAGTTCTTGGTTCCTGGCTTTGGCCTGGCCAGCCCAGACTGTCGTGGCCATTTGGATAATCAATCAGTGGACCAAAAATCAGTCTCTCTCAATCTCCCCCTCCCTCTGCCACTCCTATTCAGCCTGTCAAATGAATAAATCTTTAAAAAAAAAAAGATTCTCAAAGCTGCAACAGAAAAGAAGTAAATAACACATAGGGATATCCCCATTCTCTTTATGTAAGACTTTTCATCATCATTGGCCGGTGCCGTAGCTCAATAGGCTAATCCTCCGCCTGCAGCGCTAGCACCCCGGGTTCTAGTCCCAGTCGGGGTACCAGATTCTGTCCCGGTTGCCCCTCTTCCAGGCCAGCTCTCTGCTGTGGCCCAGGAGGGCAGTGGAGGATGTCCCAAGTGCTTGGGCCCTGCACCCGCATGGGGGACCAGGAAAAGCACCTGGCTCCTGGCTTCGGATCAGTGTGGTATGCCGGCCACAGCGGCCACTGGGGGGTGAACCAATGGAATGGGAAGACCTTTCTCTCTCTCTCTCTCTCTCTCTCTCTCACTGTCCGCTCTGCCTGTAAAAAAAAAAAAAAAAAAAAAAAAAAAAAAAAAAAAAAAAAAAACTTTTCATCAGAAACTTTACAGGCCAGGAAGGAGTATAATGAGACTTTCACAGCACTGACTGAAGAAAACTGCCAACCAAGAACACTTACAAAGCAAATCTATCTTTAAGATAAAGACATCACCAAAGAAAAGCTGAGAATTTATCACCACTAGACATGCCCTGCAAGAAATGCTAAAGGTAGTTGTTCAAAATGAAAGAATCACATTATTTACAAGTAAAACACCAAAAGGTAGAAAACTAACTGGTTCCGCCTTGCGGCGCCGGCACACCGGGTTCTAGTCCCGGTCGGGGCACCGGATACTGTCCCAGTTGCCCCTCTTCCAGGCCAGCCCTCTGCTGTGGCCTGGGAGTGCAGTGGAGGATAGCCCAAGTGCTTGGGCCCTGCACCCCATGGGAGACCAGGAAAAAGCACCTAGTACCTGGCTCCTGCCATCGGATGAGCGCAGTGCGCCGGCAGCAGTGCGCCGGCCGCAGCAGCCATTGGAGGGTGAACCAACGGCAAATGAAGACCTTTCTCTCTGTCTCTCTCTCTCACTGTCCACTCTGCCTGTCAAAAAAAAAAAAGAAAGAAAACTAACTGATAAGAATAAGTACACAAATTCAGAATGCTCTGACATTGTAAACATGGCACATAAATCATTCATATTTTTAGTATGCACACTAACAATTAAAAATAAGATTAATATGTTAAGAGGTAATACTGAAAATTATAAAATGGAACATCGAAAATTCAAAGTACATGGGATAGGCATTTGGCTGAGTAGTTAAGACTCTGGTTAGGATGGCTGTGTACCACAGTAAAGTACCTACGTTCAGTATTCAGCTCTGATTCCTGACTCCATCTTCCTCCTAAAGCAGACCCTGACTTTAAAAAACAATGATGATTCCAGCAGACTCATAGGATGGCAGATGTCCTAAACAGCATTCTGGCCTCAGAATCAGCCCTTAAGGCATGCGGATCTGGTTGAAAAGCCCACGAGAGTATTTCAGGCATGGAAAGCCAAGACACTCTGGAAAAAAATGACCTAAATGATAGATCTCTGCGAGTGAGATCCCAGTGGAAAGAACAGGTCATCAAAGAAGGAGGTTCCTTTCTCTGAAGGAAGGAGAGAACTTCCACTTTGACTACGACCTTGTCTAAATATGATCAGAGTTGGCCAACTCAAAAGGAAATAGCCTTGGCAACTCATGACAAGAGCCTAGGGTGATTACTGACACCATAAACAAGAGTGTCAATTTGTTAAGTCAACAACAGGAGTCACTGTGCACTTACTCCTGTAGGATCTCTGTCCTTAATGTGCTGTACATTGTGATTTAATGCTATAACTAGTAGTCAAACAGTATTTTTCACTTTATGTTTCTGTGTGGGTGCAAACTGTTGAAATCTTTTTTTTTTTTTTTTTTTACAGGCAGAGTGGACAGTGAAAGAGAGAGACAGAGAGAAAGGTCTTCATTTGCCGTTGGATCACCCTCCAATGGCTGCTGTGGACGGCGTGCTGCGACCGGCGCACCACACTCATCCGACAGCAGGAGCCAGGTGCCAGGTGCTTTTCCTGGTCTCCCATGGGGTGCAGGGCCCAAGCACCTGGGCCATCCTCCACTGCACTCCCGGGCCACAGCAGAGAGCTGGCCTGGAAGAGGGGCAACCGGGACAGAATCCAGTGCCCCAACCGGGACTAGAACCCAGTGTGCCGGCACCGCAAGGTGGAGGATTAGCCTGTTGAGCCACAGCGTTGGCCTGAAATCTTTACTTAATATATACTAAATTGATCTTCTGTATATAAAGAGAATTGGAAATGAATCTTGATGTGAGTAGAAAGGGAGAAGGAGCAGGAGAGGGGAGGGTTGTGGGTGGAAGGGAAGTTACGGGAGGGGGAGTCATTGTAATCCATAAGCTATACTTTGGAAATTTATATTCATTAAATAAAAGTTAAAAAACAAAACAAAAAAACACTATAATCTTCAGCTTAAAATAATGGGTGGATTGAATTGAAGTAAATTAAATGAGTCATTATATTAGAATAATTTTGAAGACACTAAAAATTTCTGTTGGTTGAATTCTAAGATTCTGTATTTATATTCTGTTATGGATTATCCTGAAAAACTACTACTAGTATTGTGATATTATATATTTTTGTATAGTTTTCTTGTTCAAACATTCCTTTTCCCTAGAGGATTAAACAGATATGCAAGACAAAAAAGAAAAAAAAAAACAACAGTGATAACTCAAGTAGTTGGAGTCCTGCCACCCATGGAGACCTGGATTGAGTTCCCAGCTTCAGCCCTCCAGCCATTGTGAACATCTGAGGAGGGACCTGGCAAGAGCATTCACTCTCTCTCTCTAAACTTTTAAAAACTTCAAAGATTTATTCAAAGTGTGGAATGAAAGAAAGAGAGAAATGAAAGGGTTATCATCCATCTGCTGGCTAACCATCTTCCCCTGCCACCCACAATGGCCCCAACAGCCAGCGCTAGGCCAGGCTAAAGAAAGAGCCAAGAACTACTCCATCCACGTCTTCCAGATAGGCTATACAAACCCAAGCATTAGGGCCATCCTCTGCTACCTCTGAGGGACACTGGCAGGAAACTGGATAGGAAGCATGGGAGTAGCCAGGATCTGAACCAGATATTCCCAATATGGGATGTGGGCGTCCCAAGCCGTGACTTAACTTACTAAGCCACGATAATCACCCCTAAAATGTTTTGAAAATTTCAAAATGTGAGGAGAAATGGAATATAAGTGTAGTTTTTGTTAGTATTTTTATCTCTTTGTTTCTTTTCCTACCTCTACAGTCAACAAGGGAGCAAGGATGGGTCAGCATACACAAATCAATAAACATGATCTTCCACATAACCAGAATGAAGGAAAAAAATGACCATCCAAAAGAAGCAGAAAAGAGCATACAATAACATTCAATATTCTTTAATGATTAAATGAAAAAAGTTGGCATATAAAGAACGTATCTCAACATAGTAAGTCATTTGACCTCACTCATACGTGGAATCTAAAAAGGCTGATCTCATAAAAGTCAAGAGTAGTACTGCAATCACCAAATTGCTGAAAAGAAAAGGAGGGAGAGAGGTGGGGAAAGGTTGATTATTTAGACAGGAATAGCTAGCTTGATAGGAATAAGAACTTCTGGTGGTCCATTGCACAGTAGGGTGATTATAGATAACGATAATGTTCTATAAATATTTTCTAACAAGAAAAAAGCTAGGATTTTGAAGGTTTTTTAAATCATAAAGATGAATGAGATGTACTAGTTCACCCTGACTTGAACATTATACATTTCATACATGTATCAAAACATCACATGGTGCCCATAAATATGGACGCTTTTTTGTCAGTTAACATTTTTTAAGTTTTCAAAAATGATGATTTTATGGCTCTCACAGGAGTAAAAATGAAAGGTTTTATTTCTCTGATAGGCAAATTTTATAATCAACGTTTCAAAGAACAAGTGCAGGGAGCACATTTTTACATCAGGAATATTGAATGCATGTAGAAATCGAGGCAAAACTGGCTTCTTCAGCAGTGGGGGGTGGGAAGTCAATTACATTTCTACTGGACAGAATTTTCACATCGATAGATCATTATTTTAAAAGATTTATTTGAAAGACAGAGTTAGAAAGAAAGGTAGAGACACAGAGAGAGGTCTTCCATCCGCTGGTTCACTCCCCAGATGGCCGGAGCTGCACTGATCGGAAGCCCGGAGCCAGGAGCTTCTTCCGGGCCTCCCACGTGGGTGAAGGGGCCCAAGGCCTTGGGCCATCTTCTACTGCTATCCCAGGCCAGAGCAGAGAGCTGGATGGGAAGTGGAGCAGCCAAGTCTCCAACCATACCCATAAGGAATGCCGGCGCTTCAGGCCAGGGTTTTAACCCACAGCGCCACAGCGCCCGCCCCTAGACCATTGTTTATAATGACTGTCAGGAATCTGCAATCTATGGAATCGTGAAACAGTTTCCACAAGAACCAGAGAGATCTTTGGAAGGATTCTTGCATCCATAGCTTTCCCGTGAAGCACAAATCTTTCCCTACAGGGACAGTTAAGACAAAACTCCTAGATATTCAAGATTCACATCATACCACACTTAGGGGTTTGGGCATCGCTCTGTGAGTTGCAGTCTTGGCGCACGGGAGATTGGCCAAGGAGCAAGCTGGGGAATGCCAGGAAGCCTTTTGCAAGGGAGGGACATGACCTGGCAGCAGGTGGCAGCTTGACTGAAACCGCTCGAGGACGGCGGCCCAGAGAACAGCTGGGCTGGGTCAGTCACGGACACATGAGGGCCAGGGCCGGAGTCAAGGCCAAGAGGGGCCGAGACACAGGGAAAGCAGGAGCGGGCAGACCTAACGGCCGTGGATGAGAGCTGAGGCCGGGAGAAGACTGTCCGATGGCCTCTAGGTTTCAGGCTCAAAGAACCGCCTGCATGGTGGTGGTACAAGCGCGCGCGAGGACTAACCAGCTAAGGTCCGCGCCTCCGAGTCCGCCATGCTGCGGGGCACACCACAGGACGTCGGGACGGAAGCCATGGGCGGACACGGGTGTTTGGGGGCGGCTGCGACACGGAAGGTCCAAGCCGAGGCGCGTGCACACCCTCACTGCAGCCCCGCGCCCACGAAACGCTTTCGCGAGCCACGACGGCCCGCGGCACTCGCGGCCCTCACGCCCGTTAGGCCTCGCGGCGTCTTCCCGGCCACGCGCGGGCGCCGCACTTCCGCTTCCGGTGGCGCCGCAGTGGTGCACGGCGCAGGCGCGGGCCGGGGCCGGGGGCCGGGGGCCGGGGCCGGGGTCGGGGCGGTGGGCGTCCGACGGCGGCGGGGGCGGCCTTCTCCGGGCTTGGCAGCTGCTGCGAGCGCAGGCCCAGGGCGGATGCGGTGGCCGACGGCCCCGGGCCCCGCCACGGCCCCTGGGCGGGAAGGCGACGACGCGCGAGGCCTGAGGAAGCGAAGCCGGCGGCAGGCGGCAGGGCCCCAGGAGGCGGGCTGCGGCGGCCCTGAGGCCCGGAGGCGCGAGGAGAGCAGGCCGAGGAGGAGGATGGTGGCCCGGGCGTCTGGGAGAGAAGTAGAAAGTGACACGTCGGGTGAGGTGTCCCGGGCTGGGACAGCCGCGAGGCGGCGAGTGGAGGGGTCGGGGGGCCAGGTGGGCCCTGCAGACCCCCGGGCCCCGACAGACAGAGCTGCAGCGGAGGAGGCGGCGCTCGCCTTGCCCTGGGGGGGACAAAGAGGAAGGAAGGCTTGAGCGGTTGCGCCCATCAAGCTTTTGCACCCCAGACTGTGCCGTCTGTGCTGTACCACCGGTCTGTAACTTGAATCCGTGTGGTCTTAAGTGATGCACCTGGTGGACCAGGAAAAGGGGGAGGAGAGAAGAGGGTGTTCTTAGGTGTTTGTTCTCATGGGAACCCTTGATCGGGATTGCTGTAGGAGGAATTCCCACTAGTATGGGCCATATTTGCTACCATAGAAGGATGATGCTAAGGGTTCTTTGGCTGCCTTAGAATTGATTCCGCTTTATATGTAGCTCCATAACAGAAAGTAGGTATTTTCTTTTCTTTCTTTTTTTTTCTTTTTTTTTTGAATGTGTATTTCCATTCAGCTGTCAGGGGGAAGGGAAATGGATGGCTTCGCGATTAAAAAAATAATAATACTGCTTTTTTCCATTAGTGTATAATGTTTTATGATATGTTTTGTTGTTTTGATCAGCCAAGGAAAAAAGAAAAGTTACTGAAGCATCAAATGATGATCTGCAGCCAGGGATTGACCTGGTAAGAAAGGAATCATTAACTAGTTCATCATCTTTCTAAGTAGTGGAGTGCAGTGAATTTCAAAATAGGGCTTTCTTGCAATCTTTGGGTAAGGAAGGTTTGGTAGAAAGTATTAAAAGAAGAATAGGAATAAAAAAGTTTAAAAGGTTAGATACTTAGCCTCTCCAAATAACTGAAAATAAGGTTATACAAAATATTAAGGTTGCATTTCAAGATGAACTGTACAAGAATACACCAAAATATTTTTGTAATTGCTTATCACCTGGAATAGAAAAGAATGCCATTTTAAAATTACATGATTCCAATTGTTTCCTCCATCCCAAGGGTTGTAATGATGAAAACAACTTTGCATGTAAACTTGATGATGGATGTGTGCATGTAGCAGAAAATTCCGCAAAGTTAAAGAAAGAAAACCTTAGAAGTCTTGCAGAGAAGAGTGACACAAATAGTATTCCTGAGCTCTTAAAAACTGAAGAAAATGTAATGGGAGTAAATAAATTATGGCTTGAAAGGAGTGATTTATACCAAAGTAAAAATAATGGCTTACTTTCCTACCTCCAAAGTGAAAAAAATAAATATTCATTAGAGGAGAGTAATATTGGGAGAAAAACCAGGAAAAAGATGAAATTTTCTGAAAAAGAAGAAAAGGTTCTTGAGATGAATTTCTCTGCTGTGTCTACAAGCTCTGAGTTGGTGTTGCAAGAAAACCAAGTGGGTGCCAAGGGTAGAGAAGCAGAGAGCCTAGAGGATCCAAGAAGTCCTAAAGCTGAATTAAGAAAAGTAAACCATAAAACACTCTCTCCAGTGGATCATTTATTAAGTCTCCCAGAAACAGTAGAAACAGAAATTCCTAGACATCATATAAATGCTGTGTTTCAGAAAACCCTTGAATCTCTTTTGAAAGAAGAAACAAAGAATGCTTCAGAGTCCGTAGGATGTAAAATCGAGGGAGAAGAGAGTTTGAATGACAAACAATCATTGACAAACTCCATAGTGAAATCACCTAGTGATTGTCATCATACTGAAAAGAAATCTGTGCGAGAAGACTTGAGAAATGAAGCTGAAGAATCGAAGTTCAGTTGTCACAGAACAATACCAATGACTGGCAGAAGAATTTGGCCTTACTATTCATGTGCTAGAATATCTGCCAGATGCTGGAAAAAGACTTCCGCGCCACGATCAGATTGCTCTCTTCCTGGGTCTCGGGAAAGTTTTAGTCAGGATGATTTGCTTAATGACCAAACAAACCAAACTCACTTGGCTGACTCCAAATTGCTGTTACAGAGTTCCTTAACAGAAAAAAGCATTGACTCTTCAAGTAAAGAAAAACTGGATTCTAACTTAAATGGTTTGTCTTCAGTTTCTATGGTAGGACCTACTTTGGCTATGGAAGAATCAGTGGTCAGTGATGTTAAAAAAAAGTCAGAGGAGCACAGCAAAATTTCAGAGGTAGTTACTAATATTACTGAAGATACTCCATTAACTGTGACTCAGAGCTCAACAGGAAGTAAAAAAAAAGACAGAGGGAATTTAATGAAACCTAATTTGATAGCGGCTTCCCAGGATGGCCAGGAAGCAAATAGCTTTATAGGCAAAACTATTCATCGAAAAGCCTGCATTGCAAAGCAAGCACTTGTGGTTCCAGACTTGGTTAAAATATTGAACACAGGACGGCTAACGAATTTTAAAATTCCTTTGCTTAAGAATAAGACAGAAAAAAAAAGAGAAGTAAATGCCAAGTCATCAGAGAGAGAAACATACAGTCCCTTAGAACTTCTTGACAATGTATCTGGAGCAGAGGGAAGACAGAATAGGAGTAAAGAAAATGTCTCCACAGCAACTTCAGTACCTTCGTCTTTGAGTCTACAAAGTAATATAACTCCAGTGCTAGCTAGTTCTGACTCACTCTACAGCAGGAAGTCCTGTGGTATTTCTCCAAGCTTTACAAAGCAAGGCAGTGATAAGCCATCTCATCACATCTCTGAACCAGGCAATATTGTTGCTAAGAAAAAAGTTGTTTCTTTTGCAATTGAAAATACTACTTTTTCTTGCAATCCTAAGTGTTTAGAGGAAAATGCTTCCTTTTGCTGTAATGAACAAGAAGTATTTGAACCAGTGTCTTCGGAAGTTAGTGGTAGAAAAATGACTAAGAGATTTTCAGAAATTAAAGTCGGGTTTCCAGATATTCTTAAAGCGTATGAAGATGATGTCCTCTTGATTGATGTAATTCAAGATGACCCAGACCTCTTTGGAATCTCCAGTGAAGGAGATTTCTCATTTACTTCAGAGGTCCCCAAGATAAGCCAGGAGCCCAGTGTTGCTAAAGAACGGCAGTCAACAGACTGCCAGCCCGTGGAACTTCCAGAAGAAAGTGAAGCAAGCAATGACTTGAGGTATGCATGTGCAGCCTTTTGATGCAGATTCTTGTTAGAGATTTCAAGGGCACCCTTTGTTCTTAGATGTTACTAATGTATTTGGTGATCATTGAAGCTCCATTTTAAAATCTGTTAATGCAGTATTGCATATCCAGTATAATAAGGCATATTACTGCTGATACTCATAAATGTCATTATGCTAAAATTTAGAGTTGAAATAAAGGATTATATAAACTTTGAATGCTATAATGGAGCAGATTAGCTATTCAGAATTCAAAATGATGGTTTATAAAATGGCTTTTTAAATTACCGAGATTGCTGCTTTCAAACATCAGATTTATTTCAGTAAATTATTCAACTATAAACAAGTAAACTTAATTCACCCACATAACTCACTTAGGTCAGTGCTGTGTATTGTAACCCATTTTCTGGGGCACCTTGTGAGATAAAACATTTTGGAGAATAGAGAAGCCTTGGACATCTTTGTTTGAAGAGATTAAGGGCTTGAAAGTAGAATCAGTAGTTAAACTAATTGCCAGAGGAAAACAATGTTGAAATTTTGGATGGAAGTACTTTAAAGGTGATGTTTTTAAATGGTGATTTTTTTCTCCTCCAAAAAAAAGGGCTACTTTTTTTAAGTTTAATGGAGCTAACTAGTATCCGTTATGCTTAGTAACTTAGTGTATTAGTTGGCCCCAAATTTAGTTAACGTCATATCATATTTTACTAAACTTTTAGAATTTTTCAAGCCCTTATATTTGTATGTTATAATAGTTGAATATTGGAATGACTTGTGAACAGACTCAAAGAAACATAAAAACACTTTCCAGTAAGATTTAGTGATACGTGACTTGAATTTCTCTGGTATTTATACATTTTTAGTTACCTTTGCGATATCTTAACTTTTTTTGATGTTCTTAGTAGTTCAAAAGCTTGTAACTTATCACCAGATAGAATGTTTTCAATGTGCCAACTGGAGGACCAAGAGCTTTATCATTTCTAATGATGTAATGAGATAGGATAATAACCCTCCTATTTTGAAGATGAAAAAACTGAAGATGACAACTTGTCACTTCCCAGTATTATTCTGTTAGTAATGGAATATGGACTTGAATTTGGTCCTGTCGTAGTTTAAAACTAATGGCTGAGAGCTTGAACTTTGTAGTATGAACTAGGCTTTTGAGTCTTCTCATTGTTAGAAAATAACTACATGACCTCTTTAAGCAAGTCATTTCATATTACCTGTAAAATGGGAAAGTCCTTCCCTCAGGATTGTGAGGATTAAATCAAAGGATGGATGGAGATTTAGCATGGTGTTGGATGAGTCATAAGGGCTCAGAAAGTATTTGTTGAAGTTTAAAAAAGTTTTAGCATGCTTCCTTTGAGAGATACAAAGAGAAAATAGAACAAATCTTAGATTCAGGAGCAGGCTTCTCTGTTGACAAGATACTGACAATAAACTACAGCCAAAAGTAGAAAGAAAGAAATTTGAATTAAATTATAGAAAGTTCTTTATTATTTTTTAAGAGAATAGTGGCTGATTTTGTAAAAATGATACTACATATTCATCATGCTAGTCTATAAAAGGGGGATTAAATCCCACCACTAAACAAATTAATTACTCTGTGTATGTATCATTCCAGATACCTGTATGCATCAACATGACATAATATTAGAGGAATTGAATATGCCAATTTTCAGTGGAAACATTGAAGATAATTTACGTTTAAGTAGAAAGGGCAAGAAACTGAAAAGAAACCAAAGGCATTGCAGAATCAGTGTACTTCTTTGCCACATGATAGTACTAAAATTATCAAATTGTTGAACTCTTTACTTAGTATAGAGTTGATCTTCAGTGTATAAAGTTAATTGAAAATGGATCTTAGTGGAGAATGAGACTGGGAATGGGAGGAGGAGGAGGAAGGGTGAGAGAACGGATGGGAAGGCAAGTATGATGGGAAGAATCACTATATTCCTAAAGTTGTACTTGTGAAATGCATGAAGTTTGTATTCTTTAAACAAAAGGTTTCTTTGGGAAAAAAATTCAGATTATTAAAGAAAATGTAAATGGCATAAATTTTAAATAGAAATAGAAAATTTTAACAAAGATGTTAAGGGCAAGATTGGGTGACAAAACGACTATGTACAGCTTTAATCATTTTTCATATTAGAAAAGCAAACTGTTTAAAGTTGGAACACGTATTAAAAAAGTACAGATAACAGGCACCAGTGCTGTGGCATACCAGGTAGAGCCAGTGCCTTCATGAAGTGCCAGCATCCTGTGTGGGAACTGATTGGAGTCCCAGCTGCTCCACTTGCAATTCAGCTCCCTGCTAATGCACCTGGGAAAGCAGCAGAGAATAGCTTATGTACTTGGGCCCTGGCATCCACAGAGAAGGCCCTGAGGAAGCCCCTGGCTCCTGGCTTAGGATTGGCCCAGTTCTGGCCACTGTGGCCCTTTAGGGAGTAAACCAGCAGATGGAAGAGCTGTCTTTGCCTGCCTGCCTCTCTCTCTGTCTCTCTCTCTCTCTCTCTCTCTGTCTCTCTCTCTCTCTCTCTCTCTCCAGCTCTGCCTTTCAATTAAATAAATAAATCTTTTACAAAAAGGTAGAGATAACAGAACTGAAACTCTGAATAATCCTCCTTATTTTTTGCCACAGTGTCTTGGTTTTCCATGACTGAAATGCTCTCATGGGCTTTTCAGCCAGATTAGAATGCCTTAAGGGCAGATTCTGAGGTCAGAGTGTTTTTAGGGCATTTGTCATTCTGTAAGTCTGTTATATGGACTGCTTCCCATGTTGGAGCATCACTCCTTTTTAATTCTATTATTATTACCAGACACATAATCCTATTTATATGATCACTTTAACACTTAATCCTATCTATATGATCACTTCAACACTTAAAATGCTATTTTTACCACCCAGCTTAAGGGGATTTGGAGTGCCATGGCAAGGTTTTAAACTCTACCCTTAGAATTAAGTCCATAGGAATGTATACAGAACTATACAGCTTTATAGTTACAAACTTCATACTGTTTATAATTACAACTTTAGGAGCATGGCGATTCTTCCCACCTACACTCCCACACATCTTCCTCCTCCCTCTCATATTCCCACTCTTATTTTTACCAAGATCTGTCTACAGTTAACTTCATACACATATAATTAACTGTATGTTAAGTAAAGAGTTCAGAAAATAGTATGGGGAAAAAAAAACACTCCTCAACAGTCAAGACAAGGGCCATTCAAAGTCATTGTTCTCAAAGTGTCAATTTCACTTCTACAGATTGCCTTTTATGTGCACTGTTAGTTTTCACAGATCAGGGAGAACACGTGGTATTTGTTCCTTTGGGACTGGCTTATTTAAGTATGATGTTTTCCAAATTTATCCATTTTGTTGCTAATGACTGGATCATTTTTTTTGCCACTGTGTAGTATTCCATTGTGTACATATCCCGTAATTTCTTTATCTACTTTTCAGTAGGCAGGCGTTTGGGTTGATTCCATGTCTTAGCTATTGTGAATTGAGCTGCAATAAGCATGAGAGTACAGGTAGCTCTTTCATAGGCTGATTTCATTGCCTATGGGTAAATTCCCAGGAGTGGGATGGCTGGGTCATATGGTAGGGCTATATGCAGGTTTCTGAGGAATCTCCAAACTGTCTTCCATAGTGGCTTTACCAGTTTGCATTCCCACCAACAGTGGATTAGTGTGCCCTTTTCCCCACATCCTCACCAGCATCTGTTGTTAGTTGATTTCTGTATGTAAGCCATTCTAACCGGGGTGAGGTGAAACCTCATTGTGGTTTTACTTTGCATTTCCCTGATGACTGGTGATCCTGAGCATTTTTTTCTTGTGTCTGTTGGCCATTTGGATTTCTTCTTTTGAAAAATGTCTGTGTCAGTTCATTGCCCATGTCTTCACTGGGTTGTTTTGTTGTTGTGGATTTTCTTGATCTCTTTATGTATTCTTGTTATTAATCCTTTGTCAGTTGCATAGTTTGCAAATAATTTCTCCCTATCTGTCGGTTGGCTCTTCATTTTCCTGAGTGCTTTTTTGGAATACAGAAGCTTCTCAATTTTATGTGATGCCATTTGTCAATTTTTGTTTGATTGCCTGTGCCTCTGGAGTCTTTTCCAAGAACGCTTTGCCTATGCCAATGTCTTGCAGGGTTTCCCCGAGGTTCTCTCATAATTTGATTGTATTGGTTTGTAAATTTAGGTCTTTAATCCATTTTGAGTGGATTTTTGTGTAAGGTGTAAGGTAGGAGTCTTGCTTCGTACTTCTGCATGTGGACATCCAGTTTTCCCAGCACCACTTGTTAAAGAGACTGTCTTTGCTCCAGGGATTGGTTTTAGCTCCTTGGTCAATATAACTTGATTGTAGATGCTTGGAGTGATTTTTGGCATTTCTATTCTGTTCCATTCGTCTATCCACCTGTTTTTGTACCAGTTCCAGGCTGTTTTGATTATAACTGCCCTGTAGTATGTTTTGAAATCTGGTATTGTGATGCCTCTAGCCTTGTTTTTGTTGTATAAGATTACTTTATCTATTCAGGATCTCCTATGTTTCCATATGAATTGCAGCATCATTTTTTCTATATCTGAGAAGAATGTTGTTGATATTTTGATTGGTATTGCAATGAATCTGTAAATTGCTTTTGTAAGCACAGAGATTTTGATGACATTGATTCTTCCAACCCATGAACATGGGAGATTTTTCCATTTTTTTGTGTCTTCTTCTATTTCTGTTTTAATATTTTGTAATTATTGTAGAAATCTTTGACATCCTTGGTTAAATTTATTTCAAGATTTTTTTTATTTTTGTAGCTATTGTGAATTTGATCTTAGAAGTTCTTTCTCAGCTGTGGCATTGTCTGTGTATACGAAGGCTATTGATTTTTGTGTGTTAATTTTATATCCTGCTACTTTACCAAACTCTTTGTTGAGTTCTGTTAGTCTCTTAGTGGAGTCTTTTGGTTCCCCTATATGTAGAATCATGTCATCTGAAAATAGGGATAGTGTAACTTCCTCCTTCCAATTTGTATCCTTTTGATTTCTTTTTCTTGTGCAATGGCTCTAGCTAAAACTTCCAGTTCTGCATTGATAGCAATGGTGAGAGTGGCATCCTTGTCTGGTTCTGGATCTCAGTGGGAATGCTTCTAACTTTTCCCCTTTCAGTAGAATGCTGGCTGTGAGTTTGTCATATATTACCTTGAATGTGTTGAGGAATGTTCCTTCTATACCTTATTTGCTTAGAGTTTTCATCATGAAAGGGTGTTACATTTTATCACATGCTTTCTCTGCATCTGTTGAGATAATCATGTGGGGATTTGTTCAGCAGTTTGTTAATGTGATAAATTACATTAATTGATTTGTGAATGTTGAACCATCCCTGCATACCAAGGATGAATCCCAGTTGGTCTAGCTCATAGTTCTGATTTGTTGTTGGATTTATTGACTAGAATTTTGTTGAGAATTTTTGAGTCTATGTTCATCAAGGAAATTGATCTATAGTTGTCTTTCTCTGTTATATCTTTTTCAGGTTTAGGGATTAAGGTGATTGCTGGCTTCAAAGAAAGAATTTGGGAGGATTCCTTCCCTTTCAGTTGTTTTGAATAGCTTGAGAAGAATTGGAGTTAGTTCTTTAAATGTCTGGAAAAATTCAGCAGTGAACCCATCCTTTCCTGGGCTTTTCTTTTTGGAAGGGCCTTTATTACTGAATCAATTTCTGTCTTGCTTATGGCTCTGTTTATGTTTTCTGTGTCTTCATGACTCAATTGAGGTAGGTTGTATGTGTCCAGGAATTTATTTATTCCACATTTTCTAGTTTGTTGGCATACAGCTCTTTGTAGTAATTTATTATTCTTTTTACTTCTGTCCTGTCTGTTGGTACATTTCCTTTTTTCATGTCTAATTTTATTGATTTGGCTCTTCTCCCTCCTTTTTTTGTTAGTTGGGCCAATGGTGTGTCAATTATGTTTGCTTTTTATAAAAATCCAGCTCTTTGTTTTGCTCTTCTTGTGTATTTTTTGTTTCAGTTTTGTTAATTTCTTCTCTAATTTTAATTACTTCTTTTCCCCTACTAGTTTTGGGTTTGGTTTGTTGGTGTTTTTCTAGGTCCTTGAGATGCATCAATGGCTCATTTATTTGGTGCCTTTCCAATTTCTTCATGTAGGCACCAATTGCTATAAACTTTCGTCTTAACATTGCTTTTGCTATATCCCATAAGTTTTGATATGTTGGATTGTCAACTTCATTTGTCTCTAGAAAATTTTTAATTTCTCTTGATTTCTTCAATGTCCTGTTCATTCAGGAGCATGTTGTTCAGTTTCCATGTGTTTGCATATGTTCTAGAGATTGTGGAGTGCTGATTTCCAGCTTCATTCCATTGTGATATGAGAAGTTGCATGGTATGATTTTGATTTTTTTTTTTTTTTGACAGGCAGAGTGGACAGTGAGAGAGAGAGACAGAGAGAAAGGTCTTCCGTTGCCGTTGGTTCACCCTCCAATGGCTGCCGCAGACGGCGCGCTGCGGCCGGCGCACCGCGCTCGTCCAATGGCAGGAGCCAGGAGCCAGGTGCTTTTTCCTGGTCTCCCCATGGGGTGCAGGGCCCAAGCACCTGGGCCATCCTCCACTGCACTCCCGGGCCACAGCAGAGGGCTGGCCTGGAAGAGGGGCAACCGGGACAGAATCCGGCGCCCCGACCGGGACTAGAACCCGGTGTGCCGGCACCGCAAGGCGGAGGATTAGCCTATTGAGCCACGGCGCCGGCCTGATTTTGATTTTTTGAATTTGCTGAGACATGCTTTATGGCCTAGCATGTGGTCAATTCTAGATAAAGTTTCATGCACTGATTAGAAGAAAGTGTATTCAGCCATAGAATGGAAAATTCTGTAGTTATTTGTTAGGTCCATTTGATCTATTATGTTCATTAACTCTGTTGTTTTCTGTCTGGTTGATCTGTCCATTGCTGAAAGTGGAGAATAGAAGTCCCCTATTACTATTGCATGGAAGTCTATGTCTCCCTTTAAATCCATTAACATTTCTTTTAAATAGCCAGGTGCCCTGTAATTATGTGCATCTATGTTTATAATAGTACATCTTCCTGTTGAATTGGCCCCTTAGTCATTATATAGTGCCCTTCTTTGTTTCTTTTAACAATTTTGTGTAAAAGCCTATTTTGTCTGATATTAGAATGGCTATACCAGCTCTTTTTTAGTTTCTGTTACCATGGAATATATTTTTCCATTCTTTCACTTTTACTCTGCATGCATCTTTGTTGGCGAGATGTGTTTCTTGTAGGCAGAAAATACATAGGTTTTGTTTTTTTAATCCATTCAGTCAGTCTGTTTCTTTTAACTGGAGTTGAGACCATTTACATTCAAGGTGACTAGTGATAAGTAAGGACTTTGCCCTGCCATTTTTCCATAAGGGTTCCTGTTTTGCACTTTGGCTTTCCTTTGTACTTTTACTAGGAGATTTCCTGCCTTCACTGTCTTTCATATTGATGACCATAATTTTGTGTTTCTGTGTACAGCACATCTTTAAGCATGTTTTACAAGGCTGGAAAGGTGGTGACAAATTATTTCAGTTTCTGTTTGTTATGGAAGGTACTTATATTGCCTTCATTCATAAATAAGAGTTTTGCAGGGTACAGTATTCTGGGTTGACAGTTTTCTTCTCTTATAACTTGGACTTTTTCTGCTGTGAGTCTAATTGGAGATCCTCTGAAAGTATTCTGGTGTTTATCTCATGCACATTTTAGAATCTTTTCTTTATGTTTTACTGTGGAAAGTTTGACTACAATGTGTTGTAGTCAGATCTTTTTCTGAAGACCAGATCTTTTCTGGTCATGTCTTAGGAGTTCTGTGTGCTTCCTGTATTTGTATGTCCCTTTCTTTGTCCACATTAGTGAAGATTTTTTGGTATTATTTTACTGAAAAGGCCTTCTAATTCTCTTTCCATGCCTTCAGTAACTTCTAGGACCCACATGTTTGGTCATTTGATAGTATCCTGTGGAGTCCCAACAGTGTTTTTTTTGTTTTTTTTTTTTTTTAGTTTTCTAATTTCTACTTGTTTTTGGTCTGACTGTATAATTTCCTGAAATTTGTCTCATAAGTTATATATTCTTTCTTCTGCTTCACCAATTCTGTTTTCAAGACTTTTCACCACATTTTTATTTGTTTTATTGAATTCTTCATTTCCAGTATTTTGATTTCTCTTTAATATCTCAGTGTCATGTATGGATTCCATTAGTTCATGTGTTTGCCTCTGATTACTTCTAATTAACCCTACAATCAATTTTTCCATTTCCATTCTTGCATTTCCACAGTATCTTCATCTTCATATTTTAGTATTGAAGTATTGTGTTCTTTTTGGCGTGTCACATTGTCTTCCTTATTCTTGTTTCTTGGATTGCTGCATTTATTATTTTTCATTTCTAGAGATACTCGATAATTAGTTTCTTCTTTGTTTTTTCCCTGTGGCAGCTTTTATCTTTGGACTATGCCTCTGTGGATTAGTGGAGTGTGGCATGTGGTGGGTATGGCCAGGGAGCCCTGTTTAGTGCTCCAGGCTGATGGGAGTATCCAAAGTGATATCAGGTTGGGCATAGTCAATCTCTTTTTTATGATTATTTTTTTAATCAGAGGGGCAATTTGTTCTGCTCTGTTGACATAGTCTCAGCTCACCACTAGTGCCTGGTGCTAGCCCCAGTGGGTATAATATTTATCCATGCTGCCACAAGAACCACACACAGGATCTGTATAGTCCTCGGTGTAGGCACAAATTCCACAGCAGTGACCACCACCACAGAATCAGTGAGCCCGGATCAAGTGGAGCCTCCCACAGAGTCTGCTCAAAGTCCCAGCCACACCCTAGCCCTCCCATGCAATCTTAGTAGTGTTTTCACAGTCCTGGCACACAAACCTCCCACAGTCACGATGTCCAGCCCCCTGTCAGTTCTCCCCACCTGACTCTCTGCTCAGCTGTTGCATGGTGTGCAGACACAAGCTAGTACAGTTATTAGGTAGGTAGAAAATGGTGCCCACCCTCTATCGGCTTGTTAGAGGGCACTGTTGCAGGGTGTTGGGGAGAAAGAAACATACCCCCCTCCTTTTTTTTTCTCCTCTAGTTTGGCAGATATACTACCCCCGACAGGGCTGTTAGCTGGATTCCCTCCAAGCTCTTCCTGCAGCTTTATCGCCAGTAACTTGGGCTACTGCAGAGTGGTCTCGCCTCATTCCAGGGCTGGTGCTGAGGTTCTCGACTGCTTGGATCGAGTTGTGCACATCCATACCCTCCACATAGGTCCACTGTGTTCCTCTAATTTGTGTGGAGTTTCCTCTGCTATTTTCCCCCTAACTCTTCCCTGAGACTGTACTCTCCACTTTTTTAAAACTATCTTCTCCTAAACTAGAGCAGTAAGCTCCCTCTCCATTTGAATATCTTAATCTAATTCCAGTAGTCTGAACTTAAAACAGTTCTTTTTCGCTGGTTGTTTAAAATGATTATGTGTTTATCATGAATGCTTTATACTTTCCACTAATCTTACTATTTTGATTCATATCTTGAGTTAGCTAGATTTCAGAACAAAACTTGAGAAGCGTTCATCATTACCATGTTTTCTAAGGTCTTGGGTTAACCATAAGATTGACATAATTGGGTTTAAAATGATCAGTATACAGTTTTCTTTTTCACAACTGTGTAGACATTGCTCCTGTGCTTTCTGGATTCTGTTGTTGTACTAGAAAACCCTGAGTAAACTAACATTGCTCTTTTAGAATTGGTAATTATGTATCAATTTTTCCTGAAACTATGGTGAGCTATTTTGGTTTGCAGTGTCAAGTTTTCACTTCAAATAATTTTTCTGTTGTCTCTAAACTTCATTTCCCTTAGTTTCAGAAGCACCAGTTATACTTTTCTTGGCTCTTTTTTTGCCTTGCATATCTGATTCTAAGTTTTTAAATGAGCCTTGTTTTCATATTTTAATTTTTGTTCTGCACTGAAAATCCCAGTTTCACAGTCATTTACAGTGTTAGGATAAACCTTAATGGGGAAAACTAGAGGCATGGTAATCACATATGAAATGTCAGGAGTCACATATAAAGTTGTTAATGGTTCCAGAACTAAATAAAGCTTGAAATATAATTTCTAATATCAGTTCTGTCCATCTTACCACTTGCTAAGTTCATATGCTTCTGTTCTATCCTCTAAGACGCTGAGAGGTTGAAACCTGCTAGAATGAGTTTTTAATTTTACAATATTAAAGTGAAGGATAGAAAGACTAGGCCCAGAAACTGTCAGAAGCTCTGGGCTGACTATTATTGGTAAAGCCAGCAGACGAACCTGAGCTGATTAAATTATTGGAGAAATATTGTCAGACCTGATTAGGGAGAATTTGTAATGTTTTTAAATGGTGATAGAATACTTATTCACTGTCAGACTCAACAGTGGGAAAGTGTATATTAAAATACAAAGCATTAAAAAAGTATTAGAACTTATCTACTAAAATTTGAATTGGTAAACTCAGAAATTTGTAATGGCTGAAATTGGCCAAACTTTATAATTTCCTGCATCATTAGAAATTACCTGAGATTTCCAATAATAGTGCAAGATAGTTAATCTGTAGTCGATTATAGTATTATTATTATCTGCTAAACTACCAGTTGAATTACACTATAGCATGGATTGTTGAGATTATTAAGAATCTGCCAGAAATTGATGGAAGTTAATAGGTAGGTAGGGAAAGAAACTAATGTGTTTGAAACAAAAATATAGAAACTTAAGTATAAGAATATTAGGAATTTATAAAAGAGAAATTAAAAGGCACTTGGGGCCGGCACCACGGCTCACTAGGCTAATCCTCCTCCTGCGGCGCCTGCATCCTGGGTTCTAGTCCCGATTGGGGTACCGGATTCTGTCCTGGTTGCTCCTCTTCCAGTCCAGCTCTCTGCTGTGGCCTGGGATAGCAGTGGAAGATGGCCCAAGTGCTTGGGCCCTGCACCCGCATGGGAGACCAGTAAGAAGCACCTGGCTCCTGGCTTTGGATCAGCGCAGTGTGCTGGCCATAGCAGCCATTTAGGGGGTGAACCAACGGAAGGAAGACCTTCTCTCTGTCTCTCTCTCTCTCTCACTGTCTAGCTCTGCCTGTCAAAAAAAAAAAAAAAAGGCACTTGGCTCTTTGGAATTTGGATTGCTTTAGATTAACAAAGAGGAAAGGGAAAAATTGGGGAGGTAAAGTAGTGAAGTGGGATATGCAGGGGGAAACGTAGAGGTAGATGTGAATGTGATGTCTATGGGGAAGGTTATGAAGGCTTTTGTGACTCCTTCAGGCAGAGGCAGGAGCCTTACATTCCCATAACACCCTCTGCTGCCTCATTGATGGCACTGGTTTCATTACAGTAGGATATGTGTGTCCCCCACTTGCTAAACTCGGGCTTCTTGAGAGTGGGACATGTCCTTGTCTTATTTAACTTAGCAGTCCAGTCCCTTATACATTGAGGGAGAAGAGAGAACTAGGTTTCAGTGCCTATTTTAGAATATTGCAAACTGTTTCACAAGTGCCTAGATTGGAATCTGAATGTAAATAAAGACAGTGAAGCCTTTCAAAAGGAAGTAAATATGGAAGAATTGTGTGAAAGAAGGTTTGATAAGTAAGGTGATGCTAGATCAGGGAAGTTGACAAATTGAGTTTGAAACTTCCATATGAGCACAAAATCGATGATGATGGTCAGACTTCAGTGGAGGGGTGGGGGCCAGAATAGATCATACCAATGCACAGAGAAGAGAAGACTACTACTTTTGGCCAGGGGTTTGAGTCCCATTTAGACCCATGGCTAGCATATATCTGTTATGAGCAAATTATATCCGGGCTCTAAATAACCAACTGCAGTACTTTCTTAGAATCTGACTTAATCCCAGTTTATTCCCTCAGAAGGGTTGGCCTTCTAGAATAGAATAGTCTTAACACCAATTTTACCAAATCAAATGATTTAAGAAAATCAAAACACGGGTCGGCGCCGTGACTCACTTGGTTAGTCCTCCGCCTGTGGTGCCTGCATCTCATATGGGCGCTGGGTTCTAGTCCTGGTTGCTCCTCTTCCAGTCCAGCTCTCTCCTGTGGCCTGGGATAGCAGTGGAAGATGGGCCAAGTGCTTGGGCCCCTGCACCCGCGTGGGAGACCAGTAAGAAGCACCTGGCTCCTGGCTTCGGATCAGTGCAGCTCCAGCCGTAGCGGCCATTTGAGGGGTTGAACCAATGGAAGGAAGACCTTTCTCTCTGTCTCTTTCTCTGTCACTGTCTAACTCTTTCTGTCAAATAAATTTTTAAAAAATTTTTAAAAATCAAAACCAAAAACAGGTTTCCACCAAAAGAAAGGGTGTTTTCTTTATTGTGACTCCCTGCATGTTTTTCAAGAAGCTTTCTTTTCTCTGCTGGCCCTTTGCATTGTATAGTTGGTTGGATCCTATAGTGTAAGTGTTTGTACTGTATTTATTAATCCTAATAACTGATTTAGTGTCTGTCCTTTGCTAGATAAATTATTTCTTTTAATGCAATAATTCTGGTGCCAAAACTTGTCCTCTCTTTATAATTCAATCACAGTGATTGACTTGCCCAAGGATACATGGCGTGTAAGTATCATAGCTCTCTGGAACTACAAAGAGCCTGCTCCAAAGTCTCTTCCCTCTCTCCACAACTGTCTGTTGGAAGAGTGGCGTTTTGTTTATTTCTTTGGCTTTAATACAATTCATTTTCTCTATAAACTATCACTTTGGATCACTTTCTCTCCCTAGTGGGATAATATGGAGAATCTTCATTCTGGTGTTTTTCTCTTTGGGACTACAGAAAATGTTATTTCTTGTGGGAATAAAGAATATTGTGCTTGGTTGAGCAACTGTAATGTCGGGAGACCTAAGCACCTCACAGCATGGCATCATGCTGGGGAAGCTCTGACCCAGTGAATTGGCACAGTAACATTTCTGTTACTATGGCTGTGCTGTCTGCAGCATAATTGCCCTAGTAAATAGGTGGCAGTCCTGTCCTATTCACAAACCGTATGTGACTGAGTAAATGACGAACGTTGACTGCACTCCGCTGGTGGTTAGCTTCTCAGGAGGAGACAATAGTGTTCTGAATTCTTCTCTTGGGCAGTACTTTTCACACTATTAATTTTAGTGATCATTCTAAAGCAGTCATCTTCTGCCTTTTTCAGTTACCCACAAGAAAGGTAATGTTTTTCATTACTGTACAGTGTACACATAAAAATCACCTGACACAATAGCTTTACAAAAACAGTATTTTCCCTATTACAAGTGATATGGTCTCATCTGTTTCAGTGTTTAAAAGCTTCTTGATTGGGACACAATCAATTTCATCACTCACTTGAAAAATGCTCTGAGACAGGCCTGGCTTCATATAATCTGTAGATGTGCAGAGTAGATTTCAGCCTCTCTCAACAGCTGCAGCCCCATTTTGGCTCAGGTCTCTCATGCTTCTCGGTATTTCTAGAGCTACATCCAAGTCTGCTTTCTCTCCTTTACTCTTTCTACCTTTCATTTTTCCTTTCCCACTCTAACTTTCCATTCCAGCAATGCAAAACTATAACGTGTTTCTGTAGACTGCAGTTTTGCTCAGTTTTTTTTTTTTCTTTTCTAAATTAGGTGGCTTTCTTTGAGTCTCTCAAGTTCAAAACCTAGACTACTGATTTCAAGAGGACCACATGTAATTTGGTCTTCCTTGTAAATGAGCTATTCCTGGTAACAAGTTTCTTACATCTGTATAAATGATACCAGTAATATTGTAAATACTACATTGGTGCTTTGAAATTAAATCTATCTACTTGGTATACCTATTTATGAATACAACTTTCAGGATAATTAGAGGCCGCAGAAGTCTCCTACTGTTCTTCTCTATGGAGTTACTTAATCCTGTTCATGCTGTTACCTGAATCTATCTCATGACTGTTCCTTACTCTCAGTTCATGCTGCTGCTCTATTAACTTTCTAGCAGATTATTATAAATGCCTCTTGGTTGATCTTCCTGAACTCCCGTAATATCTCCTTTACCACGTGACATTCTGAAGTAGAAATTTTTCTGCCATTGACTGTTGAGACTGCTTCACCAGGTCCTAGTCGCCTTTAGAATTGCTTGGCCTGGCTCTCTAAGGCCCTGCATTGGATCTTCGTTCCCTTCTGTCTCTGAAAACTACGGCGTTGAAGGAAGGAAAGTGCAGTGAGCGGCTAGTGAAAGATGAAGCAACTTGCTGTTTCCATTATGTGCCGTGTACTGTGATCTTTTTGCATATGTTGATCTAAAGTCCCTTTCATTTCAGTCAGTTTTCTGTCAAATCACGTCTGAGGTGCTAGCCCAGGGCTTTGGTGCAACAGTTCCCTTGGCACAATCTCAGTATATCATGTCGCATTGTGTGTGAGCTTCACCATGTACTGGAAGTTCCTAGAAAGGAGAGGGGTGTTTTCATTTGGGTCTCCTCTGTGGCTTGTCAGGTGGTATGTGTATGAAGAGCAACAACATAGATTGGTCTTGTCCTCACAGTACTTTTAGTCTCCCAAGGGAAGCAAATAATTAAGCAAGTAGAATAAAATATTACAGAAGTGCAAGGTGGGGGCTGGCACCATTGTGCTGTAGGTTAATCCTCTGCCTGTGGTGCCAGCATCCCATGTGGGTACTGGTTTGAGTCCCAGCTGCCCCTCTTCTGATCCAGCTCTTTTCTGTGGCCTGGGAGAGCAGTGGAGGATGGCCCAAGTCTTTGGGTCCCTGCACCCACATGGGAGACTGGGAGGAGGCACCTGGCTCCTGGCTTCAGATCGGCGTAGCTCCGGCCGTTGTGACCATCTGGGGAGTGAACCAACAGAAGGAAAATCTTTCTCTCTGATTTTCCCTCTCACTGTCTGTAACTCTACTTCTCAAATAAGTAAATAAAATCTTTTTTTAAAAAAAAGGGCAAGTTGTTAAAAAACTTCCTGATGAAAGTAAAACCTTAAGGGATGAGTAGGAATTGGTCAGTGAGTAGGAATCACTAGGTGATAAAAATTGAGAAACTGAAATGCCCAATGGCTTCGTGTTCAGATGGTAAGAAATTGAGCTCTAGGATACACAGAAGCTCATTCAGGAAGGAATTTGAAAGTAAGATAGCCCTAGAACAAAGCTTTAGAACTGCCAAGCTTTTGAGAAAGGGATGGAAGAGTATCATTAATTACTAGGCTGGGACAACAGGCATAAACAGACAAAATCTTCAGCAAACTAAAATTTATGGTGAGTTTGGATTTTATCCTAAGCACTTAGGAATTCACTGAAGGACTTAGAAGAGAGAATTTGATCAGATTTATGCTTTTAATATTATGATAGTTGTAGTATAGAGAATAAATTGGCAGGGAGCTATTGTGTTAATTAGAACAAAGGATATGGTAACTTAAGACAGAATTGGGAATAGATTTAAGAGAAGTTTAGAAGTGTCAGTTGATTAATCAAATGGGTGTGAGTTAACAATGATGGGGTGATACCTGGTTTCTCTTTTATTTCCGAGAAGGGTATTACCATAAATCTCTAATGCAAATGGGTAGGATTGAGGAGGTCAGATTTTGACATTTTGAGTTTAAGAGGCTTTTCAAATACTGAATTGGAAGTACACTTCTAATTGACAGCTAGGTATGAGTCTGTAGCAGTCTGTGTTAGGGAGAGAGATTTCCGTATGAGTATTTTCTGTTTGTATTATTTTTCTGTCTTCTAAACTATATACTTCTGATTCTAGGGTTTATGTTGGGGAAAATGTTTCATGTCTTTCTAAAACATCATAGGATGGTACGTACAGTGTTTGTTCTTGCCTAAGAAGGAATCCTGAACCACTAAGCGGTTGTAGAGCCATAGGATTTGCTGAATAAAATCTGTTTATTAAATGGATCAGTGTGGGATTATGGGTGTCTACTAGATTTTATTTGATGTACTTTTACATATTTGAATGTTTGTCTTAAGTTTTTAGAAATGCAATAGTGTTAGATCACTTCTATTTGAGTGGCCCTTGTATTTGTGTATATACTTATTTGGTGAACCTCTGCTGTTGGCTTCATGAAAACGTATGTCATTTAATCCTCACAATAACCTTTGGGTAGGTAGTATTCTCATTTTACAGTTGTAGTTGAACTTAGGAACTTAAATAGTTTTGACATAGTTCAAAGTAAGTTACAGAACAGTATTTGAATCCAGGTTAGTATAACTCTCATCTCCATAGCTTTAATCTTTAGACTCTAAATGGTCTTTAGTGGCTAAAAAAATATTTCAAACTATTCTTTAGCTGTCTTTTTTTTATATTGAAAACTAAACATACATTTATGCTTGAAAATAGAAGCTAAACACTATCTTCCATTAAAAAAATGCCTTCATTAAAAAAAATGTTTAGTGCATCTTGTCAGATTTTCTGAGTAAGAGTGAGAGTGGCAGCACTCCCTAACATGGACACATATGTGATACTTATCACTTGCTAAAGATAATGTAAGATGATATTTAGAGAAGCAAGATGGTTGTGCTTCGAATCTGTGAAAATGTTAAAGTTCTGTTTACTTTATAATAGAGAACTTCCTGTACTGGACCCTGGATTGATGAAGTCAGAGACTTGTGCTTCCTTGTCAGCAGGTAAAATCTGGCACTTCTAGGATGTGCATTACTGAAGTATGTTTTTATATCTCCACTGAGGCCTAGTCAGAATGAATTCATTACAATAGAGGGCTTTTCATTATAGAATCTGTTATCCGTAGATTTTTGTTCTCAGTTTTAATTGACTAGCAGAGCACATTTTGAGACATTTTCCATTTGATTATTGAATAAATAACTTTATTGTTCTCTGTCTATAAAACATAAATAGTTGACTTTGTCAATTTTTGTAGTCTTTGAAATTTAAACGTATTTTTGCTTTATCATTTTCAATCTGAGCCATTAAAATTTTTTTAATTGTCAGCTGATCTTAAATTTAAATATTTGAATCACAGAATTTTATATATATTTATTATCACAGAATTATAACAATATGAAAGTTATTTTTACTTTGAAGTTCTAAATCTTTTTTTAAAGATTTTTAAATTTGATTTGAAAGAGTTAGACAGAAGGAAAGGCAAGATGGAGAGAGAGGAAGAGGCTTCTGTCCACCGGTTCACTCCCCAAATGGCTGCAATGGCCAGGCTGAAGCCAGGAGTCAGGAGCTTCATCCAGGTCTCTCACGTGGGTGCAGGAGCCCAGAGACTTGGGCCATCTTGCGCTACTTTTCCAGGCACATTAGCAGGAGTTGGATCCAAAGTGGAGCAGCTGGAACTCGAACTGGCACTCACATGGGATGCTGGCACTGCAGGCAGCAGCTTTACCCGCTGCGTCACAGTGCCGTCCCCAACCCTCTGAATTCTAAGTCACTTTTTCAAACAGTTATTGAATGACCTGGTTGTTATTTAAAGTTTCCATAATTGGATATTTTCTTTGCAGCAAATGAGATAAAACATGATTCCAAAGATGCAAACATTTCCTTAGGAGACATTGCTAATGAGACCTCTGGAAATGAAAACCTGCAAGACTTCAGTGAACAAATGAAAAGTTCAGACTTGGAGGAAAAGGTACTGGAAAACCTTTAGCATTTGCTTTTTTTTTTTTTTTTTTTTTTTTGGGTCTTTAATAATGTTAAGGCATAAATCCATATTAGAAGTGCTGTCAGGACCAGTGCAATCCTTTTTTTAATAGAATTAACAAGTCAGATCTCTCTGGCCATGGGATGTATTCTTTGCATGAGAAAACAGGAACTATGTTTAAATACATGCTTTGCTGTTTAATATCTTGAAGTTCACTGCAAACCTATGAATAATAATTCTTTCAGCATAAAATGGTACAGATTTTTCTGCCTCATGTAACAAAAACTACCAAATATCATTTGATCTTCCTTGAAATTTTTTAATATCACTGTACCAGTGGGCCTTGAATGTAAGTATCAATTAATCAGCCATGGAGGTAGAAGGCATAGGACTAGACGTAACCTAACTTCATGCTGGAACACAATACTGCTGTACGGTATGGGGAAAGTTTTCAGATGGACATTTACTAATTTTCTGACAGATAATATGTGTCTGAAACTTTTCTCATAATTGACTCCCTAGAGAATATCTTACACATTAGTCTTTCCCTTAAACTCAACCTCTGGAGTTTGTCCCTCAGCCTTTCTCCTTTCCAGGATTCCCAACCTTACTTGCCAGTGTTTGACTTTGCCCTAAACTCTGATTTCTGATTTTTCATATCAGGACAAAATTTTGGTCTCCCAAAGTGGTTTCAACTAGGGCCTGCCTTTGGAAATAAATCCTAAAATGCAGGTAGTATCCCAGGGTCATTCTGTCTTTCTGAGTGTAGACTTCTCTCCAGGTTCTTCTTACTTTTCATACCTCGTAAGGGTTTTCAGGTAGAAGTTTTTAACTATTTTATCCAAGGTCCATAGTGATATGTAGAAAGATTAGCCCAGTAGGGGATACCATGCCAATTCTTTAAATATACCTATTTTGTTTTCTTTGAATTTTATGCGAATGGTAGCGTACCAATATTTTATCTTTTGTTTTTTAGAAATATTTTATTCCTTTAGACAGAGACACAGAAGACAAAAATAGTGAGTAATCTCCCAGCCACTGCTGTTTTACTGCCCAAATGCCTGTCAGCGCTGGGGCTGGGCCAGGCTGAAGCCAGGAGCCAGGAACTCAGTCCTGGGTTTCCTGTCAAGGTGTTTATTAGCAGATGCGGGAGCTGAGATAGAGCTAGCAGTTGAACGCACGCACTCTGACAGGGCAATGTCTTAACCACTAAACCAGCTGCCTTACCCCTTACTTAAAAAAAAAAAAAAAACTTAATATATAATGAAGATTTTTTTCTATCCAATGTATATAATAATCTCTTGGTTTTATAGTTTGTATAATTTCCTCTGTGTGGATTTACCCTAAGAAGTCTTGCTATTGATCACTTGGTTTGATTCCATTTTTCTTTTTCTTTTTGCTATTTAAATATTGCTGCATTGTACATTCTTGAGCATAAGGCATTTTGCATTTGTGCAAGCACTTTTGGATTAATTCCTAGAAGCAGAATTGTCAAATTTCCCTACATAGCGATTTCTTTGTTTACACTTTAAACAGCATTGGTGGGAGTGCCATTTTCTCTCCTACATTTATCAACTCATTACTAAATTTTTAAATGTTTGTCCATCTGCTTATTTTTAGAAATGACCTTTAGTTTTAATTTGCATTTCTTTTATGAGTCTAGCTAAACATCGTTTTGCATGTTTAAAAGCTATTTACATTTTTTCCCAAGAACCTCCTGTTGAAATCTTTGGCCCATTTTTCTTCTGGGATTTTAATCTATTATTTGTAGGAGCTTTGCATATACTCAACATTTGTTCTTCGTCGTATGGTGCTGCACTTTCCTTGCTTTCCATTTGTTTTGACATGTTTCAGGAACTTTTTCACCTTGCAGAAGTTTTAAATTTTTATTTAATCAAATATAAGTTTCCCTTTATGATAATGAGTTGAGTCATATTAAGGAATTCTTTGCCATTTCCAGTTTAAAACTTTTCTCCATATTTTCTTGCAGTGTTTTTTGGGTTACTATGATTAAATTTTTTTGAATCAAACTAAAGTTTATCTTGAGAGAAAGTAGAAACAATGTAACAATTTTCTTGATTTCAGCAGATGCCTTTTGTGTGTTTTGTATTTCCTTATTATATAAAATATTGAAAATGTTTAGGGGCCGGTGCTGTGGTACAGCAGGTTAAAGCCCTGGCCTGAAGCACCAACATCCCATATGGTCACTGGTTCTAGTCCCGGCTGCTCCTCTTCCAGTCCAGCTCTCTGCTATGGCCTGGGAAAGCAGTGGAGGATGGCCCAAGTGCTTGGCCCCTGCACCCACATGGGAGACCTAGAAGAAGCACCTGACTCCTAGCTTCAGATTGGTGCAGCTCCAGCCGCTCATGCCATTTGGGAAGTGAACCAGCAGAAGGAAGACCTTTCTCTCTGTCGCTCCCCCACATTGTCTGTAACTGTACCTCTCAAATAAATAAATAAAATCTTAAAAAAAAAAATGTTTGTAGTTACACCCATGATATCCCACTTCATTCTGCCTTTACTGTCATACTTAAGCTTTCCTCCTCCTCCCCATCCAAATTGTTGTATTCTGTTTCTTCTGCTACTTTCATTTTTGAGGGTGCTTCAAAAAGTTTGTGAAAATGAAACTAAAAGATATATTTGATATAAAAACTTTTGACATCCATTCCTATTTTTTTCATAATATGCATTTTCCATGAGCTTTTTGGAGGCCTCTTGTATTTTCTTTTTCTACTTCCAGACTTTTAAAATTTAAATATTTAGGGGGCTGGCACTGTGGCTCAGTGGGTTAAAGCCCAAGCCTGCAGTGCCAGCATCTCTTATGGGGACCAGTTTGAGCCCCGACCGTTCCACTTCTGATCCAGCTCTCTACTGATGTGCCTGGGGAAGCAGTGGAGGATGACTCAGGTGGGAGACCTGGAAGAAGCCCCTGCTCCTGGCTTTGGATTGGATCAGCTCCAGCTGTTGTGGCCATTTAGAGAGTGAACCAGAGAATGGAAGATCTCTCTCTGTCTCTCTGTACCTCTGCCCTTCAAATAAATAAAATAAATCTTTTAAAAAATTTAAATATTTGGGGAACCTAGAAGGTATTTTGATATATGCTGAGTTGGAACCACATTTATTTTCTGTCTAATTAAGTAGTCATTGAATGATTTCCTCACAAATTTTAAAAGCCATCTTGAACATTTTCAAATGTGTATGTGTAGAGCTATTCCTTCACTTCTTGTTTCATTGCTTGCTCATTTTTTGCACCATTAGCACATTGTTTGAAAAATAAAGTACTAAGAAAGGCTTGATACCTTTCTTACTAGATACCTTTCTCACTAAGATGTATTATAAATCTAAGAGTTTTGGTGTTTTTTCTAATATTCTTTTTTTTTAATAAGATTTATTTATTTATTTGAAAGTCAGTGCCAGGGGAGAGAGAGAGAGAGAGAGAGAGAGAGAGAGAGAGAGAGAGAAGGAGAAAGAGAGCAGTCAGTGAGTAGTGCTCCCATCTGCTGGTTCGCTTCCCAGATGGCTGCAATGGCCAGCACTGGGCCAGGCTGAAGCTGGGAACCAGGAGCTTCTTCTGGGTTTCCCACCTGGGTGCAGGGGCCCAAGCACTTGGGCTGTCCTCTGCTGCTTTTCCCACACTTTCAACAGGGAGCTGGATTGGAAGTGGAAAAGCTGGGACTCAACCAGTGCTCATATGGGATTCCAACATCTTAGGCTTCAGCTTTACCCCTCATGCCACAACACCAGCCTCTTTTCATATATTCTTTTAAGAGTGCTTTTTTTCTTTAAAAAAAAAAAAAGAAAAGATTTATTTTATTTATTTGAAAGACAGAGTTATAGATGGAGAGAGAGAGAGAGAGGTCTTCCATCTGCTGGTTCACTCCCCAGATGGCTGCAACGGCTGGGGTAGCACTGATCCAAAGCCAGGAGCCAGGAGCTTCTTCTGGGTCTCCCACATGGCTGCAAGGGGCCCAAGCACTTGGGCCATCTTCTGCTTTCCCAGGCCACAGCAGAGAGCTGGATTGGAAGAGGAGCAGCCAAGACTCGAACTGGCGCCTATATGGGATACTGGCGCTTCAGGCCAGGGCTTTATCCCGCTACACTGCAGCACCAGCCCTCTAAGAGTGCTTTTTAAGCTCACATGTGAAATGGTTTTTAAAATGCATAAACTGGTTGGGGGAGAGCTAAGATCTCCACCTTCCATAGTCTCATATAGGAACATTGTGTCATTTCCTTTATTAGTGTTTTGTTTTTCTCTGTTGTTTTCCTTCTAATACTGCATATTATAGAATACTATATAGTGTGATGCCATTACTGTAAAATATTATATAATTTTGCAAAAACTAGAAAGATATAAATAGATATTAAGTGATTACCCCTGACTGCTGGAGCGATAGGGGAGTTTGAGGTTTGGTTTCTTGGTGCCTGTTTTTTTAAAAAGTTTAATATTTGAACATGCATAACGTTCTTATAATGAGAACATCAAAATTCTCAAAAAACTACCTGTGAAATGTTTTAGATATAGTTGTGTTTCAAATACACTTAACTAATGAAAACTGTTTCATTTATGTTCATAAAGATGACCTAAAAACAAAAGAATGCATTTTTCCCTGAAAACAAAGAAACTCAACACTAATAGTCTGTGATAATTGGAAATAGTGGCTTGTGTAATGTTGTGAAACAAAAATTGGAAAATATATCAATTTATATTTTTCTCCTAAACAGAAATGGAAACTTTTAATAATTAGCATTCCAAATTATGTTGCATAGAATTGTCTTCAGGGTTATCCACACTCTAGTTGTTTAACATCTGATATAACATAATGAATATAATAAGCCTCATAGTTTAATGTGTACTTGTACTTATTTAACCATTTTCTCTTTACAGTGTACAGTATCAGACAAGGCAACTATTAAAGAAGAAAAAGAAAATATTGATGAAGTTTGCAAAAGGTCTGTAACTTTTTAAATTATATAACTTTCAAATAATCACTCATTTATTTTTTTAATATTTTTCACCCTCTGTTATATATATCTGGGCTGCTATGCCCTAAGTCCAGTGTGGACTTAGTTTAACTAATGTGCCACATATGAAGAATATTATAATTACTTTAAAGCTTTCACTAAGTGTTTTTGAGCCATTGAGATTCTTTTTGTGGGAAGATAAGTATTGAGATGAGACGTGATGAAGGTGAGGGTGGCTGAAGTGCAGTGAACGTTGGAGATGCCTTACGTGGATGCAGTGATTGGCACTGAGAGTTACTGTCCACTCCGTAGTACACACAGGACTGCAACATTTCAGCTCAGAGGTCCCTCAGAGAATATCAGATCCCTCCTTCACCCTCACTTTTCTGTTGAGGCAAGTCACACCCAGATCAGGCCGTGAATGTGTTCCAGCGCTTCGATGTTCAGGCAGTGGCTGTCAAAGTCTGATCCTTGGAGCAGCAGTACTGTGTGGGCACTTGTCTGCAGTGCAGTTATTGGGCCCCATCCTTGACCTTCTCAATCATATATCTGAGGGATGGATCCCATCAACCTGTGCTCCCCACAAGGCACTAGCTGATCCTGATGCTTGATCACATTTGAGAACCCCTGTGCTAAAGAGATTAAGTGAAAATTAAATCTACAAGGAAGTCCAGTATAATTCATAACCATTTGGAGATCTTAAAGAAAAGGTAAATGACAAAGGTGACTGTGTGTGTGTGTGTGTGTGTGTGTGTGTGTGTGACAGGCAGAGTGGACAGTGAGAGAGAGAGACAGAGAGAAAGGTCTTCCTTTGCTGTTGGTTCACCCTCCAATGGCTGCTGCAGATGGCGCGCTGCGGCCGGCGCACTGCGCTCATCTGATGGCAGGAGCCAGGTGCTAGGTGCTTTTCCCTGGTCTCCCACGGGGTGCAGGGCCCAAGCACTTGGGCCATCCTCTACTGCACTCCCGGGCCACAGCAGAGGGCTGGCCTAGAAGAGGGGCAACCGGGACAGAATCCGGCGCCCCGACCGGGACTAGAACCCGGTGTGCCGGCGCCGCAAGGCGGAGGATTAGCCTGTTGAGCCACGGCGCCGGCCAAAGGTGACTTTTTTATTCTGAAATTATTTTGCTTAGAAACTAAAATATCATCACTGTAGCCTGCAGAGATTTGTACTCCCCTTGGCTGCACCATGGTGACCAACGGCATGGGCTTAGGCAGGCCACCAAATCACCCTGGGCTTTAATCCAATCAAAATGAAGAATTCTCTGCATTTTCTTTTCCATCTATAAAATTCCATAATTAATCTTTTTGTTACTGTTCTTTTATTGAGAGAGGGGTGATATTGATACAGCAGTGATGTTTCAAGTTGGAGAGAGCAGTGATTATTTTGTGTGAGGTTTTGCCTATGAATACTACTCAGTTTCAGCTGTTAAGAGACGCTCTTCTAACTGTGTTTACTCCCCTGGCCCAGCAAACACCATCCATAAAAGCCTTATTAAGGCCGGCGCCGTGGCTCAACAGGCTAATCCTCCGCCTTGCGGCGCCAGCACACCGGGTTCTAGTCCCGGTCGGGGCACTGGATTCTGTCCCGGTTGCCCCTCTTCCAGGCCAGCCCTCTGCTGTGGCCAGGGAGTGCAGTGGAGGATGGCCCAGGTGCTTGGGTCCTGCACCCCATGGGGAGACCAGGAAAAGCACCTGGCTCCTGGCTCCTGCCATCGGACGATCGCGGTGTGCCGGCCACAGCGCGCTGGCCGCGGCGGCCATTGGAGGGTGAACCAACGGCAAAGGAAGACCTTTCTCTCTGTCTCTCTCTCTCACTGTCCACTCTGCCTGTAAAAAAAAAAAAAAAAAAAAAAAAAGCCTTATTAGAGGATTTTTTTTTTTAAGGTAAAAGATTACAGTATCTGAATGTTGTGATGAATATTTGTTAAACAGTAAATTCTTTTGTGTCTGCTACTCAGCTTTGAAGAACTTTCCTTCTTGCTTACTTCATTTATTTTTCTAAATAAGTAATCTCACTTTAAAATGTTATAAAATGCATTATATAGGATGTCATATGTTAGAATACAGTTAAAGCTGTTTATATCAACAACCCTGAAACAGTAAACATTTTTAATGCCTCCTGCTCTGAGAAAGCTCTCAAAAGACAGGGGTAGGTTTTTTAGGCAAACTTGTCCTGAAGAATAGTGTATACAGGGCTTCTCCCCTATCCTTGGGGAACAGGTTCCAAGACACCGCCCCCACCACCCCCAGTGGATGCCTGACACTGCACACAATGCTGAACCCTGTGTGTATGGTTTTTGCTGTAGTACATACCTTTATTTATAAATTAGGCTCAGAAAGAGATTAACAAGACTAAGAATAGAAGAATTACTGTCAAATACTGTAATAAAAGGTAGATAAATGTGGTTTCCCTCATAGTTATCTTATTGTACTCACACGTCATATGTTGATACAAAATGATACAGTGCCAACCTCAAGAAATGAAAGATGAAGGACATGGTTGCCATGTAAGGGTTACTTGAGCACATGCACTGTGACACCCAACAGTCAAGCTGACTGAGTGATGGCCAGGGAGCAAACCCAGTGTGGGCACATCAGAAGGAGGGGCAATTGACCTCCCAGGTAGGATGGAGCAGGACAACATGAAATTCCATCATGCTTCTCAGTACAGTGTACAGCTTCACACTTGTGAAGTGTTTCCTTCTGGAGTTGTCCTTGTAATATTTTCTGACATGATAAACCATGGTTAACTGAAAGCAATGAAAACATAACCACTGATTGGATGACTTTGTCTTTATTAGAACACTAGTCTGGTTCCTCCTCAAAGCTTTGGCATGATTAAAAATATTTTGCTCAGGGGAGTGCAAATAGCTTGGCATCCCATATCAGTACCTACGTACTATACCAAGCTCTGGGTCCTCACTCCAAATTCCTGCTAATGCAGACTCTGGAAGGCAGCAGAGATGGCTTAAAAATTAGGTCCATGCTACCCACATAGGAGACCTGGATTGAATTTCTGGCTTCGCATCCAGGACTCCTGGTTGGTCAGTGGTTTCGGCCTTAGGTGGTGGCCATGGGGGCATTTGGAGAATGAACCAGTAAAGGGGAGCTCCCTCTGTTTATGTATGTCTTTTTTAAAGATTTATTCGTTTATATATTTGAAATATAGAGTTAAAGAGAGAGAAGGAAGATAGACTGAGAAATCTTAGACCCGCTGGTTCACCCTGCAAATAGCCACAACAGTCAGGGCTGGGCCAGGCTAAAGCCAGGAGCCTGGAACTCCCATCTGGGCCTCCCAAGGTGGGGTGATAGGGACCCGAGCATTTGAGCCACCTTTAGCCACTTTACCAGGCATATTTCACAGGGAGCTGCATCAGAAGTGGTGCAGCCAGGAATAGAATTCCCCATGTTCATAGGTAATTCTGGCATCACAGGCAGAGGCCATAGACTGTGGTATGTAGCTTGTATGTACATAGCTTTAGGTTGTGTTGCTGCATACTTGATTCTCAGTACTTTCATGTTTTAAAAATAATTTTTTATATTTTTGCTCACTCAGCAAAGACTCTAGAAATGAAGAGCTTGCATCTCCTGAGCGTCAGATAGCAGCCCTGGGCCCCAAACCTCAGTGCTTACTAGGGCCTCCTTCAACTTTAAGTGGTCATCAAGAAGACAAAGCGCTGAAGCCCTGGATGAATGGTACTGTGTGTTTTTCTTATGAATCCTGTTGCCTTTTGTTAATACACAAACTATGTAGCAGGTTTCCCATCAAAAGCAGACAAGGTAAAAATAAAGAATTTAAACTAGTGTAGACTATGTGAAAGTGAGGTTTGTATACCTTTGCTTAAGACTCTTGATGGGACAATTTCTAAAATACCTGTTTTTATGAGATGGGTTAGTGCCATTTAATTACAGTTTATGCCTAAAATATTCGTGTTTTAATTGTGTATTTGTACAGATACTTTAGAATTTGTGTCAGTTGTTTGATCATCCATAATGCTTTGAATGAAGTAAGTTGTGTTAAAGAATGAATTTAGAATAATGAGAACACTTTGTGTAGTACACACTCAATTCTTTACTGACTTCCTGCTGTCTGGTGTTGTATCTTAAAAAACCTACAGCTTTCAGAATGCAAATTGCTGTAAAACTACAGCTCGTTCCAGATTATATCTGAATGCTGCCACAGTGTGAAAAAGAAATGCTTAACTTAAATACTTTTATTTTTTATTATTTTCTCCTTCGAAAAGAATGTTTGTAGATACCCTCTTTCGGATTTTAAAAGGCCATCCTAAGGGATCTCATGTCTGGTATGTTAGCTCAGGCTGTCTTAACGAAAAAAACAAGTTGAGTGGCTAAAACCACAGAAATATATTTCTTACAATTCTAAAGGCTTAAAAGTTTAACATTGAGGTCTGGACAGGTTCATTTTCAGGTGAGGGCTCTGTTTCTGTCTTATAGCTTGCCACCTTTTTGCTAAGAACTCACATGGTTCTCCATACTGTATGAGAAAGGAGTATGAAGTCTTCAGTGTCTAGTATTATAAGGCGACTAATCCTGTTGAATCGGGGCCTGCCCTTACACCCTCACTTAATCTGTTACTTCTGTAAAAGCTGTATGCACAGAATGGTCACATTGTGGGTTACTGAAGTGAAGAGTACCCAGTTCATCCCACAGCACTGAGATTTGTCAGTAATTGTCTTACCATACATTTATTTTGTGCAATGTTTGCCAGTTTAACATGGGGACATATCGTTTGAATGCAGTGCTCAATGCCACTAGGTAAGGCTTTTAAAAGAAAATTGCATGAGGCCTGTTGAGGTTAAAATTTTATATTCAACTGTAGAACTGCTTAAGGGTACCTAAGATGTAAATCATTCTGTGTTTCACAGTAACACACATGGCAGCACAGTCTGTACACTGAACATGAATATTTCACCCTGAAACTGGAAGGCAGATAGTGGTGATCATCTGTTTCATTTTTATGAAGGGAATACATTATAACATACTAGAATGTAATGCCATTCTGCATCATTTCTAGATTCCAGATTTCCAGGAAGCTATCCTATCCTAAAGCTGCAGAATCTGGAAACTTGTGAAATATTTAAGAGGGAAAAAAATATAGGGGTAAGTCCCTCACTTTTGGGAAAAAAACTTATAAAACATATACTTCAGCTTTTCTTGTTTTTCTTTATCATCATTTTTTTTTTTTTTTTTGACAGGCAGAGTGGACAGTGAGAGAGAGAGACAGAGAGAAAGGTCTTCCTTTGCCGTTGGTTCACCCTCCAATGGCTGCTGCGGTCGGCGCACTGTGGCCGGCGCACCGCGCTCATCCGATGGCAGGAGCCAGGTGCTAGGTGCTTTTCCCTGGTCTCCCATGGGGTGCAGGGCCCAAGCACTTGGGCCATCCTCTACTGCACTCCCGGGCCACAGCAGAGGGCTGGCCTGGAAGAGGGGCAACTGGGACAGAATCCGGTGCCCCAACCAGGACTAGAACCCGGTGTGCTGGCGCCGCAAGGCAGAGGATTAGCCTGTTGAGCCACGGCGCCGGCCTATCATCATTTTTTTAAACCATGACAAGCATGTTATGGATTTCGAATGGGAGTTAGTGGTAAGAGGCAGAAAATAAGTAGTGGATTGGAGAATATTCACAAAGAAGATACGAAGTTGAAAGTCTAAGAGGGTGGTAGCCAGTGATGAAAAAGAAAGCTGCAAACACAAAGCAGTTTATGGGAAAAGTTTGTTGTAGAAAGTTTTAACTCTGTCACTTGCTTTTTTCTATTAAGCAATAAAAGCTAAGGAGAATTTTTTTTAAAAGATTGATTTATTTATTTTGAAAAAGTTATAGAGAAAGAGACAGATCTTTCATCTGCTGATCCATTCCCCTGATGGCCTCTACAGCCAGCACTGGGCCAGGCCAAAGCTAGGAGCCAAAAGCTTCATCTGGGTCTCCCAAGTAGGGGGCAGGGCCCCAAACTCTTGGGCCATCCTCCACTGCTTTTCCCAGGCCGTTAGCAGGGAACTGGATCAGAAGTAGAGCAGCCAGGCCTCAACCCAGTTCCCGTATGGAATGGTGGTGGCTTTACCCATTACTCTACAACTCCAGCCCCAAAGGAATTTTGGTTCTAATAAATATATCTGAAATAGAACACATATACTAATAGACTCTTTGTAAAAGTAGAGGCAGCTGCATGAACGGGAGAAGGGAATGTATAAGCTTTTGAAAACATGGGAAGTGGGAAGGGCAGGGAGTCCATGGAAAATCTCTGTACCTTCCTCTGAGTTGTGCTGTGGGCTAAAACTACTGTAAAAGAACAGTAAGGCTGGAAAAAGAATGTGAAGCAATAAGCGATACTCTTGATGGAACAATTTACAATAAAACAAACAAAATTCAGAGATATGCTAGTGTAAATTGAATTTTATATTTTTAAAAATCTAAATTGGCATTTTATTTTTTTGTCAGATTAGCAAGTTTGAAGTACATAGTATATCTGTTGCATCAAATGCTTTCTCATGTGGTTACACTAAGCATTTTACAGTTAACCAAGGGAGTTTTCCTAATTTTCCAGGTGTTCCAGAAGCCCCTCGGATTGATGCTACCCCATAGATACTGTAAATTTCATTTTAATACATTACGTGGCTGTGAGCGATCGCAATGCAAGTTTGCTCATGTACCTGAGCAAGGGGATGAAAAGGTAAAACATCCAAAGTCCTTGAAGTAGAGACTGTTTTACTATTTCATTCATTCACTTTAATTTAGATTTTCATTGCTTCCATAGCCTAAATGAACTTCTGCCTATTTTTGTGCTTCATATAAATGAAATCATAAATATGTATACTTTGAGTCTGGCTGCTTCCCAGCCTTTTTGAGATCTGTTTATTTGTTTTATTTTATTGTAGATGTCTCTTTCTCATTGCTGTAGAGTAGGTAATATTTCAGTGCGTGAATATGTCTAAATTAATTTTGTGGATAAGTATTGCTGTTGGTGGGTATTTGGGTGGTCTTTTGAGTTGGATATGGCAGTTGCGATGTCAGCAGTGCTCTTGGGCATGTTTTAGGTGAACATATGTATACATTCTGGTAGGGTTTATTTAAAACTGGAAGTTCCGGGTTACAGGGTCTGCATATGCTCAGCCTTGGTAGATTCTGCCAAACAGGTTTCCAAAATGGTGACACCAAATGACTCTGAGTGGGAATGTCTGGTTTGCTGCGCATCCTTTCCAACTCTTGATATTAATCAGCCTTTCGATTTTAGCCATTGTGGTGGATGGGTGGTGATAATGTCACTGAGGTTGAATATCTTTCAGTATACTCACTGAATAGTTGGATTCGCTCCTTTTAGATATATCCAAATATTTTGCCTACATACTATGGGATTTCTTTTCCTATCCATCTGTAAGAATTCATTATATAATCTGGATATAAGTTCTTTGTTGGATATATTTATTGCATTTACTTTTTACTACTTTATAAATTGCCTTTTCATCCTCTTTTTTTTTTTTTTTAAGAATTATTTATCTATTTGAGAGGCAGAGATATAGACAGGGAGAGAGAGAGAGAGGTTCTCTATGCACTGGTTCACTTCCGAAATGGTTGCAATTGCCAGAGCTGGGCTGATCTGAAGCCAGGATCCAGGAGCTTCCTCTGGGTCTACCACATAGATGCAGGCACCCAAGGCCTTGGGTCATCCACCACGGCTTTCCCAGGTCATTAGCGGGGAGCTGAGCTGGAAGTGGAGCAGCCAGGCTTCAAACGGGCACCCATATGGGATGCCAGTGCTGCCGGCAGAGGTTTAGCCTTGTATGCCACAGCGCTGGCCCTGCCTTTTCATCCTCTTAAAGGTGTATTTTCAGAAGTGGAGTTTCTTAATTTTTAAAACTTTATTTATTTATTTGAAAGGCAGAGTTATACAAAGAAAGGGAGAGACACAGAGATCTTCCACTCCTTGGTTTACTACCCAGATGGCTGCAACAGCCAGGGCTGGGCCAGGTCAAAGCCAGAATCCCACCATGGATGGCAGGGGTCCACATACTTGGGCCATCTTCTGCTGCCTTCCCAGGTGCATTAGCCGGAAGCTGAATCAGAAGTGGAGCAGCTGAGGCTCCAGCCGGTGCTCATTTGGAAAGCCTGTATCTGCAGTGGTGGCTTAACCTGCAACACCATAGCTCCAGCCCTAGAGTTTAGTTTTTGTATGTAGTTCACTTTGTGAATCTTTTTTTTTTTTTTTTTAATTTGAGAGCAGAGTTAGAGAAGGAGAGACAGACAGAGAGAGGTCTTCCATCCACTGGTTTACTCCCCAGACAACCACAACAACCAGGGCTGGCCAGGCCAGAGCCAGGAGCTTCCCCTGAAGCTTTCCTTGGCCATCCTCTGCTGCCCTCCCAGGCGTACCAGCAGGGAGCTGGGTGGGAAGTGGAGGAGCAGGGACCGGAAATGGCACCCACATGGAATGTCGGTGCTGCAGGCTGTGGCTTAACCCGCTACAGCACAGTGCCAGCCCTGAGTCTTTTTTTTTTTAATCCTACTTTAGCAAAGAATGTTGACAGCTACTATCATTTGAGTTATTACACATGGGTAGTAGGGTAGAAGTAAGTTATGAAGACATTGTATACCTGGAAACTTTTTTTTCTAAGATTTTTTGAAAGAGTTAAAGAAAAAGAGAGGGAGAGGGGGAGAGAGAGAGAGAGAGGTGAGAGATATTCCATCCACTAGTTCACTCCCCAAATGACCACAATGACCAGGGCTGGGCTAGACTGGAGCCAGGAGCTTCATCTGCACCTCCCGCATGTGTACAGGGGCCCAAGCACTTGGGCCATCCTCTGCTTCCTTCTTAGGAACATTAGCAGAGAGCTGGACTGTAAGTGGAGCAACTAGGACTCCAGCTGGTACCCACATGGGATGAAGGCACTGCAGACGGCGGCCCAATCCACTGTGCCACAGCCCTGAATCATTTTCTTTCTTTCTTTTTTTTTTTTTAGTAGTAACTTTTTGCATCTTCTTGAAGCTATCTTTGCTAAGATGATAAAGATGTTATCCTATGTTTTTTCTTCCAAAGTTTACTGTTTTGCCTTTTGCATTTAGATCCTAATTTGGCTAGAATTGAATTTTGTTGATGATGTGAGAAGAAGGTTGAAATCCATCTTTCACAAGTCACCTGACTGGCCATGGGGGTCCGTTTGTGGCCTGATACAGTGGTCAGTGTGTTTATTCTTGCACCAATGATTAGTCACTTTTAAAATTGCCTAAAAAGGTTTTTGTGTAAATTCAGGGTGTGTTTCATACCTGTGAGTTAGCCAAGCATCAGCTTCTTTACTCCAGTACTTTAAGCTTATTTTAAAACATCTACAATAAACAGAAAAAAATTGAAATGTATAGTTTTTATGAAATATGTAAAGGTAATATTACATTTTTCATAACTTTTGCAGGTATGGATGGATGTGCTTAAGAAATATATAGCTGTCAATGAACTGTGTTTGCTACATCGTGCAGGTATGAGGCACATAAGTATGTTGATGAATACCCGTGTCGTAGACAATGTGCTGTTTGTTGTGTCTTACAATTTGAAAGTAAATTCAGTGCTTTCTAGACGTGAAACCTGAATGCCTTACTTGGAAGTGACTTTGTTGGCCTTAAAAAGGGCTAAAAATAAATGTTTCTGTTAACAAAGAAATTGTGATTCACCTAATGCTAGAATTCCCTTTTGTACTAATATTTTGACTTAGTTTTCAGGTGTAAGAGAAAGGGTATTTCTTTTTTTTTTTTTTAAGATTTATTTATTTATTTATTTGAAAGTCAGAGTTACACAGAGAGGAGAGGCAGACAGAGGTCTTCCATCTGCTGGTTCACTCCCCAGTTGGCCACAGCAGCCGGAACTGTGCCAATCTGAAGCCAGAAGCCAGGAGCTTCTTCCAGGTCTCACATGCGGGTGCAGGGGTCCAAGGACTTGGGCCATCTTCCACTGCTATCCCAGGCCATAGCAGAGAGCTGGATGGGAAGTGGAGCAGCCAGGACTAGAACTGGCACCCATGTGGGTTGCCTGCACTTCAGGCCAGGGCATTAACCCACTGCGCCACAGTGCCGGCCCCAGAGAAAAGGGTATTTCTAATTAGCCTTTAATTCTCTCCAAGCGATCTTCCCAAGCCTGGGTCTTCCCTGCTGCTTCCTCCTTCCCTTTGCCATTGATCATGGTCCGCAGTGAGTTCTGTGGAGCTACCTGAACGTGCCAGCTGTTACCAGGCTGCTGCTGCCTCGGCTTGCCCTGCCCAAATTCTTCTCTTTCTTGCTTCCCCATTCCTATGATAAAACCTACTTAGCTTATAAGACTTTGTCCTAGGAAGCAGGATTGTTTCCTCAGTTAGACCATTATCTGAACCCGTAGCTTTCTCCCAGCCTTCTCCAGCATCTCTGCCTTCTATATCGTGAGAACAGGGACAGAGCTTTATTTGTGTTTGTCACCTTGACACAGCTACCTACCACGGTGGTAACACAGCTTTTTAACTTCATAGTCACCCACTTGAAATCTTACTCGGTGAAACCAAATCTCAAGTTTAGAATTTTGTTTTGCTGCTGATAGCATCTCCTCAAGGATTAGAAGAAGCATCTGAGGGAACTGCTAGTTTGGATAATCTGTCTTTAACAAGGACAAAGTAGTTAAGGTAGAAGTAATCGGAGCCTATATGGAAGAGCACTTGTGAACCAAGAGACTGTGATAGCCAAGGAGGAGACGCTACGTATGATTAGAAGTGGGTGAACTTTTACACTCCAGAAATACTTCCATAACATGAGATGTGGAAGAAAAAGGGACAATGCAGAAAAGGTGCAGAATCCTCAGATACAATTCCAAATGTGTAGATCCAGTTTGGCTACAGGAGAAATATATCAAAATTTAATTTCAAAACAGTGGATACAGAAAACCAAAGTAAGGGCTTATAAAAAAGTGAATGTAGGAAATTGTCAGGAACTTGTGGAGATTGTTTAGTGTAATAGAAATTAGATCAGTGGAACAGAATAAATAGCTCAGATAGTAGATTCAAGGAGATGTAGTATTTAGAAACACTATAGGACTTGAGAAAAGGGGAGTCATTTAACAAGGACTATTTAGAGGAATGGGTAACAACTTTGGAAGAGAAATTGAATAGCACCAGTGTAAGGTCTGAATCTAATTGCTCGGGCACTACAGAGAGGCCTCAAGGACCACTTTGTAGCACAAGATGAGATGGCTAAGTACATGGCACTTCCTACTCCCTTTTTAGGAATAAATCTCCATTTGTTTGTTTTTTATTTGAAGTTCCACACACAATTCTTTTTCCTGAAATTTAACTTTTTATTTAGAAAAATTTCAAATTCATAAAAGTTACAGAAATACAGATAATACAAAGAATAGTCATACATATTGTCATTTGCCCTTCTCTGTCTGCCGCCACCCCGTTTATGAGTCATATGTGTACTGTGCACACACACAGTCACATTTACACTTGTTTCCTTGGGCCATTTGAGGATAAGCTGCATGTCATGACCCTCTACCCATAAATATTTCCACACTAAGTTCCTAAAAGTGAGATATGTTTTTATATAACCATGATAAACTTATCCATGTTGGTCAGTTTGACATAGATGCTAAAACAGTTTTGTGTATGACCTGCTTGTCTTCAAGTTTTGTTACTTGATTTAGTATGTACTTCATAGCATTTCCCCTGCAGTCTAGGATTCAGTCTGGGATTAAGTGTTTGTTTAGTTGTCATTCCTCTCTAGCTTCCTTCAGTCCGGAACATTTCTTCAGCCTTTCCTTGACTTTGTGTGTGCGTTTAAAATATCCACGACGTGAAATATATCATGCAAAGCATGTTGGAGTATGCACTTAACTGGCAGCAGTGGTGAATTCACAGCGTTGTGTAACCATCAGCACTATTCATTTCCAGGATTTTTCATCACCCCAAACAAAACCCTGTACCCATTAAATAGTAACTTCCTGTTACTCCCGTCTCCCAACCTCTGATAACCTCTTACCTATTTTCTATTTCTGAATTTTATTATTTTATTTATTTTAGGTATTTCATATAAATGGAGGTAGGCAATAATGATCTTTTTGTAATCAGCTTATTTCACTTAGCATAATATCTTTAAGGTTCATCTGTGGGGTAGCACATCTCAGAACATTCTTATTTTTAAGGTTGAATAATATGCCATTACATACATATGCCACATTTTGTTTATCCATTCATTTGTAGATGAACACTTGTTTCCAACTTTGGGCTTTTGTGAATAATGCTGCAGTGACTCTTGGTACACGACACCTGTTTGAGTTCTTGCTTTTAGCTGTTTGTAGTATATACCTCCTAGTAGAACGATCCCCTTCATCTGTCTTACATCTGAATTTTCATATGAAGCTCTGTTTCCAGAAGTTTTAATGGCTAAAATCATTAGAAAAACTACTGTTTAATTAGTGTAAACCAAAATGAATTTATAAATGAGCAATTCAATAGAAAAAAATTTTTTTAGTCAGCTTTTTGCAAAGTTGTTAATTTCTGTGGTTTAAAGTAATCAAAGTACAAAAGATGGAAACCTCATTATACAAATTTAAACTGAGGCGCCGGTGCGGTGGCTCCACAGGCTAATCCCCCGCCTTGCGGCGCCGGCACACCAGGTTCTAGTCCCGGTCGGGGCACCGGATTCTGTCCCAGTTGCCCCTCTTCCAGGCTAGCTCTCTGCTGTGGCCAGGGAGTGCAGTGGAGGATGGCCCAAGTGCTTGGGCCCTGCACCCCATGGGATACCAGGAAAAAGCACCTGGCTCCTGCCATCGGATGAGCGCAGTGCGCCGGCCGCAGCGCACTGGCTGTGGCGACCATTGGAAGGTGAACCAATGGCAAAGGAAGACCTTTCTCTCTGTGTCTCTCTCTCACTGTCCACTCTGCCTGTCAAAAAAAAAAAAAAATTTAAACTGAGGAAAGCTGCTTGCTTCAAATTACTTCAGGTTTAACATTGGTGATATCCAAAGGTATTCCAGTTTTTAAAAACAACCAGTCAGCTGTCTACAAAGGCGTGAATATTATTTCCTCTGGTAAGATTTGGAAGTAGATGAGGAAAGCAAGAGCTTGTGGTTACTGGGTCACTGGAACTGTGCGCTCCCAGTCAAAGACAGGCACAGAAGGGCCAGACTCTGGTGGTTGACTGGTGCAGTGGCGTCACGAACCGACGGAACCTTACAGAGCAGTGTAGCATTCATGTCCAGAGTTATTTAAGTGTTCACACCTTTTGCACCCAAACATTTAACCAGAGAGGGTCATTTTTAAAGGGGGAAATTGTATTAAAATCTTAAAAATGAAAAACAGAAGGGAGGGTTGCAGGTCAGCGTATGGCCTGTTTGCACACTAATGCTTACTCTCAGCATTAAGCATTTTTAAGCAGCTGCAGTTCAGTTTTAATAAACTGTAATAGTAGACACTGTGAGCTGTCCAGGTGATCATTTGACCCATTCTGTATCGGTAACTGTGCAGACAGTGCAGAAGGAGTAGCAGCAAGAATTCATCTGCATGTGCCCAGGAAAGACAAATGCAGTCTGGAAAGAAGCCTCACAGCAAATTGAATATTTTTACAATATAGTATGAAACTCACTGTAACTTTAACATTAGCATTCCAGTTTTTCAAACAAACTTATTAGCTACTGACTCCCAAGCAATTCCAAGTAATCCAGCTAGTAATAAGTGTTGCTGATAGAAATACTGAACACCAAAACTAAAACGTGAGGTAATTTTTCTAAGATTTCAGCTAAGGATAGGTATTATGACCTGGAATGGGAGAGAGGAATGACTAATTAAAGGGTACCAAGTAATTTTAGTAAAATTAATAGAGGGAAATTGGAAATGTTTAAGATTGTGTAGGAAATATTTTGAGAAAGTTGATATAAACTACTTTTTCAAAGGAAATTAATCATGAGTGAGACCATGAGGTACTAGCATTTTGGGGGACAGCACATCAGTTTAGTTCCCACTCTAATACAAAGCATGTGTGATTGAATTCAAATGTTACTGACTTTTGCTTTAGTTTTCATCAGACATTTCTGATGCTAGGACTGTATCTTTCAAGAATATGAACTCATATTCATCTTTGAATTTAAAGATGTCTAATTAAAGAAAAATGGGTATCTTAAAATCAACAAATGACTTTAATATGTTTTTTTTCAATTACAGTAAATATATTTATGGAATATTACAGAAAATTTCCTCCGGGTATCCACTTTGATTTACAAGTGTTAAATGACTTTTTAATTTCTTTACTCAAGCATTATTTATTGAAAGAAGTATTTCAGGTGGTGAACCTCAGCATAATGGTTAAAATGTTGGTAAGTAACCTGAAAAATTTTTTTTCATTATTTCAAGTGTTTCTCTCTTCTGTTTGTTTGATCTTAGCAGTTAAATCTCTGTATTTGCTGAATGCTTCCTAGAGAATGCTTATGTTTTTTCAGCATAAACAAATTTGAAAACTTAAGGTATATGGAAAGAAGAACTGAAATTAATGTGATTTTTTTGTTGTTGTTGTTTTATACAGCCTTCTCTGAAAATACTGCTAAAGATATTTGAGCATGTGGCAACTATGAAATTAAGGACTGCGGTACCTGCTTTAATTGATACCTTTTGCAAGGTATGATTTTGTTTATTCTCTTTCATTCTCTGATACTGAATAACCAGGAGGGTAACTGTTACACTCTAAATGTCATTCATAGCCTGTTGGCCAAAAAAGTATATTTTCTGAAATTCTCTTTTTTCCCTGAAATAAAGTTTGTAAACAGACCCCAGTAGCTGAGAAGCCTGGCTCGCACAGGCACTCTAAGAGGCTGCCTTCTGATTCATTAGCTGTCTCCATCTGTAGTCCTTAGGTATAATTAAAGGAAATTCTTTCTCCAGACGACTCGAGATGGTTTATAATACAAATAATCTAATCAATGTATACATTGAAAATTGTGATCATAGGAATTAGTTTTAAATTTGGCACTAACAAATGAGAAATAAGAATTTTTATGGCTGTCATAAAAATTTTTTAAAGATTTATTTATTTACTTGAAAGGCAGAGTTACAGAGAGCCAGAGGCAGAATGGAAGAGAGAGGTCCATCTGCTGGTTCACTCCTCAGTTGGTTGCAACAGCTGGAGCTGAGCTGAGCTGATCTGAAGCCAGGAGCCAGCAATTTCTTCGAGGTCTCCCACACGGGTACAGGGACACGAGCACTTGGGCCATCCTCCAGTGCTTTCCCAGCCCATACCAGAGAGCTGGATTGGAAGTGAGCAGCCAGTATTCAAACTGGTGCCCATATGGGATGCTGGCACTGCGGGTGGCGGCTTTACCTGCTACACCATAGCGCTGACCCCATAAAATATTTTTAAATTTTGGCTTTGTTGAATCCTTACTGGTATTTGATTGTACTCGGCCATCCAGTCCTGAATAGTTCTAGTGGTAGGAAAGCTCCAAATTTTCTTTCTCTAGCTACACTAGAGCCGCTCTAGCAGATGAACACACTTGTATCTCTAGTTCTCTAGTTCATCTTATAAAACTAGACACAATTACTTTCCTGGAAATTTTTGTTAAATCAAAAGCTACGTTTCAGCAGCAATAGTTGTAGAAAACCTAAGTAAGGCTCCCATAAATTTTCTGGTATTGAGTAACTCAGATTTCTGCAAAATGTATCCTGGTTACTGTCCAAATAAAATTACCCTTAGTGGAGAATATTGATCAAAGTTTATGATTTTTATTTTTGCATGATTAATATGTAGATGTAAGCCCTAAAAGTTATATAATACTAATATAGTTTCCCTATTGAGACTATTTTGGGGTTCAATGATGATAAAACTGTATTTTCTTCATGGAAGAGGTTCTCATCCTCCTCTGTACTCTTAAAACAGTGTACCATTCCCACTTATAATTAGCATAAGTGTCATTTAGAAAAGATCAATTAGTGGGCCGGCGTTGTGGCTCACTTGGCTAATCCTCCACCTCCGGCGCCGGCACCCTGGGTTCTAGTCCCGGTTGGGGTGCTGGGTACTAGTCCCAGTTGCTCCTCTTCCAGTCCAGCTCTCTGCTGTGGCCCAGGAGACCAGCGGGGGATGGCCCAAGTGCTTGGGTCCCTGCACCCACATGGGAGACAGGGAGGAAGTACCCAGCTCCTGGCTTTGGATCAGCGCAGCACCAGCTGTAGCTGCCATTAGGGGAGTGAACCAACGGAAAGGAAGACCTTTCTCTCCCTGTCTCTCTGTCTATAACTCTCTCTCTCTCTCTCATTGTCTAACTGTGCCTGGCAAAAAATAAAATAAATAAATAAATAAATAAAATAAACTGCTAATTGATTTTTTTTTATTTTAAATTGCTTTGGGTTGTTGCCTAGCTTTTCAAAAAACAATTTATATTTACCCTGGTTTTTGAACAGGGTTGAAGAGTAGCTGTTTTCATGTCAGTAACTAAACAACTACTAGGTTCTTTTGCACATTCATCTGTGGCAGGCCTTGTCCATTTAGTCAAGTCTCTGCATGGCCTGTGACTGCTTCAGATCAGCGGTGGTCCTTTGGAGTGCTACAGAGGATCTAGTGACCTGCGGGCAGAGGTCAGCAAGAGCTCTGAGCTGAGGCAACTACAGATAACATGATAATCAGTGATAGCAAAAACAGTGTTTGAATTGAAAATTATTTTTGTTTTGAATTCTTAAAGCAGGGTGTCTGTGTGGTTCTCAAGTATTTGAAGAAAATATGCTTCAAATAAAAAATAAGTTAAGAATACCTTTTTAATTTCAAAGAGTGACAGAAAGCATGATCTTCCATCTGCTGGTTCAGACCCCAAATTTGTGCAACAGCTGGTACTGGGCCAGGCCAAAGCCACGAGCTTGCAGCTCCATCCAGGTCTCCCACAGGGGTGGCAGGGATTTATTCAAGTACTTGAGCCATCATCTGTTAACCTCCCAGCCATCTTAGCAAGAAGCTGTATCAGAAGAAGAGGCAGGACTTAATCCATGGCTCTCCAGTGCAGGATGTGGGTATCCTGAATGGTAGCTTAACTTAATGCCCCACAGTACCTACCCCATTTTGGCTTCAAATTCTTGAAGCCAGGTGACTTTTTGCAGTTTGCAAACATTGGAAGAAAATAAGTTTGAAATTAAAAAAAAAAATTTAGAGCGAGTTTTAATTGTACATGCCTCCATGTTTCACTTTTCCCCAGCAGTCTGTTGGTTATTTCACACAACATTGGATTTGCAAGTCTTTCACATTTTTCTAAGAGTGACTAGTTTTTCTCTCCTTTAGCTTGTTGAAGCTGGGATGATGCTTGACCCTGAACACTTTAACTATATTGTTAAGCTCTTACACCAGTTACAGCCTTCCAAACAAGAAATAACTGCAGTTCTGGAAATGAAATCCAGGTGAGAAAAATCATTGTAAATATATCAAATATATGCCTAAAATACATATGACACAAAGTGTATGTATTTTGGTGGCTACTTAGAAGGGTGAGGGCAAAGCATTTATACCTGTTCCTGTGCCCAGACAGCTTGATATTTGCTCCTCTTAAACCCCTCTTCCATCTCTCAGTGGGGTCCTACCTTGGGCTGCGTATGGTCAGCTTGTTTTCAGTACCTAATTTCATCTCAGCATCTGGCACATTAATTATAAAAGGAGCCTCCTCCGTTTTACCACTGAATTCTACGTAATGCACTTTTTTAGGTATATGCACGTAACCTTGATTCTTTATATGTTAGTTTGTAAGATACTTTAGTGCCTCTTCTTCCTTCAGAGTTATCTGTTCAGCATATGGGCCTCAAAAGGTAATTTTATAAAAATCTCTGATAATTGCCATACATATACCTGTTTTGAAAAAAGGAAAGCTATGACTTTAAAAACACTTTTAAGTATAACATACACAGAAAAAAATACAAATTATAAGTATTAAATGAATAATAACTTTTTAGGGAAATCAGATTTGGTAAAGAACGAATGCTCTCAACCACCGAAGTCCTTCAGAATTCTCAGAAATCTTCAACAGGGATCTTCACAGATTTTTTTGTATTATTTCTAATTACTTGTAATGCAGAGCTTCCAGACTGTCTTGGTTGAGAGCCCGCAAGCCAAAAGAACTATTTTGCCAGTCCCATTTGTTAAATATTTTGGTGTGAAGAAGTTAATAGCAGTATTTTGTTGCAGGGTCTAACAGATGCCACCTGAAAATTTAAAGTAACCTGTGACCCCCCCGTGAGTTTGCCATAGTACCCAGGATGCCTTGGTGCAGTTAGTGAAGTACACGTCTAAGAAATGCTGCTTCCCTTCAGGCACCAACACTGAACTAATCGTTGTTAACAATATTTGTATTTTGGGTAGAAACTCTAATTCTCATGGTAGCACTGGGTTAAATAGATTTTTGGAGCTGCCTAGGAAATAAATTTTTATGAGAAGTACAGTTCATCTAACACAGTTCTGGGATGCAGTCTGTTTACAAGTAGGGTGGCATGATATTTTGTCCAAACATTAAATCGCATGGTAGAAATGTTCCCACTTTGGCCAGTGGCAACAATGGCAGAGAGCTCAAGCGACTAGCCTAATCTCCTGCCAGAGTCAGTAACAGGTGGCACAGGGAGAGTGTGTGAATGAAGATTCAAAACAGCAGCACTGTCTTTGTGCCCAGGACAGCGGTTTGGGAACTGGCTCTGGTGATACAAGAAGATACTAGAAAAAACCACCCATAGTTTTCAGATTTTCAAAATGACACAATCGTATAAGTAGTCTTACAGTTTATTTTTTGTCCCCCAATTTTGAAAATGGTCTTTATACTTTATACTCTTTTCCGCTTTGCCTCACCTCAGAATAATTATATTCTTTAAGAGCTATTGACCTTGGTGATTTATTTGATGGGAGAATTCTGAGACTAGAAAAAAAAACTGAGTAGTGAAGGTGTGTGGGTCATGGTTGGGCATATAAACCCAACCCCAAGGCAAAAGGAAAAATAATAATAATTTTATATTTGAATTTTCCTTTTTTAAAATAAAGATTTATTTTATTCATGTATTTTTTTGAAAGGTAGAGTTAGAGCGAGCGAGACAGGTCTTCAATCTACTGATTAACTCTCCAGTGGCCAGAGCTGAGCTGATCTGAAGGCAGGAGCCAAAGCTTCTTCTGGGTCTCCCATTTGGGTTCAGGGGCCCAAGGACTTGGGCTGTCTTCTACTGCTTTCCCAGGTACATCAGCAAGGAGCTGGATTGAAAATGGAGCAGCCAAGACTCAAACTGGCACCCATATGGAGTGCTAGTGCTGCAGGCTGGGGTTTTAACCTGCTGTGTCAGAGTGCCGGCCCCCATATTTGAATTTTTCTAACACTCTTTGAAATAGTTAACCTTTTCTGAACTAGGAAAATGATTTTAAATGGACATTCATACTTCAGTTTTGATTGTGTTTAATTAGCACGTATACAGTTCATTTCAAAGGCTTTCACAGCAGAAAAAGCTGCTATAAAGAATTTTAAAGTTTGCGTTCAAGATAGTAGTGGAAATGTAAGTGTACATCAACATAAATTCAGTGATTAATGTCAGTATTGTTAGGGTGTAAGTTTGCCATTTTATTATTTCCTGTTTTCTTTCTGTGGGGATCACTTGAATATTTAGAATTCCGCTTTGATTGTCCATTGTTTTAGAGTATTCCCATTTGTAAAGCTTTTCATAGTTGATCTAATGCACTTACCTTTGATGGAGGGTTCCCAGTCCAGAAATGTACCCTGAAAATATACTTCAATCTGTACAAAAATACATCTGCACACAGTTATTCATGACAGAATACTCGGGACAAACCAAATGTCCATTTATTAGTTGTGTATGATATATCCATAGAGTATGATATAGCCATAGAGTAGAGTACTTATAGCTGTTTTTTTTTTTTTTTAAAGTGAGGGCTTTGTCTGTGAACTGATGAAGAGTGATACCCAAGGTAAACTATGAATTTGGCTGATACAAGAGTTACAGGGCAGCGAATGGCAGGGCGCGTGTAAAAGCCTGCCTGCATGTTCTCTCCGAGACGCTTGTGTGCAGTGTAAGATACAGGTAGATTGAATGACAAGGAGAAGACAGCATCCCGTGAAGAGCAAAGTGACTCATTTCAGTACCAAGTACGGTAGACTTCAGAGCAAAGAAAATTACCTGAGACAGGCAGGAGTGGGACATAATGATCAGATAGCCAAAGCAGCAAGAAGACATAGCAGTCCTGAATATGCACCGCACAACAAAGCTTCAGAAATACATGAAGAAAAGTGATAGAACAGAAAGGATAAACAAACCTACAGTTTTGAAAACTTCAACATTTCTCTCTAAGCAGTTGATAGAAATAACAGGAAACCAGGAAAGAAACAGAACTAAAAACCACCATCAAATATTAGGGTCTAATAGTTATTAAAAGAACACTTTACCCCAAAGTAACAGAATTTGCATTCTTTACAAGCACCCAAGAAATTCATACCAAGTAGATCATGTAAACAAACCTCAAAAAAATTAAAAGTTTTGAAATTATACAGAGTACATTTCTACATTCTCTGATCAGAATGGATTCAAATGTGGGAAAATAATCAGGAGAAACCCCACAAACATTTGGAAATTAAGCACCACATTTCTATATAATCCATAAACGAAAAGGAAGTTTCAAAGGAAAGCTCAGTGAACTCTGAGAAGTGAATAAAAATGAAAGTATAGGCCGGCGCTGTGGCTCACTAGGCTAATCCTTCACCTTGCAGCGCCCCGGCACACCAGGTTCTAGTCCCGGTCGGGGCACCGGATTCTGTCCCGGTTGCCCCTCTTCCAGGCCAGCTCTCTGCTGTGGCCAGGGAGTGCAGTGGAGGATGGCCCAAGTGCTTGGGCTCTGCACCTGCATAGGAGACCAGGAGAAGCACTTGGCTCCTAGCTTTGGATCAGCGCGATGCACCAGCCGCAGCAGCCATTGGATGGTGAACCAACGGCAAAGGAAGACCTTTCTCTCTGTCTCTCTCTCTCTCACTGTCCACTCTGCCTGTCAAAAAATAAAGAAAATCAAAGTATAGCACAATTCTGAGAATATAAATAAAACAGTGCTAATCCACAGCACTAAAAATTCCAACCTTCCACCGCTAGACACAAGAGAATTAATAACAAAATAGACACAGAGCATAAGAAGGGAAGTAATATAGACAAGCTCAAGAATCACTGAAGCTAAAAACAAAGAGAATAAATGAAACAGAACCTTTGGAAAGACCAATGAAGTGGATAACCTTGCAAGCCCAAGATTTTAAGAAGTAGAAACGAGTTACTAGAGTTACTAGTATCAGGAATGAGAAAGGGTTATCCATACAGATCTTGCAGCCACTGAATGTGGGTCATAAGGGGTTGCTTTGAGGAACTCAAGATAGATACAGTCAATAACATAGCTGAAATGGGACAATTCCTTGAAAACAACAAGATAACAAAATACCCAGCGTGAGCTAGATCATCTTAATTACTTGGAATTAGGAAGAATTTAATCCATAGCTTTAAAGTGATGCGTATTTGAAAGGCAGAGCTTCAGAGAGAGGGAGAAACAGGGATCTTTGTTTCACCATTTTTTTCCCCAAATGGCCGCCAGAGCCAGGGATGGGACAGGTAGAACTTAGGATCCAGGAATTCCATCCTGTCTCACATGGGTAGCAGAGGCCAGGCACTTGTGCCATCCTCGACACTGCCTTTCCAGGTGTACTAGCAGGGAGCTGGACTGGATACAGAGCAGCTGGGACTGAAACTCCACTCCAGTGTGGTGCCATAACACTGGCCCCAGTAATTTTAAATCTTAAAAAAGAAGACATCCCAGGCCAGCGCTGTGGTGCAGCAAGTTAAGCTGCTGTCTACAGCACCAGAGTCCCAGCTGCTCTTCTTCCCATTCAGCTCCCTGCTAATGCTTCTGGGAAAGCCATAGAGGATGGCCATCCACATGGGAGACCAGGAAGAAGCTCTTTGTTCTTGGCTTTGGCCTGGCCCAACCCCAGCCATTGTTGGCCATTTGAAACCAACAGATGGGAGATCTCTATCTCCCCCTTTGTCTCTGTAACTCTGCCTTTCAAGTAAGTAAATCAATCAATCTTTAAAGGAAAAAAAGATATCCAAAGGGTCTTACAGTCTTATTGGAGCATTCTACCAGTTTTTTACAAAAGAGTCAGATTTATAGTCTTTTCCAGAAAGTAGAAAACAAGGAGATAATCACCAAACTATTTTTGAGGCTGATATTAACCAAGATACCAAAACCAGGAAAAGTAAACACCAAAAAAAAAAAAAAAAAGAAAGAAATACAGAACTGTAGACTGACATCTCTCATGAGCTTAGAAGCAAAAACCCTCAATAAATATTAGCATATTGAGTCCAACAACATTTCAAAGAAATATTGTATACTATTACCAAGAGGTATTTATTCCAAGCATGCAAAGACGGCTCAATATTTGAAAATCAGTGTAACCTGTCATACCAGCAATAAAAAGAAAAAGTCATGACATGAATTAGTAGATACAAATTGACAAAAATCAACATTTGTTCATGAAAATTAAGCTCATAAAATTACGAATAAAAAGAAGTCTTTCACATGATTAAGAGTATCTGCAAGAAATCTTTAGCACATATCACACATAGATAACATGTATGCTTTCTTTTTATGAGGGAGATAAATCAAGGATTTATGCTGATACTCCTGTTACTTAACAGAGTACTGAAAGTCCAAGCCAGCATAAGGAATGAAATGAAGATAAAGGTATACAGATTGAGAAGGAATCAAGAGCGTGTGGTATTGGGTGGAGGGGAAATAGAGGAGGGAAGCCAAAATAAGCCAACACTAGTATGCCCAACTGATTTTATGTGCTACAAACCCAATTCACAGGAAGAAACCTAGCATTTCTAACAGATAATGCTGGAGCAACTGGACATCTATAATGAAAATATTTTTGATCCAAACTGAAGCATTACACGAAATTAAAAGTGGATTGTTTTAGAGAATGGGGCGGAACAGAGAAGAGACAAAGTATGAACTAACAGCCAAAACGAATTTAGTTGCCGGCTGGGTTTATGTAGCATAAGCCAGGGAAGAGCCCTGAGAGTGGAGCTGAGCTAGCTTTTCACAGGCTTTTCAAACTTGGTGGGCCTTCCTCTCTGCAGGCCCCTGGTAGGGAAAGAATGCAGAGGGTGGTCAGAGAGGAATACAGGGCGTGGGGCCAAGAATGTAAGATTAGGTGGCAGGCCAAATAAAATATACTCTACACAGTGATCTGCCATCAAGGAGACCCAGCAAATCCAGTTCACCCCCAAATGGCCCTGAATTTCAATGTGGAAAGCCAGGGCTCTGGACAGACAGCAGTCATGACTGAAGCCAGCCGCTAAAGAGACCTGTCTGCTCTGCCAAGAAATGGGCAACGGGAAATGGAACTGCCCCAAGCGTCAAAGAACTCCCAGGTCAGAGCTGCAGACCCTGTTGGCCCTCCCTAAGCTGATAAAGCCTTCACTCTGCCCAGCTTTCAAAGTAACCACTGCTATTGATGGGACCACCTAAGGTCAGTAACACTGCAGGCAGGGCTGTCAATTTCCTCTTAGAGATGCCACCTATTCTGTACTAACCTCCTATTCACATCAGCTCTCCTCCCAGGCCAGCGAAGGAAGGTAACGGGAGTCAACAGGTTGTCTTCCCTAAGGAGGTTCACACCTCCCTTATGATGTCTCCTCCAGTGCCCCATGTGAGGAGACAGATTGCCCTGGGCCTCAAATACACCTGCCTAGACCTTAAGGCCCATCTGCTCCCCCTGTCAGTTTCTGTTTGCCTCTCAGTGGGGAAAGTTCCTCATGGTTTGGATTGCACCTTTCCTAGGCCCTCTAATAAGGAACTGTCCTTTGTTTGGGACAAATTACTTAATTAAAAAATTGCTTAATCTGTTAGATCTGTTTCCTCCAGACTTGATGCAGTGAGTCTAGATGGCTGTGCACATGAAACCTCGAATGGAAACAATTTGAGCTGCCACTGCGGCCCCTTGAGAGACCACCTTCTGCTGGAACCTGGTCTTGACCGGGGGTCCCTACTTTGCCCCTGCTCAGCTTGAAGAAGCCAGAGCAGTCATCGGCCTAACCCCTGACAGCAGCCAGGATCTCCTTAAGCAGGGGGAGGGAATGAGGCAGCCCAGGACTAGAAGCAGCCCAGGCCAACCCCATCCCACAGCTCCTTCCCAGCACATACACACTAAACAAGACAGGAGCACTCTTTCTCTGGCCACCAGACATACACCTATCTTCCCACAGACTGGACAGGGACTCATGATTGCACCTTCCTGTTTCCCCCTCTGTCCTCCTCATCTTGGCCACCTTTTCCACCACGGGCGATGTCTCTATTCCTTCCTTTCATCCTCGTGATCGTAGTGCTTCTACTCCTTCCATGTATAATTAGCATATTTCAAAAGCTCTTAAAGGAAGGAGTAATCGCTGGATCCCAAGCCATCACACACAGAAACATCACAAGACCACTCCTCTTCAATCAATCTGATTCGGAATATGGATACCCGACCTCACACCAGTGCTCTGTATCTACAGGAAGTCTCCAAAAAGGAACTGGTGCCCCATCTCCCTATCTATACTCAGAGTCAGGATTGAGGGATAGGACATAGCCCCTGCATTCTTAGGCAGGCTTGGCCCCACACCCTGTATTCCTCTCTGACCACCCTCTGCATTCTTTCCCTACCAAGGGCCTGCAGAGAGGAAGGCCCACCAAGTTTGAAAACCCTGCGAGAAGTTAGCTGAGCTCCACCCACTCTCATGGCCCTTCCTTGGCTTATGCTACATAAACCCAGCCCACAATTAAATTCTTGCTTCCTGCCACAAGTCTGGTCTCGAACTATGTTCATGCCAGCAGTCAGCTACCTCTGTGAATTTATTCTTCCTTGAGTAAATTCGTTTTGGCTGTTAGTTCATATCCTGTCTCCCCTCTGTTTTGTCCCTGTTCCCTTACAGTTGTAAATTTAAGCCTGGAACTATAAAGTTTTTTACAAGGGAAATCTTGAGGGACCTATCGTTTGGCAAAGAAGTGACACATAAAAAGTGTAATAAATTTGACTTCATCACAATTTAAAACTTTTGTTATATGAAAGACCCTTTTAGAGGGAAAAAAAAAAAAAACTATGCAAAAATAAGTGATCTTCCAGAAAGTTCCTGAGAAACTCATATGATGAAAAAATTGTGTATAGACTTCCAAGTTTTTCTGTTTGTGCTAAAATGAACTACTGATTTGTTAGAACATGACTGAAGGGGATCTATCTGAACATCCAAGACAAGACATCTGTTGGAAAAGAGCCCCTATCGGCACAACATGAATTCTGCTAAAACTGAAGCAAAACCAAACATCAGATTGGTACTGAGGCTTTTGTGGTAGAATAGGGAAATCATTGATTTTTAACAAGGATCATGGCCCCAAACACATCAGTTTACATATGGATAATTCAATTTAAGGACAAGGGAACATCAAAAGTGAAGCCTACAATGAGAGGCCATTTACATCGATTTGCAAGGGAAAAATTAATCTTTCTGGTACCATAATTGTAGAGGATCGATGGTTAACAGCAGAGACTTTGATTATCCAACACCGTTGACATCTCTACTGATTCAGTGTATATAACTCTGAGAAATTAAAATGGAGTGAGCTTTATGCTTTGTGGATGCCGAAATTGTTCCCAAACCAACGCACACAAGAAGAGCGCTTTGAATGGCTAATAGGTGGCTAATGGTTCTTGGTGGGATCGAGAACCTGAAGCATGTCTTCCAGGAATTTTTTAACAGGAGATGAAACATGATTTTATCAGGATGAGGCTAAAGACCAAGTACAGAGCATTTTCTACCAAGGGGTAAAAGTGGTCCAGCCAAAGCAAAGGCAGACTCACCAAAAGCAAAGGTCATGGTGAACATCTTTTGGGGGATGCTCAAGACATTTTACTTGTTGATGTTCTAGAAGACCAAAGAACAATAATATGTTCTTAAGAGAATATTTTCAGAAAGTTAGCCAAAGCTTTAGCAGAAAAACACCAGGAAATCTTCCCCAGAGTCTCTCTCCATCACAGTAATGCTCTTGTTCATTCCTCTCATCCAATGAAGGCAACTTTGTGAGTGTTCGCCTTACAGTCCTGATGCGGCTGCTGCTTGCTGATTTTTGTTTCCTAATCTTAAAAAAATCTTTAAAGGGTGCCTATTTTTCTTCAGTTTTGACTTTTAAAAGGCTGTGTTTACATGATTGAAGTTCTAGGGCTGTCAGTTCTTTAGCAATGGACTTAAATGCCTGGAATCATCATTTACAAAACATCTTGAATATGACAAAGCATATATTAAGAAATAAAATTTATGTTTATTTTCTTCTTTTAATTTCATTTTTACGTGAATTTTTTTAAAAAGTTACGTTTATTTGAAAGGCAGAGTTGCAGAGAGACTGGCAGAGAGAGATCCTCCATCTGCTGGTTCACTCCCCGAATGGTCGCAACGGACAGAGCTGGGCTGATCTGAAGTCAGGAGCCAGGAACTTCCAAAGCCAGGAACTTTGTGCAGGTCTTTGACGTGGGTTCTGGTGCCCAAGGACTTTTGGACCATGTTCTGCTGCTTTCCCAGGCCGTAACAGAGCGCCAGTTTGCAAGTGGAGCAGTGGGAACTCAAAGCGGCGCCGGTGTGGGATGCAGCACTGCAGGCAGCAGCTTTACACACTGTGCCACAGTGCAGGTCCCTCCATGACATTTTTGAAATCATCTCATAGTTTTAAGCTACATAACCCCCAAATTTCATATATTTAGAGCATGTAAAAATTCTCAAAACATTAACAGTTCTAGAAAATGATGAAAAGACATGAACACATTTCATCAAATAGGATGTGTAGATGGCATATAAGCACATTAAAAGATGTTCACCATAATTAGCATAAGAGAAATGCTCATTAAAGCCATAGTGGGATTTCACTGCACATGTATCAAAATGGCTGAAATAAAAATTGATGTCAACACCAAATGCTGAAGAGGATGTGGTGAATTGTATCCTATGTTGATGAGAATGTAAAATGGTACAACCACTCTGGAAAGCAGTTTCAGCATTTCTTATAAAAAAGTAAACATGCAAATACCAAATAGAGGGGCCGGTGTTGTAGCACAGTGGGTAAAGCCACTGCCTGCAGTGCTGGCATCCCATATGGGCACTGATCTGTGTCCGGTTGCTCCCCTTCCATCCAGCTCCTGGCTAACGCAACTGGGAAACAGTGAGAGGTGCCCCAAGTGCTTGGGTCCTGCACCCACATGGGAGACCCAGAGGAAGCTCCTGGCTTTGGCCTGGCCCAGCCCCAGCCATTGTGGCCATTTAGGGAGTGAACCAACAGATGGGAGATCTCTGTCTCTATCTTCTGTAGCTCTAACTTTTGAGTATTTAAAAAAAAAAAAACTTAAAAAATAGAACTGTTGAACTCCTGGGCATTTGTTCTAGAGAAATTAAAACTGATAATATAAGAATTTATAGAACAGTGTTTATAGAAGCCTAACTGCAATAAACAAAAACCTGATAAAACTCCAGACACCCTTCAACAATGATGGCTTAAACTGGTGCATCCATACCATGGAATGCTGCTTAGCCCAAAAAAAGGAGAGAAGGAGAGACTGTTGAAACATGGAACAACTTGGATTGATTTTGGGAAATTATGCTGAATTTTAAAAATCTCAAAACTTAAGACATGGAGAACTGATTGATGGTTGCTGGAGCCAAGCACAGGGAGTTTAGGATGGGTGTAAAAGGTTAGCATGGGGGTTGGTGCTGTGGCATAGCGGGTAAGGCTGCCACCTGCAGTGCCAGCATAGGTGCTGGTTTGAATCCCAGCAGCTCCACTTCTGATCCAGCTCTCTGCCTGGGAAGGCAGTGGAGGAAGGCCCAAATTCTTTGGCCCCTGCACCCATGCTGGAGACCCAGAAGAAGCTCCAGGCTCCTGACTTCAGAATGGCCCAGCTCCAGCCTTTGTGACCATTTGGGGAAAGAACCAACGGATGGAAGAACTTTCCCTCCCTCACTCCCTTCCTCTCTCTCTACCTCTCTACCTCTCTCTACCTCTACCACTCTGTAACTCTGCCTTTCAAGTAAATCTTTAAAAATAAATAAATAAATTTTTAAGGGCCATTTGTTTTAATTGTCTGATCTTGTCATTTCCCCCTTTTTTTTTTATCAGGCATTTTTAAATTTAACTTTTACATTTAGGATTTATTTTAGAGTGAGAGAGAGAAGTATCTTCCGTCTGCAGGTCCACCTCCTAAAAGGCCTCAATGGCTAGTGCTGGGCCAGGCTGAAATTAGAAGGCAGGAAGTCCATCCTGGTCTCCCACATGGGTGGCAGGAGCCCAGGTACGTGGACCGTCTTCCACTGCCTTCCCAGGTGCATTAGCAGGAAGCTGGGTTAGAAGTGGAGTAACCAGGACTGGTATCAGCACTCTGGCATTGAGATGCTGGCATCCCAGGAAGCTGTTCAACCCAGTGCAGCACAATGCCAGCTCCTCATTTGGGTTTTGGTTCTTTGTTTTTTCAGATCTTAGAGTTCTTAATAAAAGTATTAGACAGCTGTGGTAGTATATATTGCAATTTTTTTGTTATCTTTTGAGTTTCTGGGTTTTTTTTACCACACAAAAACTTTTATTTTTATGCAGTATAGTGTATCAATTTTTATTGCCTGAGTTTTGAGTCATGTTTATTTTTTATTGACTCTGGATTTATAATTTCCATACTCCAACATTTTATAGGAACATACTTAACGTTTTCTACTACTTGTATGACTTCATTTTCACAGTTAGAGTTCCTATCTAATCGGAGTTTATGTATATTTTTAGATATGTATTTAATTAGCTTTTCCAGTTTGCTTTTATCAGACTTTTATTATGTTGGGTCATTCTGTTCAAGAATAGGAAATGTTTTTATGTTCATCCAAGTTTACCATTTGTGTCTCTCAACCTTTTATAATTTTCTTCATATAAGTATTTAATATTAGGGGATTATTGTGAATGAGGTTTTCTGTACCAGGTGTACTCAGCTGATTTTTGTTTTGTAAATTTTATAACTCTGAAGTCTTTGTTCCTTGAGTTAATTTCATTCTGGAATTTGTGGTTTTCCAGATATACAGTTTTATCACTTGCAAAAACCAATGATTTTATGTCTTCTTTACCTTTGTGCCATTGATTTATCTGGTTTGATTGCATTGTGTCCTACCTGTAGTGCATTGTTGTATAATAGTGGATATAATGGGCATCATTAAATTGTTCCTGTTCTTAGTAGAAATGACTCTAGAATTTTCCCATTAAATATGATACTGGACTTAGGATTGAGGTATACATATTTAAGAACATGTCCCTCGATTCATATGCTTTTAATTATTTTTATTATCAGTTTTTAGGCTTTATCAAAGACTTTTTAAATGCCTATGAAGATTTTTTGCCTTAAATCTATTATTATAGTATATGATGCTGATAGATTTTCTGATATTGAACTTAGTTTACATTGCTAAAATAAATACTTCCTAATCATGGTGTATTATTTTCTTAATATGGTCTTGGATTTTTTTTTTTTTTTTTGACAGGCAGAGTGGACAGTGAGAGAGAGAGACAGAGAGAAAGGTCTTCCTTTGCCATTGGTCGCTCATCCGATGGCAGGAGCCAGGTGCCAGGTGCTTTTCCTGGTCTCCCATGGGGTGCAGGGCCCAAGCACCTGGGCCATCCTCCACTGCATTCCCTGGCCACAGCAGAGAGCTGGCCTGGAAGAGGGGCAACCGGGACAGAATCGGGCGCCCCGACCGGGACTAGAACCCGGTGTGCCGCGCCGCAAGGCGGAGGATTAGCCTGTTGAGCCACGGCGCCGGCCAGTCTAGGATTCTATTTATTAGTCTTTTATTTCTTTTTCCCCCATCACTATTCATGAAGAACGTTTTTTCATTTTCTTTCTCCTCTTAATGCTTCTTACTTCTCTTGGATAATTTGTAAAGCATTGGAACTAATTGCCAAACTGGACGCATTGTGAGCTATTACACAATATCCCTTGTCTGATGGCACCCTCTCCTTTCTCCTTTTTCTTCTTTTTCTCTTTTCACTTGCCAAAGGGTGTTTCTCATGTTTGTCTCTTTTCTTGCCCCAAAGCTGTGCATTTCAAAGATGCCCTTTGGAACTATTCAGATGCTATTTTTAGTATTTTCAAACTTAGTGTGAATGTAGCTTTTGTAATGATATTTTAAAATTAATATTAGATCCTCCTGGCAGTTTCCCTCATTCGTTTTCCTTCACAGGTTGTGTTTGCTTGCTCAGTGTTTGTTTCCATCTGTCTTTGCTTGTCACAGACACTTGGGAGGCAGTGAGGGTAAGCTAGGCGCAGTTGGAGGTCAAGTGCTGGGATTTAGTTTTTTTCTTTCTCTTTTCATTAAATTTTAGTGTTCTCTGTCTTTTAGTCAGGCTAAAGGTATGGTTTTATGAGGAATTTGCTTTTTCCTTCTTAATGTTCCTTATGGTTTGAAGAGGAACTAATTTAAAGTAGAATGTAGTTGTAGAGTTGCTATTTTCTTCAGCTTTTAAGAATTTATGGCCGTCGCCACGGCTCACTTGGCTAATCCTCCGCTTGCAGCGCCAGCACTGTGGGTTCTAGTCCCAGTTGGGGCGCCGGATTCTGTCCTAGTTGCTCCTCTTCCAGTCCAGCTCTCTGCTGTGGCCCCGGAATGCAGTGGAGGATAGCCCAAGTGCTTGGGCCCTGCACCCGCATGGGAGACCAGGAGGAAGCACCTGGCTCCTGGCTTCAGATCGGCACAGCGTGCCGGCTGTAGCAGCCATTTGGGGGGCTGAACCAACGGAAGGAAAACCTTTCTCTCTGTCTCTCTCTCTCTCTCTCACTGTCTAACTCTGCCTGTCCAAAAAAAAAAAAAAAGAATTTATGTAGTGTATATATGCATTCATTTTTCTCAAATGTCTTAAACTACCGAATAATCAGAAACAGTAATGACTTTTGAGCTCTGAATGTAAGTATAATTAACCCATTTTTGTTGTTAAAGGTTACAAATGAGGCAATTTAAAAAGAACTGGAACTGTGATTTAGATTCAGCTTTGAATGAAATAGAGGTAAGTTTTTTTTTTTTTAGTTGCTGGAATCTCTGTAAATCAATACCAAAAAATATGACTAATAATAATAACTTTAGAAAAAGTTTTAGAAATGTGGGAATTAGAGAAAGTGTTCAAGAAACAGAAGTTTGATTTTTGTTTTTACCAGTAAATATTTTTAAATGCAAACATTTGATTTCTAAAGGACTGTTTAAAAGATAATCCTAAAAATATTTATTCAGTTTTATTCTTAATTTATGATGTGATGATAATAATCCAAAGCTTAGTCATTAATTTCACTGGGAAACTGACCCAGTGTTGTGGTCAGTTGCAGAATGTAAAATGATGTCACAAAGCCAGGATTGTACCATATTATAGTCCATACATTTAGAATATAAAAAATAGAGGACTTTTCAGGAGATTTTACTTTTGAATTGAATATTGTTTTTGTATTCATCTCCAAGGGTATTTCAGAAAGTTCTTAAAAGTGGAATTAAAAGATCATTTTGATACGGAAAAGTTTTGAAATCCATGCATATCAGGTGTCTCCAGAAATCCATGGGAAATGCATATTACAGAAAAACTGCATGAGTTGCAAAATGTTTTGCATCAAAAATATTTCCATTTTCCATGAACTTTTTGAAGTACCTGCCTGTTAATGGTTGGTCCAATCTTTAATTAATATCTTTTTATCCTTGAAGCATTTTATTTGCAAGGGTGGAAAATTGTTTCTGTATAATAGGAAATAGTAGGAAGATAGAATATTGACTAAAATTTGTTTTGTAGTCCCTTTTGTATAAATTTGATGCCCAAAATGATCTTCAGGCCCCAAACCATGAATGATCAAATAATAATACTGCGATGTATTGCATTGTGTAAACAGCTCAAACTGTGCTGCTCATCATCTGTTTTTCATAAAAATCCAACTGCACTGTGAAGTTCGGGTTTGAGGTTGATGTCATCAACAACTTCATGAGTTAGATCATTAAAATAAATTCATCTGTATCTGGAATTTGTTAGTGGTTTGCTGCACTCAGCAAAGTTGTAATAGTATGTTATTGATGTGTCGCTTGTCAGTAAGTTCAGAAAATTTGAAGAGATTATGTGTTACTAATGTCTGTGTATCTAATGCCTCTATGTACCTGACCCATGGTATGTGTTTGTAAGTGACATACTTTTCATTTTTTTCACTTTCTGTTTTCAATAATTTTGATAGTATTGTAAAGAGAAAGGTGACTGGACCAAATTGGGAAATTTATACATTAGTGTAAAACTGGGCTGTGAAAAATTTGAAGATTTCCAGATGTTTTGTACTTGTGTCGCTGAAGCACTGACTAAAGACTATAAAGAAGAAAGAGCAAGTGTCCCTTTTTGTGAATTTGCTGACACAGGTAAACTGTCACTATTTTGGTCTGAGTTACTGTGTGGTAGGACAGTGCAATGTTAACCGGAATATGAAGCCCTTACTGTTTTCCATGTTGGTGATGAGCTAATGTTGCAGATTTCAGGTACTCCTTCTCATGGAGTTCTTCCATGCATTTCTTGTTAAGTTAAAATATGATACAACATCAAGAACTGATGTTAGTATCAACTATTTTGTATTCTTAATTAATTATTCCATATATTTATTATTAAGTTAGATTATGATATGGAGCCAGGAACTGATGTTTTAAAATTAAATGTCTCAGATTCTTCTATTTTTACTTAGATTAATAAAAACTGCTGACAAATTATACTGGAGGAACTGAATTTTTTTTATCATCAAAGTTAGTACTATCTTTGCTAATACAAGTATACAGAACATATAGTTTTGAGATTTTTTTTTATTATGAATTCTTTAGTACTATGTTCTTGATCAAGAGTTGGCAAACTTTTTCTGTAAAAGGCCAAGTAGTAAATATTTCAGGTTTTGTACACACCACATACGCTTTGTATCTCATTTTCTTTTCTTTAAAAATAGAAAAACCATCATTAAGTCACAAGCTATATGAAAACAGATCATGTTTAGATTTGGCTGGTGGGCTAGATTCAGTACCTGCTCTTTGTTGTAGTAGTTCCACATTAAGCCTTCCCCATGTTTGTAAGTGATTATTTCATTTTCTTCCATGTGCCTCTTTGTATTTCAGTTAGCAAAGATCCACAAAATAGTGAAGTAGATAAAACTTTGCTGGGAAGAATCGGAATCAGTGCTGTGTACTTCTATCACAGGGTGTTGCAGTGGTCCAAGGTACTTCTTTAAGTTTTTGTTTTGGTTTGGAATAAGGAGTGTTAGTCTTAAAATTATGGACAAAATATAGGATAACACCACAAATTAGTCATTTCCTAATAACTGTTACAGGTGACAGAATGGGACCCAGCCTAGCAAGTAAATTGTTAGGTAGTGTGTTCAGCAAGTGTGGAAAGGAGGCGGCATGGGACTGGCTACTCTTTAGAATCTCAGTATAGAAAGCTATGCTACATGTCGTATTTATTTGAATTGTTTCAATTCACAATCTGTTTAGGCAACTTCTGAGTATCAGTAGCATGGTAATTTTGGAACCATTCAAGACATCTTTCTTTTTTTTTTATTTAATAAATGTGAATTTACAAAGTGCAACTTTTGCATTGTTGTGACTCCCCCCCCCAAACTCCCTCCCTCCCGCAGCCCTCCCATCTCCCACTCTCTCTCCCATCCCACTCTTCATCAATTATCTTTGTATATAGAAGATCAACTTAGAATATACTAAAAGGTTTCAACGGACTGCGCCCACACAACCGCACAAGATATAGAATACTGTTCAACTAGTAGTGTTATCGTTAACTCTCATAGTAAAACACATTAAGGACAGAGATCCTACATGAGGAGCATGTGCCCAGTGACTCCCGTTGTTGATTTAACAGTTGACACTCTTATTTATGACATCAGTAATCACCTGAGGCTCTTGCCATGAGCTGTCGAGGCTATGGAGGCCCCTTGAGTTCACCAACTCTGAACTTGTTTAGTCAAGGCCATATCACAGTGGAGGTTCCTTCCTCCCTTCAGAGAAAGGTGCCTCCCTCCTTGATGGCCCGTTCTTTCCGCTGAGGTCTTGTTCACCAAGATCTTTCATTTAGGTTGTTTTTGCCACAGTGTTTTGGCTTTCCATGCCTGTGAGACTCTCATGGGCCTTTTAGCCAGATCTGAATGCCCCAAGAGTTGATTCTGAGGCCGGAGTGCTGTTTAGGGCATTTGCTATTCTATGAGTCTGCTCTGTGTCCCGCTTCCTTTTAATTCTATCCTTCATTATTTGCAGACACTGGTCTTATTTGTGAAATCTCTTCGACGCTTAGTAAGCGTCAAGATATCTTTCTTGCGATGAACTCAGGATACTCACAATTAAGAAAGCTGCTGAACAACCACCCCTTAGCATGCTCTGGGACACCAGACACCATCCGTCCTGAGGTCTGACTTTTTGAGACTGAATTCACCGGGGAAATGGTGTGGTGACTCAGAACCATGTTGTTATTATCGTTCTTTAGATTTCTCTGAAGTGACAAGTGGAGTTAAAAGCTCAAAAAGGGAGGCCAGCGCCATGGCTCACTTGGTTAATCCTCCGCCTGTGGCACCGGCATCCCATATTGGCGCCGGTTCTTGTCCTGGCTGCTCCTCTTCCCATCCAGCTCTCTGCTGTGGTCTGGGGGGGCAGTGGAGAATGGCCCAAGTAATTGGGCCTCTGTTCCCACATGGGACACCAGGAGAAGGCACTTGGCTCCTGGCTTCGGATTGGCGTAGCTCCGACTGTTGCAGCCATTTAGGGAGTTAACCAATGGAAGGAAGACCTTTCTCACTGTAATTCTACCTGTCAAATAAATAAATAAAATCTTTAAAAAAAAAAAAAAGAAAAGCTCAAAAAGGTTCAGGTACAGGGCAGAACAATTCAAAATGGGGAGAAAGTGCTGAGGATGGTGTTATATAGAGAGTGGAGTAGTTGAGAGTAGTCACTATTAAATTAAAGTTACTTGTTACAGGCTTTTTCCTAATTAAATGTGTTCAGTAACATTTCTGCTGAAGTATGGATACTTGTACACATAAAAAAATCAATGAGTTAAGAAAAAATATTTATCCTAGAATGGTTGTGTGGAAGCTCTCTAGGCTTCAGGGTTTCTAGAAAGTTTAGCACTTCCTGTGTGGCAGGCCTGGGATGATCAAGATGTGCCTTGACCCTGCTCTCACAGTGTAGCTGAACATTGGCCACAGTGTTCATGTAGACTACGTGAAATTACTAGTCTGTTGAGTCAGAAAAGATGTGCCCATCCAGCTTTAACTTTATTCCGATACTGTCTTTATCTAAATGTGATAAATTTTCTTCATGGGTACTGTCTCTCTGCTCCTGGATCTCAACAGCAAGGGAGTAAAAACATGTAACCTTTTCAGCCGTGTAAGATCTCAGGTTGAGATCTCAGCGGAAGCAGTGTATAAAGCAGGTGAAAACAGACGTGCTGAGAAAGGGGAGCAGTGGCGGCGGTGGGAGGGGCGGTTAATGTTCCCGTTCCTTCCGTCATTCCAGCAGAGCAGGAAAGGAGTGGCGGGAAGAATCAAGGAGCTTGTTGGCAGCCATCATTCTAGGATGATGAATCAAATTAGTTAATGACCTTCTGCATGTTTATCAGTGACTTTGTGTAAAATGTAAAGACTGCATGCTCAACTCATGCTCCTTATTTTTATTGTAGGGAAGGAAGGTCTTAGATAAACTATATGAACTAAAAATACATTTTACAAGTTTAAAAGGACTTACAGGCCCTGAGAAGTTAGCACCAAGATGTCAAATTGTGAATATTGCAGCAGAAATTTTTCTAAAAAGTGGAAGCCTAGATGGTGCCATTTGGGTATTGAGGGGTAAGTTCTGTTACATGCAAGCATAAAATAATTTTGTTAAACTGCTTATAAATTATATTCTGTGAAATTACCATAAGTTGATATTGAACTGTGGGTGACAGATTATTCTAAATAGGTGTGAATAGGAAAGGTTACTGTGCAAACTGAAAGAGGAAAGTTAACTTAGCTTTGAAGAGGAAATTTTGTGGGTCTTTATTGATAAAAATTATTTCTTGCTGTGGCCTAGGCATGGTATAAAAACTATGATCTGGCTTGTCCTGATTAATCTTCATAGGAATCCTGAATTCAGAACTGTCAGAATTTCCCCCTCCCCCCTTTTGTAAGATTTATTTACTTACTAGAAAGAGAGAAGGAGAGACAGACAGATCTTCCATCTGCTAGTTTATTCCCCAAATGGATGCAATGGCCAGAACTAAGCCAGGCCAAAACCAGGAGCCAGGAGTTTTAACTGGTGGGTGGCAGGGGCCCAGGGGCAGGGAGCTGGATCAGAAGTGGAGCATCTGGGATGCAAACCAGTGCCCATATGGGATGCCAGTGTGGCAGGCGGCAGCTTTGCCCACTGCTCCATGTCTCTGGCCCCTGCAGTTCACATTTTAGACTTCAGAAGAGGTTGTCAGAGATAGTAAGCAGCTTGCCCAGAATGACATAACAAGTAAAGAGAGAAGGCCAGGTTTAAACCCAGACAGTCTAGCTGCGCAGCCCGAGCTTCCACTGCTGTGTGAAACAGGGAGATTGTGATTGCAACCTGCGCAAACTCTGTCTTCACATACGCAGGAAAAGGAGGACTCCAAACCAAGATGAGTGTAAGAATCCGTTCAGGAGAAATTGCAATAAAACTAAGCCAGCACAAACAACCAGAGTTAGTGTGATATGAGATAGAGGAGAATGTAGAGTGCAGTAGTGTTTCAGCATTGTTGCTAGTGACAGCTCTGTCCACTTGGACGTTCAGGCAGATTTTACTTGATAAAGCAAGATAGCAATGAAGACGCCTAAAGGTTCTCAGAGTTTAGGTGGGAAGGTGGGATGTTTATGAGTGAAACAAATAGCTAACTTTATATACTAGTTCCCTACACGTTTATGAGTACCCACCCCTACTCAGCTGTATGAATATGTGTCTATATAAATAATTCCTTGTATTTGTTCAGTGATAAAGACTTACAAACTATAGATTGTGAGTAGACCGCATGATCAAAACCTTGTTGGAACACGTTTTCTTCAAGTTAACAAGCAGCCAGCATGGTTTGCAAAGTGGGAAGGGTAACCAAACTACAAGAAGAGAAATTACAGAAATAAAATCCAGCGCTCACAGCTCTGTGCTAAAGAGATTACGGCAAAAAATGAGTGAAATCGTTTGTAAAAGTGGACTTGATCACCTGGAAACAGGAAACTTCTGGGGTGTTCCAGGTTATGCAAACCCTAATCTGGCTGTGGTACATTCCTTTCTGGGTTTTAGCTCTGTGAGTAGAATTTAAAAAGTCCCCCACGCTTTGGAAGCCTGTGGTAGCAGGGGGCTTCCTAGCTGTATGCGAAGGTGTCAGTGGAGAAGCACCCTGCCAACCTTGGGTGTTAGCTGTATTTCTCATTTCTTGGCTGGTTTGAAAAGGTAATGGTGATATTCACAGCTTCACTTTGCACTTAATTGTTTATTAGAGAAATCTATTCTTCTGCTACTCCTGCCCCCATAAGTAATTATTTTGTCAGTTGCCTGTTCGTGTTCTCGGACTATTTTCTGATTTTAGTATTCATCTGTTTTTGATTTAATAATAATATTTTCATTCTAAAGCAGGCATTGGGCTAAGTGTATTACTTGTGTTATCCCATTTAATTGACTCCTCCCTCTCCTGTTGCCACTCCTAATTTTTACAAAGATCTTTTTTCAGTTTACTTTACTTGTAATGTTAATCCTACACTAAATAAAGAGTTCAACAAATAGTATGAAGAAAAAAAAAAAACCACTGTTCCTCAGCGGTAGGGAAAAGGGCTGTAAACAATCATCGAATCTCAAAATAACCAATTTCACTCCAGTATATTATATTTTAGGTATTCTATTAGTTACCACATATCGGGAAAACATGGTATCTGTCTTTTTGGAGCTGGCTCACTTCACTAAGTAGAATGGTTTCCAGTTGCATCCATTTTGTTGCAAAAGGATTTTTTTTTTATTGCTGAGTAGTATTCCATAGTGTATATATACCATAAATTCTTTTTCCAGTCATCAGTTGATGGGCATCTGAGTTGATTCCATATCTTAGCTATTGTGTATCGAGCTGCAATAAACATGAGGGCTCAGATCACTCTTTCATATATTGATCTCATTTTCTTTGGGTAAATTCCCAGGAATGGGATAGCTGGGTCCTATGGTAGGTCTCTATTCAGATTTCTGAGGTATCCCCATACTGCCTTCCACATGGCTGCACCAGTGGATTAGGTTACTTTCTTCCCCACATCCTCACCAGCATTTATTGTTTGCTGATTGCTGTTTGAGAGCCATTCTCACTGGGGTGAGGTGAAACCTTATTGTGGTTTTGATTTGCGTTTCCTTGATGGCTAGTGATACTGTGCATTTTTTATGTGTCTATTTGCCATTTGAATTTCTTCTTTTGAAAAATGCCTGTTTAAGTCCTTTGCCCATTTCTTAACAGGATTGTTTGTTTTGTTGTTGAGTTTCTTATGCTCTCTGTAGAGTCTGGATGTTAACCTTTTATCAGTTGCGTAGTTTGCAAATATTTTCTCCCATTCTGTTAGTTGTCTCCTCACTTTCCTGAGTGTTTCTTTGGCAGTGCAGAAGCTTCTCAATTTGATATAATCCCATTTGTCAATTTTGGTTTTGGTTGCCTTTGCTTCTGCGTTTTTTTCCAAGAACTCTTTGCCTTTGACAATGCCTTTCAGAGTTTTCCCAATGTCCTCTAGTAATTTGATGGTATCAGTTCATACATTTAGGTCCTTGATCCATTTTGAGTGGATTTTTGTGTAGGACTTAAGGTAAGGATCTTGTTCATATTTCTTCATGTGGAGATCCAATTTTCCCAGCACCATTTATTGAAGAGCCTGCCCTTGCTCTAAAATTTTAGCTCCTTTGTCAAAGATAAGTTGTTTATAGATGCATTTATTGATTTCTTGAGTTTCTGTTCTGCTCAGTCAATCTACATATCTATTTTTGTGCCAGTACCAGGCTGTTTTGATTATAACTGCCCTGTAATATGTCTTGAAATCTTGTATTGTGATGCCTCCGGCTTTGTTTTTTTTAATTAATTAATTAGTATATTATTTTTTATTTATTTGAAAGAGTTAGAGAGAGGCAGAGGCAGAGAGAGGTCTTCCATCTGCTGGTTCACTCCCCAGACGACTGCAGTGGCAGGAGCTGGGCTGATCTGAAGCCAGGAGCTTCTTCTGGGTCTCCCATGAGGGTACAGAGGCCCAAGGACTTGAGCCATCTTCTACTGCTTTCCCAGGCCATAGCAGAGAGCTGGATTGGAAATGGAGCAGCCAGGACTTGAACTATTAGCTATTAGGAATATCAGCACTGAAGGCAACAGCCTTACCCACTACACCAGAGTGCTGGCCCCTCTGGCTTTGTTTTTGTTGTATAAGATTGCTTTAGCTATTCGGGGTCTCTTGTGTTTCCATATGAATTTTAGCATTGTTTTTCCTAGATCTGAGAAGAATATGCTGGTATTTTGATTGGTATCACATTGAACTGTAAATTGCTTTCAGTAATATGGACATTTTGGTGATACTAATTCTTCCAATCCATTAATATGGAAGATTTTTTCTTTGTTTTGTGTCTTCTATTCCTTTCTTTAATGTTTTGTAATTTTAATCATTAAGATCTTTGACTTCCTTGGTTAAATTTATTGCAAGCTATTTAATTTTTTGTAGCTATTGTGAATGGTATTGATCTTAAAAGTTCTTTCTCAGCCATGACATTGTCTATGTATACAAAGTCTATTAATTTTGTGTGTTAATTTTATAACCTGCTATTTTACCAAACTCTTTTATGAATACCAATAGTCTCTCAGTGGAGTCTTTTGGTTCGCTTCTATGTAAAATCATGTCATCTGCAAATAGGGATAGTATGACTTCCTCCTTTCCAATTTGTAGCCCTTTGATTTCTTTTTCTTGACTAATGGCTCTGGCTAAAACTTCCTGGACTGTACTGAGAGTAGGTGAGAGTGGGCATCCTAGTCTGGTTCCAGATCTTAGTGAGAATGCTTCCAGCATTTCCCCGTGAAATAAGATGCTGGTTTTGGGTTTGTCATAAATTACCTTGATTGTGTTGAGAAATGTTCCTTCTATACCCAATTTGCTTAAAGTTTTCATCATGAAAGGATGTTGTGTTTTATTAAATGCCTTCTCTGCACCTATTGAAATAATCATATGTTTTTTTTCCTTTGGTTTGTTAATATGATGTAGTGCATTTATTGATTTGCAAATGTTGAACCATCCCTATATACCAGAGATCAATCCTGCTTGGTCTGGGTGAATGATATGAGTAGTTCAGTGGTAGAATTCTCACCTGCCATTCACATTCTTTTAATTGCATTTTCCCACAAACTTCTTGAAGCCCCTTCATGTATACCAGATATATGACTGGAAAAAATTAATTGAACTTGTTTAAAATAAAATGCGCCGTGGCTCAACAGGCTAATCCTCCGCCTTGCGGCGCCGGCACACCGGGTTCTAGTCCCGGTCGGGGCGCCGGATTCTGTCCCGGTTGCCCCTCTTCCAGGCCAGCCCTCTGCTGTGGCCCAGGAGTGCAGTGGAGGATGGCCCAAGTGCTTGGGCCCTGCACCCCATGGGAGACCAGGGTAAGCACCTAGCACCTGGCTCCTGCCATCGGACGAGCGCGGTGCGCCGGCCGCAGCGCGCCATCCGCGGCAGCCATTGGAGGGTGAACCAACGGCAAAGGAAGCCCTTTCTCTCTGTCTCTCTCTCTCACTGTCCACTCTGCCTGTCAAAAAAAAAATAAATAAATAAAATAAAATGCGCTTAGGCTGGTGTTCTGGCATAATGGATCAAGCAGCTGCTTCCAACACTGACATCCCTTATGGGTGCTGGTTCGTGTCCTGCCTGCTCTACTTCTGACCCAGTTATCTGCTAATGCACCTGGGAAAGCAACAGAGGATAGCCCAAGTGCTTGAGTCTCTGCACCCATGCAGGAGACCCAGAGGAGGCTCCTGGCTCCTGGCTTCAACCTGGCCCAGCACCAGCTGTTGCAGCCATTTGGGGAGAGGAGATCTCTCTATCTTTATCTCCCTTTCTCCCTCTCCCTCTCCCTCTCCCTCTCTCTCTCTCTCTCTCTCTCTCTCTCTCTCTCTCTCTTTGCCTATCAAATAAAATCATTTTTTTTTGACAGGCAGAGTGGACAGTGAGAGAGAGAGACAGAGAGAAAGGTCTTCCTTTGCCGTTGGTTCACCCCACCAATGGCCGCTGTGGCCGGCGTTTTGCGGCTGGCCTACCACGCTGATCCGAAGCCAGGAGCCAGGTGCCTCTCCTGGTCTCCCATGCGGGGGCAGGGCCCAAGCACTTGGGCCATCCTCCACTGCACTCCCTGGCCACAGCAGGGAGCTGGCCTGGAAGAGGAGCGACCGGGACAGAATCCAGCGTCCCGACCAGGACTAGAACCCGGGGAACTGGCATCACAGGTGGAGGAATAGCCTATTGAGCCTTGACGCCGGCCTAAATAAAATAATTTTTTTAAAAGTCATAAAATTCAGGGCCGGCGCCGTCGCTCACTTGGTTAATCCTCCGCCCGTGGCGCCGGCATCCCATATGGGGGGCGGGTTCTAATCCCAGCTGCTCCTCTTCCAGTCCAGCTCTCTGCTGTGGCCCAGGAAGGCAGTGGAGGATGACCCAAGTGCTTGGGACCTGCACCCGCATGAGAGACCAGGAGGAAGCACCTGGCTCCTGGCTTCGGATCGGCGAAGCTCCAGCTGTTGCGGCGATTTGGGGCGTGAACCAAGGGAAGGAAGACCTCTATCTCTCACTCCCCCACATTGTCTGTAACTGTAACTGTCAAATAAATAAATAAAAATCTTAAAAGTCAAAAAATTCTATTTTTTTCTATACAGGCAGAGTTAGTGAGAGAGGGAGAGAGACAGAGAGAAAGGTCTTCCTTTTCCATTGGTTCACCCCCCAAATGACTGCCACAGCTGGCACGCTGCACTGATCTGAAGCCAGGAGCCAGGTGCTTCTCCTGGTCTCCCATGGGGTGCAGGGCCCAAGCACTTGGGCCATCCTCCACTGCCCTCCCGGGCCACAGCAGAGGGCTGGACTGGAAGAGGGGTAACCAGGGCAGAATCTGGCGCCCCAACCGTGCTAGAATCCGGGGTGCTGGCTCCGCAGGCGGAGGATTAGCCAAGTGAGCCGCGGTGCCAGCCAAGTCATAAAATTCTTGTTAAATAGAAGATGATTTAACTGTTTTAATGGGAATTATGTTTAACAGATGGCATATGCAGTCTTTCCATATACTGCTTATTTAAATTTGTATATTGAAATTTCAACAAATTTAGGAGTAAATCGAAGTATTTATCTAGATTAGCTAAGATTCATAAAGTGCTCAGAACTTTTCCTGGTACGCAATGTGAGTTAAGACACTGCTTGGAATGCCTGCTTTCCATTTTGGAGTACCTCAGGTCAATTCTGGACTCAATTCCAACTTCTCGATAATGCATATCTTGGAAGGCAACAAGCAATGATTCAGGTACTTGGGTCCCTGCCACCCATGTAAAAGACACGAACTGAGTGTCTGTCAGGGTCTGTCAGGCTGCAGTCTGATTCAGCTACAGCTCTTGGAACATTTGGGTGATTGCAGAGTGAACCAGTGGGTGGGAGATCTCTTTCTCTCTCTCTCTCTCTCTCTCCCTCTCTCTCTCTCTCTCTAACTTCCAAATTAAAAAAGAATAAATAAAAAAAAGTAAGAACAATTTGGGAGAAATAAGGAAAAAATTCGGTTAAATCAATCTGCAGAATCTAGTAATTTACAAATAAACTCATGTTTTAAAGCTTTATGCCAGATGCTTAGAACTTTTGGCATTATATACCTGAATTGTGAAATCTTTCTTCAATATCTTTTATAATCACCTTGCCAGGATGGCCATAAAAGAAAAGAATTACTTGACTTCTATACTTAATCCAATTGAAAAAAAAATACTAAAATGTGATTTTGGTGTCCTATACCAGTGTTTCATGGTGTATCTCATTTTCTGTGTGACTAAGTAGATTGGGTCACTGACGTATATATTGACATTTTAGCACCTGATGTTCTATACTACAGTCTCCCTTGGCTTTTTCAGTGTGAAAATCAGGGCAGAAATTAAGGAACATTGGTGTTACCATTCATATTCTGTTTTTAAAATGATGTATGATAGGTACATACAATTCATTTTTTATTTTATTACATGTGTGTTAGATATTTTTCTGTATCATATTAATAGTAGGAATTATCCTAAAAATAGAAATTGGGAAGAAAAGATGTTACTCATGTCATCTGCAAATAGGGATAGTTTGACCATAATCAGTACCAAAAATAATTATTATGTATCTATGAATTTGTTGAATGTGTCCACAAATATCATTTTTAATTAAGGCAGATTGTCATTATAATCTGAACATTTTTGTCATAAAAGTAAACATTAACTTTACAATCAATAAGGGACTGGTACACTTAGATGAAGAATTAATGAAAAACAAGTATAAAGCAGCTAGCAGCTGCCAGTTTCAGTCTTAGGATGATAATCATCACTAATTTATTTCTAGTGAATTTGAGCCGAGGTTATTGTTTGTGAGCTCAGATATTTAAGTTTTGCCACTGTCTCCAAAATACACTTTGAAACATTAGTTGTGATTATACTGTTAAGTGTAGTTTTCATGGTATAAAGTATCTGTTTTTTTTCTTTCTGGAAGAATCAGAATGGATAATCAATACACCACTATGGCCTTGTGATAGACTGGATGTGCTTAATAGACATAATTTGCTCTGCACAATTGCACATGAACTCTTAGCCAAGAGCCTTTACAGACAGACATTTGAAATTTTGCAGAATCTACCAGGTTTCCAGAATTCTCAAGGTATGTTTTTTAAAAGTCTAACTTGATCATCTTTTGCCCATCTAATGTTTGACTCTTAATAAGAATCAATTCTCTGTTTTTATATTATAACATTTTTTGGAATTCAATGGTTTTCTGTAAACTGTGCTCTCTGCAAAGGGAATATACTATTGTTTCTCAAAATCAAAGGTCTTTGGGTGGTTTGCCAACAGTTCGTAACACAAGCATTTTCATCAGTTCCCCTTTCCCTATCTCTGTCAAGTATCAGCAGGCAGTATGTTTAAGTACCTGCAGAAGCCTCATTGTGTAGCAATAATGAACGGTGCTTTTTCTCTTGTCACTTAATAAATACAAAATTTAGTTTACATTACTTTGGAATACAGGTAAACTTGGAATAAGAAGAAATGAAGCAGATGACAAGTTCAAATAAAGCATACCAACACAGGCACCGGTAGTTAGCACTCTTGAATGTCAAGGCTCAGGGCACAGATGGGTTGGAAGAGGGAATTTGTGAGCAAAACCTTTGCGTCCAGAACATGCTGGGTTCTGAGGATGAAGAAAGCATTCATTTGAGGGGCCCCTCCTCAGTGCTTCCATCATTTCCAGTATAAATCTCTGTTGTTTTTGTTTTTTCATTTATCCCACAGAGATCCTGTGTTGGAATTAGTATCCTTATCTGTTTCTTCTTCTAGGTGGTGAGCTCCTAAAGTGGTATTTTCTTTATCTTGATATCTCTGGCACAATGGCTGCTGTCGAGCAGGCCTTTAATATACAACCAAGACTTCAAATCAGTCTAATGAAAGTTTCTCCCCTCTGTGTAGAGTGAGGGGTCAGGAAAGTTTTGGGGGCTAAGGAGTGATATAATGAAGTTTGTGTTCTAGGGAAGTTCCTCTGGGAATGTCCAGAAACTAAAGGTAAAGAAATAAACCTTGAAGACCTGGGCCACCAAAAGGCCCTAAAGTGGTGAAGACCTGGACTCGAGGTCGTAGACCCACCTGCCTGAGTAGAGGGGTAAAAAGTTGGAAGTCCTAAGGATGACTCTTCTAAGACCGACCAAAGATAGAGAGACATGCACGTTAAAGAACTCTTAAAAATTTGAGAGTGAACACTTATTAGGAGATTATTTATTTTTAAGATTTATTTATTTAAAAGTCAAAGTTACGGAGAGGAGGGGAGAGAGAGAGGTCTTCCATCCACTGGTTCATTCCGCAAATGGCTGCAGCAGCCAGGCCAAAGCCAGGAGCCAGGAACCAGGAGCTTCCTCCAGGTCTCCCACATGGTGCAGGGGCCCAAGCACTTGGACCATCCTCCACTGCCTTCCCAGAACCACTAGCAGGGAGCCGGACTGGAAGTGGAGCAGCCAGGGCTCAAGCTGGTGCCCATATGGGATGCCAGTGCTGCAGTTGGCAGCTGTACCACCGTGCCACAGTGCCTGTCTCAGGAGATTATTTATTTTTAGTCATGGGAAATACAAGGATGAGGTCTTAGCTGTGTGTAGTTAATGGGGACAGAATCAGGAAGTCATTTACTACATGGCAGATCCACAGTCACATGTGGGGTTATTGATACAGTAGTGTTCATGCAACCTCTGGATTTTTTGTCAAGCTTCTTTTCATATTCTCCACTACAAGGACACTGAACAGTTTGGCTTCCGATAGGTGCTTTCTGCATATTAGTGACTGTGGCCCCTATAAGGTAAGAAAGGGCCAAGGAGAGCCTAGGGAAAAAGAAAGTTTGAGAGGCTAAGGTGGATCAATGTAACTGTGTCAACCTTTTTTCATTGCAGAAACTGTGGAAGTCTCGCAGTATAGCCTTCTTTATAATAAACTTCTAGATGCCTGTATAGAAAGCAATAGTCTTGGCATGTCATCCTCTGTAGCAGAATTCATGATTTCCAAGAACATCCCTATCGATTTTTCCTTTCTTAGAAGATTAATTACTTCTTTAGGAAGGAGTTGTTTATGGCTCAAAGCCAGAGCCCACTACAAAAGTAAGTTACGTTTAAAATTTATTAATTTGATGTATTGGTTTTGAATTTTATGTTTCTAACCCAGAATACAGTTGTATTACTTAAGACTGGTTGTTTAAGAACATAGCTCTGAATTCAGAGCAGTTGGTACATATTCAAAGGTCTGAGCTGATCTGTGTTCTTTGAAACCTTTTATTTCCTGTTTCTAGTTACTGTTGTTTTGATTTCCTTGTGCATCAGTGTATCCCCTAGAGGGCGAGCAAAGGCAATAAGTGATGGTCTGAACCAGCTTGCCACGTCTCAACAACTGATAAACACTGGAGTTGTTTCTCCTTTTTGGCTGTTTAAGCGTTGCTGCTTTGAGGATGCACATACAAGCTTTTGTGTGCATATAAGCTTTCCCAGCTCCTGGGAGAACTGCGGGCGATGAATGTATATTAGCCTTTGGGGGAATAACGAGTTTCCCAAGAGTCAGCACCATGTGATATTCATATTCCCACCAACCGTATACTTATGTATGGGGTTTTGTATTTACGTCTTCACCAGCACCTGCCCCTGGGTCTTGATTTAGCCTTCCTGGCAGGTTGGTTAAGTGACACCTCACTGTGGTTTTTATTGGCCTACTCCTAATGGCCTGTGATGCTCAGCACCTTATGTGCATGTTTGGCCACTTGCAAATCTGCTACGGAGAAATACCTGTTAGATCCTCTGCCTACTTTTCTTTTTCCCTTTAATTGTTTTCATTTTGTTTTGTTTCAGTGCTGTTGTAAGAATCTGTAGACACACACAGACACACACATGGAGATATGCGCTGGATGCAGGTCCCTTGTCAGGGGGACCTGTGAGTTGCTGACACTCTGTCCACTCTGGAGTTATCTTTCATTTTCTAGATGCCTTTGCTCCCCTCTGTTCTCAGACTGATCAGAAGAAAGATGCCCAGGGATGGCAACGCCACTTTCCTGCTGCTCTGACTTGTTCTCCCGAGTCCTGAAAGGCCGGCTTCTCTCTCAGAGCTGAATCATCTGCGACGAGGAGATGTTGTCATTGCGTTTTCTTTATTCTCTTCCTCCCCTCGCCATTGTCAACTGAGAATGCTTTTTTTTCACGGTTTCATTTTCAGGGGGAAATGATGTTAGCAATTTCTACTTAAAATTTATTTTTTCTTGTCAGGAAAGTGGAACAGAAATGCCTGTAAATTATACCCACCGATAGCTAGCAAAGTGAACGAGTTAAGTTTGTTGCTCTTGGCAGTGACCTAGGGAGGTGAGAATACCTCGCGCTTAGGAATTCAAAATCTGGAGCCAGAAAGGCTGTGTCCCAGGCTGGCTTAGGGAGCTGAGTGCTTATCCCCTCATCTGTAGTGTGGGAGTAACTGGACTTCATTTCAAAGGTAATGAAAGGTTAAAATGAGACAAAACCTGTATGTGTATAGCACAGTTGCCTGGCGTACAAAAGGTCCTCAAGGCTTTAGCAATCATCATCCACACTTGAAAGTTGTCCTAAAACATTTTAGATAAGTTTTACATTGGTTTTTGATAAAATAGTGCAGTATAATGCTGCCTGTATACAATTTGGGTGTCCTAGGAGTTTTAAAGAGGATTTCCCTATTATTGCTTCTAATTAGCACCTAAATATAGGTTAAAAGTTCAGTCCCTGCTCTGGAAAAGCGGCGTTTGTAGAACATGCATGATAGGCAGAGCTGTCGCATGCCCAGCACCGGCAGGGTGCAGATGCTTTCCTGGTCAGTGCGGACTGGCAGCATGCCAGCCTTGCTGTGGGAACTGCGCAGCGCACCAGAGGGAGTGGTACTGGCAGGCAGTGCACTCAGAAACACCGCGGCCACTCCCGGGTGGAAGGAGGAGCTTCACGTGGTCATTGGTTTTATTTCTGCATTTTGGTTTCATGATTCAAGATGGGGAATAATAATAAACATAGATAGTTGTCATGAGGCCTATTAAAACAAAGCTGAGGTAGCTATTCTGGTTTTCAGATTACTCTGAAATTTTGTTGTATTCATTATGACTTGAAATAAATGGGTATTGGTCATTATAAAGCTCAAAAGTCATGTTTCAGAGTGCTTTCTATATTTCTCACTTCATATTTAATGTTTCAGAAGCATTTTACAAAGAGTAATGTCCAATATACAGGATAAGCTCATTGCCATTTAATCTGTGTAATGAATTGGCTTCTTATGTCAAGTGTTATTTTTTAATGTAAACACAAGTATTTATCATCTAGAGGTATTGATGTCTGGGTTTTTACCTGTTGGGATCTTAGTAAAGTTTGACCTGTTATTTGATTTCAGGTGCTCTTTCATTGGGTTGCTACCCACCTTTGGAGGGAAATTTATACCGAAAACTTCTTCTGATTCCTTCTTATTTATCTGAGATTGAAATGCTTTTAGCTATTGAAATCTTCCTGGTTTCTAATGCTAGTAGTATTCAGAGTCCTGGGACCACCACACAGATGCTGCAGATAGTTTTGAAAAGGTTTGTTGATAGAACTTTAACTGCACTCTGAATGCTGAGCCTGGCCCTCTAGGATATATGTATTTATATACTTAGATATTTTTGAAAATTCTTACATTTATGTGTGTTGCAAACTTTGCTAGCATTTAAATTAAGAATTACACCTATTGGAGGCATAAAATGAAACAATTTAGTATCATTAAATAAACATTTCAGTGACTGCAAAGGTACCCTTAATTCAGAGAAGTATTTTGCTGTGTTTAGAGATCCATACCTCAAAGATCTTTATCTTTTTTTGTCAGGTCTACAAGGGAAGTATGTGATAGTTTATTAGGGTCAGTCGAGAACATTGTTGAAAATAAAATCATAGGCCCAGTTTCTGTATTTATAAATGCATAAAAGAGTCCCAGAATTGAGACTTCTGCCACTCCAGTTTGTTATTAGCTGTGTCCAGGAAACTTGCAATATAAGGATTTTGTGGGCCCCCTGTTTGAGAGCTTCTTCACCAGAATTTTACTTCAGCTTGTGGTGTTACAAGCCAGATCCTCAGATTGAATGTTAAATTGGTTATCTGTTACTGTGGGTCAGACAGCTCAGAACAGGTTAGCTGGATGGTTCTAGCTCAGGGTCCTCGCTGAGTCTTAGACACGGTTGGAGTCTGGGTGTAGGAGCTGCCATCACCCTTGGGATAGCTTCCCACAGCTGTGCGACCCCTCCATGGGTGGCTCACTGCGGTGGCTGTTGGCAGGAAGCCTCGGTTCACCACATGGTTCTCCAAGGATCACGAGAGTGTTTCACAGCACGACAGTGGACTTCTCTCACGTGAGTGTTCCCACGGAGGGCAGGCAAGCAGGAAGCCACAGGGCCTACATCAAGAACTGTAAGGCTTTTACCCTCTGCAGCCTCCGTGTTGGCCTGCCGCAGGTTCATGGGTACTTGCATAAGGTCCAAGACTTCTGTGATGGAGACTATGTCTTTACTTGTGGTATAGCAAACAGCCTGATTGTCTACCTATTTGCACCCTTCATTTTGCCCCTAAGTCCCACAGCAGGGCCCACATGGATACTTGGACATGCAGTGGGTCATAGGAGAGGAGCCCCAAGCTTACAGAGCCCACGACCTTTACAGTGGGTAATAATGCATGCCCTGTGACTTACAGAAGAGTACCGTCTCCATGTGCTAGGGCTGGAAGCAAGCCTGCCCTTGACTCAGAAGGAAAACCTTTGTCTTTCAAGGTTATTCGTGATGTGAACATCATTGAGCAAAAGGCAATTTCTCAAGACTCCCAAATATCAGAGACGCATGGAGAATTGTCATTCAACAACCTAGTAACCCAAGTTGTGCACCATTGCTTCTCTCTTCTGTTGTTATAGATGAGTCATTTAGGCCAGGCTACACATAAGGGAAGCAATTGGGAAATCCCTTTTTGAAAACCCACTCACTGTAGCCTTTTTTTCGTAGGGCAGCCTTGTTCCTAAGGGCTTCCTCATGCATCACTGGGCACCGTGGTGGCTCGAGGCATCTGGGCTCCCTGTTATCCGACTGAGACCTGGGTTTCCGTTAGCTCTCCCCCGTGCATCTGCAGTCTCTTCAGTCATGATTGAACTGGGGGACATCTGTGACCCTCACGCCTAACTGGAGACCCACCTGGATCTCTGCTTCAGTCTAAGCAAGTGTGCTCGCTCTTGGGCTGAACCCTGCTTGTTAGAGTAACCCATGTGGGAATTTTATTCATCTTTTGACTTTCAAAAACTGCACATGGCTGGCATTTGCTCAACCTGCCAGATTCCAGGGCATGTCTTTCTAAGCCAGAATGTACTGGGAAGTACCTGGAAACTCTTTGCTCTGTGACCACGGGTTCCTGTTTCAAGAGCAAGTCTTCATTTCCTGCAGTGGGCAGCACTGTAGTGTTTTCACATGTAGGCTCTTACTAAGAATGTACTGCTGGACCCCATCAGTACTAAGAACAAGCAGCAGTGAAGACATGGGAAAGTGATGCCTAATTGAATGCCAAGTTTAAAGTCTTCCCCTCCCCACCCAGAGGAAAAGTGCTATGAAGTATGAGTTCTCTATTTTCCGTTAGCACATGCCCATTTGCTGCTTCATCCCTCACATGTCCCTAACCGCTGGCGCTGGGCCAGGGCTGAAGCCTGGAACCAAGAACACAGTCCATATCTCCCTTGTGGGTAGCAGGAACCCAATTATTGGAAACCTCCCCCCTCCTCCCTGGGTGTGCATTGGCAGAATGCTGGCGTCAGGAGCCAGAGCTGGGAATCAAACCCAGGGACTCCAGTCTGAGATGTGGGCATATTAACCACAAGCTAAATGCCTACACCTGAGATATGAATTTTACCCAAATAAATAGAATTTATGGCAGATAGAGTTGCTAGGAAAGTTATTAAAAAGGTAAGTTCAGCACTTTGTTCAGAACTAAAGACTGGAAGTTTAATAAGGCATAGAGCAACACAATGTCTATTAAATGTTAGCTACATACTGTCTGGTTATAACTAAAAATAGCCGAAATCCAGGTAAAACTAACATGTCTCAGTAGATCCTGAGCCAGATTGCTTTAATATTCTTTTATGCAGTATAATGAATAAAGTTACTAACGTTGAAAATACAAAGACACAGGTAATTAGCTGTTTTAGATCATTGTTTTTTGAACTGTTATTGCTCATTTAGATGATGAAATAAATCAATTTAGGGTGAAACCATTATTAAATGAGAGACTCTAGGATGCACATTGTCACCAGGGTAAGAGAAGGTTTATCTGGGTGGCAGCATAAGAAGCCTTTCTTGTGAGTTTCGGTCCAGAGGGTTTGAGCTCCAGTTACAATTATGCCTGGAAAGGACTGGGCAGAGTTTCTGTCTGTGAAGAAACCACACAGCTTCTCATGAACATTTCTGACTCTGTGAGGTGTTTATTTGGCAGGTGTGAAGAAAGCAAACCCCGGGGCAAGGACGAGTACCAGGCCGCGGTGGAAAGGTTAATCATGGCGGCTCGCATCTCGGACCCGAAGCTTTTCATGAAGCACATGACCGTCAACGTGAACAAGGAGCAGGTCTACAGCCTGGAACACTGCTCCGCCCTCAAATGGCTGAAAGAGAATATGAAGTGGGCTGGGAAAGTCTGGCTGTTCAGTAACCATTAGGCTTTTTTTTTTTAAGTTCAAGTAATCATTGTTGAAAATAAAAGGCAATAAAGATACAGTTCTCACGACTCAGCATTTGCCCTATATTCACGTACAATAAATTCTTTTCAGACACTGAAAATTGCTGCCCATGTGTAATCTGTAATGGCTCTATCCGCGCTGAACTGTTAGCTTTCAGATTCTGACTTTTTTAAAATTTTAAGGGGATCTACATCTCGTAAATATCCTGAAATGCAAACTATGAAAATCACAAAGTGAATACTGTGAAGCATTTACTAAGAGGGGCACTGGGCAGACAGGGAACTGGTTTTAGGACAGCTCCAGCGGCACATTAACCTGGACGTTCAGTCCAGTCTCTCCTGTGTCCGCAAGCCATCCCACATTGTGCCCAGATCAGTAGATCCCCACAGAGACACCCCCCCCCCCCAGAGAGTCGATCACACCGAACTGCAAAAGCAAGGTTTATTCGGGCGTACAATATGCGACAGGGACCCCATCCAACCAACCCGCACAGCGGAGGAAGGAGTGAGGCCCCAGTCTTTTGTTGGGAGAGTTTTTAAAGGGAAAAAGGGCTACATCAGCAGGAAAAAAAAAGAGTTACATACAGCATGGAAGCTTTGGGCACAGGGAGTTACAGCGGGGGCTTACAGCATGGGAGCTTTGGGTACAGGAGTTATTTTGTTTAGCAACCTCTATTGTGCTGTCCTTGGTCTACCCAGCTAGCTGTCCCTGGTAAGCTTTGATACCTCCGGAATGCCTGAATGCCTGCTTTTACAAGGACCCGGGTCTGCTATGGGAAACGGAGGCTGCTCTTTTGTTTTAAAATGGAGTCACTTTGGCTCTTCAACATCCAAGATCAAGAAACGCAAAATGACATTGCATAAAAACACTAAAGTTCTACAGTATCTTCTGCGTTATGCCAAAATATTTTAAGTATATTAAATATTTTAAATTGCTTCCTGAGCAGTCTTCCTTCATATGACTTTTGGAAATTTGTTATTTGTTAGTGTTAAGTACACCAGAACGGCTGTATATGTTCATGAAAACAAGGGTTGGTCCCTTCGAGCACTCGGGGAAACTAAAACTCTGAAGCCCTGGGCGGATTCTCCAAGGTAGCAGTTCTCACCCTTAATTTGATATTTAAACCAGAATGTAAGGCATTTAGGGGAAACAGTGTGGGTAATAAGCAATCAGTACATTTGAGGAGGACTGCAGACTGCTAAGAGCACCTCCTGCTGGGCCGACCCCAAAGTCGGAGCGGAGGCCCGGGCCTGGGGGCCTGACGGGCGGCGCCACCCCAGGGACGGGCTGGGAGGCGTCCCGAAAGGAGCGGGGGACGGCCAGGCGGACCCCACGTCCAGCGCCGCGCCCAGACACCGAAGCCCAGGGCGGTCCGCAGGGTCCGCTCCGGGGCACGCGGTCCGGGACGGTTGGGCCGCCCCGCGCATGCGCGCGCGCCAGACCCGCCCTCCCCGCCGCCTCGGGCCAGGCGCCGCCAACCGACGGCCAGTCGTTTTCCAGCCTCGACCCGCGGACCGCCCACGGCTGCCTCGCCCCAGCCTCCGCGGAGCGCCTCTGCGCAGCCGGTAAGAGGGCGGAGGGGCGAGGCGCGGGCTGGGGGCACGGGCTGACGCCCCCGCCTGCGGGCGCCCCGCGGGCCGTGGGACCCGCGCGCAGGCGCCCTGGGGCGAGAACGGGCGCGCCGCGGCCCACGAGCGCGCGGTCTGCGGCCCACGAGCGCGCCCCTGCGCGGGCTCAACGGCCGGCGAGGCGTGCGTGGCCAGCCTGGGCGGCGTCCTCCCTCCCGAGTTCACGTCCGCCGGTCTAATGGACTTCCCCGCTCCTGCTGTTGTTCTCCCTACCCTAAATAATAGCATTCCACTAAAAGGCGGGGAAGAGCTGCCCGCCCTCAGCCCTCCGCTGTGGGTCCCCCGTTTCCGAAAGCGCTGAAGAAAGCCACAGTCTGGATGAGAGCAGCCCGGCACCGACTTTGTTCAAATAAGTCACTTTTCGAATAAGCAGCGGTGCCCGATGGCCAAGGCTCACTCGTGGGGAAAGCGGTCACACGCAGGCGTGGGCACGGGCCGAGTGGCCAGAGGGTTGCCCGTGAAGGAGAGAACGAGCGGTAGCTCCAAACGTGGTGCGTGGCCAAGAGACCGCTCCCCTGTTGCTAGCGTTTAGGAATCCGGGGCGCTGCCTTAATTGGATAAATAGGCCGGTGGGGTCTTGGCGTGCGTCCTGGTCCCTGATGCGACACCGGTGGGTGTGCCGAGGCGGCAAAGACGTAAGGTTACATTGCAGGGTTGCAAGAATCCCCACTCGCCTCAACTCGTCCAACTGCCTGGTTCTGTCCGTTTGCAGTGATTTGGAAAAGAATTGGTATCCTTCCCCGCCTCTGTCCCCCTCCCGAGCGTCCTTGCATTCCCCATGGCACCTGTGGCTTCTGGGAATTCCAGGATGTCGGCTGCGCAGTCCTCTCCCTCCTAAGCTGCTCCCCCTCGGGGACTCTGCCGTAGCAACACAGGACTGACAAGGACCGGGCCGGGCCGAGGCCTGGCTCTGAGTGTGTGCAGCGCCTGGAAGCCGACCGGCCTCCCCACTTCCCGGTGTCCGGGCCCTGCCCCGAGCCCCCTGGGGTCCACACAGGCCTGCGGCCACTCCCAGCCCCAGGCCCCGCTGCAACACCAGGCTGCACTCCCAGGGCCTTGCTGGGACTGGCAGTGAGGCTGGCCAGAGCCCCTCCGCCTGGGAGCGCCTGGCACCGCCTGGCACCCAGCCCGTCCTGAGGCTGCCACGCCCACCTCCCTCTGCCCCATAGTCAAGCACCCCTCCCCTGCACCTCTGCACTTGAGCTCCACGGCCCTGCTCCTTCTGTCGCTCGACTCCGGCAGACCCCGTCTTCAGTCTTGTTCACTGGGGGATGCCAGGTGGGCAGGAGAGCACAGGGGCTAGGCATCTCTCAGAGCAGCAGAAACGGAATTCCAACCTCAGGAGTGCGCAACCCTAGCAGTTGTGCTGGTGACAAGCTCAGAGGGGGCGGCCCAGGGCCGGGTCACCCGGGGAGCCGTCTGGGGAAGAGATTGCTTCAGGGTGATCGACGCTGCCTGGCTCCTCTGTGAAACCCTCCCTTAGGCCCATACTGCTCGCTGAGACTGCTGTGTGGCCGTGGGCTGGAGCTGGGCCAGGGTCCCGAGGGCTGGGGGGGGGAGCAGGGCAGCACACAGACTCCGGGGTGCACAGGGCTCCCGTATCCTTAAATCCCTGCTGATTGTCCTGCTTCCTCTACCCTAAGGCCCTGGGAAGAGTGAACTGGACTTCTTAAGCGTCTGCACATTGCCTCCCCTCCCTGCCCAGCCCACCTGACTGACAGATACCCTCCCAGACGACAGGCACTTTGATTGGGGTCCAGGCATTCTGAGTGGCAGTTTAACATGCTGCACCACACTGTCCACCCCTCCACAAGTCCCATCTCCACTATTTTTAAAAAAGCTTTTATTTAATGGATGCAAATTTCATAGGTACAACTTTAGGAATATAGTGGTTCTGCCTGCCCTCCCACCCCCACCCTGCTACCTCCTCCTCCCTTTCCCATCCCATTCTTCATTAACATTGGTTGTTAATTATATACAGAAGACCCACTCTATACTAAGTAAAGATTTCAACAGTTTGCACCTATGCACACACACAACGTATAAAGTACTGTTTGAGAACAAGTTTTCCAGTTAATTCTCATAGTACACCTCATTAAGGACAGAGATCTTCCGTGGGGAGCAGGTGCACAGTGACTCCTGTTGTTGATTTAACAATTGACCCTCTTATTTATGACATTAGTGGTCTCCTGAGGCTCTTGTCATGAGCTACCAAGGCTATGGAAGCCTTTTGAGACAACAAACTCCATCACTATTTAAACAGGGCATAAGCAAAGTGTAAGTTCTCTCCTCTCTTCAGAGAAAAATACATGCTTCTTTGATGGCCCCTTTCCACTGGGGTCTCACTCATGGAGATTTTTCATGTAGGACATTTTTTGCCACAGTGTGTTGGCTTTCCATGCCTGAAGGGCTCTCCTGGGCTTTTCAGCCAGATCGGAATGCCTTAAGACCTGATTCTGAGGTCAGAGTGCTGTTTAGGGCGTTTGTCATCCTATGAGTCTGCTGTGTGGCCTGCTTCCCATGTTGGATCATTCTCTCCTTTTTAATTCTATCTATTGCTATTACCAGACACTGGTCTAACTTATGTGTTCCCTTTGACACTTAATCCTATCTATATTATCAGTTACACTTTTAAAATGATCACTTTAAAACGTAAGATGGCATTAGTACCACCCAGCTTAATGGGATTTGGAGTCCCATGGCAAGTTTTTAGCTTTACCTTTAGGGGTAAGTCCATGGGAATGTGTGTTGTGAACTCTACAGCTCCTCCCTCTCTTATTCCCACTCCTACTGGGATCTATTTTCAATTGACTTTATACACCTATGATTAATTCTATGTTAAGTAAAGAGTTCAACCAATGGTATTAAGTAGAAAAAATAAAAGAATAAAATAATAAACTGTTGCTCGACAGTCAAGACAAGGGCTGTTCAAGTCATTGTTTCTCATAGTGTCAATTTCACTTCTACAAGTTTCCTTTTTAAGTGCTCTGTTAGTTATCATGGAGAAGGGAAAACATATGGTATTTGTTCCTTTGGGACTGGCTTATTTCACTCAGAATGGTGTGTTCTAGTTTAATCCATTATGTTGTGAATGACTGCATTTCATTTCTTTTAGCGCTGTGTAGTTTTCCATAGAATACATATCCCATAATTTCTTTATCCAGTCTTCCACTGACGGGCATTTAGGTTGATTCCATGTCTTAGCTATTGTGAACTGAAATGCAATAAGCATGGGAGTACAGATAGCTCTTTCATATGCTGATGTCATTTCCCTTGGGTAAATTCCGAGGAGTGGGATGGCTGGGTCATCCGGTAGGACTGTATTCAGATTTCTGAGATATCTCCAAACTGTCTTCCATGGTGGCTTTACCAGTTTGCATTCCCACCAACAGTGGATTAGGGTACCTTTTTCCCCACATCCTTGCCAGCATTTGTTGTTTGTTGATTTCTGTATGAGAGCCATTTCAACCGGGGTGAAGTGAAATCTTATTGTGGTTTTGACTTGCATCTCCCTGACAGCTAGTGATCCTGAGCGTTTTTTCATGTGTCAGTAGGCCATTTGGATTTCCTCTTTTGAGAAACGTTTATTTAAGTCCTTTGTCCATTTCTTAACTGGGTTGTTTGTTTTGTTGTTGTTGAGTTTTTGATCACTTTATATATTGTGGTTATTAATCATTTATCGATTGCATGGTTTGCAAATAATTTCTCCCAATTTGTTGGTTGCCTGTTCACTTTCCTGAGTGTTTCTTTTGCAGTACAGAAGCTTCTCAATTTGATGTCATCCCATTTGTCAACTTTGGCTTTGATTACCTGTGCCTCTGTAGTCTTTTCTTGGAACTCTTTGCCTGTGCAATGTCTTGCAGGGTTTCCCCAATGTTCTCTAGTAATTTGATGATATCAGGTTGTAGATTTAGGTCTTTAATCCATTTTGAATGGGTTTTTGTGTAAGGCATAAGGTAGGGGTCCTGGTTCATGTTTCTGCATGTGGAGATCCAGTGTTCCCAGTACCATTTGTTGAAGAGACTGTCCTTGCTCCAGGGAATAGTTTTAGCTCCTTGATCAAATATAAGTTGGTTGTAGATTCTTGGATTGATTTCTGGCATTTCTATTCTGTTCCACTGGCTTATTCATATCTTTTTGTAGGAGTTCTAGGCTGTTTTGATTATAAGTACCCTGTAGTATATCTTGAAATCTGGTATTGTGATGCCTCCGGCTTTATTTTTGTGGTATAAGACTGCTTTAGCTATTCGGGGCCTCCTGTGTTTCCAAATGGATTTCAACATCATTTTTTGTAGATCTGAGAAGAATATCCTTGGTATTTTGATTGGCATTGCATGTAATCTATAAATTACTTTTGGAAAAATGGGCATTTTGATGATATTGATTCTTCCATCCATGAACATGGAAGCTTTTTCCATTTTTTGTGTCTTCTATTTTTTTCTTTAATGTTTTGTAATTCTCATTGTAGAGATCTTTGACATCCTTGGTTAAATTTATTCCAAGGTATTTGGTTTTTTGGAGTTATTGTGAATAGAATTGATTTTAGAAGTTCTTTCTCAGCTGTGGCATTTTCTGTGTATACAAAGGCTGTTTATTTTTGTGTATTTATTTTATTTTATTTTATTTATTTTTAAAGAGAGGTCTCAGCTCAGGACTGACTTCATTTTTTTAAAAGATTTTATTTATTTATTTGACAGGTAGAGTTACAGACAGTGAGAGAGAGAGACAGAGAGAAAGATCTTCCGTCCGTTGGTTTACTCCCCCAAATGGCCGCAACAGCCGGAGCTGCACTGATCCGAAGCCAGGAGCCAGGAGCTTCTTCCTGGTCTCCCATGTGGGTGCAGGGGCCCAAGCACTTGGACCGTCCTCTACTGCTTTCCCAGGCCCCAGTAGAGAGCTAGACTGGAAGAGGAGCAGCCGGGACTAGAACCAGCACCCATATGGGATGCCAGCATGACAGGTGGAGGAATAACCAAGTGCACCACGGCGCCAGCCTCTGTGTATTGTTTTTATATCCTGCTACTTTACCAAACTCTTCTATGAGTTCCATTAGCCTCTTAGTGGAGTCTTTGGATCCCCTACATAATGAGTCATGTTGACTGCAAATAGGGATAGTTTGACTTCTTCCTTCCCAATTTGTATCCCTTTGATTTCCCCTTCTTTCCTAATGGCTCTAGCCAAAACCTCCAGGACTATATTGAATAGCAGTGGTGAGAGTGGGCATCCTTGTCTGGTTCTGTATCTCATTAGGAATGCTTCCAACATTTTCCCATTCAATAGATGCTGGCTGTCAGTTTGTCATGGATTGCCTAGATTGTGTTGAAAAATGTTCCTCTAAACCCAGTTTGTTTAGAGTTTTCATCATGAGAGAGTGTTGTATTTTGTCAAATGCTTTCTCTGCTTCTATTGAGATAATCATATGTTTTGTGATCTTCAATTTGTTACTGTGATGTATCACATTGATTTGCGAATGTGGAACCATCCCTGCATACCAGGGATAAATCCCACTTATCCAGGTGGCTAGTCTTTCTGATGTGTTGTTGGATTTGACTGGCTAGTATTTTTTGCGGATTTTTGTGTCTGTGTTCATCAGGGAAATTGGTCTATCGTTTTCTTTGTTGTATCTTTTTCAGGTTTAGGAATTGAGGTGATGCTGGCTTTGTAGAAAGAATTTGGGAAGATTCCTTCCCTTTCAGTTGTTTTGAATATCTTGAGAATTGAAATTAGTTCTTCTTTAAATGTCTGGTAGAATTCAGTAGTGAAGCCATCTGGTCCTGGGCTTTTCTTCGTTGGGAGGATCTTTATTACTGAATCAATTTATGTCTTGGTTATGGGTCTGTTTAGGTTTTCTATGTTTTCATGGTTCAATTTAGGTAGGTTGTATGTGTCCAAGAATCTATCCATTTCTTCTAGGTTTCCCCATTTGTTGGCATATAGCTCTTTGTAGTAATTTCTGATGATTCTTTTTATTTCGGTGGTGTCTGTTGTTACGTTTCCTTTTTCATCTCTAAATTATTGAGTGGGGTCTTCTCCCTCCTTTTTTGATTGATTGCCCAATAGTTACCAATTTTATTTATTTTTTCACAAAACTAGCACTTTGTTTTGCTGCTCTTTTGTATTTTTTTGGCTTTCAATTTTGTTGATTTCTTCTCTATTTTTAATTATTTCTTCTCTTCTACTAGTTTTGGGTTTGTCTTGCTGTTGTTTTTCTAGATCCGTGAAGTGCATAGATAGTTCTTATTAGGTGCCTAACTAGTTGTTTGATGTAGGCACCAGTTGCTATAAACTTCCCTCCTAATACTGCTTTTGCTGTATCCTACAAATGTTGGTATTTTAAATTGTCATCTTCATTTGTTTCCACAATCATTTTGATTTCTTCCATGACCCACTGTTCGTTAAAAAACATGTTGTTCATTCTCCATGTGTTTGCATACGATGTAAGATTCTTGATTGTTGGTTTCCAACTTCATTGCATTGTGGTCCAAGAAGATGCATGGTATGATTTTGATTTTTTTTGAATTTGCTGAGACTTGCTTTACAGCCTAGCATGTGATCAATCCTAGAGAAAGTTCCATGCCCTGGAGAGAAAAATGTGTATTCTGTGGCTCTCAGGTAGAAGGCTCTGTAGATATCTGCTTAGTCTATTTGATCTATGGTGTTGTTTCCTTGTTGGTTTTCTGTCTGGTTGATCTGTTTATTGCTAAAAGTGGAGTATTAAAGTCCCCCATTATTATGGTATTTGCGTCTATATATCCATTTAAGTCCCTTATCATTTCTTTTAAATAGCTGGGTGCCCTGTAATTAGGTGCATATAGATTTATAATAATCACACCTTCCTGTTGAATTGATCCCTTAATCATTGTATAGTGTCCTTCTTTGTCTCTTTTAATAGTTTTTGTGTTAGAATCTATTTTGTCTGATATTCAATGGCCACACCAGCTCTTTTTTGGTTTCTGTTACCATGGATTAACTTCTTCCATCCTTTCACTTTCATTCTGTGAGCTTCCTCATTGGTAAGATGTGTTTCTTGTAGGCAGCAAATAGATGAGTTTTGTTTTTTAATCCATTCAGCCAGTTTATGCCTCTTAACTGAGGAGCTGAGACCATTTACATTCAGTGTGACTATTGTTAAGTACCAGCTTTGCCCTGCCATGTTTCTGTAAATAGTCCTGTTTATGTATTTTGGATTTCATTTGTACTTTTGCTGGGTCATTTTCTGCGTTCATCTTCTTTTGTAGTGTACTCCTATTTCTCCATTTCTGTGTGTAGCACATCCTTGAGCATTATTTGTAGGACTGGGTGATTAGTTACAAATTCTTTAAATTTCCGGTTTTTTGTGGGAGATCCTTATTCTCCTTCATTCATAAATGAGAGTTTGGGAGGGTACAGTATTCTGGGTTGGCAGGTTTTTTTCTCTTAGGACTTGGAATATGTCTTGCCATTGTCTTCTTGCCTATATGGTTTTCAATGAGAAGTCCAGAGTGAGTCTAATTGGGTTTCCTCTGGATGTGACTTGTGGACTCTGGTGCACATTTTAAGATCTGTTCTTTATGTTTCACTGAGGAGAGTTTTAATGTGTCATGGTGAAGTTCTTTTCTGGTCTTGTCTGTTGGGAGTTCTGTGTACTTCTTGTACTTGTACTTTCTCCAGATTGGGGAAGTTCTCTGTTATCATTTCATTAAGAAGGACTTCTAATCCTTTCTCTCTTTCCACGCCTTTCAGAATTCCTAGGACCTGTAAGTTGAGTCATTTCATAGACTTGTAAATTTCCAACTGTAATTTTTAATTTTCTAATTTCTTCCTCTTGTATTTGGTCTGACTGTATTATTTCTAGAAATTTGTCTTTTAGTTCTGACACTCTTTCATCTCACCTACTCTATTGTTAAGGCTTTCCACTGCATTGATCTATTGAATTCTTCATTTCTAATATTTCATTCTTCATTTCCAATATTTCATTCTGACTTCTCTTTAATATGTCAGTTTCTTGGGAGCACTTTTCATTTAGATCGTAAATTTGTTTCTGATTGTTTCTAAGTAATCTGACGATTGATTTTCTGAATTCCTTTTCTGGCGTATCCTTGATTTTTTCTTCTTCACTTTCCTCTGTTATTGAAGAGCTGAAGTGTTCCTTTAGGGGGCTCATGGTATCTTCCTTATTCTTATTCAGGGCTTTTCCTTTGTTTTTTCGGCATTTCTGGTTGATTTTCTCTTTTCTTGGTGCTTGTGGTGAGATTTCCCTCTGCTATGAGCTGCTGTGTGTCTGTGCTTTGCAGGTGGAAGCCTGCAGCCCCGCCTCCGGGAGTCCTATTTACTTCTCGATGGTGATGGGGGCGGGCACGAGAGCTCTGGTGCACCAAGCCCTGCCTCCTGGAAGCTGGGCTGGCTTCTCACTGGTGGGTGAAACCAGCTCGAGATTTCAACATTCAGGATTTCTCCTTGTTGTGCAGCTTGCATGGTGGGGAGGAAATTACTCTGAAATGTTGTGATCCTTGTTCCCGGGTTGGGGGTGTTGTGAGGTGGCCCCCACAATTGATGGGCATGTGCACGGGAAGCAAATGTGGCAGCCCCCTGCTTAAATTCGAAATTGTGAACAATCAGTATGACTTCTCCCTGCCAGCTGCGTGTCCGGTTGTAGGGAAGGGAGAAGACATAGATGGACAGGGGTGTGCCTGTCCTCTCCGTTTGTTCCCCTATACTTTCTCTTCCTTCCTGCTTGGAGCTTCAAGCACAGTGTGCCAGGCTCCCCTACCCACCGCTATCTGCAGCTCCATGGACTCTTGATTTCTCACCTGGTTCGCTGGGTGAGGAGGTGAGGAGGGAGGGAGGGGGGAGTCAATCTCCTCGTTTGCCTCTCTGTGCCTCCACCACTTCCCTTTCTTTTTTGCTCCCTCACCGTGGACCTGCCCAGTTTCTGTTGTACTCCTGGGCTTCTCTGCTCGAATTTCTCACCACTCTGTCACCAGTTTGTATCCCCTCTCCTTATTAACTATCTATTTTGCCCTGCTCGACTGAACAGGAACAGGAACTGAACAGGAACATCCTGCCATCTTGGTCTCTCCCTCCCATCTCCACTTTTGATGCACCTTCCTATTGATGTGTGCCTGGGGAGGTAGCAAATGATGGCTCCAGTCTTGGATTCCTGCCACCTTTGTGGGAGACATGGAGAAGTCCCTGACTCCTGGCTTTGACCTCACCCTCAGCTGTTGTGATTTTGAGGAGTGAATCAGTAAGTGGAATCAATCTTCCTCTCTCTCTCTCTCTGCACGTTCCACTGTGACCCCTACAGCGAGGCCACCAATCATACACATACCCAGGGACAAGAGATCAAGCTTGAGGTGTCTCCCATCCACTTGATAGCCCACAGCCAGACACTTTAAAAGAAATTCATGCAGAATGGGGCTTCCCAAGAAGCTGCCAGGAGCCTTGCACCTGTAGAGGGTCCCCAGTGACCCCTCAGCCAAAGACTAGAGCGAACGAGAGAGGAACAAAGGCCAGTGCAATGCAGGGCATCATTCCACAGACTGCCGGCCCCAGGACAGGTGCTCCTTATGCAGTAGCTGCCTGTCTGCCAAGGAGGCCGTGACCTTCACGGTGTCCAGCAGTGTTTACTTGGGCTCAGCCTGGACAAACCTGGAGCCCAGGTAGACCTGGTCTCAGTGAGTGCCTGTGCAGGCTCTCAAAGTGGACATGTCTAAAGCCGAGTCTGTCCCTCAACCCATGCCTGGCTCCTCTTCTTGAAGACCCCGTGGGGCCATTGGCAGCTGGGTGTTGGAGCCCTGATGTGTGGCCTGTCCCCACCTTACCCTTCCTGTGCGCCCTCCCACATGACTTCAGTGCTGGGAGGCAGGGACTGGGACTATCTCCCCTCTTCCCACCCCTCTTCCCACCCCTCTTCCCACAACCCCTGTGAGTACACTTACACTTGATTACACCAGGTACACACAGTTGGGGCTCTGGAGAATGACAAGCAGAATTCCAGAGGCAAGAACAGACATGGGCTCCCTGAGCAGCTGGGACACAGGACCAGGGAGGCTGGCAAGAGCTGCAGCCCCTCCCCACCATGCCACCCTGCACCCTGTGTCTCCAAGCCTCTACCTCCCCACTGACAGTTCATGATGCCCGTTCACTTGTTCACTCACTCACATGCTTGGTTCCTGCTGGGTGCCAGGTCCTGGCTCAGTAATGGTTCAACCTTGAGAGACCCAGCTAGAGGTCACCTCCTCCATGAAGCCCTTCTGGATACCCAGGCCCCTGTTAGCCCCCTTTGGCCCTCTGTGACTTTGGGAACCTCTGAAGTACTGGGCCATAGCCTGTGAATGGTGTGAGCATGCTGGGCCAGGCTCAGAAAGAGGCTCAGAAAGCAGACAGATGGCTAAGCAAATCATGAAATAGGGTCAAGTTCACCCAAGTGAGATCCCTCTCGCTGTTGCCTGGAGTGGACACCCTGGGTTCCTTCCCAAGACCAGAGCAACCTTGGATCCTCTTTGCCGTGAATGCCAGGAAAGCTTGGTGACTTCTGCATAAACACTGCAGGGGTGCCACATAAACACTGCAGGGGTGCCAGGACTGCCCCTCAGGGGTGACCACTTCCAGGACGGGGTCCACCCATGGTGTCTGAGCAGAGACAGAGTAACACAGAAGCCTGGGATGGGAGGAGACGGCCTTGTGGCTGGGCCTGTGGCAGAGACAAAGGGAGGCCAAGCTGCCCGGGCAGGAGGTGGGCAGGAGGAGGTGGAGTCTGGAGCTTTCCCTCTCACCTCAGCGAGGTCTTCACCTCTTTGCTCCATGTGGAGCCTCCTGGGCCAGGCTGCATCATACTGTGGCCTTTGCACAGGGGTCCAACACCAAGAGCACCTTCTCTCCTTGTCAGCTGGCAGTGCCCACACCCCATCCTACCCCTGCCCTGCCCGGACTCTGCTCATCTGGGGAGTTTTTCCTGGCCCTGCTTGTCCACTGCACAGCTGCCAGCCAGACTCCTCAACCTGCTCTGGACTGCTCTCAGCAGAGGGGAATGCCCCAGAGAGTCGGGCACTTCAGAGACAATTTCAAGAGGCCAGCAGCCCAAAGCTTCTGGGTGACTTTGGGCAAGTCCTTCACCCCATCAGACCCTTGGTTTCCCCTGGAAATGGCGTAACGGTGGCCACTTCACAGCTACGTGGCTGCATGAGCCGACACTCGAAATGGGCATTGGCAGGTGCTGGCCCTCAGTTGCTGTGAGATGCTGCAGCTGTCCCTGCGGACCTAGAGTGCTGCTCCCAGTGTGGCTGGGCCTGGGCAACAGTTTCTGGAGGACACGTGGGGACTCCCTGTGCCTTGGGGACACTGCCCAGCTGTGTTTCTTTTTCTTTTTTTTTTTTTTTTTGACAGGCAGAGTGGACAGTGAGAGAGAGAGACAGAGAGAAAGGTCTTCCTTTGCCGTTGGTTCACCCTCCAATGGCCGCCGCAGATGGCACGCTGCGACCGGCGCACCGTGCTCATCCGATGGCAGGAGCCAGGTGCCAGGTACTTTTCCTGGTCTCCTATGGGGTGCAGGGCCCAAGCACCTGGGCCATCCTCCACTGCACTCCTGGGCCACAGCAGAGGGCTGGCCTGGAAGAGGGGCAACCGGGACAGAATCCGGCGTCCCGACCGGGACTAGAACCCGGTGTGCCGGCGCCACAAGGCGGAGGATTAGCCTGTTGAGCCACAGCGCCGGCTTGCCCAGCTGTGTTTCTAACAGTCTTCCCAGCCTCTGGGTCCCTGGGCTCATCCACTCCAGCTCTTTGCTGCCCATGCGTTCTCTGGAAAGTCTGGGGAGGCGTAATCACAGGGGTCTTGGCAGCCCCTTATTCAGAGTGCATCCCAGCACCTGGTATGTGTTGAGAGCAGAGCAGCTGGGCCGACAGGCGGGATAACCCCAGGCCCGCCTCACCCTCTTTGTGGCCCACTGCCACGCCACATGCAATGTCCTAGCTGCTCAGTGGGCTCTGGTCTGCCCTCTGCTCTGGGTCGCTGCTATTGGTCCTCATGAGACACTGTGTGGCCCTGGGGTCCCATGTGCTGTTGAACCTGCCTATTGGAGGTGTGGTTTGGGGGCAGGAGGAGGAGCTGAGTGTGCAGCCAAAGGCTGAATGGGGGATGGAGAGGAAGGCGGCCCTTTCATCAGAGCTAGGCTGTGTCTGGGGAGCCACAGTCTGCCCAACAGTCCCTTGGCTCATCATGGAAGACTCAGGGAGCTGTCAGTCACAAGGCAAGGGCCCGGCTCAGCATGGGATTCGCTGATCTTGCCAAGCTCAGGGCACACAGGCAGAAACAGCTGTGAGAGCCACGCAATAGGAGATGAAGGGGGTGGGGGTCGTGGAGGGAACTAGTGACCTGGGGGAGATGGGGGAGATGGGAGAGGTGGGGTGGAAGAGGCTGGAGGATGCTCTTGAACTGGTTCTGCTCACCTGCACTGGGGGACAATGCAGGTGAGACCCAGAGCCAGAGGCAGCAATGGGAGGTTGTTCTGGAAACCAGAGTCCTGGGCCTCCACCACTGATTGTGGGCTCCTAGTACAGGTTTCCAATTGCCTGGAGACCTCCACTCCAGTGCCCAAGGCTGCTCCTGAAGGGGTCTGCTACACTCCCCCTTCACAAGCTGCCCCTGGGATGGGCAGTGCCATGCCCGTCCTTCCTTTGTACCCAGGGGACTCTGTACTCACTTAGGGCCCTCTCCTCCAGCTGGGTGTGGGGGCTTCCATGTGGAATTCCTGTCTGACAGCTCTCAGGGAGCCCAGGGCATCTCAGCCATGTGCCCGGCCTGAGGGCTTCCTAGAGAGGAAACAGCACATGCAAAGGCCCAGGGGTGGCCCAGTAGCTGTGGAAAACAGGATGGCTCAGTGTGTGTAGAGAGAGGGGCAAGTGGGGGTCGCAAAGGTCTGCAGGGGATGCTAAGGGGGGTCCCAAAAGTTGGAGTCCTATCCTCATGGTGATGGAGCCAGGCATGAATTGGAAATACAGGGACACTGGGGGACCAACGGGTGGCTGGGCATAAAGAAAACCCACCCTGGGGGCAGAAGGGATGCAACAAGCCTGCTCCCCCCAGCCCTGCTCTCAGGGTGAAGGTCAGTCTTACCTGACAGGGAGGCCCCAGGGCCATCCCTGACCATGACCGCTGACAGTCATAGGATATTGAAGGCCATGCACACAGCAGGGCCAGCCCGTGCACGAGGGGCTAGAGCCCCTCCTGGGTGCTCAGTTTCCTAGGATGCCCGAGAAAGGCCTGATGGGCCTCCCATCCACGCATTGGCTGTTCACTTGGAAATCTCAGTAACTGGGACCCCGGAACCTGCCTTAGCCAAGGCCCCCTTCCCCCAGCCCTCTGGCTCTCTGGCCTGCTGTCTTTGCCATCAGTCTTCCTGGCCCACTGCCGGGCACCCCTTGAACACTCAAATGGACTGCAGGCCCCAGACTGGGGCCCAAGGGCCTTGCAGAGGGACTGCACTGTGCCACAGCTCCCAAAAGGAGCAAACGCCAGTGTGCAAAGGCCCAGAACTTGCATAGTAGAGTCAGGAGACATGGTAGCACAGACAGACCCCTGAGCCCCCTGGGCGTCATGCCCGGGCCGCCTCTGTGACTCCCAGGACTTTGTCCTCATGTGGAGGACGTCAGGCAGCATGAAACCACGCTAGCAGGAGCTGTGTTCCCATGGGGCCCTCTGAGAACGGCACCCAGGGGACATGCGTGTCAGGTCCCATGCAGTCTGCACTTCTTCCCTGCACGTGGCTCAGGGCCTTGTCCCTCAGGACCGCTGTGGATCATCTCTGCTGGGTGACCATGACGATTCTCTGACGTCACTTTTCCACAGGACCTTTCTGACGCACTCCAAGTCCTCCCAGCCCCCGGCCCCAGGCTGCAGCTACGCAGCTCCACACTTGGCTGACCCCACATACCAGGACGTCTGGCTCGAGGCCCTGGTGTCCTCGTGTTCCCCAGTGACAATGCAGGGGGACAGGGGCAGGGGCTCTTGCAGCTCTTCTCAGGCCTCACTCTGCACTAGGAGCTCCCAGGGTGCCCGGAGCTCAGCACCCACCTCGTCCTGTGCATCTGCAGCCCCACAGGCTGTGGGCCTGTCCCTCCCCATCCCCTGCCTCTGGGAGCCATCGTTCGGTCTCTATGAAGTCAGCCTTTTAGGAATCCTCAAGATGTGATGTCAGGCAGCTCCGGTCTTTCCGTAGTAATCTGTGTGCAGTCAACTGGATCAAACTGTTCCACAGTGCACATACGGACCCGGCATCCCGCTGGACCCCATTTGTGCATACCATTATGATTTTTATTCATGAGAATCATGAACAAAAGGGTAAAAACCGTGCAATACAACTCAGGCAGTCAGTGTCAGGGCCCTCCTGGTGGGCGTTTCCCTGAGTGAGGCTACACAGGGGTCACCTTTCTCCTCTGGACGCCAGGGCCTGCCTCTGGGACCGACAGGACACCACATACCCGCAGGAGGAAGTTCACGAGCCTCCGGCAGAGCCCCTGGCGGCCCTGGCTCGTGTCTGCGAGAGTGGCTGACGTCCCCACCTCCCCCTCCGGTTGCCTCCCTGGGATGCTGGCTTTCTCTGCCGCTCCCTGGGAGCGGCTCCTGTCTTCTACATGGTCCTCACTGCTCTGGGGGCTGAGGGTGGAGAGCGAGGCCACAGGGCCCTGCCTGGGGGCTGGCCTGGGAGTGGGGCACCTCCGCATCTTGCCAGGCCGGGGATTGGCCATCCTGGGGGTCCTTTCCTGGCAGGCACTTGACTCTGATGCCGGGTCCTTCTCGGGCTGCAGCAGTGAGGAGATGGGAAGGGCACGCTCACGGGCACTGCCCCTGCAGTCCCAGCGATTGGGGAGGCGCTGGGCAAGGTGATGGCTTTGAGGGGAGGGAGCAGCCTGCGGCGGGCACTTCCCCCCAGCATGGCCCTTCTGCAGCACTGGAGACCAGGTGACAGCTCGGTGGCTGTGTGTCAGGGAATCTTCCTTATGGCCCAGCTCAAAACCCAGGCCTGCCAGGTATTTTCGGACCTCAGGATCCTGGGTAGAACCCAGAGGCTCCACATCCGTTACTTCCGTTTTTTCTGGTCCACTGAAGTCCCCCTGCTGGGATATCTCCCAGCACAGTATGGGGCTCAAGTGGCTGTCCTGTTCCTTCTGGCCCAGCTGACAACCCAGGCCCAACAGGCATTCGCGGATTTCCTTTTCCTGGGGAGAACCCAGAGGCTCTTCACGCATTATCCTACTTGTTCTAGGTTCTTCCTGTCCCATGCTGAGCCACTGGTGGCCCATAGTGTCTGCCACTGTGGGTCGCTCCCCAGGGTCATAGGTCAGTAACCTCCCTAACAGGTGTTCAAGCTCCAGGCTCATATACGTTGGAACCTGGTAATATCCAGACAGGATGTTGTCCTCGAGCTGCACCCAGTTCTTCCCAACAAAGGGGAGGGACCCTGTCGTCATGGCATATAGGGCCACGCCCAGGCTCCACACATCTGCCTTATAGCCATTGAATTCTTCGTCTAGGAACTCTTCCGGGGCGCAATACTGTGGGGTCCCACAAAATGACTCTAAGTGCTGCCCCTCAGTCAGTCTGCAGCTCAGGCCAAAGTCAGTTAGTTTAATATTTAGCCCAGCATCCAAAAGGAAATTTTCCAATTTTAAGTCTCTGTGCACAACACACTTGCTGTGGCAGTAGTGCACCGCGGATAACGTCTGGTTAAACATCAGACGCGCCTCTGCCTCCCGCAGGCGGCCACGCTCTGCCACGTACTGCTCGAGGTCCCCTCCACTCGCATAGTCCATGAAGATATACGCACGCTCTGCTGTGTGCTGTACCCACAGCAGCCTGATGATGTTCGGGTGACGCATGCCCTGCATGATATCCACTTCCACCCGCACTTGCCGGAAGCTGGAGGAGTCCTGGTCTTCTCTGGCGATGATTTTCACGGCCACCAGGGTGCCGCTTTCCAGGTGGTGGGCCAGCTTCACCCGCCCGAAGTTGCCCTGGCCGATGGTCCTGAGGATTTGGTATCCATCGAGTACCGCTTCCTCACTGGGGAAGGCTGCATGGCCTTCCATTGTGGGGGTGCCCGCTTCTCTACTCTCTCTGACACTAGTAACGTTAGCTAGTCACCTATGACGACAATGAAACAAACGCAAATGAACACTCGCTGTGCTAGTGTTACCAGCAGATAACACTAACTATATGAACAAGAGTAAAAACTCCGGCTAATTCCATAGGAATAAAACATTAAAAATGAGAAAGCACAAAAAATGAGGAAATCTGTTTAAAAATAAAAAACCACCAGCTACATTAACTATACTAATAAACCTAATCAGTAAGTCTAATTGTCCTATCTAAATAAATAGATTAAAAAGGGGGAAGGAAACAGAAAACGGAAATAGAATAAGAATTAGAAAATGAAAACAACAGAAAACATAAGAAGTGACAAGGAAAATAAAGTCAAAAAGAAATAGTTGAGTAAAATTAAGCACACAAGGGTAAAAAGTAAAAAGAAAGGGAGAGAATAAAATTAACAAAATAGAAAAAAGAACAAAAGAAAATAGAAAAAGGCAAAATAACAAAAATAGGAAAAAGTACAAGTAAACAAAACATCAAGAAAACAGAAAGGAAAACAGCTGGCTTGGCCCGAGTCCTGCAGGTCAGCACCGAGGCGCTTCCTGGGCAAGACGGACGAGAAGCTCCGCTGAGCTGGGCACTCGTACAGGCGGTGGGAGGGACAGCACAATGTCAGAGCACTGCACCAGGCTCACCTGCTTGTACTCCACGGTGGTTTTCTCAAGATCCTTTCTACTTGAGGGGACAAAAAAAAAAAAAAAAAAAAAAAAAGGACCCCCACATCTTTTTTCCCTTAGATTCGTGATAGAGATTGATATTTATTTTTTGAGGAATTAAAACCTGTAGGACGTGTCCACGGCCACTTCTAATTTTCAAATCTTTAGTAACATGGTTTTTGAAGACCTGCTAACGGCAACACTCAATATATCCATTCTTTTTTTTAATGTCTGAATGATAGGTCTCAAAATGATGGCACAACTCCATTGGCACCGTGACGCTACCACAGAATGTTCTGGCACGCAGGACACTAGCAGGTACGTTGTTTACATCCGTGGGGCTGAGAAGGTATCTTTCGCCATTTTCCCCTAAGTTCATCATCAGTTTGCTCATCAGAAACCCTAGAGGACAAGAGGGCAGGGGTAGACACAGTCCCATGGATAAGGCTCAATAAGTGCAAACTGGGAAGCCGGGAGAGCTGTGATTCAAATAGTGGGGGAGAAGTGAGACACTGCCAGACATTTCAGTCCTTTCGTGCTACATATCGAAAGATCTTGGCCTGCTAACAGTAAAGCCCAGACATTTCTTTCTCACTGTTCTGGAGGCTGGGAAGTGTAAGATCTAGGCACCAGGAAAGGGCTCACTCTCTGCTTCTAAGAGGTTGTCTTCTTCCAAAAAATGATAAAGAAATGTGAAGGATGGTGGCCTGGTATGTGAAAGTGTTGAAAAGTTCCATTATACCCCTTAAAAATGCACAAATAGAGGTTAATAATAAACCCACAAATAGTGGTTAACACCCTGGCCTGAAGTGCCAGCATCACATATGGGTGCCAGTTTGAGACCCAGCTGCTCCACTTCAGATCCAGCTCTCTGCTATGGCCTGGGCTAGCAATAGAAGATGGCCCAAGTCCTTGGAGCCCTGCACCCACATGGGAGACCCAGAAGAAGCTCCTGGCTCCTGGCTTCGGATCTGCACAACTCCGGCTGTTGCGGCCAGCTTGGGGAGTGAACCATCAGATGGAGGAGCTCTCTTTCTCTCTGCCTTTCCTCTATGTAACTCTAACTTTCAAATAAATAAACAAATCTTTAGGGAAAAAAATGTACAACTAGGGGCCAGTACTGTGGCGTACCAGGTAAAGCTGCTGCCTGCAAGCTGCGCGCCTGAGGCTCTCCGGGATGCACCACTTGTTAGGCCCCAATCCCAGTCTCAATAGAAGTGGACATTGTAGAAGGTATCTTCAGTGACCACCAAGCGAAGAAGTGGGAAATCGTCACAGAAGGAAAAGTGGAAAATTCACACGCTGGTGGAATCTACTCTTACACACAGTGTACTCTCAAAGAACCACTTGTTCAAAGGAGAAGACATAGCACAGAAACTACTTAGATGGGGCGCCCATGTTCCAATTCAGTGCCTGGGATTGATGTCAGCTCTGACTTCCAGTTCCAGCTTCTCACCAGCGTAACCCAATGCCCCAAACTCCAGTCTGTCCTCCCCCGCCTCTGGCAGCAGGCTGTCCTCAGTTGGCTCGTCCTCACAGATAAACTTTTTTTTTAAGATTCATTTATTTTTATTTATTTGAAAATTGGAGTTACACAGAGAGAGGAGAGGGAGAGAGAGAAAGAGGTCTTCCATCTGATGGTTCATTCCCCAGTTGGCCGCAATGGCCAGAGCTGCTCCGATCCAAAGCCAGGCACCAAGAGCTTCTTCTGGGTCTCCCATGCGGGTGCAGGGGCCCAAGGACTTGGGCCATCTTCTACTGCTTTCCCAGGCCATCACAGAGAGCTGGATTAGAAGTGGAGCAGCCATGTCTCAAACTGGCGCTCATATGGGATGCCAGAGCTTCAGGCCAGGGCACTAACCCGCTGTGCAACAGCGCCATCACCACAGATAAACTTTAGGAAGGCAGTAAACCTTGTCAAGGATGCAGAAAAGCTGGGAGCCTCACACGTGGCTGCCAAGCATAAAGTGGTATGGCAGCTTTGGAAAACAGTTCACATTTTTCACAAGGTTCTCACCAAACAACCTATGACCCAGGAATTCCGTTCCTCCATGCCTACCTAGGAGACTGTGCCTACACACAGACTCTCCAGGAACACATGGGAGCACCTGGGTTCAATACCCAACTCCAGCTCCTCATTCCAGCTTCCTGCTAAAGCAGATCCTGCCAGGCAGCAGGGGAGGCTCAAGTAGTTGGGTCCCTGCCACCCCAGGAGGAGACCTGGATTGAGTTTCTGACTCTTGACTTTAGCCTGGCTCAGCCCAGGCCGCTGCAGGCATTTGGAGAGTAAACCAGCAAATGGAAGATCTCTCTCTCTCCTCCCTCTCCTCCCTCTCCTTCCCTCTCCTCCCTCTCCTCCCTCTCCTCCCTCTCCTCCCTCTCCTCTCTCCTCTCTCCTCTCTCTTTCTCTCTCTCTATCTTCTCTCCCTTCTCTCTCCTCTCTGTTTCCTCTCTCTCTCTCTCTCCCTCCCTCCCTCCCTCTTCCTCTCTCTCTCTCTCTCTCTCTCTCTGTCTCTCTCTCTCTCTCTCTGTCTCTCAGCAGGGACATGATTCCCCCCTCTTCATCCTTCTAGGGACTCTGGGCATGTGAAGGGCAGCTCTGGCTGACATAGAGCTGCCCCTTAGACCCTTTCCTGCCTCCAGAGTGTGCCAGGAAGAAGCGTCCAGAACATCTTTGACCCCTCTGTGACAAGCATCAACCCAACAGCAGAGGACACCCAGACAGTGCCTGCAAGCAGAAGCCACCCCAGTACAGCACAAGGCACCACTTCCTTCTGCTGTCATTCTCTCCTGCACGTGGCAGATGCTACCAGGTTTCCATTTACAGTGAAAATACTAAGTTCCCTTTTAAATACACACATTTAGGTTTAAAAAAATCAACATAAAGCAGCTGACATTGTGGCATAGCAGGTAAAGCCACTGCCTGGAATGCTAGCATCCCCTTTGGGCACTGGTTGAAGTCTTGGCTATTCTACTTCTGACCCAGCTCTCTGATAGTGGCCTGGGGAAAGCAATGGAAGATGGCCCAGGTGCTTGGGCCCCTGTACCCATGTGGAAGAGCCAGATGACGCTCCTGGCTCTTGGCTTCAGCCTGGCCCGGTCCCTGCAGTTATGGCCATCTGGGGAGTGAACCAGCAGATGAAAGATCAATCTTTTTCTCTCCCCTCCTCTCCCTCTTTTTCCCTAACTTTCAGATAAATAAGTCATTTTTAAAAATGAACCTAAAGGGATGTGAGGTTCATCCTTTGAGAACAGGGAGGCATCCACTCCACCAGAGCCAGGTTACCCAGCACCCCGGTTGTGCCCCTCTGTGTGTACTTCTCAGCCAGCACTCAGTGCTCTTCCTGGCATCTGTGACCTGCTCCCCGAAGGGCCAGACGCACTCTGGCCATCCCATGGACCTCTTGGCCCCCCACGCCATGGGGAATGCTGGATGGGGTGGGGCTAGAGTGGGTGTGTGGCATGGTTGCACCTCTAAACCAAGGGGCCTTGGGGACCATGCACCTTGGAGGTGCTTGACAAAGTCCTCCAGCTGCACCTCCTGCCCCTGCTTGATTGTGGGCCCCTGTCTATATTGAGCAGGATGGTGGCCAAGGCCAGGATGAAAACAGCGTATGGATTCTAGAACTGCCACATTGCCCCTGCGGTTTCAAATGCAGTACTGCTGGCTGGGGTCGCAGGGAGGGGACAAGGGTAGGGCTTCAGTTTGGGAAGGCAAGCTGCCCTCTACACCCTGAGCCTGAGCTGCTGCCTGCAGGATTTAGGGACATTGGCAGAGGGCAGGGGGTGGGCCCTGACTATCCACTCCCTTCTGGCTTTAGTGGTGAGCGGTCTGCGCGTCCCATGTTGGAGTCCTGGTTCAAGTTCCAGCTCTACTTTTGGTCCCAGCTTCCTGCTAATGTACATCCTGGGAGGCAGCGGGTGATAGCTCAGGCACTTAGATCTGTGCCGTCCACAGGGGAGGCTGGGGTTGAGTCCTGGCCCACTCCTAGCTCTTGCAGGCATTTGGAAAGTAAACCAGTGTGTGGCAGGGATGGGAGGATGTAGGGAAGAACAGGGCAGGACTTCCTAGAGCTATTCTCAGTGCCTCTCAAGTTCCACTTCCTTCCTTACAGGGCTTCAAGTGGCCGAGAGCTGGGGCGGGGGGAACAGCAGAGGACAGCCCCCTACTCCACCAATGTCCCCACCAGTTAATGAAACAGAGGTGGAGCTGGGCTGTCGGAGCCTGTGGGAGGGCGGATGTCCTGGGCGTGTGGAACCGGGTCCCGTGCTCTCCCCTAGCAGGCTCGTGGTTCACAGCTTCACCCGTTCACCTGCCACTGGGCCTTCTGCAGCCAGCCAAAGCTCAGGGCCAGGAAAGGACTCTTGGATGGGTTTGGTCTGTGGAGCCCAATGCAGGTGCCCAGTCGCGCTCCATGGCCTCCTACACATTGAACAATTCACATTTACTAGTACATGCTTATCCACATGCACTCGGGAATTGGAGGCTAAACAATGAACCTTGAACTTTAGAGCCATCCAAAGGGATGTCACTCAAAGATCTGGAGTTTGGATGCAAATGCCTTTGGCTTTGGAGGACGCACACAAGTAGGGAAAGCAAGCCTACAAGAAGCTGTAAGAGCTCAGGGCAAAAGGAGGTGAAGTGAGCACCCTGTTCCATGGAGGGCTGTTTGCCACCAGTCTTTTCCAGGCTTTTGTGCTCAGCATCTAGAGGCCCAAGGTAAGTAGCACAGTGATGGATAGAGGAAGTCGCCACATGAAGACGAGAAGTTCACATCACTGTGAAGGTGGAGGAAGTCTAAAGGCGGCACGGTATAGATCTAGGCAGTGCCTGCAAAGTACCCAAGAGACAACAGAACTACAGGAAAAACCACAATCAATCATCCTAGTGGTGTCCTTCAAGAAGACAAAAAAATAAAATCAAGATCCTTCGAGAGGTGGAGCACTTTTCTCCGTCCCTCACGTTGAAGCTAAACCACGTGACTAGCTTTAGACCAAAACAAGGCTAGCAAGTAAGGGGCCTTGAAGAGTGCCTATGGGACAGACTGACCCACCGGAACTGCAAAACAGCCGTTCCTTTTCTGACCTCAGCTCCCAGCTGGCAGTGAGCACCCCACGGGGGGTAGCACACACCAGACCTATGTGCGCCCTGAACTGCTGGGACGCCATCAGTGCACCCCCATTTTGCAGAAGGTGTGGGAGTTCTGCCCTAGCACCTACCCAGATTCCTGTGCAAGGCCAGTGAGGCAGTGTGTTTAGAGGAGACAGGCAAGCCGGAGCTGCAGGCGTGGGCAGGCTCCCCTGGGGACTCGCTGCTGCCCAGGTGCGTGGAGTCTGACTCCTGGGCCCCAGCCGGGGCCTTCGGTCCTCCTCCAGGTCACACAGGCGGATGCTGGCCATGGAGGACATGGGCTCTGTGCTTGCCGCTTCCTGGTCCTCGCTGTCTCAGCTGCACAGAGACCTGCTGCAGAGCGGCCAGCCTGCTGGTCCTCCTGGCTAGGAGACAATGACGGCCGTCACCAGCCCTGCTCCCACGAGGTAGGCCCCTCTCCCCGGGATGCCCACCCTTCGCCTCCCCGCCTCCCCTCCTCCTGCCCCTTCCCTGGCCCAGGCCACCACTCTGCCTGGCACACGGGAGTTGCTATGAAGTTAGGGAACCCAGGGTGAAGGGACCAGGAGAGCAGGGCTGGCGCTGTTGGGAGAAGGAGCCGCCAGCTCCTCCAGCCCAGGCCCAGCTGCTGCTCCTCCCACAACCCGGAGTCCATGTCTGCGTGCCTGTGACACCCGCCCAGGTGGGCGCCCGTCCCAGGAAGCATGGGAGGGGTGGAGTGGGACGATGCCCTGTGCCTCCGCGCAGGAAGAGCAGAGAGCTGTGCCAGTGCGGCCACCATGGGTGGTTGTCATTTGGGAAAAGGCAAAGCAGACTAGGGCCCAGCCCCTGCAAAAGCCTGGCCCGGCGGGGTCTAGCAAGTGAGACCCCAGGAAAGGCAGGAATGGGCATCGGATGCTGGGCTCAGGGCCGGAGCTTTGGGTGATAGAGCTGGAACCAGCTAGGACTGAGAAGGGAGACCCAAGTCGGAGGCCCTGGGAGGCTGGAAGGGACGCAGGGCTTGGGAGCCTGGGCTGTGATCAGGTGTCCCATGTGCGTGGGATACCTGAAAGCGGCCGCGGTTGCTGGTAGTGGTACTCGGACCACGAGGCGTGCTCCCGCCCCCACTCCGCGGCCACCTCCATGAGCTCCTTTATCAGTTGACACTGACCTGGGGAGGCCCACGGTGCCCTGCCCACGTGGCAGCCATTCAGCAGTTGCTGGGATGGGCGGGGCCGCGGTAGCCGGGGGCGGGGGGCGGGGCTGCGGCCGCAGGGCAGGGCCGCTCAGGGGGCGGGGGTTCTGCCATCTCTGTGCTTAAGGATTTCCTACTCCGAAATTAAAGCAGCTAGGACGCTCCTGACGCTTACGTAAGGTACGGAGGAGGGAGGGGAGCTTCCCGGCCCCTCTCTAGAACTGTTGTCAGCCCCACCTCCCCTCCTTGAATAAAGTGGGGGAGGTGCTGGGCCCTGCAACCTCAGGCCCCCCACAACCTCTCTCATTGCACCATCTGCCTCTGTAGCTGAGGTCCTCAGGAGGTCATCAGACTTCTGATGCTTGCTCCACTGTTACTGAATAGCTTTATCAATCTAAAATTGAAACTGGGTGTTTGGCTCAGCCGTTAAAAAGCCACTTTGGATACCCACATCCCACATGGAACTGGCTGCTTCCAGTCCTGGACACCCCGTAGGCAGCAGGTGACAATGCAAATACTTGGGTCCCTCCCACCCTCATGAGAGACCCAAATTGAGATCTGAGCTCCTGGCTTTGCTTGGCTATTGTAAGCTTGTGGTGGTGACCCAGTAATTAATTAATTAATTAATTTCTCTCTCTCTCCCTTTAAAATGGAAGTAAATAAGTAAACATTTTAAATGATCAAATAGATATACATCAAGCCAGTCACGTGTAAGATGTACGGTTTGGTATTAACACACGTGTGCATCTGGGAGACTGCTCAGAATGGAAGCAGTGAACACGCCCACCTCCCCCAGAACCTTCCTCATGGCTCACTGTAATCCCGCGGGAAATTGTGGATCTGCAGAGACCACTTTGCCCTTTCTAGAGTCATGTGCAAGGGGGATCATACATCTTCAGGTTGCCTTTTTTCCCACAGTGTGACTGTTTGAGGTCTCTCCAAGTGATTGCTGGTATCAACGTCACTTCTTACTGCCAGTGGATTTCCCAGCATGCGGATTTGCTGCCATTGGTCTATCCAGATGCTCCTCAGTTGCTGGGAATTTGGTCATTTCCTCTTGCTGGCTGCCCTGAATCCTGAGAGGGATATCTGTGTCCCGGTTTGTGTGAAAGTGTGGGTTCTCATCTCACGCAGGTCAATACCTAGGAGTGGGAAGTCTAGATCCTTTGATAGGTGTATGTTCAACCTCGGCAGAAACTGCTCAGCTGTGTTCCAGCTGTTCACTGTTCCACACTGCCACCAGCGGATTCTGACGGCTTCCGTCTCTCCACATGCTTACCAGAACTTCGCGTGGCCCATCATTTCACCCTTACCCATCCTAAATGCTGTGCCATCTTGGTTTTTACTTGCATTTCTCTGATATGCCATGAGGCTGTCTCACCTCTTCCCACAGTATTTGCAGAGTACAAGTTTTCCATTTTCATCGAGTCATTTTCCCTAATACATAGATGTTCCTCTTTTTCAAAATAATTCTTTTATAAGTTTAAATGCAGACACAGGAGAGATAGAGATCTTCCATTTGCTGGTTCACTCTTCAAATGGCTGCAACAATTGGGGCTAGGCCAGACTGACACCAGGAGCCAGGAATTCCATCTGGGCCTCCCCTGTGAGGAGGCTTGGGCCGTCTTCTGCTCTCCCAGGTGTATCAGTTGGGAACTAGATCTGTAGCAGAGCAACAGGACTCAAGCTGGTACTTCGATAGCGGCTGCCAGCCTTGCAAGTAGTGGCTTAGCCGGCAGCACCAGAACCAAACCATCACCCAGATCATGCTCTTGGTGTTAAGTGTAAGCACCCTTTGCAGAGCACTCGGTTCTCATGGATTTCTTCTGTTTTATTTTTCTAAAACCTTCCAAGTTCTATTTTTAAATATGTGACCCCCTCTGAGTGAAATGTTTTATAAGGAATTGTAGGTTGAGGTTTATTGTTTTAGTCTATGGCTGTTGCTGAGGTTTGGGTATGATTTGGGTCCCCGATTGATGACACAGGAAGGAAGGTGTTATGCCCAGATAAGTAGAGCCCCAAGAAGCTGTCAGTGACCCGATCACACTGAAATGCAAAAGCAAGGTTTTTATTAAAAAGGTACAATCCGCAACAGGGATCTTATCCAACCAACCGGTGCAGCGGAGGAAGGAGGGAAGGCCCAGGTCTTTATTCAGGGATGCTACTAAAGGGAAAGTATGTCAGCAAGGGCTCTTTGTGACTGGGCAGTGCAGGGGGAAGGGGTCTCCGTCTGGCTTGGGTGCAGGGAGTTACCTCATTTGGTAATCTCTGCTGAGCTGCCCTTGGCCTGCTGAGCTAGCTGTCCCTGGTCAGCTTTGATTTCTCCGGAATGCCTGAATGCCTGCTTTTACTAGGACTCGGGTCTGCCATGGGAAACGGAGGCTGCTTTGTATTGTTTCAAAATAGTCCCTTTGGCTCTTCAGAAGGCTGGCTGAAGGATGCTTTACACGTCCCCAAAGCTTCATGGTTAGGACTTTTAAGGAGGCTTCTTTGTGTGATTGAAGGAATAAGGTCCATTCTGTAAATGAGGCTGGGACAACGGGGTCCCCACATGGGAAATGATCAGATCTTGACTCACAGCACACCCAGTTCTAGAAACACGAAGGCCCTGAGGTCAGAAGGGAAAATTGTAGAACCTTTAGGAAAAAATAAAGAAGACCATCTTTCCAAACTGGGACTTGGGGAATGACTTCTTAGACATGAAGCAGAAAGTGTCCCAAGTGTTAAAAATGTGAGAGATCTGACTTCATTCAGCCCGGAGAGGCAAACCCCAGCGGCAAGAAGACATGGGGCATGCACAGCCCCCAGGGCGTGGATCAGGACACACAGCCAGCGAGTTTGGCCCCTCCTGCTGCCTCCGTCTCACACTCCTGCTCTTGGCCTTCCGCCGTGGGGTGACACCGCACAGTACCCTTGTCTGATGCCAGTGTGTGTTACTGACCTTCCCAGCCTCCAGAACCACGAGCCAAGCAGACTCCAGTTCTTTATCTTTATCCAGCATCAGGCCCTCTGTTGCAGCAGCAAAACAGTAGACCAAGACCTTGATCAGCCTGGAAGTGTGGAGGGCCACCCAGTAGGCACTAGCCACTTGGAAAGGCTGCATCCCCCAAGGAGAGGCCCACTGGCCTGGGATCTGGCCTTGGCCAGAGACCCTGATCCTGAGAACGTGGAGTTTCAGTTTATAATGCGTTCACCTTGCAGCCTATAGTCTCCTTACCCCAGTAGGGCCCTTACTGCCCACCCACTGTGCATCCAGCTCCCTGGGACCACACAGGGGTCAGGTGTGTGGGCTCCTGACTGCCCTCTACTGGTGAGCTCACTGCACTGAAAACAGTTCAGGAGCAGAGTTCAGGCAGGGGCTCTGCCTCTCCAGGGTGGAATGAGAAGACCATGCATGCCAAGATGGCCACTGGCAACGGAAACTGCCATTCACAAGACACCCCTGGAGTTGGCCCCCCAGGTGCAATTAGATCTGCACCCGGCCCACACTCAGGATGGCCTCGTTTCTCTGATGTCCCTGTGCCTAGCTGTGTGGAGTCGGGCCTCCCGCCTTTGCTGCCGCATCCCCTGCTTGGCATGCCCACTTCTGGCCCCACTCGGAAGGCTCCTGCATGCACTCGTCCCAGCTTCCTGGATCCCTGTGTGACGTCATCACCACTCCTCTGGATGCCCATGACACAGAGCTCAGTTTCCTAGTGGAAACCTCAGGTGCAAGGCTGGGTCCAAAACTCAGTGAGTTTCTGCCCCACAGTCCTGGAGCCCCTCAGGGTCAGGCCACAACTGGCGTGAAACGAAGACTAGCTTCAGCAGCAGCAGGAACAAATTTCATGGAATAAATGGACTTTCCCTGGTGCTCGGCTCATCTCATCTGCCCCCTGCCAGCAAAGTCACGGGGTTGGGGAGGGGAGCGGTGGGCAGCACTTCTCTCTCTGGTCTAACAGCAAGACCTGCAGGGGCCACGTGGGCTGCATGGCTCCAGCATCACCATCAACATCCCACAGCAGAGCCACACTGGGCCTGCTTCTCTGGGCTCAGCTGTTGTTTGAAAGTCGTCTGTGGTTAAATTGTTATGTGTCATGAAGTTCCCCTTCCTGTCTCTGAAAGAGACAGAAAAAGGCAGGCTGGGGATGCACACAGGTGATGCTGAGGGCTGGGAAGGTCGGGCTTGTGTGAGACACCCCTGCCTCTCCAAAGCTGGAGGCTGCTGCACTGCCGGGCTGTGGGGTCTCCCTGCTGAGCAGTGCAAGCTGCAGGCCGCCTTCCACTGCCAGCAGGAGACCTCGTGAAAAGATCCAGGGACTCGGTGCCTGTGCTGACTCCCCTGTTTGCCGTTTTGCTCGTTTATGCTGAGAGTTTGCTGATTCTGGGGATGGGGGTGGGGGTGGGGGTGGGAGGCTCTGTGCTAGCCGTGGTGGGTTCCCAGGAGCAGGGCATTAAATCATCCATGAACCTTAAGGACCTCAGAGCTTCAGACAACTTGCATGGGCAGAGTGGACATGAGGTGTCTCCTGCTGCTTCATCCTGGAAGCAAAGCCCCACCACAGTGCCCACCATGGACCTGCACCCTCTAGCCCAGGTGCCAGACCAGACTCTGCCAGGGACACCCCCTGAGGGGGAGGCATGGAGAGCCCAGCGGTTGCCCTCACTGTCCCGACTCCAGAGGCAAGCACCGCTCCGCGCTTGTCCTTGCGAAGGCGCTGCGCTGGAGCAAGAGGGCTCAGGCTCCCACATCAGTGCTGCAGCTCCTCACCTCTCCCTGTGGCTGCTCTGTGCTGAACTCTTTCAGGCAGTGGAGACCTCGTGTACGCGGACTCCCTGCTCTACAGCTCCCTGCCCGCCCCATCCCCCCCGAGATCTCAGACACCACGTGACTTGGTTAGCACAGGTCGGGAGGCCTGAACAACAAACAAGCCCCCATCGGATTTTGCCTTGTTCTAGGAGCCACCAAGACTCCGCTCCGTGTATCTACACTTCAGGCTCAGGCTGCCCAGCTAGCCTCTATCTGGACCATGGCCTTCCTCACAGCAGAAGGGAAAGAAAAGCAAGCTGGTGGGCCCTGGTTCTCACTCTGTGTGAGCACGTTTGTCTCGCTGGTCAGTGCCCAGGAGCACCAGTGAGCAGGACGGCGTGAGCCCCTGGCCGGGAGGGCACCATGACCACGGACACTGCTTGGTGAGTGGCGACTCAGCTTCATGCTGCTCACCATTTGCGCATCTGTCTCCAGGGAGCACTGGAAAACCACTGAACACACTTGCCAGCTTTTGCAGATTGCTCAGGTTGCAGTGAGGGGGCTGGTAGATTAGAAACAGACAGGAGAGGATTTGGAGAGGAAAAGTTGGAGGCCATTCCAGTTGCCCAGGCAACAAAGCTCACCACTTTAGGGCCAGGGAGTGGCCACGGAGACAAGTGGCTGGGAGGATGCAGTGTTGGGCAGTGTGAAGCTGACAAGGGGCTGCGGAGGAGGTCCTGGGATGGCGAGAGAAACAGAGCAGCCCTGGTTCCTGTCGCGTGCCTGTTGCCAGGCCTAGTTCCTGCGATGCCCATCTGCTCTCTGCCTTTTGTGTTCCTGGGTTCCCTGTGTTCTAACGGATCCTGCTTCCTCTGGAAGGAAGGAAGGAAGGAAACCAAGAAGGGCAGGCACACTCCAAAGGAGGAAGCGACCAGCAGCTGAGCGACCTGGACAGTGAGTGACGGGACCCTGAGGGCTTGCTCATGTCCCCGAATCGTCAGAGACTGAAGAGAAGCTGGCTCACTCAGAAGTGAGAGAGGCTTCCCCTGGACATGCCTGAGACTGCTTCCTGCTTCCCCCTCCAGCATGTCACGGGGCTCGGTTCTTCCCTGGAGCCACCGCCAGTCTCAGCTGTGAGAGAGAAAATGGGGTGGGCCGAGAGGAAGAGGAGGAGGGCAAGGAGAGGAAGGTGGATAAAGGATGGGCTCCACGGCCCCCTCACATCACCCTCTCCTCCCCCAACCCCGTGGCCTCCCTCCACTTCCCTTTCAGAGACCCAAACCTGGCAGCCTGCAGTGAGACACCTGGGATTCGCAAGCCCCTAAAGACAGGGAGCTTCTGTAGCAGCAGCAGTAGCTGCAGGATTCAGAAACCCCATGGGAACTTAGAGCCTGGGGTCCTCACAGACACAGAGAGCCCAGAACCTCCTCCAGCCTAGGCATCCCATAGCAACCGTCACAGGGAGAAGGATTCTGGACACAATTGTCTGCGCATGGACTCAGTGCAGATCAGCCCCAAAGTGGGAGTGTTGAGGTTGCTGTCCATGGTGCTGGAGGGCTGACTTGCCGTTGGAGGGAGATGTTTGAAGAGAACCACTGTGCATCAGAGCTGAGACGGTTCCAGGAGCTCATGCCCCCAGCTTGCCTTTGCTAATGAGAAAGCAGAAGGCCTGAGGAGGGTAGGGATTCATGCCAGGCTGCGCAGGGCGTGGCAGAGCAGCAGCCCAGCAGCTTCCAGGTGCTTGCTCACGCACAGCTTGCTGCCTCTGGAATGCTCCCTGGGTGGTGCCCACCACCCAGAAGAACCATCAGCTCTGGCAGTCCAGAAGGCATTTGCCCAGGAATCTGGGGACCCACACAGCTGAAGCGTGGCTCCAAGGCCGGGTGGGCATGCCTCTGTTTCTAGATATGACTTCATCTGTTTCCTCCCCGACTGTCCTGCTCCCCAACCAGTCTCTTCCCCAATCCCCCAAGAATAGGGCTCAGCAAACTACAACCAGTGACCAGCATGGGCCCGCCCAGTGTTTTTGCAGAGATGGCAAGTGAAGAGTTTTAACTCCTTAAATGGAAGGGGAAAAAATCTAGGACGTGTAAGATTGCATCATGTGGGAACATCACCTGAAACTCAGTTCCAGTGTCCGTGAATTAAATTTGATTGGAACTGTACTGACTCCTATCCATTTAATTGTCAACAACCATTTCTCAATGAGAATATTAGAGCTGAGCAGTTGTGACAAAGACCATGAGGTCTGAAACACCCAAAATATTAACCTTTGGGCTCCTTCCAGAAAGTTTGCTTGTCCCATATCTGAGGCCTTCATGCTTGCTCTGACTTCTGGGACATTGCACAAGCTGTTCTCTGCCTGGAACAGTGTCCCCCTGACCAGCACATGGCCTGTCCCCAGCTTCTTCCATGCTTCTGCCGACTGTCACTTCCTATCATCGGCCATCTCTTCCCACAAACCCACAAGTCTCCAGAGACGTGGTCAGTCTCATCTTGTGGTTTTACTTTCTTCATCCAGATTTACCTGATCTGCATTTATCTCCCTGATTTTCCTGGCCTCTCCCACCTTAGTGTTTAGTGCTTGAGGACATCAATGCCATCGATACTGTCTACCTCTGCATCCATCATCTAGTGAGGGCCTAGCACATAGTAGGTATGAGAAATGTCATGGGTATTTTCTTTTTTTAATTTTTTTTATTTATTTCTTTTTTTGACAGGCAGAGTGGACAGTGAGAGAGAGAGACAGAGAGAAAAGTCTTCCTTTTGCCGTTGGTTCACCGTCCAATGGCCGCCGCGGACAGCGCGCTGCGTCCGGCACACCGCGCCCATCTGATGGCAGGAGCCAGGTGCTAGGTGCTTTTCCTGGTCTCCCATGGGGTGCAGGGCCCAAGCACCTGGGCCATCCTCCACTGCACTCCTGGGCCACAGCAGAGGGCTGGCCTGGAAGAGGGGCAACCGGGACAGAATCCGGCACCCTGACCAGGACTAGAACCCGGTGTGCTGGCGCCGCAAGGAGGAGGATTAGCTTGTTGAGCCATGGTGCCGGCCATATTTTCTTCTTTTAAATATTCATGCAAATAACATTTCTTTTTTAAGATTTATTTATTTATTTGAAAGAGTTACACAGAGGAGAGAGAGAGAGAGGTCTTCTATCCACTGGTTCACTCCCCAATTGGCTGCAACAGCTGGAGCTGTGCTCCTCTGAAGCCAGGAGCTAGTAGCTTATTCCAGGTCTCCCATGCGGGTACAGGGGCCCAAGAACTTAGGCCATCTACATTTTTCCCAGGCCATAGCAGAGAGCTGGATCGGAAGTGAGGCAGCCAGAATTTGAACCAGCATCCATATGGGATGCTGGCACTCCAGTAGTGGTTTTACCCACTGCACCAGAGCACCAGCCCCAACATGAGTATTTTCATAAAAGACTTAGCTTAGCCTTAGTGTGGCCACGAAAGGCCTCAGTAACATGTAGGATAGAGACGCCAAAACAAAGTAAGCCAGCTGCTGAGTTTGCTAACCGGTGCACTGCTTGTAATCTTTGTAACCTTCAGCAGTTCTGTAACGCTGGATACTCGTTACAAAGTGCTCTCATGTCTCAGTTCCTGATGTTGTGTTGGCCTTGCTGATACCACAGTGTTACTTCTCTCCCCCCCTCCCCTGTCCTAAATCTGCCCGGTAACACTCATCACCCTGCTTTAGGCACGGTGTCAGGTTGGGATTGCACCTCCCAAGTTTCTCATCCAGTGAGGAACTGGGTGAAGGGACCTCTGCGTGGCAGCGATAGAAGGAGCTGAATTTCTGAGGGTGGTGCCTGCTGCCACCTGGTCACGGCTCTCGGGACTGGGTGGCAGTGAACACCTCACCTCTGCTTCGCTCATGTTCCTGAGCCCAGCCTTTGGTGAGCAGATGGTCTCAGGCATGCTCATTTCCCACACTGGGTACTCAGTAAATGTTTGTGGACTGGATAACTGATGACAACAGGACACAGGAGCAGGCTTGAAGCTGGGAGCAAATCCCAAATCCCAACAGTTGGGGAGGGAAGAGTTGCCACCATGAATTCCTCTATAAACAGAAGACAGGAGGCTGTGTGGGGAGGGCGTGAGCAGGCACCTCCTAGGAAATGAGGCCCAGAGGACCAGAGACTCAACCCCTAGCCCTGCTCTCTAAAGCCTCACAAGATCTGCTACCCAGAAACAGAGTGAGCAGCTCCCAAGTTACCCTGGAGACAGTGGTCACATGACCTTGAGCTGGCCAATCACTGTGGTCCAGTGTTTGGCTAAGGCCTAGGCAAGTGACCAGTCAGGTCCCGGGGGTTGGTCTTAGGGGTGGAACCTTGGGGGAGGAGAAGCTCCGTGACTGTTGGGCTGCTGAGACAGTTGGTGCCCACAGCACCATCTTGAAGGGAAAGCCCACTTGAGAGGAGTAGGCACAGCCAGGAGGTCGGGGGAGGCGACTCTTGGGGACATCGTCCAGCACCCAGGTACTGCCCTGCCTGATGCCACCTGCCCTTGGACCTCTTGGTTACAACAATAATTGTGCCTGCTTTGTTCGTGTTGGAAGGCACTTTTTAAAAAAAAAAAGATTTATTTATTTGAAAGGCAGAGTTTCACAGAGGCAGAGAGAGAGAGAGGGAGAGGTTTTCCATCTGTTGGCTCACTCCCCAAATGGCCACAACAGCTGGACCTGGGCCAGTCTAAAGCCAGGAGCCAGGAGCTTCTTCTGGGTCTCCTGCACAATTGCAGAGGCTCAAGCACTTGGGCCATCTTCTACTGTTTCCTCAGGCCATAGCAGGGAGCTGGATCAGAAGTGGAGCAGCCAGGACTGGAACGGGTGCCCTTATGGGATGCTGGAAGCCACTTTGAATTGGATATTCTCCCACTGGGCATCCAAAGGGCTCTGAGCGTTCCTAACAGGTGGCCAAATGGTTCCTGGAACTGAGAGGGATTTAGTCTAGCTACCAGGACCAAATTTCTATCACACAGCAAGACTCCAAAACAAATACCCACAGGCTACTAACCTGAGACCCAGGAGATTCAGACAGAATCTGCTGAGGGTCTGATATGGGCTGGCCCACTTGTGTTAACCAGATGAGTCCAATGGGGTTAACCAGGCTAACAGAGGGTCCCATGTCCCCACTTTAGTGGACAAAACAGGATAAAATAAGGGAGAAAGCCAGGCCTAACATAGCCCAGAGCACAGGGAGGCCACTCAGTGAACACCTGCCGAGTTGGCCCCCATGCACTTCTGCTTCCACTGTAAATCACTGGAAGAGATTTAACTAAATTCAAAAGGCTGGGAGCCCAGGCTCAGGTTAACGAGCTAGGTTAGATGAAATGGAAAGGATGACAAATAAAATAGACATCCAAGGTAACGCTAAGAATCCATACCAAAAACCCAGCGTCTCCATCCTACAGCCCACCTGCGCCTCTGGGCCTTGGTACTTGCTGTTTTCCCAGCCTGAAGTGCTCTGTCCATGGCACTGCAGCTCTCCCAGTGACTTCCAGGGGTCTTAAGGTCCTCGGTCACTTTACCTTCCATGGTCCACAGCACCACTGACAGCTTTGCTCTGTCTCTCCCACTAGGCCACGGGCCCAGGAGGATGGAGACCCCGGCCTGCTCCACGCGCTGCTGGGCCCTGGCGTTTGGATCCGGCTGGCAGCAGCAGGGCCTCCGTGAGCGAAGGCTGCAGACCACAAAGGCCACAGCTCAGGTGGAGGTAAGAGCTGTTCACTCGCTGTGGACGGAGCCCCTGCTGTGTGCCCGCCCTGCCCTGGGCTGCCGGCACAGCACAGGGTGAGGCCTGAGAACCACGAGAGCAAGCCTGTTGTTCTGTGGAGCTGACACTCGGGGGGACGCACAGTGGACGGGACAGCGCGACAGAGGGGCTCAGGGCTGCGGAGACCGAGTCGGGCTCAGGGGACGGGAGTGCGGGGCTGGGGCTGCTGGGGACAGAGAGGGGCAAGGTGGGAGCGGAGACACGCCAGGACACACGGGCCCTGGGCTTTTACTCTGGGTGAGGTCGGAGCCCCGGCGGTGCCGCTGAGCAGAGCAGGGGCAGGGGCAGGGGATGGAGTGGGTAAGCAGGAGGGCGAGGTGGGGTGCGGGGAGCTGTCCCTGTAGTGGCACAGGCAGGGAGGGCGTCCCTGAGGAGGTGGCATTGGAGCTGAGCCCTTGGCTTGGCCATGTTGCTTGCTGCTGCACAGGAAGCTTTAGCATCTGCCCCCGTGCACATGGAGGGCGTGCCTTGTCCCGGACAGGCCCACCGCGGGTCGGAGCCACCTTGTGGCCTGCTCCCTTGTCACCCTCTTATCCCCACCAGCAGGAGGAATCAAATGCAATCCACAGAGCCCCAGCCGCCTCCTGGATCAGGGTCTGTGGGGGGACCGCTCTCTGCTGCCCTGATCGCCGCAGGACAGGACCGGACAGCAGGGGGCGCCCTGCCCAGGGCCCTGACGTTATCTGACGCGGCCCCTCCTATGCCTGCTCGCTCCGCCTCACCTGTCCTTCCTGGAGAAGCACCAGGAAGCTCCTGACCCCAGGCCCCTGTCCCTCTGCCTGTCGCCCCGCCCTGAGTGGCCCTGCGCGGGCTGTGGGCCCCTCTTCTTGGGCACCGTGAGTCCCCAGCTCTCTTTTCACGGCAGTCTTCTCTTGATATGTTGGCTTCCGTGAATTCTCCATGAAGACACAAAGCCTGACAGCAGCTCTGAGGGGCAAGGCAGTGAGGAGGCTCCCACCGGTGAGAAATGGGGGCGAGGGAGATGACCTGTGCACCTGCGTCGCAGCGCCCCGACAAGATGAACGTTTATGACACGTGCTAGAGCTCGCTGCCTGCACGCTCCCTGTAGCTGCGCAGGATGGGAGCATCAACCAAGAGGCGGGCAGCCCGCCCCCCGCCCCGCCCGACCCTGGAGTCCTCGCTCTCAGTCTCTCTGTCCTGGGGTGCTCGGGTCCGGGCTCTTGTCTCGCATGCAAGGATGGGACACGGGCGAAGGCCAGCGGAGGAGGGAGACTTGTTTACACGCCAGGTGGAGGAGCGCAGGCCGGCTCAGAGGAGAGGGCTGCAGGCGGCAGCAGGGCGGGGCTGTCTGCTCTGGAGGTGTGCGTGCGGGGCGTGGCTGGAGAGGGCTCCGTAGCAGGTGCTGCCGACTCTGTAGAGGCCGGGGTGTTGGAGCCACTTGCGGAACCTCCGCAGCCGCAGCCCTCTGCTCTCCCAGTCCATCTCCTCGGGTGGAATGGTCGCCGTTTTGGTGTCCCCTGCAGTGAGTGACTTGTCTCAGTTAGGCATCCCCAGTGCAGGGCCCTTGTCAGCTGACCCTAAGCCTGTTGAAAGGCCCCGTGTTAGTTCCCTGTCTAGTCCAGTGGGTCAGTTTCAGCAGCCTTTAAGACCTCACGCAGGGGTTTGGTTATCAACCTGAATCCTGGCATCCAGATCCCGCAGCAGCCTGCCGTTCGCAGGAATGTTCTCAGCTGTCGCTTAGTAGGTGGTAGCCCAGTACACGGTGTGGCTTCCCATGGGGAGATCCGGGTTTTGGTTGGGGAAACTAGATATCGCCATTCCCCTAAAAGCGTTAAGATCTGAATGGTGTTTTCAACTGAGTCCTTGAGGTGACTGTAGGTGAGGCCATGTCTATCTATTGTTAATCCTTCCTGCTGGGTGCTGTGTGGTACTCATTAGCATGCTAATAACAGGTTTCAGTGTAAGGATGGCTGCCCTGAGAAAGCGCCCCTAGAGGGTCACAGACCTGCCAGCACCCGCAGAGGCTGGTGGGAGATGACAGCGTCTTCTGTCCGGCAAGGCAGAGGCCAGGTGACCTGCGGGGGGAGGGGGGCTTGCCATCAGCCCGCGTGATGACAGACTCTGAGGACAGGGGCCCCAGCAGAGGAACCGGCACCCGCGTCAGTTAGAAAATCGATTTTCCTACCTGCCACATCCGGGAGCGGGGTGGTCCCGAGGGCTGCGGGAGCTGCCTGAGTTCCCAGGCCCCATCAGTCCTTGCATTAGGACACGAGGCAACCGGGACTCCTCCTGTCCCCCAGGAACTGCATGTGAGCAGGTGTCCAGTGCCTCTCTTGTTTCCAGTGGGGCCAGGGGCCAGGTGGGCCTCTCGGGTGGGGACAGTCCTTGCACCGTGTCCCGGCCTCCCACACCCAGGACATTCTCCCTTGGGCTTCTCTGCCCGGGTCCAGGAGCCCTTTGCACTGCAGCTTTGCCTCTAGTCCCGGTCACCCCGCAGGCTGCATCTAGCAGCCGTTCATGGGGGTTTGGGACCCCACAGCCAGTCTCTGGAGTTCCCTCCGGATATCCCTGGCCGGCTGAGGTACGCAGTAGGACATGTGCTAGGGGCTGTGTGAGTGTATCTGTTGAGTCTCTTTAAGGCCTCCCCCAGCCATCCCTGGCTTAAGGCGGATTCTCCTCCCTGTGCTGTATTACCTCCCTGACTTTGTCACTCAGGGAACTCAGCAGCACAGCACAGTCGGCCGCCCCCTAGGGGCCATGGCCTTGCCACTTCTCAGACTCCCAACACAAGCTAGTCCACAGGACCTCATTGTCCTGTCGTGCCATGGGCCTCAGGGCAGGATGAGCACGTGTTAGCAGGAGCAAATGTCCCACGGGCCCTTCTGAAGACAGTATCCCGGTCACGAGAGTGTTGGGAGGTCACACACAGAGCCCACATCTCTGCCCTGCATACGGCTTTGAGCTGTATCCCTTGGGTACCACTGTGAATCCTCTGTTGCTATTGGCGGTTCCTGTGATAATTCTCTGAAGCCACATTTCCATTTATTTTTTTGAATGAATTCCAAGTACTCATTGAGACCTGCTCAGACTGGAGTGAGACAGCTCCTACTCTCTGCCCAGAGGATGCAAAACCTCCGTGATCCGTCTAGAGTCTGCCTCCTGGGCAGGGTGGGGAGTTGAGGGGGGGTGGATCTCAGAGCCTCTTCCCGCTGAGCACCTGATACATCGTAGACTTGACACATCCCTCGTCCACCCTCTCTCTGAGAACCACCTTTCTTCTCTTTTTCTACGAGGTTGATGCTGTTAGATTCCCCATAGACATGAGATCAGGGAGCACTTGTCCCTCTGTCTTGACGGATCAACCCATGTACGACCCATTCCACAATGCGTACACGTACCCAGACATCTCCCTGGACCCCATACATGCACGCAGTTACGATTTTTATTCATGAGGAATATTTGCAAATGTGCAAAGAGAATCAGCTCGAGGAGGGCGGCAGTATACAGTTAAGCTTTTATTCGTGAGAAGCATTTGCAAATGTGAGAAGCTCAGGGATCCCCTGTGGCATTTTCCCTCAGCTGTCCACTGACTCCACATGAGCCACTTTCCCCCAGAATCCGTGGCCTGGCTGTTCGGCTGGCAGGCAGCAAAGCCCTTCAGGGATGGAGAAAGTCCCCCTAGGGACCTTGCCCCAGCCATGACACTTGCTGTATTCCCCTGGGAACCCCTTCTGTCCGTGGTTCTTGCTGTATCCCATAGGGACCCTGTTGCAGCCATGACTCTTGCTGTATTCCCCTGGGAACCCTTTCTAGCCATGGCTCTTGCTGTATGCCCCTGGGAACTCCTTCTAACCATGGTTCCTGCTGTATCCCTCTGGGGACCCTGTTCTGGCCATGGCTCTTGCTGTATTATCCTGGGGACCCTGTTGCAGCCATGGCTCTTGCTGTATCCCCCTGGGAGTCCCTTCTAGCCATGTACGACCCATTCCACAATGCGTACATGTACCCAGCTATCTCCCTGGACCCCATAGATGCGCGCAGTTACGATTTTTATTCATGAGGAATATTTGCAAATGTGCAAAGAGAATCAGCTCGAGGAGGGTGGCAGTATACAGTTAAGCTTTTTATTCGTGAGCAGCATTTGCAAATGTGAAAAGAAGCTCAGGGATCGTGGCATGACCACCCTTCCCCTTTGGGATTTTCCCTCAGTTGTCCACTGACTCCACATGAGCCACTTTCCCCCAGAATCCGTGGCCTGGCTGTTCAGATGGCAGGCAGCAAAGCCCTTCAGGGACAGAGAAAGCCCCCCTAGGGACCTTGCCCCAGCCATGACACTTGCTGTATTCCCCTGGGAACCCCTTCTGTCCGTGGTTCTTGCTGTATCCCATAGGGACCCTGTTGCAGCCATGACTCTTGCTGTATTCCCCTGGGAACCCTTTCTAGCCATGGCTCTTGCTGTATGCCCCTGGGAACTCCTTCTAACCATGGTTCCTGCTGTATCCCTCTGGGGACCCTGTTCTGGCCATGGCTCTTGCTGTATTATCCTGGGGACCCTGTTGCAGCCATGGCTCTTGCTGTATCCCCCTGGGAGTCCCTTCTAGCCATGTACGACCCATTCCACAATGCGTACATGTACCCAGCTATCTCCCTGGACCCCATAGATGCGCGCAGTTACGATTTTTATTCATGAGGAATATTTGCAAATGTGCAAAGAGAATCAGCTCGAGGAGGGTGGCAGTATACAGTTAAGCTTTTTATTCGTGAGCAGCATTTGCAAATGTGAAAAGAAGCTCAGGGATCGTGGCATGACCACCCTTCCCCTTTGGGATTTTCCCTCAGTTGTCCACTGACTCCACATGAGCCACTTTCCCCCAGAATCCGTGGCCTGGCTGTTCAGATGGCAGGCAGCAAAGCCCTTCAGGGACAGAGAAAGCCCCCCTAGGGACCTTGCCCCAGCCATGACACTTGCTGTATTCCCCTGGGAACCCCTTCTGTCCGTGGTTCTTGCTGTATCCCATAGGGACCCTGTTGCAGCCATGACTCTTGCTGTATTCCCCTGGGAACCCTTTCTAGCCATGGCTCTTGCTGTATCCCATAGGGACCCCTCTGGCCATGGCTCTTGCTGTATCCCATAGGGACCCTGTTCCAGCCATGGCTCTTGCTATATGCCCCTGGGAACTCCTTCTAACCATGGTTCCTGCTGTATCCCTCTGGGGACCCTGTTCTGGCCATGGTTCTTGCTGTATTATCCTGGGGACCCTGTTGCAGCCATGGCTCTTGCTGTATCCCCCTGGGAGTCCCTTCTAGCCATGTATGACCCATTCCACAGTGCGTACATGTACCCAGATATCTCCCTGGACCCCATAGATGCGCGCAGTTACGATTTTTATTCATGAGGAATATTTGCAAATGTGCAAAGAGAATCAGCTCGAGAAGGGTGGCAGTATACAGTTAAGATTTTTATTCATGAGCAGCATTTGCAAATGTGAGAAGCCATGGTTCTTGCTGTTTCCCATAGGGGCCCTCTTCTGGCCATGGTTCTTGCTGTGTCCCCATAGGGACCCCCTCTGGCCATGGTTCTTGTTGTGTCCCCATAGGGACCCCTCTGGCAATGGTTCTTATGTATCCCATTGGGGCCCTCTCCTGACCATTGTTCTTGCTGTATCCCATTAGGGACCCTCTCCTGACCATGGTTCTTGCTGTATCCCATAGGGACCCCCTCTGGCCATGGTTCTTGCTGTGTCCCCATAGGGGCCCTCTCCTGACCATGGTTCTTGCTGTATCCCATTAGGGGCCCTCTCCTGACCATGGTTCTTGCTGTATCCCATTAGGGACCCTCTCCTGACCATGGTTCTTGCTGTATCCCATAGGGTCCCCTCTGGCCATGGTTCCTCTGTATCCCATAGAGACCCCTCTGGCCATGGTTCTTGCTGTATCCCATAGGAACCCCTCTGGCCATGGTTCCTCTGTATCCCATAGGGACCCCCTCTGGCCATGGCTCTTATGTATCCCATAGGGGCCCTCTCCTGGTCATGGTTCTTCTGTATTCCACATTGACTCTCTGGCCATGGTTCTTGCTGTATCCCATAGGGACCCCCTCTGACCATGGTTCTTGCTGTATCCCATAGGGCCTTCTCCTGACCATGGCTCTTCTATATCCCATACGGACCCTCTCCTGACCATGGTTCTTGCTGTATCCCATAGGGACCCCCTCTGGCCATGGTTCTTGCTGTATCCCATAGGGACCCCTCTGGCCATGGTTCCTCTGTATCCCATAGGGACCCTCTCCTGGCCATGGTTCCTCTGTATCCCATAGGGACCCTCTCCTGACCATGGTTCTTGCTGTATTCCACATTGACTCTCTGGCCATGGTTCTTGCTGTATCCCATAGGGACCCTCTCCTGACCATGGTTCTTGCTGTATCCCATTAGGGACCCCCCTGCCACCCCAGCCCTTGCTGTATCCTAGAGACCCCTTGTCGGCCCTGGCCCTTGCTGGAAGGAGTGGCCGAAGTCCTAGGCATCTGGCTGCCCGGCCTGGGTGTAATTGTGCGCATGTGCTCTACGGGAGCCATCGCTTTCCTCTGTGTTGTGAGCACTACTCCTGGTGCGGAGGACTGAGGAGTGGCTACAGGGCCTGGCTGGGGCTGACCTCTGCAGGCTGAGCAGGTGGCTGTCAGGCATGGGGCACCTCTGCCTGTGCTCTGCCCTGACTCCTGCTCCTCCCCAGGCAGCAGGACCTGGGAGGGAAACAGGGGCAGGTGGGAAGACGTAGCGCCACTTGCACTTTTCAACTCAGGGGCACAGAGGAGCTCCGTGGAACTTTGGGGCCGCCAGGGATGGCACTTGCCTGAAGCCTGGGCTTCGCCCTGATGCTGGGGCCCTTCTGTCGGGATATCTCACAACACAGCACGAGGTGTGTGGCCATGGCACTGTCGTATTTATGCTTTGACAAGGACTCTGGATTCTGCTCTGGACTTATAGCCTAGGCTGATTCTGACTTCCATGATTTGAGGGTCCTGGTGACAAGCCAGCGGCTCAGCACGGGGTCTTGGAGTTTCTTCCCAGACTACACTGAGCTATCAGCGGCCCATGATGTGGTCTAGTTTGGGCCTCTTTCCGGGGTTGAATGTCAATAAAGTCTTCCAGAGCTTTTCCAGCCCTAGGCTGACAGCATAGGGAAGCTGGTATTTTCCTGTGAGTGTGCACTCCAACTGCTGCACAGGGCCTCTCCATCAAGTGGCAAGATCCCTGTAAACACGGCAGTCAGATCCACCCCCATACTCCACGTGTCAGAGGTACATGGGTTGTATTGTTGGCCCTAGAGCATGTCCGGAGCACAATACTGGGGAGCTGCACGAGATGTGCCGAGAGCTTGCCCATCAGAGCCCTGCATCCCAGGCTGAAGTCAGTTTAACACTGAGGGCAGCATCCAGGAGGACACTGCCCGGTTTCAGTTCCCTGTGCGCATCACCCCTGTCCATGGCGACAGCGTGTGGCCGGCACAGTCTTCCGGGACCAACTGAGGCCTGTGCTGCCAGGCGGCTTGCTCAGGCCCCCCGAGGACTGGCCACTGTCTGCTGCCGAGTCCCATGACCACAGTCCGTCTGCCCTCCCGATTGCCTTGGAGAGCCGTATCATGTCGGGGTGATTGACGAATGGCATTCAGTCCTCTTCCAGGAAAGTGCTGAGGGCTGCAGGTGTCCCTGTCCTGTTCCTGGGTGACCTTCACGGCCACCCGGGCCTGGTTAACAGATGGCAGGCTAGCTTCACTTGGCCAGAGCTGCCCAAGCCAGTGGTCCTCGGGAGCCTGGGATGACCAGCGAGGACTTCCTCATAGGAGTAAACGACCACAGGTCCCTCTGTTGGGTGACCTCCTCGCTACCCTAACTTCACATACTAACTAGAAATGCTAACTAGTTGCATGCTAGCTGTACTAATTATACTAATTAGTGAGACAAGTAAGCACCAACTATATTAGCTAGTTAATGCTAATAAGTAACTTCAATACCATATGAACTACACACACAGTAGTAATGGATGAGATTAATGATGCTATCTAAATTTTAAAAAAATTAAAAATGAGAAAATAATGTAAAGGAAAAAATGGGGAAAGAAAAAAAATGAAGAAGAAAATGAGAAAAAACAAAAAAATTTTTAAATGAGAAAAGACACGGCAGGCGTGTGGCACCGTGGGCTGAGCCACCACCAGGGACAGCTATGTCTTATATAGCAGTGTCTGGTTTAAGTCCTGGCTACTCTGTGCTTCCGATTCTGCTTCCTGATAGTGCATTCTGGGAGGCAGAAGGTGATGGCCCAAGTACCAGGGTCCCTGTGACTCATGTGGGGATCCTGGTTGAAGCTCTGGGCTCCTGGTGCAGCCCTAGCTGCTTTGAGTATTTGGGGAGTGAAACAGCAGATGGAAGCGCCCTCTCTCTCTCTAACTCTTTCAAGTAAATAAATAAATCTACTTTAAAAAGAGAGAGAGAGAAAGAAAAGAACAATGAAAAGCAGAAATGAAGAAGTGGCAGACAGGAAAAACAAATGAAAAAGTGAAGAAAGGAGGGAAAAGGAAAAATGAAAACTATAAAGACAAAATGAGAGAAACAAATCATAAGGACACTGAGGGAAAAAAACACAAAAGGATGAGAAAGAAAAATGATCCAACCAAACACGAGAAAGTCAAAGGTCAACTTCAAATGAGAAAAGGAGGGGCCAGCACTGTGGCCCGGTGGGCTGAGCTAGGGCTTTCGTCCCTGGCATCTCATACCAGAATGCCAGTTCCAGTCCTAACGCTGGGCTTCTGCTCCAGCTCCCCGCTCATGTTCCTGGGAAGGCAGTGGGTGATGACCCAGAGTGCTTAGTCCCCTGCCGCCCATGTGGAAGACCCAGAGGGAGTTCCTGGCTTTGGCCTGGCCCAGTTCTGTCTGTTGTGGCCATTTGGGGAGCAAACCAATGCCCAGTGATAGAAGGGGTCCCCCCCTCTCTCCCTCTCTCTGTCTCCCCCTCTTCCCTTCCTACCCATGTTTCTGTTGCTCTGCCTTTCAAATAAATATTTTTACAAAATGAGAAAAAGGAAATAATGAAAAGAAAAAAAAACCATAAAAGAGTGAAGAAAAACCCCAGAAACACTCTGGACAGCCACTCAGTGTTCGGGGTGATAACCACAGAGGACACCAGAGTCCACTCAGCCTCACAGACGGTTCTCTAGGCAAGTTACATCGGGAGGAGAGCGGCCGTCCCATGCATTTGCGGGGCTGACGCCCTCCCGGAACCTGGCCCCACATGCACAGAGTGGCAGAGACACCTCTCAGATCAGCCTCCTGCATGTTTGCAGTTGACCCAGGATTAACGGCAGAAACACAGAATGACGGTGATGAAAACTAAGCCTTGTAAAGCTCCGGGAGAACTGGAGCAGGATAGATTAGGAGCCAGAGTGACTGAGGGACAAGACTGGGCTTCTGTTTACTCAGAGTGACGGGCTGTCCTCCTCTGTACAAGCACTAATGCGTGGACACTGTGGAGCTGTCCTAGGAACACATCCTATGCAGATGCCTTAAAGTCCGTAAAACTAGACGGAGCTGGGCCCTAAGTGACGCTGCCATGGTGAAAACCCAGCGCCTCTTCACTTCACCTAAGAACAGAACTTCTATCACAATACGCACTACAGGAAGAAGGTAACGGAGTCACAGAAACAACTCAGGGATTAGAACAGGAAGGAAGAATTGAAGCTACTGCATCCCCATCTAATAGTTCAGGGTGGCCTGTTAGGAAACCAGGTGGATCTTACAGAATTACTGTTGATTATTGGCTGTGAAAGGAGCATTCCACAGCTGTGCAGGGAACCCTACCAGCTGCTGAAACCTCTGTGGGGAAAGGGGTATTGTATGTCACTGTCAATTCATCAAGCATGTTTTTTACCATTAGATTAATTAATTTTTCAAAACAGCTTTATGGGGGTGGGTTCATACTACTTACTGTGTTGCCAGACAAGTATCTTAAGTCTGTCATAAAAGCTGTGTGTTTTAGACAATTTGAACCTAAATCTCCAAATTGTAAAATCTACTCCAATATAAATGATAGTGTAGTCGTAGGAAACAATTCTGATGACCTACCCATGGCAAAGAGGGAATGTTGTCAATATTTCAGGTAATATGGCTGGACAATAAATAATGGCGTGGTTCATGGTCCCACTGACCTGGTAAAATTCTAGGAGTCCTGTGGACAGGTGGAGGGAGAGTGACCCCTGGTGCTGTTCCAGAACAATGTACTCAGCCACTGAGTGCTAACGACCAGCCCTGAAGTCTCACAGCGTTCTCTGGCGTTGGAGCGCAGCGCAGACCACATTTAGGGGATAACTCCCCCAACTCTGTGTGACAGGAAGGTCTCAGGATTTCAGATGGAAGGTAGAACAGCAGCAGCTCCCCAGTGTTTGAAAGCAAACATACTGGCAGTCCAGAGGTTGTATTTTTAAAGGAAGATATGAACTCTAGACCGGGTGTTGTTTATGGGCAGGGATATGGCTTATGGTCTCTTAGGGGGTGAGGACTCTTTTACACTAAATTCATTCCCATGAGTGTCTGGACTAAAAGATCTCCTTCCTCACATCATGTTCTCAATATGCTGAAAACTGATCTGAACTGCTTATCAGGCCTTGATGCCTGCTGAGCCATTGGCTAATTTGTCTAACTCTCCCACGGCACTAAGGATGAGAATAGCTGCCCCACAGGGGTTAACCCGTCCCTGGACAAACAAAAGGGCACGAAAGCTGCACAGGGCAGACTCAGCAGAGACCGAGGCAGAGGGTCAGCCAGGACAAGGGCCTTGGGGAAATACCCCGAGAGTTCTCGTTGGCTCGCCGGCAATTCCGAGGGTCGGACACATCCGTGGTCATGCTGTTGGCCAATGGGGTCCCGCCTGGTCACGTGAACTAATGCATGCCTGGTTTACTAACGGATCGGCCCCCGTGACCTCTGGCCTGCTCTCTCCGACAGCAGCTGCTCTGCGTGTTCTGAATGGTTGCACCTTGGTGCAGAGAGATGCGTCCCAAAGTGCCTAACTCGTTGATTCATAGTCTCCTCTGTGGGCTGTGAGGCGCTGTTTGCAAGAAGGCCAACATCCAAGTCTTATTTTTACTGATTTTGGTCACTTGCCACTGCATAGCCCTGTCGTGCAATAATGGCCACAAAATAATTGGAAGATTAATGGAAAGGAGTTCGGGTTCAGACGCTTATGGGGATGGTATGTGATGCCTCCGCGCATAGAGGCGTTTGCACTGCCCACGTCTCCGCTCACCAGGGAAATAATGGTGTGCTCGCTTTTGACGGTGCAGCAGCTGCCCTTCCCAGGAGAGTGACACAGACACAAGAAGCAATGCTGTTCTGTAAGTAGCTCTCAGAAGGGACCTTTTATTTGTGACCTACTCAGGATGCAGGGATACACTGCATGTGTTTGATTGGCTTCCACAGAGGGACAGACCAATCACTGTGCAGGAAACTTAAGTGGACAACCAGTCCTCGTGAAACCTGCCTGAAGGTTATACTCCCAGAGAAACAGAAAGAGTTAGCCGAGAAAGATGGCTCTCGGGGCCTGAATCGGATCTTCCAAGTGGATTCTGTAGGCCCTCGCATGTGTGATAGTGACTCTGAGTGTGGCTGCTCTGTACCCGCTGCCGTTCAGGTCTGGGCCTCCCATTTCCAAGCAAGCAGGCTTAGGGATCTAACGCTGTCAGCTCCGTGAAGTCCTGCCCGGCTTCTGCTGGCACCCCTACCCTGCTGGATCAGAACAGAGCGCTCACTTTGTGGTTAAGTCCCACAGGGGGCCGGATCACAGCACATATCTCCTTATACTCCAGCTGCCCCAGGAGCCGCTGGAATTCTTAGTGGGTTGCTTAAAGATCAGTCGAAGCTGTTGCAGATAGTGGCCACACACCATGGCATAAAGACCTATGGGAAGCTACCTTATCACTACAGAATGGTTTGTGTGTTTGGTGTTTTGTGACTTTTCTGTTAAGGATGCTCTGATGTCAGCCTTCCTCCTCAGTCAGCGGGGGTGGATCCACTTTTCCTTTTGAACGTGGACTCCGTTGATGTTTGCTCTTTAGCTTGGTTGAGGAGAAAGGGCAGGGTGATTTGGAAATTGCGGTTCAAGGGGTAGATCGTGGTGGTGTGTGTGTTGCTGCATTATGAGCCTGTGAAACTGGGTTGGTGTTCTGATCGTGATTGACACGACTGTGCGCCGATGGCACTCCCTCCATGCTGAGCTCTTCCTTGCACCACAAGCCGTGACTGAGCCCGGTGCTGGCTGAGAGCCAGGAGGCCCACTGCTCCGCCCGGGGGGCCCAGAGCCACATGGGAGCTGCTTGCTGGCTCATATCAGGGAGACCTGTGAGTGCCCACTGACAGCTTGCGACAACACGCAAATGCTAACTTGGGTCTGAGCCTCCCGTGCGAGGCTGACATCTAGAAGCTGAGATGTCCCAGCATTCCCTCGGAAAAGGCATTCACCGCTGGAGGCTCTGAAGTTCAAGGCCTTTGTCTTCCTCGCCGACAGCCAGCAGCATCCAGACCCTCCCAGCCGCACCTTGAAGGGGAGTGTTTTCCTGGACCATTTGGAAGTGGTCCTTGTGGACGCCTGCTGTTTGGTTCACTCCTGGCACTCTGCGCTTGAGTTTCTGTCTTGTATCTGTGTTGCCCATCTTTTCCTATGTTCTTTTTGCTAGTTTTTACTTACTCTGCTTTAGTGTCCATTGTAATAAATGATGGATTCGGGACCTGTCGCGTCACTCGGCTTCTCCTTGGGTTAAAGGATAAAAGGCCTCGCCCCTCTTGGAACAGCTAGAATCCTTGAGGTTAAAACGGTCTCCGGGGATTGGGGAAACCAGACTGTCCTGGCTGGGCCAGGGTGACAGAGGCTTGGGGGGGTAGGGGGAGCAGCTGCCATCTTGGAAGACAGAGAAGCACTGCCCGGGGCTCAGATCCCAGGGGGACCCGGGAGGGAGCAGGCCTGGGAGGGCTCCAGGGTCCCAGGGGACTGACTCCTCCCTGAGCAGGCAGCCCTCGCAGTGCACGTGGGAATCCCCGTCCCACGCGGGGGCCAGCCCCAGGGAGGGGACACGCACTTCCCCTGGGCGGTCCCCGTCGCCTCACACTGCTCCTCCCTGCACGTTGCTTGTCCGGTAGGACGGAGGTAAGGGTCCAGACGCTCAGGGCTGAGAAGGACTCTTGCTCCTGCCTCTGGGGGCCCACTGGAATAGCGCAAGGTGTCTCCTTGCCTTGTTCCTCTGTGCAAAATGATACAGAGGAATATACAGCTTGCCTCTTCTTACCCCAAAAGTGGATGAGATGAGGCATGACCCTGTGCCATGCTTCGTTCACCTAATGACTTGTTCTGGAACTTTCTCCACGCCAGCACACCAAGAGGAAACACCTCTGTTTCCCTCCACAGCAAAGCTGCAGTCTGCATGGCATGTGCCACAGTGCCCCCTTCAGGCTGCTTCCTAGCACGGGGCAGTCCCAGGGAGCCCATGTGCCCCTCTGCCCCATCCCCCATCCCCCCAGCCTTCCTGGTCCCCTGGTACCTGCCTTGAGGCCTTCCAGGTGCAGCCTCCTAGGCCAAGGCACTGATGGCCCAGGGTTCTGGCTCAGAGACGCCCCTCCCCTTGGCCCACTGTTCCCGGTGAAGACTCCGCTACTCAACCTCCCCTTGTCCATGGGTGGGCTGGAGGGGCAGTGGTCCCAGGCTGCACCACTGTGAGAGTGATCCACCTTCTGGTTCCTGCCACACAAAAACCCACCAGTGACACTCAGAGGTTCCACCATCTCAGAGACTTGCACACTACCCCCCTGCCCCCAAGCCTGGCCCTAGAGAAGAAAAGCATAGAAGCTTCTGGTCTTCGGCTGGAGCCCAGGCTCACCAGGCCACCACCAGCCCCCAAGAGGGAAGAACAACCAGCAACCGAGTGACTGCCTTGGAGCTTGGCCTGCACCCAGGAAAGCCTGCACAGTGAGGCAGAGGTCAGGCTCCAGGACGCCAAGTCCACAGAGGCTCCCGAAAACTCACCAAGGCCCTGGGGGTGGCATTTGAGGGCCCTGCGGAACAGCAGGGGAAGCAGGGTCCTGGCGTGGGAGGCCCCGGGAGATGCCAAAGCACATGGCTGTATTAAGACCATAGGTTCCCAGGACACAGCGGGACTGAACCACACCCTGATGCCACATGAGTGAGCTTTTTCCTGCACACCTGCACTGAGAAAGACACTTTCTGCTGATACCCCTTGCCCAAGGCGGCCTGCAGAAGGACACGACGTGAAGGGCTTGTCAGGTCTCTGCTCCCCCTTAGCCCCTCTTCAGCCTCAGCAGGCTGCCCCCAGGCCCTGACCCACAGGGCGTCTCACTGCTGGTCTTGGACCCGGAACTCTGCCCTGAAAGCTGCCTCCTCCCAGCAGCCTTGGGGCTCCTTGCCCACCCCCTGCCAATGCCCATCGCCTTCTGGAATGGTTTTCCCAGGATTTGAGTTAGGGGGCAGCCCTGGAGGAGGGGCCTGTGGCTTCAGAACTCCGTTCCGTGGGCTCCGTGAGGCAGCGACTAAAGCAATGGATGGGAGGCGGATGTGTGAAGCTGAGCTCAGTGCACCCCCACGTGGTATTTCCAGAGTATTTCCCACTCCCAGTTCTATTTTCCAGTACCCACAAGTCTACTGCAACCACTCTTCAAGGGAGACAAACTTGGATACAAGGACACTGGGCAGTTAGAGCCATTGCACACTTGACCTTGCACAGAGACCATGATGCACACGGCACAAACAGTGATGCCTTCGTGCTCCGTACCACAGTGGAAGGGCTCACTAGGATTAAACCCCACACAGCAGACAGCTGAAGTCCCCCTTGGCCTTCCCAGGTCTGAAGAAGCAAAGGGCTATGAGCCAACATTCAGGAAATTCAATGCACACCGGATTTTATTGCCAGAGAGTAAGGGAAGTAAAAACCTACTTGACCTCCAAATCAGAAGACTTTCCTTCCCATCCACTCCGTTCTGGTAATGGGACAGGTCAGAGGTCAGAGTGCCTGTGCGTGGTCCCGCCATGAAGCCCTGGGAATGACTTTGCCACCCGCCCAACCCTTCTGACCAGCCTTGACTGCCCGGCTCCTCCCCATGCTCACCAGAGCCAAAAACGGAAAGCAGGTACAGGAGCCCCCGCATGCACAGCGGATCTGTTCCAGGACGCCCAGCAGATGCCTGAAACTGCCGACTGAGAGACCCTTGTAATCGAGTGCCCTCTCCCAGTTAGCCGAGCCCGTGCCATGCACTGTGGCTGTGGACTTGGCGATTGGATATGCGGCAGCAGAACCAGCCGAGGCCTGCTTTTCCTCCTCCACCGCACCACCAAGAGGACATTCGTTCTTTTGGTAGATTCAGCAACCTCAGGATAGGAGGTTTTCTTTTTTCATGAAGTCCAGAACGTTTACCATTTCACTCAAAGGCAGCACTGTACAGCTTAGTTTTGGCCCATGCAAATTGCCGACTCCACCTCTCTTGCACCTTGTGGTCCTTATTACATAAAAAGTGTTAGTTGAACACACGTTCTGCAACATCCCAACAGCTGACCTGAGAGCTGAGACCGTGACTACGTGACTAAGGGGTGAGTAGTGAACAGTGTGGATACACTGGGCAAAGGGAAGATTTGTGTCCTGACGGTGCAGTGTGCCATGGCGTGAGACGTCCTCACACTACTCAGAAGGCTGTATAGGTTGAAAGCTAGGAAGTGCCCTTTTCTGGAACTTTCCATGTAATGTTTTTGGGCTGAAGCTGACCACAGGTAACTGAAACCACAGAAAGTCACACTGAGGATAAAGCAGGACTACTGCAGTCCCCAGCAACAAGTGTTCCAGGTGCCCTAGTGTGAGCCCCTTATTCTAGAAGGACACTGGACTCGCTGCCTGGCACTTCCAAGTGGGCATCAGTGCACATCAGCCTGGGTCCCACAGCCCCTTGTGGCGTCTCCTTGCCCCAGGGGCCCAGGGGACAAGGTGCAGAGGAGTTACTAGTAGCAGAAGACTCCCAAAGCCACTTTCTAGCTGCCTGGAGCCAAGGGCAGCCGTGTGCTAATGGGGACGAGAGACCTTGGGAGCAGCAGCCCAGAGTGCTTGTTTTCCTTTTCTGATGTCTACTTCACCATAGCTAGAAGGGAGAGCTGGAAGGATCAACTGTGTGTGCATGTGCATGTGTGTGTGAGTGCATGTGTGTGGGTGTGCAAGTGCACGCATGTGTGTGCGCAAGTGCACGCATGTGTGTGTCTCCGTCTTCAACTCCACATCAACTGTTCACACTGGGGCAGTCCAGTTGCCCTTACCCATTGTCTCCTCTCCTGTCTGTCCAAGATGAATGATTGGTCTTTGTTTCCATCCCTTTACTGCAGTTCTGGTGGGAAGTGAGCTGAAGGGAAGACTCACAACGCTGCTCTTCGCCAGTGAGAACGAGAATATTCTATGCTCGGAGGGTGGCCTCTGGGATTGGCTTCCTCCACTCACTCCCTCTCCACTCCAGGGCAAACATCTTTTTTTTTTTTAAAGATTTATTTATTTAATTATTTGAAATAATTAGAGAGAGAGAGGGAGAGAGAGAGAGAGATCGATTGATCTTAATTTGCTGGGTCGCTACCCAAATGGTCGGAGCTGGGTCAGTACAGGCCAGGAGGCAGGAGCTTGAGTGCAGGGTCCCAAGCACTTGGACTATCTTCCACTACTCTCCCAGACCATCAGTAGGGAGCTGGGGACGAAGTGGAGTAGCCAGGATTGGAAGGGGCACCCAGAGGCCTAACCTACCACGCCACAGCGCGCCCGACTCTACACTTTTCTTGGTGTTTTCAAAACATGCGCCACGTGCTCTCATTTGCTTAATTAGGGAGATCTCTGTAAGCAGGATCTGACACATTATCAGATCAGTTAGTTGGATTATACAGAAATACGGACAGGGAAAGAGGTGGAGAGGGAGACACACATTCCCTCTGCCGGTTCACTCTCCAAAATGCTGCAACAGTCGGGAGTGGGCCAGGCCGAAGCCAGCGGCCTTGAGCTCAACCCAGGTCTCCAACGCAGGCGACAAGCCCCCAGCCCTTGAGGCCATCAGCGCTGCGTCCCGCGCAGCAGCCGGAAGTCGGCCCAGAGCCGGCGGCGCAGGCCGGTGGCGTCATCAGGCCGCGCGGATCAGCTGAAGCGCTGAGCCGGAAGTCACGGAGCGGGAAAAATGAGCTGTCGCGGGCTGTTAAGCTCTGTGTCGGGCTCTGGTGGCCTCGCCTGGACCCCGCGCGCGCTGTGCCCCAGGTCTCCTGAGCGGGGCTTGCGCCCGGAAGCTCTTCGTGGGCAAAATCGAGAAGGTGAGGTGAGCCGGGGCTGACCGTTGCGCTGCCGCCGCCGCTCCTCGCCGGGGTCAGGCGCGGGGGTGGTGGGGAGGGGATGGCGTCGAGCTTTGTCAGCGTCCGCAGGCCTGCCCGACCCGGTCCCTCCTGGAACTGCGGATCCCGAGCGCTGTCCGTGCCTGGCCGGGGAGAGGGAGCCCCGTTCCGGGGCGGGAGTGCCGGGCGCTGAGGCCTTGACATGGCTGGGTGGATTCGTTGAGGGCGTGGGGAAGCCCAGGCGAGGGGATCGCTCAACCACGCTCACCTGGGCCGCGCGACCCGAAACGTGCGGGGCTTCCAGTCTGATTCCTGAGCCCAGCTTAGACCGGGACGTGCCTGGGCCACCTGCCGCAGGCCCCCTGCGCCTCCTTGCGCCTCTGAGCCCTAGCGTCTGCCCCTTTTCCTGGGGATCCCCAGCGTGGGCTCCGAGGGGCCTTTCCTGTTGCACCCCTTGCTTTCCAGCGAGCGCACGAGGACGCCCCAGCAATTGCGTGGCGCGTAAGCCCTCGCCGTCCTCTTAGTTTGAAGACCAGGATTTGACGGTAGCCTGTGTTCCCGCATCCTGGAAATGAAACTGGAGATGTCTGGACCCCACAGATGGGCGGTCCAACCCAGGCTGGTGGGTAGTGGGGGGGATTCCTCAGCTGCAAGGGGCTGAGCCGCAGAAGAGAATCATTGTGGCCGACACGCGGGTTCTTGTCACAGTGTTCTTTGGGGTTGAGCGCTGGAGCGGCATGACAGATGTGGACGCTGAGACAGCGCGGAGGGCTTTGCCCCGGGAGGAAGTGGGAGCTGGATCTTTAAAAGTGTGGGGAACCGTTTTTCTCCAGAACGCCGGGCTGTGCCTGTGTGTGCACCAGGCTGAGGGCACTGGCCTGCAGCAGGGCGGGGAGGACAGTTAGTGGGCAGGCTCTCCCTTCTGTCACCGTCCTGGTGACACAAGTGTGTCTTTCCAGCGAGATTTCGCTCCTTAACTCCACAGTTTATTGCCACCTTTCTACTCAAAATCTCTCCTGTGATCCCACAGGCATCTCTGATTGGTATTAGCATATCCAAAACTCAGCTCCTGGTCTGCACCTGGCCTGCTCCTCCCACTGCCTCCACCCCCTTTTAAAAAGTCTTTATTTATTTGAAAGTCAGAGAAAGAGGAACAGAGAGATCGTTCATCTGCTGGTCACTCTGTACATGGCCTCAACAGCCAGAGCTGGGCTAGGCTGAAGCTAAGAGCTTCTTCAGGTCTCCCATGTGGGTAGCAAGGGCCCAAGCACTTGGGCCATCTGCTGCTGCTTTCCCAGGCTGTTAGCAGGGAGCTGATCAGAAGTGGAGCAGCTGGGAATGAACCGTTGTCCATATGGGAAGACAGCATTGCAGGTGGTGGCTCTACCTGCTACACCACAACGCTGATGCCCTTTACTTTTTAAAAGTATTTATTTGACAGAGTGACAGAGAAAGAGAGGAGAGACAGATCTTCCATCTGCTGATTGGCTCCCCTAATGGCTGTAAGGACTGGTGCTGGGCCAGGCTGAAGCCAGGAGCCTGGAACTCCTTCAGTGTCTCCCACGTGGGTGGCAAGGTCCCAGGTACTTGGGCCATCTTCCTCTGCTTTCCCAGGCTCTACAGGAAGTTGGCTTGAGAGCAGAACAGTGGGATTTGAAACTTGCTCCAATAGGAGACGCCAGCTTTGGAAGGGACGGCTCAACCCACTGAGCCATGACACCAGCTCCCGCTGGCTGTCTTCACCATAGATAATGCAACTCTGGGTTGCTTTGTCCAGACCCCACACCTGGAGTTACCTTTGACTTCTCTTATTCTCATAGTGCACATATAACCTGACAGCAGATACTTTTTTTGGTTGTTCAGTGTCCACCTTTAGGCCCACCCATGGCTGCTTCCCTGGATCAGGTGTCAACATTTCCTTCAGCATTTCGGGGGCCTTAGGAACATGGCAGAATAGGGAGAGACCTACCGGGTCATCAAGACCAGCAGTTGTCACTCTGTCCTCAGTCGGACTGAATTACTTTGGGAGGTGCCCTGGGGGCTACTATGGGATGGGTGGAACATTGATAGAGAGATTTGGAACTCTGCACACCAGCGGCCTCAATCAGCTGCTTGACTTTTCTCTCTTTGATGTATTTGACTCCTGACTTTAACAGGCTGTTCTTTGCAATTGACCATCTTTCAGTTAATTAACTCATTTATCGGGGCGGGTGTAGTGGAATAGTGGGTCAAGCCGCTGCTTGAGGTGCCTGCGTCCTGCACTGGAGTGCTGGTTTGAGGGTCAGCTACTCTGCTTCTGATTCAATTCCCTGCTAGTGCACCTGGGAAAGTGGTGGGTGATGGCGCAAATACTTGCTCTCTGTTGCTCTTTGAAAGGCTGAGAGAGGCTGGCGCCGCGGCTCAACAAGCTAATCCTCCGCCTTGTGGCGCCAGCACACTGGGTTCTAGTCCCGGTTGGGGCGCCGGATTCTGTCCCGGAAGCCCCTCTTCCAGGCCAGCTCTCTGCTGTGGCCCGGAAGTGCAGTGGAGGATGGCCCAAGTGCTTGGGCCCTGCACCCCATGGGAGACCAGGAAAAGCGCCTGGCACCTGGCTCCTGCCATCGGATGAGCGCAGTGCGCCGGCCACGGCGGCCATTGGAGGGTGAACCAACGGCAAAGGAAGACCTTTCTCTCTGTCTCTCTCTCTCACTGTACACTCTGCCTGTCAAAAATTAAAAAATTAAATTTAATTTTAAAAAAATAATAAAAAATAAGAAAGGCTGAGAGAGAGAGAGGGAGGCCTGCTATCTGCTGGTTCACTTCCCAAATGCCAGCAACAGCCAGCACTGGGCTAGGCTGAGGCCAGGAGCTCATGGGGGTGGCAGGAACCAAAGTACTCGAGCCCTCACCTGCTGTCCTCCAGGGTGAACAGTAGTAGGAGGCTATCATTGGGAGGGGAGCTCGGACTCAAACCCAGGCTCTCGGATCTGGGATGTGGGTGTCCCCAGTGGCTGCGTAACCGCTAGGCTGAACGGTTGCCCCAACAACTTTAGTTATTTTCCAACTCGTCATCATGTATAGATGTTGGGGCCCTTGTGCATTCTTACCCTCTGTGTGTGACATTATGGAACACTATCAATCCTATACATATACTTAAGGTTTCTCTCCTTACTGTTTGGGTAAACAGACACTATTAACTCACTTTCCATTGAAACACTGAAGTCAGTGACATTCACATGGAAGTGGTAAAATCTGTGTGTTGTGGGACCAGGCTGCATCGCAGTTATTACAGTCTCCAACTTCAGCCTGGGAGCCTCAGAAACGTGGAGCCTGCTGACACCTCACAGATGCGCTGCCAGGGCCACAGAAACCTCTGTGAGGAAGGGGCTGCTCAGGGCTCCCCTGCAGGCTCCTGAACCCACAGATTCCTGACTCCAAACCTGAGTGGCCCTGACATGTTTTCATTCCTCTGCCCAGAATTCTCCCCTCCACATTCAGCCCTTAGTTTCTTTCTTTCTTTCTTTCTTTCTTTCTTTCTTTCTTTCTTTCTTTCTTTCTTTCTTTCTTTCTTTCTTTCTTTCTTTCTTTCTTTCTTTCTTTTTTTTTTTAAGATTTATTTATTAGAAACTGAGAGCTGAGTAGAGAGAGAAGGAGAGGTAGAGGAGAGAGATAGACAGGTCTTCCATCCACTGGTTCACTCCCAATTGGTTGCAACCGCTGGAGCTGTGCTGATCTGGAGCCAGGATCTTCTTCTGGGTCTCTCACGTGGGTGCAGAGGCCCAAGGACTTGGACCATCTTCTGCTAGCCCAGGCTATAGCAGAGAACTGGATAGGAAATGGAACAGCCGGGACGTGAACCAGTGCCCACATGGATTGCCGGGACTGTAACCGGTGCCCACGTAGGATGCCGGCACTGCAGGCCGCGGCTTTATCCACTGTGCCACAGCCCTGGCCCCAAGCCATCAGTGTCAGTGTCATCTCCTGGTGGTGGTGGGGTCTTTTGACCTTGGGAGCTCCTCCCACTCAGATACAGTGGTGCCTGACCGTATCACCCTGGTTTATTGTCTTCATAGCCACAGTTTGGAGTGCCTTCTCTTGTTTGTTTCTGCTCCCCTGAGATGTCAGGGGAGGAAAAGCTGGTTTTTGCCTGCTAGAACCTGCGTGCTGCTGCTATTAGGGGCTCAGGAAACACCTGTAGAGGAAGTGCATGCGTGACCGTGGGTGCCTTCCTGGAGACTGTCACGTGCCGGGGTGGCCTCTGCTGCAGGCAGGTTATGTACCTTTTTTTTCTTCAGTGGACATGTCCGACTTCACTCACAGCCACGTACACTCGAAAGGGCAGGTAGAAGGAGCATAACTAAGGGGAACACTATAGGACAGAACCGACACTGGCGCCAATATGCGTTTCCAGTTGGCTTGAAGGTAGCTTTCCAGATGGGCCTGGGCCACACCGGGGAGCAGTTTACCTGATTGGCAGAAGGCAGGGGTGGGGAGAAATGTACCTGGGGCTGCCACTGCCTGCCAGCACTCAGGCTAACTGCATGGGCTAGGCAGGCAGTCTCACGGAAACACCCCATCTCCCTCCTTTGTTTTAGGGCGAGCTGACCATGCTTAGCATGGTACAGCAACAAGCCTCAACCGATAGTGTGCTTTTGGTTAAATTGAAGAGCGCCTAGCACGGGGAATGTGGGCAGGGAGGAAAAGTAGGGCAAAGGGGAAAAAAGCTGGGCCTGCTGTGTTTCAGGCCTCTCTGATTGGCAGGTGGGTGAACAGGTGTGGTCAGGAAGGGGCATGAGATTACACAGGGGGCGTGGTGAAGGCGTGGTCTGCCAGCTCACAAACCTAATCCTGTATACCTGCCTATATCATTCCTGCCCCCTTTTTTAAAGATTTATTTATTTCTGTATTCTTCTCCCTCACCAAGTCTCTTGTTAAGGCTTTCCAAAATTTATTTATTTGAAAGTTGTAGTTACACAGAGAAAGAGAGGCAGAGAAGAGAGAGGGAGGGAGGTCTCTGCATCCGCTGGTTCACTCCCCAATAGGCCACAACAGCTGGAGCTGTGCCGATCTGAAGCCAGGAGCTTCCTCTGGGTCTTCCCTTGTGAGTGCAGGGGCCCAAGGACTTGGGCCATCTTCTGCTGCTTTCCCAGGCCATAGCAGAAAGCTGGATCGGAAGTGGAGCAGCCAGGACTTGAATTGGCACCATATGGGATGTGAGCACTGCAGACGGCAGCTTTACCTGCTATGCCACAGCGCGGCCCCTACATCATTCCCCTTTCAGAGACTCCATTCCCTTAATCCTGAAAGGATGTGGAAGGCTGTAGAATTGTATCTTCTATAGCTGCTTCCTGCTTATGAGGGGCATAGTGCAGGCTCTGCCTGTCTTGGGTCTGGAAGTCTCTGCCTATCTCATCTAACAAATTTGCCCTGTGAGCTGGAGCAGTCTTGGGCACTGTTAATTCTCCGCGTTCCCTGTGTAGTCAGATAGTCCTAGACATTGAGTTCTGAAACATGTTTGTTAATTAGTATGAGCAAAACTGGATTAAGACCAGCTGTGTATAACAGTTCGCAGAGAGAATCAAAAGAGGCAGGTGCAGCACGTCTGCCTTGAGGTGCAGCAGTTTAGATGTGACGAAGGCGAAGACTTGACTGTGCTTAGGATCTCGGGCTTAGAGGAATGAGCAGGCGTGTCTCTGAGTTCACCTGTGAAGACTTAAGAGGTAGACACTTCCTGCTAATTTCACGGAGGTGGTCATGCTCAGCAGCATCTGGTAAGGTCCTTCCATTTAAGCTGCAACCGACCTGAAGAGGATCGTCCTGTGAGTGGCTTGTTCTGGGAAGGGCACTGAGGTTGGCTTGTCAGAGGGTCGGCTTTGGGAGACTGGGGTCCAGGGTTTGACATTTTGGGCCGGTGTCCACACAGGCTGTGGAACGATCCCTGGGAAGATGAGCAAACCTCTTCCCATCGTTGTGAGAGGTCAGGCCCCTCCCAGTGCTGGGTGGTCGGGTCCCTCCCTGGAACCCGAGGCAGCTGGGTTGTGTCTGTGAGGTCTCCAGTATCTGACTGTTGGCCGCTCTCCAGGGGTGAGACCTGTAGAAATTGAAGGTGACAGCGCTGTCACAGCTCAGCCCATGGGAAGGCGTCATCTGCAGCTTTGCCTGAGCTCTGCCTGTTCTGCAGCTCTGCTCCTGGGTTTTGATGTGGGAGCTCGTTTGTTCTATCTTGCTTAGAAGGAACAGAAGGACATTGCTGCCTTCTGCGACAGGACAATGAGGTCCATGACAAGTGTCCCAGGATTTCCCTGGACCCGGGAAACAGCCACGTGGGTCCTTTCTGTGTGCTGTGAGCGCTTCTTTGCCAGGACCGTTACTAAATGTTGTATGGTAACAAAACTTTTTTTTCCTAAAAGATGATTGATGGTCTTAAATTTAGGTAACTCTGCTGTGCTAAAGATCATCTTTAAGGTGAAAGGAGTAAAATTAGCGTGCTCACGGTGGGGGGCACCATACTCCCTCCTCTGTTTATTTATTTATTTGTTTATTTATTGACAGGCAGAGTTAGAGAGAAAGGTCTTCTTTTTTCTGTTGGTTCACCCCCCAAGTGGCCGCTGTGGCCGGTGTGTTGCAGCCGGCATGCTGTGCCGATCTGAAGCCAGGAGCCAGGTGCTTCTCCTGGTCTCCCATGTGGGTGCAGGGCCCAAGCACTTGGGCCATCCTCCACTGCACTCGCGGGCCCCAGCAGAGAGCTGGACTGGAAGAGGAGCCACCGGGACTAGAACCCGGGGTGCCGGCGCAGCAGGCAGAGGATTAGCCTAGTGAGCCATGGCGCCACCCCACTCCCCTCTGTTTTTAAGCATAGTTTTAAAGTCCTGCATGGAAAGTTAGTGCACAGGGACTCCTGTTGTTACTTTAACAATTAGCACTCTTAGGTGTGACATCAGTGATCACCAGAGGCTTTTGATGTGAGCTGCTATGGAAGCCTTCTGAGTCCACAGATTCTGTCCGTATTCAGACGAGGCCATAAGCAAAATGGAAGTTCTCTATTCCTTTTGGAGAAAAGTACATCCTTCTTTGATGACCACTTCTTACACCGGGGTCTCACCCAGGGAAGTTCTCCACGTAGGACACCTTTTCCCATGAGTATCTTGGCTTTCCACACCTGTCCTGGCTTTCCCTGCCTGAAATGCTCTTGTGGGCCTTTAGCCAGACCAGGACGCCGTTAGGGCTGACCCTGAGATCACTGAGTGTTACTTAGAGCAATTGCCATTCTGTTAGACTGCTGTGTGGACTGCTTCCCACGTTGGAGCATTTACTTTTCTTTAATTCTACTAATTCTATTGATACAAATTTACAATTAGTCCCATCTGTATGATCACTTTATAATTCAGTCTAACAGGGTCATCGCTAAAATTTAATCTGTGTAATTATGTTAGAACTGACGATGTCACCTTCACCATCTATCCCAAGGGGATTCGGGATCCCAAGTGAAGTAAAGTCAGCTGTGAAGGTACGAGTTAAGCTCTCATTTGGACAGAAAATTTTATCCACTCCTTTCATAACATCTAAAAATCAAACTGTACATCTTGGAGAATCTCAGCAGAGTCAGTTTCCCATCTTAAAGAGAATAGAGAAATGAGGGAACAGTAGTTTTAACTGTTAAATAACAACTTATGAAAATATTTACGGCCGGCGCCGCAGCTCAATAGGCTAATCCTCCGCCTGCAGCGCCGGCACCCCAGGTTCTAGTCCCAGTTGGGGCACTGGATTCTGTCCCGGTCGCTCCTCTTCTAGTCCAGCTCTCTGCTGTGGCCCGGGAGTGCAGTGGAGGATGGCCCAAGTCCTTGGCCCTGCACCCGCATGGGAGACCAGGAGAAGCACCTGGCTCCTGCCATCGGATCAGCGCAGTGCACCGGCTGTAGCGGCCATTGGGGGGTGAACCAATGGAAAAAGGAAGACCTTTCTCTCTGTCTCTCTCTGTCACTGTTCACTCTACCTGACCCGCCCAAAAAAGAAAAATTACTAGAAGGTCCAATGCCATCTATAAATTTTAAGGATACATGATGTTGGAAATACCTCAAGTTTCTAACACAGTGTAGCTTGTATAATTAGCAAACTCAAGCACACACATGAAGCATAGTTAGTTTCTGTCTACCAATAGATTTAAAACATCTGAGAAAGAGATTTGGGTCACATGAATCAAATATATCCTTGAGTAATTTTAGCAGTTTAAATTTTTGAACAAGCTTTCATTTGTGAGTCAATTAAGACAAAGCTCTTAACAAATTTTCCTATGTAGACGTACAATATGTATACATGCATAACACAACATACAAGATAGAACGATAAAGCAGTTTTAGTATTAGTTTCCTAAAATCTTTAGCTGTTTTATTACCATCAACCAATTAGAATTACTGTTTGCTCTTGTTCACCTCAATTAACAATACTTTGTCCCAGGTGGAACCTGTAGTCCAGTATTGGCTTCATCTCTTTACAGAGCCATCCTAAAGCCCTGAATACAATAGAAGTGGCTGGAAAAAGTCCACGGAACCTCCCACGTTCAGGTCCCTGTTCAGGGCCCCAGTCGTGGCTTGTTCTGCAAAGCCGCACTGTTGAGACGAGCAGGGGGCAGTGTCCTTCCCACAAGAACCACCGGGGGCAGGCCTCAGTGGACACGTCCCAGTTATGTCCCTTTCTACATTTTGTTTCTTCCAGAAACGAATCCCGTGTCAGCTGAGTTCTGTGCTCCTTGGTGGTCCCAGACCTCCGGAGTCTCTGCTGCATCACTGACCTGGTGGACATTCAGTCGGTCACAGATGGCAGGAGCTTCATGGTGTTGGGTCTGTTTGCAGGCCTGATCTAGGTGAGAGAGCAGCGAGCTTTAGCCCCTGTCCCGGGTGAGATGCTGTGTGGGATGGGGCTGGGTGGGCAGGGGCTCCTGGACATACAGACACAGCCACATCTTCTAACAGTTCAGTCAGCTTGTTCAAGCCCGAAGGCGTGGTCCGGACAACAGGCTGCTGCGTGCTGTGTGGTACACATTTCATGCTACATGCCACATGCTGTACAGTACACGCTGCGTGTCAGTGCACCCTGCGTGCACATGCACCTGGTGTGGTGCGCAGCCCCCACTGGGGGTCAGGGACGTGGCTCCAGTGGCTGACCACCACACAGCTGGTGGTTGGGCAGGCCGCAGGCCTCTGCTGGCATGCTGCGGAAGGGCTCACGTGGACTTGGGGCGGGGCTGCGTGGCAGTGAGGCCTGAGGGGAAGGGCATTGCCAGTGTCTGCTTCGGAGTGCTGCAGCCTGCTGTCTGCGGAGACTCCATAGCCTGACATCCCTGGGGGCCCGGGGCTGCCCCAGGGAAACTCCATAGGCACCACTGGGCAATCGCAGGAGGCTGCTGCTACCGTTAGGGTCTGATCTCCCTGAGTTTGCAGCATCTGCAACTTTAGACCCAAAAGGACAGGCATGTCGCTTCAGTTAAGGAGAAGGAAGTGTAGGAATCGGCCTGGGTAAGGGTTCAGGGAGCTGTGAGACTTGGTGGTGCTCGTGTGAATGACCCCATGGCAGCCCCAGGAAGGGCCAGGAGCCCCAAATTCTAAGGGTCTGTGCCAACTAGAAGCCAACTAGAAGGTCCAGGGAATGGAGCCAGGAGAGAGGCCTAGGGCTGGTGAGTGGCAGGAGGTCTGTGTGCACTTCAGGAAGCTAAGAGCTGGGCCAAGGTACGGCGAAATACAAATGACAGTCAATTTGTAGCCACAGGGGCCTGCACTGTGGCTTAGCAGGTTAAAGCCGTGGCCTGCAGTGCCGGCATCCCATGTGTGCACCGAGTTCAAGTCCCAGCTGCTAAACTTTTTTTTTTTTTTTTTGACAGGTAGTTATAGACAGAGACAATTCAGCTCCCTGCTAATGTGCCTTAAGAAAGCAGTGGAGGACAGCCCAGGTGTTTGGGCCCTTGCTACCTATGTTGGAGATTCAAGAAGTTTCTGGCAGGCCGAGAGCCCTGGGTGTTTTGGCCATTTCAGGACTGAACCAGTGCATGGAAGTCTTTGTCTCTTTGTTTCTCTCTCCCTCCCTCCCTCCCTAACTCTGTCTTTCAAATAAATGAATAAAATCTGAAAAACAAACAATGTAAACTTCTAGTCATTGGATGAGCTCAGAAACTTTCAGCCAGACTGCACATTCTTGCTCTGTTTTGTGTTACTTTATTTTTTTAAAAGATTTATTTATTGTAAAGTCAGAGTTACACAGAGGAGAGGCAGAGAGAGAGAGAAGTCTTCCATCTGCTGGTTCACTCCCTAATTGGCCACAATGGCCGGAGCTGCGCCAATCTGAAGCCAGGAGCCAGGAGCTTCTTCTGGGTCTCCCATGCTGGTGCAGGGGCCCAAGGACTTGGGCCTCCTTCTGCTTTCCCAGGTCACAGCAGAGAGTTGGATCAGAAGTGGAGCATCCAGGTCTCGAACCGGCGCCCATATGGGAAGCCGGTGCCCCAGGCCAGGGCATTAACCCGCTGCACCAGAGCGCTGGCCCCTTGTGTTACTTTAGCAAAATGTCTAAGGCTTAGCAGCGTATGAAGGAGAGGTTTATTTAGCTTATAATTCCAGTGCCTTTGATTCGCACATAGGGCCCCTGGCTGCATCAGCAAGGTAGAAACGGAATTGGCCCTGTGTAAGAGGGCAGGTAGAGGTCCTGCTGGCTTTTGCTTTTCTTTTTAAAGATTTATTTATTTATTTTTGTTTGCAAGGCAGAGTTACAGAGAAAGAGAGGCAGAGAGAGGAAGCTTCCATTTGCTGATTCACCCCCCAGGTAGCTACAGCAGCCAGAGCTGGGCCAAGCTGAAGCCAGGAGTCTGGCATTTTATTTGGTCTCCCACACTGGTGCAGGGGCCCAAACACTTGGGCCATTTTCCACTACTTCCCCAGGCCATTAGCAGGGAGGCAGACTGGAAGTGGAGCAGCTAGGACTCAAACTGGTGCCCGTATGCGATGCCGGCACTGCAGGCAGTGGCTTAACCTGCTGCGCCACAGTGCTGGCCCCTGCCTCTTTATTTTTTATTTTTTAAAGAAAAATTTTTTAAGGATTTATTTATTTATTTGAAAGGCAGAGTTATAGAGAGGCAGAGAAAGAGAAAAATCTTCCATCCACTGGTTCACTCCCCACATGGCTATAATGGCTGGAGCTTCTGGGTCTTCCACACAGGTACAGGGGTCCAAGGGCATGGCCCATTTTCTACTGCTTTCCCAGGCCATAGCAGAGAGCTGGTTTGGAAGTGGAGCAGCCAGAACACAAACGGGTGCCTGTATGGGATGCCGTCACTGGAGGCAGTGGCTTTACCCATTATGCCATAGCGATGGTCCCTATTTTTAAAATATTTTTATTTTTAATTGAGACATAGTAATAATTACAGAGTATACTGTGATGTTTCAGTATATATATATATATATATATATATATACAAACATACAATGTATAATGAAAAGATCAAGATAATTGGCATATATGTCACCTCAGATGTTATATCATTTCTTTCTTCTGGAGCATTCTAAAAAGTTCTAAGACTTATTTATTTGAAAGGCAGAGTTAGAGAGATCTTCCATTCCCTGTTTGATTCTCCCAATGGCTGCAAAGGCCAGAGCTGGGCCATTCTGAAGCCAGGGGCTTCTTCCTCATCTCCCTCCTGGGTGCAGGGGCCAAAGTACTTGGACTGTCCTCCATTGATTTCTCAAGCACACGAGCAGCGAGCTGGATCAGAAGTGAAGCAGCTGGACTCCAGCCGGCGCCCATATGGGATGCTGGAGTCAGAGCTGGCAGCTCTACTGCTACACCACGACATCAGCCCCTCTAAATTGCTTCTAGTAGCTATTTGGGAATATTCAGGTAACTGTTGTCAACTATAGTTAGCCTGCTGTGCTGGAGAACACCAGAAGTTAATCTTGCTGTCCAGCTGCACCCCTGTCCCCGTTAACGATCCTCCCACCTCACATCCTTCCCAAGCTCTGGTAACCACTGTTCTATCCCCAACTTCTTTGAGGTCAGCTTTTTCACTTCCACATGGAAGTGAGAATATGTGGTATTTGTCTTTTTGTTAGTTTTTTTTTTTTTTTTTAAGATTTATTTTAGGGGCTGTCGTTGTGTAGGGAGTTCGAGTTTCAGCTGATCCACTTGCAGTCCAGCTCCCTGCTTGCGCTCCTGATAAAGCAGTGGAAGATGACTTAAGTACTTGGGCCCCTGTGTGGGGAATCCCACAGGAGTCCCAAGGATGAGTCACGGATCACTGCTTACTAACAATCAAAAGGAGGTGGACCATGGAGAAATCGACTGGTAGCCCCAAAAGAGTCACAGATCACCACTACCCACCAATAAGTAAAGAAGAAGGAATAAAAATGGGGTTGCTCATGCTGAGCTAGAATGATGACAGCTGGCGCAGTCGGCAGTCAGGGAGAAGCAGTTAAATGCTGGAAGAGTAGCAGATGGCATGCTTGGAACACGTAAACGCGGCGTGTAGGTACAAAAGTGCCGTTCAGTTCATGAAATCAACAGTCGTAGCTGTACTAGTATTAGCGATAATAAATATAATAGGACATGATACGTCTGCCCAGACCTGTATAAGGAGGATCATATACTAAATATCCAATAAAAGGAGGACAGAAAGAAATTAGCGAGAAAGTAAAACAATTATTACAGGGAGATATTGAAATACAACTTTCTTTAAGTGTAACAGCCCCCTATATGGCCAATTTCAAAACCAAATGGTAAGTGAAGATTTATAGTCAATTATAGAAATTTTAACAAATTAACACCCCAGATACCTGGAGAATTACCAGACGTCACAAGTATCTTACAGCAGATAAATACAAAAAAGTACAAAAGTGTCAGCACAGTAGCCCTGTCAGATACATTTTTTGCCATCCCGATAGCAGAAGAACCAAGGGAAATAACGACATTGACACGGGAGTCACAACAGGAGCAGTTTAAGCGTTTACCACAAGGATATAAAAATAGCCCAATAATAGCCCACATTATGTTAAACATTGTAAGATATGCCAAAAATAGAAGCTGATATATATGTACATATGTGGATGGCATTAATAGCATCCACAAATAATGAAACTATAAAACAGGATATGGAGACGGTAATTCAACACCTTATAAGGAAAGGATGGACCATAAATAGGGCCAAAGTACAAGGACCAGACAAGGAAATACAATTCTTAGGCTCGATAAGGCCAAAAAATACCAGAACAAGTAATTGATAAAATCCAAACAATAGGACCCCTAGAAATAAGAAAGAAGCCCTACAAGTAATAGGACATTCAGATATTGGAGAAATCATATACTATATCTGAACCTAATATTACAGCCAATGTATAAAATAACCAGAAAGGCACAGGACTTTATTTGGACTCTGGACTGTGGTCATTGGACCCTGTGTGGACTTGTTTCGTGATAGCAATATGAACCTTGGAGACGGAGCATCTGTAGCGATATGAGCCATGATGAATTTAAAACATGCTGACACCCCATGTTTAAGGTTAATGCCATGTACTTTGCAGTCCTTCTATTATTATAGCTGGATTGCCTTGGGAATTGCTTTGATGCTAGATGTGTGTCCTGACCTGTGGACTAATGAATATAACTGTACAGACTGGAGTGCTGGATGGTCATACTGTGTGAGCAGATAAAAACCTTTCATTAGAAAGACATTTTGTTGTCCGTGTGTTCCTTCCCCGTACTTCAACACGTCGCCCTTAAGCCCTGTCGAGCTGCGTGACAGTAGGCGCTCGTGACAGGGCCCAAGGACTTGGGTTATCTTCTGCTTTCCCAGGCCACAGCAGAGAGCTGGATTGGAAGTGGAGCAGCGGGGACTTGAAGCAGCACCCATATGGGATGCCAGCACTGCAGGTGGCAGCTTTACCTGCTACGCCACAGTTCCGGGCCCTCTTTTTGTGACTTCTTCGTTTTCCTCTGTCAGTGTTCTATAATTTTATTGTTGAGACCATTTACTTCTTTGGCTATATTTAGTCCTCAGTTTTTTTTTTTTTTTTTTTTTTGCTATTGTGAATAGGATTGCTTTTTTGATTTCTTTTTTAGCAAGTTGGTTATTGTATAAAAAAAGATACTGATTTTTATATGATGGATTTTTTTATAACATTGTAAAAAAATATGTATTTATTTGAAAGGCAGAGTTAGAGAGAAGGAGAGACGAGAGTGGGATCTTTGATCTGCTTGTTTGCTCCCCAAATGGCTGCAGTGACCGGGACGGGGCCAGGCCAAGCCAAAGCCAGGAGTCTAGAACTTAGTCTCAGTCTCCCAGGTAGGTACAGGGGCCCAAGTAATTGGGCCACCTTCTGCTGCTTTCCCAGGCACATTAGTAGGAAGCTGGATTGGAAGTGGGGCAGCTGGGACTCAAACTGTGCCCATATGAAATGCCAGCACTGCAGGCCATGGTTTTAACCTGCTGCGCCACAGTGCCAGCTCCTGTGTGTTGGTTTTAGATCCTGAAACTTACTGCATTTACCAGTTTTAGCAGTGTTTTGTTTTTTGTGGACATACTCTAGGTAGAACGTTTTTGTTATCAGGTACGGTTTGCAAATACTTCGCACGCAGTATCTGATCTGGATGGAGACCTCACCAAAGACAGGGCGATGGCGGCAGCACAGCTGCTCCTGTGCATCCCACCAGGCAGGTGTGAGCGACCTGCCCGGCCTTGCCTCGCTCCTTAGTGCCCATGTTGCAGGGGGCGGCCTTCCTGGTGGCGTCCAGTCTCCCCGTGGCGTCATTTGCATCTCCTTAATGACTGCTCATGTTCAGCATCTTTCCTTGTGGCCCTGGCCATTTGTGTGTCTTCCCTGGAGAAATGTCTGTTCCGGTCCTTAGCTTTGTTGTCATTGTCCTACCCTCATGTACTTGGTACCAGTTGCAGACATCTTCACTGTGGGGAGCCCCCTGCCGGGGTCAGAGTGGAGCAGTGCCTCCCTCTGTGCATACTGGGAGTATCAAGTAAGGCTCAGATGAAGTCTTCCCCTAAACTCCTGGTCCTTAGGGCTGCTCAGTGACTGTAGAAGTAAAGGCTGGAGAGGCAGAGCGACCATCCAGGCAACGGGCTGTGTGGAGGGACCGGTTTCTTGTTAGTGTGACCAGACATTATGTCCAAACTAGAGAATACGGACAGATAGCAAAAAGAAAAAAAAAATCACTTGAAGCCCCTCCCCAGAAGAGCTGCTGCTTGTTCACACTTTGGTGCTTACCTCTGTGGGTCTTTTCAGATGCTGTCCATCGCTTAAATATTGCTGTGTTTTCTACATTATAGTCTGAGCATTTTTACTTCTCAGTACATCACAACAACTTTAATATGTCAGCACTCGATACTGCTCAGAATTTCTCTGTATGTCGCAGGTATTTAATGTTAGCAGGTCCCCAGTGTGTGGTGTTTATCTTTGTCTTCACGTCTTTCCTGTTCCCAAGCACGCTGTGTGGTCCATGTCCCTGCACACTTGTCTCACTGGAATGCCTGGGTCACAGTTCTTGATCCACACAGCCAAGTTGCGGGCTGGAAAGGGGGTGCGGGCCTGCTCCCTCCAGCAGCAGTGGAAGCCTGGTTTCTAGCCCTTCAACCTGGAACAACCTTTGCCATTGAGATAGGCGGACGATTTTTTTTTTGTTACTGGTAGGATTGCTTGCCATGTCACCTAGACACTAAAAGTAAGAGATCGAAAAAAGGCCAAGTAAAGATTGATTGGGCATGGCCGGCGCCGTGGCTCAACAGGCTAATCCTCCGCCTTGCGGCGCCGGCACACCGGGTTCTAGTCCCGGTTGGGGCACCGGATTCTGTCCCGGTTGCCCCTCTTCCAGGCCAGCCCTCTGCTGTGGCCCAGGAGTGCAGTGGAGGATGGCCCAGGTGCTTGGGCCCTGCACCCCATGGGGAGACCAGGAAAAGCACCTGGCTCCTGGCTCCTGCCATCGGACGAGCGCGGTGCGCCGGCCGCAGCGCGCCGACCGCGGCGGCCATTGGAGGGTGAACCAACGGCAAAAGGAAGACCTTTCTCTCTGTCTCTCTCTCTCACTGTCCACTCTGCCTGTAAAAAAAAAAAAAAAAAAAAAAAAAAAAAGATTGATTGGGCTGATACAAGGTTGAAGTTAGGGCGTCTTCCCTTGGAGTCGTCAGAAGATTTGACCCACGGCCAGAAACATGGGGCCTGATAGACAGGGGCTGTTGAAAGAATAGGCTGAATATCGCTTTGAGGGAAATTGGGTCGAGAATTTAGCTCTGGAAATGGTAGAAGGAAACCCTTGTGTGGCAGAGAAAGTGCTAAAGCACGAGGTGTTGAGGCTGGAGGAGAGGCCTCCGAGCTGAAGTGCAGAGGCCGGCACCTGGTGCTCCTCCCTCTGCAGGCAGGGACAAGGAGCTCGGGCCGAGCAGTGCTGGCAGCCAGCTGGGGCCGGGGACCACGCCCCGGAGGTTCCCAGCCCCTCGCTAGAGTGCTGGGTGTCAGTGCTGGCCTTCCTGGAAGTTCAGAGGAGTTGTGTGCCAGTCTTTGCACTCCCTGACGACCTGCTGTGTACAACCCTGCCCGCCCAGTCTCTGCTCTGAGACCCTGCAGTACAGGTTACGTAACAAGTGATCATGGATTCAACTTCCATTGCGTGTTTTATTCATCAAGTCGCACACAACCAAGCATTCAGGAACAGCTGAAGTTGAACCTTTGGAGAACTTGGAATTCCCAGCCTTCCTTTCTGCTCCCCTCGCCCCAGCCCTGCCTTTGGTGACTCCTCATTGAAAATCTCTGGCTTAGCGGCTTGCACTGCCCTGCAGGAGTCTCATGCCAGTGTCATCCACGTGGTGCCTGTCATCTCCTGGCCCCGGCTTGGTGTCTCCTCTGGGAAGCATTTGCCCCAGCACCCCCTCTCCACACCAGAAATCCCCACTGGGCTGAGATACCCCCTTCTGCCCTCATCTGGTACACCCGTGCCCCCTGGCCACCCACGGCTTCACTGGCTATTTGTACCTGTGTCCTCTGTGGTCTGTAAGGAGAGGCTCCATAAGTCGGGATGCTTGAGTGCAGTGTGCGGTCACTTGGCTGTGCCTTGTCCGTCTCCCTGCTGCTCTACCTGCCCTGGGTCTGAAGACCAGGTGGGAAAAGAGGGAAGGCACTGCGGAAGCCCCCGGCTCACACCGTGGGCAGGTGGCTGGGCGCCCTGGGGTCGCGTTGGTGTAGACTCTGGTGCAGTGGGGAGGGCACAGGCTGGCGCATCCCGCGGTGGGTGGCACTGGTGCAGTGGGGAGGGCGCAGGCTGGCGTGTCCTGCAGGCACTGGCTGCAGGGCTTTGGGAGGGTCCCTGCGTGGCTCAACCTCAGGGTCTTGTGTAAAATGTGGTGCTGTCGCCAAAGCATTGCTGGGAAGTCTAGGCAGCCTGCAGCCTGCGCGGCTCCATCGCGGCCCTCTCTTCTCCAGAGACAAGGAGGATCAGCATGGTTGTAGAATGTCACCCAGTGGCTTTTTGTTGGGGTAGAGAAGTGACACCTAGGGTGTTGGTGGCAGCTGCCACACGCCTGTGTTCTGGTCCTGAGGTGTGGGGCTGTTTTTTTCCACCCTACAGCGTGCTGCGTCCCAGCCCACGGCTGGGCAGACAGCTCCCTGGGCTGGATGCAGACTCTGCCGTCTCTAGACCCTCGCCCTCTGCTTCTGAGAAATAGACGAGCGCTGTCGGGGTCTCTGGGCGCTGCCTCCTCAGGGCCCTGACCGTTCCCATCTCCCTGCAGGTGGCCACACACAGCCTCAGCAGCAGATGATTCTACACGGCAGCACCGTGGCCGGGACACTCAGGCACTGATGGGCAGGTGAGTAGGGGTGGGGCCTCTGCCCTCCCCAGGGCAGCTCTGCCGAGCTGGGCCACCTGGACAGCCGGCCCCAGTGCAGCGTCTGGGCTTTGGCTTAGAGCGGAGAGGGTCCTGCCCGTCCCCAGAGGCTCGGCCTCGTGTTTCAGCGCTCCTGTGCAGGAGAGGGGACAGGGCGGGCGTCCTGGCGGGGCAGGAAGGGCTGCTGCGCGGACCTCATCAGGTCCTTTGTTTTCTTTTAACGTTTTTTATTTGGTGGAGAGGGAGACGGAGGTTCCATTTGTCATGATAGCCAGGTTGAAGCCAGGAGCCACGAACTCCACCGAGATGGTGTCCCCATGGGTGGCAGGGACACAGGCGCTGTGGGCATCATCTGCTGACTTCCTGGCACATTAACAGGAGGCTGGATCAGAATACAGAACAGCCGGACTCAGACCAGCACTGACATGGGGGGCGGGGTCCCCAGTGGTGGCTGAATCCACTGTGCCACAACACCTGCCCAAGGTCCCAGCTCGAGGGGACTGGGCAGGGAGTGAGGAGTGGGGTCGGGCTGGGAACTCTCATCCCCCGGCCTCTGTGTCTCCCCTTTGTTCTTTTTGGTCAAGGCACAGGAAATAGATTTTCCTTTGCCCGTGAACTTGAGGTCGCCCCATGACCTCGCAGCTTTGTGGTGATGACAGCAGAGACGGGGATCCCGGGGAAAGTGCGCTCCTGAGAGCTCCCTGCCTCTCCTGGGTCTGGCCAGGTGGGCACGTGCAGGCTCTGCTCGGGGTCTTCCCCGTGGTCGGTAGGAGAGGAGACAGGCACACAGGGGAGTGCTCCACCCGAGGCCTTGACCGCAAAGCACACCTGCCGGGTCCTGGGCTCAGGCTGTGCTCACTTGCTGCGCTGCTCACAGGCCTCTGCCTCCCCATCTGGAAAGCCCCCTTCAGCATGAGTTTTTTGGGGTCCTTTTGACCAGCCTTTCTCCCAGAGGTGGCAAAACTGAGGGCCTCCTATAGCCCAGAAACACATGGATGCAGGGGGTGGGGGTCCATCCTGGGGACCACTGGGGGCTTGGGTCACACCTGTGGTAGCATTTGGAGAACAGAAGCTGTGGGCAGGATTGGGGTGCCGAGGTCACCACGTCACTTGGGGTCCACAGAACTCAGCCCTATGCACAGCTATAGACCTTGAGGCACACGAGCCCCTATGTCAGCCGGGGGCCACTCCCACCTCTGGGGGTCTCGGGGCTGCCATCTGATCACATCTTTGCAGTGACTTTTTTTTTTTTAAGATTTATTTATTTATTTGAAAGAGTTACACAGAGAAGAAGAGTCGGGGTGGGGGGTATCCTCCATCTGCCAGTTCACTCCCCAATTGGCCACAATGGCCGGAGCTGCGCTAATCCAAAGCCAGGAGCTTCTTCCAGGTCTCTTATGCAGGTGCAGGGGCCCAAGCACTTGGGCCATCTTCCACTGCCTTCCCAGGCCACAGCAGAGAGCTGGATTGGAAGTAGAGCAGCTGGGACTTGAACCTACGCCCCAGCGGCTTTACCCGCTAAGCCACAGCGCTGGCCCCTGAAGCGACTCGAGCTGAGCAGTGTCCATCAGGGAGGCACACATGGCCCGGCCTTTAACTGGTGAGGACAGTGCAGGATTCTTGCAGTCCTGGTCTGACTCAGACCTGTGTGCTGTCCTTCCTGCCTGGGGCCTGCAGGCGGTCCTGCCTCTGACCTGTGCCGTCTGTAGTGGGCTCTGGCTCGCACTGGGTCTGGAGAAACACTTGGCATTAACTGAGACCCCAGTCTGCCCACAGCAGGGCAGGTCATTAAGTCAGAGGCATCGCTACTGAGGAGAGCCACGGCCAGGCGTGAATGGAGGGGAGCTGCCGTCAGCAGAGCCGTGGGTCTCCCCGTCCCGTGTCCTAGTTCCTGCTGCGTGTTGGAAGGGTGTTGGCGACAGCCCAGGATGCACAGAGATGACCCCGGGTGTGCCTGCAGAAGCAAACAGTGCAGTGGGAATCGCAGTGAATCAGGATTATTTTATATCCAGTGCTGAGGTCACGGGCGCTGTGCTCGTTGGCCTCCCTGTGCGGCTGTGAAGTGTGCTCTCTGGCTGTGCCTGCGCCCGTGACTCCCGCGCAGGGTGCGGGAAGACGACTGGGTGAGGCTTGGCTGACGCAGGTCCCCTTTTCCATGCCTGACGTGGCTCTCTGCAGGTGGCTTCTCAACACTGCAGGGACAGCTCACGCTGATGGCTTTGGAAGGCTCGTGGGCTGGAAAGTGTGGCTGCCTCATCGCGAGAGTGTGGACGAGCCAGGCTTCCTTAACTGCTGCTTTCAGGCTGCCATGGAGGCACTGCCCTGTAAGACCTGGGAGTTGTCGCTGGGGGGAGACTCGGAGACGCTCCTTCACCTTGGCCTTGCACACCACGGTGCTGCCTGCTGCTCCTTCCTGTGGGTTTGAGCCAGGGTTTGCAGTGCACCCCCAGGGGAGGCAGGCACGGAGCACAGGCCCGTGGAGCATCCGTGAGCAGGCAGGTCAGCGCTCCCCAGGGCGGGGTGTGCCAGGTGTCCCTGGGTGTCAGTGGTCGGCAGGGAGAGGTGATGTTGCCAGCTGTCGCCGTGACCTCAACCAGTACACGGTGGCAGCGGGGCTCGCTGGGGAGGGCCCTCTTCCCTTTTTATATCACAACTTCTTACTCTAGAGTATTTGACGGTGCTAGATGCTGGAGTTTTCTGTTGGTTTTGTTAAGGGGGTTGGCACGTGTAGTAAAGATACGAGCTCTCCTGTGGTTTCCAGACTGGCCTAAGGTTTGTGAGAAGGTGAGCGGTCAGACGTCTCCCTCACAAGTTGTGAAGTTCACGCCGCGCTGCTGTAGCCTCCCGTCGGTACAGCCTGTGTGCTGGGCACGCTTCCATTCCCCACACACCTCATCCTGGCACCACCACCAGCTGACGCCACCTGTGAGCGGGAGCTGCTCCTCTGCTAGATGCTAAGCCTAGAGCTGAACTCGACAGTCTCTCCACCCAGCGACACTCACGGTGTGGACGTGGACAGAAACTGGGTGTGATCCTGCCCAGCGAGGTATGGAGACGCCTGGGGAGGGGGGGCGTCCCAGGAAGATCAGACTGGCGGGTGGGGCATTTGGAGAAGGTGCAGTCTTAGGTGGGGTTTTGAAGCACAGGAGTTGAGGCAGAGGTGGGGAAGGCTCAGAGGAGTGGAAGTCCATGGCCAGGGTGGGCACCACAGGTGGTCAGTGGGGTGAGAAAGGCTCTGTGAGGTGTGGCCTCCCCTCTGGGAAGGGATTGGGCTCCGCCGACTTCCCCCGGGGCTCCTGCAGGTGTTCAGCTCAGGGCTGTCTGGCAGTGTGCGAGCTAGGAGCTGCCGCCCTGCGAGGTCTCCTGTCCCCACCCAGGCTGCACCCTTCTCATCTGTAAGGTCAGTGGCCTGTGCGAGCCCAGCTGCACTGCTGTGGGGCCCTGCTGACACCCCACCCAGCACTCCCTGTCCTGGAGATGCTATTGAGGGCCCAGCAGTGGCCCCTCGCAGCCCAGAGCTAGCTGTGTCCTTACAGCAGACCCTCTGATCGGCCCTGCACAGGCCCCGCTCTGTGCACTTACTCTGTAACTGCTACCCTCCAAGATGCGGATTCACAAATGCAGAATTCGGTTAGCAGGTGCCAGGCAGGGACAGTGGGGCCACAGAGATGGCCTCAGGGTGCTGGTGGGACAGCGCCACTGATGGAGGATGCTGTGATCTAACGGGAGACAGAGGTGAGCGTCTTCCCAGAGGGGCTGCAGTCTCAGGAAGCTCCCGCACCTGGCCCGTGGGGACAGAAAGGACTTTGTCCTGGGGCTGCAAGAGGGCAGTGTGGCTGAGGGCCAGAGCAACACCGCAGCAGGCCCAGACAGGACGTGCTGTCCAGCTCCAGGTGAACAACAACAGAAAGGAAGTTTTGGGAGCACTGGATGGGTTGAAGCAGGTGGGGATGCCTACGAGGGGTAGCGAGGCCAGAACAGTGGCCAGTCAGTGGAGGGCCTTGACTGACAAGCCCAGGAGTAACGGTTCTTTTTAAGATGGATTTATTTATTTGAAAGTCAGAGTTCCACAGAGAAGAGACAGAGAGAATGGTCTTCTATCCTCTGGTTCACTCCCTCATTGGCTGCAACGGCTGGAGCTGTGCTGATCTGAAGCCTCCTCTGGATCTTCCCATGAGGGTGCAGGGGCCCAAGGACTTGGGCCATCTTCTCCTCGCCCAGGCTGTACCAGAGCTGGATCAGCAGTGAAGCAGTCGGGACTCGAACTGGTGCTCACGTGGGATGCCAGCATCACCGGTGCTGGCTTCATGCACTGTGCTGCGTCACCACCCCTGACCCCCAGGGAGTTACTTGAGTTGTATTTGTGTTTTGCTAAGTTCTCTGGGGACTACTCCAGGCTACAACTTGGGATGAGACGAAAGAGCAAAGCCATGGGTGTTCAGGATACAGGTCCATAGACCAGGGGCGGGTTGGAATCCAAACCCCTGACCCTGGGGGGTTGTGAGAGGCATCCTCAGACTGAGAGCTGAATCCTGGCTCCAGGAGGTGAGCCATGGTGTGGGCTGTCAGGTCACACGTGCAGCACTGCAGGGCCCCCTGCTGGGTAGACACCCTGACCTCACTGCTCTTTCCCCAGGGCAGCAAGGAGACTCTGGCACTACCTTGTCCTGTAGTCTGCAGCATCCTAGCCACCACGGTCGAGTAGGTATCATGGGCACTGTCTGCTTGCAGAGGCCAGGCTAGGGAAGCAAGGGCAAAGTCTGCCTCCCTGGGAGAGGCCTGGGGCAGGGCCAGGTGCTGCCTTGCTGCAAGGAGGAAGGAGGGTGGCAGCAGCCAGGGCTGGTAGGTGGGGGCCTGGAAAGCCAGGTGCAGAGCGTGGCCCTCACCTGGGAGTGAGAGGCCGGGCAGCTGTCCTGGAAAGCTCTCCAGCCCCCCTTGAACTCCCCTCCACCTCCCGTAGTGGGGCAGCTGGTTTTTCAGAAGCTGAGGAGGGGGCTGTGTCTCTCGAGCAGGTGCTAGGCGCTGAGGTCAAGGCGAGACTGGTGTCTTTGCTGCTTCGGCCCCTGGGATGACAGGAGAGGGGATCAGTGCTGGTGTCCAGCACACGTAGCCGAGAGCGTTTTATACTCTAACAGGGAGGCCATTCAAGAAGCCAGCCGCCGCTGTGCACCCTGGGAGGGAACGCCTGTGGCCCCCGGAGGAGGCTGTGCGCCCTGGGAGGGAGCGCCCGTGGCCCCCGGAGGAGGCGGTGCACCCTGGGAGGGAGCGCCCGTGGCCCCCGGAGGAGGCGGTGCACCCTGGGAGGGAGCGCCCGTGGCCCCCGGAGGAGGCTGTGCACCCTGGGAGGGAGCGCCCGTGGCCCCCGGAGGAGGCTGTGCGCCCTGGGAGGGAGCGCCCGTGGCCCCCGGAGGAGGCTGTGCGCCCTGGGAGGGAGCGCCCGTGGCCCCCGGAGGAGGCTGTGCACCCTGGGAGGGAGCGCCCGTGGCCCCCCGGAGGAGGCTGTGCACCCTGGGAGGGAGCGCCCGTGGCCCCCGGAGGAGGCTGTGCACCCTGGGAGGGAGCGCGTGGCCCCCGGAGGAGGCTGTGCGCCCTGGGAGGGAACGCCCGTGGCCCCCGGAGGAGGCTGCCTTTTCATGCAGGTCGGGAGATGCAGCTGATGGCCAGAAGCTCCCCCTCCAACCTGGCAGGAGCAGGAGCTGCAGGGCCCAAGGAGAACTCGCTGGGGGCCTCAGGGCATGGACTGGGGGCCCTCTGCACGGAGCTAACGGGCACTGTGGCTGCCGTCACAGACAGCACGCTCTGAGGCTTTGGAGCTTCCGGGGTCAAACCGTGGGGGCCTTGGAGGTGTGCACCCTGGCCCTGCACTGAGCGGTTCCCACACTGTACTCCCCTCCCTACCCCGGGTGCCCTCCTGGGTCCCAGGTGAGAAATGAGAGGGACCTAGGCTCCTGCAGGGAACTTGGGGACTCTCAACTTGGCCAGGGTGCCCCCATGTCTCCACTGCCCTCTTGCATAGGGGTGAGACCACCATAGGTTTGTTGTGAGGCCCTGGGCTATGTGCTGTCCCTGGGGGATAAGACCAGGCTGAGTTTCATGCCCTCTTTTACAGGACAAGGTGAGCAAACTCAAGGAGAACAGGTACCCTGGCTGGACTCTTGCGAGCTGCTGCTCCACTATAGCAAGGTGAGCGGGCCTCTCTGGGGTGCAGACCCGGAACAGAAAGTTTAGTTCCCGTGGGAGTGAGGCTGGGGTGGGTGTGTTAGCTTGGCCCAGAGGCTGCTCCTCCTTGGGTGGGAATCCCTCTGAGGTGAGTTTTCCAGATTGCTTTCCCAGGCACCGGGAGGGTCCCTGGAGCGAGGGCAGGGGCAGCTTCACTTGGGTGGGCTCTTAGTGACGAAGAGGACAGGGTCTACACTCAGCCCTGGTCTCTATACTCAGCCCAGGTTGTGGGCATTGGTCTTTGTCTCTCTCCCCCTCACTAAAAAATAGACAGGTCTTCCATCTGCTGGTTCACTCCCTAAATGACGGCAACATCTGGAGCTGAGCCAGTCTGAAGCCAGGAACTTCCGGTTCTCCCAGGTGGGTACGGAGGCCCAAGCACTTAGGCAGTTTTCTGTGGCTTTCCCAGGCCATTAGCAGAGAGCTGGATTGGAAGTAGAGCAGCTGGGCCACAAACTGGTGCCCATAGGGGCTGCTGGTGCCATAGGTCAAGGCTTTAACCCACTGCACTGGCCCCTCGGCCTTGTGCTTGACCCCTGCCCAAACCTCCAAGATGCAGAGCAGGGCAGACAGAAAGCAGTTGTGGGCCAGCTTCCTGGAACCTGAGGAACAAGGCTTCATCGGCTCCACTTCACCCAGGACCAGGAGGCGGCTGGAAGCTCGGCTGCACCCTGAACCTCCACGTGGAGCAACACCTGGTGCTGCAGGGGGGGCCCGCACCCTCACCAACCTGTGCAGTGTGACGGCCGTGCTGCTCCGGGCCAGGCCCGCCGTCTGCAAAGGTCGCTGGCACCGCGAGGCGGAGGTGAGTCTCACTCGGCCTCACGTAGTTCCTGTCCCTGCGGGCTTTGTCCTGTTGCACGTTGAAGACACTGAGGGGTAAAGAAGTGCTGGGACCATCAGGTGGTGTAGGCCCCAGTCCAGGGAGACAGGGACTACACGAATCAGGGCTGTGACACTGCTGGCCACTGAGAGGGGCAGCTGGGAGGTGCATTCAGGTGTGGCCGGAGGCTGGACAGGTTCTCTCTGCCCTGGTCCTGAGAGGAGAGGGGGTGACCAGCCCTGCACCCCTCACCTTCACACCATCTGCCCTCCCTGGACCTGTATCTTCGTGCTGGAGGAGGCAGAGGGGACCCACAGCACCCACTGTGCACTGGCTCTTCAGTGTGCGAGCAGTCACACAGGAGGCCCAGAGATGCGGGATACCTGCCCAGAAGGATAGAGTGAGTTTGGATTGGGGCTGGCGATAGAACCCCCGCCTGGGGCATCCTGAGCTCAGACTCCAGGCTCGCAACAGCCGTCTGTGCCGACCGCAGATCCTGCAGGCCAGCATGTTGAGCGTGGAAGCTCATTTCCAGAGCCTTGTGAACTTGTCTGAGCTGAACAAATGTAATTGGGGCCAATGTGAAGCTGTTGTGGAGGGGGAGCCGTTTCTGGGGCCTGCCTTAAGTGAGGCCTAGGATTGGGTCAGGCGGGGGCTTCCCTGCAGCGGTGCCAGCCAGCCAGGCGCACGTCCCTTCAGGTGGCGCCCAGGCCCGCACTGGGGCCACTGTAGCTGAGGTGAGCAGCCCACACGTGCAGTCCCAGGTGCTGGTGTCGGCCCAGCAGCCCTGGCTGTGTGCCTGCAGCTGCCCAGGGAAGATGTAGGAAGGCTCATGCTGTACCAGATTCTGGACACAGCCCCGGCGTCCTGCTCCGCCCCACACTCCTGTTCTCTGCAGCTGTGTCCGGCCTCGGCACTCAAGGACACAGGACCATGGGGATGTATGTCTTCAGTGTGGCTCTGAGGCACGGCCTCTGCCCCAGCTACTGCCCACATCATTGAGCTGAACGGTCCGAGTCTCCTCTGGCCCCCTCGACCAGTCCAGCAGACCTGCAGCTAACAGAGGCTCCGGCTCAGTGTCCCCCCAGCACCCAGTGCTGCTGCCAGCGACAGAGGAGGGGCCTTGATGCGTGAGGGGTCTGCAGCCCCCACCCCACCCGAGGCCAGCAGGACCTGGGATGCTGGGGAGGCTGGAAAAGCGGTTTCTCCTCCAGTCCACGTGCCTCTTGTCCTTCCAGCCCGGGTTCTCAGAGAACAGGAGGAAGTGGGGGGGTCCCCGAGACTGCGCCGTGGGCCCCTCTGTGACCCCCATCCTCCTCCCTTGCAGATGCTCCGGAACACAGGAGTCACACAGGGGCCCAGCAGGTCCCATCTGTGCGCACCACTAGACACGACGCCCCGAGGTAGGGACAGCACCCCCTGCTGCTGCCAGACCAAGGCCCTCCCCGCCCACCCCTCCCTCCCCTGTCAGGTGGAGAAGTTCAGATCAGCACAGGTTAACCGTGTCCAGGCCGCACCCAAGGACTGGGCTTTCTCCGGGCTGGAGGGAGCCTGTGCTGGGTGTGCCTGCGCTCCCAGCTTCCAGACCGGGAATTGCATCCTGGGGACAGTTTAGAGGCCACAGCAGTGAGAACCGGGGCTGGCAGGGTTTTGCGCACGAGAACCCCTTCTGTGAGGCCACATCTCTGTCAGCAACAACGTGTCCACTGTGTGCTTGCCCTCATACAGACTCCAACGTGGACCAGGAACAGCTGAGGGACAGACACCATCCCCGTGGGAGCAGAGCCTTCGGGCTCCCGCTCTCAGCCCAGGGTTCAGCCCCAGCCTCTCCTGCCTGAGCGCCTGACCCTGAGGCCCTCCCTGTGGGGGCGTGGCTTCCTGGTCCTGGGTCTGAGCACTGGGGGCAGGGAGCCAGGCCAGGGTCACTGAGCGCTTGCCTCTGATCCTCCTCTGTGATGAGGACACTGCTGCCTGGCGCACGCCAGCGTCTACCTCTCCGACCGGGGCTCTTTCCCTTCGCAAGGCGGTGTCTGGAGGCACCAGCCGGGAACAGAGGCGGCGTGGGAGGCCTGGCCAGCACTGTCCTCCCTCATGGCCTCGGCTAACAGGTTTTAGCCCGTGGTGCCTCCCAGGGCTGCTGGAGAACATCCCCAAGGGCAGCAGACCTCACGGTCTCAAGTTCTGATTGTTCTGTACCATTTCAGGAGAGTGAGCGCATGGACGTAGGACGCCGACCTGGCCCGCACCCCAGCTCCCTCCTCTGGTCTGCAGTGAGCATGGCCTCTCCTGGCCCCCGTGCCCACAGGACTCACCTGGGCAGTGCCTGGAAGGTACTGTGTGGTTCACGCACTGAGCAGCGACTTGCAGGGGTGCAGGCAGTGGGACCGCGGCGGGGAAGGGTGCAGCTCCTTGTGTTCCCTGCTCCGACCTGGAATCCTGCAAGAGAAGACAGTAGCCAACAGCCTCGCCTTTGCCCTGTAGGTTCTGAACACTTGGTTACTTTGTTCTTTCTGCCAGAGGTTTTATTTTAACTTGTTTATTTAAACAAGTAAATGTTGGGAGGGCTGGTATGGGGGAAGAACCACTATAATCCTGAGTTGTACTTATGAAATTTATATTTATTAAATAAAAGCCTTCTATTTAAAAAAGTAAATACTGATAATAAATGCGATCTGGTAGGCAAGTATTTCAAAACCTGGGACCCTCCAAGGGCACTGGCGGTGGAAACCAGCCCGCTCATCAAGTCTCCCGAACAGGAAGGCCCGGCTGGATGGCTTCCCTTGTGAGTTCTTCCTAACGTTGAAGGAAGAACTAACACCAGATCCTCTGAAACAAACAACGCTGAAAAGGAGAGAAACCTTCCAAACGCATTCTGAGAGTCCAGCAGGACCTTGATTCCCAAACTGGACAACGACATGAAACAAACCAGGCCAGTATCACTGATGACATAGATGGAGAGATTCTCGACAAAAACACCAGCCAGTCAAGGCAGCACCATGTCTGAAGCATCCCCGGGTCAAGGGGATCTCGCCCATGGGTGCAGCGATGGCTCAGTGTTCACCAACTGCTAAGGCTCATGTGCAGCACCTCCAGAATGGAGGATCAAAATCCTAGCATCATCTCAGTAGACTAAAGCATCCAGAACAATTCCACAAGCATTCACAATAAAAACCTGAACAAATTACAGGGGCAACATCATACTGAATGGGAAAAAGCTTAAAGCATTTCCTGTAAGATCTGCACCCAGACAATGATGTCCACTCTACTTTTATTTTTCAGTATAGTACCAGAAGTCTTTGAACAGTTAAGCAACGTAAATAAATGAGAGGCTAACAAATAGAAGAGGAGGAAGTAAAAAATGTGTTCCTGTTTGCAGTTGATTTGATTGTATAGACAGAAAACCTTAAACACTGCCCAGTGACTCAGAACTGATAAATTCAGTAATGCTGCCGGACACAAATCAACACAAAAAAAATCTGGAACTTCTTTAAAAGAAAGATTTATTTATTTATTGCAAAGGCAGAGTTACAAAGAGGCACAAACATACAGCAAGATCTTCCATCTGCTAGTTCACTCCCCAGATGGCAGCAACGGCTGGAGCTGGGCTGATCCAAAGCCAGGAGCCAGGAGCTTCTCCCAGGTCTTCCACACTGGTGCAGGGGCCCAAGCACTTGGGCCATCTTCTGTTGCTTTCCCAGGCCACAGCAGGGCACTGGATCAGAGAGGAGCAGCCAGTACATGAACTGGTGCCCACATGGGATGCCGGCGCTGCAGGTGGCAGCTGTACCTGCTGTGCCACAGCTGGCCGCAGGAGCTTTTTTTTAACTGCATGCTTAACAGCATTACATATTTTGAGAAACTAGGTAGCAGTCATTTACAAACCTACCAAAAAGAATTATCTAGGAATAAATGCAAACAAATTAAAAGACCTCTACAAGAGTTTTGAGATACTGATAACGTGAAAGATTGAAAAAAAAAAAAAAACTTTCCATGCTCACAGATTTGAAGAACATTACTAAAATGTTTCGGTCCAGCCCTGTGGTGAGGTAGGCTAAGCCTCTGCCTGCAGGCCAGCACACCCACATGGGCACCAGTTCAAGTCCCACCTGCTGTTCTTCTGACGCAGCTCTGCTGTGCCCTGAGAAAGCAGTGGAAAATGGCCCAAGTGCTTGGGTCCCTGCACCCATGTGAGACAGAAGAAGCTCCTGGCTTTGGATCAGCCCAGCTCCCGCTGTGTGGCCATTTATGGAGTGGACCAGTGGATCGAAGACCCTTCTGTCACTCCCTCTCTCGGCAACTCTGCCTCCCAAATACCTAGAAAAGTTCTTAAAAAATACAATGTTCACACTACTCAAAGCTATTTACACGTTCAGTGCAATCCCCATTGAGATCCCAGTGCATTTTTCACACAACTAGGGAGAACAACCCTAAAGCTCATGGAAGCAAACACACCCTGAACAACTCCAGCAAGCTGCCAGACCTGCCCGGGCTGTTACTAATACCAGCACCAGGCTGCTCGGTGAGACACACACGGGGCCACGTGGCGCCGTGGGCTGAGCGGCTGCTCGCGGTGCTGACAGCCCGGGTCAGAGCGCCTGTCTGGATCAGAGCTACTTCGCTTCTCAGACAGCTCCCTAACATGCCAGGGAAGGCAGCAAAAGATGGCTCAGATACCCGGGCCCCCGCCTACCCCCTGAGTGACCAGGATCGAGTTCCTGGCTTCAGCCTGATCCAACCCCAGTTGTGGGCATTTTGCAGTAACCAGCAGATGGAACAAATCTCTCTGACCTCTGCCTTTCAAATAAGAAACAAAACAAAACACTACATGAACCAGTGGAACAGACTATAGACCCTGGAAATGAACCTCCACCTCTAAAACCAACCCATTTTCCATAAAACAGAAACCAAACAAAGCGCAGTCTTTTAGAGTGCTCCTGGGCAGAGTGGACAGGAATACAGGTGACGGCTCCTGGCCCCTCTCTCTCACCCTAAACAAGCATCAAAGTGGATTGAATACTAAACCCTGAGCTCTGAAACTATGAAACTACTCGGAACAAACAGAAGCCCTTTAAGCTGTCTTTATAGGTGACAATATTTTGAATATAAAATTTCAAAGCAAATAAAAGCAAAAATAGGAAATGAAATGTTTAATCAAACTTCTGCATAGCAGACAACAGCTAACTGGCTGAGATGGTATTTGCAGACTTCATTTGACAAAGGATTGATATCCACAATATACAAAGAACTAAGAAGAAAAAAACAGCTAAGAAATGGGCAAATGATCTCAATGGACAGTTCTCAGAAAAAAGGCCAACAAACATGAAAAAAGTTTTCAGGCTGGCGCTGTGGCTCACTAGGCTAATCCTCTGCCTGCGGTGCTGGCACCCCAGGTTCTAGTCCCAGTTGCTCCTCTTCCAATCCAGCTCTCTGCTGTGGCCAGTGAGGGCAGTGGAGGATGACCCAAGTGCTTGGGCCCTGCACTTGCATGGGAGACCAGAAGCACCTGCCTCCTGGCTTTGGATTGGCACAGCGTGCCAGCCACAGCAGCCATTTTGGGGGTGAACCAATGGAAAAATGAAGACCTTTCTGTCTCTAACTCTGCCTGTCGAAAGAAAAAAGTTTTCAGTATCAGGGAAATGCAAATCCAAACTACCCTGAGATGGTCTCTCACTATAGTTAGAATGGCTATTAACAGGAACACAAAAGGTGAATACTGGTGAGAATGTGGAACACACTGCTGCTAGGAGTGCACACCGTGGTCGTCACATGGAGCAATCTGGAGACCGTATCGCACATTAACATTGACCTGCCCTGTGCGCTGGTATTCCACTTCTAGGTAACCATCTGAAGAAAGTGAAGCTCGTGCACCAAAGGAGGCCCCACCCCCAGGCTCACTGCAGCACTGTTTCCAGGGGTCAGCATACAGCACCAATCCAGGCGTCCAGTGATGAGGAACACGTAACAGAACTGGCTTGTAGACACAAGGGAGTGTTATTCATCCATAAAACATGAAAGGCAGACATTTGCAGAAAGTCACTATGTTAAGTGATAAAAGCCAGACACAGACAAATGCTGTAGATTCTTTCTTAGATGCAGAAAATTTTTAAGAGATCTTAGAACACTGATACTAGGGGCTGGCAATGGGGGCAGTGGGGAGAGAGATTTGGTAATAGCAAAATAGATCAAAGAAACAAGTTCTAGTTTTCGACAGTGGGGTGACTTGTTTCCAAGAACGTATTCTGTACTGGATGAATAACTGTGAGAGGAGCTGACAGGCTTCAAACATTAAGAAAATGGAATTGCTAACTGTGATCAAGTTGTGTTGCATAGATGGGTTGAAATGTTGCCTTTCAAAATGGACAAGTATTTCATTTTCTTCAATTTTCAAAATTAAAAAAGTACAGATACTGCATAATAGAATTCTAAGTGGTATTCAAGTAACACAGTATGGCTAGAAAAAGAAAAGCTGCAAGAACAGACAACAGTATTAAAATGACAGAATACACTAAATGTACATGCTGTGCTGTGACAGGAGGACCCAGGGAGCCCAGGTCAAGGCGCCAGTGCACAAGCCGTATCCCGGGACATGACGACAGTGGGAAAGGAAAAGGCCATCTCAGGCCGTCACGTGCTGGACGTTTCCCTCTGGGCTGACAGAGCTGAGTGCCATGGACTGAATGACAGAGGACGGAAGCCTAGTGCGTCACAGTCCTGAGTCTAGAAGTCAGCAGTGAGGCTGGGCCTTCCCTCTGCAGGTGCCATGACAGTGCCCGTCCCGCTCCTGTCTCCTAGTAGCCCAGACAGCCCCGGCTTGTGGCAGCAAAAGTCCAAGTTCATGGCTTTCTCCCCCGTCTCTGCACATCTCCTGGCCTCTGTGCACATCTGTGTCTGTCCAGATCCCCTTTTTCATACGGACTGGAGTCATACTGGGTAGGGCCCAGCCCAGGCTCATTTTACCGTGGCTGTATCTAAAGGATTCTTTCTTTTCTTAAAAAATATTTATTGGCCGGCGCCGTGGCTCAACAGGCTAATCCTCCGCCTTGCGGCGCCGGCACACCGGGTTCTAGTCCCGGTCGGGGCACCGGATTCTGTCCCGGTTGCCCCTCTTCCAGGCCAGCCCTCTGCTGTGGCCCAGGAGTGCAGTGGAGGATGGCCCAGGTGCTTGGGCCCTGCACCCCTTGGGGAGACCAGGAAAAAGCACCTAGCACCTGGCTCCTGCCATCGGACGAACGCGGTGCGCCGGCCGCAGCGCGCCATCCGCGGCGGCCATTGGAGGGTGAACCAACGGCAAAAAGGAAGACCTTTCTCTCTGTCTCTCTCTCTCACTGTCCACTCTGCCTGTCCAAAAAAAAAATATATATATATTTATTTATGTGAAATGCAGAGTTACAGAGAGGCAGAGGCAGGAGAGAGAGAGAGGTCTTCTACTTGCTGGTTCACTCCCCAGTTGGCTGCAATGGCCGGAGCTGCACCACAGCAGAGAGCTGGATCAAAGTGGAAGTGGAGTGGCCGCAACTCGGACCAGTGCCCATATGGGATGCTGGCACTGCAGGTGGCAGCTTTACCCGCTATGCCACAGCACCAGCCCCCTAGGATTCTCTTTCCTAACAAGATCACGTTCTCAAGTACTGGGGGTTCTATGCTCAGGGTACCTTTTCAGGGGGAACGTAATCCAGTCCACGATTATAACCTTAAACTGACAAAATTGTACAGATGGAAGACAGAAGTGATTAGGATTCTGGAATGTACAGAAATAGTTGTGATTATAAAAGGGTAGGCAGAAGGAGGTTTGTGGTGACAGAATATTTCTGTATCCCAAATACAGTTATTCATCTACAAATGATACAAAACAGCACAGAATTCCATAGAGTGAGCCAGTAGCAATCTCTTGACTTTGATATTGTGCTACAGTGATGTGACACATAACCACAAGGAAAAGAGGGTGACGGATCTATATGGGACCTCTGTCCTATCTCTGAAATTTCCCATGGATCTGTATTTTAAATAAAGATGTATATGTGGCCATTCATTACAACATCATTAAACAACTTTAGAAGAGTCCCCTTCTCTGAAAAGAAGAAGAAAGGTGACACAGAACAATCCAGAAAACAACGCCTTCAGAATGCTGAAAGAATGATTTCAACCTGGACTCTTATACCCAAATTACCAAGAATAGGGGAACAATAAAGATACTTGGAGACAGATGAAGTCCCAGGAAAACCCCCCTATGGGTGTCTTCCTAAGAAGCTACCTGAAGATGTGCCCCACCTAAACCGCAGAGGGTGACAGAGCCTCCCGGAGACAGGAATTCCACCGGGGGAGGCAGAACAAACTCCCAGAGACAGAGCAGAGCTGACCCTGACGGACCAAAGGTGCTCATCTAGCCGGGCACTACGGCTGTGATGGAAGCCCCGGGGTCCCTAGGGAGGCTGGGGTCCTCCATTTGAGGCGCCCCTGGGGTAGATGAGACCCTCAGTCTTGGTTCTTCCTGCTCTCAGCAACCTACCCTCTCCTAGCTCACTGCGGGGTGCTAATGGTAAAATGCAGCCAGCGCTGTGGCACAGTAGGCTACGCCTCTGCCTGTGGCCCCGGCATCCCACGTGGGCTCTGGTTTGTGTCCCAGCTGCTCCTCTTCCAATCCAGCTCTCTGCTAATGGCCTAGGAAGGCAGTGGAAGATGGGCCAAGTGCTTGGGCCCCTGCATCCACGCGGGAGACCTGGAAGAAGCTCCTGGTTCCTCGCTTTGGATCAGCCCAGCTCTGGCCATTGTGGCCATTTGGAGAGTGAACCAGCAGATGGAAGACCTTTCTTTCTCTCCCTCTCTCTGTAACTCTACCTCTCAAATGAATAAACAAAATCTTTTTTAAAAAATGGACAATCTCTGTCTCCCATTCTCTGGGTAATGCTATGGTTCACTTTTTTTTTTTAATGACTGGGAAAACACCTACGGGGAGAATGTCACAGGGGCCCCATCAATCCTGTAAAATAACTGAATTCTGTGACTGAATCGTGCCGGTTGTCTTAGAAGACAGACGAGCGTTTCCTCAGTCGCCTGTGCACCACCAGGAAGGCTGATGCACAGTGTCGCCCAGACAGCCTGACTTCGTCCTCGGCGTGGCCTCCACATTGGGAGGTTTAAAAGCCCCGCCAAAGATTCTCCACCACCACTCTAGACCAGTGCTGCCCACTGCAGTCGCTGCGGGCCATAGGTGGTTACACACATTAAAACCAAACGTAGCTCCTCCATCACAGTGGCTGCACTCCAGGTGCCCAGTGCCCCTTGTCACCAAGGCCACCGCGTGGGTCAGCGCAGACACGGCACCCGGCCGTCCCTGTACACAGTCCTGCTGGGCCGTCTACTGCGGCCGTCACTTTAGAAGGGATCGTGGTTGAGCACACTGTTCTGTCTGTGGCACGTGTGGCGCCCAGCAGTGTTGCTCTACAATGAGAAAAGCGCAGACACCACTGGAGAGACGGGCGCGTGGGAGCTGACGTGAGCGTGGCTCACCTCCCACTGGGCCAGTGGGTAGCCATGTCTCTACAGCACAGGAGGGTGGGCTGGCGCACTCGAAGCGCTCCATGCACAAGCTGCTGGCACTGAACCAAGACGTCTGGGCCTGGGAATGTCTCACATGCCAGTTTCTCAGATTATTGAAATCCTTTCCATCGATTTGGCCAGTGGAGCACCCCAATCCAATCCAGCACGCTACTCATAAAGACACACACTCATATTTCCAGCATTTCAGATTTTGGATTTGGATTTCAGAGATGTCCTTGGGCAGGTAAAATGCTAAAAGCTCACGTTTTGAAGGTAAGAAACCAGGCATGCATCTGGGAGACCCACCTGCTGAATCACGTCCCTGTGTCCGCTTCTGATCCCAGCTTCCTGCTAAAGGGCACCCTTAGATGATGGCTGAAGAACTGGGGCTCTACCTCCCATGGGGAGGCCAAAGTTAAGTGCTGGGACCCCACTTTCAGCCTGGCCCAGACCCTGCTACTGCGGGCAATTAAAGAATGAAAGAGTAGACGGAGATTCATGTTCATTCATTCTGTGTGTGTGTGTGTGCGTGCACGCGCGCACACGCATAACAGTCTCTATCCCTCTGAAACAGGCATAAAGTGGTAAGTTGTCAGGGGCAGGCTGTGGCATGGTGAGCTAAGCCACCATGTGGGCACCTGCATCCCCTATCCGAGTACCTGGGATTGAGTCCCGCCTCCCCTGTCAGTCAATCTCCTACTAATGCCTGCCCTGAGAAGGGCAGTGCTCAAGCATTCCCCACAGGGAAGATCTGGATGCATTTCTGGTTCCTACTGGGCCTGCCACAACTCAGGATGCTGTGGGCATCTGGGGAGTGACGAGCAGACAGAAGATCTCTTTCTCTCTCACTGCCTTTTCAATATTTTAAAATTAAAACAGTCTATTTCCAAAAACAGAATCTAAAATATTACTGGTGGCTGGCTAATCACTATTTACCCCTAGGCATCTAAAATCCATAGCCTGACTCCGGTGCTGTGGCGCAGTGGGTCACCGCCCTGGCCTGAAGCACCGACATCCCATATGGGTGCCTGTTTGAGTCCTGGCTGCTCCACTTCCAATCCAGCTCTCCGCAATGGCCTGGGAAAGCAGAAGATGGCCCAAGTCTTTGGGTCCCTGTACCCACATGGGTGACCCGCAAAAGGCTCCTGGCTTCGGATTGGCGCAACTCCGGCCACCGCTGCCAACTGCAGAGTGAACCAGCAAACAGAAGGCCCCTCCCTCCCTTCCCTCTGACTTTCAAATAAATAAATAAATCTTAAAAAAAAATAATAAAACCTATAACCTGGGGACAGTGTTGTGACACAGCAGGTGAGGCCGCTGCCTGCGATGCCAGCATCCCACATGGGCACTGGTTCAAGTCCCAGCTGCTCCACTTTCAACCCAGCTCCTTGCTCATGCACCTGGGAACGCAGCAGAAGATGGGCCAAGTTCGTGGGCCCCTGCATGCAGATGGGAAACCTAGCTTCGGCCTGGCCCAGCCCTGGCCATTGAGGCCATGTCGGGAGTGAACCAGCAGATGGAAAATCTCTCTCCACCTCCCTTTCACTAACGCTCCCTTTCAAATAAATATTTAAAACAAAAAAACAAAACAAAACAAACAAAAACCTGTGGTCTAATCTGAAACCTAAGATGTTTACCAAAAGTAATTATACTGGCTTTAGAATCATCTCATGCTATTTTTAATGGCAATGACAGATGCCCTCACAGAGATGGGGGGACAGGTTTATCTGTTTCTTTCCAGTAGGGCCACACTCTGCACTGACCCACAGAAACCTTGGAGAAGCAGCTGCCACTTGAGCCCAGCAAGCTCTCTGAGCTCCACCGTGCGCAGGTGCCAGGCCAAGCTGCTCATACACTGCCGTGAGCCCCAGGACTCCCTCAGTCAGAAACAACAAAACCTGCACACGGTACATAGCAATCGTCTCCACGTACGGATGAGAACACGGAGACAGGGCAAGTTACTTGCGAGTAAGAGGCTGGACCGGAACTGAAGCCTGCTGGTCTGGGAGGCTGGACCGGGACTGAAGCCCGCTGGCCATGAGGTTTGCATCAGTGTAGCGTGGCTGAGACAGCAGGTGGAAGGCGGGGAGGCGAGGCCACGTCCTGGCTTCGACACGGGACAAACAGCCCTGGCAAGCAGGCCAAGACCAGCTGAGCGCCGCCCCCTAGCAGCATTTAGGAGTGGAGTTGGCCCAGATGCAAAGTGCAGTGAGTCCCAGGAATGAGAAACCCCCGGAGGACCTTGGGTTCCTGAGCGCCAAGGAACACGGAAGCAGTTACCAAGGCACTGGCTCCCAGCAGGGGTGCGCGGCAGCTGTGCCGGAGGCCGGCTGAGCCCGGAGCACAGTGTGCAACTGGGCAGAACCTCGGAGAGCTCACTGAGCAGGCGCAGGCGTTGTCCCAGAAGAGATTCTGATGCACGAGATTCCTAAGTCACCCAGACAGGAACAGTTTATCAAGGCTGAGCTTTCGGGGCCGGCGCTGTGGCATCGCGGGTGCAGCTCATACACAAGCTTATCAACACCGTCCACAAGCCAGCATACCCTCTGAGTGCTGCCTTGTGTCCCAGCTGCTCCGCTTCTGACCCAGCTCCCTGCTCATGGCCTGGGAAAGCAGCAGATGATGGCCCAAGTGCTCGGGTCCCTGCCACCCACACGCGAGACACTGCTGAAGCTCCTGCCCCCTGGACTGGGCCTGGCTCAGCCCTGGCCACTGCGGCCGTGTCGGGAGAGACCAGCAGGTGGAAGAGCTCTGTCTCTCCCAACGCTGCCTTTCAAATATATAAAATAAATCGCTTTAAAAGGGTTTTGCAGATCAGTTTTTTTAAAAGTAAAGACTGAAAACTGGTAAAACCACTATGGAAATCAGTTTGGAGATACCTCAGAACTCTGAATATAGACCTACTATGTAACTCAGCCATCCCGCTCCTGGGAATTTACCCAAGGGAAATGAGACCAGCAAATCAAAGAGCTACTGCACCCCCACATTCACTGCAGCTCAATTCACAATAGCTGAGACATGGAATCAACCTAAACGCCCGTCAACTGAAGACTGGGTAAAGAAATTATGCAGGGCCAGCGCTGTGGCATAGAGGGTAAAGCTGCCGCCTACAGTGCCCACATCCCGTATGGGTGCCAGTTCGAGTCCCAGCTGTAGAAGATGGCTCAAGTCCTCAGGCCCCTGCACCCATGTGGGAGACCTGGAAGAATCTCCTGGCTCCTAGATTCATATAGGCACAGCTCCAGCTGCTACGGCCAATTGAGAAGTGAACCAGCAGATGGAAGATCTCAATCTTGATCTCTGTCTCTGCCTTACCTTCTGTGTAACTCTTTCAAATAAATACATAAATCATTAGAAAAAGAAATTATAGGATATATACTCTATGGAATACTACATAGCAGTAAAAAAAAAAAAAAAAAAAAACGAAATCCAGTCATTTGCAACCAAATAGATTAATCTGGAAAATATCACACCTAGTGAAAGAAGCCAGTCCCAAAGGGACAAACACGTTTGTTCTCCCTGATCTGCGATAACTAATACAGCACCTACAAGGAAACCTGTAGGAGTGAAATTGACACTTGGAGAAGCAATGACTTGAACAGCCTTTGTCTTGACAATCAAGGAACAGTTTTTCTTCTTAATGGACAATGAGACTGGGAGTGGGACAGGGAGGTGGAGGTGGGCTGTGAATGAGGGCGGGGATGATGGGAAGAATCACTATATTCCTAAAGTTGTACTTAGGAAATTTGTACGCATTCAATAAATGGTTTTTTAGGGGGAAAAAAGTCAGGACTGCAAAGTTCACAGCATTTCCTAAAAATGGACTGACACCGCCCCTGAGTTCGCAAGGGTGTTAGGGCTCTGGACTCACGGGTTTCCTGCCCTCTGCTTCCACTGACCTTGGTTCAATCTGCAAAAACCAGAGCCTGCACACCTGCAGAGAAACCAGCAGGGGGCGCACATCCCATCCAATGCACAAGACCAAAGATGTTTGATATTTTCCCTAAAAGAGGTCCTCCTTCCTGTAGTGCCCCTTTGAAAGCAGTGTCACCTAGGGCAGGGGCACTGTGCCCACAGCTTCAGTCCACACTCGTCCCTCCCCCCGGCGAGCTGGCAGCTCACCCGGAGTCACCTCCTCCCACCCTGCAGACACCTGGAGGATTTTTTTTATTTGTTCCTCTGGCAGATGCTCCTGGTCCCCCGGCTCTTCTTTGTGCCCAGCAGGGAGCCAACTCCCCTATGCCTTCCCGTCTGTCAGGGTGGGGCCTTGAACCCACGTGACAGCAACTAAGCAAGTGTAGACAGATTCATGGAGGGAGTGGAGAATGGGTGGTGGTGTCCAGCTACAAGAACACGGAGGTGGGAAGAGGCGTAATTTTACTCATTGTGAGCAACAGACAACACGTATGGAGCCAGAGAGGAGAACAAGAGCCCCCCAGCCCCGGGGCCGGCTGCCTGGGGGCAGCCCCACCATCAGGAAGAGGCAGCGTCCCCAGGGAGCAGGCAGCGCAGGGGTGTGAGCGTGGGAGTGAGAGCAGGCAGCGCAGGGGTGTGAGCGTGGGAGTGAGAGCAGGCAGCGCAGGGGTGTGAGCGTGGGAGTGAGAGCAGGCAGCGCAGGGGTGTGAGCGTGGGAGTGAGAGCAGGCAGCGCAGGGGTGTGAGCGTAGGAGTGAGAGCAGGCAGCGCAGGGGTGTGAGCGTGGGAGTGAGAGCAGGAGGGAGCTCTCCAAGGCCAAACTCGCACGTCTCGCACCTGGTTCCCTAAGGCACGAAGCAGCCCCAAAGAGTTGCATAGCAATGGGATGTCAGGGTCAAGGTCATGAAATAAAGGTCAAGAACAGAGGGGGGAGAAGGGAAAGCAACTGGGAACAGAGAGGGCTGGGGTCCAGGTGGAGGAGACGGCGCAAAGACAACTCCAAGGAACAGACGGGGTGGGAACACCAAGTAGACGCTGGGCGGGGGGCCTAGGCACGAGAGGGGTCAGATAGGACCCGGGACTTCAGTCATAACGCCACCTTTGGCCACCACGGAAAACCACACAGATGGGCAGGATGGAGAGGAGAGAGACGCTCCCGCTGGCTGGGACGGTCCAGTCCAGGCCGCAGGCTGGGGGCAGACACGTCCTGACATGTCCTGTCTGCATCCAAATTCAGGGTGAACTCCCTGTGACACGAGGTGGCCTCCCGGCGGTGCCCCGCCCCCGAGGATCCAGTGGCCCCATCAGGCGTTCTTACTAAGGCCTGCTGACGGCCACACGGCCACCAACCCCACAGGAAATACGCTGGCAGGGACGAGCCCGGGGACCTCGTCAAGTTTCCTCCTTTTAACTTGTGTTACCAGCTGAATGGATGCTGCTTTTATGACGGGAGGAAAAGTTCTTTAAAGTGAGAGGCAGAGGGGCCAGCGCTGTGGCACAGCCGGTTAAGCACCACCAGTGACGTCAGCATCCCCTGCACAGGCGCTGCTCGGAAACTGACTCTCAGCAGCCCCCTGGAGCCTTCGCTCAGAGAGGTACACCAGGGGCATCCGATCCAGAACGTTCTGAGCCCATACTCCAGGGACATTCGGGTCTTCTCTTTGGTGCTGAAGAGCAAGGCAACCTTGGATCCCGTCTTCTCACACAGGGACCTTATGCTGCGGAGTTGAGATGTCAGTAATTCCGGGCTAGGGCTGATTTTGTCCCCCAGGGTACATCTGATGACCTCTGAAGAAATCTGATGTCCCACTGGGAAACTGTTAGTGCATCTGTGAGCACCGGGCTCGGGGCCGAGCAGGCGCCGTCACTTCTAGCACAGCTACAGCCACAGGCCCGCGGCCTTCCCTGCCCCCCCTCCCTGCTCACGTCGCTCCATCTTTGTTTATTTGAAAGACGGAGTTAGGCCGGCGCCGTGGCTCAACAGGCTAATCCTCCGCCTTGCGGCGCCGGCACACCAGGTTCTAGTCCCGGTCGGGGCGCCGAATTCTGTCCCGGTTGCCCCTCTTCCAGGCCAGCCCTCTGCTGTGGCCCGGGAGTGCAGTGGAGGATGGCCCAGGTGCTTGGGCCCTGCACCCCATGGGGAGACCAGGAAAAGCACCTGGCACCTGGCTCCTGCCATCGGATGAGCGTGGTGCACCGGCCACAGCGCGCTGTCCGTGGCAGCCATTGGAGGGTGAACCAACGGCAAAGGAAGACCTTTCTCTCTGTCTCTCTCTCTCACTGTCCACTCTGTCAAAAATTAAAAAAAAAAAAAAAAAAAAAAGAAATAAAGACGGAGTTACAGAGAGGCAGAAGCAGAGAGAGAGAGAGTCTTCCATCTGATGGGTCAGTCCCCTTATGGCCGCAATGGCTGGAGCTGGGCCTCTCTCAATCCAAGAGCCAGGAGCTTCCTCTGAGGCTCCCATGCAGGTGCAGGGCCCAAGCACTTGAACCACCTTCCCCAGCTTTCCCAGGCCACAGCAGGGAGCTGGATTAGAGGTGGAGCAGCTGGGACTTGACCCAGCAGCTGTATGGGATGCTGGCACTGCAGGCCGTGGCTTCACCTGCTATGCCACAGCACCACCCCCAGATTCTCTCATCAGCTGATTCACTCTCCAAATACTCCTAACAGCTGGGGCTGGACCAACAGCCCAGAACCTCAACCAGGATGCAGGATCAGGGAGCGGGATCAGAAACAGAGTAGCCAGGGCTTACACCAGGCACTCCTACGTAAGATGCAGGCATCCTAGGGGTGGCTTAACCCACCGCTTCTTTTTGTGTTTTCCTCTTTTTCTATCTTCTTTTTTTTTCATTTTCTTCATGTTTTTCCCCATTTTGTTCTCCTTTGCATTTTTTTTTTCTGAATCTTTTTACCCTTCCTGACTTGGCTCCCGTAGGTGTTCAGCATCCTGAGAGCCACACGAGAGCCCCTCACCCCCAACAAAGGAACTGTCAGACCCCACCTGTCAGCAGTGCAAGGGTAAGATGGACTGGATACACAGGAAAGACTAAAATGAGGAGTCACAGCCCCGCAGACTGAAGACCGGGGCAGCCACGGTTCTCCAGTCCCACAGACCAGGCTCTGACCTGGCACTGCCACCTGCTCCAAGCGGTGACACCCGGTTTGCTCGCTGTGAAAGGGGGTCATGACCAACAGTGACAATCGTGCCCCGAACCTTCCTGACTCCACCACGCATCTCCTACCACATAATATCGCTAGGGAGGTGCCTCCTACGGTTACTGCCTTGCCTTAGTTTAAGTGCCAGCGTTTTACTGTCATTTTCAAATTCTCTGTCTGCTTCTCAGCAGTCAGATCCATGACTGAGCTCTTTCCAAGAATGTCTGGGCGTCAGCGTTGTGGCTCAGTAGGTTAAGCCTCTGCCTGTGATGCCGGCATCTCATTTTGGGTGCTGGTTTGAAAACTGGCTGCTTCACTTCTGGGCTAGCTCCCCGCTAAAGTGCTTGGGAAAGCAGCAGAGGATGGCCCAAGTGCCTGGGCCCCTGCACCCAAGTGGGAGATCTAGAAGCAGCTCCAGGCTCCCAGCTTCAGCCTGGCCCAGGCCTGGCCACTGCAGCCATTTGGGGAGTGAACCAGCAGACAGAAGCTCACTCTCTGTAACTCTGTTTTACCTGCCTTTTCCCTGGGATAAGCTTTTTTTTTTTTAAGATTTATTTCTTTTACTTGAAATTCAGTTACACACAGAGAGAAGGAGAGAGAGAGAGAGAGAGAGAGAGAGAGAGAGAGAGAGAGAGAGAGAGGGAGGGAGGGAGGGAGGGAGGGAGGGAGGGAGGGAGGGAGGTGTTCCAACTGCTGGTTCACTCCCCAGTTGGCCACAATGGCTGGAGCTGCACCGATCTGAAGGCATGAGCCAGGGAGCCACCTCCTGCTCTCCCACATGGGATCCAGGCCCAAGGACTTGGGCCATCTTCCACTGCTTTCCTAGGCCATAGCAGAGAGCTGGATTGGAAGTGGAGCTGCTGGGTCTCGAACTGGCACCCATATGGGATACTAGCAATGCATGTGGTGGCCTTACCTGCTACGCCACAGCGCCGGCCTCTTTTTCAAATAAATTCTAAAAAATCTTGTAAAAATTTCTGCTGTATCACTTAAAACCGTTGTATATGCATAATCAGTGACAGTCAGGCACGGCTCAATTAAGGTAAATGCAGACTAATACCTGCAGTGCGCCTCCTTGGTTCCTGCCTAGTTCTCTAACTCCCATCTCAAAAGTTGGATAGAATAGCCTTTGTTTCATCACCACCACCTCTTGTTAAGAAAAACAAACAAACAAACAAACAAACTCCTGTGTTCAGGAAAGATGCTGAGGCTCTGTCGCTCTGGACGGAGATGTAAGGGAGGAGGGGGCAGGGAAGGGACTGTGGCCGTCCCACAGGCACGGGCTGACCCGCAGGCCTCCCTCCTCCCTGTGCACCTGCCTGATATCCCACCACAGAGCTCTGGGAGTCAGGGGCTGTGACTTTTTAAAAAAGATTTTATTTATTTTTAAGACAGAGTTAGAGAGAGGTAGAGACAGTGAGAGAAGTCTTCTATCCTCTAGTTCACTCCCCAAATGACTGCAACAGCTGGAGCAGAGCCAGTCTGAAGCCAGCAGCTTCTTCCAGGTCTCCCATGCGGGTGCAGGGCCCAAGCACCTGGACCATCCTCCACTGCCTTCCCGGGCCACAGCAGAGAGCTGGACTGGAAGAGGAGCAACCAGGACTCGAACCAGCACCCTTATGAGATGCTGGCACTGCAGGCCAGGGCTTTAACCCGCTGTGACAAAGCACTGGCCCCAATAAATAAAATCTTTAAAAAAAGAAAAGTTTTCTATCTCTCCCTCTCTCTGTAAGTAAAGTTAAAAAAAAAAATACAAAACAATCAGCCCCCAATCCAGGACTCCGACTGTCTTTTACTTGAATCACTTCTTTGGACATCAGAAACCAAAGCAGGCCAGCCGAGTCTCCCAGAGCCAGCGCAAGCCCTGAGACGAGAGCATCCTGTTCCTCACTCCCACCCGCGCTCATGTCTGCGATTTACCAACCTGCTCGTCCCCAGTTCCATGTTTCCAGTCACCACAGTAACGAGATGACACGGCGCTAGCACACTGTGGCCTAACTACACGGGGGACGGGCCGTGCCAACCAGGGTCCAGTCTCCCGTGTGTCCCGTCTGGAATAAATGCACGTTCGGTATAACAGACACAAACAGGTCCAAGTAAGTGGACAGGAAACATTACAGTAAGCAAACATTAACGATGGGAAAACTGGATTCTCTCCCTGATAGAGACTTAGTAGACTCTGGTTTATGGCATATATATTTTTTTCTTTCCAGAAAAAAAAAAAGTATTTCGTAATGTTAAAAAGTCAGTTTATAAGCTGGCACTGCAGCTCAATAGGCTAATCCTCCGCCTGCGGTGCCGGTACCCCAGGTTCTAGTCCCAGTCGGGGTGCTGGATTCTGTCCCGGTTGCCCCTCTTCCAGGCCAGCTCTCTGCTGTGGCCCGGGAGTGCAGTGGAGGATGGCCCAAGCCCTTGGGCCCTGCACCCCATGGGAGACCAGGAGAAGCACCTGGCTCCTGGCTTCGGATCAGCATGGTGCGCCGGCCATAGTACACTGGCTGCGGCAGCCATTGGAGGGTGAACCAACGGCAAAGGAAGACCTTTCTCTCTGTCTCTCTCACTGTCCACTCTGTCAAAAAAAAAAAAAAAAAAGTCAGTTTATAAAAATGACATAAAAATCTTCAATGTGGGGGCCAGGGCTGTGGCATATGGTAAAGCTGCCGCCTGCAGTGCCGGCATCCCATATGGGCACTGGTTCTAGTCCCGGCTGCTCCACTTCTGATCCAGCTCTCTGCTATGGCCTGGGAGAGCAGTCGAAGATGGCCCAAGTCCTTGGGCCCTTGCACCCACGTGGGGGCCAGGAGGAAGCTCCTGGCTCCGGTTTGGCCCAGCTCCGGCCGTTGCAGACATTCGGAGAGTGAACCAGCAGATGATGACCTCTCTTTCTCTCTCCCTCTCCATCTGTAGCTTTCTCTCAAATTAATAAATATATTTTTTTTAAAAAAAGCAGAATTAAAAGATAATTTTATTGGGAAAATCCACAGATTTTCTTAATGGACATTTCCACGAATATTTTGAAGACTGCAGATTCATGGATTTCCAAATTTTGCCCCAAGATGAATGTATCTCATAACCGTCTTCCACCAGCCTTCTGGGGGCCCTGTGTTTGCATCCCCAGCTCCCCACCTCAGCGGCCCCTCCTGGATCACCACAGCTGTGAGACCGTCACTGTTTGTAGCAGAAACACCAAGGCTTCTTGGGCTGGCCATTTCCTTCAGCTTCACCCTTGTGGCGGCCTCCACGTGCCTGTCCAATTCCCCTGCGCGCTTTCCACTTGCTCCTCGGCCTGTGTCGTGAGTGCGGGCACAGATCCAGTGACGGGGCTCGGCTCCAGGGGGCTCAGGGGGCCAGGGCCCGCGCTGCGGGGCAGTGGGTGAAGCTGCTGCCTGCGATGCCCGCGTCCCATCTGAGCACCCGTTCAGGTCCCAGCCCCTCAGCCTCTGCACCAGCTCCCCATTACTGTGACTGGGAAAGAGGCAGGAGGTGGCTCAACGACGTGGGGCCCTGTCACCCACGGGGGAGACGCGGGGGGCCTCCTGGCTTCCGCGTTCAGCCTGCACCAGCACCACCCAGGCTGCTGTGGCCACCTGGGGAGGCCATCAGTGGCTAGGGGATCTCTCTCTCTGTCTCTCTCAGCTTTTTAAGTAACTTCTCCTAGAAAGACAGAAATAAAGGCTCATAGGGGATAAATTTCTCCGTAACAGTGTGACCACGAAAGGTTAAAGAGAAAGACCCGCCGGCAGCCGAGGAGAGGAGACAGGCCAGGTCCTGGGTAACACGCGCCTGCCCGGGGCTCTTCTCAGCGGGAGCGGACGCCGGTCACAGCAGCACAGCGAGTGCCAAGGCCTCAGACGGAACAGCGTCCACAGCGAGTGAGGACGCGGCAACACCTCTCAAGGGCAAGGGCAGAACGCTGTCCTCAGGTCATCGGAACGCACGGTTCCCCACATCCAACCCTGCTTCAACAACTCCTGCGACACGCACCTCGGGAAGGAGAAGCAACGACCCAGACAGCACTGCGGCCAAGCGACCAGCAATGCGCGAGGTAAACCGCCAAGCGCGGACGCCTCCACACGGCGCCAACGCAGTGCCGACGCCTGTTAGCGATGGCGATTTGGGTTCGACAGACAAGGCGAAGACCTCAGACCCTGTACAGTAACACAGGTGAAGCGCGTGGCGGCGATCAGAGCCCAGACATCCAGAGGTCTCCCATCTGCTCAGGAACGGTGTGTGAAGATTTGGATTCACTTTGGAGGCACTAAGAGTCCAAGGGAAACGTCCAGGTTAAGCATAAGCGATGCTGGGGCCAGCGCTGTGGGGCAGCAGGTGAAGCTCCTGCTTGCAACGCCAGCATCCCATGTGAGCGCGGCACTGAGCCCCGGAGCTCCACGTCAGACCCAGCTAACGTGCCGGCAAGCACAGATGGTCCCAGTGCGGGGCCACTGCCCCATGTGGGAGACCCACGTGGAGTCCCGGGCTCCTGGCTTCTGCCTGGACCAGCCCTGGCCACTGTAGCCACTCAGGGAACCAGTGGATGGAAGATCTCTCCATCCCTCTCTCCATTTCTGCCTAACCCTGCCTTTCAAATAAGCATTTTTTCAAAAATAAGTCACATAATTAAAAAATCTATTTGGGGCCAGCATTGGGGTGCAGTAGGTCATGCCACCTCCTACGGCACAGCTACCCCATATCCAAGTGCCCGTTCGAGTCCCAGCAGCTCTGCCTCTGACCCAGATCCCTGCTCATGCGCCTGGGAAGGCAGTGGGAGATGCACATTGAGTCCCGGGCTCCTGGCTCTGGACTGGCCCAGCCCCGGCTGTGGCAGCCATCTGGGGAGTGAACCAGTGGATGGAAGATCTCTCTCTGGCTTTCCCTTTCTCTCTGTAACTCTGCATTTCAAACAAAATAAATCTTTTTTTAAAAAAATCTGAGACAAAGAAGGAGTTTAAAAAGCATCTGAAAGTAGAAGAGAAAGCAAACATTCATACCAATAAGCTTGAAAATCCCAAACAAGACTGCACAAGGCCATTTCCACTTCAATGACAAATCCTAGGATAAAATGACTGTGCTGCACTCTCCAGGAACTTACACTTAAGGCAGCAAAGTTAATGGGAGAAAGGATGGAAAGTGACACACTAGAAATACACCAGTACGTGCAGGCATTTGGCACAGCAACTGGGATCCACATCCCATCCTGCAGTGCCTGGGTTCAAATCCCGGCTCTGCCTTAAGATTTATATATTTGTTTGAAAGAATTACAGAAAGAAGGGAAGACAGAGAGACAAAGACATAGTGATTGATTTTCTATCTGCTGGTTTACTCTCTAGGTGGCTGCAAAAGCCAGGGCTGGACCAGGCTGAGTCAGGAGCTTCTTCCAGGACTCCCTCATGGCTGCAGGGGCCCAAGGACTTGGGCCATCTTTTGGTGCTTTCCCAGGCCATTAGCAGGGAGCTGGATTGGAAGTAGAGCAGCAGGGACTTGAACCCGTGCCCGTATGGGATGCCAGCACTGCAGTCAGCAACTCTACTCACTATGCCACAGTGCCAGGCACCTGGCTCTGCTTCTGACTCTACCTTCCTACTAACGCGCACCCTGAGAGTAGCAAATGATGGCTCAAGTGCATGGGTTCCTGCCCCTCACATGGGAGTCCTGGATTCAGTACCAGGCTTCCAGGTATTTGGGGATTAATCACCACATAGGCATTTACTCACTCTGTCTCAAATAAACAACAATAAAATTTTAAACGATAACAGCTCTGGGGCCAGCATTGTGTTGCAGTGGGCTAAGTGCCACTTACAATGCCATCATTCCAAACTGGAGTGCTGGTTCAAGTCCCGGCTGCTCCAGTTCTAATGAAGCCGATTGCTCATGCACTTGGGAAAGCAGCAAAAGATGGCCCAAGTCCTTGGGCCCCTGCTGACCGTGTGGGAGACTGGGAAGAAGCTCCCGGCTTCAGCCTGGTCCAGCTCTGGCCTTTGCAGCCATCTGGGGAGTGAACCAGCAGGTGGAGGAGCTCCGTCTCTCAATCTCCTGCTAACTTGCTCCATAAATAAACCAAGCTTTTTTTTTTTTTTTTTTTGACAGGCAGAGTGGACAGTGAGAGAGAGAGAGAGACAGAGAGAAAGGTCTTCCTTTGCCGTTGGTTCACCCTCCAATGGCTGCCGCGGTCGGCGCGCTGCGGCCGGCGCGCTGCAGCCGGCGCACCGCGCTCATCCGATGGCAGGAGCCAGGTGCTAGGTGCTTTTTTCCTGGTCTCCCATGGGGTGCAGGGCCCAAGCACTTGGGCCATCCTCCACTGCACTCCTGGGCCACAGCAGAGGGCTGGCCTGGAAGAGGGGCAACCGGAACAGAATCCGGTGCCCCGACCGGGACTAGAACCCGGTGTGCCGGCGCCGCAAGGCGGAGGATTAGCCTGTTGAGCCACGGCGCCGGCCTAAACCAACCTTTTAAAAAGATGCATGCTCAAAGTGGACAATTTCTATTTGTTATAGTCAAAACAGTATCTAGGTCAGAGAGTATTATCAGGCATTAGAAAATAAACACAAAATGATACAAGTTTCAGTTACCAAAAAGACACAATACTACTAAACTTGACTGAAACTAAGAAGAAATCTGCAGTCTCTCATCCAAGCCCTGGGCTCTGGCACAGCTCCCTCAGGACCTGGAATCTGCAGCTGATAGACACAATCAGTAAAGACACAGAACATCGGAATCACACAACTAAGTTCAACTGATTTTGAAGTCCGCCAATAAAATATTTGTGAAGACTGACCCAGTCTGCCAGCAAGTCCCAACAAATGACAAAGGACGATCATTACATCAAATATGCCCTTAAATCACAGTGGAATTCAGCTCCTAAGAACAGGACTAAAAACACCCCTGCTCAGGAAAGCTAACAAAGAATGAGACAATGAATATTTGTCCTTGTCCCCTCTTCACTGTTTTCTGCTCAGTTGTTAAGCGATGGGAAATCTGAATTCTACAAACGTCAGAAAGACTTCAGATTCTGGAAACATAACTGACTCCCAGGATCCCTTGGGTGGGGTCAAGGGCGGGAGGGAATGGAAGGCCACAGGCATCAGGAGGTGTGCTGATGTGTCCATGTGAGTCGCTCTGCATGGGAGCAAGTTAACCAGGTGAATTTCATGGCATCATGACCGGATGGGTCTGTTAGGGGCTGCAGGGCAGTGAGGACACAGAATGAAAGGTGTGGGCACTGACTGGCAGCCTGGACCTTGTGTACCTGCTACTTTCATTTCTTAATCCAAGATTTTATCTGCATTCCATTTGAAAGGCAGAGAGGGAGGGAGAGACACAGAGAGATCTTCCATCTGCTGGTTCACTTCCCAAATGGCCACAAGAGCCCAGGCCAACAGCAGGAGCCTGACCCTCCACCCCAGTCTTCCAGGTGAATGGCAGGGGATGAAGTCACTCATCTGTCACCTGCTGTTGTCCCAAGCACATAGCAGCGAGCTGGAACAGAAGCCGTGCAGCCAGGACTTGAACCGGCTCTCAGATACGGGATGCTGCCCCGCCAAGCTGCAGTCCTACCTGCTGTACCACAACGCCGGTCCCAGCTGGGCTTCCAGAAGAGGGCAAAGGACACGCTGACGGCATTTGGGTTTGTAGGGGTTGGATTCTACGGGGGAGTAAGACCAGCCAGGCAGCATGGCCTCATTCCCTTCTCCCTCTGCGGCAGAACCCAAATCTGAAATCTCATAACCGATCCTCCCATGAAAGCCAAGCCCTAAGGAAACATCGTGATGCACATTCCCCCAGAACCTGCTGCAGGTCCCCCCGGTACAATTAGAAAACAACCTGAGACAACTGTTATGATCGTTAACACACAGAAGACTTAAGTACTCAGGTCTTTCCAAATAGCTAATTTAGGGGCCATTGCTGTGGCACATCAGGTTAACACCCTGGCCTGAAGCACTGGTATCCCATATGGGCGCCGGTTCTAGTCCCAGCTGCTCCTCTTCCAATCCAGCTCTCTGCTATGACCTGGGAAAGCAGTGGAAGATGGACCATGTCCTTGGACCCCTGCACCCATGTGGGAGATACTTAAGAAGCTGCTTTGGATTGGCCCAACCCTGGCCTTTGCAGCCATTTGAGGAGTGAACCAGCAGATGGAAGACCTCTCTCTCTGTCTCTCCTTCTATAACTCTGCTGCTCAAATAAATCTTTAAAACATATTAATTTAAGACCAGTTTTTAAAACCTGTAAGCAGCCGGCGCCGTGGCTCAACAGGCTAATCCTCCGCCTTGTGGCACCGGCACACCGGGTTCTAGTCCCGGTCGGGGCGCCGGATTCTGTCCTGGTTGCCCCTCTTCCAGGCCAGCCCTCTGCTGTGGCCCCGGAGTGCAGTGGAGGATGGCCCAAGTGCTTGGGCCCTGCACCCCATGGGAGACCAGGAAAAAGCACCTAGCACCTGGCTCCTGCCATCGGATGAGCGCGGTGCGCCGGCCGCAGCGCGCCGACCGCGGCAGCCATTGGAGGGTGAACCAACGGCAAAGGAAGACCTTTCTCTCTGTCTTCTGTCTCTCTCTCTCACTGTCCACTCTGCCTGTCAAAAAAAAAAAAAAACCTGTAAGCAATAAAAATAGCCATCACAGTCAGTAAATTCTCACTCACCTGTAATTGGCCAAAAACAACAAAAAAACAAAAACAAAAAAACTGCATAAAGCATCATAGTTCTAGAACACTTACAGGAACAAAGCTACCAGTATGGGGAAAAAATGCAGACAATAGGGATTCCGGTTTTTGTTTGTTTGTTTGTTTTTTGAGTACTCGTGAATATTCAGACTCAAGAACACTGGAAAGAGAAAAACCCAAATAAAACACTCTCAAAAATATGTTGTCTGAAGAGCAGAGGATGGGGTACTGGGCTGGTAAACCATTTGCTGTTCTCACTTGGCACCCATTAGCTACCCTGACGCTGTCTGCTGCATCATGAAAGCCAGAGGCCGGAACATTCTGGATTACAACTTCCACACCCCAGCCAGCAAGCTCACCCAAGTCCCCATACTGGGAGGTGCGCTGTGCAACAGGGCTCCCATGCACTGTATGTAGCCTGTGAGCGGCGGTACCAGTGAGTGCCTAAGAGCCCCCTGCCCTGAGCCAGGGTCAGTAACCACAGTGCCTCTACGGCCGGCAGCCACCGCAGGTGCACAGAGACTCACTGGAGCACAGCCACACCTGGGTCCGCCCAGCGCCCCCGGCCACTCCCGCTCTCCATGTGAGCCGAGCCGTCACAGCAGAGCACGTGTCCCCAAGCCTAGAACCTTCCGTGGACCTCGTGGGAAGGTTACACGCCTGCCCTGCACGGATGGTCTGCGACGGTGACAGAGGAGAAAACCAGCAACAGAAGACCCGAGGCTCCGAGTGCAGTCTCACCTCACACTCACCCTGGCAGCCGCCCAGGTCCCGGATGTCGCTCGCTGGGCAACACCAGCTGCTCGGAGGCCTGAGTTAGAAAGGGTCAACATATCCAGGGGGCCCCAGGTCACCTCCCCGAGGTGCAGGACAGACCGCACTGACAACCCCAGCACACTGTCTCCAGCCAGCCGAGGTCGGCTCCGAGTCCATCCCCGCAAGGTGCTCCCGCGGCCAGCCCAGGACTGTGGCAGCGGAGAGACGGCCCTGCGCTCCGGCTCGCTGTCAGCCATCCTCGGACATTCTCCTGTGCCCTGGCCACACACACCTGCCTCCCGCTAACTTCTCTCTCCTGGGGCCAGTCTGGCCTTGCACCGACGCTGAGTCAGTCTAGCTTCTCCCTGAACTCAGTCTCACCAACTTGAGTGCATGATAAGAAACAAAACCCAAACCACCACCAACCCAGAAACTCGCCGAGGGGTTCTTAGGAAAGCCCGATTCCAGAACACGCTTTCTCACCACGGCGCCCCTGCAGGTTTGGTGTTTCATCAACCAGTCGAGGGAGTGGTTACTGGTGTGGCGAACGCTACAAAGTCTAGGTGCTCTCGATCCTTCGGGGACGCTGTCCTGCCCGTCCCGAGCCCACGGGGCCGCCTCGGCCCGAGCTCTCACCGCACCAGGCTGAAGGCAAGGCAAAGTCTCCCTTCCGCAGCCCAGGCGAAGAGGCTGGGAGGCGCCGCCGCCGGGAGCGCCCTCCGTGGCCAGCCCAGGGCTCCCACACTGACTTCTCCTGCCCGGGCCACTGCCTCCCCAACCCTCATGGGCTGAGACTCCACGTGATGGCTTTTGATCTAGGACGTGTTCCTTAGCCTCACTCGGCCAAGATCAGAGACACAAGGGTTAAAATGAACTAATCCAGATCTTTAACACCTGAATCTCCACGGGGAGGTGCGCAGGACTCCATGGCTTCCAACCAGCAGGGGCTTCTAATCAGAGGGAAAGTGGGGAAGTCTGCCCCGCTACCATCTTCCCATTAGTGTGCAGCCAGGTCCACAGACGCCCATGCAAGGGGCAGCTTCCCCGGGCTCCGCCCACCCAGCCACGCGCCCTCTTTGTCCACACTGTCCGCGGCTGGGATCCGCAGAGCGCTCTGAAGACGCCAGACCGAGGTCCTTGTGGACCGCACCACGTGGAAGCTTCCAGAACCGCAGAAATCCAAGGCCCGGCCTCTCCCGCATCAGTGCGCCCAAGCAAGGTCCCCGGGACTCAGAATCCGTTCCAGCCACGGTTTCCCAAGGAGCAGAGAGCGGGGCAGAGCGAGGGGTTTGTCAAGGGAAGGGCTCACCTGTGCGGCTGCTGCCAAGTCCCACAGCGGCCGTCTGCAAAGCGGGAACCAGGGGAGCTGGGATCGGGGCGCGGACGGAGCCCGCGGGACCCAGAACCCGGGAGCCGCCGGCGTCCTTCTCGGTCTCCTGCTGCTGTCCATGAACTCTGGGTCCACTGGTGCAAGTTCCGGAGTGGAAAAGTCACAGACCCTGGGGTTCTGACCCCTGAGGTGGGAGAACTGAGACCCGCAAGCGCCGGGAGCGCAGGCGCTCACCCTCCCTCTGGCCTGTATCTCCCAGGTTCCTGCTGATGGGATGGAGCCGCCCACTCGGAGGCGGGTCCCCACGCGTGCGCAGACTCACCACAGACCTCACAGCTGTCCCTGGTTGCCCAATCTTTCCCATCCCCAAGTCAGGAGCGGAGCGGGCCCAGTGTGCGCAGACGCCCTGTGGCTCCACCTGCGCCTACTCCCAGGCCCCCGATCCAGTCACAGTGGCACCCGGACCAACGCCCCAGCACCAGTGGCCCAAGGTCAACAACGAGTCACAGAACCGAGATCCTAAAAAACGAATTTGCTCTTGGACGTGCATAATTCAATTAAAACGTCACCAGTCACCTCCTTTCTCCCTCTAGACAGAAGGAGGACATCTCGGGAAGCCTCACCGGGTGCTAATTTCACGGGAAGCCACGGACTAGGGCCAGGCACCTGCACTGGGCCCACAGACCCAGACAGCTCCATCACAGCCACGGGCTGTGGCCTCGGCACAAAGCCCCGTAGCCAGGTCACTACTTAAGCTGTGAGCAATTACCTAGTTCAGCCGAGGCCGCCCTGCAGCTGTGGGCACTGACCTGGAGCCTGGTGCTCATCTCTGCACCCACGTCCCGTGGTCCAGCAGTGCTGTGCACCTGGCGTGGATGAGCAACCTCAGAACCTGCCCCATGTCCGGAGCCGCCTGGTTCTGGTATCATTTTCGCTGTATGATGCTCTTCTCAAACACACTCCACTCCATGTACTTGGCCTAAGGAAGTTCCTCTGCCCCAGGGAGCGCTGTCTCCTTCCAAACTGAGCCCCTGGGCCCAGGTCTGGCAGCTGCTCCCGGGTGCTGACGCCCAGGCTCTGCCCCAGCTGCTCCCTGTCTGGGGCAGGAACCAGCAGCCACCTGGGCCTGGGAGGAACCGTTCACTGGAGAGGGGCCTGGCTCTTCCTCTCGGCCTCAGTTTCCCCGTTCATAAGAGGAGGGGCCAATGCCCACAGCCTAGGTCTGCAGGGGTGGGGCTGAGGCTGTGAATGCAAGTTGAGCCTGAGGCAGAGGCGCAGCTCCACAGGGAGCCAGGGAGCCAGTGGGGGAGGGGAGGCAGCCTCTGGACCTGGAGGATGAGCCCCCCAACCCGGGGTGGGGGGGGACTGATCTGCCTCCCTGGTGTCAGGGAAGGGCACACAGGCAGACTGTCACGTGGGCATCCATTGCCAGAACTCGCTCTCCCTGCACACACAGGAGGAGGAGGGGCCTGCAGGTGGACGTCCCCAGGGACAGCCCTGACCCACTGAAGATCAGGGACACTGGGCCCCTTCCCACAGGACCTTGGAGCACTCTGCCTTGTGTTTGTCCCCGGATGGGGACAGAGGCTGTGACCTGAGCTCCAGGAGTGGTGGGATCTTAGGCAGTGACCTTCAGCCTTCTGTACTTTCCCGAACACTAAAGGCCCCTTCGGTGTGAGTGCTGCTTGGGGTGCACTTTGGGCACCCACCACCAAGCACCCTAGGTCCAGGCTCCCCTGTGCCCCCCCAGGCCTGTGGGGTCAGGGCTCTGATTCCCCAGCAGTGCGGCAACCTGGTGTGTGGGTGGATCCTGCCTGTTCCTGGTGTCCCAGATCTCTGGGGAGACCCCAGCACAGCCACTTCCCTGAGGACTCTTCTATGTTCTTGGTCCACGGCTGGGAGCTTCGCAGCCATAACCTCACTCACTCAGGCCCCAGCCCTGGGAGGCAGGATGACCACCACCATTTCCCAGTTTGGGGGCTGCGGGTCAGGTCCATACAGGATGTGGGACACCAGGAAGAGGCAGGACTCCTGAATGGGCTGGAGAAGTGTCAGGGAAGGCAAGATGGCTTAGAGCAGGCACTGGGGGTTCCCTGTGGGCAGGGGAGGAGGAGGGGCATAGGGGGGTGCAGGTGCCCTCGTCCTAGCTGCTCCTGGGTCTTCCTGAGGCCAAAGAAATGGAGACAGAGCCCCAAATCAGGCTCAGGGGCCTCCAACAGGGGACGGACAGAGAGGCAGGGAGACGGGGCAAGGACAAAGGAAAGGCCAGTGGGGGGGGGTCACAGGAAGGAGCCAGCTCCCCACAGCCCCAGGACCCATGGACGCTGACAGCTTCCAGAACCCTGCCGAGACATCAAAGGCCTCTAAGGCCCCAGCCCTACCCAGCAGCCAGGGGAGTCTGGTGCTGTTCCGGGTGCTCCCTTGGAGGCAGGTGCTCCTGTCACTCACACCCCTTGACACAGCCAGAACCAGAGCCCCAGGGGGTGGGAAACCAAGGCAGTGGCAGCAGCGGGCACTGGAGCTGGAGTCAGCCCAGGCCCTGGGCGCGGCTCCAAGCTGCCTTCTCCGGGCTCCCAGCGCTCTGCTCTCCCATGTGTGACCAAAGATGCCCGTCACCTGCACTAAGTCCTTGATGTTTTTCCATCGACAATTTATTGACGTAATGGATTTCTGTCTAACTCATAAATCTGTTCATTACAGGCACAGAGGCAGTAGTGCAGGGCGATCCATGGGCACCAACAGAGGCAACGAGGTTCTTCCCAGGCGGCAGCTGCTTCCCGGGGACGGAGCAGCCACGGGGTCCTGTCCTTGGGTCAGCGAGGACGAGGGACATTCAACAGCTCTTCTGGAAGGGCGAGGGTTCCGAAGCTGGGCATCTTGGAGTCCATCTTCCCGTGGACGATCATGGTGACCTGGGGGCAGCCAGAGAAGCCTCGGGGTCCTGTCCTGGGGGCAGCAAGGATGAAGGACACTCTACTTAGTACTGGAGACCACTGGGGCAAGGATTCTGAAGCTGCAAGTCTTGGAGTCTGTCTTCCCCTGGAAGATGGGGAGACCTGGGGCACCAGAGACATAGCTCTTCTTGCAGCATCTGCCATGTAGACCCTTTGGTGGCCCCAGGACCCTCTTGGATTTGAGAGGTCAGAGGGCTGGGGCAGGGACAAGCTGACAAGGGGAGAACACAGCCCTGTCCAGCCATGGCCTGGTCTCTGGTTCCTGTCCCTTTGAGACCCCAGGGCACTTTGGTGACAAGGCCACAGCCCAGCAGGGAGTGGGCAGGTGACTGGTCCCAGCCAGAGGAGATGCCCACCCTGGGGCTCGGCCCCCCGAGGACAGACACGGGGAGGCAGTGCTGGCAGCACAGAGCTGTAGTGATGCAGCGCCCCTGTCAGGGCCCAGCACAGCCCCGGCTGCCGGCCTGGTCTACAGCTCACAGCAGGGACCTCCGAGCCCGGCAGCCACGGAGGGGTCCCCTCTCTCACGTGCTCACCTCCCGTCGGGCACCGTGCATGACCTTGTGTGCAAGACTCATGGGACCACTGTGGCCCTCAGAGAGACCCATCTCCCAGAGGGGCACATTGAGGCTCCAAGGACTGAAGGGCCCGACTCGAAGGTCAAGGGCTCTCAGGAGGGACAGGACCCGGACGGCTGAGCCTCAGAGAAGAGCAGATGCGCTCACCTCTGTCCACCCTTGGGGAATGGGCCAGGGGCCTACGGTGCAGGAGCCATGGCCTGTAGGAAGGACAGAAACGCCCAGGACACAGTCTCCCTGCACCTGGCAGCCCCACCTCCACCTGCCCAGCGTCTGTGCTACCTTGTCCAGGGGAGAGCTGCTGCATCTCCCATGGAGACCCCTGGGTCAGTCTGTCTGTCCCTAGGGTGGGATCGTGGTGAGGATGCTCCTAGGTACTTGGCCACACTGCCTGGCCTAGGGATAGGGTAGCAGGGCAAGGACGAGCAGTGCCGAGACCTTGGCTCCAGTCTCAGAGGAGAGGGTCCTCCCGGCTGCTGCAGCCGTGGGGCCTGTCAGGAGGTGCCACAGCCTCTTCCCTCCTTAGACCCGAGTACAGAGCTGCACACAGCCAGCGCCCACGCAGTATGGCTGATGCTACTGGAGCCTCCAGCAACAGCAGGGGTGAAGCCCACAGCCCCTCTGCACTCTCCCCTGACCAATGAGGGCCATGGGCATCAGTGTGAGTCCCACCCCCCTCCCCTATGCATCTGCTCCATTCCCTGCACACAGACACTAAGCCAATGGACGCCCAGGCTGCCTGGGGTGACCCCGCCTCCTGTGGGTGAGTCCCTTACCACCAAGAGGTCCTTCCACAGGAGGTCTCCTTGCTGGTGCAGATGGAGTTTCTGGGACTTCTGTGGGTCTTGACCCTTGGAGAGCGCCGCAGACAGGGCAGCAGAGCCCTGTGCACAGGACAGAGGGGCCCGCACTGCCTCTGCCCCTCCCCTGCAGACAGAGGCGACGCAGCTGAGTCCCCCGCAGGCTCCATCTCGCAGTAACAACCCTTCTCCCGCCCCCGTGCAGACAGCACCTGTCTCACCTGACTGCCTTCTCAGCTCGGGCCCAGGAGCCGCCATGGACACCTGCTGCCCCGCTCTGCTGAGGGACGCGGGAGCCACTGGGACACAGAGGCCTTGGGGGACCCGCAATCAGTCCCCGCCCCGGGAAGTCCCCATCCAGGATGTGATTCTGGCCTCAGGATTCTTCTCCCTCTCCCGGGGCTCTCCCAGGAAGGGAGACAAGTGGTGCCCAAATGAAAATGGAACAACAGAAATCAAACAACAAAAATGAACAAACTCACTCTGCTCCCGTTACCTACAGAAAACATGAACTGTATATACTATACGGAACCAACAATGCAGACTGTTCTATGGAATAAAATGTTAAAATGAAAAAATTCAAAAAGAATATGAATGGTGGCAGGAAACAAAATAAAATAGAAAAAAATACAAAGTAATCAACATGGAAAAAAGAAAAAAAAAATTTGCCCCAACAGGAGCCGCAGGACCCGTCTTCCCCGGATTCCTTCCCTCTCCAGGGCTCCCCCAGGAAGGGTCAGCAGGGCTCACATCTGGGAGACCCTGAGCAGCAGCTGACACAGATCAGCTCTCACGGCTCTGACGACTTGAGCAGAAATGAACATGAAACCAACAGAAATCAAATGAACAGAAATCAAAACACAACATGGACAAACTCAGCTCACATCACCACAGAAAACATGAACTAAATGAACTCAACTAGACTCACAACCGAGACTAACACTATCAAAACACTTAAAAGTGAGAAAACACAAAAAAGGAATAAAGCATAAAGAACAAAATCCCAAGAACCTGAACTGTAACAATCAAAGCAGAGGGCCTCACAGTCTTCTTAAAGAAAGGGAATTAAATGAGAAAAAACTCAAAGTGAACAAAGGGAAACTCAAAAATGGGAGAAAATATAAAGAACAACCACAAACACGAGGAAAGCCAAGGGAAAAAGTGAAGAAAAAATCCAAACGGAAATGAAATATCCAAGGAAAATCGATAATAAAGGGAAAAAAAGACTATGAATGCTGGGGGAAAACAACAAAATAGAAAAAAAAAAAGAAGAAAATAATCAAAACGGAAAAAGAAAAAACAAATTTGACCAAAACAACAGCAGCTCCAGAAACAAAAACCAAACAAGGAACAAAGAGGCAGCTGCTCCCAGCCCCAGGTCCCCGGGACAGCGCTTTCTGGGCAATGACAGAACCCAGGCCCAGCCAAGGCTTTGTGCAGGCAGCAGGCATGACCTCACAATGGCGCCTCTGATGTCAGAGCAGGAAACCGCAGCCGGTGCTGCCCTCTGCTGGTTTACACAGGGAACTTTCCACTTGAGTAAGACAAAGACTGCACAATCCTTTCTTAGGTTGAAGAGAGAGTGTGATTTTAGTGTTTTGAAATTAAAGCCTGTAGGGTATTTCGAAACCTTTGCATTTCTAGCATTAGCATCTTCCATAATTTTGACTTTTGCAGACTCAGTGTATCCACCCCTTTCTCTTCACCCCCTGAGTGATGCTCTCAAACCCTGGTGCAGCGTCCCTGGCATCGCGACGCTACATACAATGTTCTGTCACTCAAGTCAGCGGTGCTGTGACGGAGCTGTAAAGCCACGGCTCACGGGTCTGTGTCCCGTACCAGTGTCTGTTCATGTCCCAGCTGCTCCACTTCTTTGTTTTTTTTTTTAAAGGGATTTATTTATTAGAAGGCAGATGGAGAAGGACAGAGGGAGAGAAACAAGGTCCCCGTGTTAGCACCGCTAACTTGTACCCCTCAGAAGCCACAGCACACAGAACTGACCTGGCCCATCCCACAGGCCACAGTTTACAACCTGGTGGGGAAACCTTTCCTACAGAGCCTGCAGGTGGGTGGAATGAGAAGGCCAGGCCAAGATGGCCGCAGGCAACAGCCTGTGATTGGATGGGTTCAAAAACCACGGGACAGCGGAGTCTGCCTGGCAACAGGCTGTGATTGGACGGCTTCAGAAACTGCCTGGCAACAGGCTGTGATTGGTTAGGGCAGAGACCGCCCCTTGACCGGATTAGCTGCCTTGGCTACATAAGCTGTTGTAGCAGCTGAAATGAGTCTGCAGGCTGCCTGCCTCAGGCCTTCTGACAAGCCACTCCTGTGTGGTGACTCCGTACCTCTTGCCCCCACCACATTCCTCTTCCAAGAAACGAATCCACTGCTACAGGGAGTGGGAGGTGGGGGAGGCTCCTGCAGGTCCTGGTGTCCCGGGATCGGGGGAGACCCCAACACAGCCTCTGCCCTGAGGACTCCCCTATGGCTCGTCCACTGCTGGGAGCTACGCAGCCATAACCTCACTCACTCTGGCCCCAGCCTGGGAGGCAGGATGACCACCACCATTTCCCCGCGTGGGGGCTGTGGGTCTGGTCAATACTGGATGTGGGACACCCAGGGAGGCAGGAGTCCTGGGCTGGGGTGCAGCTGAGAGGTCAGTAAAGGGAAGACGGCACAGTAGGCACTGGGGCTTCCCTGTGTCAGGAGAACAAGAGGGAATTCTGGGAGGTGCAGGTGCTCCCAGCCTGGCTGCTCCTGGGTCTCCCTGAGGACAAAGAAGGGGAGAGAGCCCCAAATCTAGTTCAGGGGCCTCCAACAGGGGAGGGAGAGGGAGGCAGGGAGATGGGGCAAGGACAAAGGAAAGGCCAGTGGGGGTCACAGGAAGGAGCCAGCTCCCCCACAGCCCAGGACCCACAGGCGCTGACAGCTCCCAGAAACCCACCCAGGCTGCCCATGGCCCCTATATACCCAGCACCTCTCAGGAGCTCAAGAAAGTGGGGAACTATTGTGGGTGCTCCCCGAGGTGGGGGGGCCCCTCCAAGGCAGGGGCTCCTATTGCTCACACACCCTGGACAGAGCCAGAAACAGAGCCCCATGGGGTGGGAAACCGAGGCAGTGGCAGCAGGCGGCCCTGGGCACGGCTCCAAGCTGCCTTCTCCAGGCTCCCAGCGCTCCGCTCCCCGGGTGTGGCCACAGGTGCCCGTCACCAACACTGAGTCCTGACGATTTTCCATGCACATTTATCGACATAACACCTGTCATACATTTACAAACCAGGCACTGTGTGGGCAGCAGAGGCGGTAGTGCAGGGACATCCGTGAGCACACACACAGGGCTACAGAGTTCTCCCCAGGCAGCAGCTGCTCCCCGGGGACAGAGAATCACTGGGGTCCTGTGCCGGGGGCAGCGAGGACGAGGCACATCCACACTGGTCTCCAAGAGCAGCTCCCACACGCCGTGCAGGCGACAGCTTCTGGGAGCTGACACCACCTGGTTCTCTAGTGGGCGTCCCCGGAGCCCTCAGAGCACTGAGCCCTGGGTGCTGGGCTCCCCACCTCCTGGTCACAGATGCCTCGGGCCCAGGCGTGCCCTGCGCTGAGCCGTTTCCTGCACGCACGTGCATGAGCTGGCAGAGGCCGAGGCCGCCCCTCTGGAGATGAGCACCCTGGGGTGGGGGACAGGAGTCAGCCAGGGCTGTGCTGTGTCTGCTCCCACCCTGGATGAGCTGCAGCCTGCCAGGGCGGGGCCACACTCCCACGGCCAGAGCACACAGGACACACAGAAGACCTTTCTCCCTCCCTCTCTCCACTACCCGTGGCCCTGGCCCCTCCTGCCAGCGCTGGGCACAGGAGTCAGCAGCACCCAGCCACCAGCTCAGCCCAGAGCTCACTCCTGGTCCTGCCCGCAGGTCGGCCCTGCACCTTGCAGACCCAGAAGGCACCCGTCCTCCTGAGACCTCCCCACGTCCACGTGTGGGTGTCAGAGGGCACTGGAATTTGACGAGGTAGAAACTAACTGGGGCTAATCAGTGGTCCTGCTGCCCCTGCCCCAAGAAGACACCCTCACCCACGCCTGCTCCTAGCAATGCCCATGCTCACCACTCATGAAATACCCACACTCCTGCCAGACCCAGACGAAACCTTTCCTGGGACCCAAGTGACTCAATAGAAAATATCCCTAATGCTTAACACCTGAATCTCCCCGGGGAATTGCCCGGACTGCTCCTTCCAGTCCACAGCTGGTTCTAATCCCAGGGTGAGTGTAGGAGGAGCCCCCGCTACCACGCCTCCTCAGTGTGCAGCTGGTCAGTGGACGCCTGTTAAAGGGGCAGCTCCCAGGTCTTCATCCCCCCAGCCACGTGGGCCCTCTTGGTTCTCAGAGTCTACAGCAGGGACCTGCAGAGGCTCTGAGGACGCCTGACTGAGGTCCTTGCCCCACCCACCTGGGAGCTTCCAGAACCACAGAAACCCCAGTCCCTGCCTCTCCCGCACCTTTCCACCCAGCAATGTTCCCCAGAGGATTCAAATCCATTCCAGCCATGGTGCCCAACGAGGCAAAACATGGCGCAAGAGGTGGTGCATGGGAAGGGGTCTGTCAGGGCGAGGGGCTCACCTGTGATGGGGGCTGCCAACCCAGGGGCAGCCATCTGCCCATAGGAAACCAGGAGAGCTGGGAGCGGGCAAAGACCGAGTCCGCAGGATATAAGATATAGGAGCCACCGGGGTGCTTGGCCTTTGGCTGCAGCCAGGAGTCTCAGGTCATGGGATTGAGTTCCAGAGTGGAAAAGCCACAGCACCTGGGCCTCTGAGCCCCGAGGGGGAGCACTGAGACGCGCAGGCTCCCTGAGAGCCCCGAGCTCGCCCCTGCCCTGTGTCCCTGTGCTCTCCGAGTTCTGGGCGGGCTGGGTGGTGATGCCACGGCCAGGGCGCATCCCCACATGTGGATGCATTGCTCTGGGCTCCACAGAAACTCAAAGACTCCCCGGGTCGCTCAGTCTTTCCCATCCAGGGGCAGGAGAGGGGTGGGCTCAGCAACTGCAGGTGCTCTGAGGCTTCACCCTGGGCCCTGCTCCCCCTGCCTCCCCAGATACAGTCATTGGTGGTGCCCGGAACAACCATCCCAGCACAGCGGCCAGGGTCAACAAGGATCGCAGAACTTAGATCCTAAAACACCGCTTTGTGTTTGGGCGTTGATAATTCAATTAAACATCACTAGCCACCTCTTTCTACCTCTAGGAGGAATAACAAGGACACCATGGGAAGCCTTCTCAGGTGCTAAAAAAAAATTTCACAGGAATGGATCCTCAGAACCTGCTCCTGATGCGTGAATCATTGTTGCTGTATGATGCTCTTCCCAAACACACTCCACTCACTGTATTGGCCTAAGGAAGTTCCTCTGCCCCAGGTAGAGCTGTCTCCTTCCAAACTGAGCCCCTGGGTCTTTGCATTTCTAGGATTAGCATCTTCCATAATTTTGACTTTTGCAGACTCAATGTATCCACCCCTTTCTCTTCACCCCCTGAATGATCATCTCAAACCATGGTGCAGCGTCCCTGGCATCGCGACGCTACATACAATGTTCTGTCACTCAAGTCAGCGGTGCTGTGACGGAGCTGTAAAGCCACGGCTCACGGGTCTGTGTCCCGTACCAGTGTCTGTTCATGTCCCAGCTGCTCCACTTCTTTGGTTTTTTTTAAAGGGATTTATTTATTTATCGAAGGCAGATGGAGAAGGACAGAGGGAGAGAAACAAGGTCCCCGTGTTAGCACCACTAACTTGTACCCCTCAGAAGCCACAGCACACAGAACTGACCTGGCCCATCCCACAGGCCACAGTTTACAACCTGGTGGGGAAACCTTTCCTACAGAGCCTGCAGGTGGGTGGAATGAGAAGGCCAGGCCAAGATGGCCGCAGGCAACAGCCTGTGATTGGATGGGTTCAAAAACCACGGGACAGTGGGGTCTGCCTGGCAACAGGCTGTGATTGGATGGCTTCAGAAACTGCCTGGCAACAGGCTGTGATTGGTTAGGGCAGAGACCGCCCCTTGACCGGATTAGCTGCCTTGGCTATATAAGCTGTTGTAGCAGCTGAAATGAGTCTGCAGGCTGCCTGCCTCAGGCCTTCTGACAAGCCACTCCTGTGTGGTGACTCCGTACCTCTTGCCCCCACCACATTCCTCTTCCAAGAAACGAATCCACTGCTACAGGGAGTGGGAGGTGGGGGAGGCTCCTGCAGGTCCTGGTGTCCCGGGATCGGGGGAGACCCCAACACAGCCTCTGCCCTGAGGACTCCCCTATGGCTCGTCCACTGCTGGGAGCTACGCAGCCATAACCTCACTCACTCTGGCCCCAGCCTGGGAGGCAGGATGACCACCACCATTTCCCCGCGTGGGGGCTGTGGGTCTGGTCAATACTGGATGTGGGACACCCAGGGAGGCAGGAGTCCTGGGCTGGGGTGCAGCTGAGAGGTCAGTAAAGGGAAGACGGCACAGTAGGCACTGGGGCTTCCCTGTGTCAGGAGAACAAGAGGGAACTATGGGAGGTGCAGGTGCTCCCAGCCTGGCTGCTCCTGGGTCTCCCTGAGGACAAAGAAGGGGAGAGAGCCCCAAATCAGGCTCAGGGGCCTCCAACAGGGGAGGGAGAGGGAGGCAGGGAGATGGGGCAAGAACAAAGGAAAGGCCAGTGGGGGTCACAGGAAGGAGCCAGCTCCCCACAGCGCAGGACCCACAGGCGCTGACAGCTCCCAGAACCCCGCCCAGGCTGCTCATGGCACCTAAGGACCCAGCACCCCCCAGCAGCTCAGGAGAGTGGGGAACTATTGTGGGTGCGTCCTGGGGTGGGGGGGCACCCTCCAAGGCAGAGGCTCCTATTGCTCGTGCAACCTGGACAGAGCCTAGAAACAGCCCGAGGGGTTGGGAAACTGAGGCAGCAGAAGCAGCCATGACTAGAGCCCGGACTCAGCTCAGTCCCCGGCGCAGCTCCAAGCTGCCTTCTCCAGGCTCCCAGCACTCCGCTCCCCGGGTGTAGCCACAGGTGCCCGTCACCGACACTGAGTCCTGACGATTTTCCATGCACATTTATTGACATAACACCTGTCATACATTTACAAACCAGGCACTGTGCGGGCAGCAGAGGCGGTAGTGCAGGGACATCCGTGAGCACACACACAGGGCTACAGAGTTCTCCCCAGGCAGCAGCTGCTCCCCGGGGACGGAGAAGGCACTGGGTCCTGTGCCGGGGGCAGCGAGGACGAGGCACATCCACACTGGTCTCCAAGAGCAGCTCCCACACGCCGTGCAGGCGACAGCTTCTGGGAGCTGACACCACCTGGTTCTCTAGTGGGCGTCCCCGGAGCCCTCAGAGCACTGAGCCCTGGGTGCTGGGCTCCCCACCTCCTGGTCACAGATGCCTCGGGCCCAGGCGTGCCCTGCGCTGAGCCGTTTCCTGCACGCACGTGCATGAGCTGGCAGAGGCCGAGGCCGCCCCTCTGGAGATGAGCACCCTGGGGTGGGGGACAGGAGTCAGCCAGGGCTGTGCTGTGTCTGCTCCCACCCTGGATGAGCTGCAGCCTGCCAGGGCGGGACAGCACTCCCATGGCCAGAGCACACAGGACACACAGAAGACCTTTCTCCCTCCCTCTCTCCACTACCCGTGGCCCTGGCCCCTCCTGCCAGCGCTGGGCACAGGAGTCAGCAGCACCCAGCCACCAGCTCAGCCCAGAGCTCACTCCTGGTCCTGCCCGCAGGTCGGCCCTGCACCTTGCAGACCCAGAAGGCACCCGTCCTCCTGAGACCTCCCCACGTCCACGTGTGGGTGTCAGAGGGCACTGGAATTTGATGAGGCAGAAACTAACTGTGGCTAATCAGTGGTCCTGCTGCCCCTGCCCCAAGAGGGCACCCTCAACCATGCCTGCTCCTAGCAATGCCCATGCTCACCACTCATGAAATACCCACATTACCGCAAGACCCAGGCTCAACTTTTCCTGGGACCCAAGTGACTCAATAGAAAATATCCCTAATGCTTAACACCTGACTCTCCCCGGGGAGATGTCCGGACTGCTCCTTCCAGCCCGCAGCTGGTTCTAATCCCGGGGCGAGTGTGGGAGGAGCCCCCGCTCCCACGCCTCCTCAGTGTGCAGCTGGTCAGTGGACGCCTGTTAAAGGGGCAGCTCCCGGTCTCCGTCTACCCAGCCACGTTACCCTCTTGGTTCTCAGGGTCCACAGCAGGGACCCGCAGAGGCTCTGAGGAAGCCTGACTGAGGTCCTTGCCCCCACCCACCTGGGAGCTTCCAGAACCACAGAAATCCCAGACCCACCCTGTCCCTCACCCGTGTGCCCAAGAAGGTCCCCAGAGGATTCTGAATCTGCTTCAGAAGTGGTTCTCCAGGGAGTCAGACCCACAGCACTAAGAGGGGTGCAGGGAAGGGGTGTGTTAGGGGAAGGGGCTCTCCTGTATGCTGGCTGCCAAGCCCCAGGAGCAGCCATGTGCGAGGTAGAAACCAAGAGAGCTGGGAGCCGGCGCAGACTGAGTCCACAGGACCCAGGAGCCGCCGGGGTCCTTCTGGGTCTCAGGCTGCAGCCATCAGTCCCAGGCCCACTGTGCGAGCTCCATGGTAGGAAGGCCACAGACCCTGGGATTCAGACCCTGACGGGGGAGAACGGAGACCCACAGGCTGCACGAGAGCCCTGAGCCCTCCACCTTCTGCGGCCTTGTCCTCTCCCAGGTCCGGGCTGACTGGACGGTGCTGCCCCTCAGATGCGGATCCCGACATGTGCCCTGGCTCTCTCATCTAGGCTCCACAGTCCTCACAGCCGGCCCGGGTCGCCCAGTCTTTCCCACGTCAGGACAGGAGGGGGGCGGGCCCAGTGTGTGCTGATGCCCAGAGTCTCCACCCTGCGCCCACACCCCATGTCCCCTGATCCGGTCACAGTATTCTCAATCCTCCCCAGGTGGGCGGCCCCCACTGTGACCCAGGCCACAGGCAGTCTGGGGGTCTCAGGGGCGGGCACTGTGACAGGTGTGAGGCTCAGGTTTAGCCGAGGAAGAGTCATGACCCCCCTGACCCCCCTGACCCCCCCTCCGTGCACGTGCCATTCTCACACCTGGTCCCGAGGCCGCCACTCTGACAGCCCAGACACTGTGTCCTCAGACCAGAGAACCCCAGATTCCGCACCCCTGAGACTCGCCTAATCCAGGAGATTGATGGGCAGAGAGCAGGGAGAGAAGACCAGGCACTGCCTTGGGGTGGCCACAAGAGGTCAGCAGAGGCCAGGACACCTCCCTGTGGCCCTGGCTCCTGGGATGTGTGTCAGGAGCCACCAGGCAGGAGCTCCTGTCCCTGGCACAGGTGCAGGCCCTGGGTAGCCCGACCCATATCACAGAGGCGCTGTGATGGGAATCCTGAGCTCTCAAGTGGAACAGAGCTGCCAACCCCCTCCCAGGGACTCTCCGCCTCCTCCCCTTCCTCTGGGCTGAGAAGGGTCAGCTCAGCAGTGCCTGCTCCCTCCCTGGACCTGCACCCAGCACTGCACAACAGCACATCTCCTGGTCTCCAGCAGGGGGCGCTCACACCATGCTGCCAGTTCACAGCAATCTGGAGCCTGGTACCCTGCCTCCCTGAGCCTTGGGCCCTGCATTCCGCCTGACCCTGCCCTTGGGCCTGGCATCAGGGCTGGACATGTCCTGAAGACCTGGTCCCACATGTGAGGACAGAACCCTGCCCCAGGGGCCTGATGTCCCTCGCCCGAGTCCCTTTACCACTGAAAGGCCCCACTCTGCCTCTGATGGGCAGTGAGCGCCTGCCACCCTCCTGACAGGGACAGCCCCAGGGCTCCAATCTCCCCTACCACAGACACCGTGCAGTGTCCTCCCTTACACACGCCCACTCTGAAGCTCTAACTCCGTGTGTGCAAAGGCCCAGGGGCAGAGGTGGCAGCAGATCCCCTCCCTGGCTGCCTGGTCAGCGCCCAGGGCTGTGACCGCTGTTGGCCCTGTTCTTCCACCTGCTCCACCCTCCTGGTGGGCGCTCACACCGGGCAGATGTGGCTCTGCCTCTTGGGATGAGGTCACTGCCGAGGGCAGGCGAGTCCTAGCTTCTGTGGTCACCCTGTGGTAGGTCAGCTGCTGAGCGTCTGTCCCCGCAGGCTGTCACAGGATGTGACCCTGATGGCAGGTGGTGGTGTCCCTGGAGGTGCACCTGCTGTGGGTTGTGTCCCCGACTCTGACTTGTTCTGCCAACTGCAGAGCTGTCATTGGCCATTGGCTGTTGAGTCCTAGGGCAACCTGGGCCAAGTTCATTGCTGCCTGGGCTGAGCTCTGCCTCTTGAGTGAGCATTTTGAGCGGTGACAGGGGTGCACAGAGCTGCCCTGGGGGCTCCGTGGTGAGCAGCAGGAGGTGCTCCACCTACAGCCACTGCTCCTCTGCTCCTGGAGGGTGCTGTGCAGCACAGGGTCTGTCTGCCTTGTCCTTATGGCCAGTGCCTGGGGGCTTTGGGCCACGCCCCCACGCCAAGGCCACAGGTCTGCCTCAGGTCTAGAGGGCCAGACCCCAACCCGCCAGAGCGGTGAGGTGCTGCCAGCGCCTCCTCACTGATGGACAGGGCCGTGTCGCTGTAGGTGCCAGCATCACGTGCAGACTGCAGGATCCGATGCTGACAGGGCCGGCTCGGGGTCCCGGCACTTCCTGAAGGCAGTGAGCAAGACTGCTGGGGCCTTCTGGGAAATGGGCACCACATCAAACATAGCAGAGAAACCCACATGGAAGTGACAGCTCGTGGGCTCCCTAAAGCCCTTTGGCTCTGAGACCCAGGGTGCTGGGCTCCCCACCTCTGTTCACAGAGTCTCGGGTCCAGGCGTTGTCTGCACTGAGCAGTTTCCTGCACCCACAAGCTGGCTGAGGCCGCCCCTGCAGAGATGAGCACCCGGCAGCGCAGTTCAGCCAGGGCGGGGCTGTGTCTGCTCCCTGTCTGGAGGAGCTGCAGCCTGCTAGGTCAGGACCCCACTCCCAAGGCCAGAGCCAGAGTATACCCGGCCCCCAGGAAGCCCCTCCTCCCTCCCCTGTCTGCTGGCCATGGCCCTGGCCCCTCCTGCCAGCCCTGGGTGGAGGAGTCACAAGAACACGGGTCACGGCTCAGCCCAAAGCTCACTCTGGGGCCTTCCCTTGGGCTGGCCTTGGACTGTGAGGACAGGTAGGCACCCTGGTTTTCAGAGATCTCCCCAAGTCCATTTTGGGTAAGGAGGGGGCTGGGCTTCGCAAAGGCAGAACCAAACTTGGGCCTAATCAAAGGTCTTGTTGCTCCTGCCCCAAGAGGACACCCACACCCAGGCCTGCTCCTAGCCAGGGACAACCTCATACCCCTGAAGTCCCCCACCCTAACCAAGGCCCAGGCTTAAAGTTTCATGCCAGGCGAGTCAATGTAAAATATTCCTGATAGTTAACACCTGAAACTCCCCAGGGAGATGCCCAGGACTCTGTGGCTTCTAGCCAGCAGGTGGTTCTAATCCCAGGGCGAGTGTGGGAGGAGTCGCCCACTACCACGGCCCTATTAGTGTGCAGCTGCTCAGTGGACGCCTGTGCAAGGGCAACTCCTGGGTCTCCATCCCCCCAGCTACCTGGGTCATTTTGATTCTGAGACCACAGCAGGGATCCACACCGTGTTCTGAGGATTCCTGAGTTCCTGTCCCCTGCCCCACATGGAAGCTTCCAGAACCACAGAAATCCCAGACCCCACCTAACCCACACCTGTGCACCCAGGAAGGTCCCCTGAGGATTCAGAATCTATTCCAGCCAACGTTCCCTGGGAGCCAAACTCAGGGCATAGACAGCAGTGCAGGGGGAGGGGCGTGTCAAGGGGAGGGGCTGACCTGTGACCTGGGGCTCTGAGCCCTGAGGGGGGAGCACTGAGATGATCAGGCTCCCTGAGAGCCCAAGCTCACCCCTGCCCTGCAGCCCTGTGCTCTCCGAGTTCTGGGCGGGCTGCTGGTGCTGCCCACAGCCAGGGCAGATCCCCACGGTGCTGGACGCATTGCTCTGGGCTCCACAGAAACTCACAGACACCCCAGGTCACTCAGTCTTTCCTGTCCATGGCCAAGAGCGGGGCGGGCTCAGCACCTGCAGGTGCTCTGAGGCTCCACCCTGGGCCCAGCTCCCCCTGCCTCCCCAGATACAGTCATTGGTGGCGCCCGGAACAACCATCCCAGCACAGTGGCCAGGGTCAACAAGGAGCCACAGAACTTAGATCCTAATACACAGCTTTACGTTTGGACATTGATAATTCAATTAAATGTTACCTAGTCCACCTCCTTTCTACCTCTGGACAGAAGAACAGCATCATGGGAAGCCTTACCAGGTGCTAAATAAAATTCACAAGAATCACGGACTTGGACCAGGCACCTTCACTGGGCCCACACTCCCAATCCAAACAGATCCATCCAGGCGCTATGCTGTGGTCGGCTGCAAAAGGCCCACTATCGGGTTTACTAACTAGAATGTGAGCAATTAACTAGGTAGTTGTGACCGACCTGCAGGTGTGGTGACTGAACTGGAGCCATGGTGCTGATTTCTGGACCTCACGTCCTGGTTTCCTGTAATGCTGTCGCACCGGTCATGGAGTGGGGTCCTCAGAACCGGCTCCAGTTCTGGGAGCTGACTGACTCGTGGACATTTCTCTGTGGTAATGCTGTCCTCAGATGGACTCCCCTCCATGGACCTGGCCTACGGAGCTTCCTTCAGTCACGGCAAAGAGTTGTCTCTGCACCTGAGCCCTGAGCCAGGTCCCGGCATCAGCTCCCCGATTCTTTCATCCTCTCCATCTGCCATGGACACAACACCTGGTCTTTGACTCAGGGCCTTTGGACCTGCCATCACCTCTTCCTGGAACACCTCTCCTTCCACTCTGGGGAAGTGTTGCTGGTCACCTGCATTCAGTGCTATCCCTTCCTACAGCCACTCCAGTCTGCAGCCCCTGGCGTTGGCCTCCCTTCCTGGGATTAAGCTGTCTCCTACCACCTCAAGAGCAGGGCCCTGTGCTGTCCACTGTCCACTCCCCAGCCTATTGCACAGCATCTGACACCTGGTGGGCAGGCAGCTAACACACACAGACAGAACTGGGCCGCTGCAGCTGCCCTGGCCTGTATCTGGCTGTGATTATCTCCACGGCCTCCAGGAAGCCCTCACCATTCCCATTTCTACTTGAATGGTGTTATACCCCGTGATCTGCTCTGGACCTGGGCATTATGGGGCCAAGAGGCACAGGTGCTATCAGGCTCTGGTCACCTGCTGGCGCCCTGCCCCAACTCACAGATAGAAGAACAGATAGAGCCACAGCAGGGGAAGTTGTCCAGAGACTCAAGCCGGGGGGTGCTCTGCTCTAACTCCTTATCCAGATGCTCGGTGAGGCAATGAATTTCCATGGGACAACACGGGGCACATCACAGTTGCAAGAGTGGACAGGCTCAGCTGAGGGCTCACGGCTGTTCTGGTGCTCTGGCCGACTCCTGGGTCCTGGCTGGGGCCGTCAGGTCGCACTGCTGAGCGCTGGTCATGGAGGCGATGGGCTCTGTGCCTGCCTGGTCCTCAGCCTCCCTGTCCCAGTGAGCAGGGACCTGCTGCAGGGCGCCCACCTGCTGGTCCTCCTGGATGAGAGAAAGCAAAGGCTCCCAGGAGGTGACCCTGCCTCTCCCAGCACACCCACCCTTCCTTCTTTCTGTCTTCCACAATGTCCAAGTCCTGATCCTGCCTGGCACACAGAAGGATTTAGGAAATCAATGACGAAACCACATAGACCCATGGCTGGCAGCAATCATGATAAAAAGCAACCCCAGTTTCTCCTTACAGAGCCCAGCTGAGCCCCCTTCCACAAACCAAAATTCAGTCCATGTTCTTGGCATGCCTGTCTCAGGTGAGCATAGGAGGGTGAGGGGTGGGGACCATGCCCCATGCATTGGCTCAGGGAGGCCCGCCAAAGTGTGGGAGCTGTGCCAAAGCAGCCGCCATGGGTGTTCACCACCTGGGGAAAGGTAAAGCAGGCCAGGGCCACGCATGAGCAAGAGCCTAGCAAGGTCAAGCCACGGGAGATGGGAGAAGATGGGCACTGGGTTCTGAGCCCTGGGTCAATGGAGGTAGAATTTTCTTTTTACTTAAGTCTCCTCTTAAAGTCCCCATTTTCCCTCCAAATCCACAGCATACAGGCAGTTTCTGATTCCCTCCACTTCTTCTCTCAGCTTCGTTATGGCCATAGAACCACGCACAGAACGCGGCTCTGTAAACAGTGGCAGAATGAGTGAATCCCTCAGTATCACTAAGAAGACCACCACCTCCTCCCCAGCTCTCCTTTTGCCAAGTTTATCTTGCAAACAATCTGAAATGGATGGCTTTAGTATTATGATTGGTAACATTCAGACTCCTACAATATCATTTCATGAGACTATAAGAGAATTTAATCTATGTTTTATTTATGTTGAACTATGTTAAAAGGCATGAAAGAGGAGCCAATGTTGTGGTGCGGGTAGTTAAGCCCCTACTGACAACACTGGCATGCCATGTGGAGCAGCCAGTTCGAGTCCCAGCTGCTCCACTTGCTAACGCACCTGGAAGGGCAGCAGATGATGGTCCAAGTACTTGGGCCCCTACCACCCATGTGGGAGAACAGGATGGAGTTCAAATGAAAAGTAGATCTTCCATCTGCTGGTTCACTCCCCAAATGGCCCAGCCAAGAGCAAGGAACTCCATCGGGTCTACTACGTGGGTGGCAGAGACCCACGAACCTGAGCCATTTTTCCTCTGCTTTCCCAGGCACATTAGCAGGAAGCTGGATGACACGCACAGCAGCCAGAACGTGGCGCAGCATCCAACTGGGGATGCCGGCATTGCAGGTGGCAGCTTAATCCACGGCACTGCAACAGCAACAGCCAGATAAACCTTTAAAAATGTACAAAATGGCCTTGTGTGACTTCCATCCAGTCCTTCCAAATGTACACACACACACACACACAGACACACACACTTAAAAATCATCCCAGTGACTTTTTAAGTCAAGGGGCCTGAGGTTTCACTATCAGGGGAGCTTTCTCCCCACACAGCTTGACTTGTTTGCTTTGGTAACCAACCCCGGCTAATAAACAACTTGAAGTACAAGCTCAGCCTTTTCGTGAGCCAAATTCATCAACTTAAACCCAAAAAGACACGTTTGTGTTTGCTGACACTATTTACACAGCTTATGTAACAACACTCAGCTCTGTTGGGTAGACTGGCTAACAGTGATATTATAACCTCCTTAGTACAAAAGATTCTGGACTGAAATACTTTCCAGTTAAAGTAACTGCCCCATGCAAGTTTTCAGAACAACATTAAAAAACCCCGTGTCACACCATCTTCACACAAGAAATATTTGTATTATACAGTCAACTCTTTGGTTCCCCTGTGGGAAAATACACTTAATAATGCAAAGTGATAAACAACTCTGCTTCCTTACACCCCATAAAATGTTTGGTGCGACTCCATCTTGCAGGCATAACATCTAGGAACGTGACCTTCTCACTCCGGGAACCTGATCAATGTCTACTGAAGTTGGAAAGAACCAAGTATTGGGGTGATTTCCTATTGTAATGGAAAGTGTCTAGCCCACACTAAGCATTGAATAGTGTGGGGAACCGCAGGCTGGCCACCTGTGGGAACCTCCTCATCTACATAGCTTGCAGCAATCGGTGGACCACAAGGCCTACGGAAACAACCAGGTGAAACAGATGAAGCAGAATGGACTCTGCATAAACAACTAGGAGGAACCAGGTGAAACAGATGAACTTTCGACCTGAGGCTGTACGCGCCCTTTTCACCTGATTGGACGACGGCTATTGGCTGTGGAGCACATGCTCCACGGGACTTGGGATATAAAGGGACACTGGGATCTGGGCGAGGAGGAACGAAGAACGGCAAATGGCACCCCTCCTCCTCTTTTCTCCTCTCCCCTTGCCCTTTCCTTCTGCCCCCATGAATAAAGTTCCTAGAGAAACGAGAAGCAGGGACCCTGTCATGACTATGTTGGATCCTTGCTGGCGAGGGTCCGACAAATAGTAGTAACCATTGTTACCAGATTCAACAAATACTTGCTGAATAGAAATCTGAGCGATAGGGGTTGGCAATGTGGTACAGCAGGTCAAGCTGCCTCCTGCGACACCTGCATCCCATATGAGCAATGGTTCTCGACCCGGCTGCCCCACTTCCGATCCAGCTCCCTGCTAATCCTCCTGGGTAAGCAGTGGAAGATGACGCAAGTGTTTGGGCCCCTGCACCCACACAGAAGACCCAGAAGAAGCTCTGGGCTCCTGGCTTCAACCTGGCCCGGATCTAGTCATTGCAACCATTTGGGGAGTGAACCAGCAGATGGAAGATCTCTCTCTCTTCTCTCTCATCCCCCGCCCTGTAACTCTGCCTTTCAAATAATAAATCTTCACAAAAAAAGACAAAAAATTTGAGTGGTGGCAGCATAAAATGGAAATTTAACAGAGCTTTAAAAAGGCCATGGGGGGGGGGATGGAGGTGAGAGAATGTGCCTTATGACCTTGCCAGGAGACGGAGATTCTTCACCCAAAGGGCAGGGTGCCTAGCCAAAGGCAAGGTTGGACATAGCCACCCCAAGGCACACAACTGTGTGAAGAAATGAAAAGGAAAAGAAACGTCTTGCCACCAGAACCTGGTTTACCACCCACTGCATCAGAACAGAACCCGACTTTGGGGTCTGCGCTTGAAAACACAGGTGTAATCGTTTCAGTACGGACCTAGGCTGCAGAGGCCTCCGCGTAGCCTCCTGATGGCCAGGATATGTAAGCCCAGCTCAGTTTCTTCATCCAAAAGGCAAGTGGGTAGAACCAAGTCTGCAAAATTCTTTCTAGACCTAAAAATCACCCCTTGTGATCTATTTTGAGATTGCACTTTTAGTGATGATTCACGACTAAAGGCAAATCTTTCTTCATATTACGTCTCCCAGTCTCTCAAAAAATGGTAGCCCTCTGCTCTGTGCCTGTTTCTGTGTCTGTGTGAGCTCACTTTTTTCCTCACTCAGTCTCCAGTAATTTTACCTGGCCTCCATTGCTGTTTTCTAAGCCTGCTGAGCCCACTCCATGGTCTATGCCCACTCTCACCTGGCCATGCCACTAACCCCTGGTACCTGCACTCATCTATCTCGTCCTATACCCTTAAAAAAATTATTTCTGAAACTCGGAGCTAGAGAGGGATGGAGGGGGAGAGAGGTCTTCATCCACTGGTTCGCTCCCTAGATGTCTGTAGTGGCCAGAGCTGGGCCAGGCCAAAGCCAGGAGCCAGGAGCTTCTTCCAGGTCTCTTATGGGGGTGCTGGGGCCCAAATACTTGAGCCATCTTTTGCTTTCCTGGGCCATCAACAGGGAGCTGGATGGGAAGTGGAGCAGCCAAGACAGGAACCGGCTCCCATATGGGATGCCAGAGTGTCCGGGCTTCACCCACTCTACCACAGCGGCAATAGGGTATTTTTAGAACATACTGTTCTTTAAGAAAATCGAAGCTTGTTGTGATTGTTTTAAAAGGGGGAGAAACGCTCATTTAGTGACTTTCACCAGTTACATAAGAGGAAATCATGGCGGGCCAACTTCTTCCACACTCTATCCAGGTAACTGGAAGCGTAGGAACTGAACTCCCGGAGAAGAAAATAACTCCTCACGCCCTAGGAGACCGTTGGAAGGTCTGGGATGGCCCTGAGGCGTAGTGGCCGAGGACTGGACCAGCGCTTCTGAGCTCTGCAAGCGCCCGCGCCCTGCAGCGCACAAGCGCATTAGGGGCCCGCAGGCCGCCTCCGCCCCCTCCCGTTACCATGGCAACACGATCCGCTCCCCACGTTCGCGTGGCACGACAAGGCGGGACTTCCGGCTTAGGAACCAGTGCGCATGCGGCGGCCGGCGGGCTACGAGGAACTTCCTGTCGCGTGATCCCGGGAACCAACGAAATGGCCCAACGGCAGACCCACGTGCCTGCGTTCCCATTAGCAACCGGAGGCTTCTAAACACCCTCCCCTCCCGCCCCATCTTCGTTGGGCCCTCCAGCGCCGGTCGTCCTCGGCTTAGCAAGGCGCCGTCCTGCCGTCCCTACTCCTTTAGGCTGCAGACTCCCGCCCGCCGCCATGGTGAGTGGCTGGCTCGCTGGCGCCGCACGGCTGGGGCTGGAGCGACAGGCTGTCCTCAGAGGACCCTCGTCCCGCTCGGCGCCTCGGGAGGACCGGAGGCCGGGCCGGGCCGGGGAGTTCGGGTCAGCTCCGCCCCAGCGCCTCCGGGGTAACCCTGGGCGTCGCCCCGATGCGATGCTGATTTCTCATTCCTGAGCCAAGTCGCAGCTCGCAGAGGGCAGTGGAGAGAGCCTGAAGGGGCTCCTCCCTCCCTCCCTCCTTCCCCCCTCTCTGTCTCTCTCTTCTCTCCGTCTCTTTCGCGCACACGCGCTAACGAGAGCAGTCACGTGTTCACCAGCCATTGGAACACCGCTAGGGTTGCTACTATGATATGTATATAAAGTAGTACGGTACCTGCTGAGCTACTAAGTAGCCAATACGGGATGGGTTTTGTTAACGGTGTACTCGCTTTATCGCTAGAGTTGCTTCCTTGTTCCTCTCGTGGTAAAACTATGGATTTGTGGGCGTGGTCAGGATGATGGGAACCTGCCAGAGGTTCAGTGACTTGGTAACGGTCACACAGATGGGTAGTTGCATCCCCGCACGGACAGCTGGGTTTTAGTCCAGCGCTGTGTCTCTTGAAACCCCGTGTCAACCCAGTGCATTTCCTGGTGAATGACTTGACCTGCACACGTGGAGAATGCACGTGGAGACAGGCTTGCGAGCAGCTGTGTCCCAGGCTGCTGCTGCTCCCTCTGCTTGCTCCAATCCACTTTAGAGGAAATTTCCGTCCTTATATCTTTTTTTTTTTTTTTTGACAGGCAGAGTGGACAGTGAGAGAGAGACAGAGAGAAAGGTCTTCCTTTGCCGTTGGTTCACCTTCCAATGGCTGCCGCGGACGGCGCGCTGCAGCCGGCGCACCGCGCTCATCTGATGGCAGGAGCCAGGTGCCAGGTGCTTTTTCCTGGTCTCCCATGGGGTGCAGGGCCCAAGCACCTGGGCCATCCTCCACTGCACTCCCGGGCCACAGCAGAGGGCTGGCCTGGAAGAGGGGCAACCGGGACAGAATCCGGCGCCCCGACCGGGACTAGAACCCGGTGTGCGGGCACCGCAAGGCGGAGGATTAGCCTGTTGAGCCACGGCACCGGCCCTGTCCTTATATCTAAAACTAATCCTTTTCAGCTGGAGAAAGTTTTTTTCTTCTGGTCCTAGACCAGTCTTCACTCCTTGACAGGAGGGAAAGTAGCGAACAGGTGTAAATTGGCCACCTGCTCTGCACAAGACGCTACGCCAGGTGTTGTGTGGTGTAACAAATGATTCCTGTGTGCACGCAGCTTCCAGTCTGCTTGGAGCAGCAACACTGGAGAAGATTGAAAAAACAAAAAAAGATAATGCCACAGGTCGTAACCTGCGGTGGTGCCCAATTAGGAGCACATGCTAGGTGTTGGAGGCAGGTGTGAAACAGTTTCTGAGGGTGTATTGGAAGCACCTCAGTGTAGGTAAAAAGAGGTTAGGCCTCGAAGGGGGTGGGTAGGAGTTCAGTAATGTGGTGGACTGTGAGAGTACTTCAAAAAGTTCGCGGATTTTTACACCCAACTAAACTTAACTGGAACATTTGAAGTACTCTTCCTGTGGTTGTACTGGCTGCTGAGAGCCAGGTGCCTGTTTGAACTCAGCAGGAGGTGGAAGTACTTAGACAGTGGAGATAAGCGTGACCTGCAGACCGGGGCCCCTCCCCAGAGAGCCTGTCGTTGAACCTAGGCACAGTGCTGGCTGCGATTCAGATTCCTGAGGGGGGGGGGTAGGAGGGTAGGAGGGCGGGCGGGGGCTGGTTTAGGCTAGGAGCAGGGTGCCGCGAGTGCAAGTGGAGGCAGGAAATTCTAGGTTAGGCGTCAGGGCTGATGGGCAGGCTCGTCTGGCGGAAGTGGAGTGTTCAGAGAGTAGGATTCTGGGAGACAGGGTTGGAGAAAAAGTGTGAAGGGTTTTAAAGACTGACGAGTACCATTTTTTTAATCCATGGCAATGAAAAATAAGAATTTATGCTTGTGGTTTATTTGTTGTTCCCACCCATGGTGGTGTGACTGTAAGAGATAACTTTGTCTAATGTAGTTGTTGGGCCTTTTTTTTTTTTAATGTCTAGTGGAAATCAGCTTAGTAAACAATTGTTGCATTTGAATGGGGATGGATTTCCCTCTAACTTCACTGCCTCTCTTCCTTCTTGCAGTCTAGTCCTTAAATGCCTGTTACTCAGAACTGTTTTGTAAAATTCACCAGCACCTTCCTAATTACAAGGCCAACTGCTGTGGCTGGTACCTTGCTCTGAGGTGACCTGCTGTATTGTTTGGCTGCTAGCCTAACTATCCTGGATTTGCCTCCTATGTGTCTGTCATGCTCTCTTGTGCTTGAAAACAGTGACCAAACTAAATTATGGCTATTTCCAAATGAAGTATGCTTTTTAAAGCTGTATTTTTTAGAGTAAAGGTTTTTTTTTTTTTTTTTTTTTTTGACAGGCAGAGTGGACAGTGAGAGAGAGAGACAGAGAGAAAGGTCTTCCTTTGCCGTTGGTTCACCCTCCAATGGCCACCGTGGCAGGCGCGCTGCAGCTGGCGCACCGTGCTCATCCGTTGGCAGGAGCCAGGTGCCAGGTGCTTCTCCTGGTCTCCCATGGGGTGCAGGGCCCAAGCACCTGGGCCATCCTCCACTGCACTCCCAGGCCTCAGCAGAGAGCTGGCCTGGAAGAGGGGCAACCGGGACAGAATCCGGCGCCCCGACCGGGACTAGAACCCGGTGTGCGGGCACCGCAAGGCGGAGGATTAGCCTGTTGAGCCACGGCGCCTGCCAAGGTTAAGTTCTTTAATAGACACACACACACACACACAAAGCAGACTATGAAGGTTTAGTTTGCTCTCACTTAATGGCTATCTCACTGCTTATCTCTGGGGGTGAGCTGTCTCCATGAGGGAGGCACATGTATGACTTTCATCCCGCAGCCCCTCCAGCCCTGTGGGCACTGGCCTGGCCTGCAGGGGTCAGCTGAGTCCCCACATGTCTCAGGTTTCAGAGGAGCAGGGTGTGGCAAAGGCCTTACCTGTATTAGGGCCCAGACTTTGGACGGAGCCCACGTCTCTTGTGCTCACACCATCGCTGAGAGGCAGGCGTGTGGTGTGGAAGTGGCACCTGGCTGGGCATCCAGGCAGCCGGAAAGAGGGAGAGAGCAGAAGTTGTTGGAGGTCTTGCATTGTCTAGCACAGGGCGGCCTGTGTACTTTGATTGCTGGTTCTCTCTTCAGATCTCCCAGACTAACATGTGAATCCCTTCTCCCTTTTTCAGGCAGAGTTGGGTCTAAATGAGCACCATCAAAATGAGGTCATTAATTACATGCGCTTCGCACGTTCGAAGAGAGGCCTGAGACTCAAAACGGTGGACTCCTGCTTCCAGGACCTGAAGGAGAGCAGGTATCAGAGGGCTGAGGAAGCCAAGTCGGAATGTGGTTCCTCTCTGGCAGCCAGGACGGGGATGCTGCATGGGGGCCGTCATGAGCCCCTGTCTGGGATTACTATCATCAGTGACACTCTGAGAGCCCTCAGAGATGTTCCAAACTCCCTACACCAAGTTTGTGGTGGGTTGTGGTGGGAGCAGTGAATCTGTGTCAGACATGTGCAGGATAATTATGGGATGGTGGCGTTTCAGAAGGGTAGTCAGGAAGTTGCGAAGACCTTGTGGATTAATGATTGGCTGATTGATTGGCTTCCTATATTAAAGATTGCAGAACTTTACTTACTTGAGTTATTAATTAGAAGATTAGGGGCTGGCTCTGTGTGGCATAGAAGGTTAAGCCTCTGCCTGTGGCACCGGCTTCTCATATGGGCACCTGTTCGAGTCCCAGCTGCTCCACTTCTGATCCAGCTCTGCTAATGGTCTGGCAGAGCAGTGGTGGATGGCCCGAGTGCTTAGTCCCCTGCATCCATGGGGGAGACCCAAAAGAAGCTCCTGGTTTCAGATCAGTGCAGCTATAGCTGTTGCAGCCATCCAGGGAGTGAACCAGCAGATAGAAGACCTTTCTCTTTGTCCCTGTCTTTGTAACTCTGCTTCTCAAATAAATAAATGAAATCTTAAAAAAAAAAAAAAAAAAAAAGAGATTAGAGCCATAGGACATGGCAGTAAGCAACACAAACACCTCTGAAGCTCTTATTGAAGTTAGGACAGAGAAACTTGGCAGGGGTCCATGAAAAACCTCCCTGAGCAGCACCAGAACTGGTAGTTGACTTGAAGCAAGGGATGATAATTAATTTGCTTGGACCAATAACAGGATAATTGAATGTCAAGTCAGATACAATGAAGGAGATCTCCAAGGGAGTGCAGTTCTCACAGAGCTGTGAGCTGCTTCGGCCTTAGACCCCTATGTGTTCGAGCCATTAAACTTAGTTGGCAACCTGGTTCCCTAATCCCCAGCAGAAAGTGACAATGAATTGGCAGGAACATGGAATGTTCTATTAACAAATGTAGAGAGGGTAGTATTAATATAATTAATAAACATTTTATTAAAAATAACTGTTTTTTAAAAGGGTGGTTAAATTCCCGTTAAGGAGTTGTAATGAAATACTGGCAGCTCGAGTGCCACCCTGAGAGGCCTTGAGTATAACTGGATCTTACCTGACTCTGTCCTTTTGGAATCAAGGAAGGAGCCGAAGCTGAGGTTGGTGCAGGTGCTCTTGTTCTGCCGAGAGTCAAGGGAGAGGGGCTTGACAGGGTGGAGGCAGGGAGTCGAGAGGACTGTGACTGCGAGGCCGTGAGGGAAGGTAAGGGGCATGCCCATGCCTGACCCACGGCAGGTCACAGGCAGGTCTCTCCACCCTCCAACCCTGTGTTCCTCTCTGTAAAGTTAGGGGAAGATGCCTCTGAGGTCCCTCCCAGCCCAAGCACTGCATGGGAGAGCAGATGTTGACTGCTAGTGTTGATGGTGATGAGCACTTTTAGAGGGGGGTCGGTGTAGCTTTAAGACAAGTTGGGTTGGGGCCGGTGCTGTGGCATAGCAGGTAAAGCCACTGTCTGCAGTGCTGGCATCCTGTATGGGCACTAGTTCGAGTCCATGCTATGGCCTGGGAAAGCAGTGGAAGTGGGCCCAAGGAGGAGGAGGCTCCTCTTCCTATGAGTGCAGCTCTGACCATTGCGGCCATTTGGGGAGTGAACTGGTGGATGGAAGACTGTTTCTCACTCACTCACTCCCTCTCTCTCTCTGCAACTCGACTTTTCAAATAAATAAATCAGTCTTTAAAAAAAAGACAAATTGGGCTTTTTGTTCTCCTTTGGGTCTCAAAAGTGCTAAAGAAGCAGTATTGAATTACTACTTATTTCTCATTGGCATTTACTAATATGTGGCTAGTTCATATAATTATTAAAGTGCTAGGGAAATAATGGAAAGGAAAAGCTATGGCTTCCTAATGACTATCGGATTGTTAAATGTGATGAGGCTAATTTTACTGGAAATTGAAAAATACTGAATTCAACAATTTAATCATGAAAGAAAATAGTAGATGATGGTTTGGGGACTGTTTCTGAGCCTGCCCCTGTATTAAAGGATGTATACATGTGAGGAATTAGCGATCACTATCATTTGAATAGATGTTAAAAAATGAGTTTGGGGGCGTCAGCGCTGTGGTGTAGCAGGTAAAGCCACTGCCTGCCTTGCTGGCATTCCATGTGGGCGCCAGTTCCGGACCCGGCTGCTCCACTTCCATTCCAGCTCTCTGTTAGAGCCTGGGAAAGCAGTAGAAGGTGGCACAAATTCTTGGCCCCTGCACCCACATGGGAGACCTGGAAGAAGCTCCTGGCTTCAGCCCAGCCCCAGTCATGGCAGCAATCTAGGGAGTGAACCTCTGTCTTTACTTCTCTCTCTGTTACTCTGCCTTTCAAGTAAATAAATACATCTTTTTTTAAAAAACTGAGTTTCATGTATTTTCTGATTACTGAAGGAGCTAATTCTGAAAGAGGCATTGATCGGAAATCCTCTAATCCCTTGGACAACATGACTGTGGGTTTCTTGATTGTGGTACATGTTGTAAGTTGTTCTTGCTGTTGATCCGGAAGTTTGCGGGTGTGGCTGTTTTGCAGGCTGGTGGAGGAGACCTTCACCGCAGACGAAGTCTCCGAGGTCCTGAATGGCTTGCAGGCCGTGGTGCACAGCGAGGTGGAGTCGGAGCTCATCAACACGGCCTACACCAACGTGCTGCTCCTGCGGCAGCTTTTCTCCCAGGCTGAGAAGTGGTACCTGAAGCTGCAGTCAGACATCTCGGAGCTTGAGAACAGGTGATAGAGTTTCTGCCTGCGCATGTGACAACACATGAGCACGTGCCTTTGTTGATCTTGCCGTGAGGCTGGTCTGTGTGGACGTGTCGGGAGGGTGTCGGCAGCAGCTCATCACCGAGCGGCCTCTCACATCTCACTCCGCCTCCTTCTGAAGACTGTTTCTGCCACGCCTGGATACTGCAGAATCTTTACGTGTTACGAACTTGCTTTTCAGGCTATCATTAATTACTCTTTACAGCATCTTTGTTAGCTTTGTCAGGGTAACAGTTGATCTCTAGAGAGGTCAACTAAAAAATAAAGATCATGCAACAGTTGAAAAATTAATTCAAACACAGATGACCCTTAGCTTGCAAAGGTGTTGCCATCAGGTGAACTCATTGTAAATTGACACTTTGATTAGTTGAAAACACATTCCACACACCGGACTTGGCAGCCACCCCGGGTGAGCAGCACAGTGCCATGCTAGTGCAACGCTGCCTGGAAGCGGTGGCTCTACCGCTGCCCGGCAGCACGAGAGAAGATCGTACCGTGTAGGTCCAGAACGAGACCAAATGCGCAGCGCAGTTGCTGCTGAAGGCTGTCGCTCTGGCACCACCAGCAGCCCCCAGATCCCAAGTCAAACCCTGTCCATTGGGCTCTGTGATAAATAACATCGATTCCAACTCACAGTATGTGAAGTTCATTTCTAAATAATTGCATTTAAAATGAAGTACACTTAGCAAACACAAAAGCTTATATTCGGAACAATATCAAAGAATTGCTAATTTAAAAAAACATTAAAATCCGTGAAGTTGAGACTTGCTCTAAGGGAAGCCGCGCCAGAGAGCAGGTAGCGCTGCCCCCCCAGGGCGTGCGCACTGCTCCCCGTGCACACTGCTCCCCGAGCACAGCCGCAGTGCAGGCGGGGCTTGATGAACAGCCCGTGGCGGGGCGGGGAGGCACTGCCCTGCAGCTGTGAGTGCGTGACTGGTGAGCACCCTCCGAGGCGCTGACCGTCAGGAGCCTGCAGAGGAGTGGCTGCGTTCACTCCGAGGGGCTAGAGTCACCTTCAGTTCCTCTGCAAAGCACCAGGCACCTCTGCCTACACCGTGTGTCTTTCCTGCAACTCGGGTGCTGCTTTTCGGTCCATACTGGGGAGTAATTCTGTTTGTCTAAGACTGCCCTATTAGAATCAGTTTGTCTTTCTGGAACACCTGCCAGCTAACAGCATATGTTATGTCGTAGCGCATTCTCAGAGCTGAGAAGAAGTGTCCCATCCATATTAGCATTATAGCTTGTCTGGCAACGTATACTGTACACCCAGTGATGCAGAGGACCAGGCACTGGGCAGCGTGGCAGGCAAGGACGGGTGTTAATGTGGTGAAGTTCCGTCCATCCACCCTCTTGTCTGTGGCATGTGACAGGCGGGTACCAGTGCGTTTATTCTCTGTGTGTGTTAGAAGCCTCTTTTAGATGAGTATGCTTTGATATTTGCTTTTGTCTTTAAGAGAATTATTGGAACAAGTCGCAGAATTTGAAAAAGCAGAATTTACGTCTTCAAGTAAAAAGGTAATTTTTGGTCATTCTAAGTGCACATCTTATAGCCAGTACTTAAAATCTTCCAGACACTCAGAGCATTTGGAAGGCCAAGTGAGGACTCTCAAGGGAAAGCATTTATCTCAATGTAAATTCAAAAATCGCCGCTCGGATTTTTCTTGCAAAAATGGTTTTTGTTTTAATACTGATTGGTAAACTGCCCGAATGTGTGTGTCAGGTTATTCTTTATCTGTAGTGAAGCTGCCTAAATCCTCATCAATATTGCAGTTTTTCAGAGAATCTGAGGGTCAGGTAGAAACTTTTCGGCTCCCACAGATTGAAATCCCAGTCCTAGATGCTAGAATCCTTTACCAGCCCTGGCCTTGAACTCCTCCTCCCTTCCTCCTTCCCACACCCCCCCCCCCAATTTTAAAATGAAGTGAGGAGATGGGTTTCATTTTTCTCTCAACACAGATTAGGCACTGACATAAGAAAGAGAACAAAATCCGTGGAAAGCCCCACATCTGTAGAACGGGTATCTCAGTGGATCTTTTCTGTATGAGGGTGCTTCACAAAGTTCCTGGAAGTGGAATTAGAAAGTTTTATTTCAGTACGAAAAATTTTGAAATTCATGCACTTTTTCTTAATATGCATTTTTCATAAACTTGTGGAAAATCCCTTATGTGCACAGATTTCAAAAAATTACACCAAAACAGTCTTTTAATTTACATTTTTGTACAGTGTCTTCCACTTAGAAAGTACAAGTTTGGGTGATTGTACATAGTGATTTCAGTTTGGTTTCTTTTTTTTTTTTTTTTTTTTTTCAGCCCATCATGGATACTGCAAAGCCAAAACTTGCTCCACTTAATGAAGGTGGAACAACAGAACTCTTAAACAAGGTAATGCCATCATCTTGGCAAATGAGAACCCTCTAACTGCATCCTCTCATTGCCTGAACTATGCCAGGGTAGAGAAACAGGTGGAAGGAGGTTGAGTCGGGTCTAGTCCATCAGCCTAATGAGGCCATGGCAGGATTTTACATGTGCCCAGTGGGCCAGCAGAGGGCGTACTTTCCGTGTGGAGTCTGCACAGCCCTTGGTTACTCCTCTCCATGGTAAAGTGAAGAGTGTGGAATTTTGGACAGTGTTTATTGATGGACATTTGAAGTTTGTGATCTATGATGAGCAGTATGATTCCTGGTGTCTTGCTCTCCAAAATGTTGCCATTTCATTGGGAAGGCAGAACTAATGTTCTGAAGAGACTGGAAAGTGCTCTCCTGTGTGCTGTGCGTGTCACAGAACAGCAGAGGACGCGGTTCCGTGTGGATAGGAGTGGGAGAGTGCCAGCTCTTGGGCAAGGTGGTTGCTGAAGGTGACGGCACGTGGAATTGGCAGAGGGAAGAGAAGGGGCAGTGGCTGGAGGCAGAGAGAAGGCTGGCGGGCAGTGCTCCATGACGGGTCGATGGCAGCACTGAGTGAGAAATAAGACTCTTGACCTGAGCTGCCTACGAGCAAAGGTGCTTGGCCAGCCCGGAACCATGTGGGGTCCTGAGCACAGGGTACAGGAATGATAAAGATGTTTCCAGGGTAAGTGGCAGCAGTGTGCAGTGCACACCGGGAACAGATTCAGTATCAGATGGCAGAGGGCAGGGACAGGGACTTTGGAAGATGGCAGAGATCAGAGGGCAGAAGGAGGGAGGTGTGTCAGAGAGAAGAAACTAGAAGTCTTAAGCCAAAGCTGACTCACCGGGATCAGAGCTGGTGAGCTGGGCAAGATTGGGGTGCCACCAGTAACCAGGAGAATTTTTCAGCCGTTGTGTCATTTTTAATTTTCCAAATTAAAATTTTAAGTGGACTAAGTAATAACATCAAATATTAACATATTTTGGTTAAGATAGTAAAATTTTAATTTATTCACAAAGGAAATTGTAAGACTTCAAGAAGAGAATGAGAAATTGAAGACGAGGCTGAAGACCATTGAAATGCAGGTGACTGGGACAGCCTTTAACAAAATCATTGGAAGAGTTGCCTGTAGATAAAACGCTGAATGTGCTCTGTTTAAACCTGCTTACAGGCTACCCATGCGCTGGATGAGAAGTCAAAACTGGAGAGAGCACTGCAAGACTTACAGCTCGATCGAGGAAATCAAAAGGTGCAAGGAGTGTTAACGTCTTTCTCCCGTTTTCTGAATAGGATCAAGTGGTGAACTTCAAGTCCAGTCTGAGTTCCCTCATGTCCCGCACTCTGCCACCCCGAGATGTGCTGGGACGTCCTCGCCCAGGAACGGCCAGCTGGGAGCGAGCACCCTGCCTGCCGTCCATCCTCCAGGATGCCTGATGTGCCCTGGGGTCTCACCACTTGCAGGATTTTCTTAATTGACTGTTGAAAATTTTCCCACTTTCACATTGATGTCCAGTTGTGGTGGTGGGTGGGGAAGGAAATCCAAGCAGGGAAAAGTCTTTAGTGACTTGGACTTAATTTGGGTTTTATTCCACTGAACATGGCTTGAGTTTGCCTGGCGTGAGTGTGGCAGCATGCAGTGAATTGGCTGGTTGTGACCCTTCACATCCATCTGTGTGAAATACAATGAAATACACGGGCAGTTCTTCAGGCTTGCCTGGGCGCCATGACTGAGTGTCGCTTTGTCTGCTGGGAGTCAGGTGCACGGTTCTGTCTCCCGTGGCCCTCACACTGGCTGTGTGTGTTGAAATGTGCTGTCAGGTGGATTTGTACTGTGGCCTGGGCTTTTCTTGTGGTTGCGTTGTCACTGTAAGCGGCTGTCAGACTGTCCCCACGTCTGCTTCATCCCGGGTTTGTTCACCTTTTTTCTGTGCCAGATTTCAAACAGGTACAAGCATGGAAAGAACTGTGTAATGAACCCCGCTGTACTTGTCACTCGATTTTTTCTATCATCAGTGCACGGCCAGTCTGGTGTCATCTCCACCTCCACTTGGTTTTGTCCCTTCGTTTTTTTTTAAAGAAAATCTCAGACTTTGTGCCATTTCATTTGTGTATGTGTGTGTGTGTGTGTGTGTATATATATATATAGGCAGGCAGAGTGGACAGTGAGAGAGAGAAAGGTCTTCCTTTGCCATTGGTTCACCCTCCATTGGCTGCCGTGGCCAGCATGTTGCACCCGGTGCACCGCGCTGATCTGAAGCCAGGAGCCAGGTGCTTCTCCTGGTCTCCCATGGGGTGCAGGGCCCAAGCACTTGGGCCATCCTCCACTGCACTCCCGGGCCACAGCAGAGAGCTGGCCTGGAAGAGGGGCAACCGGGACAGAATCCGGCGCCCCAACCAGGACTAGAACCCGGTGTGCTGGTGCCACAGGCAGAGGATTAGCCTAGTGAGCCATGGCGCCGGCCTGTAAATATTTTTTTAAATAGGATACTTCTTATATAGCTTAAAAAAATGTGGGAAACATACATGATTTTCAGCCATTATATGCCAAGAACCATAGATTCATGGAACAGAGCTGACTGTTCAGAACAGCTTTATAATTTCACAGAAGTAGAACATTTGCAAACATTTTTAGATGATGAATTTGTTTGAAAGCCATTTGGGTTTTACTCCAGTTAGATTTTGGACACAAAAGCAAAATTCGTACATGCTTTCACTAGTTATAGGGAAATATTCTTAAAGAACAGATTTCAACAGTGAAGAGTAATTTTTTTTGCAAGTTAGAATTTTAGAGTTACAGAAAGAGGAGAGACAGACAGGTCTTCCACCTGCTGATTCACACCCCAGATGGCCGCAATGGCCAGGGCTGGGCCAGGCTGAAGCCAGGAGCCAGGAGCTTCTTCCAGGTCTCCCACATGGGTAGCAGGGACCCAAGCACTGTGCCCTCCTCTGCTGCTTTGCGCAGCCAATCAGCAGGGAAGTGGAGCAGCCTGGACACACGCCGGCACTCATGAGATGTCGGCACTACAGGCCGCAGCTTTACCTACTATGCCACCGCGCCAGCCCCAGGAATTTTTGCTTTTGTTGAAGGTGCTGCTTGGTGTACATATTCAGCAACTGTAGACTGTTTTCCTATAATATCAGTATAAGTCATCTTCCTTACACAAACTTTATCCAGTCAAAAATAAGATCCACGTAAGAGAAAATATCCAGCAAATTGTATTATGCTAGTTTTCAAAGTAAGCAAAAATGTACATCTCATTAAAAAAGGACTTAAAATTTTGTAGACTTAGAAAAAAAACATGCAGCCAATAATCTTTGATGCTTTCATAATATTTTCTTATAAATAATGACCAAAAAATGTCTATTAAATTTTACTTTATTCTACCTATACCATTTTGAAATTTAGGATCTCGCCTCTTTCCCATTCTTCTTGGACCAGACTACCAAGAGTTCATAAATCATATTTTTATATATTTGGAATTTAGCGACAGCTGAGTGTCTGCTATGCACACACGGGAGTCTGAGTTTGGCCCACACTGCACACATGGGGTCTGAGGATGGACTGGGCGTGCTGATGGCCCACACAGCAGATGGTCCCTTTCATCTCCTGTGGTGTTGAATCCCTGTTCTCAATCAGCTACCATTTAGGATGCCAACATGACATTCTCTGCATATACTTGTGTCTCATAGGATTTTATAAAGGCCCAAGAAGACTTGAGCGACTTGGAAGACACAGTCGCTGCTTTAAAGAGTGAGTTTGAGAAGACACTTGATGACAAGACAGAAAACCAGAAGTCCCTGGAGGAGAATCTAGTGACAGCCAGGCACGACCTGCTGCGGGTTCAGGAGCAGCTGAGAATGACTGAAAAGGTCAGAGGAACGTGTTTGAGGGCCTTCTGGGCACGCGCAGTTAACTGATAGGGACGTGGCCGCTGCGCGTCCAGATGGTCTTTCCTCCAGGCAGTAACGATGCGTCATTGTGGGGTGCTGGGACTCCGCTGTCTTGGTGCTGGTGTATCTGTGATAGTACGCAAGGGGATGGAGCGCCTGCATGGGCACCTGGACCCACAACAGGCGGCCCTACTGCTCTGCCTGCCTGCAGCCTGGCAGAGGGATGAGTTTTGTTTTTTAAAGGATTTCTGCACTTCTTTATGATTTATGTGAAACATGGAGAGTGCTAAATTCTTCATTCTGGGGTCTTAAATCCTCCCCCTAAAATACTGAGAAGTGCTTTCTGATCTGGAAAAAGAACATGCGTATTTTATCTGCAAATCAGTTTGGTATTGCACACAGATTGCCGGTGTCTAAGCCATAGAATGCTTGAGTTACTTGTTAACTTCTTACTTAGAAAATACCTATTTTGTTGATGTCTCACTTGAAAGAATATGTTTTTAATGTTTGGACCTTAATTTTATACATTTTTAAAGGGAATTAGCCAACAATACAAGCAAAATTTTGTAAAATTAACACCAAAAGTAAACATTTAAACACATTTGTTATTTGTTTCCTTAGCCGTTTTTTAGTAATTTGCTGATGTTTTTCACTAAGCAGGAATTAGAGAAGAAATTTCAACAAACAGCTGCTTATCGAAACATGAAAGAGATCCTTACCAAGAAGAATGACCAAATCAAAGAGCTGAGGAAACAACTGGCCAAGTAAGCCATGCCGATCCGCCTTGAGCTGCTGCTCCCCGCTGGGTCCCTGTTTGGTCTCTGTAGAGCCCCAGCTTGCTTCCAGGGGGTGAGGGCGGTGGGTGTTTGCTGGAGCACTCAGTCCAGAGGAAAGCAGAGGGCTCCCGCCCAGGCTCCCTGTAGACTGAGCTACACCTCACACACGGCTACCGTCCACTTAGCGTAGGGGATCAGATGGAAATGCAGCAAGCTGGCAAGGTGGCTCTCGGCATTTCTCTTGGTGGTGCCCTGTGGTCCTCATTAGTCTGCCAGCTCCGGTCATTCGTGTTGTTGGAGGTCTAGCCTGGAAGCTCAGCTGGCATTCTACCCTTCCTAGAGCTCCAGGAGAACAGAGCCGGAAGGTAAACCAAGATCTGGTGCGTCCTTAGAGGAGGAGGGCTGTTGAACGTCGTATCGCCGTATTGGCCATATCGGCTGTTCACACCATCTCTGAGGTAGTTACGCTGAGTGCCACAGAGCCACGTGCCACACACACAGACTTGGAGTCTGCAGGTTTCCCAGGTTGTCTGGTTTGTGTTCAGGCCTTGGGCAGGTGTCCCCTGAGTTACCATCCAATGCCTTGAATGCGTCTGACTCCTGCCAGGGCAGTGATGTGACATGAGGAACAGCGCCCTGGTTTGGTCACTGTAGAGGCCTCAAGTAAAGTCCTTCGGTGCCGGCAGTGCCGCTGGCTCCAAGTGTCAGGGCGTCACACTCTCATTTGTATCTCCAGGTACGAGATTAAGGACTAGGAGCCGAAGAGTCCCGTGGAGGCTGCCACGCACGGACACACAAGCTGGGTCTCACCTCAGGCGTGTGTTTTGAAGCATTCTATTTTTCCTTATTTTTCTAATATTTAGACTTTGCTTGTAAGATTTAGCACTAGAGTTCCTATTTTCAGCTAAGTGAGAAGAGGGAAATCCTTACGATTCTGACTGGCCATCCCAGATGGCTTTCTGCCTGCCGCCGCAGTCGATGGTCGAATGCGGTGAGAATTCTTTGGTAAAAAGCAAAGTTGGAGAGGAGGAAGCAGAGTGTTCTCCTTCCGCACTGATAGAAGGAGTGTATCTCAAGCTGACAGCATCTATTCTAGTGCGTTCCCGGGTCATGGAGTTGCTGAAGTTGCTATAAATAAACTTTATTTTCATTGTTAAAAACTGCATCTTAATTTATTTCCTCTATTTGTCCAAAAATATATGCATTCATTGAAAATGTGAATACTATTTATCACTGGAATCATTTTTACCAATTGTAGGGAAACTTAACAGCAATAAACAGAGGATTCAATTTTTCAGTCCATGTGAAAGGCTTAGTATCAGAGGAGGTTCACACACTTTTTTACTGCCCAGTTTATCATGAGTCTCTATTACTGATAGAATTCAGATCCCTCGGCCGGCGCCGTGGCTCACGTGGCTGATCCTCCGCCTGTGGCGCCGGCACCCCGGGTTCTAGTCCCGGTTGGGGCGCCAGGTTCTGTCCCGGTTGCTCCTCTTCCAGTCCAGCTCTCTGCTGTGGCCTGGGAAGGCAGTGGAGGATGGCCCAAGTGCTTGGGCCCTGCACCCGCATGGGAGACCAGGAGGAGGCGCCTGGCTCCTGGCTTTGGATTGGCGCAGCACGCCAGCCATAGCAGCCATTTGGGGGGTGAACCAACGGGAAAAGGAAGACCTGTCTCTCTCTCTCTGTGTAATTCTGCCTGTCAAAAAAAATTCAGATCCCTCATGTACTTCTACAGTTTAGAAAGTATCTAGGCTCATAAAATAAATGCAATCTTTGTACTTATTTCCAGAATATTCCTTTAAACTGTGTTCTGAAGCGCCGGCGTGAAACACTCAGGACGGGATTTCTCCCCGGGAAGCAAGTGTTTCAGAAAGACAAGCACAGCACAGCAAACAGTAGTTCACAGTATCATAGTAGACAAAGGTATTTAAACCAAACAGTTTTCAACACTAAATAAAGTTATTACCTACTTTAGAAAGGTAATGACTTGTGCCTCGGAAACAAGAGACGAGTGGAGTGGGATATCTGGTCTGAGGGCTCTCGAGGGGAGGCCCTGTGTCTTGGACATTACAGACATTACATCGTCAGCTCCTCAGGATTGCAGCCAGGTGCCAGACGACACCCTGCTTGGAGCTTTGTTGAGTCACTGGGCTCTCGAATGCCGGCCCTGATAAGGATTTGGTGCAAGGAGTTGATTGGAAAGTGGTTCCAGGGAGTTCTGGGAGAGACTGAGCAACTGGGGCAGACTGAGCACCAGGAGCCATCCTGCTGGGGACCCTCTGAGACACTGCCGGGAAAACATCGGCGAATTCTGGGGTCATCATCCACCACTTTGCCTCCCTCCCTGGTTGAAGATCAGTCCTGAGGTGTTAATGCCGTGTCACGTCTAGCCTGTCCCATGTGTGGATCACATTCGGCCACAGTGGCCGTTGAGGGGGTGAACCAATGGAAAAGGAAGGCCTTTCGCTCTTGCTCTCTCACTGTCCACTCTGCCTGTCAAGAAAAAAAAAGGCTTATTTTAAGATTTATTTAGTTCATTTGAATAGCTGAGTTAGAGCTTACATCTGCTGGTACACTCCTCAAATGGCCGCAACAGCCGGAGTTGGGCCAGACTGAAGCCTGGAGTCTGGAGCTGCTTCTGGGTCTCCCAAATGGGTGGCAGGGACCTAAGCACTTGGGTCATCTTCCACTGCTTTCCCAGGTACATTAGCGGCTGGGGTTCGCACCTATGTCCGCGTGGGATGCCAGTGCTGTAAGTGGCAGCGTAACCTACTATGCCACAGCGCCAGCCCCCAAAAAGTTTATTCTGACTCACGGTTCTAACGGCAAGAAGCCCAAAGCCATGTGGCCACATCGAGTGGAGGTGCCTTCACTTATGATGGAAAGTGGAAGGGAAGTGGGCACACAACAGAAGACACAAAACACAAGACATGGCCTCGTTGTGTAGCAACCTGCTCTCCAGAACCAACCCACGTCCAGGCTTCAGTCTCTCAACAATAATCATCTCTTGAAGAACCCACCGCCTCTAAACACCACCACACTGGGAATCAAATTTCAACATGGATTTCAGAGGGACAACCCATAGTATTCTGCCTCTGGCCCCTTAAGCCCATGTCTTTCTTACCATGAAAAAAAAAAAAATCCTTTCCCAGTATTTCCAAAAGTCTTAACTTTTCCCAGCAGCAACTTGAAAGTCCAGAGTCTCACCTGACATTCAAGGCCTACTCCCAGCTGTGAGCCTATAAAACCCAAACAAGCTGTTTCCAAGATGCAATGATGGGATAGGCATGGGATACCCCTTCCCATTCCAAAAGGGAGAACTAGGCCCCAAGCAAGCAAGCCCAAGAGGACAGACGTTAAATCTTTAGGCTCCAGGATAGAACCTGACGCTGTAGCATAGAAGGCTAAGCCTCCACATGCAGTGTTGGCATCCCATGCAGGCGCTGGTTTGAGTCCCAGCTGCTCCACTTCAAATCCAGCTCCCTGCTAATGTGCCTGGGAAAAGCAGCAGAGGATGGCCCAAGTGTTTGGGCCCCTGCATCCACATGGGAGACCCAGAAGCTCCTGACTCCTGGCTTCAGCCTGGTCCAACCCTGGCCATTGTAGCCATCTGGGGAGTGAACCAACGGGTTAAAGGTCAATCTTCTCTATCTGTATCTCTGCCTTTTGAATAAATAAAAAAAAGCTGGAGGATAACCTTTGATTCCACCTGCCACCTCCTGTGCACACTGGGGGGTTGGGCCCTAACACAGAGAGAGGGCAGCTCCACTTCTGTGACTTCTCTGGGCTCAGCCTATGTGCTGGCTCTCTGGGGTTGCACACTGGTGCCTGTGGCTTTCCCACACTAGCATGACTCCCTGCCAGTGGCTTGACAATTGTGGGATGCTGGTGGCACCTCATTCCCATGGCTCCACTAGGCATTGTCCTGGTGGGCCTTCTGTGGCAGCGCCCTCTGTGGGCTCCCAGGAAGTTCAGTATAGCCTCTGAAATCCAGCAGGAGTCCACCAGGCTTCTGTGGCTCTTGCATCCGCATACCTGCAGACATGGCCTCACACGGCTAGGGGCATGGCTAAGGCATCTTACTTGGGCCTCTCAGAGCAGCAGGTGAAGCCACGCCTGGAGTTGCTTGAGCTTCACGCTTAGTACCTGGCTGCCTTCTGCTTGTGCTGACAGTCCCTGGCCACCCTCAGCCCCGCCTTTGTGACTCAGAGTATCAGGCCCATTGTGTGTGCTCAGCCCAAGCATGGGTGAACTTGACTTTATGCTTCCGTCCCAAGTGCATCTGGATTCATAAGAAACTGTGGATATTGCCTACGATTTCCCAACACGAAAGCTTTTCCATAGGAATGACAAAATGTCTCTAAAATCAGCCACTGAAAGTATCTTCAATACAGAACTCAAGTTCCTGCCCTCTTAAGCAATGAGTGATACATCATTTCATCTTTTCCCAATGGCTCAACATCACTATTACAAGTCTCACAGCCGTCTTTTCCCACATCGCTCGCTGGGGTTGCTGGGGCATGGAGAGCTGTTAGCTCCTTACACGTGGTTAGCACAAACGTAAAATTTGCACAGCTAAAAGGGGGACAAACCCCACCATCAATAGTGGAAGGCTTTAACACACTTTGTTCAGTGACTGAACAAGCAAACAACACAAATCAGACAACATACAGAAGATAATACTACTGTGTTGTTAGGTACTAGCAAGTTTGGAGTACTATATAGAGTACCACTCCCCGGCCCCCAGCATCCACCTCCTTTTTAAGCACACACAGAGTATATGGAGATGGGCCACACGCTGTGCTCAGTGTCCACAAAGTGCAGCAGACTGGATCACACAAAGCCTGTTCTGAACACCCTCACCTGTTATAACACGGAGTGCCAGTTACCACGCAAACGCGTGCATCACAGCTATGCACAACATGGGTGTGGCCCACAGACAGGATGCTAAACAGAGGCAGACATGGAAAAGACCCCCATCGTGATTTCATCCCTGTGAACTTCCAAGCTGGGCAAAACCAGCCTGGGGCGCAGGGCCAGGATGTCAAATCCTAAAGAAAGCCGAGGAGACACCGGTTCTAAGGAGGTGGGATGCTGGTGCTCTCTGGGCGAGAAAGGGGAGAGGCCTGGGAGGAACAGATCGAGTACTCAGATCCCTGCCACCCACATCTGAGACCCAAGCTGGGTCCCGAGCTCCCGGTTTTGGCCTGGCCCAACCACAGCTGCTGTGGGCATTTGCGGAGTAAACCAGTCGTTAGGAGTGCTCACACTCTCTGCCTTTCAAATAAAAATAAAGAAAAAGTTTTTAAAAGAGTTTTTCCTACTGACCAACTGAACATGTATTTTACTTTTTTCTTTAATTTATTTGAAATACAGACTGATGGGGCAACAGAGAGCCAAAACAGTTAGGGCTGTTAGGTAGACGCTAAGACAGTGGAACTCCATCCAGGTCTCCCACATGGGCGGCATGTCCCCAAGAACCTGGGTCATCTTCCACTGCTTTCCCAGGCGCATTGGCAGGGAGCTGGATGGGAAGCAGAGAAGCGGGACTTGAACCAGCGCTCTGATACAGGAAGCCAGCGTCACGGGCAGCAGCAGGACCCAGCTGCACCATAACACCAGCCCCCTTGACCATGTATTGTACAGAAGAAATTTAAGCAGTGGAAAAGAGCAGGCGGAAGAGGATGGACAACAAGGCAAGCTGGGGATGATGGAGGACAGAGGGGGCTCTGCAGGGGGCAGATTTGCATGAGATGGGTGGCAGTGCCATGGTGTGGGGCTCCTTCTCAGCTGGAAAACGGGAGCCCCTCCCCCATCCCACCAGCCGCCATGGCAGCTTCAAGAAGCTTCCTCTGCCAGGGACAGTTTTCACTGGGACATGTGCCCTTGGGTTTCAGAGCTCCCTAGATCCTGACGTTCTGCCAGGCCTACACCCTCAGCAAGCTCCAGGCCTACGCGTCCCCCGACCCCCAGCATGGGGGGGGGTCATCTTACACCACAGGTGCCGGTTCAAGAGGTCTGGGCTGGGCCTGAGAGCCTGCTTGTCCCACGAGCTCCCTGCTGATGCCACCATGGCCTGTGCATAGACTGTGTTTTTTTGAGACTCGGTGGAGGAGGGGGTCAGAGAAATCAAAGGCAGTTAGAACTGCTGAGCTAGGGCAACGCGCGGGTCGTGAGGGGGCTTCTCCTGTTGTGAACTAAAGAACAAGCACCGCACAGCCCAGCAGGACTCTGGGAGGGTCGTGGGGGGCCGCTAACTGAGACAGCCCAGCCCGTGGTATCCTCTGACCCGTGCGAATATTTGCCCTGTGCTCCGTTGTTCCCCACCACACTGTGCTTCTAGTGGGTCTTGACTGCTTGTTTCGCAGAAAAAAAAAATATTTGCAGGGAAGGGGTCAATCCTGCCAAGATCTACAAAAAAATGCAGTCTGCACGGCTCTGCACTGCCCCCCGGGCTGTTGTCTTCCCAGCACGTGGCTGAGTCTGACCCCCAACGCACAGTTGGGGTGAGAAGCCAAACAAGCCCACTTCGGCGCCCGTTCTTCCCGACCTGAGAGACGCCCGTGAGTTCTTCGCAGGCCCCACTAATGGCCGGCCACTTGGCGGTGCTTCCTCCACTCAGGGTCACAAGCATCAAGTCACAGGCCATTGTCCGGGTGGCCCGCTAGGCACCGCTGTCCCCTAGAGGGGACATTGAGACAAGATGACTCCGCCTGCTATGGTTACTTTTTAAGGATCTCCCTCCGCAGTGGCAGAATGTGCTGGCCAAGGCCAACCCCAAGTGCTTTGGTTGGAGCCTTTGCCGTCAACCTTTAGATGAAGTTTTCTTGGCTCCCAAGCTTTCGACTTCTTCTCCTCTCTCATTGTGAGCCTGCCAGTGCAGTCAGCTGTGCCCCAGAAGTTTCCATCGCTTCTCACAGCAAGAGCAGGACCAGCCCAGTGCCAGGTCCGCACGGCCACCATGTCCTCTGTGTGGGGCAGGAGTCACTCACCATCGTGGGTGCGCTCTGCCTCTAGTTCCGTGTGCCAGGCATCCAGGAAGGGTCCGTACTGTGCCCCGACTTTCAAACATAAAAAGTAAACCCAGAAAGGTCACTCGTTCTTTCATCTTCCACAATGCTGCTCAGCACAAATACAGTTAATTGCCAAAGGACATAAAACGAGGCTGTACTCAGCCAAATGCATTCTCTGCAGGCGCCGGGCAAACAGAGCCTGCACGTGGATTTCAGTACTCCCAGCAATGAGCCCGGTCCCTGCAGGCCCACAGTGTGATGGAAACGGAAAGGTGGGGAACCGTCCTAAAACAATTCTGCTCTCAGCAGCCAGAGGCCACGGATGACCCTGGCTGGACCCTGGGGAGCTATAAAAGGCACATCGGTACAACTCCCAGACATTCCTGCTTTGCCTCTTTTCCCAAAGTCTAACGTTGTTCATCTCCTTGGAAGACTGTAGTTCTTATCCCTACAGATACAAGATTCAAGATACAGATCTTGTAGTCCAAGATCTCAGCTCTACCTTCTAATGTTTTGCTTTTTTTAAGATATATTTATTTATTTGAAAGGCAGAGTTACAGAGGCAGAGGCAGACGGGGGGGAGGGGGTGTGTGTGTGTCTTCCATCCGCTGGTTCACTCCCCAGATGGCTTCAACGGCCAGAGCTGAGTGATCCAAACCCAGGAGCCAGGAGCTTCTCCTAGGTCTCCCACCGGGGTGCAGGGGAACAAAGATTAGGGTCATCTCAAAGCAGAGAGCTGGATCAGAAGTGGAGCAGCCAAGACTCAAAGTGGCACCCACATGGGATGCCGGTACTGAGGGCCAGGGCGTTAACTCACTGTGCCACAGCGCCGGCCCCGCCTCCCATTCTGTAGATTATCTCTTCATTCTTGATCTGTTCCTTTGCTGTGCAGAATCTCTTTAGTTTGATGACATTTTATTTGCTTATTTTTACTTCTGTTTCCTGTGTTTTTGGGGTCAGAAACAAAAACTCCTGCCTATCCGATGTCCTGAAGCATTTCCCCTGTGCCGACTTCTAGAAGCTTCAGGATTTCAAGTCATACATTTTGGTCTTGCATTCATCTGGAGTTGATATGTTTGCACCTAATTTTATTCTTCTGCAGGTGGACATTGGATTTCCCCAGCACCACTTAGTGAACATTCTCTTTTCTTGGACGTTGTCCTTAGCACCTTTGTCCAAGACTGGCTGCAGATGCATGGGTTTCCTTCTAGGTCTGCTCTCTCCCACTGCTCTGTGTGTCTGTTTTAGCCCACTGAGCATTTTGCCTTTCTAGCAGCTCTGTTTGGTTCCTGCTCTCAGCATCTGTACCGTCAGTTTTCATTGCCTGTTCATTTTCAGCTTCATCTATCAGTAATAAGGAGTATGGAAGTCTGTATGGTAATGGTACATATGCCAATTTCTTCTTGTAGTTCTACCTGGTTTTTCTTCTGATTTTTGAAGCTATTTTATTATTGATTGTATTCTTTTAGAAAATGTTATATATTTCTGGTGGTATTTGCCCTTTCCTTCACTAATGACATTTTTTGGTTTCAAGTATGTTATGTCTGATGTAATATAGCTATCCCTAGAGGTTTTTTTTTTTTGATAGGGTTTTCATAATTTTACTATACATCTTTCTGTGATCTGTTGTTTGATCTATCTCTTACAAATTGCAACCATTTGAGGGGCTAGTACTGTGGCATAGTAGGCTAAGCCTCCACCTGTGGTGCCAGCATCCCACATGGGCGCTGATTTGTGTCCCGGCTGCTCCTCTTCCAGTCCAGCTCTCTGCTATGGCTTGGGAAAGCAGCAGAGGATGGCCCAAGTGCTTGGACTCATGCACTCGTGTGGGAGGCCAGGGAGGAAGCTCCTGGCTCCTGGCTTCAAATCCATCCAGCTCTGGCCATTGGAGCCATTTGGGAAGTGAACCAGTGGACACAAGACCCCTCTCTCTGTCTGTAACTCTGCCTCTCAAATAAATACATAAACTCTTTTTTAAAAAAGATTAATTTGAGAGACAGAGTTACAGAGAGAAGGAGAGAGATCTTCCATATGCTGGTTCACTCTCCAGACGGCTCTAACAGCCGGGGCTGGGCCAGGAGCCAGCAGCTTCATCCGGGTGTCACACATGGGTGCATGGGCCCAATTCTTTGGGCCATTTTGCCCCTGCTTTTCCCAGGCCATTAGTGGAGAGCTGGATTGGAGGTGGAGCAGCTGGAACACGAACCGGCTCCCAAATGGTATACTGGCACTGCAAGGGGCGGCTTTACCCACCACTCCACACTGCTGGCCCCAATTTTTGTCTTTCATATGGTCCACTTAATCCATTTATATTTATTCTAATTCCTGACACATGTAGACCCGTTCCCTATATTTGTTTGTGCTCCTTCTTGACCTGCATTTTGAATGGCTTATTTTCTTCTTCCTTACCTGCTACCTTCAGACTGTGGCAGAACGTAAAACAAGCAGAACTCAGCCTGCCATGGAAGCCGATGCATGTGCGCGTGTGCATGTGCGGGCACATGCAAACTAACACAACCACCAGAGCAATCATCTACAAACACCGAAAACACACTCACACTGCGTTCAGCCTTTTAGTCCGAAGAAGTGTTTGCTTATGTTTTCCAGGACTCACATAGCAGCACGCTCCTAGCCACATTCGTTACAGGCAAAAACTAAATTATCCCAATGTCCGTCAACTGTGAAGTGGGGAATGTACAGTTGTCATCATACAAAGCCTCCAAGAGAGAAGCAGAAAGCAAAGCTACAGCTATGACACCGACTTAGGTGAAACGTACAACAGGAAACAAACACATTGCGCGGCAAGACACTGAACAGCTACTGTCTGTTTCCATGATGCAAAGTTCAAATACGGGTCAAACTACCGCGTTTAGAGATTTTGTGTGCAAGTGCTAGGAGCACACAGAAAAGCAAGGGAGGGACTGGCAGTGTAGTGGTTTCCTTTTAAGGAGCAAGGAGGAGAGGAGAAAGGAAAGAAGATGGGAAGGTGAGCCGTGCCGGGGAGGGAGGAGACTGGTGGGAGAGGTGCAGAAGGCCCGGGAAGGACCGTGAGCCGCTGCCCAGGGCAGCTGGAAGGGAGAGAGAATTTCAGGCAGAGACTCAGCCAGAAGGGAGCCCCCCTCAGCTCTCTGGGGGGTCCTCATGACCCTTGTTAAGTGATGAGTCAAACAAGAGATATGGGAAGAAAGGTTTGAGGCACCCAGAAAAGATCTGGGACCCTGGCCCGGGACCCCAAGATGGCAGCTCAGCCAGAGATGGATGACGAAAGAGGGGCAAGCAGCCAGCCCCGTTGAGGCCCCACAGCCTGTGTCTACGGCAAATGCAAACTGCAGCTTGGACAGATTTTGCCAGCAGCCCCTGCCAGCAGTCTGGGGAGCCCAGAAGCCCTGGTGTTTGGGTGTCTCAGGGCTGAGAAGCAGTGAAAGTGTGGATGGGCGTGCAGCAAACAAAGGTGGGTGGGAGGGAGATGCATGCACATGTCCAACCTTAGGTCCAGGCCAGAGAGGGAGGCACTGGGAAAACAGGCAGGGCTGGAGCCAGGGCCCCAGTGGGGCAGAGAGCAGATTCCAGGGCCCAGGAGACCAGAGCGGCAGCAGGAGAGGCAGGCGCCTGGGTTCCAGAAGAGAGAGCTGGCGTTTCCCACCTCACAGGTGGCGGCTTCCGGGGATGGAGCCCCCTAGGGCCCCTCTGGCCTCCCTGACAGAGGCAGGGGAGTCTCAGTCCTGGAGAAGCCTAGAGAAGTCAGCATCCTGGGGTGGGGCGGGGGCCGGGGGGAGAGAAGCAAGAGCTCCCCCATCATCCCTCTTCTGGGAACAAAACAGGAGCACACAAGGTCGCTCCTTTAGCCCAAGCAGCTGCCACAGTCCAGGCCCAGAGAGCTGAAGCTCTGTGGCAGGAATGAGACCAGTATCCCTCCCCCGTCCCACAGGTCAGGCCCGTATAGTGGACCTCTCTGCCGTGATGGCAATGTTCTAGATTTGCACCGTCCCCTGTAACACCCATGAGTCCCATGTGGCTCCTGTGCTCCTGGAACGTGGCTAGTGTCACTGAGGATAGTTCACCGTCATTCACTGAAAGGCAAGGAAGCACACGTGGCCAGGGGCTGCCACACTGCGCAGCCAACCCCAGTCCCTTCCTCTAAAGCCAAAGTAGCTTGGGAGGGACGGGTAGTTCATCAGCACCTTCACTCTTGGACCAAATGAAATTGCACACGGAGGCTGGCGCTGTGGCTCAACATGCTAATCCTCCGCCTTGCGGCGCCGGCACACCGGGTTCTAGTCCCGGTCGGGGCGCCGGATTCTGTCCCGGTTGCCCCTCTTCCAGGCCAGCTCTCTGCTGTGGCCCGGGAGTGCAGTGGAGGATGGCCCAGGTGCTTGGGCCCTGCACCCCATGGGAGACCAGGAAAAGCACCTGGCACCTGGCTCCTGCCATCGGATGAGCGCGGTGTGCAGACTGCAGCGCGCCAACCGCGGCGGCCATTGGAGGGTGAACCAACAGCAAAGGAAGACCTTTCTCTCTGTCTCTCTCTCTCACTGTCCTCTCTGCCTGTCAAAAAAAAAAAAAAAAAAAAAAAAGAAAGAAAGAAAGAAAGAAAGAAAGAAAGAAAGAAAGAAAGAAAGAAAGAAAGAAAGAAAGAAAAGAAAGAAAGAAAAATAAATTGCACATGGAAACACAATAAAGACAGCAGAGTGGGAGCACTCTGGCTGGGTTCTCACCACCCCCTGTCCAAGCCCCGGGTACAACCTAGATGTGGGCACAATTGGTGGGTGAGCTGCCTGGGGCCCAAGGGGCATCTACCACTCAGAGAACACAAGGTCCTTGAGCCATCAGCGGGAGTCTCTGTTAAAATCATATTAGTTGATGATGTTTCTTAAAATGCCTTAGCAAAACACTAGCTTCACATGGATGGTGATGATATAAAGTTGCATTGTTAAGTGTATTTAAATGAAAAGGTGAATTTAAAGGGAAGCAGTAAAACTGTCCTTGAGGTTGACAAACACAGCAAAAAGGGCACGTGTGGCCAGAGGACAGGCAGCACTGCTCATTTGGGTCTGAGATTCAGGCCTTGGGTCAGCAGCCCTGGCACCTCCTGGGAACTTGGGATAAACTGCAGGACCCACCGTCTCTGTCCTGGAGCCACTGAGCCAGGGTCTGCATTTTAGCAAAAACCCCAGGGGGTCCTTGGGCACCCTGAGGCTTGTGGAGCAGCTGTTGGGGGGGGGGGCTGCTATGCAGCTCTGAGGCCTGAAGCCCCACTTCAGCAGCAAAGAGGGTCCCAGGTCTCAGGAGAAAGTGATGGGAGACCCTCACCTCCTCACGAGCACAGAGGTGCACACACATGTACATACGTGCACATACCCATCCATGCACACACATGTGCCTTAGATCCTCACACAGGCACTTACACAAAGCCCAACTCAAGGGCTCCCCCAGGCTCCCCCAAGTGTCAGAAATCCATTTAGTACCCAGGGCCTGGGGCAGGGAAGAGGGAGTGATCTCTCCTGCTTGGGGCTGGGGGCTGGGCCTGGGGCTCCTTCAAAAGTGTAACATGGGGGCAGGGGTGGTTAGCTCAGTGGTGACCATGCAGCTTGGGGTGTCTGCATCTCATGTTGGAGTCCCTGAGTTCAAACCCCAGCTCTGCTTCAAATTCCAGCTCCCTGCGAATGCACACCAGGAAGGCAGCACACGGTGGACCAAGAACCCGGGTGCTGGGTGGGTGCCTGCCACCATAGGGGAGGTTGGGTTGAGCTCCTGGCTTTGGCCAGGCCGAGCCCTGGTTGCTGTGGGCATTTGGCAAGTGAACCAGCAGATGGGAGATCTCCCTCATTCTCCCTCCCTCTCTCTGCAGTTCGAATAAATAAAATTAAGATTTTTTTAAAAAGAGGGCACACCTGTCATCAGGGTGGAGCAGAGCGGATGGGGAGCCAGGTGTGTAGGGGTCAAATTCCTCCAGGGCCTCACAACCTGCCCTGAGGGGTTTGGACTTTACCTTGTGAGGCACTGGCAGCCATGGTGGACTCACGAGGACGAGCAGGGTGAGGGAGCTGGCGACCTTGGCATTTGGCGTGGTAAGAATCTACAACCAGGCGCGGCCTATGGGCCCCACATACCACTGAGTGAGGGCGGCCCCACCTTGACAGCCGCTGCTGACATAAGCACCCTCAGGTGTGCTGGCCTCGTGACCCTCAGGGCACAGCGGCCTCGCCCCACGCTGAGGCAGGCACAGCAGGCTCCTCTCTGGGGGAGGCCTCCTGGGAGCACTCAGGTGGGCTCTGCTGAGCACCAACCCTCACTGTCCTGGGGCACCAGCTGGCGGCTCAGCCTGCTCGGACCCGCAGCCTCCCAGCAGTGGCTCCTCCAGAGCCCACAGGTGGAGTGTTAGGAATTGTCTGAGCTGCTTGTTACAGGCAGCTCGTATTTAGAAAGAGCGGCTAACTCCTTGCTCCTCACCCCTTCCTAATTATCGGCTCCACTTGACCTTAACTGGCTCTGGAGGCTCTCCTGGCTCCTGAAGCTGGGAGGTGGAAACGCGGTACCCGGTGTGCTGTGGCGGCGCGTTTCTCCCCAGCGCCACCTGCGGTGCCACCATGGGCGGCTTGGCACCAGCCACAGAGGGAGAATTGACACCAGAGAAATCGGCCAACAGCACAAATCACAGCGGGCTCTGCAGAGAGCGGGAGAGCGAGCAGTGGCCCCTCGCTAATCTCCACCCTGTGCACTGCGCTCTCCCCAAGGAACCACCCCCACCCCCACCCTTCCCAGGCCTGTCCCCTCCACTCGGGCTGCCCCAGCAGGAGGGCATCTGGCCTGGTCAGATTAGAGCTATCAAACAGGCTTCAACATTTGCATTCCCTGAACCCTTTATGTGGTTATCTGCGCATTCTCCCTGTTCCCCGTGCTGGCCCTAGATAACCCCCATCCCCACAGGGCCACACCCCTGGCCAGGCTCCCAGGCAATGTGGCAATGGGAATGGAGGGAGCTGCTGGCAGTGACAGAGGGGCCTTGCTCCATCAAACCAACACAGGGCCTCATGGGCAAGGTGACAAGCGTCCAGACATCTCTCCCCGAGTTCCAGTCACTGTACAGTCAGGATCAACCGAACAAATGCAGCCCGCCTACTCTCGCGAGAGTTCGGCAACACTGAAGCGGCAGCCTTGGGGCGAGCAGGTAGGCTGGCGGTTGGAGCAACGTGGAGTGGCTGTTCCGTGCCTGGCTGTAGCTTCTGATTCCAGCAGTGACGGCCCAAGTGGCTGGGCTCCTGCCACCCACGTGGGAGACCTGGAATTGGGTTCCCAGCTCCAGGATTTGGCCCCCTTCTCCTGCAATTGTGGGCATTCGTGGTGGGAGTGGGGAACAGCGGTGGGGTCTCTGTCAGTCTCTCCTACTCTGTCTCCTAAACTGGGGCTCAGGGAACCAGCACAAGGAAATGCTGGCCTCTGGGCACTGCCATTGCTGTGAGACGTAAAGTCCTTTGTCAAAGGCAGGGATTGGAGGGGAGGTAGTCCTAGCTACAGATCTCTGAGACTTATTTTTAACACAGATTTTCAGGACTATCTGAATAGTATAGTGGAGAAGGGAACGCTCCTTAAACAAGACATAAGAAGAAAAAGCGAATACTAAAGAGGAAGGTTGAGAAGTTGAACTTGGTTAAAATTAAGAACTTCTCTTCTTTAAGAGAAGAGAAACACCATGGATAGAATGAAAAGGTAGCCACAGAGGCCCGTGTTGTGGCGCAGAGGGTTAAGCCTCTGCCTAGGAGGCCAGTGTCCCCCAGGAGCGCCAGTTCTAGTTCCAGCTGCTCTTCCGATCCGGCTTCCTGCTGATGCGTCTGGGAAAGCACTAGAGGATGGCTCCTGGGGGGAGACCAGGGTTCAATTCCAGGCTCCTGGCTTCAGCCTGGCCCAACCCGTTTGCAGAAGGAACCAGCAGATGGAAGATCTCTCTTTCTCTGTCTCTCTCTCTCTAACCTTTCAAGTAAATAAATAAACCTTCGAATAATATTTTTTTAAAAAAGGTAGCCACAGTGGAGGGAAGAAATGCAGAATACAGAACACACAGGTAGCATGTGGAAGGGTGTGCAGCCTTATTGGTTATCAGCGAAGTGACACAGTCACGAGACTGGGCCAAAACTTAAAAACAGAATGACAGAGGGACTATAAACTGGTAGCATCATGGAAAAACACTTTGGCAATACCTACACTAAGCTGAACAGAAGCTCCCAGCCATGAGTGCATTCAAATCTGCTAGAATGTTCTGTGCTAGAATGTTCCTTATTCATGATAGCCCACAGCTGGAGACTACATGAGCATCTGTCAGTTTTCGGCTGGAGTATATCCACGCCATAGAGTACTACACAGCAATGACAAAGAACAAGGCCAGAGTGATTCCTGCCCAGAGCTGCAAGCAAATGAGGCCAGCCAGGCGCCAGCGCACACACACCCCGGTGACTCCATTTTTGCAAAGGTCAAAGCAGGCAAAATCAGCCTAGGTGCCAGGAGCCAGAGGGCATTGCTCCCTTCCGTGGGAGGCCAAGGGTAGGGAGGGAAGCACTGCTGGGAATCTGAAGCCTAGATGTCAAAATAGCTTTTCCTGCTCGCTGTGGGCTTCTCTCCGGCTAGGAGAGTCTGGTAGGAGGTTCCTGGTAGGAACCTGGTAGATTTCCTGGTAGGAAGTTCCGAAACAGGGAGTGTGTCTGAGGGCTCCTCCTCCTTCCGCCTCACCCTCCCCTCCCCTCTCCTCTGCCACCAGCCAGGCAGGAACTTCAGGAACCTCACCCCCACCCACTCCACTGCCATGGTGGCACCTGCGTTCAGGCTTCAAGTTCAATTCCCACCAACAACTCTGCTTTTAACCTCGCCTGACTTTTTTATTTAGCATTTTCTTATCTCTTACTACCATAGCAGACACTGTTCCAAGGAGTCATTAATATTAACTTCTTTAATGTGCTACCCATTCCTTCACGCACCCTGGCAGGGACTCACAATAGCCACGGCCGCTTTACTGAGCACTTATTATGTTCTCTACAGCTAGTCCAGCCCTCAATCCTCTGGGGAGCCTTCTCCTGTAGGGAGGAGCAGGTGGTTGTTCCCATTAGAGGCACCAGAAGCTCAGGCAGGCCGGGTGACTTGTCCAAGGCCACACAGCTCTGTTGGTGGCAGCCTAGGGACACCAGGCCAGATCCTGCATTCGGTTAGGTGTCAGGCGACCACTTTCTACCAGAGCACCTTGGGGGACTGGTAGGAATAGGAGGAGCCCTGGATCCCAACAGGGCAGAATGCATCAAACATCACTGACCCAGCAGGGGAGTCCTGCACTGCCCTGGTTCCCACGCCTAGGGTCCAGCTATTGGGCAGATGCAGGGAAACGTGCCTGATTCGCCCTTCCTCTGCAGGGACAGGGGTGAGGTCCTTCACTTCCTTCGGATCTCTGGACAAAACGTCTCCTGAGGGAAGCCTTCCCGGACCACCGCTGCCTCCACTCCTGCGCTCGTCTAAGGGCCAGGCTGAACCACTCGAAATTGTCCTCCCCGTAGGTCAAAGAGAGTTGAGAAGACAGACCTTCTGCAGCCTGGTTTGCTTCTCAGCTCCAGGAGAGTGGGGGATGTCGCTGGGGGTCACAGCCACGTCCCCAGGTGACGCGGGGCGCCTCGCGGGCCCTCCATAAACCACCCGCCCCGCCGAGGCAGTGCGGACGACAGCGGGTGGGCCGCGATTTGGAGCGCCTTCCTGGCGGCGGCGGCCAGGAGGGTGGGGCTCGCCATCATCCATTTACCAGCCTCGCCCCTGCGCCGGGCGCGCGGTTAATGAGATTAGCGATTAAAAAGCGCGTGTGCGGCACCGGCGGCGGTGCGGGACCACTCAAGGCCGGGGCGGGAAGGTGCGCCTGGCGGCCGCGCACCAACACAACCACGGGGGCGCCCGAGCGGGAGCCGAGCGCGCCGAGCCGGGGCCATGGAGAAGGCGCGGCCGCTGTGGTCGAACCCGCTGCAGTTCGTGTTCGCCTGCATCTCCTACGCCGTGGGCCTGGGCAATGTGTGGCGCTTCCCCTACTTGTGCCAGATGTACGGCGGAGGTGAGTGCACGCCCGGGCTCCGAGTCGCGGAACCTCCAGGCGCCGGGCGGTGCGCGCTGGGATCGCGCCCAGGTCGCAGACCGGCACACCGAGGCTCGCCGAGCTCAGGCATCCGCGCAAAGCCACGGGGTCCGGAACCGCTCCCAGGACGGCCGGACCCAGAGCCGGAGCCCTACCCAAGCCCCCTTCGCTGCTCATCCTAGGGCGGCCAAGCCCCCGTCCCACGCCCCAGCTTGCCGGGTTGTCGCCTGGAGCGCGTCTGGAGGCACGGGGCCACCAGAGGCGAGGTGGCAATGATCAGACTTTCAAGTTAGTAAACTTGACGCTGACCTGTGAAAAGTGAGTCGGAGATTGTCGCGTTCAACTCAAAGTCGTTATGCAACTTTCAGATCTTGGACTTAAATCCTCAAGCAGTGTGGTCTGAAACTCAAAGGGATCCTGAGTCGTTTCTTGATCTGTTAGTAAAGAGAGCTGGTCTGGCTTGTGCCTGCAGAAGGCAGGCGAGACCAATCAGTGTGTGTCTGTGTGATAATAGGAATTTTTCTCCCAGGCACCATTGCACCCTCACCGCCCTTAGCTTGCAGAGAGCTGGGAGCGGGTGTCACATGCCACACACCTCCGTGAAGGCCAGGTGTCTTTTTGGAAGGCAGTGTGGCCACAGGAATTCAAGTCTTAGCATTTTTTTTTAAAGTCTCAGTTGTTCGATTTCTAGTATTTTAGCTAAAGGAAATCATCAGTGTTGTGTCAGAAGGCAGAAAACAGAAACATGGTCACCGGCTGTTATTCAGAGCAGAACACTGGAAACTGCCTAAGACCTCGGCTGAGAGGGGGTGGCCTCAGTGGGCTCAGAGACTGTGTGTAGTGGGGTGCTTTGCCGCCCTGCAGGTGGAGGCGTGGGTCTCTCTCTCTCTCTGTCTCTCTCTCTCTCTCTCTCTCTCTCTCTGTTGTAGAGAGAGGGGAAGTCGCATGCAAGGCGGTGCTACATTGTTCAACTTCAGATTCAAAGCTGTGCAACCTTTTCTACTCAACCTTGGTTAAAAATCTGCAAAGAAAAGCATGGGAAGAAATCCAGTGGTGTTAACAGCAGTTGCCGCTGGGTGATTGTTGTGTACCTTTGTGTGCGTACTGGTCTTCTGCAACCAGCGTGGTTTCTCCACCATAAGGGACATGGTAGATGTTGGAGCAAAGTATTGACAAAGTTCGACTTGCATTTGAGCACCAAGCTCTCACCCTCCTCCCCTCACCCCCACCTGCCCAGTAACAACTCAAGCAAAGGTTAACCTGAAGTTTTCTTAAATAATGCATTCTTAATTCTCCTTTTCTTATTTGCAATGCAGAAATGCGGTGTAACTAAAGCTCAGGCCGTGTGCTCTCGGGTGCTGGGCTCTAACAGCTCTGTGACTGAGTCTTAAAAGCACCCCTCTGGCCTCAGCACACCTCCCCATGACACCTTTATCCCAGGGACTGGTTGCCCAACCATCTGGCCAGGCAAGCTCAGAGTCACCTGACTCTTTGATACCTTGTTTGTAGCAACATCATTACCTGAGCCTCCTGCAGGCGGGCCCAGGTGAGGCTGAGTCGTTCTGAAGCAGAATATACTGCTAGCCAAGGAGTTGCTAGGGAACCTCAAAACCTTCAGGATCCAGGAAAAAGAAACCTTCCAGGTGTGTGGTTCAGGGGCTGCTTTGGCTGGCTGACTGCAAAGGTACATTGAGTGGCAGGGATCGGGGACAGGTATGGCTATAGGTCAGGTGGATGGCACCGTCCTAGGCAATCCAAAGATCAAACAGTTCATCCCGGGATAGTAGGCACTTGACTGCCTGCACCTGCGCAGTATCTCCATCTCACTTCCTGGCGCTCCCTGCCCCTCCCCTGACTTTCAGGAACAGGTGTGTGTCCCGGCACCACTGCCTCTCTGCCTCGACCCTGCCCAGACATTTCCTCCACCTGGGCTGCTTTCTGGGCGGGGAGAACACCCACGCGTGCACCCCCACAAACAAAGGGCTTGTTTGCGAACCACAGAGCCCGGCTCTGCCAAAATACTTCCCAGAATCAAGTGGATTAAGTGCTGGTGCTGACTCCGAAGTGACTGGGGGGTTTGTTTCCTGCCTGCTCTTGGGGCCAGGCCCGGCACGAGGAATGTTAATGCTGAAGATTATGGCCTAGGCACTGATCCGCTCTGCACAGCTCTGGCCACCTGGGCCAGAGACATGGAGGCAGCAGAAGGAACCCACAGAATTGCCTTGTGAAAAAGTCAGCAGGGCCCTGGGGACCATGTGAAAGTCAAGGGCACTGGCTGGGAAGAAAGCAGGGAGTGTGAATGTCCCTGTGTCCAGTGTGTGAAGAACAAATGCACCTGTAATTTACTTTGCACGGGGAGCTGAGCACAGTGGTGTGGCTGGAGGGAGGAGATGGGTGGTTTGTTTTCCTTTATTTTCTTCTGTGTGATTTTGGAACAGTAAAGCAAGTGACCTCAGGGAGCACCTGATTACATAGTGGGATGGCGACACTCGCAGCCTGCGTGTCCCCATCCCCCTCAAAGCACCAGCTCCTGTCTGGGACCGGAAGCCAGCCCTTCCAGTCCTGTCTCTCTGCTGCCCCACATCTCGCACTGTAACCTCGCATCTGGGTAAACTACAGGCCTGCCGGGGGAGGGTGGGGTTCTGCATGTTCACCAAGCCCCTGAGTGAGGCTGAAGCTGCTGGTGAGTGGCCCCAGTACAGAGTACTCAGTGTGGGACGGGGTGGGGGGGCACGCCTTAATTTGCAGCATTTGTTGGTCATCAGTGTGAATACTCCCACTGTGGCAGGTTTCAGACCGCTGCTGGATTGTCCCAGTATGTGGGGTTGGGGAAAGATGGACACATTTGGCTTCTGTGACCTGGTCTGAGCCAGTCCCAGAACCACGGGAGCCAGGAGCCGTGCAAGCTGCAGCTCTCAGGCCAGCACCCAGCCCCATCTGCACAGAAACGGACAGGTAAACAGGACGGCAGTGTCCGCCTGCAAGGTGCATCGGTGTGTGGGACCTCTCAGGCTCTGGCTCAGGCTGTTTGTACAGACCCCGAGGTGGACAGAACCCGGGGTTCAGAGGTTGGAAAGTGCCACCCACGTACAGTTGCCAAAGTGAGCTTGAGATGCTGGACCCAGTAGTCAGGAAACGCCAGTGCCAGGGGCCCTGAGAGGCCTGGGTCTCAACTCGGTGCTGGCGGGTCCTGATGGGAGCTGGGCACGGGGTGGAGCACATTCTGCAAGCATTCAGTTTCGTCTGCATGGGACTCCCGTGCGCGATCCTGTCCCCTTCATTGATGCATGGGAAACCAATTCAGACAAGAACAGGTGGCTTCTGGGGGGGAGGGGGATGGGGGCAGGAGCCCCTTGGGTGTCCAGGCCCGGGCTTTCTGCCCCGGAACTGATGGGTTGAGTCTGATGAAGGTAGATTGCGGGCGGCTACCTCCTTTGTCCAGGTCTTCTCCCAGTACCCCCAGCCAGAGCGCTTCCTTTGGTGGTTCTGATTTGAATCTCAGCCCCGGCTTCACCTTGACATTGGAGGAGCCCTGGCCAAGGGCCTATGTATGTGCCATGTGTCCTTCTGTAATTGCCCCTGTCCCAGTCCAGCATCTCTGCTGTGCCTAGAGTAGCCTCAGCAATGTCTATGGTCCTCTGTCCCAAAACTAAAGGTGCAGCCCTCCTTGGGCTCCCCAGGGAGGCTGTCCGTCCCATTCAGTGCATCGTGGGGTCTGATTGTGTCACCCCACTCGATGAGCAGGGGAAGCAACTAATCAGGAATGCAGTGTCCATGCACGGGTGGTCCAGCCTCTAGCACCAGTGCCTGTGTCCCACCCCCAGAAATCCCAACTGGGTTCGTCTCAATGTGGCTCGAACAGCAGATGTTTTAAAGCTCCCCATGGAATTCTGTGCTGCCCAGGTAGTGAACCCTAATCTTAGTCCTATTAATAACAGGAGGGCACAGAGGACAATTTAAAAATCAATACTGTTGGGGCCACCATTGTGGCATAGCCCATAAAGCCACTCCCTGCAATGTTGGCATCCCCTGTGGGCACCTGTTCAGGTCCTGGCCACTCCACTTCTGATGCAGCTCTCTGCTAATGTGCCTGGGAAAGCAGTGGAGGACAGCCCAAGTGCTTGACCCCTGCACCCACATGGGAGACCAGAAGAAGCTCCTGGCTCCTGGCTTTGGATCGGCGCAGCTCTGGCTATGTAACTCTGTGTAACTCTTTCAAATAAATAAAGAAATCTTTAAAATAAAGTGTCTTGCTAAAATAAACACTGTGAACCTTCCAGGCACTTGCTTTAAGTCAGTGAGTCTTGCTACAAGCCAGGGGCTGTGCTGAGAGCTGTGACTCCCCAGGGGAGGGAGGGCACACACCCCTTCTGCACCGAGCAGGAAGAGCTTGGACAAACGGCTGCTGGGAAGTTTTGCTGAAACTATCCAGGAGAAGTTCTGAAAGCTCCCCGCGGGGGCAGCGTTGAATCAGCCTTGCCTGACGACCAAAGCTCACCAGGTAGAGTTAGAGGGGAAAACACCCCAGGCAGAAGGCACCGTGTGTGCAGAAGGGGCAGCACTACAGGCCAAAGGCTGAACAGGATGCGGGCAGGGCTGGGGTGCCGCGGGAGAGGGAGCCGGCTGGTCCGAGTGACCGCCGCATCCAAGGCTCAGGCAGGGGAGCGGCTGGTCCGAGCCAGAGCCGTGGGTTACAGAGATTGCTAGGATGGAGGCCAGGGATGGGTCGGGCGGCGGGTGAAGTGATGCTGCTGGCAGGGCTGGGCAAGGCAAAGGCGAGGCATCCTGGAAGCTTTGGACCACAGAGGGGCACAGAGAGGAAGCAGGACCTTGATTTTGCTCATCGGTGCCTTGGCTTTTTGCTTGCTACATACTGTCCTGTTTTGACTCCTGATAGGAATGTTCTCCGAAAGGCCAAGGTGGGGGGACTTGGGGCTGTCCTGTGGAGGAGAGCAGTGGTGCTCACGGTGCAGCCCCTGGATTTGGGATTTCAGCATCCACTGGGATCGTGTGCCGTGCTCCCGAGATGCAGCGCATGCACACCACACTCCTGGTGGTTTCTGCAGAGGACAGGGCGGTGCGGAGAAGCGAGAGAGGCGCTTGGACGCCCAAAGGTGCTGGGTCTGGTCCGTCCATCTCTGTGGGCCTCAGAGGAGACCCAGCGTGATCCGATGGCTTGCAAGGAGGAATTTCATACAGAAAGGAATTTTTTTCTTCTCGTTAGAATCTTGGATTTAGCAAACAGACGAGGTACTGGCTTTAACAATGAGAAAAATAACGGCATGTTCTAGAATAATTTTATGGGCAGGTTATATATATATAAAATCCATGTTCAGGATAGAAGTTCTGGAAGATACAGAAAGAATAAAATACAAAATCGCCTCAAAAGTCCACCACTCTGGTAATTATTGTTAACATATTTGCTTTAACAAATTAGAACCAGATTTTATAGGCACTTGGGCCATCTTCTACTGCTTTCCCAGGCCATAGCAGAAAGCTGGACTGGAAGAGGAGCAGCCGGGACTCCAACCAGCACCCATATGGGATGCCGGCACTGGAGGCGGCAGCTTTACCCGCTACGCCACAGTGCTGGCCCCTAAACATGTTTCTTACTTCATTTATTGCCTCTAAGGAGTATTGAGTTCGGCCATCTGTTTTTTCATAAAATCTTCATTCCTTGTGGCTGGTCTTCTTCATTGCCTAGTGCTGTTCCATAAACACAGAATCCTCTTGACTTTCTTCTCTTTCTCAAAGTCAATGTATTTTGGGGAAGACATTTGCTCTGATGCCTTAGACTGGTCTTGGAAAAAAAAAAGATTTATTTATTTGAAAGTCACAGTTACAGAGAGAGAGAGACAGGGAGAGACAAAGAGAGATCTTCCATCTGTTGGCTCACTCCCCAAATGGCTACAACAACTGGAGCTGGGCTGGTCCAAAGCCAGGAGCTTCTGCCGAGTCTACCACATGGGTGCAGGGGCCCAAGCACTTGGGCCATCCTCTGCTGCTTGCCCAATCACATTAGCAGGAAGCTGGATTGGAAGCGAAGCAGCCGGGACCCAAACCAACACCCATAAGGGATGCTGGCTTCGTAGGCTGTGGCTTTACCCGTTATGCTAATCCTAGACTGGTTCTTTGTTTCAATCTATAAAGTGTTAGAGATAGGTCCAAAGGCTTCTTTCTGGTTGCTTATCCTTTCTGAGGGAGGTGTAAGCTGATACGGAGCTGCCAATGTACATGTCATCTAATACAGGCTCCAAGTACAGGCAGCATTTAAAGTCATTTTATATGGAGTTTTTAAAGGAAAGGTTTTTAGCATCACAGGGAACTTTCCCAGAATTTTCTATGATTCCCCATCAGCAGTCTCTTGGCCCACCCACTCAACTAGAACCACCTCGGCAGAACCATTTTACCATTAGGAAGTCATTCAACAAACATGTAATCATGCTCCCACCACTCTGGGCCAGGCTCTTTGTTGGAAATTAGCGATCACCTGGGAACCAGGTGGACCCATCCCTGTGCTGCAGGAGTTCACTGCTTGGGCCTGAGGCGGGAGAGGCAGTAGATACTGGGTGGAGGGCAAGTGCTTCAACAGCAGGGGCTGTGGGGCCACAGGGGGAGCCCCAGCTGAGTTCTGAGTGATCTGGAGGGGTGCCCCGAGGGAGTGATGTGTATGGAAGATGCGCTGGGCTCCAGCCCCCTGCCCGGTGCTATTCTGAGCAGCACGAGGAGCGAGTTTCCACACCGCTGGGGATACAGACATCAAAGAAACACACAGTGACTGCATTTTTCACCCAGGTAATTGCTCTGAAGGCAAGCCGGGCAGGGCAAGGGGTCAGCGCGACCTGGGGCTGTTTTAGGCGGGGCAGACGGGGAGACCCTCTGAGGAAGCCAGGTTTGGGCAGAGAACTAAGAAAAGAGGAAATGTGTTCCCAGTGGAGGGAACGGCAAGGCAGGGCACAGAGCCCAGCCAGGCTGGGAGGACAAAGTCCCTTTGGCTCCTCCTTATTTCCCGGCTTCCCAATAAAACCCGCAAATGTCCCCACCACCCCGCTTTGGCCTCTGAGGCCCTGGGGAACAGGGGCTTCTGTCTCCCACCCCGAGCCGCTGACCTCCCACCCTCCACTGGTGCAACAAAAAAAAAAGTTGCTGGAAATCCGTGCAGAGTTTTTCATGACCCACAATTTCCATGTGCTTGTTGAAGACCCCGGGATGCGTGGATTTCAGCCTCTTTTTCTTTGAACTAACGTACACTTTTCATGCCATTCCCACAAACTTTTTGAAGTGCCCTTGGAGTATTTCTCTAGTCTCAAAATACCTCCCACCAGGGACTTAATCATTTCCAGGGGACAGTGGCGACTTGGGGCAGAAGAAACTGACAGCCACTGCCTTAACCAGGTGAACAAAGTTCACCAGCAGGACGAGTTGGCGTCCCGTGCCTCTGGACAGGGGCACAGGATTACTTCAGTGTCTCTGCCAATTCCCAGTGGCAGGGACATTCCACAGAGGCACCTGCTGGTACTCTCCCAAAGTGTCCAGGTGAGGAAAGAGTCCGAGGGGCCACCCCAGATCAAAGGACATGACAGAGACGTGACAGCGAGAGGCCCCGTGGGTTTGTGAGCTGGACCGCAGGCCAGGCAGAGGACCTCACGGGGGACAATTGGCAGAAGGCCGGAAGCACCTGCAGGTGAAATACGAGTGTTGTGTCTGTGCTAGCTTCCTTATGTTGCTGATGCCACTGGCATCCGGAGGTCCCAGGGAAGGTGCTTGTTTTTAGGGAATGTCTGCACAAGTACTGAGAGGTAGGAAAAGAAAGATCGCGTGGCTTAAAGCAGTAGCAATGGATGGCTTCCCTCTGGCCAGCGGGGCCCCTGGGCTCTTGCATGTGGCCTCACTCCTGGAGGTAGCTGGGCCCCTGGTTCTCCCCTCGCAGGGCCTCTTGTCCGCTGACGTGGGGACCTGGAAGTCCCAGGGCCACATTCCAGAGCACGTAGGTGCGAGGTGTTCTGAACCTGGGCTCTGGCACCACATGGTGTCCTTTAGCCACTTTTCGCTGGACCATGGAAGGCCAGTCCCGATTGACAGCGTGGGCAGATAGACTCCAGCTCCGCATGGGAAGAAGCACATGGCTGCTGTAGTCTACCAAGGATGCCCTAACCGGAAGCCCATTGCAGGTTCCCATCTGCCTCTCTCCCACCCAGAACTCCTTGCGTCCAGCCAGCATCAGAATGTATACGTCCAAGGAGCATGGACACTGGGAAAAGGGTTAGTACATTTGGTTTCTTTAAAGTTTTACTTGTTTCGAAAAGCAGACACACACACACACACACACACACACAGGTCTCCCATCTGCTGGCTGGGATCCCTTCAATTGCCAGGGGTGGGGGCCAGCGCTGTGGTGTAGCAGGTAAAGCTGCCGCCTGCAATGCTGGCATCCCATATGGGCGTGGTTCATGTCCCGGCTGCTCCACTTCTCATCCAGCTCCCTGCTAATTGCCTGAGAAAAGCAGTGGACGAGGGTCTGAGTGTTACAACCTCTGCCACCCACGTGGGAGCTCTGGCCCAGCCCTGACTGTTGGAATGATCTGGGGAGTGAACCAGCGGGTGGAAGATCTCTCTGTCTCTCCCCCTCTCTTTGTAACTGTGACTTTCAAATAAATAAACATTAACAAAAAAGGGGAGGAGGGGGCTGGTACTGTGGCTTAGCAGGTAAAGCTGCAGTTTGCAGTGTCGGCATCCCCTAGGGGCACTGGTTCAAGTCCTGGCTGCTCCACTTCAGATCCTGCTCCCTGCTAATGTGCCTGGGAAAGCAGTGGAGGATGGCCCGAGTCCTTGGGCCCCTGCAGCCACATGGGAGACCTGGATGAAGCTCCTGGCTTCTGGCTCTAGCCTGGCCCAGCCCTGGTCATTACCATTTGGGGAGTGAACCAGTGAATGGAAGATCTCTCTCTCCCTCTTCCCTCCATGCATCTGCCTCTCTCTCTCTCTCTCTGTAACTCAGTCTTTCAAATAAATAAATACATCTTTAAAAAAAAAAGGCCAGGGCTGGACCAGGCAGAAACCAGAAGCCCAGAATTCAATCCAGGTCTCCTACATGAGTGGCAGGGACCCAGTCACTCAGGCTGTCACCTACCACTTCCTAAGGTGCAGGAAACCGGAAGCAAGAGCAGAGCTGGGACGTATGTATGTTCCTTGGTGAAATTCTGGGCTGATTTTTGTATAATTTTTGAAGGGGTTCTTTGCTTACTGAGTGTTGATAATCCTTATGTATTCTTGCTACAAAGATTTTCTCAGATTCACGTTGTGCAACTTTGTGTCTCTCAGTGTGTAGCGAGTGAGCTCTGAGCAGTGCCACTCACAGAGCAGAAGCAGTGGCGTCCAAGTTCTCCCCATCTGCTTCCATAGATTGTGTTTTGGATGTTGTAGCTAAGAAATCTTTGTCTAACCCAATTACAGAAAGATTTTCCCCAGTTTCTTGGTGGTACACATAGGTCTATGATACAGTATAAGGGGCTTTTGGGGTATAAAGTGTAAGATACAGATTGAACCTTCTGTTATGTCTATACGGATGGCCGATTGTTGAAGTGTTGCTTATTGAAAGCATGATTTCACCGAAATTTTCCCTGGATTGTGTATGGATTTGAATGATGCAGAGCTTGGAGTAGGGGGTGGTGCCCACCTTACCCAGCTCCCGCTGAGTGACAGTGACTTTCCCTCCAAGAGCTCTGCTGCGTCTCTGTCCAGCCACAACCCTTGACCTAACCCAGCAGGGACAGGGGAAAGTGGTCTGAGTCTCGCAGCTTTGCCTGGGACGGCAGAACTCTGGACAGTGCCTGAGTTAGTGCATTCGGGGTTCCCTGCCGGAGTGCACGGCTCTGTGGTATCTGAGGGGGACGCCAGGGTCCCTGTGTGGTGGCAGGAGCTAGAGGGAAAACTGGGTGGTGACACGCGGGCATGGACGGTGGAGGCATTAAAAGTGACACTGAGCACCCAAGGGAGCGCACCCCACCCAGCTCCTCATGAGCCTTCACACCTGTGGAACAGCGCCCTCTGCAGCCCGCCCTGAACTCTGCAGCTGGGCGGACCGAGTTTCATTAGAATCAGAAGCCCTGCCCCTTATCCCACTAGCCTGTGTCAGGTCCACTGCCAAGGAGCCAGCAGCTGGGGCAGGGACATGGTGGGAAGGTGGGAAGACAGCAGGATGTCGGGTGGGAGGGCGTGGCATGGGGGCTGGCAACAGGACAGCACAGAGGCCAGCATGGAGGCCAGTGCGGGGGCAACGGCCTGGCTCTCAGCTCTGGGCGCCCACAGGTAGCTTCCTGGTCCCCTACATCATCATGCTCCTGGTGGAGGGGATGCCGCTCCTGTACCTGGAACTGGCCGTGGGGCAGCGCATGCGGCAGGGCAGCATCGGTGCCTGGAGGACCATCAGCCCCTACCTCAGCGGCGTCGGTATGTGGGGCCCTCTCCAGCCGCCTCCCACCCTGGGACCCCCCCCCCCGAGAGAGCCCAGGAGGGTGCTGGGCAGCGTGGGCTGGGGGCAGGGGGCGTGTTTGCAGCCCACAGGGGCGTGAGCACTGCTGTGTGCCCCGGGTTGGCCTGTGATACCCACACTCGCTGCCTCTTCCTGACCAATAGCAGCTGGGGGGAGACCATCTCCTGAGAGCAGAAGTGAGCACACATGGTCGGCAGGGGAAGGGTCTGCTTCGCCACCTCCCTGTACCCATCAATCCCAGGGGCCCACAGGAGAAGCAGACAGGGGCAGCGGAGTGCCAGCCAGATGCCACCTGCTCTTACCTACAGAAGACAGCTGTCCTGTGACCTCACAGGTCAGCTCTGGACTCACACAGCCTGCTGTTCCTGACAGCTCTGAATTTTTGCATCGAAGTGTGAGGTTTAGAATCTGCCTGAGTAGATAATCTCAGAGGGCTTCCCAGAGGCAGCATTTGCTGCAAAATAGCAGGTGGCTGTTTGGCGGTCAGCTCTGGGACTGCATTAAGGGGAGGAACCGCACTGGTTGGCAGCCTTTGCTGACACCTGTTGTGTAAACACTCCCACGTGGCCAGTTCTTTCCCAGCAGGTGGGTTCAGAGGAGGTGGGGACAGTTGCCCTGATGGCGTCCCTTCCTCTAATCTCAGTCCCACCCTGGGTTCCATGTAGGCTGGACCAGGTCGGACAGTGCTCATCCCTCCCACACCACTGCTCCCTGCTACCAGATGTCAGGGTTTGTCCCCGGTTATTCAACCTCAGATGAGTCAAGGTGAGAGCCCTTGTCACATAGGCCACACGGTGGCACATGGCAGTGACCAAGGGCTCACCCTATGAGGTTTGAACCCTAGCTCTGCCACTTACTAGCTGGTGGTCTTAGGCAAGCTCTGGGCCTCAGTTTTCTCCTCTGTGAAATGGAAATAATTCTGTTGTGTGCACCAAAGATACATGACATGCTTAGCACAGCACCTGGCATTGAGGTCTTAAAGATAACCTCATGTCTCAGAAGACGGCAGCAAGGTTAGGGGAAGAGAAACAAGTGTGCTAAGTGCTGATAGCTGCCTGGTCACACTGACTGCACACAGACCTGGTGAAGAGGCCCTGTCCCTAGGGCAGTCCCAGGAGGGTGCGCTGGGTGGGCTGCGGCCATCTTGTCCCTGCACGCCTGATCGCCACCCCTATGCCTCCTTGCAGGCGTCGCCAGCGTGGTGGTCTCCTTCTTCCTCTCCATGTACTACAATGTCATCAATGCCTGGGCCTTCTGGTACCTCTTCCACTCCTTCCAGGTGAGCCGGAGCCCACACCAGAGCAAGAATGGGCACCAGAGACAGGGGCGGCACAGAGCTGCCCAGCTAGGGCCAGGGGTGATGCATGAGAGCTACAGCCTCGGGGGAGCAGCAGGAAGGGGGGGCAAGCCTAGCACCCCAGGCTGAGCAGAGGGCGCTGAGCCCTGGCCCCATGGAGCCCTTATTGGTAACCCAGATTGAGCAGGTGCATGAGTTCCATGAACACCAGCAGAGACTCTGCCTCTCCCCAGTCCTCCAAGGGGAAAGAGGACAGTACCTCTTACTCCCAAGCCTGGGAACTGTTCCCTGTCCTCTGTGCAGGGCTGCATGGATGGTTGAGTTGGTTGGGCACTGCACAACAGCACCAATCCCAAGTAAAGGGCTCTGTTGCGGGGGGGTGGGGGGGTTGGCTTGGGGAAGCAGGAGTGGGACTAACGAGAGACAGCCTGTGCTGTATGATTTGTTATGGAGCCTATTTGGCCTTCTCTGGTTGGACTTGAACAAAACAAACAAAAAACCAGTCCGCTGACCAGGTCCTGACCATTCTGGGTCAGTGTTGCCCACGCTGAGGGTCAGAGTCCCCCCATGGTAAATGAAGGTGCCATTGTCCCTTGGATGGCCGGTCCTTTTCGCCCACAACAGAGCTCCGTGGTCCTCTGCAGACCCGTGGATTAAGCAGGGAAGGAAAGGCCCCTCCCCGGAGCCCCTGCCTTGCGCTCCCATGTCCTTGATGATGGCTGGGATCCGTCCCTACCACAGGGAGCCCTACCCTCCGGGGCCCCGCACCACCCCACCGATACCGCCTCGGTGACCCAGCCCCGCCTCCCCTAACACGCTTGTTTGGCCCCCCAGGACCCCCTGCCGTGGTCCGTGTGCCCCCTGAACGCAAACCGCACGGGCTACGACGAGGAGTGCGAGAAGGCGTCGTCCACGCAGTACTTCTGGTACCGCAAGACCCTCAACATCTCGCCGTCCATCCAGGAGAGCGGCGGCGTGCAGTGGGAGCCCGCGCTCTGCCTGCTGCTGGCCTGGCTGCTGGTGTACCTGTGCATCCTGCGGGGCACGGAGTCCACGGGCAAGGTGGGCGGGGCGCTCCTGGGGGCAGGGATGGGGCGGGGCTTTCCATCGGGGGCGGGGCAGGGGAGGGGCATTCCTGGTGGGGGCGGGCCCGGAAGCGGTTGTCTGTGCCCCTGGTTGGCTCCTGTCGTCTGAGAGGCGGAGCTTTACTGGGGTAGGAGGCACCAGCAGTGCATCTGTGACCCGTGATCCTGCAGATGACCAGAGGAGGCTACAGTCGCAGCTCTAAATGTGGTGTCGAGGACTCTCGCTTCCTAAGATGAGCGTTTCTATCCCAGTCAGCCCCAAATCCAGACCCTTTGAGCAACCAGGCCAGAGTTCCCGCCTGTAAGACTCTGAGCAGCTGTCCGTGGGCCTGTGGCACCCCTCTGCTGTGTGCACCGCAATCTTGGCCACCAAACCTTCAAACACTGGCCCGCTCTGCCCTTCCCCGGGGGGCTGCGGTTGTCCGTCTTGGGAGCTACAGAGCAGGGCAGGTGCGCGGGCTCCCGGGTGATTGTCATGGGCAGCCGGGCTGGGACCCTGTGCTCCAAGCGTCTTTTCTGACCCCTACGGAGCCTGTTCTTCCAGATGCATCCCTGGACCCGGCTCTGTGCGGAGGACAGGGGCTGCAGGGAAGGTTTCCGTCGCTGCCACCCGGCTCCAGCCTTGGCACAGATCCCCTTCCCCAGCGAGCCCCACCTGAGACACAGCCACCCTCATAGAGATCAGCCACGCTGTCCAGGGCTGGCACCAGCCGTCGCAGTAAACTCGTGTTTTCCTGAGGCATCTTGAACAAAATGACAGCCACGTGGTGGGATCATGTGACAGCCCCAGTATCAGGCTGCGTAGGGTATTTTATTTTGTCTTCCAAGACGCGTTCAACCAGGAGAAAGTCAACTTGGGTGAGGACCTAGAGGGATTACATTTGGGGGCATTTATTAGGGTTGCCATCTAGGAACTTGCAATCTGAGGTTGTGAGGTTTGCGAGACGGTGGCTGGTTTGATCGCTTCAGTCCGAGGGGATCCTGAATGACAGCTTGCTCTTCAAGACTTGAGATCAGTGTGGGGTGAGTTTGACCCAGAGGGAGGGATGGGCTGAGTCTCAGGACACAAGGGAGATGAGCTAGGGACCGAAGGCAGCTCATTTGTTCAGAAATAGCGGTGTGTCATCCAGTTCTTCCCGGTGGATCTGTGCCAACAGCTGGGCTCAGCAGTTCAGCTCCGCAGGTCATCTGCAGCTGTCACTCGGATCAGTAGTTGAGCTGCGGGTGTGCCTGCGAACTGTTGAACTCCTAGCTCTGTGGAAAGTGCTCAAACCACTGCCCCTGCACTCTGAGGATCTCCACCACAACCCAGCGTCCGAGCTCCCGGGACCCCTTCCTGCAGCTGAGCTGGGGGCTCACCAGCACAGGTGGTCTCCTGGGAGAGATCAGACCTCGCAGGACCCTCTCAGCCCCATGGTGGAGCGTGGCCAGTGCTGTCTGGCTCAGAAGCAGTGTGTTTAGAATTTCTTTTGGCCAGGTTATTATGAGTGTGAACCAAGATCTCTGGAAGCTTGGAGACCGAGGGCTTGCTGGTGTGACCAGACAGTCTCTGTCAAAGCTTGTTTATTCTCGCCGCCTACCTCCTCTGTGCCTCCACAGCTCTAGTTATGGGGCACGATTTGTGTTAAGGGCTCTCTGTGGGAATCTCCTGTTTCTCCTCCTGGAATGGTTGCGGGTGGGTCAGAGATGGGAAGCTCATGTCCAGGAGTCCTGCTCACTTGGTTGTGTGTGCATATGTGGGGGGGAGCCACCTTGTCAGGACTCCAGAGCTCCCTGGGAAACTTGCCCACCTCAGGGGGAGAGAGGAAACTCCAGGGGCTTTCCCTCAGTGCCCCCCACATGTTCGGACCCCGGGCCCACTCCCCACTGCCTCTTCACTTCCTGCAGATCCTTGGCCGGATGCCCTGGCCTTCCCCATCTTCAGCTCCACTTGTATCTGATTTGTCGTCTGATAATCCTGGGTGCACTTAGTTCTCTCCTGAAGTCACAGCCACCCTCCACCGGGCCATCCGCAAGGTGAGAGGGTAGAGTGGCACTGTCGTCACCTTGGAGATGCCCCGGGAAGCTGGAGCCACATCACGTCTTGAGTCACCAGCTGTGTAACTCAAGAGGACTTGGACCTTGATCACAAACCATGTCTTTCCCGTACATGCCATAAGGCTTGTGAAAGATAAGATTAGGAAGATGACTTTGGTAAGCCGATTTTTGAAATGTGTGCATAGTTTTGACCTAATAGGCATTTTCCATGAATGTTTTGAAGATCTTTCATGTGCATGGATAACTTTATTTTGTGCACTAAAATAATCTATTTTTTCAATTTTTATGTATTTATTTATTTGAGATGTACAGAGACGTGGCTCCCCCCTGCTAGTTCAGTTCCCGAATGCTGCAACAGTTTGAAGCTCTGAGCCAGAAACTCAGCCCAGGTCTTCCAAGTGGGCGGCAGCGATTGGAGCCAGTCCCTGTTGCCCCCCAGGGTGTATGCTAGCAGGAAACTGGAGCAGGGCGCAGAACCAGACCGCGACCTCACACACTCCCGGATGGGATGGGGGCATCTCAACTGGTGGCTTCAAGACAGGGCCAGATGCTCCCTTGCCCTAAGTTTTTTTTTCTTAGCTGCATTTTCCATGAGCATTTTGAAGTGCCTGCTTAGGAGTTGACTTGTAGTAAAAGAAAAAAAAAAAATAAAACCACTCCTGGGTGGGACCAAGCTCACATGAAGGTCTCTCTTTCCAGACTTAGTAAAAGTTAGAATGACTTAATATAAATATGAGGGGCTACTGCCAGAGGAACCCTGGACTCCAAAGATACAGAGATGTCATTGAACCTGGGGTGTCTGTCAGTATGGACAGAAGAGGGGGTTGACGGAAGCTCCCCTTACGTACAGTTTTCCAGCCCTGGGAAGTGAGGCATTTCCTGGGGGTTGCCACATCAATCAGATCTTGCATCTTCCCAGTGTATTCATTGCGGGCACCTGCACAAGTCACTGCAGATCCTCTGTGAGCACGCCTGGCCAAGCTTCCGTCTTATCCCATTCCTGGAAAAACCTCTCCTTCCCTATTCCTTGTTTGTTTTTTTCCCAAAGAGACAATATGAATCATGAATGTTATCACATTTCCTTCTTTGCTGAGGCCACTAGGAAGCTCACCGCTGGATTTGGCACAGAAACAGGGTAGAGACTCGCACCTCTCCTGTGGGCTATCTTTCCTCTGGACTCCTTATTACATTGCTTGTACTTTTTTGCAAAGTGATTTATGACGGTGAAAATGTTCATGTTGGTATATTTTTGTGGGCTTCCTCCAGTCCTTTCTAGAGTCAGGTCAAGTTGAAGGGAGGTTGAAGGGCAGAGGCACCAGCGCCTGTTTGCCTCCTCTCTGCTGGACGAGGCTCTCCTTGTGAGCTCACAGCTGTGACAGCCACGTCCCTCCAGCCCCACATCCGACCCTGTGTGCAACCAAGAACACCAGCACCGAGTCCGGCTGTGGGCAGCTGGGGCGTAGCCCGAGAAGCCAGCACTGGAGGGGATGCCGGGGGGCCACCCTGGTCCCCACCTCTGCAGGGGGCTGACTGTGTGCCTCACGCCCGCAGGTGGTGTACTTCACTGCGTCGCTGCCCTACTGTGTGCTCATCATCTACCTGGTCAGGGGCCTCACGCTCCACGGAGCCACCAACGGCCTGAAGTACATGTTCACTCCCAAGGTGCGGCTAGGGGCGGGCTCGGGGGTGTGCTTCGTGCATCCAGCTGCCTCCTGGGGTGCCTGGGAAGAGGGCAGGGGCAAGGTAGCTGGAGGCTGTACCCAGGGATGGTGCTGAGAGTCCCTAGGCTGCAGCAAAGGCTGGGGTCACCCAGGGGCCTGGGTCCCCGTCTCAGCCAGGTGGTCCCCAGCCCTGTTCTGGGGGTCTTCAGTGTTCCTCCCAGCACACTGTCCTACCCTCCCTGAACTCTAATTGCTGCCCCCAGCTCCCTTCTGGCCTTGGTGTAAAGTGAACCTCCAGTCCCTCCCACACCGACCTGGGCCGATCAGCAGCCCACTCGAGTCCATGTTCGCCTTTGTCTCCTGGGTTTGCTACGATCCCTCTCCCATCACTCCCCAGTGGGTGTGCTCATTCATGGAGAGATCTTCCATCTGCTGGTTCACTCCCCAGGTAGCCACAAAAGCCAGGGCTTGGCCAGGCAGAAGCCTAGAACTAGGAGCTCTATCCAGGTCTCCCACAAGGGGGACCAAACACTCAGGTCATCTGCCATTGCTTTTCTTAGACCATTAGCAGGGAGCTGGATTGGAAGTGGAGCAGCCGGGACACTAACAGGTGCCCAAATGGGATGCTGGTGCCGCAGGTGGGGGCTTTACCAGCTGCACCACAGCACCAGCCCCAGAGACACGTTCTTCGCTTAGCAACTCTACCCTTGGAAACAACATGGCTGTAACATCCCCCAAAGTGTGTTCCCATTGCAAATGCCCCCAGACATCTTCACTAGATTCATCCAAACCCGACTTCCACCTCCATCCACTCCATGTCCCACTCGTAGTGAACCCCGGGCCCATCAGCCCTGTCCCTGCTGGCTTTGCAGATCGAGCAGCTGGCCAACCCCAAGGCCTGGATCAACGCAGCCACACAGATCTTCTTCTCCCTGGGGCTGGGGTTCGGCAGCCTGATCGCCTTCGCCAGCTACAACGAGCCCTCCAACAACTGCCAGAAACACGCCATCATCGTCTCCCTCATCAACAGCTCCACCTCCATATTCGCCAGCATCGTCACCTTCTCCATCTACGGCTTCAAGGCCACCTTCAACTACGAGAGCTGCTTGCAGAAGTAAGCGAGGCCTCTGCCCTTCACCCTCCCTTCGACTTGACCTGGGCCTCGGGTGAGGAGGCGGGGCCGGGAAGTCAAGGGGAGGGACTAGAGCACGTGTTGGAGTCCCTGATCCAGGTTCACAAAAAGTGGCCTTGGGCAGGTGCATGACCAGGGCAGGTCCATGTTCGCAGTCCAGGGCCAAGGACAGGCGCACGTGTTCAAGGCTCTGAGCACCACACGGCCTTCTACAAACAAGACTGAGTTCCCAAGGCGTCTGCAGCTGAGGCCTGGAGCTCAGAGAACCTGCTGTGCCCCCCCTCCCCCTCCCCCGCCGCTGGCAGCCAGAGTGTGATCCGCTGATCCGCTGGCTGCCAGAGCCTTTTTTCAAATTTTAATATGAACCCAGGTGGTTATTTTGAATTTAAAAAGCTTCACCCACATTCAAATAATTCTAAATTTGAAATTAAAGTAATTTACCTGGTTCCTCTGTGGAACTAGGCAAGTTTAAATGTTCAGACTGCACACGTGGCTTGGGCACCAGACATCAAGACAGAACGTTCCAAGGCTCAGTCCTCAATGCAGCCCCTGGGCACCAGACAGACATTGAGGTAGAAGCAGTTGTACACAGTTGTACACATTGTCACAGCAATTGTAGGGGACTGCGCTGGTCCGGAGGTTCCAAGAGCCGGGCCATGCAGCTGGAGGTCCTGCTGCCATCACCGCCCTCTCCCAGGCATCCAAGGATCCCCCCACCCACCTTTTTACAAGGGTCGTGGTCATCGGGTCTCCCGCAGGAAGGGGCTCTCAGGCCGGCCCTGGTCAGTGTCGCGCTCTGCCCTGCAGGGTGATTCTGCTGCTGACTAACTCCTTTGACCTTGAGGATGGCTCCGTGACCGCCGACAACCTGGAGCAGGTGAAGGGCTACCTGGCGTCCACCTACCCCAGCGAGTACAGCGCCATAGCCCCGCAAATCCGCAACTGCAGCCTGGAGTCGGAGCTGAGCACGGTGAGGAGCCAGCGGCTGGGCTCGCCTCTGTGCACCGGGAGCCGGTGTGGGGCCGGCAGGCGGCGGGGGAGGCTCCAGGGGGTCCCAGGGTGCTCAGAGGACAGCCCTGACCGCCCTCTGCCTGGTCAGGTGCCTGTGGGACCCGTGTCCCTTCTTCCGCCCTTTTCTTAAGTTTAGAAAGTACAGGAAGAACGGAGACCAATGTGACAAACTCAAATATGCACCATTTGTCACTTCCGTCACATTTTTCACTTTGGGCTCAGATTTGTTTTTTTAATGTGAAAAAAAAAGTTTCGGGGAGGATGGCAAAGCCCCCTTTGTGTGGCAAGAGCTTTACTATCTACATATGAAGTGCCATTCATGTTTACAAGTAGCATTCTTTGTGAGCAGTTTTTAATTGGACGTCAACATGGTCTTCTATAAACTTCACTGAATTTTCCAAATGAAAATCTTGGCAAGTCTTTGTAAGATGTATAGGACCTTATTATTTTTGTAAAGATTTTTTTTTTTTATTTGAAAGGTAGAGTTACAGAAAAAGAGGTAGAGACAGAGACGGAGAGATCTTCCATCTGTTGGTTCACTCCCCAAATAGCTGCAGTGGTAAGAGCTGTGCTGATCTGAAGCCAGGAGCTTCCTCTGGGTCCCCCACACGGGGGACAGAGTATGAAGCCATGGCCAGACCAGGTTTATTTAGAAGAATAAAGCCGGGTGGGGGCTCACTCCCAGGTGAACAGCTAGCAGAGAGAGAGAGCCCCTTCCCTTACAGAGCAGCAGTTTACATAGTGTGAAGGGGAGCGTGGGTGAGCTCTAAAGGTCTGGTGAGGTCATGGCTGTGAGCTGGGAGGGGTTTGGGCTGGACTCTGCTGCGCTTGGGGAGAGAGTCTGCAGGGGAGTGGGGAGAGCTCAGCCGTCCAGGCAGGGCGGGGCTGATCAGCAGGGCAGAGGAATGGGGACTGCTTGCTGTGTGTAGGAGAGAGGTCCACATGGTCCAAGGCTTTTTGTCTTGGCTCCATCAGTCAGTATCCCATTCTGTTTTTTAATTCCATTCACAGGACACGATTGCCCACCACTCTTTCTCATATCCCAGCCTTCTTTGTTGGATTGTCCCCCTTAAAATACCTCCTTTCACTGCAGATCTCTTGATAGGAAATATTCTGGTTTTGTTTGTATGTTAAATATCTATATTTGGCCCCCATTTTTTAAAAGATTCATTCATTTATTTGAGAGGCAGAGTGACAAAGAGAGAAGAAGAGACAGAGAGAAAGGTCTTCCATCTGCTGGTTCACTCCCCAGATGGCTGCAATGGCCAGACCTGGGCTGATCCAAAGCCAGCAGCCAGGCGCTTCCTCCGGGTCTCCCAAGTGGTTGCAGGGGCCCAAGGACTTGGGCCATCCTCCACTGCACTCCCAGGCCATAGCAGAGAGCTGAATCAGAAGAGGAGTAGCTGGGACTCAAACCTGCGCCCATATGGGATGCAGCACTGCAGGTGATAGGTTCACCTGCTACGCCACAGCACCAGCCACAAGCCCCCTTATTTTCTACAGCCCAGGCTGGTTCCCCCTGCCCTGCCCTGGTGATGGGTTGGTGAGCCCTTGTGCCAACTCATCCTCTTATAGCAGTGCACTGAGGCTGCCATGACAAGATAACATGGACGGGCGCTGAAACAACAGAGATGCCTTGGCACAGGTCCGGGGACTGCGGGCCCAAGATCAAGGTCCAGCTGCTGTGGCCCGGGAGGGCAGTGGAGGATGACCCAAGTGTTTCAGCCCCTGTGCCTGGCTTTGGGGGATGAACCAACGGAAGGAAGACTTTCTCTCTCTCTCTCTCACTATGTAACTCTATCTGTCAAATGAAAGAAAAAAAGAGAGACACAGAGACACACACACACACACACAGAGAGAGAGAGAGAGAGAGAGAGAGAGAAAGAGTCCCACCTTTACAATCTCATTTCACCTTCCTGGAGGTAGTGGAGAGCACCTGCAGACACAGTCGCATTGGGGAGTAGGGTTTCCAATGTGGGAATCTGAGCGGGATGCAGCTCAGTCCATAGCAATCCTAAATCTGACTGTGATACCTGGTGCCCCTGGGGAGGGCTGCTCGGAATCTTATTTCTTACTGGTGCTGCCTCTGAGCTCATGGTGACTTGTCTTCTTGTGGGATTTTATCCCTGGTTGTGAGGTCTTGTTTAACCTGGCAGGCAGGTGCATCCACGGTAGGGGGCTTACCCCAGCAGTGTTTATTTTGTTTCTCCTACCTGCTGGTGCATGGAGAGCATCACCCACCCGTGACTCCTGTGATGCACTCAGGCCATCTGTCTTGAAGCAGCAGTTCCAGGCTTGGCTCGCCCAGCTCAGGGTCGCCACAACAGCATTACCTGCATGGGGAACTGACCACTGAGCTACCCTGCCCCTGCTGGTTCACTGCTGCCCACCAGGCCTGATGCTTGGCATTTCGTCAGCCCACTCTGGCACCCCAGAGTCCCCCCACCCCGACTACATAGCCCAGGCTGTGGTGAGGAGCCTGTGCATCATCGATCCCTAGCCATGGGACCGGTGTCTTCCCTCTGTGCGCAGGCTGTCCAGGGCACGGGCCTGGCTTTCATCGTCTACACGGAGGCCATCAAGAACATGGAGGTGTCGCAGCTGTGGTCGGTGCTCTACTTCTTCATGTTGCTGATGCTGGGCGTGGGGAGCATGCTGGGGAACACAGCGGCCATCCTCACCCCTCTCACCGACAGCAAGTTCATCTCCAGCCTCCTGCCCAGGGAGGCCATCTCAGGTCAGTGGGCCAGCCAGGGGAGGGATGGGGTCAGTCTGGGAGGACTGGGCATGGCGGGGACCTGTGCTTGTCCAGGCGGAGCCACTGGGGTCTGTGGCACCCTCACCTGCCAGGGTCTGCATCTGCAGACCTGGGGCCTGGGTCAGGTGATGCACCTGGTGTGGTTTCCTTCTTGAGGGCATGAGATGGGGAAGGGACCACCTCCCCTCCGACCCTGCCCTGCCCCAGAATAATGGTGATCGCCAGGCTAGGAAAGTGCCTGCTTTGGTTTCTCGTTGTCTTAACTGAAGTATACCAATGATAAAGTATGTGTTTCTTAAGTACACATCAACTAACTGTGGACTTGTAGCCTCCCAAGTAACTGCCTCTTAGGTCAAGGTGAAAAACTTTCCTACACCCCAGAGAGCTCTTCTCACCCCTCCCCAGACAGTAGGCATTCCCAGAAGTCACCTCTGACATTTCAGGGTTGTCTGTGCTGTTCTTGAATGCCATGTGAATAAACCCTGCAGCTGACACTCTCTAGGTGAGATGCGGGGAGCAGGAGCCATCACCCCCATACCGCCTGTGTCAGAACTGCTATAGGGGGGTTCGCCACTCTTCCTTCCTCCATCCTGCCGGGCACTGGGGTTTCCATTGCCAATCAAACTGCTCCCAGGCTCCCTCCAGCCGTCAGCTCCATCCACCCAGACTGCAGTGGCCAGCCCCATCCCTGTGATGAGGCTTCTCCGCCACTGCCAGCTCTGGTTCCAGCCGCTCACCCTGACCACGTGGGTGGGGTCCGTCCCCTCTGCTCTGGGGTCTGTCTCTGTCATCAGCATGACACAGGCCGGGTCCCCCTAGGGTGCAGAGGGCTCAGGGCTGCAGCGGAAAGGGCAGGTGGGAGCCAGGACAGACATTCCATGGGGGCCCAGGGCTGGCAGTCAGTGGTCAGGGGGACACCGATGCAGGGGGTGGAGGCTGAGGGGCTCCATTCCTGTCTCTGCCGCGTGTGCTGTGGGGGAAGGGGTGAAGGGCTCCACGCCTGTAAGTTTCCCGCCCCCCCAACCTGGGGCGCAGAGGCATATGGGTGGAATGCATGGTGAGTAGGCTCTTGGTAAATGCTGGTTTCTCCCTCCTCCCCTCCTGGGCTGGTGTGAGAGCTCTCAGGAAATGGCTCATGGGGTCCCCTTGTTCCCGTCTGCTCCCCTGAGCCCTGGAGCTGAGGGGTTGGGATGAACAGCAGCCCCAGCCCCACAACCTGGCGCCATTCCTGTGAGAACAGCTTCCCCTGCTGGTCGCTCACCACGACAGGGCTCCAAACCCACATGCTGGCCAATGGTCCCAGAAGAGTCTGCCCCTGCCGCCCTGCAGACAGGTGAGCAGGTGGTCTTGTGCCCCCAGGTCTGGTGTGCCTCATCAACTGTGCCATCGGCATGGTGTTCACCTTGGAGTCCGGCAACTACTGGTTTGACATCTTCAACGACTACGGAGCCACACTGTCCCTGCTGCTCATAGTGCTGGTGGAGGCGGTCTCCGTGTGCTACGTGTACGGGCTGAGGAGGTGAGGAGACCCCAGCCCCTGCCCGCTGCATGGGGAAAATGCAAGAAAAGTTTCTAGCAATGTGCATTGCCCTTCTTCATTGCTTGTTCAAGTTACCCTCCGATCTCAGCTAATTCTCAGCCTCTCTTCCATTCTCTGTTGGCTTCCAGCCAAAATCTTCTCTGTTGGCTGAGTTTCTACTCTGTACCATGGGACGTGTGCCAGTTGGCCCTGCTGGACACCCACACCTTCCTGGGTCAGGGAACCCTGCCTGCATGCACTGACTCCTCTTATCTCTTGCCAACATCTGACCAAGGTCCGGCTGAGAACTTAGACCTTGGAAAAGTTGGCAACTCCAAATGTAGCTGGGTTCTCACTGCCGGTGCACCGTGCAGCACTGGATGTTTTCTGTTCCCTTGGGTGATGGGGCCACAGTGAGTGGCCTAGAGCAGCTTCCAAACCGGAGTGTGTGTCTAAACCACCAGGGGCTGGTGAAACACAGACCCCTGAATGTCCCTGATAACATGAGACCCGCTGGTCACCTAGGAAATGGCAGTCTAGGGGGAGAAAGTGTTGGAGCCCCCTGGAGGGAGGCGACAAGCCCATCCAGAGTGGTGGTGGGGAGTGGTCAGGAAGGAGGGAGAAAAGGGGCCTGAGACCTGGCCTCCCCCTATCCATGGCCTCCGGAAACAGCGCCATCTAGTGACGAGGCATAGCCAGCTCTGTGCAGGTCCTGTAGCTCCTCTTCTTGCTCTATGCAGGGAAGTGGGGGTGGAGTGAGCAGACAAGAGGACCCCAGTGCTTTCTGCTCTATGTCCTTGTGTGTGAGGCCACCACAAAACGCACCAAACACCAGAGTTAAAGGAAAGCTTTATTGTCAGGTGGGGGGAAGCCCGACAGGCTGGAGGGAGAGGGGGAAAGGAGGTAGAAGGCTCAAGAGAGAGCATGGGTGTGGGAAGCAGGCCTGTTGGGTAGGGAAGTGGGAGCAGTGCATCCTGTGGGGGTGAGGGAGGGGGTGGAGCTGACACTTGTGGTTGGGCCATTTGGTCACCTGACTTCCAGCAAATCAGTCTGGGCATAAGACCTAAGCTTACTCTGCAAGATGGCGACAGGTACCAGAGCCTAAGATGGCACCCATGGCTTAAGATGGCACCATAGATAAGACTGCACCATTTTACTAATATTCCCCCTTTTGGCGTTTTATAAAGCAGGTGTTGTATGGGATTAACTCAGCCCCAAAGTCCAGGAGGGGTGGAGGGATGATGATCTGTCTTTCAGAGTACTTCCTGCTGACATGGGGACAATGAGTTACTCTCTGCTGGCATGGGGTGATGTCTCAAGCCACCATTCCCTGGGTAGGGAGCTGAGTATATCCCTGTAGCAGCATTTGGTTGACCACCTGGTTGGTGAAGGCCTTGGTTCGTTCCATTATCACCTCCTGTAAACACTTCAACAGAGGAGAGGAAACGAGGGGCTCTCTGGATCCTGGTGAAGACATTTGATGGATGTGGTTTTACGTAGCCTGATTGGTTAACATAATAACAACACTGTGAAGGCCCGTCTGTTCTGTGGTACCACGCCTGTTGTTGAGACCTCGGATGGTGTCAGCGGAGGTCTCAGGGGACCCAGTGACCTCTTGTAACTGTGCGAGTTGTTTTGGAGTCGGATGGTTGAGATAACGTCGTGGCCCAAAGCTGTTCCTGAGGTCCCTGCTGAGGAGAAGCTGATCCCAACCAGGACTGCTAGAAAGACCACCATCTCTTGCAGGTGGGGGGTCTGTAGAAAAATTCTGAACACTCATACAACATTAAGTAGGGGAGAGACCACCAATACATTGATGTTAGAGTAGAGGCTATGATGATGATTACAAAGGAATGAGGCTCCGAGTGGGCTAGACAGGGTCTAGAACAAAGGACAGACTCACTGTTAGAGGACCTAAGAAGGGTGCTGTTTAACCCCTGAGCAGGTTTTCCCACTGAGAGGCAAATAGAGCCTGACCGAAGGGGCTTGATGATAATCAGGTGGGCTCTATGGCCTCCCCAGTTATGGGCTCCAGACCTATCTTATCTCTTCACACAGGGAGCATCCTAAGGCAGGTGTGGACCTCCTCAGGGAACACACCCTGGTGACTCCCATTACCTAGCTGGCTGGGAGGTGTGCTGGCCTGGTGACGGCAGGTGGCATCTCCCCCAGGAAATCTACAGTTCTGCCTGCAGTGTTGCTGACCCTACTTGGCCGTCCCCTCAGCACCGGTGGTCAGTGAACTGGGCCGAGTGAAGGGCTCTTCAGCTTGGAGCCAGCGAGATCTGTGGCTCTGACCTGGGCGTCCTTTGACTCCAGGGCAGTTCTGTTTGCAGTAACCCAACTCTTGGCTGGCAGAGCTGCCAAGGCTCCTCATAAGCTGACTTCTGCTGCAGCCCTGGCTCTCCACCTTGAAAACCAATGCAGTGGACTGGCGGCTGGGTCTCCTTGAGGGCAGATCGCTGTGCAAAGCAGCCATTCATGGGCTGCCACCTCTCTCTGTATCGCTTCTGCCTAGCTTCCTGTTCCTCCTGGATTTTGTTAAAGCAGACCAGAGGAAACCTTTAGGAGGATGCAAGTCAGGGGCTGCTCCATCCCTAATTTTTGGTCCCCTAAACTAGAAGTCTATGCCACAGGCATGTTCTGGTAGGGGTTTCTCTGTGAGGTAGACAATGCCCATGAGCAAAGCTATGTCCTCACTTGAAAATTTTCTCTCCCTTTGTATAGTCTGAAAGGGAGGTTTTTTCTGTTTCCTGTGCCTATTGCGAAGTAAATCTAGCTGTGAAATCATGATTTAAGCTCTGTCTGGCTATGTTATTATTACAGAAACATGTTATCCATCCCTTTATCTAGGTCATGTGAACCAAAAGGTATCTTTAGTTAACTTAGCAGTTTAAATTTATGAGCAATCTTTTATCTATAAGCCAATTAAAACAGAGCTCTTATTAAACTTTCCTATGTAGACATAGTATGTTCACACGTATAACATAACATACAAGATAGAACAATAAAGCTGTTTCAGTAAGAGATTCTAAAAATCTTTAACCTTTTGAAAATTACCAATTGCTTTGCATTACTTTCTGCTCTTAGTAACCTCAGTGAACCACACCTTCTCCCAGTTGGAACCTGTAGTGCATTATTGGCTTCATCTCCCTGCAGAGCTGTCCCAAAGTGTAGAATATGATAGAAGTCACAGGGAAAAGTCCCTCAGATCCTACAGGAGGACGCAGTTAAACACAGGAGCAACAATGTTGAGTCCTTAGGAGCAGCAAATCTGATTTTTAGTATTTGGAGGAGAACACAAACTATGGATGAGAAAAGACTTTAAATAGCCGTGGTTAAAGTTATAAACTCATTAACCAACAAGAGGCACTTGCTTATTCCACACACTGTTTTTGAAAGCATCAGTAGGATTTTACAAATCATTTACCCCTTTTAGGTCTCTGGGCCTTTCTCATTAAGATAACCATCATGTCTGGTCACACAGGATCCATAGAGTTTTTAACTTTTGGACATTTGTATCGGTAGCTTTTTACATTATTGTAACTTAACATTTAGCACCACTTCATATCCTGACAGTACCTTTAATATAATCCAAACAACCTGATTAGTTGGTGTCTCTACAAGAGGAGAGACATATATTCTTTGATATTTCCAGAGGCCCAACTGGAAATATCAAAGTCCAAAGAGTTTGGAACTTTGATTTTTGAATGCCTGTCAAGAAGACTTAAATAACTGATAGAAACAGGATCCCTTATCATCATGACATAATATAGACCAGATGTGATCACTGACCGGGGGCTACCCGGACTTCCTCTGCACTAGGTTTGAACGTGACCTCCAGGCCATGACCGGCCGCGCCCTCAGCTGGTACTGGAAGATCATGTGGGCAGTCGTGAGCCCGCTGCTCATCATCAGCCTCTTTCTCTTCTACCTGAGCGACTACATCCTCGCGGGGACGCTGCAGTACCAAGCCTGGGACGCCACCCAGGTACCTGTGCTCCCCGGCCGGGCCCCCCATTTCTGGAAGCACAGCCTTGGATCCATGCCGCGGACCGGTCACTGGCCGCAGCGTGCAAGCGGCCCTGTGAGTGCTTAACAGGTGCTTCCTCCCGGGAAGCATGGCCCCGCTGTGCTCAGCCACGCGGTCTGGGCTGCGCTGTTACTCAGCACCACCCAGAGCCTCCCAGCTGCATTCTTGTTAGGGGCTGCTATGCCCCCAATATGGAGGTCCTACGAGGTCTCTCTGACCTGAGGCGCTGATCTGTGGGTGTCGGAGCAGCAGCTCCACCGCTGGCTGGAGGGAGGGACTCATCTCCCTGCTGGGAACCCCAGGGCTGCGCAGGCCTCACAGTGGGCGCCACTCCAGGCTCCCCCCCCCCAGCACCCTGCTCCCCTACGTGGGTGCCTGTGGGCTGGGGCAGCTGCCTGCTGCTGACGCCTGTTCCCCTTGCAGGGCCAGCTGGTGACCAGGGACTACCCCCCGTACGCTCTGGCTGTCATCGGCCTGCTTGTGGCCTCCTCCACCATGTGCGTCCCCCTGGCAGCCCTGGGGACTTTCATCCTGCGCTGCCTCAAGAGAGGAGACACAGCCCCCGCGTCCTGAGATCGGGGCCCCCCAGAACTCCAACTCCCAGGTACACCCTGCTCGGCTGCCGTCGCAGGCACTGAAGCCAAGGGGAGGCAGCCGTCGCCTTCCTGGGCTGTACAGGAGGATGAGGACGGTGTGGAGGAAGGACACGAAGGACACCTGCTCTGGAGAGCACCCCTCCCCACCTTAGGAAGCCGCCCTGTGTCCCCTGGACCTGCCCCGGGAGGTCCTGTCCGGCTGCCTCCTGGTGACCCAGGCTCAGTCTGATCGGGCCAGCCTTAAAGAGATTCCCTCGTTTCATTCTAGGGAAATCCTAAAGTGAATGCACAGTGCGAGCAGAAATTTAATTTTTTGGACCAAATCTAAGCCACTGGGTTTGCGCCGAGGAGAGGCAGCCGCTCTTGGGTGGGTTTCGGGAGTGCTGGGGTGCCCGGGGCGAAATACTCTCATCTTGTCAGTGTGCGCGGTCAGTACTGCTGCCTTCGCCCGCCGTGAGCGTGCAGCACCTCGCTGCCCCTCCCCACTTGCCGACTGACAGGACTGTTGGCCACAGACAGAAGAGCTTTGCAAACCCCAGGGTGGGAACTTTCTGGAATCTAAGCCCTTGCTCACTGGATCCAGGACCTGCCCCCCCCCCCACCAATGTTGCCCCAACTGAAGTTTGCCATGAGGAGCCTGGCCCTCATGGTGTGTCTTCCATGGCCCGTGGTGTCTTTGTGGAGTCGGGAGAGTTCTGGAAGCCCCTATGAGGAGGAGAGCTCAACATCGACTTCATGTTGTTTGCACAGCATGGCCAACTCTGACAGCAACAACCACAAACATCACTTACAACCAACTTTATGTACAGATAAATAGTTTTTTAGAATGCACGCAATTCAAACAGGGCATCTTGTAACAGAAGCCACGCCGGCCGTGTGAGATGGTGCCACCCACCATGCCATCTTGTCTTTTTGTTTCGCTGCAATCAGTGGGTCCAGGTCCCCTGCTCTGACATTTGGTGCTTCATTGAGGTCTTGGCATCCAGAGAGTTTCTTTGGGGATCTTTCTACAGACATTTCTGAAGATGTGGTAACATCAGCCAGCAATGTCATTTTTTTAAATTTTTTTTTTCATGCTATACACTTTGCAAAAATAGGCATTAGCAAGGTCTTCTGTCTCTCTTCTGTTGTCATCTTATCCACACTCCCAGTGTCCACAGAAATCCAAGTATCAAAAGATGACTGTCCCTTCAAACGCATGGACCGGGCTGTATTGAACCCCAATATTCAGCACCCTGGTTTCTCCCCACATGCATCTCTGCTACCTACAGCAGGAGAGGATGGAGGCAGCTGCTTCAGGACCAGCCAGGAAAACACGTTCCCTTCTATCGGACTGAAATCAGAGGGGACACTTGTGAGTCACTGCAGAATCTTCCCAGTGCTTTGGAGAGGGTCCTGGGCAGCCTACCCAGCCCTCAGCATTTCTTTGGTCGAGGCCATGGTAGACCACCGTTTATTCAAATTGACCTTGGGACCTCAACCGAAGACAGAAATGGATCAAGCAGTGGACTGGGTTTTTGTACGTTGTTTCACAGACCGGCCTTTCCTGACCTTTCTCAACTTGTAAATTACAAAGCAGCCCCTAGAGAGGTAACAGGAGGGTTGTGAACCCAACAGACGCCGACGCCGGCTTCTATGACACTTAGATTCTGGAAGAGGAGAGAGAGAACGCTAGACAACGTGTCAATGAGATGAAGGCGGACTGATGGTGTCTAAGAAGGAAATGAATGGGCCCAGGTGACGGCCTTAGAGGGGCAGTAATTTACTGGGGAGAGGGAGATTCAAGCAGGCACTGTGTGACCTGGTAATGAAAGATAGGGTGCACTCATAGAAATTCCCAGGGGGGTCAGTCCAGGCAGAACCAACAGCAAGTGCAAAGTCCCTGGGGTGGGAACAGGAAGGAGCATGATAGGGGGTGCGTATGCAGGAGTGGGCGGGGCCATGTAGCCTGGGGCAGGAGGCCTGAATGTTTTTGAGGGCAACAACTGTGCTGAGCTTTGGTGTGGGGTTGGCATAATCTGATGCCGGAAAGCCAGCCGACTGTGGCCATGGAGGACGCTGAGCAGAAGAACCTGGAGATCGCCGCAGGAGTCCCAGGAGCTTTGCCGCTCAGCTGTCGGGTTCAAGCTGTCCTAAAACTTACAGATACAAAGGAACAGCAAGTAGAGGTAAAATAGAGGAAACATAGCCTTTGTCGTTAAATCAGGAGCCCCAGGAGAATCATTTGAAGAACTCGTGTTGTTACTGGCCCCTTGCAATCCGTGTTCTAAGATTCTACGCCAACGAGTTGGCCTTTCTTATCGGTAGCAATTTCTACCTGTCGGGAAACACGTTGCTCATGCGGTCTAGAAGCTGTCTCTCAGTGCGCATCGGAATAAACGCTGCAGCCTGCTCTGCACTGAGAGTTACATCAGGTGAGGATCCCAGCACGGGACTGTGGAGGAGCAAACCCCTGGACTGAAACAAGGACATGACAATGTCTTTATAATCAATGCACCTCAAAAATAAATGTGAAAGAAGCAGTATGGTATGACGAGGTAATACAGAAACATGGAAAAGTAGTAAGCGCAGGGCGCCTTTTCCTGTTACAGAAATGTCTCTAAGGTGACATGACCCGCTGCGGTCATCTGCCTTGCACAGGCACAGTTTTGGACACAATGAGTACCTGCGGTTGCAGAATGCTCACCTCTGTTTCATTCCTGGCCTGCAACTTGTTCATTCCTCCAGGGCGAAGATCCCCTCCCTGCTGTTGCGCCACAAACTGCTTCTCCGAACAAGACTAGCAAATGACACGAAATACAGCAGCGAGACAAACCCACTTCCCAGATTCACCACACAACCCGTCTTCACCACGCGTGGTGCTGACGCTCTCACAGGCTTGCCAAGCTGGCAGGAGTGTTTGCACAGAGCCTAGCACACCCTCCCACCTACCCTAACTGCTCTCAGTTACTGTAATACCTGGCAGAAGGTAAATGCTATGGACACAGGTTTTGGAGTGTTTCGGAATAAAGACGAGAAAAACCATGTGTGTGTTTAGTACAGGTGTAGTTTTGTTCCGGGTAGTTTTGCTTCCCTGTTCATTTTAGTCGCAGTTCGGGAGGGCTCACGGGATTGATTTCTTAGCAGGGCCTCCCTCGGCAGCCTTCGTTTGGCTAAAGAGAGGACAGAGACAGGGACACTGCACACATCTCTCCCAGGTCATTGACGGAAGCCACAGCCCAGGAAGACACAGGCAGAGCCCCACTTGTCTGGGGTCCTAGCCCAGTCATTTTTCCATGGCTCATCCACCAACACCCTCTCTAGCTCTCTCTTACAGAAAGCAACTCATTTTTACTTAAGGTGCCCACAGCAGCTCATAGTAAAATAATTAGGCTTCTTCAACCAAGCGAGTGTAGACCTGATTCAAGTGTGTAAGTTCCACACAGAGTGAAATCAGAATTCTCTATCCCAGTCCCTGGGGAATAGTCATTTTATGCTAAGTCACGGTATAGTAAGTCTTCATGACACAGCAGACGTGAGTCCATGCACGTTACCTCTGGCTGAGCGGACAGCTCTCGCAGAAGATGGCCGTTCCACACAAAGCGCTGATCTGCCTGAGAGAAGTTGGAGAAGGCAATGAAGTCTCTCCCACCAGCTGCCGTCCTACAGCAAGCAGACTGCACCCATCACGGCTGCCTGGCAGCTAGGAGCAGATTTCCCTGGCGTGCTCCAGGCGGAATACAGTCGTGTCAGGCACGCCTGTCACCGTGCAAGCATCACAGGGTCTCCGTACTCATGTTCATGCTATAGACACAGAAGCAGGGCTCCTGCAACAGCTCTATTTAAGTGAGTCAGTAGCTGAATCCATTCTCTTTGCAAAGCACAGCAACTGAACCCCAGGGCCTACCCACCCCACACCTAAAAGCCTTAGGCAGGGCCCTTGCACCTTCCCACAAGCTGGGCACAGTCCCATACAGGCATCCTTGGGACCCAGGGCCCTGCTGGTGGCGTGGTGGGAAGCTCTATGCACCGAGAGTGGGGTATAGACTGCCAGGCTTTGTGTAGTGATTATAGGCAGCCTTGGAAAGAGAAGTTTATAAATTCCCAATATGTGTTTATTTTCAAATGCATTAGAAAACATTCATTTTACACATATGGTAAAGAGATAAAGTTTCATCTTTAAATGTATTGAAGAGAAAAAATGATTTTAAAGGAAAAGAATAAGTACAGGTGTATCCCTTTCGCTATCTGAAGAGGCCACAGCCTTCAAGGAGGTCCCTGCTTGAGTCTCTGGGCCTTGTATGCAAATGAGGCTGCGTGCATGCGTGGGTGTGCACTGCCTGGAGAAGGCACACGGTTTCCCTTAAGGGGCTCAGAGCGCATCTCCCCGGAGGTGGAGCGTGGGCTCAAGCTTCTCACAGACCTCCTCCCTGCACGCGGTTCTAGCCCTGTGCCTCCCCACCTGACCATCCTTGGAGGCTGATGTTCAACAGAGAGCTTCAAGGCCCCGCTTTCTCTCGGTTTTCGGTCCTGCTTCTCACATGGGACCTTCTTAGCCGCCCAAGCTCCGTCTCTCACAACCTGGCTCACCACACCGCCCTCTCTGGGACATCAACACCTCCCCAGGCCGGCTCCTGGGAGACCTGATGGTGCCGCTTGCTCGGCTGCTCCCAGGGCTTCCTGCCACCTGTCAGCTTCCACTGGGGCCGGTTCCTCCGGGGTGTGTTCTCCTTTAAGCCCCAGCCTCTCCAGCTGGTGGTCAGCGGGTGAAAACCAGAGAGGAAATGTCCCTGCCGGTCCCTACCACAGAAAGGCACCCCTGACCGTCCCTGGCAGTCCTCTGTCACCCACAGAGCCCACCCCCCTGCCAATAGCCGAGGGCGGCTCCTCTCGGGTCCGAGGCTTGGAGAGCATCAAGGGCTCTTTACGCCGGGAGAGCGCGCAGGCGCAGGCGCAGGTGCAGGGGCTGAATCTCCGGCCTGAGCCGCAGACGATTATGGCTGCCGGGGGTGGGCTCGGGCTTCCTGGCCTCGTCCTCCATCTGAGCCCTCAGGTAGGAAAAGCCTGACCTGACTGGGTCGGCTGGAAGCCGGCCGGGAATGGCAGTACACCGCTGGCCCAGGCATTGGCTCAGCTGGGCACGGGGAGCTTGGAGCCGACGCGCCAGTCTCGCTGCTTTCAACAGGGTCCGCTCTGACGCTCAGCCTCGCAGGTAAGACCCGGTCCCCAAGTCAGACTGCCCAGCCCAAACCAGCTCCTGATTCCGCTGCCTGCTGATGCTCACCGGGGGTAGCACCAGGTCGACCCCTCGTCGCGGCGTCCCTGTCCCTCTTGTGGGAGACCCAGGTGGAGTTCCTGGCTCTTGGCTTTAGCTCAGCCCAGCCCCACCTGTTGCTGATGTCTGGGCAATGAACCAGTGGATAGGAACTCTGTCCTTCTCTCTCAAATAGATTTTAAAAAAAAATCAACAGGATTGCAGCTTAGCTGATAAGAGACCATAAAAGATTTCTGTTCACCTTTTGAGTGAAGAGGAAAAAAAAAAAAAAAAAGACTGTGATTACCTAGGCAGATTAAAGATTTCTCTACTAAGCAGTTTTGTGTGTTTGCTTTTAGAGCCTTCTAATGGCCACTCTGGTTAAATGACTGCTGTTCAGTGGCCTGTGAACCCTATTTTTGTTATTGTTTTGTTTTATGGAAAAATTTATTGTTGGGTGGGGGAAGCCCGACAGGCCAGAGGTGGAGGATTCGAGAGTGAGAGAGAGGGACCAGGAGAGAGAGGGCACGTGTGCTGGAGGCAGGTCCTGTTATACCTTTGCCTGGGGCAGGAAAGTAGGAGCAGCAAAACCCGTTAGCATTAGCGTAGGGTGGAGCTGACACCTGTGCTTGGGCCATGGGACTTAGGACTGGAGCTTAATGGGCGAAGTGGCCATGGGGCCAAGCCTAAGATGGCGTCTGGGGCATAGATGGAACCACAGATAAGACCGCACCATTTTACTAACTTTCCCCCTTTTGTTTTTTTACAAAGCAAGTGTTGTATGGGATTACATGAGCCCCAAAGTTCAGGAGGGGTGGAGGGACGATGATCAGTCTTTTAGAGTACTTCCTGCTGACATGGGGCAATGTCGCAAAGCTGCAATGTCCTAGGTAGGGAGCTGAGTATGTCCCTGTAGCAGCACTTGGTTGACCGCCTGGTTGGTGAAGGCCTTGGTTCGTTCCATTATCACCTCCTGTAAACACTTCAACAGAGGAGAGGAAACGAGGGGCTCTCTGGACCCTGGTGAAGACATTTGATGGATGTGGTTTTACGTAGCCTGATTGGTTAACATAATAACAACACTGTGAAGGTCCGTCTGTTCTGTGGTACCACGCCTGTTGTTGAGACCTCGGATGGTGTCAGCGGAGGTCTCAGGGGACCCAGTGACCTCTTGTAACTGTGCGAGTTGTTTTGGAGTCGGATGGTTGAGATAACGTCGTGGCCCAAAGCTGTTCCTGAGGTCCCTGCTGAGGAGAAGCTGATCCCAACCAGGACTGCGAGAAAGACCACCCGTCTCTTATGGGGAGAGGGGTTTGTCTGTAGAAAAATTCTGAACACTCATACAACACTAAGTAGGGGAGAAGACCATCATACACACGGGTTAGGAGTCGAGCCATTGATGTTAGAGTAGAGGCTATGATTACAAAGGAATGAGGCCCCGAGTGGGCTAGACAGGGTCTAGAACAAAGGACAGACTCACTGTTAGAGGACCTAAGAAAGGTGCTGTCTAAACCATGAGCAGGTTTTCCCACTGAGGCAAATAGAGCCTGACCGAAGGGGATTGATGATAATCAGGTGGGCTCTATGGCCTCCCCAGTTATGGGCTCCAGACCTATCTTATCTCTTCACACAGGGAGCATCCTAAGGCAGGTGTGGACCTCCTCAGGGAACACACCCTGGTGACTCCCATTACCTAGCTGGCTGGGAGGTGTGCTGGCCCGGTGACGGCAGGTGGCATCTCCCCCAGGAAATCTACAGTTCTGCCTGCAGTGTTGCTGACCCTACTCAGCCATCCCCTCAGCACCGGTGGTCACTTTGGAAGCTGGGCCGAGTGAAGGGCTCTTCAGCTTGGAGCCAGTGAGATCTGTGGCTCTGACCTGGGCGTCCTTTGACTCCAGGGCAGTTCTGTTTGCAGAACCCAACTCTTGGCTGGCAGAGCTGCCAGGGCTCCTCATAAGCTGACTTCTGCTGCAACTCTGGCTCTCCGCCTTGAAAGCCAATGCAGTGCTTTCCCAAAGGCTCAGAGAAGTGATAAAGATCTTGAATGGTGTCAGGGTCAAACGTGGACTGGTTGTCCAGGTAGGAGACAACTGAGAGGAGGGTTGGGCAGAAAAGTTTCCATGGCAACCCGTGCAGTCGGACTGGTGGATATCAGGCTCCCCAAGATCACGGTCATCTGACGGGGAGGGTCCAGATACAGAGAGTGGGGGTCCTTACCCATGCACCCACTGGAGCGCAAGGTCTAGAGCCTGTGGGAAGACAAGAGGCCCATGGAAGGCCTGTAGCCCGTGGGAGGTTGTGGTGCCTGGTACCAGGACTGGGAGATGAAGCAGAGTGAACCGCAGCCTGTGGTTAAGTTCTCCCTAAGAGAATTCTCTGATCTGTGTCTCTCCTGAGGATTTGAAAGGCTGAAGTGGATGGAGAACACAGGGCATTCAGTGACCTGGAAGGAGTCCTGGGGGTGTGTTTCGTGACTGGCAGAAATCCAGGACCCGAAAGCAGCTCAGACCCCAAGGTTCATGGGAGAGCCTGGATGCGAATCACAGCACCACAAAACACACTGAACACTGGAGTTAACAGGCCAGGGGGGGAGAGGGCGAGAGAGTAAGCAAGAGGGATCAGGAGAAAGTTACAGAGAGATCTTCCACCCTCTTGTTCACTCCCAGATGGCCCCAACAGCCAGCACCTGGCTGGGCCTCCCACTTGACTAGCAGGGACCCCCACCACCACTTGGACCACTCTGCTGCTTTTCCCCAGGCCATTGACAGAAAGCTGGATCAGCTGTGGAGTAGCCAGACCCAAACCAGAACTCACATGGGATGCCAGGGTCGTGGCCTGAACTGCTGCACCACCATGCCAGCCCTGATGTGACCCTATTTGGATCAGACAAGGGAAGGTCTCGGGGACATTGGTGACAAGGCAGCTCCTGAGACCTCCCGCTCTCCTGGCGTACATCCTGCTGGGCAGGCAGAGGGGTGCAGGACTTGGTAGTGCCAACACTGTCCCATCTGAAACTCGCCCAGAAGTGTGACATCCTCAGGGTGAACTGGTGGCTACGGAGAGGAGTGGCAAAGATCTCATTAAAAGGAGCGCCCGTTGCTGGGATCCGGTGCATTAACGAACAGCTGTGTCTTCTCTCAGGAGGTGGTGGTTGCTGGGTTCCCATCAAAAGTTGAGCCTCAGTGGGTGCAGGTGAACCCGTCCTTATTCAGTAGCTTTCTGTGGAAATGGAACAGAAGCAAAGGGGACTGCCTGGTGCAGTCTTTGAGCAGTGATTTGTGGAGTCGGGGCCTCTCCTTCTGGAAGCCCCTGCAGGAATGAGCACCCTCAGGTGTGCTGGCCTCGTTGAAGCCAGCGTGGCAGGCTCCTCCCTGGGGGAGGCCTCCTTGGAGCACTCAGGTGGGCTCTGCTGAGCACGAACCCTCACTGTCCTGGGGCACCAGCTGGCGGCTCAGCCTGCTCGGACCTGCAGCCTCCCAGCAGTGGCTCCTCCAGAGCCCACAGGTGGAGTGTCAGGAATTGTCTGAGCTGCTTGTTACAGGCAGCCCGTATTTAGAAAGAGCGGCTAACTCCTTGCTCCTCACCCCTTCCTAATTATCGGCTTCACTTGACCTTAACTGGCTCTGGAGGCTCTCCTGGCTCCTGAAGCTGGGAGGTGGAAACGCAGTATCAGGTGCGCTGTGGGGGCGCATTTCTCCCCAGCGCCACCTGCGGTGCCACCATGGGCGGCTTGGCACCGGCCACAGAGGGAAAATTGACACCAGAGAAATCGGCCAACAGCACAAATCACAGCGGGCTCTGCAGAGAGCGGGAGAGCGAGCAGTGGCCCCTTGCGAATCTCCACCAGATACATCACTCGCAGCTTTATCAGATTTTTCTAAAAGCCCCTACCAGCAACCTGGGGAGCCCAGAAGCCCTGGTGTTTGGGTGTCTCAGGGCTGAGAAGCAGTAAAAAGAACAGGGGTCAAAAGTGGGTGTGAGGGAGATGCATGCAAGTGTCCAACCTTAGGTCCAGGCCAGAGAGGGAGGTGCCAAGAAAATGGGCAGGGCTGGAGCCAGGGCCCCGGTGGGACAGAGAGCAGATTCCAGGGCCCAGGAGACCAGAGCGGCAGCAGGAGAGGCAGGCGCCTGGGTTCCAGAAGAGAGAGCTGGTGTTTCCCACCTCGCAGGTGGCGGCTTCCGGGGATGGAGCCCCCTAGCGCCCCTCTGGCCTCCCTGACAGAGGCAGGGGAGTCTCAGTCCTGGGGAAGCCCCCAATGCCCAGGTCAGTATCCTGGGGCAAAGGGGGGAGGAGAAAGCAGCATCCAGATGGGAACCCCGGGCGTGGAGACCGAGGCCACGGAGAAGGCGCGGCCGCTGTGGTCGAACCCGCTGCAGTTCATATTCACCTGCATCTCCTACGCCGTGGGCCTGGGCAACATGTGGCGTTTCCCCTATCTGTGCCAGATGTACGGTGGAGGTGAGTGCGCACCTGGGGGCCCTGTTCCAGGACATGCCTGGCTCCACACAGCCTGGAGCACCAGGCACCGCCCGTCCCACGTGTGCCCAAGGTCAGACCGCTGGGCCCCTCCCTCGGACTCTGGGAGGGCAGGGTGGGACCTTCTCGTCCCCAGCTAACGTGTGTTGTAGCTGAGAAAGCGTGGCCTGAACCGACACCAGAAACACCTTGTCCCCTGCTTCTGAGTTTTGCACCTTTGGCTTGTGCATTTGGTCTACGATCCCTGTTGGGATGTTTTCATATGAAATGTGAAAAATGGGGTGTGGCTCAGTTGTTCCGGTGTCATTTGTTGATAAATGATTGCAGGCAAATGCCCCTGTCTACGTGCACAGTTGGCAAGGGCGATAGCAATCACTATGATCAATGGGTGGGAGCCCCCCCCCCCAGCGCCCACCTTGTCACCAGGCTTTACAGCTGCACCTGACCCACAGGCAGAGGGAAGGCTGGCCAGACCTGTGACACAGCCACCTCCACAGGCCGGCGTGGTTACTGTTTGACACCTTGATGATAGAAGTTATCATGTAACCATGGAGGGCTCCCAGTGCAGCTCCGAGCAGGCTCTGTGCACACAGCCTGTGCTGTCAGCTGTGTCGCAGGTGGGAGCCCCTGATGGCTTCGGTGTCCTTGTCCAGGGACAGAAACCTGGTAAAGGGCAGGAACACCCTCTGTTGGCCAAGAAGGAACAAGTTGGGGGGGTCCCCACAGCAGCATCCAAGATGAGTGCCCCGGGCACCACGTGAGCAGGAGGAGGAGCAGCCGGAAGGCGGAGCCTGGGAGTGGGGGTGGGACCTACCTCTCAGCCCCCTTGAGTGACAGTGACTTTTCCTGCGAGGTGTGGCCTCAGGGTCTGCTAGGTCCCAGTCCAGCCACAACCCTCCACATAACCGGCAGGGGCAGGGGGAAGTGGGCTGGGTCTCATGGCTTTGCCTGGGACGGCAGAACTCTGGACAGCGCCTGAGTTAGTGCATTTGGGGTTCCCTGCCCAAGTGCACGGCTCTGCGGTGTCTGAGGGGGACGCTAGGGTCCCTGTGAGGTAGCAGGAGCTGGAGGGAAAAGTGGGCGGCAGCATGCGGGCATGGACCCTGAGGGCATTTCAGGCAACACTGGGCACCCACCCACCTGAGTTCACTTGTGAACCTTTACACCTGTGGAACAGCGCCCTCTGCAGCCCGCCCTGAACTCTGCAGCTGGGCGGACCGAGTTTCATTAGAATCAGAAGCCCTGCCCCTTATCCCACTAGCCTGTCTCAGGGCCACTGCTAATGAGCAGCTGCTGGGGGGAGCCCACCAGGAGGAGCAGCCGACAGCCATCTGCAGGGCAGACCCCGTGTCTCCCAACCTGCGGGAGGTTGTCGCAGCTCCACTGCCACTCCGCGGCTCCTCCCTACCCAGGGCAGCTGTCTGGAGATGGCTGCTTGGGAGCAGTGGGTTTGAAAGGTCTGTGGTTCGCAGGAGCCTGGGTTCTGCCGGTGGGGCTGGGCGGCAGGGGCTTCGAGCACTCGAGCAGCTTGGGTGAGGGTAAAGATTTTCACCTGGCTGCCTCCTATCCAGCAGGCAAATGGGTGAGCAGAGGTCAAAGGATGGACGGATGGGTGGGTGGTGGACAGACGGGTGAGAGAAATGACAGGGGTTGGCAGGTGGGAAGACAGCAGGAGGAAGGGGGGTACGGAGAGGAGGCAGCAGGAGCAGCAGAGAGGGAACTCGGATGACGGAGGGCCTGGCACGGGGACCAGCGCGGGTGACGGCCTGGCTCTCAGCTCTGGGCGCCCACAGGTAGCTTCCTGGTCCCCTACGTCATCATGCTCCTGGTGGAGGGGATGCCGCTCCTGTACCTGGAACTGGCCGTGGGGCAGCGCATGCAGCAGGGCAGCATCGGCGCCTGGAGGACCATTAGTCCCTACCTCAGCGGTGTCGGTACGTGGGGCCCTCTCCAGCCGCCTCCCACCCTGGCCCCCCACCAAGAGATCCCAGGAGGGTGCCGGGCAGTGGGGACCGGGGGCGGGGGGCATGTTTGCAGCCTTTCACACCTGGGTTCTGGAGGCTGTTGAACTTGAAACCGTGGCACACGGCTTTTCAGGCTGCACCTGCTGCAGGACAGGATAGGCAGATTCAGGTGTGTGTGCTCGTGGTTTAATATCGAGCAGTCAGCCGCGGTGGGGGGAAGCTGCTTTGAGGGAGGAGAAGCAGGGGGAGGAGGAGGGGACCATGGACCCTGAGGGCTGCGGAGGGCCAGCTCAGAGTAGCCCCGGGCGCCTTGGTGCCTGTGCTCCCAGCTCCACCCTTGGGTCCTTGCAGGTCAGGGCAGGACAGCCACCATCCCCTCCATGCCTGTCTGCTCCCATGCCCCTGCTCTCTGCTGCCACAGGGCAGGTTTGATTCCAGTGACTCAACCTCAGGTGAGCCAAGGAGAGAGCATCTCCCACGTGGGGTGCAAGCGTGGTATGTGGCAGTGATAAGGGGCTTCTCGTGTGAGGGTGGAGTCCTAGCACTGCCACTTATTCGCTGGTGGGCCTGGGTAAACTGTGCCTCAGGCTTTGCTGTCCCATGGGGATAATTTTATTGTGAGCAGCAAAGACTCAAGACATTCTTAGCACCCTACCTGGCATTGACATTGACAATCATGAGCCTCAAGCCTCAGAAAGCGAGAGCAAGGTTGGTGGTCAAGGCAGAAGCTTGACAAAGTGCTTACTACACACACCTGGAGGGGGGGTTTCTGTGGTCCCTGAAGGTGTGTCCTGGGCACTACTGCCCAGGCTGCCCCCAACGCTGCCTCAGAGTGGGGAGGGCGTGGTTGTCCTAAGCGCCACCCTGTGCCTCCTTGCAGGCGTCGCCAGCGTGGTGGTCTCCTTCTTGCTCTCCATGTACTACAACATCATCAATACCTGGGCCTTCTGGTACCTCTTCCACTCCTTCCAGGTGAGTCGAGCCCTATGCCAGCAGGAGAGAGGAAGGGGAGGAGGACGAGGGCCATAGCGTCCACAGGAGCCGGGGAAGGGGAGGATGGAGGGGACCCAGCACCCCCTCACCACTCCCCCAGGGCAATTCCTTACCTACACACCGCGGACCCCTACACCTTGGACAGTACAGTCTGTTCCTACTCATGCGCAGAGAGCAGCTGTTGGCGGTCAGGTGCAAACAGCCGGGCTCTGAGCTAGAAGCCGCTCTTGGATTCCGAGGAGTGAGGCTGACCAGGGAGCCAGAGGTTGCATTGCCCTAGCACTGGTCCCATGCTCTGTCCAGATGTCCAGGCCCAAGCTCCAGCTGCTCACTTTAAAGCGGCTGTGGCCCATCAGGTGATAGCACGGGACCTTGATTCTGTGCCTGTGACATGCAGGACTCAACGCAGCGGGACCTGAGATTGCTATGCGTCGAGTGCTCTGAATCTGAGCCCACAGAACCCAGTTACTGGCAAGTCCCATCCACGTGGGGCAGGTCTCAGCTGAGCAGGGTTGGCGCCGTCCCCGTAAACCTCCAAATCTGCCAAGAATTTATTCTTCATCCTTCGCTGCAGCTCAGAGCCTCTCTTTGCACCTGGCCTTGGGTTCTGATTGTTGGGCGTGCATCATTTGTGCTCCTGCACTCCTAAGAGAAGCCAGATCAAAGTAGCAGCTTAAGCAAAAGAGGGTCTTACTGGCTCCACCCTACAAAGCCCAGCAGTCCAACTGCTCAGGTCAAGTTCAAGGGCAGTCACCAGCACCAGGCTCTCTTTGGTCAGGTGGGAAAGATGGATTGGGGTGGGGAGGAGGGGCCGAACTTTGACTACCTTTAGTTTGCAATGTGGATCGGAATAAATGTGCATCTACACCTCTGGGTGGTGGTGGTGGGGAGCAGAATCTGAGTCTTAGGGGAATGACACCAAGCAGAAGGTTTTAATTCAGAGCTCCCAACAGACAGGGAGAAGCTGCCACCACCTGGGTTTGCCAGTCTCCAAGACAGGCAACGGACTAGGAAAAGTTAAAAGTGGGAAAGGGAGGGCCCCAGGCCTTGATGGGGGTTTCTGGCTTGGGCATCCTGTGTGATCAGGTGGGGAGCATATGTGACTTTTCCTGGTTGGAACCAAGTTGGCCCAAAATAGGGAAACCATGAGTCATTGACCAGGTCCTTGTGGGCCAGTGCTGCAGAGGTTTGTAGTGCAAATCAGAGTAGGAGACAGCTGTACGTAGGTGTGGAATAGATTTGCAAATGGGCATTCCCTTGGTGGGGGCGGGGCTTTTATAGCCAGGGAGGGCAGGGTCGCAGGTGCAGCTGAGCATTCTCTGCAGAGCTAAGTGAGCACCACGAGGTCGGTGTTGGAAGCTGATGCAGATCAGGTGGTCGTCGGGGGAAATTCTGGGCCAGGCCCCAGGTTGAAAGCCCAGCTGCTGGGCGGAGGTCCCACAGAAGAGCCTGTGTGTGGGGCTGCAGCAGCCCGTGGGGAGGCAGTGATGCGGGTTGGGTCTTCTGTGATGGCTACCAGCAGGTGGTCCCACCTCTGATGACGTTGTGAGGCTCATATTCTTCCGTTCAGCTTAATGTCTTCGGAAACATCCCTGCTGAACAGCAATGGAGCTGGATTTTCGTTGATCCTTGGTCTGGTTCGGTCCCACATCGTGCAGGGTGGGATGGGGGAAGTGAATGACAGCCAGGAGGAAGTGATGCGGCCCTTTCTGCCACAGTTTAGCAAGAGGTTTGGAGTGTCGACCAGTGGCCCATGATTAAGTTTCATTGTGTCTGTTCTACAGGCCCTGGGCCAGCATTATTATCTTGTTAGGAGCTGCACTTGGAAAACTTGAATGAGCAACAGGTACAAAGGTTAAAAAAGGAAAACGTGAAACAAAATCAAGAGGAGCATAGCACATCCAGTCTGCATATTAGTTTTTCTTTATTTGTTTTGAAGATTTATTTATTTAAAAGTCAGTTACATAGAGAAGGAGAGGCAGAGAAAGGCAGAGAGAGAGTCTTCCATCCACTGGTTCATTCCCCAGTTGGCCACAACGGCTGGAGCTGCACCAGTCAGGAGCCAGGAGCTTCTCGCAGGGCTCCCACATGGGTGCAGGGGCCCGAGGGGTTGGGCCATCTTCCAGTGCTTTCCCAGGACATAGCAGAGAGCTGGATCAGAAGTGGAGCAGCCAGGACTTGAACCGACACCCATATGGGATGCCGGCACTGCAAGCAGCTGCTTTTCCTGCTGTACCACAGCGCTGGCCCCAGTTATTCTTTAAAAGTTGATTTTTTTTTTAAATCCCATGATTGTTGATTCAGAATAGAGCTGCCATCTAATAACTATGTATTAGCATTTTTGTAGATAAGTTTTTGAGAAATCATAGAAATTTCTTTTTTTTTAACTTTAGTAAATATAAATTTCCAAAGTACAGTTCATGGATTACAATGGCTCCCCCCCCCCCATAACTTCCCTCCCACCCGCAACCCTCCCATCTCCCACTCTCTCTCCCATTCCATTCACATCAAGATTCATTTTCAATTCTCTTTATATACAGAAGATCAATTTAGTATATATTAAGTAAAGATTTCAACAGTTTGCACCCACACAGAACATAAAGTGTAAAATACTGTTTGAGTACTAGTTATAGCATTAATTCACATTGAACAACACATTAAGGACAGAGATCCTACATGAGGAGTAAGTGTACAGTGACTCCTGTTGTTGACTTAACAATTTGACACTCTTGTTTATGGCGTCAGTAATCACCCTAGGCTCTTGTCATGAGTTGCCGAGGCTATGGGCATTTTGAGTTCGCCAGCTTTGATCTTATTCTGATAGGGTCAAAGTGGAAGTTCTCTCCTCCCTTCAGAGAAAGGTACCTCCCTCTTTGATGGCCTGTTCTTTTAACTGGGATCTCACTCACAGAAATTTTTCATTTAGGTTTTTTTGTTTGTTTTGTTTTGTTTTGCCAGAGTGTCTTGGCTTTCCATGCCTAAAATACTCTCATGGGCCCTTCAGCCAGATCCAAATGCCTTAAGGGCTGATTTTGAGGCCAGAGTGCTGTTTAGGACATCTGCCATTCTATGAGTCTGCTGTGTATCCCACTTCCCATGTTGGATTGTTCTCTCCCTTTTTTATTCTATCAGTTAGTATTAGCAGACACTAGTCTTGTTTGTGTGATCCCTTTGACTCTTAGACCTATCAGTGTGATCACTTGTGAACTGAAATTGATCACTTGGACTAGTTAGATGGCATTGGTACATGCCACCTTGATGGGATTGAATTGGAATCCCCTGGCATGTTTCTAACTCTACCATTAGGGTTAAGTCCGATTGAGCATGTCCCAAACTGTACATCTCCTCCCTCTCTTATTCCCACTCTTATATTTAACAGGGATCACTTTTCAGTTAAATTTAAACACCTAAGAATAATTGTGTGTTAATTAGAGTTCAACCAATAGTATTAAGTAGAAAAAATACTACAAGGGATAAAGTATTGTACATCAACAGTCATGGAAAAATGATAGAAATTTCTATCAAAAAAAGCAACTTGTAAGATTTAGACTCAGCTTCATTATTGGCATAAATGCAAGAAGAAAAGGGGTTTACTGTGTATTAATCTGCTTGAGAAACCAGACCAAGGCAGTCTGCAGGTGTTTTTTCCCAGTGGCACTGGATACAGTAAGGTTCCCAGACCTCCGAGGATTGATGATTTTGTTTATTCAGCACAAGGCTTGGAATACCGAAGCAGCACACACTGTGCACTGTTCTCAGTGGGTTTTCTGCTGGGTCTTGTTGGAGAGCATATTCTTAGTGAACTTGCAGAAATGATCACATGGCCCTAAAAATACTGAGGAGTTTTTTTTTTTTTTTTTAAAGGCTTTTTTTATTTGAGAGGTAGAGTTACAGACAGACAGGGGGAGACAGAGAGCAAGGTCTCCCATCTACTGGTTCATTCTCCATATGGCCACAAGGGCTGGAGCTGCGCCGATCTGAAGCCAGGAGCTTCTTCCAGGTCTCCCATGTGGGTGCAGGGGCCCAAGGACTTGGGCCATCTTCTGCTTTCTCAGGCCACAGCAGAGAGCTGGATTGGAATAGGAGCAGCCGGGACTTGAACTGGTGCCCACATGGGATGCTGGTGCCACAGGCAGAGGATTAACCTAGAATGCCACAGTGCTGGCCCCACAGAACTAGTATTTTGAATTTGAAGGGAATCGTAGGGGCTAAGAAAGTAAATGTTTCCCCTTGGTTTGCAGAAGGATACCTTAGCAATGCTGAAGGCCAGAGATAGCTTAAGGAGTTTTGTAAAATCAGAAAAAGATTTAAGTAGGCTTATTAAAGAAAAAACTAAAACCTCATGCATTTGATTGGTTTATTGTCATGTCACTAATTCTCATTCTGTTCTATCGTGGTGCATTTCTTTATTATAGTTCTAGAAATTGTTATGTCATCCCTGAATCTTAAACTTACCAAAAACTGTGTTTAACAGTACCTGTTGGAGTCATTTTTATGAATCTGATAGAAAATATGTTAGGGATTAAAAATGTGGCTGACAAAAGGGTTAAAATAGTCATGGTCACAGTGTTGATGGGAGTTGTACAGGTGATGTGGACATTTATTTATTTATTTATTTTTACAGGCAGAGTGGACAGTGAGAGACAGACACAGAGAGAAAGGTCTTCCTTTTGCCGTTGGTTCACCCTCCAATGGCCGCTGTGGCCGGGGCACCGCGCTCATCCGATGGCAGGAGCCAGGTGCTAGGTGCTTTTCCTGGTCTCCCATGGGGTGCAGGGCCCAAGCACCTGGGCCATCCTCCACTGCACTCCCGGGCCACAGCAGAGGGCTGGCCTGGAAGAGGGGCAACCGGGACAGAATCCGGAGCCCCGACCGGGACTAGAACCCGGTGTGCCGGCGCCACAAGGCGGAGGATTAGCCTGTTGAGCCACGGCGCCGGCCCATTTATTTTTCTATGTTGACTTTTAGGATGATTTACAGTATCACACCAGAACCATCAGGTAGTCATTAGTTTTAGGTAATCTCTGGAACATTTATGTCACAGAAATAACATTTTTTTCTCCAAAAGAATGAACATTAGGTTTTTTTTTTTTTGAAGATTTATTTATTTACTTGAAAGAGTTACACAGAGGTGAGGCAGAGGGAGGGAGGGAGGGAAGGAGAGGTCGGTCCTCCACCTGATGGTTCACTCCCCAATTGGCCACAACAGCCAGAGCTGCACCGATCTGCGCTGATCCGAAGCCAAGATACAGGAGCTTCTTCCAGGTCTCCCACACAAGTGCAGGGGCCCAAGGTCTTGGGCCTACTCCCTTGCCTTCCCAGGCCATATCTGAGAGCTGGATCAGAAGTGGAGCAGCTGGGGCTTGAACCAGTGCCCATATGGGATGCCAGCACCCCAGGCCGGGGCATTAACCCGCTGCACCATGGCACCAGCCCCAGAAATAAAACTTTACATCACTGTATTATTTGACAATGCTTCCCACTGGGTCCAAGAAGCCCGAGAAGCTAACTAGTTTGCATCTCTACAAGATGAGAGATCCATCCTTTGATCTCCAGTGGCCCTGGAAAATCTCCCAGTCCAAAGTCTGAACTTGGAACTTTGTACCACGGGAGCCAGGATGTCCATAGATTGAAAACACTTGTCCCAAATAAGATCACACATGAGTGAAAAATAATACTCACTCATCTAGAATGAATTAACCAGAGACAGCAAGTGATCACCTCGATGACTTGGAGAGTAAACTGAGGTTTAGAAGAACGTTAACACGCTTAATGTTCCTACATCCTTTGTTTCCTGGCTACAGGCACATCACTACTTTAAGAAAACCCTGTTAGTATAAAAACCGAGAATGACCCTGGGTTTGTATCCGTGTGCTCTCGTGCAGTTTTTATAAACCCGATCTTATCATCCTGATTCAAACCAACTTGAACCCAGCAATTCTCTCTGCAAGCTTTGTCTTTTCAAAGCACCTGCACTTGCTAAGCCCGCTTGCTACTGCTCTGCCTTCTCTGTCTTCCAGGCTGGAACAATCCAGTCGCTGTGCGCTGGGATAAAAACCATCATCGGCCACACAAAGCTCTTACCCCCTCCCCACCATAAAATGCTTCTAGCTTTAATCACTGCAAATTTGGTTTTGTTTTTACAACTTCTTTGTTCCCTCCCCCAGCCCAGTGCTGGCTCCTCTCTGGCTCCGCAGACAGACTCCTCTATTAGCGGTTTATTAGCACTTCCTCATTTAGGTGAGCATTTACTTATCTGTAAGCAGTTGTACATTTCCTTGCGATTGTCACCACGTGGACGCCATGGACGAGCACATGGCTGCTACACACGGAGCTCTTACAGCTCAGGTTTCCGAACGTGAGCCCGGGAAGGAGCGGGAACAGACACCAGGTTCTGAAGAGAAGGTGGGGTTCCAAGGATGAGAGGGAGACCCCTGGGTCTCTCACTCACAGGGCTGCACCTCAGGGCTGTCGCTTCCCCCACAGGCAGTCTGAGGCGCGCCAGCGAACAGACTGGGGCCAAGTGCTTTCCTCGGCAGCTTGGTTTGTTTTTTAAAAAAAAATCTGCTTTTACCGTGTTTCCTTTAATTAAAGGAAAAGTTTAAAATATTTGTGCCAGAGAGAGCTCCCACCCGCGGTCCTGCGGTAGGGAACACTGCTTTTCACCTTTTGGGCACCTGCCCTCCGGAGCCCCCACCACCCCCACCCCGCCGACACCGCCTCGGTGACCCAGGCCTCAGCCCCGCCTCCCACTAACACGCTTGTTTTGGCCCCCAGGACCCCCTGCCGTGGTCCGTGTGCCCCCTGAACGCAAACCGCACGGGATACGACGAGGAGTGCGAGAAGGCGTCGTCCACGCAGTACTTCTGGTACCGCAAGACCCTCAACATCTCGCCGTCCATCCAGGAGAGCGGCGGCGTGCAGTGGGAGCCCGCGCTCTGCCTGCTGCTGGCCTGGCTGCTGGTGTACCTGTGCATCCTGCGGGGCACGGAGTCCACGGGCAAGGTGGGCGGGGCGCTCCTGGGGGCAGGGATGGGGCGGGGCTTTCCATCGGGGGCGGGGCAGGGGCGGGACGCTCCCGGTGGGGGCGGGCCGGAAGCGGGCGCCTGTGCCCCTGGCTGCGGGCAGCCCCAAGGGGTTGGCTCCCAGGAATGGGAGCTTGCTGAGGGGGAGGGTACCCTTGGTGCTCCTGAGAACTTACTTTGCAAGGTTGTTACTGTGTCTTTGTCAGCTTGCATATTTAATGAGACCGTCGCTTTCCCAGTTCATTCACAAATGTGTTCAGCGAGGACACGTTAGGCCATGATATGTCTGTCCTTTTTGAAAAATCACTTAGTACTTTCTTGAAGAGAGGGAGAGCAAAGTCTTCCAACTACTACTGGATCCTGCAGATGGCTTGAGTGACCAGAACTGGGCTAGGCTGAAGCCAGGAGCCAGGATGTCGGACTAGATCTCCCACATGGGTAGCAGTGACCCAAGTGCTGGGGCTCAGGGCTGACATTAGCACAGACAGTGGGCTCACGACTTAGACAGTATTTTCTTGGCATAGTGATTTCTTAGCACGTTGAAAATGTTGATGTGAGTGGTATCTCCAGTCCTGTCTCCAGTCCTTTTTAGAGTCAGGTCAAGTTGAAGGGAGGCAGAAGGGCAGAGGCGCCAACGCCTGTTTGCCTCCTCTCTGCTGGACAAGGGCTCTGCTTGTGAACACACAGCTTGTGAGCCATGTCCCTCCAGCCCCACATCCGACCCTGTGTGCAACCAAGAACACCAGCACCGAGTCCGGTTGTGGGCAGCTGGGGCGCAGCCCGAGAAGCCAGCACTGGAGGGAATGCCTGGGGGCCGCCCTGGTCCCCACCTCTGCAGGGGGCTGACTGTGCCTCATGCCCGCAGGTGGTGTACTTCACTGCGTCGCTGCCCTACTGTGTGCTCATCATCTACCTGGTCAGGGGCCTCACGCTCCACGGAGCCACCAACGGCCTGAAGTACATGTTCACTCCCAAGGTGCGGCTGGGGGCGGGCTCGGGGGTGTGCTTCGTGCATCCAGCTGCCTCCAGAGGGGCCAGGGTCAAGGTAGCTGGAGGCTGTACCCAGGGATAGTGCTGTGAGTCCCTAGGCTGCGGCAAAGGCTGGGGTCACCCAAGGGCCTGGGTCCCCTGTCTCAGCCAGGTGGTCCCCAGCCCTGTTCTGGGGGTCTTCAGTGTTTCAGCACCTGGTCCCTGACCCCTGACCCCTGACTGTGACCCCTCCCTTCTGGCATCTGCACATAGCTCACCACAAGTCCTTTCCGTGCTGTCAGCTGGGCTGGGCACCATGGCCCACTGTAGCCTTTGCCTCCTGTGTTTGCTGGGATCCCTTCCCAGCCCCTCTTTGGCCAGAAACTCACCCTCGCGCTGTCATCAGTAGGGGGCGCTGTTGCATTAGTAAAGAGATACAGTCTTCATTTGGCAATGCTACCTCTGGAAACAAAATGACAATAGCATTCTGCAAGGTGTCCGTTCGTTCATCCACCCCCTACAGCAGTGTCAGTGTGGGGTTGACTCAGAACTGGCCTATACCAGCAGCCACATGACCATCCGGTGTTTAGGCCACCATAGCTGATCCCAAGTGGGGGAGCTATGTGGTTCTTTGCTGGGGATTGGCGGCTGACTGTAGGGTGCTTATCCCTCCCTCTGTTGGACCTCCTTCCCCCGGGATCTCATAGTCTGGATTCCCACGTGAGGTCCGTCAGCCCTGTCTCTGCTGGCTTTGCAGGTCGAGCAGCTGGCCAACCCCAGGACCTGGATCAGCGCAGCCACACAGATCTTCTTCTCCCTGGGCCTGGGGTTCGGCGGCCTGATCGCCTTCGCCAGCTACAACGAGCCCTCCAACAACTGCCAGAAACACGCCATCATCGTCTCCCTCGTCAACAGCTTCACCTCCATATTCGCCAGCATCGTCACCTTCTCCATCTACGGCTTCAAGGCCACCTTCAACTACGAGAGCTGCTTGCAGAAGTAAGCCCCGCCCTTCCCAGGAGGCCTGGGGGGGGAGGGGAATGAGTCTCCAGAAGTTAATGGGAGGGGAAATAGACCTGTTCCAGATTCCTTGATCCAAGCTTGTGCCACTGCTAGGAGCTAGGAGCTCTGGCAAGTCAGTGTGTGCCTCACAGGGCTGAGTGCAGGGGTGTGTGTGTGTGCGCGTGCGCTACGTATAGTCAACAAGTAAGAGTAAATGCCATGTTTGTCTTTCGGAGTCTGGCTTATTTCACTTAGCATAGTGGTTTCCAGTTCCATCCATTTTGTTGCAAAGGTTAAGATTTGATTCATTTTTATGGCTGAGTATTATTCCACCATGTATATACTCCACATTTTGTTTATACAGTCGTCAGTTGATGGACATTTAGGTTAATTCCATATCTTTGCTCTTGTGAATTGGGCTGCCATAAATGTAGGAGTGTAGGTGTCTATTTAATTAGCTGATTTCATTTGGGTATAGTCCCAGGGGTAGGATAGCTGGGTTATATGGTAGTTGGATTTTTAGTTTTCTGGGGAATCTCCATACTGTTTTCCATAATGGTTATAACAGTTTGCATTCCTACCAACAGTGTGTTAACATACTCCTACTGTACAAGCTTGCAAGTATGCTATGTTTTGATTTTGGGGTTACAGTCATCGTAGCTGGAGTGAGGTGATAGCTCGTTGTGGTTTTCATTTGTGCCTCCCTGTGGCTGATAAACTTGAACATGTTTTCGTGCGTCTGTTCGCATTTCAATGTCCTCCTTTCAAAATGTCCCTTTTGTGTGCCCATTTGTTAACTGAATTGTCTTGTTGAATTTCTTGGGGTCCCTGTATATTCTGGATGTTAACCCTTTATCACATGCATTTTGTAAAAATTGTCTCCTATTCCGTTGGTTGTCTCTTCACTTTGTTAATTCTTCCTTTGCTATGCAGAAGATTATTAGCTTGATGTAATCTCATTTCTCAGTTGTTGCTTTTACTGCAAGTAGTCTGGGGTCTTACCCAGAAAGTCTGCCTAGGCCAATGTCTTGCAGCATTTCCCCTGTGTTCTCCTCTAGTAGTTTGATAACCTAGGTCTTAAGCTTTGATTGCTGGAGTTGGTTTTTGGGTACGGTGCATCGTATGGGTCAATTTTCAAACTTCTGCACTTAGAAATCCAGTTTTCCAAACATTTGGTGAAGAGACTGCCTTTTCTCTAGGATTGTAGCTTGTTCATCAAAGATTGGTTGGTTGTAGGTGCATGGATTGGTTTTTGGGATTTCCATGCTGTTCCATTGGACAATCTATTTTTATATAGTACCATGCTGTTTTAATTATAATAGCCCTGCATTATGTCTTTTTAAAGATTTATTTCATCTATTTGAAAGGCAAAGTTACAGAGAGAGGCAGAACTAGAGTAAGAGAGAGGTCTTGCATCTATTGGTTCACTTCCCAAATGACTGCCACGGCCAGAGCTGTGCTGATCCAAAGCCAGGAACCAGGAGCTTCTTCCCAGTCTCCCACATGGGTGCAGGGGCCCAAGGACTTGAGACATCTTCTGCTGCTTTCCTAGGCCATAGCAGAGCTGATCAGAAGAGGAGCAGTCAGGACTCGAACCACCACCCATATGGGATGCTGGCACTGCAGGCCGGGGCTTTAACCCACTGCGCCACAGCACCAGCCCCCTGCATTATGTCTTGAAATCTGGTATTATGATATCTCTTGCTTTGTTTTTATTAAGATTGCTGGGGCCAGCATTGTAGCACAGCAGGTTAAGCCACAGCCTGCAACATTGTCATTCCATGTGGGCACTGGTTCAAGTCTCACCTGCTTCACTTCTGATCTAGCTCTGTGCTAATGTGCTTGGGCCCCTGCCACCCATGTGGAAGTCCTGGATTGAGTTCCAGGCTCCTGGCTTTGGCCTTGCCCAGCCCTGACTATCACAGCCATTTGATGAGTGACCCAGTGGTTGGCAATTGTGTGTGTGTGTGTGTGTGTGTCTGTGACTCTAACTTTCAAAGAACTGAATCCTTTTAAAAAAATGAATACTTGGACTATTTGGAGTCTCGGTGTTTCCATATGAATTTTTGAATTTTTTTCTAGTTCTGTCAAGAATGTTCTTGGTGTTTTGATGGGACTGTATTGAATCTGCGTCTGTATATTGCTCTGGGTACCATAGACATTTTGGTAATATTCTTCCAACCCATGAACATAAAAAATTTTTCCTTTCTACGTGACTGTATTTATTTCATTAATGTTCTGTAACCGTCATTGTATGGATCTTTCACATCCTTGGTTACATTCATCCCAAGATACTTAAAATTGTTTGTAGCTTTTGTGAATGCAGCTGATCTTACAAGTTCCTTCTCGGGCACATCGTTGTTGGTGTGTAGGAATGTGATGGATTTCTGTGTGGTGATTTTAGATCCTGCAACGTGAATGAATTCTCTGAAGAGTTCTGAGTCTTTAAGAGGAGTCTTTCAGTTCCCCTTTATAAAGAATCCTGTCATCTGCCAGCAGGGAGAATCGGACTTCCGCATTTCCAATCTATATCCTGTTTGGATTCTTGTTCTGGCCTGATAGCTCTGGCTAAAATTTCCAGAACAATATTGAAAAATAGTGGTCAGAGTGGACATCCTTGTCTGGTTCTGGATCTTTGTGGAAATGCTTCCAGTTTTCCCCCATTCAGTATGATGTGTTGAAATAGTCTCCTTCTGTATCCAATCAAAAAAATTTTTTTTATTTATTTTTCATTTTTGACAGGCAGAGTGGACAGTGAGAGAGAGACAGACAGAGAGAAAGATCTTCCTTTGCTGTTGGTTCACCCTCCAATGACCACCGTGGCTGGCGCACTGCGGCCGGCGCTCTGTGCTGATCCGATAGCTGGAGCCAGGTGCTTCTCCTGGTCTCCCATGGGGTGCAGGGCCCAAGGACCTGGGCCATCCTCCACTGCACTCCTGGGCCACAGCAGAGAGCTGGCCTGGAAGAGGGGCAACCGGGACAGAATCCGGCTCCCCGACTGGGACTAGAACCCGGTGTGCCAGCGCTGCAAGGCAGAAGATTAGTCTGTTGAGCCACGGCGCCGGCCTCAAAAATTTTTTTCTAATGAAAGGATATTGTATTTTATCAAATGCTTTCTCTTCATCTATTAAAATTATCATATGGTTTTTATCCTTTTTATCTTTGCTGTATCACATTGATTGATTTGTGTTTGTTGAAATATCCCTGCATCTCTGAGACAAATCCTATTTGCTCAGGGTGGATAATATTTTTGATGTGATGTTGGCTTCAGTTTGCTAGATTTTATTTGATTTCTGTATCTGTGTTCATCCAGGATATTGGTCTATAGAGTTTTTTTTATCTTTTAGAATGAAAGTAATGCTGGCCTCATAGAACAGATTTTCCTTTGTCTTGAATAGTTTGGGATTTTCCTTTATCTTGAATAGTTTGAGAAGAATTGGGACTAAGTCTTCCTTAAAAGTTTGCTGGAATTAGCAGGCAAGCAGTCCCTTCCTGGGCTTTCTTTGTTGAGAGACTGTTACTGGCCGGATCGATCCAGGCTTCCTGTGTCTGCCTGCCTCAGCTTTGGTAAATTATACGTGTCCAGAAATCTTTGCGTTGCTTCCAGATGTTCCAGTTGGTTGGCCTGTAGTTGCTCATCATAGTTCCTACTGATTCTTTGTATTTCTGTGTTATCAGCTGTAATATGCCTTTTTCATCTCTGATTTTTTGAGTCTTCTACATTTTTTTTCTTGCTAAGTTTTTCAAAAAACTACCTCTTCATTTCACTGGTCGTCTTTTTTAAATTATTTGTTCGAAAGACAGAGTGCCAGGAAGCAGGGAGACATGTATGCACATGCACATACACACATCAATCAATCTTCCAACTGCTGGTTCACTCCCCAAATGATCTCAATGGCTGGGGCTGTGCCAAGTCAAAGCCAGGAGTCTGGAGCTTCATCCAGGTCTCTCATATGGGAGTAGAGACGGAGAGAGAGGTTTTCCATCCAGTGGGTCACTCCCCAAATGGCCCAAACAGCTGGAGCTGAGCCAATCTGAAGCGAGGAACTAGGAGCTACTTCTGGGTCTCTCATGTGGGTGCAAGGGCCCAAGGACTTGGGCCATCTTCTACTGCTTTCCCAGGCACATTACCAAGGAGCTGGATCAGAAGTGGAGCAAATGGGACTCAAACCAGCACCCATATGGGATGCTGGAGCTTTAACCCGCATCGCTGGCCCCTCCTTTTTAAGTCTATTTGTTATTATCACTGAACATTTAATTCTTTTTATATGATCAGTTTAACACTTAATCCTATCCATATGATCACTTTAATCCTTAAAATGCTATTTTTAACCACCCAGCTTAAGGGGATTTGGGATCCCATGGCAAGTTTTTAAACTGTACTCTGAGAAGTAAGCCTGTAGGAACGTATGCAGAACTATACAGTTTTATAGTTACAAACTTCATACATTTCATTATTACAACTTTAGAAACATGGTGACTCTTCTCGCTGTGCCCACCCTCCTACCCCCCTCTCCTCCTCCCTATATTATTCCCATTCTTATTTTTAACTAAGACCTATTTTCAATTCACTTTATCCACATATTATTATCTCCATGTTGAGTAAAGAGTTCAACAGATAGTATGGAAAAAAAAAACCTGTTTCTCAACAGTCAAGAGAAGGGCTGTTCAAAGTCATTGCTGCTCAGAGTGTCAGTTTCACTTACAGATTGTATTTTAGGTGCTTTATTGGTTATCACAGGTCAAGAGCATATGGTATTTGTCCTTTGGGACTGGCTTTTTTCACTCAGTATGATGTTTTCCAGTTTCATCCATTTTGTTGCAAACGGTCAGATTGCATTTTTTTAGCACATGTAGTATTCCCTGGTGTACATATCCCATAATTTCTTTATCCAGTCTTCAATTGACAAAAATTTGAGTTGATTCCATGGCGTAGCTATTGTGAATTGAGATGCAATAAACATAGGGATACATGGGTCTGGTGCCGTGGCACAGCGGGTTAATCCTCTGCCTGTGGCGCAGGCATCCCATATGGGCGCCGGTTCTAGTTTCGGCTGCTCCTCTTCCAATCCAGCTCTCTGCTGTGGCCTGAGAAAGCAGTAGAAGATGGCCCAAGTGCTTGGTCCCTGCACCTTCATGGGAGACTGGGAAGAAGCTCCTGGCTCTGGATCAGCACAGCTCCAGCTGGTTTCGGCCATTTGGGGAGTGAACCAATGGAAGGAAGACTTCTCTGTCTCTCCCTCTCATTGTCTGTATCTCTGTCTCTCAAATAAATAAATAAAATCTTTAAAAAAATAGGGGTACAGATAATTCTTTCATATGCTGATTTCATTTCATTTGGGTAAATTTGCAAGGGTGGGATGGCTGTCATGTGGCAGGTCTATATTCAGGTGTCCGAGCTATCTCCATACTGTCTTCCATGGTGGCTGTACCAGTTTACATTCCCACCAACTGTGGATTAGGGTACCTTTTTCCCCACATCCTCACCAGCATTTGTTGTTTGTTGATTTCTGTATGAAAGCCATTCTAATGGGGGTGAGGTGAAACCTCATTGTGGTTGTGATTTGCATTTCTCTGATGGCTAGTGAGCCTGAGCATTTTTTCATGTGTCTGTTGCCCGTTTGGATTTCCTCTTCGGAAAAATGCCTGTTTAAGTCGTTTGCCTGTTTTAACAACTGGGTAGTTTGTTTTGCTGTTGAGTTTCTTGATCTCTATATATTCTGTTTATTATCTTTCTTTAAAAAAAAAACTTTTTTATTTATTTGAAAGAGTTAGAGAGGTAGAGCCAGATAGAGAGAGGTCTTTCACCCAATGGTTCACTCCCCAGATGACCACAATGGCCAGAGCTGAGCCGATCCAAAGCCAGGAGCCAGGAGCTTCTTGCAGGTCTCCCACGTGGGTGTAGAGGCTCTACTGCTTTCCCAGGAAATAGCAGAGAGCTTGATTGAAAGAGGAGCAGCTGGGACTCAAACCGGCACCCATATGGAATGCCAGCGCTGCATGTTGGGGTTTTAACCCACTGCACCACAGTGTTGGCCCCTGGTTATTAATCTTTGATCAGTTGCATAGTTTGCAAATAATTTTTCCCATTCTGTTGGTTGTCTCTTTTCTACGTGTTTCTTTGGGAGTATAGAAGCTTTCTAATTTGATGTAATCCCATTTTTTTTTTTTTTTAATTTTTGACAGGCAGAGTGGACAGTGAGAGAGAGAGACAGAGAGAAAGGTCTTCCTTTTGCCGTTGGTTCACCCTCCAATGGCCGCCGCGGCCGGCGCGCTGCGGCCGGCGCACCGCGCTCCTCCGATGGCAGGAGCCAGGAGCCAGGTGCTTTTCCTGGTCTCCCCATGGGGTGCAGGGCCCAAGCACCTGGGCCATCCTCCACTGCACTCCCGGGCCACAGCAGAGGGCTGGCCTGGAAGAGGGGCAACCGGGACAGAATCCGGCGCCCCGACCGGGACTAGAACCCGGTGTGCCGGCGCCGCAAGGCGGAGGATTAGCCTGTTGAGCCACGGCGCCGGCCTGTAATCCCATTTTTCAATTTTGGCTTTGATTGCCTGTGCCTCTGGGGTCTTTTCCAAGAACTCTGAGGTCTGTGCCAATGTCTTCCAGAGTTTCCCCCAGTGTTGTCTAATAATTTGATGGTATTGGGTCATATATTTATGTCTTTAATCCATTTTGAGTGCATTTTTTGTGTAAGGTGTAAGGTAGGGGTCTTGCTTCATACTTCTGTATGTGGAGATCCAGTTTTCCCAGCACCATTTGTTGGAGAGACTGTCCTTGCTCCAGGGATTGATCCCAGCTCCATTGTCAAAGATAAGTTGGTTGTAGATGCTTGGATTGATTTCTGGTGTTTGTATTATGTTCCATTGATTTATCCACCTGTTTTTGTACCAGTACCAGGCTGTTGTAATCATGACTGTCCTGTAGTCTGTCTTGAAATCTAGTGTTGTGATGCTGCTGGCATCATTTTTTGTTTTTTTTGACAGGCAGAGTGGACAGTGAGAGAGAGAGACAGAGAGAAAGGTCTTCCTTTTGCCATTGGTTCACCCTCCAATGGCCGCCGCGGCCAGCGCACCACGCTGATCCGACGGCAGGAGCCAAGTGTTTCTCCTGATCCCCCGTGGGGTGCAGGGCCCAAGCACTTGGGCTATCCTCCACTGCACTCCCGGGCCACAGCAGAGGGCTGGCCTGGAAGAGGGGCAACCGGGACTAGAACGCGGTGTGCTGGCGCCGCAAGGCAGAGGATTAGCCTGTTGAGCCACGGTGCCGGCCTGCTGGCATCATTTTTGTTGTAAAATGTTGCTTTAGCTATTTGAGGTCTGCTGTGTTTCCATACGAATTTTAGCATCATTTTTTCTATATCTGAGAAGAATGTCTTTGGTATTTTTATTGATATTGCATTGAATCTGTAAATTGCCTTTGGAAGACATTTTGATGATACTGATTCTTGCAATTTGTGAACATCGAAGATTTTTCCATTTTTTTATCTTCCATTTCTTTAATGGCTTGTAATTCTCAACGTAGAGATCTCTGACATCCTTGGTTAGTTAACTTTATTCCAAAGTATTTGATTTTTTTGGTAGCAATTGTGAATGGCATTGATCTTGGGAATTCTTTCTCAGCTGTGGAATTGTCTGCATATACAAAGACTGTTGATTTTTGTTTTGATTTTATATCCTGCCACTTTACCAAATTCTTCTATGAGTTCCAATAGTCTCTTGGTGGAGTCTTTCGGATCCCCTATGTATAGGATGATGTCATCTGCAAATAGGGATAGTTTGACTTCCTCCTTCCCAGTTTGTATGTCTTTGATTTCTTTTCTTGCCTAATGTCTCTGGCTAAAACTTCCAAGACTATATTGAATAGCAGTGGTGAGAGCAGGTGTCTGTATCTGATACCGAATCTCAGTGGGAATGCTCCTAACTTTATCCCATTCAGTTGAACACTGGTTGTGGGTTTGTCATTAGTTGCTTTGATTCTGTTGAGGAATGTTCCTTCTATACTCAGTTTGCTTAGAATTTTCATCAAGAAAGGGTGTTATCTTTTATCAGGTGCTTTCTCTGCATCTATTGACATAATTACATGGTTTTTTTGTTCAATTTATTAATGTGATGTATCACACTGGTTGTTTTGTGAATGTTGAACCATCCCTGCATACCAGGGATAAATCCCACTTGGTCCAGGTGAATGATCTTTCTAAGGTGTTGTTGGATTCAATTGGCTAGAATTTTCTTGAGGATTTTTGCATCTATGTTCATCAGGGAAATTGGTCTATAGTTAACTTTCTCTATTGTATCCTTCTCAGTTTTGAAAATAAGGTAACGCTGGCTTCATAGAATTTGGGAGGATTCCTTCCCTTTCGGTTGTTTTGAATAGCTTGAGAAGAAATAGAGTTAGTTCTTCTTTAAATTTCTGGAGGAATTCAGTGAAGCCATCTGGTCCTTGGCTTTTTTGTTGTTGTTGGGTCTTTATTACTGATTTAATTTCTGTCTTGATTATGGGTCTGTTTAGGTTTTCTGTGTCTTCATGTCTCAGTTTAGGTATATTATGTGTCTAGGAATCTAAACATTACTTCTAGGTTTTCCAGTTTGTTGGCATACAGCTCTCTGTCTTAATTTCTGATGATGATTCTTATTTCTGTGGTGTCTGTTATACTTGCTTTTTCATTTCTTATTTTTGTTGCTTGTAAGATTTATTTATTGATTTGAAAGGCAGAGTTACAGAGAGGCAGAGGAATATGGAGATAGAGAGGTTGGTCTTCCATTTTTGTTCCCTCCTCAGATGCCTGCAATGGCCATAACTGTGCCAATGCAAAGCCAGGAGCCAAGAACTTACTCCAGGCCTCCACATGAGTGCAGGGGCTCAAAGACTTGCGCCATCTTCTACTGCTTTCCCAGGCCATAGCAGAGAGCCGGATCACAAGTGGAGTAACTGGGATTTGAGCCAACACCCATATGGGTTTCTTGCACTGCAGCTGGGCCAGTGAGATGTCAATTTTTTATTTTTTTCAAAGAACCAGCTCTTCATTTCCTGATATTTTGCATTTTTTTGTTTTATTTCTTCTTTAATTATTCCTTTGCTCCTACTAGTTTTGGGTTTGGCTTGCTATTGTTTTTCTAGGTCCTTGAGATGCATTGATAACTCGTTTATTTGGTGCCTTTCCAAATTCTTGATGTAGGCAATGATTGCTATAAACTTTCTACTTAACACTGTGTTTGATGTATACCATAAGTTTTGATTTGTTACATTGTCATCTTCATTTGTTTCCAGAAATTCTTTGATTTTTTTAATGACCCACTGTTCATTTAGAGGCATGTTGTTCAACCTCCATGTTTTTGCATATGTTCTAGAGATTCCTGAGTTGTTGATTTGCAGCTTCAGAGAAGATGTATAGTATGATTTCGATTTTTTTTTTTTAATTTTTTTTTTTTTTTTTTTGACAGGTAGAGTGGATAGTGAGAGAGAGAGACATAGAGAAAGGTCTTCCTTTGCCGTTGGTTCACCCTCCAATGGCCGCCGTGGATGGTGCGCTGCGGCCGGCGCACCGCGCTCATCCGATGGCAGGAGCCAGGTGCTAGGTGCTTTTCCTGGTCTCCCCATGGGGTGCAGGGCCCAAGCACCTGGGCCATCCTCCACTGCACTCCCGGGCCACAGCAGAGGGCTGGCCTGGAAGAGGGGCAACCGGGACAGAATCCGGCGCCCCGACCGGGACTAGAACCCGGTGTGCCGGCGCCGCAAGGCGGAGGATTAGCCTGTTGAGCCACGGCGCCGGCCATGATTTCGATTTTTATGAATTTGCTGAAACTTGCTTTATGGCCCTAGTATGTGGTCAATCCTAGAGAAAGTTCCATGGACTGGTGAGAAGAATGTGTATTCTGTGGCTGTTAGATAGGAAGTTCTGTAAATATCTGTTAGGTCCATTTGGTGCATAGTGCCCATTAACTCTGTTGTTTCCTTGCTGATTCTCTGTCTGGTTGATCTCTCTATTGCTGGAAGTGGGGTATTGAAGTCCCCCATTACTATTGAGCTGGAGTCTATGTCTCTCTTTAGATCCATTAACATTTCTTTTAAATAGCCAGGTGCCCTGTAATTAGGTGCATATACATTTATAATAGTCACTTCTTCCTGTGGAATTGATCCCTTAATCATTGCACAGTGCCCTTCATTGTCTCTTTTAACAGTTTTTATGTTAAAGTCTATTTTGTCTGATAGTAACATGGCTACACTGGCTCTTTTTTGGTTTCTGTTGGCATGGAATATCTTTCTCCATCCTTTCACTTTGGGTCCCTGTGCATCTTTGCTGGTAAGATGTGTTTCTTATAGGCAGCAAATAGATGGGTTTTGTTTTTTAATCCATTCAGCTGGTCTGTGTTTTTTAACGGGAGAGTTGAGGCTATTTACCTTCAGGGTGACTATTGTTAAGTAACGACCTTGCCCTGCCATTTTCCGTAAATATTACATTGGATTTCCTTTGTATTTTTACTGGGAGATTTTCTGCCTTCATCTTCTTTCATAGTGATGACTGTGTTTCTGTGTGTAGCATATCCTTAATCATCTTTTGTAGGGCTGGACAGGCAGTGACGAATTCCTTCTGTATGTTATGGAAGGTCTTTCTTTCACCTTCACTCATAAATGAGAGCTTTTCAGGGTACAGTATTCTGGGTTAACAGTTTTTTTCTCTTAAAACTTGGAATATATCTCTCCATTATCTGCAGGCCTGTAGGGTTTCTGATGAGAAGTCTGCTGTGAGTGTAATTGGAGATCCTCTTAAAGTAATCCAGCGTTTCTCTTGTGCACATTTTAGAATCTTTTATTTATGTTTCACTGTGGAGAGTTTGACTACTATGTGTTGTGGTGAAGAACTTTTCTGGTCCTGTCTATTAGGAATTCTGTATGCTTCCTGAACTTGGATGCCCCATTCTTGCTCCAAATTAGGAAGGTTTTGTGTTGTTACTTCACTAAAAAGGCCTTCTAATCCTTTCTCTTTCCACATCTTCAGGAACTCCTAAGACTCATATATTGGGTTGTTTGACAGTATCCTGGAGATTCTCAACAGTGTTTTTTTAGTTTTCTAATTCCCTCTTCTTGTTTTTGGCCTGACTATAAAATTTCCGGATTTGCCTTCTAGCTTGGATATTCTTTGGTTTGCCTCACCAACTCTGTTGTTAAGACTTTCCATTGCATTTTTATTTGATCTATTGAGTTCTTTGTTTCTAGTATTTCATTTTGATTTCTAAGATCTCAATGAGAAAATTTTTCATTCTTATCATACATGGTTTTCTTTAGTTCATGGATTTGTTCTGATTGCTTCTGAGCAGTTCAATGATTAGTTTTTGGAATTCCATTTCTGGCATTTCCTCAATCTCTTCGTCTTCACATTCTAATGTTGAAATGGTCTAGTGTTCCTCTGGAGGGCTTATAGTGTCTTCCTTATTCTTGTTTTCTGAATTCTTGCCTTTATTTTTTGGCATTTGTGGAATTTTTTTCTCTCTGGTTAGATCTGTGGTTCGCAGGCATGCAAGATACCCGCTGGCTGCAGCCCCCTGGTTTCTCAGTTGTGCTGATGGGTTGGAGAGTTCCCCAGGTGGCTCTTCCCCGCCCCTCCTGTTGCCAGGCAACTGGCACAGGAGCTGGGGTGGCTGCCCCCTGCCTGTGTCCAAAAGTGGTGACAGCTCTCCCCCTGCTGGCGGCAGGTCTTTGCTGTGGTGGGGAGGGAGGGAGACACGCTGGCTTTTTTTTTTTTCCCTGTCCCTGCGCAGTTGGTCGCCTGCTGTCACAGGGGATTCTCTTGGAACTGCAAAAGCCACTCGCTAAGCTCTCCCTCCCATTTAATCAGCAGCACCATCTACCCAAGGGGTCCCCTCTCACCTGGCTTGCTGGGGTGGGCGTCCTCCTCCGTGGATCCAAGTGGGAGGGTCTTCTGTTGTATATTTGCTCTTTGGGCATGGGCCTGGATCACCTCTACTAGGCTGGAAGACTTCTCACCACGGCTCTCCTGTGGCTTTATCTGGAGTTCACTCTCACTCCTTTTTTTAATAATAGTTTCGCCTCACATGATCAGACCGTCCTGTTGCTATTATGCTATCTTGGAATCCCTAAACGTTGCTTTTTTCTTTTAAAAAACTTTTATTTAATGAATACAAATTTCATAGGTACAGCTTTAGGAATATAGCAATTCTTCCTCCCCATACCTCCCCCTCCCACTCCCTTCTCCCTCTCCCATCCCATTTGTCATTAAGATTCATTTTTAATTACCTTTATATACAGAAGACCAATTCTATACTATAGTTTGCACCCACACAAACGTGCCCCGGCCTGCAGGGTAGTCAACCAGAACACAAGGAGGGCAGATCTGAATGGAGAGACAAACCAGACACGAGAAGGGAGACCAAGACAGTACTCTGATCACGGTCGCGTTTATTCCAGCATTTCAGTGATATTTTATACATAACCAGCTGCAATACAGAAGTCAACAACACACGCAAGCAACTTACCAGGCTTTTTGTAACACAGTCATAACATAGTTGATTTCAGTGGAGTGTCCTTGTTTTGATCATTCTCCTGGAGCATGGTGACCTTTTTCCCCTAGGAATTCCACAAGCCAAGACTGACCCTGACTTGTCTATGACTTTGTTTATGAAGTGCTAACCATATCAATGAGCTGTACAAATGGAATTCTCTAGTGAATCCTCCTTACAGGAACACAGTTGAAGGTGAATCTAACAAAGGCCTACACAGGGAGACCAGCACAGTGGCTCCCAACATCTCCCCCTTCTTTGTATATAGCAAGATGAGGTTACATGTCATCAGTGCTATACCGCAACGTTTTTGTGAGCGGTGCTGTTTTCATTATTTTATAATGAAGCAAACGATGGTGCCTGTCTTAGGTTGTGGGTTCCACCTGCACATTCTTACCCATCATCAGAATCCATCGTCATCATCGATGAATCCCTGTCTTAGGTTGATATGTGCAGCAACCCATCTTACCCGTCATTGACTACTCACCGTCTTATCTTCTGGGGGGCTTCCAAGGCCTAGTTAGAAAATACAATAAACACCTGCCGACAAGATAGGCGGTAAGGAGGCTTATGAGGAAGATTACAATCCCCACAAATAGTTCTTTAAGCCAGGAGAAATTTGGCAGCCAAGGTGTAAGCCAATTGAATAAGCTTTCAGACCCTTTGTGTTGAGTAAAGTGAGAAGCAAGTTCTGCCAGTTTTTGGATTTCACTAGTAATACTATGAGAATTATCAGTAAGATTAAAACAACACATTTTTAACTTGATTGTATTTTTTGTGATGTAATAAGAGAAGATAATCAATGGCTGTATGATTGTCTAGAATACCTTGCCGTAATACTTTTTGTTCTTCGTTTAATAAGGATAGGGCAGTTGAAGAATGATATATATATATATATATATATATATATATATATATATATATTTTAAGCCAGTTAAATTTAGCAGTGGGGGTTGTATACCAACTTTAGTGACACTAATGTTGATAAGTTCTGATAACCCACTACCATCGGACCAGCCTGACATTAGGCGAGAGATGAAACATATAGCCAAATATTAATTATTTTTGATTACAAAGGAGTTTTGGTACAAAGTTTTAAATGATGAATGTTAGTCCATACAGACTGTAGCAAAGACAGCATAAAATGCAGAACACATGGAAAACATCCCATACAAAGTAGAAAAAGTAGTAACGGTCCAGTCTTTTTACATTTTGTGATACAATTTTTTTTTATCACTGCACAAGTATTATTTATTGACACAGTTGCACGAAGCGTTGTTAACTGAATCACGTCCTTAAGTAATTTATAAGACGGAGTTCCCCAATTGTATAAGTCCGCATAAGAAACAGTCTTGTTTGGGAATTGTGAGAAGAAGGTAAGATTTTTAATTTTTTCGGCTGGATGACAAACAGCAGTAGACAGGATCCCAGGACAGTTCCTATGTGCATATCCTGCTGAAGGCAGATATTATCTGATCCTGCAATTTTTGCAAGTCGTATCCAAATATTATCCTGTTTCAGGGGAGCACCACAGATGATCACAAGACTGGAGAGGAGGATTAAGATTTTCATCTTTTCTGAGGTGGACTTAAATGCTATCAGGAAACACAGCAAAGTCTTCAGGATGCCTGAAAAGAGAAGGAGAGTAACCTCAGGAGTAGGGCTTTTCCTGGGTCTGTTGGTTAAGATAATTATAGGGTGAGAAACCCATTAGGGTGTAAGAGCATTGTCAGGAAAGTGTTTGTTTTGACAGGGGAAATCTTCAATAGGCCTCATTAAACGTTCAGGCAACCATCAGGCAGCATTTTCTTTGTTAACATATACACAAACAGATCCTCTTCCCCATATTAGCACAGGATCTGGGCCGTTCCATTTTGAAGTGAGAGGATCTTTCCACATGACTGTTGGATGTTGATCCACTGACTGCGGATGCCAGAAACGATCAGCTGCAGTCTTGCTCTTATTATTAAGTGTCAAAAAATTTTAACACAAATAATGCATGATGGAGAACATTTTTAGGCGTTCCTAATGTGGGATAGAAAGTCTGTGTTTTGAGTTTTTGAAGCATGCTTTTAATTGTTTGATGAGCTCGTTCTACAATGCCTTGTCCCTGGAGTTATACGGAATTCCTGTAATATGTCTAATTTGTAGCTGTTTTTAAACAGAATTTAACAGAAACATCAAGAGAACATAATAGTTTAACTCATTGCTTTAACAGAGGATCAGATTTTGATTTTATGTCAAAGAAAATAGACTAATAGTTTTGTAACCAAAAATGTCGTCTTCCCATAACTTTTTTAACTTTTTCACACCTTTTGTAACTTACTCAAACCTTTTTTTTATTTCAGTATAAACTAGCCATTAAGATAAACAATTTTTACAAACCATGTTCTTCCTTTATTTAAAAACCTCTTTCCTTTTAACTTTCCTTATCAAGAACACGCTTTTACACTTGTGACCTTTTACATCAAAGTGATGGTATCTGGGACTGCAGCAGTTAATGGGAGAGTAACTTTGTTCAATTTCTTGTAGTCCACAATTATTTTCCAGGTTTTATCTTGTTTTTAACAGTCCTTTTAGTGATTATGGGAATCATCACTCCAGCATTAACATAATTTTTTACTGTTTTAGATATTTGCTCATGTCCACCTAGAATTTTGTATTGTTTACACTGAATGACCTTAGTTGGCCCTGGCAGCGGTATAGGAGCTTGATATAGTTTTTTTTTTTTTACCACTACCTATCAGTTTGACTCCAAAAGGCAGTACTTTCTTTCCCAATTTACATTTATTCTGTACTGTTTTATTCTAATTGCTTACACATGCATCAGTATGCAGATAACAAAATTCATCCTCACCCACCCAAAGCCTATAGTTCATTTCCCCTTTCTACTGGCACTGATTGCAAAATGCTCAATAACTTGTGGAGACTGTGCACTCCATAACTTGTCATTCCAATTCTCACTCAATCCTGAGCAGAGAGCCCATTCCTTCACCAAAGAGGCGAACTGAGGGTCTTTTCAGCCGGGAACATTACAGGTTACACATGTAACTTCAGTTTTCTTTTTAAAGAAAGGTATTGCCAACTACGCCAATTTGTGAGAGCAAATTATTTTTCAGCTGTCTACTGTGCACAGACTTAGTTACTTTTAGTTTAATCCGCAAGAAATACGCTGCAAGCCTTGTAGTGCACGCTAAAATTATTTAGAGGAAAGGTGGTAAAGGAGCATGGATTAACAGAATGTTGCAATAAACATGGCTGCATTGCTTTAATGATACTATAGCAAGACGATCCACTGAACCCTGTAAGGAGGGCCTGAGGCTGGCCCCACTTTTAGTTTCCCCGAACTCTGTTTTTTAATGAATTACCTTCTTTATCACTTTTGGAGTGACATTCATTTGGCCCAATGCCTTCCCTTTTAGCACCAGGGGAAAATCCCAGGAGGAGCCTTATTTTGATTTTTGACTTTTGGACAATTTTTGTACATGTTCCTACTGCCCACATTTATAGCACCCTCATTTATTGGGCATAACCCTCCTTGTTGATTTTTGTAATGACAAACCATGTAGAGCGGCAGGTCCTGAATGCCCTGTTTTTAGGTGAATCCATTTTGTTAATCCCTCATCAAAGGAACTGTTACAGAACACGTCAGAAATTGAAACATATCTGAGGGAATTAGTCTCTTATTATCTGTAATTATTACATTTTTGCAGGTTTGTGGAATTTTAACTATTTGTGGCATATTTTGATTTACATTTTTTTGTAAAGCAAACCAAGCATAATCTGCTCAAGCATTTCTATCAATAATAAGGGTAGAGTTAGTACATAATACAAAAACAGAATGGGTAGTCCAGACACTGTCACCACAATTCCTCATTTCACATAGTGATATTAACTTCACAACAGGTAATATTTACTTCAAATGAAATATTTAAATGCAAGGTGAAGGCTGTGCAGTGCACACTGATCTATATTTGTTACTCCCAGTGTTTCTTATCCACAACACCCTCTTTAGCAAACCAAGGTCTACTTTTTTCAACAGCACTGATAAACTGCTCTATGGTTTGTTTCTTTAACCCTATTTTCCACATCTGCAATAGTTTTCACAGCCTTTGTCATGGCTTGCTTTCTTTCTCTCTTTAAATACACATTTAAATCTTTTCCGAGCAAATCGCAATGTTGCTCATCCACGACTCCTTCTGCGAACCAAGGACTGACTATTCCTGTAGCACTAATGAACTGTTGTATGCTTGACTTTTTTAACCCTTGCTCCTCGTGCCTTGAGTGCTTTTAACCCCTTCACAAAGAGTTCCCGCTTACTTAGTGTTTGTCCCATAATTGTGTCGCTCCACTTACCCTCGTAGCCTGTATCGCGGACGAGTCAGGACGTGGTGGCCACTATGCAGGTCTCCACTCGCCTTCTCCAGGCCTGTATCACAGATGAATTGTCTGCGGTGGCTCTTATGAGATGAGGCGGCGACCTAAATGAAACAGCCGGCTTTTCCAGCGACGTTCAGCTCAATTCCCGTTCCTCATGCCCCACGTTGGGTGCCACTTGCCCCGGCCTGCAGGGTAGTCAACTGGAACATGAGGAGGGCAGACCTGAATGGAGAGACAAACCAGACACGAGAAGGGAGACCAAGACAGTACTCTGATCACGGTCGCGTTTATTCCAGCATTTCAGTGATATTTTATACATAACCAGCTGCAATACAGAAGTCAACAACACACGCAAGCAACTTACCAGGCTTTTTGTAACCCAGTCATAACATAGTTAATTTCAGTGGAGTGCCCTTGTTTTGATCATTCTCCTGGAGCATGGTGACCTTTTTCCCCCCAGGAATTCCACAAGCCAAGACTGACCCTGACTTGTCTATGACTTTGTTTATGAAATGCTAACCATATCAGTGAGCTGTACAAATGGAATTCTCTAGTGAATCCTCCTTACAGGAACACAGTTGAAGGTGAATCTAACAAAGGCCTACCCAGGGAAACCAGCACAGTGGCTCCCAACACAAACAAAGTATAAAGACTAGTTTTACTGTTACTTCTTATAGTACAACTCATTAAGGACAGAGGTCCTACATGAAGAGTAAGTGCACAGTGACTCCTGTTGTTGATTTAACAATTGACACTCTTATTTATGATGTTAGTGCTCTCCCAAGGCTCTTGTCATGAGCTGCCTAGGCTATGAAGCCTTTTGAGTCCATGAACTCCAACACTATTTAGACAGGGCCATAAGCAAAGTGGAAATTCTCTTCTCCCTTCAGAGAAAAGTACAACCTTCTTTCCACTGGGATCTCACTCACAGAGATCCTTCATGTAGGTCATTTTTTGCCACAGTGTCTTGGCTTTCCATGCCTGAAATGTTCTCATGGGCTTTTCGACCAGATCCAAATGCTTAAGGGCTGATTCTGAGGTCAGAGTGCTGTTCAGAGCATCTGTCATTCTATGAGGCTGCTGTGTGGCCTGCTTCCCATGCTGGATCATTCTCTCATTTTTAATTCTATCAATTATTATTAGCAGACAAGGTCTTATTTCTGTGATCCCTTTGACACTTAATGCTATATATATGATCAGTTACACACTTAATATGATCAATTTAACTTGTAAGATGGCATTAGTACCGCCCCAGCTTAATGGGAATTCTGGTTCTAGGCATGTTTTTAGCTTTACTCTTAGGGATAAGTCTGTGGGAATCTGTGCTGAACTGTATATCTCCTTCTTCTCTTATTCCCACTCTTACTTTTTACTAGGATCTATTTTCAATTGGATTTAAGAACCAATGAATAAATATGTGTTAAGTAAAGAGTTCAACCAATGGTATTAAGTAGAAAAAGAAAATAGTAAATAATAAACTGTTCCTCGACAGTTGAGACAAGGGCTTGTCAATCATTGCTTCTCATAGTATTACTTTCATTTCTACAGGTTTTTAGGTGGTCTTTTAGATGTCACAGATCAGGGAGAACATATGGTATTTGTCCCTTTGGGACTGGCTTATTTCACTAAGTGTGATGTTTTCCAGATTCATCCATTTTTTTTTTTTTGCAAATGAACAGATTTTTATTTCCTTACCACTATGTAGTATTCCATAGAGTACATATCCCATACTTTCTTTATCCAGTCTTCTGTTGATGGGCATTTAGGTGATTCTGTGTCTTAGCTATTGTGAATTGAGCTGCATTAAACATGGAGGTGTGCATAACTCTTGTATTTGCTGACTTCATTTCTCTTGGGCAGATTCCAAGGAGTGGGATGGCTGGGTCATATGGTAGGACTATATTCAGATTTCTGAGGTATCGTGATACTGTTTTCCACAGTGGTTTTACCAGTTTGCATTCCCACCAACAGGTGGTAAAAAGGGTACCTTTCCCCCCACATGCTCACCAGCATGTATTGTTCTAACTGGGGTGAAGTGAAACCTCATTGTGGTTTTGATTTGCATTTCCCTGACAGCTAGTGATCCTAAATATTTTTTCATGTGTGTGTTGGCCATTTGGATTTCCTCTTTTGAAAAATGTCTGTTTAAGTCCTTGGTCCATATCTTAACTGGGTTGCTTGTTTTTTTGTTTTGGAGTTTCTTGATCTCTTTGTAGATTCTGGTTAGTTATTCTTTATCAGTTGCATAGTTTGCAAATAATTTCTCCCACTCTGTCGCTTGCCTCTTCACTTCCAAACTGCTTATTTTTGCAGTACAGAAACTTTGCAATTTGAAATCCCATTTGTTAATTTTGGCTTTGCCTGTGCCTCTAGGGTCTTTGGCAAGAACTCATTGCCTGTGCCAATATCTTGCAGGGTTTCTCTGATAGTCCTTAATAATTTGATGGTGTCAGGTCATAGATTTAGATTTTTTTATTATTTTTTTGACAGGCAGAGTGGACAGGGAGAGAGAGAGACAAAGGTCTTCCTTTGCCGTTGGTTCGCCCTCCAATGGCTGCCACGACTGGCGCGCTGCGGCCGGCGCACCGCGCTGATCCAAAGCTAGGAGCCAGGTGCTTCTCCTGATCTCCCATGGGGTGCAGGGCCCAAGCACTTGGGCCATCCTCCACTGCACTCCGGGGGCATAGCAGAGAGTGGGCCTGGAAAAGGAACAATCGGGAGAGAATCAGGCGCCCCAACCGGGACTAGAACCTGGTGTGCTGGCGCTGCTAGGTGGAGAATTAGCCTGTTGAGCCGCAGCGCCGGCCAGATTTAGATTTTTAATCCATGTCGAGTGGATTTTTGTGTAAGGTGTAGGGTAGGGGTCTTTCTTCGTACTTAGGCATGTAGAAATCCAGTTTTCCCAGCATCAATTGTTAAAGAGACTGTCCTTGCTCCAGGGATTGGTTTTAGCTCCTTGGTCAAATATAAGTTGGCTGTAGATGCTTGGATTGATTGCCAGTGTTTCTTTTCTGTTCCATTTTGGTCTATCCATCTGTTTTTGGCTGTTTTTATTATCACTGCCTTGTAGTGTGCCCTTTTTAAAAAAAAAGATTTATTTATTTATTTATTTGAAAGTAGAGAAACACAGAGGAGAGACAGAGAGAGAGAGGTCTTCCATCCACTGGTTCACTCCCCAGTTGGCTGCAACTGCCAGAACTGCACCAATCTGAAGGCAAGAGCTTCTTCCAGGTCTCCCATGAGGGTGCAGGGGCCCAAAGACTTGGGCCATCTTCTGCTGCTTTCTCAGGTCATATCATAGAGCTGGATCAGAAGTGGAGCAGCCAGGACTTGAACCAGTGCAATATAGGATGCCAGCACTGCAGGCGGCATCTTTACCTGCTACACCACAGTGCCGGCCCCATAGTATGTCTTGAAATATGATATTGTGGGCCGGCGCCGTGGCTCAACAGGCTAATCCTCCGCCTTGCGGCGCCGGCACACCGGGTTCTAGTCCCGGTCGGGGCACCGGATTCTGTCCTGGTTGCCCCTCTTCCAGGCCAGCCCTCTGCTGTGGCCCAGGAGTGCAGTGGAGGATGGCCCAAGTGCTTGGGCCCTGCACCCCATGGGAGACCAGGAAAAGCACCTGGCTCCTGGCTCCTGCCATCGGACGAGCGCGGTGCGCCGGCCGCAGCGCGCCGACCGCGGCGGCCATTGGAGGGTGAACCAACGGCAAAAGGAAGACCTTTCTCTCTGTCTCTCTCTCTCACTGTCCACTCTGCCTGTAAAAAAAAAAAAAAAAAAAAAAAAAGAAATATGATATTGTGTTGCCTCTGGCTTTGTTTTTGTTGTGTAAGATTGCTTCAGCTATTCGAGGTCTCCTGTGCCTTCATATGAATTTCAGAATCATTTTTTCTATATCTGAGAAGAATGTGTCTGATATTTTGATTGGTATAACATTGAATCTGTAAATTGCTTTCAGAAGGATGCACATTTTGATGATACTGATTCTTCCAGTCCATGAACATGGAAGATTTTTCCTTTTTTTTTTTTTTTTTTTGACAGGCAGAGTGGACAGTGAGAGAGAGAGACAGAGAGAAAGGTCTTCCTTTTGCCGTTGGTTCACCCTCCAATGGCTGCCGCGGTCGGCGCGCTGCGGCCGGCGCACCGCACTCGTCCGATGGCAGGAGCCAGGTGCTAGGTGCTTCTCCTGGTCTCCCATGGGGTGCAGGGCCCAAGCACTTGGGCCATCCTCCACTGCACTCCGGGGCCACAGCAGAGAGCTGGCCTGGAAGAGGGGCAACCGGGACAGAATCCGGCGCCCCGACCAGGACTAGAACCCGGTGTGCCGGCGCCGCAAGGCGGAGGATTAGCCTGTTGAGCCACGGCGCCAGCCAGATTTTTCCATTTTTTGTATCTTCTTCTATTTCTTTAATGTTGTGTAAGTCTCATCATAAAGATCTTTGACATCCTTGGTTAAATTTATTCCAAGGTGTTTGATTTTTTTGGTAGCTATTGTGAATGGGATTGATTTTAGAAGTTCTTTCTCAGCCATGGCATTGTCTCTGTAAGCAAAAGCTGTTGCTTTTTGTGTATTGACTTTACATCCTGCTACTATACCAAACTCTTCTATGAGTTCCAATAGTCTTTTCTTGGAGTCCTTTGGATCCCATATATATAGGATCATGTCATCTGCTGTTGCTGTGGATTCAATCGTTCCTGAGAGGAGTGTGTTGGGGGGCAAGAGGTGCAGAGTCACCACACAGACCCTGGGAATAAGGTGAAGGCAGGCCTGAAGCAAGCAGCCTGCAGACTCCTTTATTTCAGTTGCTACAGCTGCTTATATAGGCAAGGCAGCCAATCTGGTCAAGGGGTGGTCTAAGCCCTAACCAATCACAGCCTGTTGCCAGGCATTTTCCAAAGCCATCCAACCACAGCCTGTTGCCAGTCAGGCTCTGTTGCCAGGCAGTTTCTGAAGCCATCCAATCACAGCCTGTTGTCAGTCAGGCTCTGTTGTCATGTGGTTTCCGAAGCCATCCAATCACGGCCTGTTGCCAGGCAGTTTATGTTGTCAGCGGCCATCTTGGCATGACCTTCTCATTCTATCACAATCTGCAAATAGGTATAGTTTGATTTCCTCCTTCCCAATTTGTATCCCTTTGGTTTCTTTTTCTTGCCTAATGGCTCTGGATAAAACTCCCAGGACTACACTGAATAGCAGTGGTGGGAGTGGGCATCCCTGTGTGGTACCAGTTCTCAGTGTGAATGCTTCCAAGTTTTCCCCATTCAATAGGATGCTGGCTGTGGGTTTGTCATAAATTGCCTTGATTGTGTTGAGGAATGTTCCTTCTATACTCAATTTGCTTAGGGTTTTCATCATGAAAGGGTGTTGTATTTTATCAAGTGTTTCTCTGTATCTATTGAGATAATCATATGGTTTTAATTCAGCAGTTTGTTAATATGGTGTATCACATTGCTTTGCAAGTGTTGAACCATCCCTGTATACCAGGGATAAATCCCACTTGTTCTGGGTAGATGGTCTTTCTGATGTGTTCTTGGATTCAATAAGTTAGAATTTTGTTGAGGATTTTAGCAAATATGTTCATCAGGGAAATTGGTCTGTAATTCTCTTTCTCTGCTGCATCTTTTTCAGGTTTAGGAATTAAGGTGATGCTGGCTTCATAGAAAGAATTTGGGAGGATTCCCTTTCTTTCAATTGTTTTGAATAGCCTGAGAAGATAGGGAGTCAGTTCTTTCAATATCTGGCAGAATTCAGCATTGAAGCTATCTGGTCCTGGGCTTTTCTTTGTTGGGAGGGTCTGTATTACTGATTCAATCCCTGTCTTGGTTATGCATCTTTTAAGGTTTTCTATGTCTTCATGGCTCAATTTAGTAGGTAGTACGTGTCCAGGAGTCTACCCATTTCTTCTAGGTTTCCCAGTTTGTTGGCATACAGTTTCTTTGTAGTAATTTCTGATGACTCTTTTTATTTCTGTAGTGTCTGTTGTTACTTTCCCTTTTTCATCTCTGATTTTATTGATTTGGGTCTTCTTTCTCCTTTTTTTGGTTAGTTGGGCCAGTGTTGTGTCAATTTTTTTTTCCAAAAAAAAAAAAAAAAAAAACAGCTCAACGTTTGGCTGATCTTTGGTATTGTTTCTCTGGATTCAATTTTGTTGATCTCTTCCCTAATTTTAATTACTCCTTTTCCTTTTTTATTTTTTTGTTAAGATTTATTGATTGATTGGAAAGTCAGAGTTACACAGAGAGAGGACAGGCAGGAAAAGAGAGAGAAAAAGGTCTTTTACCCAATGGTTCACTCCCCAATTGGCCACGATGGCTGTCCATATGGGACGCTGGTGTTTCAGGCCAGGGCTTTAACCCACTAGGCCACAGCACCAGTCCCGATTACTCTTTTTCTCCTACTACTTTGGGTTTGGTTTGCTGTTGTTATTTTTAGTTCCTTGAGATGCATTGATAGCTCTTTTTTGGTGCTATTCCAGTTTCTTGATGTAGGCACCTATTGCTATAAACGTTCCTCTTAACACTGCTTTTGCTGGATCCTTTAAGTTTTGATGTGTTGTCTTCATGTGTTTCCAGAAATTCTTTGATTTCTCTTTTGATTTCTTCTATGACCTACTGTTCATTCAGGAGCATGTTGTTGAGTCTCCATGTGTTTGCATATACTCTAGAGATTCCTGAGTTACTAATTTCCAGTTTCACTCCATTGTGGTCTAAGAAGATGCATGGTATGGTTTTGATTTTTTTAAAAAATTTTCTGAGTCTTGCTTTATGACCTAGTCTGTGGTCAATCCTAGAGAAAGTTCAATGCACTGCTGAGAAGAATGTGTATTCTGCAACTATAGGATGAAAAGTTTTGGGCCGGCGCCGTGGCTCAACAGGCTAATCCTCTGCCTTGTGGTGCCGGCACACCGGGTTCTAGTCCCAGTTGGGGCACCGGATTCTGTCCCGGTTGCCCCTCTTCCAGGCCAGCTTTCTGCTGTGGCCCAGGACTGCAGTGGAGGATGGCCCAAGTGCTTGGGCCCTGCACCCATGGGAGACCAGGAAAAGCACCTGGCCTCTGGCTCCTGCCATCGGATGAGCGAGGTGCGCCAGTTGCAGCGTGGCGGCCATTGGAGGGTGAACCAACGGCAAAGGAAGACCTTTCTCTCTGTCTCTCTCTCTCACTGTCCACTCTGCCTGTCAAAAAGAAAAAAAAAAGGATGAAAAGTTTTGTAGATATCTGTTAGGTCCATTTGGTCTATAGTGTTGATTAACTCTGCTGTTTCCTTGCTGATTTTCTGTCTGGTTGATCAGTTCACTGCTGAAAGCAGAGTATTGAAGTCCTCCAGTACTGCTGTATTGGAATCTAAATCTCCCTTTAAGTTCTTCAACATTTCCTTTAAGTACCAGGTGCCATGTAATTAGGTACATATACTTTAATAATAGTTATCTTACTGTTGAATTGATCCCTTAGTCATTATATAGTGCCCCTCTTTGTCTTTTTGAACAGTTTTAGTGTTAAAGTCTGTTTTGTCTGATATTAAGATGGCTACAACAGCTCTTTTTTGGGTTCTGTTGGCATGGAATGTCTTTCTCCATCCTTTCACTTTCGGTCTCGGAACATCTTTGTTGGTGAGATGTGTTTCTTGTAGGCAGCAAATAGATGGATTTTGTTTTTTAATTCATTCAGCCAGTCTGTCTTTTAACTGAGGAGTTCAGGCCATTTACATTCAAGGTAAATAATGACTTGGCCCTAACATTTTTTCCAAAAACCTTCCTGTTTTTTACTTTTGCATTTCCTCAGTGCAGGCCAGTTTACTGAGATCTTTTCTTCCTTTACCTTCTTTCGTAGTGATGACCATGTTCCTCTGTTTTCTTTGTGCAACATGTCTTCAAGCATCTTCTGCAAGGCTGGACAGGTGGCGACAATTATTTCAGTTTCTGTATTATGGAAGGTCTTTATTTCACCTTCATTCAAAAATGAGAACTTTGCAAGGTATAATATTCTGGGATGACAGTTTTTTTTTTCTCTTAAGACTTGGAATATATCTCACCATCCTCTCCTAGGCTGTAGGGTTTCTGATGAGAAGTCCACTGTGAGTCTAATTGGAGATCCTCTGAGAGTAATCTGGCGTTTCTCTAGTGCATATTTTAGAATCTTGTCTTTATGTTTCACTATGATGAGTTTGACTACAATGTGTTGTAGTGAGGATCTTTTCTGGTCATGTCTATTAAGAGTTCTGTGTGCTTCTTGTACTTGGGTATCCCTTTCTTTCTCCAAATTAGGAAGGTTTTGTGTTGTTGTTTCACTAAAAAGGCCTTCTAATCCTTTCTCTGTTTTCATGCCCTCAGGAACTTCTGAAACCCATATATTGGGTCTTTTAATAGTGTCCGGTGGATTCCCAACAGTGTTTAAGTTTCTACGTTCCTCTTCTTGTCTTTGGTTTGACTGTGTAATTTCCTTTGCTTTGTCTTATAAGTCCGATATTCTTTGTTCTTCTTCACCTATTCTGTTGTTGAGGCTCTCCGCTGCATTTATTTGTTCTATTGAATTCTTCTTTTCATGTTGATTTGTCTTCAGTATCTCAATTTCATGGGAGAAATTTTCATGTCCTGCACAAATTTCTGTAGTTCATGCATTCGCTTCTGATATTTCTATGTAATCCTATGATCAATTTTTTAATTCCATTTCTCGCATTTCTTCTGTCTCGTCGTCTTCACAATCTATTATTGAAGTGTTGTATTCTTTTAGAGACATCATGTTGTCTTTATTCCTGTGTCTTGAATTGTTGTGTTTGTTGTACGGTATTTGTGGAGATACTCGTTGGTTTCTGCTGCTGCTGCTGCTTTTTTATTGGCAGCTTTTATCTTTTTATGTACTTTTATCTTTGTTCTATGACTCTGTAGATAATCGATTGATTTCAGTGAATATCTAGAGGCTTATAGTGGGTGTGGCCAGAGAGCCCTGTTCAGTTCTCCAGGGTTAAAGGCATGCCTAACGTGACACACACATGTTTTTCATGGTAAATCTTCTCTCTCTCTCTCTCTCTCTCTTTTTTTTTTTTTTGACAGGCAGAGTGGACAGTGAGAGACAGAGACAGAGAGAAAGGTCTTCCTTTGCCGTTGGTTCACCCTCCAATGGCTGCCACGGCCCCGGCGTGCTGCGGCCGGCACACCGCGCTCATCCGATGGCAGGAGCCAGGTGCCAGGTGCTTCTCCTGGTCTCCCTTGGGGTGCAGGGCTCAAGCACTTGGGTCATCCTCCACTGCACTACTTGGCCACAGCAGAGAGCTGGCCTGGAAGAGGGGCAACCGGGACTAGAACCCAGTGTGCCAGCGCCGCAAGGCGGAGGATTAGCCTGTTGAGCCACGGTGCCGGCCTCTCTTTTTTAATCAGAAGGGAAATTTATTATGCTCAACTGAGCTCCTTTCTTCAATGCAGGCAGGTGCCTGAGCGTTAGCCCCAGTGGGTATAATATTTGTCTGCTCTGTCCCAAGGACCATACAAAGGATCTGTGTAGTCCGCAGTCTAAGTTCAGTTACCCCTGCAGTGTTTCTCACCAGGTAACCAGGAATTCATAAGCTTGTGGAGTCTCCCACTGAGACTGCTCAAAATCCTAGCCAGGGGCCGGTGCCATAGCACACTAGGTTAATCCTTCGCCTGCGGCACCGGCATCCCATATGGGCACCAGGTTCTAGTCCAAGTTGCTCCTGTTCCAGTCCAGCTCTCTGCTGTGGCCCGGGAATGCAGTGGAGGATGGCCCAAGTGCTTGGGCCCTGCACCCACATGGGAGATCAGGAAGAGGCACCTGGCTCCTGGCTTCGGATTGGCATGGCTCTGGCTGTTGCGGCCATTTGGGGAGTAAACCATTGGATGGAAAACCTTTTGCTTTGTCTCTCTCATTGTCTGTAATTCTACCTGTCAAATAAATAAATTTGTAAAAACTCCCAGCCACACCGTGAGTCCTCCCTACACCCTCGGTTTTTTTTTTTTTTTTTATAGTCCTGGTTCAGAAGCCTCACACAGTCGCAAGCTCCTAGCCACCTGTTAGTTCTCCCCACCAGACTCAGGAGTCCACTCGGCTCGTTGCTGTTATGGTCACAGACATGAGCTGGCTGGCACAGCTGATATGTATGTCCAAAATGGCACCTGATCTATTGGCTTGTTACCGGACACCATTGTAAAGTGATTGGGAGAGAGAAATGTGTCCATCCAGTACTTTTTTTCCTCCTCTAGTTTGGCTGGTACACTATCCCCTATGGGGCTTCAATCCAAGTTCCCTCCAGGCTCTTCCTGCAGCTTGGGCTGCTGGGGTCTGGTCTCACCTCACTTTCCAACACTGGTGCATAGGTTCTCAGCTGCTGGAGTCCCGAGCTGTGGGTGTCCACACCCTCCATGTGGTTCCACCATGTCCCTCTAATTTCAGTAGTTTCCTCTGCCATTTTCTCCCTAACTCTTCCCTGGGACTACACTCTCCACTTTTTTTAAACTGTCTTCTCCTGGGCTAGAGCAGTAACCTCCCTCTCTGCTCTACCATCTTAGAACCTAAACTTGGCTCTTTACACTGCTTTGGCTGCATCCCATGAGTTTTGATTTGTTATGCTTTTTTTTTTTTTTTGACAGGCAGAGTGGACAGTGAGAGAGAGAGATGGAGAGAAAGGTCTTCTTTGCCGTTGGTTCACCCTCCAATGGCCTCTGTGGTCGGCGCGCTGTGGCCGGTGCACCGTGCTGATCTGATGGCAGGAGCCAGGTGCTTCTCCTGGTCTCCCATGGGGTGCAGGGCCCAAGCACCTGGGCCATCCTCCACTGCACTCCCTGGCCACAGCAGAGAGCTGGCCTGGAAGAGGGGCAACCGGGACAGAATCCGGTTCCCTGACCGGGACTAGAACCCGGTGTGCCGGCGCCGCTAGGTGGAGGATTAGCCTGTTGAGCCACGGCGCCGGCCTTGTTACACTTTTATTTCCATTGATTTCAAGGAATTTTCTTATTTCTCCCTAGGTTTTTTTTTTTTCCTATGACTTCTGTTTATTCAGGAGAATGCTGTTTAGTCTCTATGAATTTGCATAATTTCTATAATTTCTTTTACTTATTTCCAGTTGCACCCCATTGTGGTCCGAAAAGAAACATGTATGATTTTGATTCTGTGAATTTGTTGAGACTTGTTTTATGGCCTAGCATGGGGTCTATCATGGAGACTGTTCCATGCGCTGATGGAAAGAATGTGTGTTCTGCAGCTGTGGGATGGAAATGTTCTGCAGCACTGCCCATGCGTTCTGTAGAGTAGATTAGCTCTGTTGTTTCTTTGTTGATCTTTCATCTGGGTGATCTGACCATTGAGGAGAGCAGGGTTTGAAGTCCCCCAGTACTGCTGTATTTGAGCTGTCTCTCTTTAGATCCATTAACATTTGTTATACGGGGCGGGCACTTTGGCATGGTTGGCTAAGCTGTCATGCTGGCATCCTATTTGGGCACCAATTCTAGTCCTTGCAGCTCCACTTCCTATCCAGCTTTCTGCTAAAGCACCTGGGAAAGCAGCAGAAGATGGCCTAAGTGCTTGGGCCCCTGCACCCATGTGGGAGACCCAGATAAAGCCTGGCTTCGGCCTGGCCCAGCCCTTATGGCCATTTGGGCAGTGAGCCAGCAGATAGAAGATACCTCCCTCCCTCCCTCTCTCTCCCTCCCTCTCTCTCCCTCCCTCTCTCTCCCTCCCTCTCTCTCTCTCTCTCTGACTTTCTAAAAAGAAATCAATCCAAAATTGCTTTTCAAAACCGGAGTCCTAGCTTCAGTTGCGTATACATGTACAGTAGTCACAGCTTCTTGAATTCATCCATTGGTCATTATGTAGTGATCTTCTTTGTCTCTTAATGGTTTTTATCTTAAAATCTATTTTGTGTGATGAGAGTTTAGCTACTCCTCACTTTGGATTTCCATTTGCATGGACTATCTTCTTCCATTTTTTCACTTTCAGTCTGTGTGTATCTTTATAGAGGAAGTGTGTTTCTTATAGGCAGCACATCAATTTTTTTTTGTCAATCCTTTCAGCCAGTCTGTATTTTTTTAATTGGGGAATTTGGTCCATATACGTTCAAGATTATTATTGATAAGTAATTACCTGGTCCGACCATTTTTCCATAAAGATTCTTACTTTGTTAAGTATTTTTTTTCTGAAAGATTTTCTACCTTCATATTCTTTCATGATGCTGATTGCCTATCTCTGTCTGTATAGTACATCTTTGAGTATTGTTTATAAGGCTGGCTAGGGAGTGATGAATTCTTTCCATTTTTGATTGGGCAGGTCTTTATTTCATTTTGATTTATAAGTGAGAGCTTTGCTGGGTAAAATATTATGGTTGGCAGTTTTTTCTTTTGAACTTGGGTTGTATCTCTCTGTTGTATCTCTCTGTTCTCTCCTGGCCTATAGAGTTTCTTGGAAAAATCTACCACCAGTCTGATGGGAAGTTGCTTTGAAAGTGACTTGGGGGCCCGCGCCATGGCTCACTTGGCTAATCCTCTGCCTGCGGTGCCAGTACCCCGGGTTCTAGTCCCAGTTGCTCCTCTTCCAGTCCAGCTCTCTGCTGTGGGCAGCGGAGGATGACCCAGGTGCTTGGGTCCCTGCATCTGCATTGGAGACTGGAAGGAAGCTCCCGGCTCCTGGCTTCGGATCGGCGCAGCAGTGGCCCTAGCAACCATTAGGGGAGTGAACCAACGGAAGGAAGACCTTTCTCTCTGTCTCCTCTCTCATTGTCTAACTCTGTCAAATAAAAAAAGTGGTGACTTGGAATTTCTGTATTACAAGTTTTAGGGTCTTCTCTGTATGTTTTATATTTTGCCTGTAATGTGTTACGGTGAGGATCTTTTCTGATCATTCCTATTTGGGGTTCTGTGAGCTTCCTGTAGTTGGATATCCACATCTTTGTCCAAGTTAGGACAGCTTTCTGTTATTTAATAGTTTTTTTTTTCTTTTTTACTGTTGCATTTCAAAAGACTCATTGTCCACATCAGGTATTTTTTCTTCTTCCTCAACTTGTCAGTTGTTATGGCTTTCCACTGGATTTTATAGTTAACTTACTGGGTACTTAATTTTATTTCCGTTTGGTTTTTCGTCTCTGCCTTAGCTGAATTTTTCATCCATGTCGTGTTCTGATTTCCTAACTACACTGCACTGTTTTTCTGCACTCTGTCGCATTTCTAGGAGTAACCTTACAGTCACTCTTTCGAATTTTTTTAAAGATTTATTTTATTTATTTGAAAGTCAGTTACACAGAGAGAGGAGATGCAGAGAGAGAGAGGTCTCCATCTGTCTGTTCACTCCCCAATTGGCCGCAATGGCTGGAGCTGCGCCATGTGATTATTCTAGGCCTGATCTCTGGAGAGTGTTTTTTATAGGCAGAGTTAGATAGAGACAGAAACAGAGAAAGGTCTTCCTTCCATTGGTTCACCCCCCAGATGGTCACTACGGCCGGCGCGCTGCGCCAATCCAAAGCCAGGAGCCAGGTGCTTCCTCCTGGTCTCCCATGAGGGTGCAGAGCCCAAGCAATTGGGCCATCCTCCACTGCCTTCCCGGGCCACAGCAGAGAGCTGGATTGGAAGAGGAGCTGCAGGGACTAGAACCTGGTGCCCATATGGGATGCCGGCGCTTCAGGCCAGGGCTTTAACCCACTGCACCAGAGCACCGGCCCCCTTTTGAATTCTGATTCTGGCATTCTGTCCATTGCCTTTTCTTCATAGCCCAACATCAATGCATTCTTGAGCTCTTTTGGGGGAAGTCCTTGCCTTGCCTGCTCAGTTCTTGCATTCTGATACGGATTTTTGTGCATCTAGGGGATCCCTTGTTCTATCACTTCGAGAGGATGGGCCTAGGCAGACTGCCAAAACGTGGCTGGCGATCCAGGCAAGCTGTGGCATCATACTGTGCCTTAGGCACAGCACAGGGAGCCCAGTCCCAAGTCCCAGTGAGCAGAGTGGCTGGATTAGGTGGAGAGCTCTGGGGCATGTGCTGGGTGGGGCCAGGGAGCTCAGCCATTGCGTGTGGGAGGGGAAGGTGTCCTGTGGGTTAGTGAAGCTCCTATGGGGGCTGTCAGTGAGGGGATGGGTGTATTGGGGCCACCTGGTGTGTTCAGACCCCCAGCCTTTCACTGCTCCAAAGGGAGCCAGCTGATTGCCTGTGAGAGCCAGTGCACAGTGCCATGCACTCCACAGCGCCCCCTCCAGCCCCGCTGGGAGGTCTGTCCCCGGCACACAGGGAGCCGCTGTGCACTTGGAGTGGAGGAGGAGGGGACCGCTGTCCCCAGTTCAGTGTGGGAAGCGGGGAGCACCATGGGGCGTTCCCCGGGCTTGTGTTCCCAAGGCGCCTCCAGCGGAGGCCTGGAGCTTAAGGAATGCACCTCCCGCGGCTGCAGCCCAAGTGCCAGGCCGACAGGTGTGCTAATACGTGTTAATTTGAAGTAATTTTAACTCATTCCTTCAGTGGCATGGCCACATTCAAGTGCTCAGTCCTCAACGCAGCCCCTGGGCGCCAGACAGACATTGAGGTAGAAGCAGTTGTACACAGTTGTACACATTGTCACAGCAATTGTAGGGGACTGCGCTGGTCCGGAGGTTCCAAGAGCCGGGCCACGAGGCTGTAGGTCCTGCTGCCATCACCGCCCCCTCCCAGGCATCCAAGGATCCCCCCACCCACCCTTTTACAAGGGTCGTGGTCATCGGGTCTCCCGCAGGAAGGGGCTCTCAGGCCGGCCCTGGTCAGTGTCGTGCTCTGCCCTGCAGGGTGATTCTGCTGTTGATCAACTCCTTTGACCTTGAGGATGGCTCCGTGACCGCCGACAACCTGGAGCAGGTGAAGGGCTACCTGGCGTCCACCTACCCCAGCGAGTACAGCGCCATAGCCCCGCAAATCCGCAACTGCAGCCTGGAGTCGGAGCTGAACACGGTGAGAAGCTGGTGGCTGGGCTCGCCTCTGTGCACTGGGAGCCTGTGTGGGGCCAGCAGGTGGCGGGGGAGGCTCCAGGGGGTCCCAGGGTGCTCAGAGGACTGCCCTGACCGCCCTCTGCCCGGTCAGGTGCCTGTGGGACCCATGTCCCTTCTTCCGCCCTTTTCTCTTATTGAGAAATTTTTGTTAAGACATTAATTTAGTTATTTGAAAGGCAGAGTGACAGGAGGAAATAGAGATGGAAAAGAGAGGTATCTTCCATCCATCGGTTCACTGCCCAGATGTCCGTAATGGCCAGGTGTGGGCCAGGCTGAAGCCAGGAGCCAGAGCTCTGACTGCATCTCTCTGTCCCCAGAAAAAACCGCATGGGAGGTTAGCACCTGGGCCGCCTGCGGCTGCCTCCCCAAGGGCCTCAGCAAGTGGATCTCCGGATCCACAGGAGAGGAGCCAGGCCTGGAACCAGCACTCCGAGAGGGGATGCTGGCACTGCAGGCGGCAATCTCACCCACTGTACTGTGCTGCCAGCCCGTAGAACAGGGCATATAACAAGACGCCCACAGATGCACCACTCCGTGTGGACAGTTCGAAACATTTGTCATTTTGTGTTCAGATTTTTTTTTAAAAAATATTTGAGAGGCAGAATTAGAGAGACAGAGAGGGACAGAGAGAGAGAGAGAGAGGTCTTGAGTCTGTTGGTTCACTCCCCAAATGGCCAGAACAGCCAGAGTGGGGCCAATCTGAATTTAGGAGCCAGGAGCTACTTCTAGATCTCCCAGGTAGGTACAAGGGCCCAAGCTCTTGGGCCAACTTCCACTGCCTTCCCAGGCCATTAGCAGAGAGCTGAACCTGAAAAGCAGCAGCTGGGATTTGAACCAGCACCCATATGGTATGCTTGTATTGCAGGCAGAGGATTAACCTACTTGGCCACAGCACCAGCCCCTGTGATTTTTTTAATCTAAAAGAAGAATTTCAGTAAAAGCCCTCTTCATGGCCAGCCCTGGGTTTTCGTGCTCCCCAGGGGTGAGAGCTTTTTCTTCGATGATTACCCATGTTCGTGTTTTTGAATGACATTTTTTGTTGGCCGTGTTTAATTGGATATAAGTGACGTGGAAAATGCTTTTCTCATTATAGATTGTAATTTTTCATTTATGTGTCACATTTTATCCCATCACACAACATACCATGACTTATTTATTCCTTTACTAATATTCTCTTGGTATTTTGTTTTCTAGATGGTTGCTACTTAATAACACTTCTTGTATTATAAAATATACGGAATTATCTCCACTATACTGAGATCTTTCTTTTTCACATTAATTTTGGAGCAGCTTAATTAGTTCTGCAGAGGAAAAAAGAAAGGCCTTAGGGGGTTTTAATTAGAACTGCATTGATTTTATGATATAATTTGGGGAGAATTAGTATCTTTGAATCGTAACTTTTTCTCAGGAGCATGCATACACTCAGATTTTCTATGATCTTGAATTTGTTTTATAGAGGAAAATCTTGACAAATCTTTGATTAGGCTTATTGTTTTATTGTTCTTGATATGGGTGTCTTCATCCCTTCTCTTTGAATCATCGTGTATTTTTGTGGGAAAAGCAAGCTAAAGATTTTTGCATGTTGATCTTGTATCTAGCAGCTCTGGTGAATTCTCTTCTGAATTCTTGTCTGCAATTAGCTTCTATTTTCTCTGTAAACTACCATATTGCCTGCAGTTGACATTTTGCATTTTTGCTTTTTGGATTTCGCATTCATTTTTGAAAATTTTATTCACTAAATTGTGTACAGGGAAGTGGCAGTGATTGTGGGCGTATTTCTACCTCTTTTATATTTAACATAAATATAAATTCTGTAGATTTCTTCTCAAGTGTGTTTTTAGAGAATATTTCAGCTTAGTGATAAGGATCTGTTGTGTGATGCCAGCATCCTTATGGGCACTGGTTCAAGTCCCAGCTGCTCTACTTCCACTCCAGCTCCCTGCCAACAAACCTGGGAACACAGTAGAAGATGGCCCAATGTGTGGGTTTCTGCCACCCATGTGGGAGACCCAGATGAAGTTCCATGTTCCTGGCCTCAGCTGGCCCAGCCCCAGCTGTTGTAGCCATTTGAGGAATGAACTAGTAGATGGAAGATCTCTCTGTCTACTTCCATCCTGCCCCTATAACTCTGCCTCCCAAATAAATAAAATCCAGCTTAAAAATAGGAATGAGGGAGACCTCTTGGCTCTGGTTGGCTCTGGTTATTTTGCCTTTTCACTATTTTTTTTTTTTTGGACAGGCAGAGTGGACAGTGAGAGAGACAGAGAGAAAGGTCTTCCTTTGCCATTGGTTCACCCTCCAATGGCTGCGGCCAGCGCACCGCGCTCATCCGATGGCAGGAGCCAGGTGCTAGGTGCTTTTTCCTGGTCTCCCATGGGGTGCAGGGCCCAAGCACTTGGGCCATCCTCCAATGCACTCCTGGGCCACAGCAGAGGGCTGGCCTGGAAGAGGGGCAACCGGGACAGAATCCGGTGCCCCAACCGGGACTAGAACCCAGTGCGCAGGCGCCGCAAGGCGGAGGATTAGCCTGTTGAGCCATGGGGCCGGCCCCTTTTCACTATTTGATGAGTGGCTGTGTTCTAGATCACCTTGTGGGGCAGGCGGCGATGCTGGCGTCTGGTTGGCTAGCCCCAGCTCCCTGATGCCACTGGCTGTTGGCCTGACCGTCCCTCTCGGGGCAGGCATTGGTGCCCCTGTCCCCATGGCACTGGCTTCATCACGATCCTGCTCAGCTGAGCCAGGAGAGCCGTTGTCTCCCTGCCTCTCCCGTCTTCTCGGCTCAGCTTCCTTGGCAGTTGTGCACCTGGGCGATTTCCTCGCTGACCGCTGGGCTGGGCTCTGTGTCCTAGAATGAGGGGGTTCGGGTTCTTTAGACTCCCCGCTCCCACTGTATTTTCTTTGCTATCTCCTTCTTTCCCTGTCTCTCCTCACCCCGTTATTCTCTGATGCTTCAAATTCTTGAATTCTCCTCTTGACATTTTCCCAGGCCCATTTAATTTCCCAAAGTCTGAAGTCAGACAGCCTCCCGACGGCCCTCCCACACGGGACCTTTAGAAGGCATTCATCGCCTCCCTCCTCTTTTACATATTGTTATCCAGTCCTTTTTAAAAAAAAATTACTGGAGTTACAGAGGGAGGGACAGAGATCTTCCATCTGCTGGTTCACTCCCCAGATGGCCACAACCGGAGCCAGGAGCTGCATCGGGGTCTCCACGTGGATGCAGGGACCCAAGCACCTGAGCCATGCTCTGCTTTCCCAAGCACATCAGCAGGGCGCACAATCAGAAGTGGAGCAGCCTGGATTCGAGTCGGTGCCCATATGGGATGTCAGTGTAGCAGGCAGCGGCTAAAGCTGCCGTGTCATGGTGTCAGCCCCTGAGTTCTATCTTTAAAACTGTGGATTGAATGCTATTGCTATTTTGTATGACAGTGTATTTTATGTCTAGATGTGTATATTGTTATTACTTAAAAGAGGAGGACGGGGGCCAGCGCTATGGCACGGTCAGTCAGTCAGTCTGCTGCCTGCAGTGCTGGCATCCCCTGTGGTGCCAGGTCAAGTTCTGGCTGCTCCACTTCCAATCCTGCTCCGTGCTCATGAGCCTGGAAAAGCAGCTGAAGATGGCCCACGTGCTTGGGCCCCTGCACCCATATAGGAGACCTGGAAGAAGCTCCTGGCTCAGCCTGGCCCATCTCTGGCCACTGCAGCCATCTGGGGAGTGAACCAGCAGATTAAAGACCTCTCTGTCTCGAACTCTGCCTTTCAAAGAGATGAAATAAATCTTAAAAAAAAAAAAAAAAAGAAAGAAAGAGATCTTCTATCAGCAGGTTCATTCTCCAAATGTCTGCAACATGTGGAGCTGGGCCAGGCAGCAGCCAGGAGTCAGGAATTCCATCTGGGTCTCTGACGTGGGTGTCAGTGATTCACGTACTGGAGCCATCATCTGCTGCCTGCCAGGGTGCACACAGGCAGGGTCTGGATCAGAAGTGTGTGCAGGACTCAATCCTAGGCACTCCAGTGTGTGACACAGGATCGCAGCACGTTTCACCTCCATGCCACAACGCCTGCCCTGTGCTGTCATTTCTCAGCTTCCCAATCCTTTCCTGTTACGTGTTTCTACCTTTGCAACTTGATCTGTGTCTCCCAGATGGGTGCAGGGGACCAAGCACTTGGCACAGCTGCTGCTTTCCCAGGAGCATCTGCAGGGAGCCGGATCGGAAGTGATGCTCATGTGGATGTCAATCTCCTGGGTGGTGGAGGCGTAACCCACTGCGCCATGCTGGTCCCCGAGTCTTTTTTATTCCTGCTGCTTCTGCCCTCGGGATGACTTGTCTTGGGGTTTATAAATTCATTGCTTAATTTTTTTTTTTTTTGGACAGGCAGAGTGGACAGAGAGACAGAGAGAAAGGTCTTCCTTTTGCCGTTGATTCACCCTCCAATGGCCGCCACGGCTGGCGTGCTGCGGCCGGCGCACTGCACTGATCCAAAGGCAGGAGCCAGGTGCTTCTCCTGGTCTCCCATGGGGTGCAGGGCCCAAGCACTTGGGCCATCCTCCACTGCACTCTCTGGCCACAGCAGAGAGCTGGCCTGGAAGAGGGGCAACTGGGACAGAATCCGGCGCCCCGACCGGGACTAGAACCTGGTGTGCCGGCACCGCAAGGCGGAGTATTAGCCTATTGAGCTGCGGCGCCGGCCTCATTGCTTAATCTTAATCTTAGCTTTCTGTGGGCCAAAAATGAGGAGCTTTCCCTAGACAGGATTTTCTTTGCCTGGTCCTGCTGCTGGGAGGCAGGAGCGTCCCCCACCCACAGGGAATCCGGCTTTCAGGCTGGGTTTGCACAGTTCAGTGTTTCCACCACAGTGCTGCCCACACAAGGGTCTGTCGCCCAGGCTGGCTACTGCTACTGTAGCCCCTCTATCCCTCCTCGGTTTCCAGCCTCCCAGATGTCAGAACACCTAGTTAGGACACTGGAAGCAGAAAATTTCCAAGCTTTATTTTTTAAAAAATATTTATTTGATTTGAAAGACAGAGGCAGATAGTGGTCTTCTGTCCACCGGTTCACTCCCCAAATGGCTGCAATGGCTGGAGGTGGGCTGATGTGAAGCCAGGAGTTTCTTTGAGATCTTCCACATGGGTGCAGGGGCCCAAGGATTTGGACCATCTTCTACTGCTTTCCCAGGCCATAGCAGAGAGCCAAAGTGGAAGTGGAGCAGCCGGGACTAGAATTGGCACCTATATGGGATGCTGGTACTGCAGGACGCAGCTCTTAACTGCTACACCACAGCACCAGTCCCCAGACTTTTTAGAAAATAATCGTATTTAACCCAGTATTTGTGTACACTGGAGCAGGAGAGGGGAACTTGCTTCCAGGCGGACTCAAGTTCTTGCCGAGTTTGCTCCCTGAGCTCCCGACGGCCTCCTTTCCTGTTTCGTTCTGAGCTTGGGGGCCTGGCCCGCAGAGGGTGGACCCAGCCAGAGAATGTGGCATCTCATAGCCTGGCCCGAGGTCCCCCAGACTGCATAGCCCAGGCTGTGGTGAGGAGCCTGTGCATCATCGATCCCTAGCCATGGGACCGGTGTCTTCCCTCTGTGTGCAGGCTGTCCAGGGCACGGGCCTGGCTTTCATCGTCTACACGGAGGCCATCAAGAACATGGAGGTGTCACAGCTGTGGTCGGTGCTCTACTTCTTGATGATGCTGTTGCTGGGCGTGGGGAGCATGCTGGGGAACACGATGGCCATTATTACCCCTCTCACCGACAGCAAGTTCATCTCCAGCCTCCTGCCCAGGGAGGTCATCTCAGGTCAGGAGGCGGGGTCTGGGAGGGCTGCTTGTGGGGCGGGCATGGTGCAGTTTTGTCCAGGATCAGGTGCTTGGCAGGGTGGCTCCAGAGGGCTGCAGTGACCTCACCAGTGAAGCCACCATAGGCTCCTCCCCGTTAGGGGACCTGGCCCCATGACTCGCCCCATGCATCTGATTCTCCATTGAGTTATAAATAGTTGAGAGAGATCTTCCATCCATTGGTTCACTCCCCAAATGGCCACAACAGGTCAAATCTAGGAGCTTCATCTGGGTCTCCCATGTGGGTGCAGGGGCCCAAGCACTTGGGCCATCTGCTGCTTTCCCAGGCACATTAGCAGAGAACTGGATTAGAAGTGGAGCAGCCTGGACTTGAACCAGTGTCTCTGGGATGCTGTGCTGCTGACGGTGGCTTAACCCGCTGCACCACCGCACCAGCCCTGTAATGCAAGGAGTTTTACATCTGGATTCATCTTGACACGGATCAAGAGTATGTCCCATACCCCAGAGAGCTCCTCTGCATCACTTCCCAAGCAGTAGAACCCCAGAGGCCACCCCTATGCCGACTTCTACCAGTTAGGGTTTTCTGTACTATTCTAGAACATTCCCTAAGTGAAACCACGTGGTGCTTACTGTCTCCTGCGTTCACGCAGACTGTCCAGGAGTTCCACGTGTTAGTGAGAGGAGGAGCTGTCTCTGCTGCCTGAGAATCACTGGGGCCGGGATGGAACCCAATCTCTGTATCCATCCTGCCGGGCACTGGGGGTGTCGGCAAAGGAACTGCCGTCGCCAATCAGACCACTCCCAGGCTCCCTCCAGCCGTCAGTTCCATCCACCCAGGCTGCAGTGGCCAGCCCCGTCCCTGTGACGAGACTTCTCCGCCACTGCCAGCTCTGGTTCCAGCCGCTCACCCTGACCACGCGGGTGGGGCCCGTCCCCTCTGCTCTGGGGTCTGTCTCTGTCATCAGCATGACACAGGCTGGGTCCCCCTAGGGTGCAGAGGGCTCAGGGCTGCGGTGGAAAAGGCAGGTGGGAGCCAGGACAGACATTCCATGGGGGCCCAGGGCCGGCAGTCAGTGGTCAGGGGGACACCGATGCAGGGGGTGGAGGCTGAGGGGCTCCATTCCTGTCTCTGCCGCATGTGCTGTGGGGGAAGGGGTGAAGGGCTCCACGCCTGTGAGCGCCCCCCCCAACCTGGGGTGCAGAGGCATATGGGTAGAATGCATGGTGAGTAGGCTCTTGGTAATGCTGGTTTCTCCCTCTTCCCCCCCGGGCTGGCACGAGCGCACTTGGGAAATGGCTCATGGGATCCCCCTGTTCCCGTCTGCTACCCTGAGCCCTGGGGCTGAGGGGTTGGGATGACAGTAGCCGCAGCCCCACAACCTGGTGCCATTCCCGTGAGAACAGCGCCCCCTGCTGGTCGCTCTGCTGCGCTTGATGCCTGCAGGGCACAGCCATGAACTAGAAGCAGTGACTCCTGGGACACCTCCACCCCGTTCATGGCCTGCACGGTCAGGGCCGGCCTGCCATGACTGGCCTCCCAACCCACGTGCTGGCCAACGTTCCCACAAGAGTCTGCTCCTGCCGCCCCGCGGACAACCCGGTGAGGAGGCCAGGCAGTCTGCGGCAGGTGGTCTTGTGCCCCCAGGTCTGGTGTGCCTCATCAACTTGGCTATCGGCCTGGTGTTCACCTTGGAGTCCGGCAACTACTGGTTTGACATCTTTAACGACTACGCAGCCACGTTGTCCCTGCTGCTCATAGTGCTGGTGGAGACGGTCGCCTTGTGCTACGTGTACGGGCTGAGGAGGTGAGGAGACCCCACAGCACCAGGGTTGCCCCTTTGCTGAAGCTCCTCCCCTTGCCATATCCAGGCATGTGGGAATGGGGTGAAGGGATGAGAGGACCCCCACAACTTCCAGCCTGTATCCTTGTGCATGTCCCTGGCGTTCATGACATTTCATGCAATTTTGTGGGCGCGAGCAATCATTGTGCTTGGCATCACTGTGGCAGCTCAGAACCTGACCCCAGTGCAAGGCTAGGAGGGGGCTGTGGCTGCAGCTGGGCCAGTCGCTCTCTTGCCAGGCAAGAGATGGATGGGGATGGAGGCTGTAGGCTCCAGCTCCTCCAGCTCAGCTCCAGCGGGCTGGGCCCCAGGCCTTTTGTAACCCAGGTGGGCTTGCTCTGTGCCCCGGGAGCCCTGCTCTGGTTCCCAGCAGACAATGCGTCTGTCACAGGCAGCCGCTGCTGTCTAGCACTGAGGGCAGGCCTGACCCAGGTCCCTCCTTGTTCCCGTGGATCCCTGCAGCTACCCTTGCCCCATTCCACCCCCAAAAACCCCTTGCAGAAGGCCTCAGGCAGAGAAACCTGCAGCCCTGTGCAATCCTCACAGGTGCTGAACAGAACCGACCTGCGCGGGATGCTGGGCTAGCTGCCCGGGCACCGGCACCACGAGTCACCCGGACTTCCTGTCCCCTCTGCACCAGGTTTGAACGTGACCTCCAGGCCATGACCGGCCGCACCCTCAGCTGGTACTGGAAGATCTTATGGGCGGTTGTGAGCCCACTGCTCATGGTTGGCCTCTTTCTCTTCTACCTGAGCGACTACATCCTCGCGGGGACCTTGCAGTACCAAGCCTGGGACGCCACCCAGGTACCTGCCCTCCCCAGCCGGGCCCCCAGATCTCTCCCAATCTGGAAACCGGTCACAGCGTGCCAACAGCCCGAGAGTATCTGACCGATGCTCAGCTCAGGGAGCGGCACCTGGGCCCCCGGGTCTTCCGCCCTGCAAGCCTTCTCTTTAAGGGCTGCTGCTGTCCCCATTTGGGGGTCCTAAGAGGTCCCTCTGATGTGAGGCGCTGATCTGTGGGTGTTGGAGCAACTCATCTCCCTGCTGGGAACCCCAGGGCTGCGCGGGCCTCACAGTGGGCACCACCCCAGGCTCCCCCCCCCCCCCCAGCTCCCCTACGTGGTGCCTGTGGGCTGGGGCAGCTGCCTGCTGCTGACGCCTGTTCCCCTTGCAGGGCCAGCTGGTGACCAGGGACTACCCCCCGTACGCTCTGGCTGTCATCGGCCTGCTCGTGGCCTCCTCCACCATGTGCATCCCCCTGGTGGCCCTGGGGACTTTCATCCTGCACCGCCTCAAGAGAGGAGACACAGCCCCCGCGTCCTGAGATCGGGGCCCCCCCAGAGCTCCGGCTCCCAGGTACACCCTTCTCAGCTGCTGATTATATTGTAGATATAATCTTTACCATTTTATTAACATTCGCATTAGAAATCAGATTTAATGGCAATAATTGTATATATTTATGGGGTACAGTGCAAATGAAAATTAGCATTTTCATCTTCTCAAATATCACATTTGAAAGGCAGAGTTACAAAAATGGGGCTGGGAGAGAACAATGAGCACCAGGACCTTTAAACTAAATCTCTAAAGGGAAGTCTGGAGAGTTACAGGTCCTCCAAGGGTGTTGACTCGTAGCTGTGAACGCCACACGTCCTTCATCTCCAAGGGCAACTCTCCATCCTGGAGCCCAGATGACAGGGAAGCAGGAGCGCTGGCTAGGAAGGAACACCAACCCCTGGCAGCAGGTGGCACAGGTGCATGTCGGTGCAAGGATCTTGGGGAACTGGCTCACGTGGGAGACAATCTGACTCACCAGGCTTTTCATCTCTGCGGCCACAGTACTCACCTTACTTTGCTCTAAGATTCTGCAGGTTGGAGTTTGGGGCTGCTGGTTGGCGCCGTCCCTCCGCTAACCTCGGACCAGTCCTCTGCATTCTGTTTAATCCTGCGTTTTCCTGTCGTTCTCACCACAGCACCCTATTTTCAGAAAGCAACTACGGACACAGGGGAGACTCACTCATCTCCAAACACACTCAGGAAAATGTACTTCAGCAAGGTCTCTCCAGGTGCAGGGCCAAGGCCACCCTGCACAAGGGGGTTTCTTGAGTAATTCTCAGCAGTGAAAACACCCAGGTTGGTGGTGCCACTTTACATCAGGAGGCAGAGAATCCAAGCACTTTCTCAGCAACGGGCTCACCTTCGTGGGGAGAGAACAGTGGGCTTCCATGGCTTCAGGCTGAGACCACCCCTGCCCAGGGGATTGTCACTGGGCAGTCGAAGCTTCTCCCTCTTCATTCCATCAGCACAACTGAAAATGTTCCCATCGTTCTCTCTGGGACCCAGAATGCAGACATGAGACAAAACTACAGCCAACTCTTCAACAAACCACCAGCCTAATCTGGCCTCTGTAGACAGACATACACCCTTACCTCACTCCAAAGCCCATTAATTGTGACTATAACCTTTTCCTTCTAACATCTGCTACCCTATTGTAGATTTAGTGTTTTTTTTAAAGGCTTGTTTCTATTTATTTGAAAGGCAGAGTGAGGCATTCCATCCCCTGGTTCACTCCCCAGATGGCTGCAATGGCCAGAGCTGTGCCGAGCCAAAGCCAGGAGCCCAAGGACTTGGCCCATCTTCTACTCCTTTCCTGGCCACAACAGAGCTGGATCAGAAGTGGAGCAGCCAGGACTCGAACCAGTGCTGGCACTGAAGGTGCTGGCCCCCTGATATGGTTTTACACAAGCATAGCACAAGCTAAGAAAACACTAGCAAATTCACTATCATTAAACTTACAGAATTTTGAGTCCCAGCTGCTCTACTTCCAATCCAGTTCTCTGCTCATGCACCCAGGGAAACAGTAGGAGATGGGCAAGGTACTCAGGCCCCTCTAACTGAAGGGGGCAATCAGGAGGGAGATCCAAGCTACTGGTCCAGCTCCAGCCACTGAGGCCACCTGGAGAGTCAAGATCTTTCTCTTGGTCTCTGCTTCTATCCCTGCCTTTCAAATAAATAAACCTTAAAAACAGAAGAAAATGAACACAAGGTGCCAAGTGGGAGAAGATACTGGTGGTACACAACAAAAAACTGCCCTCCCAAATATATTGTCTCTAATGAGTTATTGAAATTCCTTATAACAGAAGGAGGCAAAAGACTGCCTGCAACAACCATATGGATGCCGCCACTTTGCTCATGTCCCATCTAGCTTCCTGCTGATACGCCTGGCAAAGCAGTAAATGATCATCCAAGTCCTCAGGCCCCTGTCATCCATGTGGGAGACCTGGAATGGGGTTCCAGGCTCCAGGTGTTAGCCTGATCCAGCTATTGTGGCCATCTAGGGAGTGAACCAGTGGACAGATGCTCTCTTTCCCCCACTTACCCTCAACTCTGCCTTTCAAATGAACAAATCTTTAAATAAAAGTTAGGAAGAACAGATACAGCTATAACCTTCAACATGGATAAATGTTAACCGCAGGAAGTTTAGAAGCAGGCTCGAAGATACACAATACCGCTGAGTACTATGGATTAAGCTCAGAAGATGCAAATGTGGGAGACGGAAAACAGTTAACGGTAATGGTAATCTCTTATGAACAGTAGCAGCCTGAGTTGTGCACAGGCACAGGGGATTCTGGGAGCTGCCACGGATGGGGCATTCATGGCCCGATTCTCTATCTGTATCCTTCCTCGCGCTGTCCGAGTCTTCTCCTTTGTGGCTGAGGTGTTAGATAGCACTACATCACCAGAACACCCTGGTCCTAGCATAAGCCCCACCTCCTCCAGGAAGCCAACCGCTTCCCCCCAGTGCTGCCTCCATACTCACTTTTGTATTCTTCTGATCGCAGCAGCCAAATCCAAAGATCTCCACCGCCTGGTCCTGAGGCCCTTGTGCAGCCCCTCTGCTTGAACGAGCTGGAGCCTGGGACTTCTTCTAGAGCACAGTAAGGCACTAGTGACGGCCCGACATTCCGAGGTCAGCTTGTGAAGCACTGCCCCTCCCATCTGGCCAGCAGACTCTGTGGCTGGCTTTGATGAACACAGCTGCCATAGTGGAGAGGACCATGGGGCAAGGAACTGAGTGCTTCCAGCCAGCAGACAACCAGCCCAAACAGCCTGTGAGGGAACTAAACCCGGCCAACAAGCAGAGTGCACTTGAAAGTGGACCAAGGGGGTGGCACTGTGGCTTAGCGGGTAAAGCTGCCACCTACAGTGCTGGCATCTCATGGGCGCCGGTTCGAGTCCTGGCTACTCCACTTCTGGTGAAGCTCCCAGCTATGGCCTGGGAAAGCAGCAGAGGATGGCCTAAGTCCTTGGGCCCCTGCACCCACATGGGAGACCTGGAAAAAGCTCCTGGCTCCGGATTGGCACAGCTCTGGCTGTTGCAGTCAATTGGGGAGTGAAACAGCAGATGGAAAACCTCGCTCTCTGCCTCTCCTCTGTTATAACTCTGACTTTCAAATAAATAAGTCTTAAAAAAAAAAAGCAGACCCTGTCCCAGTTGAATCTTGACTGTAACTTTGTGGGAGACCCTGAGGTTGGGGAACAGAGCTTCAACCACGTCCAAATTCCTGAGGTACAGGAACGGAAATAACACTTACGGACTTTTTTTCAACAACTAAGTTCAGGATAATATGTGACACAGAGACAGACAACTGATACATCTCTCACGTCCCCTGCCATCCCTAGGTGGGAACACGGTAGACCTAATTCTCAATAAATTTTTGCTGAAACTGTTCACTAAGAAATTGGAAAAATTAAGCAAAGTTTGTATTTTAAAGATTTACCATAATTGGAGTGGGCCTTGTGTCCCAGAGGGCTCAGCTTCTGATTCAGATGCCAGTATCCCATATCGGAGTGCCTGGGGACGAGTCCTGACTCTGCTTCTGAGCCGGCTTCCTGCTAACACACCTGGGAGGCAGCAGATGATGGTCCACGTGCTTGGGTTCCTGTCACCCACGTGGGAGACCTGGGCAGAGTTCTTGACTTCCGGCCTCCGCATGTTCTTAAAGAGCGAGCCAGCATATGGAAGTATGGTCACTCTGCCTTTCAAATAAAAAAAAAAATACATTTAAAACAGGTATTTGTCTATAAATACACACCTTGTGGGTCTGTGTCCAGATGACATTTTCCAGGACTTCCATTCCGCCTCCCACAGCAGCCAGGTATTTTAATCAGCTCTTCCTCACACTCACCGAGCCCTCCCTGTGGCCTGGAGAGAACATTTTCTAATAAGCGAGATTGTCCCACTTACTGGCTGAGACCTGTATCATTTTGAGAAAAACACTGTAATTTCTAAGCGGGTGACACCTTTCTGTAGCCATTACGCTGCACTGTTTCCCTGGTTTTCTCCGTAACTAACAAATGCCCCATCTCAAGAGATGATACCTGGAAAGCAGGAGTTCAGAAGCTACAGAAAAAGTAGGACGAGTCATTCAGTAATCACTCTATAGCGCTTAACTATTAAAAATTACCTTTTGAGATGAAGTACAGGAATGACATCACCAGTTAGAAAAGAATGACATTTATTTTTTGCTTATGGATGTACAGTACATGAATTAAGAAAATCGACATGGGGTCTACAATCCATAGCTCACCACCTACCACGCTGGCAGGAGTCCACCGCCGGGCAGCCACACCAGCTGTTCAGATGTGGTCTTGGTTGCAGCTCTTTACATAAGTTCTTAATGGACAATGCCCAGTAGCATTTGAGTAATATTACAGTAGACATGAACTACATTTCAACATTCCCTCTTTGGAACCATTTACGCTTATTTACATGTTAAGAATAGGTGGCTCTATTGACTTACCCTATTGTGAGTTTTAATGACCGATTTTAAGCTATAGAGGCTTTTCCCAGCTATTATTTCCTTTACAGTTTCTAAAAGCAACAACTCTTATTAATGTTTATAAAAGATAATGTTGAAAAAAACATGTTGAAGGCGCTTTCAGAAATCTTTAAGGACAACATAAAGCATCACTATTAGAAAACAATATTTTCAAGCACAACACTGAAACATTACAGCAGTGTTTCACTGAATTGTTTCAAAATAGTGGTAATTGTACTACCTCACATACAGCTCTAAGTATCTAAACCCATAATTACAATGTGATTCTACACTCTTACACTGAGAACTATGCACAGCTTCTGAAGCATATTGTTCAGGTTTGCTTCTGCACATAAAGAGTTGAAGTTGGTCCTTGATTGGAGTAACTACCTGGAAGCACTGAATTTTAGACACACTTATTGACAGCCAACAGAACCCCTGACAGAGTGAAAAGCATCAATGGTACCATGCGTGGAAAAGCAGCCACTGCCCCAAGCGCAGGATCAGATTAGCACAAGCCCCTCTCGGATGTCTGCCAAGAAACCACAATGTACAGGAGCATGCGGCTGACCGGCCAAGGGTATTTTCCACACTGGGGCAAATCCTTACAAGGAGAAGGCTTTGGACCTTTAGCTTAAGAGATAGACATTACATTCTTTGATTTCATTTACACCTTATAAAAAAGATAAAGTACATCTGAACTCTTCCATGGGACTTGGACTGCTGGTGCCCCCAGCGGCTCGAGCAGACTGAGGCCATGAGGCGCTCTTTCAGAAACGTCCAGAACCCAGCCCTGTCTCTCCCTCATCCTCATGAAGTCCTGGACGGTCGCATCCAGCGACTCGATGGCTGTGAGGGGCTTACATTTGATCAGCACATTTAGTTACCTTATTATTAAACTTTTTAAGAAAAGTCCAAAGACACATGGGAAAGTATGCCTGGTAACAGTGACAGCGTCTACAGTGACAACTACGCTAGAAAAATAATTTTGCCGTTTTAAATAATGAAAGAAGCTAAATTTTTAAAATATATTACTTATTTCTGCAACAGTTGATTAAACTGACAATGAGTAGATTCCTTCCATTCTGTGAGCTGAATTCGGGTTATATTTTAATTACAACATTGCTTCAAATTATAAATATAACCACGCCCAAAGTAACGAGATCATCAAGGCAGTAACGTCGGAACAACTCGAAACCATCACCCCGCACAGCGCACAGGAGGTGATGCTGGATAAAGGCTTTAGCCAGACCTCGGGCTGATGTGGAAAGCGGGTCAGTAAAGACTCCAGTTCTGCATCATGGAATCTTCCAAGCCGAGCCGCTTTCCACAAACACAAATTCAGTCTATCTTTTCTTTCTGGACCAATCTGGGAGCATCAACAAAATCTTTGCCATTGTAAAGAATGATAAAAAATGTCCCAATGCTTGCGACTCCCCAGAAGAGCACATAGGCCAGTGTTTCTGTCCAAGTGTCACCTGTTGATATTAAAAAACAAAGTCAATACATAGAAGTGGTTCCTTGATGCCAGGTCGACTGGCAGGATCAACAGCTGCTTAGCACATGCACAAGACAAACAGAAGAACTTCTTAACTATGTTTAAACCAGCAGTTCTCAAACTGGCTAGCCCAGAATCATCTGCGGGGCTTAAAGCGACCACTGCTGGCTGCCGGGCCCCAGGAAATCAGCAATCCAACGAGTCCCTAGATAATGCTGATAAAACTGATCCAGAGACCACACTTTAGAGAACCACTGGACTAAAGTACTTCATTTTATACTACACAAATAATTCACACTTGATATATCATATTTTAGTATAGGAAACTACAAATAAGTTAAATTCATAATTCTATGACAGATACGCGCTACTATCAAAATATCCAAATACTTTACACATGTTTCAGAACAGTTATGTATTCAAACATATATAATAAAACCCAGTGCCATTTAGCACAACCCTGCTAATAAGCATTTTTCAAAGTCTAGAGTGGCCAAAGGTTGGCAGCAGTCAGCAGGCAAAGACCTATTTTTTCACTCCCTCAACAGCTTGAGCCTCATGTCGCGCCTCCTCTGCAGAGGCAGAGAGCAAGACAGCATCTCGACTGCTCCCTAACCGTGACACATTTTGTTTTACATTCTCCCAAAAATGAACAGGGGCTGGACATCAGACACCACCATATGCAAACACCACCCAAGTCATTATTTTACAATTAACTGACATGAGATGTTACCGTCCACAGCATTCTACATCTTTACTCAAAGATACACTCAAATTTCTGCAACTGTTAGTCCTCACAGTTCTGAGTTTTACAATTCTTAGTGAAAGAAGGAAGGCAGTGCCTTCTAAGGGCACTCTGTGGGGCACTCCCAGGACAATCTCCATGTCACTCAGGCTGAGCTCTGAGCATTGACTATCCTGTCCCTCTAGAAGCCCTTTAGGTCAATGTGGGCAGAGTAGGAAACAGTAACACTACCTAATTCGGTAGTGCAATGGTTCTCAGAAAAAGCTATCCACTGGGCAGTATTTAAAGGCAGAAGCCACAGGGTCTAGGGAATGAGCGAAACCAGCCGCTGTCTCAGAGGATTCAGCACACATGGCTGCGTCTGTCCTCGTCTGCCAGTGAACACAGGACCTGCAGGCATGCACCAGACACCTCCTGTGCTCTCACCCTGTTCTTACACTGTGAGCCAAGGATGGTTTCCTATGTATAAAGGGTTGTAAAAACAGAGTACACAACACAGACCACATGCAATCCGTAGACAAAAACATTTACTATCTGGCTCTTTACAGAAAAAAATTGCTAACTAGAATAATACGACTCCATCCCCTGATTCAATAGTCCAACATTCTTCAAACTATGTAGTGACCACCCACAGTGCTGACTCAACACTGAGGGGGATACAGAGAGGAACATGCACGGAGCAGCCCCCTGCCAAGAGGCTGACACATCAGTGGTGCAGGCGAAGAGACGGGGATGCTGGTGGCAGCAGAACAAGAGTTCATTCAACAAACACCTGAGGGCTCACTGTGTCCCACAGGGGGTAAACGGCAAATCAGACCGTCTCTGCCTTCAAAACGCTGCCCATCAAGTGAAAAAGGCAACCCAGCAAGCCGATCATTAGCACACAACAGAAATACACACCGACTCTACACAGCAGAGGTCCCCTGCCTCCGCAACACCCACCCCTCAGTGTGGATGGGGCTCCCAGAGCCAAGTGCTGGGGGACCGGTACAGAGAGCACTGTGCCCCGCTAAGGGGGAGAGGGCTTCTGTGAGGGAGAACGTGGGAGCAGTGAGCGGGCAGGGGCTGGAATTCAGCCACAGGAAGGTTGGCCCAAGAAGGCGGGACGGCGCATGGGGACTGCAAGACGCGCTTTTTTCCAGCCTGCCCATGACTGCACCTCAAAGGTTCAACATGACCACGTCCCGGACTCTAACCCGCAAAGCACAAGATACGGTTCACTGGGGACTGCGTTCTTACTTTAGTCTTAACTGCTTATTAACTTAGGAACACAGGGAAATACCAAGAGGAAATAAAAATGGGAAGCATCTTGTCAGCTCCGGTTTGTAGGTTGTTTTCCTCTCAATACATAGTAAGTAATGTACAAGAAGAAGAAGCTGGTTAAATAAGCTATAGATCCATAAATGAAATACTGTGCAGCCATTAAAAATGAAGAACATGGGACCATATTCATATTGCTCCATAAAAAAGCTGATTAAAATACATGTATCTCACGTTTGAAAACATACATACACACACACACACACACACTTAGAAAGATTAAACATCAAAATGTTTAGAGTGGGGGCTGGCACTGTAGTACAGCAGATCAAGCCACTGTCTATGCCGCCAGCATCCTATGTGGGTGCCAGTTTGAGTCCCAACTGCTCCACTTCCAATACAGCTACCTGCTACTGCACACAGGAAAGCAGTGGACGTTGGCCCAAGTGTTTGGGCTCCAGCACCCATGTAGGAGGCCCAGAAAAAACTCCTGGCTTTAGTCCAGCCCAGTGCAGGCAGTTGTGCCTTTTGGGAAATGAATCAGCAGATGGAAGACACCCCCCCACCCCTGCCTCTCCCTCTCTGTAACTCTGCCTTCTAAATCATAAATAAATCTTAAAAAAAAAAAAAAAATGAAAAGCGGGTAGCTTATCTCTGGCAGGCAGGATAAATATTCTCTTCCTCTTTGTCTAACGGTATTTTAATGTCTGTATATTGCTTTCATAACAAGAAAAAATGTTTTCCAAATGTTAATTATAAAAGAAACAATGATCAAACTACTATGTAAGGACAAATAATGTCCTAATCTGTATGTATTTTTTCTTCATGTCACATCCACTCCACTTTATTGATTAAATTACACAGGGAAACATTAAGCATTAAGTAGGCTCAAAAACTTAAAATGATGTACAAGAAAGCTCAACTGTCTAAGAAATAAATAAGAACATGAAATAAGAGCAGACTTACCAGCCATAAGCAAACAGATAATGCACATTGAAAAGGCAACAACCATGATAATAGGCAACTGGAAAATATAATGGGAGGAGACGCCATCACTTAGGAATTGATCACCAATGGTTATGAAATCAGCTGTGCATGCTCTGCTAATATATTCAGGATTTTTTCAACAAAACAGCATTTAAGGGTTCAATCACAAATGCCTAAGTCCTCTGACAGGGGAAGTGTAAGATCTGAGGAAGCAGGCCAACCAAGGAGTACGGAGTGGGAGGAGGCCGCCCAGATGAGAACCTTGGCACCAGGCCTCCCTGCCATCCCAGGGCACATTACCCACTAGAATGGAACCCAAGTCTAGGGAAAAGAGGGGTCAACAAGGAGACAAGTTTTTTTGTTCAGTTCGGTAATTTCCTGAACACAGAGGCCTAGAGCCCTCTGAAGTGAGAACGCGTCCACATGTCCTTGCTTTCTGCACTCCCACACAAAAGGGATGTGTGAAGGGTGTGAGAAGAAAACACAGGCTCCGCGCTCTCTCCCACTCTGCCCACCTCTATTTGGGGGTACCCAGGTGCTTGTTTACAACAGGAAATCCTATTTCCAGTCAAGGAGAGTTAGTAACATGTATACTTTCAGGGAAAGCTTTTAGTAACTTGAAAATATAAAGGTTTCTTACAGCCAGGAACTTCCAGTCCCTTGGAACACTTAGAGGACTGTGAGATTCTAATTCATCCACTGAATAGTTCCCAAGAAATAAGTCTATGGAATCCTAGAATACAGAGAAGGAAATCAGTAATTCCCCACACTTGATGTAGCCGCATTTTAAGGAACAATGCAAAGATACAACCATCTAATGGCCAAAAAAGCACCACGTGCAAACTTACTTGTCTAAATCCATCCGAAAAGTTGTTCTTGTAATATCGAATGAGTGAGTTCCAGCCATCCATTACAAGTCCCAACTGAGTTCTCTTCCCAGTTCTGGTTGAAAGAGGTTAAGTTTTAAATACAGATGTGCATACTACATACACACCCCTGTTTTATAGTCAAAAATACATAGTATGGAAATAGGTGAGTAAAAAAGATTTTTGAAAAAAAAAAAAAAAGATTTTTAACAATTATCCCTGAAAAGAGAGACACTTCACAAAGGAAGTCACCAGCAAGTCCAAGAAAAAACAAAACAGACAGCTGTGTCAGGGGTTTGGTTGTGGGACCCCGAAGGGGACAGCAAAATCTGCAGGTGCTCCAGTCCATTATACAAAATGGTACATAATGCATTTTCATTTTAAAAACCTACACACATCCTCTCCTGTACCTCAATTCATCTTGGATTACTTATAATGCCAAATACAACATAAATGCTAGGTAAATCGTTGTACCACGTTGTTCAGGGACAAGGAAAGAACTGTCTGTACATATTCAGTACAGGCACAATTTTTGGTTACCAAAGTAGGCAGAGAACAGAAAAACACTCAGGTCCAGTTGCAAGGACAAGAACTATGGAGAAACATGTAGCCCGAGGTAGGGGACACGGAACAGCAGAGACTAGAAACCTTCCTCCTTTCAGGGAACTCATGCAGGAGAGCAGAAAAAGACCCAATCGCACTACTAACAATTTCAGAGCCTTTGAACTCCTCTCTATCCAGTGTTGTCCCCAAGAGCAGACCCAGCAGCACCTGGCGCTTTTTAGAGGTGTGGCACCCTAGGCCTGCCCCGGCCTGCTCAGAGAGAGCGATGATTCGGGTGTACAGTAAGGTCTGAGAAGCACCCGGGAGCCGCGGTTCTCAATTCTCCCTGTGCATCAGCATCCCGCAGGGAGGCTACAAGCGCTCCAGCCCCTGGGCCTCATCTCCCAGCAATCCTGACTTGATGGGGCCCTAACCAGGCCCCAGAGGTTTGGTGTGTGGCTGTTCCCTGAAAGCTGCCACGTGACTCTAAGAAGCACCAGGACTGCGGGCAGTGATGTGGGACGCTGCTGTCAAAGCGTGGCTTGCCTGGTAAAGTCAGTCTTCAAGGCACCAGTTCCTGCGTACTGTTTGGCACAAGCATTTGCGTTGTCAGCCCAGGCTGTGAAAACAGTCATAAAGAGCTGATAAAATGACAACCAAAGCTCTAAATATAAAATGTCCAGCAACTTTGTCTCTATTAAAGAAAATACATACCATTTTTGTAAATCTTCTCAAATTCGTGTTGTTCTTCAAGCTTCTGTCCCACATGCAAAACGCCTAGTCTCTAGAATAAGAACCACACCCACATGTGTGTCATGGACTTCAGCAGACAAGACTCAAAACCAAGACAGTCCCGCATCCTATCCACTGGCTCCTGGCTGGATGCCACAGCTCTCTCGGGCCCAGGGCCCACTGAACAGCCTCTCGTTGAGGCTCCTTTGCCCCTAACCGATTCACGCCCTTGAGCCCTGCATGGCTGAGACAAGGGCAGGACTAGACTCAGGGAGAGGGGCAGGAGGGACAGTGAGAGCTGCTGTGTGACTGAGCTGTCCCCTCCTGCTTCCCACCCACCCACAATCCTCCCTCTGCACCGTTCAACATCCTCAGGTCCACCCTGGAGTCACCTCAGTCTTAGCCTCCATGTCAGAGATGTTTGAGAATCTCATGAATTCTACATATTCTCCCCACAAAGTACACATGAAGGCTCTTTGCAAAAAATCTTAGGAGTTCGGGGGGGAGGGGAGGTATGGGTGGGGAAGCCATTGCAATCCACAAGTTGTACCTTGGAAATTTATATTCTAAATAAAAAATATAAAAAAAAAAATCTTAGGAGTTGCTGGACCCCTGTACCCTATATATGGACTCCTCCTGCCCACTGCCCACAGGTTAGGAGCCCCTGCCTTGGCCTTTGTCTCAGACCATCCAGTCTCATCTCAGATGACCCTCACTGTCCACATCTCAGAAAAGCTGTCACAGCATAGGAGCCATCCTCGGTGACTCTTCACTAGGTACAAATTCTGCCCTCCTGGAGGGGAACAGTACCACTGAAGTCCCACAGTGGCTGGCAATGCTGCTGGACAGGCTCCCAAACAATCTCTGCAGGTCTGTAGGATTTCATAAAATTCTTCTTAGCACATAAGATAGTTAAATGTAGATCACAAAAGCCAGCGCAACAGGTTCTGCTTCATCAGTCACGGAACCAAAGCATTTCTAATGTGGTTTCTCCTGAAAACTACACTCTCGAGTACATCTAAGAGCCTGGCGAGGACGTGTTACAACACAAAGCAGAGGGCGCAGACCCCAAGTCATGCCTTTGGTGGGACTGACTATCCGATTCAAGAGTAATCTGGAAGAAGCTACCTGGCCTCCAACATTTCCTTCTAAGTATCTCCAACTCATCAGCTAAAGCTTTATAAACGCTTACTGATTCTCTGGGCAGGACACCATCTGGGGTGCATTTTGCTTGGCCCTCACAGCAGATGCCAATGGGATTCAGAAATCTACGTTCTACATATTTTCAATTCTAAGTATCAACAGAAAATGATTTTTGTATCTATTTTTATCATAAGCACAATTCAGCAGTAAAGCAAGCTGTGTCAGAAACCTTCTATCTGGAAGTTGTAAAACACAAACAAAAACAATCTGGAGGTACTACTTTATACTATTAAAAACAAAGTTCAAATGGAACTACTCACTGCTGGCAAGAGTTCAACGAAATGGATTTACTCACTGCAGGTACCAGTGTAAACTGGTTATGTATGACTTGCTTGGAAATTAACATTTATTTTTTTAACTCAATAACTACATGTCTAGAGATTAATCCAAAGGAAATTATTCATGTGAATAATCTAAACAAATATGTTTCCTATAGTGTTATTTAAAAGCCAAAGATAGAACAACCTAATGGCTTAGTAAATCATAGTGAAATATAATCATTAAAAACTATGATTACATAAATGTTGAGGGAAAATGGAAAATTAAGAACTATACAAACACATACTGACCATGGTTATGGGAAACGTGCACACCCATGATGGCAAAACACAAAAACACAAAGAGTCAGGTTAGGGTTGCGACGATGTGAGCATTCTTGTGACTGGATCTAAAAGACCAAGTTTCTGTCATTTTCTGCTGCGTTTTTCCACGTAAGAAAAAATGACGTCGCACCTGAAGCTGGGCCTGAAGGGAGCGACGAGCCAACAAACTCTGGATCACGTTGGTCCTGTCCAGACAATCCATGCAATTGCTCCGGAACACGCCTTCCTGGTTAGCTACCACCCTGCCGGCCGAGTCCACTAGAAAATAACTGAAACACAGCTGTATGAACACTCACATAGCACAGTAGGCCAAAACCACGGGGGACAGGGGTTCGCATTGCAGACACCTTACTAACATCTGCAGAAGGTCACGCACAAATGCATGGTCACGCATCTTTCACTTCTAGACCAAAGACAAGTTTGAGTGGCTATGGCAGAACAGCTCCCTACGCTAAACACAGCTCTAACAGTAGAGTAGTCGATTCACCCAAGAGACAGGGAAACGAGGATTTGGGAGTATTAAGAGGTTACTATGGACATCAGTCAAGCTTCCCCAGGCCAGAAGAGATTTATTTGGACATGATTGTTCCAACTATGCCCTTCTGTATTAGCCTTTTATGATGCCTATACTATCTGCATTAGGCTCCCCTGTGGGGTTTGTTAAAAACGGAGATTCACGGCCTTGAGAACAACTGAATCAGGATCTCTGAAGCAGGAGGGTGGATACTGCACTTTTTTTTTTTTTTTTGACAGGCAGAGTGGACAGTGAGAGAGAGAGACAGAGAGAAAGGTCTTCCTTTGCCGTTGGTTCACCCTCCAATGGCTGCCACGGCCGGCGCGCTGCGGCCGGCGCACCGCGCTGATCCGATGGCAGGAGCCAGGTGCTAGGTGCTTTTTCCTGGTCTCCCATGGGGTGCAGGACCCAAGCACCTGGGCCATCCTCCACTGCACTCCCGGGCCACAGCAGAGGGCTGGCCTGGAAGAGGGGCAACTGGGACAGAATCCGGCGCCCCGACCGGGACTAGAACCCGGTGTGCCGGCGCCGCAAGGCGGAGCATTAGCCTGTTGAGCCACGGCGCCGGCCGGATACTGCACATTTTAAACATTTCTTATTTCTTTGAACAAGTGATACACACCAATAGTATAAAATGTGTAAAGTACAATAGGGTATTATTTGAAAAATGTTTCCCTTTCTCTTTTTATTTTTTTTTTTTTGATAGGCAGAGTTAGAGTGAGAGAGAGAGAGAGAGAGAGAGAGAAGGAGAAAGGTCTTCCTTTTCCGTTGGATTACCCCCTAAATGGCCGCTATGGCCAATGTGCTGCGCCAATCCGAAGCCAGGAGCCAGGTGCTTCTCCTGGTCTCCCATGCGGGTGCAGAGCCCAAGCACTTGGGTCATCCTCCTTCCCGGACCACAGCAGAGAGCTGGACTGGAAGAGGAGCAACTGGGACAGAATCCGGCGCCCCAACTGGGCTAGAACCTGGGGTGCCGGCGCCACAGGCGGAGGATGAACCTAGTGAGCCTGACACCGGCCTCCCTTTCTCTTAATCACCCACATGTCTGCCCTGAGCCAACTAGTTACCAGTTGTTGTTCTTGCCTTATTTCTTACAACCTCCTGAGATAATGCTACAAACTCAGAAATTTGACAACACAGAGTTGTCACAGACTGGCAGCCAGTCTTAGCATCTTAGTAACTTCATGTTACTTTCAAGTACTGACTTTTTTCATCCACAAAAAGGAGGTCACAGTGCCACCACCAAGCCGTTCTAAGGTTCAAGATAAGGCATAACGCACATAAAGTACCGAGTGGACGGAACACAGCATGTGATGAAGGTCAGGTAACATGAACTGGAGCTTATTCCCCAGAGGCCAAATGGAGGAAGGAAATGCAACGTATGTGCTGACAGCTAAACGCGACCTCAGGAATAAAGGCTTGGAAAAAGGTGGCAGGGCTTGTTGACAACTGGCATTTACACATGTGCACATGAATGCACGCATGTGGGCTGGTGGTTGGCCAACTGGGTAAAGTCGCTGTCGGTGCCACTGGCATGCCATACAGGCACTGGATTGAGTCCTGGCTGCTCTACTTCTGATCCAGCAGCTGGCTGATGCACTTGGGAAAAAACAGCAGAAAATGGCCCAAGTACCTGAGCCCCTGCCAACCATGTGGGAGACCTCGATGAAGTTCCTGGCTCTTAGCTTTGTCCTCACTAAGTTCTGGGGAATGAACCAACAGACAGAAGATCTGTCTCTCCCTAACTCTTTCAAATAAACTAAATCTTAAAAAAATTTATAAATCTTACTTCTTAAATCACACTATAAATCTATGAGATCGTTAATGTCTCCACTTTACAAATGGAGAAGATTGGGCCGGCGCCGTGGCTCAACAGGCTAATCCTCCGCCTTGCGGCGCCGGCACACCGGGTTCTAGTCCCGGTCGGGGCGCCGGATTCTGTCCCGGTTGCCCCTCTTCCAGGCCAGCCCTCTGCTGTGGCCCGGGAGTGCAGTGGAGGATGGCCCAAGTGCTTGGGCCCTGCACCCCATGGGGAGACCAGGAAAAGCACCTGGCTCCTGGCTCCTGCCATCGGAGGAGCGCGGTGCGCCGGCCCCGCAGCGCGCCGTCCGCGGCGGCCATTGGAGGGTGAACCAATGGCAAAAGGAAGACCTTTCTCTCTGTCTCTCTCTCTCACTGTCCACTCTGCCTGTCAAAAATTAAAAAAAAAAAAAACAAAAAAAACAAAAAAAAAACAAATGGAGAAGATAACTGGCCCATGGGGCACATGGCTAATAAGAGATAAACTGACATTCAAACTAAGATATGTCAGACTCCAAAGCCCAGAGTTCTTTCCCTTATCCCAAAAATCCCCTAGGCAAAAATGTCTCAGTGGATCTTCTCCAAGTCACTGGTGAACGTTCCACCGTCCTTGTGGAGGACTGTATGGCAATGGAGACAGACTGAGGTGCCAGTCCCCCTTGTTTCTTACATTCCAGCATGACGGCAACTACTGCATGAACCCATCAACTGCCAGGCCTCGCCAGTGTTTCCTCTAACAGGCCAACGATGGAGGGCAAGCTCCCGCTATGCTCATGACAAAACCTCATGGAAAACATATGATAAATAATATGTAACACACAAATGGTGCAAGGACCACTAAGATATTCAGACCTTTTATTTCATTAATCCTACTCTGAAGAATGGGAAGGGAAGTAACAATTTAATAGAAGAATACACTCACACACACACACACACACACACACTCGGAATGATTCACTGCAGCACAACCTTGCATGACAGGCAGAAAAGGAAATGGACCAGATACGCAATGTGAAGCAAAACACTTAATAAGAACTATGTTATGATACAAAAGCCACTCAACACTATCATTATCCACACTAAGTAGGCTAATGACAAACGCCTGCAACATGTTTAGTGCAAACAACTGAATGCAAAACGGCAGGAAACCAAGTTCAACTATGTGAAGATCTAGAAATGAAAGATGTCCTGTAACATGAAAATATCAGGCTCTGAGTCATTTTTAAAATACAGAAGCATTTTCAAACCATCATGTATCTCATCTTTTCAGTAAAACAAGAAAAATACTAAAGCAGTGTGGACAAGCACTGACCACACGGTGATAGGTACCGTGTAACAATGTGACTGGTACATACACCACCGCCACGAGGAAGTGAGCTTACCTTAATTCATCTTGTATCTCTGCTACCTGATCCAACAGAATACTCAGTCGATCCCATCTCATATTCTTACATTCCTTATGGAAATCAAAAGCAATGTATCTACCAAACAAAAACACATTTAAAACTGATCAGAGATGACCCATTTTCCTGTTAGTGCTATTTTCATAGTAGGCTTTCCTATCAAAGCATACACACTTCTTAGCAACACTGGCACCTCCTTCACTATGGTTTCCCACACTACACAACCCCCGCCCCTTCTCATCTTCCTATCAGAGAAGAAAAACAACCCAAACAATCATCACACACACCCCTGTATCTTCACAGGATCTTCAGGGGGCCTCAGGAGAAGAGTGGCAAATACTACTGCAGCGGGCTCAAGTGCAGCGATGAGGTGTGCTCTATGAAAGCACAGCCAGCTGAGCATCCAGCACATATTGATTCTCTATTCTCATGTGCAAAGGACAGAGTTCCTTTTTATCACTTTTCAAACTGAGCAGTATGTTCAAAATGGCCAACCTTAATTCAGTCCATGGAGGACTGGTGGGTGTCTGCTGTGTACCAGGGGTTATGAGAAGCAGAGAGACAGCACAGTCAGCACGGTGGTTAGTTACTGGCCTTCCTAGCACAAAGCCTGCTGTCCTTTATCACCATCTATACATCACATATACCTGTGGTAGAGGTAACTTTGTTATTTGTCTACCAAATATATGTATATGTATATAAATGGTGAAATTAGTGATGCTTTACAAAATGTGTGTGGAGACAATGCCCCAAAGAAAACAGAGTACAAATCAGTAACTCATTTTAAGAAGGGACAAGACAATGCTGCAGATGAAGCCTGAGACAGCAAATCATCTACATTAATTTTCAAGGCAAAAATTAACCTTGTTTGTGCCCTAACTGCAGAGAACCGACAGTTACCAGCAGAAACAATGGCTAACACCTAAACAGATCAACCTAATCAATTTACACAATTTGCACTGAAAAAGTGAAGCAAATTTGCTGCTCAAGAGGGTCTAAATTGCAGACAAGAGCAGAGCTCTCCACGGAAATTTTAGATAAGATCCTGAAGCTTTTCTTGCATGAACTGTATCACGATAAGAAACATGGCTTTACTAGTAGGATCCTCAAGTCAAAGCAATGGCTACCAGGCGGTGGAAGTCGATAGGCTAGGTAAAAGTGGACTGGTCGAGGACAAGGGTCACGGCAACAGTTTTCTGAGATGTTCAAGGCAGTTTGCTTGCTGATTTTCTGGACGTCTAAAAAATGATGACATATGCTTGTTCCTTCAGTGTCTTGAGAAAGCTAGCCCAAGGTTTAGCAGAACTCCCAGGAACCCTTCCCAGAGAGCCCTTCTCCACCACAGTCTCCTGCACAGGCAGGCCACTTTGTGACAGTTTTGATGGACATCAGTACAAATCCACTTTCTGCTTTGGCTCCTTCTGACTTCTTTTTGTTTCCTAATCTTGAAGCATCTTTAAGAAGCACCCATTTTTCTTAACAATGTCAAGAAGACTGCATTGATATGGCTAAATTCCCCGAACTCTCAGCTCATCAGGAATGGACTACACTTGGCCTTAGCCAAAAGGCCTAGAAGCAATAGGAATGGACTAAAAGGCTGGAATCATTGCTTACAAAAGTATGGTAAACCTGACTGATGTCAAGAAATATAGCTTCTACATTTTATTTTTATCTCTTAACTGCATGTTTCCACAAGATTTTTGAAGTCTCCCCATATGTACCTGATCATGCCACTTCCCAAGGAAGACACCATCGATGCGAATGTTTGCTCAAGTGGCTTCTCTGAGCCCTTCTGGTTTACCTGTAAAATATTTAAAACACCAATAGTTTTCAGCTTATTTAAGTGAGAGAGTAACATCAGGAAAAACAGGAAGTTTTAAGCTCTTACTCCCCCACAGACACATTAAAAAAAATCTAGAAGCTATCTGGACGAACTTTGTAGCAACCAACCAAATGTCCAATCAAGAAAACACCCCTTTCAAAACCATAGCAAATTCTGTGCCATTCTTACTCACCTTTTCGCCATCCTCTCCCCAGAGTGTTAACAAACGTAAATCTTAAATGTCAGTAACCGGGCTTTCAGTTTTCCCCTCTCTGAACCAGAGGAAGCAGATCCTCCGGTTATTTGCACTGTGTAGACCTGTTCCAACCTGAAGGCCTAACCTGCTCATTTCTGTCATGTGTAACTCCCAACACAGAAGGGAAAAACTGAACACTCCTTGTAAAAGCTCCAAGAGGTTCTGAACCAACACACGCCGAGGGTGACAGAATCTGGTAAAGACATACCATACCACTGGAAGCCTGAAGGAGCAGCTGACTGGCCCTCTTTGGGACATTAGGGCATTCCAAAGCAGCCACATATATGGTGGAGTTTAGAAAGCCACTTGCATATGCAGGCAAGATGAAGTCACAGAAAAATCCTAAGAGGACTTCAAACCTTCCCCTCACACTGGTCCCTAGCCCCACCGGCAAGCCTGGCTAACAGCAAAGGCATGATTCAGCCCAGATTCAACCGGAAAAGAATGAGAGAAAAAGCTGCTCTCCAATTTCTTTCTATTGGCTTGTCTATGTCGATTCCTAGCATTCTATCCAATCTGTCAAAACATTGAGTACAAGCAAAAAGGAATGGAGCCCTTCAGTGAACAGTTAAGACAAGGAACAAAAACAGTTTGGAAAAGGCTCAAGACAAATGAACTGCTATTGTCAGTATCAATCAAAAATAAAAACAACAAAAGAAAAAATAAAAAACAGCACATTCTGGGGAAGGGGAAAGGCTGTCTTCCAGAGTTACTAAATTATAATAATCAAATGTTCAATTTTTTAAAATCACAGTATACAAAGCAATAGGAAAATATGGCTCCAAAGAAAAAATAGAAACTGTCCTTGCAAAAGGCAAGAACCAGACAAAGGCTTTAGAACAACTATCTTCAATATAATCAAAGAGCTAAGGGAGTTTTCTCTTTCCCACAATCCCTCGAACTCTTCCTTTCCAACTTGGGCCCTACAAGATGGCTCCCGCAAAGAAGGGTGGTGAGAGGAGGGATCATTCTGCCACCCACGAAGTGGTGACCTGAGAATATACCATCAGCATTCCCAAGTGCACCCATGGAGTGGGCTTCAGGAAGCGTGCCCCTCAGGCGCTCAGAGATCCAGAAGTTTGTCATGAAAGAGATGGGGACTGCAGATGTGTGCACTGATACCAGGCTCAGCAAAGCTGTCTGGGCCAAAGGAATAAAGAATGCCCCATACCTCACCTACATGAGATTGTCCAGAAAACACAAGGAGGATGAAGATTCACCAAACAAGTTATACACTTTGGTTATCTATATGCCTGTCACCACTTCCAAAAATCTACAGTCAGCGTGGATGAGAACTGATTAAAGTTGTAAAACTGTAAAAAAAAAAAAAAAAAAAAGTGCTAGGGAAAAGCATAAAGAACAAAAAGAATTCAGGAAAATATATCAATAAAATAAAAATACCCACAAAAGAACAGAATTATTCTAAGAAACTGAAGAGTCTGCATCGAAAAGTATAACAAAATTTTAAAAATAAACTAATCTTTTAATGCCATTGTCCCATAAGCTTAAAAAATATACTTTCATCTACTTCAAAGGCACAGCAACATGGGGAGGGAGGTGGAGAGAAAAATATCTTCTATTAGCTGGTTCACTCCCAGATGCCTGCGACAGCCAAGACTGAGCCAGACTGAAGCCAGGAGCCCAGTTAAAACTCCACCTAGGTCTCCTGTGTGAGTGGCCTGGGCCTCAGCAACTGAGCCATCTTCTGCTGCTTCCTAGGATGCATCAGCAGGAAGCTGTATCAGAAGCAGAGTAGCAGGGACTCAAACCAGCACCCGAACGTGGGATGCTGATGTTCCAAGTGGCAGCTTAATCTGCAGCATCACACACCTGCTCCTGAATTACAACTTTACAAAGGAGGTCAAGAGGACACTTGAGGCCAGTGCCACGGCTCAATAGGCTAATCCTCTGCCTTGTGGCGCCGGCACACCGGGTTCTAGTCCCGGTCAGGGTGCCGGATTCTGTCCCCGTTGCTCCTCTTCCAGTCCAGCTCTCTGCTGTGGCCCAGGAGTGCAGTGGAGGATGGCCCAAGTGCTTAGGCCCTGCACCCCATGGGAGACCAGGAGAAGCACCTGGCTCCTGCCATTGGATCAGCACAGTGCGCCAGCCGCAGCGGCCATTGGAGGGTGAACCAATGGCCAATGGCAAAGGAAGACCTTTCTCTCTGTCTCTCTCACTGTCTAACTCTACCTGTCCAAAAAAAAAAAAAAAAAAAAAAAAAAAAGAAAAAGAAAAAAAAGAAAAGAAAAGAAAAGAAAAAATAAGAAATTAATGCTGTAAGACAAAGAGCAAATTGCAAAACAGAAGTAAATCTCCCTTACCAGTAGCTTATATGTAAAGGGACTAACTCTCCAAACAGGAGAAAAATATTGCAAGGATGGGTAGAAGACATGATCTGACTGTGTATGACCTACAAAATATTCACTTTGGACCTACAGACACATATAGATTGACAGTAAAAGGTTGAAAAAATATATTCTAAGCAAATAGTAATATAAAGAGAGCTGGGGTAGTCAAACTAGTACCAGATAAAATATACTCTAGGTGAAAACATGTTGTAAGAGACAAAGAACATTGTATTGAGAAAAGCACCAATCACCAAGAACATTTAACAAATATCAACATATATGCAATAAACTGGCAGAGTCTGAAAATATAATCAAGCAACACTGACAGAATTGAAGGGAGAAGCAGCAAACTACAAACTATACTGTGGGCTAGAATCTAAGTTTCAACACATTAAAAAATCTCAAATTAAAATGTATTTTCTCATCACAACAGGATGAAGCTAGGTGTCAGTAACAGATGCAAAATTAAAAATTTCACAAATATGTGGAAATTAAACATGTCCTTAAATAATCAGAGTCAAAGCAAAAAAATCACAAAATCAGAAAATATTTTAGGCAAATGAACAAAACTATAGTATGTCAAAGTAAAGCAGTATTAAGAAGCAAATTTATCATGTTGAAACATACATTAAAAAAGAAAATCTCAAATAGATAACCTAACTTTACATCTTAAGAACTAGAAAAAGAGCAAACAAGCTAAAGCTAGTAGAAGGAAGGAAATGAAAAAAAATTTGAGCAGAGATAAGTAAAATAGACAACAGAACAATAGAGAAAATCAATGAAAATAAAGTCAGTCCTTTGAAAAAATCCAAAAACTGGACTTACCTGATATCTAGAACGACCAAGAGGGAAGACTCAAATTACTATTATCAGTAACAATAGTGAGGATATTATGAACAATTTTTGGGAAATAAAAATGATTCTAAGAGAATACTAGAAACACATACCAACAAAGTGAATTTCCTAGCTAAGAACAAATTCCTAGAAAGACAAAACTGAATTATGAAAAGTAGCAAAACCAAACAGATCAGTAACTACGAAGGAGACTCAATGAGCAATGGAAAGCCCTGGACCATACAGCTTCACTAACGGACAAACACCACTGCTCCCTCAACTCTGCCAAAAAATTGAAGAGGAGGGAACGCTTCCTATTCTCTTCTATGGGGAGAAGAAAAGCTGCTGACAAAACCAGATACTGCAAGACGACTACAGAGCAATATCCTTTCACTACCTCTAACCAACACAGCATCAGAAGATCTAGCTAGAGCAATTAGGGAAGAGAAAGAAATAAAAGGGATCCACGCTGGAACAGAAGCAGTGAAATTATTTCTGCTCACAAATGATGTGATCTTCAAAATAGAAAACTCTAAAATTTCCACAGAAGCGCTGTTGGAGCTAACAGGTGAAGTACAGTGACGACATACAAAATCAACACATAGTAGCCAACTGCATTTCCAAATGCTAACAATGGAGAACTCATAAAGGAAAACAATTCCATTACAGTAAAACCAAAAGGAATACTCAGGGGACCAACACTGTGGTACAGCAGATCAAGCTGGCAACTGCGATGCCAGAATCCTGTAAGAGCTGACTGCTCAACTTTCAATTCAGCTCCCTGCTCATGTGCCTTGGAAAACAGTGGAAGAGGGCCCAAGTGCTCCCATGTGGGAGACCCAGATGGACTTCCAGGTTCCCAGCTTCAGACTGGCCCAGCCTTGGCCACTGCGGCCAATTGTGGAGTGAACCAGCAGATGAAGATCTTTCTCTGTCTCTTCTGTAACTCCACCTTTCTAAACAACAACAACAAAACATTAAAAAAGAAAAAGAAGGGCCAGTGTTGTGGCACTGTGCATTAAGCTGCCACCTTCAACACCGGTGGCATTCCATATGGGCACTGGTTCAAGTCCTGGCTGCTCTACTTCCAATCCGGTTCTCTGCTGATGACCTGAGAAAAGCAGCAGAGGATGGCCCAAGTGTTTGGCCCCTCCCAGCGCAGAGACCTGGATGAAGCTCCTGACTCCTAGCTTTGGCCTGGCCCAGTGCTGGCCGTTGCAGCCATGTGGAGAGTATACCAGTAGGTCCAAGATCTCTCTTCTGTCCTTGCCTCTCTCTAACTTGGACTTTCACGTAAATAAGTGTTTACAAAAAAAAAAAAGTACTCAGGAATGCTCAAATATAAATAAAAATCACTTAGTCTGGCTGTTGTGGACCTTCTGTCACTCTACTATGCAAATAAACAAATACTGGAAAAATTTAATAGGGACTGGTTAGATAGTGAGAAGTCACTGCTTAATGGATACAAAGTTTCAGTTTAAATGAAAATTTGTAGAACTGGACAGTACTGATTTGGATACCTTAGGAAAATACTTAATACCACTGAACTGCACATTTAAAAATAACTGAAATAAAATACGGTTTTGTGAAAAATGAAATTTTTCTCCCAAGAAACATGAACAAAACATACCAGATTTATTATGACTTGTTTCCCATAAATAATTACTTGTGAGTCAAAATGCCTTTGGAAACCATCCATCTAGAAGAGCAAAAAACAAATACTGATCAGATTACATTACAAGAATATTTATAAAATTTCTCTCAAGTGCCTCCTTCACTGCCCTATTTCTATATTCAAGAGAATGATGGCAGGATGGGGATCATGACTTGCAGTTATTCTAAACTTGCAGTTATTCTAAACAGATAATAATTAGACCCACTGTACTCCGACCTATGCACTACCATTTTAATTAAGAGTATAACCTCAGTAGAATATTATCACTTTAACCAGCACAACGTTACAAGCCTTACTGAGATGTGTCAAATCCATGTTTGCCATACTATCCAATCAGGCTGTTTTTCCACATCTCTAACATGCCATCCACGCATCCTTGCAGGGGTGGGGAACTTTTCTTCTACCAAGTACCACTTGGATATTTATAACATCATCTGTGGCCATACAAAATCACAAACTTAAAAATATGCTTTCTAGGGCTGGTGTTATGCCACAGCAGGTAAAGCCAACGCCTGTTGACACTGGCATCCCATATAAGCACTGGTTCAAGTCCCAGCTGCTCCACTTCCAATCCAACTCATGTTACTGTGCCTGGGATAGCAGTGGAAGATGGCCCAAGTGCTTGGGTCCCTGGACCCACATGGGAGACCAGGGTGAAACTCCTTGCTTCAGCCCTGCCCAGCCCCAGCTGTTGTGGACATCTGGAGAGTAAACTAGCAGATGGGTGGAAGATACCTCTGTCACTCTGCCTTTCAAATAAATAAATAAATAAATAAAATTAAAAAAAAAAATAGCCTGCTACAGTTGCGTTGAATTTCAAGTCCTGCTTGCAGTCATCCTGGCAGGACCAGACCAGACAATTCTGCAGGTTTTACATAGCCCCTGTGTCAGTCACTCCCCAACCCTGCGTTAGAGGGTCAACGTGCGCCAACAACAAGGAAAAGGGCCTCAGTGATGTCCAGTCTGATACGGGAAGCGCATCCACGGTCTGCAGGCAATCTAAAACACAACTGCACTTGCACTTTGACTCAGGGAACAAGGCATGAGTACCCACGTGATTTGCTACTTTGTTGATCTGTGGAATTGGTTTGTACTTCAGGTTTGGTCTTTGGGACCAGAAAACAGGTATTGATCCTCGAGTCTAAAAGAGAAGAGAAACGTGAAAAGAAACACGAACTTCTTTTTCTGAACTTAATTATTATTGGGGTGATACACACACACACACACACACACGTGACTCTGCAAAGGAAAAAATAAAGCAACCTACCAATCTGGAAAGAAGTTCATGTGTACCTGCTCCTAAAGTTCCTACTTTGGGAATACACTCAGAACTTTTCATTACCTGGTTTTATTAACACAGCACTTGTGTGTTAGTTCTACATCTCCTTTAATTCTAAAATAAATCAATTTATCCACAAGTAAAAGTTAACAAGGTAACATCTATGATATAACTTGGCCTTAAGAAGATATTGGGAAACTACTTTATTCATTCTGAAATGCTTATGTTTATGAAGGTTACGAATATGTTCAGCCACTAATGCTCTGGAGCAGCAAGGATCCACACTCTACCAGCAGCCAACAGGGCAGGAATGCTCTCACAGGACAGAACATGGCAGGTTAACGTCAATCACAAGCCATGAACACCCTCCGTCAAGAGGGCTAAACAGATAGGCCATAACCCCCATCCCTCCTATCCTACCCACTCTTCCTTTAGGGATTTAAGGGTAAAAAATGTCAGCAGATCAGCATGAGATTAACAGAAAACACTTTTTTTGGGTGAAGGTTTTCCACACTGTAGGAAAAAATACTATTTTATAAAAAAAGGAGAAGGAAGAATCAGCGAATTCCAACAGGACAGAAAATCACAATCCAAGCAGAACAGGGCAGCTCGCCAGCTGCTTGACAGACAGGTTCACTTGCCTGCACAAACGAAGCCCTGCTCCCATTGTAGTGGACAATCTGTTCTGTTTCTACAAAGTTAGCTGCGTGGCCTTCAGAATCAATTCCTAAATTAAAAGTAATTAGGAAACATATTGAGTACATAGGAAACATCAGAAAATCACACTTGCAGATTAACTTGGAAAGAATTAAACAAGTTCAAAGTAGTAGAAAAGTACTTATTAAAACTAAACTCCAAACAAAGGCACAATCCATCACCAGAAAATGAATAGAAGCTCACTCTGAGTACATTTAAGGAAGTAAAGACCTATTAATAAACAGGTAAAGTTGGTTATTATTTAACATATACTTACGCATAAAAATTCCTCAAAAACAGTGTTTCTCAAGCTTGACCTATCTGTTAAAAAACCAAAACTCTCCAAGACCCTTGAGAGCATGTCCACAGATTATATTTAAAAAAAAAAATACTATTTCGGAGACCAGCGCTGTGGTGTAGAGGGTGAAGCTGCTGCCTGCAGTGCCAACATCCCATATGGGCTCTGGTTCAAGTCCTCCCTGCTCCACTTCCAATCCAGCTCTCTGCTATGGCCTGGGGAAACAGTCAAAGATGGCCCAGGTCCTTGGGCCCCTGCACCCACGTGGGAGAGTTCGGCCTTTGCAGCCGTTTGGGAAGAGAACCAGCAGATGGGAGACCTCTCTCTCTCATTCTCTCTGCCTTTGTCTCTCTGTTAACTCTGCCTTGCAGATAAATAAATAAATCTTTTAAAAAGCCAGCTTTAGGCCGGCACCACGGCTCAATAGGCTAATCCTCCACCTGCGGTGCCAGCATACCAGGTTCTAGTCCCGATTAGGGCACCAGATTCTGTCCCGGTCGCTCCTCTTCCAGGCCAGCTCTCTGCTGTGGCCCGGGAGGGCAGTGGAAGATGGCCCAAGTGCTTGGGCCCTGCACCTCATGGGAGACCAGCAGAAGCACCTGGCTTCTGCCATCGGATCAGCGAGGTGCACCAACCGCAGTGCACTGGCCACAGCAGCCATTGAGGGGGGAACCAATGGCAAAGGAAGACCTTTCTCTCTGTCTCTCTCTCACTGTCCACTCTGTCAAAAAAAAAAAAAAAAAAGCCAGCTTTAAAAGAAAACACTATTTTGAAAGTAAAGACTACCAATTTCGGGTTGGCATGGCGCAGCGGGTAAGCTGCTGCCTGCCTGGCCAGCATCCCATCTGAGTGTTCAAGTTCTGGCTGCTCACTTCTGATCCAGATCCTTGCAAATGTGCCAGGGAGAGCAGCGAAGATCCTGAAACCCATGTGGGAGACACAGATGGAGTTCTAGGCTCCTCTCTCCAGTCTGGCCTAGTCCCAGCTGTTATGGGCATGTGGGGAGTAAACCAACGGATGGAAGCTGTCTTTTCTTGTCATACTACCCTTCAAAGAAATAAATCTTTAAAAATAAGCAATCAATTTAGCTGGTCAGATTCAGTAATAACAATATTAAATGCAAATGTGGCCCATTCCATTAACAGTATTTAGTTTTAATAATGCAAATGGTGGCCGGCGCCGTGGCTCAACAGGCTAATCCTCCGCATTGCGGCGCCGGCACACCGGGTTCTAGTCCCGGTTGGGGCGCTGGATTCTGTCCCGGTTGCCCCTCTTCCAGGCCAGCCCTCTGTTGTGGCCCGGGAGTGCAGTGGAGGATGGCCCAGGTGCTTGGGCCCTGCACCCCATGGGAGACCAGGAAAAGCACCTGGCTCCTGCCATCGGACAAGCGCGGTGCGCCGGCCGCAGCGCGCCAGCCGCGGCGGCCATTGGAGGGTGAACCAACGGCAAAAGGAAGACCTTTCTCTCTGTCTCTCTCTCTCACTGTCCACTCTGCCTGTAAAAAAAAAAAAAAAAAAAAAAAAAAGCAAATGGTTTCTGGCAGATGCTTATATTGATTTCCATTATCAAAATCAAAACAAAAACTGTTCATAACCCTTGATGCTGATTAGTTCTTTCAAACATCTGAAGAACTCCATTATATACTTGAACTTACCCTATTTTAATAAGAAAAGTTAAGTAAATATAACTTTCAAGCTATTCACTGAATCCAATCAAAAGAAATCAACATTTCTATCTGTCCCAAATACTTTAAAAAAACAAGAGATTCATTTATTTATTTCAAAGAGAGGGGGAGAGACAGAGAGAGATCTTCCACTCACTGGTTCATTTCGTAGGTCTCCCACCTGGATATAGGGGCCCAAGCCCTTGGGTCATCCTCTGCTGCTTTCCTAGGCACATTAGCAGGGAGCTGGATTGGAAGTGGAGCAGCTGGGACTCAACCAGCACCCACAGGAGATTCTGTCATCACAGGCGGTGGCTTAATCCACTATGCCACAATGCGGGCCCTCTATTTCTGAATGTCCTTTCCATTTGACCTGTTTCTCAAATATAACACGTGGAGGTGTGTATTGTTCTTCTTAATGTATTACCAGGAGGGGACAACATTATCGAGCCACATCAGCAATGACGGACCTCCTCAACACTTTCTCAGATTACTGTCCGAGCCATGGGCTATGCTTGTTTCTTTACACAAGGAGCAATATGCACTTGAGGGCGAGGAGGTGGAGGTGCAGACACCTCAACATACTTCTGAGAAGATTTTCAAGTTATACTAAATTAAAAAAAAGAAACCAAGGTGCATAAGATATAACCTTGTCTACAGAAGGAGAAGCACATCCACCTGTGTTAACATAAACATTATGCAGAAGGACGGACAGGAAACCAGCATCTGATTCGCTGGTGGGAGGGGAAGAACCAAGCAGGTGAGGCTGGAAACAGGAAATGTGCTTCTGTTTAATCTTCTTGTTATCTGAAATATGCAAATACATTGCCTACGTAAAATTTTTAATTACAAAATCTGTTTCCATTCAAGAAAATCTACTTACAAAGAAGGTGCTAGCTCTACTCTCATCTGTAATGAGAGAGATAAATCAATATAAACTCTGCAACAGGGAATTTATTCTGATACATTGTGGTTTAAAGAAGAAAAAACAAAGGAGAAACTCCATTTGAAATGAAAGACAACTTTTCAAATTTTCAAAGCTTGTATGTAGTATAGACTTAGAGAATAAACAGTTTCTAGAAGGGTGGAAGGCATAAAATTAGATGTCTAGCTTGATGCATACAACGAAACCAACAATATTTAAAGAAAACACTTCTTGATATGACTTTAGGTTACTGCAATTTACACCGAGTTCAGCTGTGCTGTCAGGCATTCAACAAATACACCAGTCCTCTTAGAGCGGTAGGCAGCAGCCTACAGCAGCTGGGATACAGCACAGGAGACCTACGTGATTATTCCTATGAATCAGGACACAACTATTGAGTGAAGCTATTAAATGGTCATGAGAACGAAACACATTATTCACGTTGCTGTAAGACAAAACGTCATTGACAGGTAAAGCCCGGTACTGAATCGTGCTGACAAAATCAATCTCACCTCTCACATAATAGCGCACACCAGCTCTGAAACAACTCCTCCTCGAGATGAGAATCCAATCAAAGTATTTTCCATTAATAGAACACGAACGCATAGTAATAACTTAACTATTAAGGAAAATATTACATAGAAATCATATGTGCTATTTACAGATTCAATGTGACTCAATTTACCCTAACAGGAATGAACTGTCTTTAACGAGAATGGAGAATAACAAATTATTTGTTCCTTCATGAATATTTATATGCCTTTAGAACTGTCATCTTCGATACTGATTTTGTCAAGTCACCAAAAATCACCTAAAATTTTAGCTCTACTTACCTTTGAAACTAGAAAAAAATGAACCTAAACATGAAAAATGGCACCTCCTAAAAGCTTTTCTTTTTCTTTCTTTCTTTTTTTTTTTTTGACAGGCAGAGTGGACAGTGAGAGAGACAGAGAGAAAGGTCTTCTTTTGCCACTGGTTCACCCTCCAATGGCCGCCGTGGCCGGCGCACCTCGCTCATCCAATGGCAGGAGCCAGGTGCTAGGTGCTTCTCCTGGTCTCCCATGGGGTGCAGGGCCCAAGCACTTGGGCCATCTTCCACTGCACTCCCGGGCCACAGCAGAGAGCTGGCCTGGAAGAGGGGCAACCGGGACAGAATCCGGCACCCTGACCGGGACTAGAACCTGGTGTGCTGGCGCTGCAATGCGGAGGATTAGCCTGTTGAGCCACGGCGCCGGCCTAAAAGCTTTTATTAAAATATAGTTTCCTTAAATACAAATAACAGTGTATGTTATATGATACTCATCACCATTCAGTAACAGTGTCACAGTCCAGGGTGCACCAAAAAATTGATGGAAAAACTCAATTAAAAGACAAGCTTAAATTGGTATAAAAAAATTTAGGAAATCCATGCAGTTTTCCTCAGAGTATGCATTTTCCATGAACTTTCTGAAGACCCTGATGGGGTCTTCAGACATGGAAAGTCTAAGGGCTGACCTTGCCACCTCACTCCCAATTTAAAGGGTTGTAGAAGCCTCTGAGACTCACACCACCTGTTACCCTGAATACTGTTTTCACTTTAGGATGTCCTAAGTAGAAAAATGCATCACGTATACAAATATTTTCAAAAACACCTGTATGTGTAGAGTTGCCGCCTGATGCGTACAGAATTTCTGACTAGGGTGATGGAAGCCTCTTATAAGTAGCAATGCTGACTACACCACTGTGAATGTCATTAACACCACTGAACTATACACTTAAAAATGGTTAAAGCAGCAAGTTTTCTGTGAAACATACCTGATTATAACAAGTAACTATGTCACGCACACAGCCCCTGTGCACCCACCAGCCTCTCCAAAGCATCCTGAGCTCCTTTCTACCAGGCTCCATCACCGCCCTCCGAGAGGTGCCAAGAGCCACTCAGGTCACCATTCCCTCGATTGCCTTTCCATCCTGGCCAGAGTAACGGACTGGCCTGAACAAAGTTTGACTTTTACATAAAAGGAATTATTCTGTATGTATTCTTTTGACTCATTTTATTTGTTCACAGACGTGAGGCTCAACCACTTCAACTATCCAGCTCTCCACTGTATGAAGATCCTATAGTTCACTTATCCATTCTGTTCAATACCATGTGCAATGTTTCCAGTTTTTGCTATAATGAACAGTGCTGCAAAAAATGTATGCGTATTTGAACCAATGGAAATGGCTCTAAGGCACAGTATATATTCATCTTCTGCTCTTTCGAGGAAACACCAGATTAAATTAGGATTACTAACACTTGATATCGTCTGCTTTTGTAATGTGTTACCAGACTGGTGAGGGTTATGATAGGAGGACAAGTTTGTCGTATGCCTTCAACAGCCTACCCTTTTTCCGTTACCGAATTTGCCCTATGGTATTTCCCACATGTAGCATTTTCAAATATAGTTTGATCCACTATGAAGCATAACAGCATAATAAAGTAAGTATCGGTGCATCCTCAACCCAACTCGAGAACAATGCCAAACCCTGAATCTACTTATCTGTTCCTTCCTCAGTCTATTCAACTGTCTTTCCAACTATTTCCAATCATTTTCTTTTTTAGTTTCAACATATGGAACCATGACTGATAAACACCCAACTGCTTCCAAGTTTTATAAAAACTTCCTCTAAAAGTGCCTAAGATTCATCCTTACACGGCATGAAGACCAAGTTCACTCCTCCTTCTGTGCTGTGTGCAACCTCTAAGAATTTTACACAAATAAAACCCTGATTCTTCTGTTGACAAAACTTGTGATGTTCACAGCTGTGCTCTAATATGGAGCTGTGAGTATTTCTATAAATACCCTCTGCCATGCAACTATTGGTTGATGTACAGAAGTGCTGGCAAATTCTCAAGAGAATGCTGAGTAATTTTCACAACAGTGATGAATGACGCAAGATGAGCTGCGCGTGACTCAACCCTCTGTGAGCTGGCACTATCCGACTTAAAAATGGATCCTGTGTGCTCCCAATATACTCTCCTTTGAAAGCCGCAGCACTAGCGAAGATTCCAAGGCAGTATTTATTCATTTTCTCACCCAAATTACCCATGTTGAGTCAGAGCACAAAGATGAGTAAGAGATGAGCCTGCTCTTAAAGCTAAATCTAGCAGAGGATATGACTGACTGCTTAATGAATCATTTTCTCTGGCTACAAGGTGTGTGTGTGTGTGTGTTAGACAATCCAGAAAGCATGGAAGGACCAAGAGGCAAACACAGAGGCTGAGTCACATCACTGTGAGATAACTTAACAATGTGAACGTATTTACTTCTAGTCTTGTATCAATGAGTCACCCCTAGGGCAATCCACTCCCACCCTGTCCTCAACCTCTAACACTTCACCACCCTTCCAGTCCAAGACATCACTTCCTATTTCACTGTGAAAAGGTTAAGCTCTCCACAGGCTTCTAGCACACGTGGACAGCCACCAGTGCCCACATCCACATCCATGCTTTCCATCCATGAAGGTGGATGAGAGAGCTATACATGGCCTCTACCTGTGCATAGATCCCCAAGTCCCCTCACACTCATGGATATCACACCTGCATGAACCTCCACCAATTCCTCTCTCTAAAAACTATCTCCGCATTTCCAGGCACCTCATCTCCTTCCTCAAAGTCATCATGTTGAACCAATCAGCATTATGGCAGCTGGTCATACCCGCCTCTTGGACACCTGATCTTCACTTGCTTCTGGAACATTCCTCTCATTTAGCTGGTCTTTCCCTTCCTTATTGGCTTTTACTGGTTCATCTTCATTTCTCCATCTTCTAGATCTTGGCATAACCCTATAACCTGCCCCTTTGGTTCACTCACTTCAGATCCCTCACTTTAGAAACCCTGCACCCTCACTGAGGCCTATAGTCCACGGCTCTCCCATTTTCTCAGATTCAGGTCATGGAGCACGCTCTCTCTCCAGACCTTTTCTCTTATCTATAAACACTACCTTCTGGATGACCTCATCCAGCTTCATGGCTTTCAATTTCCTCTGTACTCTTGAGACCTCTTAAATTTATGTCTCCAGCACAGACTTCTTCCCTAACTCCAGTCTCTTTTATCCAACTGCCTTTGATATCTTTATTTGGAAATCTACAAAAATCTCAAGTTTAACATGTCCAAATAAAATTCCAGATATTTTTCTGCCTCCCTTCCACTTCCAGACTCTTTCCCCATCTCAGTGAATGGCTTCCTTCCACTTACTCTGGCCAGAAAACTCAGAGTCACACTCAAGTGAACTTTGCTCTTTCATACCCCACATATAATCAATCAGAAAATCCTGTTAGTTTGGTCTTCAAAACGGATCTAGAACCTGGATATTTCTCACCACCGTTACTGCAACCACTCCAGTCTCAGAAAATCTCATCTCTCACCTGAATGACTGTGACCCCTCCTGTTGCTTGTATCCATCCTTGCTGGCCTTTGGCCTATTCTCTACGCCACAGTCAGAATGCAGTCAATCCTCTTCACAAATTCTCCCAACAGCTTCTCATTAAAGTAAGAGCTACAGTTCTTCTTGTGGCCTATTAGGACCTGAGTAACCTGGGTCCAGCTACTGCTATGAATACAGCTCCCATTTTTCCTCTTCCACACACTCTGTTCCAGTCACTGAGCTCCTGCCTTGGCCTTTTGTACTTGCTGCTCTCTCTCCCTCCCACTATGTATGTATGTATGTATGTGTGTGTGTGTGTGTGTGTGTGAGAAACATGGGACAGCATTTCTAGTCAATAAAATTCATTAAACAAAAGCTCATTACTGCTTTAAATTGAAGGCTAACTAGGTAAACTGTGTCTAAAAATCACCAGCAAATAGCTGTTGCAGCCACCTGGGGAATAAACAAACAGTATTTCTCTGACTTTCAAATAAATTAAATTAAAAGAAAAGCAGCTCTATAATTTCACTAGCTATTTCTCCATTTACAATCTCATTTATAAAACACACACACAGCCGGCGCTGCAGCTTACTAGGCTAATCCTCTACCTTGCAGCACTGGCACCCCGGGTTCTAGTCCCGGTCGGGGCGCCGGATTCTGTCCCGGTTGCTCCTCTTCCAGGCCAGCTCTCTGCTGTGGCCAGGGAGTGCAGTGGAGGATGGCCCGAGTGCTTGGGCCCTGCACCCATGGGAGACCAGGAGAAGCACCTGGCTCCTGCCATCGGATCAGCGCAATGTGCCAGCCACAGCGCGCTGGCCGCAGCGGCCATTAGAGGGTGAACCAATGGCAAAGGAAGACCTTTCTCTCTGTCTCTCTTGCTCACTGTCCACTCTGCCTGTCAACACACACACACACACACACACACACACACACACACAGAGTTGGCCCAAATGCCTTGGATAACTCCTACAGCTGTTCGTTCTTATTTTATCTTTAGGAAAACTTACAAAGCTTTAGGGAGGGAGGAAAAACAAACAGGAAAACAGACTAAATAAGTGCTATTTTCTGATTTTTATTCCTCCAGTGTGAAAAACATTTCCTCCATTATTGTTCTAAGTACAACAGTAATAATTGATGAAAGCATATAAATGAATACATCACAACTGTGCATCAGGAAGGTTACTGAGGGGGCACCTGATTAACAAGATGCCACCCGGGTTTCTGCAGGACACAGTCTGATCACAGCTGGCACCAGCACACTCAAGAACCAGCTCACCTTGCTCCCTTTCCATTACGCTGTCTCGGATAATGAGATTTTTTAAAGGAACTTACAATTAGACAAATATTATGCATTTTTGCATTTGCACGATTTTCCCCAAGCACTGTTCTTTGTACTCTATTTTCACTTTTCTGCTATTTAAAATAACAAAAAATTTAATTGTACTTCTCCTAAGTTGCTGATCAATGTAGTTTGAGTCTAACTTTTGTAATCACTAAGCAAAGATTTCATTTCATGACAGGTAAGTTCAAATAACTAATTTATTATACAAGATATCAAATAAAGTCAAATACAGTACATATATCCCTTCTCTTTAAACCACCAGCACCAGAACTCTTAAACAGAGAATAATTTAGTCTGAAAAGTTCATTCTCTATGAAAAATACGTTCATTTAAATCAGTATTCTAACATTTTATGTCAATAAGCTTGTTTTTCTTATAAACAACTTTCTGAAATATTATTCTTGTGTAGTATTTAAAATTGTTCTGAATCTTTTAGTAAAATTTAAATAGAAACTGCTAGAAACTAATGAATACTGTTATATAAGGATACAGCCATGTAAAACTGGAAGAGCAAACCGATGGACCTGAAATAAAGATGTACACTTAGAATCAATACACTTGAAAAATAAGTAAATAAATATATCATTAAATAAGAAAGTAAGATATAAACAAGGCAGTAGGCTACAGGTAAAGTTTAGTTTTAAAGAATTTTCTGTTATGTGACATTTAATATGCATTACAAGTGTGTAGGCTTGAATACCCACAGATTGGGGACACTAATAAACCTACATGAAGCTGCAAAATGCTTACTTCCCCTCTTACCAGTCCGCCTGTAACAACTCCACCCCTCTCGGGAAAAGATATTCCAAGCTGAGTGTATGCAACTCAAACTACTCCCCCCACCCCCAAAAAAAGCAAATGACAAGAAATAAAACAATTACACAAATCGACCTCTGTAGGTCTATTAATCTGTAATATCTCCTTAGCCGAGCCTCCCTCCACAGCCTTCATTTGGCTAAAGAGAGGACAGAGGCAGGGACACTGCACACATCTCTCCCAGGTCACTGACGGAAGCCACAGCCCCAGGAAGACACAGGCAGAGCCCCACTTGTCTGGGGTCCTAGCCCAGTCATTTTTCCATGGCTCATCCACCAACACCCTCTCTAGCTCTCTCTCTCTTACAAAAAGCAACACATTTTTACTTAAGGTGCCCACAGCAGCTCATAGTAAAATAATTAGGCTTCTTCAACCAAGCGAGTGTAGACCTGATCCAAGTGTGTAAGTTCCACACAGAGTGAAATCAGAATTCTCTATCCCAGTCCCTGGGGAGTGGTCATTTTATGCTAAGTCACGGTATAGTAAGTCTTCATGACACAGCAGATGTGAGTCCATGCACGTTACCTCTGGCTGAGCGGACAGCTCTCGCAGAAGATGGCCGTTCCACACAAAGCGCTGATCTGCCTGAGAGAAGTTGGAGAAGGCAATGAAGTCTCTCCCGCCAGCTGCCGTCCTACAGCAAGCAGACTGCACCCATCACGGCTGCCTGGCAGCTAGGAGCAGATTTCCCTGGCGTGCTCCAGGCGGAATACAGTCATGTCAGGCACGCCTGTCACCGTCCAAGCATCACAGGGTCTCCTCACCCACACTAAGACAACGAGCACGGTACCAGGTGATGCAAGCTAACAGGACCAATGTCGCACATGCAGTCCCACACTGGCCCAAACTTCATTCAGCAGTGCTTGAAGGTCCATATTTTCCATTCTGTCCCTTCTCCAGGAACTCCTGTCTCACCGCCTCCTGCCAGATAGAAACCTGGGAGTCCTCTGGGGTCTTTCTCTCCCTTATATTTAATCAGTTGTCAAGGACTAAACCTCCTTCAAATCCCATCCTCTTTTCTGATTTCTATTCCCATCACCCTTGGCCAATACTTGGGTCCAACCCAACTACTGAAACAGCTTCCCTGGCCTTGAGTTTCGGCCTTGTCCTCCCTGCTCATTCCCCCACAATGCTGCCAGATGGAGTTGGCCACACTATAAACACAGAAGCAGGGCTCCTGCAACAACTCTATTTAAGTGAGTCAGTAATCAATCAATTCTCTTTGCAAAATACAGCAACTGAACCCCATGGCCTACCCACCCCAGAGTTCCAAGTCTCAGTTCTTAAGTCAATAAATTCCTTTCCAGTTACAAAAATTATAACATCAGTGCAGAAACATCAATATCAGTGCAGAACAACAATTTTATAAACCTAATTATGGTACTAATTGAACTGCTATTACTACAGAGCACTGGGATCTAAGAAATTGCAAATGAATGCAAGGTGAGTTTGAAGATTTTATACCTCAAAGCTAACACTTTCAGTTCCCAATCCTGGCTGTGCATATAGATATAGATATAGATATATAGATATATAGATTCCAGGGCCCTCAATTTAGGGTTGTAATGTACACCTGAATTATATTTTTCTTTTTCTGAAAGATTTATTTGAAAGTCAGAGTGTGTGATGGAGACACAGAGATCTTCTGTTGCTGGTTCACTCCCCAGATGGCTGCCAACAACCAGCACTGGGGGAGGCAAAAGCCAGGAGCTTCACCTGGGTCTCCCACACAAGTGGCAGGGGCCCGAACTCCTAGGCCATCTTCTGCTGCTTTTCCCATGCTATTAACAAGGAGCTGGATTGTAAGTGGAGCACCCAGGATACAAACCAGCACCCACATGGGATACCAGTATTGCAGGTGGCAGCTTTACCCGCTACACCGTTAACACCAGCCCCGTGGTATGTTTTTAAAGTTTCATACATGACCTCAATTCAGCCAGGATTGAGAAATATCAATACAAATTTTCAGGGATGAAACACAGACATATTCCTTAAGAAAAGTAAAATAAACAAATAACCAAAGATCAAGCTTACCCTTTCCAAGAGACTCATTTCTTGAAATTCTGGACTGGTGTTGGAGAGGCGCTGCAAAGTGTGGGTCAGATCGTATGTCGTTGAAAAGTAAAACCCGTCCACACTCAAGACATGGTTTAGCATTGCTAGGAAAGTTTTATTATCTTGCAACTGGAAACAAAGGAGGAAATCAGCATTTACTATCTCACAGTTAAACAGAGATCTGTCAGCCAAAGAAGAGAATGAAAACGAAGCCAGAGCCACTGGCACCAGGACTGGGCCCAAGCAGGACACTCCTCATTTGCCCAGGACCTGGGACTGTTCTGGACCCAGAAGGGATGCTCAGTAACTCCTACAAGGCTTTGGAGCATGACTGGACTAGGCAGCACTCCTTCTCTTTGGTGGCCTCCACAACTTTTACTCTGAAGAGCTATTCTAACAAAACATCGCCTCAGGTTACTGCATGCCAGACACTTTCCCATGGAGGTCTTTAATCTTCATGGGAACCTGGCTATGCTAATTAGCCTTATTTGACAAGGGAAACACAAATTCATGAGACCCGTAACACTGAGAGTAAAGAACAAGAGATGGACATCATCTACATTCTCAAGAAACTTTACTGGTTCGTATTGGATCCGAATAAAATGGAACTCTTTACTTTACAACAAAGATTTGAAAAAAAATTACAATAAAAATATTCCTTTTTATTTTTAAATAATTTTACCTGGTTTTTCCAGTGAATATCAAGATTGACATCTGTTCTTATTCTTGTTTTAAAAAATAACTGTTAATGTCTGGTAGTGTTTAGTGATTACCAAGTTAACCTACATACTAGAAATTCATATACTGCCGTATTTTTAAATTGGTCTCAGACATTTTGTTTTTTAACAAAGGCAATGCTAAAATTACCTACATGGTCTGACAATAAAGTATAGTAATCAAGGAGAAACTGTCCAAGATAATGTATTAGTGGGCTATTAAATGAATATAGCTACTTTTATTTAAAATATCATGCCTTATAGAGAATGAATACTTTGAGATATATAATAAAAAACAAATTCTAAAGTATAAAAAGTATATCTCACAAATTTAATTAGTAAGACTGTGCTATGACTTTTTAAAATGTTTATCATAAACTACATGTTTTAAATTTCCAATAACATTTTTGTAATCAAGAATATAAAAACACAACTCAAAATTTTTAAAATGCAAACACTGTAAATAAAATTACATTTGGAAAACAATCATTCTGAAGAGGGGTAAATGTGTAAACATGAAATACTCATAAAAAGTTAAATTTCAAGAACTAGAACCTGGCAGTGCCACACATACTTAAAGCAAAAACAGTGTTTGAATATGCAGTCTACACTGCGCATGGTGCAATGGAACTGAAAAAAGGACAATACCACCTTAATCTTCAACTACCTTAATAAACAATTAGAAAACTAGGATGGTTCCATGACCTTTCAAAAAACTGTGTAGGCAGGTGTTGTGGCACAGCAGGTTGAGCTGCGTATGCAACACTGGCATGCCATACTGACTGCTGGTTCAAGACCTGGCTGCTCCATATCCGATGCAACTCCCTGCTAATGCACGTGGGAAACCAACAGGGAATGGCCCAAGAGTTTGGGCCCCACACTCATGCAGGAGACTCAGATGGAGCTCTCGGCTCCCAGCTTTGCCTGGGCCAGTTTTTGTTGCTGTGGCCATTTAGGGAGTGAACCAGCAGATGAAGATTCTCTCTCTGTAACTGCCACAAATAAAATAAATGATTCTTTTAAGTTACAAACATATAGGGAAATTAAAAAATAGGAAAACATGTATTCAGCTCAATGCAATTTAAACATTGGGAACACTGAGAATTAAAAATACCTTATTTCTTTGTAAAATTTTATCAAGAAAAATTTGCGTTCTTCTGGTTATATAACTTAGGATACAGAATATTTCTTCCATCATTGGTAAACTGCTGCACGTCTTTCTACATCTGAATCTGTTTCTGAATTTTTTCCCTTGCAGTGTCAATGCTATAACATTCCTCCAAGGACTCCTTTAAATGTGGGTAGGTGGGGTGCAGGGGGACTTCTGGCCTGTGAAATTATTTGGTCTGACCCTTCAGTTGAACTTGAAATTCAGTACATCCATATCAGGCTAATTTGCAAATACCTGTGTATGGCCCACAGATGATGCTACAAACATCCAAACAGCCCTTGGCAGAAAACAGGGCCCCCAGCTCTGCTCTTTTCTTCCCTATTCTACTTTAATGTGAAGTATGCTGCACTTATCACCACCTCTGGGATGTCTCCATCCTCCCCATCACAGCCACATCATCATAACTGTCACTAAGTCACCTTTCTCAAGACCTCTGGCTGCACGTCTACAGCATTCTGAATGGTCAGAGCGTCAGCTGCTTCTATGCTCCATTTATGTTCAATTTCAACTTTACAGCTAGGGTTGTCACTTACTGTTTCTTTGTACTTTCATCTTTGCTGGGCTAATTCTTTAGCTAATATACACAGTAACTGAAATTCTAACCATGTCACTGAGCAACTGGTTATAAGCAACCCATGGTAACTGAAATATGCACATATATAGGAATTGTGCAAACGTTAGACCACCTGAAAAAAATATATATATACACTGGACACACACATACACACTTACATTCACATGTGGTAAAAGTGAAGAAAACTTTTCTCTGGGGAAAGACGGAATGAAATGAAATGAATAGAACTTCAAAGGTATCTAATATTTTATTTCTACAAAAAGGATACAAAATTAAACCTCAGTGTTGAGTACATGTGCATTTTATATTTTTCCTTTTCTCTCTATATGAAATTTCCCAATTTAAGAACTGAGTTACTTAGAAAAGAAAAACAAAAGCAATAAAATCTGTGAATTTTTCAAATTTTTCATGGCTAGGTGGAAAGGTAGATAGAACAACTCTGCTCTATAAATTGTTTAAATAATTAAGCTTAAAAGAAATCAAACATTCTTTGTATACCACAACCCTCCCCCCCATGGTACATATGGGTTTTGTAATTTACTGCTTCTAGTTCTTACCTGAATATCAGTTAAGTGCAACATTGTCTTCTTATAAGAAAGGATATCAAAATCTGTTGCTTTCCAGATTACATGATTGAAAAATTCACCTATTTTTGTCTTTTTGGTAATGACAATAAGATAATTACCTGCAAAAAGCAAAGTCACACACATAAAAAGAGCAACTCTAAAGTTAAAAATAGCAGTTCTTATTGTGTCAGCATTAAAGGCTGGCAGATGGTGCTACTTAAAAAGCTCATTTTTTTAAGCAATTTTATAATGTATGAGCAGAAATACCAGCTTATTGTTTAGAAAAATTCTTACTGGAAGGTCAAAATTTTTGCTCAAAGAGATAAAAACAAAAGTTTTTAATAACCAAAGAAGTCCTCTCAGCAGACGGAAATGACAGATGGAAAACACTTTCTCTGTCCTGTCAGCCCTGCGCTACTACTAACTTCCCCATCAGTAGCTGAAGGCATGCTAAGTCATGAGATCTGCCTACTGCAGGGCGATGTTCTCCCCACCACCCCACTGTCCTTCCTAGCACACTTAATGGCAGAGAACATGTGGGACAGTACAACTAGCTGGTTTCTGCAGTACCACAAGGACAGATGGTTAGGAACCAGGGGTCATCGCAACCCATGCACAATACACCAACCCTGATCCTGGCCACCTCCTCCCCCCTTTATTAATTTTTAGGTTCAACACTACCCACAGCACTCTCCTTGAAAGTGTTCCGTGTGCATCCCTCTCCTAGAACTGTCACACTGCAATGCGGGAGCGTACTCCTACCTCCCTCACCAGGCGGAGCTGAACAGCGAAAGGGACTTTCATCTTTTCTAGCAGTACTGAGCACAGTGTCTGAGGCAGCAGGAACTTTTAAAAGTCCAATGAAATCAAGTTCAGATAAACAAAAAACACTATCTTAATTACTCAGAACCAACACTGTGTCCTGTCAGCATAGGGTTGAAGGTCCAACAATGCTTTATAATTTTTATTTAAATACTCATGGAATTCACGGAAAATGTCTCCCTGACTAGGGCTTTCAACTACAGTTGAAACGAAATCAAATGCAAAACTTTTTTTTCTTTTAAAATACAATTGTAGGCTAATAAAATTCAGTCACCTGGAGAGTATTTCAGAAATTAATCAATAAGGTCTGATATGAATTATACCTTCATCTTACACTCTAATATTGGCAATCTGATTACCTTCTTTGCCATTTTACTCATTTTCTCTCACCTGCCACCAGATGAATTGTGCCCAGTACACCAAATATTGGTCTTGTAACAGCAGAAGGAGGAACATCTTTCTTGGCTTTGAAATTAAAACAAACAAACAAACAAAAAAAAAAAAATAGAAGAAGAAGAAATGAAAAAAAGTCATACACAAGTTCACCAACAGAAGCAGAAATTCAGGTTAAGTTCCATAGTCACTTCAACAAAATCAATATGCATGCTTTGTTCTAATAAAGCAACACGCCTTCATCACCTAAGAATATACGATGCAGCTGTCCATACTACATATAAAGTAAAGGTCTCCGTCTAGAATATGGTCAAGTTAACATATTTCAGCTTGCTCCTCAGGTAAACTGTAGGTTACTTTTAATTTCAAATTTTCAACCAAATTTATTCAACCTTTTGTCAGAAACGAAGTACCTATCCTTTAAGAGAATTAGAAAGTGAACAGAAGTAGAGGTCTGAGACACGTTTTAATCTTTTTTTTTTTTTAAGATTTATTTTATTTCAGAGTTACAGAGGGAGGGAAAGAGAGAGAGTGACCTTCCATCTATCTGCTGGTTAGCTCCCCAAATGGCTGCAACGGTCAGGGCTGTGCCAGACCCAAGCAAGGAGCCAGGAGCTTCATCTGGGTCTCTCACATGGCTGACAGGGGCCCAAACACTTGGGCCATCTTCCGCTGCTTTCCCCAAGCCATTAGAAGGGAACTGGATGGGAAATGGAGCAACCAGGACATGAATCAGCGCCCATATGGGGTGCTGGTATTGCAGGCAGTGGCTTTACCCACTAGACCACAAGGCTGGCCCCAAGATTTTAGCAAACAGAATGCAGTGCCAAGACTTGCCTCTGTACATCTAACCATCCAGGAAACGGAGACCGAGGAAGGGAGGCAGAGAGGGGAAAAAGCTTCCCCCTGAGCCTAACAGAATTGATCCTGGTATGCAGGCAGGCGTCACTAACCCAGATTGTATCAGTGACGCCCTTATTAATAAAACAGAGCCTTAGATGACAGGATTCTTTTCACAATTACAAAACTTTAAACTGATGTGCTTCACAAATTCTTGCAGAGATCTAGTTTAGAAAATAATGCCCAAAAGGAGAATGGGGAGTCCCACTGTCAAGTCACCTTATTTGTGCTGTGTTCCAAATTACCTCTCTCTTTCACAGAGTCACAACGCATATTAGAACAAAGGCTCTGGATGGACTAAAGAAAGCTGCTCCCCTGTTTAACCCAAGATTTCTCAAATTTGCATAGCTATAAACTTTTCTTTTCTTTTTTTTTTTTAAAGATTTACTTATTTATTTGAAAGTCAGAGTTATACAGAGAGAGGAGAGGCAGAGAGAGAGAGCTCTTCCATCCACTGGTTCACTCCCCAGTTGGCCACAATGGCCAGAGCTGCGCTGATCTGAAGCCAGGAGCATCTTCTGGGTAATCCCATGCAGGTGTAGGAGCCCACAGCAGAGAGCTGGATGGAAGTGGAGGAGCCAGGACTTGAACCGGCACCCATATGGGATGCCGGCATTGCAGGCAATGGCTTTACCCACTCTGCCACAGCACTGGCCCTGCTACAAACTTTTCTTTCAGTCACAGCTTATTATCCTCCTGACGCCTATTTTAGAAATATAGCTGTAAATCTAACCACTGTTTTTTTTTTTTTTTTAACCCACATTCCCCTTTTTGTTTTTTATAAAGCAGGCATTGTGTGGGATAACAAGGGCCCAAATGTCCAGGAGTGGTAGAGGGACGATGATCTGTCTTTAGAGCTGGTTCCTGCTGACATGGGGCAACGAGGTACTCTGCTGGCATGGGGCCACGTCTCAAGCCACTGTCTCCTGGGTGGGGAACCGAGGATATCCCTGTAGCAGCGTTTGGTTGACTGCCTGGTTGGTAAAGGCCTTTAACCCTTTTTTTTTTTTTAAGATTTATTTATTTATTCGAAAGTCAGAATTACACAGAGAGAGGAGAGGCAGAGAGAGAGAGAGGGAGATCTTACATCTGCTGGTTCACTCCCCAGAAGGCCACAACGGGTAGGTGCAGCCACCACCTGCAGTGCCAGCATCCCATGTAGGCACTGGTTTGGGTCCCAGCTGCTCCACTGCAGACCCAACTCTCTGCTGTGGCCCGGGAAAGCAGTGGATATGGCCCAGGTCCTTGGGCCCCCTGCACCTGAGTGGGAAGACCTGGGGGAAGCTCCTGGCTTCAGATTGGCACAGCTCTGGCCGTTGCAGCCAATTGGGAGTGAACGAATGGATGGAAGACCTCTCTCTCTCTCTCTCTCTCTCTCTCTGCCTTTCCTTCTCTCTGAGTAACTCTGACTTTCAAATAAAATAAATAAAGCTTTAAAAAACAAAAACAAAAACAAAATTGGCTAAGATACTGTCAGCAGGCCAGGCCCTCATCACCACCGACTCTGGGTCACAGCATTGTACCGGGTGCCTGCGATGACTGCTTGCTATTATCTTCACAGCCCAACTAGCCATAATCTCTAGCTCTCCAGTCTATTCCAATGGGTCTGCAATCTCCACCCACAATTAAGTGTCACTGAAAGGTGAAAAGTAACGGACAACACAGCCACACTAAAGTTCTTGCAAAACACTAGGGTGCATCAATATAGTGTAAAGAAATAATGTGATTAAACTATTGGAGATGTGTTGTAACATTTGTTAAAACTAATCAACTATCTGGAGAGTAGCTCTACTTCCGTCTTATCGAAGGGAAACTGTAGTGGGTACTTCTCAGACTAATCAGATAACCAAGGCAATGAAAAGTTTCTAGCCGTACTGCCCTTACACTTTACTAACTCACTGAAAATAGTTTCATGTTTTGCTTTACCTATTCTGAAGACATTCAGTGAACGTCTAACTCTAGTTATTCAAATATTATACTTTAAGAAAAGCAAACATAAAAGTTTGGAGGAAAACTGGAGTTTAATAAATGATATAAGAAATTCCAAAAGTGCTATCATGGGAACCTTAATTTGCCAAAGTAATTTCACCTTAATCTACTCAGAAACCAACGGTGCTTCAGATAAGTTGAAACAAATAAACTCCACACCCTTAGAAAGGCAAACTCAAATTTAACTGGATAGTTACATAAAAGTCAGGTATATCCTTCGTCTAGAATGCTTACAGGTTTTAGTCAATGACATATTTTATTCTTTCAATTATGAATTATCCTCACAGTCATTAACATTTTCAAAACAAAAACAGCTGTTAACATTCTGCATACTGCAAAGCAAAACTTTCACACTCAAATACCCTCAATTTTAAGAGCCAGAAAGGAGCTTAGACATCTAAATCAATCTTGTCAGGACACAAGTAGGGAGCAAATAAAATAGTGACATTTTTAAATCCTTACACACAGTAAACTGCTACTTAAATCTTCCAAGATCATTTTACCTTCTCATAAAGAGGAGACAGCATTAAAAGAATCCATAAAATCTAAACGATGTAGCAAAAACTTTAAAATTTTACTAAGGCGGCACACTTACTGACATACATCTAGGCAGCTTTCATTTTAATTACTGCAATGTATGTATGAACTCACTCTCACTTTTAAACCGGGCTACGAAATACCTGCAAGGGTAACTTCTGTGGACACGCGGTCAATGGTCAGCACATCATCCGCTCCGTCATCACAAGCTTCCACATAAAACTTCTCAGGTGTGATGTGCCTACGAAGAAATTGAAAAGCATACATAATTAAACCAAAACAAGACTTCTTGTTTTTTTCTTCTAAATAAAAGACTTATGTAAAAATGTATTTACTCTATAAATACCTGAGTCAGTGTGATGGCAAGGTTTTTTTTCTTCAAACTGTTATTTAAAAATATAAATTTCGAAAGTACAACTTTTGGATTTTAGCAGCTTTGCCCTCCATTACCTCCCTCCCACCCACAACCATCCCATCTCCCACTTCCTCTCCCATTATATTCTTCATCAAGATTCATTTTCAATTATCTTTACATACAGATCAACTTGGTATATACCAAGATTTCAACAATGTGCACCCACACAGATACACAAAGTATAAAGTACTGCCAAACTAAGACTTCTAAAACCCTGTTTATTATAAAAATTATAGTAGAGTTTACATTTGACATCACTGGGGGAATGGGTGCTTGGAGTGAGCTAAACCTGCTGTACCACAATGCCCTCCCCTGTAAACTAACTTCCTAACCTTAGATTAGTTTCTTTCATTTGGGAAATGAAAGGAAAGGAAATGAAATGAAAGCTAAGGAAAGGAAAATCCCCATCAGGCAACATACAATAAAGAAGGCCAATCTGCCTCAAACCTGGTAATCTCCAATTAAACTAAATATAATGGTTTATTCTATTTTTTTAGATTTTATTTATTTATTTGAAAGGCACAGAGGCAGAAAGGGATAGAGAAATAATCAGTCTTCTACCCACTGATTCACTCCCCAGATGGCTGCAACAGCTGGAGCAGTGCCGATCTGAAGCCAGGAGCTTCTTCCAGGTCTCCCACACGGATGCAGGGGCTCAAGGACTTGGACCATCTTCTATTGCTTTCCCAGGCCTCAGCAGAGCTGGATCAGAAGTTGAGCAGCTGGGGGCTGGCACCGCGGCTCACTAGGCTAATCCTCCGCCTGCGGCACCAGCACCCTGGGTTCTAGTCCCAGTTGGGGCGCCGGATTCTGTCCCGGTTGCTCTTCTTCCACTCCAGCTCTGTGCTGTGGCCTGGAAAGGCAGTGGAGAGTGCCCCAAGTGCTTGGGCCCTGCACCCGCATGGGAGACCAGGAGGAAGCACCTGGCTCCTGGCTTTGGATCAGCGCAGAGCGCCGGCTGTAGAGGCCACTTGGGGGATAAACCAAAGGAAAAAGAAGACTCTCTCTCTCTCTCTCTCTCTCACTGTCTAACTCTGCCTGTAAAAAAAAAAAAAAAGCTGAGCATCTGGGACTTGAACCGGTGCCCATACTGGATGCCGGCACTGCAGCCTTTACCCACTCACTACACCACAGTGCTGCCCCGGTTCATTCTTTTTCATGTCTGAATAGTACGCCATTGCACAGATATATCGCAACCCGTTTACTCATTCCCTAGTTGATAGATATTCAGGTTGTTTCTAGTTCGGGGTTATTGTGAATACAGTTACATGAATATTCCTGTGCAAGTCTTCAGACAGACACGGCACTCATTTCTCCCGAGTTACCACTAGAGGAAGAATGGCTGCATCACTGCTGTGTGCAGAGATGGGGATAAAGGAGCCATTACAGGGACAAGAAAATTTTCCAGGGCGATGTGACTACATTCTCTATTTTAATATTCATGATTGTTTCCTGACTATAAAATGTGTGAAAATATACCAAACTGAACACTTTAAATATGTGCAGTTTATGTCGACTAAACTGCAGTAAGGCTATAAAATCAAGTGAGAGGTCCTGAAACAAAATAAAAGAAATATAAAGAGCTTTGATCTCTCATTACAGGGTGGTCACCTCTCCTCTGAAGTCCTTACAAGGGGGGGAGGCACTCCAACGCCCACCTGCAGACCATGTCTGATGCAAGCACTGCATGATGAACTGCACTCCAGTTAAATCCATACACTTACTGAAAAGCTACCACATGCTGGGTATTACATACGCATGAGGGAGTAGGCATAAGTGATGAATAAAATAGAGTATCAAAAAAAACTTGTAAGGGCAGGTGTTAGCGTTGAGCCACTACATGAGATGCCCGCATCCCTGTGAGGATGAGGTTCAAGTCCTGGTTACTCCACTTCCAAAGCTTCCTGCTAAAGTGACTGCCAAGGTAGCAAAGACGGCTCACCACGTAGGAGACTTGGACAGAGTTCCAGACTCCTGGCTTCAGCCCGACCCAGTCCTGGTTGTTGCAGGTATTTGAGGAGTGAACCAGTGGACAGAGAATCTCAGTCACTCTGCTTTCCAATAACCACAAGCAGGTGTTTAGCCTAGAGGTTAAGATACCTGAATCCCACCATGGAGTGCCTGGGTTTAATTCCCTGCTCTGGCTGCTGACCCATTAATACAGATCCTTGAGGCCAACAGTGATGGCTCAACAGTGATGACTAGATTCTGGTCACCCTTGTGGGAAACCCAGCTCCTAACTCCGGCCCTGGCTGTTGTGGGCATTTGGGGAGTGAACCAGCAGACGAGGGCTGTTTCTCTACCTCTTAAATATTCTATTAGGAACTTTTAAAATATAAAAAGCAGATGTGAAAAATGAGACTTCATTATAAAAGGTTTTGAAGAAAGTGCTGTCTCCAAATTAAGATGTCATTGTGATAGCCAACACCCATCCATCTCTCGAAAGCTGTGTATGTGCCCATATAACACACTGTGTGCCCTGGGGCTTAAGCACAAGAGGGCTACTTGAAATGCTTTCACACAATGGCCAGTACTACCACTGAACATCTTGTCCCACCTCAAGTGTTCTACAAAACTGAGTTCTCTTTAAAAAGATTCCAATGAATTAACTAGAAGCTTCTCTCACATGATTTTTATTTTTATTTTTTAAATTTATTTGAAAGAGTTACAGACAGAGGGAGAAACAGAGTGTGAGAGACAGTCTTTCATCCACTGGTTCACTCCCCAGATAGCCACAACAGCCAGAGCTGAGCCGATCTGAAGCCAGGAGATCGGATCTTCTGGGTCTCCCACGTGGGTGCAGAGGCCCAAGGACTTGTCAGAGAGATGGATAGGAAGTGGAGACTTGCACCCATATGGGATGCCAGCACTGCAGGCCAAGGCCTTAACCTAATGCACCACAGCACCGGCCCCGCCACATGACTTTTAGAAGAACAATCAAAGCATTGACAAGAAACGGCCCATTACCAATGCTGCTTTAGTATTACATAAACCAGTAACAGTCTGTTCCACTCCTGGCAATGCCAAAGCAATATTCCAGAACCACAATCAACAAACACACACTGTTCTATTTATATGGGAAATCAAAACCCAGCCCCCACACAACGTATCATAAGCCTCTAATTAAAGCATTATTTTAGCAAATTATAAAAGTATACTACATCAGAAGTAGTTACATTAAAAAGGCCTAGAGAGTTGCAGTTAAAAAAAAAAAAAAACCCACAGGAGCTCTAATCTTGACTGTGGTAATGTAACATTGGCTGAATTGTGAGCATCTGCCCTGTGCCAGGCACGCTCCAGGTACCAGTACCACAAAGTCCCTGGATCACAGAGCTCACATTCTACTGGGACAGACAGTCATGCCACAAGGAACTCATTCAACGATTTCAGAGAGCGGAAAATGCTAGGAAGACAATAAAGGTAGGGCAGGAATAACCAATCATTTTAAGGATGAGATGAAACAACAGACAGCAGCTCTTGGCTTCTGTGGTGCATTCAACAGGGGAGGAGAGTGTCCGCCCTGCCTACCTCTCAGAACAGTGAGAACTAAATACGCATTCATAAAGGGCTGACTCATAGGTACGGTAACTTTTTAATCAATAATCAAGCAACATTCTTTAACACAGAAAAAGGGAGAAAAGTTGCAAATATTTCTAACAGGCCCAGAAAGATTTTCAATTAATGCTTTAAAGAAATAATATAGGGGCCGGATCTGTGACATAGCAGGTATAGCTGCTGCCATCCCATATGGGTGCCAGTTCAAGTCCCAGCTATTCCACTTCTTTCTCTCTGCTTCTCCTCTCTATGTAACTCTTTCAAATAAAACAAATAATTCCTTAAAAAAATATAGGCCGGCGCCGTGGCTCAACAGGCTAATCCTCCGCCTTGCGGCGCCGGCACACAGGGTTCTAGTCCCGGTCGGGGCGCCGGATTCTGTCCCGGTTGCCCCTCTTCCAGGCCAGCCCTCTGCTGTGGCCCGGGAGTGCAGTGGAGGATGGCCCAGGTGCTTGGGCCCTGCACCCCATGGGGAGACCAGGAAAAGCACCTGGCTCCTGGCTCCTGCCATCGGACAAGCGCGGTGCGCCGGCCGCAGCGCGCCAGCCGCAGCGGCCATTGGAGGGTGAACCAACGGCAAAAGGAAGACCTTTCTCTCTGTCTCTCTCTCTCACTGTCCACTCTGCCTGTAAAAAAAATATATATATATATATATATATATATATATATATAGTATAAGGTATTGATGTCTTTGTCATCTGGACAGTTACCTGAGCAATCTGATTTTGACAGGTTGATACTGGAATCAAAGTATTCAATTTTTAAAATGTTTTTAATTTCATTTATTTATTTATTTGAGAGAGAGAGAGAGTTACAGAGAATGAGAGGGAAAGAACGACGGAGAGGGCTTCCATCTGCGGGTTCACTCCCCAAATGGATGTAACAGTTGGAGCTGAGCTGATCTGAAGTGAGAAACCAGGAGTTTCTTCAGGTTCTCCCACACAGGTACAGGGCCCCATCTTCCACTGCTTTCCCAGGCCACAGCGGAGGGCTGGATCAGAAGAGGAGCAGCCAGGACTAGAACCGGCGCCCATATGGGATGCCGGCATCACAGGTGAAGGTTTAGCCCACTACGCCACAGCACTGGTCCCAGTATTTCTCAATTTAAACATACCATTTGAAAAGAGAACTAGGACACACAAACATATCAGGTGTACGGTAATGCTTCAATTCATATCATATTGTTATAAACTGATTTAATTTTATTATATATGAGAATACTTCAAAAAACTTATGGACTATGGAATCAAAAGATAACCTAATTGGGGTCAGCAATGTGCCATAGCAGGCAAAGCTGTGGTCTGCAGTGTTGACATCCCATATGGGCACCAGTTCAAGTCCCAGCTGTTCCACTTCGAATCTAGCTCTCTGCTATGGCCTGGGGAAGCAGTAGAAGACAGCGCAAGTCCTTGGGCCCCTGTACTCATGTGGGAGACCAGGAAGAAGCTCCTGGCTCCTGGCTTCAGATCTGCCCAGCTCCAGCCGTTGCGGCTATTTGGGGAGTAAACTGGCAGATGGAAGACCTCTCTCCCTCTTTCTCTCTGCTTGTCTGTAACTCTGCCTTTCAAGTAAATATTTTTTCAAGAAAAGATATGCTTATTTTGGTGCAAAAAGTTTTTAAATCCATGCAGTTTTCTTCTAATACACATTTTTTCATGAACGTTTTCTCATATACATGGATATCCAAAACTTCATATCAAAATATAACTCCCGTTTCCACAAAATTTTTGAAGTATATGGGGCCAGTGCTGTGGCGTAGCAGGTTAAAGGCGCCGCCTGCAGTGCCAGCATCCCATATGGGCGTGGATTCAAGACTCCACTTCCGATCCTGCTCTTTGAGACGGCCTAAAAAAGCAGTAGAAGATGGCCCAAGTCCTGCACCCGTGTGGGAGACCCCAAAGAAGCTCTTGGCTCCTGGCTTCAGATTGGTGTAGCTCTGGCCGTTGCAGCCAACTGGGGAGTGAACCAGCAAATGGAAGACCTCTCTCTCTGGCTCTCCTTCTCTCTCTGTGTAACCCTGACTTTCAAATAAATAAATAAATCTTTAAAAAAATTTTTTTTGATGTATGTCTAATTAGATATAATTATTCCAACTTCTATTTCAAACAGTAAAAATACCTATGCTTCACATTTCAGACCCAGAATTAGAGTGAAAAAAAAAAGTGTCTTCTTAACAACAAGGTCAACACTTAAAAACCCCAAACAATTATCTTCGATGTACCTGTATGGACTTTCTACCAACGTGCATTTATATATCACAGTCTTCAAATCAAAGCATGACATAACCAGATCAAGGGAAAAGCTGGACTTTAAAATAAGACGCAAGAGTTCCCTCTTACCATAAGCATCAACCTGAAATATCCAGACTACAGCAAACAGCTCTGAATTATCAAAGAGAAATGCTCTGGAGTGACAAAAAAAAAAAAAAAAAAAAAAAAAAAAAAAAAAAAAAAAAAAAACACCAGGAAATTATGACTGAATGTCCTTCTTGATTTTGTAAAAATTTGAGTCTACCAAAAATTTTAAAAGCCTTTAATACAAAAGACAAGGTTAACATAGGATCAGCTTTAAAAAGACAGCATGTCAGTTACTACCTGCTACCTCGAGGAATCGTTTTTTCTCTGCAAAGTGAAAAGGCTGAACGAAATACGTGCTATAAAATTTAATTTTATTGTGGAAGTGATTGTGGGTAGCAGAGCTGAAGATGTCCCAAGACTCCCATCTCCGGATTCTCCAGTCCAGCTACTGCCTTGCAGATGGAGTCCATGTTACCAACCAGCAGGCCATAAAACAGGCAGCGATCCAGGATGGTCCTGGTGGGCCCAGTGCGACCACATGAACCCTTAAAGCAGAACACTACTGAGAAATCAGAAGGATGAGGCAGAAAGGACAAAGAGATTTTAACCCCGGGGAAGATTTGACAAACTGCCTATGGCTCCTGAGATGTGGGGACCGTAAGCAAGGACAGATGAGAGGAAGCAGACTCGGCCAACAACCGGGGCGAGCTCCTGAGGCGATTCCTCCCCAGAGCATCCGGCCCAGCATACAGCCTTGCCAGTACACGCTGAGGCCATGCTGGACTTCTGACTCACACGAACTATGATTTGATGCCTCTACATTTACGGGAATATGGCATGGAGGCAACAGAACATACAGTGCTCAAGTCCCCTGGAGAATGAAGAACATACCCTTAACACATCCACACACAGAAACACCTTCTCTTCATGGATGCAAGGAATGAGATCGTTGTCTCAACTGAACTTTTAGAGACCTAGTGTTCTAAGTGATGAAACTTTAAAAAAAATTTTAATAGAAAGTCACTAAATTTTATTCAACTGTCACTTTTTCTTATTTATTTATTTATTTTTTTTTTACAGGCAGAGTGGACAGTGAGAGAGAGAGACAGACAGAAAGGTCTTCCTTTGCCGTTGGTTCACCCTCCAATGGCCGCCGCGGCTGGCGCGCTGCGGCCGGCGCACCGCGCTTGTCCGATGGCAGGAGCCATGAGCCAGGTGCTTTTCCTGGTCTCCCCATGGGGTGCAGGGCCCAAGCACTTGGCCATCCTCCACTGCACTCCCGGGCCACAGCAGAGGGCTGGCCTGGAAGAGGGGCAACCGGGACAGAATCCGGCGCCCCGACCGGGACTAGAACCCTGTGTGCCGGCGCCGCAAGGCGGAGGATTAGCCTGTTGAGCCACGGCGCCGGCCTTTTTCTTATTTCTTAAACTATATCTAAGTACCAATGTTTCTGGACTCACGACATCTATTTCAAACTCAATAGTAATTGTGCCAGCCTACCAAAGGATGGGATTTTCAAACTCTGGTACTCTAACTGGGGTAGAAAATCCTCAGGTTTTACTCTCACAAACCTGGTCTGAATCCCACACCGATGCTCACCACCAGTGAGTCCCTGGACAACCCCCTGAACTTCCTGGCTCAGCTTTCGCTCTTGAGAAGAGATCACTGATAGGTTAGTGAACTCGTAAATTAAAGAATACACGTGACATGATCAGCACTAAGAAGAAAGCCACAAGAGGCCAGCACTGTGGCACAATATTCCTCCACCTGTGGCACCGGCATCCCATATGGGCACCGGTTCAAGTCCCACCTGCTCCTCTTTCAATCTAGCTCTCTGCTTCGGCCTGGGGAAGAAGATGGCCCAAGTCCTCGGGCTCCTGCACCCACATGGGAGACCAAGAAGAAGCACCTGGCTGCTGGCTTCGGATCTGCACAGCTCCGGCTGTTGCAGCCATTAGGGGAGTGAACCAACCGAGGGAAGACCTTTCTCTCTGTCTCTCACTCTGTAACTCTACCTCTCAAATAAATAAGCAAGCCATGAAATCGAAGTGTTATTATTACTGTTTTACTAAATGACCTCAGACTGCTAGGTGTTAACTATTCTTACTCTTCCACTGCTTGAGTCTCTTGATAAAGCTCAGCTCCTAGTCACCTGCTTTATTCTAACATTAAGCTTCAGGCAAGCTTATACTAGTCCATGGCTATACACTAGTCCATGGGCTTCAATTCATTTGTATCATTTTTTTCACACTGCTCAGAAGCCTGCATTCTTTGTGTGTATGTTTTTTTTTATAAGATTTATTGTATTTATTTGAAGAGCATAGTTAGAGAAAGATAAAGATAGAGATCTTCCATCTGCTGGTTCACTTCCCAAATGGCAGCAACAGCAGGGGATGACCCAGACCAAAGCCAAGAGCTTCATCCGAGTCTCCCACAGGAATACAGGGGCCCAAGAACTTGGGCTATCTTCTGCCATTTTCCTAGGCACATTAGCAGAGAGCTGGACCGGAAGTGGAGCATGCAAGATTTGAACAGGTGCCCACGTGGGACGCTGGCATTGCAGGCTAAACCCATTATGCCTGCAACGCTGCCAATGAAGTTCATGGCTGGCACCATTAGGGGTGACAAAGTTACCACAACTAATTTCTACCAATAAATGGTATATTACTTCTTCAGTAACTGAAGTTACTATTAATAAAAAGATGATTATTCAACATGCAACCTCAGAAATAAAATTCTTCCACTCTTTTATACAGTGAACACACAAAGCTTACATCTAAACAGATAAGCAGCCAAGAGAGAAATGCATACTGCTTACCCTCCACAGCTCACCCTTCTTAGACTACCGGCATCTACATAAATGCACTTAAACGTCTCACCTGTAAAACTTCTGTAATGCAAACATTATTTGAATGAAATATATTAACTGAAAAGTGACACTTGTTTCCATTCATTGTACAAGTTTTAGTATATAACTTAGCAGGTATATTTTGGTCCATACAGTATTGTAAAAGCAGTATTTATACTTTTTTTCTTTAAAGATTTACTTGAAAGACAGAATTAGAGGGAGAGACAGAGGGAGAAGAGAAAGATCTGTCTCCAATGCCAGAGCCTATATAGGAGTGCCAGTTCGAGTCCTGACTGCTCCTCTTCTGATCCAGCTCCCCGATAGCCTGGGAAAGCAGCGGAAGACAGCTAAAGTTCTTTGAAGTGCAACAGCTGAGACATGAACCAGTGCCCATATGGGGTGCCTGAGCCACAGACAGCATAATGCTGGTCCCTAAATCCTCATCTTCTGAAGTAGGACATCAGTGATGAGTAGAACTGAGGAAAATCAGGAAACAGCAGTGAAAGCATGCCATTTAAAAATATGGAGTGGGGCCTGTGCTGTGGCACAGCAGGTTAAAGCCCTGGCCTGAAGCTGCAGCATCCCATAAGGGTGCTGGTTCTAGTCCCGACTGCTCCTCTTCTGATCCAGCTCTCTGCTATGACCTGGGGAAGCAGTAGAAAATGGCCCAAGTCCTTGGGACCCTGCACCCACGTGGGAGACCTGGAAGAATCTCCTAGCTCCTGGCTTCAGATCGGCACAGCTCCAGTGGTTGCAGCCATCTGGAGAGTGAACTATCATACAGAAGACCTCTCTCTGTGTCTCTACCTCACTCTGTAACTCTGTCTTTCAAATAAATATTTAAACAAAATTTAAAAATAAAAAAGAAATATGGGATAAAGGACCGATTCTGTAGTCTCGGCTGCTCTACTTCCAATCCAGCTCTCTGCTATGGCCTAGGAAAACAGTGGAAGTTGGCCCAAATCCTTGGGCCCCTGCACCCACGTGGGAGACCAGGAAGAAGCTCCTGGCTTTGGATCAGCATAGCTCTGGCTATTGCAGCCAAATGGGGAGTGAACCAGCAGATTCAAGACCCCTCTCTCTCTCTCTCTCTCTCTGCCTCTCCTCCTACTCTAACACTTTCAAATAAACAAATCTTTAAAAAAAAAATTAGTGGTCGGTGCTGTGGCATAGCAGTTAAAGCCCCAGCCTGCAGTGCCTGCATCCTATATGGGCGCCGATTTGAGTCCTAGTTGCTCCACTTCCGATTCAGATCTGTACTATGGTCTAGGAGAGCAGTAGAAGATGGCCCAAGTCCTTGGGCCCCCGTACCCACATAGGAGGCCTCGAAGAAGCTCCTGGCTCCTGGCTTCAGATCAGCTCAGCTCTGGCCGTTGTGGTCATCTGGGGAGTGAACGAACAGATGGAGGAGCTCTCTTTCCCTTTCTCTCTCTCTGTAAGTGTCTTTCAAGTAAATATGATAAAATTAAATCTTAAAAAAATTTTTAAAAACTGCTTAATACTTAATAGCTGTACATATCTGTAGGATATAGGGTGGTATTTCAATCAGTGTACAAATTGTATACTGATCAAATCAGGGTAGTGTGTCCCTCTCCTTGTCCTTATTTTGTTTGGAGCCTTTGAGCTTCTGTCTTCTATTTATTAAGAAACATGAGTATAATGGGTTATAATGAACTATGGTCAGCCCACCTGCTCTAGAACAGTAGCACTCACTCTTAATGTCAGAGATTGGTGCAGTCTCCTGTTCTCCCTCAACCTGACCTTTCAGCTAACCAACACGTCTAAGGACAGTCATCCTAAGTAATGACTCAGAATCCCACCCCACTATCCCTAACAGCGGGGAGTCATCCCAACTCCTCACACTGCCTTCTCTGACTTCTCAACACCCTTTAACTAGCCTCAGCATCGACCTAAAGCATTTTTGTCTTACATAATTTTATGCTCCCTGGGGTTCATTTCAAAAGCTAGTGAAACCAACTTTAATTCTCTAACCTCTACAATAAAAGCAATCGAGTAGATACTCAGTGTTGTGATTTTCGCTCGCATGCTCTTAACTTTATTTTCGCTTTGACTTCCTTACCAAACTTCCCGGACTGCAGACAAGGACTCTGCACTTACTGCATTCTCCTTGGTGCTCCTCACACGAGGACAGACAGCACAAGTTCAATCTCCTTTCTTAGGCAATAATGTTTGTCAGCAAACACCTCTATTAAGTTTTTTTTAATAAGGTCCTTAGCTAATGTTTTCCTTGGCTCAGTGACAGAATAACAGTATTTTTAACACTGTTTCCCTTTTTCTTAGCTAAGAAAAGATCTTGACAGGTCAAGTTTTAAATTGGATTTGAAGAGAGAGAGAGGAGAGCAGTGTGTTCTCTGATTAGAAAGTTGGCAAAACATCTGAGCCATGTCCGGCTTGCCATTTTTTCCAAACTGGATTAATCCAAGTCATCAGGCCATACTGAGTTTTCAAGGCAATAAACACACGGAAACTGAAGTGCTTTATAGAACCAAAAGACTCAAAAGATAACCAAAAACTATGTAAAACTCCTCTCCAATTGCAAAAAAAAAAAAAAAAAAAAAAAAAAAAAAGCAGCTCCTCAATTTCTGTTAGATCTCTCATTTCCATAAAATTTTGCCAACACTGCTTATTTTATGAATTAGCTTTTAGAAGAAGATGCCATGGGAGAGGATTCGCTGGTCATTAACTATGTTTCTGATAACAGATCTTTCAAGGTCAAGGTAATAGCATGTACTGAAAGAGGTGCTGGTCCTATAAACACCTCCTAGTGAGGTGGCCACGATGCAGCCAGCTAGCAACTCCAAGTGAATAAGAATACTACTAGGTTCCTTTCAAGGCAAAGGGATACAGTATCAACCTAGAGTTCTGGTTTCTGTTAAAATAACAGGTATTCAGAAAGCTGTTTTGGGGCTGGAATTGTGCTGTGGCGAGTGAAGCAGCCATCTGTAATGCCGGCATCCTATTGGGCCCCGGTTCGAGTCCCAGCTGCTCCACTTTACTCCTGGCTCCTGATTTCAGCCTGGCCCAGCTCAGCCACTGCAGTCAACTGGGGAGTGAACCAGCGAATGGAAGCTATCTCTAACTTTCAAGTCAATAAGTAAATATTTAAAAATAAAAAAAGAACATTGTATCAAAGAAACACAATACTTACATAGTGACTGCTTAGTGTTTTGACTACTTTCACTTGGTTGACTACTTTGCTTTTAAGGATTACTGCCCCTCTATTGGATAAAAAAGAACAGCAATCACAGGACTAAAAGGTCACTTCAACAAAGGTGATTCTGGCTATTACATTTAACATAAATGCATTTCTTCTTATAGTCACCTTATTATAGTGTCCCAAAATAAACTTTTTCCCTATGTAACACTTAACATACTTCAGGTAACTGACCTGTTCAAACTCCCATCAAAACACAATGAGACGAATTAACCCTCCTCAAAAATATTACTTGCCAACTTCACACCCATTAAAATAGCTATCATCAAGAAAACAATGAAAGTAACTATTGGCAAAGACGTGGAAACGTCAGAACCCTGGTGCTCTGCTTGTGGGAATGTAAAATGGTGCAGCTGCTATAGGAAAACAGCATGGCAACTCCTCAATCAGTAAAAACAGAATTTCCAAATGATCCAGTAATTCTACTTCTGAGCATACACTTAACATCATTTAAAGCAAGGTCTCCTTAGATAGCTGCATCTAGCTCCTTAGCTCAGGGGTGTCTAAGGCCTGTGAAGTCATCTGGTAGGACCCGACAAGGCAACCACAGGCAGGACTCAAAACTCAATACAGCAACAGCAGACTACTTTTTTTTTTTTTTTTGGACAAGCAGAGTGGACCGTGAGAGAGAGAGAGAGAGAAAAGTCTTCCTTTTCCGTTGGTTCACCCCTCAACAGCCGCTGCAGCCGGCGCACTGCGCTGATCTGAAGCCAGGAGCCACGTGCTTCTCCTGGTCTCCCATGGGGTGCAGGGCCCAAGCACTTGGGCCATCCTCCACTGCACTCCTGGGCCACAGCAGAGAGCTGGCCTGGAAGAGGGGCAACCGGGACAGAATCTGGCGCCCCGACTGGGACTAGAACCCGGTGTGCCGGTGCCACAAGGCAGAGGATTAGCCTAGTGAGCTGCGGCACCGGCCAGCAGACAACTTTTTAAGGTGATCATCTTGTATGGTTTACGAATGATGTTATACATATCCAAACGGCCCTCAGCAGAAGAAAGGCTCCATGCCCTTGATTTAGGTGGCTGTATACCCACATTCACAGGAGCATCAGCCCTAGCAGTCAAGAAATGGAAGCAACCTTAGTATCTAAACGATGAACGGAACAGCAAAATGTGGAATATACCCTCATGGGCCACACATCAGCACTTGGACCACAGGTGCGCAGTAGGCTGCAACAGCTGGATTTATGTAAGAACACTCTACAGTGCTTGCCTAGTGATGAAGTCATCTAACACTGCAATTCCTGGGACTCTATTCCATAGTTAAGGACACATGACTGTACGTATAATGAAATACTATTCAGTCTTACAAAGAAGGAAATTCTGATACATGCATGCCACAGCACAGTTGAACCTGAAGACAATATATTGAGTGACATCAACCATCACAAAAAGAAAAACACTATTATTCTGGGTATATAAAGGCACCTAACATAGTAAAATTCATACAGAGATTAAAAAGGGGTTGCTAGGGACTGAGGAGATGGACAAACTGAGGACTGCTTACTGGGTACAGAATTTTAGTTTTGCAAGATAGAATACGGGAGATGGAAGGTAGTAATGACTTTACCACAATGGAATGTGCCTAATGTCACTGAAAACAGTTCAAACAGTAAATTTTATGTGTTGTTAAAAATTTATGTGTTCATTTGAGAAAGACAGAGAGGGAGGCAGAGAGAGAGAGAGAGGGAGAGAGAATTCCTATCTGCTGGTTCACTATCCAAATGCCAGTCAGTGCCAGGGTTGAAGCCAGGACCCAGGAATTCAAACTAGATATCCCAGGCGAGTAGCAGGAATCCAACTACTTGAGCCATCACCACTGCCTTCCAAGGTCTGCATTGTAGGAAACTGGAGTCAGGAGCTGGAGCCAGAAAATGAAGCCAGGAATTCGAATGTTGAATGTAGGTGTCCTAACCACTAGGCTGCCTGCCTGACCCTGTTAGGTGTATTTTACCACCATTAAAAAAATAATAAGAGGCTGGTGCTGTGGCATACCAGATAAAGCCGCCTCCTGCAGTGCCAGCATCCCATATGGACACCAGTTCAAGTTCTGGCTGCTCCACTTCTGATCCAGCTCCCCGCTAATGCACCTGGGAAAGCAGAAGATGGTTCTAGTCGTTGGGCCTCTACACCCACATGGTAGACCCAGAAGAAACTCCTGGCTCCTGGCTTCGGAATGGCCCAGCTCTAGCTGCTGCAGCCATCTGGGGAGTGAGCCAGTGGATGGAGGATCTTTCTCTGGCTCTTAAAAAGATTTTATTTATTTGTTTGAGAGGCAGAGTTACAGACAGTAAGAGTCGAGACAGAGAGAAAGATTTCCCATTCACTGGTTCAGTCCCTAAACAGCCCTAACAGTAGAGGCTGAGTCGATCCAGAGTCAGGAGCTTCTTTGGGGTCTCCCACACGGGTGCAGGGGCCCAAGCACCTGAGCCATCTTTCATTGCTTTCCCAGGGCATAGCAGAGAGCTGGATCAGAAGAGGAACAGCCAGGACTAGAACCAGTCCTGTATGGGATGCCAGCACCACAGGTGGAGCATTAACCTACTGCGCCACAGTGCTAGTTCCAATAAACTTTTTTTTTTTTAAAGTTACCATTTGTATAGGAACATGGGGATTGTCATGTAATAAAACTGTTTCAAGAGCAAGAACATAATTTCCTCAAAAATTATGGGCAGCATTTGGCACAGCGGTTCCAACACTGCTTGGTAAATCCATATGCCACATCCGAGTGTCAGGATACAGCATTCCCTGTCACCCACGTGAGACCCACACTAAGCTCTGGGCTGCCGAGGGCGTCTGAGGATGCTCACTCATCCTCCCTTCGAGGTCCAGCAGCGCCTCCCTCACGGGGCCACTCCGAGTGCCTCTTGTACAGCTCAGGTCCATCAGCGGCACGACCCAAACCCAAAACCAGCTGGTATCTCTAGGAAGCCAATTCACTTCTACTCCATCTTCCTGCCAAAACCCTGATGTCCCAGTACTTCCTATTTCCTGTACACTCTAAAACCGTCCCAACAACTAGACTCCTTCCTAGGACCCTGTCTAACCCCAACTCCTCTTCAACTCTAGTCCACACCTTCCAGAGCCCCAGACCCCCAAAGGCGGCATTCTACAGCACATGTGGGTCCTAGCTCAGCTGTACCCGGCCCTAAGGTACCTTGTAGAGTATGGAAGAACTACCAGAACTGCTGGTCACATATGCAGATTCCCAGGCGCCACGTCTAGAGATTTTTACTCAGGTAGCCTAAGGCAGTACCCCGGAATATGCATTTAGCCTGGCACTAACCCACCTCTCTAGGCTGAATGCACACCTAACTAATGTTTCGGACACACACCTGTACCATCTATGCCCACACTCATGAGGCTACTCTTAGCTGCCCCACATGGTGCCCACCACAGACATCTGTGTGAGTAAGCTCTGTTTGCCGTACGGGACACATTCCATATGCCTTCAACAGAAAGTAGCCTAACTTACATCTGTCCCAAATGATCTCACAATTATGGGACGCTTTAAGAAGGTTAACTGCCTGACGAGAAATGCTATTTCTTCAGAGGCAAGCTGCAGCCTGATTCTGTACCAAAAGGATTCCCTGCCTCTCGCTTAGTTTCAGCTGACTTTTTAAAAAGGAAAAAAAAGGAACCAAAAAATGCTTTCAATGTCTCCAATAACACAGCTCTATTTTTATTGTTTTGCAATTTCAAATTTATCATTGCCTGACACTGTCCATGCTTACACAAATTACTTTAAAGCAAAAAGCAGTTGCAACACAGAATATTTGAAACTGCCCACTGAAATGGGGGACGACACTGCGGCACAGGTTAAGCATCCGACTGTGGCACCGGCATCCCATTCAGGCACCAGTTTCAGTCTTGGCTGCTCCACTCCCTGCTGATGGCCTGGGAGAGCAATGGAAGATGGTCCAAGTGCTTGGGCCCCTGCACCCACCTGGCAGACCCAGAAGAAGCTCCTGGCTTCAAACCAGCACAGCATTGGCCGTTGCTGCCATTTGGGGAGTGAACCAGTGGATGGACGGTATCTCTCTCTGTATCTTTGTCTCTCAAGTAAATAAATAAATCTTAAAAAAGAAGAAGAAGAAGAAGAAGAACTGCCTGGAAGTTTAAAAAGTATCAATTTTAGTTTTTTTTTAAACACACAGAGAAAGGAGAGGCAGAGAGAGGTCTTCCATCTGATGGTTCACTCCCCAAGTGGCCTCAACAGCCAGAGCTATGCCGGTCTGAAGCCAGAAGCCAGCAGCTTCCTCCAGTCTCCCATAGGTGCAGGGGCTCAAGGACTTGAGTCATCTTCTGCTCTCCCAGGCCACAGTAGAGAGCTGGATTGGAAGAGGAGCAGCCGGGACTCGAACCGGCGCCCATAGGAGATGCTGTTACTTCAGGTCAGGGCGTTAACCCACTGCATCTCAGCACCCGCCCCAAAAATTACCAATTTTAAATTGTAAACACCTTGATATTGACAATCTGTTTCCCATATTAAAAATCCATACGGACACATCACTATTTTCAGTTGTAAGTAACTCAATTCTGCACATGACATGTCCTAAGACTAAGGCAAGAGCAAAGTGGTAAGAGGGGAAAAAGGCAACCTGAATGACACAGTGTAACAGAAAGAGCACCAAACTCTCCACTGTGTTCCAAGGTCAGCTATCAATGACCTGACTGGCCGAGGACCTCACAGCAGCAGTGGGGAGACAACTCATGTACATGAGATTACTTAAGCTGCTGCTTTTTTGACCCCAAAACGCGTTGATGTTGGCGCTGGCAGTGGTCCACAGTGGAGAGTTCTTTCCATTTACTGGGAAGGTTCATGGAGGAGCACCAGGGGCCGAGGACTGGAGAACGCCACCACTGAACAGGCGTTTCTAACACATTCTCAACCTTGGCAACCTGATCGGTGAACGCAAAACAGACACAACGACTCCATCCCTTCCAGGTGGCCACTGCTCACTCTCCCCTTCACTCCTGCCGTCCATCGCACAGCAAAGCCTCGGAAAGCAATCCTAAGAGACAGATGTGCAGATCACACGCACGTTTGGAATCCAATCCCTGTGAGAGTTACTTCCTTGTGTTTGGCGTTAAAGCCTGCTAGGAAGCTCAGCCAAGGGAAAGGTATGGGAAGAAACGGCTTTGCAGAGAAGGGCTCTGAGAAGTGTCCTGGGGACTTCATCTACACGCATTCAAATCTCAAATAATTCTCATTTTACATGTGAGGAACTTAAGTCCCATGCCCATTCAAAGGAAGCAGCAAGGTTAAGATTTAAATCCAAGTCTACTCTGACTAAAAAACCGTGGGATATTCTAAGGCTCCACCATGGATGTGATTAGCATATAAAGATGCAAAGAGGAAGAAAGTACTCTCACGGAAGGATCAAAATAAACCCAAGCTTGAAGCCAGAAGAAGGTAAGCCAAGTATGGCAGTAGTGGAAAAACATTGGGAAATAAAACATATGTTTAACATGAAGTTAAGGGGTAGACTAGGAAAACACTGGAATATGGATGTCTAAGAAATGTGGTCTTGATCCCACAAGTCAATACAAAACTGGGAATTATGAGCAGACAAATAGAGAACGAAACCAGGACATTAAGAAGGTGAACTTTAGGGGCCGGCGCTGTGGCACAGCAGGTTAACGCCCTGGCCTGAAGTGCCGGCATCCCATATGGGCACCAGTTCCCATCCAGCTCTCTGCTATGGCCTGGGGAAGCAGAAGATGGCCCATATCCTTGGGCCTCTACACCCGCGTGGGAGACCCGGAGGAAGCAGTGAATCAGCGGATGAAAGACCTCTCTGTGTAACTCTGCCTTTCAAATCAATAAATAAATCTTAAAAAAAAAAAAATAGGTGAACTTTAGCAGGACAGAGATGGACTAGAGAAAACATATGGGAAAATACAGAGTTATTATTTAAAATCCCAAGCACTTGAACTTGTAAATAAATCCCCCAGCAATAATTAGGTGGAAGGACAAACAGCTGGGGCTGAACTGGGCCAAAGCCAGGAGCCAGAAACTCTATTTGGACTTCTCACATGGATGCACATGCAGCAGGGGGTGTATCTGGGAGCAAGGGGAGGACTCCAATCCAGGCACTGGGATATGGGCTGCGAGTATTCCAAGCAGCCTCTTAACTGCTACACCAAATGCCCACACTGCAATACTTTTGTAACAAAATAATCAAACTACCTCTTGTATACAGATGGATGGCTCTTTTTTTATTTCAAAGACTACAAACAGAGGTCTTCCATCCACTGGTTCACTCCCCAAATGGCTGCACTGGAAGGGCTGGGCCAGGCCAAAGCTCCATCTGGGTCTCCCATGTAGGTGGCAGAGGTGCACATACTCCGGCCATTTTCCATTGCTTTCGCAGCTCATTAGCAGGATCAGAAACAAAGCAGCCAGGACCTGAAGCGGCACTGATACCAGGATGCCCCGTGTCTGTCCACTCACCTCCTCCCACTGGTGGTTCTTGAAACACAACTCCTGGCACTGTTTAAGATTTACTTATTTATTTGAAAGGCAGAGTTACAGGGAGAGGAAAGGGAAGGGGAGGGGGCAATCCTCCAACCACAGGTTCATTCCCCAAATGGCCCTGCTGAGAAGCCAGGAGCCTGAATTCCATCTGGGTCTCCCACACAGGTGGTAGGGGGCCAACCACTCGGGTCATCTGCTGCTGCTTTCCCAGGAGCATTAACAGGGAGCTGGATCAGAAGTGTAACACGAACCCAGCGCATGGGATGAGGGCAGCCTAACCTGCTGTACCACAGGCTGGGTCTCTCCAGGCAGGTTTTTAAAACGGCTCCTGGGGCAAGCAATTAGCCTAGCTGAGAAATCTCTGTCCCACGTGGGAGTGCCTGGGTCTGAGTCCCAGCTGCAGCTCTGACTCCAGCTTCCTGCTAATGCAGACCCTGCAGGCAGTGGCGACGGCTCAAGTGACTGCGTTCCTGCCACCCATGTGGGAAATGTGAACCGTGTTCAGTCTCCCAGTCTAGCCACAGCCGGAGAGTGTATCAGCAGACCAGAGAGCTATGTTTCTCAGTCTAATGAATAACTAAACAGTTACCATGTCCTACCAACTTCTTAAATGGGTCAGAAACCAATTCCACTTCCAAATGTAACCAAAAGAGACTTCGTAAGTCGGAGGTGGCAATTTAAAACCTCAAACAGCCTCTGAGAAGGAAGGCCCAAGAGGAGGAATGAAAACAGAGATTCCCACTTACAGGCCTGTGGGTAAAGAAAAACTAAGTTCCAGTGTCACACTACAGAAGCACTAACCCCCACCCAGGGGAAATCAGACTGACAAGTTAGCAAATGACTTTCTCATGACCCTAGATGAATGGTGTTCACTCAAATTTATAGTTTCCATATCTCACACACACACAGGCACCACTGTAACCACTTAAATTCCCTTCTCTGTTATGGCTGAGAGGGGTTTTGTTTTGGGGATGTGGCGAACTTTAGCACCTACGCAGCTCAAAAACCATCATCATACTTCTCGAGTTTTCCATCCTATTCAATCTCCGACCAGAATACGCACTCCTCTGCTGTAACCGAAGGCGCAGCTGCATCGGGCCAAGGCGCCAGCCCACTTAAACACACGTGAGATCAGCTGCAAGATCACATCAAGCCCGTCAGTGCCTATCACGCAGAGCCCACGGAACACTGGCCCAGCTGTAGCCAACTCTCCCAGCCACAAGGGGATCGATCAACCACCTTGCAAAGGCAAGCTGCAGGGGGCAGGGACCAAGTGCACAGCTGGGGTGTCCACAGAGAATTGCAGTCAACAGAAGGGACAAAGGGGGAGAGCTGTACAAAAAATAACCACCGCTTCGTGACCTCTCTCCCAGTTCTGTCCCCTCAGGTCACACCGAACCTTCCAGAAAGTTATTAGTGAGCTTGCGGTTCTGGGGAGCATTAGGAAGCGCTCCAGACCACATTCTGCTGTCCTCGTTTTCCCACAGGGGAAATGGGATCCCTATGCCTCAGCACCAAGGTACTTCCACTTTCTACAGAGACGAACAAGGTGCTCAAAATTCCATTTGATTCTGCTGCCACGACATCCCCGGGCTGCGGCCATCAGACTCCCCCAACAGGCTAGAGGCAAAGCATTCAAGACGAGAGCAGCTGCTGGGCGAAGGCTCACACGGAGGGAAATCAACGTGTCGCTATTTCGACAGGACAAGCCAGCGCTCCACGAACCGGAGCCTCGCTCTCAAAGCCGCAGGCACTCGGTTTCCGCGGAAGGTCAGCGGCCTCTCGCTGTCGACATCGACTTAAGAGCCTGCTCGGCGGCGCAGCTGTATACAGTTTAAACCAAAGTCAATTCCGCCCAGACCCTGAGAGTCCTAATTGCACTTTCAACTTTTCCTGCACCTGCAAAGACTGGACAGGCAGGCGTCCATGTCCAGACTGGAAGCAAGAAACAGGTTTGCTGTTGTTGTTGCGCGTGTGTGGATCCTAAATGCTGTGATAGCCCCGTTAAATACGAGAAAGCTTGTGTTTTTTTCTGCAAACCGTACGCATAAAGCAAACAAACTAAAATCCACCGGCGAGATGCGTGCCCCGAAGGGGCTGCATCACCACGCCGACCCGGCTCGCCGGGGGCCAGCCTGCAGCTCCGCTCGCCTGCCGCGGGCGCCCAGGCCGACCCGGGCGGGGCCTCTGGCCAGCCGAGGCGCGGAGTGCGAGCAGCTCCCGCAGCCGCCCCGCCGCCTCCGGACTCGGGACCCCTCCCCAAGGCCGGCGGCCCCGCACCTGCCGTCCCGCCCGCCGCCCCTTTCTGTCAACCGCCTTTGGCCCCCCCGGACTCACAGCTTCAGCTGCTCGTAGGTCGTCGCCGCCATCCTGCACTACCGCCTCCTTCCTCCTCTCTCTGTCCGCCCCGCCCCGTGCCGCCACCTCGGCTACAGCGCTACCGGTCACCCAGGCGAGGCGGCCGCAGCGCCGGGCCTCGTCCCACCCTTTTCCCCGCCCCCTGCGAGAAAGAACGGAAGCGAACGGGAGGCGGCTGCGGACAAACTAGTGCGCCTGCTAAGAAATGCGAAAGGCGCTGTCGCCGCCGCGGATTGGAGCACGCCAAAGAGCGCCGTGACGTCGCCGCCGCGGATTGGTGAGGCGCGTTAACGGAAGGCGGGACTCCGCCCAGGAGCTGTGGGCCTGCGCCATGACGCCCGGCGCAGGGGCAGGAACGCAGGGGCCGGGTAGGTGTCGCAAGCCTGTCGGCACTGTGTAGGGGGTGATCAGCTGTCGCCGCGAGACCTAGCCAAGCACGGGGCCAGTGGCGCAATGGATAACGCGTCTGACTACGGATCAGAAGATTCTAGGTTCGACTCCTGGCTGGCTCGCGGCGTGGCTTTTTTTCCTTTAACACGAATTCGGGGTTGAGACGTGTCGTAGGGGCCTCTTGGGAAAACTTCGTGACTAGAATGTGAGGATTAAGTGCCCTTTACCGCGTGGGCTTGTAAGTTGCTCCCGGAACCCGGGGTCCTCAGGTGGTTTGCAAAGCGGCCAGCGATGCCCACGACACGTCTCCCTTGGGGTCCGCGGAGGCTCGGAGCGGGCGGCCCTGACCCTCGGGGGTGCACGGACACCTCCGGCTTTGGGTTGGCAATGTGGGTGGCTGCCAGGTGTTTTTTCTTTTAATGATGCTGAATGATGAATTCTTTCTGCCTTACCAATTTCTAGATGTAGAACGATCGCGTGGGCATTTTAAAAGATTCATTTCATGCACGCTTTTAAGACATTTATTTTCAAATAATTGCCCTCTAAAAAAGTAGGTTAATACACACTCCTACTGATTCCACGCCTGGTAAGCAACGCTAGAGGTATGCGGATATACATACATAATATGGATATAAAATAACTTCTTTGCAATTTTTATAATTGAATAACAGTACTTTTTTTTTGCTTTATATGTTTCTTCTGATGTATCCGGCTTTTCCCCACAAATTTAATTTAATATATTAAGGATATGAATTCTTTTGCTATGTAAACACATTGAAGTCTTTTTCCAGTTTATCATTTACCTTTTCCTTCTTTAACATTTTTAAACCTACAGTAATTTTTTAAATTCAGTTTACTTATGTTTTGTTTTCTCCTGTTAGATATGAGTTTTTCAAATTATTTTGTTTGCTCCATTACTTTCTTCCGTGCGTAATTTATTTTGATCATTTGATGCAAAGATCAGTTAAATCTTGAAAGCTGTCACATTTATCGAGCAGTTACGTCATGCCAGGCGCTGGGTGAAGTCCTTTATTTGGGCAAATCAGTGGATAGATTTCTCTCTCTCCTTCTCTTTCTGTAATCCTGACTTTGAAATAAATAAATCTTTAAAGAAGAAAAGGTGTCTGAAACTCCAGGGATATTCTTTCATTTCCACCCAAAAAAGAAAGTTTTGTCGGAATCTGCAGTAGGCAGTGGGCCAGTGCCCCACCCATCCATGTCCTAATCCCTGAGACCTGTGAGCATCTCACCCAGGTGGGATTAGAGGATGAGAACGGGGGATTATTCTGGATTCTCTGGATGAGCCCAACGTAAAGCACAAAGGATCCCAGAGAGGGGCAGGGTGGGAGGTGTGACCGCAGCAAGCCAAGAAACGTGGCGCCTTTGAGCAAAGGGGTAAGGGGGCTGTTCCCTAGTGCCTGGGCTGACAACCCTGATGGCCCGCGGACTCCCTTCCCTGGGACCCCGAGATGATTGCTGTTCCAGCGCCGAGCGTGTGGCAACTTCCTAGAGTTGCTACAGGGAACCAATGCAGACACCACAGCGCGCGCGGTGGTAAGCTCGTCCTCGTGGCTTCAAGATGACTCTCGTCTTCACTGTAGGGTCAACGGCAAGTTAGGGCCGCACCACGTCTCCCGGCAGGCAGAGAGGGTGTGAGTGGAGACAGGCCTGGTATGGGACTCCCGCTCCCCTGAGGACGGAGTTCTCCCTATGTGCAGGGCCACTTGTACAAACAGGGGTGACACCTGGTATGCGGTAAGCACCCAGGCTCAGCCGTGGCTCTCGCTACTGCTGCATTCTGGCCCTCAGAGCCAGACCAGGTGTGAGCACCGCCTCAGCCCCAGTGGCCCCTGTGCCGGAGGTCAGCTCTGGACTGCTCCTGATGGGGTCATCTCAAGGGTGCCAGGTCGGGAGCCTGGCCCTGGCGGGAGGATTCCCATCACGGAACTCTTCAAGTGCGCCTGTCGGGCTTCTACGCTGTTACCCAGAAAGCTGCATTACCAGCACACCAGAGGCCCACGCTTTATTTTTTCCTGAGTACATTAGAAACAATTTTTTAAAATGTATGTATCTATTTGAAAGGCAGAGAGATGAAGAGCCAGAGATCTCTCATCTGCTGGCTCAATTCATAAATGCCCATGGAAACCAGGGCTGGGCCAGGCTCACCCAGGAACCTGGGACTCAATTCGTGTCTCCCGGGTGGGTGGCAAGGCCCGACTCCTTGAGCCACCATCCGCTGCCTTGCAGGGTATACGTTAGCAAGAAGCTCGAACTGGGAACAGAGCAGGACTGAAATCCAGGTACTCTGGGGTCAGACGCAGGCACCCCAAGCAACACGTGAACCACTGTGTCAAGCACCCCCACCCAACCATGTTTTCCACCCTATCAGGATCCTAAGAAAACAGGAGCCTGTTTGGAAAATTAGTTTAGCTGCTCTCCCATCTAAAAAAAAAAAAAAAAAAGGTGTTTTGTTGTGTCATAAGGCACTGCAACCAGCACTTCGTTCTTAGCTTTCTTGTACGCATCATACCCAGCAGCCCCAAGGCCTGACACAAGCCCAGGGAGCAGGGACTGACAGTGGCCACGGCACCCCCCGGCCCCGGGGTTCTCAACACAGCACTAGGCAAATCCCGCCTTTGTGGGGCCACAGCCAGTATCACCTCTCGGATCCTTTGGTGTAACCTCAGAACAGTAACTTGCACAAGAAGGAAAGATAAAATGACCAGCACTGGGCGTCCAGGGCCCAGTTAAGCCACGTGCTGATTCTTGGAAGACAGTTCTTCCAGGCCTCTCCCGAGTTTTCTGTGTATCTGGCGAACACAGGCCCCTCCGGATTCAGTTCCAGGTTATCTTTTCAAAGGTGTCTGTGTAGAAAACACTGTGGATGACAGAGATCACGTGTCTCTGGAGGAAAAGCCAGACGGGCTTCCTGCCCATTATAGAAGACAAGCTCCCACCTGGCCTCCTTCCTGGAGGCCCGGAGGTCCTGGGGCTCAGGAAACCATTCCAAGTTCTGATGATCTGGCTGCTGCTGCTTCTGGGAGTCGTGAACTGTCGCTGGTCTCGGAGTCCTAACTTCCTAATGTTCCTTACTAGCCTGCAAATACGGCAATACCTCAGACCCGCTGCAGGCTCGACACCCAAGTGCTACTTCAAGACGACAGAGCAGGTGGCGTGGCCGTTAGGGTGCCCATGGGCCTCCCACGCTGGAGGGCCTGGGTTTGGGTCCCAGTTCCTCTGCTTCCTTCCAGTTTCTCACTTCCTGCTAATGCCCATCTTGGAAGGCAGCAGATGAGGGCTCTGTCACCCATGGGAGACCCAGATTGCATTCCAAGCTCCTGGCTTCAGCCTGGCCCAGCCCTGGCTGTTGAGAGCATTTGGGGAAATGAACCAGTGGAGGGAAGATCTCTTCTATGTCTAGCAGTCTTTCTGTCACTCTACCTTTCAAATAGATAAAAATAAAACTCCCAATAAACAATACAAAGCTTTCTCTATACACACAAGAGGCCCAGGAAACATCATTATCATTATGTTGGAGAGCGCTTTAATAGTCTACCAATTGATGCAGTTTTATTATCATAATACTTTGCATAATTTTACAGGAAGAGCACAGTTTTGGATAATTTTATGGTAAAAGAGACAATGAAGGAAAATAACTCCCCTGCGTGGTGAAACTTTCATACACTACACGGCGACGTCCCATATCTGAAAGACACTATATATTTCACTCATTTTTTTCTTCTGCTAAAGTTACTTCAGATACTAGCTGGGAAACGAGACTGATCCTTGGCACAAAGGAGACAAGGAAATGGGTCCTGGCAGGCAGGGTTTTGGACAGGTCCGTCAAGCACACCCCTCTGTAGGGGCGCCGGCAGCCACCACCCGCTCCCTCTCCTCTCTCAACTCCTAACGCTGCTGGCTTTCATCGTGGACATGCGACTCAAGTTCACGGAATCAGGGCGATGGGGGTACCTGGGGGTGCCCTGTTACCCGCCAGCCGCCCAGGACGCCACAGCGACTCAGGAGAGAGGGCTGTTCACCTGAGCACTAACCTCAGACAACCAAGAGTCCTGTGCAGGCCCTGGGGAGAGACAGCAAATCGCTCTTTACCAAAACGATGGAAACTGGACAGGGAGGAGGGCGGAGGCCAGCTTTGGGACTTAGGGTCAGGCCATCGTCCTCCTCGCTCTTCTGAAACTCAAGTTACCCAGGACACTCAGGAAGGGCTACTTGCTCTAACTTTTAAAAAAACCTCATCCCGCTCTATGGGGCTCTTAGATTTTCTTGTTAGGTGCCCACAAGCATGACCCCCTTACATTACGGTTCTGTGTGGTTAATAACTTACAGAACAGGAGAGCCCCTCCTCATAGCTCCTGTGCAGGGGCCCGAGTTCAAGGAAGGAACCAGAGATTCCTACCCGTGTGCTCCCCTAGGAAACTAAGAACCCGAGAGGTCCCCAGCAAGGTTTCTAGGATGTGCAGACTCTCCTTCATAGTTTTTTGTCAAATACACAAAAGGCCAAGTTCAGACACACCTGGATCACCTCAATCAAGGCCACATCAAAAACATGTCATTTAAAGAAGCAGTCACATGCATTTAGACTGATTACCCAATTTGCATAGGAATTCCTGCTCCTCCGGTCGGCAGCGCCAACAGTTTTCTGCACTCTAGAGCTAAGGTGTCGGCATAGCCAGCGCTCTGGGCTGGCAGGGGCAGGCGAAGACACGCAGGCCGGCTCCATCTCCCCTGGGCCCTGCCAAAGCTGAGCCGGAAGACGCCCCGGCTCAGGATTCAGTTCCCCGGCCGCCTAGTCCATGGGCCTGTGAAGAGGAGGTGAGGAAGGCTCACGGCTGCTTCAGCTGCCATCTGGCCAGGGGATTCCAACACGACGTGCTCCTCAAAGATGGAGAAAACCGTCCTAAGCGCCGAGTCTGTGTTACAGGTGACAGCTGCCTCCCAGTAAGTCAGAACACAACCTGTGAGCGGGGTCAGGTGCAGCACCACGCTGGCGTCCACACACAGGGGCTCAGCTCCCCGAGCCGGCAGCCCAGCCCCCGGGCCTCTCACTCAGGCCCCCAGGCCCTTCCTGTAACAAGGCCAGGGGGTCCTCCCCACAGGCTGCAAGGACAGGAGCCAGCCAGTCCTCTTCCTGCTTGAATTACAGAGCAGTCAGTCTTGAGCTCTGGCCTCGGGAGTGTGGCTTGCAGGGCCCACTTGGCCTGTCCCATGCAGAGGTTGTCTTGAAACCCAGTCCTTGCGGCCCAGGGGCCCAGCTGAAACCTCCAGGCAAGGGCCCTGAAGGGCAACTGGATCCACCCCCAGGCGACCGGCAGCTCCCATCACATGACCGGGCCAGCGGCAGTCAGGCCAGCGGCAGTCAGACCGCTGGGAAGCCAGCGGAGTCCAGCGCGATGGTCCCATTCCTCTCTCTCTGCGACCTGGGGAGGCTGTACCTGTGAGGTATTTTCTGTGTATGGAAGACTGAAGTGGAAGGAAAGGATCTGAAACAGGACAGACAAAAAGCAGTGTACCTGGTTCTGGTTTCTTCTGCACACACGGTGCCTGTGCCGAGAACTGGGCCAGAGACAAAGCCCTCCCAGGAACCCAGCAGGTCCTCTCGAGGCTCGTCCTTCCTTCCAGGCCGGCTCGGGGGTCTCTCACCCACAAAGCCTCTCCCTGCCTCTGCAGGAGCTGTTTCTCAGTGACAGGGACGGCATTTCCCAAAAACCCCATCGTTAAGTAAGCTGGAGCAGGCGCGAGGGCTGTCCCTCCTGGGGTCCTGAGACTTGCCCTGCAGAAGCAGCTCCAAGGTCACCGAATGTCACAGCTCCAAGAGGAGAAAAAACCGCTCACAGGCGGGCAGAAAGTCCTGGTGCCTGCACCAAGCTCTTCTCCCAGGGCAGTCTCCCCGGGGCCCCCGGCTGCTTGCAGGGGACCCAGGGTTGGTGGGCCATGCACAGGCAGAGCGCTGCAGGTGGAGAAGGAGGGAAACTCGCCTCACTTGCTTCAAGCCTGGGCTTGGCTTGCTCAGCAGATTCTTCTCGGGATGCGAGTCCAAGTTAGCACTTCCTTCTTGTCCTAATGGGGTTAAAACCTGCAGCCTCCCCAGACGTGCTGCAGCTCTGGGGAGGACAAGAGCCTGGAGGCGCGAGTCTGTGTGTGTGTGTGTGTGTGTGTGCACATGCACACATGGGCCTCTGTGGGGGAGAGACTGTATGGGTGGGACGTGGTGTCCGGGCGCAGAGTTTTTTCTTATGGAGAGTAAGGGCTGAGGGTGTCGGCCGCTGAGCTGTCACCGCAAGGGGCAGCGGGACACACACTGCAAAGCTCTCTCTGGGGAGAGCATCAACAGCTCCCAGGGTGCCAGCAGGCTCCGTCCAGTGGCACAGACACCATCTCGGGTCCAACGTCCCGAGTGTGTCAGGGCCTCTTCCTGAGTGGCCTGACGAGGGTGTGGCAGTGGAGGAAGGCACAGGTACCGGACAGACGGCAGCCACCTCCCTGGTTAAAGGGAAGACACGTGCACACACACGAACTTGCCGGCCTGGCGCCCTTCCTCCTCTACCCAAATCCCCCTCCAGGGGCCCTGGAAGTCACAGCCCCGCAGAGGCCCCCGCCGTGAGGTCCGGGAGCGGCTCTGGCTAGAAGTGGTGCCGGTGGAGGGCTGCGGTCGGGGGGCCCGGCTCCAGCCGCTTGACGTGGCAGGAGTGACAGAACAGGCGGTCCTCCAGGGGGTAGCAGCGGTGCCCGTCTTCATCATTGAGCTCCACACCACAGTCCTGCAGAACAGACGACGAGAAATCAGCCCCGAAATCAGCTCCTGCCCAGGGAGGGCCGTCCGACAGGAGAGGCTCACAGGTGCCGTCGGTATACAGGCACCCTAGGTGGACAAGGATCTCGGGGTCACTTTCTACAGACGAGGTGCGGAAATGTATAGATGCACCTGTTTAACTTTTCAATGCAGCTATTAGAAGATCCACAGGGCTCGGGTCTGTGGCTCTTATTCCTCCCGGATGGTGCTGGTCTGGGGGCACGGAGAGGACTGCTCAGCAACTGGCTCCACCTTTCACTCCCGGGCCTGGGGCAGCACTGGCAATAATCCCTCCCTATTTCTTCTGTGCTGGCAGTGGGAGCCATCTACAGGTCACCCTCAAGGTCACAAAATGAATCTCATTGCCTTCCGTGGGTGAAGCTACTTAACCGTGGCTGACACCCCACAGGCACCCTGCACAGGGGCTGACGGGGGCGACCCCAGCTACCCCACGCCATGTGCATTAGTGGCTTTTTCAACTGTGGGTGCCCACCCGCCTCCACCCCACCCTGCCGACAGGGGTGTTACAAGAGGAGTTTCTTCCTGAATCCCAGGGCTGCCCTGGAAGACAGAACAGCCAACAAGCTGGGGAAGGGCGATGCCTCTTCCCCAACTCACGCACCTGCCTGACGACGTGGTCTTAGATAGGGCCCCAGTCCAGGCTCGCACGACACCGCCCGGCTCTGCAGCTTCAGGGAGAGCTGCAGGACTTGCAGTCGTGGATGGGCAGAAAGTAACAAAGACACCCCTCGCCCAGCCCCTGGCCTCCAGCCCCCGCGGCTTGCCCTGCCTCCCCGCACTTCCTGCAGCAGCTCTGGAGGGCAGACCCTTGCCAGAATTTCACAGGCCATCCCATGCCCCAGTGAACTTGCCACGATTTTCTCCCGGGCTCCAGGTGGACTCGGGGGGGTGGGGGGGGGCTGGGCCGGGAGCGCCTACCTCGCAGTGGTAACACTCCACATGGTAGTCTCTGTCCATGGACACCACACGGATGGTCTCATCTGAGCCCTGGCACCAAAGGAAAACAAGAACAGGTGTAAGAGGCCGGTCAGGGGGCACTATAGGCACCACAGGCCCTGGGGTGGGGAGGGAAGAAGGTTCTAGAATAAGCAAGGGAGGTCTCAGGAGAAGACCATAAATCAGAGGTGAATACTGACACTTGCGGGAGAAACAACAGACTTAGCTGGTGAGACGGGAGTGGGACAGGAAGCAGTCCTCGCTCTGGAAGAACCTTGGGGTCTACATTGGAAAAAGACCTCCAGGGACATCAATCCTCGAGACCCAAGGGAAACTTTTATTGCTCGTGTGCTAAGCTGGGAGTGAGCGTCAGGCGAGACTGTGACCTGGTTCAAGCTCAGGAGGGCACTGGGCAGGGAGGCCGGGCCAGGACAAAGAGATAAGGACAGGACTCGGACCTCGTAAAGGACGCCAGGGAGATACTCAGGCCCCGGGAACATGTCTGAGAAGGCGTCTTACCTCGGGAGGAAGAATAGCGAGCCCGCAGGCTGCACACTTGGGGGCCAGAACCCTGCGAAGAAGGAGGAAAACGCACATGGATTCTGGGAGGCAAAGCCCAGAACAAGAGGTGACCCAGGAGCCCACACATAGCTTTCCCCGCTGGCCACCTCCCGCCCATCACGCTGCATCCCGCCAGCCGTGGCAGGAAGACTGGAGCCTGGCTCACAGCAGGGAACACGCCTCAGCATTGCTCCGGGAGGGTTCCCCAGCTGTAGGACACTTGGCTGCCTCCCACTCTCCAGGGGTTGAAGGCTAACCTGTTTGCTTACTCCCATCCTGCCCAGGCAGCTAAGCATGGTGGAAAGCAACGCTGCAGGTACCCTGGGAAGTCAGTAAAACTGGAGCTACAGGGCCCTGGGTTCCTCCTGAGCCTGGCCAGTTCCTCTCAGCACAGTGGCATCACTGACCTCCTAAGGCCCCCACCACATCCCTCAAAACCAGTGAGCCTTTGCAGGACGGGGCACTAATGGTGCGAGCAGCCAGCAGCAGACACGCGTCCTGGTGTCCAGCGGTCACTCTGCCGAGATCAGCATAGCCCGGGCGCGCAGCTCCTGTCCGCTCCCCTCCCTCTTACTTGTGGTAATCTCGGACGCAGTAGATCTTGTTCTCCGAGTCCACGGTGAAGGGCACCCCGTCCAAACACTCGTTACAGACGACGCAGCGGAAACAGCCCGGGTGGTAGGACTTCCCCAAGGCCTGCAGGATCTGGGGCGTAACACAGGAAGAGGCCAGCACTCAGCAGGGATAGTAGGGAGGGGACGGTGGGAGGGAAGAGAAGCCAGCACGTGAGCATCACACGGCACACACGCACCCTGAGCTTCCCTTGGACCATGAGCAATCGACAGTGGGCGAGAAAGGCAAATGTATGCCTGTATAGATGCATAAACGGAGGAGATCGGACGGGACCCTTCTCCTGTGACCCACCCCAGGGCCCAGCTGTTGGGCACAGTGCTGATGATGTCCCCAGGGACACCCACATCCCGCATCAGAGCGCCTAGGATTTGGGTCCCTGCTCTGCTTCTGATCCAGCTTCCAGCTAACACACGCCCAGGGAGGCAACAGTGATGGCTCCAATACTTGGATCCCTGCACCCCCATGGAGGACCCAGATGGAGCTCCTGTCTCCTGCTTTAGCCTGCCCCAACCTGCACGCTGCAGTCATCTGGGGAGTGAACCAGCAGAAGGAAGATCTCTCTCTTTCTGCTTTTCAAATATACACACACACACAAATAAATAAACAGAACCCTTTTATAGATGCTGGGTAGGACCAAACAAATCCTGGGGCCAAAACCCACCAGGGAGACTCACAAGATGCTGAGCAGAGCCACCAAAGGACTCATCCCAGATGAGGAAGCGGCAAGTTCTTGGGGAAATGAAAGAAAATTCCAGAAGGAAAGGGCAGAGCCTGAAACAAACCTCTTAACGTCTGCCTCCGGGGAGCCCCTCCTCGTGGCTCTGCCTCCGGAACACGGTAAGCAGAGGCCCCTGACTACCCCAAGTGCAGACGAGGAAGCAGAACTCTCTGCTTTCCCTCTTAAACACAACGAATGGAAACCCCCCCCCCCCCACAGACCCCCTTCCTCTCCGTGTCCTCTGCCCTGTGTGCGGCACCTGGAACGGCTGCAGCCATCCTGAAACCTGGACAGAACCAAGGCACGGAAGAGACGGAAGGAACCAGCTAACTCAACAAACTTGCCCCCTCTCTCCCCTGGGAACTTGATAAACATGCCCATTCCCAGACCCTGTCCCGACCTCCGGAACCTGAACCTGGAAGTAAGCTGGGGCAGCTGTGTTTCTGTAAAGCCGACTCCAGTGCAGGCTAAAGTCTGAGACTCACTGGTTCAAGTTACAAATGAGCCTGGGTTCTCTTATGATTAAAATGAGCCTGGGTTCCCGTATGATCCGTGGCTGACAGCACCTTCACTGATTCGACAGGACATCGTTTCTGCGATGACCTGTGCACAAACTGCTGTGCGCTGGGACCCACCCAGAAAGCCTTCGACGGGCTGGAGCAAGGAGACGCACAAGTGCGGAAAGCACATGGGAGGCTGGCGGCATGGCTGCTCCAGCGCCTTCTACCGGGAGCCTTGGGTGGACGTGGCCATGCTGCAGACACCGCAGGCCAGGACTTGGCGCTACACCAGCTGCCCTCAGCAAGCTCCGTTTTCACCCAAGCACTGAGGCCCCGCTCAACGGCAGTGAGATGCCGACACAGGAGACCAATCACCCAGCGTGCCCAAGCCCACTGGGCAATGTGCACGTCGGAATTCATTGTCCCCCGATGGCTGCTGTCCTGGTAGAAGGAGATCCTTACGTTACTTTAACCCACACAGCACCTACAGTCAGGTTGGAAACAGACACCATTCTACCCAGCGTTAGCCATTTTTGTGGTGTGGGGACAGGCACAGCTGGGTTCTTCGGGAGACCCGAGAGTGGCATCTAAAGGAATCTCTCTGTGCAGTGTTGAAATTCTTGGCAGGAGTTAAGCTTCTGTCTTTAAAGCTGGCATCGCTACCAGACGGACCTTCACTAAAAGTTTCCAAGTCCAGGGGAAGACCTGCGAGACTGCAGGTGCAGCTTCTCATCGTCCCCCGCGGTGCCGACGTGCTCCAAAAACCAGCTCCTTCCTTCCCTGCCGCACACATGGGCGCACCCATCAAGACGCGGTATCTCCCCTCGCCCTGATTCAGGACTGGCCCTGTGACTTTCTTTTGGTTCTTCTTCTTCAGCTTTATTTCTTGACTTATTAGAAACACAGAGTGACAAAGAGAGGGTGTAAGACAGCGAGGGAGAGATCTTCTATCCACTGGTTCATTCCCCCAGATGGCCTTAATAGCTGGGGTGGTAGGTTATGTAGCAATAGGACAACCAGAACTAAGGACAGGCTATACTCATCTCCTAAGTTTGGACAAAGTTGCTCTCACATGCAGTGGGTTTGTCAGAAGGACACTAAAATTCAGGACAAATTCTGCTAAAGAAATGGAGCCCTGCAGAACCTAGCAGGCACTGGGGAAGGCCAAGGTGAGCGTTTGGGGCTCTTATCTGCCTCCCCCAAGAGAATGGGTAGAGGGCCATATTCCCAGAGAGCCTTGGTTTCTTTTTTTTTTTTTCCCTGTGGATAGATTTATTTATTTATTTGAAAATCAGAGATTACAGAGAGAGAGGGAGACAGAGATCCTGCATATCTTCCATCCACTGGTTCACTCCCCAAACGGCTACAATGGCTGGGGCTGGGCCAGGCCAAATCCAGGAGTCAGGAGCTTCATCCAGGTCTCCCATGTGGGTGCAGGGGCCCAAGCACCTGAGCCATCTTCCTCTGCTTTTCCAGGCACATTAGCAGGGAGCTGTATCAGAAGTGGAGCAGCCGGAACTCGAACCAGCACCCATGCAGGATGCCAGCATTGCAGGCAGTGGCTTAACTCACTATACCACAGCACCAGCCCTGAGCCTTGGTGTCTACTGAGGACACCCTCTCACAGAGCTGGATGACAGCAGGTGCCCTTCATGAATGGGGAGGGCTCTGATTCATAAAAGCCCATAACCAGCAGAGAAAAGTGTTTATGTCCATCAAAGTCACACACAAGAGTGTTCACAGCAGCTTTATGCGTAAAAAGCTCCCAAACAGACACCACCCAAATCTCCATCAACAGGAAAATGGCAAAACAGATGGTGCTACATCCCTACCATGGATTTGACTTAGCAGTGAAAATAAATGAGCAGCCGGCACTATAGTGTAACATGCTGAGCCACTGCCTGCAGTCCCGACATTCCACATGGGTGCCTGTTCAAGTCCCAGCTACTCCACTTCCGATCCAGCTCCCTGCTGATGTGCCTGGGAAGGCAGCAGAGGATGGCCCTAGTCCTTGGGCCCCTGCACCCACATGGGAGACATGGATGCAGCTCCTGCCTCCTGGCTTCATTCTGGCCCAACCTCGGCTGTTGCAGCCATTTGGGGAGTGAACTAGTAGATGGAAGATTGATCTCTCTCTCTCCCTCTTTCCAACACTGATTTTCAAATAAATAAAGTAAATCTTAAAAACAAAAGAACGAAAGAAAATAAATGAACTGCCAAAATAGGCCACAACACAGATGGATCTCAGAAACATATTTCTAAGTGACAAGAGGCACATCAAAGGAGTCCGTGCCGTGAAGTTCCAGAACCAGCAAAACTAACCCGTGGCAACAGGTGCTGGAACACAGGTTGCCTCGGTAGGAGGCCTTGCGTGGGAAGAGGCAAGAAGCAACCTCAGCGGTTCTGGGACATGTTCTGCATCCTGACCCGGGTGCTGGTTACAGGGGTGTACCCAGAGGTGGAAACTCACTCAGCTGTACCCTGAAGACCTGCACCCTTTGTTCTAGGAGTTATTTCTCAGGGAAAAGGTAAGAGTAAAACAGTAGCAACGATTAGCATTTCTCCTCTCCAGAATGGCGTTTAGGATCAGTGGACAGAGCTAACTCTTGCCAATTGAAAGAATGCTATCAAATCTTTCCTTTAAAAGTACATGAAACCTTAAAGGCCAGATCCAATGGTGGACAACTTGGTCCATGTATTCATTGACCTCACAACCCAGCCCACCCAGGAAAACTCATTCCCACCAAAGAGACAATGGGGGAGAGCCAGTGGACAAGCAAGGGTAGGAACATATCGGTGTTATTCTGTTATCTCAGAACTAAGCCCCCAAAACTCTTCCTAGGAATGGCCAAGCTGGGTGGAACAGGGTGGAAAGCAACCGTGTTCACCCGACGTCCTGCACTGGACTCCAGGGAAGCAGAAGCCTGGTAACACCTCGCTGTACTGTGGCATCTCACCGGGGATGCCACAGGGATCACAAGAAATGACAGGGGGGCCAGGGGAGGCGAGAACATCCCAGAAACAGGACCGTGCACCATCGAGACAGTGAGAGATGCTAACGCCAGTGAAAGCTAACAGTGTGGATTCTATTCAAGCGAGCGAACTGCATTGCCGAGGGACTTCTTTTAACAGGACCAGCTCTAACTATGAGCCAAGAAGCAGCGTGCTCAACTCCATATTTACGTGTTCCCTGAATGCCCGCTCCTCTCCACGTGTTGTTATCTTGCTCAGGGGACTCTACTCACCATGTCCATGATCAGATGTCCACAGAGGAAGCACCTGTCGGCAGACTGCTGGAAACCCGAGTACTGCGGAGGGAAGAGGGAGCAAAGTTAGACCCAGAGCGTGGTCCCGCCATCTGGAGAGCTACGGGCAATTTCTCCGAAAGATGTGCCACCCTGAACAGGACTCTGCTGCTTCCCTGGGGACAACACCGTGCTGTGCTGAGCCACGGATTATCTTTAGCCACAAGAGCCAACGCAGATACCACTCGCCGAAACAATGACCGTGTCTGGGACCCCCAGCGCGCCTGGCTCCATGGGGAGACTGTCCATAGAGAAACCTTTATCTGTAATCACAGTGGTTCTCTAAGAGGGGTTCCCTGGCACCACTAGAAAACTTGCAGGAGATGCAAATTCTTGGCCCCACCCCAGACCTACGGAATTGGAAACAGGGCGTGGGGTCTGACCACCACCCTGATCCTTAAAAGAGTTCTGCAGGACACCTTTTACGATCCCAGTTTCTCAGATAGAAGCCAAGGGAAGCCTAGAGAGGCTAAGGACGTTCTCAAGGCAACACGACATATAAGGCGCAAAGACAAGCCTCGGTTCAAGTCCTTCTCTGGTTACATGTCTCATGCTGGAGTCGGTGTAGTTGTGCAGCAGGTTAGACCCCCTCCTGCAATGCAAGTGTCCCCGACGGGAGCTTGAGTCCCGGCCGCTCCACTTCCAATCCAGCTCCCTGCTCATGCACCTGGGAAAGCAGTGGCAGATGGACTCCAAGAAATAAAATACATCTTTTTTAAAAAAGACAATGAAGGGGCCATCGCCATGGCAGAGTGGGTAAAGCCACTGCCTGCAGTACTGGCATCCCATATGGGTGCTGGTTCAAGTCCCAGCTGCTCCACTTCCAATACAGCTCTCTTCTATGGCCTGGGAAAGCAGTAGAAGATAGCCCAAGCCTTTGGGCTCCTGCCACCTGCGTGGGAGACCTGGAAGAAGCTCCTGGCTCCTGGCTTCAGATCAGCACAGCTCCAGCCATGGCGGCCAATTGGGGAGTGCACCAGCAGATAAAAAAACCTCTTTCTCTCTCTGCCTCTCCTCTCTCTGTATAACTCTGACTTTCAACTAAAATAAATAAGTCTTTTTTAAAAATTAAAGAAAAGACAACAGAAACTTTGCAACTCTACACCATATGCTAGAGGATGCTGCAGCCATTCTAGGAGACACAGCTCATTATTTCCACAGGGGATCTCACTGCACCAGCCCCACCTCTGGTTCCCATGATTCCTGTGGGCTGACTCTATGCTGGGTACCAAGGCAGGGCACTGGGCTCAGGTCTAGCCAATCAGAGCCTTGCATTTCCGCAGCACCAGTGAGTTTGTCCATAAGGCAGCATACGACTCGGTGAGAGCCAATGAGACTTCAAGAACCATCTGGAGGCTTCTGAAAGAGGGATGGGTGCTTCCCGCGACCCCGCCCTTTTTCCTGTTCTTTGTTTGACACGCAAAATGGTGGAGAGCGAGAGAACTCTTCCATCTGCTCGTTCACTCCCCAGATGCCTGCAACAGCAGCGGCTGGGCCAGCACAGAGCCGGGAACTGGGAGCTCCACCCAGGTTTCCCATGTGGGTAGCAGGAACCCAAAGTACTGGATTACAGGAAAAGATCGGAACCAGAGGCAGGACTCAATTCCAGGTACTCAAATATGGAATACAGGTGTCGCAGGCAGCGGCTGACCCCACTGTCCCACAATGCCAGCCCTGCACAGGCACGCTTGCCCATCAGATCTGAACCATAAACCCTGGAGTGTCGCCACCTCCTGGCTGCCACACAGAAGCTGAAGCCAGCAGCTAACCTTGCAAGGGGCAGGGCCAGAACCCAAAGGCAAGGAGTCCCGAGGCACTGCTGGAATGAACTGCCTTGTTTCTGGAGCCACTCTAGCTTCGCTCGTCTGCTCCACGAATCAGCTCTTCCCAGGAAAACCCAGTAGAGCTTTTCTCCAAGGGGAGCTGGGGAGAAGAGGGCTTCCATGGTACACAGAAGCTGGGTCTCACACTCCTGTCCCTGAGACAGTAGGGTCACCTCAACCACGTGGACCACACCCCCACTCTGGATGCTGTGGGGTCTGCAGACCTCACGGTGAAGGGCGCGTTCTGCCCTCCGCAGGAGCTTACACTCAAAGGGGAGACAGACGTGGACACGGACCCCATGCTCTGCAGGCAGGCAGCACAGAGGAGGGGCACCACGCCTGGGTGGTGGGGGGACAGACAGGCTGATGGGACCTGGGCACAGGAAGTGGGGAAGACAGGGCAGGCAGAGGCAATGGTACCCGCCGAGGCACGCCGGTACGAGGCTCTGCAGGCCACTGCAGAGAGGCGAGGGCCCGGCCCTCAGGCAGCGTCCAAGCGTGCTGCGCACCCTGCAGATGCTGGGACCCGGCAGGCCAAGGCTGCACGGTGTGAGGCCTCCTCGTGCAGGCAGTGTGGGAGGGCCGGAGGCTAAAGGAGCACACAAGGGCTCCACGCTAACCGCGCGCCAGGAGCCACGGCAGGGAGGGGGTGTCCAGGGCGGACCTGGGGTGCAGTTCTGCCACCAGTAAGGTGATGTTTTGTGCTTCAGGCGCACAGCATGTGAGGGGCCAGGGGACACATCCGGTGGGCACCGGGGCGATGGCGGCTGGCCTCAGAGGTGCAGCAGGGCTGGGGCTCAGCTCTGAGAGTTACTGGCACAGGATGTCAGTGGGAATGGCTGGACTCCCAGGGACAGCGGGCCGAAGCAGGAGGAGGAAGGGATGGCGGGGGGAGAGAGCCTGGCTCCCAAGCCAGTGGTTAAGAGATGGGGAGGAGGCACAACTTGGGAGGGCACATGCATACACACATGTGTGTGTACACACACATATGTACACACACATGCATGCATATGTACAAGCACACATGCACACACACACCCGCCCACACCCACAGAAGGTAAGACAGGGCCTCTGTGGAGCAGGCTGGGGCCCCTCCAAGCCCCCCCCCCAGCTCTCTGGCCATGCCAGGGGACGATGGGCACTACGGGCACAGGTGACGCACTCACCAGGAAGTCTTCCTCACAAAACACTTTGCCATTGACAAAATAAAAGGCTTTTCCTCTCAGCTTCCGGCCTGCGGGAGAAACACAAAAGCGGGGTAATGAGAAAACTGTCAACACACAGTTTAACAAAACCTTCCTCCAGCAAAGAGAAACCTGCAGATAACAACAGAAAGCCAGCTGTCACCGGCTTCCGGTGACCGGGACATGTCGTGGCCTCCAGGGCCAGGCAGGCTGAGGCCAGGAGGCAGGGTCCCCTGGCAGAGCTATGCAGTAAGATGGGGCTGACAGAGGAGCGGTCCTGCCCACCTCCTCTGCTTGGAAAGCAGGCAGCAAGGCACCAGGTGACGGGACTTACGGGACACTCAGGGGCACTGGGGACGGTCACCCTGGCACGCTCTGCAGGGGATGCCTGTGACATCCAATCGGGAGAGTCCTCTAAGAGGTTAACTCTACTTGTCCACCCTGTTTTTCACCTGAGCTGTAGAAAACAACCACCATGTGGCAGGTGTCGTGGTGTACTGGATCAAATCACCGCTTGTGACACTGGCACCCCATATCAGAACATTGGTTCAAGTCCCGGCTGCTCCACTTCTGATCCGCCTTCCAGTTAATACACTGGGAAGGCAGCAAGATGGCCCAAGTACTGGCGCCCAACGTGGGAGACCCACATGGAGTTCTTGGAGCCTGGCCTCAGCGGTGCCCAGTTCTGGCTGTTGCAGCCATTTGGGGAGTGAACCAGTGCATCAAAGACATCTCTTTTCTCTCTCTCTCTTCTCCCATTCTCTCTCTCATTCTCTCTCTCTCTCTCTCTCCCTCCCTCCCTCCCTCCCTCCCTCCCTTTCAAATAAATACATCTTTTGTTTAAAACAGAAAGCATACCTTCTTGAAAAGATACTATCTTTGGTTTTCACTTGATCTACAAGGGTCAGGCAGGAGTGGGGCAAATTCAAATTACGCCGACCGACTCCTGGATGCAATGTCACCTTGCATAAGGCTAAGGACATGCTCACATCATTCCTTTCTGCCCTGCAGGAAACTCAGCGGGCTGGGAAGTCAGGGTAAGCAGGTGCACCTCTGTGCAAGGCTCTGGCCCCGCCCCACAGCGGCTGTCACAGAGCTGAGGACATTTCCAGTGCCAGGGTCCACACGTGCCCAGCACACTCCAGGGGATGCTCAACACGGATGCTGCAAGCCCCTGGGAGCCAGGGTCCCCACCCGGGAGGGGAATCAGCAACGCCACAAACACGAGCTGTGCCCAAGAGACCCAGCAAGTCCAGGGACAGACACCGGCTGCCCTTGCGGGCAAAGCACACGGGGCAGGCAGAGGGAGGCTCCACGGAGCCACGGCAGAGCTCAGGGGCAGCCGAGAAAAACAGATTCTGTGGCAGCTGCAGAACCCTCCGGAAGGGGGAAAACAGCAACTATTACAGCTTCTGCAGATTTTCTATCTTGGGGCCGGCGTTGAGGCACAGCAGGCTTAGCTGCAGCCTGCGACACTGCACCAGTTCAAGCCCTGGCTGCTCCACTTCCCATCCTGCTCCCTGCTAACAGCCTAGGAAGGCATGGGAGGACAGTCCAAGTGCTTGGACCCCTGCCACCCAGGTGGGAGACCTGGGTGGAGTTCCAGGCTCTTGGCTGCAGCCTGGCTCAGCCTCCGCTGCTATGGCCATTGGAGAGTGAATCAGCAGATGGAAGATTGATTCATTCTCTCTCCTTCTCTCTCTCTCGCCTTCCTTCAAATAAATAAATGTGTTTTCAAAAATAAAAAGCCCAACTGCTCCTCAGTGGGGAGGCAGGAGAGGGTGCCAGGGGACAGAGGAGGCGCAGCACTACTCCTGGCTGCAGACTTGGAGGGCCCGAGTCAGGCCAAAGGGATCTAAAGCGCCTCACGGGTCTGGAGGCCCTGCCCTGGGCAGCCCCTTGCTGGTCACAGCGTCTGCTGCTGCCTGACCCGGTGTCGTCCCACCGTCTCCCCAACGCTCACGCTGGTGCGAGGCGGCAGCTGGAAGACCTCCTGCAGATGCAACTGTAATCTGAAGTCAGCCTTGCACGCAGAGGGCTCGGCCATGTCTAGAAGAATGCAGTGTCGGGCTGAAGAATCCAAAGCAAAGGGCAGCCGTGGGGGAGAGGTGGGCGGGACGCAAAGATCATGGCTTTAGGACCCCGCACACCAGGGATGGCAACAAATCGGTAAGAGCAGAGCAGTGCCCTCCTCCCTGAGCATCTGGGGCACTGGTTCCAGCAGCCCCCGCAGACATCAACGCCCATGGGTGGTCGGACACCTCCCATCAGCCGCCAATGGACTGACAAGCAGCACACCCACAGCCTCCTCCTTGCTTTAAATCTCGGAAGACAACCAACACCAGGAGCAACGGACAGGTACCCGGCTGTTACACCGTGAGGGTGCTCGGCTATCACACCAGGAGGGAGCCCAGCCGTCATGCCGGGAGGGTACCCGGCCGTCATACTGGGAGGGTACCCGGCTGTTACACCGTGAGGGTGCTCGGCTATCACACCAGGAGGGAGCCCAGCCATCATGCCGGGAGGGCACCCGGCCATCATACTGGGAGGACACCCGGCTGTCACACTGGGAGGGTACCCGGCCGTCACACTGGGAGGGTACCTGGCCGTCATACTGGGAGGGTGCCTGGCCGTCATGCCATGAGGGTGCTTGGCTGTTACACGGTGAAGGTACTCGACTGTTATATTATAAACATACTCAGCTGTTATGTTGTATTACATAGGGGAAAATATCCAGGCAAAAAAGTCTGCACATACAGACACCGTGTTTTCTCCCCGAGTATTTGTGATCCATACCTGGTTGAACCCACGGATGTGGAAGTGCAAGTTAAGAGCATCAAGGACCAGGGTCGGCGCTGTGGCGTAGTGGGTAATGCCACCACCTGCGGTGCCAGCATCCCATATGGGTGCTGGTTTGAGTCCTGGCTGCTCCACTTCCGATCCAGCTCTCTGCTATGGCCTGGGAAAGCAGCAGCAGATCGGCCCCGCTCTGGCCGTTGCAACCATTTTAGGAGTGAACCAGTGGAAGGAAGACCTTTCTCTCTCTCTGCCTCTCTGTAACTCTGTCTTTCAAATAAATAAATCTTAAAAACGACTATCAAGGACCAATTACAATCAAATGGGAGGAAGTGAGCAAAGCGTAGGAAGATGCAGCACATAGAAACGAACACCTGGGGCTGGCGCTGCGGTGCAGCGGGCTGAGCTATCACCCCTGATGCTGGCAACCGCACGTGCACCAGATCGAGTCCCGGCTGCTCTGCTTCCAATCCACCTGCCTGCTGATGCACCTGGGAAAGCAGTGGAGGGTGGTCCGAGTGCCTGGGGCCCTGCAGCCCATGTGAGAGACTAAGATGCAGTTCTAGGCTCCTGGCTTCAGCCTGGTCCAGCCCAGTCCCAGTCACTGTGGCTATTTGGGATGGAACATCTCTGTCTCTCTGCTCTCTCTGTAACCGCCTTTCAAATAAATAAAACTAAATCTTGAAAAAGAAAAGAAAACCTGTTAAACCTCAAGTCATCACAGGGTTGTTATACCAGCCTAATTCCTGCGATATAATGAGAAATGCTCAGGCCCACCAGCACTCACGGTAACGCAAATGAAAACCACAGTGGGATTCCGCCTCACTCCTACAGACAGGAAAAACCACCACGTCTGACACGCACAGGCCTTGGTGAAGGCGCAGGACAACAGCAGCCGTGCACATGTGTAGGAGTGTCTGCTGGGATGTGAAGAAAATCCACACAACACCAAGGAAGGCTGCCTGGGGAGCTCTCCCGGATGGGCATGAGGGGGCCTGCACTGCACGGCCACGCTGCTTACAGAAGGCCAGACGCATCTGCACCACTCAGCAACACGGGATAAGGAGAGGAACAAGCTGCAACGCCTAATGGATGAAGCCCCCCACGGCAGCCAGGATGGACACACCAGTCCTACACAGATCATTATTGGCTGAACTAATGATACAGGCATGCGACTTTGGTAAACTGTGCAAAGACCCACGGACGTGACGGCTTACACGCGGGCTCCAGCTCACTCACATAACCACCATACTGATCTTTCTTTAACTGACAGTTGTCTATGTGGGGACAGGAGAACAACACCTGGACCGCAGGGAGCACGCTCAGATCATGATGTCAGGGGTCCTCAAAAAGCTCATGGAAAATGCGTCTTAAGAAAAAACACTGTGGCCAGTGCTGTGGCATACTAGGGTAAGCCTCTGTCTGCAGGGCTGGTACCCCATATGGGCGCTGGTTCTAGTCCCGGCTGCTCCTCTTCCAATCCAGCTCTCTGATGTGGCCTGGGAAAGCAGTAGAAGATGGCCCAAGTCCTTGGGCCCCTGAACCTGCATGGAAGACCTGGAAGAAGCTCCTGGCTCCTGGCTTTGGATCAGTGCAGCTTCAGCCGTTGCGGCCATCTAGGGAGTGAACCAGCGGATGGAAGACCTCTCTTTCTCTCTGCCTCTCCTCCTCTCTCTGCCTTACAAATAAATGAAAAATAAATCTTTTTTTTTTTTGACAGGCAGAGTGGACAGTGAGAGAGAGAGACAGAGAGAAAGGTCTTCCTTTGCCATTGGTTCATCCTCCAATGGCTGCCGCGGCCGGCGCACTGCGGCCGGCGCACCGCGCTCATCCGATGGCAGGAGCCAGGTGTTAGGTGCTTATCCTGGTCTCCCCATGGGGTGCAGGGCCCAAGCACTTGGGCCATCCTCCACTGCACTCCTGGGCCACAGCAGAGGGCTGGCCTGGAAGAGGGGCAACCAGGACAGAATCCGGCGCCCCGACCGGGACTAGAACCCGGTGTGCCGGCGCCGCAAGGCGGAGGATTAGCCTGTTGAGCCACGGCGCCGGCCAAAATAAATCTTAAAAAAAGAAAAAAACACTATGTGTGGATTTCAAAAATCCTCTGCACCAAAATAAACTTATCTTTAGATTCCATTTTCCCACAGACTTTTTGAACAAGCCTGTGGCAGCTGCCCTGAGGAAGAAGGGGATGGGGTGGGAGGGGAACCTGGACAACTTTGTTACCCATAATTATACCCCTTAGAAAAAAGACAGAACCAAAATGACAACGTGGAAATGTCTGTGATTCTGGGTGGTAGGACAATAGGGCTATTTCCTATGGTACTGTCCTACAATGTTTACAATGCACACACATACACACACGTACAGTCTCTCTTTTAGCTGAAACACTACACAGGCACCAACAAAGAATAAAAACACCTGCACTATAGGACAAAAAAGCTGAACTCTAACATGCAAATAATTCGATTACAAGATTGTTTTTTTTTTAAACATTATTTTCACTTACTTGAAAGGCAAAGCCAAGGGGCCAGCGCCATAGCTCAGTGGGTTAAGCTGCCACCTGTAGAGCCTCATGCCATACGAGCACCTGTTCCTGTCCCAACTGCTCCACTTCTGAGCCAGCTTCCTGCCAATGCTCCCGGGAAAGCAGCAGATGATGGCCGAAGTCCTTGGGGCCCTGCTGCCCACATGGGAGACCTGAAGCTCCTGGCTTCGCCCTGGCCCAGCCCTGGCCATTGTGGACATCTGGGCAGATGGAAGACCTATCTCTCTGTAACTCTGACTTTCAAATAAACTAATTCATCTCAAAAATTAAAAGGAAAGGAAGAAAGCCACTGCTACAGAGAAAGACACAGAGACAGGGACCTGCTGCCCAGGATTAAGGTGACAAGGACACAACAGCCCACCTGGTCAGCCGGGAAAACCATCACCCACCGCGCGATTGCCATCACACCAAGGCCAGGTTCAGCCAGGTGGTGGAAACACCTGGGTCTCCCACAGGCTGCAGTTGCAGCCAATCTAGGCCACTAGAGGGCGCCAAGATTCCACAGGACCCGGCACAGGGCTCCCTCCAGAGGGCTGAGGGAGATTCTGCTCTCGCCCAGGAAGCCGGTTTTTTGTTTCCATAAGGGGCCAGATCACCTGTACCCCAGGCATCACACAGGAACACTGAGCCCTCCGCACTGCATAGGAGACCCAGAGGAAGTTCCTGGCTCCTAGCTCCTGGCTCCTGACAGGCCTAACCCTGGCCATTTGGGGAGGAACAGTGGATGTAGGGACCCAAGGACTTGGGCCATCTTCCACTGCTTTCCCAGGCCATAGCAGAGAGCTGGATGGGAAGTGGAGCAGCAGTTTGAGACTCGAACTGGCTCCCATGATGCCGGCACTGCAAGTGGTGGCTTTACCCACTATGCCACAGAGCCGGCCCTAAAATAAATCTTAAAAAAAAAAAAAAAAAAAAAAGCTGGCGCTGTGGCTCACTAGGCTAATCCTCCACCTGCAGCGCAGGCACACCGGGTTCTAGTCCCGGTCGGGGCGCCGGATTCTGTCCCGGTTGCCCCTCTTCCAGGCCAGCTCTCTGCTGTGGCCCGGGAGTGCAGTGGAGGATGGTCCAAGTCCTTGGGCCCTGCACCCCAAGGGAGACCAGGAGAAGCACCTAGCACCTGGCTCTTGCCTTCAGATCAGCGCAGTGCGCCGGCCACAGCCCACCAGCTGCGGCAGCCACTGGAGGGTGAACCAACAGCAAAGGAAGACCTTTCTCTCTGTCTGTCTCTCTCACTGTCCACTCTGCCGGTCAAAAAAAAAAAAAAAAAAAAAAAGAAAGAAAAGAACGCTTGAATTTAGAAACAACACCACATTCAAATATACTTGTTTCTATTCTCTCAGAAGTGGGAAGGAAAAGAAAAAATACACCTGCTGTGTCAGGGCCTGGGTTTAGATTTTACAGATCTTGATAAAATATTGCCATGCATGTCACCATTGCATGGGTGCCCCTGCGCCTCCCTGCACCTCCACAGAGCAGCCCACAGTCACATCTTCCTCAAGGTCACCCCCCATGCCAGGTCTCGACGAGACCACTGCGGTCAGGCCCAGGGGGCGGTGCCAGGACACGGGGAACCAGCCTGGACACACACCCCGGGCGACTCAGCTTCCCAGGGCTCTTTTCCTCCCCATATATGCACATCCCTTGAGAGGTAACCGTCGCCCATCTTCACTGCCTGTGTGAGGACAGTGAGGCGCCCGGGGGCTCACCCAGGCAGTAAACCTGGGACCCAGCCCATCTGACTCTGAGGTCCTCACTGTGTCCACTGCACGGGAGGCCACTAAACATTATTTAGTGCCTGCTGAATACACCCCTATAGGAGGAACCCCGCTCCTCCCCTCCAGGGGACCGGAGATGGGGATTTTCACTCTTTAAAATTTTCACTCTTTTTGCACCAGGTGCTTTACTTAAATCCTACCTCACTCGCAAGCCTGGGGCAAGAAACCCTCTGAGGAAGATACGCATTTATTGGCTAAAAGGGGGATCTTTGGAGAGAGGGGACGCTCGGGGAAGGGGAGGGCAGCAGGGAACAGCCAGCAACCTGCTCCTGAAAAGCAGAGAGGCAGAAAAAGGTGCTGCCCAGGCTGAATCCCTCCAGATCTGACCGACAGCACAAAACATCAGCTAACCTGAATTGCCCAGAGTCACCGCGCTGTCCTGGAAATGAAGGGCGGGCTGCAGCTGTCCTCACCGCCACTAGGTGGCGCCCACGCATGGCCAAGACCAGGACCGATGGGGCAGCTGGGCAGGCTGAGCTCCCCAGGCCTGCGGGCTGGCTTGGGACCCTTCACCCCCAGGAACCTGAGCTGCACTGGAGACGGCTGACCCTCAGCGAACGATGCTGCCGGTTTACTCCCTACTTTGTCGATGCAGGAAACGAAAGCTACAGCGGTCAAACTCAGCCACAGAGCTCCAGGTGCGAGCGCTGGGATCCGAAACCCCTCCAGCACACCTCTCTCTCTCCTTGTCTGTCCCCAGACCTCCCAGACCAAGGGTGACAGCTTGGCCAGCGTGGGCCGCTAGAGGAAACAGTACACCCCGGTGGCTTAGCCGACACTCACTCCTCCTGGGCCTGGAGGCTGGCAGCTGGGGGTCACGGGGTGGTCGTGGTCAGGGCTGCCAAGGGCCCCTTTCCTGGTCTACGCCCAGCAACTCCCTGCGGTGTCTCCACCAGAGCTCCGCTGCCTCTTGTCATCAGGACGCTAACCCCTACTCACGGGGGGGGGGGGGGGGGCACATGTGACCGAGTCACCTGTCACAGGCCCCCGCCTCCAAACCATCACCTGGGGATGGGGGTCTCAACGCAGCCATCTGGGTGGGGGACACAAAGATGTGTTTCTTGGCATCTCCAATCACACAGGGACAAATTTCACTGTCCTCACGCAGGTCTTACAGCACAGACATGATGCCGAGGTCCGGCTGTGGCTGTGGCTGTGGCTATGGCTGTGGCTGTGTACGGGCAGGAGACAAAGGGAGCGGTGGGGGAGCGAGCACCAGACTCTCCAGCCGGCCAAGGGCTCGCAGGCCTTACCACATTGTCCCGCAGAGTGCTGGCTCCCATTCCCGGAGGGTCTCCTTCTCAACAGGGGCCTGTGAATCTGCATTTCTAATAAGCTCATGATGCCGGGCCCCCTGGGGGGGGGGCCCACACTTTGAGAACCTCCGAGAGAGACTGGGCCTCAGGCCTGTCTCTGAACCCACATCTGCACCTGATGCCTTTTTCCTGCTCCCACCACAGAGCGAGGACCCAGACCATCCCTGGACGACGAGCGCGGGACAGCGACGATGCCAGGGGGAAGGTGTCCGTGTGACACACAACTCTACGTTCAGAATCGTCCTGCTTCCGGAATTACTCCTCCCCAGCCAGAAGCAGTGGGTGCCGTGCACACTAAACACACCCAGACGGGCCGCAGCCAGAGCCGCCCTGCATGTGCCCGTTACAACGCTGGTTTACACACAACTGATGCACGTATAGACTCAGAGAATCCCCTCCAAACAACCCTTTCCTGCGGTACAATGAAGACTGCCTGTGGGCCTGCAGGGGACCTGACAAACCCAGCATAACTGAGGGAGGGGGACAGCAGCTGGGATGTCACCAAGACGTCAGCCGTGACTCCGACAAAGAACACCCAACTTCCGCAACACCCGCCAAGCTCCCTTCGCTGCAGAGAGAACGGGCCAGAGCCCACCTGTGGAGGTATCGGTCCTTAGACACGAGTCTCCACTACCAAGCGGGCACCCAGAGCAGTGGCTGGGACACAGCTTGGGACGCCCATGCCCCCTGTCTGAGTGCCTAGGTTCGAGTCCCAGCCCCGCCCCCATTCTCACTTCCTGTCAACGTGCAACCAAAAGGCAGCGGATGATGGCTCCAGTAGTTAGGTGCCCGCCATCCACGTGGGAGGCCCAGATGGAGTTCCCAGCTCCTGGCTTTGGACTGGCCCAGGTGTTGTGGGCACTGGGGAGTGAATGAGCAGATAACTGTCTCTCAAACACCTCCCTGAAAAGTCAAAGTGCATGGTGTATGAGAGTTCTTAAGAAAAAAAAGTGAGGGGCCAACACTGGGGGGTAGCTGGTTAAGCTCCCCCCACCCCGCCCCAGGGCTGGCATCTCATGTGGTCGTTGGTTCAGATCCTGGCTGCTCCTCTTCTGATTCAGCTCCTGCTAATGCATCTGGGAAAGCACAAGACGCCCGAGTCCTTGGGGCCCTGCACCCACGTGGGAGACCTGGAAGAAGTTCCTGGCTCCTGGCTTCCACCTGGCCCCACGCTGCCCATTGTAGCCAATTAGGGAGTGAACCAGCAGATGGAAGATCTCTCTCTATCTCTCCGGCTCTCTCTGTAACTATGCCTTTCAAATAAATAAATCTTTAAAAAAATGAAGAAAAGAAAGGGACACTCAGCAACCGTGCGAGTGTGTTTTCACCATAGTGCCCCAGCGAGTAACTTCTACGTGTGCTACCTGCCCTGGCTACCAGCCCCCTGTGCCAGTTATGCCAATTAAATTAATCAAGCTAAACGAACACGAACATTCATTTCTAGCACTCAGCCAAGTGCACGTCAAATGCTTGCCGCTGCGTGCGACACCCTCGGCGCCACTGCGGGAAACGCTGCCTGACCGACCTCAAACGGCTTTGTCGGGAATCGGCTCTCCCGTAAATGGTGTGCTGATGACAAAGGACCAGGAAGAAACCTAACCAAACTGGTCCGGCTCAGGTGACAGGGCTCCGGCCTGGGCTCTGCAGGGAGGGGGCAGGAAGGGGGGCCCCCAGGCTTGCAGGCCAACCCTCCCTTTGCAGTCTCCCAGAGAGGAGCCCTCCGCCCCTCACCTGACGCCTTCGGGGTCCTTGGGAGAGCTGAGGACAAAACTGGGGATCCCAGGGCGGGACCCAGCACTGCGCTCTCGGGGTAGGTATCTGGCACGGGTTCCTGTTGCCAGGATCCCCTCGGCGGCCTCCGGCGTCCACTCACGCCCACCACCGCGTCCCCGATCCACACCCTCCTGTCGCTGGCGATTGCCACGCCAGCTCACCCGTGACACGGGGCTGGGTTTGCAGCTTGTCTGGATTCCCAGCCCTCAGCCTTCTTTTCTTTTAAAACCCAATGATGTAGAAAAATGAAACATAGGCCGGCGCCTCGGCTCACTTGGCTAATCCTCCACCTGCGGCGCTGGCACACCGAGTTCTAGCCCCGGTTGGGGCACTGGATTCTGTCCCAGTTGCTCCTCTTCCAGGCCAGCTCTCTGCTGTGGCCTGGGAGGGCAGTGGAGGATGGACTAATCGCTTGGGCCCTGCACCTGCATGGGAGTCCAGGAGAAGCACCTGGCTCCAGGCTTCGGATTGGCTGCAGCGCACCAGCTGTAGCAGCCATTTGGGGGGTGAACCAGCAGAAGGAAGACCTTTCTCTCTGTCTCTCTCTCTCACTGTCTAACTCTGCCTGTCAAAAAAAAAAAATAAATAAATAGAAAAGAAAGAAAGAATGAAAAGAAGAATGAAACATAAAATCCAAGCCTTGATTGTAGTAATTACTCAACAGACACAAAGTTACTCAACCAAGCTGGTATAAGAGTTTCTAAACAGTCTGGGCTTCCCCAGACACCTCCCTGTGGACCAGCAGCCGGCGGCCGAGTAGCTCTGTCCCCGCCAGCGACACTCGCAGGTCTTTCTTCCTGTCCTGCAGTTTCACAACCCACCCTCTTCTGGTTCCCAGCCCCCTACCCCAGGCTGTGCCATCCTCTGTGTCAGAGATGACAACACTGCAGGGAACAGCCCAGAGCACACTGCTGGCACTGACAGCACAGAGCACTCAGCAGGGCACTGAACACTGAGCAGAGCACTAAGGGAGCACTGAGCGCTCAGCACTCACTGAGCACTGAGAGCAGGGTACTCAGCAGAGCCCTGAGCGGAGCCCCGCTGCAGCCTACTTTGGTTGTTTCCCACCCCGCCCTCGCCCCTCTTCCCTTTCCACATTCTTCACCTGCAGCTTCTTCTCACACACAGTCACCAAGAGACACTGGGACGACTCAGCAGCTCAGAAATGCAGGGGTCAAAGGCCCTGAGGAACACAGCTCCATCCACAGCCCTGGGCCACTGCCCTCCCCCGGGAGCCTCCCACTACCGATTCCTGCCTCCCCGGCTCCTGGGGCTCCAAGTCTCAGGCCGAGCTGTGCTGCTCTCACAGCCCCAGGCTGGCTGAACAAGCAGTCTTGACTGTCAGGCGGTGGCTCAACCCCAGAAGCCAGGCAAGATCCCACCGAGAGCCCCGTCCCTTCCCGCTGCCTGTATTTTCAGGGAAGGGAATTTAACACCATGACTAAGCGAGCTCTGTGGAGCCACAACATCCAAGTGCCATGGGACACACAGGCAGGAAGTTAGCTTAGGACTGCTGAGCTGGAAGTCACAGCCCCCATGTGGAATCCTATCCTCCTTGTCAATCAGGAGCCTCCTTTCCCAGGATGCACCGGCTTCATCCAGGACCTAAGAAGGTGCCATGAAAATATGGATAATGAGCTCCACGTGGAACTTGTGGAGGTGGCAGAGTGCCCAGGGGTCTTCACCCCTAGGCAGGCACAGCCCTGAGCTCATTAAGAAAACCAACAACCGGGGCCGGGGGGGGGGGGGGTGACGCCAGCATCTCACAAGGGCCCTAGTTAGAGTCCCGGCTGCTCCACTTCCAATCCAGCTCCCTGCTAATGGCCTGGGAAAAGTAGTGGAAGACGGCTCAGGTCCTTGGGCCCCTGCTACCATATGGGAGACCTAGAAGAAGCTCCTGGCTTTGGCCTGGCTTGACCCTGGCCACTGCAGCCATCTGGGGAGTGAACCAGCAGATGGAAGATCTCTCTCCCTGTCTCTCCCTGTCTCTCCCTGTCTCTCCTTGTCTCTCCCTCCCTCTCTCTCTCTCTGTGACTCCAACTTTCAAAGAAAATAAAAGGGGCGGGGGGAGGGAGCTGGGGCTGTGGCATAGCAGGTGAGGCCACTGCCCTCAGTGCCAGCATCCCACATGGGTGCCGGCTGGGACCCGGCTGCTACACTTCCAATCCAGCTCTCTGCTGTGGCCTGGCAACGCAGTGGAGGATGGCCTGAGTGCCTGGGCCCTGCACCCGTGTGGGAGACCTAAAGGCGGCTCCTGGCTTCAGAATGGCCCAGCTCCGGCCTTTGTGGCCATTTGGGGAGTGAATCAGCTATTGGAAGACCTCTCTCCCTCTTCTCTCTCTCCCTCTCTCTGCCTCTCTGTAACTCTGCCTTTCAAATAAATAAATAAACCTTAGGGGAAAAAAGACTAACAACTGGGTCAGGGAGGCTATGGCTGGAGCGACTGCCAGGTGTTCTTTCTGTCTCCCCTCCTCCTGAACCATTCTGCTTTCAGGCAAATCTTCTGGCCCACTGCCCACTCTTGACAGGTATTTGTGTGGAGCAACTCACGCCCGTGTGTGTGTGTGTGTGTGTGTGTGTGTGTGTGAATGCTCACTTTCTCACCTTTTAAATAAACTTTATCACTATATGCACCTTACTTGTGTGCCCACTTAGGATGCTTTATCTTTGTGCATGACAAGAGCCTGGGGTGAAAAATTAACACCCCTTGGGGTCGGTGCTGTGGCGCAGAGGGTTAAGCCTCAGCCTTTGACGACGGCATCCCATATGGGTGCCAGAAGTCCCAGCTGCTCCACTTCTGATGCAGCTCCCTGCTAATGCACCTGGGAAAGCAGCAGAGGATGGCCCAAGTGGTACGGTTTATTCCAAAGGGGAGGAACACACACACACAGAGCCCAAAACAGGTTACGTGACTGACAGGCAGACAGGATCACACAGGGCGGACAGAGGAGGTGCAGTTCCACATGGACCTAACCTAGCTCCCTGCCTCATCCCTCACCACCTGCACCTAGACAAGCCCTGAGGGACAAACACCTAGGGAGGCACTGCTGTCGGAGGCGCAGCCCACAGTGAGCCACCTGGGAACACCCGTGGGCGCGTGGGTTCCAGGCGCTAGCAATTCCCGCAGCCTGAGCGCTTTCAGAGGCAGGGCCGACCAGGTTGTTTACAAAGTCAGGAAGAAAGGTGAGGGTTTCAGAGGCGGCTTCCCAAGGAAAACAAAGGAGCCGGCGGGACCCCTCCCCCACCTGACCGTGGGACCTTCCTGGTGAGTCAGCCTCCCAGGCTCGGTTCTGATTGTTTTATTCACCTGGAAGTAACAGAAGGCCAGGTGACGTCCCCGCACTGTGACCCAGTGGGCGCAGCCTCGCTGTAACGCCCATGCACAGTCCACTGTCCGTACAAGGCGTGGACATCGGGGTCTGCAAAGTGACCACAGCAAGAGTTCTCAGACCCCCCCTCAACCGCTCCCACCAAGGTGGGGCTGGCGGCTCCGTGCCCAGCTCCCATTCGGGAACACCAGCCTTGCCTTGCACCTCCCAGCACTGGGGCCTTCCTCTGAGCTCAGCCTGTACTGGCCGTGCTGTCCATGAGCCCTGGGAGTGGCTGCCGCCCAGGCACCCAGCTCCAGGACTGCTGTGGAGTCCTGGGAGGCCCCCACCAGGACTAACACCTCAGCTCAGCTCCCGTGGCCGGAAAGGAACAAAGCCATGAGCACTGCCACGGCCAGCAGGTGTCACCTGGCCTCCAGGACGCCAGCTCAGTCTTTACAGCAGGGACAGACGCCTGCTGTGGGGACCCCGGGCAAGGCCTTCCCCACTGTACTGGGAGCCGCCAGGGAGGAACTCCTGACTCTGCAAGTCTTCCCGCCTCCTGCTCATGCCTCTCTGAAGCCACAGATGGGCGCCGGCTTCTCCTAGGGGCCAGTTGACGCACATGGGCGTGCCGCCGCCCGCCAGCAGCTCCATGGACCTCTCTCCCTCCCTCCCAGGGAGAGCCTCTGGGGTGAGACGGGAGAGCCACAGCACACCCATCCACAGCCAGACCAAGAGAGCAGAGAACTTAACAGACCACACAGACGCCTGAATGCTCGCTTACTTCTGGGCACAAACAGCAGGGATGTGGCTCAGCACGGGGAGGGGAGGAAAAGATTTGCACAGAGACCCCTGCTGGCACTGGCGTGGGGCCCACAAGCACAGCGGCAGGGGAGCCCGCCTCTCTCACCACAGTGCCCACGTTCAAGTCCTGGTTCCACGTCCAACTCCAGCTTCCTGCTGCTGGGCACCTGGGAGGCGGCAGGGGACGAGCCACCCAGCTCGGGGACCCGGATGGAGCTCCCGACTCAGGTCTGGTCTGATCCAGCCCCGGCCGTTTCTGGCCATTCGGGGGAGGAACCAGTGGTCAGAACCTCTCCCTCTCCCTCTATGCCTTTCAAACATTTCCATAAATAAAATATTAATTTATGACCTAATGGTAAATAAAAATGGGCACAATACTGTTTATATACGATGACCACAACTCTGTAAAATGCGTCTAAATTTAGGCCAAAAAATCAAACAGGGAAAACAAAGAAGAGAAACTCGCTGTGCGGAGATGCTAACAGGACAGGCCTCTATCTTTAATTTTTCTCTGTGGTTGTCGTGTTGTTCTCACAGCTCAAAAGGAACCAAACACCCTGCTTCTGGCCAGCGGGTGGGGGACCTGCTGTGGTGCCTGGGCGAGCTGGCGCGCATCCACAGGGACGAAGTCTGGGTCTTGGAGGAGCACCTGCAGCCTTCTAGCACATAAGAGCTGTGCGGCCGTCTCCCCGGGAGCAGGTGGCCACCCCGCCTGTGCAGCTTTCTGCCCGGGGCTCGGACCCGAGCTGGGAACACACAGACCTCTCGGCTCGCCCGCCTGTGGTTGCCTCCCGGCATGCCACGTCTCACACTCTGCCACGCAGCCCTCTCTCTCTCTCAGTCACTGGTTGGGACAAGGACCCAGGAGGCTGGCACCTCTGGCACACTCTTGGTTTTGTTACCGCTTGCTGCTGCTATAACTGAATACAAAGGATAAAGGTTTATTCAGGCCAGAGTAGGGAGCTCTGGGGTCGAGGGGCTGCACCTGCAGAGTCCGGAGGTGCTGAGACAGAGCAAGTGCGCTAACCTCTCCACCCTCTCCTCGTATCATCACTAACGTCACGGAGCCTCTGCTACCCACCCCCGGAAGGCCCCACCCCCAAATACCATAACACATGGCTTTGGGGGTTACGCTTCAACATGCGTTTTAGAGGTCAAACACCCAGACCACAGCGCTAGGTAAACAAATAGTAAACTGTCAGAACCCACCAGTGGCCTGTTGGGCCTTGCGGCATCATGTTCCAACGTGGCAACAATCACGTCCAACAAGTGGATGTGTGTACACCTACGGATACCTGTCTGTATGCGTGTACATATCACTTGATAAATGAGGGTTCTTTAAACAGTTCACGGAAAATGAAATTAAAAGATAACTTGATTTTGGTGCAAAAAAACTTGGAAATTCACAGTTTTCTATAATCTGCATTTCCATGAACTTTTTGAAGACTTTTTGTGTGTGCATTTGTGTGTATGTATATAAAATCTAGTTTTAAATACTACATCAAGGGTGCTTTAAGCTAGATTATAAATGAACCAGAAAAGTAGAAAACACATACACATGTACTCAGAAACAGACACACTAACCAGGCTCTCCCTGTAGATAATTAAGATATGACAAAGAACAAAGAAAACACCCTTCTCTTAATTTTTACTTATCTGTCTTATTTATCTGAAAGGCAGAGAGACAGAGTTCTCCCATCCTTTGGTTCATCTCCCCAATGTCTCCAACATCCAGGGCTGGGCCAAGCTGAAGCCGAGAACCTGGGGCTCAATCCAGGTCTCCCATGTGGGTAGCAGGGAGCTGACCACGTGAGCCATCAGCAGCAGGAACCTGGAGTCACGAGCTGATCGGGGACGGGGACCCAGGCACGTCAATGCGGGACGCAGGTGTCTTAACCACTGGACCCAGGGCCTACCCCACACTCCCTTCTTCTCGCGTGCTTCTCTAAGGAAACAAGTCAGCAGAAGGGGACTGAGAAAAATGGGGAAGTATGAGGGGAACCTAGGCCCAGGAGCCCTGAATTCTGGAACGAGTTCCCTGGCTGGGTTGTTGACCCTGAGAAAAACTCTTCCACATCTGTGCTGAGGTTCACGCAGACGCTCGAGGACTGGCGGGGGAGCCGGCGCTGTGGCGCAGCTTCTGCCACCAGCATTGAGTCCTACCCAATCCACTTCTGACCCAGCTCCCTGCTGATGCACCTGGGAAAGCAGCAGCAGGTGGCCCAAGTGCTTGGGCTCCTGCCACCCACTGAGGGAACTGTGGCCATTTGGGGAGTGAACCAGCAGGCGGAAAATCTCTCTTTCCTCCTCTCCTTCTGTATCTCTGCCTTTCAAATAAATAAATCTTAAAAAAAAAAAAAAAAAGCAAAAAGAAAAAAGAAGATACTGCAGAGCAGGGCAGGAACAGCGTGTGGGCACCTGCCTCCCTGTCCAACACCGAGGTCCAGGACAGCAGTGAGACAACTCAGCAAAGGCAGAGGATGCCCAGCGCTCGTCAGGAGCTGCCTCTGGACACATGCCCGGGGCCTCAATCCCCAAAATGCCCCACAACTGAAGAGGAAGTGGGGCCCTCACACGACAGGAGTGTGGCCAGTGCCCTTGGCAAACAGCAGAGCCATAGTGCTCACTTTGTACCGAGCCCTGGTCCTCACTCCTTCAGCAACTCGGTTCTAGCACCTGTTTGCTGGCATGAGAGCTGCAGAGACTGAAAATCACAATCTATAATGGAGAAGAGATGCCTTCCTGCTGGGGGAACACGGACGACTTCCTGGAAGAGGAGGCATTTGGGCTGCGTGGACTGTAAACGTATGAAGTGAGTGAGGAGAGGGGTGTCTAGGGAACACTGATGGGGGCCATGGGAGTGCAGAGAAATTCCGTACAACTGTGACAGGAAGTAGTGAGTGATGTGTCGGGGGCCAGACCACAGACCTGGCCCTTAAATAACCAACCAAGCGAAAACACAAGCCACTTCTGTCCTCCTGAGGTGTCTCTACTTGTCACCGTGCAAAGCAGAACTCAATCCTCCAGGGGACCAGAGGGTATTCACACAGCCCTGGGGACAACCGGCTCATCAGCAATGGACTATGTGCTGTGACTTTTTTAAAAAACTTATTTATTTTAAAAGGCAGAGTGACAGAGACAGACAGACAGAGAGAGCCTTATCTTGTACCTTTTGGTTCACTCCCCAAATGGCCACAACAGTTAGGGCTGGTCCAGGTTGAAGCCAGGAGCCAGGAACTGCAACTCCATCCGGGTCTCCCACGTGAGCGGCAGGGGGCCACGCACTTGGGCCATCGTCCGCTGCCTTCCCAGGTGCATTAGCAGGAAGCTGGACTGGAAGTGGGGTAGCCAGGACTTGAACCAGCGCTCCAGTATGAAATGCTGGCATTGCAAGCTGTGGCTTAACCGGCTGCGCCACAACACTGGCCCCCATCGACTGAATGTTGGTGACCCCCTGCAACTCCTATGTTGAAATCCCAACCCCTGCTCTTCCTTGGCGCTACCTGGCGAGGTGGCAGCCTTCTACTTGGCGTCGTGGCTGCCCTTAGACTCCTGGTGAGGCCCAAGATCATCAAAAAGAAGACCGAGAAGTTCATCCGGCACGAGTCAGACCAATGTGGAGGTTGAGGGTAACTGGCCGAAACCCAGAGGTGTCGGCAGCAGGGCGCGGTGACGATTCAAGGGCCAGATCCTGATGCCAATATGGTTACGGGAGCAACAGGCACACAAAGCACACGGTGCCCGGAGGCTTCCGGAAGTTCCCAGTCCACAACGTCAAGGAGCTGGAAGTGCTGGGGAGACTGCTCATGGTGTTTCCTCCAAGAGCCGCGAAGCCATCGCTGAGCGAGCCGCCCGGCCGCCCGTCAGAGTCCCCCACCCCAATGCCCTGCTGCACAGCGAAGAAAAGGGACAGCGCAGGTGCACGTTTTGTGTTTAGATAAAACCTTGAAAACTGGAGAAAAGAAACAAACAAAAGAAAGCTATCCCAGCCTCCAAGGTGGCAGCAGGAGGAGGCAGGGCCTCGGAGCGAGTGGGCCATGAGAGTGCAGTCCTTAGGAACAGATGTAGTGGCCTTACAGGAGCCAGCACAGTGGCGCAGCGGGTCAAGCTGCCTGCGACGCCACATCTCATATGGACACCATTTCAAGTCCCTACTGCTCCACTTCCAATCCAGCTCCCTGCTAAGATGCCTGGGAAAGCAGCAGAAGACGGCCCAGGCGCTTGGGCCCCTGCACCCATGTGGGAGATCCCGATGGAGTTCTAGGCTCCTGGCGTCAGCCTGGCCCAGCGCCTGCTGTTGTGGGGAGTGACGCATGGATGGAAGATCTGTCTCGTCTCTCCTCCTGTCTCTGTAACTCTGCCTTGCACATAAACAGAAGGAAAGGAGGAAGGGAGGGAGAGAGGGAGGAAAAAAAATTTTACCCTTGGAATTCTGCTGGTTGGGGCTGGGTTTTTAAAATCTCCCTACATGCTTCCAAGGAGGAACCAGGGCATCTGATGGTGAGAAAGACCCTTTCGCCCGACCCTCGGACTCCGCTGCATTGCTCCTCTTCACCGAGCGCCGCTGGCCTCGGCACAGAGCTGAACATCAAGTGTGACATTTTCCAGAAATGTTCCTTAACATTCTTTTTTCCCTGGTAGAGACCAGCAAACAAGCATGACTGATAACGTCATCAGACTCGATGAGCAGCCCGGGTGATGGCTTCCTCCACGGGCAGCATCCGTCAGCTCAGTGCAGTCTCCCGATTTCTGCTTTTATCACAGTCGCTGTGTTGGAGAATGAGGATGCCCACAGATGTGTGTTGGAGCCACCAACACATGCAGTGCACACGTAGAGTGGACATGGGCAGGCATGCATGCACACACGTGTCACATGCACTCACACTGCAGCCTTCAAATCAAAGGCTGTTCCCAGGGGAGCTGACCGATGTATCCCCTCTGGGTGGTCCCCATGGTGGGGGAACAGATGGACGACGGGGCAGACCCTGGCGAAGCCCGGCACTGTTCATCTCCCTTTTTCTGGTCCCGTGCTATGCATCACAAACCTGACGTTACCAGGGAGGGCACCAGCGCAGTCCCGGCCATCTGTGGTACTCTGGGATAAACACCCTGTCCTGCTGGGCCTCGAGTGGGTGCTAAGAATTCCTGTCTCTCTGTGAGTCCCTGGAGAGCCGTGGGCCAAGTGCCTCCAGGAAAGCCGACCTCCCCCCTCCACCCTTCCTGGTCCCCGTGCTTCTTCCCCCACACCCACACCTGCTCCCACACTTACTGCAGGCCGCACAGGTGAAGCACGCGTCGTGGTAGAGGTTCCCCATGGCCTGGCAGGCCTGGCCGGCCCCAAACACCCCTTTGCTGCATTTCACACAGGCTCCTGCAAGTCAAGAACACACCGTGAGTCAGGAGGGAGCCCTGGAATGGAACAAAGTGAGATAACTCGCTGCCCACGATCAGCCCAACTCCCTGCCCACGATCGGCCCGTCGCCAAGTCCCCCGGACGACTCCTTTGCAATGTCTTACTGCCTGCCCACCCGCCCGCCCTCCAGCGGCCTCTCAAGGCACAGACCCCCCAGCTGCAGAAAGAGCCACCAGGCTGCGCCACCCAGCCCCACCCTGCCCTGCCAGAGCTCACCTGTTCCCTCATCCAGAGACCCCAAACCCTCCCCTGCTCATAAGACAAAGTCTAAGCAACTGGACAACAGTAAATATGCCGAGCAGCTCCATCCAATGGTCTCAGAGAAATTGCTCCCCCTAATTCACAACAGGGCTTATTATCTTCACGTTTTACAGAAAGCATCAGGTCCTGAGGCCCAGGCTGTAAAGCTAGTGCTCTTCCCCGCCCCTTCCCACCAGGCCGCTCACCCCCAACAACTCCACTGTGCCTCAGCCCGGGACACCCTATCCCGCCCTTCCGGCCGTTCCAGCCCTCAGGCCTTCTCCACGGTGTTTTCCCCAACCGATCTGGCTCTGATGGAAATCTGGTGACCCAGAAACGAACACAGCAGGGAGCCACCCTCGAGCCTCCCACCCCTCGCCACCTCCCTGTACCAAACCTTCTTTAGGACATGGAGGTTAGGTGCACCTGCTCTGTGTGCTCCCAGGAGCAGTGGGGGAGGGGGTGTGTGGTGTGGGAGGTTGCTTTGTCAACCAGGAAGTCCTAAAGGGTACATCTGCCTTGGCTACAAAGTGCCTGTGCGACCTGCACAGATGATTCCAACTCTGTGTCGGGCTCCTCCATCTGTGAAATGGGACAGCAGAGGGGTCTGCACGTGGATGTCGTCGTCAGCGACTAGTGGAACGGCACCTGCCTCCTGACAGCTTTCCCTGCCGCCCACACTTTGCCCACACTTTTTTTTTTTTTTTTTTTTTGACAGGCAGAGTGGACAGTGAGAGAGAGAGACAGAGAGAAAGGTCTTCCTTTGCCGTTGGTTCACCCTCCAATGGCTGCCGCGGCCGGCGCGCTGTGGCCGATGGCAGGAGCCAGGTACTAGGTGCTTTTTCCTGGTCTCCCATGGGGTGCAGGGCCCAAGCACTTGGGCCATCCTCCACTGCACTCCTGGGCCACAGCAGAGGGCTGGCCTGGAAGAGGGGCAACCGGGACAGAATCCGGCGCCCTGACTGGGACTAGAACCCGGTGTGCCGGCGCCGCAAGGCGGAGGATTAGCCTGTTGAGCCACGGCGCCGGCCCGCCCACACTTCTGAATTACGCCATGGCCACTGCTCAGCAGCTGTCTGTGTCACCCTTTCCTCATTAAAAACAAACAAACAAACAAACAAAAAAACTCAAATTTTTGTTTCTTTTTGTTTTATTTAAAAGCAAAGAGACAGAAACAGACCAGATAGAGAAAGATCTTCCATCTGCTGGTTCACTCCCCAAATCCCCAGAAGAGCAGGGCTCGGCCAGGCCAGGTTGAAGCCAGGAGCCGGGAGGTCCGGCAGTGCAGACTATGTATAGGGTGGAGCCTGTGCACAGGACAAGCCCGCGAAGAGGACAGGCTCAAGACGGCTGGCCAGAATGCAGAGGCCAACAGGTGCAATGGTGCCAGCTTGACTGAAGACGTGGCCCCGGCTGGTCAGGGTCTGGAAAAGAAGACTGGACAGCCCCTCCCACCCCCGCTCCTAAAGCCCTGCAGGATGGCCAGCATCTGCCGGCGCGCGCCGAGCACGGCCCAGGCTTCCCCGTACTTCCTGCTACTTTATCTCTCCACGCAGGCCTTCCTCCCAGCTCTCGGGACCCTGCTCAGCAACGCTTTCCTCTGGCTTCCTCCTGGGGGGTGGGGGGCTTCAGCCTCCCTGCCACGCTCCCTGTTCCGAGCCTGAGCCCGTCCGCCTCTGACACCCTTCTCATCACTCAGACCCCCGAGCGTGGACACAAAGCGAGGAAGGAAGCCATGTGTGCTGGAAGCCGTGGGGTCCCCGGGTACGGAAGGCCCCATAAGAAGCCGAGTCGGCAGGAAAACGGGGCCTCCTTGGGACACGTAGTGAGTGCATACAAAAGGCAAGGGGGAAAACATTGAACAACGTGAAGTTCATCACGTAGGGACTAAGGCAGCTGCCACGGCCAGACCCCGGCTGCTCTGGGAAGGTCCTGTCCTGGAAGGTACCGACGGTTGCACAGCTGGAAGGTCTGAGACCGGAACTGGAGCCCCGGTTCTGTCCAAAAGGTTCTGCTATCTGCACCTGACTCGCAGCTGGGGATTCTCCTGCCACAGCCAGGGCCCCCTACTCCCACCTGGGGCTCCCCTCCCCACCTCCCCCGAAACACACGGCCTGCTAGGGATTCAGACTCAAGCCCAGCTCTGTCCTGGACCCCCAGCACTCACCTAGGCCCTGCCCCCTCAGCACACACATACACACAGAGCAGCCCCTCCTGCCTGGGAGCCCAACCACAAGGCCCCTCCCAGACAAAGAGGCGACCCTCAGTTCCCCTGCCCTTCAGCCAGCCCACTGCAGCTGACCGCCCTTAGATGGGCAGGGAGACCATTCATTCCCTCTCCCAAAGCCTTCTCTGTCCCTCAGCCAGGCCCGGGCAGCACCCTGGCCCTGCACCTGCAGGCAGGTGATCCATCCCGTCTCCCCTGGTGCACCGGGCTCAGGGAGACAGGCTCCATGAACAACAAAAAAAAGTCCTGCACCCACAGGACTGAAGAGACTGCGTCAGCAGAGGAAAACAGGAAGCCGTCAGCTCACAGGACAGCCCAGGCTCAAACCCGAGGGGGAGAGGGATCTGCTCCCTGCAACTCGACTTACATTCTCTGAAGGCCAGCCAGAGTGGTGGCGCCCAGCGGAGCTGCACTCAGGTGTAACTGTCACGCACGTACTTGACGGGCGTAACCTGCCAGGTTCTGACCCGAGCATATATACCTGGGAAATCACCGCCACAGGAAGCTGGATGCACCCCCCCCCCCCCCCCGCCAGAGACCCCACGCGCCCCGCCCTTCTCAGTCCCTCCCTCTCCCTCCTCCCGCCCAGCCCCGCCCCAGGCAGGCACCCACGATCTGATCTGCTTTCTGTCATCACAGATTAGTGCGTGTTTTCTAGCGTTTATACAATGGAATCTGAAGCATGGACTCGTGTCGATCTGGTTTCTTTCACTCAGTATAATTATTTTGAGACTCCTCCATGTCCTTGCGTGCAGCGAGAGTTTATTCTTTTTTTATTGCCATGGGCACTCCACTGCTTACCCATGCACCTGTCAACGCGTGAGTTGTTTCTAGCTTTGGCTACTGCAAATAAAGCCACTATCAACATTTGCATACAGCGTGCAGACATATTTTTCTTTTCAGTAAAGACCTACGAGTGGCATGACAGTATTACGGTAGGTGTACGATTAATTTTTTAAATGGAATTCCACTGTGTTCTGATGAAGTTCTGCCACTTGCCACCCCCGACCACAGCACATTAGAGTGCCAGTGTCTCCGGCGCTCGGCTCGGATGGTCTTCTCAGCACCACCCTTCTGCCAGGTACACACTGCAGCTCTAGCTCATGGTGCCTTTAACTCGCATCGCTCTAAAAACTAACGTTGTTCAAGAGTGTACCATGCGGCATCCTGAACAACACTTTTATTTATTTATTTATTTGCCTTTGATGTATTTATTTCAAATAATAACAGAGCGACAGAGAAAGAGAGAAGGAATGAGAGAAACAGAGAGGGAGGGGAAGAAGAGGGAGAGGCAGAGGAGGGGAGGGGGAGGGAGAGATATCTTCCATCAGTTCACTCCCCAGATGGCCACAATGGCCAGGACTGGGCTTAGACTGAAGTCAGGAGCCCAGAGCTTCACCCAGGCCTCCCATGTGGGTGCAGGGGCCCAAGCACCTGGGCCATCCTCCACTGCTTTCCCAGGCACATTTGCTGGGAGCTAGACCGGAAGTGGAGCAGCCAGGACTCGAACCAGCACCCATGTGGGATGCCAGCACTGCAGGCGGTGCCTTAACTCACTACACCACAACGGAGGCCCTGTCGGATGCTTTACTTTTCTCCACATGACAGAGAAGAAAAAGCAGGCATCAAGTGCAAACAAATGACATTGTGATGTGCTCCAATGCGACATGCTTTTTTAAAATGATTGATTTATTCATTTATTTGAGAGGCAGAGTTATAGACAGAGGGAAGACAGAGAGGTCTTCTATCTGTGGTTTCACACCCCAAATGGCTGCAACGGCCAGACCTGGGCTGATCTGAAGCCAGGAGCCAGGAGCTTCTTCCAGGTCTCCCACGTGGGTGAGGGGCCATCCTCTGCTGCTGTCCCAGGAGCATCAGCAGGGAGCTGGATCAGAAGAGGAGCAGCCGGACTAAAACCGGTGCCCATATGGGATGCTGGGGCTGCAGGCTGGGGCTTTAACTGGCTGAGTCACAGCGCCGGCCCCATGTGACATGGGTTGAGGGGTCAGTGCAATGTCACAGGCCCCTCCAGGAGCTGTCCAGGAGAGAACAAGCTAGCTTTATTACCACGGCTGCCGTCACCGCCATCCTCATGGCCATTTTGCCTCCACAGTAACTTTCAATCGGGCGTGCCTAACTCTCTTTGTGCACAACAGTGGTTTTCAAACCGTTTAAATGGGCAGATACTTTTCTAAAAATAAGTGTCGGTGGAACCTCAAATATATGTAACAGACAAAAGGGAAACCACTATGGTTTGGGGTGGGACGGAGCCCGCTCTGCTTCCTGGAATGTCCCGGCCCCCTCCTGCGGTTCCAGGAAGATTATTTGGAAACCAGAGACCCAGTGTACAATGGGTTTAATGCAGAGACAACCCAGCCTGGCCGGGACAGAGCTCCACAGGAAGTCACCCCGAGTCACTACTGCAAACTGTCTCCCACACACCCCACAAAACAAGTCCAAGCACCTTCCGACCTCCTGTGCAGACATAGGCTCTACAAACAAGCAGGCCAGAAAGCAGCCTTGGCGTGGGAAACAGCATAGAATTCCCGCCCCTTCCTGCCCAGGCTTCAGCGGAGCTAACCCAGGCGGTGACCGTGAGAGCAGCACCGGCTGTGATGAAGACGCGTTAAGTGAAAGACTCCAGGAGGCTGCCGCGAGTGTGGCCCTCGTCCCCCTTCCCGGATCCCACCAAGGCTTCTCTCCTGGGGGGCGGGGAGGCCTCACACAACCGTTCCCCACCACCCACCTGGATGTTCCACGGGGGGACACAGCCAGGACAGGGGGTTGAGGCAAGGATCAGGACATCTAGTCAAGGTTTGATGGCAGGACCAGGAGTTTGCTACGGTGGTGGCACTGTGGCGTAGTAGGTTAAGCCACAGCCTGCAGCGCTGACATCCCACCTGCTCCTCTTCAGATCCAGCTCTCTGCTACAGCCTAGGAAAGCAGAAGAAGATGGCCCAAGTGCTCGGGCCCCTGCACCCATGTGAGAGACCCAGAAGCAGCTCCTGGCTCCTGGCTTTGGATCAGTGCAGCTCTGATTGTTGTGGCCATTTGAGGAGTGAAGTAGTGGGTGAATGACTTCTCTCTGTCTCTCCCTCTCTCTATAACTCTGTCTCTCAAATAAATAAACACATCTCTTTCTTTTTAAAAAAGATTTATTTATTTAATTGAAAGGCAGAGTTACAGAGAGGCAGAGGCAGAGAGGGAAGAGAGGTCTTCCATCCACTGGTTCACTCCCCAAATGGCCACAACAGCCGAAGCTGGGCCGATCCGAAGCCGGGAGCCAGGAGCTTCCTCTAGGTCTCCCACACAGAAGCAGGGGCCCAAGGACGTGGGCCATCTTCTACTATTCTCCCAGGCCATAGCAGAGAGCTGGATAGGAAATGGAGCAGCCGGGACTCAAATCAGTGCCCATATGGGATACCCACACTGCAGGCGGTGGCTTTACCGGCTATGCCACGGTGCCGGCCCCAATAAATACATCTTAAAAAAAAAAAAAAGAGAGAGAGTTGCTGCTTGCAACACCACAATACATATGCATCAGCACACCTGAGTTCCAGTCCCAGCTCCACTTCCGGTCCTAGCCTCTGCTGATGCTCACCCTGGGAGGCAGCAGGTGATGCTACAAGTGATTGGGTCCCAACCAACCATGTTGGAGACCCAGATGGAGTTCTGGGCTCCTGGCTTCAGGCTGAAGCAGCGAATGGAAGGCTTCTCTGTCTCTCCCTGCCTTTCAAATAAATAAAAATTTCAAATATTAAAAAAAAAGGTTTGTGGGGGTGCTGGCAGGGGTGGACCTGCCCGGAGCATACCATGAGATATGCCTGGTGCACCGTGACCAAGGCTCTTCCTTGCAGACTGTAGCAACCCGTAGACCTGGGCACTGGGTAGCTCCGGGCATCAACAAGTAGCTGGGTAGCAGTCCCCTCCCTAGCCACCCTGAGGGCTAACAGAAAGTCCCCAGAGGGCCTGGCAGGTTTGTGGCACAGTGACTGTGTTAGGCAGGAAGCTAGAAATCAGCCTACGTGTGTGTGAGAGGGGTCTGAGCAGAATGACATCTACAGAAGCCCAACATCTGCACCTCGAAGTCCTGCCCAGACCCTGGCAACCTGCCACGTGGTCCCAGCCCTGCCCCGCCCAAGAAAGCTCCCAGGAGAATTCTCTCCTCAGGACCAAAGGGGGCAACAAAATCCTCACAGGCTGAACCCCTCTTCCATTATAAGCCCCTGTCTAAACAAAGACAGTGAGTTCAGCCCTCTGCTCTCCGCTGAGCCGCCGGCTTGGCCTGCCCTGGTGTATTCTCTCCATTCAACCACGTGACCCTGTTCTCCCCCAGTCCGAGTGACAGGGTGCTCTCTCTCTCTCCCTTCCGTTCTGACGATGCCCTGTCCCCAATACAACCTTGCTACTTTGCTCTCTGTCTCAGGCCTGAATTCTTCCTTATGTGACTTCTTTGGTGACAGATTAAGCCGCTGCCTGCGATGCCGGCATCCCATATCGGAGCACCAGTTGGAGTCCTGGCTGCTCCACTTCAATCCAGCTCCCTGCTAATGTACCTGGGAAAGCGGCAGAAGACAGCCCAAGTCCTTGGGCTGCTGGGATCCCTGTGGGAGACCTGGATAGAGTTCCAAGCTCCTAGTTTAAGCCTGGTCCAGCCTTGGCTGTTATAGCCATCTGGGGAGTCAACCACTAGTTGAAAGATCTCTCTCTCTCTCTCTGTCACTTTGCCTTTCAAATAAATAAATAAAAAAAAATCTTGGCCAGCGCCGCAGCTTACTGGGCTAATCCTCCACCTGTGGCGCCGGCACACTGGGTTCTAGTCCCGGCTGGGATGCCGGGTACTAGTCCCGGTTGCTCCTCTTCCAGTCCAGCTCTCTGCTGTGGCCCGGGAGGGCAGTGGAGGATGGCCCAAGTGCTAGGACCCTGCACCCGCATGGGAGACCAGGAAGGGGGCACCTGGCTCCTGGCTTCGGATCAGCCGTAGCTGCCATTTGGGGGATGAACCAACGGAAGGAAGACCTTTCTCTCTGTCTCTCTCTCACTGTCTAACTCTGCCTGTCCAAAAAAAAAAAAAAAATCTTAAAGAAAAAAAAACCCCAAAACACCTCCCCAGGGGCTGCTGGCGCTGGACTCCTGCATGCCACACAGGGCCAGCAGCACTGCTCAAGGCTGGCTGCACAGCTGCCTGGAGACAGCCGCCACGCTGGGGGCCCGCCTGCAGCTCTCTGGGTGATCCTCGCTCACAGCCACGGCCCAGGGACGCAGGTGGAGAAAACACAGCACACCGCCTCCTCCCTGGCACTCGGACTCTCCTCCCCTGGCCTTTCCCGCATACTCGGCAGATCTCGAGCCCACGGGGGAAGCCGGCATCAAGCCACAAAAGGAAGTACTTGCGGCCATTCTGGGCTGTGGGGGTCATTGCGCCAGTGCACTTGCTTCACTCTAAAGCTGCCGCTAACACACACTCAGCCACTCAGCAGCCATGGGCCTCATTCACTGCAGCGGGAAAGGAAGCTTCGCACACAACTTCCCAATCACTGCAGGCTTGAGCCCTCCCAGACCACCTGCAGGTGCATTTTCCTTAAAATTTGAAAGGCAGATGGACAGAGAGACAGACAAGGAGACAGACAAAGATCTTTCATCTATTGGTCAATTTCGCAGATGTCCAGGCCAAAGCCAGGAGCCCAGCAGGGACCAATGACTAGAGCCATCACCTGCTGCCTCCCAGCAACATGCTAGAATTGCAAGTGCAGCTGGGACTCTGATGGGATGTGGATGTCCCAAGTGGTATCTTAACCACTGGGCCACACACACACATAGCACCACACTCCCACCCCCCAAAAAGGGAGAAGGAAAGGAAGGTATCCCCAAGCAAGCCCCACACCCTTGGCTCCCAGCCAGCTGCCCCTGCAGCCCCTGGCATGCTCTTCTCTCTGGGCCCCAGCTCTCCTTCATGTCCACCCTCCACACAGAGGCACCTGAGCGTTCTCCTCTCTAACCTGAACAGCATGGTCAACCAGCACACCCAAACAGGCCCCACCTTCCTGGGCGCCAGATGCCGATAGGTGAAGCCGCCTGATGGTAACTCAGCCGGCAAAGACCAAAAATACCAGCATCCCTGAGGTGTAGGAGAAGGGGCTCTCATACACCATTAGCAGAAACCTAACTCTAGATAACTTTTCTTTCTAGATGTTTACCTATCTTCATTTGTTTGATAGGCAGACTGACAAACAGCAAGAGAGAGAGAGATCTTCCATCCACTGATTCACTTCCCTACTGCCTGTAACAGCCAGAACTGGGCCAGGCCAAAGCCAGGAGGCAGGAATTCTCTCTCTCTTCCCTGTGTCACTCTTTCAAATAAATAAATGTTAGAAAAGAATGTGCAAGTATACTCATTAAAGTATTAAGATGCTGAAATGTGGAAAATTGGAAGCCATACAAGCACTCTAAATGCAGAGGTGAATAAACGCTGCATCACTTTCCAAAATTCTATTCTACCAGGCCGGCACTGTGGTGCAGTAGGTTAATCCCTCACCTGTGGTGCTGGCATCCCAAATGGGTGCCAATTCAAGTCCCGGCTGCTCCTCTTCCAGTCCAGCTCTCTGCTGTGGCCTGGGAGTGCAGTGGAGGATGGCCCAAGTGCTTGGGCCCTGCACCCACATGGGAGACCAAGAGAAGCACCTGGCTCCTGGCCTTGGATAAGCATAGTTCCAGCTGTTGCAGCCATTTGAGCAGTGAACCAGTGGATGGAAGATTTTTATCTCTGTCTCTCCCTCTCAGTGGCTGCAACTCTACCTCTCAAATAAATAAATAAAATCTTTTTAAAAAACGCCACTCTGGAGCAGCGCTGTCTGATGGAATTCTCACTGATGACGAATGTGTTCCCCTCCCAGCACCCACAGATCTGGGCCCTGCTGAACAGTCTCACTCCCCGCAGACACACGCAGGTGGGTTTCGGAGAGCCTCTGCCACAAGGTTTCCATCACTGATCAATAAATAACTTTTTTGTTTTGTTTTGAAGATTTATTTATTTATTTGAAAATCAGAGTTACAGAGAGGGAGAGACAGAGAGAGAGAGAGATCTTCCATTTGCTGGTTCACTCCCCCAGTGGCCACATCAGCCAAAGCTGGGCCAGGCTGAAGTCAGGAGCCAGGAGCTTCATCCAGGCTCCCAAGTGAGTGCAGGGACTCAAGGACTTGGGCCATCTTTAGCTGCTTTCCCAGGCGCATTAGCAGGAGCTGGATAGGAAGTGCAGCAGCCAGGACTTAACCCAGTGCCCCATGGGATGCCAGTACTACAGGAAGCTGTTTAACCTGCAGCACCATAGCGCCAACTCAATAAATACCCCTCCCTTTTTTTTTTTTTTTAATGTGTTTCTGTTTAAAGGTGCTTATTTAACATGTCCTTGATTTACTAAGTCCTCAGCCAAGGGCACTGGAGCTCAACCCTGAGCAAAGCCACGTTCTCTGTAAGGCCCATCGCAGCCCTCAACACAAAGGCTGGAGGCCACATTAGACAGTGAAACACCCCAAAACCACAGCTATGCCTAAAGCAGAGCACCAAACACACCACAAGGAGCACACCTGTGCACCACACCAGACTGAAAGAAGGCAGAGCGGCAGAGTGGCACACCTGGTCTGACCACAGCCGGGGCGGGGGTGGAGGGGGTGGGGCAGGGGCCTCACATTCACGGCTGTTTCCTGCGTGCCCTCGGAAGATGCCCACAGTGCTCCAAGTATGCACCCGCGGGTGCGAGGTTTTAGCAAGCAGGCAGACTCACAGACACAGAACCCACGGGTGACGAGGCTCACCCGTGTATGAACGCGGTATGAAGCCGTTTATACGGTTTCACAACAGGCAAAACGAGCCAACGGAGACACCATCAGAGCGGGGGTCTCCCTGGGGACGCAATTTTCTGCATCTTCACAAGATCGAGGCTTACACGGGCACGCGCACGTGTCAAAACCACATGTTGCTGTCTTGAGCTTTTACGAACAGAACCACAAATTCCTAGACACTCTCCCATCAAGAAGTGGGCGTGTGCGAGGGCTTGTGGGTGCTCAGAGCCACAGAGCGCAGCAGCAATGACACCAGGTGGATCCCAGCGCTGGGGGGGGGGGGGGGGCCGAACAAGCGAAGGCACTGGGCCTGCCCCTGACCACGCAGCTCGGAGACTGCAGATCGTGCGAACACCCACGCAGCGTTCGAGGCCTGCAAGTCTGCTCCGCATCGCCCTTCCCTCCTGCCCGCCCCCTCCCACACCTCCTTTGCTCTGGCTGTCAGCTCGGGCAGGACTGCCTCTCCCTACAGCCCAGCCGCCCACCGTCAGGCATGGGCAACCCAGAGAGTTGGCAGCTGTGGCCACAGGCAGGGCAGGGGTCCACTCCCAGCTTCTAAGATGGACCTCCACGGCTGGCGACAAAGGGCCTCTGTCTAAGCTGCTCCCGGGAGAGCAGGCAAGGTCAGACAAACAGCCACCGCCCTAACGGGGCCAACCTGCCCACAGGCCCCCAGGGAGGCCCACACCCTGACAGAGGGGTGGGGCACAGGCACCCTGTGAGCCCAAGGCCCCGGAGGAGCAAATCCCAAACAAGCAGGCAGGAAGCGCCGTCTTTCACTTCTCTAAGGGCCTCCAGGGCCTGGGCTGTCTCTGGGCTATTCTGCCCCGACTGGCTACGCTGACCGTGTGTTTCTGGAAACCTGGCTCAGCGCCGCTCTCCGCCGGCCCCGCCCTGGCCCCTGTGCAGATGTGAGGGCTTCCTCCTCTCCCGGGGCGTCTCACCCCTTCCCATCAGCACAGCAGGCATGGGGCTGCGTCAGGGAATGCAATCCTGAAATCCATCTCCCTTCCCCAAACTGCAGCCTTCCGTTGCAGCCCACTGGATGAGGCTTTCAGGCGCAGCACGGTATGGCGCTCTGGTATTTCCGAGAACGCGGCAACGCAAGCGTGCACAGCCATGACCGCCGTGTGCCATGCCCTGTTGTTGGCACTTCCTGCAGCATGACCCCATCCAGCAGGAAGACAACACGCTCGCACAGTCAGAGCAAGAGGGGCTCACTTTACCACCGCATTTTACTCAGCCAAGATACCCAGTCTCATTCCAAAATATTACAAAAATATTAATGAGTCATCTTACATTCTTTTTTCCATAAAAAGCCTCACTTCAGCTCAGACCAGCCGCCTCTGGGAGCACCGAACAGCTGCCGTGTGCGACCAGTTCCCTGGATATGGATCAGCCGGTTCCATCCCCAGAGCCACCACGGGGGCGGGCGCTGTGGCACCCGGGACGCCCACACCCCGTATCCGAGTGCCCATTCCAGTCGTGGCTCCTCTGCTTCTGATCCAGCTCCCTGCTAACGTGCCTGGCAAGCAGCAGATGATGGCTTAAGTGCTTGGGCCCCTGCCACCCACATGGGAGGTCTGGATGGAGTTCCTGGTTCCTGGCTTCCGCCTGGCTCATAACCCTGTCTGTGGACATCTGGGGATGTGAACCAGAAGATGGAAGACGCTTCCTCTGCCTCTCTGTGTCATTTTGCCTTTCAAATAAATCAACTAAATACATCTTAGAGAGAGAGAGAAAGAAAGAGAGAGAGAGAGAGCCGCCATGTGCACATGGTACTGATAGGGAGACTGTGGCACAGGCTGCCCGGGGTCTCACGGTCACACGGACCCATGGCTGGCAGATCCAAAGTCCACTCCCACACGTCACTCCCACACACAGCTCCTCCAGCCCTGACTTGACACAATGGGATGTCATCTCTGACAGCACCACCTGCACCCACACTGCGTCTCCCACTCACATCCGACCTGCCCAGGCCACGCGATGCCTGGGCCTCAGGAGCTCTCTATGGGATCAGGCAGGAGCCAGCCCCACATGACTTTGCCTGAGACCCCCTCAATCTTCCATGATACCTGCACTCCTCTGTCCAGCTCCCCCTACACCCTCATCAATCTCCCCTGGGGGCACACCCTTCAGAAATCACGCGCAGGGTGGGCATTTGGGGCAGCAGTTACGTTGCTGCTTGGGGAGCCCACATCCTACATTGCAGAGCCCAGTGGAGCCCCAGCTCTTCAGCTCCCTGTCCTGTGTCCTGCTAATGAGAGGCGGCAGATGATGGTTCAAGTATCTGGGTCCCAGCCATCCACATGGGAGAGCCGGGTGGAGCTCTGGGCTCCCATCTTCAGCCTGGCCCAGCCCTGGCTTTTACAGGCAATGACGAGCAGAGCATCAAATGGGGGATCTCGCTCTGGCAGTCTCTGTCTGCCTGCCCCAGGGCTTCAGGAACCCGGCCTCAGATCAGCTGCAGGGCTTTGCGGGTGGCCAGAGGCCAGTTCAGAGTCTGGAGCCCAGACCCGCTCCTCAGACCCCATGCCTTCCAACTCCGCTGTGCAACTCCTGCCAAGTCCGCCAGCACTGTGAGGGACGAGCTCCTCTGCTGGGTCCCGCCAGCCCCGGAAGGGGAGCCCTGCAGAACTACAGAATTGTCAGGGCGGCTCCTTGGAATAGGAGCCCCGTCTCACCCAGCTGGCGCCCCTGCTGCCAACACAGAGCTCGGCCCAGGGCAAGCTGCAGTAAACACACACTGAGCAAACGTGGGCTCGCTCACAGGGTGACCTCACTCGCTTCTGAGCAAACTTTGTTACTGCACACGTGTTTCTCACACCCTCCCCACCCAGGCTTCGCTGCTAGCACGTGGAAAGCTTCCAAGAGCAGCTGATGCGCGCACACACACACACACACACACACACACGGGGCTGCCCCAGCCACCGTCAGCCTCGGGGCCAAGAGCTTTCTCCCAGCCAACAGCTCCAAATCCCAAGCTAGCTCTGAGGCTTGCAGCACGGGAAAGGAAACAGAATTAAAATAAGCACAGGACATCCAGTCCTCAGAAGGAAACCGAGGGCAGAAGAGCGAAGCCAGGGGCCCAAAGCGGCACAGCCAGATCAGGCACCACCCGGCCTGCTGCCCGCATGTTGTGATGCAGAGAAAGTTTTCAGCAAACAGCCCAGGGCTGCTGCAGCACCAACTCACCACTTACTGCATCAGCGGGAAGCGGTGCAAAGTGGGGTGAGGAGGGGGGACAGGCGGGACATTTCAGCGGATGCAAAACCTCAGGCCAGCCCTGACCATCATGTGAGCAAACATGGCCACAATGTGTTCCACCCTGCCAAGAGGAGCTCAGGAGAACAGGGAAGCCACTGTTATGGCCAGAGGGGGCTGTGGGCAAGAGGACAAAACTGCTACTGACTCTTCTTCTTTATTATTCTTTTTTTTTTTTTTTAATTTTATTTGAAAGGCAGAGAGAAACAGATCTCCTATCTGCTGGCTCACTCCCCATTTACCTCCAACGGCCAGTGCTGAGCTGGGCTGAAGCCAGGAGCCCAGAACTCAATTCAGGTCTCATACGCTGAGCAGCAGGGCACAAGCGCTTGCACCATTGCTGGCTACGTCCCTGGGTGCACACGAGCAGGAAGCTGGAAGCAGGAAGGAGCCTGGGACTCGAACCCGGGCCCCCGCTGTGGGCCGCAGGCAGCCCACGCAGCCTCTTACTCACCGCCCTGGACACACACCCTCTGACCTATCTTCTGAAATGACTTACACATGCTGTCCAGCCCAGGGCCTGCAGGGCCACGTGTCCACCCCTGACTCAGAGCCTGCATTTAAGAGGGGCCGTGCCCATCGGATCCTCTAAGGGCCTTGCTCATCACACCTCCCAGAGCAGGCTGGCAGGGCCAACCCATGCTAAACTGACATTCCCCCCCCCCCCCGAGTGACAGACAAGCTTCCAGAACTTTCTATGTGTTATAAATACACGTTTAGGGGGAGGGAACTCGTGGCCTCTGATATCCTCCCTGGCAGCTTCCAGTATCCGGGAGTAACCCGTCCTCACTCTCCTGGGACCCAGAGATGAGTCACACACAAGAAAGATGAGGAAGGAACTCGGCCAAGTCTACACTCACAGCTCCCAGAGCTTAAAAATAACCTGGCTGTGGATCATCCCCACTCCCTCGAGCTTGGGCTCGAGCAGAGAGTCCGCTGCCTTCCAGGCTGACCCTGAGCGCCTGTGTCCAGGAGTTTCCCTGGGAGGGGCAAAGAGAAAAGCAAACCCTGGAGCACAGATCAACCCCTGCCGGCTGGCACGGCCCCACCTTGACGCACCCTTGGCGACTCGGGTGACCCGTTTTGTCTTCGGGCGAGGCTTCTGCCCCATTTTCAAGGCAGGTATGGGGAACCTTTTATCTGCCATGTGGGTATTTTTACCATCACTGGCAGGCAGGCCATACGAAATTATCGGCTTACTGATCGGCTTGCTGCAGACTGCTCTGACTTTTCAGTCCCACCCGTGGTTGCAGGGCCGGACCAAATGATTTCCCGAGACTCAGACGTTCCCTACCCCTATCAGAGCCTCTGCACGTGGCCTGGGGTTGCTACCCACGCTCAGAAGGCGGCATCCCCGCCACTCCAGAGATGTGTGCGCTGGGACACCCTATCCAGTCTACAGCACTAGGGGTGACATGCAGCACCCCACAGGCCTGGCCTGCTCAGCCTCCGCAGCCCATCAGCGCCCTACAGGGAGGAACGCACCACTGGGCACAGCAGAGGAACCCACATGCCACCTGCATTTACCACAGTGGGGTCCGGCTCCTCTGGCCAGCCCAGGGACCCCCACGCCTTGCCTTCTTTGCGGTTCCCACTGGGGCCCTGGCTCCAACAGGGCAGCGGGGAGGCCTCGGCTCTGAGCTACTCATGAGCCCTAAAGCTCCCTTTGTCAAGAAGCCACGGCACAGTGGTCAAGGGCTCCAGCTCAGTAGCCGGACTCAGCAAAACCACTTCATAAATGTCCTGGCCAGGTTAGTTAGGGTCTACGTGCCTCCAGTTTCCCTGTCTGTAAGATGGGAATAATGAAACAGGGTTACTGGGAGGACTTAACGAGTTAACACACTTAGGGTGCTTAGACAAGTACCTGGCAGTCTGCTAAACACTTGACAAGTTTTGCCAAACTATCTCAGAGCCACAACCCCTGCTGAAAACCCTTCTCCTTGGGGCTGGTGACATAGCAGGTTAAGCTGCCACCTGCAACACCAGCATCCCTTAAGGGCGCCAAGCCAAATCCTGGTGGCTCCACTTCCAATCCAGGTAACCTGTTAATGTGCCTGGGAAACCCACGTCAGAGACTCAGATGAAGCTCCTGGCTCTTGGCTTCAGCCAGACCCAGCCCTGTGTGTTGCAGGCATTTGAGGAGTGAACCAGTAGGCAGAAGATCTCTGTAACTCTGCCTTCCAGATAAATAAATAAATCATGGGTTTATATATATATATATATAGAGAGAGAGAGAGAATTATATATATATATTATATAATATATAAAGTATACATATTTATATGCTTTATATATATATATATACTTTGTATATATTTATTTATAAAGTTAAGCCCTTCATCTCTTAACTGATGTCCCTCCCTCCCTTTCATTGCTCCACTAGCTGACATGATGTGGGGCACTAGGACACAGACAGAAAAGACTGGTCCAGACAGCACTGGGCCTTGAGGGCCACTGTCCTGTGTCAGAGGAGCAAGCCTGAGACCCAGCAGTGTCCAGGGCAGCACAGGAGGAGATCAGGGACATGCTGGCAAAAGCGAGGGCATGCGGGGTTGGGCATTTGGCTTGGAAATAAAGACAGCACTTTGGACACCTGGGATGAAGCCCTGGCTCAATCCCACCTCCAGCTTCCTGCTGATGCCCACCCCTGGGAGGCCGCGGCAAAGGCTCAAGTGGTTGGGTCCCTGCCTTCCCTCGTGGGACATCCACACTGAGTTTCAGGTTCCTGGCTTCACTCTGGGCCAACCTCGGCCACTGTGACCATTTGGTGCGTGAACCAGCGATGAGAGATGGCTGTCTCTGAAGTTCAGATAAAAAGCCAACAAGGACAGTGAGCACCACAAAGCTGTGCCCCTGTCAAGGACGCCAAGTCCAATGAGAACAGCCTCCAAAGGCCTGGGGGGCTGGTGACCACAGAACTCCGGTGGCTGGCCACGCCAGGCTCGCCTTTTCTAATCCCACCCTAACCTTCAGAGCACACAGGCCTCCAGCTCAGACAATGGATCTGCATTTAGCCAGAGACCCCAGGACCTCAGCACACACTACACTCTGCATTACCAATGGGCTCTGCCACTGCTTTGTACAATAAACTTTCTACAGAAAATGTTAACCACGATTATGATTTTTAAAAGAAAGATTTGAAAGGCAGAATTACAGAGAGAGGAGAGAGAGACCTTCCATCCGCTGGTTCACTCTACAAATGGGCTCAATAGCTGCGGCTGGGCCAGGCAGAAGCCAGGAGCCAGGAGTTTCTTCTGGTTCTCTTGCATGGGTGCAGGGACCCAAGTACTTGGGCCACCTTCCGCTGCTTTCCCAGGAGCATTGACAGGCAGCTGGATCAGAAGTGGGGCAGCCAGGACTCGAACTGGTACCCACATGGGATTTCCCCGCTGCAGGCAGCAGCCCAACCTGCTGTGCTACAGATTACGACTTCTGAGGGTGGCAGGCATGTGAGAGTCATGATTCCTCTATAAATAGCATTTCCTGACTATCTGAAGTAAAACTGACTGCCATGTGCAATTGAAAATGTAACCAAAAACCAAAATTTCTGGGAGCAGATGGGGCACTAGGCCACTGCCCGCCCCCCACTGCCCAGGCCCTTAGGCCAGGACGGGGCCCAGGACACCAGGCTCTCTGACACCCAAGTGTGTCCCTACATGGAAGTCACAAATCAATAGACGTAAAGAAACAGCGCTTTCCTGAAGCCTCTGGCAAGAATGGCCAATCCGAAGGCTGCTTGCATGCCCGGCCTTCTCCGTGGAAAGAGCAGGAAGATGGGATGGAAAAAACAAGGCATTCTTTCCTGGTCACAGAGGAACAGTGCAGGGGGACCCCAGGGAGAGAGCATGCTGGGACAGGCGGGCGCCATGGGAAACTCTGGCAGGGTCAGCACACAGGGCCGCACCGCACAGGCCTGAAGGACCCTGGCTGGGGACAGCAGGGACCTGTGTGGGAAGGGACTCGACAGGTACAGCCAACAGCAGGGAGGGGCATGGTCTGGGAGCCCTGGGAGAGAGAAGGGTGAGGGCCTGACCTGACTGTCCAGGGCACAGCAGGGACATGACCCGCCTATGAGGACATGAACCTCTCTGAATGAGGGCTGGGGGCTGACTCATCCCCCCCCCTTGTAGAGAGGGCTGGTGGCGGGGGAGGGGTCTGAAGCATGGGATGAAGTCACAGCCCCTGAGGGAACACAGAGGACCAAGCACAGTCTGAGCCCTGACCACTGCCCACACCCACAAGGGGGCCACCGCTGCCACAGAGGGGGTCCCGTGGGGGAGCTGGCCCTGCCTTGTTCATTCAGATCACCCTGTGGGCACCACTCATCCCAAGACCTGTTGCTTTCAAAAATCTCAGTTTCCAAAGTTCCTTTGATCACACAGTTGCTCAGACTCGTTCCAGGCGAGAGGTCAGAACCCTGGAGGTGGGGCCGAATGGAAGGCAGCCTAAGGGGCCTTCCTGGCTGCCGGTTCTGTCTGGACGTGGGTGCTGGTGGCTCAGATGCGTCCAGTTTGTGAGCAGCTGGAACATCTACACATTACGTGCCGAGAAAACGTTCAACACGCATGCCTTCCTGGAAATGCACACACAGGCTGGACACATGCACCTGCAGGCTGGACAGGCAGAGTCGGCGTCCGGGGTGTCATCCACAAAAGCTGCCTAACAGATCAGAAAGGCACCTTGCGTGTCTTCCACCGGGCCCGATGACGGCACAAGGTCTCCAGAAGGCGTTTCGGTGGAATCCACACCCGGTCTGCCAGAATCTGGACAGATACTGGACAGAGCCAGATGGTGGAGGTGCTTCTGCCACTTCTGCCTGGCGTGTGGTCAGCAGGGACCTCAGGGCTGCGGACAGACAGCTGTCCGGGACCTCGGGAGGGGCCGCTCTGTTAGAGGATCCACCCAGGTTGCTTCCTTAGCTATGCAAAATGCTCCACTTCCCCAGCCAGCCCCACACAGTTCCAGGATGGAGTCAGATGAGCAGTGTGGGAGGGGTCACGAGGACCAGCAGCGGTATCTTCTGCAGGAGGGTCAGCGGGGAGGGAGCCCGGAGGACGCTGCCCTGCCCCACCGGACTGCTCACCTCTGCCGGGGGTCCTGCCAGTAAAATGCGGCCCGCTGGTCCAGGCAGAGCTGTTCCCAGGAGAGCTGTGCCTGTTGTCAGGCGCCTGGGCTACGGCAGGTCAGCCACTGTTTCTACAGCCCCGGACAGTCCACCAAAGACAGGCAGACGCAAGACAGCCACCACCTCCTCTCCCGCTGTGGGCGGGAATCGGGCACAGCCGGCCACCTGCTGGGTGAAGCAGACCCTGACTCCTACTTATTCTCACCTCCCTGGCAGGTCTGGAGGAGCCCCCTCTCCGCTGGGGCAGCTTTGGCAGTGACCACCCAGCCCCACCGACAGCAGCCAGAGAGGGCACGCAGGACACAGGAGTTCGGGATCCTGAGTGTGGGGTAGGAAGGTCTGGAAAGGGCTGGGGGCCCCTGAAGCCACCTGGGGCAGGGGGGCTGAACCTGGAGGGTCAGGCAGAAGGCAGCCACTCTGACCGGGGAGACCCCCCAGTGCCACAGTGCAGGGTCAGAGTAGGAGGAAGTCGGTGACCCTCAGCAACTCACTCACGCTCTCGGGCCTCAGTTTCTCAACGACAAGCAGCAGAATGTCCCTGGACCTATCTCGGAGGCCTCTGTGTGGTTTCATGACAACAATACCCACAGAGCACCAAACCTAACGCCAGGCACAACTCAGGCGCCACATGGCTGGCAGCTGTCACCAGAACACAGCTCTCACCTGCCTGAGACAGGGCCATGGCAGCCCTCTCCTGGGCCTCCACCGCCACCCCTGCCCTCTTTCCCCTCCACCCCTGCAAGAAGGGAGGCTCCAGGGGCACCCTGCACACCAAACCATCCAGGAAACCCAGCAGGTGTCCAGCACAGAGGAGAAGGGTGGGCACGATAAACCAAAGGCCGAGGTCCCGTCTGCTGGGCACACGGTGGCATACACAGATGTCACTGCAGGCCGGGCAGTGCCTTCCGAGAGCCGTGCCCAGGCAGGCGGGAAACCCAGCAATGCTGCCCCGGGAGCACGCACAGCTCGCCCTCCACGCTCTGCTCCTGGGCCGTCAACCTCGGGGACGACGCATCCCTGAGTCCCCTGGCCACCTCAGCCCTGCGCCTCGCTCCCGCCTCTACTGTATTTCTCTCTCCACTGCTTGCTCACTCACTGCCTAGTTCCTGCCTCTTCTACTCAACTGTTGGCCCCAGGAAAGCAGGGGGTTCCACCTGTGCTGTTCACCATGTATCTCCCACGGCCCAAGAACACAGCAGGGCCGAGGCAGGCGTTCAGAAAGAGACATGATGCACGGGGCCAGCTACCACTGCGACTGCTCTGACCCAGACCAGAAACCCGCACCCCTGAAGAAATAAAACTGCTGTGCTGTTGCTCAGTGAGCTTGAAAGAAAACACTAAACGTCACTTTGGGGCTGGTGCTGTGGCACAGTGGGTCACTGCTTGTCACTGCTCGGGATGCCCACAGCCCCTGTCACAGTGCCCAGGAGAGAGGCCAGCCTCCACCTTCAAGCCAGGCAGGTTCCCGCTATTGCACCTGCGAGGAAGAAAACAATGGCCCGAGTTCTCGGGTCTCTGCCGCCCACATAGGAGACCAAGGTGGACTTCCTGGCTCCTAGCTTCAGCCTGGCCCAGATCTGACTGTTGTGGGCAACTGGGAAGTGAACCAGGCGACGGAAGATCGCTCCCTCTCCCTGTCACTCTGCCTTTCAAACAACACTAATTAATTAATAATAAATAAATGGAATAAAATGAATTCTTTTTTAAAGCAAAAAACACCACCTCTAGACCCTTCTAAGAACAAGCGGTCTTTCTAGCTAACCTGTGTGACAGCTGCGTCGTGACTCCGTGGGAGGACACAGTGACATTCTGGTCACCTCTAAAGCCCAAGCAGAGGAGAAAAAAAGGCAAAGCCAGCAGTCTCCAAGAGCTTGTGGTTTTTAAAAAAATAAAACAAAATGTACAAGTTTGAGTGAAGTCAGCAAGAAGCACCTTCCAGCCCATTTTGAACCACAGCTGTAGGTGCTTAGGGCTGTGGGCTGAGTTAGGAGGCGCCTGCTCCAGCTGGGCTCAATCCAGCCTGCACATCACGGCCATGAGCGCCAGGCTGGCTGGCAGAACCACAGCTAAGGAAGGGCCCAAGAGGTTCTATTTCAAACCATTTCCCAGGCAAAAGGATGCTGGTGCAGAGACCACACTTTAAGAACCACTGCTCTAGAACAATCTTTCACAGTAGTCATCACCTGCCTTAACTGTAAGCAAGTACCTTAGACACACACACGCACACACACATGTGTGAGCACAGAGATGCACACACAGATGCACCCACACACACAGATGCACTCACACGCAAACATGCATGTGTACACAGATATGCACATACACACATGTGCACACACACGCAGCAGTCAGGAGCCCCCACCCCACCACTGGTCCTCAAGTAGCCATTCCTGCCCAGCCCTCCGCAGACAACCTCCAGGAGGATGTGGCCCTGAGAAAGCTACTCCTACTCAACTCCCCCATGAGCCTGTCACTGGGAGAGGCACTAGTGGCACAGCTGAAACCCCTGAGATCCAAAGTCACAATGTGTCCATTTCCTGATTAACAGCCAGGAGCAATCCACACTGCCTCCCTCTTCACACCTGGGCAACCCCCAGCCCCAAGACCCGCTTTCTCCCCAGCATGCTTTCACCCAAGGATGCTTTCAAGTTTCTGAATCAAAAGTTACTGGAGGAGGAAGCCAGAAAAAAAAAAAAAAAAAGGTAAGCCACTCAAGGACACCTCCAGCCTCACTGGTGGGTGCATGACCCCCAGTTAAGGAACCCCATCGCCCCGTGGCTGGTAACTCCGCCAGCCTCTCACTCACCAAAGTAATCAGCCTTCGGGTGAGCATCCATCTCCCGCTCCAGGCGCTGGGTGAGGGCTTCCAATTTTAACTCGGCGGCCGATGGGCCGAGCTCGGGTCCCGGGGCCAGGGTCTGGCAGGGCAGCCTCACCCTGGAGGAGCTCTCTGGGATCTCAGGACCCAGGCTACTGTCAGGGGACCACCCCAGGGGATCCTCTCTGGAAGTCGAGTCAGGCAGAGTGGACATTATCGGATGAGCAAGGCCGGTGGGGCTGAGCTGGGCAGCCGTGCCAAGGTCTGTAGCGCCAGGCTTAGGCCCCAGCCCGGGGACAGTACCCAGCTGGGCACTGTCCTTGCTGGCTGGCAAGGAAGACAGGGCAGAACTGGAAAGGTAAGACTTGGGCCCATCCTGGAACCAGGGCTGAGGGTCCATGGCAGGTTTGGACGTCACGCCTGAAATCTCACTCCCCAGGCGCGAGTCTGTTCTCAGAAGAGCTCCTGGCCCAGAGCTGTTTGGGGCCAGGGGTGCTGACACAGGAGGGGTCCTGGGCTGAGCAGGTCCCAGGCCTGGGGCCCCGTTCTCCAAGCCCGGAGAAGACAGGCCAGGGCTCACCCTCTGGGAGGAAGCCGTGGACCATAGGCCTGCTGGCTTCTCGCTGCTGCGGTTACCGATGCCAGCATCCTGGCCACCAAGGGCACTCTCGAAGGGCCTGCTGGAGCCGAGGGAGGGCTGCGGCTGGTACAGGCGGTGGTCCCCACAGGGTTTGGGCAGTGGCGGGTTGCTCCCTTGGGGGCCAAGCCACCCGCTCCCTGCACCCAGGCTGATGCTGGAGGACCCGGGTGGAGCATCATCCCACTTGGTGCTTGCCAGGGAGAGATTGTCGTAATAGTCCCCGTGAGTGAGGCAGGAAGGATCTTCACAGAGGCCAGGCAGCTGGGGAGCAGACCTCTCCAAACCGGCAGGGCCCTCCCTGGAGCCACAGTCCTGGCTGCCCAGCTTCGGGCCCTGGACACCGGGCCGAGTCCTCTGCTCCTGGCGGGTGTACAGGGGCTGCCCGGCGGCAACCATAGTGGCTGCCCCGGTGGAGGCAGCCAGAGGGGGCCTGGCAGCACCATCGCCCACCAGCCTGCTGCCCACAGCGGCTCCGTTGACGGGGCCTCTGCTCCCCCTGGGCAGGGTCTCCTCCTGAAGCTGTTGTTGTTGCTGCTGGAGGTGGATTTTGGCCATCTTGGTGGCAAACACCCTGCGAGTCTCCTCAAACTCGGGATTGTTGCTGGCACCCTTGTCCACTCGGAAGAGCCCGTCCTTGGAGGCCTCATACATGTTCAGGTCCTCGATGAACTTGCTGGCCTGCAGGCCCAGGTCGCCGTACTTATCCATGTCGCAGGTCGGTGTCCTGGCCTAGCCCAGGTGCCCCGTGTGGGTGCGTGGCAGAGCAGAGCCGCTGGGGGAAGGGCCGGCCTTCAAGTTCTGTCCGCGACAGGTGAAGGCTGCCACCTGCCCAGCGTGGGGGTCATGACCCCAGGACTGTGCGTCCAGCCGGGGTTGAGGTCTCCAGGCCAGTGGGATCAAGTTGGCTCCCAACTCCTGTCCCCTTCGGGGTCGTCCACGTGCGGGGAGCTGCTGGCGCTGAGCTGTTCCCGGCCGGCTCAGAGTTTTTCTTTTTTTTTTCAAATCAAAAAAGTTAAACAGGCGAAAGAAGAGAGAAATGACATCCGCCGCAGGCAACCGGAGACCCAACAAGGCGGCGGCAGCCGGGCTGGGGCGGCCGGCGGCGCGCAGAGGCCCCAGGCACAGACGGGGCCGGGGCGCGGCGGCAGGCGGTGAGGCAGTCCCGGGCGCTGGGGTTCCCGCGGCTTCCTCGGCGCGGCGCGGCGCGGGCGCACCGGAGGCCCGGGCAGCGGCAGGAAGTTTACGCCAGCCGGAGCGGGCGGCCCATTGTCCGATGGCGGCGGCGGCCGGGCGCACGAGCCAGCCGGAGGGCGGCGGGACGCGGAAGTGAGCGCGCCCGGAGCAGTCCCCGCCGCTCGCCTGCCGGTCGCTCACGTCCCCGGCCGCGGGGAGGCGGGGGCGAGGGGCGGCCGAGGGGCGGGGTCGCGCGGGCGGGCGGGCGCCCCGGGGTAGGCCGGGCCGTGGCAGCGTGGCGCGCGTCCTGCGCCCGGGCGGGCCGGGGCTGGGGAGCCCCGAGGTGCGCCCGGCGCGGCCGCCCCGCGTCCTGGCCCGGGGCTGAGCGGGAGTTCCCCGCTGCCTCGGCCGCGAGTCCCGGACGGGATTGGGTCGGCGGCCTCCCTTGCCGTCTCGGGCTCCCAGCCCGATCCCGCCCCTGGCAGCGCTGGGCGGGGTCCCGCACGCCGAGACAGCCGGGCCCCGGCGGGCCTGGGGAGTCTGCGTGAGCCGGAACCGGCGGGCAGGGTCGACGGGGCTCCTCGGCCCGTCGTGCCTCAGTTTCCCCGGAGGGAAGGCTACCCACTGCGCCGGCTTCCACGAGGGGCAGGACTGGACATCCGGGGAGCCACCTGCGGCTGGGCCAGAGTCCAATTAGACAAGGAGACTGAGGCATAGGGAGGAAGAGTCTCAAGGTGTCAGTGTGACCCGCAGAGCGCGCGTGGGCGCCCACGTCCTCTGAAAGCGCGGTCGTGGGCCTCTGACTTTCGGGAGACCGAGGGCCCCCACGGGGAACCTGACTCCCGGGCGCCCCCGCCTGGCCCAGCGCTCCGTACGCCGGCTCCGAGGTGACCGTGACGCGCTTTCATTTCCCACACGGTCACTTCCCCGCTGAAACCCGCGACGCTGACCCGGGTCTCAGACTGAAGCCCGCCACCGTCCATGACCTCGCGGCCTGGCGGGCCCTGCGTCCCCTGAGCCGAGGTGGCGGCTTCCTGCCCTGCGCTCTCAGCTTCAGAGAGCCAGCCCCAGAGCCTCTGCTGAAGGCACCTCCCTGGGCCCTCCAGCAGCGGACCCCGTCGCTCTGTTTCAACATCCTCTTAATTTCGTGCTCAGGTCTGATCTCTGCTTATTCCGGGACTTCCAGAAAGTTCCTGCGTCATTGTGGCACACTGGGTTAAGCCTCGGCTTGAGGCACCGGCATGCCATGTGGATGGCCAAGTTAGAGGTGTGGCTGCCTGCTCCACTCCCCATTCAGCTCCCTGCTGATGCACTGGGAAAATCAGCAAAAGACACCCCAAGTGCTTGGGTCCCTGCACCCACGTGGGAGTCCTGTGTGGAATTCCAGGCTCCTGGCTTTAGCCTAACCAAGCCCTAGCTGCCACCATTGGGCAGTGAACCAGTGCACGGAAGATTCTCCCTTCCCCTCTCCCATCTCCCCTCTCCCCTCTCCCCTCTCCCCTCTCCCCTCTCCCCACTCCCTCTCTCTCTCTCACACACACACATTTTGCCTTTCAAATAAACAAATCCTAAAAAAAAAAAAAAAGCTTGTGGAAAATGGAATTACAAGTATGAGTTTGTTCTGCTTCGAAACCATGTTGAAACCCAAGCCTGGTTTCTTCATACTACATATTTTCCACCTGTTACGAAAAAAACACTTTTTTTGCACCAAAAAAAAACCTCATTCTTTTAACTCGTTTTTGCAGTAAACCTTTTGAAGTCCCCTTATCTAGTCATACTGCGGTATGGGTGGGGGACTTGATTGGAAGATTCAGTTGGATACCAGATTTCCAGGATATTCGAGTCATCTATTGCATCTGTACATAACCGACCTACACAGACCCTCCCGAGTACTGCATTCACCTCTAGATAACGTACACTGCCTAATAGTGCTGTCTTGCATTAAGGAATAATGGCCAGGGAACACAAGTCTCGGCGTGTTCAGGACAGATGCATTCTTGTATCCTGAATATTTTCCATATGCTCTCGCTTGAATCCAAAGATGTGGGAGCTGTGGCTTTGGGGGGCCGGCTGTAATTATTTATCTGTTTACACGTGTTTCTGGGTTTGGTTCACTGGTTCCCCACACCCTTTAGACGCTATCCATATGCCCAGTGCCTGGTTTACCTTATAACCGAGTCAGCGTATCAGTGAAGCTCTGTCTGGGCTGTGACAGGGAACAGACGATACACATGCAGGTGCTCTGTAGCCAGTAAACCCAAAGGCTTCTTCATGGACCAACAGATCAGAACCGCCAGGAAGTTTGCTGAAAAATGCAGACTCTCGGGGCTGGCACTGTGGCTTAGCGGGTAAAGCTGCTGCCTGCAGTGCCAGCATCCCACATGGGCGTTGGTTCGAGTCTCAGCTGCTCCACTTCCAATTGAGCTCCCTGCTAATGCACCTGGATTGCAAGTGGAGCAGTGGCCGGTGTCAGGGGCAGTGGTTTAATCTGCTGTGCCACAACGCCAACCCCAAGGCACCACCTTCCAATACCATCACCTTAAGGGAAGGATTTCAACGTATTGGGGGTGGGGGCAGGCGGTGCACCAGCATTAAGTCTGTAGCAATCAGTAAAGCATGGAGCTTAGGCTCTCAGGAACATCGGTCAGATCATGTCCCTCCCCTGCTCCTACAGTGTCCTGAGCCCTACCTGGAAAAGGCTCCAGGGAGAGTGCATGGCCTAGTGATGAAGCAGCACTTAGGGGACCGGCACTGTGGCACAGGGGGTTAAGGCCGCATCCCATATGAGCACCTGTTCATGTCCCGCTTGCTCCACTTCTGATCCAGTTCCCCATTAATGCAAGATGGAAGATGGTCCAAGTACTTGGGCCCTTGCTACCATGTGGGAGACCTGGATGGAGTTCTAGTATAATGGCTTCTACCCATCTCAGCCCTGGTCATGGGTGGCCCTTTGGGGACTGAGCTAGCAGATGGAGACATCTCTCCCCTCTCTCCATAACTCCATAACCTTTCAAATAAAATGTTTTAAAAATTTAAAAAAAAAAAAAAGCATGGGGCTTACACTGTGGCATAGCAGGTGAGCCTCAGTCTGCAGTGCCAGCATCCTATATGGTCCCTGGTTCTTGTCCCAGCTGCTCCATTTCCAATCCATCTCCCTGCTAATGCACCTGGGAAAGCAGTGGAAGATGGCCCAAGTGCTTGGGGCCCTGCTACCCATGTGGGAGACTTGGAAGAATCTTCTGTCTCCTGGCTTTGGATCAGCCTAGTTCCGACCATTGCAGCCATTTTGGGAGTGAACCAATGGATGGTTCTCTCTCTCTCTCTGTGTCCCCCCGCCCTTAACTCTGCCTTTCAAATAAATAAAGACACACACAAAAAACCAAAACAACACAAGGTAGCACTTGGGATGTCCAGCGTGCTTGTGTTTGAGCCCTAGCTCCAGCGCCTGACTCCAGCTTGCCCATACCCTACGTCCACTCACTCACTGAGCCTCTGCGGTACCCTGGGCCCTTTCCGAGGTGCTGGGGGATGTGACAATGAGCAAAAACAGATGAGCATCCTTGTCCTGTTTGGACTTAACCTTCTAGTGCCCGTGGGTGGAGAGGGTGGAAAATAAACACAACAGGCCAAGTCTTGTGGGGTTTATGACACAGGGAGACAGATGCCACAGGGGAGTGCAGTGTTAAACACAGAGGTCAGGGAAGGGACTGGAGCAGAAGCTGGGGGAACAAAAAAGAGAGAGACGTCCAAATGGCTCTTGCCGGGAATTTGCTTGTATCAAGCAGGGAGGGGTTTTTTAATCTACTGAAAGTATGGGCGCTGGTAGGGCGGTTTCTTCCTGATGGGACTGAGGGAAGAGAGGAAGAAGAATTTCTGCACTGGCATCCTCAAGATGCAGCAAGCGGCCGGGCTCCCCTTGGATTTCATCCAAATAACAAGGTGGAAGGATTTAGGCAAGAATGAGCTAAGTGCATAAGGTGTTGATATCTTAAGATTTCTTTCTTTCTTTGAAAGACAGAGTCAAAGAGAGAGAGAGAGAGAGAGAGAGAGAGAGAGAGAGAGAGAGAGAGAGAGAGAGAGATCTTCCAGCTGCTGGTTCACTCCCCAAATGGCCACAATGACCACGGTTGGGCCAGGCTGAAGCCAGGAGCCAAGAGCTTCTTCCAGGTCTCCCACATGGGCGCAGGGGCCCAATAACTTGGATCACCCTCTACTGCTTTCTCAGGCACACTAGCAGGGAGCTGGATCGGAAGAGGGGCAGCCAGCACTTGAACTGGCACCCATATGGGATGCTGGAGCTGCCCAACCTGCTGCGCCACAGCCCCAGCTCAGGAGTTGGAATCTTTGAGTGGTGGTGACATAGGGAAACTCGGCAGGGAACTAGACAGAAAGAGATGAGCTGGCATTTTTGCCAGCCCTGCATTCTAACTTTATCCCCTCACCTGTCAGCTTGATACTCCCACCTTCCCAGGATGTACCCGTCTCTCAAACAGGACCAGAAAGGATGGGCATGCCATGATGGACATAAAAATCCCAGAAAGCTTCACACCTGCTAAGAACCATTCTGCTTGTTTATTACGTTAAGGGGCCACCCTGTACCTCATAAAAGAGACTGATAACAGGGAGGAATCCATCTCTGACTCACCCATTCTCTCTCTTTCCTCCTTCTCAGGCAGCTCTCCGCCCACTCATGACAGGTATCTCTCTGTATGGCGCCACCCACGCTCACACATGAATGTATGTCCACCCTCTCCCTTTCAGATAAAGCCTGCTCTCACCTGTGCGCTGTGTTCTGCCTCCACTTGCAATTTTGATCCCTACAGAGTCAACCACCTGAGATAACGATGAAGGTTGCTGGTCCCACATCGGTAGCTCTTCTGGTTGCTTTAATTTTCCCAGGGAAGAAGGGAAGGAGGAGGGGAGCTGAGGGCGAGTCTGGCCAAGCTGCTGCTGGGAATGGGCCCCCCACCCACACCCGACATTCTCAGCCTGAACTTCAGTGAGGCCCTCCAGCCCCGTGGAATGATCAGCTGAGCTTCAGCGGCAGGACCGTGGGCGTGGAAGAGGTGGAGCGCTGGCTCTAACCAGGGCTGGCTTTTGCCAGTCAATGGCAATGCCTCTAGAGTGGGCAGGAGCGCATTTCCTCTGCTTAGACGCCGCTCCCTGGCGTGTCCATGGGCTCCCTCCCGCCCCCACGTCTCCCCAACCCTGTCCCTTCCTGACACTCAGGGAACTGGGCTACAGCGCCAGTTTGCAGTCTGTCTGTCTCCTCAGTAGAATGCAAACCTCACAGAGCCACAGATTGCTGCTTGGTTGGTGAATCGCTAGGAACGGAGAACAGTGCCTGGCACAAGGCAGTGATGCGAGGCGTGGAAGGTTCATTTTTCTTTCAGGCTCTGGTCATGCCTAAAGAGAAGTATTCTCAGCGCTGATACAAATAAGGTACATATTACTTACAAGTCGAGAAAGTGACTGCACGCGCACACACACACACACACACAGAGATCAGACCCATTATAGGTGGGCAGCGGCCAGAAAGAGGAAGGGGTGTGGGGGAGAGAGCAGCACAGTATTTGCTCCGGTTGTGGCCTCGGGCAGAAGGGGCTCTCCCGAAGTTTCTGGCTTCTTCTATGAGGTCGGAGGGGGTGCCTCGCTAGACGTAAGGCCACCATAAAATTCCACGTGGATCCTAATATGCATATTTTCATGATGTCTTTCCCCAGGTCTCAGATGAAACACACCAATCCCAGGACAGGTGGCATTTTGATTGACAAGCAGGAGAACAAGCTTATACACAGGGCGGGGCTTGCGACTTGCAGGTCCTCCAGCAGATCCTAAACTAGCTGCCTGCCTGGTCTCTACCAGCAGCCCTCCCCACCCCCACCCCGGCCCCGCCCCCAGTGCGTGGCTGGTGAATGAGGGAATCATGGCAGGAAAGGGAGCACAGGTATTGCCATCTACAGGAGAACAAACATTTGGGCCTAATGGTGACCTAGAACAAAGAGCTGAGGCTGTGCTATGTCTCCTGTTGATTTTACCCTTTTTAAACATATTTTATTTTTCAGAGGCAGAGAGAAAGAGAGAAACAGACAGAAAGCTTCCGTCTATTGCCTCACCCCCCAAACACCTGGAACACCCAGAGCTGGGCTGGGCTGGGCCAGACCAAAGCTGGGAGCTGGAGATCCAAGCCAAGTTTCCCATGTGGGTAGCATGGACCCAACTGCTTGGCTCATCACCTGCTGCCTCCCAGGAGGAAGCTGGAATCAGGTGTGGAGCCAGGATTCGAACCCAGGCACTCTGACAGGGGGTGCAGGCGTCCCGAGCAGTGGCTTACCTGCTAGGCCAAACGCTGGCCCCATATTGCAACTCTATATGCCCCTGTAAACCTTCTATAGATCTTGATTACCCTGTTACCAAGATTCCATCCCAATCCTACCTGATGAATATTAATGATCGCTTAGTCAACAGTATTACCATATATAGAGATATGTGTGCATGTGTGTGTGGACGTATAGACAATATCCGACTCACGAATACCTGTTTGCAAGCGTACATTTGGGTTTTCCACATAGGTCATATAAAGAATTGCTGGCTAAGGGGCATTGGGAAGTCCTAGCCCCGCAGCTTGTAGGCAGTAAATGGGCCCCGGCAGCCCCTGCGGCAAAGGGCGCCTGTCTCGGGACAGAGCCCTGCTTATTTTGCAGGAAACTCAAAGGACCTTTCTGTCGCTTTGCTGGGCTATGGAAATGTCCCCGCGCACACGCACAATGCCGTGTGTGTTCCCGAGCTGGAGGGCCGCTTCAGGGAGCGCTCTGAAAAGAGCCCTTCTGTTGGAGCTGAGCAGAGGACGGTGAATTAAGAACCAAGGTCTCCTTGGGCTCTTTCCATTCCACTGACGTCCAGCGCCAGCCAGGAAGCCCCAGCCCCTTTGGCTCTGTTCCTCGTACCTTGGGCTTCTCTGGGCCCCAGTCTCACTGTGGAAATTGTCCCATGAATGGAGAGAGGCAGCTGCAATGAAGTTCCCTTCCTGATGCTTGTAACGAGCTGTTGTTTCCCGGTGTTCGGCCCTGGAAAGTTGCCTGAGCCATGCCCAGATCTTAGGACCGGGACCTGCCCTGTGTGTGTGGCCCTGCCTGGCGGTGGAGCCCACTCTTCACCCGTCTCAGGGCTGAGCCAGCCCTTGATCCACAAGCAGCTCCAGCCGTAGTCCCATGGCCTCGCCCACACCCGCAGTGGAGAGAGGCTGCTCTGGCCTCAGCCCAGCCCCTCCCAGGACTGCAGAAGGTACTTAACAGGATACGTGGAACAGAAGGGCTGACTTCTGCACTAGCCCTATCTCTGGCTACTCATGCACACTTTTTAAAATTAAAAAATAAAACATGGACAAGAGTACTTCAAGATGTTCGTGGAGAACAGAATTAAGCTTATTTTGGTTCAAAAAATTATTGCAGTGAGTTAAGCCGCCACCTGGATGCCCACATCCCGGTCAGAGTCCCAGCTACTCTGACCCATCCAGCTTCCTGCTAATGTGCCTGGGAAGCAGCAAATGATGACGTCAACCAGCTACTCCAGTGCTGCGGCGTCCCCAGGAATACGCACGCCAAGTACTGCGAGTGATAGCAAAACCCCGCAAACAGCCTCAAAGCCCACCAATGGGAGAATGGTTAGAAAAGAGAGAGAGAGAGAGAGAGAGAGAGAGAGAGAGAACACACATACATATATAGAAAGTTCTGGATTATTGTGGGTACATCATGTGGTCCAGAAGACTAATTCCCGAGGCAGGAGTTGTGGCACAGCAATTAAGATGTCTCTTGGGACACTCGCATCCCATGTCAGAGTGCCTGGGTTCAACTCTTCCCTCTACTACCAATCCAGTTCCTCTGCTATTCATACCCTGGGAGCTCCTGGCTCCCAGCTTTGGCCTAGCCTAGCACTGGTTATTGTGGACAACTGGAGAGTGAACCCACAACTTACAGAAAGATTATTTTTATAAAGTTCAGAAACAGGCAAAAGTATAGGGGGAAAAAGTGGGGGAGCTGGTGCTGTGGCATAGTGGGCTAAATCTCCACCTGCAGTGCTGGCATCCCATTGGGGCACCGGTGCAAGTCCTGGCTGCTCCACTTCCAATCCAGTTCTCTGCTATCTCCTGGGAAAGCAGTAGAAGGTGGCCCAAATCCCTGGGAGACCTGGAAGAAGCTCCTGGCTCCTGGCTTCCAATCAGCGCACCCCAGCTGTTGCAGCCATCTGGGGAGTGAACCAGCGAAGGGAAGACCTATGCCTCTGTCTGTAACTTGGCCTCTCAAATAAATAAATAAATCTTTTTATAAAAATACAGCGAAATATAAGTGGGGAAAAATTTAAATTTCAGGTATTGGTTACCTCCCTGTGTTACTGGGGATGGAAACACATGAATTTAAACAGAGAATATTCCAGTTCTTAAACTGAGGGCATGATTTTTCTTATGCTTCAGAAGTTACATATTTATACTACATAATTATGTGTCTGTAATCTTTCCTAATTCAAATTTTTAATTTATGCAGAATACATATGTATTTATGCAGAATACATTTCTCATCACTTAAATCCTTCTGAATAAATTTGTCACGGTGGCTGCTGAGTGGGAGGGGGCAAGGCCATTACTGACAGCAAAAGCAAACAAGCAGAAACGTAAACCAGGGAGTCAGTGATCCAACTAGGAGAAACACGAGGCTTGCCCAGGACCAGGAGGGGTCTCTCTGCACCAGGGGCCCCGGCCCTCACGGAAGGATCCACATTTCCTTCTTACAAGCGTCCTCAAGGGAACAGAAGCACAGAGAAGCACCCGCAGCACTGAGACAAGAGGCACTGTGTCCTATCACGAGCCACGTTGCCCCAGCGCATACGAGGAATTCATATACTTTTCAAATCCTATAATCATGCTATGAACTGAAGGCTGGGTTTGAGTTTGGTTGCAGAAAACTACCAGTTTGGGGCTGGTTCTGTGGCATAGTGGATTAAAGCCCCGGCCTGCAGCGCCAGCTTCCTTTATAGGCATGGGTTCAAGTCCTAGCTGCTCCTCTTCCAAGCTCTCTGCTATGGCCTGGAAAAGCAGTAGAAGATGGCCCAAGTCCTTGAGCCCCTGCACCCATGTGGGAGACCTGGAAGAAGCTCCTGGGTCTTGGCTTCAGATTGGCACAGATCCAGCCATTGCAGCCATCTGGGCAGTGAACCAGAGGATGGAAGACTGATCTCTCTCTCTCTCTCTCTGTCTCTCTCTCTCTGCCTCTCTGTAACTCTGCCCTCAAATCAATACATAAATACTAAATAAATTTTTAAAAATAAATAAAATACACCACAAGGGAGGCCGGTATTGTGGTGTAGAAGATAAGCCTTTGCCTGCGGTGTTGTCATCCCATAGAGGAAGCCGTTCCAGTCCTGGCTACTCCACTTCTGATCCATCTCCCTGTCAATGGCCTAGGAAAGCAGTGGAGGATGGCCCAAGTGCTAGGGCTCCTGCACCTGCATGGGAGACCTGGAAGAAGCAGAACTGTGGCACAGCAAAGCCTCCGCCTGCAGTACCGGCATCCCACATGGGAAGCATTTCTAGTCCTGGCTGCTCTGCTATGGCCTGGGGAAGCATTGCAAGGTGGCCCAAGTGCTTGGGCCCCTGCACCCACATGGGAGACCCAGAAGAGGCTCCAGGCTTTGGCCTGGCCCAGCCTGTGTCATTTTGGCACTTTGGGGAATGAACTAGTGGATGCAAGACCTCTCTGTCCCTCTCTCTCCATAATTCCAACATAAATAAAATAAATCTTTTTTTTTTTTTTTTTTTACAGAAAAAGCAGTCCCCACTGTTGGTTGGTTCCCATTTCTTGGCTATGATGAAAACCGAATTCATCAACATAATTAGTTCATCATATAATTAGTTCAATATAATTCCCTCTGGATAGATTCCTGCAGGAACAATGTTGCATTGAAAGGTGTGGTCCTCATCTTTGAGACTTGCGATGCTGCGTTAGTACACCTGTTGCCTGGGCACAGTGGCTTTTGGTCAGAGGACAAGAAAGTCCTGATCCCCAGAAAAGCCTTCGTGCTATCATGATTTTATTCCTTTATCATCACCAGAGCATGGCTGGGCATTATTACCCCCATTTTACTGACAAACACACTGAGTCTGAGAGTGAACTGACACGTCCAGGGACATACAGGGTACAAGATGGCATTCAAACTCAGGTCTTTCTGGTTCCCAGGAGGCCTGGCCAGAAGGGATCCTTTTCAGAAAGAGGTGGTCCCGTGACTGAATCACCCACAGGCTGAGTCTTCGTATACTTCCCTTCTGTGTTACGTGTGGCTCTTATGTTTGCAAGTGACGGGTCCATCTCCACCTAGCTTAAGGAAACAGGGACCACACGGAAGGACATGGGATGCAGCTGGTGCCAGGTGTGCAGAGCAAGGTGTTCCGTGGGAAGCACTACCTCCCGCATCTTGTCTGCTCACCACAGACTGTCAGCTGACCTTCATGCATCCCAGGTCCCACGTGGTACAGTCTGAGTGCCCCCTAGGAGAATGACTCCCTGTGCTTCTGCCCCCAATTCCAAATCTCAGGGCAGGAACTCTCACTGGTCCAGCTAGGCCGGGCAGGTCATCACCCTGGGCTCAAGGGTGAGCTGGCCTGCGTCAGAGCAGGAGCTACAAATACCAAGTCGTCACTGCAGCCAGGGAGTGGATCATCTGCTGGAATTGGCTCTGGAATGTAGAAAACACAGTGTGCCAGTGTCCTGCCCAAGAATTCAGTAGGAGCTATGAGGAGCAAGTTTCTCTCTCTCTCTCTCTCTCTCTCTCTCTCTCTCTCTCTCTCTCTCAGGTTTAATTACATTTATTTGAAATGAAGAGTAACAAAGAAGGAGAGACAGAGAGGGAGCTCATCCATCCACTGGTTCACTTCCCCAATGCCCTCAATGGCTAAGGCTGTGCCAGACTGAAGCCAGGAGCGTCTTCCAGGTCTCCCATGTGGGTGCAGGGGCCTAAGCACTTGGGCCACCTTCCTCTGCTTTCACAGGTGCATTAGCAGGGAGCTGGATCAGAAGTGGAGCAGCTGGGTCTTAAACTGGGGCCCATGTGCATCCAGCATCACAGACAGCAGCATACCCGCGATGCTACAATGCCGGCCCCTCGCTGACAGCAAGGCACCCAAGCAGATGGCACGGGCAATCAGCCTTGGTTAGGAACAGTCAGCCCTCCCCTCCCCTCCCCACACACAGAAACAAGCCCAGGCTGCTCGGAGTCTAGACAGAGGAGATACAGAAAAGTGGGAGCTGACAGGTCTCCTTAACACAGAGTCACAGGCACTTCCAGAGAGCCTGCTGGGGAGATGTGAAGGTTTGGGGATGCCAGGCATTCAGGCACCAGGAGCAGTGTCCCCACAGCGGGGAGGGTGGCACTCCCACCCGGGGGTGTTGAGATGGGCAAGGGCTGGGGCAGGTGGGCTCTCACTGCCTCTTACTGAGTTTGCCATCCAGGATTAGCCAGAAGGTAATAATGACCTGGCCCAAGCTCTATAAAGATGAACGTGGGTACCACATAATGGACTTGGGGACGGGGGACAGGTGGTTGGCTGCCCATGAGGGAAGCTGGGTGCAATCTTTCTAAGGATGCCAAGTGTGTGGGTTTTCCACACCAAGCACTTCTCCAATTCCCCAGCAACCAACCGGGTGAACGACAGCCCAATTCAAGCGTGACAGTCCAGTTAGCACAGACTCCTCAAGTCAATGACTCGGTTTCCCAGGACTGCAGCCACTTCATACGCCAGCCCCGAGCCCCAGGTCCCCAGGCTGGACCTTCTGTCTGACTTGGCTACTACTCTGCCAGGGGTTCCCACAGCCCCCTCCTCAGGTTGAATAATTGGCTGGAATGACTCACGGATCTCGGGAAAACACTTCATTTACAGCTGTTTATTACAAAAGGTGCAATCTGGGAACAGCCAAGGAGGCAATGCATAAGGCAAGGTTGGGGGTGGGCAGAACAGAGCCACACCCCCCCAGCACGTGGACAGGTTCACCAATTTGGGAGCTCTGCACGCTCTATTATATTAAGAGGGGTTTCTGGAAGTTTCAGTACTAGGCATCATTGGGTCTCTGGCTATTGGTCTTTGAACTCAATACCCAGCCCCTCTCAACTCCCCATGCTGGAGGTCAGGGTTGCAAGTTCAGACACAGCTTGGTCGCTCTGGCCCTGCCCTCTCGTTCCGGCAGTCATCTCCAGGGCCCTCCCATCCCCGCTATGAACAACAAAGCGCACTTCTAGCACTCAGGGAATTCCAGGGGTTTTCGGAGCTCTGGGCCAGAAACGGGGACAAAGACCCAGGGAGTCCATTTCTTATTATCCCCTATGGGGAGGCAGCTGAGAGGGGGAGAAGGTTGGCAGAGCACCTGAGAGCACAGGGGTAGATCAGGGGCCGACATGAGTGTAGACTGCAGTGTAGACAGTCTCAAGCACTAGGCTGGGTGAGGCACACTGGGGGTGGAGCAGACAAGATCACTGACAGAGGGGAAGGGCAAGGAGAATTCCTGTTTCCTGTCTGAGCAACCTGGGCAGATCTGGGGAGAAGCGGATGACGCGTGTAGGGAGACAGCTTGCACAAAAGGAACCAAAGGGGGCTGGTGTTGTGACACAGTGGATTAAGCCACCACCTGTGACACCAGCATCCCATATGGGCGCCAGTTCCAGCCCCAGCCACTTCACTTCTGATCCATCTCCCTGCTAATGCACCTGGGAAAGCAGAAGAAGATGGCCCAAGTGCCTGGGTCCCTGCTCCCATGTGGGAGACCAGGATGAAGTTCCAGGCTCCTGCTTTTGACCTGTCCCAGCCCTGGCCATCGTGGCCATCGGGGGAGGGAACCAGCAGATGGAAGGCCTCTGTCTCTCCATCTCTCCTCTCTCTCTTATTTACTTATTTGAAAGGCAGAGTAAATCTTTTTAAAAAGCAGCCGAGGAGTGCCAGCCCCCATGCTGCAGCCCCACCTGTGCCACAGTCCTGTGGGTACCACCCAAAAACTGAAACCAAGCCCCTATAATGTAAAAGCAGAACCCACCCTCTAGTCCGTCTCCCTTGCCTGTCCGTTTTTTGTTTTGTTTTGTTTTTTTAAATCAAAAGGAACTCGCTGTCTTGAGGGCTTTGCAAGGTTGCAATCAGTGGACTCATTTGCTCCTCCAGTAGATGAGAACCCCGAGGGCCAGTATTGTCTAAAGGGGCTTGTTAGGGGAATTCCAGGTCTGGGCGGGATTTGTGTGCCTCCTGCACATAACCCCAGACCAACTGCAGCCCACCTGGCCACGACAAACCAGCCAATCACCAGCCAATCAAAGCAAGATCTTCAGCACCACCGACCAACCAGGGACCTGGACCTGAGCCGACCACACACCTCTCAGCCTCCATTTCAACCCTGAAGAACCTTCACCCGTGACTCCTTGGGGGAGCCCTGGAATTGAGCCACGGCCGGCCAGTTCCTTTCTCCATGCTTTGCAATGAACCCCTATGGTCTCCCACCAGTCCAATGTCAATGATCCGCGTTGGGCAAGCAGACCCAGCTTGGGGTCCCACAGCAACACCTCCCACTGCTTTGAGGGGATTGCTGGGCAACAAAACCACTCCCAAAATGCACCTGACGCCATGATACTTCTGAGGTTTGCAAACAAAGGGCATGGAATGGGTGGTACTCAACTCTTGTCTCAAATCCCACCTCCTTTGAGTATTCAATCCAGCCATACCCCAGACACCACCTCCAGATCATGCAAACTACACTGGAAAAGCACAGCCCCAAACTTTGTGAACTGCAGCTCGCTCGCTCGCTCGCTCTCTCAGCTGCCCACTCTCATTCCTCGAGTATGTACTTTTGCTCTAAACAAATCTTACGTTCCTGCTCACCTTTTCTTGAATTCTTTCTTGAGTGGAGACAAGAACTGGGACGAAGTTAGCCAGGGGCTGCCCTCAAAACAGCAGAGAAGTCAGTGGAGCGGTCGCAGGCGGGATCTGGCCAGACGTGCAATTTGGAGCCTTGGGCCCGAGTGAGTTTGCCTGCGCAGAGGTTGAATCAGAGAAAGACCCAAGGCCTTGGACCCAGTCCTGGAGTTCAGAGAGAAAACCAAGTTCAAGCCCAGCAGTCAAAGGTGGGAGAAGGGGACAGGATTGACTCAGTGGAGCACAGAGGAGAACGGAAGGCACCTGCTGGCTTCGCGACAGGAGGGTCCCTGGTGACCCTGAAAGGACCGGGGTCAGTGAGGAGGGGACATAAGCTCCCCAGTGTCATGGGAGTAATGACTGGGTTGGTTCTGTTTGGGAAGTACACACACGAGGGACTCTAGAAAGCTGGAAGACTTGGGGACGTTTGGGCTACATTAAGCAACATCAAACAGGAAAATGTCCCTGTGAAGTCTTTTCTCTTAACCCAAATGGCTATGGCGGGAGCTACAAAAGAGGCTCCTTGCAGCTTGAGGGCAGCCTTAGGAAAACCTGGAAGATGCTAGAAAATGAACTGATTACCCACCCAAGATGGCAGGCCTCCTTCCTGGCCAGTGCTGAGAAATATATCAGGAGCAGTTTCCCACAAGGGATGTATGTGCTGCAAATAAGGAGCTCACGGGACTAACGCCAGAGCAGTTATAAGAGTCTCTTATTTTAGGGGAGGGGACGTTCTTTTTTTTTTTTTTTGACAGGCAGAGTGGACAGTGAGAGAGAGAGACAGAGAGAAAGGTCTTCCTTTGCCGTTGGTTCACCCTCCAATGGCTGCCGCGGCCGGCACGCTGCGGCCGGCGCACCGCGCTCATCCGATGGCAGGAGCCAGGTACTAGGTGCTTTTTTCTGGTCTCCCATGGGGTGCAGGGCCCAAGCACTTGGGCCATCCTCCACTGCACTCCCAGGCCACAGCAGAGGGCTGGCCTGGAAGAGGGGCAACCGGGACAGAATCCGGTGCCCCAACCGGGACTAGAACCCGGTGTGCCGGCGCCGCAAGGCGGAGGATTAGCCTGTTGAGCCACGGCGCCGGCCGGGAGGGGACGTTCTTGTCTTCGCATGTAGGATGGGTCCAAGTCAGAAACATGCGCAGGGGCCGGTGCCGTGGCTCACTAGGTTAATCCTCCACCTGTGGTGCCGGTATCCCATATGGGCACCAGGTTCTAGTCCTGGTTGCCCTCTTCCAGGCCAGCTCTCTGCTGTGGCCCAGGAGTGCAGTGGAGGATGGCCCAAGTGCTTGGGCCCTGCACCCGCATGGGAGACCAGGAGGAAGCACTTGGCTCCTGGCTTTGGATTGGCATAGCACCGGCCTTAGGAGCTTCTTCTGGGTCTCTCACGAGAGTGCAGGGGCTCGAGGACTTGGGCCATCTTCCCCTGCTTTCCTAGGCCATGAGCAGGGTGCTAGATCGGAAGTGGGACTCAAACTGGCACCCGTATGGGATGCTGGTGTCAGCAGTGACGGCTTAACTACAATCATAGCCCCAGATACAGGACTTTTAAAACATTTTCTGCTGCCTCGGGCACACCTCCGAGCAGGAGGCTGGGACACTGTATCGGAAAGTTTTGCGAGCCTGGCGTTTTATCCTTTTACAAAATACTCACCATCCTCTAAACCTATGACAAAAGCACAGACGTGGCAAGACTTCTGCTCCTTGCTTTGCAAGAGCTTTGGATGGGCCACAAGACACAGCCGACACCCACTGCACACCCACCACATCCGAGGGCTGGCTGGAGCCCCCGATTTTTTTCTTTGTCAAAATAAATGGGCCTTTTGTGTTAAAAATGATTTCATGGTTTGGTTTCCTGTGAGGTCACGCAGCCTTCACTGAGGTTAAGCTGCCCACTCCTCCAGCCCTCTCTCTGCTCGGAGGCTGCCTGTCCTGGGTGACCCTCTCTCCATGGCAGGAACAGAGCTGGCTGGCACTGGAGAGGGCCCAGGCAGACTGCCAGCAGGGCAGGGGGAACAGTGGGTCCTCTGGGGGGCGCCCCAGCCTCCCACTGTGGGGAGTGTGATTGCACAGCCCAAGGCTGCACTCTGGTCCCACCACCGTGTTGATGCTGCAAGCAGACCTCCCCCGGTGTGCACAGCCCATGGCTGAGCAGCTGAGAGTGCTAGCAGCAGTCCACTGCTGAGTGCTGGGGTGGGGGTGGGGGGCTCCACCGACAGGCGGCTTTGATCCGGGCATTTCCTTAGCAGCAGCCTAAGACCTTCCTTCCTCCCTTCTCTCCTTTGCAAGGGTCAGACCCCCCAGCAGTCTCAAGGTTCTCCCAGCCTCCTCCTCCTCCCGTCCTAGTCGTCTCTCCAACATCTCTCTTGTGTGTCTAATCCCACGTTGGTGTCTGCTTCTCAGGGGACCGAAAGAGACATACCTGGAGCTTCCAGAAATGCCTCAGAGAGCAGCCAACACCTGTGTCTGCTTCCTGGAGGCAAGCTTGCCTGCGGCTGGGGGCATCACTGTGCCCCTCCTGAGGACACACAGATTCCTCCCTGAGACGTGCACCTTGCGCCAATGGCCTCTGCCCAGAGGGCTGAACACTCACTCTCAGCCTCCCCGCCCATCTTCAGGAATCCGGCAATCCTCCCTCAAGCTTCTCTGTGCCGTCTCTTCTATGATGAAAGTCTCTTCTATGATGAAAGTCTCTTCTGTGATGAAAGTCTTTTTCTGCTTTTAACTGGTCGGCTCCTTGCCTCCTTAGAACTCCGAAAAAAATCTCAAACCTCACAACCTGCGCTTAAAGTATTTCTGATAAAAATGGGAACTCAGCCAAACTAGGAAAGTCTAGTGTGCAGCCACATGGGCCGAGAGCCCAGAGGTACGCAACTCCTAGATGTCAATCACAAACGCCAATCGCAGGCATCAGGGCCGTGCTAACAGAAAATGCTCCCCACCCCGGACTTCAGGGCTAAAAACCCCAAGCCAGCAAGAAAGGGTGTCACGCGCTCGCTCAACAGGCTCGCGTTAGGTTTAGGATGTTTTAGGGTTCACAGAAGGCGAGGAGGCCGCCAGTTAATGGGATGGAATGAAAACCGGCCCATTATCTGATTGAAAGGAGGCAGGGAGGCCGAATCCGGGGGATGATTTCTGTTACAAGCAAGGTTGTCACGGTATCTGCTCTCTCTGATGAGCAAGGGTGAGCCTCCACCCACCCGGAGAAACACACATTTGATCTTTGTGACCGGAGGCATAGGGGTGAAGTGTGTTTTCCAGTCCTGTCCAGGAATCTACCCTCTGGTCTGGTGGGGTGGGAAGCACCGGGGTCTGAGATGGTTGTGGGGAGAAGCCTTCTGGCAAATGGGACAGCAGAGAGGCCAAGGGAGAGAAAGAGTAATCGGTGAGAAAGTAGGAGAGTAAGGAGTCCGTGTGGTACACAGGATTGGTTTTGCAGGGAGGTGAGAAGGCGTAAGAGCCCCTGGGTCGGAAGACTACCTTGCCATTTTTAAGAAACCAGCCATTCCCTGTACTTCCTCCCTGTAAGGGCAAACAGGGATTTCTTCTGGTGAGTCCCGGGCAGGCTCAAGCGGGAGGACTGAGAGCAGGGAGGGTGCTGGAAAGTGGGTCTGGACAGCCTGGTTAGTTCCCTGTTGTTTCCCATGGCAACGAAAGAGGTTTTTTATTTTTTTTCTCCTCTGATGTGCTCTGCAGTGGAACATGGCTGCTTGTGGTGGGAGTGTTGCAGCCTGGAGTGGCTTCAGAATGAGGGTGCCATGGATGCTGGGGGAGCCCCAAGGTGAAATACATCCTTTTCCATGCCAAATGGAGGCATGGGCATGTGTGACCTGATAGGTGTATTTGGAGTCTTTGTATGTGTTTACCTGCAGGCCTTCGGCATGGGGGGGAGGATTAGATTAAAGACACACACTCTTGTGTAAGCCCCCTTGTGTGTAACCTTAGGTTACCTTGGCTCAAAACACTGACGCATTCTGGGGGAAACTCCGCAGTCCCAGCGAGCTAGGAAGTGGAGAAGCTGGACCACCTAGTTAAGGAAGGGCCACACATCTACATCCTGGAGATCGTCTACATCCTGGAGACGAGTGCTGGGTTGTAAGGACAAAGAATGGAGGTCCTTTGATAAGGTCCTTCCAGAGATGAGGGCTGCCCCTGAACCCCTGGGGGAGGACTGTCTGGGTTAGCTGTTGAGAAATCTCAGTGGAGGGATCTATGCAAGTAAATGCAAAAAGATCTTGGGCAGCAGTTAAGAGGAACAGTCCAGAAAGTGTCTTTAAGATCTTTAGTGGTGAGGTGAGCGGGTAAGGAAGGAGAGGACAGCAGGGTGTACGGGTCAGGGACAGCCAGGACTAGGAGGAATGAAACCTCATTTATGATATACAAAACCTGCACCTGGTCGTCTCTTCCACCAGGTTTACAGGAACAAGAGACCTCTAAGGGGAATTAGCTGGCCTGAGTAGCCAGGTGATAGCAGGCCAGTGATTATAGGTTGAGGCCCTTGCAAGCCTGGTGGAATGAGGGGCTATTGAGGGTTTTTTTTTAGGGAGTGAGGGATTTTTATGGGGGTATGGTGGAGGGCAGTGAGGCGTGTTGAGTGCCCCAGATGAAGGGTTCTGCTCACTGGGAAAGGATATTTGGAACTTGTGAAAGATTAGTAGTTTCAGGAGAGGGGGAAGCAATGGGAGAGGAGGCAGGTGAGGGTGGGAGGCTGTTAAGGTATTGATGGAGAGTAGCTTAGTCGACATGTGCTGTCCAAGAAGTGGAATCAGACAGGCAGGTGGGATAAGGAAGCTGTGAGTAAAGATGGTAGATCCAGCTGAGCAGATGAGAGGCTGAACCCTAGTGGCTGCGAAATTTGACACTGACCCCCATAATAGAGAGATCAAGGAACTACAGTTCTTGCATGTCCTCATAAAACCAAATATATTGCACCTGTGTCTAAGAGCGAGGCACTCAGCTTACCTGTTACCTTGAGCCAAACCTTGGGGTACTCACTGGCGATGGTGATGATGATGATGGTGATGGTGATGGTGGGGGCCCTTGACCCTGGGCCCATCCAGTCCTCACAGGTCAGGTAGAGACAATCCCGGCTCTGGTCTGGGACTGGAAGGAGTGACACGGCTTCCAGGGAGGTGGGGTCACTTAGTCTTCCAGAGTCTTCTTACCTTACATGCCGGGAATGGCCTCAGGGCAGCCCAGGGACTGGGGCAGACTCTTGCCCAGGTTCCAGCGCTGTTGCACTTGACACAAGACCCCGGAGGTTCTGAAGAGCATTGGCCAGAGGAGAAGCGGACATCAGTGACAGCATCTGCACCAACCACCCCCACGGAGGGGCAAGATAGGGGTGGGCGGCAGGAGCCAGCCGCAGCCATAGTGAGTGCAAGCAGGTGGTAGGAGAGAAGGAAGGGGAACAGGTGGGAGGAGGGGACAGCTCCTCTGAGTGGCTGCTCCAATGTGCGTGGGTGCAGGGGGAGAAAGTGAGGAGCCGGGAGGAGGAGGAGACCGGGACGAGAGTTCAGGGGATGAGGGAGTTCCACGGGGGGGCTGAGGCCACACAACGAGGTAGAGGGGACAGGGCGGACGGCCATGGTCTGCGTCTGCCAGGCTGACCCTGGAGGTGTTCGGAGGGCGGGTTTGCCGTCCTAAGAGCTCAGGGATTAAAGGCTCATCTTTTCCCCCGAGGAGGAGGAGGAGGATCTGGTACATACTGCAGGACTAACGGAGTGAGGGACAGTCACGGAGGCAGAAAAAGGCCCACAGACAGCCTCAGGCCGTTTTCCACGGTGATCTATGAAGTTATCCAAGTCTCTGGAGGATGTGGGAGTTACAGTTCCATTTTCAGGCCATTGACTATTATTATCTAGTTTATACTGTGGCCAAACTGAATTACAGAAAAAGATGAGTTTCTCTGGCTTGATTTCTTTGCCTGGGTATAGGGTCTGAAGATTATGGAGGAAACACCCCATGGGAGGATCCATAGGGGCCATGAGTGCGAGTTTCCCATGTGGAAAGAGAGTAGGGGTGAGTCCTGGAGAGCCAGAGGAGGAGGAGGAGGGAGCAAGATGAGCTTCCTCGCATCTCCTTCTCCACCCGAAACTGGTGAGGCCATCTCTTATCTGCAGGTGTCTCGGGGGTTAGAGAAGCTCAGGCCACAGGGGCCAGAGGCGGCACCTGGACCCAGGTGAAGGGTGATAACCAAGGCTAAGGCTCTGGTGCCTGCAGTCAAGGAGGGAGGGTCTGTGGCTCAAGACCAGGCTCCTCTTCCCGGTGCAGAGCAGGGAGGTGATCCTTCAAGTGGGAATTCCCTTCCAAAAGGGAAACTTAGGCTCCCGTGAGCTTCTCCTGGGTCTGCTGTTTCTCAAAATGAAAGGCTCAAAATAGTCCTTCCACTGCAGAGGCATAAGGGGGAACTTAGAAAAAGTTGTGCAAAAATAGGGAATTTTAAAGATGCGTACAGGGGCTGCCACAGTGGTGTAGCGAGTAAAGCCCCGGCCTGCAGTGCCAGCATCCCATATTGGCAGTGGTTCGAGTCCCAGCTGCCCCACTTCCCATCCAGCTCTCTGCTATGGCCTGGGAAAGCAGCCAAGGTTGGCCCTAGTCCCTTGGCCCCTGCACCCATGTATGAGACCCTGGCTCCTGATCAGCTCAGCTCGGGCCGCTGCAGCCATTCGGGGAGCAAACAGATCCAAGACCTCTCTGTCTTTCCTCTCTCTGTAACTCTTTCAAACAAATAAAATAAATCTTAAAAAGAGGAACAGGGCAGTCCAGGGGAACACTGAGAGGAGGTGACATTTTGGGGAAGAACCAGAGGCAGAAGGCAGGGAGGAGTCGCCTGCCTGGTGCCCAGAACTCATTAGCTCCATCTAGATACGCCTAAAATGCAGGGGAGGGAAGGAGAGGGAAGGGGAGGGAGGGGAGGGGAGGGGAGAAAGAGCTTTCATCCACAGGTTCACCCCCTAAATGACTGCAACAGTTGGGTCTGGGCCAGGTTGAAGCTGGGAGCCAGCAACTCCCTCTGGGCTCCTGCATGGGTGGCAGGGGGCCAGGCACTTGGGCCATCTTCCGTTGCTTTCCTAGGCACATTAGCAGGGAGTTGGATCAGAAGTGGCGCAGCCAGGGCTCAAACTGGCCCTCTCATATGGTATGTCAGTGTCGCAAGCAGCAGCTTCACCCTGCTGCGCCACAACTCTGAATCCTCGCTGGAATTCTAGAAGGGAGTTAAATAGTCCTGGGTTAGCAGTGCTCCATGGTTAATGCAAAAAGCAAGTCAAAGCCTTTTAGGAGGAAAGCAATTGCAACTTACGTGCTCAAAACTCCTAGAGCTTAGGTTCAAATATGCATTCATGAAGAAAATATAAGGGCCGGCTCTGTGGTGTAGCGGGTAAAGCTGCCGCCTGCAGTGCTGGCATCCCATATGGGCACCTGTTCGAGTCCTGGCTGCTCCACTTCCAATCCGGCTCTCTGCTGTGGCCTGGGAAAGCAGCAGAGGATGGCCCAAGACCTTGGGCCCCTGCACTCGCGTGGGAGACCCAGAAGAAGCTCCTGGCTCCTGGTTTTGGACCAGCAGGCTCTGGCCTTTGCAGCCAATTGGGGAGTAAACCAGCAGATGGAAGACCTCTCTCTCTCTCTCTCTCTCTCTGCCTTTCCTCCTCTCTCTGTGTAACTCTGAGTTTCAAATAAATAAATCTTAAAAAAATACAAACACACACACATCCACACGCAAACACAGATGCACAAAGGTAAAAGCTACCATGAGAGACTCAGAAAAATAGGAAGATTTTGTTTTTGCCTTGAAACTTTATTTATAATGAGAGCTTTCTGTGTTTCTGAGCACGATCGGCATGTTTTCCTCTTTATGTCTGCTGGATTCTTCTGCAGGATCCTCTTGTCACACACGTCACTAGGGCTTAACTGGCTTCTGGAGGTAAGGGGAAGCTTTATCAACATGACGAGCCTGGGACCAGCACTGTGGGGTAGAGGGCTGAACTGCTGCCTGCAACACCAGCATCCCAAACGGATGCCGGTTCAAGTCCCAGCTGCTCCACTTCCGATCCAGCTCCCTGCTAATGCACCTGGGAAGGCAGTGGAGGATGGCCCAAGTGCTTGGGCCCCTGCACCCACGTGGAAGACTCGGAGGAAGCTCCTTCCGGCCCAGCCCTGGTTGTTGCGGTCATTTGGGGGGAGTGAATCAGTAGATAGAAGACCTCTGTCTCTCCCTCTAATTATGCCTTTCAAATAAATAAATCTTAAAAAGGAAGGAAGGAGGGAGGGAGGGAAGAAAGACGTGCAGACTGGAGCTCCACCCCAGACCTGCTGCGTGGGAACCTGCATTCCACCAAGACGCCAGGGACGGCATGCACAGCACAGACTGAGGGGTGCTGCTCTGTGGGACCTTCAGAACCCGCGCACCAGCCCCGGCCCTCAAGCTTCTAACAGGCTTCAGCGCCTCACAGAAGGGAATTCCTGCAGAATCGCCCTTCGCGCGGATTCACACGTGTGCAAGGGGAATTGTCACCGCTGCATGTACATTAGTAGAGAAATGAACCTCTGTCCAGGACTCTGCGACGGCTCAGTCAGATCTGACTCACCCTTGCCAGGGAGCACTATAAGATAGGCCAAAGACGCACCTCTGGGCTGGCACGCGACGGTCTCCAGGACGCAGGACACATTGCCAAGTGGACGGATCAGGGTGCAGAGCAATGTGGGGGGGGGGGGACACCAGCAAGCGACAGAGGGTCCATGTTGACGGGGACAGGGTGCTTGTACTGTTTTTTTTTTTTTTTTTTTAACTGATTTGCAACTCAGGCAGAATAACAGAGAGGGAGAGAGTGAGTGAACACAAGAGGGAGCCTGTCTGCTGCTTTACTCCCCAGGTAGCCAGGACTGGCCCAGACCTCAGCCCAGAGCCAGGGACCCAACCCCAGTTTCCCACAGGAGTGGCGGGCACCCAGTCACCTGAGCCATGACTGCTGCCTCTCGGGTCTGTGTGGACAGGAAGACCCTACAGGCAGCGGCTGGAGCTGAGCACCGAACACTATGCTTTTTCTATGTTGCAAACACCCGAGTGTGTGGCAGTAAAAATGTAAAGAAATGCCTGGGTGTCGGGTCTGGCTGCAGATGTAGTGTTTGTCAACCTATGTTTTCAATCTTTACCAGATTGCCGAGAATTACGTACCACTATCGTCTCAATGACCTGAGTCCATTTTAAAATTTACTGTTTAAGACTGAAGCTGAACATTTTTACATTTGATTATTGTTTATAGCCCTTGTCTATATTCCTGCTGAACTATGGTCTTCTTTTTATTTGTTGAAATCTTTATGGAGCATTAAACCTTTGACTATAATGTAAGTTTAAAATGTGTTATCTCAAAAATAATAAAGAAAATATTAAAAAAAATCCTCAGTGTTATTGCCTATTAAAAATGTAAGCAAATAATTATAAAAATGTCTTTAAACGAACCCCCTGGGCAGTTACCCCGGGGGGCGTTCACCACCTGCAGCCCGAGAATGACCTCTGGGCCCAGGGGTCGCGCAGCACACAGGACCTCTGCGATCTGGCCCCAGGCTGGGTCTTGGCCAAGTGCAGAGCCTCTGCTCTCACACAGCCTGCTCAGGAAGGGGAGTCCTGGGCCAATCTGTGGCTCAGAATGGCCGGCTCTTCCTTGCTGCAGGCGGTCCTCTGTCCCCTGGCACCTGTGCAGCGCAGTCCCTGTTGGCAAGGCCCTGCTCGACCAGGCAGTGGCCTCCAGGATGCCCTGAGCCTCATCTGGGGCTCTGAACCACACACAGGCTGGCTTGGCACTGATCAGCCATGTCTAAGCCTGGCCGTGGTCTGTGGGACCCCTCTGGGTCCAGCCCTTTCCCCGTCTGACTGTGGGTGGCTCTGCACCTGCCTGGGCCAGCCCCATCCCTCCCTCGCCTCTCTGAAGCAGGAAGCAGGCGTGATGCTGGCGTCCCAGATCCCACCCTGCTGAGAATCCTGCGAGTTACCTTCTGCTCTGTCTGCTGCACCTGGGCGAACTTTTCCTGCTCGTCTTCTTCCTGGGAGAGGATCCACCCAACACAGGGTCAGGAGCCACCCTGGCAGAGCCCTGGGGTGGCTCTCAGGGCGGCCCCTACAGGGACATTTCCCGACCTACAGAATCTCACTGTCAGCATCCTTGGATGACGCCAGGGTGTTTGACTGCGTCCCCCTCCCCGGACAACCAAGGAGACACCTGCACCTTCCTGGGCAGCCGTGACAGAGGCTGGGAGGGCCCCCCCACGCCCCACGCCCCACGCCCCACGCCCCACACCCCGCTGCTGCCCATGCTGCTCACCAGAGATGCGATCCTGCTGTAGGGTGCCATGCCCTGCCGGGTGCTGCTGCCCAGCTTCAGCGCCATCATCACGTCCTCGGGGATGACAAAGGACTCGTTATACCAGATGTCAAATTCTGCAGGGAGGTAGGGAGACAGCACCGTGAGCCGTGAGGGGGCCTGAGATGCAGGTGAAGGCAGTGTACACCGGTCTGGGACCCCTGTCTTCTTCCCGCTCCAAGGTCTCACCTGGTCCTGGCCCTGGCCAATCTGCAAACCACACACCTGGAGCCCTGGCCCAGCCCCTGCCTCTGCCAGAGAGAAGCGGACGCACCCGTGAGCAGGCGGTGGCGACACTGGTCCACCAGGCGCTGGCAGTACTGGATCTCAGCCCGCAGGTCGAGCAGGTCCTTGTACTCGCCGCGGTACTGCTTCTTGAGGTCTTTGAGCCTCAGGATCAGCTGGAACTCCTCCTCGTCCACCACCACAAAGCCTTTGGCTTCCAGCTCCAACTCGCCTGCAGTGGGTGAGACCGGAGGAGGTGAGGGAGGAGGGGTGGCCACCAAGGGTGCGGGAGGGAAGGCCTTCCAGTGCTGGCCAATCAGGAGGACAGAAGGCTGGTAGCAGGCTGGGGTGTGGTAGGGAAGTGGGTGTGGCACAGGCCAGCCAGGCTGCCTCGCCTGGAGCAGCAGCTCAGGGCGGCGGGACCACACTAGCACTTTGGGACAAACAGGAATGTGGGGCGGAAGCAAGTGTAGAAACAGCCCAGATGCCATGCTTATTTTGAACCTGAATCCCATCGGCCAAAGATACTCAGCAAACACCCGTGGGTTTTTTTTTTGTCAGTTACCCGCGAGGCCCTGGGGTGAGGTTCCTTCGTAATAACAAAGGATGCAAATCCACCTTCCACTTGGTCTCTGCTGACTTCAGCGCCCCCCAGCCCCCTTCCTGCTAGAGACGAGCAGATGTCTGCGTCAGGTCAGACTATGGCTGAGCTGTGCGTGGGCCCCTCAGGGTCTGCATAGCCACTCCCTGGGCTCTGAGAGTTCAGCAATGGCCTGGCGTCCACCCCTACCCTGGGCTGGGGCAAGCGCATTCTGCCTGTGACCTGAGGCCCACTGCAGGAAAGCAGGGGTGCTCCCACGGATGTTTCCTGGGGAGACGTAGGGCTCGCTCCAGCATCAACTCCAACTCTGGGATCTGGCACCTGAGTAGGGTGGGTGGGGGAGTCAGGGCCCGCCCTCCACCTCGGCTTCAACGTGGAGTGAGCCTCTGCAGCCTGTGTGCTGTGGGGCGTCCCTGAGCTGCCTGCTGTTTTTACAGATTTATATTCCTATTTATTTGAAAGGCAGAGTGAGTGAATGAGAGAGAGAGAGAATGAGAATCTTCCATCTGCTGTATCATTCCCCAGATGGCCAAAACAGCAGCGTCTGGGCCAGGCTGAAGGTAGGAGACAGGAGCTCTATCTGGGTCTCCCATGTGGGTGCAGGGCCCCAAGGACTCGGGCCATTGTCCACTGCCTTCCCAGGCGCATTAGCAGGGAGCTGGGTGGGAAGCAGAGAGCTAGCCCAGCGCTGTCATACGGGATGCCGGCTTCCCGGCAGCAGCTGGAGCCACTGCACTGCAGAGCCAGCCCCTGAGCAAGGCCCCTCACAGACGTCTCCATAGTGCTCTGTGGAGGGGGGCATGGCTCCGGGTCCCTTTGTGCCGCCCAGGGCCTCGCAGATGATCTGCAAAGGAAAAGCTTGAAAGAACTACACCCAGAGACGCTTCTGCATTTTTCTTCACAGGAGATGAATACTGCCCAATGCTGATCTTGCAGGGCTGACACATGCTGTCAATCATAAGGCGTCCTGCAGGTACCTGACCTATGTCCTCAACAGAAAGGTGCTTAATTTGGCATTTTAATAACCAGCAGGATGGGGCCGGCGCTGTGGCGTAGCAGGTAAAGCCACTGCCTGCAGTACTTTCATCCCATAGGGGCGCCAGTTCGAGTCCCGGCTGTTCCTCTTCCAATCCAGCTCTCTGCTATGGCCTGGGAAAGCAGTAGAAGATGGACCAAGTGCTTGGGCCCCTGTACCGGTATGGGAAGACCTGGAAGAAGCTCCTGGCTCCTGGCTTAGGATTGGCACAGCTCCGGCCATTGCGGCTATCCGGGGAGTGAACCAGTGAATGGAAGACCTCTCTCTCTCTCTCTTTCTGCCTCTGCTTCTCTGTAATTCTTTCAAGCAAACAAATGAAATCTTAAAAAAAAAATAAAATAAATAACCAGAGGGAAAACAACTGTTTTGAGGGAGAAAGAGCAAAACTGTGTTCTTTGGACACTGACAGACAAAATTTAAATGTTTAAAAAAAAGGTATTTCTTCTTCATCTCATCCGCTGAAAATATTTTAGATCCGTCAGAATCCCACGAGTGTATTTTACTTTAAGGATGTAATCATATGTCGTCATATGTAATCATATGTCATATGTACGTGTTCAAGGAAGTGTGGGCGGGGGACCAAGACGTGCTCGTTGCTGCCGTGCGACCGTCACCGCGTCCCCTCCCCGCAGGCTCTGGGTGAGGGCGGTGGTGCCTGCAGCCCCGTTACTGCCTCCTCTGCCTCCCCTGAAGAACATGTCACAGTCGGTCTGTCGTGGACAAGCCGAACGTCACGGTCAGTCTCTCACATATGGGCAGGATGGTCCCAGGAATCTGGATAAAGCTGCCCTCTGAGAACTAAGAGAGGAAAACGCTCCAGGAGGGACAGGAGCTAGCCCACCTGCAGGAAGAGACCAAGGGACTCCCCCACCGCTCATGAGCGACAGGGCCAGGAGTCCGCAAGGGCAGCCTGGCAGTCTCCAGGGGTCCCGTCTGGGATAGTGAGGCTGAGCCAGGGACAGAAGTAGCAGCGTGGTCTCATCCTGCCTCAGGGTTGGTATGGCTGCTGGGCCTGGGGCCTATCTCCTGCGGGCTTGGCATTCGGCCCTGACCGGCCCTCGCAGATGAACCCTCTGCGCACAGGTCTGAGTAACCAGGTGAGCATCCTCTCCACACAGGCGCCCTAGCTCTCTAAGCCTGGGGCACCTTGATCCATCTGATGTGGGAGACGAGACCACCACGGCTGTGCAGGTGTCAGGGCATCAGCGTGGGGCCTGGCCTGACCAAGAGTGAGCCCCTGGGCCTCCTGGTATACAAATTCTCATTTCCCATGGTCCCTCCTAGCACCCCCATCCCAACCTGACCACCCTGGGCAGTGAGGAGACCACAGCAGGACCCAGGGACCTCATACCGGTCACCAGCTTCCCTTCTCCTGGGGACACCTCTGCAGGACCAAGGCCCTGGTTCTGCGTGGACAGCAGCACATGTTGGGTGGAGGCTTGGCACCCAGGTCAGAGAAGAGGCTGTCACAGGGACCCAGGTCGAGGCTGGCTGACAGGAGGGGACGCTGAGGCCTCCGGGGGGCTGACTGGAGCTGAGTGACAGGACCCTGGGAAGAAGGCCGCACCCCTGCTGACCCCTGCCATCTCGGTCCTCTAGGGCCCAGGGCTGCCCACCTGGAGCAGGAGGACCCGAGACCCACAGCTCCCGGCCGTCTTCCCGCCCCATATACCTTGCTTCTCCCCCAGCGACTTCTGGAAATCGAGGGCCTCCTTGGTCTCGTCGATCTCCCGCTTGACGGCGTTGATGCGCTGTGTGAGCTCGCTGGCTCTCCTGCTCCGCTCATTCAGGATTGATTTGTTCTCCTTGAAGATGCGGTTGATCACACTCCCTCGCTCTTTCTTAAACTCCTCAAAGGCTACGGCCTTGGAAGGCGGGGTGCTGGGTCTGCAGACAGAGAGGGAGGCCAAGGGGGAGAACTGGAGCCGCCATGCCCTCGATCTTTCTGTGGGCAGGAGCTGAGCTGTGCAGGACGCATTCCTTCATGACTGTGTTACTGGGCACCCAAGGGCCTATGTCCAGGGCAGGCAATGATGGAAGTGGGGCCTGAGAAACAGGAAGCAAGGCAAAAGCCGCTCGCTCCCTCCTGGCAACCCCACTTGGGTGCAGCTCCTTGCGGAGTTTATTTGATGCATTTTTAAATGCCCGACGCCATGCAGCACACATGGTTTTATGTCTGCAGCCCTGCTCCAGAGGCATTCCTTCCTGTTGCTGAGAACGCCAGCTACTGAGCCATTAGGTGAAGCGTTGGGGAAGTGGAATGATGATACAACTCGCTCTGAAACGCAGCAAAACAAGAAGATGCTGGGACAGACACAGGATGTGGCAGGAGAAGTTAACGGAGGAGCTGTGGAATGGAGATGTTCAGTGCAGGAGTGAACTCTGTGTTCTTCACTTTCTCCTCATGTTTGGGAATATCTGTGGGCTGGGGAAGAAACTCTTCACCCCTGTGTGAGTCAAGGCCAGAGAAGTAACTGACGGAGCACAGGGGCCAGGTAAAGCTGCCCCCTGCAGTGCTGGCATCCCATATGGGTGCCGGTTCGGGTACCGGCTGCTCCATTTCCGATCCAGCTCTCTGCTATGGCCTGGGGAAGCAGTGGAAGATGGCCTGAGTGCTTGAGTCCCTGCAGCCACATGGGAGACCTGGAAGAAGCTCCTGGCTCCTGGCTTCAGATCGGCACAGCTTCGGTCATTGCAGCCAGCTGGGGAGTGAACTACAGATATAACACTTCTCTCTCTCTCTCTCTCTCTCTCTCTCTCTCTCTCTCTCTCTCTCTCTGCCTCTCCTCCTCTCTCTCTAACTCTGCCTTTCAAATAAATAAATAAATTTTTTTAAAAAAAGAAGAAGAAGTGGAGCACAGTCTGAGCACCAGCGCTGTGTCGCGGCAGGTAAAGCCACCGCCTGCAGCGCCGCCATCCCATACAGGCGTCGGTTCAAGTCCTGGCTGCTCCACTTCCCATCCAGCTCTCTGCTATAGCCTGGGGAAGCAGTAGAAGATGGCCCAAGTCCTTGGGTCCCTGCATCTGTGTGGCAGACCCTGAGGAAGCTACTGGCTCCTGCTTTGGACTGGCACAGCCCCAGGTGTTTTGACCAACTGAGGAGTGAACTAGCAGATGGAAAACCTCTCTCTCTCTCTGCCTTTCCTTCTCTCTCTGTGTAACTCTTTCAAATAAATAAATAAATCTTAAAAAAAAAAAAAAGTGGAGCAGCTGGGACATGAACCACTGGTACCCAAGGCAGAGTCGTAACCTACTATGCCACAACACCAGCCCCTGAATTAATGATGTAATGCACATCTTTAGCATAAGTCTTGTCCACCCTTCTGTTTCCTAAGATTTCCTGTTCTCACTGCTCACGGAGGGGACTGAACAGTGGGAGGAGAGGGAAGGAGCCACACTCTTCCAGGCCTTGAGGGCTCTCATGCCTTTGGGAATGCGTCACTTTTGCCAAAGACTCCCACCTTAATTATTTCAGTAACTGCCGTTCGGAGGTTCTGAGGGGTCTGAGGCATGCACACCCGTCCTCCCGCTTCTTCCTTTTGGACTGCCCATCCCCCTCTGCTGTACTTGGCTTCTGTCCGCAGGCACTCTTCACATAGCGGCGTAGGAGCTCACGTTAGGCGGTTACCTGAGGGGGCGTGACTCCTCCTTCGGGGAGTCGGAGGGAAGCTGCTCCATGCTGGGGGTTTCCTGGTCCCGCAGAAGCGTGTCTTTGCCATCGCCTGCGAGCAGCTGGGTCTTAGAGGTGGAAATATCCAGGTCCCTGCCACTCACCGAGTTGCTGGCACCTTTCTTTCTTGCTAAGGTCCTGGGAGGAGGGAAGAAAGGCCCAGGGCTCAGGGATGAGGGTCCCAGCCACTGGAGGTGAGCTGCCTGTCTCAGCCCTCACTACACGGGTGCCCATCCCCCTCAGCTCCTCTGTCTGGATCGTAGATGTGGGTCAGGGGGCTGTGCAGGCTGCAGGAGAGCTTTTCCCTCCATCTCATCACAGCAGGGAGGCCTGAGCAGTCACAGCAGCAGACGCCTGCCGAGAACAGCTACGTCCCCACGGCTTAAAGGCACAAGGACCTGCGGGCGAGCCCGGGCTCTCCAGAGGGTTAGGCACACAGGCATCCCCGGCCGCCCTATGCGGGGTGGCACCTGTGTGCTGCCCCACACCCTGTGCATTGTCCCAGCTCCCAGGACAGCAGCTGTCCTCCCTCCCCGAGTGCAGGTGCTCAGTGTGTCTTCCCTGCAGGGGAGGTACCTGAGCAGGATGGAGCAGGCAGCAGGATGCCCCTGCCTCTGCCCTCTGCCTCACTTCTCTCCAACTTCAACAAGTACGGCTCGGGGCACCAGGCCTCAGCCCCTCTGTTACTGCACTGATGGCCCAGTGGCCAGGGTACGGGGCTGGGAAGTGACTGAGGCTGGAGGCAGCCAGGGTCAGTCGCGCGCCCTGACTCCTGCCCTGTGTAAGAGTTTTCTACACTCCGCTGTGGCCACAGGCGGGGGCTACCTTCACTCACTCGTCCTCCTCAACCCGGTGGCTTCGATGCTCCCTGTGGCAATGGAGGCACAGAGGCTCCTGTGCCCCGTGCAAGGGAAACCCTTGGAGGCAGGAAGCGCAGAGCAGGGAGGTGAGTGTGGGCGTCACCTGTGCTCTGTCTCCTGCTCACAGCAGCTCCCAGGGAGGGTGGGCCCAGCGAGCGGGCCACCCTGCACAAATAAGTCCTGCCTGAAAGTGAGCTGGGGTGCTGGCCCGACAGCAAGCAGACCACATGGTTCCAAACTAGCCCAGCCTGGGCTCTGCAGAGTTGGCCCTATTGGCAACAGTGACACCCACTGTGACCACTCAGAGGTTGGGACACTGGCGGGGTGGGGTAGAGGATGGCTCATGACCTCCCTCTCATGCACAGAGGAGGGCCAGGTGCTGAGCAGGACAGCAGCGAGCTCACTCACTTGGGCTGGGCTTTTAACATCTTCTTGTACTTGGATCTCTTCCCGGGTTTGGCAGAGAGAGGCGCGATCCCAAGTCCAAAGCCTTCTCCATCGAGCTCGCCTACCAGGTGGCTGTCAGCATCCCCGGGCCCTGGCTGGATAGAGAGACCAGCTGGAGGGACATGGGTTAGAATAAGGGTTTGGAGGACCCAGGTGTGCATGGCCATGGCTCAGGGTGGGCAGGGTACCCCACACACCAAGATTTGGCTGCAGCAAAGCAGCTTCAGGATATCCCCAACAGAGCTGTCTCAGATCAACCCCCTCACAACTCTGGTGCCTCCTTCCACACTGAGGATTTTTAAAAAAAAAAAAAAAAAGATTTATTTATTTATTTGAAAGGCAGAGTTACAGAGAGGCAGAGGCAGAGAGAGAGAGAGAGAGAAGGAGAGAGAGAGAGAGGTCTTCCATCAGCTGGTTCATTCCCCAGATGGCCACAACAGCTGGAGCTGGACCAATCTAAAGCCAGGAGTCGGGAGTTTCTTCCAGGTCTCCCACGTGGGTGCAGGGGCCCAAGGACTTGGGCCATCTTCTCCTGCTTTCCCAGGCCATAGCAGAGAGCTGAATCGGAAGTGGAGCAGCCGAGACTTGAACCAGCGCTCACATGGGATGCCGGCACTACAGGCGGCGGCTTTACCCTCTACACCACAGCGCTGGCCCCAGACACTGCAGATCTTAAAGCTTGGTGCCAATCGAGCTCCAGGAGCTGGTCTTCACTTTATGAAAATCATTTTCAATTCAAAAGGAGCTTACTCTTGCACAGTGACCCACGCTCAACCTGCTGGTACCGTTCTCTGCACCATCCTTGCTCTGGTTTGATGCATGGTGCGGCTGCCTCGGCAGAGGCCTGGGGATGCAAACTCTGAGGGGCAAAGGGCAACTGTGCTCACCTTCTGGTTGGTGGAGATGCTCGTAATGTCGCTCTTATCTGTCAGGGTGAACTTTCTGCGCAGAGCGGACTCTACCTCCTGCTCCTGTTGGCTGGGGAGACAGTGAGAGAACACTTTGTTCTGGGGGCCGTGCTGAACCCGCTGGGGCAGGAACCATGTCCTGGTGTTAGGAGTCGTTCAGGCGAGGCTGCTTGTGATGGAGCCACACCCTCATCGTGATTCAGACAAATGAGAACCAACGAGAGGGCTCTCACCCACCCCAACCCACACACCCACTGCCCGGCCCCCACACCTGCACGCGCCAGCTGCACCTGCTCCAAGATGACATGTGACAAGGGCTATAAGCCTGACTTGGGACCATGTGCCCTGGCCGTGGTTCCGTCTCTAACAGGCCCCCGGCAACCACATGACCCCCTCTGTGACTCTCCTTGCCCGCCTTCCACACCCCAGCCCATGCTCTCAGGTTGTGAGTGTGTCTGTGCCCAAGTAAGTCCCCAGTGCCCCCTGAGGCCAAGGGGCAGGGCACATGCAGGGCTGGTGCTCCACGAACACCTCCTGTCCAATCAACAAACTCAGGAAACCTCCACCAGGGCCCCCACCCCCGCCCGGCCCCAGGACTCTGCTCTTACTCCAGCGAGAAGGGGAGTTCTCGGAGCTAAGAACACAGATCACAGGCAAGGGAAGGGCAGCGTGGCATGGGGTGGAGGGGTGTGCAGGGGCCCTCACCTCAGGACCACCCGGAACTGGTTGAAGACCTCCTGGATCTGTCTGAGGTTGATGATCTGGGGAGGGAGCAGGGCGGCCGTCAGGCCCTGGGCGCTGGGGACCAGGCTGCGTCTGTGTCAGCAGACAGCAGGCCCCTGATCCCATGCCAGAGCGCCTGGGTGCCAGTCCTGACTCCAGTTCCGAGTCCAGCTTCCTCTAACGCACACCCTGAGAGGCAGCGGGCCGCAGGCCAAGTGCTTGGCTCCCTGCCAGTGCAGAAGACCTGAATCGAGATCTGAACTGAGTTCTGGGCTCCTGGCTTCGACCCGGCCCAGCCCTGGCTGTTGTGGGTATTTGGGGAGTGAACCAGTCGATGGAAGAGATCCGTCTCCTGCTTTTCAAATAAAATGAAATAAAAATTAAAAAAGATTCATGGAAAATGAAAAAAACTGCATGGATTTAAATTGTGCCAAAATGACTTTTCATTTTAATGTTCCATGAACTTTTAAAAATATTTCTAAGATAGGCACAGACAGACAGAATGAGCTCCCACCTTTTGCTCACTGCCCAAATGATTGCAACAAATCAAGGCTGGGCCAGGGAGCCAAGGACAGGAGCTGGGAACTCAGTCCCCGTTTCCCAAGTGGGAGGGAAGAACCCAGTGGCTTGCACCAACACTGCTGCGTTAGCAGAAAGCTGAAATGAGGAGGAGCTGGGCATCAAACCCAGGCATTCTAACGTGGGCCATGGGTGTCTTAACTGCTAGGCTAAATATCTTCCCCTCCACAAACTTTTTGAAGTCCCCTTGTACTTTTCTTAAGTTTCAAATATTTGAGAGGCAGAGAGGCAGAGAGGCAGGGAGATAGGCAGAGAGGCAGAGGGAGAGGGCTTGATTAATTCCATCAGCTCATTCCCTTCTCAAATGCCTGCAAAGGCCAGGGTTGGATCAGACTGAAGCCCGGAGTCAGGAACTCCATCCAGGTCTTTGATGTGGGTGGCTGGAACCCAATCACTTCAGCCATCACTGCTGCCTCCCAGAATCCACATTAGCAGAGAGCTGCAGTGAGGAGCTGGAGCCGGAAACTGAACCCAGCCATGTCGACATGGGATGTGGGTGGGACTAGCACTGGGACTAGAACCTGGAGTGCCTAATGAGCCGCAACGCCGGCCCCAATACTATTCTTTTTCAAAAATACATACTTGTGAGGCCGGCACCGTGCCTCACTTGGTTAATCCTCCGCCTGCGGCGCTGGCATCCCATATGGTGCTGGGTTCTAGTCCTGGTTGGGGCGCTGGGTTCTGGTTGCTCCTCTTCCAGTCCAGCTCTCTGCTATAGCCCGGGAGGGCAGTGGAGGATGGCTCAAGTGCTTGGGCGCCTGCACACGCATGGGAGACCAGGAGGAAGCACCTGGCTCCTGGCTTTGGATCAGCACAGCATCGGCTGTAGTGGCCATTTGGGGAGTGAACCAAAGGAAGGAAGACCTTTATCTCTGTCTCTCTCTGTCTATAACTCTATCTGTCAAATAAATGAAAAAAAAATTTGTTTATTCTTTGAAAGGCAGAGAGACAGTGAAAAAGAGAGACAGAGTCAGAGACAGATCTTCCATCTGTTGGTTCACTCCCCAAAGGCCCACACCAGCTGGGGCTGTACAAAACTAAAGCCAGGAGCCCAGAACTCAATCTGGGTCTCCCATACGGGTGGAAGAGACTAGAGTACTCAGGTGCTTGAGCCATCGCCTGCTGCCTCCCAGGGTGTGCACTGACAGGAAGCTGGAACCGGAACTAAAACCAGCACTCGAACCCAGGCACTCTGAGACGGGGTGCAGGCGTTCCAAGCAGCACGTAACCACTGCACCAAACGCCTCCCCGTCCCTATCCTTTCTGAGAAAAAAGTTTCAGACAAAATCCATCTCCTCAGCTCTCTCCTGCTTTCCATTCAGCCCGCCATCTTCACACAGAGCTCATTTCTGTGTGGACACGGACCCGCGTACAACTGTGAATGGAGCAAGGTCATCAGCCTCCCTCCTGGCCCTACCCCAATCCCGCCGGGTAGTCCAGAAGAGCCCACCCCAGGGGTCCCAGGCCCGCCTCGTGCAGCTGCCCACAGTGGCAGCCCACGTGGCCTGCACTGCAAAATCAGGATGCTCTTTCCCAAGGGTCCTTCCTCCTCCTTGGCCCTCCCCAGCATGGGCCCGTAGACACCCTTCAGCAGCTCCGGGCTGCCAGGCACAGCAGCCCAGGAACCCTGCTCGCTGTCACTCCCCATGCACGGCTGAGTCTGCTGCGGGGCACGAGGTGGGTGCCTTGCTTGGGGGTGCTCAGTGAGCAGGAGTTGAGGTGGGTGTGACTCTGGGTAGCCTGGCTCCTGGGTAGCCTGGAGCTTGAGCTCCAGGACAATGAAGTACCCATGCTTGAGCCTTGGACACTGACCACCTCCTGTGCCACCTGTGTTCAAGGCCGCTGGCCTCTCTGCCCAGCCCCACAGCCTTGTAACCCCTACCATGGAAGAGAGGCTGTGGTAGGCTGAGGGCCCTGACCCCAGGGATCCGGCATTACCCTCCACCCTCTGTGTGCACACACGGGAAGAGTGCCCAGGACAGGGAGGCCTCAGGACAGGGAGGCCCAGGCCGGCTGAGCGTGGTGGTCCCACAGAGGGGCTCCTTACATCGATCTCATCCAGTGTCCCCTCCAGGTACCTCCGCACCTGGGTGTTGATCTCAGCGATCTGGAGTTCATTCATGGGGTCGTAGGTCACGAGGGTGCGGTTGGCCTTGAACCAGAACGAAGAACAAGTAGACAAGCAATGAGGATCTGAGCCCAGGCAGGAGCGGCAGGGGCCTGAGGGCTGCAACGGGGAGGCTGGGCATGGCCTAAGCTGGCCCAGTTCCTTCTCCATCCACACCAGCCAGTCCTGGTGGAGAGGGCCTGACCCCCAGGCCAGAGCTTGGGTCACAGAGGACAGCCAGCAAAGGAGGGAAGCCACTGGACGTGGGGCCTTCTGCTCCTTCGGCCCTGTCTTCGGCGGACTCTGCAGGGTGAGGTGGGGCGGGTGGTGGGGGGCAGCCTGCCTCTGCCTTGAGGCCCCTCTGGACAGTGGACATCAGGCCAGGCAGGCCACCAGGGGACTCCAGCCCACCCTGCCCTCATGGCTCCCTGCTGTGCCACCGCCTGAACCTCACACTATCATGCAGTCCCCCTGCCCTGGGCGTCTCACCAGGCTGTCGTGGATGGCCAGCTCCTGCTTCAGCAGTTCTACCTCCTTCTCCAGGTTCTTGACCATTCGCTGCCGGCAAACAGGGGGGAAGGGGCAGGGGATGAAGGGAAGAGTTGTCAGAGAGGCCACTGCCTCTTCCACATCAAGCGTATCACTCCGCATCTGTGCCCCGACACTGCTGCTATCTCCTGGCTGTGCCCTTGGCTCCTAGGCCATTCTTTCCCCAGCTGGAGTGGGTACAGGTCCGAGTGGGCCTCAGCAGCCCCTTGGCCTTGGCCTCTTCCAGCAGGGAGACTGAGAACACGAGAAACATCCACCCCCAGGCTACCCTGAACCCTGACTCCCGGGACTCCAGACTCTGCCCAGTCTGCCAGGACAGTGGCTCCTTCCGGGCAGCCTGTGGACTCCAGGAGGCTACCTGTGCACACCGACAGTGTAGACAGCTCACTGTTCCCAGAACCATCTCTGCTGTCCCCTCTGACGTTTACAGCTGCCCACAGTGCAGCAAGCACGGCCCTGCACTCAGACCTTGACGTCCCCATAGGCATCTGCAGGAGGCCTCCATGGGGTCTGCCCCCTCCACCTCTTTTCTACTGCTCTCTCCAGCTCACCCCTCTCCCACTGGCCTTGGGCATCCCCCACCTTTGCCCTCCGGGCCCCTGTGCCCCAGGCACTCCCATGGCTCATGCCCAAACCTCCTATGCCTATGTTTGCTCAAAATCTCTTAAGTTAGTGTGACTCCCCCCCCACCCCTTCTCACCCAGCATCTTTTTTAAAAATCTTGCTCTCATCTTTTTCTTAGCAAGTATTACCTTCTTTTTTTTTAAAAAAATTATTTATTTGAAAGGCAGAGTTACAGAGAGGCAGAGGCAGAGGCAGAGAGAGTAGTATTCCATTTGCTGGTTCACTCCCCAAATGGCTGCAGGAACCAGGAGTTTCATCCACGTCTCCCATGTGAGTGCAGGAGCCCAAGCACTTGCGCCATCGTCCGCTGCTTTCCCAGGCACATTAGCAGGCAGCTGGAGTGGAAGCAGAGGAGCTGGGACTTGAACTGGTGCCCATATGAGATGCCGGTGCCACAGGTGGCAGCTTAACCCCACTCTTGCCACAGCGCCAGCCACAGTGTGTATCACATTCTAATGCCCTCCAGCATGGTGCTGTCTTCTAGAACTTTCTGCACTGATGGAAGTGTTCCAGTGATGCAAGTGTGCGCTGTCCACTGAGGATCAGCTCCTCCAGGACCCCTGCAGATAACCAAAATCCACGGATGCCCAAGTCTCTTATGTAAAATGGTACAGTGTTTGCATGGCACCTACACAACCCTCCTGGGTACTTTAGGTCACCTCTAGGTTACCTGTAATACCTAATACAACAGATTATAATCATTCTTAGAATACCTAAGGCAAGATGCTCTGTAAATACTTGGAATACCATGTTATCTTTAATTTGAATGTGGCCGGCTGTGTAACTGTCGAGCCCTGCAACCTGCCTAGTGTGACTGAGGGAGAGAACGCTAATTCCATGCATTGAAGCAGCTGCATGTGAGGGGTGATCCTTGTACAGGGCAGTGGCACTCCAGAACTTGCCTGGTTACTCTGTTTATTTTCTCTCTGCCCTGCCCCAGGAGGCTGGAAGCCCAACACATGCCCCAGGTGTGATCAGCATGCCGCTGGATCTGACATCGGGAGGCAAGCGACACAGTTCAGGAAGCAGAACCACTAAGCTGCTTTGCACTTGATGGAAACCCAGCATCTTCCATGAAACAGGACACACAGCTGGAGGCTGAGAGCCCTCACTGGACAGTGGGGCTGCCCCTGATACCTGCATCCCGGTCTAGTGACCAAGGCTGTGGTCTGCCCCCGCCCTCCCCCACTCTCACCAGGTCGTCTGGGCACAGAGGCCCATCTGCCACGGGGCCTCTTGTACAACGGTGACAGATCCCTGGCATCCTAGTGGTTCTGTAAATCCAGGCACACATCCTGGGACCCCAGGCACCTGACTAGGGTCCAAATCTTGGCTCTACTCCTCTGGAGAGCCCCCAAGAAGGTCTCTCCTTTACGTGTGGATCAAGGGGAGGGGCTTAGTGGCAGGCCCCACCCATCCCAATCCCCTCCTTCTCCCATCTCTAGAAGATTCTGTGTCCCTGCCTGAGCTATGGGGGCCCCAGGTGGGTGGCTGTGCTCAGCGGAGCACAGGCGAGCCAGACTTAGACGGCTGGGCCAGTCAGAAAGCGACAGGGGGAAAGGACCACCAGCCTCCAGTCCTGCCCAGAGAGTGTGGGAGCCACTTCTCCCAATGCCTGGCACATGTAGTGGCCTCCACCTGCCGTCTTCTCCTGGCTGCACAGTGGCAGAGCCCATGGAGCAGGGCGGCAGCCCCTCCTGGCTGGAGACGGCTTTATAAACCAGGAGCACTCTAGGGACAGGAAACTCCGTGCAAACAGCCCCGACTCACTGGAGCTCCCTGCTGGGTTGGTGTTTTCGTCATAAATGTACTAAGGACAAGGCAAAGAGACTTTTCTGCAACTGTGTTTTCTCAAGGCGCAGTGGGACCCACCACGCCCACTTCACAGGCTGAGGGGAGGGTCCCAGAGGAAGACCCACAGGCCCAGCCTCTGAGCAGCTTCACCACCGACAGCTGGTGGCAGAGGCAGGTTGGAGGAACCATCTCCTGCGAGCTGCCAGCCCCACCCGCCAGGGCAAATCAGCAGAAGTGATCTAGCCCCTTGAGGACAGCGTGGGGATGACCTGGGAATCCCGGCGGCAGTCTAGCAAAGCACTCCCCAGCTCTCTTGAGAACTCATGGTTACAGGGGCCAGTGTAGCCAGTAGAGCTTCCACCTGCATCCCATCTGGGTACTGATCCAGCTCCCTGCCAGTGGCCTGGGAAAAGCAGCAGCAGATGGTGCAAGCGCTTGGGCCCCTGCCACTCACGAGGGAGAACCAGATGAAGCTCCTGGCTTCAGCCTGACCCAGCCCTGGTCATTGTGGTTTTCTGGGGAATACACGCGAGGATGGAAGATCCCCCCTCCCTCCCTCCTTCTCTCTCTCCACCTTTCTCTGTAACTGTTTCAAATAAATAAATAAATCTTAAAAAAAAAAAAAAACCCTCCTGGTTGTAAGGCAGGGTGCTGATGGGAAAGATCATGAACACATTTCACGTTGAGCGACAGAGACGCGGCTGTCTGGGGTCAGCCAAGGCAGCAAAGACCTTGGTGCCAGACCCAGCGTCCGCACAGGCAGGGACTTGCCCTGAGCTCAGGGAGGACACGTCACACAGGGTACGGAGAGCCTGGAGACCACGGAACCCCGGGCTGCCGGAGCACGCGCCGTGCCGGCCTAGGTGTGCCTTCTGTTCAAGGACAGGGACGTTCCAGAGGACCGGGCAGCCCGCCTACCTCAGCGTCGTACTTCTCGTTGACGGCGGGCTCCGTGGTGACCAGCTTCATCCTGCTGGCGAAGCGCAGCGAGGACAGCTGAAAAGGAGCAGGCGGCGTCACGCGGCACCCCGCTTCAGGGAGACCCCGGAGCCACCTCCTTGGGCTCCCTACCCGCTCCCTCCAGGCTCTTCATGCCATGAGGGTCCACTTCCCCGCAGGGTTGGGAGGGCTCAAGGCAGTGCGGCCGCCCCCGGGGAGCAGAGCAGGGCGTTGACAAGGACACACAATGTCTGGTTCTTCATGCCAATCTGACCATCACCCACGTCTGGGCCTTGGCTCCAGGGCTCCCCTGCCCAGCTGTCCTTTCCTCTCCCCGCCCCTCATCTGCCTTCCCACGTTCCACGCGCTCTCCCAGGCCCAGCTGAAAACCATCCAGAGAGTGGACAAATGGAGGTGGAGGGCCGGCGTTTTCCTAAGCAAGGCAGCCCGGAGGCGCACGTGTCTCACAGCTCGTGCTGTGCTGCGAGCCAAGACCAGGAGGCTCCCAGAGCGACAGCTGGCACTCCCCTCCCCCCGCCTCCTGAGTCCCAGGGCCCTGGAGGCTGGCACGGTCCTTGGGCACAGAGCTGGGAGGCCCTGCAGGCCCTGGAAAGGACGCAGATCCCCGAAGGGCACTCTGCAGAAGGCCGAGCCTCAAGCCAGTGCATGTGGGAAGCAGACGGTGTCAGGACCGCCCTCCTCGGCTGTCTCGTGCAGGACGAGGGCACTTCTGAGGCAGGGGGAGCCCCGGCCTGGGGTTTCCGGCTGTGGGCTCACCTGTGTCACTGTGTCCGACCCTTCCTCCGACCCTTCCTCCCGCCGCTGAGTCCCCTGAGCTGCCCTCCCCAGGCCGCCTGTGTCCTGCCTGCCTCTGGCCACAGTTCTGCCTTCCTCAGACCCTGCGATGGCTCCGGCCACCCGGCCCATCCAGCCCCTGCGTTTCCTTCCTTCCTCTCCTTCCCCAGCCCCTCCCTGGGATGGCCAGCTGTTCTGGCAGGGTCACACCTTCGGTCCCTTGTTAACATCTCTGCTCACCCCACCACCAGGCCTCTCACCGCTTCCTCACCCACCTTTAGGACCCCCTCCGCAGCCCCTGCCCAGCCTCCTCTGAAGGTCATTTCCATCTGGCCCTCTCTCTTCTCCTGGGCTGGGGACTCTGGGACCCGAGGCCATGTGCTATTCAAGTCTCCTGAGCTGCTGCCCCCACATTACCACCCTGTACGCAGCAGGTGCTCCACACCTGTCTCCTGGTACGGGCCATACCCATGCCCTGGACATCTGGTGTCCTCCAGGTGTCGGAAGAATGAGTAGCCAATCATCCTCTCCATCCCGGGTCATGGGGGCAACCTCCCCAGGGGGAGGGGGTGAGCGATCCCTGCCCACTGCCCACCTCCCACCTGCCTCCTGCCTCCTGCCTGGCTCACTACCCCCGCACAGCCTGGGCTCGGGGTCCTCATCCTGGCCCTGGGCCCCCTCCATGACTCTGGCTCAGACTCGTTTCCTGGATCCCTCCAACTCTGACAGTGCCTGTGGCTGGTGTGCCTCCCAGCCAGCGCGCATGGGACAGCCCTAGCCCCCGGAGGGATCCCGGCACAGCTGCTGTGACTTCACCGTTTCTTCCAAGTGGGCAGCTTCACCGTGGATGTTCGTCACCAGGACCATGTTACAGTTTCCCCCTGCAGGGAGTGGGAGGGGCCGTGAGCCACGCGGCTTTTCTGCCAGGGGCCTCCCGTGGGGCTGATGGGGTCAGTTATGGTCTGAATGTTTGTCCCCACAAAATCCACACATTGAAGCCCCACTCCCCAAGGAGATGGTATTTGGGGGCACGGGCTTTGGGAACTAAGGGGGTGTAATGGGGTCACAAGGGCGGGCCCCAGTGATGGGGTCCGTGTTCTTACAGGGGGAGAGAGACCAGAGCCTCTCTGCCCATGCGAGGCTACAGTGAGAAGGCAGCCACCTGCCAGCCAGGAGTAGGACCTGCACCGGGAACGGGACCTGTGGGCCCCCAACTTACACTTCCCAGCCTCTAGAACTAGGAGACACCTGCTGTTTAAGCCCTATGTTGGCAGTATTTTGTGATGGCAGCCAAGGCCAAGATAGTGTTGGTAAGAACACAGCCAACTGTCTGGGAGGACAGGGGGATGGGGGCAGGGCCACCAGAAGGCCCTAAAAGAGAAAGAAGTCAGGAGTGGACACTCTGTCAAAAGTCAGACCCCAGTGGCTGTGTGGTCAGGCCCAGCTCAGAGGCCTGGGACACGGGGATGACAAGACACAGAGGGCAGGCAGCATGGGAGAAGCCCTCCCACTGGGCCTTCAAGGCTGTGCGGGATTCTGCCCGCTGTTTCAGGATGAGGGAAAGCGACCAGCACAACCCGGGTGTGAGGAGAGGGCCCTGGGCTGGCTTCTGCCTCTCCGGGAGTGGTTGCAGGTGAGTCTGCAGTACTGGGAGGGGGTGGTCCTGTGGACCCCAGGGCAGATGTACTGGGCCTGCCCCTTTCCACACCCTCACCTAGCGAGTCCTTCAGGGCATGGGTGAGCTTGCACTGCCGGAAGGGGATGTGGTCTCGCCTCTGGTTGCCCAGGGCGATGATGGCCTGCTCCAGGAACGACAGGGACTTGTTGATGTAGGTGGCTTCCTTCAGAACGCGGCCATCCGACTGGAAACCAAAAGCCAGCTCCGCTCACTCCAAACTACCCTCCTGCTGGGGCTGACGTTGCAGGGCTGGGGGCAGCCCCGGCCTCCCTCCCAGACCCAGGGTCTGCCCTGCGCATCAGGGGGACCACATGCCACGGCGTGCAAACACGGGCTTGCTAACACTTGGGGGAAAGCTCGGGGAGCCATCGCCTTGGCAGGCTGTAGCAGGTACTTGACTGCATCATCCTGCAAATACCCAGGCTGACACTGTTGTATGGACGTGCACACCAGGGCCCATCCGAGCACTCCTGAGGCTTCGCCTGTGAGCACAGGAATTTGAAATGCAGCGCTCACAAGACTTGAAGAAGGAGACACACTCACGAGGACGGGGCACCCATTGGACACTCACTGAGTGCTCGCTGAGAATTTAGGTGGCAGTATCTCAGTGAGGTGGGCCCTGCCGCTATGTGGCAGCCGCTGCGCCTCTGCAGATTCTGTTCCTCCAATAAGCCCACATGCTCCACGTGACCTGGCTCAGGCCTGTGCTGACACCCAAGGAGGGGCAGCCCGCGTGTGCAGGCACTCCGGGCACTAGGCTGGAAACGGTCCCAGGGCTCGCTGGTGGGGAAACCTCGGCTCCCCTCACTTACCCCAGACTTGCCCAGCCTCTCGGAGCCTGCCAGATCCACCAGGTTAATTTTGGAAGTGATATACTTTTCATCGGATAAAGTCCAAGAGCGAGCCTACAGCACATCCAAAGAAAAGTTGAGGCAGTCAGGGCAAGTGGCTGGCAGTTACGATGTGACTTGCGAGGTCCACGCCCCATGTTGGAGGGCCTGGGTTCGAGTTCTGCCTGCACTCCTGATCCCAGCCTCCTGCGAGTGCACACCCTGGGAGGCTTGGCTAGTTGCGTCCCTGCCCCTCCTGTGGGAGACCCGGATGGAGCTCTGGGCTCCTGGCTGTGTGGGTATTTGGAGAATGACCTAGTGGATAGGAGATCTCAGTTTATCTGTCTGCCTGCCATTCAAATAAATAAAATAAATAAGCATAGGAAAGGAGAAGCTGCCGATGCACAGTTCCCAGGGGAATCAGCTGCGTCTGCCAGTGGTCAAAGGGCGCGCGCCTACCTCCACGTAGATGGTGAAGATGCAGTGTGACCTGGACGAGTTTTTGTTCATCGTGTGTGAAGCTATCATCCTGTTGGTCTCTCCCTGCAGAGGAAGGGAAACGTGGGTAACAGTTTGAAAAGTCAAACAACAAGGCGTGTGGGGCATCTTTCAAAGATATCCATAGCTACACGAGGGATCCTGTATCCCTGCCAGCAGCTGGGCTTCCAGGCAGACCTCTGTTACAAAACGACGAGGAAGGCTTGCCTTCAAGTAAATGAAAACAGTTTGAAAACAGAGAGGGGGACTGGCATGGCGGTGAGTGGGTCAAGCACCACCTGCGACTCCAGCATCCCAAGTGGGTGCAGGTTCAAGTCCCACCAACTATTGAGGCCATCTGGGGAGTGAACCAGAGGATGGAAGATCTCCGTCTCTCCCTCTCTGTAACTCTACCTTTCAAATAAATAAATACATCTTTAAAAATAAAATAGAGAGGTCCTGGATTAGTAACATCCTCTAGGCTCCTGACAGAAAAGCAGGTCCTATTGAAAGCACTACCTTCTCAGCACAGGCCTCAAAGTATCCCTACTGATGAAGCTTGAAGGAAGTACAGCACGTAATCCAACCACAAAGCTCCTGGAAACAAGGCGCCCTCAGCAAGAAAAGGATGCCTGAGAACGGGCCCTCAAAATGAAAGAAAGTGGAATCATTAGAGAAAGATTATGAGTATGTTTAATATGTTTAAAGTAAGAATGATGGGGCTGGCGTTGTGGCACAGCAGGTAAAAGCCACTGCCTGTGAGAGCAGCATCCCATGTGGGTACCAGTTCAAGACCTGGCTGTTCCACTTCCAATCCAGCTCCCTGCTAATGCACCCAGGAGAAAGCAGCAAAAGATGGCCTACGTGGCTGGCGCCGTGGCTCACTAGGCTAATCCTCCACCTTGCAGCACCGGCACACCAGGTTCTAGTCCCGGTCGGGGCACCGGATTCTGTCCCAATTGCCCCTCTTCCAGGCCAGCTCTCTGCTGTGGCCCAGGAGTGCAGTGGAGGATGGCCCAAGTGCTTGGGCCCTGCAACCCCATGGGAGACCAGGAGAAGCACCTGGCTCCTGCCATCAGATCAGCACAGTGCGCCATCCGCGGCAGCCATTTGGGGGGTGAACCAACGGCAAAAGGAAGACCTTTCTCTCTGTCTCTCTCACTGTCCACTCTGCCTTTCAAAAAAAAAAAATACATTACTGAAAAGGATGCAAGCTGCTACCTCCAGGGTAAATTGGGAGACAGAGAATATAAAAATAATGGAACAGATAAATTCCAAAGTAGTTAAAGAGAAAACAAGCATAATTGAAAATTCGTTAAAAAGAAGACCAAACAGGTAAGAAAAGTGCATATAGAACAGAGACAAGAAAGAACACAATATGACACATCTAAACCAAGATACGCCAGTAATTACATTTAAGTTAAAAGTTAAAAGCTAGGGGCCAGCATCGTGGTATAGCAGGTCAAGCTGCTGCCACCACTGCTGGCATCCCATATGGCGCTGGTTCAAGTCCCGGCTGCTCCACTTCCCATCCAGCTCTCTGCTGTGGCCTGAGAAAGCAGTGGAGGATGGCCCAAGTCCTTGGGCCTCTGTACCTATGTGGGAGACCCAGAAGAAGCTCCTGGCTCCTGGCTTAGGATTGCCATAGCTCCAGCCTCTACGGCCAATTGAGAAGTGAACCAGCGGATGAAAGACCTCTCTTTCTCTGCCCCTCCTTCTCTCTCTGTGTAACTCAGACTTTCAAATAAATAAATCTTTTTAAAAAAAGAAAAGTTAAAAGCTAACAGCTGTCAGGAGCTTATTTTTAAGAATCCTCCTATGTGTTCCTCACCAAAAGCCAAAACAAAAAATTCTTAGACATTTGATTAGCCTAAAATTTTTCTTCATTAAATGACATGTGAAAAGGAAAAGACAAAACAAGCCACAGAAAACAGAAGATATTCACAATACTTTCAACTGAAAAAGAACCAAGTTTTCAATATTGTAAAGAACTCACAGAAATAAGTAAGATAAACAAATAAAGAGATCTGTAAAGAAAATAAACAAAAGGCAAGAATAGGGAAATCCAAAAGTCCAATAAACATGAAAAGTATCTTGATGTCACTGATAATCAGGGGAATACAAATCAAGATCACAGAGGGAAACACTAGGCACCAACCAGATTGGCCAAAAATGGAAAATGAGAGTAATGGGAAATCTGACAACTTGCTATGGGAGTGAATCGTCATGGAAGATGGCTAGCATCCTCTGAGACAGCTTAACACATACAGTCTAGGGGCTAGCCCTGTGGTGCAGCAGGTTAAGGCCCCTGACTGCAGCACCGGCATCCCATATGGGTACTAGTTGGAGTCCTGGCTGCTCCACGTCCGATCTCTGCTATGGCCTGGGAAAACAGTGGAGAGTGGTCAAAGTTCTTGGGCCCCTGTGCCGGCTTGGGAGACCCAGAAGAGGCTCCTGGATCCTGGTTTCAACTCAGCATAGCTCTGGCCATTGTAGCCATCTGGGGAGTGAACCAATGGAAGGAAGACCTCTCCTCTCCTCTCCTCTCTCTCTCTTTCTGCCTCTGCCTCTCTGTAGCTCTGCCTTTCAAATAAATAATCTTAAAAAGAAAAAAAAGGCCGGCGCCGTGGCTCAACAGGCTAATCCTCCGCCTTGCGGCGCCGGCACACCGGGTTCTAGTCCCGGTCGGGGCACCAGATTCTGTCCCGGTTGCCCCTCTTCCAGGCCAGCCCTCTGCTGTGGCCCAGGAGTGCAGTGGAGGATGGCCCAGGTGCTTGGGCCCTGCACCCCATGGGGAGACCAGGAAAAGCACCTGGCTCCTGGCTCCTGCCATCGGAGGAGCGCGTTGCGCCGGCCGCAGCGCGCAGTCCGCGGCGGCCATTGGAGGGTGAACCAACGGCAAAAGGAAGACCTTTCTGTCTGTCTCTCTCTCTCTCACTGTCCACTCTGCCTGTAAAAAAAAAAAAAAAAAAAAAAAAAAGAAAAAAAAAAAAAAGACATGGGGCTGGTGCTGTGTCGTAGCGGGTAAAGCCGCTGCCTGCAGACATGGCTGAATTTCACATAAAAAGTTAGTAAAAGAAATAAGACGTAACAGAATCCACCCTGCGTGTTTCCTTTTGTATAAAGTTAAAAGAAGATTAAACCATGCATGTTTTGAAAAGCACACGTGGTAAAGCAACTAAGATCAAGGAACTGAGCACCATACAAGACAGGGGGATGGCTACTTCTAAGGGGCACGACAAAAAATACTTATTCACCATAGACAAAAACAACTCTTCACAACTGGAGCTTTCTTTAACTTTCCTTAAGCCACAGGAAATCTACAGCACACGTGACTCTTCACAAGAGCTGCCGGGGGCAACAAGACCGCCCCATTGCTTTTGCCAAGGAGGCTCTTACAACCCTGTTAGACACTAGGATTAGGCATGGATTACTCTTGGCACCTATACAATTTTTAAAAATAAATAGTTTTACTGATATATCATTCAAACACCATAAAATTCACTGTTTTAAGTATATACAATTCAGTGATTTTTTTAAAAATATCTTTTTTCTTTTTTTGAGAGGCAGAGTGACATAGAAAGAAAAAGACAGAGAAAGCCAACTCCCATCTGCTGATTCACTCCCCAAATGGCCCCAAGAGCCAAGTCTTGGCCATGATGAAGCCAGGAGCCAGACACTGCCTCTGGGAATCCCACATGGGTGGCAGCGGCCCAAGTACTTGGGCCACCATGTGCTGCTTTCCTAGGCACATTAGGAGGAAGGTGGATCAGAGGTGGGGCAGCCAGGACTGGAAACGGCACTCCAACATGGGATGCCGGCAGTGCAAGCAGTGGCGTAAGCTGCTGTACCACAATGCCACCCCCATCAGCACAACCCTGTTTTAGAAACGCTGTCACCGCCAAAAGTACCCTTGGGCCCATCTGTAGTCACTTCCAGCTCCCTCCCAGGCAGCTGCTGCTCTGCTCCCGTCTCTGTGTAGTGGCTGCTCTGCACCTTCTGTATGACGGAATCACGTAACAGGCGGCCTCCTGTGGCCGGCTCACCAGCATGTTTTTGAGGTTTATCCATACTGCAGCATGCACCAGTACCCAGCTCCCTTTTGATCACTACATATTCTTCCGTGGTATGGATGTACTGCGCTTGGTTTCTCTGTTCATCGGTTCACAGGTACTTTGGTTATTCCCAGAATATGGCTATGAAGAATAATGCTATGAAAACTTGCATACAAGTCTTTGGGTACACATATGCCTTAATTTCTCTCGGGTAGACACTACAACATGCTGTTGCAGGCATTTAGGGAGTGAATCAATAGATAGAAGATCTTTCTCTGTATGCCCCTGTGTCTATGCCTTTCAAATGAAAGTGAAAATAAATAAATAAAATTTTTAAAACCTAGGTTACATATTAATTGTTAAAGTGATCATATTAAGTGTTAAAGTGAACAAATAGATAGGATTAAGTGTTAAAGAGACCAAATAAATATCATCAAGTACCTGGTAATAATAATAGAATTAAAAAGGAGGATATGTCCTACATGGGAAGTAGCCCATATAGCAGACTCATAAAATGACGATCTCTTTAAGTAACACTCTGACCTGAGCATCAGCCCTTAAGGCATTCAGATGTGGCTGAAAAGCCCAAGAGAGCAATTCAGGCATGGAAAGCCAAGACACTGTGGCAAAAAAATATCCTACATGAAGTATCTCTGTGAGATAGACCCCAGTGGAAAGAAGGGGCCATCAAAGAAGGATGTACTTTTTTCTGAAGGGAGGAGAGAACTTCCATTTTGCTTATGGCCTTGTCTAAATACTCACAGAGTTTGTGGCCACAAAAGGTTTCCAGAGCCTTGGTAGCTCATGTCAAGAGCCTCAGGAGATCACTGATATCATAAATAAGAGTGTTAATTGCTAAATTAACAACAGAAGTCACTGTGCACTTATTCCCCATGTAGGACCTCTGTCCTTAATGAGTTCTACTATGAGAATTAACTGTAAAACTTGTTTTCAAACAGTTCTTTTTATGTTTTGTGTGTGTGTGTGCACGCAAACTGTCGAAATCTTAGTATAGAGTTGGTCTTCCGTTTATAAAGTTAATTAAAAATGAACCTTAATGAAGAATGGGATGGGAGAGGGAGTAGGTGGTGGGATGGGAGTGTGGGATGGGAGGGTGGGTATGGGGGGAAAAAACACTATATTCCTAAAGTTGTACCTATAAAAACTGTATTCACTAAATAAAAACTTTAAAATAAAAAAACCCTAGGTTACATACTTTCAAGACACAATTGTGGAACTGGCACAGGATGGCCATTTCCATCCCCAAAGAAGGAAACAGGAGTAATTACTCCAAGGCTAGACCCACATCCAGTAGGGCGAACATTCAACGCTAAAGCTCTCGTCCCGCACCAAGGGCTTGGGCAGCTCTGCCCCTGTAGCTTTGCTGGTTTTAGCCCACATGGCTACAGTCCCAATTTCCACGGCTGGTGTGGTACACTGCGGGTCACTCTACCTTCCTGGGGTCTCCTTTGCAGTTCTCACACCCCAGTAGGCTTTGTTTCATTAAGGGCTCCTGTAGGGGCCGACATTTTGGTACAGCAGGATTAGCGGCTGCCTGTGACACTGGCATCCCATATAGGAGGGCCATATAGGAATCCCGGCTAGTCTGCTTCCAACCTGGCTCCCTGCTAGTGTGCCTGGAAAGGCAGTGGAAGATGGCCTTGCTTGAGTCCCTGTCATCCACTTAAGAGACCAGGATAGAGATCCTGGCTCCTGACTTCAGCCTGACCCAGATCTGGCTGTTGCAGTCATTTGGGGAGTGAACCAGCAGCTAAAATATATCTCTCTCTGTCTTTTCCTCTGTCACTCTGCTAAACAAGTGAACAAATAAATACTTAAAGAGAAATAGGGCTCCATGCTGGGACTCCCATCCTACAGTGCACTGTTTGCCATCAAGGCTTCCCTCTAAATTCTCAGTGGAAACTGTCACCACTCCCTAACTCTGGCATCCTTCGTGGCAGCAGACCCAGCATCATGTGGTTGATGCCAAGGTCTGCCACCAGCATGGACAGCACCCAGGCCTGACTTCACTGTGGCTGCAGCTTCTGTAAACCAATTCCAACACCTTCAGGTACAGTTACAGTAACAACCTCACTCCTGGAACCAATTTTCTGCTATCAGTCAGTTTTTGTTAACTCTAATGAAATGCCAGAGGCAGCCTTACTTATAAAAGGAAGAAGTTTATTTTGGTTAATGGTTCTGGAGTCCCCAGTGCAGGATGGGCCTCTGCTGATGGTGCTCTTTCTGGCAAGAAAAAGGGAGCATACATGTCTGTCTGTCTGTCTCTGTAAAGTCATCAGGTTTCAATGACAGGTGATTCACCAGAAAGACCTAAGCCAACTTAATTACTCCATAAAGGGTGTACCTCCCATCATAACTGGACTAAGCTTTCACTAACGTAATACCATTAACATAAGACTTTAAGGGTGAAACGGTATGCATCTGAGTTCAAATCATAGCAATATTAATCCTTATATTTCCATATAAAAAGTGCTCATGACTTAATGTTAACTGAAGAAAGGAGACATAAGAATAACCTCCATATGTTAACAAATAACTATGCATTAAAACAAAGACTGGAAGGAAATAAGCTAAAAATACACATTACTGCTGTCTTGTGCAAAGAAGAAATTGCCGTAGAATTCCTTTTTTGATACTGTTTATTTTTACCATCTGAACTTGCTACATAGGCATATATAGTTTTTATCCTGCTTATCAAAGTGCATAAAATTAAGGAGAGAACAAGGGGAGGGGAGAGGGTCCCTTAAAGACCTGATCATCTCACCTCAAAAAGGAAGCTGAGTGCCTCCTCCTCCTGACTGGCGAGGTGGACTGACAAGCCCTTAACGAAGACTCCTTGCGGCTTTTCTACGATGGTCATTGGTGTGACTGAGTGTTCAACATAGGGCAGAGTGGACAGGAGATCAAACAGGCTCTCATTATAGATTTCCAAGTAGGAGACACTCACCGTGATGGCGTGTGTGGGGCGTTCTTTGATCATTCTGAAAACCTGGGTGAAAGATTGGACAGCAGTCACTACGAGCCAGCACGCTGGGGAACCCCTTACCTTAGGAGGGAGTATAAAAAAGAATGAGATAATTCTTGTCCAAAATGCATTTGTATATGGTGTAGTTGGTGTGATGATCAGCAGCAACAATTATTCTTACTAGCCCAGCAGGTGAGGTTTGTCACCAGCTTATGATTTTTTCAGGCTTGATTTAGATTGGTCTTAAGATGTACAGACAGGAAAGCATCTCAATAGCTTTTTCAGAGATTCCATGTGGAAATGGCATGACAATTTTGGGTCTGTTGACTTAAATTGTTACAATCGATTTCCCTTATTTATTTTACTTTTTAAAATATATCCTGTGTACATGTGTTACATCATATTTCTACTGAGTGGCAGTAGGTGAGACGACTCCAGTCCAAGATGCTGATACTGAACCTTTGGTATATAGAGATGTCGCTCCCAACGCCACAGCATGGCTGCTTTATATAGTAAGGGGATGTCTACACTTCTTATAGGACACGGCCATAAAACTGAAGATACTCAAGGAGAGAGGCCTTTGCCTTCCACCTCCAAACAGAGGATCCTACAGGACCCAAGCTAGCCCTGTCTTCAGCTGTGTCTCCAGAACCCCTGGGCTGACAGCTCTGACAGCTGAGGTCATGCTCTGCTTCCTGCCTTGGTTCAGGCTGTGGGAGTGGAAGAAGCCAGAGCAGCCCATAAGGAGGCTCTGCAAGGCTCTTATTCTCATTAAAACAGGAAGGAACGTGATTAGGACCTCCAAGTCCTTAATTACAGAATCATAGACTATGAGCAGCATGAGGCCGATTAGCATGTCAGCTCTTTCACAAATGAGGAAGCAGGCTCAGTGTGGGTGTGGGTCAGAATCGGAAACTCAATTTCCCGAGGCCCCTGATGCCCCACCACCTAGCCATCCGTCTCTGGTACCAGCACCAGCTGCAACTCCTTCGAGGGCTGGACCCCACTCCTCTGGCAGCTGGCCTGGGATGGGTAGCATCTGTGGCAGACAGAAGGGACTTGTGTGGCATCTCTCCATGAGCCCATTCTCTACCTGCTGCAGGGCACGAGGGAGGATCCCCCGGTGCTTGTAATTCTTAGCTGCCCCCGTCATGGTGTATGTCTTGCCAGCTCCTGTCTGCCCGTAACACATGATGGTGCCTGCAAACATTTCAAAACATGTCTCAGTGACACGCAGGAAAACAGCTCCAAGGACAGTTTTCCCATCCCCCAGCACGTCTAGGACCAAACGGGACCCATGGTGTGAAGAGGGCCAGTGTGAGCAGCCAAGCACTCTGGGAATTCCACCATGGCAGAGGGTAGGTGGATGAGGAACAGGGCGTAACTGCCCAGACTCTGTGGTCTACACAGTGCTCCACTGTCCCCATCACCAAGAGATGTTCCGTCCTAGGACTTCTTTTTTTTTTTTTTTTTTTAAGATTTATTTGAAAGGCAGAGTGAGAGACAGAGAGAGAGTTTTCCATCCATCAGTTCATTCCCCAAATGACCACAATGGCCAGGGCTGCACCAAGCTGAAGCCAAGAGCCAGGAGCTTCATGCAGATCTCCCATGTGGGTGGGAGGAGCTCAAGCATGTGGGCCATCATCTGCTACTTTCCCAAGCAGGGAGCTGGATGGGAAGCACAGCACCAGTACTTAACAAGTACTGGGGATACCCCTATCACAGGCGGTGGCTCAACCTGCTGCGCCACAGTGCTGGCCCCTGGCCCTAGAACATGGAGTCTCAGGGTACAGAGAACTGGAACTTTTCCTAAAAAGATGAGGTGGGAGAGGCAAGCGTTAGCCCTTCTTTATGAAGACCACGGGCCGGCAAGAGGCACGGACTTGTGCACAGAAGCCAGCCTCCGGCAAGAGCCAGTGGTGAGAAATCTCTGGAGACTCCGGTTCTCACAGGACCAAGTGGGGCTCCTGGGCCAGAAATGGAGCCCCACGACCAGGTCATGACCTGCTCCCACTGCCCACCCCGTGCAGGCTTCCATTTGCACCACCCCCACCGGGCTCTGGAACCACGCAGTCACCCATGGGCCCACCTGCTCCTCCTTCTGGCTTGGGCAGCCTGAGCCAGACCCACCCTGTCTCTGGGTGTCTACCCAGCAGACCTGCTGGGGCAACCATGGGTGCGGAAGTCCCATTTGCCTCTGTCACACACACGCTCCAGCTCCTGGGATTGGTGGAGGTTTGACAGGATCATTGGTGGAGACAGAAACAGTTTCTAATAGGGTCCCGTGCTCCCCTGGCTCCTGGGTGTCTCTATCTCATGATTGGGAAAGTTTTCAGCTACTATTTCATTAAATGGATTTTCCATGGCTTTCCACTCCTCTCCATCTCCTTCGTTTGATGGTGTGCCAAAATCTGGGAGGCCGTCTTCATTCCTTTATCTGTCTTTCGGGCCTGACCAGGGTATTTCAGAAGATCTGCCTTCAACTCCAGATAGTCCTTCTTCTGCCCGATGAGTTTGTTGTTGAAGCCTCTGTATTTTTTATTTAACTTGTTGAGTTCATTTCCAAAATTTGTTTGGTTCTTTTTTAAAGATCTTTCTGCTGAACTCCTCATTATTTTCCTAATTTCTTAAAACTGTGTTTTCTTGTATCTGAGTTTTAAACATAATCCTTCTTTTGTATTCTTTACCTGGCATTTTGTCAATCTTTTCTCTGGAGTCTGTTGTTGGAGAGTTATTGAGTTCCTTTGCAGGCAACACATACCTTGTTTTTTTAATACTTTTTATGTCCTAAGTTGAGATTTGTGCATTTGGTGCATCAGTTGTCTTTTAAAAACATTTAATTAATTTTGTTAATTTGAAAGCCAGAAAGGGAGAGAAGGGGGAGATTGCACCACAGAGACAGCCTCCACGTCTTTTCCATGCTGGCTCTCATAGCAAACATCTTTCTCCTGAAGGTAACGTCTCAGGGTGTCACTTTGGTAGGCTACGCTGGCTTTGGCTCCAGTTGGGTGCCTTGGTGTAGTCCCCCTACCACATCTTGAGCTTTAGTCAAGGGTGTTGGTTGCAATGTGTGTGTAGCCACACCGGGGGGCAGGGTGTGCTCTCGTGGCCCAGCCGGAGTGGTTCTCCCAGCATTGGTAGTATTGCACCCACTGCGTGCACTGCAGCAGCAGGAGCAGTAGTGCCAGAAATGCAGGGTGGCTTCTTCCTTAGCAGCAATGGCAGCAGGTTAGGTGCAAGAGGGCTCTAGCATGACCTGTGGATGGGCTGGCGTTGGTGGTGGTGAGGGCATGTAACAGGGACCCTAGGGTGGACTCCGGCTGGTGCAGCTACTGAGAGGGTGCAGCGTGGAATGCATGCCTCAGGCCCAGATGTGGCTCAGCTGCACTTGTAGCCTGGAATGCAGGCCCTAGGGCAGTGGTGGCCACAGAGAGGGGCACATTTAGCACAGAACACGTCCTTCCTGGCCTAGCAGTGGCTGAGGTTGATGGCCAGCTGACATGTGCCTACAGATGTTGCATACTGCAGCATCCTGGAGAAGGGTTGCGAGGAGACACAAGAACCTTCTTGTGTGGTGCAGACTCCAGGTGGCTCCCCAAACTTGCCTGCTGACATCTGTGGGAGGCTCTAGTCACTAGGGGTGCTGGCGTCTGTGGCATGGGCTCCACTGGGACCTCCTGTTTGGTCTTTCCTCTATAATCGGGAGTCGCCAGCTGGGGAGCCAGGTTGCTGTGGTCTACTGTACTTCCACTCTCTAGGCTGCTCTCCCAGGCATCCCAAGTTCCCCACTCTCCCTTACCCCTGCTAGGTTCTGGTGTCATGCATCCCTTGTTGTCCTGGTTCTTCTTTGCGGAGGGGGTGGCTGGTGCTGAGAGCTCTATTTGGCCATCTTGTCAGTCGTCTAACAGTGCCTGTTCGCCCAACACAAAGGAGATGAAGGAGCAACTTCAGCTGAAGCTCAGCCTGTTTGTGGCTCTGGAGCTCCCAGTGCCGACTCTCACCCTTCCTGGGCCTGGCCTCCTGTCTCCACCTCCCCAGGGCTACGTCACCTCAGAATATCAAGAAAACCAGTGAGGATACCCTTGAGTCGGTGGGGACCACTCCTATGTGCACAAGAAGGATAAATTATAATGCTGGACATCCACACGCAGTGGATCTTAGTACAAAACCTAAAACCTGCTATGTGAGGGGAACATTCCAGCGAGCAGCCACCACGTGGCAAGGCCTACAATCTGTGACATATTCTTTTTAAGGACTTCTAACGTTTCCAAGATTTTAAAATAATTTTAAGACTAACAAGTTTGTATTACTTTCTTAATGAAACAATTTAAAAAATTCTTTCAAATTTCACCTAAAAAGCAGAGAGAGAGAGAGAGAGAGAGAGAGAGTTAGTCAGAGATCGACCTTCCATCCAATGCTTCACACTTCCCAAAAGCCTGGGAGACTGGAATTCAATCCAGGTCTCCCACATGGGTGGCAGGAACCCAAATACTTGAGCCAGGGCACAGTTTGGAAGGAAGCTGGAATTGAGAGTAGAGCTAGGAGCTGAACCCAGGCACTCGGATATAGGACCTGGGAGAGCCAAGTAGGGGCTTAACCACTGTGCCAGAAGCCTGTTCTTGTTATTTAATTTGTTAGGAAAATCAAATATTTCAAATATTAAGTTTTTGGCAATAATGTGAATCATTGTAGGCCAGAATGTGAACAGTGCCTTGGTTGTGCTGGTAGAATGAACAGAAAGAGCTCCTAGTGGGTATCTGAGAAAAAAATGTTTGGGCTCCAACAAAGTCCACAAAGACTTACCTTCAAAACCAGTACTTACGAGACCTCAAACAGGAAAATAGTCAATGCCCTGTGACCTGTAAGAAGCCAGGGTCATTTTTTTTTTTTTTTTTTGGACAGGCAGAGTGGACAGTGAGAGAGAGAGAGAGACAGAGAGAAAGGTCTTCCTTTTCCATTGGTTCACCCTTCAATGGCCGCTATGGCCAGTGTGTCGTGGCCGGTGCGCTGCGCCCATCCAAAGCCAGGTGAGAAGCTAGGGTCTTTTAACCCTCATACTGGATCAAGCCATGCCCTAATGTGACCAAGAAACACTTGTTTTCTACCACAACAGCACAGAGACAGAAAAATAAGCATACAAATGTTAGGAAGTAAGAGAGGCTATATTTTATTTTATTCACCATAAAATCCTGGCACCTCTTCCTCAGGCCCTCAGGTACGACGCCAGTTAACTGACTAAATTACCATTGTAGCCGTCGAGGGCCTGAGATATGACATCCTGTGCCACTGTCTCGTACACCAAGTCCTGGGAGGCGTCACGGAGAACTCCGTCCAGCTTGAACAACCAGTCTGTATGCTGGTGATTGACAACTTCTCTCTTCGTGTCTTTTTTAAAGTGAATACAAATGGTCTGGGGGGGGGGGGTAAGAGGGGAAAAAGAGAGAAAGAGAGAGAGAGAGATGGATATGTTAGGAAATTGGGGCAACAAATAAAAATCACAGAGCTGGAGGAAACAGAGCAAGTCAACTGCAGGGTGGACAGGGACTCTCGTGTGGGCGGATGCTCTGGGCGAGCTCTCGGGATGGGAGGGGGAGCTCCTGCAGGAGGGCCACACGGCCCGACGGTGGGACGATCAGGAGCCTGGAGCACCCGCCCTCGTTCACAGGATGCTATCTGTCTCGATTCCCCCACCTATGACACGGGCCAAGCAAAGCCATCACATTCCTATTAAATACGAGTCTGATGTATTCTCTGAGGACAGGAGGTGACAGTGAGCGGGGAACAGGAATGGGCATAGGCCTCACCTCTGGCTAGCAGTGTGCGGCCTCCCTGAGCTCTGACTGTGGCGAGCACCTACTTCCACACATGCGCGAGGGCCCCGCCAGGGAGAGCAACGCGGGAACAGCAGCTGCGGAAAAGGCTCTGGTCCTCCTGGACGCGCACACTCACTGGTGTTACACCTGCTTGTGATCAGCGGACACCCGGACGCACGCTCCCTGACGGCCATGGCGCCCGCAGCTGGCTGGGGGACACACCGGGGAAGCTCAGTTCCTGGAATATCGCGAGGTTCTGACATAGAGACTCATGCTGAAATCTTATACTGGCTGCTCTAACCCAGGAGCCCTGGCCACACAGAGAAACACGACTACCAGGAGAGGCAGGTGTGAGAAGTGTGCCCTTAAATTCTCCCTTTAAACGACGACTCAATGCTGGCCACGGCTGGCCCCTCAGTGTTGGCTGCATGCAAGCATCTAACACTCATGGTGTCCGAGGGTGCTCAGGACAGCGGGGGAGGGTACAGGGCTGGACAAGTCTTCCCAGTTCTCATGATGAGAGTTTCCACCTCTGCTTCGGTAAGCTGCACAGTAACCAACTTCACACATCCTTATATACCTCCAGGGAGATGACATAATGACAGGTCTGATCACCAGAAAGTTTTATGAGCATGGAAAAGTGTCAGTTTTCCTGTATCAGATACAAGCATGAAGGCAAATTCATTAACTTATTAAAAGACAATGAAAGATGGGGGCCTAATGAATTTCCTCATTAACAGCATCGTGAGAGAGTGGTTTGGACCGGATGGGCTCCAACGTCCATCTGAACTTTTCACCAATTCTGTCTCGGTCCTTAGCGACTATTTGGAAACAAGGTCCCACTGTGGAGGCGGGACAGGGAGAGGCCCAGGCAGGTGGAGGCAAACACCTGCCACTCACCTTGCCATCGTCTCCAAAGGTGATCATTTCGTGAGCAAAGTCATCGGTGGGTTTGACACGGACGTACGCATGAACTTTTTTCTTGGTATCCATAACAGCTAGAGAGAACAATGAAACGGTGACATGTTCAGTGGTCACCATGAAAACACCATGAAGATCAGAGAGGGCGCCCTACAGGTACTTGTACTTCCTGCATTCCAGGCTGCCTCACCTTGTGTTACCGGTGACCTCAGGAGACCAAAATAACAAACCGAAAAGAACTCTCCTTAGTGGCTTAACCTTAGAAGTTGTTTCTAGAAACGTTCTGCCTCTTAGACCATTTATGCTTCACCTCATTGTAATTTCTCTTAAAATTCTATCACACCCGTGGAACTAAGTTTCTTTTCTTCATTAACATAGTTCACTTCCGATGCAAAATCACCTCTCCTACCTGCGCTAGACTGGATCAGAAATCGAAGCCTTCAGAGTATTTTCAATCTAGTCTGTAACTGAACACGCTCTCGCCTCACTCCAGTGACAGAAAAAAACAGCCCACACGTCTAACCCTTTACCGTGGCTGCATCATTTCCTTTGTTAGCCACGAATGCATCTGTCTTTCCCAGTTACATTACCACTAATAACTACCTTGTGCACAAGCGAAATAACATGCTAAAATCAACGTCTGATGTGGCTTCATGGGATAGAATGACAACTTATAAAAATAAATGATGGGCAGGTAAATTTAGGGAAGTAAATTTTCAAGAAAGATTTATTTATTTGAAAGGCAGAGAGACAGACTGAGGGAGGAAGAGGTAGAGAAAGAGCTCTTCCATCCACTGGTTCACTCCCCAAATGGTCCACACAGTTGGGCAGGGCCAGGCAGAAAGAAGCCTGGAACCTAAAACTCCGTCCAGGTTTCCTATGTGGGTGGCAGGAACCCATGCCCTTGGGCCATCATCTGTTGCTTTCCTAGGCTCACCAACAGGAAGCTGGATTGGAAGTGGGGCAGCCAGGAATCCAACCATCGCTCCGATGTGGGATGTTGGCAGTGGCTTAACCTGCTGTGCTATGATGCTGGCCTCTGGGTAAACGACTTTTCTACTTCCTAGAGATGTCCCATGATGCAAAAGCCCATCTCAAGGTTAACAATCAGGCAGAGTCAAGCAGGAATGCTACAGAAGGGGTTGCTGGGATAGGCAGTTGGTACAGTGGTTAAGCTGCTGCTTGGGCAGCCCATATCCCATACTGGAGTTGCCCCTCCTCCTGGCTGATGGGCACCCTGGGACAGCTCTGGTGGCTCAGGTGTGAGTCCCTCCCACTTGGGAGACCTGGACTGTATCCCGAGCTCCTGGTTTGGGTCTGGCCAGGCAGTGGTGAGTGAACCAGTGGATGAAGATCTTTGTCTGTCTCTCTGCCTCTCAAGGTGCCATGAGAAAGGGACCATGAAGCAGTGTCGTTTTGGGAGTAGGAGCTCAGTCCTCTTTCCCTGAAGCCCTCTCCACCAACAGCACAAGGGTGGCACAGGCGAGCTCCCGGCATCGCCCTCCCCTCAGTACCCGGTTCTTCTCTTCCTGCAACTTGCTAACACGCACCTGCACATGCCGTCACCCTCTGGGCTTCCCAAGGCCCTCCTCATGCTGACGCCAGAGCTCCAAGCCGGCCAGGGGCCACACCCACCTGCAACAAGCCTGCCCCATGAGCCGTGCCCTCCTGTGAGGCTGCTACACAGACACCGGGAAGCCCGGGCCATCCTGCACTCAGCGCTGCCAGCCAGCTCATCCTTAGCTTCATCTGGTGAGTTTCAGCTCCCAAATTAAATTACAACCTGCATGGGGACTAGAACAATGCCCAGCACGGGGCAGGTGCTCAAGAAATGCTGGGCAAATGTCCATATGTGGGTCCATCTTTGGCCACTACTGACGGTCCCAAGGGGCATGTCACCTCACTCCCTTCCACACCACCTCCAACCACGGCCGACAGCCCTGCCAGGTGGACATCGGTTTTCCAGGTACAGGAAGCCTGCTCAGCCCCTTCTTTCTCCCTCGGAGCTGTGGGAAGCCCCTTTCTTCTGGGCACCAACCTCGGAAATTTCTGGCCTAACAAAGGGAGTCCGCGCGGCCATCAGGAAACCTGGTTTTGAGAGGCTCGCGGCCTCCTCACTGCACTAAGCACCCCTGCCTGGAGGGACGGGAGGCGCAGGGTGGGTCCCCATCTGCCATCGTCCTGCTCAGACCAGGGGCCCTTCTGGGGAACCCTCACAACGACGACAGCAACAGCACCTGAAGCCAGAACACAGGGTCCCGCTGCACCTGGCCTTGGGCTGAACGCAGAGCTGGGGCCGCGGCACAACCGCCTTTCCCTTTTCTCCCCCAACGTGCCGGGCCCCTGTGCAGCCTGGGCGGCGGGGGCCGTGGGCCCATTCCGGCTCCTCTCCGCGGCGGTTGCTCACACCTGTGAGGGCGCAGGACGCGGACTGCGGTCCCGAGAGACCAGACGACCTGACTCGGGCGCGACGCGCGGCCGCGGTGGGACCCGCAGATGCTGGCTCCTTAGACCTCCAAACGCGGCCAGGCCGAGCGAGGCCCCGCGACGCCGCCTCCGCCGCCGCGCGACTCAAGCCCGGAGCTCCCGGAGAGCCGCGTTCGCAGCTCAGCGGTGGCCGCCGCCCGGGCGACAACCCTCGGCCGTCTGCCTCTGTCCACCCTCACCACCCAGGCGCGGCCCCTGCTCACAGCCTGCGGGGTCGCCGCGCTCCAGCACTGTAAATTCTGCAAACGCAGAGACCAAAGCCCCGCGCCCGACCAGACGTCCGAAGTGCGCCAGCCAGGTTGTATACGGTCTCCATGGCAACGGGGCGCTTCCGGGGACTCCGGAAGTGCCGGGTGGTGACGGAAAGGAAGTCCGCGGTCCTCCGTCGAGGATTCGGGTGAGGTTAGGCGTGTATCGGGGAGACGGGAGATGAGGCCAGGTAACCTCGAAAGACTGCGGCAGCTGCATAGGCGAAGTCAAGGTCGATGTCGTCGGGGAACGAAGGCAGCGGATGAACCAGGAAGCGGGACGGCGGGGCTTCCGGCGAAGAGGAGCTGCGACTACGGCGGCCGCGCAGGCCCCTGTGGCTCGAGCTCCGCGCTCCCAGCTGCAGGCGGCGTGCACCCTCGCCCCGCCCTGGTTGGAGTGGGGCTGGCCGGCGAGGCCTGCGCAGTTGCGGCGGCGGGGGAAGATGGTGGAGGACGGCGCGGAGGAGCTGGAGGACCTGGTGCACTTCTCGGTGTCCGAGTTGCCCAGCCGCGGCTACGGCGTCATGGAGGAGATCCGGCGGCAGGGCAAGCTGTGCGACGTGACGCTCAAGGTACCGCGGCCTGGGCGCTGAGGGGAAAGGGGCCGAGCGGGGCGCCCAGGGCCGGGGGACCGGGCGGAGGGGTGGCGGGGAGCGAGCACTGGGCGGAAAGGGCCCAGGCGCGACGGGGATCGGGGCCGAGCGGGCGGGGAGAGGCACGGTCTTTGAGCCCCCGGCCGGAAGGGCTGAGGGGCGCCTGGGAGTGGGCGTCGGCGGGGTGCCCGCCTCCCTCGCCTGCCACCCCCTGCGGAGGAGGGGCTGGGCGGCCTCCGTGTGCTGGTGGGCGCCGCTGCTGCACCCTCTGGGCGCGGAGCGGTCACTCCCTGCCCAAGAGCTTTTACGGGCGGACCTGGAGGTCTTCGGAAGGGGACCCCTCCCGCCACGCCGCCGAGGTGCGGGGCCGGGCCGGGCTGCGGGGAGAGGCGTGGCCCACCTTCTCTTGACGCCACCTCCTGGTATCCGTGTGCTGTTAGTGGGAGGGGTGGTCTGGGAAGGCCCTGGCTGGGGCGTCCTGAGGCCCGGGAGCGCTCACCGTGCCAGCAGTCTGCCCGCCTCCCAGCCTCCAGGCGCTTAGCTGGCAGCATGTGGAGCAGAGCCGAGCCGAGCCGACTTCTTGCCGGCTCCGTGCCAGGTTCAGAGCACCCAGCCCTCCCCCTCCCCGGTCCCCGGTCCCCGGTCCCAGTGCATTGGGTGCCTCAGAGCAGCAGGCCTGTGCATGTGCGGGGAAGGTCTCCCGGGCGGTGCCGTCTGCCTCTGCCGTCCTCCCCTGTGTGGCCGTAGACAGGCCCTGTATGTGCTAGGGCACTCCGACCAGGCGCCGGCACAGTCATTCCTCCAGTGAGGGACGTCACTCCACAGTGTCTGGCTCAGACACGCGCTTCCAGGGCCGCACAACCACTGGAATTCAAGTGCAGGGCTCCAGGCACAGGAAGGTGAGACGGGCAGTGCTGGGTCCCAGCAGGCCTGGCCACCACCTGCCCTCCCCCTCCCGTGGGCACCTAGGGATGGAGGCCCTGAGTGAGGGCAGCGCTTCGGGAGGCCCTTGCATCTGAGGCCTCTGCCCACTGGACTGCCCTCTCCCCAGCTGCCCCGCCAGACCACCCACTCACCAGCCCCGAGGGGATTCCGCTTGGTCACCCCAGATTCCATTCTGCAAACTCAGCTTGGATGAGAGCCTTTAGCCGCCCACCCACCCCGGGAGTCGGGCGGGGCCCCAGCCCACAAAACAGCTGTTTCCCACTTGCTTTTCAGGCGGGAAGCAAGGGAAGACCAAGCTCTGCTCTTTGTTACCTCTGCCTGGTCTTGACTGTAGGGTATGGCGGGGCCCACCCCTTAAGACTTACCTCCTGAGCTGAATTCTGCCTGGGGGTGGGGGCCATGCTGTCAGTGGGGTGAGCGCAGCTTGGGGGTCACTTACTGCCTGGCCTCAAGCAGCCACAGCGACTGCGTCTTCCTGCTTGCTCTGTCCAGCACCTTGCATCTAGCGTAGGTGAGCAGCGGAGTTGCACGACGGGAACGTTGCCTTCTGTTCTGTCTTCAGGGCTGCAAGACGCAAAGGCCACGAGAAAAGGAGGAGCTTCCCGCAGCTGCCCAGACTGAGCAACTGTGCAAAACTTAACTTCAAGGGACTGCTGTGTTGTCTTCGGATTCCACTTCACACAGGACATGCGTATGTTTGCTTAACTGGGGCCCACTGTAGGCAGCTGGACCCCCCAGCAGGGAGAAGAAAGAAAAACCAGGAACAGGTTCTTAGTACCCCGGGGGTCTTCACAAAACTGGTGTTTTCCCTATTATTAAAGTACAAGTCCCGGCTGCTCCACTTCCGAGCCAGCTCTCCGCTATGGCCTGGGAAAGCAGTAGAAGATGGCCCAAGTCCTTCGGCCCCTGCACTAGCATGGGAGACCTGGAAGAAGCTCCTGGCTCCTGGCTTAGGACTGGCACAACTGTAGCCATCTGGGGAGTAAAACAGTGGATGGAAGACCTCTCTCCCCCTTTCTCTCGCTGCCTCTCTGTAACTCTGCTTTTCAAATAAATAAATAAATCTCTTTAAAAAATGAATTATGGCTAGGATTATATTATATGTATATCTTACTGTATTTGTCAGAAAATTTCCAAGTTAACATATTTTTAAAAAACTTTCATTATAAAAATTTTTTAGAAGATTTATTTATTTGGAAGGCAGAGGGACAGAGAGGTCTTCCACCTGCTGGTTCACTCCCCAAATAGCACAATGGCCAGGACTGTACCAGGCTCGTGCCAGCAGCATGGAACTTCCTCTAGGTCTCCCATGTTGGGGGGCAGGGCCCAGGTAGTCGGGCCATCCTCTGCTGCTTCCCCAGGTGCGTTAGCAGGGAGCTGGGTCAGGAGCAGAGCAGCCAGGACAGGCACTGGCATCCACATGGGATGCTGGCTCCAAAGGCAGCGGCCTAACCCGCTGTGCCGCAGTGCTGTCCCCTACAGACTCTTGCTGGCTACCTCTCCTTCTGTTGATGGATGCACCCTATTTTCTTAACCAGTTCCTTGCAGGTAATTAGGTGGGGATGAAGGGTGCCTCTATTTTACAGCCAGCGGACAATTTCATTTTGTCAGACAGCTGGCTCCTTCTGAGGTAGTATTTTCTGTGGGGCAACACTTTGCTTGTGCACAAACTTGCTTCTCTGGTTTCCTCCATAGACAGAGGCCAGACAGCTGCCCTCCAGGCTGGGTCTTCCGCTGATGGGCCGCAGGTTTCACCCAGCCCTGCAGAACCACGCTCTCTTGGCCTCCCTCCATCTCCCGCCCCTGCAGGGCGGGCACTGCTGCTGGGATTTCCCGCATGCAGTGTGCAGTCTCCCCGGAGGGGACCCAGCCAGACGGAGTGCTGCCGACAAGGCAGGGAGCCCACGCGGAGGCTACGAGATGTCAATCTGCATCCCAGCTCTTCCGCCCATGAGCTCTGAGCACATCACTGAACCTCAGAGTGTGAGCTTTTTTCTATTTTTAAAGATTTATATATTTATTTGGCAGGCAGAGTGATAGGGAGAGAGAGATCGTCGATTTGCTGGGCCATTCCCCAAATGTCTGCAACTGCTGGGGCTGCGCCAGGTTGAAGCCAGGAGCCCAGAGTTCCCTGTGGGTCCAAGCACTTGGGCCATCTGCGGCTGCTTTCCCAGGTGCATTAGCAGGGTGCTGGATCGAAACTGGAGCAGCCGGGACTGGGCCAGGCGCTCTGATAGGGGATGCCGGCATTGCAAGCGACAGCTCACTGTGTGCAACAGCGGCCCCAGAGCTCGGGTTTCTTCTCATTCGTGAGAGAGTAATTGGTACCCTCTCGAGTTTCATGGACAGTAAAATGAGATAAACAGGTGAACCCGCTGAGCCCAGTTTGATGAGCTTAATCATAGCAGCGATGGAGAGTGTTCTCCACCCCAAAGGAATGATCAGTTTTCTGTCCAACTGCTCAGTTTTATTAGAAGTTTTATCCGCTTGGCAAAAACACTCTTCCAAGTCATACTGGGATCAGCCAGCTGGCCAGTCCAGCAGCCCTGAGGCCTTACTGGCCCACTGCTCTGGGTGTCCCATCCTCTTGTTCAAGACCTCTCAGCTTCCCCTAGGACAAAGCAAGACAACCATGCAGAAACGGTCCTCCCTCCTTGTACCACACGCCCGCATTCGTTTATTTCATCCACATCTGCTACTCCATGCACTGGGATGGTGTTCATTAAAGAGTGAAATACCTGCTCTGCAATGCTGGCTTCTGCCTTCCCTTTTGTCCTGTGTCGGTCCCGTTGTGAAGATTATAGAGAAAGGACTAGACAGGAATCATAGAAAGTCAAATACATCAGTTAACCCAGTGGCTCTCAGACGTTGCTGCCCCTAGAATTACCTGTGGAGGTTTTTTTCTTAAAAGGTTTGTTTCTTCATTTGAAAGAGTGACAGAATGAGGAAGAGATTTTCCATCTGCTGGTTTACCCCTAAATGGCCACAACGGCCAGGTCTGGGCTAGGCTGGAGCCAGGATTCAAGAATTCCACCCGAGCCTCGGCCGTGGGTGGCAGGGACCCAAGCATCTGGGCCACCCTCGCTGCCCTCCCAGTGCGTCAGCAGGGAGCTACAGCTGGGCTTTGAAGTGGCCTCTGATATGGGATGCCAGTGTCCCGAGTGGCAGCTTACCCCACTGCACACAGCACTGGCCCCTCCTGTGGAGTTCCCAAGATTCCCTGACACCCAAGCCACATGCCAGACCAATTACATTCGAATTTCTGGGCGTGGGGACCACACACAGAACGTTTGAGCCAAGTCTGGGAACCACTGAACTCATCGCTGGTACGGCTCAACCACTGCCGGCTAGCAAGGAGGAAGCTCCGGGGCGAGGGCCAGGTGCGCCACAGGGAGCCTGGCACACGGCCAGCGCATCTGCGATGATGGACTACCTCAGGCTGCTCCTGGTGAACGCCTTTATTCCAGATCACACACGGGGCCCAGCGTCACAGGTGACACACACTGACCGCTCTCAAGTCATCTGTTAAGTGCGGGGCCGCGGGGACCCTGTCTGAGGCTGCTGCAGGAACAAAGGTTTTCAGCTTCACAGAGTGGCTGGCTTCTCCCTCCCTTCCCGTCAGCTACTCATCAGTGGCTTGGGCCAGCTCGGGGAAGAGCAGCCCACTGCTGACTTCACAGAAGCCCAGGACTAGCCCGGTGCACGGCTGACGTGGGTCCGCTCCGGGCCATCTCCACCGCAGCCACACCACAGCAGCTGGGACGCAGGAGGCACTGTCTGGGTGGCATCCGCCCGCTCTGGTGAATTCCGCCTCTTTCTTTACGACTGTCTCTGGGAGCCGTGTCCACGATGGCGTCACTGCCGTCTGGGGCCCACATGGGCCGTCTGGGCTCCCCTGCGTGTGGGGCTGTGCTGGGGCTCTGGGACTGGGGACCGGCAGCCTGCCGCCTGGCTCCACTTCACTGCAGCACGTGTCACACCCAGGAGGAGGTTACGATGCTACTCCTTCTCGTTTGTAAGTAGTCCTCCCCGCTCCTCTGACAGCATCACGTCAGGCCTAGCAGGCATATCCCACGGGGAACGGTGCCAGGAGCCCACGTGGGGGACACACGCAGAGGGAGCGGCTCCTTGGCTTGTGGGTTCTGAACAGCTTCTGAAGATCCAGTGTCTGATCCCACACGTGGCCGGTGGAACACGTGCCCACTGGCTCTCTCGTCCAGCCTGAAGGCCAGGAGCCCCTCCCGCTGCACTGGAGGCTTGGTGACTGGCGCACCGCTCCTGAGCCTGCCTGGTTTCTCAGCGTAACCTCACGCTCCCAAGCAGGGCTGGAGGGGCACTGTGCTCCTGTTTGCTCCTCTTCTCTGCTTCCTGCCCCGCCCAGCTGCCTTGAAGATACTGTGGTCTCTCCCTCCCCTAGGCCAGCAGAATCCGTCCCCTCTCCCAGGCTGGGAAGGCGGCTGCTGAAGCCCCTGTGGTAGCCGCAGGCCCCGCCGTCACTCTTGCACCAGGAAGCTGATGAGAGCAGTCCTGGGGGAGAGGAAGGCCTTCTTGATGCTTCGCCCCTGCAGGAGCCTGGCACCCAGCTCGCTTTGGAGAACAAGTTCACGGACTTTGTCCTGGTCCTGGGCCACTTGCTGGGGCACAGGGACTTTGCCGCAGGCTTTGTTGTTGATCTGAGAGGGAGAGAAGGCAACAGAGTGAGTTACTCTTCCGAGTGGCCAGCAGCCCACCACCAGTACCCACTGCTGCCAAGGGAACCGTGCATTTGGGGAAGGCAATAGGGAGAGGCAGGAGGGAGTCCGCACCTGCTTCTCAGGTGGATGTAACGAAACTAGACAGGAGCAGTGCCTGAAGCCTGGAGACACACACACACACACACACACACACACACACACAGCAATTGAGTGTCCATTCCTGGAGTGAGTACTACCCTGTGATTCCTGAACACCACTCTCAAACAGCTGTTGAGGAAATTAGGACAGACGTCCTCACCACGAGGTGGCCTGGGCCATCTCCAGGGGGAGACAGATGTGGTGGAATAAGAAGGCCATGCCAAGATAGCCGCTGGCAAGCTAGCATCAGTTACTCAGGAATGGCTTCAAAACACACCAGGCAGTGGAGCCTGCCTGGCAACAGGCTGTGATTGGTTAGGGCATAAACTACCCCTTGACTAGATTGGCCGCCTCAGCTATATAAGCTGCTGTACCAACTGAAATAAATGAGTCTGCAGGCTCTCCTCTGGCCCGCTTTCACCTGACTCCCAGGGTCTGTGTCCTGACTCCGTGCCTCTTGCCCCCACTGTGCTGCTCCTCTCAGAACGAATCCACAGCAACAGACGGGTAACTATCACTGGGGATTGAGTCCAAGTTTGGGCAGTGCCCTCAGAGTTTACCTCTGAACTGGGTCAACTTCTGGGGAATGCAGTTTGCCTGCCTGCTGAATAGCCCAGAAGGGGGAACTCAAGGGTGACACTCTAGAAACTGACCCAGATGTTGTCACATTATCAACTCTTCTGCTGAAGATGGGTCTCTAAGCTTTAGACATCTGTGGGTATTCACTGAATACCAGTTTAGTGAGGACAAACACTGAATGTCAGCTTCCCTCTTACCAGGGAAAATGACCACGTGGCTCATGGAACTTCTGAACAACCCTGCTTGCAAATCCTTGGTCTCATGGCTCCAAGTCTGCGCACAGTTCCACTCATGCTCCGGTTTTTCACTTGGGAAACAGAGTCACTGTATTATATAGTTACTGGGAATAGCAACCAAGGGCAGCATCAAATGTCCCCTACTCACCTGCATCACTTCCTCAGATTTTTGTAGAGCTTAGTGGGATTAAAAAATTCATTTTTTTTTTTTTTAATTTGGAAGGCACAGCAACAGTAATCTTCTATCTGCTGGTTCACTCCCCAAATGGCTGCAACAGCTAGATCTGAACCAGGCTGAAGCCAGGAACCAGGAACTCCATCCTGGTCTCCACATGGGTGCAGGGCCCCAACAACTTGGGAATCTGCCGCTGCCTTCCCAGGTGCATTAGCAAGGAGCTGGATCAGAAGCAGAGCAGCAGAGACTCAAGCTGGCATCTCTGGTTAGGGACGCTGCCATTGGCAAGCGGTGGCTTACCCCAGTATGCCAGCACACTGGCATGTTTCTTGTTTTTCCGTTAGCCCAGAGCACCAGGCAGGAGATGAGCAGGAGAAAGCTGTGTCCTGAAACTTGTATTTACAGCGTCTGAAGAGCCAGGCCGCACTGTGTGCAGAGCCGGCCCACCGGCCTCTGCTTTTCCGAGCCGCTGGGAGCTCCTATCTGCAGTGGGGGATGTTGCAAGTGCTTGGGCCCCTGCCACCCCCACGTGGGAGGCCTGGCCACTGTGGCCATTTGGGGAATGAACCAGGGGGCGGAAGATAGCTTGCTCGCTCTCTCTGCCTTTCAAATAAGTACATAAACAAATAAGAAGCAAATGTTAACCAAACTGCTTTCTTTTAAGGCCACACGCTTGGTGTGACTGAGACCGTGGAGGAGACCTCACACCCATCACATAAAACCCACACCCCTTGCAATGTGGAACTGTCGGCTTCACCTGTCAGGCAGTCACCAGCAGCCCTCATGCCCCGGTCCTTGCTGTTCCTAGCAGAGCAGCCCAGGGTGAAGGGGGTGCTGGGGTCAAGCAAGCACCTGCTCTGCTGGGGGCAGGCTCAGGTCTGACTCTCAGGGTGAACAGCTCCCTGAGCTTTACCCCCCTGCAGGAGTCCTGGCCAGGATGCAGCCAGCTGTGGGGTGTCCTCGCCGATGCATGGCCCACGCATCACACGGACCCCTGCTTCTACGTCCAGGGAGCCTGGCCAGCTGGGGCTCTGGGAGCAGGCACGTGGCCTCTGGCTGTGGCTTTCCCACTCACTGCCCTGGGCACCCTGTCGTGGCACTGGCTCCCTCGGACACCCCGCAGTTGCCTTATTCGATGGTGCCCCTGCAGGACAGGTGGGTCTCGGCCATGGTCCCCCTCTCCCTGGCTGGAAGTGTCAATTAAGTGGGCAGAGAAATGAGGCTGGAACTCAGCCCTGGGCGCGGCCCTCAGGGCATTTGCGGTCACGTAGAGGCTGCAGCGAAGCTGCTGCGCCCATGCCTCCTTCCGGATCAGACCTACTGTTCTTCCTGAGACATTTCCAACAGCCGTCTGAGGGGTGTCCCAGCCACGCGGGCTGCTCCCACCCCCATCCTCCACCCTGACCCACCAAGAGGCTGGCCTTGCGATGGCCAGTGGTACTGAGGGCTCCTGTGTGCCGAGCTCCGGGCCCGGCTCTGTGCCGTGCAGCTCGCAGGCCTGGACCTGTGAGTCAGGCACGACCCTCCCAGGCCTTCTGACTAATGCGGAAGCTGAGGCATCTGGCGTGAAGTCACCGGCCCAAGCCCCCAGCACGTGGCAGGGCCAGGATAACCAGATGCACCTCCATCTCCCTGCTCGGACCCCTGCCAGCTCCACTCCTCCTGGGGATGAGGCTGGCCTCGGCGCAGGGGCTCTCACCTCCTCCAGCCTTCTCTCCTGTGCTGCCCAGCCTGGAGCTCAGAGCTGCGGTGTCTCTGGCACCCCTCAACTCCTGCTCCTGTCCCCACTGGGAAAACACTGCTCCCCTCTCAAAGCCAAGGCCCCATCTCAATCCCCTAACGGCTAGAGGTGGCAAGGCTGACACTAGCGGCGGCTGCATTACTGAGCAGATTCTGGAATCCTGGACCAGCTGTGTGGGCTTCAGTTAGACAGGAAGCCCTGGGCTGCTACCGTTTCCTTGTCAATGAAAGGAGGTTAGCCCCACGTCAGCCTCGTCTGTGACGTGGGACAAGGACGGCTCCGCCTGGCAGGGCGGCTGTGCGGAGCAGCTCCATTCGGTTCCAGGCCAGTGCCTGGCCCTCGGTCAAGGCGTGCACAATGTGTTTGTGGTTTCGCCAGGGGTGTGTCCAGAAGCAGGCTGCGCACTTCCAGTTCTCTCATCAACTGTGTTTGCCTCCAGCTTGTAACTGAAGGAACCTAGGCTTCGGCAGTCCAGAGTTTCGTAAAAGCAGACTCAGATCCAGGATGTCCGACGGCCAAGCTCTCGCACCGTAACTTTCAGGCCACAGAAACTGCATGTTGTGACAACACCCGGGCTGTCCAGACCTTCGGCCCCCAGAAGATAAGGCCTTGTCTCTGGACTCCTGGGTGTGCAGTGCCCAGGATGTCACGGGCACTGAGAATGTGGGCTACACCGAGCCACTCCAAGCTGCCAAGGCACCGAGCGACGGACCCAGGGGGCGAGAGCACGGCGCCCCAACCCAGGGCTGTTGAGCGGGGCGCACCTGCAAGGAGCCCCCCCACATTTCTAATCTGGGGGTTGCATATCAAAGGTTACCTACACTTCTTGTGTCGATTAGTTAAGCCCAGCTGTGTGACAGGTTAAATAGAAATGATGACCACGTTCACAGACAGAAACGTCTGTCTCAAGCTGGTGTTCTCAGCTGTAGGGAGGGCAGGACTTCAAGGATACTGAGATGTTTACTTCTCATCAACACTGCTCAAGGTAAGGTAGTGTCCTCGTATCACACCAAGTGTATAAAAATTACAGCCGATGAACTAGAGGGGAGCTGGCTGTTCTGTTAAAGGTTTGTACAAACTATTCTTACATATTTAAAATGATCCAGTATAGCAAAACCAAAAAGTTTATGTAGTGTTTCTGAAACATGAATTATAGTGACATGTTCCTGTATTGTGAACTATATGTTATCACCCAGCAGCCCCCAAGCCAACCCCGCACTCCCACCCCACAAGGGTGGCTGGAGGGCCCTCAGGTGGGAGGGGAGGCAGCTGCGCCCTGCCCGGCAGGGTGGGTTTAGTTTGCCCCTTGCCCGGACCTGCGAGGCCCACAGGGTATTCTGATCACGCACTGTGGGGTGTGGTGACGTGCAAAGCTGACAGCACGGGCCAGGAAGGCCAGGTTTCAGGCCTCGCTCAGTGCTGGAAGGTCTGGCTGAAGGCCAGGCTTGGGGGCCGCAGGCAGGACAGGGGCCGGCCGCCCCGCGCTGGGGCCGAGGGCAGACACTCACCAGGACTGCCATCTGCACAACGTCAGGCTGCTGCAGGAACTGCGGGTCCACGGCTGGCCACGCCTGGAGCAGCACGTCCGTGTCCCAGGCATAGTGGGTACAGAGCTTCGTCGGCACCAGCGCCAGGCCTGCAACACCAAGGCGCAGAAGGGTCGGGTCACTGAGCACGGAAGGGTGGGCATGGTGGGGCTTGTTAGAGTAGGACGGGAAGCTCTCGGCCCGAGGCAGCCTGGCTCGGAGCTGGCTGAGGCAGCCATGGGGAGTCACCGTGGCGCTGCAGCCTGCAGGTGCACCCACTTACCCTGGCCTCAGAACTCTCTACCCCACCCCCTTCTTTTGCAATTGGCATGCAGAACCATAAGGCTGCCTGGGATGCTGCTCTGCGGTATGTGCTGGGACAAACAGCGGCTGCTGCGTGGGTGATCTGTTTTAGATTTACTTATTTACATAGAGGCTGAGGCTGAGGCTGAGGCTGAGGCAGAGAGAGAGAGAGAGAGAGAGAGAGAGAGAGAGAGGTGTCTTCCATCTGCTGGTCACTCCCCAGATGGCCGCAATGGCCAGAGCTGGGCCAATCTGAAACCAGGAGCCAGGAGCTTCTTCCAGGTCTCCCACATGAGTGCAGGGGCCCCAGGACTTGGGCCATCTTCTACTGCTTTCCCAGACCATAGCAGAGAGCTGGATCAGAAGTGGAGCCGCCAGGACTCGAACCACCGCCCATATGGGATGCTGGCACTGCAGGTGGTAGCTTTACCCACTCTGCCACAGCACCAGCCCCAGATATGGGTGACTTTTTTTTTTTTTAATGTTTTCTAGATTTTGTACAAGGAGCACTTATTACTTAGGTAATTTGAAAAGATAGCTGTAAACAAAGTTTTTCTGTAGTATGAGATCAGTTCAAGATTGTCTTATGGTTTCTTTTTAAGGTTTCATTTATTTCCCCATTTGACTTTTGGATCTATCAGTAATGCATTTTGTGTAAGTTCTGAGAAAAAAATTACTTAAAAAACTACAGGCTGGGGGCTGCGTTGTGGCACAGTGGCTTAAGCCACCACCTTCAACGCCCAGCATCCCATATTGGAGTGTGGGTTTGAGTCCTGGCTACTAGGCTTTTGATCCAGCTCCTTGCTAATGCACCTGGGAGGGCAGTGGAGGATGGCCCAAGTACTTGGGCCCCTGTACCCCCGTGGGAGACCCGGATGGAGGTCCAGGCTCCTGGCTTTGCCTTCATCCAGACTTCGCTCTTGTGGTCATCTGGGGAGGAAGCAGATCAATTTCTCTCTATAATGCTGTGCCTTTCAAATCAATCACTCACTCACTCCAATTTATTGACTAAATCTTCCCTTCCCTATTGGTTTGTGGCTTTTCCTCCAAAATACAGGCAACTGGGGACTGTTTGAGGACCGTGCAGCTCAGAGCGATGCAAAGCTGTCTGCAGTGAGGTCGAGAGCTCGGGAGCTCCCTCCTTCCTTCCGAGAGGAGGTCTGAAAGGAGAAAGGGGAATGTCCCCTACAACTGCAGGCCTCGCGACACAGAGCAGGCGCGTCCTAGGCCTGTTCCCTGTCTTGTGGACTGGAACTCAGAGTTCCCGGGCCACACCCCACTCTGGGTAGCCCTGGTCCACGCTGTTGATCTCTGCCTTGATTCTTAGCCACTGCCACGGATTTATCTGCTGTAGTTTGCAGGTCTCCCATCTGGCACCCATAACGTATTCCTGGCTGCCAGTCTGAGAAGTGAAGGCTGCCTGGGCCTGAGGATAAAGGGTGTCAGAGGTCCAGGTGCCCAAGGCTCTGTGGGCTGGGCGTCTGCACTTACTCGGGCACCTTGAATGCCACACCCAGCAGCTGCGTCTTCTGGCAGAAATGGAAAGATTCCTGCTCGGTCCTCGGAAGGGATCCTATTCAAATTCCTATGGAAATACGAGCGCGCGGTCACAGAGGGGGATGACCCTGTCTGTGTTTTAGAGACGGGCCCAGCACGGCTTGTCCCGTGACCCCGCTGCAATGGGAAGACTTCCAGAACCTCCAGATGGCACGTGTCCCGGATGCCTGGGAGATGAAAGGACCCCGGACGCCGATGCTCCGGGCAGAGGCTGTCACAGATTCCGCTGGAAGAGAATGAGGAAGCCCAGCCTTCCTGGCGCAATCAGGAGGCTTATTTATAGCGGCTGGGCCCCACCAGCGTTTCCATACAGATGGGAGTGGGGCCGTCCTGGGCCGCCGTGAGGAACAGAAACTCAGGACCCTGGCCAAGTGCCGCGTTTCTGCCTCCGTGCACTTTTTAGAGAAGGGAAACTATCTCACATCTGCATGGCAGATGCAATCGTTTGGGCCTCTGGGAAACACAGAGAGAAGGTCTGAACACAGGCCGGGAAGTAGCAAGGCCCCGGCACGGGAGGCCACGGGACCACCATCACCACCCTTCCAGAGGAACCACCCAGTGAGCTTCTCGGCCCCTGTGTGGCCCCCAAGTGAGTGCTGGGGTGGCCATGGTTCTGGTGCATGGCAGTCCTCTCCTGGGCCGGCTTCGGGTCTGCCTCCACCTCCTGCCTCACCCACACACCACAGGGAGGACTCCCCACCATGCACTGGGCGAACGGGGCCGTGAGGCCACCTCACCTGCCCCTTTACCCAGAGAAACCTGTTTCAGTGATGCCAAACTCACATCCAGACAGCACACACGTTCCTGTAGAGCAGTAACACGTGTGTTCCTGTGTGACAACCACTTACCCATATACATTCGCTTCTACATAATTCATATAATTTTGTTGAAATCAATGAATACAGCTTACACACATGCAACAAAAACACTATGGCTATACGATTTCATAGCCATTTTCTATAATCTAGCTCTAAACAAAGTAATCCCCAGTTATTACGAAGCAAAACAGGGCGATGGATCCTTCTAGATGGAGAGTTATTCAGAAGGCTGAGTGCTCGCTGGGCTGTGGCTCTCCACATGGAAACGCTGATGGAAGACTTACAGATCAAATGCATCGGCCAAGAAGCCAAATTCCCCGCAGAGCTCTGAGCACGGGGTCTGTGGCCCAGTGGGTTAAGCCTCCCCTTGGGGTGCCTGCATCTCATACCGGAGCACTGGTTTGAGTCCTGGCTGCTCCATTTCCGATCTAGCTCCCTGCTGAAGCAGCGGAAGATGGCCCAAAGGCTTGGGCCCCTGCCACTCATGGTGGGGGACCTGGATGGAGTGCCTGGCTCCTAGAACCAGTCCAGCTCAGCCTTGGCTGTTGCAGCCATTTGGGGGGTGAACCAGTGGATGGAAGATCTTCTTCTCTTTCTCTGCCTTTATAAACTCTGCCTTTCAAAATGAGTATATCTTTAAAAACAAACACACAAACACACCCAACCCTGCAAAACACCGAACTCTAAGAATGGCCAGAGAAACAGGAATGGATACTTGATATTAAAATACTTGATATTAAATGGAATGGATACTTGATATTAAAATGGATACTTGATATTTAAAATACTTCAAACACTAGTGGGATGAATCAGTGCCTCTAGTCAGCCCTGTGTGCGTATGTGCGTGCATGTGTGCGTGCCTGTGTCTATTAAAACCCTTCCTCAACGAGAGAGGAAGGACTGGGCAGCCATCTGGTGCAGCAGGCAGACACCACTCGGGATGGGGCAGTGCCTATCAGAGTGCCCGGGTCTGGGTCCTGACGCCACCTCGGATTCCAGCTTCCTGCTAATGTGCACCCTAACACTCTGCAGGTGAGGGGTGGCTCAAGGACTTGGGTTCCTGCCACCCATATGGGAGAGCCAGGTTGAGTTCCTGGCTCCTGGCCCAGGTCTGGCTGCGGCAGGCATTTGGGGAGTGAACCAATGGATGCAAGATCTCTGTCAGTCTCTTTGCCTTTCAAATAAATAGTAAATACATTCATGAATTCCTTCCTCTCTCATGGTCCGTGATCCTGACCTAGGGGCTCAACGCTCAGGACTGCTGAGTTTAGAAAGGCAATTCAACAAATCAACTTTACTGTGAAATAATTATAGACTTACAGGAAGTTGCAAAGAAGCAGCCGAGAGGTCCCGTGTACCTTTCACCCAGCCTCCCCTAATGAGAGAATCTGGCACAATTACAGCACAGTTTCAAAACCAGGAAACGGACTGGTACAACGTAGAGCTGATCCGGATTTCAGCCGCCTCTTAAGCACGAATCTGTGTATGTGCATGTGGCTCTCCATGGCCACCCCCGCCCCGACTCCTGCGGGCCACCTATCCTGGCCACCACCCCCTCCCCCCATCCCTAAGCCCTGCGGACCACTAATGTGTTTTCCATCCCTGGAATTTTTGGGTTCAAGAACGGGCTATAAACAGAATCACAGAGTGATTTTCAGATGGTTTTCCCCTCAGTGTGCAAGATTCTCCCCCGAGACGCAGCCTGCTAAGATGCCCGTTTTTGGCAATCTTCAGCCACAGTGTCCCCAAGGATCTCCCTGGTCAGTGACTGCCAGCAACCGCACCTCCTGCACAGCACCCTCAGCAGGCAGCTGGCGCCCCCACCTGGACAGGACAGTACTCAGCCACAGCACACCATCGCCGGCTGTGTGAATTCAGATCCGGGATCGTTAGCTTCTCAGCACGGAAGCTTCAGGAAGGAACAGAAGATTTCCGCATCCTGTACAAGTTCGCAACCCGCCAGGCTCTCTCTCTGGCTTTCAAATAAATAAATCCTTCAAAAAATAAAAGTTGCTATGGATTTGTAACACTCAAATGAAGACCTCCACATAGACCACAGCCTTCTCTGCCCAAGCGCCCTTCCCAGCTTTCTCTCTTTTAAAAAAGATTTATTTATTTATTTGAAAGGCAGAAAGAGAGGTCTTCCATCCTCTGATTTGCTCCCCAGACGGCTGCAATGGCCAGAGCTGCACCGACCCAAAGCCAGGAGCCAGGAGCTTCTTCCAGGTCTCCCATGCAGGTGCAGGGGCCCAAGGACTTGGGCCATCTTCTATTGCTTTCCAAGGCCATAGCAGAGAGCTGGATCAGAAGTGGAGCAGCCAGGACTCCAACTGGCGCCCATATGGGATGCTGGCACTGCAGGTGGTGGCTACATCTGCTATACCAGGGTACAGGTCACTCCCCAGCTTTCTAACAAACGCCTGGAGCAGGACCTGACACACAGCACCTGCTCACAGCGAGGTCACTGAGGCACTGAATGAAACAAAATTGTAGCAAAACTAAGATTCACTCCAGATCCAGATCCTCCCTTTATTATAAATCAGCTCACAAGTCCCAAGAGTGTCACATATAGGAAAAAAAAATATCACAGGGTATACCTTGAATTGGGATAGTTTTTATCCCATTGCTTTAATGTAAGAGGACTTAAAAATGTTCATGGAAAAATGGAATTCAGAGCTCATTTTGGCACAAGAAATGTTAAAATGCATACATAGTTGCTTTTAACTTTTCATTAATTTTTTGAAGAGTCATAATGTACATGGATTACAACATTTTTTTTGACACCAAAATAAACCGATTCTTTAAATTCCATTTTCCATGAACTTCTCCAAGTGCCTCGTGCATGTCTCGCTGAGATCTTGTCACAGAAGTGAAGGAGAGGCTCACAGGGGCAGCAGGGCACACCTGTAGCACACACCTGTCGGGCAGAGCCCTGGGGAGGGTGGACCCTCTGCCCCCACGTTCTAGAAGCAAAGGCCGGGGAGACAAGAGGGAGTTTCTAAAAACCTGACCCCAGTGGTCCTTCCCGTGAGAAATGGAGGACCCAGAGGCGGACGCGATGAGGACTCAGGGGAGGGGCGAGAGTCGGGAAATCATTGCAAACTGGAGGCGAGTGTTCACAGTAAACGAAGACCAGGAAGGAACTGCTGGTGCCATCTAAGAGACTGAATGTGACCCCAGTGCTACACCAAAGCGCCAGGCTCCCTGTTTAATGAGATAATAAAAGGCTGCAAAATGTGATGTAGTTCGGCTGCAGCCTGGCAGAGCCCAACACCACCGTCCCCCTTAAAAGGGCGTTCTGTCCACGCAGCGAGCAACGGGCCTGTTTGGAAAGCACTGTTAAGAGACAGGCAACCAATTCACATTGCGATGGCAGCAAAACCCTCATTGCCCACCTGACAAAGCACGCCCAGTCTCAGAACAACTGCAAAGTTCTAAATAAAACACCAGCAAGTATAATTTTTTCTGAATACAAGTTAATAGTATGTTAACAGTGGACCATGCCATGGTCAACTTGAATTTAACACAGAGTATCTTAATGTCAGGCAATCAGTTACTGGGCATAACTTATACCTAAAGGGCAAAGGAGAGAAGAATGGGCATTAAGGGACACATAGCTCCTCTCCTGGTGGGAGTTCTGGCCGCCAAGAAGAGACGGCTGCTTCTCCACCATGTTAGGCAGGCAACAGCCACCCCAGCCCCACAGCCAGCATCAAACAGGCAAGCGCTGGTCCCAGGTAGAGCTGGGGATGAGACAGTGCAGCCAGCACGCTGTCATAGTGCACGGGGTTCTCCCAGGAAAAGAAATAGGCTGTAACTGTCAGCAAGAAAGAGAGGCCATCTCCCTCTCCACTGATCACAGAGTCCTAGGAAAAAACCCAAGAGGATTTCACCTGTTAGACAAGGGAAGAGAAATCCGTAGGGAATCTAGAGTAGCGCAGTCTCTGCCGCTGCCTAAGTGCAGGGGAGCACCTGGTATGCTTGAAAGTTGCCGAGCGTAGATGTTCAACATTCTCATCACAAAAAGGAAGCAAGTGAGGGGACATTCAGTCAGTCCACCACGCATACATATATTAAAATATCACATGATGCACCATAAATATACAGTTTATGTTATATCTTTAACAAGATATAAGTGTAATTGTATTAAGAAAACCTTGAGCTATTCCCTTCACAAATGCCCAGAGACCCGAGCTACTTGGAGCGATCTCCTGGACTAATAGATGGCCGAGGTCTTGTCACAGAAAGAGTTGACTATTTCTTCTTGTTAAAAGTATTTGCATGTTTATTTATTATTTTCATCTACTTGAAAGGCAGAGGAACAGAGATAGAGCGAGAGGCTGATCTGTGTCACTCGCAGATGCCCACCACAGCCATGGCTGGGCCAGGCCGAGCCCGGGAGCACAGCACTCCGTTGGGGCCCTGGATGCGGGGGGGTGGGGGAGGCCCGGGCCCTTCGCTCACCATCTGCTCCCTGCCAGGTGCAGCAGCAGAACACTGGACTGGACGCAGAGCAGCTGGGACTCGGCCGCTCTTCTGATGTGGGATGGGGGTGTCCTAAGCTGAGGCGTAACCCAATGTGCCACAGTGCCCACCCGCCTTATAGAGCTACCCATGCTTTCCTAACCGATCACACGGCCATGGAATTCACCTCGACTTCACTCTACAGGAAGGATACCTGTGATACTAACTCACAAAAAATCTTAACTGAAATTCTTAAAGGTGATGGCAATATTATTTTACAGCAAAATAAATAAATCAAAGCTAATAATAAAAATGATGTGCCAGTTATTACCAGGCAGAGACTATCACAGAAAAGGATTCTAGGGGCCAGTGCTGTGGTGTAGCAGACTAAGCCTCTGCCTGTGATGCTGGCATCCCTCATGGGCACCAGTTCAAGTCCTGGCTGCTCCATTTCTGATCCAGCTCCCTGCTAAGAGCCTGGGAAAGCAACGGAAGATGGCCCAAGTGCTTGGGCCCCTGCACCCATGTGGGAGACCTGGAAGAAGCTCCTGGCTCCTGCCTTCAGATGGGTGCAGCTCCAGCACAGAGCGAGATGGAGCAAGGCCAAATACAAGGTCACTGTGCAACCACGACACATCACACATCCCTTATCCTGGCACGTCTGAGTGACTGTCACTTCTTGACCAATTACAGCTTTACTCTCGCTGAGGTCTGCCCTCCCAGACAGGTAAGACTGCTTCAGATACACAACGATGGCGCTGTCCCCACCTTCAGACAGCACGACATCTACAGCAACTCCCTGCCTCCTTTCCCAAATCACCCAACCAAAGCCCAGATCTGCTACATAACAGGTCCTTCCTAACACCTGCTTCGACAGACGCCCCATGGTTCCCATGGCAACACATACACCCTGTTAAACTGCAGCTGTGTTCCTGGGGGTCAGAGATGCTGGTGCAGAGAATTCCAGGGGAGACCTCTGGTGCCTTGGACCAAAATCCTTGACTCTGAGACCCCCTTGTGTCTCCACCACCACCTGTGGCTGGGGACATTCTTCAGGCTGAACTGAGGTTCCTGAGGGAGGCTTTTGGCTCCACACTTAACTTTGTCTTCCTAGGAGTGGGCTCCACTGTGGGCTTTTGGTTCTCTGGTGAGAACTCTGTTTAAGGAAACCATTCGCTGACAGCTGACGCCTGCTTGCCCGAAGTGGCTTCTTGAGCGCTGTCTATGTACGGGGAGAGGTCAGGGGGTGGCCCCAATTTGTAATTACAGTGATTATTTTGGGGGACTTTTGATATAAACACTTGAGAGGTTCCTTAGAACAAAAGGGATGGAGATGCTGGCTGTCCACGGTATTTTCTTTCATTGGTATCATGAGTTTCTATGCTCAATTCACACTCAAATGCCTCCCTTAATGATGCTTTAGCCAGAGCTAATGCAAAACATGAGGAACTTAAGCAACTGTCTCTCACTTGGATCCATCTGAAACAGGCTCCAGTTCTCCCCACCCTTCCCCATCTCCTATACCTTCTCCTTAGGACTCTGTCCAAGCTCACGAAGCCCCTACAGCTGCCCCTCCTCCTCCCCATTCCGCCGCTCCTGTTCTAAGCCATGTGAATTACCTCACTGTCATGTTACAAAGCTGCCCCTAGCAAAGGGGCATCCCAGGCCTGACTGCTGCTTGGGTCTCAAGCTCTGGAATGGAAAGAGAAATTCATCACAGAATTTGCACTTGTCCTGGACACATCTAGCCCAAGCCTCTCTGACCTCTACCAACTAAAACGCCTGTCGGACAGTAGGAATTGTAAAATCATGCTTAGAAAGGAGTAATTGGAAACACCCAGAACACCACCTAAGGGGGCCAGCGCTGTGGCGTAGTGGGTTGATCTGATGCCAGAATCCTGGTTCCTTTCAGATTTTATTTATTTATTTGAGAGGCAGAAGGAGAGACAGAGAGAAACATCTTCCATCTGCTGGTTCACACCCACCCCAAATGGCTGCAATGGTCAAAGCTAAGCCGATCTGAAGCCTGAAGCCAGGAGCCAGGAGCCAGAAGCTTCTTCTGGGTCTCCCACGCAGGTACAGGGGCCCGATCACTTGGACCATCTTCTGCTGCTTTCCCAGGCTGTAGCAGAGAGCTGGAGCAGAAGCGGATCAGCTGGTACATAAACTGGCGTCCAAACAGGATGCCGGCACTGCAGGCAGAGGCTTAGTCCACTATGCCACAGCACCAGCCCCTGAGTGCCGGTTCTTTGGCTGCTACACTTCCGACACAGTTTTCTGCTAATGTGCCTCAGAAAGCAGCAGAAGATGGACCAAGCACTTGGGCTGCTCTCTTGCACAGGGGAGACCCGGATGGAGTTCCAGGCTCCTGGCTTTGGCCTGGCCCAGTCTCAGGTGATGTGGCCATTTGGGGAGTGAACCAGTGGACAGATGATCTCTCTCTTACTCTCTGTATCTCTCCCCTCTCTCTGTAAATCTGCATTTCAAATCAACAAATCATTTTTGTTAAAGAATGTCTTCAAGCAACAGCACACACCTCCCCTGCGGTAATGGGCTGGGCCCTGCCTCGCAGTGTGGGCGGCCACTGTCTCACAGCAGCCCAACAGCATGCTTCCGCCCACACTCACAAACACACCCCGCGGGGGCCTGGGCTCCTCACGCTCTTTCTTTGGTCTCACTGTGTTTTCTAAGTTCAAAGGTTTGCAGCCAAGGCAAGTACGCAGGTCCTCTTCCTCAAGGGCCGGGAAGCACGTCCCTTCTGAGGGCACGTGCTGACGTCATCAACCCCGGCGGGATACGGGGAGGTGAGCGGTCTCACCTTAGCCCCGGACAGAAAGGAACCGATGCTTCCTCCTCCCCCTAAGGCTTTCGAGAGCAGCGCCGAGGGACTTCCAACTTCCTGCCATTCCTTCAATCGACAAGGGGGCACCGCTCCAGCTGGGAGGAGAGAAGCGAGGCTCGGGGGCTCAGGGGCACGGGCGCTCCGTCAACCGCAGCTGCTCTCCGTCTCCTGCAGCCCTGCGGCTGCTCACTCGTCTCCTCCTGTGACTCCCGATCTCCCCCAGGCCAACATGCGCTTCCTCTCTGTGACACCACATCAGGACGCGTAGGCAGGAGAGACCCGGACCCGTCAAGTCAAACGCTCTTTGGAGGCACTATCTCTAGAACTATCTGAGGAGTCTCCTCCCACTCAGGATCCGGCAGCAGCTTCACGACACAGCACTTTGCTACTTCCTGTACGTTGGACCCAACCCCAATTTCAGCACTTAGGTGAGGCCCTGGATGCTCTCACGGCGCACAGAGTCCTAGCGGCTGGCCCGTAGGCCAGCAGTCCCGCGTCCCTGCGGAGCTGAAAAACAAGCATGCTGGCGAGAGCACTCATGGTATAAATGAGCGAACTTTAGCTCCGTAATCAAATTCCAAGTGGCCTGCCTCCGTCTGCAAAGTGGACCTGAACGAGAGCTTGCATCCACAAAAGGCCACGTGGAGTCCGACCCTGGGACGCCGGTCACGAGAAGGAAGTCTGTGGTGACATTAGCAGTCATATCAGCCCGGGTGTGTGAGGTCTCGGAGCGCAGATGCCAAGTGAGGACATCGGAGTCCCCAGGAACGTTCACACCCAGGCCTGGGTACTCCTGGTAGGAGTGAGTGGTCACACAAGACCCCGCCACGTACCTGCCCAGAGCTCCGAGGCTATGTGCGGGGCCATCGGGGCGGCCATCACCACCAGGGCACCCAGGGCGTCCTCGAACTCGGGGCTGTGGTGCACGACGCTCTGCGAGGCTTGCTAGGGAAGACAAGAGAACAAGGTGGGTAGGCCCAGGGGTACGGCAGACGCCTGCGTGAGAAAGGCCACTGGCACGTCTGAGGTTCAGAGACACGAAGAACCCGCTTTCCCCTCCATGCTTGCCGGGGCCAGGTGCTGATGCTGTTAGGTCAGAGCGTGAGCAACAGGCAGCACTGCCCTTCTGAGGGACGGCCACGGCCTGGCCCTGCGCTGGCATCTCAAGTGCTCAGGGGGCCTGTGGACCCCTTAACCGCTCTGCTCTCGCCTTCCTGGGTGCTGCGGGCCCAGCAAAGAGCAGGGCCTGAGTCTGGCCCTGGGTCTGTCACTGGTCAGCCAGGCCTGTCCTCTACCTCCTTGGGCCCTGCTGTCCTCATCTGGGAACCCTGGGGAAGTTAGGACTGGATGGGACTGAAGGATCTTCCAGCACTAAAACCAGGCGTGGCTACGGAGAAGGGGCTTCCTGATGCCAACAGGGCCACACTGAGGTCGGGGGACGCTGGGACCGCCCTCTGTCCCCAGGCTGGGACCCCGCAGGCCACCTCTCCGCAGCTCAGCCTCCCTCCCTCCCTACTGTGAGCAGGACCACGCGACTCACCATGAGGGCAGCGCTGAGCCCCATCAGCTGAGAAACCGCAGAATTCAGCGAGAGGTCCTCTGTGAAGTGGCCGGTCACCTACGGGTAAAAGTCGAATTATTTGCTTTAACACTTCTAGAAGCTTTCCACAAACAAAACCAGAATGATATGAAAGCAGCCAAAGGTACTTATAAATGTACCCAGCATCTTGAATAATCACTGTTTCACCAGCAGAAAGATTTTTTAATTCAAAGTCAGCGCGGGGCTGGGCAGTGGTTCGGACCCTACTGGGGAGGTCCACATCCCCTGTTCAGCAGGCCTGGGTCTGAGTCCCTGCTCCGCCCCGAATTCCAGTCTCCTGCTAGTGCACCCCGGGAGGCAGCAGTGACGGCTCACCGTGTCCCTGCCGACCACGTGGGAGCCTGGATGGAGCTCCTAGCTCCTGGCTTTGGTCTGGCCCGGCCCTGGCTGTTGCTGACATTTGAGGATTGAACCAGAGTATTGGAAGATCTGCCTTTGTCTCTCTTTCAAATAAATAAGTGCAAAAATTAGAAAGTTCTTGTAAAAATGGGATCGTAAAAGATAAATTAAAAAAATGAAAGCAATGTCAATGTTAATGCTGTATCCACTATTTTTTAAAAGATTTATTTTATTTATTTGAAAGAGTTACACAGAGAGAAAGAGATCTTCCATCTGCTGGTTCACTCCCCAAATGGTCACAATAGCTGGAGCTGGGCCAATCTGAAGCCAGGAGCTTCATCTGGGTCTCCCACATGGGTACAGGGACCCAAGGACTTGGGCCATCCTCTGCTGCTTTCCCAGGTGCATTAGCAGGGAGCTGGATTGGAAGTGGAGCAGCGGGGACTTGAACCGGCACCCATAGGGGATGCTGGCACTGCAGGGGCCATAGTGCCAGCCCCTGTGTCCACTGTTTATGAGTGTCCTTCTGGAACCATACCGAGTGTTGTGTTTAAGAAAACGGTGCTAGTTACATGACCAGGAGGCAAGCAGACACCAGGGCAGGAGGCAACAGGAGGTGGGGTGCAGGGGTCACTCCTCCCCCACTACGTGACTTGCACTCACGGTGAGGGTTGCTGGGAGGTCAGTCTCACATTGTGAAATGCAGGGTCGCTAAGATGACCTGCCAGCTCCTCCCTGCTGGTGTTTTTCATTTCTGACTGTGGGCAAGAACTGAGGAAACCGACACGTCTTTAAGAAGTCGAGAGTTCCCAACTTGCAGGAATAAGCCGGTTCTATTATCTGACGGGACAGAAGAGTGAGCCAAATCCAGAGTCTGCGGCATGGAAACAAGCGCTCAGGCACTGCTCCCGCCACGGCGCTCAGCCCGGCAACCTTGGTCCCGCTACAGCCAGAGGGCACAGGCAACAGAAAGAAAAGCCGATGCCACTTCAGGTCACACAAACCAGAGAAACGGCCTGCCACGCCACCAGGTTCAGGCCAGGCACTCAGAACCCGCAGTCCAGGTAACCGGAGTCACCACAACTTCACAAGGGAAGACTCAGCAAAAAAGCTGGGGTCTTGGAGCCCCATTAGAAAACGCCGTCAGTGGTGGACACGTGGCCTACCCCATGTCCCACGTCAGAGGGCCTGGCTTCCACACCCAGCCCAGCTCCTGTCTCCAGCCTCCTGCTAGTGCACACCGTGGGAGGCAGCCGTGACAGCTCACTCGCGTGCCTGCCAACCACGCGAGACACTCGACGGAGTTCCCAGCTCCTGGCTTTGGTCTGGTCCAGCCCTGCAATAGTTCACACAGATACTATATCAAGAAAGGGAGGCCAGCACCGCGGTGCTGGCACCCTGGGTTCTAGTCCCAGTTGGGGCACCGGATTCTGTCCCGGTTGCCCCTCTTCCAGTCCAGCTCTCTGCTGTGGCCCAGGAGTGCAGTGGAGGATGGCCCAAGTGCTTGGGCCCTGCACCCCATGGGAGACCAGGAGAAGCACCTGGCTCCAGGCCTCAGATCAGTGTGGTGCGCTGGCTGTAGCGCGCCAGCTGCGACAGTCACTGGAGGGTGAACCAACGGCAAAGGAAGACCTTTCTCTCTGTCTCTCTCTCTCTCACTGTCCACTCTGCCTGTCAAAAAAAAAAAAAAAAAAAAGGGAGAGGGCTGAGCACCAGGAAGCTGGATTTTGGTCTCTGCTCAGGCCCTCACTGGCTGTGTGGCTTTCACAGACAGTTCACCTCTCTGGGCCTCATCTCTGCCTCGATCTATAAAACGAGGGGGCTACCGAGGACAGTCTCAACGCCCCCTATAACACTCAGCTCCCGCGAGCAGTGTGCCGTGCGTGAGCCTGGACTTGGCTAGGCCGGCACGTGTTCGGCACGGAAACCTGGGACGTGGGCATCTGCGTGAAGTCAGGATGACAGACGGGCGACTTCCCGGCAGAGCGTCTCCCATGCTCATCCCTTCCTGCGGCCGTGTGTCCACTGCTGCTCCCCTCTGCGTCCACTGGATAACACGCCCAAAGCGACAGGGTCAGTCAGTCCCAGCAGGCGGGGCCACGCAATGGGGGGGGGCAGAAGACTCACAAGGGCCACCCCCAGGGACGTGGGCCTCGCAGACCCGCGGAGGCTCTGACCTGAGAGATGACGGCGTTCTTGTACTCCCACAGCTTCCGGGCCTCAGCTTTCTGCTCCTGACTCAGCAGCTGCGGCTGTGGCGCCTCCCCCGAAGTCCTGGCCTCGATGAAGCGGGTGGCCAAGGCCCACAGGCGCTGCTGCCATCTCAGCACCCCGGGGAGGGCGTCAGCTGAGCAGTGAGAGGAAGAGAAAGAGCGCATGTGAGAACCAGTGCTCCGCGCACACTGAAGGCGAGCCGAGCGCCTGGGAACAGATGAGGCAGGAGCTGTGCCCCGAGGGTCTGACCAGGGTCAGGAAGGCTCCCCCCGCCCCTTGGCTGCTCGTGACTCCACTGCTGCCCACAGGGCCGGCACTGTGGTGCGGCCGATTAAGCCGCTCCCAGGGACACCCATATCCCATATCTGAGTGCCAAGGATCGAGTCCCACCCCCGCTTCCGCTCCAGCTCCCTGTTCTTGCACCTGGGAGGCATCAGATGATGGCCCATGGACGTGAGCCCCTGCCACCTTTGTGGGAGACAAGGATGGAGCTCCTGGCTCCTGGCTTTGGAGCCTTGGCCATTGCAGCCATTCAGGGAATGAACCAGTGGATGGAGGGCCTCTGTCTCTCGCACTTTCTCTCTGCCTTTCCAATAAATACATGAATGAGCACCACCCACTGACTGTCTGGGGCCTGCAGCGAGACTGGCGGCCGCATGGAGACGTGCACCAGTGTACCAGCGCCCCGATGCAGGGAGCTGGCTACGGCACCACTGTGGCAGAGGTGCGGTGCACTATGTGGGGGCAGTTCCTGAGCTCACGTGGGCAGGTGCCCTAAGACCACCCCGTCCCGGCTGGCTATGTGTGCACTCCGTCTCCAACACGTACACCAAATCCAGCTGTTACTCTGAGCTGGAGAAGTCGAACGGCTTCACCCTGGCTCCCCGGAGGCTCTGGCCACCGGGTGGGCGTTCTTGAGCCTGGATGTACAGCAGAAACTTTTGGGATGTTTATTAGAAACAGATTCTGGGGGGCTGCCCCAAGGGTTGGGGGTCGGAGCCAGACCTGCTCCTGTATCGGTGCAGCACAGGCCACTGGGGCTTGGGTGCAGCTTGTTCTGGTGCTGGTGTCTGCGACCATGGTTCTAGACCACATCCCACCAGCCACGGAGGTCAAAGTCAGTGGGTATTCCTGAATGACAGGTACTCTTCCCACAAGTCCCAGGAAACCAGGCACTGGGTTTCTCCTTCCCACAGCAGCACGCGGGGTGGCTCCCATGGTTGGCGGGGGGATGCATGGCGGCTGGACAGCGTATTGTAGGACAGCCAGCTCCCCGGGCTTATCTCTCTTGTCATCACTGGAAATCTGGACAACTTCAGAGAGATGCATGTGGGGGGTGGCGGGGTGGCTGAGGGGCCACAGGGACGCTGGGCCAGCACAGCGGGGGAGGATAGCCCTGGTCTAGAGCATCCCTCTCAGAGCAGCCCTACAGGAGACTGGCACGCGGAGTGGCACGGAAGCCAGTCTGTCTCCCGGGAAAGGGTCTGCACCCCCGCCAGTCCAGAGCCTGTCCAAAGGCAGATTCCTGGCCGCGGCCTGGAGGCCATGCCGGCAGCTCGCGGTGGGCACTGGGAACCTGCATTTTACAGCAAGTCCCTGGATGCCCTGAGGCCCCCGTGCACCGGGAGGGAGGCAGCGCTGGGACCCTCTCCCCCCTTTCCTTCCCCAGCTCGCTCGGGGCTCAGGGCAGGTCCCGGGGGAAGCAGGCCAGGAAGCCGTGACTCACTCTTCACATCCCATAAGATGTCCTTCTCGGGAGGGGCGGCGAACAGGAGGTAGAGCCGGATGGTGTCGAGGCCGTACTGCTGCACCACCTCCTCGGGGTCCACGCCGTTGTGTCTCGACTTGCTCATCTTCTCCCACGTCACCTCCACCTGCGCTCTGGTCCTGGCGTGCACAGGCACAGAACCTGGATGCCAGTGCAACACACAGGGCTGGCGTGGGCGACTGGGAACCACTTGTGCAGGCCCACAGGTGAGAAGGCCGGGCTGGGTGGGCACCCGCAGGAGCCCACTTGGAGGATGGCACCCGCTCACCTCCCACACTGCTCCCCTCCCCCAAGCTATAGAATCGTTTTGATTTTCACATCAATGGGGCCACCTCCTTCCTTTCATGAATACGTGGTACAGTTAAAATGGTCTGTGTCACTGTTTGCTACAAAATATAAAAAATCCCTCCTTGGGACTGGCACTGTGGCATAGCAGGTAAAGCCACCGCCTGCAGTGCCAGCATCCCATATAGGTGCCGGTTCTAGTCCCAGCTGCTCCACTTCCGATCCAGCTCTCTGCTACGGCCTGGGAAAGCAGTGGAAGATGGCCCAAGTTCTTGGGCCCCTGCACCCACGTGGGAGACCCAGAATAAGCTCGTGGCTTCGGATTGCAGCCATCTGGGGAGTGAAACAGCAGATGGAAGATCTCTGTCTCTTTCTCTCTCTGCCTCTCAGTAACTCTGCCTTTCAAGCAAATAAATAAATAAATAAATAAGTAAATCTTTTTAAAAAGGACAGTGAGAAGGTGTGCTGCTGTTTGCTTGGTGGATTTGGGGTTCCCTAGGGCAGGGGCGGCTGACGGGTCAGTGTCTCCAGGCCGCAGAGCCTGAGTGGCCACTACCCCCACACCTGCTCCCCCACTGCTGACCATGGACTGCCAGGGCTCATGCTAAATGAGGCGGTCTCTTGGTGGTGCCGGCTATGCATGCCCACCCACAGCCTGCTGGTCTAGAGGGTGTTGCTGGGAGGCCTTCACTGGCCACGTCTGGATGAAGACAGCTTGTTGCAGGCCCGGTGGAATGGACCGGCAGGGACGCCGGCTGCTGAGGCTGAGCCTCCTTCTCAGGAAGGGGACTGGAGATACAGCAGGGCCACCAGCTCGTAAGGGTGGGTGAGGCCCGCCACTAGGCTACCCCAGGTCACCCTGCAAACTGGAAGCAGGGGCGCGCGGAATCCAAGTCTCACAGAAGAGGGGGGAACAGAGGTGTGGGGGAGAGAGAGAGAAAAGGAGAGACTGCCATGGGCCCTGGGCCTGGCTGTCTTTCCCACGACTGCATTTGGTGATGCCCCTCTGACCCGTGTGTCAAACCCACCTTTGGGTAGACTCTGTTTCTTCCAACCAAATAATTCCTGGCTCAGGAGAAACCAAACTCCCAAGGCAGCCCCCTTAAGGCCAACTGCCTGGCCCGGGGGAGGTGCACCCTCCAGCAGACGGAAGCCTGCCCTGTGGGTCTGAGCACTGAGCAAATCCGTATGGGAAGGCAGAAGACGTTCAGAGCAGCGGCTGGCTCGTGGCATCAGAGCAGAGGGAGACGGCAGTCCTGGGCCACCTGTACCCCAGCCCGGGGAGACTCTGGGACCCCTGCCCTGCACCCCAACTCACTGGGAAGGTCTTCTGTGCACTGTTGTGCAAACTGGGGGAAAAATTGACTTTCTGGATGGAGCTAAGAAGTTAGAAGAATGTGCTCTGTTGTGGCAAGTGTGGCCTGCAAATGGAGGCTTCGATAGACAGCTGGATTTCAGGCCCTGCTCCTCTCCTTGTCTGGGGGCCTTTGGGCAGTGCCCAAACTGGACAGCTATCCACGGGCAGCCCCGCCCTGCATATGGGCTGCACTCACTAGCAGCTGCAACGCACGCACCCCTGCAGTGAGCTCCGCCCCTCTCTGGGCTGTGCTACGGAAGCACCGCTTGTTTCTGATTCTCCGGCTTCGTTTTTCTCGTGGACCACTCTGAGGCCATTCTCACCCCCACATACGACTGCCTCAACAGGTAACCCCGTCCACGGCTTCCAGCAAACCGGCTCTCCAGTGCTGGGCATGGGAGGGGCTGCCGGGTGCACCGTTTCTCCCTGAATGCAATGGCCGGGGAGTCTGCGTGCGGGGTGCACGTGACACGTCCTCATTGCGCCCTGCAGATAGCTGGCGGGGAGGGACCATCTCCGCGGAACGGGCTGGGAGAGCTGGGGACAGAGGGGCGCCCAGGGCAAGCAGGGAGAGGCTCTGCGCGAGGAGGCGTGGGGCCACTCTGGGGCGCGTGGTGGGCGGTGGGAGGCGGGAAGGTGGCGGCCCTGAGCATGTGGGCAAACCCTGGGAGCAGCCCAGTCTCCCAAGGTCTTTGGAGTCCCAGGGTTCTGTTCCTGAGGCACAGGCTGGGTCGGGGAGGACACCATGGATGCTGTGCCACACCCCAGGGAGAACCCTGTCTACACTCACACCTGCGCTGGAGGGGTCGCAGCCAGCCAGTCACAGGAGCAGCCCGCAGCGGGCACAGGCCCAGAGCACGAGCAAGCCCCCAGGCCCTCTCCCAGGCTCCCCATCCGGCCAGGGCCTAGTGCAGACCTCTGTGTGTTAACAGCTCTGTGGCCTGGCCGGGGTGTCTGTGGCCTGGCCGGGGTCTCTATGAGTCCAGGGACCAGACGGGAGGGACTGTTCGTACCTGTGAGATCGACTTCCTCCCTCTGCAGGTACTGTCCAGATGGCAGGCGGAACGTCTGGCCCTTGATAAGGCCTTGGGCCAGCAGCTTTCGGAATGGCTCTCTGGGAGAAAGAAAGCAGAGAAAGGAAGCTGAGGGGCGGGGGCACAGTGCTTGGAGCGCAATGCACAAACCTTACCCGTCGAGGGGCTCAGGCAAACAGGAGCTGCCCCGGGCCACCTGAACAAACCAGCAACATGAACACTAAGCCACACCAGCAGCTGTGACCTGCAGACCTACTTCCCACGGCGGCGAGGTGAGCACAGGTTACCTGCGGAGCCGAGTCTTCCGCCCACGGTCTCACAGACAGCCGCCTCCCGCACGAGCAGCAGGATGGGACCCTCTCCCTGCGCCTGCAGCCCCTGGGAGTATGTGCGCAGGCTCAGGCACCGTGTCTCTCCCTGCACAAGGCCTTCGGCTTTTCTCCCTTGTCCCTCACGGTGAGAACATGGCTTGGGTCACATAAACTTTTTTTTTTCCTTTTATTTTCTTGACAGGCAGAGAGAGGGAGGGAAGGAGGAAGAGATGTATCTCCCTTAAATGCCTGCAACAGCTGGGGCTGCGCCAGGCTGCAGTTGGGAGCCAGGAGCTCAGCCTGGGGCTCCCACATGGGTGTCAGGGACACAATTCTTGAGCCACCACCTGTTCTTCCCAGGACATGCACTCACAGGAGCAGAGCTGAGACTCACATCAGGCCCTCTGATATGGGATGCCTGCCCCAGTCACTCATAAGAGAAACTTTTAGAGAGAACGGCTTTGGGACAGAAGGCAGGAGGGAATAATCTAGATGAGTTGGATGATGAAAGTCAGCAGCATTCATTCTCAAGAAGGGGCTGGCGAAGAAACAAAAGGAATTGCGTGCTTGCATTTTCTCAAGTGGCGCAACAGCACCACCCACTGGGAGCAGACAGAATTGCAACCAGCATGAATGCAGTCCAGCTGTTCTGCCTTCAGTTGCACTGATCTGGCTTCACCCTTTAAAGAGAACTGCTGGATGCAGAGTTGCAGAATACGGAAAAGCGGACGTGAACGAGGGGCATGACTTCATGAATATAATGCACCTGTAGATCCAGCACCCAGATCAATTAGAAGGTGACCAACCTGGGGAAGTCTCCTCCTGTCCACTGCGAGACATGGGCACCTTCTAGCCCGAGTGCTCACACCCGAGCTTAGTTCCACCTGTCTCAAAGCCCTACTCGGAAGCATTTCCACATGAGGTCCTGAGGGCGGTCTGCATAGGACGCTGCCCCCAGAAGGGCAGAGACCCTCTCCCCAAACAGCAGTGCGCCTAAACCAAGGCCTGCTGCTTAGCTGAGGGTCTTCCTCCGTGGACAGCACACCGTCCCCGGGATCCTCACCAACAAGCACACAGACATAGCCAACGCAGAGGACAGCACACGCTGGTTCACTCCCACTGCCCTCGGAGGTCTGCTGTGTGCCACAGCACCAGAGGGCACGGAGCTCTCCTGGGGAATGTATCACGTACTTGGTCAACATGTCGTCGCTGAGTGCCAGCCACGTGCCTGGTGATGGGCTGCATGGTGGGGAATTCGCTGATGGCCAAAGCAGCCCCCGCCCTCAGGAGCCAGCCCCTTTGCTCTCACTGAACTGAACAAGTGCTGGGTGGAGTCGAAGAAAGGGTGTGGCCCCGTCCGGAGGGCACCTCCTTCCAAGGCCAGGCCTCCTCTCCTGTTCCTCTCCCTAACAGCCCCAGTTCCGGTGCGCTCAGAGAAGCAGAGAAAGCCCTGTGGACAGGACCTGCGGGGGCGAGTGGGAGTGGGCCTCTGACAGCTGCCACTCTGTGCAGACTGCAGACTGCAGGGACCCTCCCAGCCCAGAGAAGCCGGGGTCCCTCTGAGTCACCCCACAGAGCACGCCCCCACGGCTGTCTCCCACCACGCGAGAGAAGAGGAGGCCTCCCTCCTCCTGCGAGGCCATTCCCCCACTGCCCTCCCACCCCAGTGGCAGCCGCACGCCCATGCCACCCCACACCCCAGAACCAACCGGCGGCTCAGGGAACCTCCTGGGAATGACTGCTTATTCCTACCATGTGCTTACATTACAGTGGCAAACCATCTGGAAAAAGTCAGCAATGCATTAAACTAACAGTCGTCTAAGCTCGTCACCCAGAGATAAAGTGATGCTAACAGGTTGGCGAGACTTTTTCTAGTTGTGTCTCTTGCTTTGCGGATGAGCACGTGAGTACAGATGGGGACAAACTCCGCCTACAACTGTGCATGCTGCCTTTCCCACTTCCCTTTACCCGAGATGCACTGCCCCGTGTTATTAAACATTCTCTGTGGTTTAACTGCAAGGAGCTGACACGGGTCCTCCACGCCACGAGCCACACTCCACTCGTGCCTCCTCACTCTCCTGAGCGCTTGTTTGCTCCAATTTCTCAGCTACGTGAAGTGACACCTACACGGGCATCTTGGTGATGAACATGCATTTCTGATGATTTCCTTAGGGTAGATTTCTACAAGTGCAGTTAGTGTGTCCAAAAATGAGTATCTTCAAGCCTCTCACTATGTATTGCCAAACTGCTTAGAAACATTATTCCAAATGACTTCCGCACCATAGGAGAATGCAGCTCTCCTCGGGGCTTCTTGGCTGCGCGCAAGGTGGCTTCTCACTGCCGACTCATCTGCGTTTCATGGACAGCCAGTGAGGGAAGCATTTTAGAGTATGATTACTGATCATTTGTATACCTTCTCCTGGGAACACCCTAGAGACCTTTGGAAAGGTCACACTACAAACCCAAACGTGTAGGTGATGCAAGACATGTCTGGGATGCTTAGAAACCAGGAAAGGGCGGGGCCGGTGTTGTGGCGTGGTGGGTAAAAGCCACCGCCTGTGATGCCGGCATCCCTTATGAGAGCTTATTTGGGTCCCGGCTGCTCCACTTCCCATCCAGCTCCCTGTTAATGGCCTGAGAAGAGCAGCAGAGGATGGCCCAAGTGCTTGAGCCCCTGCTACCTAACCTGGGAGACCAGGATGAAGCTCCTGGCTCCAGCCTGGCCCAGCCCCAGCCCTAGCCGTTGTGGCCATCTGGGGAGTGAACCAGCACATGGAAGATCTCTCTCTCTCACTCTGCCTTTCAAATAAATTAAATAAATAAATCTTTTTTTTTTTTTTTTAAGTCCTTTCCAGGACTTCAGTCTCTTTAGGGAGGGGAACATGGAAGGGAATCTTACTGCTCTGGAAGGAATTTGAAAACCAAAGTAGCTGCACGCAGCTGCTCCACAGAGTTGACCAGAACTTATTTTTTGGAAGCTCCACAACTTAGAAATGTCTGTGAAGAGAAACGAAGCCATATCCAAAATGCTACTTGACAACGCTGCTGGAATCCTGCAAGCTCCTCTTCCTTCTTTTTGCTTTTAGAGATTTATATATTTACTTGAAAGGCAGTTACAGAGACCCCAAATGGCTGCAACAGCTGGGGTGGGTCAAGCCAAAGCCAGGAGCCTAGAACTCCATCTGGGTTTCCCACATGGGTGCAGGGGCCCAAGCACTTGGGCCATCCTCTGCTGCTTTCCCAGGTGCATCACCAGAGAGCTGGATCTGATATGGAACAGCTGGGACTTGAACTGGTCCCTATATGGGATGGCGACAATATAGGTGGCTTAACGCACTGCGCCACAGAGCTGGCCCTGACTGTCTTCCTTCCTAAATGCAGTTTTAAACCATTATAAAGAAGTCATATGACTGGCTCACTTGGCTAATCCTCCGCCTGTGACGCCAGCACATCGGGTTCTAGTCCCAGTTGGGGCGCCAGATTCTGTCCCAGTTGCTCCTATTCCAGGCCAGCTCTCTGCTGTGGCCCAGGAAGGCAGTGGAGGATGGCCCAACTGCTTGGGCCCTGCACCCGCATGGGAGACCTGGAGGAAGCACCTGGCTCCTGGCTTCAGATCGGCGCAGCGCACTGGCCGTGGCAGCCATTTGGGGGGTGAACCAACGGAAGGAAGACCTTTCTCTCTGTCTCTCTCTTTCACTATTTAACTCTGCCTGTCCAAAAAAAAAAAAAAAAAGTCATAAAAATGGTGAGATCCTGTCCTACACCTTAAGACGCTGACCAATGAAAATGATTGGTCTACAAAACAATTATTCAGAAAGTGGCAGAAATATGGCCTCCTGTGAGGGAGAAAGGACTCCCGTGGGGTCTGTGTCTCCCCCAAAGTGGGAAGAAAACATTCATGCTGTGTCTGCTCTTTATCTCACCTCCACCTGGGGCAGCCGTTTGGGCTACTGTGGTGCTGCGGCCTGAGGCGTTCACATCCCATCTCAGCATGCCTGCTTCAGTCCTGGTTCCCCCGCTTCTGAGCCAGCTACCGCCTAGTGGGACCCCGGGGAGACAGCAGGCGAGGGGCTCAAGTACTCGGGTTCCTGCCACCCACACAGGAGACCTGGGTTGGGTTCTGGGCTCCAGGCTGTAGCCCAGTCCAGCCCTGGCTGTTGTGGGCATCTTGGCAAGTGAACCAGCAGCTAGAAGATCCCAATCTCTTTCAAATAAAGTAAAAAACAAACAAATAAATAAATATTAAAAGAAGAGGGGGAGGGAAGAGGAAATGCAAAGCAGAAGTGTCCGTTCTATACCCCGAGGTCCGTCTACTGAGGGCTCACGCTGCTAATGCACTCAGTGCCCTTCTGAGCGACATCCGTTTACTTACCCACAGGAAGGGCTCTGGCGCTAATGAGAAGAAAATTAGGTTAAGCACTTCATTTGAACTCTAAATTAGTTTTCTGCACCGTAGACTTTCAGAACCACATGTGCAAATGCAGAGCCGGCAAGCTGGGCCTAGTGCAGGGTGCAGGGTGTGTGTGGGGGAAGAGCCCCGTGTGCTTCGCTGTGTGACAGGCATTTCAGGAGATCTTAGTAGTTTTTAAACATTTCATTTGTTTGAAAGGCAGAGTTACAGAGAGAGACACACACACAGGGGGAGAGAAAGAGATCTTCCAACTGTTGGTTTACTTCCCAGATGGCTGCAGTGGCCAAGGCTGGGCCAGGAAGAAGCCAGGAGCCATGAGCTGCATCTGGGTCTCCCGTGTGGATGGCAGGGGCCCAAGCACTTTGGCCACCCTCTGCTGCTTTTCCCAGGTCATGAACAGAGAGCTGGAAGGGAAGTGGAGCAGCGGGGACATGAACCGCCGCCCATAAGGGATGCAGGCTTTATCCACTTTGCCAAAGATCCCAGAGGGTCTGTCCTCTGTCCTTTGACCCAGGATTCTCTAATATTATGGCCTACCCCTACAAGTATCTTCCAGATACTTGCTAGAGATATTGATAAAGAGGGTCACTGGTCTTTTTGTTTGTGTATGTAAGAGAGTAATTGGAAAATAGGTGATTATTTGAATAAATTACAGTATATTTGTAGGCTGGAACATTACACATAAATTTAAAAGAATGGGAGCTTTGTATGTGCTGCTATGCAAAGGTCACCAAGCCGTAGCCGGAGCTGTGGCACAAGTTGGGCTTCCGCCTGCGGCACCGGCATCTCATACGGGCACTGGTTCAAGTACTGGCCACTCCACTTCCAATCCAGCTTCCTGCTAGTGGCCCGGGAAGGCAGTGGAAGATGACCCAAGTGCTTGGGCCCTGCACCCGTATGGGAGACCAGGAGGAAGCACCTGGCCCCTGGCTTTGTACTGCCCTGGCCCAGCTGTTGCGGCAATTTGGGGAGTGAACCAGCAGATGGGAGATCTCTCTCTCTCTCCCTCTCTCTCTGTAATTCTGCCTCTCAAATAAACAAACAGATCTTTGGGGAGGGGGGAAGACCAAGCTACATTAATTAGCCCCTCCTCCCCCCAAAAAACAAGATAGGAGTGGGGCTTGTGTTGTGTTGGGGTTCTGGTTGCTCTACTTCCAATCCAGCTTTCTCTTAACGCATCTGGGAAGCAGCAGGTGATGGCCCAAGTACTTGGGCCCCTGCCACCCATGTTGGAGACCAGGATAGAGCTCCTGGCTCCTGGCTATAGCCTGGCTCAGCCTCTCCCTCTCCATTAGTTTGGCTTTCAAATCAATCTATATTAAAAAAAAAAAAAACAACAACACCAAAAAGACAAATGACAGGTACACAATACAAGTAACATGTAAAATGAACATTAATAAAAACATACACGTGGAGAGAAGCAAAGTACTTTTTTTTCTGGCAGAAGTTGAGGGAGGTGGGGATGAAGGATGAGGAGAGCAAGGCTAACGTTCACTTTGTGCAGCAAAAATTTTCATCTCAGACATATCTTACTTTTTATTTCTTGAACTGTTGATATGGGTCACCCTGATAGGTAGATAATCAGACACTTCCTCTGCCTTCTCTGTAATTAAAAAATGGTCTAAAAGATATTGCACTTAAACAAACAGAAAGCTCAGTGACAACCGAGATAAAAAAGCTCTAGGCACTGTGCTTTTGGTGGCAGGCAGACAAGGGAGCCTGACTTATTGTTCTGATGCGAAACGGGAGAAGCCAGAGAAGGATATAAAACACACTGCTCTGAATGTGTCACTGCACTGGCGAAACAACACCATCATCAACAACAAAACCCAGGGAAACACAGTGCCCCAAACCAGCTTCCCCTCGGGTTACCTAGGGAGCCCCGTGATCCTGCCCTTCTGTGCACGGCATGGAGCAAGGAGATGGGGCAGAACGCCTGGGCCTGAGCAGCCCTGGGGCCTAGGAGGACACCCCCAGACAAGGCAGGCGCTGTCCGTGGGAAAAGGAAGTAGAAGGAAGCGCGTGGTGTAGAACAGAAAAGCAAGGGGCCTTGCCCATCACGGCCATGGAGATCTGTGGAAAACAAAGCAAAGAAAAACATCTCCCTGGAGAACCTGTAAGTACAAGCTGACTCCCTGTGGGTTTGGGCTGCACTCACGCTACCTGTGGGGGCCTAAAAACTGCAGGCAGAGAATTTAATTTAAAGCGGTGTTGGGTTGGGAACATCTCCAGGCAACAGGGAGAAGCGAACACAAATTATCTCGAGCACGAAGGTGCCAAGAAACCCTGCACATAAAGGTTCAAGGAATAAAAGCTATTGGTTAAAGATATCATACACACACACACACACACACACACACACAGAGTGAATCACATATACATAGACTCACACACACACGACTCATATCACACACACATACCCCAGACACACTCACACACATGACACACTCACACTCACACACATGACTCATCACACACACACATACACACACTCACACACACAGTGGCTCACACATACACACAGACTCACACACACACGACTCATATCACACACACACACCCCAGACACACACAGACATACACAGACACACACTCACATCACACACACACAGACTCACACACACTCATACACATACATACTCACACACACATACACAGACTCACAGACTCTCTTACACACACATACCCAGACTCATACACACAGACACATAGATTCTCTCACACACACAGAGACACACACTACATACAAACTCACATACACACAGACTCACACACATGCAAACACACACACAGATGCACACACGGAAGCAAAAAGCCACAAACGTAGAAAAAGCACACGTCTAAATCAGACTGACAATGACCACAGGCATATAACTGCCAGTCAGAGAACAGGACACAGTGACACTGACTGTATCCTGGGAAAGCAAGCCTTCACACAACGCAAAGGAGGGAGAAAACCCTACAGCTTCTCAAGATAAAGAATATAAGTACTGAAATTAAAAAAAAAAACAAAAACAAAGAATGGGCTTGTCGGTACTTCAGAGCAAGAGCGACAACTAGAAGGTTCAAAGAGAGATGTAAAGAAATCTCCCAAACGCAGCCTGGGGAAGCAGAGAGACAGGTACTGTGAAAGGACAATGCAGGGAAGTGAACGCAGACCGTGGAGGTCTACACGCCTCAGGCGGAGTTACGGAAGAAGAAGACAATGAGGGGGCATGAGGAAGAGCTACTACTTGAAGAGACAGTGACAGAGAACCTTTGAAATGCCATCCTACAGAGTCAAGAAGCCCCACATCCCAAATCCACACCTAAACACAGAAGATAAACTCAACACCAAAGTCGAAGAGAATGCCTGAACAGCCAACGGAAGGAACAGACGGATCTGTCCAGAGGCAGCGACAAACCAAGCTGGAGCCGCTGCTGACTTCCCATCCGCAACAGAGAAGCCAGAAAACGGTCTGGGATAAACTGTCAACTTGGAACTCTAAATCAAATGAGAATGTCTTTTAAAAATGAGGCTTAGGGGTACACAGTGTAGTGCAGTGGGTGAGATTGATGCTTGAGACACCAGCACCCCAAACTGGAGTACTTGGTGTGGAATCTTGGCTCCCTTTCTGATCCAGCTTCCTGCTAACGTGTGCCCTGGGGGGCTGCTCCCCTGCCACCCACAGGGAAGACCTAGATGGAGTTCCTGGCTCCTGGCTTTGGCCTGGCCTGGCCTGGCCCAGCCCAGCCCCGTTTATTGTAGGCATTTGAGGAATCACCCAGAGGGCATAGGATCTCTCCCTCTCTCACCATCCCTCTCTTGCTCAAGAGCTTCAAATAAATACATTTCAGACAAAAATTAACAGATGGGTCTTCATGAAAGAAAATAAGACCTAAGATGTAAGGAGGAAGAGTGAGGAGAAAGACATTGATAAGGGGCCAGCGCTGTGGTATAGTGGGTTAAATCCCTGGCCTGAAGCGCCAGCATCCCTTATGGGTGCCAATTCTAGTCCCGGCTGCTCCTCTTCCAATCCAGCTCTCGGCTATGGCCTGCAAAAGCAGTGGAAGATGGCCCAAGTCCTTGGGTCCTTGTACTCATGTGGGAGATCTGAAAGAAGCTCCTGGCTCCTGGCTTTGGATCAGCACAGCTCCGGCCGTTGCAGCCGTCTGGGGAGTGAACCAGCAGATGGAAGACCTCTCTCTCTCTGTCTCTACCTCTCTGTGTAACTCTTTCAAATAAATAAAATAAATCTTAAAAAAAAAAAAAAAAGACAGACACTGGTAAAACATACCTCCAATTATGCTCCCAGTAGGTATTTCTGTGGATCTGACAAGCCCAATCTAAGATTTACATGGAAGAACAAAGGTTCCACCCTGGCCAAGTGTCCTGACGAGAAGAAAAAGAACAACTAGATACCAAGACTTGTAAAAGAAAAATAATGAAGGCAGCAGACAAGTTACTAGCTCAGCAAAAGGCAGACAGACAGAAGGGCCATGAGCCCAGCAGCAGCCCTGGCCTGTCTGACCCCTTGTCCAGTAGTGGACAGGGTCCCCCGGGGTGTGGTGACAGGTTGGACCGCTGCATCAATGGTACGCCGACTCCAGAAGCAACAGGGTCACTGCAGTCAGCTGACTTCTGTTCAGGGGAGGACCCCAGAGAACCAGCCAAGAACTAGAGAAGAAGGCGTGCCGTGGCTGCAGCGGGAGCCTGGCTGTGGGAGCTGCGTGTCCCTGAGTGAGGGCGCTGCCTGTCATCGTTGACGCCCTGTCAGCGCAGCGACACGGTCGGAGCTGTGTATTTTATATCCTATCTGGCGCTGCCCCGTTTTGTTTGGCCCCAGGGCAGTAATTCAGGCTCCTCTGTGCCACGCTGCTAGAATCACGGCTCCTGGGACTTTCATTCCAGCTGTCACGGTGGTTTTGTTGCTTTTTGGTTTGTTTAATACAACATTCTTCAGAATATTGTAATTTAATTAATTAATTTTCACTTTATTTGAAAAAGATAAGAGATAGATAGATCAATCGATCAAGCAATCGATCGATCTCCTATCCACTGGTCCACTTCCCAAACACCTGCAATAGCCAGGGCTGGGCTGAGTCAAAGCCAGGAGCCTGGAACGCAACTGAAGCTTCCCATCAGGGTGGCAGGGACCTCACTGCCTGAGCCATCTCCTGTCACCTGCCAAGGCGCACAGCAACGGGAGGCTGGACTGGAAGTGGAGCAGCCGGGAGTCGAACCAGGTACTCCAGTGTGGGCACCCCAGTGTGGGACAAGGCGTCTCAAGCAGTGCCTTAGTTGTGCCAAACACTCACCCCTAGAACATACAATCGCCTCTCTAACCTGAAAAAGGATTAGTAGTATCTAGAATACTTACAAGACTCCTGGAAGTCGGTAAGAAACAAACAACCCAGAACAAACAAAGGCCAAGGACACACAGAGACGTCATGTGAGGAACTGAGATCTACAGACACAGCAAAGCGTGCTGAGCTTCGCTAAGTAACCAGTGTCTGGGAATTCAAACACAGCTGACACAGTGGGCCGCGATGTGCCCCTCGGTTTGGCTAAATCTGCAGGCTGGGTGATAGGAAGCTTACTGAAGATGGGGGCACCCAGCTGAGTAAACACATACGCTCCCCGCGAGCAAGTCTACTTCCAGGCACGCACTCTAAGGAAATGCTGACCCGCATCTGTCAGGAAGCACATGCAAGAATGTGCACGGCAGTTTGTCCGTGACTGCATGAAACGGTCCCCAGCAACGGACGGTGGTAAGACACAGAAACCAGGTTCTGAACTGCAAACTCCATTCTGCACAGTGGGACACTTCACAGCAGTGAAACACGAAACACAGCCTCGTGCATCGACTGAATCGCAAAAAAATCTGCACTGAGTGACGAAGACAAGACAGAATACATGGAATATGCTTCTACTCTGGTGAAGTTCAAACACAGGAAGACCAAACCACAGACACTCTTTAAAAATGCATGTGTACGTTTATGTAAGGAAAAGCAAGAAAGTGAGTAATTCAAATTCAGGATAGGCGCTGGCTGGGGAAGGGGTGATGGGCGCAGGAAGTGGGGTGATGTGACTTGGGAGGGGCACCCTGGGCTTTCTAAGGAAACTGGAATGTTCTATCTCCTGAACTGAGGAGAGGGGCAGTATGTTCATTTCTTTAAATTATACCACACCTTAGATACACGATGGTACATATGAGTATACATTTAGTATGATGCATTCCAAGAGATAAAAATCACATGCCCATAGTCCTTGAACATTCTGAGGAGCAGATTATTGGCCCGTGGGAACAGAATTTATCAACAGATTTACAGTGTGGTTCCCTGTCTTCCAACCCACCACACCCACCGATGGAGGGCTGCAGCCATCAAAGCAGGACTCGGCCACGCTCAGCAGCAGAGCTCACACAGACAAACTTAATGATCAGGGTGACTCACAGGAGACACGATTAAAGAGCCAGGTTAACGTCACGGTCCACTCTCTTTGGTCTCACAAGCAAACATGACGAGTTATTTAGCTCAGCTCTATCAACAGAAAAACACAGAGGGCTAGATCCTTCGCCAGCACGCAACAGCACTGGCCACAGCCTCAAACAGCCAGGGTTGATAAGGACTCTCAAATACACCTGCTACAAACATGCGCGTGCTTCCGAAGACCCGGCAGCGGCCACAAGCTGCTGCCGCAGGAACGGGATCCTCCTAAAAAGGAGCAGAACTGCTCACCTGTGTTTCACCATGTTCTGATCGTGGCAAAAATGACTGAAGAATCGTGCGTAGAACAAGTGCATGACAGCATGCTCCTTCCCTCCAATGTACAGATCCACAGGCATCCAGTAATCCGCCGACGCCGCGTCGAAAGGGCTGTGAGAGGCAGAACAGGAATTTTGAAAACCTCGAGGTGGCACAACTGTACACAAGAATGTACTGGAACCTGCCTATGCTGTGAGATGAACTGTGTTGGGGAAATATGTGATTTTCCTTCTTAAAATATAAATCAGAGGAAAAGATTATATAATGAAGGAGAAACCCTTACTGAAGACGTGACTGATGGACTGCAACGATTGTAATTTGTCTGCAAAAAGAGGGAAGAACAAAACGTTCCAGCAACAGGCGTCTCAGTACAGCGTGTATTTGAGTATCTAGATGTATTTCCATTTTTATTACAGTTAGGCAGTTGAGATTTTTCAGTTCTGACCGACAGGGGGCAATGTGGTGTTTATGATCGAGAGTAACATGTAGATACTGTTCATTTTAAAACAGAAACTCAACCTTACTGTTACAAGTAACCATAAAATACAGTCAGTCAGCAAAAGCCTGTGCAGGACCTCCTGAATGCCACAAGGGTGGCACTGAGGGCAGACTGTCATAAAGTAGCCCAGTAACTCTTCCTTACCTAACAGATACTTTGTAGACAACAGATGCTAAGAGAAAGCCTTCCTCACACTCCCCACTCCTAACTGGGACAGACCTGTCCACTCCTGAGGGGACACTTTGTCAACCAAGCAAGAAACACTTTCTTGGAGCTGGCGCTGTGGCAGAATGGGTAAAGCTGCGGCCTGCAGTGCCAGCATCCCACATGGGTGCTGGTTAATGTCCCGGCTGCTCCACTTCCCATCCAGCTCCCTGCTATGGACTAGGAAAGCAGTGGAAGATGACCTTGGGCCCCTGCACCCATGTGGGAGACCTGGAAGAAGCTCCTGGCTTCGGTTCAGCATAGCTCCGGCCGTTGTGTCCATCTGGGGAGTGAACCAATGAACGGAAGATTTCCGTCTCTCTCTCTCTCTGCCTCTCCTCTCTCTGTGTAACTCTTCCTTTCAAATAAATAAATAAATCTTTTAAAAAAAGAAAAGAAAAGAAAGCCTTTGCCTTGGGAGGCTCTGCACTCTGGCCGGCTCCAGCTCTAGGGCTGGGAGCGGGAGCCTGTCCCTCAGCAGGGGTGTAGGCTGGCCTCTGCCACTACAACATCAGTTTGGTAAAATTTTTTTGTGCAAAATCGTACCCGAAGGAAACTCCATGGTTGACCCAGGTGACATAAAGAAAGGGAAGTGAGGGATGCTATTTCGCCTGAAGTCAAGTTTGGGGTAAATTCAGGCTGAAAGTGGTCCTAGCTTGGGGTGATGATCTCTACATAGGGAACCAGGCAGAGCTGGAACAATGACGCAAGTCACGCACAGCACACGGGAAGTGAAGTGCTCTACGCTCCCTCCGGAGGGGCTGTGCAGCTCTCAGGCTGTGTCTGGCACCAGCCCGGGGTCTGCATGAAGGCTCTCCTTGCGGAGGCGCCTGCCTGCCCTTGCAGTCTAAGCTGGAAAGCACCAGCAGCTCCTGGCCCCTTCGACAAGGAAGGCGCTGAATAGGGACCCTCTGGGGGCTGGACAGGGCCATGCTGGCGGTTCCTGGTCACGGGAGGCACCCTGCACCCTTCCTGCCTTTGCTAGGCGCCGCTCACTCGGAATCCCACGCCTTCCTGGGGCAGGAGGGGAGCACCCATCTGGCTACAATAAAGTCTTTCACAACCCACAAAGAGAAGAGTGCACTTTCACATGTTCCAGAATATTCCACGAGGGACAAGAGAATCTGGCAGGGTCCTTTCCAGCACAGTCTACACACCTTTCTTGGCCTCCATAATTGTTCCCTTTAGATTCAGTCTCTCTCTTTACCTCCTGCTATCTTTCCTTCAATTTTGTTCCCTTCTTGACCAAAAAACAAACAAAACAAAACCCTGAAAGCAGCTGAAAAATCAAGTAGTGGTCGAATTCTCCCCCACCCTCGACCTGTCCCTTAGCCACTGTTAGTGGCTCCAGCAGTTTCTTCCAGGAATTATTAAGCAACATGTCTATACTCTTTATCGACTTATCAAGTTGGGACATTATCTATCTGTACGTGACGGGAGACAATGTTACTCACATGTCACACATTCCCCATCTCCTACCATCCCTGTACAGTCACATCATTGTTTTTAGTTGAATAATACTTTTGTTTGGAAAGTTTATTTTTACTTGAAAAGCAGAGAGAGAAAGAGAGAAAGATCTTTCATCTGCTGCTTCACTCCCCAAATGCCTGCACCAACCAAGGGTGGGCCAGGCGGAAGCCAGGAGCTCCCTCTGGGTCTCCTCCGTGGGTGGCAGGGGCCTAAGTACTGGAGTCATCCCCTGCTGCCTCCCAGGGTGCCGGTGAGCAGGAAGCTGGTGAGAGCGGCGGCGCGACTCCACCCGAGGGGAGCGTGCAGAGCAGCAGCTTAACTTCAGTGTCTGCCCCACATCCTGGCAATCCCACAAAGGCAGCGCACTCTCAGGAGGCGCTCACAGGATCATTTCCTTTCTTACACTGTTTCCTCTGAAACTGGTCTTCTCTTTAGGATTCAGCTGGCTGTGAATAACCTAATAATTACACACACATACACACCGCTGTTTTCAAGGGCACAGCAGACCAACAGCTGCCCACATCCTCACCTGTGGATCCCATCTGGTGTCCACATCAGCCTGCACCCTCCCAGGATCAAGCGGAGGAGACGCGTGCCAAGCCACTGGCCAGCCCTGGGCCTCTGAAGCCGACCCGCTCTGCCCAGGGCTCCCTGCCAGCCTGGCTGAGGCTTCCCCAGAGCTGCGCCGTGGTCTGGGGCTCGGCTTTCCTCATCACACCACACAGCAGTCTAAGGGCTCTCCTGCCCACCCCTGCTCCTCTCCCCTCTGTCCTGCATAGGCGTCTCTGCAAGCCTCCTGCACATCTAATTTACCGCGATGTTTGTCCTTGGAGGACCGACCCCAAGTGACACACGCTCTAGGACGGCTGGTGGGGGCTTTACCTGTGCGGATTCTGAGGGTCAGTGTACCGGAAGTAGTACCACGCGGAATCAACAAAGGTGTCCATCGTGTCCGTCTCTCTCCTGGCTGCTCCCTTGCACCTGAGAAATAAATGAAGCTCATCCAGGGGTCTCTCTTTAAATTTTACTGCAGTTTTCCATTGGCTCTTGAGAAAGCTATGAAATGGGCATGAATTTAACGTGTCTTAAGTATAATGCCACGTCGTGAAAAGACACTTCAGAGAAAGCTCTCATTTTAGATTCTCCGTAATGCCCTAAAGAAATTCACAAAATAAAAATCGCAACCTTCAACAATGAAAAGCAGCATACATTCTCCACTTCTCCCACTCGAACCTGGTAGGAAACCAAGCAGCATTAGGTGTCTGCTTTCTGCACGGGTCAAGACTGCCTTCAGCCAGTGCCTGCTCCGTGATGCTTATGAAGCAAATCAGTGCACAGAGAGAGAGGAACCAAACGCAGCGGGGTCTGATGCAGAGTGAACTTGGCTTTTCTCTACTTCTGCTCCAGGGAGGTTGGTGCAGACACCCGCTGGGGCACCTAAGGAAAATCAATCATGCGAAGGCACTGGTTGGATGGAGCCAGCTCATACCAGCTTGCAAGAGTCAACCCCAACTCCTTGACAAGTGATGTCAAGCCAGGAGCTTGAAATTGGCCTCGCTGGGAGGACGTGCCCCACAGAAATTGGCCAACACTGCAACACCAGAAGCCCCTCCACCCCGCTGCCTAAAGGCAGGCTCGCTCCTATGCAAGTGTGACGAGAGCCCCGGGGTGTGAGAGCTGGAAGCAGCAAATACTCCATTCCCAAGGGACGGACATGCACGGGGACCAAGGCCCACGAGGGCACAGTGCTGCACTTGCTTGTAGCGACATCCCTTGGGGTACGGGCCTGTGCAATTCAAACAACAGGTGCCAAAGGGCTAGGAACACAAGAGAGGGTGCCCTTGGCCAAGCCTGGTACAGGCGAGGGCTCAGCCCCTCCTGAGGACTCCCCCAGAGCTGCAGGCGGCTGGCTGTGCATGGGGGCCCCAAGTGCAGTGCGGTGCCACAGCAGGAGCGCCCAGCTCAGACCCCAGCTCTCCCTCTGATGCATGTACGCAGGGCCAACCACCCCTGCAAATATTGCACCCTGGGCAGTGAATGTCCTGGGGGGGAGGAGGCGGTTCCTAGGAGATTCAGGGAGCGGCACCGGGAGTCCCAAGAGCAACTAGACACATCTTTCCCTGAATCAGCAGGTGAGGGCTCCGGGCTGTTTTTAATTGTAAAAAAGAAGAAGAAGAGGGTTGTATTTGTATCCTGAATCGGTGAGGCAGTTCCTGCTGGCTCTAAGAGGCTATTTACGAGGCTACTTTAAACATTTCAATGAAAAATGGCACTACAAAGTAAATCTATTTGGAGGAAAAAACAGTTGAAATTCCTGCGTATGAAAGGTTCATGGAAATTATGTATTATGTATAGAATATACACTGTACAAAGCTACGTGGATTTCAAAATATCTTTGAACACAATAAACCTTTTTTTAAAAGATAAGAGTCAGAGACTCTTAGGTTTTTTTTTTCTTTATGCTTATTTATTTTCATCTATTTGACAGGCAGAATAACACACATACACATCAACATACACACAAAAGGGTGGTGGTGGGGATTCCATCCGCTGGCTCACTCCTCAAATGCCCACAACAGCCAGGGCTGGGCTAGGCCAAAGCCCGGAGCCTGGAATGCTCTCTGGGTCCCCACGTGGGGGGCAGGGCCCAAGCACTTGGAGGATCATCTACTGCCTCCCAAGATGCGTTAGCAGGAAGCACAGTAGCCAGGACTTGAACTGGAACCCCCATACAGGATGCAGGTGTTCCCTGCAGGGGCCTAACCTGCCATGCCACGGTGTCAGCTCTGAATTCTTCAAAATATTCCATTTCCCATGAATTGTTGATATTTCCCTCTGTTACTGAAGGCAACAGGCACCGCTCCCTTCCCCTGCCTTCCCTTCCCCCATGTCAGCTGATTAAACCGAAGCGGCTGAGCAAAGAGTGTGGGAGCCCCCAATCTGGCAGGGACTCAGGGCTCCAGGGGCCCCCTGCACTGGGAGAACAGGTGCTTCGGAAGGGAATCCTATTGCCACCGCCAGGGCTGCTGGTCTCAGGAGTGTCTCTAAATGAAAGACAGGTCTTTTCATTTGGTGAGCAATCAACCAGAACACACTTCTATTTTGAGAAATAATTAGAAGACAAAGGCGACGTTTTCCTCTTCAGCTACTGTGCACTGCTTCCAGTGAGGAAGCAAATGCAGGCTGCGTGGATGCAAGGCATCGCCCTGGCGGGCGCTCGCCACACTGACTTCCTCTTGAACAGCCTGGTTACACGGAACACAACACATTGTGCTGCTCACAAGGAGAGCTGGGTGAGAGGCAAGGAAGAGTGATGATGACCTCACCAGTGTTACTCCGGTAATAAGAATACTAAGACTGGGTAGCAGGTACTGAAGTATAGGTGTTGTCTCATTTAATCCCCAGAGTCCTACTACTACTCCACCCCTGCTCCGTAGAGCAGTGACTAGGCTCAGAGAGGGTAAGAAACCTGCCCAAGGTCACAGAGCTCAATAGGAGGGTCAAGCCACTGCCTGCAGTACCAGCATCCCATATGGGTGCTCGTTGGAGTCAGCTGCTCCACTTCCTATCCAGCTCCCTGCTAATAGCCTGGAAAAGCAGTGAAAGATGGCCCAAGTCCTTGGGCCCCTGCACCCATGTGGGAGACCCGAAGAAGCTCTGGGCTCCTGGCTTTGGGTCGGCCCTGCTCTGACTGTTATGGCCATCTGGGGAGCGAACCAGCGGATAAAAGACCTCTCTCCATACCTCCGCCTCTCTGTAACTCTGCCTTTCAAATAAATAAATAAATAATAAATCTTTAAAGAAAATAAAGAGTCTTGCAGGACGTGTCGTCAACGCCAAGGTCTGGGTTCCACCTTCCTGGAATTCTGAAGTCAGGGAGGGGTAGCGCAGCCCCACTGAGGCCGCAGCTGCGGGAGGCCCTCCGGCTCCGCTCCTCGGCTTATCCACAAAGGTGGCCTGCTGTTTTCCTCCTGCGGCAAACGTTTTACCCTAAAACGGCCCAGGGCTGCCCAAGTTCCCACCTACAAGCTCCATTACCGGCATCACAGCCCCTGGGTGAGGGCCCGGCAGGTCTCTGGCTGGGCAGTGGTAGCACTTCCATTTACCGAGTACCCGCCGGGTGCCACCGCACAGATCAGCATGGGCACCCGAGTCTCTGGACATCCTTGTACCATTACCAAGCCAGGAAGGCAGCTCTGGACTGAGAGCACTGAGCTATTTTAAACATCCTCATCTGGCCTACACGGCAGCATAAGACAGCAGGAGGAAAACATGGCCTCGATGCCTGTAATTTTTTGTTTAATCAACCAATATGGCACCATAAAAATCACACTTGAGATGAGCCAGTGAACTGACAGAAAAACCTAACAGCACTTCCGAAGTGAGCAGAGAGGAAGCACGAGTTGCAGTTTATTACGAAGGAAGTCCCTGAGCACAGGTCCCTTCTTAGTGCCTGCTCTGCTCCTTGGGGTCGTCTCCAGTCACCACTGTCCCCACGTTGGAAAACCGAAAAGCAGAGAAGAGAAATGGTCCCCTCTCGTCTCCAAGAAGCAACTTGGGATACAAAAATAGAACAGAGTGGTCTTTTACAAAACCATGGTGTTGGGGCTGGCGCTATGGCGCACTAGGTTAATTCTGTGGCACTGGCATCCCATATGGGCACCGGTTCTAGTCCCAGTTGCTCCTCTTCCAGTCCAGCTCTCTGCTGGGGCCTGGGATGGCAGTGGAGGATGGCCCAAGTGCTTGGGGTTCCTGCACCCACATAGGAGACCCAAAGGAGGCTCCTGGCTCCTTGTCTTTGGTTCGGCACAGTTCTAGCAATTGCAGCCATTTGGGGAAGTGAACCAACGGAGGGAAGTCCTTTCTCTCTGTCTCTCTCTTACTGTCTGTAACTCTACCTGTCAAATAAATAAAATCTTCTTTTTCAAAAAAAACAAACACAGTGGAAATGTGTAGCTTTTCCACCTGTGGGATCTGACACTTCCGGGAAAGGTCTGAATTGACAACCTGCTTCTTCCGACAGCTCAGAGGGGGAGGGTGCCCACCACAGCAGCCACAGATTCCACACCCTTCTCTCAAGGGTCTGGAAAGAACCGCAGGATTCTTTCCAGCCTAACGCAATTCACAGGAAAAGGGAGAGGAGGGTACCACCAGGAGGGGGACTGGCGGCGATGCTGCGGGGACATGGCTCCCTACCTGGGGCAGGAGCAGTTCACCCACTCTGCGGCCGTGGCCAGTGGGGAGCCACCCTTGCCGGTGAAGGCTGTGATGCTGGGCAAGGTCACGGGCAAGTCCTCCAGGGGCACAGGCACGGGGCCGCAGGCCGGGCAGTGGACGATGGGGATCGGCGTGCCCCAGTAGCGCTGCCGTGAGATCAGCCAGTCCTTCAGTTTGTCACTTGTCACGTCTCCTCCCACTCGCTTCTCCCGGGCTTTCCGAGTCAGGGCCAGGAAGGCTTCCTGCCGGCTCATACCTGTGAACTGAGAGGGGGAAAGGGGCACTGTTGCTCCCGGCACGAGACAAGTCCCCACCCCCACTGCCAGGTTCAGCAAGGGGCTGCCTTGGGCTTGTGTTGGCGGAGGAGTGGGGAGGGGACTCCTTACGATTAACCTTAAAAATGTTACCACTGCTGCTGTAAAGACGAGTATGACTTCTGACCCTGAAAGTTCACTTTCCTCTTGACTTTGGAAGAAACTGAACCTCCTGGGAGGTCTCTGAAAGTACTGGGGTGGGGAGGAGGGGACCCAGGCCCTATGCCCACCATATCTAATGGGTGAGCTGGCTCCGGCATCCTCATCACCGCAGTCCCACCATACTTACAGAAACACCAAGTATCAGCACTTGGTTGCTGGTGGACAGCGCAGAGCCTGTATGCTTACTGACTGCTCCCTGTGGGGAGGGGGAGGGGAGGAACCTCCAGAAAAGAACTCAGTATTATCTCAGAGCAGAAGAACACAGGCGAGCAAGGGAAGGAACTGGACCACTCTGTGCGGTTTAAATGCTCCCGTCTTACAGTCAGCAGGCCGGAACACTAACAGCACACAGAGCAGTTCCCTGTCCACCTTGGCTTTTCAGAGCGTCTTGCTAACAGCCAGGGCCATGGGTGGGCTGTGACTGGGTCAGTGAACACATCTTGCACACCTATATGCACTGGGGTCTGGCCCTATCCTCAAGGGGCTGACAGTCCTGGGGTACAGAGGATGAAAGCGCAGCTGCTTCCCACAGGCAGCCGTTTCCACAGGCGTCTGAGGGTCCCTGGTGTACACAGCTCCCCAAGGAGCCCCTCAAGCCCCGGGAAGACACTCCATGTCCGGCTCTCTGTTAGCAGGTCGAATGATGCAGATGGTGAGTTCCCTTCGAAGTCTGTCTTCTCCGTGCACCACTGTCTTGTGTCCCAGAACCTCACGGATGAAGCAGGCTGGCCCCCTCCATCCTCCCTCCGCTCACAGAAAGAACTCCTGATCCTTCCCACCAGAGCACCGAGCAGTGTGCAAGAAGCCAGGGAGCTCGCAGGCCCACACAGAGGCACAGGTGTCTCTCTGAGCACTCCAGACCGAATTTTGGCCCTGGTGTGCCCTTTCTCCACTATGGAGGGCTAACCAGGGCTCCCTTACAGACACTTTGGCTTGGATCGGCTCCCCCTGCAAGGAGCCCACTCCAACAAGGTCTAGAAAGAGGCTGAAGGTTCGGTATCTCACTGATGGATTCGCGTCTTGAGGGGTGTGATGTAAGAAATGAAGGCACTAACATGTGGACAGAAAACACTGTCACTCCTTAGAAAGGAAAAAAAACCTGCAGTTGTATCAGAAACCTGCAAAAACCTGCATCTTCAGGTCTAACGGAGTCAGGATCACCCAGGGCAGGGCTAGGAAGCACCTCCTGAGTGATTCAGAGCGCGGCCAGATGTGGGATCACCATGCTAGCCCAGGCGTGCCCAGACCCTGCTGCACACGAGAAACATCTGGAAAGCTCTGACCACTCCTGATGTCCAATCCAAGTCCTCACCAATAGCCATTAACTCCGAACGTCGGGGTGGGACCCAGGAATTGGTATTTTAAAACACTTCCTGGATACTTCCAATTTAAAGCCATGTTTAAGAAAAAGTGCTCAGGGCCAGCACTGTGGCATAGCAGGTAAAGATGCCGCCTGCAGTGCCGGCATCCCATATGGGTGCTGGTTCGAGTCCCGGCTGCTCCACTTCCTATTTAGCTCTCTGCTGTGGCCTGGGAAAGCAGTAGAAGATGGCCCAAGTGCTTGGGTCCCTGCACCCATGTGGGAGACCCGGAAGAAGCTCCTGGCGTCTGGCTTCCGATCGGTGCAGCTCTGGCAGTTGCAGCCTATTGGGGAGTGAACCAGTGTTTGGAAGACTTCTCTCTCTCGCTCTAACTCTTTCAAATAAAATAAGTAAATCTTAAAAAAAAAATGTGCTCTAGGTGCCGGCATCCCATGTGGGCGTAGATTCAAGTCCTGGCTGCTCCATTTCTAATCCAGCTCCCTGCTAGTGCACCTGGGAAAGCAGCAGGAGATGTCTCAAGTCCTCGAGCTCCTGTCACCCAAGTAGGAGACCTGGAGGAAGCTCTTGGCTCCTGGCTTCAGCCTGGCTCAGCCACAAGCTGCTGTGGCCATCTGTGGGATGAGCTAGCAGATTGAAGATCTCTCTCTCCCTCTCCCTCTCCATCCTTCTATCTCTGCCTTTCAAATAATTAAAAAAATAAAATGAAAAAAAAAAAAAAAGGCATGAGTGCTATTGTATGCTCAAACTTTAATGTGCATAGAAATCACACAGAGATCTTGGTCTGAGATTCCACCCTTCTGACAGGTACTGCCAATGTCACCAATCAGGGGACAAGACTTTAAGCGGCAAGGTTCTAAACCAGGCCAGCCGCAGTGAGCAATAGCACCAGACACTTTCTAGAAATGCAAATTCTTGGGCCCCTCCCCCTCCTGAGATGACTGAACCATACCTCAGGGGAGGAGCCAGGCCACGTGCATAACAAGCCCACCTGGTGGTTCTGCTGGGAGCTCCAGCTTGAGACTCACAGCTCTCAACCACGCCCCTCCCTCCCCTGCCTCTTCCATCACTCTGGTCTCGCTCCACCCAAGAGGCTGGGTTCAAATCTGGCCAGATGCACCCTCTTCAAACGCTGCTGCCTCCTGCGAGCCAGAGACAACCTCGACCAAATAAACTCCAACCAGAACTTCTCTGCGGCCTTCTGGGAGCTCACCTTCAGGGGGACAGAAATCAGTCATCTGGAGACAACAGATGCGTCTCCCAGGAAGGGCCAATTTCCACTGCCTCCCCCGAGATTCCTTGGAAAAGACTCTTTTTCTAAGGCAGGAGATTCCCAGGACACAGTGAAGTTACTTCAATGCCATACTATCCAGAACAAGACAGACACGGAGTTGACAAACTTATCCCGAAGATGAAGGAAACAGGCTGCAGGCTTAGAGGTGGGGACAGGTTGGGGAGGGCAGGGGCAGGCTGTCACTGGCCCCACAGGGACGACAGCTCGCCAAACTGCCACCAAGGTCAGGGCTTTAGGAGGACCCGTCTGTCTCAGGCCTAGGGGCACCGACCTCAGCAGAGTTGCTCAGTCTCTCTGTGCCGTCCGGCAACGTCTCAATGACTTCAGAGTAGGGTAGGCCCAGGGCGTGGGCTAGCATCCTGTCCTCTGAGCTCGTGCTGGGAATTCCTATTCGGAGGGGAAGAGACACAAGGCATCATTTTAAGTGCCCGAATCGCAACCAACCGACAGCACCGAAGTACCTACGCGACCACGTCACAGGCATGGCGAAAACGGTACACGGTGTTAAAGAAACCCACCACCCGCACACACCCAGGCTGCCAGGCCGGAGGCATTTCCTTTCAGTCTTTGTCCTTGGCTCGGTTTCTTTTTGTTTTTAAATAGCTGGGATCCTAAAATACACAAATCTCTGCTGCTGAAACAGCGGATCCCAGGCGGCTCGGGGAGCCTCTTCCCCAGCCTCCCCAGTGCCCGGCCAGTGACTGCCTCCGGGGAGGCACAGCTGCCTCCGCCAGCATTTCCTGGCACCCCAGAAAGATCCGCTCAGCCAGGAGGTGGCAGGCTGGCAACTGTGTTTTGTTCCTGAAGGCGAGGGTACAGCCCGAGCCGACCTCCATTCTGCAGCCGGCCCAGGCCCTTGAAGGGGTAAAGCAGTGCGCACACGGTGGGGTCACGGCTGCTGCTTTGGCTGCAGGGGGCACAAGGCTCAGTTTTTCCTGTGGGTTCTGTAAAGGCCTTGTGGGGGGAGGGGCTGTGGTGGGCAGCATCCCCCTCCCCCAATTCTTGCCCAAGCTGGGACTAGCTGGGGACGCAGGGCAAGATGCCCCTTGTGAGGAGGGCATGGTCACCCCTGCGTCCCGCAGCACGTGGTTTGGAAGCTGGGCATCATGACCCCCAAGTGGACTTGGCCACATAAAGAATGTTCTGGCCCACCGTGTTGTGGGGTGAAGCTCCGGGAAGTGAACTACTGCTAACACCGCAGGGGGCATGGGGAAAACACTGCCTTATCTCTTGTTTACTTCCATTTTCATTTTTCTTGGGAGGACAAGAAACAAGAATTTAGAAAATGTTAATTTTTCAACTATGGGAAATCAAGACAACAGGAAAAACAGTTTCAACACAATTGGAAAAACAATTTTCTATGCCTACCTAAATTCCCCTTCCTAATTCTCAATATCGTATCAAGGATTTGACCCAAAATAGCAAATAAACAAACCCCACTCCCAAAGCCATATCAACAAGACCCTGCTTTATTGGTTATCCCAGCTGGCTGTGTTAGTAAATGTTACTGATGAGCAAATGGATAAACGGAATTACTTCCTTAAACAGCACACTTCCTGTGTTAAAATGTTCAGAGGCAGACGGCCACGATGGCGTGGTACTGCTGTTCTGCTTTGTGCCTCTTCAAATCATTTACCCAAAAACTGATCTCGGCATTAGGAGGGGGAAAAGGTGACTTTAATAAAAGTGACTTCTCGGCCGGCGCCGTGGCTCAACAGGCTAATCCTCCGCCTTGCGGCGCCGGCACACCGGGTTCTAGTCCCGGTCGGGGCGCTGGATTCTGTCCCGGTTGCCCCTCTTCCAGGCCAGCCCTCTGCTGTGGCCCGGGAGTGCAGTGGAGGATGGCCCAAGTGCTTGGGCCCTGCACCCCATGGGAGACCAGGATAAGCACCTAGCACCTGGCTCCTGCCATCGGATGAGCGCGGTGCGCCGGCCGCAGCGCGCTGTCCGCGGCAGCCATTGGAGGGTAAACCAACGGCAAAGGAAGACCTTTCTCTCTGTCTCTCTCTCTCACTGTCCACTCTGCCTGTAAAAAAAAAAAAAAAAAAAGTGACTTCTCCCGTGCACTTAAACAGCTGGGTGTAGAGTCAGTCTGTGTGCCAGGCTCTGGCCGGCACCCCCAGCAGGGATGCCGGCTGGTACCGGGAGACACACAGGTCTATCCTGAGGAATGGGACATCAGACAGAGCTGCCTCTAGGTTCCCATCCCCATGTTCTTCCTCAGGCTACTCTTAGGTGACGACAGCTTTGACGCTCACGAATGGGGAAGACTGCCAAGGACGTCCAATTCACAGCTCCAGACAGGCCTTCAGTTTCACCCGTGTCACCTTCCTCTTCTGAGCAGCTCAAGTGCACCTCCCCAACCAATCCTTCACCAAACCCAGCTCACGTGGGTCATGTGTGTCCTGAGCCCCCAATGCAGAGCTGCTCAGGGCTGGATGAACGTCGAAACTGGGTTTTCCTCAGCCTTGTATCACTGCCCACATCATAGGGATACGGGTCACCAACTCTGTGCAAAGACATGGGGTCTGGCACTGTGGCACAGCGGGTTAATGCCCTGGCCTGAAGCACCAGCATCCCATATGGGTGCCGGTTTGAATCCTGGCTGCTCCACTTCAGATCCAACTCTGTGCTATGGCCTGGGAAAGCAGTAGAAGATGGCCCAAGTCTTTGGGTCCCTGCACCCACGTGAGAGACCTGGAAGAAGCTCCTGGTTCCTGGCTTCAGATCGGCCCAGCTCTAGCTGTTGTGGCCATTTGGGGAGTGAACCCATGGATGGAAGCCCTCTCTCTCTCTGCCTCTGAAATAAATAAATAATTTTTTTTTTTTAAGAATCATGAACCAGACTTTTTAAAAAAATTATTCTCAATAGCATCTAACAAGGTGTGATATATAAGGGGTCTTCAAAAACAAGTTCACTGAAAATGGGCATCATGAAAATATCATGCATGGATTTCAAAAACATTCTGCACCAAAATAAACAATCTTTTGATTCCATTTTCCATGAACTTTTTGAAGAATGCATGTTCTTGGGGAGTTTTCAAGATGCCATTCTCAATAAAGGGGTGATTTAGAAGGGCAGTCATTTTTACAAAGCAAAGCAGACTTGGAATCCACCGTTCTGCCGGCTGCCAGCAACAGGCAAGTATCCTGATCCTCAGCCTTTAAAGTACATTATTGGGATTATATTTCAGTAGCTCCTTACCTATTTTGGAATCCAGAGAGCCTTCGAAGTCAGCGCTGGCCGTGATGACCACAGGGACTTCCTGCTGGGTGAGCAGGTTCACAGCCATCGCAGGTGTGAGGCAATCTGAAAATGAGAACAGAATAGCTGTGGGCTCCGGGCAGCGGGGGCGGCAACACCAGCTGGACCTCAGAGGAGACGAGGGAGAGAAGCAGCACCAGCACGTCTGTGTTTCATGCTAATTTGTTAAAGAATTTGTCCTTTGAAGGGTATTAATAGATAATTCACACCCGGGGGGAAATCAACAGGTTACACAAGCACACGAGAACATGTTCATCTACGCTCATACAAAGAAGCAAAAACTGCATTTTGCTTTGCAGATGGTAAAGTTGGTCCCATCGTCAGTTCGTCCTTTTGAAAAATACTGCAAGTATAATCAGGGGACCTCATCAAGTTTGTGGGAAAGTAGAATTAAAACATAAGTTTGTTTTGTTGCAAAACAATGGAAATCTACACGTAGTGCTTTTCATAATATTCATTTCCATGGACTTTTTGAAGATCCCTTATACAGAAAAATGAGAGACACAAACCATCTACAGTGGAACTAGGAGACATCTGAAATCCCAAACTGTAACACTTGAAGATGGAAGTGGGTAGGGAGCAGAAAATGAACAGGAGAGAAGAGAGTGTCCCGGATATCCTGAGACAAAATGGTTCCTTCCCATGTACCCTTTTCTTAAAAGATACTAGAGGACGTGTTCCAGTAAAACAATGGGGTAGATCAAAAAAGAGACAGATCTGGCCTCCAGGAAACAGAGGATTCAACAGAGGAAAAAGAGTAGGGACATCCACAGAATGAAGACAGAGGGAGGGTCTGGATGCCACTCTCCTGGCTGCTGTCTGCACAGTGGCCAGGTCAGATGCAAGCACAGCAGAGGGTCCTGGGAGGCATCTTCAGGAAAATAAGGAAATCGGCAGATGACCTGGCAAGTGGGAAGACGCAGGAAACTGTATTCAGAGGCGTCTCAAAGGGCTACGGGGAGGGTGCAGGGCTTAGGAAGTCAAAAAACACAAAGCAAATGGAAAAAAAAAAAGACATTATGAATTTCAGGAAGAACAGAAGTTAAATGTAAAATGAAAATATTATCACAGTAGAAGCTTGGTTCACCTGGGAACATTATTTATGTGGTCAGAATAAAGCCACTGGGATTTATCCAAACATTGTATCAGTTTCACACTAAGCTGCTCACAGGCGCTCACGGATCTCACTGAGTGAGTGTAGGGTGGAGGCAGGAAGACCTAAATAAAGCCCCAGTGCAAGAAAGGACGAGAGGTATACACACTGGGCTCTGAGTATTGACAACACACGTAACTGACAATGCATGGCCTCTCTCGATTTACAATACTTGCTGCGCTTTAAGACCGCATGTAATTCTCTAAGATGTATTTTATAAAACCCCCAACTGATACTCAGAATTCAGGATTCATATTTCAGAAAGGAGTGGCGACCTGTGCCTCTGATTCCATAGCAGGCCCTTCTCAAAGGAGACAAGCAGATCTGCAAATCCTGCTACACTGTTGGTAGCCGGCTGGAAGGAGAGGTCAGAGTGAAAGACACTAGGCAACGTGAACTGAGAGACCGCAATGTGGGCCCATGACACGGACGTGGAGGACCACGCCGGAGTAAAGGTTGAGGCGGACACCGGCGGCTGACTGCTCTGTCTGTCTCTTCTGAATCAGCAACGGGAGGCTGAGCGGCGCTCGTGGCTGCTGGGCTAACGGCAGCACTGCTCAGCTTCCCTTGCAGCTAATTATGGCCAGGGGTATGGTGCAGAAGCAACTTCTAGGTCATGTTCTCAAAGGGAGGGAGCATGGCCTTCTCCCCACCTTTGCCCTGCCCATTCTTGCTTACTGACACGTGATGAAGTGAAGAACCACTTAGAAAACATGGATAAGGGCCAGTGCCGTGGCTCACTTGGTTAATCCTCTGCCTGCGGCACCGGAATCCCATATGGGCGCCAGGTTCTAGTCTCGGTTGCTCCTCTTCCAGTCTAGCTCTCTGCTGTGGCCTGGGAAGGCAGTGGAGGATGGCCCAGGTGCTTGGACCCCTGTACCAGCATGGGAGACCAGGAGGAAGCACCTGGCTCCTGGCTTCGGATAGGCGCAGCACCAGCCATAGCAGCCATTTTGAGAGTGAACCAATGGAAGGAAGACCTTTCTCTCTGTCTATAACTTTACCTGTCAAATAGAAAGAAAAGAAAAGAAAAGAAAAGAAAAGAAAAGAAAAGAAAAGAAAAGAAAAGAAAAGAAAAGAAAAGAAAAGAAAAGAAAAGAAAAGAAAAAACACGGATAAGATGAAGAAGGAGAAAGAGAGAGCAATGGCCCCAACAGCCTGGGACAGCAGACTCATTATACTTGTTCCCGGTAGACAAGAAATAAACCCCTGTTTATCTAGGATTCTGTCAGAGCCACTAGAGAACACACATCTAAAATAATTAGGAGAGGCTGGGCAAGAAGGCTACTATTATTATTAGTAGAATTCTTTGACTTTTCATACGATACAAGGGTACTTCAAAAAATTCATGGAAAATTTAAAGTAAAAGATAAAGTTATTGGGGCTAGCATTGTGGCATAGCAGGTTAAGTCACCACCTATAATGCCAGCAGCCCATATGAGTGCTGGTTCATGTCCTGGCTGCTCTATTTCTTTTTTTTTAATTTTTTTTTTTTTTTTGACAGGCAGAGTGGACAGTGAGAGAGAGAGAGAGACAGAGAGAAAGGTCTTCCTTTGCTGTTGGTTCACCCTCCAATGGCTGCCGCGGATGGCGCGCTGCGGCCGGCGCACCGCGCTCATCCAATGGCAGGAGCCAGGTGCTAGGTGCTTTTTCCTGGTCTCCCATGGGGTGCAGGGCCCAAGCACTTGGGCCATCCTCCACTGCACTCCCGGGCCACGGCAGAGGGCTGGTCTGGAAGAGGGGCAACCGGGACAGAATCCGGCACCCCAACCGGGACTAGAACCCGGTGTGCCAGCGCCGCAAGGCGGAGGATTAGCCTGTTGAGCCATGGTGCCAGCCTTCCTGGCTGCTCTATTTCTGATCCAGCTCCCTACTGATGCTCCTGGGAAAGCAGCGGATGGCCCAAGTGCTTGGGCCCCTGCACCTACGTGGGAGACCTGGAAGAAGCTCCTGGCTCCTGGTTTCTGCCTAGCCCAACCCTGGCTGTTGCAGCCATTTGGGGAGTGAACTAGTGGATAGAAGATCTCCTTGTCTGTTTAACTCTGCCTTCCAAATAGATAAATACGCCTTTAAAAAAAAAAAAAAAAGCTGCTCCACCTCTGATCCAATTCCCTGCTAATGGTCTGGGAACAAAGCAGCAGTGGATGGCCCAAGTGCTTGGGCCCCTGAAACCCATGTGGTAGATCCAGATGAAGCTCCGAGCTCCTGGCTTTGGTCTGGCTCAGCCCTGGTCATTGTGACCACATGAGGAGCAAACTAACAGATGGAAGATCTCTCTATCTCTCTGTCCCTCTCTAACTGACTTTCAAATAAATACCTACATTTAAAAAAAAAAGAGAAAGACAAAAGTTAAGCTATTCTTGTGGGATTATGACTTTACTCCTGAGAGTTTAGTACAGTAACTGACACCTGTATTATGAAGTTGTAGTAAAATTCATGTATCACTGAGTGTGGTGATGAGAAAGCCCTTTCAGAAACAAATAAAATTAATATATAACAAGAAGACATATGTTTAGAAAAATGTCCATAGCCTCTAACAAAAAAAAAATCCATGCTTAGGAATGTCTCCTAAGGAAAATTCTAAAGAATTTACATACATACATACATGTTCACAGCAGCTCTCTCCACAATAGGCCAAAACATGAAAAGTACCAAGTATGCAAACAATAGGGAAGATTTAGGATATTATGGTACCTTGAGTTCACTGAATATTACGCATGAATTAAAAAACAATTGTGAAGCTTGCATAAAAACAAGCATTTTCTAATAGTATACTAAGGCAAGACCACAAAATAAACAGGCAGAAGCATCTGATTTTTTTATGATACGCGTGTGTGGGAATATGAATTAAAAAGCATTATGACCACAGGCAAAAGAATGAAGCTTGATCCCTACCTCATGTCGTATATAAAAACTAACTCAACATGGATTGAAAATCTAAATACAAGACCTAAGATGATAAAATTCTTATGAGAAAACATACGTGTAAGCTTCTATGAACTATCATCAGGCAACAGCTACATTGATATTAAAGCAAAAGCAGGGACCAGCACTGTGGCACAGTGTGCTAAGCCACCGCTTGTGATGCCAGCATCCTGCATCGGACGGCTGGTGAGCATCCCAGATACTCCACCTCCCATCCAGTTTCCTGTTAACACGCCTGGGAAAGCAGCAGAAGATGGCCCAAGTACTTGTGCCCCTGCCACCATGCCAGGGAGACCTGGATGGGATTCCTGGCTCTCTGGCTCCATGTGGGCCCAGATCTGGCTGCTGTACCCATTTGGGGAGCAAGCGAGTAGTTGGAAGATATCTCTTCCTCTCTGGCTCTGCCTTTCAAATAAGTAATTCTTTTTATTTTTATTTTTTTTTTAAGATTTATTTTGAAAGGAAGAATTATAAGGGGGTACGGGGGAGAAAGAGAGATCTTCCATCTGTGGGTTCATCCCCAGATGGCTGCCAACAGCCACCACTGGGCCAGGCCAAAACCAGGAGCTAGGAGCTTCACTCCGGTCTCCCATGTGGGTGGCAAGGGCACAAATACTTGGATCAGAAGTAGAGGAGCCGGGACACAAACCAGTGCCCATATGGGATGCTGGCTCTGCAGGTGGTGGCTTAACCTGCTAGGCCACAACATCAATCCCAATAAATAATTAACAGCAAAACAAAACTGAAGTAACAAAAGCTCAAACAACCAAACTGGACTTCGTCAGGATGAAAACTTTCTGTGCTTCAAAGGGTACCATCAAGAAAATGGAAAGATGACCTCCAAAACTGGACAGCAGTTTTGTTAATCATACATCTGACAAGGGACTGGTGTCTAGGATACATAAAGAACTGTCAAAATAAAAACAGTGCGAAGGCAGGTAGCTCCATTAGAAAAAATGGGCACAGGATGTGAACAGACATTTCTTCAAGGCGAGAGAAGCTCATGAAAAGCTGTTTGACAAGAGGGGAATGCAAATCCAATCTGCACCAAGCCACTGCCTCCCGCCCACTGGGATGGCTCCTAAACAAAAAGACAATCAAAAGTGTTGGCAAGAGTGCGGAGAAATCAGAACTTGCAAACTCGGCTCGTGAGGATGCAAGATGGTGAAGCTGCTTTAGAAGGCAGCCTGGCTCAGGTCTACTTCTTAGAACAAAACTAAGGGGCCAGCGTTGTGGCGCAGTGGCTTAACGCCCTGGCCTGAACTGCCAGCATCCCATATGGGCGCCGGTTCAAGACCCGGCTGCTCCACTTCCAATCCAGCTCTCTGATATGGCCTGGGAAAGCAGAATAGGATGGCCCAAGTCCTTGGGCCCCTGCACCCATGTGGGAGACCTGGAAGAGGCTCCTGGCTCCTGACTTCAGATCGACTTCTCTCTCTCTCTGTGTCTCTCCTCTCTCTGTGTAACTGTGACTTTCAAATAAATAAATGCATCTTAAAAAAAAAAAGAACAAAACTAAAACCTGAAGTTTCTGATCGAGTCTATTGTTAAATACAGTTAGGACAGGGCCTGGTGATTCTGCTCTTAGGTAAGGGGCCAAAGAAATGAAAACACACGTGCACACAGAACTCCGTGTGCACGTTCACAGCAGTGGTGATAAAGAAGCCAAGGACGTGGAAACAGCCGTCACGCCATCGCCTGATGAACAGCATCATTGAAGTGCAGCACCTACCCGGATGGAGTGCCATCTGGAAGGTCAAAGGAGGGAGGTGTGGAGACTGCTACAGCACGGAAGAACCCTGAAAACATGCTCACCGAAGAGCAGCAGAAGGACCAATGCTGCATCATTCCGTTTACGTGAGACGTTCACAACGGGCAAGTCTAGGGAGACTGGAGGTAGGGGACGGGTTGCCTAGGGCTGGGAATGAGGCAGGAATAGTGCGGGGGTGGGGAGGGTGCTGATTGCTCAAGGTCATGGGTGTTCTTCTGGGGACGATGAAAATGTTCTAAGATTCACTGTGAAGATGGCTGCACAGCTCCGAGAGGTACTAAAATCCACTGAATGGTACGGCTTTAAATGGGTGAATTAAATGGCATCTGAATTACATCTCCATAAAGTTGCTACAAGAGAGCATCATACTATAGGTTTTGATTGTTTTCATGGCATATAAAAGTTCTATTACTGGGGCTGGCGCTGTGGTGTAGCAGTCTAGGCCTCCACCTGTGGCGCCAGCATTCCATATGGTCACCGGTTCATGTCCCGGCTGCCCCTCTTCTGGCCCAGCTCTCTGCTACGGCCTGGGAAGATGGTCCAAGTGCTTGGGCCCTGCACCCGCATGGGAGACCAGGAGAAGCCACCGGGCTCCTGGCTTCAGATAAGTGTGATGCGCCGGATGCAGCAGCCATTGGAGGGTGAACCAATGGCAAAAAGAAGACCTTTCTCTCTGTCTCTCTCTCTCTCACTGTCCACTCTGCCTATCAAAAAAAAAAAAAAAAATTTTATTTGAGAGGTAGAGTGAGACAAAGAGAAAAACATCTTCCATCCACTGGTTCACTCCCCAAATGGCGGCAATGGCCAGAGCTGGGCCAATCCAAAGCCAGGAGCCAGGAGCTTCTTCCTGTCTACCATGTTGGGTGCAGGGACCCAAGGATTTGGGCCATCTCCTACTGCTTTCCCAGGCCACAGAGGAGAGCTGGATGGGAAGCCCATATGGGATGCCAGTGCTGCAGGCGGAGATCAGCCCACTACACCACCGCACCAGCCCCCCTGTTGATTTTGTTGATTTCAGATATCCTGAGCACAGAAGCTTTCTCCCCCACACAGTTCCTACTGACATGCATGGAAGGAATGCTACTGGAAGCAGTCTGGTTAAATACTGTAATCCTAGGGCTACAGATGCACTCCTTACTCCTGTATCCCAGCCCCAAGCTGAGTCTCTGGAGACAGGGGCAAAGCAAGAGTGAGAAATCAATTATTTAACATCAGGAACAACAGGGTTCTAAGTTACCCTTTAGACAGACCTCATTTCTCCTTTTGGCAAAAAACACACCGTGCAAACAGGTGGTGACTCACTAAAAGCAGGGGTTCTAAAGCCCCCGGGGCAGATTCCAGGAAGAGACAGAACAGCTCCTAGAACTCGGATATTTCCCCATCGAGGCTTTTTATGGTTTCGAGTTCCTAGTGAGCCCGAGATTACATAACAAGAATTAGGTCAGCGTGGGTCGGCTGAGAATAGGAGGCACCAATGATTATGGAAATAAATGAAATTTTAAGAATTCTAGGGAAGCACCTTGCGCCAATTCCTCTCTTGAAGGGCTCTGTGCCAGATTACAGGATGCTACGCAAAAAGCACTCACATGCCATCAACGTCAGCAACCCAGTCAGCCAGGCCGGAAACCAGGGACTCGTCCTGGGACCATGCACCTTGGCCACCCTCTACGTGCTTCTCAGAGCTGCCCCTCCTCTCCGTCCTGGCCCCTGTGGCTCTGTGGTCTGCAGCCTCTCATTCCCTAACTAACGAGGTAGGCCAGGCTACCTGCTTCCTCTCGGTCACTCACAGCCCACCCTGTCCACGTGTGACACCCCCAGGCTCCCTCCCTACCCACAAGGTCCCCCAAGACCACCTTCCTGGACAGCTCCATCACTGCTTGATGGAGAAAGCTGCACTGACAAGGCTCGTGTGGCGGTCCTTAAGTCACACAGGTGGATCGGGAAACAGAACCGTGGTCATCTTGTGCCACATCGGGAGCCAGTACGTAGAAATCTACTTAGCAACAGCAGGGGTTCATGTCTCATCATTTAAAGTGCAGCCAGCGCTGAATCCCTTCACAAGTGTGTGGGGCCGTGACCCTCGGCAGCGCTGCTTTAACACTGGCCACCAGAAACACCTGATGCTCAAGAACAAGGATAAATGACAGCAGTGACACAACCCCAGGGCTTAAACACAGTCCCCTCCACCCCCAAATAAAGACTAAAGCCCATACATTCCCATTCCTAGGATACTCATTTACCTTCTGGGAAAACCACTCTGCACTCAATGCACTGACCGGTGTAGGTGACTACAAACGTCACCTGTCAAAATCCAGCGACTTCTGCCAATGCAGCTAGGGACTCTGCATCAACTGACAGCTACACAAAGAAAATTTCCGCTTTGAAAACCAGAACCGGAAAAAACTAGTGCCAACATCTAATGGTCCATTTGGATCTACTGTAGATTATTAAAAAGAGTGAGAAAGTCACTAATGAGAATTTCCAGACACAAAATTACACCGGGCACTCAATTAGTACATTTGCCGGAATGAAATGACCAGGCCAAACCACACACTCTGAGACCCGGATGGTCAGGAAGACACTGCCGTGAGCATACATCCAATAATTCCTCAGCTTTGACACATGAACATGTCTGAATTTATACAGTATCTTTTATCTAAGGAACTCCATCCTTTATAGCTTATTAGCTCATTAATTCCCTCCTAATATTGCCTTATTTTAATTTGTGTCTCCAAATTAACCACAAGAAAAAAAATCTAATGGCTAGACATTTCCATTTATTAGCTTTTCAATTTCAGACGATCTTCAACCCTCGTTGCCCTTAAGGAATCTGAAATTGCTCATGAGAGTAGAAACTAAACTAAATAGTTGAAAAGGACCCAGTTTTTATTTTGAGTAAGTAGAGGAAAATATACCTGAGAGAGACAGCAATATTGGGTTTATAAGCACACACTGCAATTTAACCGAAGACTTTCTTCTCTATTTCAATAAATTACAAAAAAGAGAGAGAGAGAAAACCAGGAGATGGAAGTGCCCGATGCTGCCTAAGTGAATGGCACACAATCTGGCTGTGCTGGGTTCTGAGACCCCAGGGGCAGCCATGATCAGACTGCGGCTCCCGGAGTGCTCGGTCCACAGCAGGCTCTTAGGAGTTGCTCACGGACTGGAACACTGGCTTGGACGCTCTGAGTAAACGATCTTAAGAACAGCTAAGGCGTGATGACAGATGACATCGCCTCTCTCCCTAACCTGGCATCAGGCAATGCTTCATTCTGGTTATTTCAAAAATGGCAACGTTAGGGGCCAGCACGGTGGCGCAGTGGGTTAACACCCTGGCCTGAAGCGCCGGCATCCAATATGGGCACTGGTTCAAGACCGGGCTGCTCCACTTCAGATCCAGCTCTCTGCTATGGCCTGGGAAAGCAGTAGAAGACGGCCCAAGTCCTTGGGTCCCTGCACCTGCGTGGGAGACCTGGAAGAAGCTCCTGGCTTCGGATCCGCGCACTCCAGCCATTGCAGCCAGCTGGGGAGTGAACCATCAGATGCAAGACCTCTCTCTCTCTCTCTCTCTCTCTCTGCCTCTCCTTCTCTCTCTGTGTAACTCTGACTTTCAAATAAATAAATCAATCTTTTTAAAAAAATGGCAACTTTAGATCATGACCCCAATAAGAATATTTATTATTTCAGACCCCAATCATTCAGATTCTGTACTTGGGGTTGAAGTTTAAGGTATATGAAATCAAATGCTCCAGAGAACCATCTCTCCCTGATGACAGACTTCCTCTTACTGGCCGTGGCCGCTGAGTTCCCGTGGGAGAGGTCCCCTCCCTGGTGACAGTCTTGACGTTCTATCGAGGTAAGTGCCTGATCTTCCTTTGGCCAAGACAGAGGTCCTGGGCCCCTGTGCCCTGCAGCTGGCATCTCCAGGCAAGTGCTCTGGGCTCTGAAGGCAGAGCGACAGTGGCACTCAAGGGACAGTCTCTTAGTCCACACTGGCAACCCTCCCCTCAACCGTTGAGTCTGCTTCCAGCTGTTCCTCCAGCCAGTGAGCCTCCAACATGTTCCCCTTGTCCTCTGGGTGAGCCAGAGATAGATTCTGTTGCTTGCGACCATAGGACCTTGACCAACACATTAGCATGTCCCAGGTCTTCACTCCATGTCTGCTCGATCCATTCATAAAGCAAACCTGGTAAAGACCTGTGCTGAGCAGGACTCGGCTCATCTGCTTGGGGGACCAGAATTCTTTACAGTAATCAAATGAAGTCGTTGGCAGAGCTGTCTCTCTTTCCCACTGGCTTCCCTGTAGCCCCATCAGCATGGTTTTATTTGATGATGGATTTGTAAATTAAGAGAAGATTCTATTCTTTCCAGAAAAATGCTTCAAATCTAGATTATAATGAAAAAAAGACCAGAATTTTTTTTTTTTTTTTTTTTTTTTTGGACAGGCAGAGTTAGACAGTCAGAGAGAGAAAGAGACAGAGAGCAAAAAGAAAGGTCTTCCTTCCATTGGTTCACCCCCCCCAAATGGCTGCTACGGCCGGCGCGCTGTGCCGATCCGAAGCTAGGAGCCAGGTGCCTCCTCCTGGTTTCGCATGCAGGTGCAGGGCCCAAGCACTTGGGCCGTCATCCACTGCCTTCCCAGGTCACAGCAGAGAGCTGGACTGGAAGAGGAGCAAGCGGGACAGAACTGGCACCCTGACCAGGACTAGAACCCGGATTGCCAGCGCTGCAGGCGGAGGATTAGCCTAGTGAGCCATAGCGCCAGCCAAGACCAGAGTTTTTAATCGCCAGATGCAGACAATCTCACAATCAAGCCAGAGGCAAGAGATGGAACATTTTCAGATTTCACTTTCACTTGCTCTTTTTTTTTTTTTTGACGGGCAGAGTGGACAGTGAAAAAGAGAGACAGAGAGAAAGCTCTTCCTTTTGCTGTTGGTTCACCCTCCAATGGCTGCACTGATCCAAAGCCAGGAGCCAGGTGCTTCTCCTGGTCTCCCATGTGGGTGCAGGGCCCAAGCACTTGGGCCATCCTCCACTGCCCTCCCGGACCACAGCAGAGGGCTGGCCTGGAAGAGGGGCAACCGGGACAGAATCCGGCGCCCCGACCGGGACTAGAACCCGGTGTGCCGGCGCCGCAGGCGGAGGATTAGCCTATTGAGCCACAGTGCGGCCTCACTTGCTCTTTTAATGTTTATTTATTTTCATTTACTTGAAAGGCGGGGGGCGGGGGGAGATCCTCCACCTCCTGATTCACTCCTCAAATGCCCACAACAGCCGGGCCTGGGCCAGGACAATGCCAGAAGCCTGGAACTCCATCCAACTTTCCCACGGGGCTGGCCCAAAGGCAGGCAGTGATCCGGCTGCCAACTCACCTCTGCCAGGGACAAGCGCCTTCTGCAGGGCTTCCTTCAGGCCGCTGTGCCCGTGCAGGAGCCAGTGGCTGGGGGAGATGGCCACATGGGATGCACCATAAATGGCCTCGGGGGAGGCCGTGTAGGCGGTCAGCTTTTCTCCTGTGACTTGCCCATCAACCTGGTAGGGGGAAATAAGAGGCATTTTGTTCCTCAGTGCTCCCTCTGCGCTGGGCTGCTCCCTGCCCACATGCCAACCCCTTCCCTCCTTGTTCTGACCACAGCCCGGGGGTGTGATGGCCGAGATGGCATGCAGCAGGGGCAGAGAAAGGACGGGCGGCTCCCCTTTCAGAACCCTGCAGGGGCCAGCACCAGGCATGTGGGCAGCCCCAGCCCGAAGGTGGTCACAGCATGCTCAGAATGGCGCCCTCCTGGTTTTCTGTCTCCCTTGCTCCTAGATCAGAAGTACCTGTCAATGGCTTCTCGTTTTTGTCACGAGAAAGGAGTTGTGTTTCCCTCAGGGACTTCAGGACAAAGCAGAAAAACAAAGGGCTGCACTGTTCTACGCAAACAGCACTGAGGTTATTAGTGATAGCCCGTCCTGGGCTCAGAGCTGGAAGGAGCATACAGTAGGCATCCACTGAGTGCAGATTACGTGACAGACATGGAGACCGCAGAGAGGACAGGCATGACTTCCTTCTTACATTTATTCAAACGTGATGACAGAGCACCAACAATGAACTAGGTCTACACCGCGGCCTGGGTGCCGATTAGGTGTCACCTAGGGAGTCGGACCTGGGGCCCCAGGGGCACAACCACACAGTCTGTCCCCGTAACTGAAAACATTCAGGCATCCTCACAGTGAGCTACCCCGTCTCAGTTTCAAGTGGGTTCAGCAGTGGAGACCCAAACATTTTCCCAACCCGATGCCCATGAAGGGGGGAATGTGGAAGACGTCCGAGGCACAGGCGCCCACACCTTTGACCCTGGCTGAGAGGCAAAGGTCCTTGAGACGGGCACCAGACAAGGTCCTTGAGACGGGCACCAGACTCGGGCTAACCGATAGAGACAGCCCCGAAGGCACGCTGGAATGCAGTCCAGGGCCCTGGCCACCTCCTAGCAGAGTGGCAGAGGAGGCGTCTGTGTGGGGTCTGCTGACCCACGGTTTCCCGTGCGCTCCCCCCAGAGGGAGGCTTCCCTGGCTGGAGGCTGGATGAGACGGGCCTCCTCTGCGCGGGGCTGCACAGGGAATCATGACTCAGGGGCTGAGCAGGCACCAGCTACGGCCATCAGGAGGGCGGGTCCCTAAGGCGACCAGCCTCCTCTCTGGGCTGCTGCTGCTTTCTCTCCTCGAGGTTCTGACAGGGACTAAGGGGAGGGTAGGATTCGGAGCTAAATGAACAGAGCACAAAAGCCTGGATCAGAGAAGAATCTGAAGGATGAAAAGGACACCCAGGAAAGGACCAGTGACAGAAGCGCTCTCGTGTCAACACAAAGAGCAAAGCTCTGGTGGCACCTGTCAGCCATGTTTCCACAGCAGGCCACCGGTGTCGGGCTTCATCCTAAACAGCTGAGGTCCGTCAGCCTCTGAGACGATGACACGGTTCAGCTCTGCTCCTGGGCTTTTAATGGCTCTATGACATCACTCACACACACACACACACAACATTGAGAACACAGTCAAGCCCATGGTCCTTCTGTGCGGCGAACGGTCCACACACACATTCTGCACAGAACTTCAGGGAGTTCAGGGCCCACCAGGACACACTGTGTATCTGTGCTGTCCAGAACGGTAGCTGGGAGCACTACGTGGCTAGGACTCACTTGAAAGTTTCTGCTGTGGGTACAGAAGACAGTGGACTTCACAGGGCCAGTGCTGTGGCTCGGGGGTTAAGTCACAGTCTGGGACACAGGCATCCCATACGGGTGCTGGTTCAAGGCTCAGCTGCTCCATTTCCCATTCAGCTCCCTGATAATGAACCCAGGAAAGCAGCGGAAGACGGCCCAAGTGCTTGGGCCCCGGCACCCACATGGGAGACCCAGAGAAGGCTCCTGGCTCCTGGATTCAGGCTGGCCCAGCCCTGGCCTTTGCAGTCATTTAGGGGCGTGAACTAGTGGATCAAAGTGCTTTCTGTCTAATTTTGCTTTTTCAAATAAATAAAAAATGACTCCTTAACAATAAGTATAGTAGATTTTAGGACTGAACTATAACAAGATATCAACTATTTCTTTAATAAACCTTTTAAAAAATTGATCACGTTTGTAAACAATATTTTGGTTTAATCGGTCAAATAAAATGACATCAAAATTAATTTCATGTCTTTCTTCCCACTTTAAAAATGTGAGTACTACACAAACAAAAACTACATACGAGGCTTGTGAGATCTTTCTGTTGGACGGTGCTGTTGTGGAGTTCAAGGTGACGAGTTAGAGTTGCAAAACGCAAAGGGGAATTGTGCATGTTACTGCTGCAGGTGCCTCGCTCGCTCACCTTTAACGTGAAGTCCAGGTGGCAGCCCACACAGTCTCCGATCCAGTGGGCTTGCATGCCCTTAATTCCATACCATTCGGGAAGGTCTGCCAAGGCGTCCTTCATGGCCTGAGGGAATGAAAGAACAGGGAAGCAGGTTAACGTAGGAAAAGTGGGGGCACCAAAGGAGGCAGTGGAGGCCGCCCTCCCTGGCTTCACCAGCCAAGTCGTAGGTTGGGGACGGCCACGCTCATCATGACTCACGCAGCTGGGCCCCACCGATCTCTCTCCTCTGAGGGAGCCCAGGCTCCACAGAGGAAGGAAATCAACAAGAAAAGACCATAATTCCTATTCCTGGTGCATGTGCTTAGTGCATTCTCTCCCACGAGCTGAGAACTAAAGAGAACCTCAAGCCTATGAATTTGGAAACTCTATAAGCCATTCATGGGTGTTCTACAGTTCAACTAGGTCACAAAAACATTATGAATGGCATCTCTGCATTTAAAAACCAGAGATTAAGAAGAGGCACTTAGCCTAGGCACTATACAGTGGCCTCCACCGTCAGGGGTGCCTGGGTTGGATTCCTGGCTCTGGCTCCTGACTGTGGCTTTGTGCTGATGCAGAGCCTGGGAGGCAGTGCCAACAGCTCGAGTACTTGGGTTCCTGCCACCCAGTGCGAGGCCTGGACCATGCTGTCAGCTCTTAGCTCTGGCCCTGGTTGTTGTGGGCCTTTAGAGAGTGAACCAGTAGATGGGAGTTCTCTCTCAAATAAATAAAAACCAGAATAAAAAAAAAATTTAAATACAAATAAGCATAAGGGAAACATAACATTAATCTGTGTAAACATTTGCTATTAAAAATAAATACTGAAGTTCATCTTTAGCCTAAATTCCTATAAAAAGGAGGTTTCTCTATAAATTATTTTCTATGTCCTCATGCACATGCCGGCCCTTACTTGATGACAAGACACCTTCCTTCAATAGATGAATGTAAAAGTAAACGCGTATGTTAGTAATATGAAGAGACCATTTCAAAAAAGAATCTGTAATAGTATTATAGTTACTGCAGGCAATAAAATGATGCATTGCTTGTGCAGTGGTCTGTAATTCATACAGTGATTTCACTCGCATCTGCTTTTACACGCTCCCCACGGCAACACATCTTCAGATGAGCAAACTTAGGTTGAGAGGTGTGCTGGCCCCTGCAAGATCGTGGGAGATGAGGAGCCAGGATGAAAACCCAGACTCACCAGCAGCACTCTGCCAGCCACACACACAGACTTACTCTGCTGTGCGATTAAAAACACAAAACAGAACTGTGCATTTCCTACATCTGTCAACTTATGCACACGGCTTGTTACGATTGCTCAACAAGCTACAGATTTATGTCATTACTTGACACCAAAATGAAACAAAAACTTACTGCCAAGTTTGGCACTGGGTGGGTCACGAGTCTTAATCCCACAATGCTCCCGCTCTGAATTCAGATCCGCATGAGGAAATGTTGGCCTGTGATCTCTATGACAACTGCCAAGCAGGACCTGGCCCGCAGCTTGCAACTGTGCCTTGTCCTGGCCAAATGCGCATCAGATTCCCAGACCCCCAGGCACCTAGCAAGGGGAGTAACAGCCCCTGCAGCACAGGTCCCAGTGCACTGCAGCACACCATCAAAGCACCAGGCACCTTTGCATACTGCGCCTCATTTAATCTTCCCAACAGCAGAAGTCAAGCAGCAGCGTCTCCACCTCCCAGATGAAGAAAGGAACCTCAGAAACGTTCCCTAAGTCAGCCCCAGGCGTGGTGGAACTGTGGAAGAGGACTGGGAGCAAGGTGCAGGCGAGTCCCTAGAGCATGTGCGGTCCTACACACCACCTGCAATCACTACTTTATTTTTTTTTTTTTTAATTTTTAAAGATTTCTTTACTTGAAAAGCAGAGATACAGAAACAGAGGGGGAGACACAGACTGAGCGAGATTTTCCATCTGCTGGTTCACTCCCCAAATAGCCCTAACAGTCACGAGCTGGGCCGGTCCAAAGCCAGGAGCCAGGAGCGTCTAGTAGGATTCCCAAGTGGGTGCAGGGATCCAAGCACTTGGGTCATCTTCTAATGCTTTCCCAACACAACAGCAGGGAGCTGGATCAGAAGTGGAGCATCGGGACTTGAACTGGCACCCACATGGGACATCAGAGTTGCAGGTGGCAGCTTTACCTGTTATGCCACAGCGCCCACCCTGCAATTACTACTTTCTAACAGCAGTACCTAAATCCCATCTTTCCCATATCCATATTTCAACTCATTTCAGCTTATCACTCTCTGACTCAGAGGTACTGATGAGAGATCAGCCAGCTTCCATTCCCTTATTTATATTTTCCATTTTATTCCTGGGAGGAAGGCCCTGGTAGGCATAAGGCTAATGTTGTCATCAAAATCCTCTTTATGGATGAGCACACACAGGCCCAGGGATGTTTAGCAATCTGCCCAAGATCACAGCTCACTGGAGCCAGGCCAGAAACGCAGGTCTCCTCGTTATTATTTAGCCCTCATTCAACTACAGAAACCCTTAACCTAATGCCTTTCCCCGCAGTGACACTGTCAACTTTATTGCTTCAGCTCCCTGGCACCTACAGGGGAGAACTCAGAGATGGGTGAGTGGCATGGCTTCATCGCCAATGACGGAAGCTTGAAAGGGGACAGACTTGCTACCATGTCCTACACCTTCCCCATCGAAGTCACAGGCTCAGTACAGTGCTGGGGTATTGGGGGGAACCCAGAGGTATTGGGGGGAACCAGAGGCACAGGGCCAACTGGTTTAAATACCACCCCAGAATCCAGAGGCTGAGGGTGCCAACAGCAGCAATGGCTTAACCAGAACACTTCTGGGGAAAGGTCTTGGCTGTGCCCACCTTCTCCCCTCATTCCTGCCTCTGGATAGGTCTCCAGCCTTTCCATAGGCTTGTGGGAAACCTGACCTTCTCGTGAATTCCTTTTGGATTAAGTCAACCAGTGTAACTTTATGCTGTGGTGCCAATCTTATCTGTGGCACCAACTATGCCAGGGATGCCACCTTCGGCTCCGGCCCCGGTCACCACCTCGTACAGTGAGCTTTGGTCCTAAGCCCACAAGTGTCAGCTCCACCCCCACCCTAACGGGATCTGCTGCTCCTACCTCCCTGGCCCCTGCAAAAGTATAACAGGACATGCTTCCACATGCATGCTCGTTCTCTCTCTTTCTCTCTCTCTCTCTCACCCCCCGGTCAATAAACCCTTTCTCTTAACTTCTGTGTTTGGTGTGTTTTGTGGAGGCCTTACACCATCAATGGACTGTAGAAGTGTCAATATCTTGATATCTATATACTGTTTTATAGCAAAAGCATAAAAACTTGAATGTATCAATATAGTAATATGTGCACAATCTGCTGATAAAATCACACACTCTGGAGTATTTTCAATATTTTGGAGCAACTTAAATGTTGAGAGTGTAGCAGGTAAAGCCTCTGCCTGGGATGCCAGCATCCCATATGGGTGCTGCTTCCAGTCCTGGCTGCTCGACTTCTGATCCAGCTCCTCTGACACCCACACCAGAGGAAGCTCCTGGCTCCTGGCTTCGGCCTGGCCCAGCTCCAGCTGTTGTGACCAGCTGGAGAGTGAACCACTGATGGAAGATCTCTCTTTCTCTGTCTCGCCTTCTCTCTCTGTTAACTCTGAACTTCCAAATCAATCAATCAACCTTAAAAAAAAAAGTCTTAAAAAATAAATGTCCATTACACACAGAACTAGAACTCGGTGAACTCTGTAGATAACCCACGGCTCTTCCTCTCCAGTGACCAATGAGATTCTACATAACTTGTAAGCAAACCCATTGTGTTTTCCACGATCTCATGCGTGGCTCCATGACTGGCTCCATCTCTCATTGCACCCTCCCCTGCCACAGGAGACCTGGAGCTAGCTGGGTCAATACTGGCGACCCCTGCATGACCAAGCCACTGACACCAAGAGCCCTCCTGGGTTTTACTCTTTTTCTCCTAGATTGAATTGTCAAGGCTGGAAAAATTCTGATGGAGGTGCTTTTCCTAAAACATTCAGCTGTCAATCAGGACAAAAGAGGGAACCTAGAAGTGGAATGTGAATGTGTTTCATATGCTAATTCCGAAAGATGCCTGCTGAAAACTTAACCGTGTCAGCCACCACTGATACTGTTAAAAACTCGAGAAATTTTAAAAATCAGCCAAATAAAATCAACATCTTGAACAACCCAGCAAGCCCTTGAAGGACCGGCTGTAAGACAAACACATTCGTGTGGGCTTCAATGAGCAGGGCCTAAGGGGGCACCTCACCCAGCGGCAGCCTACACCCAGACACTATCCTAGGCTCTAGCCACCCCCCCCCCCATTGCCATTGCTGGAAGCCAGGTGACCAGATGGCCCAACCACTGGTGTCAGCTCCACCCCCATCCTACTTCTACTTCCCTGCCCACCCCACAGCAAAGTTTTAAAAGGACCTCCCTCCCTCTCCCTGTCTTTCTCCCTCACCATATGCTGACCTATGTCTCTCTCTCACTCTCCTTCTCCCTCTTTTCCTTCTTTGCCCCTTCCCTCCAGTCTGTCGGGTTTCCCCCAATAAACTCCTTCCCTTACTCCGGTGTCTGGTGGCCTTACAGAGGGTGCTACAACTGTTCACGCTGGGAACTCCTTCTGGTGGGCTTGCTGCGGGGGGGGGGGGGGGGGGGGGGCTCTGGGCTTCCCTTTGTTTTGGGGCCGCAGTTACAGGAGCAGCCATGGTACTGCCGCATTTGGCAGGCACTGCTGGCAGTGCCCATCCTCTGCACCCTGGCCCGCCTCTATTTATAGAAAAACCCACTGGCTCACAGACCCCAAACTGGGAGAAAGGGCAGGATTTTTACACTTGGAAAGTGTTGTGAGGGCTTGGTGCTTGGCGCACTGGTTAAAAATGCCGCTGAGGATGCCTGTCTCCTACATCTCCAGACTGCTCAGGTTCAATTCCTGCTTCTGCCAGTGCGCCAGCGAGAGGCGGCAGATAAAGCGGCAGATAATGGCTCAAGCACTTGGATCCCAGGAAGCCACACAGGAAACCTAGAGTGAGTTCTGGGCTCTGGTTTTGGCCCAGTCCAGTCTTGGCTGTTATGGGCATTTGGGAGGTAAAATAGCAAATGGAAGATCTCTCTCCCTCTCTGCCTTTCAAATCAAGTGAAAATAATTAAATGAAAAATTAAAAACATCTTAAAAGTGCTGTGATGTCCCCTTTCAAACTGAATGGAGGAACCCGGAATAAGAAAGTTGAAAGATGCCCTTCTCTCCCCTTCAGCCCCTCCCCAATTGCCCCAGGCTTGGGCACAATTGGGAAACCATTCAGTTACTCAGCTCCCCTTGTCTAACAAATGTGGGAGGGGGGGAGGTCATGTGGTTTCCCTAAACTCCCTCAGCCAGGCAGCCACAGAGCCCACAGCTTTCCAGAGCTGGCTGCCCTGAATCCATCCTGCTCGGGTTTCAGATCCCTCTAGGAAAACTGAACAAAGGACAACTTCCAGGCGCAAAACTGAAATTAACAATACCATGGACAGGCTTCTCATTCCGATTTTATACAGTATTTAAAACTCTCACGTGAAATAAAATGAGAGCTTTCCTATGGCCATCAGGAGACACATGTGCAAGCACTGTGGCTGCACAGGGGCCCTGTGATCAATTTCTCAGGGCAGGGCTGCAAGGGACCTGCTGCGCTAACCCTGACCCTGACCCTGACCCTGACCCTGACCCTAACCCTAACCCTAAGCACTGTGGCTGCACAGGGGCCCTGTGATCATTTTCTCAGGGCAGGGCTGCAAGGGCAGCTGCTGCACTCCTCAGGGAGGGCGTGCGGAACACAGCCGTCCACGGGTGCTGGGGTCTCAGAGCAAGAACCAGGAAGAGATGGGTGGAGGCACCCGTAGTCACAAAGGCTTCTGATGTAAGGTAAATCAGGAATAAGAGAAAGGTTATGGCGCCACCACTGTGGTGTAGTGGGCTAAGCCTCAGCCTGCGGCGTCTGTGTCCCACATGGGCACCGGTTTGTGTACCAGCTGCTCCTCTTCCAATTCAGCTCTCTGCTGTGGCCTGGGAAAGCAGTGGAAGATGGCCCAAGTGCTTGGGGCCCTGCACCCACGTGAGAGACCCAGAAGAAGCTCCTGGCTCCTGGCTTGGGATGGGCCCAGCTCCAGCCATTGTGGCCATTTGGAGGGTGAACCAGAGGATAGAAAACCTTTCTCTATCTCTCCCTCTGTCTGTAACTCTACTTCTCAAATAAATAAATTAGGAAAAAGAGAGAAAGAGAGAAAGATTAAACCTAAAAGGCTGGGGATAAAAAGAGAATTAAGCATAACACGGCTAATCCGACACTCTTTTCAAAGGAGGAGAAATAATGCTAGTAATAAATCCATACTTTCCGAGAGAGGAAGCGTGTAAGCTATTAAGAATAATGTGTGGAGCCTGGCGCTGTGGTGTAGCAGGTAAAGCCGCTGCCTGCAGTGCTGGCATCCCATATGGGTGCCAGTTCAGGTCCTGGCTCTCCTCTTCCAATCTAGCTCTCTGCTATGGCCTGGGAAAGCAGTACAAGATGGCCTAAGTCCTTGGGCCCCTGAATCCATGTGGAAGACTCGGAAGAAGCTCCTGGCTCCTGGCTTTGGATTGGCCTAGCTCTGGTCGTAGTGGCCATTTGGAGAAGGAACCAGTGTTTGGAAGACCTCTCTCTGCCTCTGCCTCTCTGTAAACTCTGTCTTTCAAATAAATAAATAAGTCTTAAAAACAAAAAAAGAACAAGGTGTAACATGACCACGTAAGAATTCTAGCAGTGGCTTAGCAAACTCAGGTAAAAACAGCTTAGGCAAATGGGAAATGTACACAATGTGTAAAATAAATGTATTTACTAGCTACGAAGGGGAGAGATGAGAAGCAAGAATCTCTGGAGCTGGACACAGATCTGAGACAGAATGACAGTGACGAGTTTAACTCCAACATCATTAAAACAGGCAATTTTAAAAAGCTTGGCAATTAGCATACTTCTGAATCAATGTGATTTGATTAGCAATTATTTTTGAATTATAATTTATATCTGCTTCTCTCTCTTTTTTATTTTGACAGGTAGAGTTATAGACAGTGAGAGAGAGAGAGAGACAGAGAGAAAGGTCTTCCCATCTGTTGGTTCACCCCTCAAATGGCCGCTATGGCGGGCACCGCACCAGCCCAAAGCCAGGAGCCAGGCGCCTCCTCCTGGTCTGCCATGCGGGTGCAGGGCCCAGGCACCTGGGCCATCCTCCACTGCCTTCCTGGGCCACAGCAGAGAGCTGGCCTGGAAGAGGAACAACCGAGACTAGAACCTGGTACCTATATGGGATGCCGGCGCCACAGGCAGAGGATTAGCCAAGTGAGCCACGGTGCCGGCCCCTATATCTGCTTCTCTAAAACTTATTCTTGCTGCCTAGAGTTATTCCCCTCCCTTTTCATTGAAACCACTTCAGAGACACAGTAGACATTAAGTTCTAACAGCAGAAAGTCAATTTGTAAGGAGGCAAGACGTTTAGAAATCTACAGAACAATCTAGAGGAGTAAGCTTTTCTTATACCTTAAGGCCCCTTTGACTACAGGGGGTCTTGAGAAAATTGGTGGAAACACGTATTACGAAAAAAACTATTCATTGATTTTAAGGTTTTTTTTACACCAAAACAGACATCTTTTAATCCCATTTCCATGAACTTTTTGAAGCATCATCATGCACCAAAAAACCCCTCTGGCATGATGGCTACCCAGTCTGAATTCAGAACGGACACAATAAAGCCTCCCTCTGAGAGCCCTACTGTAACCTCTCTCTGACACGGGATATGTATTTCAGGCCAAATCCACGTGTAGGGGCGGTTCAACACAAACCAGTTCTTCACAAATCAGCCTCCGTTCTCCCGGAGGCGCTGTTAACCCAGCGGGGCAATAACCAGTCCTGCTCAGGGCATCCTGCTCACGATGGGCACCTGGCCAACGGGTGAGGGTGCACGGGCACTGGGGTGAGAGCTGAAGGGGCTCCACGCAGCCCGGGCAGACCCCCAGAGGTCATCTCAGGGCTGGCTTGCCAACAGCGGCCCCCAAGGCGGCTTTCTGGGTGGGACCCTCAGGGAACGTCCTGGGGTCTCCGTCTGCAGGGGCCACGTGCACACGCTATGGGGAAGGTGGCAGCAGCTGGACTCACCTCTTCGTTTCCTGATGTCCGTGTGTTAGCTCAGGCCTCACCAACCTTTCCCCTCTCCTGCCTCTTCAGCAGCTAACGGCTCTGCTCCCACTGACTCCCGAGGGATGGAGACTTCACGTCTGAAGGGTCACCACCCTGTGTCACCAGGCCCTGGGTGCAGACTGCCTGTGACTCACCTGTGTCACTCAGGGTGGAGGGGTGGGGGTGGGGGCGAAACACCCGCAGCACGAGCATCTGCCCCGGCCCAATCTGCAGCACCGGGCTTTCGTCTTGTTCCTGGAGTCTTGGGGGCAGGACTGGAAGCTTTCACTGGTCTCATTGTGGAAAACAAAATGGTGGCCGCCTCCCCGGGGACACTCTGCCCGATTACCCGCAGTGCAGCTGGAAGCCTGCTATGAATTTAGAAACTGCTCCCACGGGAGATGAGCCCTGAGACCCACGGGTCTGAAGATGCGCATATATACGAAAACATAAGCACAGCTTTATCTTATCAAAATGATAATCATCTTACAGAAAATATGGGAAGGTCAGAGGAACAAAGAAAAATGACAATTACAATCAACTTACGTACCCAGGGAGGCGCCTTTTAATATTCTGCCCTCCAGGCTGTCTGCCAGGGACTCCTCCACCCACATTCCCCACCAACTCTGAAACCAGAATATGTGTTCCCATCAACGACGTCTTCCCAGCGGCTGCCAGCACTTTCCTCTCGCAGTGGAGCAGTGACTTCGACACCGCTCGTGCTAGCCCTGAGAAGATGCGGACTGGGCGTGTGTGCTGCCGCCCGTGTTTTCACACAGCTGAGACGGCGCTGCCAAACCACCCGAGCTCGCTGTGCCCTGAGTTCTCAACTGATACGGCTCCGGGAAGGAGCATCTCTCCATCTCGAGTAAATGTGACAACACGCGGGCGTTAGCCACCCTGGCACAGTACACACTCACAGCGAGGAACGGGACACCGGAAAACGGTCCCTTTCAGCCCCTGCGAATGACTGCCCACTTCCTTAACAGCAGCCTCACCGATCTCCAGACAGCCGGGCTTGGAAAGCCCCGGGGTGTCCAGACAGCCGGGCTCAGAAAGCCCCGGGGTGTGGATGGGGGGCTGCAGCACATGGATGCCACGCCGACCCAGCTCCACCCAAACAAGGACAAGAACTAGTGAACCTCCAAGCACCCCTTTCCGTTACCACCCATCTGAGCCTGTCTCTGCCTGCTGCGTCTCCTGACTGCTTCCCCGCAACACTGCCCACGGCCCGCACGCACCACTCAGAACTGCCCTGTTGGGGAACCCGCTCCAGGAGCAGGTGCAAAGAATGCAGGGCTGGGACAGAGGAGACCCAAGCTGCGTCCTGGCTCCTTCCTGGACTTGGGACACTCAGCTATGCACTGGAGTGTGGGCTGGGCGGGGAGACGGGACAGGCACCCCAGGAGGGCAGCGCGCCCCTTGGGGAGGGCTGGGGAGGGCCGGGGAGGCCCGCAGGCGGGGTGCCTGGAACACAGTAACACCGCCCCCTTGTTTCCCTAGCTGTGCAGACATCACAATGGTTTAATAGTTTTCAGCAGCAGTGCAGGCAGAGAGGAGAGTTTGTTTGCTGTTACATTTTTCAGATCAGAGCAGGGATTGAAAACCAAGGGGACCCTGAGCTAAACACTGTCTCCAATGTCCTCTCTTGTTAAACTGAGTGGGTTACACCTCTGCCTGCGATGCGAGCGTCCACATGACCTTCAGTTTGCGTCCCAGCTTCTCCCCTTCCGGTCCAGCTCCCTGCTGACGTGCCTGAGAAAGCAGTAGCAGACGGCCCAACTCCTTGGGCCCCTGCACCGATGCAGGAGACCCCAGCCTGAAGCTCCGGGCTCCTGACTTTGGCCTGGCCCAGCTCCAGCCGCTGTGGCCATATGGGGAGTGAACCGACGGATCTAAGACCTCTCTCTATCACTCACTCACTCTTTCAAACAAAATAAATCTTTTTTTTTTTTTTAAATGCAATTGACTCCCTAAGCTACGAGGGGTCACTGGGGCAGTCACCAACCCTGAAGAGCAAACTCTGACACCTCAGGCAGGGCCTAAGAGATCTTTTTGGTCCTGAGGAGTCTCGGCTACCACAGTCACACCCCGGAGGACCTGGCCGAGAGCTGAGAGGCTCCTTAGAGCAGATGCAGCGTTTGGTCGTGCCTCAGTTTACTCCTGATCAGGCCGAGTGTGTACGTCACGGCCAGCAGACGACAAGAAGGACACTGGCCCACTGTGTCTTCCACTTTCCCTTCCCAGTCGGCCCTTCCATCTCGGACACAAGAACCAAACAAAAACAGACACTCTCCTGCCTGCAGAGCACGTGAGTGGGTGTGGCAGGGGCGGTGGGACGAGGCCAAGAACCCAGCGGGGAGGGAAGTGAGGTGGGGCTAGAGAAGCGACCTCTTAGAGACCGCCTCCAGAGGTACGGGGCACAGGAAGGTGGGCAGGAGGCCCTGCATTTCAGGAAAGCAAGCCTGATTGCTGGTGGTCTCTGTGCCTTCTGGAAACACCACTGGTCTCTAAATCCCAGAGCCTGAGAGCCCCGGCCGGCCCTGCCCTCGGTGACCCCTCCCAGCTGCTAGGAAGCGCCTCCTTCCTCTGGGCCAGGAAGAGCCCCGAGAGCTGCCCGTGCCTTTTGCCACTGTCTCCTGCCCACGCCACTCCCCACAGGACTTCCGAGCGGCTGGGGGCTGGCTCTTCCTGTAGCTCCCCATGGCACAGGCCCCTGGCCAACCACTACCCTGAAGGAGATTAGGGGATAGCGGGGCGGGGGAGTGAGGTGGGGAAGGAGAGAGCTCGACCTCCATAGCCTGAGAAGACCCTGGGGAGACAGGCAAAGCACAAGGAGACCCTGGGCGAGAAGGGGCTGCAATGAACCAGCTCAGTGGCACAGGGAGGGCAAGCCAGACCCGGGGGCTCGGAGTGGAAGCTGCTGTCTCCCAGGGAGCCTCAGGACGTGGGGCAAATCGGTGTCCGAGAGAGCTGGGACGGGGTGTCCTCCTGCTCTTCAGTAATTCATAAAATATGTTCTAAAAGTTGGAGGGGCGAGGCCAGCTTCAGCCCGGGCTGACCGCAGCAGGGCTGGGTGCGGACGGATGCACAAGAGCTTTGGAGCACTGGGGTTCAGGAGAAAACCCTCGGGGCTGGCGCTGTGGCATGGTAGCTGAAGCCGCGGCCTGCAGTGCCGGCAGCCCACATGGGCGCCAGCTGGTGTCCCCGCTGCTCAGCTTCCAACCCGGCTCCCTGCTAGTGGCCTGGGAAAAGCAGCAGAGGATGACCCAAGTGCTTGGGCCCCTGCCCACCATGGGAGGCCTAGAGGAAGCTCCTGGCCCAGCCCTGGTCATCGTGGCATCTGGGGAGTGACCCAGTGGAAGGAAGGAAAATCACTGTCTCTCCCGCTCTGTAACTCTTTCAAATTCATAAATAGATTCTGAAAAAAAGAGAAAACCCTAAGCCTCAGCCCTGGCTGCGGCCTTGGGGCCCTGGGGAGGGCCGACAGCTCCTGAGCCACCTTGGGCTCCCCTCAGTTCTCACTGTGCCCCCTCTGCCACCATCTACGCTGCATGCACACGTCCTCGTCATCACAGCTCCCTCATCAGCCCTCTGGCTGAGCTTCCGGCAAAGCACGAGGCCACGCAGGCGCCACACTGGGCGGGCACTCCCTGGAGCTCCTGCGAAGCCGACTTCTGTCCTGGGCTGAGTACAGGAGCGGGAAGCTCACGTCCCGAGTGTCTCCTTGGAAACAGGGGCCTCGGTGTCTTTTATCTGCGTTCTTAGTGTCTGAGCCAGGTCTGGCCAGGCCCTCGGTACCATGTGGGGAAAGAAGGAACAGATGCAGACTGCGAGGGGAGCACCAGAGGCTGCCGTGTACCAGCGCGATCCCTCGGACCTGAATCCTAGTGCTGCTGCTGGCACCAGCGGGAGCCTCAGCTTCCCCGGTCAGTATGATGGGGGTAACCGCAGTCCCAACAGCCATGTTGTGACCATGACACACTCTTACCCAGCGGATCATCAAGCTCAGTGGACTTTACCACCTGTCCATCTCAACACAACCTACTCACGTGTCCCTCCATCCGCCGTCCAAGTCCAAGTTCTAGCCTGTCTCTTGGCACCCCTCCCTCTTGCCGTTAGGCTCTGTGAATGGCTTCCTGTGGGCCCAATGTCCAAACTCCCTAAGACCTAGAAAGCGTCGCCTGATCTAGCCCCACCTGGAGTCGCCCCGCTCGCACTCCTCGTTTAAGCTGCTCAGGCTCGTCTCTGTTTCAGGGCCACCACATACGACGTTCCCTGCAGGGTGAGCGGGTGCAGGGAGAAGCTACCTTACTGATCCCTCTGCAGCTCCAACAGTACATTTTTCATTTAAGACACTGTACCTTTCCACTCTAGATTTCTAACTGGTTCATTTTTTTAAACATGTTTTTAAAGATTTATTTTTATTTATTTGAAAGGCAGAGTTACAGAGAGAGGAGAGAGACAAGAGACAGAGACAGAGATCGATCTTCCATCGGCTGGTTCACTCCAAATGGCCACAATGGCCGGGGCAGGACCGGGCTGGGCTGGGCTGGGCTCCTAGCCCGGAACTCTGTCCTGATCTCCCATGGGAGTGCAGGGGCTCAAGCACTTGGGACATCTTCTACTGCTTTCCCAGGCACAATAGCAGGGAGCCGGATCAGAAATGGAGCAGCCAGGGCTGGAACAGGCACGTGTCATGGGCAGCACTTAACCTGCTATGCCACAATGCTGGCCCTGGTTCATCTTAAAGTTTCCACTTTCTCGTGAGATTCCTCATGTGTCTGCCCACTGTGGCCATCTTTCCTTCAAGTCCCATACCACTGATACAACAAATGCCTTTGATTTTACCTACTAATTCCAACATCCGGCTGATTTCATGGTCTATTTATTTCTTTTTGCCTTTTTTTTTTTTTTTTAAGGGAAAGGATTTACTGGGGGAAACCCGACAGACCGGAAGAAAGAGGCAAAAAAGGAAAAGGTGGGGAGTCTAAGAGAGGGATCAAGAGAGAAGGAGAGAGAGATCGAGAAAGGGAGAGACAGAGACTGAGAGGGAGAGAGATCAGGAGACAGAGAGAAAGAGCTCTTTGCAGTCTATTTCTACTGGGGTGCTTTTTACTTTCCTTGATTATGAATCACAATTTCCTGCTCCTTAGCAGGTCTAGTAATTTTTATTATATGTTGGACATTGAGGATGAAACCTTGCAGGGAGTCTGGATTATGCTGTCTCAGGAAGTTCCCTTTTCATCTCCTGGGGCTGCTTTTATTTTTATGAAGATGAGTCCAGGCAGATTTTGTCCTCAGTCCTAGGGTATCACCCTTCCCCTCCAACCCACAGCCTTTTTGGGGTCTCAACTGCATACTCTGGCTGGATCCCACCTCCCAGGCCTCCCAATACTGTATAGCCCCTTGGTGTCTCTGTTCTCTTCTCAGTCCCGTGGCGCCATGGAATCCTGCTCTCCCTCTTCTCCTGATTCTCACAGCAAACCAACTGGCGACCTCCTGAGACAGCTTTTCCAATAATTCTGCACAGGAGTTCAGCAAGAACCAGGAGGATCACCATGGTAACTAACCATTTCTGCTGAACAGATGAAAATTCACAGCTGACAATTTAAAGAATAATACCCCTCACTTAGGTGATTACATTTCCAACTAGAAGCAGAGGTCAAAACAAAAAGGCTAATTAGGCGGCCTTTCCAACAATGCCCATTTCGGAACCGTCTGATGGGTCCATGAGGTGACCTGGCATCCCGCCCAGTAATGCAGTGGACCCCAACTGTCAGTGGTTAGTGGCTCCCATGCCAGGGAAGGTGCAGGAAGCAACAGCCTCGGCTCTGCTCTTCTAGGTCTCCCATGTGACCGTGCTTAAAAGGAACAAGGCCCCGTGCTACCCAGTTCTGATGAGCACTTTCCACACGCCAGTCTCTGCTGCATTCTGCCTAACTCGCAATGGGGAAACAGCCCTGTGTGAGGCAGGTGTTCTGAGGGGGAAAACTGGGGGCTGCTCTTCTGCACGGCATCCGGACCGCGAGCTGGAGTGCTGCTATTCTAAGTCAGCGAAGTTTTAGTGGCCACAGGGTATTCAGAGCTTTGTGCTTTTCTTTGCACACGAGAACAGCAGGACTGGCTCTGACCCAAAGTCCGTTTCTGACCAGTACCCCCTCTCTGACACGGCAAGCACGGGCTACCATGGAAAAGCACAACTACCTTATGGGGACTTTTCGGGGGAAGAACAACCTTTTCAGACCTTGTCTGTGTCCCGTCTGTGAATGCGTAAGAACAGAGGTCACGCACCCGACAGGTGACACACACTGATCCGCTCTGATCCTTTCTCAGCAGGTTTAGCAGGTGGCCCTGCCGTGTCGGCATCCTGAAACTTGGGAGGCTGAAGAGTGGCGCCAGGAGACACAGAGCTGATGGCTTCGCCCAGGCTATGGGTAACGTGAACAGCGAGCCGCTGCTGTCCGCACTCGGCTTCGCCTTGCATCTCTGAACTCGGACGTGCCGGAAGGCAAGTAAGGATCGCCTGGGCTGCACCGCTCATTTCACTGGTGAACAAATGCGGGCCAGGTCCATCTCAGTGATAGTGAGGGGCAAAAGGAGACCCGAAGCTACAGCTCTGGCTCCCGGTGACTCCGGCCTTCCTGCCCGGGGACCGGCTGCCTCTTCACTCCCGTTACTTCAGCTTCTCGGACCCTCTGAAAGGTCCACCTGCCGTGCGGGAGGTTCTATCAGAACTGCACAGATGAGGACACCAAGACGCTTTTCCCTTTTTGGCCAGACAGTCGCTGATGCAGTTACACTGTTCCTGCTGTTTCTAACCTTCTGTGGTAGGGAGCTGAACAGGGGCAGGCTGTGGGCTCCATTCACCTGCAGGTACCGTTTCTGACTCGCCACTGAACCCCACCACCCTCTGAGTGAGTGATGCTGAGGCTCGTCCGCTTCCTGTCTGCCCCGCCACAGCTCCAAGAGCCCCCCTCAGAGCTTACCAGCCCCCCTCTCGTCCAGGGAGGTTCTCCAATATCCACGAGACCCTGGCGCTGTCTGCCAACACGGAAGGCTTTACCTGGCAAGCCTCCAGGCCAACACTCACCTTCGCATAAGCAGTTGTTTTAATAAACCACTGTCGGAGGTACTTCTGTTCCACCTTTGCCCCGGAACGCCACGAACAGCCGTGTTCATCCACCTGCTCGTTGGCAAGCACTGTCTGATCCACTGGGTCCCAGTTAACCAGGGCCTGTAAGGGTTCACGGAAGAAAACGATGCAACGTGGTGAGAACCTTCACAGGACCCTCCTGACCTTCCTGATCGTGACAGGGCCTGCAAACGCAACAGCTCTGCTCTCCGACGCGGGGGCAGCTCTTGGAGTCTTGCTGCGTCAGGAAGCCATCAGTGAGCTATGAAGGGGACCGATGAACCGTCCACACCCTCACCTTCATCTTCTCTCAGGAAGGAAGTCTCGGAGCTCGTGTCTACCAACGCTGGCATCGTCTTGCACAAAAGGATGAAGGTGCAGCACTGGGCATTTCAGTAAAGAGAGGAGAAGAGGAAGAAGAGGGTGCCCTGCCCCAAACTAGGCAGAATGCAACTATTGTGGGGGAAATAAATACATCAATTTTAATTAAACTGCTAATATTTAGTGATTACCACGTGCCTCTGGTTGTGCTAATTGGCTAACATGGGCTCTTCTGACCCTCACCACAACCTCTTAGTAAGTACATTATCACTGCAAATAAGGAAGCTGAGGATCAGAGAAACTGAGCGACTTTTCTGGAGTCGCAGTCAGTGAGTGGCAGAGACAGAGACAGAAATCAAGTTTCTAGAAACTCAGGGTTCTAAAACGTCCACTTAAATGAAGGTGTACGATGTGTGGAGTAATGTGGATAAATCCGGAGTGAACAACTCGATGCATCTTTGCAAAGGTGGACAATGGTGCAGCCTTCACTTGTCAAGATGCAGAACACGCCCACCCAGCACTGGGGACAATCCTGCCGTGCCTTCTGCCAATCAACGCTGCCCCAGAACAGTGACTACCGTCCAGAGCTCTGTCTCCAGAGATGACTCTGGCTGAGAGAACACAAAGTCTTAACTGTTAGGAAGCTTCTCGCCTTAGGGTTCTAGTTTCTGTCTTCATGTAAAAGAAACACTGCTGCCTTCTATACTGGCTCATGTAGGACAGGTCCTGCTTTGCACAGAGAAGGCAATGAGCACATGTGTTCGAGTACTAAACTATCCTAACTCGACACACATTAATTTTATTTCTTTTTCAATTTCTCAAGCACAGATATTGAATTTTTTGTTTTTGTTATGTTTTAAATATTTATTTATTTGAAAAGCACAATTACAGAGAGAGAGAGAGAGAGAGAGAGAGAGAGAGAGAGAAAGAGAGAATCTTCCATCCACTGTTTTACTCCCCAGATGGCTGCAATGGCTGGAGCTGAGCCGGACAGAAGCCAGGAGCCAGGAGCTTCTTCCGGGTCTCCCACTTGGGTGTAGGGGCCTAAGGACTTGGGGCATCTTCTACTGTTTTCCCAGGCTACTAACAGGGAGCTGGATTGGAGGAGGAGCAGCTAAGACTTGAACTGATGCCCAATGGGATGCTGGCAGCACGGGTAGCAGCTTTATCTGCTCTGCCGCAGCTCTGGCACCGATCCACAGTGATTCTCGTGAGAGTATGCTAACAATGATTGTCCACTGACCCCTCTAGACCCTGTTTCCACAGTGATTCTAGTGAGAGAGTATGCTAACAATGATTGTCCACTGACCCCTCTAGACCCTGTTTCCATCCAGTTCTGGAAGAGGAAGCTGAGGTCTGGGGCTGCATTAACTCAGATCCTTGCCTTCTGGCGGGGTTCTAGCAAGAAGGATGCTGTCTCCTGGGGGCTGGACCACGGGCTGGCAGTACCGCATGCCTGTGGTGAAGGCCCAGCCCCGCTGGCCAGGCCCCTCCTGCTGCCTCCGCTCCAGCCCTCCCAGGCCCCAGTAACTGCTCCCTGCCGTTCTCCTTGAGCCCAGGGGCAGGCGGCAAAGGCCTCCGTCCCCCGACAGCGCCAGGTGCTGCCTGCGCCTTCTGAGTGCCGGACCTCGGCACAGCACTCTCTTTACTGCAGTTTCTCTAACGACTCCATTCAGGTGTGCCCTCATTTTCTGCTGGGACCCAGGCAGCTCTAGGAACACGGCTAACAACGTGGTCAGGATCCTACAGCTAACGTACTATACTGTGGAGGAACGTCCTGACGTCCAGAGACAGGTGGGAAAGATAGGCACAGGACAATCTGTGGCTTCTAAACCAGGGTGTCCCGGAAGTCTTCAACTCACAGATACACACAGACAAAACAGGGAGCCACAGGACCCAGACCTGAAGGCTTCAGGCTGGCAAAGCACCGGTGCTTCCACCATTATGATCACTGCACAAGAGGGTGCCACGTTACCCTGCAGGCAACAAAAAAGGGCACAAAAAACCTCCAAAAAATAGACACAGTTAACACACGGCCAACTAAAGCTGCACACAAGTCAAAGGAAAGGAGAAAAGAATAGCCCCACACCCATCTTTCCACCACTGCCTCCCAGCCCCTGCAAACCTCGGCGCTCACGGAAGAAACAAACGCACGGCACTCTGGGCAGCAAAACCAAACCCCGCTTCACTTCCTTTCCAACGTTTCCCACGTGGCCCGGCATCGCTGGGGCTCTGGGTCACAAAATGCAACGAGGAAGATGTGCTTCCAGGAGGGTGACGTGCCTTAAATCCTAGGTGTTGAATGGAAGACAGAAGCCACACAGGAAAGCAATCTTTGCCCCAATAAAAAAGACCTGGGGGAAGGAGGGAAACACCGGAGGACGTAGCATCTCAGATGGAAGAGCCAGTGTGAGAGTGGACAAGCACGGTGCTTCCCAGGGCCACCACCCTCAGCCCCACGCGCAGAGCTGCAGATGGGGCTCAGACCTCTCAGGCGAGAGCAGGAGTCCTGCAAGCCAGGGTCCTGGGTCCTGGGAGCACAGCACGTGCAGCCTCTTGGAGCCCTGGAGTTGTTTCCTGAATCCCTCTTTCCAGGCCCCCTCTTAGGGTGCTTCAAAAAGTTCATGGGAAATCAGAATTAAGAGGTAAGTTTATTTGTTTTTTAAATCCAAACATGGATTTTTAATAATATGCATTTCCACAAACCTTCTGAAAACCCTGCACACAACTGTGTCTGTTATCATATGGCTTTTTTCGAAGCTACGATCTTCCCCTCCCTCTCACCCCTGGCTTCTCACATTTGGAGCAGTTACTGTGACAGCCTGATTTTTAGGCAAGCCCAGTCTTGCTGAAACAGGTATCACTTCACTGACTGTGCCGGCTCCCCTGCCACTGTCATTTATTGTGTCACCTACTCCCTGGTGGCTCACTAGCCTCGTCTGTCAATGCAGTCTGCACCTGCATTGTGAAATCAACCCTAAGTCAGGACTGAAGGCACTGAGGCCCCTGCAAAGGCACTGAATTCTGAGCAGGTTTTACTCACTGCCCTTCCCTCCCCCCGAGCTATGTGGCAACACCGCAGGATGAGCCATTCCAAACAAGAGAATCTGCCCAGTTTGGCCAAGGGTTAAACACTAGCATTGGGCATTTTTCTCTGAGTGATTTGTGGGAAGCATTCAGAAAGCACTTCAGAAATCCACACTGTCACAAACTACAAACGTGAAGACACCGTGTTCAAGGACGCAAATCTGCACGCTGACCGTGGAGCTCCCGTTGGGCGTGCCTTTCCACCTTCCGTGGCTGAAGTGCGGGTGACCACGGCCTCCCCGGGCACTCTGGCCAGCATCACCTGACTGTGGGCGCGGCTGCCCCAGCCAGGCCTCCTGCTGCAAGCCCTCATCCCACCTCGTGACTGCTCCTGCCCCGTCCATGGCTCCTCCCTGCCCTGCCCCTCTCCCTGCTCACACAGTGCCAGCCCCCTCTAACTCACACCCAGCATCCGCAGGCTTTGACCTCCTGGCCAGTGCATCACTCCTCAGGCCCTTGGCTGTTCTCCACAATTGCTTCTTCCTCCTCACTATGTGTGTGTGTGTGTGTGTGTGTGTGTGTGTGTGTGTGTGAGACCACTGAAGGCCCTTTTTAATCAGGCAGCTTTAGGCTCCAGATGGCTGGTTAGGAATATATATACTTATACACACGTACTCACACACATACATATTAGGGCATTAACTTCTCAAGTTCTATTAGTTTCTGTCTCAACAAAAGAATGTATAACTAAGAAACACAACGTACTTCTTATTAAAAGACCTAGCTCTCAAAACCAACTGTGGGGGCCGCCACTTGCAGTGTCGGCATCCCATATGGATACCAGTTCGAGTCCCGGCTGCTCCACTTCTGATCTCTGCTATGGCCTGCGAAAGCAGTAGAAGACAGTCTAAGTCCTTGGGTCCCTGTACCCCTGTGGGAGACTCAGACAAAGCTCCTGGCTCCTGGCTTCAGATGGGTGCAGCTACGGCCATTGCAGTCAACTGGGGAGTGAACCAGAGGATGGAAGACCTCTCTCTCTCCCTCTCTCTGACTTTCAAGTAAATAAATAAACCTTTAAAAACCAAACAAAAACAAAACAAAATCGTGCTCCATTCCACCCAGCACAGGCCTTTATTTGACTGAGTCGGGGTAGGGGTGCTGTCCCCAAGGCTCCCACTTATTTATTTTACTGCCTCCACAGCCCAAAGCCACATGGTGGCACAGTGGCAGAGACTCTGCCTCTGTCTGTGTGCAGAGATTCCTTCAGTATGCTTTCTGAAGCCGAGGCCACTGCAAAGCCACTTTAGGTGAGTTAATTGACACGACTACTGGCCATCGAAATCATGGTGACAGCCGAAGACAAACTCACAAATTAGGTGATTCCACGATTCCTAGAATGTCCGGGTATAACACAGTAAGTATCAACCTGGAAGCTTTTTCTTTTGATCAGAGACGTGAAAATTAATGTCCTACCAAATAGAAATTTTTTTTTTTTTTTTGACAGGCAGAGTGGACAGTGAGAGAGAGAGACAGAGAGAAAGGTTTTCCTTTGCCGTTGGTTCACCCTCCAATGGCTGCCGCGGCCAGCGCACCGCGCTGATCCGATGGCAGGAGCCAGGTGCTTCTCCTGGTCTCCCATGGGGTGCAGGGCCCAAGCACTTGGGCCATCCTCCACTGCACTCCCGGGCCACAGCAGAGAGCTGGCCTGGAAGAGGGGCAACCGGGACAGAATCCGGCGCCCCAACCGGGACTAGAACCCGGTGTGCCGGCACCGCAGGCGGGTTTAGCCTATTGAGCTGCGACGCCAGCCCACCAAATAGAAATCTTTATGTTCATAGTTTTTATGGCTGATTTTGTTTTTTGCTTTCTTAGAGCAAGAACAGAGTGCTTGTTAAGAACAAAAGACTGGGGCCAGTGCTGTGGCACAGCGGGTTAACACCCTGGCCTGCAGTGCTGGCATCCCATATGGGTGCCAATTTGAGACCTGGCTGCTCCACTTCTGATGCAGCTCTCTGTGGTGGCCTGGGAAAGCAGCAGAAGATGGCCCAAGTCTTTGGGCCCCTGTACCCACATGGGAAGACCCAGAGGAAACTTCTGGCTCCTGGCTTCGGATCGCCACAGCTCTGGTCATTGCGGCCATTTGGGGAGTGAGCCAGCAATGGAAGACCTCTCTCTGCCTCTCCTTCTCTGTGTAACTCTGCCTTTGAAATAAATAAATCTTAAAAAAAATACTTAAATGGGATGTTTAGTAATGCTTTACTCAAATCTTTCCCTAAATGGTCACTTACACAACTTACAGCAGAACTGAATTTTGAAGGGTTAAGGCTTTTATTTAAAAAATAAAGTTGGGGCCAGAACTTTGGCTTAGTGGGTTAAGCCACTGCCTGCAGTGCCAGCATCCCATATGGGTGCCAGTTCAAGTCCTGGCTGCTCTACTTCTGATCCAGCTCTCTGCTAATGCGGCTGGGAAAGCAGTAGAAGATGGCCCAAGTCTTTGGGCCTCTGGACCCATGTGGGAGACCTGGAAGAAGCTCCTGGCTCCTGGCTCCAGATTGGCCCAGTTCCAGCCATGGTTGCCACTGGGGAGTGAACCAACGGATGGAAGCTCTCTCTCCCTCTCTCTCTCTCTCTCCTTCTCTCTCTCTGTAACTCTACCTTTCAAAAAAAATAATAAATCTTAAGAAAAAAGAAGTTGTGACAATACTGTTGGAAGGAAAGTACAAATGCCTGAGTTACTTCTGGTGAGAAACACTTTATAAAATAGATTAGGTATAGTCCTTCTAAAGTCAAAAAACTTTCTGTAGTTAATTTCAAAAATTTATATTTTGACATAAACCATAGGAATAGAATGCTAAGTGATAGCAATGTTTTATGTCTTAAAGTCAGTTTCAAATATCTATCCAATAAAAGGTGATCTACTTGGGGAAAAATACTTTGGATAAGGGCTAAACTCAATCTTCAAATAATATGCCAAGTCTACATTCTATTTATGATGCCTTTAAAATTTGAATGGTAACTTTAAAAAATTAATGTAGCAGGGACAGCATTGTGGTGTAGCAGGTTAAGCCACTGTCCTGTGATGCCAACATCCCATATGAGTGCTGGTTCAGGTCCTGGCTGCTCCACTTCTGATCCAGCTCTCTGCTATGGCCTGGAAAAGTAGTGGAAGATGGCCCATATCCTTGGGCCCCTATACCCATGTGGGAGACCCGGAAGAAGCTCCTGGCTCCTGGCTTTGGACTGGCTCAGCTCTGGCCATTGGGGCCATTTGGGGAGTGAACCAGCAGATGGAAGACCTTTCTCCATCTCTCCCTCTCTCTGTCTATAACTCTGCCTCTCAAATAAATAAATAAATCTTTCTTTATTAATGTAACAAAACAAATTAAATCAACAAGTAGCAATAAAATACCATATTTTTACAAATAAAAATATATACAAAATCTAAATTATTCCTCCTTAACACCTGTCCACAAACTTGCTGCCTCAGTATTACCAGGAAACCTTAGGATTGTTCCCCCTTTCATTTCCCCAATTTAAACATCATAATGACTGCAGGAAACAACGAGGATGCTCAGGTGTGGTTTACTGAGCACCTGCTCTGTGCCAGGCATCGCTGGGGGCTCTGCACAAGCACTCGCTTGTTTAGTCCTCACAGCAGTCACACAGAGCCGGGGAGCACGGGCTTGTGGCAGGCAGAGTGCACCTCCCAAAGATGTCCACGTCCCAGAACCTGGAAGCTGTGCACAGGTGACCAACAAGGGAGACGGATTAAGTGAAGGATCCCGGGAGCAGGAGGGCACCGTGGATCACGCGGGTGGGCCCCAGACAATCACTGTGGCCTGTGTAGTGACTGGGGTGCAGGAGTGTCGCAGTGAGCTGGCAGATGAGGAGAGGAGGAAAGATCTGGAGCCAGGAAGATGGCTGTGCTTTTGCAACGAGGTTCTCCCTGTAACCCGACATCTTTAGGCCAACGACGCCCATCCTACAGTGATGGGGTTAAGCCTCCCTATTGGGCTGGGTGTGCTGTGGAACTGAGCCAGCATGAACAATGTACAAGCAGAGAAGTGAGCAAGTGTCCTATAGAGGAATATGATTAGAGTTTGCAATATATTTAAATATAAAGAGATGAAACAATAAACTGTCCTACCAAGGAATCTCCACAGCACAGATAAGGGCTCTGGGTGAGAAATGCTAACCACTGCATCGATACGTGGGATCACAGTGGCAGGCACCGTGGAGCAGTGGCTGAGACACTGCTGGGGATGCCCGCGCCCTCTACTGGAGCGCCCAAGATCAAGTCCTGCCTCTGCTAATGATCCAGCTTCCTGCACTGCACCCAGGAGGCAGCAGCGGATGGCTCAGGTACACGGGCCCCTGACACGAGGGAGACAGGAACGGGGTTCTGGGCTCCTGGCTTCAGCCTGGCCAGATCCAGCTGTTGTAGGCATTTGGGGAATGAACCAGCAGGCAGAAGATCTCTATGTGTCTTCCAAATAAATAAACTTTAAAAAAAAGAAAACAAAAGAACAAAGGGCTTTCCTCTTAAAAACCACATGTCATCATTTCACATCCCGTGCACATAAAGCAATAGCAGCAACCACGCAAGGGAGGACAGCAGCCCCGATGGTGCCACAGCCGCCACGTTCCATGGCTGCGCTCTTCAGAGTTGCTCAGCTCTTCCCGCCAGGCCACGCTGACCTGCAGGGCGCCCTCGGCTGTGATTTTCACACCTTCAAACTCTGATTTCTGTTTGTCCTTCTTGTTGACCCTTGGGATACAAACCATAGCTCAGGACATCTGCCTCTCTCTGCCCAGACCCACGGGTGACTGCAGTGTGGAAACCCCGCCGGGCTGTAACTGCCATCCCACCAGGGAGGCCCTCTGAGAAGGCATTTGTGAAGCAGAGGGATTGGTATGGAGTCTGCAGACAGGCGTGGGAGACTGTGACTGTCCCACTAACTCCTTTCCCAGCTGTTTGCTTCTGAATGCTAAATAATGAGAATTCTTAAAAATACCTAACATTTATCAGGCCGGCGCCATGGCTCACTAGGCTAATCCTCCACCTTGCGGTGCCGGCACACCAGGTTCTAGTCCTGGTCGGGGCGCCAGATTCTGTCCCAGTTGCCCCTCTTCCAGGCCAGCTCTCTGCTGTGGCCCGGGAGTGCAGTCCTTGGGCCCTGCACCCCATGGAAGACCAGGAGAAGCACCTGGCTCCTGCCATCGGATCAGCGCGGTGCGCTGGCTGCAGCGCACTGGCCGAGGCGGCCATTGGAGGGTGAACCAACGGCAAAGGAAGACCTTTCTCTCTGTTTCTCTCTCTCACTGTCCACTCTGCCTGTCAAAAAAAAAAAAAAAAATCTAACATTTGTCAAGAGCCAAAGCAACTGCCGGTTATCCTTTCAGTGTAAACTGGGATAGTCCAGCAGGCCCGTATTCCCTAGGGGTTATTGGATTTTTTTTTAAAGGAATGTGTACTCTTATTTGACTTCGTATTTATTTCTGTATATTTTACAACCATGCAAGGGGAGAGGTTCCCTTATAGAAAGTGACAGCAATGCAAATAATTATTGCCTGAGAATAAGTAAATAGCTCCCATCCTATCACAGCACCAGGGTTTCTGTCTCATGGAAAAGACAGCATGGAAGGTGGGGGTCACTGCCTCGTAGGCCACTAAGCCGTTTTGATTCTATTAGCAATTTCATTTCGGCATTTGACTCTGTAAACCTCTGTTCTTTGAAATCTTCTTTGGACCAGACTTACAAAGAACTGGTTTCCGTGTTCATTAAACAGATGGATAGAATCCTTAACCTCGTATTTATTCTGCAATTGTACAGCAGTCACGTTTTGAACTTTTTGAAAATTGCGCTCTGATAAAACCAAAGGGCCTGCTGCACTCAGGACCTGGGACCTTCAAACGCATTCCCTTGTCTCGCACCGTTCACAGCTGCTCACCTCCCGCCCAGGACAGAGACCAGGGCTGGTGCTTTAAGAAGTTCAGCTGGCCCAGGAGAGATTACGATGGGGGAACAGCATTAGTCAGACTCTATCCACAAAGTCCTTACTCTCGTTTTGCCCCAGATGTTAATGAAGAGTTTAAAAACACTTAAAGACACTGCTTAAAGCAACCGACACTTCAATATTGCTGATCTACAAAGTAGTGAAGTAGAGACTGTACATGGTGTACGGGGCTTCCTAAAGTGAGATCCACAAACTCCCGGGCCCCTGAGGCCTTTCCAAGGGGTCTGCAGCTAAAACTATTTCCTTTATACAGCAGTGATAACCCAGGACTTGCCTATTTTGTTGTGCGCAGAAGGTGCTGAGAACAAACCGCATCCTCCCCGCCCCCGCACCCGCCCTGGCCCCCAAAAGCCTGAAAAGCCTAAGAGAAACACCTGCTGAGCCCTGTCTGGCGAGCACCTGGACAGAGCTGTCCATCTTATCAACCAGGTCAATTGCACACAGGGTCTGTACTGGCGTAGCCATCCCACAGCCATCCCAGGCAGACTCGCACAACCCTTCGTTCTTTGGCCACACATTCCTTACCTACTCCTGAACCGTCCTTCTTACAATTAATCTGTACCCCTCTTTTCTGCAGCCTCCAGCCAGAGACCGTGCTAGCAGCCAATCACGCACTACGAAAGGACTCTCTGCCTTTTCAGGCCAGGTGGCCACTGTGTGATGGTAAGTGAGAACTGACTGTTAAAACACAGAAGTTCTGTCTAGAATTTGATCACGCTGGAACACTTCCCCAAGACTCACTGAGAATGAGAGGGCTCGTGTCTCCCAGGGCTCAGTCTCTCATACTCTGCCCTGAACACACCCTTTTCATGGAACCTGATCTATTTCCACTAACAGTGCGAAAACAAGGGTGAGAAAGGCTGTGGTCCAGTATGCAAATCAAGGCAGGCTCAGGCACTGTGGTGCAGCAGGTAAGCCGCTGCCTGGGACGCCTGCATCTCATAGCCACGTGCTGGCTGCAATCTAGCTTCCTTGCTTATTTGGATGATGGGTTAGTGCCTGGGCCCCTGCCATCTACCTGGGAGATCCAGGTGGGGTTCTGGGCTCCTGGCTTCAGCCTGGCCTAGCCCTGGCTCTTGGGGGCATTTGGGGAGTGAGCCAGCAGTTGGAAGATCTTTGTCTCTCTACATTTCAAATAAATAAATACATACTTAAAAAAAAAAAAAAACCCTAGTACTAGAAGTACTCATAGAGAGAAGTAGTACTCACAGAATAAGGGGAAAAAAACAATTGTACTTGAGAATGTCGTTGATGAAGCAGTGATGTTTATTAATGTGACTGAATGTCTACCCTTGAGCACACATTATTTTTAATATTTGTGGTAAAATAGGAAGTAGGCACAGAGAACTGCTCTCCAGTGAAGTCCAAAGGCTCAAGAGAAAGTACTTGTGAGAGTATCTGAGTTGTCAGGTGGATTAGCCGCTCGTTTGGAAACTATTTCTACGTGAAGGAATAAACTATGGTTATGCACAGGCATAACTGTGCTGATGGTCTATTTGCCAATGAAAAGATGAGCTTTCAAGGGGAAAGGAGCATTTTGGAGAAGCTCTATCTGCTCAGCAGGAGCCGACAGCTTCCCCACTTCAGAGCTGCACAACGAATCGTGCCAGTGCTGCACAACCCGCACAGCTCACTGAAGCAGCAGTTTCCCAACAGCCAGCGCCTGGCGCTGTAGAATTACGCTTGGGTGAAAATCCCATTCAAAGTACAAGACAGACCAGTGCACTGCAACGGTGGCGAAAGTGCACTGCCTTCTACGTTCCACAAACCCCGCAGACACCACCACTTACTGAGTTCTGGTGCGGAAGAGGACCTGTAGTTGTGTGAAACGGTTGTTAAAACATGGCTCACTTTGTGCGGGTACTGGTAGTTAGTCCTCTTGGTGGTAACCGAGACGACTTCACGAAATGCGATCACACTTCGATTGCGGTGCATCACCTTCAGATTGTCTTCACTGACCGCCCCCACCCCGGCCCTGCTACAAAGTAGGAAATACTCAGAAAACACTGCTCTCACCTCCCCAGCCCTCTTGGACTGTCTGCCATTTTTGCCATCTGTAGCTTTAACAGCCACGAAACCCTAATAAAATAGACAAAAGTCTCTATTCCCTCTTGCTTTGGAAGAAGAAGGAATAATCGAGCTCACCCTTGGTTCTACTTCTCTTCCCTCATTTTACCTCTTGATTTCTGTTAGTGCCGTTATTTTTATGCTGTCAAGAGCTAAGACATTTTTGTTTCATTCTGAAATTCAAATTGAGCCCATCGCGTTTGCCTCTGTTTTAATTCTACATATTTAAAATCTTAGCACATAGCGACTGAATAAATATTATTCATGAAAAACCAAGCAATGTGATGGGGCCCACAGGAAAGGAAATGACTTCTCGGTCATTAAATTCTTCCCATCAAAGGAGACTGTTCCAAGCATAAAGGCTTAGAGGCTCCCATGCTGGTCCTTTCTGAACCTTCTTGCCGGGGGCCGCCTCATCGACAGGCAGGCAGGGAGGAAACGTGCTACACCTGAGATGCCCAGACCACTGCTGCCATGCGACGACGCTTCTGCATACTTGGAACCTGGCTCCTGTGGCTGAGGACCTGGGCTTTAATGTGATTCAATGTTCACTACTGTAAACTTAATTTTAAACCACGGCACATGGCTGGTGGCTATCAGCTCAAGGCCACACTATGGCAAGCAGCCTCATCGCCCACCGCTGCAAGCCTAACCCACTCTCATCAACCTCTCGTCACAACGAACGCGGGCACCACTGTCCTTCAGGCACCGCCCACCTCTCATCTTCCCCTGCACTCTGGGAGATCCCCACCTCACGGCGCCCAGCATAGGGAGCAGGGGCAGAAGTGGAGAAGCCCGGGCCCCTCATACACTCTCTCCCTGATTCCCTTAGAGGCAACAGAAACTGGGTTATCGGCTGGAGTTCAGGGTTGAAATAAAACCAGTTCCCGTCTTAGAGGCACTAAACCGGGCCAGCAGCTACGTTCTGGGTTTGCTGTGATTTTCATGAACTTGACGTGGTGATCATTTCCACTGCTATCGTGGCAACCGAGCTTAACTGCTGCTTCTTTGAGAACAATGAATTCTAACAGTGTGGCTACCTTTAACTCACCTCCTTTTGATAGGCCAGTCCAGCTTCATAGAGTTTAATAAAGAGGTACTGAGTCCATCTGTAGTAGTCTGGCAGACACGTAGTTACTTCCTGCCAAAAACGGGGACAAAATTGTCAATGGGCCACTGTAAACATTCTCCCCACAACGTATGCATCAGTCTTGCGATTCAATTTTGAAAGCAATCAAATCACAACAATATTTACCAGCCCATAATACGCTCGCCAATTCATAAAGTGAGGAAAGCAGCAATTTATTCTGGAGAGACGCTACTGAAATGCCATCACCACCGCCCCTAGGGCATGCTCAGCGACGAGAAACTCACCTTCAACTCTTCCGTGTACCCCCTGCCCAAACACCCATGCAACAAACAGGTGAATTACACTGTAGGAAATTGGGTCTTCACATTTTGTCAGCACAAACATACGTTTCCAAAGGGTCATGGGAGGGGCTGGTGCTGTGGTGCAGCGGGTTAAGCCTCAGCCAGCAACACTGGCATCGCACACAAGCGCCAGTTCAAGTCCCAGATGTGCCACTTCCAATGCAGCTCCCTGCTAATGGACCTGGGAAAGCAGCAGAAAACGGCCCCCGCACTGGGTTCCCTGCCACCCGCGGGGGAGACCCGGATGGAGTTCTAGGCCCCAGCTCCAGCCACTGTGGTCATCTGGGGAGTGACCGAGCAGATGGAAGATCTCTCTCTCTCCCCCACCCTCTTTCTTGCCTGCCCTCCCTTCCTCCATCCCTCCCTTTCTTTCTTAAGATTTATTTTATTTATTTGAAAAGCAGAGCCATGGGGGAGAGAGAGCAACTGTGAGAGCACCCTTTAATCCACTGGTTCACTCCCCAAATGGCTACAAACAGCCAGGGCTGGGCCAAGCTGAAGCCAGGAGTTGGGAACTCCATCCAGGTCTCTCACATGGGTGTAGGGGGTCCAAGCGCTCAGGCCACCTTTTGCTGCTTTCTCAGGGCCATTAGCGGGGAGCTGGATTGGTAGTGGAACAGTGGGGCCTCGAACCGAACTGCAGGTGGGCAGCTTTACTTGCTATGCCACAATGCTGGCCGTACAATAAATCTCTCAAAAAAAGTTTATTTTGGTGCACAATATTTTTGAATTATAAAGTTTTTTCATAATATGCATTTTCCATCAACTTCCTGAAATTCCCCCTATGTTGGGATCATGAATTAATTCATGAATGTCACTCATTTTGAAAACTATCACAGAGTTTGAGAGGAACATTTGCCCACTTTGGTATGATCCTCACTGGAACAAAAACCTTAAGTTCATGCATATAGTTGGAGACTAGGTGTTCCTTTAGATCCATTGTGACCCATTATGTGAATTAGACCACTGTCTACAGACAAAGACCAGTTAAAAACCACACCAACTATTAAACCTAGTGAGAAACCAAGTGGTTTAAATTTGCATGCTAAGTCAATGGTTCCCAAAATTAATTTTTCCATCCTCAAAACACATTTGCTACAAAATTAAAGAAAAAATCTTAATTAACCAACTTATAAGGTTTGTAGCAGATAAAATCAAGTGAGCATATAAACCTCTATACTGTCACATGTTTCTTTCCTTGTAACCTTTAATTTCATATATGGAATATATCCATATAGAATGGATGAAGGTGGGACTGGCACTGTGACCTAGCAAGTTAAGCCACTGGCAGCAGCGCAGGCATCCCATATGGGTGCCAGTTCCAGTTCCAGCTGTTCCACTTCTGATGCAGCTCTCTGCTGTGGCCTGGGAAAGCAGCAGAAGATGGCTCAAGTGCTTGGGCCCTTGCATCCCTTGTGGGAGACCCGGAAGAAGCCCCAGGTCCTGGCTCCAGGCTCCAGATCAGCCCAGCTCCAGCCATTGCAGCCATCTGGGGAGTCAACCAGCTGATAGAAAATCTCTCTCTCTCTCTCTCTCTCTCTCTCTCTCTCTCTCACTGTAATTCTGTCTTTCAAATAAATAATAAATCTTTTTTTTAAAAAAAGAAATGGATGAAAGGAGGGGACGTTTCAAATAATTGCACTGTAATGGATTTTTGATGGAAACCATGCTTCTTTCCTTGATTTCTTTCTTTTCTTCCTTCCTTCCTCCCTCCCTCCCTAAACCAACCCCCCCTTTCTTTCTTTATAAGACAGTTACAGAGAGATGGATGAAGAGAGATCTTCCATCTGTGGTTCACTCCCCAAAGGGCCACAAGCCTAGAGCTGAAATGATATCAAGTCAGGAACCAGGAGCCAGGAGCTTCTTTTGGGTCTCCCACATGGATGCGGGGCTCAGGGACTTGGGCCATCTTCCACTGCTTTTCTCAGGCCCATCAGCAGGGAGCTGGACTGGAAGTAAAGTAGCTGGGACTTGAACTGGCACTCACGTTGGATGTGGGCAATGCAGACAGCAGCTCAACCCGTTATGTCACAGCACCAGCCCAAAGGTTTAATTTTATGAAAAAAGCAAACCAACACAGTCTTCCTAAGATCAATCAATAACAGTGCTTCAAACCTAGGAGGGGAGAACACGAGGCGGCAACTGAGCAAGGTGTCAGGTAAACTCCTGGTGCCTCCATGGACCTTCCTCCTCCTTTCCTTTCTTGCTTCCTCCCTCTCTCCTTTTTTAAAAAGATTTATTTATTTATCTGAATGAGAGGGAGGGAGGGGAAGAGGGGGGAGAGAGAGAGAAAGAGAGAATGGATCTGCCATCTACTGAGTCACTCCCCACGTGATCACAACAGTTGGTACAGGCCAAAGCCAGGAGCCTAAAACTCAATCCAGGTCTCCTAGTGGGTGCAGGGGCCCAGGCACTTGGATCATCTTTGCTGCTTTCTCAGGCTCATTAGCAGGGAGCTGGATGGGAAGTGGAGCAGCCTGAACTTAACCTGTGCTCCCATGGGATGCTGCACTGCAGACAGCGGCTTAACCCACTGAGCCACAGCACCTGCTCCTAGACTACAGACTATTTTTCTATGTGAAATTCCCAGGTCCTTTAGTGTGCTGTTTTGTGAAAATAGCAAGTACCATTAGAGAATAAAATTTCATCTGTAAATAACTCAACTCTGGCCATACTCCCACCCCAAGGCGGCAAGTGCGTAACCAAGCTGCCTGCCAGCGTTGCCTGCCCTGTCACTGTCCTCTACCGTGCAACGCCACAGCAGGAATTTCTGAGCCACACATACGACACAGCCTGCGCCAGCTAACACACGCTCCTCAGACAGCAAGTCTGCAGGGCTGTGAGGCTCACACGATCTCACCTACTCAAGAATCACACTGGCACTGTCAGGGGGCCTGCGGCCCCCAACTTCCAAGCTCACCCTTCCCTCATCATCTTTGTCTCACCCTCTGCCCACCCTGCCGGCCTGAAACCAACTTGTTCTCTTTAGCTTTATGCTCAAGGAAGTAAAAAAAATCCCATTTTTAACAAGGCCAGGACAGGGGCTATGTTTGGTCTGTTTTGCTGTGCTCATTATTGTAAGCTTAGGTCCTGGCACATTGAGGGTCCCACAACCTGTTATTAAATGCAGAATAAGCTGAATATATGGATGTACGCCTGCTGCCTGCTGGGCCTGCTTGTCCATGTTGAAGCAAGCTTGTATCCGCTGTGCAGGTTACACTTCGGTCCACAGGAATGATGTGGACAGAGGATGGGGGAGGGGTAGAGGATTATGGTAAACACAGTCCCAGAGCTCTATTGGGGCTACCTATATATAAAAAAAATTCTTATCCATTAGAGTTTGAAGATACATATAAGGCCAATAAGAGACGGCAAAGGAAAGCTTTTAAAGTCTAAGGGCCAGGGGCTCATTATTGCTTGTTTATCCTGGGTACTTGAACAATAAAATATCAAAAATCCTTGTAATGCCTCTGCATCTGCTTCTACAGACCGAGAGCAACGGGACAGCACTGTTGTCCTCATCTAGGTGTATGGTTGTGAAAGTCACTTCTACCTTAAGCAGAAGACACAGGGGACACAGGGAAAAAGCAAAACCAGAGTGCCACCCGGCCACGCGCCAGCCCCCTTCCCACCAGCCCTGTCACAGGGAAGGCGCGGCTGAGCGGGGGAGGGGAGCTCAGGCCTGTTTCAGCCCGATTCCACCGGCCTGCCCTGTTTCACAGCCTGCATTTCCAGGCACGTACTTTGAAGGAAAAGTACCCTCGGCTGCTGAGCGAGTACAGTTTGAAAACCACCTTGGGGCTGTTTCCAGTCCCCACGTGGTCCGTGGCTTCCGGCTCAGAGGCGGCTGCAAGTGCCCTGAGGAAGGCGCGGTGCCCCTGTCCATTCATTCCCTGTCATTCATGCCCCTGTCCATTGCACTCGGGCCCAGCCACGGACCCGTCGCCGCGATGCCCACTCAGCCAGGACAGGGTGGGTGGGGGCAACTCGCGGGTGCATCATGAACACCGTTGGCAAGAGGCACGGCTCAGAAACGTATTTCCAGAAAGTCAGTGCCCTTCTGGAAACTTCCCTGATTCGCTCATTAAAACAAAACATCAGCTATCTCTAGTCTTCTAACATTTATCTCAGACAAGTCATTAAAAACGTCTTTCTGAAATGAAACTGCTTCTAAGCTGTGATTTTAGCCAACTGGGTAGAAACCCAAATCCCTTTTTGCATTTTCACTGGAACTACGAGGGTCTCCTAGGGGCTTCAGCAAGCCTGCCTTCCTCAACTGGGAAAAGCCTGCTCCTCAGGGACCACCTGGCGGTGACTGGAGGAATTCTGTTTGTCACAACTCTGTGTGTGTATCTGACAAAACAAAAACAACCCAGCCCCAAATGTCAATAGCATCAAGGCAAAGAAACCCTGATCTGAGGGTGTAGGTCTGTAACCACAGGCAGCATAAAGGAGAATTAATCAAGAAAGTCTCTGGAGGGCATTCCATCAAAAGTGATAATGGATCGAACATCACTGGGCAAAAGCAGACACCCGGAGCCAGGTAACCCCGCCCTGTCCCCTCCACTGAGCAGGCCACGGGACCAGCAGCCCTCAGCCCTCTCACCAACTCAGAGCTGGACAGAGACGGGGTGTGTCAGGTCCACAGTCACAGATAACACTCTGCTAGGCACGCACCAGGCCATTCACTAGGAATGAAGGACTTATTTTTACCATCTGAATTTTAAATCACTTAAAAGGCCTCCAAACAGTCGTCTGACTTGGAAAAAGCCTCACATAACACATTCACGTCATGAATTTGCTATTTTGAAGTTAAAGAGGCACATGGTTTCTCTTGATTTGAAAGCATTTTATCTCTGCCCACAAAAGGGTTACTGAACAGGGGTTAAAAACAGCAGAAAGAAAAGAACTTGGGCCTTTGTATCCACAAGCAAACCTGGAAGATGCTCCTGGCTCCCGGCCCAGCCCCAGCTCTTGTATCCATCTTGGGAGTGAACCAGCAGATGGAAGCTCACACATTCTTTCACTCTTTCTCTCTCTGCATTTCTGCCTTTCAAATAAATAAATAAATATTTCCAAAAGAGTTACTGAACAACTAAATGATTAAAGATCATCCATTGGAATCTGCCCATAGTGCCCAAATGTGGGTCCCCCAACCCTGCCACCAGCCCCAAGGGGAGCTCCGTGTCCGTGGGTGAGGCTTTCCTGTGCTGGCGTCAGCCCACCAGCTGTGGGACGGAGCCAACTTGGTAAGACTTGCCTGGGAGACCACAGAAGAAGTCAAACAACTGCTCACTGTGCTCCGAACCCCCTTTCCATTCCTGCCCTCGCTTCACCCTGCTCTTCAAACAAGCCAACGCCTACGTTAATACACCATTGTTTCTAGTGTGAAATCAAGTAATTCAAAGTGATGTCTCTAAAAGCAATTGCAGTTTAGTCACACTCCACATAGACCTCTATAAAGGTGTCAATATCCACAACCTCCCGGGCTCCAGAAAGCCCAATCTAGCTGCCAAGAGATCAAAGTCGTGCATCTGGGACCTCAACTAGAATCGTTTCTCCACATGGCAATTTCATGTTCTATAATACCTGGCTTTTAGCACTGAAAATGTTTTGTACATTCACAGGCAAACACAGAAGGTGAGCATGCTCAGAATCCAAGCCAGGTTCAAAACATCAGCCCTGGAGACCTGCCACACACACCTCGATGACTCTGCACAAATTAACATTGAAGGTAGCCTGCGCATCTAAGCCAGCCTGCAGCACGGGGATTGGACAGTGACAGTCTGAGAGGCCTGAGCCACAAAGGCCCAGCTCTCCCAGATGTGAAACGCTATTTAGCCTGTGAAGGAACAATGACAGCAGTCAGTCACCTTGTGTGTGCCACCGAGGTCCCCTTAGGCTGACCCTTGCCCCAGGAAGGGACTGGGAGAGTGTGACTACAGGGAAAGACAATTCACTTTGACCAGTGCGACCTGGGTTCAAGTCCCTGCAGTGTCACTAGCTTTGTGGCCACGCCACACTTCCCTATCTAGAAAACAGGGGTAATAAAGCCATCTTAGAGGGCTACTGTAGGGACTAAGACACATTAATGTGTGCAAAGCACACGGCTGGCACATGGGAGGGACCCAGGTGCTTCCTCCATTGCTGATATGTGGCAAGGGACAGGCTGGCTTCACTACCACACCACCCAAAGAGTGGGCCACTGCACCTGTTAGGCTACTGGGGCAAGGTAAAGGGAGAGGAAGGGGCTGGGGTAAATACAGCTAACTATCTCCTACAAATTATTGCCTTTCCGACTAAAAAGAGCGGGTGTTCATGAGGAAAGACCAAAACACATGACCAGACGGGGAAACCCACCCAGGGCGGCTTGCTGGCGGCTTGCGTGACAGCCCACCCCAGAGAAGGTTGCTCGGTCGTCTCTGATCTGGCAGGATGTAGCTGGGTCTTTGCTTCTCAGGCCAGTCTCAACGCAGACAGTGATGGGTCCCAGATCACAACACAGGTGACGTCACTCAAAGCCATCATGCATTTCATTGGCAGCCCATCTTCACAATATTTAGGTTAGCCATTGGGAATTTAACAAAACAAAAAGAACATGTTTATCAAGTCGGTCATTCAGCGGCCCTGAGCCCTGGAAAAGGAGAAGAGTCGGAGAGGCGAGCAGCCACTGTGCGTCACCAATTCTAGGGTCAAGGTACCACCTCCCCCTCTCCCCAGTCTCGAACCTCCTGGCCCGCAAAACAAAGAACCTCAGAAACAGAGATGGCGGGGAGGGGTGCTGGGGACCTCACAGACTTCTGAAAAAAAGGGATCTTATGTAAAGTGCATTTTTGTTCTTTGTTCTTTATTGCCACCGATCAAAGGGAAATGTATGCTGATGACCCTGCCTTTTGTTCTTTAATTCCACAGAGGGGGGCCTTGGGAAGCACAGCACAGCTCAAAGGCCACCAGCACTCACACTGCACAGTTTTAAGGAGACAAACCGGCATCCGAAGTCCTCCTGGTGAGGGTTCAAGGCCCCGGCCTACAGCCCTGAACACGCGCTGTGCTGGAAGAAGACCAGGAGGGCTCAGGAGACTAGCTGCCACACAAGCCACTTGCAGGCCCCTTACACGAGGTATCCACACTCTGCACTGGTTCTGAAACCCGGCTGCACCTTGGAATCAAGCTTTCAAAATCAGGAACGTCAGGCCGGCATCTAGAGGTTGGGGACCACTGCCAAGAGGTTCCTCCCAGACACATCTCCCTCCCAAGCACAGTACGGAACACAAGGTCTTGTCCTGCCCTCAGGTGTCTGTGAACTCAATGGTGTCGACAGGGGCTGAGAGCACAATCAGTCTGTGTGAAGCTTCAGACTGGGAGTCCACACACGTGCTAGGAGGGGTCACTCAGAGAACCTGCTCTTGACCTTGTGCAAATCTTCCCTCACACCTCACTCCCATCCCAATGAAGATCTCTTGGTCCCTATATTCGAACTCCCGCTTTCAGAAAACAGCACACAACCATTTTCCACCCACATGCATGGCCACAGCTGTATAACCTGCAGCAGGCAGCCACCTGTGCTGAGCGACTGGGCATCGGGCAGCCCAACGCCCTTCCCGGGAAAGAAATGATTCGTGGAGGGGAAACTGGACAACACCCACCAAAGGGGGCCTGGCCCTCACTGGCCTCCCAGCAAAGAGGAAGCAGGAAGGGGTTAGTTCCTCACTGAGATGCTCCTGTAGGACCCTTGGGCAGGAGACGGACAGGGAGAGAGAAGCCAGGCAGTGGGGCAGCCCCGGCCGTGAGTCTGAATCAGAGAACAAAGCCCCGCAGGGCCCAAGGAGCAGCACACGGTACATAGCACCTCGCTGCCCGCACCGACCTTCCTTGCTTCCTCTCATCTCACTGCCCATAGCAGCCCAGCTCCTGGGTGGCATCGGCAAAGCCAGAGCCCAAGACTGTAGATTCACTGGGGTGGGAGGCAGCGGCACAGCAGCTGGGAAGGGCGGACCCTGGGCCCCGGCGGATCCGCACACGTGCTCTAGGTCAGGCAGTGTGGACGAGCTGCCGCAGAGCTGCAGAAAGGCTCGGCACGGCCAATGGTCCCCTGGGAGTAACGATAGTGCCAGCAGCAACAATGGGCTGAGCAGGCGCAGGGCGTCGGGCGCAGACAGGGAGCATCTTGTTCAGTTCTCGGGACTATCCCGGGGCCAGTGGCTGTGGAGACACAGCAGGGTACCCTGCAAAACAGCACCCACCCAGGCCTCCTGCACCCCTCACCCTGCTCCACCTGTTTTTCCACACCACTGTGACCCCTCACCTACCACATCACTCACTTATTCCCCAGGTTTACTGCCTGACTGTGCCTGTCCCCAGTGACTCAGTGACTATGAACTGTAAGGTTCTCTGTGAAACAGCTGTTGCACCCCACCCCTCACCCATGTGTTCATTCCAACTGTCTGGAACAGTGCCTGGTACAAGAATGCTTAGTAAATGGTAGCTGAGAGAATAACCACCATTTTATAGATCAGAGAAATGAGACTCAAACTTGTTTAAGATCGCATGGTTAGGGTGGGAACTGTGGTGCACTGTTCAGGACGGCTAAACTCCACATCAGAGCGCCTGGGTTCAACTCCCAGCTCTACTTCTGACTCCAACTTCCTGCTACTTCGTACCTTGGGAGGCAGCAGGTGATGGCTACAGTAGTTGGATCTCTGCCATCCATGTGAGAGACCTGGGCTGTGTTCCTGGCTCCTGGCTTCAACCTGGCCCAGACCTACTTGTTATGGGCATTTGGCAAGAGAACCAGCAGTTAAGAATTCTGTCGACCTGCCTGTCTCTTTTTCTGTCTCTCTGTCTTTCAAATAAGTTTTTCTTTTTTTAAAGAAGACTACTAGGTAAAGCCAACATATAAATATTGGGTTGCCATCAGTGATTTTTGTCATTTTTTTCACTGATTTTTTTTTTTTACAGTGACTCTGTTTTACTCTGGGAATTAGCCTACACACTAATTACTTTTCTTGAAAACACTCTGGATTAAATAGAGGGAAAAAGCCAGAGCTGGGTCTACAGTCTTACTCTGCTGAGACACCTTCCAAGACACATCTCCAGGTCTACCCAATGTCGTCCCAAGGGAGCAGAGCCGGAGTCTTAGAAACACAGGCCCTGAAGTTACCTGAGGAGCAGCTGTCTCCAAGGCCCATGGGCACCTCAGTGCTGCCCACAGGACCAACTTTGAGACTGAGACCCTAAGGGCAAGGGCCTGGCCTCAGTGCAGAACCACGGGGCACATACCTGGGGAGAGGAGTCGCGGCCCACAGGCTCTGCAAAACAGGCCCAACCTCCTGCTACCCGCTACCGCTGTAACAGTGGAAGGGACCAGGCGGACCCAGTGCCCATGAGGAATGAGGACGACGCAGTAGCAGGATGCCATCAAGGCCCAGATCCCACCTAGGGGCCTGTGGCCTGACGGTACCCATGCCTGTGTTCCTCAGTAGCTGTGGACGGAGCCTCTGCGATGCTCCCAGGGACCCCTGCACCCCCAATCCCGGGTATTTGTGCCTCTATGTCATCCCCTCCCTTGGAGCGTGGCCTGGGCTTAAAGACTGACTTCTAATAAAAAGATTACAGCAAGTGATAGGCCGTCACTCCCAAGACTGGGTTACAAAGGGGCTCTGGCTTCTTAGGTGTTCTCCTCTCTTTCGCACTCTGTCTGGCTCTGAAGCAAGCCAGCTGTCGTGAGGAGAGGCCCATGAGACAAGGAAGTGACGTCACAAATCAACAGCCTTCAAGGAACCAGTCGTTGGTGCAGCAGCTAAAACCACAAGAGCAGGTCTGGAAGCACATCCTATCCAAGCTCAGCCTCCACCTAGGACCTCAGCCTCGGCCTTCATGGCCACCGGAAGAGGGACGCTCCACCGGTGGATACAGCTAAGGCACACCCAGATTCCCATCTGACAGAGACTGTAAGAAATGGACGCTCAGTGTTTTAAGCTGCTACGTTTGGAGACAATTCATTATGCAGCAATGGATAACTGGTTCATTAGTAAAAGGGGTCGATAATTGGACCAAATTCTGTGTGGATATGAGGATCGAATGAGACACTGGACATAATGTTCTTGGCAGATGCTTATTAGCACATAACTGAGAGGAGGGTAGCATTGCCAGGAGCACCAGAGGTATCCACGAATCAGCAGCTCCCTTCCCCGCAGTGTGGGGGCAGATTCAGGCCGTCATCCAGGCCACAAAGAGGGACAGGGAGGCCTGGTGTTCCGCGCCTCTGTCCTACTGAGCTGAGTCTTAAACACCAAGTGCCCATGCCTCACTTCGGACCTAACTCCGTCCCTTGGCCCTATCATTCACACCCTGGAACTTTGTGGCCCTTCCCAAATGGGCTGGCAGCTCAAGGGTGCAGGTGGAGGGCAACCAGTGGAAAGAGCTGAGGATGGGCTGGAGATGGGGGTCTGAGCGCAGGCTCTGCCGTGGACCCAGGGTAACTGGAGACAAACAACTCTCCTCGCATGACCTCCTCATCCCTCCCCGATCTGGAAGCCAAGATGCTGCAACTGCTGCGAGGAGAGGGTCTATTTTTTTTTAAGATTTTTTTGAAAGAGAAAGTTATATATATATAGAGAGAGAGGTCTTCCATCTGCTAGTTCACTCCTCAAATGGCTACAGTGGTCAGAGTTGGGCCGATCCAAAGCCAGGAGCCAGGAGCTTCTTCCAGGTCTCCCACATGGGTGGAGAGGCCCAAGGGCTTGGGTCACCCTCTACTGCTTTCCCAGGTCATTAGCAGGGAGCTAGATTGGAAGTGGAGCAGCCAGGACTTGAATTGTCGCCCACATGGGATACCGGTGCTGCAGGCCAGGGCTTAAACCCACTGTGCCACAGTGCTGGCCTTGAGGGTCTATCTTTCCAACACCATCAGCCCAGTGTGGGTACACAGAGCTACTCAATACAGCTCCATCAAAGCAATAATGTATCAATGCAGGTGGTCAAAGAGCACTATATTTAGAAAACCTATGGAAGCCTTGAGACAGGAGCCTTGGCACTTTTCTTAAATGTGACTGGCTTTCCAATACAGTGTCCTTGTTCTTGGCATCACAGACTGGCTTTCCACACAGAAGGCTGTCAACATGGGAAACGCCACCCAGTTCCTGCTGCATGGTGCTCTTAGAAGCCGGAGTGCAGGCCAGTGAGGAAGGACCTCGCTTCCCTGCAAACGCAGCTCCCAGACACCGTGGACAGGAGAGGCCTTTTCGGGACCTGCACCCAAGGAGCCGCTTCTCAGTGCCCGGTGTCACATTGGCTCAGCATCCTGGGCGGCTCCCCCAAACCCTTCAGGGAGAACACTGACCAAGGGTCTGCTACTCAGGCCCTGTCCTAAGAGACTCGCTGGCGGGCTAGAGGGGCAGAGAGGACCCCCAGCTTCAGGCTCTGCATATCCTGTCACCCACTGAATCACTTCATGAGACCAGGCAGGTAAACGCGACCTTCCCTGCATTATGGAAAGATGACAGCCACCTCTGGTACATCTGTCACAGTCTCAGAAATCCTCAGCAAAGTTCCTCAGAATGTCCATCCCTCTCCCATTGCTTCCCTTCAGTCTTGAAGGGAAAGACGGACGGGCAGCCCAGCACCCACCTGGACCCTGCTAACACTCCAGCCCCGGACCCACCCCTCACAGCTCTCCAGCTTCTGCCTCGGTCCCTCTCACTGGCAGGGATCCCAGCCCAGCCCTCACGGCCACCTCTTCCTCCTTCCTCCTGCCCAAGATGCTCCCTACGCAGGCTTCCTCTGTCTCGCTGCCCCTCCGCCCCTCCCTCTCATTCTTCCTCCATCAACCACCTGTCAAACTGCATCTCTGCCAAAGTTGGCCTCGGACCTCCTATACCCTCCCTATTCTTTCTGCAGAATTGAAGGAACAGGTGTTAATACCAGGGTATTGAATGAGTCTTGAACCTAACATTTAGCTAAGAATTCGTTTTCATGCAATTATGTTTCTTGACTCAGGATTTAGACTGAAAATGAGCATCTAAAGAAAGCTGAGCATGACAAACGTTAGCCACTGTAGTTGTACAGAGCACGCATGTTATTCTTAAAAGTTTGTGTTTTGGAGCCAGTGCTGTGGCATGGTGAGTAAAGCCACCACCCGCAACACCAGCATCCCATACAAGCGCTGGTTCATGTCCTGGCTGCTCCACTTCCAATCTAGTTTCTTGCTAATAGCTTAGGAAATGCAGAGGAAGATGGGCTAAGTGTTTGGGCCCCTGCACCCATGTGAGTGACCCAGATGAAGCTCCTAGCTCCTGGCTTTAGCCTGGCCCAGTGCCGGCTATATGGCCATCTGGGGAGTGAACCAGCAGATGGAATCTCTTTCTCTCCCTCTCTCTGTCTCTGTAACTATGACTTTCAAAATAAAATTTGTTTTTCAGGGTCCAGAGCTATGGTGTAGCGGGTAAAGTCATTGCCTATAGCACTGGCATCCCAAATGGGCACTGGTTCGAGTCCAAGCTGCTTCCCTTCCGATCCAGCTCCTTGCTAGTATGCCTGGGAAAGCAGCGGAGGGTGGCCCAAGCGCTTTGGCCCCTGTACTGGGAAAAAGCTCACGGCTCCGTGCTTCAGCCTCAGTCAGCCGTGGTCGTTATATCTGTCTGGGGAGTGAACCAGTGGATAGAAGATCTCTCCCTGTTTCTGTCTGTAACTCTGTCTGTCAAATAAATAAATAAATCTTTAGAAAAAATTGTTTTTCAAACCTAGGGTTACCAGTTAAATTCTTAAGCAACATGTTCCGTGTGCTTCTGAATCCAATTTGGAGAAGGAGTATTAATGACAGGACAATCAGGGTCTCTGCATTTTTCAAGCCAATTTGCACTGTACTCCTGAACTGAAAACGGCTCTGTCACTTTTATGGTACACTGAAAGCTGTCCCATTACAAACGACACCAGACTCCATGAACTATCCACGATAAGGCAAGAAGCAATGATTTGCTTAATTTCTTGCTAACTGTTCTTTGTCAAATGACAAGAATTTCATCAAGGCAGACTAACAATACATACAGCTTTTCTAACTAGACAGCTGGGAACAGAAAAAACCTCCATTAAACTACAGATGAGATTAATTGGTTTGAGTTGCAATTTGTTATCATCCAGTTGGGCAGATGCCAGCATTTCAGCCACCCGAGCCAAATGGGCTCTCTGCAATTGTTCCACTTTTCTGGAAGAAAAAAAGCATCAATTTTATCTGCAACATCCTTGAAAATTTCAGGATCAACAGGAAAGAATCAGCTGAAAAAAAAAATGTTTCTACAACATCAGCTGTCTAGGTTTCCTGAATCACACGAAGGCTACTCGTTAGACACGGGCATGGGTCCAGAGGAAGAGGAAGTATCAATTCCATGGATGCAAACACTGACAGCAGTGCCCAAAATAAGCCATTCTGCTGTCTGCAAACTCCAGGAGCAATGAGTAATAGAAGCCTGCCATGGCTTGAAAGATCCCATATGTGACCAGAACAAGAAACAGAGTCGTAATACAGACAAGGTACGGAAAATCACTCTGCTAGCCCGGTGACTTTTAAGGGGAGCACTGGGGATGGGAGGCACTTATCACAATCTCACAGCTGGCAGAGGGCAGTTTTAAAACTATCTTTTATATCTTTAAGGCATCTCCTGTTTCTGGGAAGTAGAGTAGATGTATTTTTCCCTATCGTTTCTAAAAAGTATAATTAAAAACCATGAATACCATACATGTGCCATCCTAAATGTGCATGCACTAAACTGAAAACTATGTGAAGCAAGAACTGATAAAACCAAAAGGAAAAATGAACAAATCCACAATTATGATGGCAACAGTTCTCTCTCAACAATTAATAGACCAATCAAGTAAGAAACGGATGAACTCACTGTCACCCAGCACAATCTGACATTTCTGGAACAACAGCAGAACACAACATTGTTCTCAAGCCAGACGCCGAGACACAGCACATCCTGAGCCGCGAAACAACCTCAGCGGCTGAAATCACGCAGAGTGTGTGCCCTGACCACAGTGGAGTCAGGCAAGAAACCAAGGACACACAGCGGAGGAGACAATCTCCAAACAGCTGAGAAGCAAACACACTTTTAAATAACCTGTAAGTCAAAGGCGACGTTTGAGGAAAAATAAAAAAGACATTTAACTGAGTGAAAATTAAAATACAACACCAAATTTTGTGGAACTCAGCTAAAGCAGTGCTTATGTCAGAAAACAGGAAAAGTGTCAAATCAGCAATCTAGGCACTCACTCCAGGGAACTAGAGAATTAGGGGCCAGAGCTGTGGTACAGCAGGTAAAGCTGCCACCTGCAGAGCCAGAGTCCCATATCCCGTACCAGCGTAGGGGCAGAGACTTTTTACACAAGACAGGACACGAGGGGGGCCAGCGCTGTGGCATAGCAGGTAAAAGCTGCCACCTGTGGTGCCGGTTCGAGTCCCAGCTGCCCCACTTCTGATCCAGCTCCCTGCTAAGTGTGCCTGGGAAAGCAAGAGAAGATGGCCCAAGTCCTTGGGCCCCAGCACCCACACAGGAGACCTGGAAGAAGCTCTTAGTTCCTCACGTCAGCCTGGCCCAGCCCTGTCCATTGCAGCAATTTGGGGAGTGAGCCAGTGGATGGAAGATTCTCTCTGCCTCACCTTCTCTATAACTGACTTTCAAATAAGTAAATAAATAAACAAATCTTCAAAAAAAAAGGAACTACAGAAGTAAGGACAAAATAGATTCACACTAAGAAGTTAAAAAAATGAAAATATACAGCAATGAAGTTAACAAAAGAGAAAAAGCAATGAAACAATATTAAGTTCTTTGAAAAGATCAGTAAGATAGAAAAAAAAAAAAACTGGTTGGGGCCGGCACTGTGGCACAGCGGGTTAATGCCCTGGCCTGAAGTGCCAGCATCCCATATGGGCACCGGTTCTAGCCCCAGCTGCTCCCCTTCCAATCCAGCTCTCTGCTATGGCCTGGTAAAGCAGAAGACGGCCCGAGGCCTTGGGCCCCTGCACCCACGTGGGAGACCCAGAGGAAGCTCCTGGTTCCTGGCTTCGCATCAGTGCAGCTCAGGCCATTGCGGGCATCTGGGGGAGTGAACCAGCAGATGGAAGACCTCTCTGTCTCTCTCTCTGCCTCTTCTCTTTCTGTGTAACTTTGACTTTCAAATAAATAAATAAATTTTTTAAAAAAAGGGAAAAAAAGGAAGAAACAAAGCACTAACAGGAACAAAACAGGGACACCACAGCAGTCTGTGCAGACACCAACAGGACAAGAGAGACAACGAACAACTCTATACGAGTGAATTTGGCAACCTGGTTGACGTGGATCAATTCCTCAAAACTCATAGGTTGCCACAACTCACACGATGAGAAATGGAAAATCTGAATTACTCATTAACTATTTAGAAAACTGAAGTCATAATTTAAAACTTCCTGAGAAAAATAAACTCTCAGCTCAGATGGCTTTGCTAGAGGAGTCTATCAAATGCTTAAGGAATCAGTGCCCACTCTATAGATAATCTTCCACGAAACAGATGAGGGAATCCCAACCACTCATTCTGAAGCTAGTGCACCTGATACCAAAACTGGAAAAAGGCATTACGAAAATAAAAAACTACAAACCAATGTCTTGCAAAAAGTCTTACCTTCAGTCATGTGTCGCTTAAAGACAAGGCTAGCTACCTTCTGAGAGAGGCATGGTTAGGCAAGCTCATGACTGTGCAAACAGAGTGTTTTCACTGGGTGATATGAACTTCTGGGACCACCGTTGTCTAAGTGGCCCATCATTGATCAACATGCCGTTATGCAGCACACAACTACGTTAGCACACAGAATTATGCAACATAAAGAAAAAACTACACGCCATGACCAAATGAGGCATATTCCAAGGGTGCACGTCCGGTTCACTGTTCAAAAGTCAACGAATGCAACCCATTAGCGGGCTAAAGAAAAGGAAAATCACGGGATCTTGGCATTTGGTACAGAAAGAACATGTGACAAAAGCCAACATCTATTCATGACAAAAACTGTCAGAAACCTAGACATACAAGGAACAACTGAACTTGATAAAGATCTACAAACACCCTACAGCTGAAGTATCTGAGAATGGTGAAAGAGGGAATGCCTTCCTCCTAAGACTAAGAACAAGGCCAGGAGGACCACTCACACCACTGCTGCCCACACAGCACCGGAAGTACCATACAGTGCAACGGAGTGAGAAAAGAAAAGGCCTGCGGAGCAGGAAGGGAGAAATAAAACTGTCCCTCTTTGCAAACGCTATGACGGTCTATAGAGAAAACACACACACACACACACACACACACCCCTACAACTTTAAATAATTGAGTTCTACAAGGTCAAAAACATACAACAATCTATTGTGTTTCAATATACTAGCAGTGAACTTACTAAACGCAACTTAATAAAACACGGGGGCAGGCACTGTGGTGCAGAGGTTAAGACACCATGTGCGACAGCCACACCCACTGGCGGAGGACCTGAGCTCCAGCCCCTGCTCCGCTCTGATCCAGCTCCCTGCCGTGTGCACCCTGACAGGCAGCAGGGGACGGCTCAAGTGCTTGGGTCCCTGCCACCCATGTGGGAGACCCGGATGGAGTCCTGGGCTCCTTGTTTTGGCCTGGCCTACCCCCGCTGTAGGAGACATGTGGGGAGTGAAGCAGTGGACAGAGAATTCTGTCTATGAATTTCAAGTAAATAAAACTTGAAAACAATATACTATTTACAATTGCCAAAAAAATTGAAATACTTAGGTGTAAATCTAACAAAACACACAAGATGTATAAGCTGAAATCTACAAAATAATAATACTGCAAAAAATGGACAGAAAAATTCAAAATAAATAAGTGACTCTTGGTCACAGGGTTGAGGAGCGTCTGGCCCACAGAATCATGTGGTCTGGCCCTGCCATGGCAACCACAGGTGGGACCCAAAACTCAATGAACCTATAATAGGCCAATTTTTAAGTTGATGCTCTTTTTTTTTTTTTTTTTACAGGCAGAGTGGACAGTGAGAGAGAGAGACAGAGAGAAAGGTCTTCCTTTGCCGCTGGTTCACCCTCCAATGGCCGCCGCGGATGGCGCGCTGCGGCCGGCGCACCGCGCTCCTCCGATGGCAGGAGCCAGGAGCCAGGTGCTTTTCCTGGTCTCCCCATGGGGTGCAGGGCCCAAGCACCTGGGCCATCCTCCACTGCACTCCTGGGCCACAGCAGAGGGCTGGCCTGGAAGAGGGGCAACCGGGACAGAATCCGTTGCCCCGACCGGGACTAGAACCCGGTGTGCCGGCGCCGCAAGGCAGAGGATTAGCCTGTTGAGCCACGGCGCCGGCTTAAGTTGATGCTCTTTTTTAAAAATTTATTTATTTATCTGAAAGTCAGAATTACACAGTGAGAGGAAGAGGAGGAGAGAGAGAGAGAATCTCTCATCCTCTGGTTCACTCTCCAGATGTCCATGGCTAGGCCAGGCCAAAGCCAGGGACCAGGAGCCTCCTCTGGGTCTCACCTGTGGGTGCAGGAACCCAAGAACTTGGGCCATCCTCCGCTGCTTTCCCAGGCGCATGAGCAGGGAGCTGGATCAGAAGTGGAGCAGCCAGGACTTGATGCCAGTGCTGCAGGCTGTGGCTTAACCCACCGACCCCGTAAGTTGATAACTGTAGGGCCTATGAATGATTTTATAAATATTCAAATGGCCCTTGGCAGGAAAAAAGGTTCTGCACCCCTGCAGGAGAAGAGAGAAAGTAAACAGTTAAAGCAGGTGAAGGGAAGAAGGACAACAGCGGGAATAAGAGAGAGAGGAGCCTGACTGATGCGTGTGCAGCCAATGTGTCTGGTTAGCTGGTTACTGCTATGCTTTGAAATCTTACCACGGCTTTTTTTCCCTATTTATTCAATGTGGTAAAATACTTACAAAGGTTACCATCTTAACTTTTTCATCTTGCAAAACTGAACCTCTCCATTAAACAAATTTCCACTCTTCCCTTTCCATGCCTTTCAGCAACCAACATTCTATTTCCTGTCTGTACAATTTTTCACTACGCTAGGTACCTTGTGTGAGTCAATTCAGATAATACTCACTTCTTGTGACTGGCTTATTTCACTTGGAATATTGTCTTTAAAGTTGATTGATGTTGTAGCACTCGTCAAATTTTCCTTTTTTTTTTGGCCAGCGCCGTGGCTCAACAGGCTAATCCTCCGCCTTGCGGCGCCGGCACACCGGGTTCTAGTCCCGGTCGGGGCGCCGGATTCTGTCCCGGTTGCCCCTCTTCCAGGCCAGCCCTCTGCTGTGGCCCGGGAGTGCAGTGGAGGATGGCCCAAGTGCTTGGACCCTGCACCCCATGGGAGACCAGGAAAAAGCACCTGGCTCCTGGCTCCTGCCATCGGATGAGCACGGTGCGCTGGCCGCAGCGCGCCGACCACGGCAGCCATTGGAGTGTGAACCAATGCAAAGGAAGACCTTTCTCTCTGTCTCTTTCTCTCACTGTCCACTCTGCCTGTCAAAAAAAAAAAAAAAAAAAAAAATTTTCCTTTTTGCAAATGAATGCATCTCACTGTATGTATACCCCATTTTGTTTTACCTATGCACCTGTCGATGGACACATGGGTTGCTTCTACCTTTTGGCTATTGTGCATAATGCCACTATGAACATGAGTGAACAGGTCTATTTTTGATACCCTGCTTTCAATTCCATGGCATATACAGTAGATGTGCCTGTGCACAAGGGTTCCAATTCCTCCCAACCTCCCCCCCCCTCCCCTCCCCTTCCCTCTCCTTTCCTTTCTTTCTTCTGACAGGCAGAGTTAGTGAGAGAGAGCGACAAAGAGAAAGGTCTTCCTTCCATTGGTTCACCCCAAAATGGCTGCTACAGCCAAAGCTACGCTGCTCCAAAGCCAGGAGCCAGGTGCTTCTCCTGGTCTCCCATGCTGGTGCATGGCCCAAGCACTTGGGCCATCCTCCACTGCCCTCCTGGGCCACAACAGAGAGCTGGACTGGAAGAGGAGCAACCGGGACTAGACCATATGGGATGCCGGCACCGTAGGTGGAGGATTAACCAAGTGAGTCACAGCGCCGGCCCCCAGCAGTTTCCTTCTATCCCTATCCTGTTGAGTGTTTTCATCACAAAAGGTGTTATTTTTGTCAAACACATTTTCTGCATCAATTGAGAAGATCATGTAGTCTGTCAAGCAGCATATATTACAGTGATTGACTTTCATATGTTGAACATATGTTGTACTCCATGAATAAATCCCACTTGGTTATATTGTGTAATTTTTTTTTTTTTAAGATTTATCTGTTTGAAAGGCAGAGTTACAGAGAGAGATGGAGAAAATACAGAGACTAAAACAGAGAGAGAGAGAGAGAGAGACCGACCTTCCATCTGCTGGTTCACTCCCCAAATGGCCACAACACCCATCGCTAAACCAAGCCATAGCCAGGAGTCAGGAACTCCATCTGGGTCTCCCATGTGGGTGCAGGGCCCAACCAGTTGGGTCATCTTCTGTTGCTTTCCCAAGCGCACTCGAAGGGAGCTGGATTGAAGCAGAGCAGCTGAGACTTGAGCCGGTGCTCACACAGGATGCTGGCACTGCAGCGGGCAGCTTAAACCCCTGTGCCACACGTAGGCATCTGTGTAATTCTTTCAATGTACTGCCAAATTCAGTTTGCTAGCAATTCAGTCAGGCTTTTTGTACCCGTGCTTCTAAACTCTACCAACTCCCGACAACGGCCTTGTGAGATCTCAGCACAGAACATCAGAGAGGTGCCCCACCCAAACTTTCTGACCCACAAAACCTTTGAGATAATAAATTGATGTTGTTTCAAGATGATGAGTTTGTGACAATTTGTTATTTTAGCAACAGAAGAGCAATACAGGAAATTTGCCTAGATTAAAAACAGCCACAGAAAGATCATCTGGGGACTAAGGGGAAATTCACAGATGGACCAATAGGTAATGTTATAAAATTACTGTCAATTTTTCTGAGTTTTTGAAATGATCTTGGGTTTTGCAGGATAATGTCCTAATTCTTTAGACCAGAATGCTGAAATACTTAGGGATGAAGTGCCGTGCTCTGCTAGTCATACTCAAATTATTCGGGGCACAAAGAAACACTTGTACTTATGATATACACAGGCATACCTCATTTTATTATACTTTGCCGTGTTTTACAGACACTGCAATTTTTTTATGAAGCAAAAACTGGTGGTAACCCTGTGTTGGCCGAATCTGTTGGCATCATTTTCTCAACTGCATGTGCTTATTTCACATCATCTGTGTTAACATTTTGGTAATTCCTGTAATATATCGAACTTTTTCATTATAATTATTCTATCTGTCATGGTGATCTCTGTATAGTGTAAACATTTATGCGCACTGGAAAATGAAAAGAAATGCATGCAACCTGTTTTACTGCAGTGGCTGGGAACCATTCCTCTGAGGTATGCCTGTGTACATAAGGAGACAAAGCAAACATGGCAATGATTGTTGAACCCGGTGGCCAGCACACAGAGGAATGCTATTGTACTCTCCTGTCAATCTTTCTGAACGCTTGAAAAAAACTGCCATTTCTAATACAAAGTTGGAGGAAAAAAAATGTTGAGTTAACTAGACAACAAAAAACACAGACTACATGATTCCATTTATTAAACATTAAAAAAAATAGGAACACAGTTCTGAAAATGGATGGGTGGTGATTGTTACAAAACAACATAAATACACTCACTACCATCAAACTGGTCACTTAAAAATGGGTTAAGGTGGTAAAGGTTATGTTATTTGTATGTTAACGTAAAACATTATCTAGGAAAAAATTTTCAAAAGTAAAACTACATTAAAAACAAGGGAGCCGGCCAGCGCCGTGGCTCAACAGGCTAATCCTCCACCTTGCAGTGCCGGCACACTGGGTTCTAGTCCGGGTAGGGGCACCAGATTCTGTCCCGGTTGCCCCTCTTCCAGGCCAGCTCTCTGCTGTGGCCCGGGAGTGCAGTGGAGGATGGCCCAAGTGCTTGGGCCCTGCACCCCATGGGAGACCAGGAGAAGCACCTGGCACCTGGCTCCTGCCATCGGATGAGCATGGTGCGCCGGCCACAGCGCACCGACCGCGGCGGCCATTGGAGGGTGAACCAACGGCAAAGAAAGACGTTTCTCTCTGTCTCTCTCTCTCACTGTCCACTCTGCCTGTCAAAAATAAAAATAATAATAATAAAAATAAAAAAAAACAAGGGATCCTGGACTTTAGCTTAATGGTTAAGACACCAGTTAAGAAACCCCCATCCCACACTGGAATACCTGGGTCCCATTCCTGGGTCCAGCTTCCTGGGAAAGCAGACCCTGGGAAGCAGTGGCGATGGCTCAAGTAGGTGGGTCCCCGCCTCTCACGTGGGAAACCTGGTAAGAGTTTCCAGCTCCAACTCCAGCCTGGCCCAGCCCAGGCCTTTATAGTATTTGGAGAGTGAACTCGTAGATACAACCTCTTTCCGTTTGTCCATCTCTCAACTAAATTTTCATTAAAAAGAAAACAAAGAAATGATGATCATAAATGTGAGAATACTGGGTATGTGAGGTGAGGAGAGACGGAGATATAACACAAAGAGGGGTCTCAGCATTGTGGCGTGCTGTGTTAAGCCTCTGCCGGAAATGCCAGCATTCTTTATCAGAGCACTGATTTGAGTCCTCAATGCTCCACTTCCCGTCTAGCTCCCTGCTAATGTGTCTGGGGAGGCAACGGAAGATGGCCCAAGTGTTTGGACCCCTGCCAGCCATGTGGGAGACCTGGATGAAATTCCTGGCTCCTGCCTTCAGCCTGGCCCAGCTCCAGCCATTGCAGCCATTTGGGGGACTGAGCCAGAGGACAGAAGATTCTCTCTCTCTCTCTCTCTCTCTCTCTCTCTCTCTCTGTAACTGCCTTTCAAATAAGTAAATAAATCTGAAAGAGGGCACACACTGCACTTCTGGGCACGGGTGGTACTGTATTTCTTAATCTAGCAGCTGTTATACCCTAAACTAACATAGAAAGCTATACAGACATGTTCTACGCTCTAGCCCACATATGTCTAATATTTCAGCAGAAGTTATAAAAAGAATGCTTGCATTTGCCAGAACATGTCCTGTTTCTGCAAATGCTATTGCTATTATTCACGTACACTCTATCTCATGTCGGAGAGAACTGGTGAGGGGCCTGCATTCGGACTCCTACCTAATAAGGTCTGGGAACAAGATCATTCCTGAGATTCTTTTTTCTGAATAGAAAAACAGAAGTGCAGACTTACTGAAACAGAAACTGGGGGGAGGGCCCAGGGATCTGTGCTTTAACAAGTTCTCCTGGTGAATCTGATGCCAGAATCTGAGAACCACTGGCGTAAACAGACACACAAATAATCCTTGTCATTCTCACAGGACAACATTTCATCTTCATGACCTTTTTGATACTGCTTCCCAACACATTTAGAGTTCACTGTATCCATACAGCACAGTCACCCACTATCGAAGGCCGCACCGGCCGATGTACACAGTACTCTTATTTTCTAAGGACTTTAAGGAATGAGCTAATCTCTCCCAGTAACAAAAAGCATTCCCTTGGAAGCATTCTCTGTGGCTCAGAGGGGCAACAGATCTTGCCCACCATGGGTTAACGGCAAGATCCCGTCACCAAGATCCGGGCTTCCCAGATGCACCAGGATTCAGGCTCCTGAAAGCAACATCCCCAAGCAGCCCCAGGACACTGCCTTCGCAAGTCCAAGGGCTCAATCCTGGCTGAGGCCTCCCATGCTTTAGGCTGTAAGCACTGAGCTGATGCAGCCCCAGAGGAGACCCACTGCGTGGGTGCCGTCTCAACATCAACCTCAAGAGGCTGGGCAGCAGTCTGAACGCAGACCCTCCGTGAACAAAGTCGGGTGCCAAATCAGCCCAGCTCAAATGGAGGCCCTGCCTTGGCCCTCCCAACTGCCGGTCTCAAGCCCAGGGCCGTGGCGGAGCAGAGTTAATTCCCTGACTCTGAGCACAAGGACCCGAGAGCCAGAGATCTGCCAGACAAACTGCTTCACCTCCGCGAGGGCTGGCAAGACGACGTGGAGAGTCAAACACTTGGAGCGCGTTGCCAAGGCAACCTCAGCTCCCGCTCTCACGCCGGGAATCTGCTCAGCCCTGTTTTCATTTGCAGGCACTCATTTGCCCCCAAGTTCTTTTTTGTTTTAAGCTATTCTTTAAATTCTTTTAAAACTTAAAAAAAAAAAATTAAAAAGATCTCTTCCGTTATTCTGGAGGTCTCATTATTTTTCCTTCAATTGTGCCTATCAGGGGTCTAGCCCTCTACCTGGAGTGCCAAGGTGGCAGGGCCCTCGAAGCAGTCGTCATTTGCACTCTGTAATCAGACAAAGCAGGCTGTCTTTGAAAACGAACTCAAGCAGGAAGGCTGAAAAGAGTCTGTGCGCTTTGGATGGAACGAGGCTGTGTTGTTCTTGAACCGTGAGAACCACCTGAGGGTGGGAAAGAAAGGGCTAAAAACAAAGGCTTGCAGAAGTGCAGGCAAACGGCCCACGGCATGCAAAGATGCTCAGCAGACAAGCAGGAGAGTCCACAGCTGGCGTTCCATGAAGTTAAGTACTGCTCACCGGGAGCTGTGCTTGGTGTGATAATGCAACTGCGATGGCATGAAAGACAGACGGGCAGACGGACAGGCGGACAAGACCCTTCCTATTTGAGTGACAGACACTGAACTCTTACAGATGAAATCCAAAGATGGGGAGAAAGAGAAGCTATCTGTCCCAGTGCTGGGGTGCCAGGAACCCCTGGGCAGTCACCTGCTTTATGCAAGCCGTGAGACACTGACAGACTAAACCTGGGAGGGCTCCAAGTCACCGAAGGCTCTGCCATGGGAACTACCCTGGCGCGCGTGGCGCGGCTCTGCTACGGCTGTGCTGCCCACCACGGGCACTCACACGGCGCCTCCGCCGGCGCTCCACAGCCGCCCTCAGCCCGCACGGCCTGCAGCCAAGAGTTTAAAGCCACATTTTGAGCTTGTTCAGTGGACAACTGTCTCGGGGGCAGCAATTCCTGTGTTTCCCAGGCCCTGACATGGGCACCAACATGTCCAGAAGATTGAACGTAGACACATAAGAAAGAAAACCCACACAGGAAGTTAAAGCCCAGTGAAAACGAGTGTGAATAAACACTCCTAAGATCTTTGCAATATTGGCCGGTGCTATGGCCCAGTGGGTTAAGCCACCACTTGCAACTCTGGCATCCCATATCAAACGCTGGTTTGAGTCTTGGCTACTCTACTTCTGATGCGGCTCCTTGCTAATGTGCCTGAGATGCAGTGGATGATGGCTCAAGTACTTGAGTCCCTGACACACAAGTGGGAGGAACCCCATGGAGCCTCTGGCTCCTGGCTTCAGCTTGATCCAAACTCCTGGCAGTTGAGCCATTTAGAGGGTGAATCAGCAGATGCAAAGCAATCTCTCTCTCTCTCTCTTCTCTCTTCCTCTGCTTTTCAAATAAATAATTTTTTTTTTTTGACAGGCAAGTAGACCCCGGTGTCACACTTTTGCTCATGGCTCCATACGCTTTTTTTTTTGACAGGCAGAGTGCATAGTGAGACAGAGAGACAGAGAGAAAGGTCTTCCTTTGCCGTTGGTTCAGCGCACTGCGCTGATCCAAAGCCAGGTGCTTCTCCTGGTCTCCCATGGGTGCAGGGCCCAAGGACTTGGCCATCCTCCACTGCACTGCCGGGCCACAGCAGAGAGCTGGACATCAAATAAATAAATTTTTAAAAGAAAGATCTTCACAATAAAGAAACGCTGACAACTGTCAACTCTTGATGACGACACTAAGAGAAATAAGAAAAGTTGAATTAATCCAAACATTACCACTGTAGGGGTCTGGGGATTGCTCAACAAGCTCTCTTCTGGCAGATCCCACAGGCACTACTTTGAATCCCACCTGGTTTGGATTTTTTTTATTTCTTCTTATATTTGTCTGATTTTGATGGGAACTGCTAGGGATTGCCCATAGCCATTAGCCAAATAATTCCTGATGAAAACCAGGCCCCAGAGTTGATTTCCATCAAAATTCATTGCCGAGACTTCGTCCAGAGCCAGCACGGGTCCAGAGCACTGCTGAGAATGCAGGAGGGCCAAACTGCAGGTGCACCTTGCTCAATGGGCCCCACCACACGACACAGGAGCTGCCACTGCTCCCAAGGCGCTCACTGGGCCATGGCCCAGGGCCAGCCCGTCATCCTCAGGGCATCATGAGCACTGCGAGAGCTCGCTGTAGACTTCTTCCTCTCCCAGAAAGACAGTGCCGACTGGCACATCAAGTGGGCGCTGCAGGGAGGAGAACCACGCCTCCCCCTCTCTCGCCTTGTGCAGGCTGCAATTCCATTCGCTCTGGACTCCTCCCTCCGTGGACGTCCAGCTACTCACATTTCTCTCTTTCCTTCCCCTGCAGGTGACCTAAGCTGTCTGGGGAACAACACCTGAAAAACGGGCCCACAGCCCTGTGCTGCAGGTGCCCTGAGGGGCTCCCTGGGCTCACCAGAAACGCATGAACTCTGCAACTGCATATACATTTATTTGTAATCCAGAGAATGAAGCCTCTCAGGTAAGAAAGACGAGAATGCAGCTCAGGAGCTGGACCGACCACTCACACGCAGCTTCCCGAGGCAGGCAGTGGTGCCAGGACCCAGGTTTTAAAATTGGTTTTCTCTGAGCCAACTGATTTTTCAAATGTGATGCTCCCTGCCAGCTGGCCACCTGAGTTACCTGGATTTCATGAGATCTGAGAACGCTGGTTGCAAGGAGACCCAAATGCCTCGTCAATAAAATAAACTATTCCTCTACCCCCGCTTGTGCTGCTCTGCCTACACCGCATAGACTGTGAACATCTCAGCAGAAAACGCTTAAGAGACTTTTGGACAAGGGGGCATCGAAGCCTGTCTCCACTGCTCATTGAAGTGACCCAGAGAGCATAACGATGGCAGCCGGAGGGAACGGGGGGTTGTGCCAATAATGGAGGCAACAGAAGGTGCCATCGACCTGCCAGCAACACCAAGCGACTTCAGCAGATGGACCTAGGGTGAAGAGAAGTCCCGGAAGCCAAACAGCACTTCCCCCACTAAGAACCGGCGGGGGCCTTGAGAAGCAGGGCCCTGGCAGCTCTGCTCCAAAGGGCAGGGTCTGGAGGGGCCGGTGGGCCGGGCAGTGGACACCTCTGGTGTGCTGGCCCCGCAGCACCTGAAGCCGCCACAGTGAGTCACAGCCGTGGTGTCAGACCACAGATCCCCAGATGCAGACAGGAACAGATGCGACAGAAAGGAGCGACGCAGCCACCACCACAGAGCTTCCCTTCCTCTCCCCTCGTGCTGGGGGCCACCGCGTGGCCTGAACTCTGCTTGGCCAGACTGCAAAGGTGATCAGCCGAGTGACGTCAATGGCAAAGGTGCAGTGCTGGCTGTTGTGGCCACCTGGGGAGTGACCCAGTACGAGGAAGGACACCCCCCCCCCCGCCTCTCCTTCTCTAACTCTGCCTTTCAAATAAGCAAATCTTTAAAAAAAAGTTAGCCCCCCTCAAGACCCCTCCACATTGTGACATTCTCTTAAGCGCAGCTTCCAAGCAAACACATCTTTCCTGTAAGCCCCGAAACTCCCCGTTGTTCCCTGTCTCACTACGAGTAAACTCCTTCATCACGAAGTCCTGTTTTCCCGAAACTGCACGTTTTATGATTAACCGATCGCATCACTGTTGGTAATAAGCACTGAGAGTAGGCAGACATCTGGCCTCTGCTTCCGCCTCCCCTCGGGCAGCACACAGAGCGTCCCCGGGTTTCCCCACGTCAGAATCCTCCATCGGAGTCTTTGTGGATTCCTTTGTGGATGCGACGCCGTTCCTCTTTCAGGTTAACCTGACACCCTGCGTGGGTCTCTGAGCTGACAGCAAACAGGGGGAGTCCACAGGGTGTCTATAAAAAGATTCCGAGACAAATGAGAACGCCGCTCCGAACTCGGGAGAAAGACCTGTGTACAGGAAGCTGAGATAAGTTCCGAGGAGCGTCTCTGCTTGTGTGCAAGAGGCATTCCTGAACACAGGTCTGGTCTGTGAAGATCAGCAGGACAGCAACACAGTAAGAAAGACAAGCACCCGGCCAAGGGGCTGGAAACCGAAAACGGGAACTGAACGAGAAGAGCAAAAGTAATTTTACAAAGATTAAAAACACAAAAAGCAAAAATTAGTATCTGTACAACACGGGGTCTATAGAAACGAAGCCATCAGTTATGCAGGAAGTAGGTATGAGAAGCTCTTCCGGGGCAGAGAAGAACAAGGGGGCTGCAGCCGCGAGCGGGAAGGTGGGGACAAGGAGAACAGAGAGCTACAGCCCACGGTGGGCAGCGTCCTACAAAACCACCACCACAAAGATCCTGGCTGTGGCTCACGATGTCTCCGCCGAGCCCCAGGTGCAATGCAGGCAAGAGGAACGAAGCTGCAATACGCCCCGGTGACAGTCTCAGAGAGCAAGGACAGAGACACCAACAAGCATCAACACGAGGGTAGAAAGATCACCGTATCCTCAAAGAAACAATTCTGAATTTCTCCATCAGAAAGATCTGTCGGATCTTCCTCCATCAACAGACGATGCATCAGACGTGATTAAATTGTATAAAACTATGACCACTACTGTTACACACACACACACACACACACACACACACACACCCGCACAACTGCATGTAAAAGCTGGTAAAACGTGAATAGGATCTAGACCCTAGTTAACAGGATTGTACTGGTGTCAAGTTCTGATTTAGATATTATAATTATGCAAAATGTAATGGTAATGGGTACCCAGAATCTCTTTGTACTATCCTGAATTTCCTTTATCAAAAAAATAAGAAGAAAAAGAAAATAGATCAAAGTCTACAACAGAGATCTGAAAGAATTAAAATGATAATAAAGAATTCTATGGGCCCAATGCTGTGGTGCAGCGGGTAAAGCCACCACCTGCGGCGCCAGCATCCCACATGGACCCCAGTTCCGATCCCACTTCCGATCCAGCTCTCTGCTATGGCCTGAGAAAGCACTGGAAGATGACCCAAGTCCCTGGGCCCCTACACCCATGTGTGAGACCTGGAAGAAGTTCCTGGCTCCTGGCTTTGGAGCAGCACAGCTTGGGCCGTTTCAACCAACTACGGCTTTCTAAATGTTGAAAATAATGTGGGATGCCACCAAGAGTGAAAACAACATTTAATATTTTTTTACTTATCAAATTTTTTAAATGGACAACAGTGCTCTAAAAGGTTTACTAACAAGCACTGAAACTAAAGCGCTTTAAACCTAAACGGGTTTAGCAAGGGGAAATGTGATTTCCTACCACTTGTTTCATCATACGTGGGAAACAGGGAAAATAATTTTTAATTAATTAATTAATTTATTTTTTGACAGGCAGAGTGGACAGTGTGAGAGAGAGACAGAGAGAAAGGTCTTCCTTTGCCGTTGGTTCACCCTCTAATGGCCGCTGGCAGCGCGCTGCAGCCGGCGCACCACGCTCATCCGATGGCAGGAGCCAGGTGCTTCTCCAGGTCTCCCATGGGGGGCAGGGCCCAAGCACTTGGGCCATCCTCCACTGCACTCCCTGGCCACAGCAGAGAGCTGGCCTGGAAGAGGGGCAACCGGGACAGAATCTGGCGCCCCGACCGGGACTAGAACCCAGTGTGCCGGCGCCACAAGGCAGAGGATTAGCCTAGTGAGTCACGGCGCCGGCCTCTTTTAATTTATTTTTAAAAATTTTACTTGTTTGAAAAGAACAAAGACAGAGACCTCCCATTCACTGGCTCACTCCCCAAACGCCTAGGGCTGGGGCTGGGGCTGGGGCTGGGCGGGAGGCAAAGCTGGGCGCAGATCCAGATCTCCAAGACAGGACCCTCATCACTGGAACCAGCCCAGTTGTTTCCCAGGGCCTGCCTCAGCGGGAAGCTGGAGGCAGGAAGCAGATAAGAGAACTGAACCCAGGCACGCTGCTGGGGGATGCAGCAGTCTTAACAGCTAGGCTAAATACTGGCTCCCTTCTGCTTTTTAAGGCTGATACTCAATGTGTTTAGGACTTGCTGGGTCACAAGGACACAAAGAATTAATTCCAAAAACCCTGGAAAATGGGGCACAAAATCTCAATTTTACTGCCTGATATCCCATCAGGCCAGCTCCATCTGCTCCCTGCGCCTCTCCCCGGACACAGCAAACTGACATGGTCACACACTGTCCACCAGGGGTCTTCTGCCCGCTCAAGACCACATCAGCACAGTGGACACGGTTCTCTGCATATCCCACGGCCCTCCCTTCCTGGTGGGCTGGATCTTCTCACACCCAGCGGACTGTGTGAGCCCAAGTCTCACTTCCCACTGACGCTGCCCTATCTTCAATGAAAGCCCTTCCTGCTTTAGCTGGCTGCCTCCTTGCCTCCTCTTTTTTTTACAGGATAAAAAGCAGAATTGAACTGTTTAACCCTCTAGAGAAAAGAAAATCCAAAATATAAGACCCCATGGAGAAAAATAGAATAACTAAAACAATGTTCAATAAGAAAATAGGCACCAATATAAAAGCAAACACAAATAGCTTCACTTTCCTATTAGGCATGCCTCCAAATTAGTTAAAATAACGTTTCTCCCCACTCTTACCCATCTCTTAAATTTTATAATTAATTGTCTTTACCAGTGATGCACTAGGAAGTCAACAAATAAAGGTTTAATTCTTTTTTTTTTTTTACTGGGGGAAACAGAAACAAAGTTGGGATGGCACTGTCAGTATTGGGCAATGGCAGGAAACTTCTGTTACTTGACATTTAAAATTTTCAAAATTATAAAGCATTGATAATTAAAAAGTTTAGTAACAACAGAATAATAACGTTTCAAATGACCAGAAACAGAAATTCGTGTGTTATAACACACGCCCTCTACTGAAGTAGTGTTTTCAATCAATGATTGTTGAAAAATTTAAAAGCAGCAGAATTGGCTATGTGGTCAAAGTAGTAATTTCTTGCCTTTGTCCAATCATGCTAAAATAATTCTAGTTGAGCATAAAAATCAAACCACAAAACATCAAGAGGAAAATATGAAGGTATTTATCAGATCACAAAGACAGTCTTTCCAAATATTTATCTGTGTGCTGATAATGTCCCACTATAAACAAAATGCGAGGCAGATGACAGACCTACGAGAAATCTGTGTAACAAGATAAAAATTACTAACATACTTCAGCTATGCAGGCAAGAGATACGATTAGATCATCCGCCCAAATGCCCCAAATTCAAATACTTGTTAAACACGTGAAATAAAGATGCTACCGCTAAAAATAAAAGAAACACAAACGAAAACAACTGGATAAGCACTCAAAGCGTAAACCTGTATAGCACCTATGGAGATCAGTTTGGCAACGGGCCACAAGCCTTACACTTGTTCTTGGCTTGTTGGGGAACTCACACTAAGGAAATAGTACGACGGGGAACTAAAACTTCACCTCAAGCATAGAGAATGAGCAGAGCAATGGTAAAGAGGCCGATGGAATAGGGCGGCCCTGCCACTTGGATGCCCAGCAACACAATGAGGTCAACCAAAGTAACTGCATTCTAGAGCTTCCTGGGGACCTGAAGGGAGAATCGTGTAGTTCTCCATGGTCCCTGGCCTGCAGCAAGGGCTCAGGAGCTCAGACACAGGCCAGGGGAGGGACAGCATTTATCTACAACATTGCATGGCAGGTTCAAAGTCATCTGAAATGCTTAAAGTCAAATGTGCTTCACTTTGAAGACAGTTTTGGATATTAAAAGGAAATAACAGTACACTTATATAACTAGTCTGAGATACTGCCCAGTAATTTTACTTACTACTATAGTAAAAAAAATTTTTTTTTGACAGGCAGAGCGGACAGTGAGAGAGAAAGACAGAGAAAGGTCTTCCTTTTGCCGTTGGTTCACCCTCCAATGGCTGCCGCGGACAGTGCGCTACGGCCGGCGCACCGCGCTGATCCGATGGCAGGAGCCAGCTGCCAGGTGCTTTTCCTGGTCTCCCATGAGGTGCAGGGCCCAAGCACTTGGGCCATCTTCCACTGCACTCCCGGGCCACAGCAGAGAGCTGGCCTGGAAGAGGGGCAACCAGGATAGAATCTGGCGCCCCGACCGGGACTAGAACCTGGTGTGCCGGCGCCGCAAGGCAGAGGATTAGCCTGTTGAGCCACGGCGTCGGCTATAGTAAAATATTTTATAAATATTTATTATTCCTATGGTAAAATACAGGAGTACTCTCTTTAAGGGAGATAAACATCAGGTCAAGTCAGGTTTTACTGTCAAATAAGTTATGAAAAAATGTTCCATTTATTTTCAGAAGCTTCCGGACTACAGATGTGCACAAGAGGGGTTGAGGCTGTATTTACAACACAGAACATTAGAATACACCTAAAGGTATGATGTAAAGGATAGATCAGAGAAGTTCTGATATACTCATACAACAGAAAACCATAGAGATACACAAAACTGCAAGTCATTTTTTGAAAGGTGTTTAAAGAAATGTGAAGATTTTCACGAATACTAGATAAAAAAAAAAAAAGGATATTTTAAGAGGAAAATTACATAGGGGCCACCATTTGGCCTAGGGGTGATGGTGCTGCTTGAGATGTTCCCATCCCATCCCGGAATGCCTGGGCCCAACCCCTGGCTCCACTTGCCATTCCAGTTTCCTACCAGTATGCAGCTGGGCGGCAGCAGCCATGTCTCAACTACCTAGGACCTCGCACCCATGTGGGAGATCCAGACGGAGTTCCTGGCTCCTGGCATCAAACTGGCCCCAGCTGCTGTGTGCAACATTCAGCGAGTAAGCCAGCAGATGGAAGACCCCTGTCCCTCTCTGTCACCCTTTCCACTAATAAATACATAATTAAATCTTAAAAAAAAAAAAAAAAGAACCACCACCATTTCAGGTGTTAAAGTAGCCACACTATGTTCTTTAGACTTCTGCACCTTCTAACCTTCTGTGGTAATCAAGAAAACCATCCATTTGTTAGGCCCTTTATGGTTCCTGGGCAGGAACGTGGGCAGAGCTAAGCTGGGTGTCATTCTGGAGAGCTAACGAATCCCGCTTTGCCCTCCAGGCGTCTCCTGCTCATCCCTGAAGGGCTCTGGGTGTCACTCGCTGCACTGCATCCCCATCAGCGACGCCTGTACCACTAGCACCTCAGGACACCGTGACTCAGGCGCCAGCACATTTTCCCACCTTTGCCACATGAAACACTGGTGACCCTGCAAGTCAGAGTGCAAACGGCATCGGTGGTGCCATGAGAGCTCCATTCAGCCACGTCCCTACCTAAGGAAGTCACAAAACACCAACATTCAAGGCCTATTCCGATGTGTTTGGTTCTTTCTTCACTGTACTCAAGACATTTCAATCCTTTAAGAAGCTGTTGAGGGGAGAAGGCGTGTTGCAGGGCTTTTCCTAACTGGTCAATCAACTCAAGACCCAGTCATCTAGAGGCTGGGCTGATGTGTCATCACTTCTACATAGAATCCCAACGGCCCTTACAAATTATCAGGGAGAGCAAGAGAAACCCTTGTGCAAAGCTTTGGCCACACCTAAGTCACAGCCAACTATGAAGTTAAATAAGAAGTGAACTCTTTTAGCTTAATGCCACAGAAAACTCTTTGCAGGTGAATTATCCACTGAGGAGACTTTTATTTGTGGAGTGCTGATCTTTCTCTCCTCCCTGCCTCCCTCCCCTCTCCCTTCTCCCTTCTCCAACCCAAGCAACCAGGACTTTCCAGAAACCAATGGCCTTCCAGCGTGAAGGGCTGACTTACCCTATCCCAGCTGAACCAGAGGCCCAGGTGATCCAGCTGTTTCTTCATGTGCTCAATGTTACTGCAAAACAAAGGGAAGAGAGTTTGCTTTTCAGAGCGGGGTTGAAGCCACAAATGATACTTTGAGGTTGTGAAGGGAAACCAGTCTAGATGAGAAAAATATAATTGGTAAGAATCCATCAAAAATAGCAACCCATTAGAAGACCCCGCTATTGACACAAACAGAATACACTAGAAACCACATGGTCTTAGGCCCTTCAGCTCGGCAACACCTTTGACAGGTACACACCTGGACCATCCATAGGTCTGGAAGACTCCAGACATACAAATTTAAACCAAGCATTTACCAGCTGAAGAGTGACAAAAACAAAAACCGCAACGTACAGATAATTGTGTGAATCCAAATAAACCATATAGCCAATCAAAACCTAGAACTACCCCACAACTGTGAAACAGCAGGGAGTTAACCAACTCATCTGGAATAAGCAAACAAATCAATTTGTCTATTTCTGTTTTTAAAATTTTATTTATTAATTTTCATTTTTTATCTGAAAGGCAGAGAGAGAAAGAGGAACAGAGAGATAGACTAAGAGACAGACAAAGAATTTTCATCTGCTGGGTCATTCCCCACACACTTGCAAAGGCCAGGGCTGGCCCAGGCCACCATCAGGAGCCTGGAACTCAATCTGATCTCCTATGCAGGTGGCAGGGGCCCAACTAGTTGAGCCGTCACCATTGCCTCCTAGATGCTCACTAGCAGGAAGCTGGAGCGAAAGCCTAGTAGTGGGGACTAGAACCAGGTACTCCAATTTGGGAAGCAGGCAACCCAGGCAGTGATTTAACCACTGCATCAAATACCCACTTCAATCTTTTTGTCTTTTAAAGAAAAAGGATTACTTTATTTCTACTGCATCCTCTTTCAGTTCAGGAAAATTGAAAATATGAAAAACCATGCAGAAGTCCTCCATGTAGTCTCTGATTAGCTACTTAACTCTAAGCCCTATGCTAAACACTTTGCAGAAAAGTAATCTTTATCCAGTCATACCAGGTGGGAACTCTGACTATTCCTCCCGAGGCACAGAGGAAGGAGAGCCAGATGCCCCACTAGGGGGCGCACCCAGGAGCCACCTTCTTGACCACTCAGTCTAGAAGAGGGGTGGGCAAGCTTGCTCTGAGGAGGTGAATTCACCAGGTGGTGAAAGTCAGCTTCAGGAGCTGCAGGGTCCCCATCACAAGGGCTCAACCCTGGTATTACATCCTGATAGCCACGGGGGATATGGAAACCAACAGACGTCACTGTGCCCCAACAAAATTTTATTTACATAAACAAGCAGGGCTGGATCTTGTCTAGTTTGCCAACCCCTGGTCTAGCTTACATCAACTTGTGCCATGTCTGATCTATTTTATTTGAATCATTTCCTCCTACTCCTATAAATCTAAGAATTAACCATAACAGAAAAAGCACAACTAGGGGTTGGACAAAGAGAGAAAAGTGGGTGGTGCAGCAGCTGTTTTTACTTTGCAGCCTTGGGCAAGGGAAGGCCAAGGGAGGTCAAAGACACTGAGGACAGACGCTGGAACTGTTCTTCTGTGTAATTGAGAGGTGGGAGGGAGAGGGTGGTGAGCACTTCTAGAGCTTTGGGAAAGGGGTTAATGCAGTGGGCCCAGAAGATTCTGCTGGGTTCCAGTGTGAGGGCCTGAGACCTTTACCAGGAGGAGGAGGGGTAAGGTGCTTCTGGCCCACGTGTACCTGGAAGCCAGAGGCATGGGTGGCACTGGGAATGTGTCCCCTTGGCAAAAACCACAGCAGAATAAAGTGGTTGTATGTCTCCATGTTGCTTGTCTCTGTACCCCTTGCTCATGAATGATGAAGGCAAAAACTTAACAGAATTTTCAGAGAAATCACAATGCTTAGCTATGGGTCAAACTGAAGTCGAGAAGAGAATAAACACTCAGAAATTTAACAATCATAACCTTCTCTTTCCTTTTCCTCCCAAACCCAAATACTCAAAGGAAGAATAACTTTTTAAATAACAAAGCATCAAAAGGCACATCTAAAACACTCTTTGATAAGAATACAGCAGGATAAAAGACAAACACCAATATGCAGATATTTCAAAAGTTAATTGAAAATGGAATGAAAGGACGGGTTTCTTTTGATGCAAAAAAAAGTTGAAGCCCATGCCTTACTTCTTCATAACATACATTTCCAACATTTTGAAGACCTCTTGCATATGCAATCTTGTTCACCTCTTAGCAGTCTGCCACGTTTGTGGCAGGTAAAAAGAAAAGGGAGATTTTGTATTCAAGTGTTTGAATCTACCTATAAACCACATACCTCTGTGTCCAAGTGTTCAAGTCTACCTGCGAACCACATACCTCTGTGTCCAACTTTCTGGATGCAGATTTCTCTCAATTGCGGCGTTCTCAGCAGGCAATCCGAATGCATCCCATCCCATAGGATTGATGACCTGGCACCCAGAGGAGAAACATCAACCATGGCAGATTCTTTTTTTTTTTTTTTTTTTTTTTACAGGCAGAGTGGACAGTGAGAGAGAGAGACAGAGAGAAAGGTCTTCCTTTGCCGTTGGTTCACCCTCCAATGGCCGCCGCGGTCGGCGCGCTGCGGCCGGCGCACCGCGCTCGTCTGATGGCAGGAGCCAGGAGCCAGGTGCTTTTCCTGGTCTCCCCATGGGGTGCAGGGCCCAAGCACCTGGGCCATCCTCCACTGCACTCCTGGGCCACAGCAGAGGGCTGGCCTGGAAGAGGGGCAACCGGGACAGAATCCGGTGCCCCGACCGGGACTAGAACCGGGTGTGCCGGCGCCGCAAGGCGGAGGATTAGCCTGTTGAGCCACGGCGCCGGCCCCATGGCAGATTCTTAAGTCCTGTGTCAGTATTCCCCTGTGGGCCACGAAGAACATTCTCTCCCGTTAACACATCGTATTCCTCTCTGGATGATTTCAAACTATGCATTCGAGAGCCAGCTACGTATCTAAGACATAAGTAAGCATGGATGTGGATTTAGAAGGTTATACACCCAAGCGCTAACAGCCATCATCTCCGAGTAGCTGTTTCCGTACTTTCTACTTCCTTCTTGTCTTCTATGTCTATTATGAATCCAAATTGTTTTCTGAAATTATACAAGGTCTCTTTCAACTTTATTTTTATTTTTTAAGGATTTATTTATTTGAGATTTTGTTTGGAGCTTCTAGCAGGGGAGCACAGCTACTCAACAGATGCCCTCAACAGCTGATGGGGGCCACAGCTGGGAGCCAGGAGTGCAAATCAGGGCTCCACATGGGTGGCAGGACCCACTGGCTTCAGCCATCACTGGCTTCAGCCACCTCTAGCTGCCTCCCAGGGCGTGCACCAGGAGGAGGCTGGATCAGGCTGCCTCCAGCGTGTGCACCAGGAGGAGGCTGGGTCAGGAGCGGAGCTGAGCATCTAACCAGGCCCTCCAGTGTGGTGCACTGGCATCCTGACCATGAGGCCACATGTCCACCCCGGTTTGGTTTTTCCATGATGCAGTTCATCTTCACACACACTTCTCTGATATAATGATGAATGCTTGGAGGCACCTGCTGGTGTCACCTCCTCACCCACTTATCAGAATGGGACATCTCTGACTAAGGAGATGGGTCTTGGGTGGGCGTTTGGCATGGTGGGTAAGAAACTGCTTGGGATGCCCGTATCCCACGTGGCTGGGTTCACGACCCAGCTCCACTTGCAATTCCAGCTTTCTGTTTAATGTATACCCTGATGGCTCTAGCTCTTACGTCTGCCACAGTGGGAGACCTGGACTGACTTCAGCCTGGCCCAGCCCCAGCCACCATTGGTATTTGTGAAATGAATCAGCAGATGGGAGATGTGTCTCTTCTCCCTCAAATAATAAACAAATACATAAATAAAATCTTAAAAAGAGATAAGTCATTTTCTCTTATAAATAACTTTTTGAGTATTGAAATAATACATATTTGCTGAAGATAATCTGGGGAATACAGAAAAATCTTTAGAAGTAAGACTCAAGACAGGCGCTGTGGCATGGTAGGTCAAGCCTCTGCCTGTGGCACCGGCATCCCATATGGGTGCTGGTTCATGTCCGGGTGCTCCTCATCTGATCCAGATCCCTGCTTATGGCCTGGGAAAGCAGTGGAAGATGGTCCAAGTGCTTGGGCCTCTGTACCTGTGCGAGAGACTCAGAGGAGGCCCCTGGCTCAGCTCCAGGCACTGTGGTCATTTGGGGAATGAACCAGCAGATGGAGGACCTTTCTCGCTGTCTTTCCCTCTCTCTGTCTGTAACTCTGCCTCTCAAATAAATAAATATTTTTTAAAAGAGCTAAGCCACTATACCAGATGCTCACCTCTAGCCTTCCCCACTCCCCTTTAAAAAGAAAAAAATAAGACACCTATAATTTTGCCACACAGTCATATATAACTAGTTAAATGTGATATTTATATCTACTTTTTAAAAACTGGGATCATACTATGTGTGTATGTATGTTATCTTTTTTTCACCATACCTTGTATCAATGCATCTTCTTATTGACTGCTTTGAATGGCCTGCTATCTTTAACTTTCCCTAAAAGTTGTTTCCATTTTTCACTTGTTAAAAAAAAGGGGGGGGGGCAGCGCTGTGGCATAGCAAGTCCCATATGGGTCCGGGTTCGAGATTCGGCTGCTCCACTTCCGATCTAGCTCTCTGTTATGGTCAGGGAAGGCAGTGGAAGATAGCCCAAGCCCTTGGGCCCCTGCACCTGCATAGGAGACCCAGAGGAAGCTCCTGGCTCCGGGCTTCAGTATGGCACAGCTCCAGCTGTTGTGGCCAATTGGGGAGTGAGCCAATGGATGGAAGACCTCTCTCTCTCTCTGCCTTTCTTTCTCTCTCTGTGAAACTCTTTCAAATAAAGTAAACAACTAAAAAAAAAAAAAAAAAAAAAACCCTGTAAACCTGTGAAGAACATTACTGGATACAAAACTTTGTGCACACATCTAGCATTTCTAGAAGTGGAACTGTAGGGTAGAACGGTGTGGAAAATGTTCAGACTTCTGATATATAAAACGAAATGGCAGCCTGAGGAAGGCTTAGCAAATCACACTTCCACCTACATGTTCTCTTCCACCTTCATGTCCAGTGCAGGCACTCTCTTCGGGGCACATTGGAACCCCTCACTGGCTACCTCTGCCTCAGATCCCACTAGCACTTACAATGCCAAGGGTCCCCAAGTCGCCTCATCTTGCAATCCCAGCCACCAGCTGTACTGTACTCCTATCAAGTCCCTGACTCAGCAGGGAACAGGCACACCCCTTCCAGTGGGTGGAGCCACCTGCTCTCAAATCGAGCTTCCATTAGGCATATTGTTATTATTGGGTTTTCGTCATCGGGTGGAATGCGTCTATCTAAAGAACCAAGGCCAGCCATCCGACATCTGAGCTGCTCTAACTCTTGATTAGTGAATAAGAAATGCCAAAAAAGGCTTGCTCTTCAGGAGCCTGTGTGGTTTAAAGGTGAAGATTCTCATCCAAAACTGCTGTTTATCAGCAGTGGGATCCAAGGCCCATCACTCATTTCAAATTTCAACTGCAAAGCAGCGAGCTTAGGTTGTGGAGGGTTCCGTGCCGTGTTATCTGTGGTGTGACCATACCAGGCCCAGCCCAGGAAAGGCACCCAATGAATGTCAGCACTTGAAGAGTTCTGGGGCCCTACCACCCACGCAGGAGACCCAGATGGAGTTCTGGGCTTCTGGCTTCAGCCTGGCCCACTCTGGTGGTTGTGGCCCTCTGGGGAGTGAACTAGCAGATAGGGGATCTTTCTCTGTGTCTGTCTCTCCATCTCTTTCTGTAACTGCCTTTCATATGAATAAATCCTTAAATTAAAAAAACAAAAACAAAACAAGCCGGCAGCACTTTCTGCGTGGCACCGCTGCATTCTGTCCTGCCCGTCTCCAGCCTCTCACGAGATCCCACATCACCGGTTCCCCTGCTGGCCCTGGCTCTCCAGCCACAGCTAATAGGGTCGTTATCTGACAACAGGAGGGGAGATGCCTTAACCGCACACATGTCCTCCTCCACGTGCATTCTCAGGGAGGGTTACTTAGGACAGGCTCTGCTCCAGGCTGCTGCCAGGCACTGCAAGCTCTTACAAACAGACTGTGCAGGCTCAAAGTGAGTGAAGGGTGCCGGCAGTCAGCTCTCCTCTGCCGCAAAATTGATGGCGTCTGTGAGGTGCTTCAACTGCAAGCAGTCCAGCTGTTCCTGCTTCAGCTGGCTGGACCAAGGACACTTCGGCAGCAGAAGACAGGCTGGTCAGGGACAGCAGCCCCCTGTAGATCCTGCCACACCGGGGGGAGATTCGGCCCACTCACATCTGCTTCCTGCAAGGGGTATGCTGAGTGACCACCCAGGGCTGAGGATCTCCCAGGCCTGCCGTGCCTTCTGCTGAGACCAGAATGCCCCATCCGACTCTGGATTTCAGGGCTTGGGAACTGGGCAAGTCTGGGAGGCCCTGGGTATCTGGCCTGAGACCCTCACGGGCCACCATCTTCAGTTCCTGCACTCACACTGCCCTGAGCTTGAGCTGAAGAGACTTTTCTTTCTTACCTGATGTTTTCCAAACTACGAGCACGGTGCAAGCTTATTTTCACAAGGACAAACAAAGGCAAGGTGAGGCTCCTGGATGTAACAAGTTAACAGCGCCTTCATACCCCTGCGCATCACTCTCCTCTCTCAAACCTGGGTTCGAGGCCAGCTGGGTTCAAACTAGCAACGCATACAGAGGAGCTTGCTTATTCTCACGCAAGCAGAACCTACTGTACACATTGTTATAGGCTGGCTTTCCTCCCTTTAACACTGCATCACAGAGAGAGGCACAGTGTGTGTGTGTGTGTGTGTGTGTGTGTCTTAAACACCTCGAATTCTTTGAGAAGCTCTATTCTGGGCACTCTCAGGAACCAGACCAGACAGTTCCCACCCCAGCTGGCACCTGAGGTCCCTGTTCCTCTTTCAAACGTGGCAGACGCAGAGGGCATCTGCCTCCCCAGCAGTTCTGGGAGGCTGCTCCTCCTTCCCCTTCAGATGACCCTGGTGCCCAGAGAGCACTGGACAAGCTCCATGCCCCAGCCACAGGGGGCGGCTCCAGGCTCCAGGGTACGACAGTGCCAGGCGATTCCTTTCTCTGCCTCTCACCTTACAGAGATGTCTATACACAGAAAGCTGGCCTGGGGAGAGAGACTAGGGACACTGATATGTGGCGAAGACCTGGTCCCAATCCCCAACAGGCCTGGGACCCCTAGTACCCACCCCCCGGCTTCTGTGATCTGCAGCAAAAACAAAACCTCCCTTTTGTAGAAGCCGGTCTGGGCTGGGCTTCCGTCCCTAATAGCCAAGAACCTCAACTTGAGGTTCAACCTCAAGACGGCCTGTGGAGACAGCTTTCCCTCGACTGTCGACTGTCACTTGATCCACACCTGACACTCTCCTGTACTCACTCTCCCACGTCGCAGTTCTTTCTCGCTTTAATTCCCAAACGCTAAAAAATACCCCGACTGCTGGCGATCTGTGCTGGATTCCCATAAAGTTCAGCAGCGCTTGCCAGGACCACACCTGAGTTCAGCCTCCCACTGTTCTTTTAATTCTCTAGGGGCCTCTCGCTGGCAGGATAATGGGACTGTTGTGTAACTGCTCCACACGACAGGGGAAGACTTAATCACTGCTCTCAGCTTCTTTCACAGAACTGCCATGATGGCACCGACTCAGTGGTTCTGCCTAGTGACCTTCTGTTAGGGGCTCCGTCCATTATTTTTAAATATAGCCAATACAGGGACTGTCACCAAAAAAACCAGTCTGGGTTTATGGAGTACACTATTCCTGTCTACTTTTGTTTTCAAAAGAAATGAACATGAAAAGATAGTCTCAGTTCATGTGTTATCCAAGCTGCCTATGAAAATCAAGTTCGAAGAATCTCCAAGTTTCTTAATATTTCATGTTCTTACCAAGAATTAGAAAGAAAAAAAAAAAAAAAAAGCCAGCCCTGGAGAGCAGTTAGGACGCTGACTGTGGGAAGACCTCACTGTATCACACAGGCAGGATGGTCTCTCCGTCCAGGCTGGATGGCTGCAGCTCTGTGGCAGGGAGCTAGGTCCCCACCTCCGCCCCAGGATGGGCTCATGGCCTCTCCGCCCAGGCTGGATGGCTGCAGCTCTGTGCCAGAGAGCCAGCTCCCTACCTTGGCCTCCCTTCACGGGGTTTCCCAGAGCCCCGGGACTAAGTCCAGAGCTCATCTTGTGCTACAAGATGACTCGGCCGGCGCCGTGGCTCAACAGGCTAATCCTCCGCCTTGCGGAGCCGGCACACCGGGTTCTAGTCCCGGTCGGGGCGCCGGATTCTGTCCCGGTTGCCCCTCTTCCAGGCCAGCCCTCTGCTGTGGCCCGGAGTGCAGAGGAGGATGGCCCAAGTGCTTGGGCCCTGCACCCCATGGGGAGACCAGGAAAAGCACCTGGCTCCTGGCTCCTGCCATCGGACGAGCGCGGTGCGCCGGCCGCAGCGCGCTGTCTGCGGCGGCCATTGGAGGGTGAACCAACGGCAAAAGGAAGACCTTTCTCTCTGTCTCTCTCTCTCTCACTGTCCACTCTGCCTGTCAAAAAAAAAAAAAAAAAAGATGACTCACAGCTTCACAGAGGAAGTACAGTGAAGGCAATAAAAGGACTATGGGACACCTAAGCTGCCCTCATCCCCAGGCAGCAGAGTCTGCTTTCTGGTCAACCTGTTACAGCCCGTTTACAAGAAAGACAGCATGTCAGAGGCTCCCTCTGCCAGTCCCATGCCTGTCTTGGTCTCCGAAACACAGGCCAGATCAAACGCTTCCATTCCAGGTGCACAGCTCAGTTCCCAGCCCTTGGTTTCTCTATGGCGCAGACTGTGCAGATCATTCGCTGGAAGAACTCCAAACTCATCTTTTTAGTTATGGAATTCCTATTCCTGTTACTCCGTCACCATTGTCATCGCCTCCCAGTTGTAGCAGTAACTGTACATGGCCCACCCTAGGTCACCCTACCCTGAAAAGCAAAACCAGTGTCTAGACGTCTACACAATGACCCCCTGAGCTCTCTCAAGCTCCTGGGAGTTAAACCTCTTCTTGCATAGCAGTGCTTCCTGTGGCTATGGGGCATTTTCTCCAAGTATTTGATACTTTTGTTTTATCTTTACCAAAGAGACAGTAATTCCCCTTCCCCACTGGGGAAGTATCTCAAAATCCCCAGTAGATGCCGGAAATCACAGATCAGACCAAACCCGACATATACACACTATTTTTTCCTATGCTTATATACCTATGGTAAAGTTTACTTTATGCCCAGCTAAGTAACAGATTAGTAACAACAGCCAACAATAAAATGGATTAATCATAATAGAAAAGTAATAAAAGTTATGGATTGTTGATTTCTGGAATTTTCCTCCTAATATTTTTGGACCACAGTTGACCATGAGTAACTGAAGCTGTGGCCATAAGGGAGGGACTATTACATATTTTGAAATATACAGTAAATTGATTTGGAAAGGTAGTTGACATCACAGAGGATGGTGGCAGACTACCGAAGACAATTGTAAAAAAAGGCATTCAGAGACAGAATCAAGCAAAATTCCCAGAGCTATCATTTGGAAATTCATAAAATAAACTTCTGAAGTCTCAAAAACCATCATTTCTTTTTTTTTTCTTTTTTTTTTTTTTTGACAGGCAGAGTGGACAGTGAGAGAGAGAGAGAGACAGAGAGAAAGGTCTTCCTTTTGCCGTTGGTTCACCCTCCAATGGCTGCCGCAGATGGCGCGCTGCGGCTGGCGCACCGCGCTCATCCGATGGCAGGAGCCAGGTGCTAGGTGCTTTTACCTGGTCTCCCATGGGGTGCAGGGCCCAAGCACTTGGGCCATCCTCCACTGCACCCCCCGGGCCACAGCAGAGGGCTGGCCTGGAAGAGGGGCAACCGGGACAGAATCCGGCACCCCGACCGGGACTAGAACCCGGTGTGCCGGCTCCGCAAGGCGGAGGATTAGCCTGTTGAGCCACGGCGCCGGCCAAAAACCATCATTTCTTATAACAAATCCTCACAAGTGCCTAAAACTGAGTGGGAAGGGAAGGAGATAGAGAAATCACCTGGAACTCAGAAGAGCAGGAGGCTACCACCCGCTCGGGGATGAAAAGTCTAAGGGAGGAGGCGGGGGAGGTGCAGCGCATCAGGCAGGCTCGTCGCCCGACAGAGGCTGATCAGTGTGGGAGACACAAACCGGGGCAGGGACAGACAGACAGATACTCCCTGGCTTCTCCCCTGCTCTGGCACTCCTAATGTTCCAAACCAGCTGGAGGCCAGGTGACCCCAGAGCATGGGAGACACGACTTGAGGGGCAGCACTTCTGCCAGAGAAAGGAAGCCGGGGTGGACGTGGAGGAAACGGGGCACTGGCAGGCCTGGGCATGCTACTAGGTTTCCAGGTCTCAGAGGGCAGTCAGGCCCGAGACTGACTGTGGGAAGACCTGACTGACTGTGATTGCTGTGCTAGCCCCTCCCCTAGTGAGGGCTCATGGGAAGTCGGACGGGGCTAGGGCTGGGGCTGGGGTGCGGCCAGCCTCTGGTGTGCACACAGCCAAGGAGCCAAGGCCCACTCTGGCAGGGCCCTGGAGTCTCCAGGTGAGCAAGCAGGATGGCCAGCAGACTGGGATACAGGGATGCAGGAGAGAGAACACAGTTTCACGTGTGTCCCGGGACACACACCCTGGGAAACACCAGGTGCTCCCGAATGAGGACGTGGTCATGGGGGACTACAATATTATCCCTGTTGTATCATTTTTTTTCTTTATTAAGGAATTTTAGAAGACCTTAGGACTGAAAAAAATCATTAGGCGAAGGGACAGACAGCTGTTCTTCCGATACAGAAAGCACAGCAAAGTCAGATTCAGAAGGTCTGGAGACAGAGGGAAGGGAGTGGAGGCCTTGGTCCAGTGTCCTCCTGCCGGAGACACGCAGCACCACTGTCACCACGACAGGACCCGCCAGCGTCCCAGGAGAGAGCAGCCTGCCTTTCGTCATCAAACAAGGCAGCTTCCAACTGAGGGCGCCCATGGCAGCCACCCCTCAGGAACCTGCTTCCAGGGAGTGTCGTGGCTCCTCTGGAGTAGATCCGATGCCTCTTATTGCCAGGAAATGGGCAACACGACGCTCAACTTTGTTTAGCAAGTGTCCCAGCCCACCATTATCATAGATGGGAGGCACAAGTCAAGAAATGTTTCAAACTGAAAAACAAACAAACAAACAAACTACGATGCCCCGGGCCTGAAGCGACAGGTGGAGGGATGGGCCAGGCAGATCAATCAGCCAGTTTCTCAGGAAGGTGCTGGACCAGCAATTCATTCTCCCTTCCAAATTACATCTGAGAGGCTAAGTCCTGAAAATCCACTCTCTGCTTACACATGCAACAGACACTTGAAAACGTGAAAGCCAAATGCCAAGCTATGCACTCTCCGGGCACTCCGTAAACACTCGTTGACTGACTGGCAAACCAAGAAGTGATGAGATGTGCAGCACTGTTCACTTGCTCAGAGCCTCCCTGGCTTCCTGGGATCAGCGGGTAATTACGTTACGATTATGCAGCTGCCAGGCACACAGCCTCGATTCTCCTCCTCCGCTGTGAACAGCAAAAAGGCCCAAGTAGGAAGTTGTACTTGGACCATACCTCGTGGCTTCCTGCCCAACTCTGAGAGGGGGACTTGGCACCTTGATGCTTTCCTCCCTCACCCAGCTTCTGGACCAGAAGGTGCTGGGGACACCAGCCGAGGTGGGAGGCGGGCAACTTCATTTCCCAGTCATCTGTGCATGCGACGTATGAAAACACAACAAAATCACCATATGGAGCTAGGCTTTAAATATGTCATCAGGCTTTCTATGAGGTTAGGAGGAAACCAACTGCAGCGCAGCCTTTTCTCGTTACACAAAGAGAATTTCTCTCTGGTTTCTAATGGCCCCCAAGCATGTCCCTTGTTCCTGCCACTTTTAATTGGACAACACTTGAAAACCACATTAGAGTTTCCGGAGGGTCTTCCATTGATCACGTCACACATACCCTGCAAGCAGCCCGTTGAGACATCACTGTCTTGACCAAAGCTGCTGTTCCCAACCGATCATCACCCCAACCCCCCTGACGCTCCACATTCCATCCACGTGCGAGTCCATAGTCTGATCTCAGCTTTCTTTTCATCTCATTGTAATCTGGTTTGGAGAACCACATCCAAATTCAGCTCTGTGAAGTACCCCCTCCCATCCAAACCTGGAAAAGCCCTTGCATCAGAATCGCATAGAGTGTTGTAGTACAGTGGGTTATCCCAATGTCCTGATGCCCGCATCCTGTGTGAGCTCCAGTTTGAATCCCGGCTACTCTGCTTCCAGTCCAGCCCCACTAACACGCCTGGGGAAGCAGCATAAGATGGACCAAGTGCCTGGGCCCCTGCCACCCACATGGAAGACCAAGATCGAGTTCCTTCCAGGCTCCTGGCTTTGGCCTGGCCCAGCCCTGGCTGTTCAGAGAGTGAACCAACATATGGAAGACTTTTCTCTTTGTCTCTCCCTTTCTCTGTAACTCTGCCTTTCAAATTAAACAAAACATTAAGAAAAAAATCACCTGGAATGCTTATTTAAAATGCAGATTCCTGAGCCCCAACCAAGATCAATCGATTGCTGAGGGGAATCACTATGTGCCCTGAAGTCTAAGAACCAGTGCCATGCAGAGAAAGACACAGAGCGTAAGTGGTTGGACGTCAAACCTGATGGCAACAGCTTCATGTTCTAGGCAGTGTTTCTCAAACTCCTGGCTCAAATGGAGAGGGCTGCTAGCTCTCCCTGATGGCTTTTGATTTTTACTTTCACATCAGCAATAACCTCTAAAAAGACTACTCAGGATAAGAACATTCGGGGTCATCCGGACTGCCTCAGGTGACAGTCAAGGGGACTATTCGGAACACCCTGGCACAAGGCAGCAGTACAGCTCCTTGGCCTCTCTTGAGGCTGGATGTGGCCATGTCAACGGAAGTCATGTGAGTCCAGGGGGAAGACTGAAAGTCAGAGAGGATTCACCATCCCCCACCAAGCCACAGAGGTGAGGAGCAGAAAACTGCCATCAGTGAGGCTCCGACTGCCTTGAAGGGAGACCATCTTGTTGCATTTGCAGCAAATGCAAGAAACAGACTTTTGTTGCTCTATGCCACTGACATTTGAGAATTGTTTGTTCCTGCAGCAGAACGTGGCTTGTCCCGACCAAACAACCTTATCACTAAGAACCACCATACTTGAATTGGGTGTCTCTGTGTTTATGATGACCTAAATGTCAGACAATCACCTAGAGTGACACAGCTTAACTTTTAATCCAACATTTTCCAAACTCAAGCGCAAGGGTTTTATCACTGAGATTTATAAGTTTCCAAGTTTGAGAAACATTGTTCTGGGCTATGCATGTGTAATAAACACTTAGTCCACACTTAAACAAAGGAGATGCATGCTTTTATAAACATCCATTAAATCAATCAACTCACAAACAGCTGAGGCTTACCAGATTCTAAACTCCTGGGGAACAAGGAGTCTGAATGGTTACAAGGGTTTGAAACTGATTCCAGTGTGACGGTTAAACACAACACATGCTACTAACATAAAAGAGGTCAGAAAGACCTTCCCTATCTCTAGGAAGCTCATGTGATATGTAATAGGGGTGAAAAAACAACACATGGAAAACTTTGGACTTATGTGACTAAGTATGCGGTCCTAACCCTAAGTACTAAATTGCTTCTTGACAGAGGTGGGCTGAGAATTGAGGAATGGGTTTATGGTGGAAGGATTTAAACAGACCTTGAAGAATGACAAGGACTAACTTGTACTTTCAGAGGAGAGAGATGCACTCCCAGAAGGAGATCCACGGATGAAAACCAGAGAGGCAAGAACAAAGTCACTGTACTCCCGAGACCAACCTGCACCTGGTCTAGGAGCGCGGATTCAGGGAGCTTGGGGGAGCAGATGAGACAAAACCATCAGCAGAAAGAAGATGGAAATTCTGAATAACTTTGGCCTTTGCAAAAAATATTTACGGTTGGCATGCAGGTGAAACTTGGAGGGCACTGGCACAGATAAAGGAAGACTGTGTCGCTGCTGCCAGGGTAAAATGCCAAGGCCTAAAACCTGGGTCAGGGAACACAGCTTCTCAAGTGAGAGACTCACTGCCTCTTGAAGCATGACCACACACCCTAGTGCTGCACACTGGGGCTGACCCACTCTGAGCCAGAGTCCAGCGCTCCTTCACCCCCGGATAGAGGGGCAGGGTACAGTGAGGATGGGGTCTACCAAGGGCGTGGGGTGGGGCAGCTCTAATGACCTACTTGCACTCTTGCCTCATTTCACCCCTTTGCACAACTTATTTGTTGCTATGGGGCAAACCAAAGTAAAAATAACCTTGAATTTTCCAAGTCATCATTCTTGCCTGTTCTCAAACCCAAACTACGATCCATGGTCTGACAAGTCTTAGAAACTGCAATGACAACCTTTTAACCAAGATCGTGCTGAAGGCGAAGGAGGACGCTCCTGACCCTCCAAAGGTGAAGCCAAAGCTAAGGCTCTGAAGGCCAAGAAGGCAGTGCTGAAAGGCAGCCACAACCCCCAAAAAACCACAAGAGCCACACGTCACTCACATCCCTGCAACCCGAAGACAGCTCACCTCCAATACCCGCGGAAGACAGCCCCAGTGGAAATGAGTTTGATCACTGTGCCGTCGTCATGTTCCCCCTGTCCACTAGGTCTGCCATGAAGAAGACAGAAGACAATGCACTCACGTCCACTGTAACGTCAAGGCCAACAAGCACCAGACCCAAGGGCTGTGAAGAAACTTGTAACACTGATGTGGCCCAAGCCAACACCTGATCAGGCCTGAGGGAGAAGGCATACGTTTGACTGGCTCCTGATTAGGATGCTTTGGATGTCGCCAACAAAACTGGGATCATCTAAGCTGAGACTAGCTGGCTAATTCTAAACATGTTTTTTCACCGTTAAAAAAAAAAAAAAATGGAAAGACAAACCACAGACTGAGAGAAGATATTTGTTCTGTATTCAAACAATAAAAATCAATAATCCAGGCTATATTTTAAAAAAACCGAGACATAGAGCAACATGAAGAAGACAATGCAAGAGGAATTTGGCAAATAATGTGTGAGTGAGCCAATCAGAGAAGGGGAAGCTTAAATGGACTATAAATAGATGAAATTCAGCCTTACTGAGATAGTAATCAAGAAAATGAATTAAAAACACAAGTAGATGCCATTTCTTACACAGCAAATTAGCTTTTCAATATTCCCATTAAAATACCTCAAAGAAGACACTTATGAAGGGAGGTTTATTTCGGTGGGTGGTTTTGGAGCATCACGGAGGACGATCAAGAGGCCTCACTGATCTGTCATCTGATGAGGGTGCTTCATAGAGGGACATGAGCAGAAAAGGGACCACAGGGGAGCCAGGAGGCATAGACAGGGAGCACATTCACTACCCACATCTGTGTGGTCTCTCCTTACAAAGCCACCATGATCAGATCACAGGTGCTCCACTCCAAAAGCCTAATCCAATTCAATCAATTCCATCTTCAGACACCATGATTAGATAAAGTTCTATCCTTAATCCACTGACATAAGATTCCAAGGTTCAAGTCTTTCACACTTTGAGGGACACTCAAACTACTACCCAAACCATAAGAAAGGTCTAATGTTATCAAGCGTTGGAAAGGACGGAGGACAGTGAGAAGCATCATCCATTACGTGTGGGTGTACGAACCAGCATCAACATTTTGGACAGTAATTTGGCAGGATGTAACACTTGCTATGTACACTCCAGGACCCAATGCTGCACTTCCCCACAGGCCAATATGTCAGGCACTAGGACGTTCACTGGAACAAACATTTGGAAATAACTTTAAAGTCTATCAATATGAAAATGGATAATACAATCGTAATTCAGGGTGAGCGCTTGGTCCATGGTTAAGATGTCAGTTAGGACACATGCATCCCATGTCAGAATACCTGGGTTCATGTTCCAACTCCACTCCTGATCTCAGCTTCCTGTCAATGCACATTCTGGAAGGCAACAGGTGATGGCTCAGGTAGCTGGGTCTCTAACACTCGCACAGGAGACCTGGATGGAGTTCTTGGCTCTCAGTTTTGGCCCAACCCAACCTCAGTTGCGGGCATTTGGGGGTGGACCAGCAGATGGGAGCTTTCTGTGTCTATCTGTCTGTTTCTTGGCCTTTCGAATACATGCATTAATTAAACTATTGCTGTAATTATACAGCACTTATCATGGATAAACCAGCTCTAGAGACAGCTAGGATAAAGCTTGAAATAAAATACTAAGAAAATATGCAGAATATTAATAAGATATATTTTATATAAAATTTGAAGCACATAAAACTCCATGTAAGTGTGTATCCTTGAACAGCATATAGAGTAAAAGCATGAAAACATGAAAGCAAAGGGTAGATGGATATTAACCTCAGGATAATGCCTGATAAATTTAAAGATTGGAATTTGATTGTAGAAAGGTATAACTGAGCCTGTAACATTTTTATTTTTTAAGATATATTTATTTATTTATTTGAAAGGTAAAGCTAGAAAGAGAGAGACAGAAAGATCTTGCACCTGCTGGTTCACTCCCCAAATAGCCCCAATGGTCAGGGTTGGACCAGGCTGAAGCGAGGAGCCAGGAACTTCTTCCTCATATCCCACATGGGTGCAGGGGACCAAGCACTTGGGCCATCCTCTGCTGATTTCCCAGGTGCATTAGCAGGGAGCTGAATTGGAAGTGGAACAGCTGGGGCTCAAACCTGCACCCATATGGGATGCCAGTGCTGCAAGCCATGGCTTCAAACCGCTGCACCACAACGCTGGCCCCTTATCTTAAAGTGCTGAGGTTAATATAGTTAAATGGTAATATCTATTAAATCAAGATTACAGGTGTATCTGTGTACATCTGTGTTAACAGGAACCATAATTTTTTAAATACTATATTTTTTTAAAAAAATGTTTGTTTATTTTTAAGGCAGAGCAACAGAGAGAGCAAAAGACAGAAAGAGAGAAAAGATCAATTTTCCATCTGCTGGTTCACTCCCAACGTCCAACAACCAAAGTTCGGCCCAGCACTCGGTCCTGGTCTCCTACAAGGGTGACAGGGATCCGAGTACTTGAGCCATCGCCTGTGGCCTCCTAGGCTGCATTGGAGGCTGAGCAGTCAGGACATGAACCAGCACTCTGACAACGTGGGATGCAGGCTTCCCAAGTGGTGGCTTAACCTGCTGCACCACAGTGCCATCCCCAATTACCATACTCAAACTGCGGAGAAAGTGGGTAGAGAAATTCAGAGAAGTGACTGAACCGTGACCTGTGTCAGACCCTGCCTGTCCCAGATTACACATCCCTTCCTCCTTGACACGAGCATCTTTACACCCACCCCGGGCCTAGTTCCACTGGATCTTAGGGACCAGACTGAGACTCCCATTTCTCTTTTCCACAGCATTTAGAAATGGTCAGACAAGGGGCTGGCGCTGTGGCATGGCAAGTTAGGCCACCACCTGGGACATGGCATCCCGTATGGGCACCACGTCATATCTGGGCTGTTCCACTTCCAATCCATGCACCTGGAAAAGCAGCAAAGGATGGCCCGAGTGCTTGGGCCCCTGCACTCATGAGAGACCCTGATGACGCTCCTAGCTCTTGGCTTCAGCTTGGCCCAGTCTTGGCCATTGCAGCCCTGTGGGGAAGAACCAGCAGATGAAGGATATCTCCCTCTCTCCTCCCCACCATTAACTCTGTCTTTCAAATAAGTAAAACTAATCTTAAAAAATGAAAAGAAAATGAACAAAAAATACAATTTCAAGAAAACCAAAAAGCACCCCAAAAAGATGGCATGCCATCTTAACAAGAGCAACTAAACTGAGGATTGAAAAAACGATTCCACACACCTACACGCACAGTCACCACGTACAAATTGCCTGCACTCACTAATTGTCCAAAATCAGTTGACATAAGTTGGGGAAAAAAAAAAAGACAAGTCAACTTGAAGTCACAGTTACGTAAGGAATTATACTGGAGGCACGGAGCCAATGCATCCTGTCCTGCCTCTTTCTAATAAATACTGGAATTAAGAAACAGTGGTTTCCAACCTCGGGCATAATTCAAGTCACAGGATAGGCCAGAGGGACTAAGCAGCGGTCAAGCTGCTTCTCCGAGGGCAGCTCTGGGCAGCACGCTCTGGGCACAGGAGAACAGGACTCATTGATTAAACGGTGGTGAGTCACTCTCCTGACGCTGCACAGTAATCAGATCAGTACAAACGACAATTACGACTGTCACTTAGGGGGGTTACTATGTGCCAGACACTGGCACTATCTCATTTAACCCCTACAACTACTCTGAGAAGGAAGGATTAATGTGATCCCTATTTTAAAGCTGAGAGAAAGCGAGATTCAGAAACTTTAATGACTTGTGCAGGGTCACTTGGCCAGTTAAGTTGTAGAACTGGGTTCAATCCACAGATGTGCAATTCCTGAGCCTAGCCTGAACTTGGCCTTCAGTTCCGGTAGGACTCCCCTTTGCCTTTTGGGCCTGAGCTGCCTGCCAGGATGCCAGTTCCTCTGGACCTGGGGCTCTGCCTTGAACTGCCAGTGTAACATCTCATCCCATTCAAAGCCATGAGAATCCCACCGAAACCTGTTCACTCAACCTATCTATCACCAGGCTCCCGGGCCCTCTACCATAAACGCACAGGTTTGCTATAAAGGCTTAGCCTTCAGCAATTTGCCGGCACTCACTAATTATCCAAAATAAGCGGGCCTAAGTAAATCACCAGGACAAATCTAGTTGAAGAATTGCAGTCAGATAAAGAAATGTACTTCAGGGGGCCGGGGCTGTGGCATAGTGGTTAAAGCTGCCGCCTGCACGGCCCGCAGCCCACGTGGGTGCTGGTTCGAGTCCTGGCTGCTCCACTTCTGATCCAGTTCTCTGCTTTGGCCTAGGAAAGCAGTAGAAGATGCCCCCAGTCCTTGGGCCCCTGTACCTGTGTGGGACACCTGGAAGGAGCTCCTGGTTTCTGGCTTTGAATTGGCACAGCTCCGGCCACCGTAGCCACTTGGAGAGTGAACCAGTGGATAAAGATCTCTCTGTCTCTGCCTCTCTCTAACTCTGCCTTTCAAATAAATAAATAAATCTTAAAAAAAAAAAAGAAGAAATGTACTTCGGGCGCACAGCCAATTCATTCCGCCCTGCCCCTTCCTACTAAACATAGCAGGAAAAATTAACAACAACTTCTGGGGGAAAATAGCACCTAACACAAACCAGGGAGACAAAGGCTGTGAGCATCTTGTTACAGCAGAATGCAAATCACAGACTCTGTCGGTTAAAGTTATTAACTCTTTAAGCGACAAAGAGACATTACCTCCTGATCTCCTCTCTAGGGCTACTCTTTGCTGATAATAGCAGCTCAATGTAAAATTTCAAACCAATTGTGACAAGAGATCTGCTCACATTTATAAATGCAAAGCCCTCAGAAAGCACTGAGAGAGGCAGATTATCCTAACAGCAGCAGCCAGGGTGGGCATGTGCCACAGCAGCTCAGTCCCCAGCAGGGACACCTGCACCACATCTAGCAGAGCCTGGCTGGAGTCCTGGAAGGGAGGTGCTAGGATCCTTCCCACCCTCTGTCACAGGTTGCTACAGAGTGAAGAGCAGGTGCTGAGGTAAAGGGAGACCAACCCCCACCAGCCGAGGAGGGGCCTTTGTCCTCTCCCCTGGTCAATTGTACTGCAGCCTTCAAGACCCACATCTGACTCCCTCTGCAGTGAAGTCTTTCCTAATCCCCCTAAGTCGCTATTCCCCAAACACGTTTCCTTTTTTCATTATAAAATAAATACATGCTCATTATAGAATACGGAAAACATCACAGAGAAAGGAGAATCCCCGGCGGCCCCACCTGCCACTCACAGCACTTGCTCCCAGTCTGTACAACTGGCTTCCCTGCCCTCGCAATAATTCTCCCTGGCTGAGCTCCTCCTGTGGAGGTCTCAGTGCCCCCTACATTCTTACCTACCTTTCCCTACCTCCTCTCTACCCCCTCCCCCTCCCCATCTCCATATCCAGCCCAACACCCAACACACAACTGCCACCCAGTGAACCTAGAGGCTTTATCAGAATGTCTTCTGATATCTAAAGCGGACCCTGAGCTTGTCTTGTTTCTCTTCAAAGCTGTCCCGATCTTAACCAGCGCTGGTTTGCTTCGTTTTTTGCTACACTCTCGTCCCGAGTGGGGCAGACCAGGGCTCTTCCAGCTGGCATCTCGTCTTACCTGCATCCCTCTCATCTTCTGGAACCTCGCAATGGTGTCGCTGAGGGTGTAGACGCGGACATGGCCCATGTGCAGCTTGCCAGAAGGGTAAGGGAACATGGAGAGCACGTAAAACTTGGGCTTTGATTTCTAGGAAGAAATGACAAAGAGCATTTATCAAGCATGTTCTTGGAACTCTTCACACATTAATAGTTGGCACTTTATTCAAGGTGATAATTTAACACCTTAAAGGTTTCCTTTAAAAAAAAGTTTCACATCATGCACATTGCCAAAAAATGTAAAAAAAAAAAAATTCAAAGCCCTGGTTTAAGCTAAAGCACGTCTAAAAATCATGCTGAACAATCTTATTTAAGCACTCATCACTCATATATATTTTTAACATTTTTTTTCTTTTAAAAGTTGATTTTTTTTGCTGGCGCTGTGTCACAGTGGGTTAAAGCCTCAGCCTGAAGCACCGGCATCCATATGGGCGCCGGTTCTAGTCCTGGCTGCTCCTCTTCCAATCCAGCTCTCAGCTATGGCCTGGGAAAGCAGTGGAAGATGGTCCAAGTCCTTGGGGCCCTGCACCTGCATGGGAAACCCTGGCTCTTGGCTTTGGATCGGCTCAGCTCTGACCGTTACGGTCATTTGGGGAGTGAACCAGCAGAATGGAACACCTCTCTCTCTCTGGCTCTCCCTCTCTGTAACTCTTTCAAATAAATAAAATAATTCTTTTTAAAAAATGTTCTTTTTTGTATAGCATCTACCTGGGTCTTAAAGAATTAGCTGTTTTTCCAAGTGGGGATCTAGCACCTTGAACTGTATAAGTCAGGAAAACAAGAGTTGAATCACATAGTCGTGCTATCTATAAAAGCGGGGCCCCTCCCCAATTTCCCTGTAGCGGGTTTCAGACTTGGACACAGCAGCAGGAGCAGCACCCTGAGGTGCTGGTTGGGGTCCTGAGTTTCCCCACTGCATTATGAGCTCATCCTTCTTTCAGGAGCAAAAAGTGGACCAAGGGAGCAAACAAGGAGACCGTGACCCACGAAGAGAAGCCTGCTGCTTTCCTGGTGAGAAACGGGCTCCACCCCTCTCCAGCTTCCAGTCACGAGACCCACAGGAAGAAGCTCTGTGGCTCGGGACAGAAGGAGCGTGGGCCGCGCGTCCTTATCGCGTGGCTGACTTCTCCATCTCAGTTCTTCCGCTGGTAAAACGGTGGCTGCTGTCTCCGTTTGTGCCCACGAGGGGACAAGGAGAGATGGGTCACTGGACTGCTGCATGCGGGGAACCTGTGGTTCCAGGGAGAAGGCCGTGACCTAAACATCTTTCTCCATCTTCCCAACACCCAGCAGGAGATTAATAACTGCTGGATACAGGGTCACTGGCCTCTGTGGGAGCACAGACTTTCCCCAGCACAGTTTACAAACGTCGTCCAGGCAGCGGGAGGCCTCTCCTCCCCCACCCCCAGCCGTGTGGTTTGGGAGTCAGAGGGCCCTCTGCAGACAGGAGGAGCCACCGGGTCACGGTCACGGAGGGTCAGAGCCTCCGCTCTCAGCACTGTTTGTCTTACTCATTTCTTTTCATCTTTCTGTCCCGCTCCCTTCCCAGAGCTTTACTAGGCTTCTTTAAAGATTTGCTTCCCCCCACAATAATGAGAACGAATGCAAAACATTCTCCCCTAACCCTTCCCGTGCACTCGCACGGAATGCGTTCTTCCCCATCTTTTACTAGGCGTCTGCGTGACTGACACTGGACACAGCCAGCTGTAATCAGGGACCCAAAGGAACCTGCAAGCGGACGCTCGCAGAGGCAACAGCTTTAACAAAGTCACTCACAAGTGGCCACCAAATAAACAAATAAAACCTGGAGCGAGAGTCTTCTCTGTCCAGCTCTTTCTCTAGAAATTACCCAGGAAGAGTAAGGAAAGCTGCCTGAAGACAGAGAAGACAAGAGGAGCACCAACAAGGGACCCAGGGGACAGGAGGGCTCCTAAAAAGGTCATGGAAAACGGAATTGAAAGCTAAGTTTATGGGGCTGGCACTGTAGCACAAGAGGTTAATCTGCTGCCTACGAGGCCAGCATCCCATAGAGGTTCAAGTCCCAATTGCTCCACTTCTGATCCAGCCCCTACCCGGGCTAATGCGCCTGGGAAAGTGCTTGGGCCCCTGCCACCCACATGGGAGATGGAGATGGAGTTCCAGACCTCTGGCCAACCCCAGCCATTGCAGTCATTTGGGGAGTGAGCCAGCAGACGGAAGAACACACACTCTCTCTCTCTCTCTCTGCCTCTGCCTCTCTGAAATTCTCTCTTCCAAATAAATATATAAATCTTTAAAGAACAAAAACAAAAAAACCAGAGTCCATGGAAAACGCATATTAGGGAAAAATGGTGCAGGATGAAAGGTGGCACTGGTCATGCACTTCAGGTGGAAACTGCAGATCCACGACCCAGGAGTACAAGGGAGGCCCTGAGATTCAGGGATAGCTGGGGACTCAGGGACCAGACAGACACTGCACGTCCTTACGAAGGCCAACAGCAGCTAATCCTCTCCTCGTGTAGATGTGTTCCTCCAAGCAGTTCAATAACGCATTCCTCAGCTTAGTGCAGAAATGAAGGTAAGAGAGCTCTCCTCTCTGTTTCAACCTAACTCCTCCTCGCAGCGGACAAGGCCCGCTCTTTGGGAATGTTTAGGGCTATGGGAACAAAGCTTGTCAGAGTTATTTGGGAGCCAGAAACACAGTAAAATCCTGAGAGCAGAATTTCTTCTGGTTTTTCATTTTAAAGTTTATACTTAAAACTATTTTTCTCTGACTATAATCACTTTGTTTTTATTATACTAATGTATTTGTTATGTCGTGTTTACTATTTAACAATCTCGCCCCTGGCATTTTCCACATACATCACGTTCACTAGTGTCTCCTTCTCATGCATTTGCTCAATAAAGACAAAATGAAGAGCAAAATCAAAGGACGCATCACAGACGAGCTGAGTGAGGCAAACTCCAAGCCCGAGTTTATAAAAGATAAACAGCACAGTACTGCTGGCGAAAGTCTTTCATATTCATGAACTGCGCTGTTTATGGCAGAGAAGGTTTTCAGCCTACTCGGTCCCTGCCTTTTGCTTTTCTGCGTGAATTAAGTCATTTTCTTCTGTGACGATGAAATGAGTTTGATCATCTGGGGGTGGAGAGGAGAGAAGAAATTCTAAGAGTTTATGCTATAATTGAGCAAGAATTTGATTGAAAGGGAAATTTTCATAATTACATAAAAGTGGAAGAAGTCAGGCCTTTAAAAGAAATGAAGATTGCAAGCGACAGGAGAAGCTGACTTTTCTAAGTGGGTCCTATTATTTTTGTCAGTTTCTGCCTTTAGAAGACAAACGACTTCTGTCTCTTTACCACTCACACCCAGAAGCTGTGGCTGGGCCAGCCCACGGCAGAACAAAAGGCGCACCTCCACGACAGCAGCGGCAGGGCCAGAGCTTTGCCACCCGCCGTGAGGCGCAGGAGCTTGTGCCTCTCTGTTCATCAAAAACCAGGCAAAAGGCCTGGGGAAAACCAGGAGCCCAGAAATGTATCACATCTGGGGGCAGTCCTGACTCCATCCCCTCCACATCCTACCAGCTGTGAGCGCAGGCAAGCGAGCAAACTTCCCGCTGAGCCTCAATTTCCTTTGCCCTAAATGAGGATAAGGACACGGACCCTCAAGGTGGCTTCAGGATTAAATGAAATAATCAATGCAAAGACGGTGCCTAGCACATGGCCAGGCATTCAGTTCTTTCTCTCTGTGTTTCAGAACCGTGTGATTTTTATTTTTAATGTACATGCTTTGGGATCTAAGGGCCAGACCTCCTCCCAGACTCAATCTTAAAAATGTCTGATCAGCTGGGGAAGCCAAGAGGGAAACTCCTCCTTGTCTCTCTGGGTTTCTGGGGAGACTTCACTCCAGTCCGCAGTGGTCATATGTCCCAGGGGATTCTGTTCTGTGCAGACTCCTCAGTCACTTTCTTCAGTGTCCACCTGCGCACAGGAATCCATGGGCACTGAACCCCTCCCTACAGTCACCCCCCAAGCTGGCCGTGGCCACGGTGGCCTTGTTAGGAGGCCAGTCGACAGCGGGTGGATCCTCAGGTACACTAGGAACTGAGGGTCTCATTCCCGGATGTCAGGAGTGAGCAATGGCCTTCTGGTGTTGAGATATCATTTCACCGGAAGCTATCCAGAGAAAGTTTGCGCCCAGCCATCTTGGGATTCTTCACCAAGACCCCAGAGACACAAAATGTACAGCAGCAAGGACACAGGTTCCTTCTTGAATGATGGTTATAGTAAGGACGGCAAGACAGCCAACGTCTAAACACTCGTGTGGATGGATGGATTTCAACGCACCTCATTCCAGAGTGACAGCTGTTACAAGTGCTTCAATCCAACTTCTGACACAAACACACCACATGTTTTTATCCTCTTATTTACTCAACACTTCAGTGAGTGAAATGTGTTGAGCCACATTTTCTCATTGGACTTTGCAAACAAGTCTGTGAGATGAACAAGGCAAGCGGCCTGAGTGTTAATGAAATCACTGGCTGAAGCACACTGATTCCCTAGGCACAGCCGCTGTGGCAGCTCTGACTCCTCACTGAGTGTCCTCTCACCTTTTTTCTATTCCCCAACTCAAACCCTGAAAGAGTGCCCATCGGGGATCCCACATTTCCAAAACCATCGAAATTTAGTTTACTTTGATCCATTTAACATTTTTTAAAAAACTATATGCATAGGAAGAATGAAATGCCACAAAAATCAATAATCAACAATTTCAAAATGTTTGGAAGTCACTAAATTACAATCTAATCCAAAAGAGAGAGACGAATTGTATTCCCCTCACTCAGAATTCAACTGTTGCCCAGGGTTTGTTTCCAAAATGCACTGAGTTACATCAGTCGGGTCAGGTTTACATGACGGCTGTTCCCTTCCTAATGAAGTTTAAGTCAAGCTTTCATCATAAATTAGTGCATTATACTCAAACCTTCCTTTTTATCATTTCATTTTACTCGTTATACACTGTTTCTCTTTCAATACTAGATTTTCTAACTAACACCAAAAGCCATCTTTCCAGATTAACACAAATAGCTTCCCTTTCTCCTGTCCCTTTTCCATGATAACCAGTCTTGTAGAAAGACTAAGTGTGGGGACTGGCACTATGGTGTAGCGGGTAAAGCCACTGCCTGCAGCACCGGCCTCTCATATGGGTGTCAGTTCGAGTCCCAGCTGCTCCACTTCTGACCCAGCTCTCTGCTAACGTGCCTGGGAAAGCCGCAGAGGATGGTCCAAGGCCTTGGGCCCCTGCACCGACATGGGAGACCCAGGAGAAGTTCCAGGCTCCTGGCTTCGGATTGGCCCACTCCAGCCACTGCAACTATTTGGGGAGTGAACCAGCTAATGGAAGATCCCCATTCCCCCGGCCTCTCTCTGCCTCTGCCTCTCTGTAACTCTGCCTTCCAAATAAATAAATTAACCTTAAAAAGAAAAGAGTAAGTGTGATGACAGCGAGAATGAGAAGCTGGGGAAAGGCGACTGCAGCGAAGCCTGTGCACGCACGCCTACTCCACAGCTTGCCCTGCTCTCCTGTCGTTAGCGATCCAGACAGACAGTCTGCGTGTTATCTGGCTGAAACCATTACAAAGGAAAGCTCACAACTGAAGAGAAAAACTCCTTTTACAGTGCTCTGCTCTCATCAGACCCAAACACCTCATGGGAAAAATACTACCTACAATTTGTCATTTCGACCAGTATCAAGATTGAGCTGCAGCAGGCTGGACTCCCAGAGAAGGAGCAGCCAGGTCCAGTCAAGTACTTCTCACAGCTAATTCAGGCAAAGCGCTAAGTCGGTGCATCTGGACGAGAAGCACAGAGTGCTACGGCAAGGCTGGACTCCAATCCCAGGTCACACCAGGACGGGGGCAGCTACGCCCTAAACCAGGATGCCGAGGCGGCAGAACAGGTGGCCGGGTTCACGCCAGGGGAGAGGCAGATCGTTCTCGGAACAAGCAGCCAGCTGAGAGCCCAGCACCTGGCACTCCCCATGCCAGGTCCCTGTGAGCCAGCCCATCACGTAATGGAGCTGACACCTGCTAGTACTCCTGTCTTGATGAGTTTCCAGTAGGCTGGTGCTGTCTGCCACGCACTTTGTGTGTACAGTATTACCACGTGGCCACGTCTACTACACTGCAAACTCCTCCAGGCACTGTCTTCCCAACATCTCAGGTACCCCTCAATCCCCTGGGAACCAGACGGGTGCTACTATCACCCTCCACCTTAGACTAAAGCACAGACAGAGTCAATAATTCGGCCCAAGGCCACGGACTTATTAATGACTTACAGTCGTGTGTGGCTTCAGTGACAAGGGCGTTTTAGGCAAATCTGCTGAGAAATCACAAGGTGTACTCACAGCCTCGACAGTGCAGCCTACGACACATCTAGCCTGCAAGCATTGCCCGCTCCTGGGCTGCCAACCTGTCCAGGACGCTGCTATACTGAACACGGCGGCAACTGTAACACGGCGGCATCCACTCGTGCACCTAAGCATCGCTAAACACGGAAAAGGCACAGTAACGATCCAGGACAAAAGGGCGAAGGCGCCGTGCCTGTGTAGGACACCTACCTGGAACAGAGCTCACAGGATGGGAAGCTGCTCTGGGGGCGCCCGTGCGTGAGCGGTGAGTAAGGGCGAGGGCACAGGTAGCACCTTACCGCGCACTATGGTACACGGTATAAACACAGCACGCTTGGACTATACCACACTTCTTAAAATCTGTTTTCCTTTAGTAACATAAATTAACTTTAGCTTATGGGAACTTCTGACTTTATAATTATTTTTAGTTGTTTTAAAGTTTCTGACTCTTTTAGTGCTTAGCTTAAAACACAATTACATAGTTGCACAAAAATATTTTTATATCCTTATTCGATAAGCTTTTTCTTTTTTGACAGAGTGGACAGAGAGAGCACACTGCGCCGATCCGAAGCCATGAGCGAGGTGCTTCTCCTGGTCTCCCATGGGGTGCAGGGCCCAAGCACTTGGGCCATCCTCCACTGCCTTCCCGGGCCACAGTAGAGAGCTGGCCTGGAAGAGGGGCAACCGGGACAGAATCCGGCACCCCGACTGGGACTAGAACCCGGTGTGCCGGCGCCACAGGCAGAGGATTAGCCTATTGAGCCGCGGCACTGGCCAGCTTTTTTTTTTTTTTTTTTCAAACTTTCCGTGTTAAAATGTAACACACAGGGGCCAGTGCCATGGCTCACTTGGTTAATCCTCCGCCTTTCGCGCCAGCATCCCATATGGGTGCCAGGTTCTAGTCCCAGCTGCTCCTCTTCCAGTCCAGCTCTCTGCTGTGGCCCGAGAAGGCAGTGGAGGATGGCTCAAGTGCTTGGGCCCCTGCACCCACATGGGAGACCAGGAGGAAGCACCTGGCTCCTGGCTTCGGATCAGTGTAGCTCAGACCATAGCGGCCATTTGGAGGGTGAACCAACAGAAGGAAGACCTTTCTCTCTGTCTCTCTCTCTCAGTGTCTAGTGCATCCCTGGCTATTGCAGCCATTTGGGGAGAGAACCAGTGGATGGAACATAGCTCTTTCTATCTCTCCCTGTATCTTTCTCTAACTCTGCCTTTCAAATGAATAAAATCAATCTTACAAAAAAAAAAAAAAAAGGTAGGGGGACGGAGCTGTGGTATAGCAGATAAAGCTGCCACCTGCAGTGCCAGTGTGGGCACCAGCTGCTCCTCTTCCGATCCAGCTCTCTGCTGTGGCCTGGGAAAGTAGCATAAGATGGCCCAAGTCCTTTGCACCTACATGGGAGACCCAGAAGAAGCTCCTGGCTCCTGATTCTTGGCTTCAGCCCCGACCATGTGGCCTTCTGGGGAGTGAACCAGAGAACAGAAGACTTCCTGCTCTTTGCCTCTGCCTCTCTATAACTCTTCCTTTCAAACAGATAAATAAATAAAGACACAAACACACACTTGGCCTGGGCCTGCACAGGGTCTTCCACCTGCACATCCTGTTCTCCCGGCAGGTCTTCAGGGTCATCTCCCATGACAACCTCTCCCATGACACCTCCTGAAGGATCCATTGGAGGCCACTTCACTGTTAACTTTAAAAAAACCAATCAGTAGAAGTGCCTTCTGAAGCAACGATAAATAGTAAATACATAAGCCAGTAACGTTTATTATCAAGTATTATAATTATATATTCTCTAAAGATTTATTTATTCGAAAGGGAGAGTAACAGAGGGAGAGAGTGCCAGAGAGATCTTTTATCTGCTGGTTCACTCCTCAAATGGCTGCAACAGCCGGGTCTGGGGCAGGCTGAGACCAGAAGCCAGAAGCTTCTTCCAGGGCTCCCACGTGGGTGCAGGGCCCAAGCGTTTGGCCCACCCTCCTCTGCTTTCCCAGGTGCATTAACAGGGAGTTGGATCAAAAGTGGAGCAGCTGGATGCCCATATGGGATGCTGGCATCACAGACGGCAGCTTTACCCACCACACACAACGCTGGCCCTGTATGTGCTACACCTCTATACAACTGGCAGCACAGCAGGTCTGTGTATGCCAGCATCAGCACAAACACGTGAGCAGTGCTCCGTGCTAGGGCCGTACGGCAGCCATGCTGTGCGGCCGTCACCATGCGTGAACGTGCTTCAGAATGACTGAGGAAGATGAAATTACAGGGTAAGTTTATTTGGGTACCAGCATATACACACACTCTCCACGAACTTATGTTTTAGCACCAAAATGCATCTTTTAATTCAATCATCCAAACGTCTTGGAGCACCCTCAACGTGAGGCCTGTCACTGAAGAGGTCTCTGTCTGGACTGTCGCTGACCCGAGGCAGTCTGACCCCAGAGTCTGAGCCCTTCGCCCCTCTCCGCCTCCCTCTTACAACGTCTCAGGATACTCACGTCTGTTTCTGAAAGACTGGACGGCTGTTCCCGTATCCGCCGATGCCACCATTTCTCAACATCCTTTCTTGTCTGCAGAGTGTACTCCTTGGTCCACTTTCCCGTGGCGCTGTAGATACTTCTGCTGAGTCCTAGAATTAGTCCCTTTTCCCATCCGATGACACTGGGCCCACGGTTCAGCTGCCTTTTCAGGAGACAGGCGCCAAAGCCCACTCTCCGCCACGCACACGCCATGCCTCAGGAGGTGCGAAGGCCCTGGAGGAGGAGAGAAGGCAGACTTCTGAGCGCCCGGGCCGGACACTCCAATCCACACAGCCCAGGGGTGCCTGCCCATTCATGCACTTTCTTCTTCTTTTCATTATTTCTTGCCCTTGAAAGAGTATTGTAGACGTTAAATTGAGCTACACACAAACTTTTGCATGGAAAAGGCAGTCTGTGCCCCCAAACACCAAGGATACAAACCTCATGGCTGGGCCAGCTCCTAACAACCTCTCACGTCACACGGGTGGAAACAGAGCTGCCCCCGCCCTCCTCTTTAGGAAGGCTTCCTGTCCTGTCTCTCCAGTCCTCGGAACTCCAAGCACATCTTGACTTGGCCCCAGGCCTCCCAAGAGGACCAGCGCCTCTCAGGTATTATTAGCATGTGTTACATTGAGTTAAAGAGACCTAACAGGGTGGGCCTATCCGTTTACGCACATACAGCCTCGTGCTTTCACCAAGTATGTATGGAGTGCCACTAGAGCTGCACGCGGCTCCAGGACCCAGCAGTGAACAGAAGCCAAGTCCTTCCTGCATGGCTATCACACACTTCCGGGGAAGCAGGCAGGAGACAGATGATACGGAACACGTGCAGTTGCGGTGAGAGCTGTGAACTTCTAGAACACAGTCCTCCAGCACACACGGCTGCAGTTCACAATTCAGCCTTAACGTCCCACAGGTGTCCTCGGAGGTGACTTCTGGAAATGACCTCAGTGAAGAAGTTTCATGTTTTGTGGAGGTGAGGTCTTATCAGCTACTCAAGGTTTTAGGCCAAATACCCGAAACTTTCTGCTTTTCTCCTATGTCTATTCTAGATGCACTACAGTGACAAAAAAAAAAAAGATGAAAAAACAGATCTTTCAAAACCAAGAAATAAAGAACCTTGGCACTCTAAACTGGTATTAATTCTTTGATGCTTTCAAAATCCTTTTTTTTTAAAAAAAAAGATTTATTTATTTGAAAAGCAGAGTTACAAAGAGACAGAGACAGAGAGATAGGGGTCTTCCATCCACTGGTTCACTCTCCAGGAAGCCACGTGGCCAGAGCTGAGCCAATCCGAAGCCAGGAGCCAAGAGCTTCTCCTGGGTCTCCCACGTGGGTGCAGAGGCCTGAGCACTTGGGCCATCTTTCATTGCTTTCCCAGGCCATAGCAGAGAGCTGGATAGGAAGTGGCGCCCATATGGGATGCTGGCACCGCAGGCGGCAGCTTTACCCACTAGGCCATGGTGCCAGCCCCTCAAAATCCTTTACATATTTCAGTTTTGGCCTATTTCACAGAGGTGCTGGATCACAAACTTGCCAGGAACGCTATTACAGGCTTAGAAAAGTGGGTTTCACACTCATATAAAATAGCTTCATGGCGTTGGCATTTTACAAGTTGGTCTGTCACTCCAATTCTTACTGCATTTAACACTTCTTGCTTATTTAAGGGTGGAATCAGAGAAAAGACTGAGAGAAAAAAAAAACAAAAAACACAAGAATCCCATCCCTGTTGACTTGGCTATTTTAGTGTATAGATCTGAGTATTAGGGTGCACCACATGGCATTGGTTGAAAATTAGCAATTCTATAGGACCAATCTATATACATTACTCTGTAAACCACACTTACTTTTAGGGTTTAGATTAGCTCTATCATGGAAGCCATGGATCTTACGGTCCTCCTGCTAAGTCAGCATTTCCATACCTTTCCAAGCCAACAAACAGGCCTGTTTAGCAGAGGACAAACCTCTGCATGTTTGCCATTCCTCTTCCAGGCAGCATTCCCTAAGCACAAGTAAGGACAGTGTCCTGAAAAAGACCAACTGGCCTGAACTGCTGGGTTCGACGCTCGTTAGTTCTTGATGAAGGAACACCAGAATGCAGGTGCACCCCCAACGTGAGCAATACGAAGGGCGGTCATTCCTCCACGCAGAATCTAACCCCGTCTCTGTAACTTGCTTTTATGTTGTACATCAGATCATAGGTAACACACAATAACCCTGTCTACACAATCAAACAAGCTTTCTAAAGGTGTTTACGTAATACCTTACTCACTAAAATCTCTCCTTTGCATATTCTCATGGATTAGAGAATCCTGAAACAGAGAGGAGTACTTGAAGTAACATAAAGTTCATAAAGAAAAAAACCACAAGCAGATTAGAAAATGATGGCATGCTCAATTAATAAGAGAAAAGTTCCAAATACAGCCCTGCCTCAAATAATAAATCAGGGTCAATGCCACATAAAGTGCGTTTTTTTAAAAGGTATTATAAAAGAAGATGAAACACAGATGTGTCATTAATAAATCTTTACAACGCACAGGATGCTCCGTCCTGAACACTCAAACAATGGGAAAATTCACAAAGGAAGGTAGTTCTGATGCTAAAAATGTAAAAACACTGCATATTCAAAACATGAAAATCAGAAAGTAAACAGCTGAGAGAAAAGCTTTGCCAAAACTGCAATGAAAAAAACCCTATCCTCCCCTACGAAGAGAAGTTCACGTTTAACATAAACATTGAAAACCTAATTTTAAAAATGGGCAAAGGAAAACAGGAAAGATGAACTCTCCAACCAATCAAAGGAATGCAAATCAAAACAATAATGAAATATTTTGGTTATCAGATTGGCAAAAACGTGCTTAAAAGAAAAGAAATATGAATTTTCATACACCCTAGCAAATGGATCCTCCTGCTCTGGGGAGCGATCTGATAGGATTGCATCAGATGTTTTAAGAAAAGTTCATGGGCCAGCATGGTGGTTCAGCCGCCCCAGACGGAGTTCCAGGCTCCTGGCTTAGATCTGGCCCAGCCCCAGCTGTTGCAGCCACTGAGGGAGTGAACCAGAGGATGGAAGTCCTCCGTCTCTCAGTCTGTCACTCTGCCTGTCAAATAAATTCAAGTCTTTTTAAAATAATTTTTTTTAAAAAAAGGCTCATACCTTCTGGGTTAGGGGTTTCTAAGCCTACCCTCGGGTTCTGATTGACAGGAATCAACATACGGTCTCTACTTGCGGCTATGATTCCTAAGGCTCAGGCCTATTCCTTCCTTGTTTGTCTTTTTAAGATTTATTTATATATTTACTTATCTGAAAGGTAGAACGACACAGAGAAAAAGAGAGAGAGAGAGCGATCCTCCATCCACCAGTTCACTCCCCAAAATGCCTGCTACCGCCAGTGCTAGGAAAGGCCAACGCTAGGAGCCAAAAACATTTGGGTCTCCCACGTGGGTGGAATGGACCCAAGTACTTGGGCTGTCATCTGTTGCCTTCACAGGCACATTTGCAAGAAGCTGTATTAGAAACAGAGCTGCCAAGACTCTAAGTGGCACTCTGACGTGGCGGCAGGCATCCTGGGTGGCAGTGTGACTGGCTGTGCCACAATGCCCACCCCATCCCTCCTGAGCACGTCTCAGGGCCTGCTCTAGGCCACTCCAAGTCCCTTCCACTGAAGCCCTGATGGGCACTGCCTCCTCCTGACATCAGGAAGCAACCAATTTATCAGAGCAGAGCTGATACGTGGCTATGACGAAAGTGACAGGTGGCTCCTATCTTACATTTATGATCAACTTGGCCCTTTTCTTCCCTGGCCCTGGTTCACCCAGTTATTCCCTTCAATGCTTTCTTTCTACTTTCACCCAGAACATCAATCTCCACTACTCCATCCCTCACTAGAGTCAGCCCTGACCTCAGTGTCACTTACGGTTTAAAGGCTGAGGTTTTAGGACCAACACTGTGGCACAGCAGATAAAGCCATTGCCTGTGACACCAGAATCCCATATGGGCACCAGTTCCTGTCCCCACTACCCCACTTCCAATTCAGCTCCAGGCTAATGGCCTGGGAATACCAGATGGCCCAAGTGCTTGGGCCCTGTCACCCACGTGGGAGACCTGGATGAAGCTCCCGGCTTCGGCCTGGTTCAGCACTGGCTGTTGCAGTCATCTGGGGAAAGAACCTGCAGAGGGAAGATTCCCCACCCCCCACCCCCGACTCTCCCTCCCTCTCTAACTCTTTCAAAATAAATAAAAGGATTGGCGCTGTGGCGTAGTAGGTAAAACCACTACCTGTAGTGCCAGCATCCCCCATGGGTGCCAGTTTGAGTGCCGGCTGCTCCACTTCCCATCCAGCTCTCTGCTGTAGCCTGGAAAAGCAGTGGAAGATGGCCCAAGTCCTTGGGCCCTTGCAACCAAGTGGGGGACCTGGAAGAAACTCCTGGCTCCTGGCTTTGGATTGGTTCAGCTCCCGCCACTGTGGCTATTTGGAGAGTGTACCAGTGGATGGAAAACCTCTCTCTGTCTCTTGCTGCCTCTGCCTCTCTGTAACTCCGCCTTTCAAATAAATAAATCTTAAAAAAAAAAAAAACAGGTAAGTTTAGTTTAAAAAATAAAATAAATCTTCAAAAAACAATAATAAACATTGGGGCTGGTACTGTATCACAGCAAGTTAAGCTACCTCCTACAGCACTGGCATCCTGTACGGGTACCAGTTCAGAGTCCTGGTTGCTATACTTTCGACTCAGCTCCCTGTCAAAGGCCTGGGAAAGCAGTAAAAGATGGCCCAAGTCCTTGGACCCCTGCACCCATATGGGAGACCTGGATGAAGCTCCTGGCCCAGACCTGGCCATTGCTACCATTCGGTTAGTGAGCCAGCAGACTGAAGATCTGTTACTCTTTCTGCTTCTCCCTCTCTGTAACTCTGCCTTTCAATAAATAAACCTTTCTTAAAATAATGATAATAAAATAAAAATGAAGAAAGCCAAGGCTTAGAAACATTGGGTAATTGTCAAAGTGGTGATAGAAAAATCTGAACTCAAGCAATGGCTCCTGAAAGCCTACATTCTAAACAAATCTGTTAACACAAAAATATAAAGGGGCACAGCTGGTTATGACACCATCTGTGATGCAGGAATTCCATATGAGTAAAGGTTCAAGTCGTAGCTGCTCTGCTTCTGATCTGGCTCTCTGCTAACGTGCCTGAGAAATGCATAGGACGGTCCAAGTGTTTGGACTCCAGCTACTCACGTGGGAGACTCAGATGGCGTTCCAGCCTCCTAGATTTGCCCTGGCCCAGCCCCTGTCATCATGACATTTGGGCAGTGAACCAGCAGATGGAAGACACCTACCTCTACCTACTTCTCTCTCTCTCTCTCTCTCTCTCTCTCTCAACAAAAATGATACAAACAAAAAAAGGCTGAGGTTTGAGAAGTGCCCTAAGAACACGACCCAAAATGATCATCATATGGGGACAGAAGAAAAGTAGGTGACAGGCAAAAAAAAACCAGAAAACAAGGTAGGTTTAGTGTTGGGGCACCAGCACCCCATATAAGCACTGGTTCAAGTCCCAACTGTCCCCTGCTAATGCACCCGGGAAAGCAGAAGACGCCCCAAGTGCTTGGGCCCCTGGACCCACAAGGCAGACCCAGCTGGAGTTCCTGGCTTGGGCCAGGCCAAGGCCCAGCCCCAGCAGCTGCAGCCATTTGAGCAGTGAACCGGCGCGTAGAAGAGTCTCTCTGTGTGTCTCTCCCTCCCTCTAAGTCTGCCTTTCAAATACATCTTTTTTAAAATGCAAGTGGCTCTCCAAATTATAAATTAGTAAAATGAATAAACAACCTCTTTAGAAAAGAAGCGAACACATGGGAGAAGCACAAGAGGGCATTTGTGTGTGCCTACAAGGAAGTGCAACAGTGTACTTGAGAAAATTCATTTTAAAGAAACCAAGTTAAAAGCCACCCATCTTGGTTTCTGCAGCTACTCATTCCCGGTGTGACCGCGGGCCATTTCTTTGCTGGCTGGAATCTCATCTCACGCGTGCTCCCTCGCGAAAGGACTGGGCTCAGAGGACCGCTGCGGATGTGCTGCAGCGAATACCTGTGCGCCTCAGAAAGGCGCGGACGACTTTTCACCGGGTCCAAACCCCCAGCCCAGGGAGCGGATCCAAGCCCCGAGCGTTGAACTCGGGCAGGGGCAGTAGGAAGGGGTTTTTAATACAAACCTATGTGTACTTGTGCATTTTTCTGGGGAAGGGTCCAGAACTCGCAGCAGGGTCCGTGGCTCAGAGGCTGAAGACCTGGATCTCGGAGACTTTGCCGCTAGGAAACGCCAGAATCCAGGACCCCGTAACTCGGCCCGTTCCTTCCCTTCCTGCCTCCGGATCCGGGGGAGGGGAGATCACGCCTCGTCTCTCGTCCCGTCGAGCCCCGACCAGGGCTTTATCCGCTCAGAGGCTCTCACCCGCAGCTCCTCTAAGCCTCGTTTCCCACCTTTAGGTGAACACGGCCGGGACAGGCACCATGGGCGCCGCCATGTTGGCAGAACAACAACTTTATTGGTCGCGGCCGCCGCAGACACAGACAGGCGGGGGCGGAGCCAGGGCGGGAGGGAAAGCGGCTGGGTGTTAAGACTCCCGGTAGCCGGTGGGACGGGAGAAGCCACGCTGCTGCGGACCTTAACCGACCCAAGCCCAGAGCCTCGCCCTGCGGCCAGGGTCTCTGGCGCGCCGGGATTTAAAAGGTTATAGCTGGCAGCTACGGGAGAGCTGTTGGTTTCCTGGCCGCAGGCTGACCCAGCCAGCAGGTGCAAAGAGTGGTGCTGGGGCAGGTTTCCTGACCTCCTGAGGAGCCATTGGGCCTTATAATCTTGGGAGGGGAACGACCTGGCAAAGATCAGATGGGAGGAAAGTGCTTTTCTCACCAGGGAGTGCCTGAGCAGCCACTCAGTGGAGGGGTTTGTGTGTCCCAACCTGCCTGCTGCCTCTTCCCAACACCCAAGGTTCCCTTGCTGGTAATAAATGAATCAATGAGTCGCAAAGGGCCACTGGTGTTAGAGTACACGTTTTAAAAAGGTAAAATCTTCTTAAAGAATTTAAATAGGGGCCGTGGCTGTGGTGTAGTAGGCTAAGCCTCTGCCTGTGGCTGGGCATCCCCAGATGGGTGCCAGTTCGTGTCCCAGATGTTCCTCTTCCCGTCCAGCTCTCTGCTATGACCTGGGACAGCAGTAGAAGATGGCACTCCCTGCACTGCATGGGAGACCCAGAAGAAGCTCAGTTCCTGCTGTTGTGGCCATTTGGGGAGTGAACCGGCAGATGGAAGACCTCTCTCTGTAACTCCACCTCTCAAATAAATAAAATTTAAAAAAAAAAAAATTTTAAATCACACATATGTAGGCAATCAAAAATACTGAAGTGAATTTCTAATTGTAGAAGATTGGTTGATATAGGATAAGAAAAAGGAATGTTTGGGAGGCATCTTTGTCTATAGGGCTGAAATCAAGTGTACATTTGCCAAACAAAATCAGCCCTTTACCACCAATAGTCTACACCTTAGCTTCTGTCCACACAGAGCTGAACAAGTTAAAGCAAGCAAAGGTGCACATACCTATAGAATCAGATCATCCCCTGTCCAACACTCCCCGCAAGGGACCCCGGAACATCGTTTTTGCCCATTTCCAAGTCTAACAAAGTTTCCTGACAGTTGGAAATCCAAATACTTTGTAATTCAAAGTGTGGTTTCAAGATCAGCATCAATCTCACCTAGAAACTTGCTACAAATGAGAAACGTAGGCCCCACCCCCATCCTCCTGCATCAGACTCTGCATTCTGACAGGCGCCTCCAGTGAGATCAGAAACATTCAAGTTTGATACTGCCTTGGGGCCGGAGTTGTGGCACAGTGGGTACTGGTTGGAGTCCCGGCTGCCCACTCTGATCTAGATCCCTGCTGATGTGCCTGGGAAAGCAGCGGAAGATGGCCCAGGTGCTTGGACCCCTGCCACCAACGTGGAGACCCAGAAGAAGCTCCTGGATCCTGGCTTCAGTCTGGCCCTGCCCTGTCTATTGCAACCATTTGCAGACTGAACCAATGGATGGAAGATCTCTGTCTCTCCTTTCTCTTGTAACTCTGCCTTCTGAATAATAATAACAATAAACCTTAAAGAAAAAGTTTGATACTGCCCTAGAATGAGAGCCTTAGAAGAGATCTTGAAGAACCATCGCGTCCCTCCTGCTCATTTTACAGGTGATTAAAATGAGGCCTAATGGGGCTCCTGGGGCAAGTCAGTGAAAGGCTTGGCATCCAGACCTGGTCTCAGGCCTGTCAGAAAGGTGTCCCTTCCAAATAGCAGATGGAAGATCACAGGAACCTAGAGCTTCCAGTCCAATCCTCTGACTTCAAAAATGAGGTCAGGGGCACAGGCACAGGAGGACCCACTTGGGGGCCACCAGGACTGGAGATGGACGTGGCGTCTTTGCCTTGTGCTGGGCTCCAAGCGCACGCACACACACACACAGTCACGGAGGCCCAGGACTGGACACGGCTTGCCTCAGGCCACACATCTAGTTGACAGCAAAGGCAGGATTCCAGCCCAGGTCTCCTGATCCCTCCACCTCCACCAGGGGATGCTTAATTTAAACTTAACCATGGCAGCATGGACCGGCTTATCAATCTGTCACAGTTAAAGCAGTTTAACGTTCAGAGGTGTTACACTGTGTCCAAACATGGGCACTTCAAAAAGTTCATGGAAATATATATATATTATTAAAACCATGTGCATGGATTTTAAAGTTTTGCCCCAAAATAAACTTATCTTGTGATCCATGTTTCCACGAACTTTTTGAAGTACCCATCTGTACCGCTGGAGTTTCTACTTCTCTGATTTAGCCAAAACACAGCCTCTACCTTTATTTCAGTTCAAAATCTCTTTTCTCTTACGAATTAAAGTTAGCGTTGACATTTCTAAAAGATGATTTCAAATGGAACTTTTCTAAAAGTCACTTGCTGTACTGAAAAGTTGCTATTTTTACATCAAAGAAGACAGTCCCATGAAAGTAAATCCCTTTCACTCTTAAAGAGCTTACTGCTCTTTAGATACATTATTCAATGAGAGACAAGCCTCGCCTCTGTCGAATGTTAGCCCATTTTTTACCAAGAAAAGGGAATAAAAGAAGTAGGTTTGTTAGTATATGCATGAAAGAAATCTAGGAAAACATGTTCTAAACTATGTCCCCTGATGCTCTCTAGGGACAATGGGCTTGTATGAGCCATCTCCTCCTACTGGGTCCTGTATTCCTTTCATTTTTTTTCAATTAGCTTGTGTAGGGCTGAATAACGGCCTGCAAAGGTACCAGCTCCTATTCCTTGGCTTCCGTGAGTGTTATTTGTGCAAAAGAGGATGTTGCACACATGATGGATTTAAGGGTCTCGAGGTGGGCGGTTACCGTGGTCATCCAGGTGGCCTTACAGGTGATCACAAATGTCCTCGTGAGAGGGAGCTGGAGGGAAATCTGAGACAGAAAAAGAGGTAATGAGACCACTGATGCAAGACGCTGCAAAGCTGGCTGAGACGCGGTGCGCCAGCCGCAGCACACCGGGCGGCCTTTGGAGGGTGAACCAACCGCAAAAGGAGGACCTTTCTCTCTGTCTCTCTCTCTCTCGCTGTCCACTCTGTCAAAAACAACAAAAAAAAGCTGGCTGGGAAGACGAAGGAAGGGGCCATGGACCAAGGAATGCAAGGAGTGCAACTACAGAAGATGAAAAAGGCGAGAATGCAGATTCCCCTGTATGATCCAGCAACTCCATTTCCGGGTAGATGCCCCAGAGATCTGACAGCAGGGGCTAGCAAAGCTATTTGCACATTCATGTCCATACGGGCATCACTTACAACAGTCCAAAGGCACAAGGAACCCATGTATCCATCAACAGATGAATCCATCAACACAATGGCACATGCGTGTCCTGGATCCAGCCTTCGACAGGAAGGAAATCGGGCATGTGCTACACTGTAAATGAATCTAACGCTAACTGATGCAAGACACCACCAAAGGACAGCGTTGTAGAGACAGAAAGTGGAACAGGGGCTGCCTGAGAGCACCAGTAGGGAGGGAGTGGGCCGTCACACTTCATGGGTAAGGAGTTACAGTTTGGGAACATGGAAAAAGAGGTGGTAGTTTGATCGCACAACAGTGTGAATGTGTTTAACATCACTCACCTATGTACTTAGAAATGGCAAATTGTATTTTCATATAATATATATCTATATATTTTAAAAATATCTAAAAAGTGGCAGAGATGATGGGATGAGGTTGGGGGGGAGAGAACATCCATCCTCTGGTTCACTCCCCAAATGGCCTCAACAGCCAGGACTGGTCCAGGCCAAAGCCAGGAGCCCAGAACTCCATCTGGGTCTCCTATGTGTGTGGCAGGTCCCAGATACCGGGGCCATCCTCGTCTGCTTTCTCAGGTGCAATACCAAAGCCATGCTGTGATTTGGGATGCTGGGCATTGCAGGCGGCAGCTTAGCCTGCTATGCCACAACAGTGCCCCTATATATACAGTTTTTAAACATAATTTTGTGCAAAGAAATCAGATCCTCTCCTAGAGTTTCCCCAGGGATTGAGTCCCCCATCCATACTTTGATATCATGACATTAAAACTGATTTTGTGTTTCTGACATCGAGACCTATGGGTCTCAATAATGAAAATGAATGTGTAGTGTTTTAAGCCATCAGTCAATATAGATTCAATGCTTTGTATATTAAAAATCATAAAAAAAATCTTAAAAACTTTTTGTTAAACAAAGAAGTCAATGTCCATTTTTCTTCATGCCTTTTGGGATGTGGTATATTAACACTTTAACTATGGGTCTTCAGAAATATCCTTCACAAGCCACTTTCTCATTAAAGGAGCCTACCTTGGGGCCAGCGCTGTGGTATAGTGGGTAAAGCCACTGCCTGCAGGACTGGCATCCCATATGGGCGCCGGTTCTAGTCCTGGCTGCTCCACTTCTGATCCAGCTCTCTGCTACGGCTTGCGGAAGCAGTAGAAGATGGCCCAAGTCCTTGGGCTCCTGCACCTGGCTTTGGATCAGCATAGCTCTGGCCGTTGTGGCCAACTGGGGAGTGAGCCATCAGATGGAAGACCTCTCTCTCTCTACCTCTCCTCTCTCTGTGTAACTCTTTCAAATGAATAAATAAATCTTTAAAAAATATTTTTTTTAAAAAAAATGGAGCCTACCTCTCCCAAACCACTTCCACAGTGTTTGTCTCCTATGAGTCACCTTGAAGAACAGGTCAGGGCCAAGAAGTCCTCAGAGAGGAAGAGAGGAGAGGGCCTCATTCCACATCTGAATAAGAGACTCCAACACCAGTGGTAGGGGGCATCCTTGCCTTAGTCCACTGGGCCTTGCTTGAATGGGATTGACTATAAAGTTCTATCCTTCAATACGATGCTCGCTTTAAGTTCCCATAAATCCTGTTTCTGGTCTCCCACCTCCAAGACAGCCTCCAACAAATCCCACCTGCTGGTGCTCACGCTCTTGTCTAGCAGTGCCCATGTATACCACAGCTGGTAGGTGTGGACGACAGAATACAGTCCAAGCAACAGTATGTCGCTTTCCAAAAGACATTGCAGCCTCTCTCTCTCTCTCTCTCTCTCTCTCTCTCTCTCTCTCTCTCCCCCTGTGTGTGTGTGTGTGTGTGTGTGTGTGTGTGTGTGTGTGTTGCATCACTTGCTGACAGAAGCCCTATAATGAGCAACCCTTTGGAAAAGGCTATATGGGAGGAACTGATGCCACCTGCTAACAGCCAGGTGAGTGCAAGAGCAATCCTCCAATCCCGTCCATTCTTCAACAACCGCAGCCCGCCCACCGCAGACAGCTGGACTGAAACCTCATGAGAGACTCTGAGGCAGAACCACCACCCAAGCCACTCCCAGGAGCTGTGAGATAGTGACTGTGGTTTTAAGCTGCTGTGTTGGGGGGATCGCTTTTCTCTGACACACATAGAGTTGCTTTCCATGATCTGGTCTAGGATGCATTCTGGGGGACACCTTACCTTCAGGTATGAAGTCTCCTCTCACCCGGGGCCGCTCCCAATCTCTCTGTTTGCCCCTCATGACCTTGACTGACCTTGACACTACTAAAGAGGATGAGCCAGGTGGTCTGTGCAGTGTCTTTACTGATTCAATTCAGAGCTCACATTTGGCAGCAATGGCACGGACCTGAAGGTGGTGCCCTGGCTAGTTCCTTTCAAAGGAACCAGAAATGCATCAACTTAGAGAGTGATAAGACGTTAAAGCCAAAGCAATCAGGGATGAAGGAAAGGAACGGAATAACCGAAGGAAAGAAGGCTCTGTTAAGGGGGAGAACTGCTGACAAAACGCTGAGCTCACTGAGGTGGCCTTTCGTATTGTATTCTCTGTCACCAGACATCGTGTGAAACCTTCCCCAACGGACATGTAATTACTTTGGGGATTCAAAAAACAAAAAGTACTTATCTTTTAACTCTAGGCTCAGTCCCTTCTCAAAGTCAAAGTCGTATGGAGTGTTTTCCCTGCTGTAGCAGGCTCCTACAGCATGCACACCCACAGGTTCTTTTCCTTCGCTGTGTTTACTTGCATCTCCCTGACCCGCAGCCTGAACCCCTGCTCATCTTCCACCCCGTGTCTCCCCCGCCCGTTTCCAGCCACCCTTCTCTGCTCGCCTTCCCTGCCTTGTGCCTGTTCAGAGAGTGTCACAAATGCTGCCGCAGCCAGGCCTGGATCAGGAAACAGGAATGAACAGGAGACTCCCAAGCTGGAGCCTTGGTCTTCAGTCTTCCCCCATCTGATGGCCTTCATGTCATAGGGCCTGACCCTCCAACTTCCCCTCTTCCTTCCACATCCTTCCCCCTCTCTTCTTGCCCTCCCCTGCTCCCGTCTTCCCAACCGTCCTCTCCACTCATCCCTGCCTGCTCCTTTTGCCTTGCCTTAGTCAGGGCAATCAGAGGAAAGCACAGGACCCCTGCTGGAAATCCTACAGCCCAGACTCTCTCCTGCTCTATGGGAGTAAAGCCCCTAGGAGCTGCCAAAGCAACTCTGGAGCCACAACGAAAGAGCCTTCTAAGATAGGAAGCAGGAGGCCAAGAGAAGAATTGGATCCTGATGGTCCAAGTACTTGGACCTCTACACCTATGTGGGAGACCCAGATGAAGCTTGTAGCTTTGGCCTGGCCCAGCCCTGACCATTGTGGCCATTTAGGAAGTGAACCAGCGAACTGCTGATCTCTCTTTCTCTCTCTCTCTCTCTCTCTCTCTCAAATAAATAAATAAATAAATAAATAAATCTTAAAGAAAAGTATTAGATCCTGGTACAATGGATGGATCTGCCAGATCAAGTCCTTTCTGAGATCTACAATGCCTCTTGAGTTTCCCCACAAAGAAGCTGGTGGGGCTGGTGCTGTGGGTTAGCCAGTAAAGCCACTGCCTGCAGTGCCAGCATCTTATTTGGGTGCTGGTTCTAGTCCCGGCTGCTCCGCTTAAGATCTCCCTCTATGCTACAGCTTGGGAAAGCAATGGAAGATGGCTCAAGTCCTTGGACCCTGTACCCACGTGGGAGACAGGGAGAAAGCTCCTGGCTCCTGGCTTCGGATAAGTGCAGCTCCGGCCTTGCAGCCATCTGGGAAGTGAACCAGCAGATGGAAGATTTCTCTCTCTCTCTCTCTCTCCTCTGCCTCTGCCTCTCTGTAACTCTGCCTTTCAAATAAATAAGTCTTTAAAAAAGAAGCAGCTGGTGAGGCCTCTCAATTATTGAAGCCATTTCAACTTGGGTTTTCTATTTATGTAACAGAAAGCACCAGCAATATCCACCTATTCAATGGACAAAGACTTTGACCTCCTCCCTCCATCTACATAGAATGCATCTCCAGGGACCAGTGCTGTGGTGTAGTAGGTTAATCCTCTCTATCTGAGGTGCCGGCATCCCATATGGGTGCCAGTTCTAGTCCCGGTTGCTCCATTTCTGAGCCAGCTCTCTGCTATGGCCTGGGAAAGCAAGTGCTTGGGTCCCTGCACCCATGCAGGAGACCTGAAGGAAGCTCGTGGTTCCTGGCTTTGGACTGGCCTAGCTCCTGCCATTGCGGCCACTTGGGGAATGAACCAGCAGATGGAAGACCTTTCTCTCTGTCACTCCTTATCACTGTCTCTAACTCTGTCTCTCAAATAAATAAATAATCTTTTTTAAAAAAAAAAAAAAGAATGCATCTCCAAGTTTTGTTACCTATTCTCTTGAGTGTCTTTACCCACTGCATGCCACAGCTGTCATAACCTGCCCTCCCAGTTCATGTTCTCCTGTCCTCCCACTGGGACCACTGGAATAGTGTGACATCTTTACCATCTCCTAGTCATCTGCTTGCCACTGTGGGTGGCACACAGTAGGTAGGCAGCATACATCTTTAAATGCAGGCTTATTAAATGGGGAAGAACTGTACATTCTTGTTATTCAAAAAGTCTGTATTTGTCAACTTGCTAAAAATTGACATGTAACTCCAAAACTGATGCTTATACTTCTAAAGTCCTGTGCCAATATGCACAGGAGAGTGAACATTTTGAGTTCCCTGATGTGTGCATTCACAGATGAGGCTGAACGAGGCCATGCCCTGACTTCTGGTTTTAGCTCTTGTACCGTAAACAGGTGTCCTTCTAGCAGTACATCCAGTGTCACAGTTTTCACAGTTTTTTTTTGTGTGTGTGCTTTTTGCTAGTGCCTTTGCTGCTTCCAATGGTCCCCACGTGTAGAGAGGTTGTCTTGTGCTCCTATGTGCAAGAGGGCTGAGATGTGCCTTGCAGAGAAAATTCTGGTGTTAGACAAATTTCATTCAGCTATGAGTGCAGTATAGCTAGCTACAGCTTTGATGCCAGTGATTCGGTAATATGTATCAAACACGTGCCTTTAAACAGAAACACCCATCAAAGAAGGTCATGTAGTGACCGGCTGAGAAGAATGTGACGACCAGAGGCTTGCAAGAAGCTACCCCTGTATCTTCCCTGGGAACCACAGTTGAACCTCTGCTCATTCAGTCCTGGAGGTGACTTCAGAGAACACATCTGCACGAACCATCAGAAATACTGATGTGGAAGGCACAGGGGAGTCGCCCAGAGGCTGCCCATCAAGGCTCGTGCCCTGAGAGGACCCAGGCTGGCTTGGAAGCCCAGGCCTGCCACTTGCCAGATGTTCACCCTCAGGGCAATACTGCACCGCCCTGAGTTTCAGGCGCTCTGTCCACAAAGATGCAGATTATTGTGCTTGGAGGATTAAATGAAGTTATCACACAAAGTGTTTGGCCAACTTCCAGGCACAATGAGCCCTCAGTAAGCAGTAGTTACTGTTTCTGGTTTTTTGTTTTTTTTTTTTTTAATTGCCTTTAAAGAGCTGATCTACACACACTGCCAAGTGGCTGCCAAGTGTCAAGATGGAAAAGTAAGCCCTCTCTCTCTCCGTTACCGAGCTGTTCCAATGGAGGAGGAAGTGATGGGGAGTGTGGGTCTGTTATGTACACACCGGGCCATTAGCTCTTTGAGGACAGAAAATGAGTCTCGTCATCACCCTGGCAACTGAATAAACTTCAGAGAGAGGCAGTGATGGGACAGAATGAGGCTCGGTCACTCACTGATGTGTCAGCTTGGACAAGTGACCTCGATTTTTCTCAATTGTAAGAGGGGTGGGAACGAGGGTGCCCACTGTGTAGGGACAGAGTCAGGAGTCAGTACAGCCGCTCCTGCACAAAGCCCTTTACAACGCCAAGCCCATAAGGCTTGCAGCAAGTGCCAGATTCTCCATCACTGTGGCACCAGCCAGCGTCCTGAACCACGGTCCTGGCTCAGGGAACAGCTGCCAATTCATAGGGCCTTGATTTGATGGGGCCTCAGGGCTCCTGCTTCCGGGCTGGGTGATCTGCAGGAAAGACTCCCCTGAGGAAGAGCTGGCATGAGCCTCTCCCTGAGCTCCCTGCGCCTTCCTGTAACAGCCCACCTCATGGGAGCCCCACACTCCTGGTCTGTGATTCTCCCGTGAGTGCAAAACACAGGTACAAGACAGGGAAAAAAGCCCATTTAACCCAACATTCTTATCTGGACATCCAACTGTGTGCTACCCCCCGTTCTTTTTATTATTTTTTTTTTAAGATTTATTTATGCAAGAGGCAGAGTTACAGACAGAGCGAGAGGTCTCCTTTCTTGATTTATCTTTCCATGTGCCCTCACACCCCGTAATCCTAGCAACATACTGGCTGAGCACTTAACATGTATCAAACACTGTGCTGGCTACTTGGTAAATGCCAACCCATTCCAGCTTCAAAACGAACCTTCTCAGCAGGCGCCGTGACCATCACTCCGCAGAGAGAGAAACTGGGCCACAGGGAGATTAAGCAGCTTGTTCAAGCCCACCAGCTGCTCGGTGCTAGAACTGGGATTTGAATTCAGACGGTCTGGCTCCAGAGCGGAGGCTCTTACCCCCAAAAGCCAGGCTGCCTCTCATAATATTTGCTGCACATATGTGCTTGGTAAAAATGGGCTTAATATCTGGGGAAGCAAAAGCCACAGGCCTGTCAGCAGCCACTGTCCCACGTGAGAAGTCTGTCTCCTCCACACACCAAAGATGAAATGGTGCTTTGCTTTGTCTCTGTCCTGGGCATCAGCTTCTAACTGGGCATCAGCTTCTTCTAACTGGGCATCTCTTCACCTGGGCAATGTCTGAACAGGCCTTGTTGCAAGTGTTTAATCTGGTGACAATCAGTGTCCCATGAGCTGCAACTTTGGCTTCTTGGGAAACAGGTGCAGGGACAGGTGCACCATTCATTTTCACTTTGGTTCTTGCTGACCTATGGGTAAAGCCAGGCATGAGTGAACCAAAAGTTTCATGAGATCTCTACGAAGTCAGTGTCCAAGAAGTCAATAATTAGAAGGATGGGAGGAGGCTGGTGCTCTGGCATAGTTTGTAAAGCCACCACATTCGTCACCGGCATCCCATATTGGCAGCAGCAGTTCATGTCCCAGATGCTCCACTTCCAATCCAGCTCCCTGTGAATGTACCTGGGAAAAGCAACGGAAGATGGCCCAAGTGTTTGGGATCCTGCCACCCGTGTACGAGTCCTGGATGAAGCTCCCGGCTCCTGGCTTCAGCCTGACACAGCCCTGGCTGTTGCAGCCATTTGGGGAGTGACCCAGCGGTTGGAAGATCCTTACCTCTCTCTCTGTGTAACTCTGACTTCCAAAATAAACAAATAAAACTTTAAATATGTATTTATTTATTTATTTGAAAGAGTTACACAGAGAGAGAAGGAGAGACAGAGAGAGAGAGGTCTTCCATCTGCTGATTCACTCCCCAGTTGGTCCCAACAGCTGGAGCTGTGCCAATCCAAAGCCAGGAGCCAGGAGTCAGGAGCTTCTTCTGAGTCTCCTACGTGGGTGAAGGGGCCCAAGGACTTGGGCCATCTTCTACTGCTTTCCCAGGCCATAGCAGAGAGCTGGATCAGAAGTGGAGCGGTTGGGACTTGAACCAGCACTCATGTGGGATGCTGGTACCGCAGGTAGTGGCTTCACCCGGTACGCCACAGCGCTGGCCCCACAAATAAATCTTTAGAAGAAGAATAGGAAGATGAGGAGGGGGGAGGAATGGTAATGGATGTTCTGGAAGTTTCTACAAAGCAGTGTAGGCCTTAAGGGTCCTGGAGTCAAATCAGTTTTTTTCTAGGAGGCTGATACCAAAATGACCTATTGTGGGCTATCCTTCCTGGGCTGCTGAATGTCATCTATTTCACTGGGTTTCATCTGTTCTCAAATGCCTCACAGTTTTGAGAATATGAAAAACTCACTCATGTACTTGGACAGAGACAGACCTTGGGATTAAGCTTGTAATCTATTCATTACAGGGGAAAAAAATCCTTTCCATTGCTTCAAATCTTCTTAGGCTTTGTGATTGCTTTTAGAAAAAGATAATCCTATTTGAAGAAATACAGAGTTTATAAAACAATATTGGGTTACATTTGACCTAAAGATAGTCGGAGTTTATTATTGCTAGTCTAGGAACAGGCTATAGGTAATGCACATTTATTTTCAAATGTCTTACATGTATCTTCCCATCTATGGAAGATAGCTATAATTTTAATAAGACTCTGTAGCTCCTCCATTTCTGCTTTTAATTTTGCATTGAATTATACCACCTTTTAGCATCTCTTATATTCTTGTAGCGCTAATTAGCCCTTGAATTATGTACATGTATCCTGTCTTCCCAGGAGTCCACAAATTAATGAAGTCTATGGTTGTGCTTCCTGATCCTTGGTCCACAGAAAATTTTTTTTTACAGGCAGAGTGGACAGTGAGAGAGAGAGAGACAGAGAGAAAGGTCTTCCTTTTTGCCGTTGGTTCATCCTCTAATGGCCGCTGCGGCCAGCGCGCTGCGGCCAGTGTGCTGCAGCTGGCACATCACACTGATCCGAAGCCAGGAGCCAGGTGCTTCTCCTGGTCTCCCATGGGGTGCAGGGCCCAAGGAGCTACTCACCCATCCTCCACTGCACTCCTGGGCCACAGCAGAGAGCTGGACTGGAAGAGGGGCAACGGGGACAGAATCCGGCGCCCCGACCGGGACTAGAACCCGGTGTACCAGCGCCACAGGCGGAGGATTAGCCTAGTGAGCTGCAGCGCCGGCCCCACAGAACAGTTTTACAGGTAGAGGACAGCCAAAGCGTATGAGCCCAGAGTGGTTAGCAAATAGAAACATTGGCCTCAGTTTCCCAATCTGCCCAAGCACAAGTAAAGATTCTAGCAAGTGCCAGGTGCACGGCGGAAACTTGGGAATTAGTAAACTGGCAAAAGTAATAACAACAACAATAGTGTAACTTCACCACAAGGTTCTTTAGTGGCCTCAAGGGCTGGCTGGCAAGGGTTTCACCCAATATGTGACTTCCCAGTAACTGATGACAAACGCGTCCCAAGTAGAAAGGATCCAAACACTTCTACACTTTGTCACTAATCACCTCTCAGACCCAGTGCGAGGAGCGCTCTGAAGCCCCTTCTTTCTAGTCCTGTCTCTCCTCTTTTCCTCCTCAATCCCTTTACTCTTTTTTACCTTTTGTGTCTCTAACTCCGTAAGACAAGCCAGCCTTTCTCTCCCCGGTACTGATTACCCTTTGTAGCAGGACTTCAAGTTCTTATGCGGAACAATCTCCTCCCCACTAGGGGAATTGAACTGGTGGAGATGAGAAGATAGAGGTGTCCAAATAACCAAAGGTCACCACTGCCATTCCCATTCTCATTCTCATTCTCCCTAGAGCCCAAAGGGGAAAGGGGGTTGGAGAGGGAGAAGAAAGAAAGAGGAGTAAGCTGAGATCCTGTTCCTGGACAAGGGAGAAGGAAGAGGGAAGAGGGAAGAGGAAGACAAGAAGATGGAAGAGGAGGAGGGAAGAAGGAGGAAAGAAGGAGGTAAAAATGAGAAGAAGGAGAAGAAGAATGTGGAAGGGAAAGAGACCACAGCCTTGGGTTGGGGCAGGCATTAAGATATGGGTAGAGATGGCCGGCGCCGTGGCTCAACAGGCTAATCCTCCGCCTTGCGGCGCCGGCACACCAGGTTCTAGTCCCGGTCAGGGCGCCGGATTCTGTCCCGGTTGCCCCTCTTCCAGGCCAGCCCTCTGCCGTGGCCCGGGAGTGCAGTGGAGGATGGCCCAAGTGCTTGGGCCCTGCACCCCATGGGAGACCAGGAAAAAGCACCTAGCACCTGGCTCCTGCCATCAGATAAGCGTGGTGCGCCGGCCGCAGCGCGCCATCCGCGGCAGCCATTGGAGGGTGAACCAACGGCAAAGGAAGACCTTTCTCTCTGTCTCTCTCACTGTCCACTCTGCCTGTCAAAAAAAAAAAAAAAAGATATGGGTAGAGAAATGCCACTGTAGAAAGCACCAAGACATAAAAACAGAAGAAGGCCACACGATGTAGACTGTCAGTCAACTGACTCTTCCGGCGCCGTTTAAACCTGGACCACCCTGTCCCCAGAAAGAGGAGGAGATGCTAGCTGCTTCAGTTCCAGAACCTGATTTCAGGCCAGGCACGGTGCTGAGCTGGATGGCAACAAGCAGGCTGTCTCACTGTCTAAACCTCAGCTCCTCGTCTATAAAAGCAAATGGGCATGGTGCCCACCTCCTAGATTGGTTATAAGGACTAAGCACGCAAAACAGCACAGCTCCTGGCACAATGGAGCTTTTCAGTAAAGCCAGCTCTTGGAATCAAACATGGAGCTGCCTCTTGCAGAAGCTATGGATGGGGCACACAAAGAAACCTGTGTAGTGTGTGGATCCAGTGGTTTAGGCTCCTTAGGGCTGACCCAATGCAAAGAGGGATATGTTCAACATCTTTCTCCTGATGCAGCCTCCACATCATGTATGAGGCATGGGCTGGGGCAGGGCCATTGCCCACATTAGTTAAATACCTGCTTCCCAAATATGCATGTTCATACAAAGCACTCTGGAGTCAGATGGGCTGGGGTGGGCCTGAGAGTCTACATTTCCAACCAACACACTATGCTTTGAGGAGCCAAGAGCTATGGATAGCTCAGGTGTGACAGAGACACTCACAACACCAAAGCAAAGCAGAGGCAGCAAGAGGCAGGACCACCATTTCACTTCCCAGGGCTCAGTCTGTTGATTGCTGGAGCAAGGGCCCATCTGCACGAGTGGGAATCTTAAATAAGGAAACTTAACAAAACAAGAACATTGAAGAAGGGAAGGAAGGAAGGGAAATGAAATAAAAGAGCCACTTCCAAGGCCAAATAGAGATTGGCACTACTGAAGCTGCTTGAACAAATATGAAAGGCCCTTTTTTTCCTTTTGACAAGCAGAGTTAGACAGTGAGAGAGACAGAGAGAAAGGTCTTCCTTTTACTATTGTTTCACCCCCCAAGCGGCCACTACGGCTGGTGCATTGTGGCCAGCGCGCTGCGCTGATCCGAAGCCAGGAGCAAGGTGCTTCCTCTTGGTCTCCCATGCGGGTGCAAGGCCCAAGCACTTGGGCCATCCTCCACAGCTCCCCCCTCCTCCCCAGGCCACAGCAGAGAGCTGGACTGGAAGAGGAGCAACCGGGACAGAATCTGGCACCCCAACTGGGACTAGAACCTGAGGTGCCAGCGCTGCAGGCACAGGATTAGCCTAGTGAGCCACAGCACCGGCGAAGGGCCTTTTTAAAGGTTCATGGAGGGGGCCAGTGTTGTGGCTCAGCAGGTTCATGGAAAATGTGTGTTACATGGGAAAAAGCTACACACACATTTCAAATTATTTGGTACCAAAATAAACTCATCTTTTCATTTCATTCTTCATGAACTTTTAGGAGTACCCTGATACATTTAAGCCATTTAAATTAATCAATTGTTCATTAAACAGAGGCTGCCTAAGTGCTTGAAAGAGAATTTTTTAAACAATGCTTAAATATCTGTCCACCGGGATCTTGTTTTCATACTAAATTTGCTTAGCAGATCCAAAGGCAAGGCTAATCCCCATTAAAATAACTGCATTTCCCCCTAAATGGAACTAACCACATGTGAATGATTCAACCCATCCAACAGTATCAGAACATCCCGTGCAGTACCAACTACTCTCTTCAGTGCTGGGGACTAACAGATTAGAGACACCGGATGCACTCTCTCAGGGACTCAGGGACTACTGGTAGAAACAGATAATGGAGTGCCCCTGATCTGTGATGATGGCAACACTGGCACTGTGGGATACTGGGGAGGGACACTTCTGTCGGCCAGCAGGTGCAGCGAAGGTCATGTGGAGTAGGGATCCATCAGGAAGGCATCCTGGAGGAGGTGTTTTAGTGCCATCTTGCTTCTATGACAGCAAAGCATCCTGGGAAGATGGGTAACTTGCGGCCATAAAAGCAATGTCTGGGGCAGGTGCTATGGTGCAGTGAGTTAACATCCTGGATTGAAGTTTCAACATCCCATATGGGCATCAGTTCTAGTCCTGGCTGCTCCACTTCCAATCCAGCTCTCTGCTGTGGCCTGGGAAAGCAGTAGAAGATGGCCCAAGTCCTTGGGCCCCTGCACCTGCGTGGGAGACCTGGAAGAAGCTCCTGGCTCCTGGCTTCAGATTGCCACAGCTCCAGCCATTGCAGCCAATTGAGGAGTAAACCACTGGATGGAAGACCTCTCTCTCTCTGCCTCTCCTCTCTCTTGTAACTCTGACTTTCAAATAAATAAATAAATCTTAAAAACATTAAAAAATCAGTGTCTGGAGTCCTCTGGCCTCGATGGTCACCAAGAGGAGGAACTGGCTGAGACGTGTCCACTTCCTCGCTTCCCTTGCCCTGGAAGGAAGGGGCAGAGGCGATGGCCCTATGCACGCGAAGTCTCCAGGAATTGCATTGAAATTGCACTGATCATGCGTTAGTGCCTCTTTAACATTCAGTGCCAGCAGAGTGTGTAAATAATTCATTAGTTAACTCTAGAATCAAATCAAGTGCCCAGAATCCCCCACAGAAGGTCCCAGGCCCAGAAGCTGGGGGAGGCTGCAGCAAGAACCAGCTCTCAGCCAGGGAAGTCTTCGTTTATGGGCCACAGGGCTGTTCTGGGAACAGAGGACAAAGCAGGCATCACTTTCCTTGTTTCTCCTATAAAGGAGACCTTCAGAAACAAGGAAACCAACCAGGGTGAGCCACTTTCAAAACGGAATCAAGCCAGCGCTGTGGCTCAATAGGCTAATCCTCCGCCTTGCGGCGCCAGCACACCAGGTTCTAGTCCCGGTCGGGGCGCCGGATTCTGTCCCGGTTGCCCCTCTTCCAGGCCAGCTCTCTGCTGTGGCCCGGGAGTGCAGTGGAGGATGGCCCAAGTGCTTGGGCCCTGCACCCAATGGGAGACCAGGAGAAGCACCTGGCTCCTGCCATTGGATCAGCACAGCGCGCCAGTCGCAGCGCGACGGCCACGGCGGCCATTGGGGAATGAACCAACGGAAAAGGAAGACCTTTCTCTCTGTCTCTCTCTCTCTCACTGTCCACTCTGCCTGTCAAAAAAAAAAAAAAAAGGAATCAAGTTCCAATGTCAAGAAACTCACACTAAGCCAGCACCGCCTTCTCCAAGGCACCAGATGTGCTGCCGAGAAAGAGACCTGGCTTATGAGAGGTGCTGCAGGGCACAGACCTTGCAGGCATCAGCTGACAGAGGCTTTCTTCAACCGTAATTAATCCTGGAAACATTTTTTAAAAAATAGCTGAAGACTTACTAGCATTCCATCAAAAACTAGTGTTCCGTGGAGTTGGCTCTGGGCAATGCTGCCCTAGCTACCAGTATTCATCAGGCTCTTCCAGAAAAGAGAACCGAGGATTGGTTGATTTTAAGGAACTGGCTCACACGATCATAGAGGCTTGGTAAGTCTATAGCCCCACAGTTTTCAGAGCAAGCTGGCAGGCCAGAGACCCGAGGAAGAGTTGCAGTCCAAGTTCAAAGATATGTGGAAGAATTCTCTCTTCTTTCACTACTAACGCCTCCAACTGGTCGGGCAAGGCCCATGCATACCATAGAGGTAACTTGCTTTATTTACAGTCCATTGATTTAAATGTGAGTCACAAACAAAAAAAATACCTTGACAGAAACATCCAGAATGATGTTTGACCAAGTATCTGGACACCGTGGCGCAGCCAAGTTAACACAGAGTTCCCTTCCTTGCGTCCTGTCGCTCCACACATTGCTAGCTAAGAAGCTCAGCTGGCCTGGAAGAGCTGGATCTTGCCAGGGGCTCACTCACATGGCTGGCCAGTTAGTGCTTCGAGGGCTGGGAGCCCCACTGGCCTGTTGGGGTAGAGATAGGGAGCCCAGTTTCTCTGTAGGTGAGTTTCTTCATGGGGCTGCCTGGGCTTGATCCAGCAAGGACACTGGACTTCAAAGGCAGTTGTTCTATGACATGTTGCAATCCCCTCCCCCTGGCTTCAAATGACTTACAGTTCTTCCACATGCAGAATACACTCAACTTCCTCTGCCCCCTCCCCCTCACTAATGTCAACCCTTTGTCTCATCAGGCTTGGGGACCAGGATCTCTTCATCTAAAAAAGGCCCAGGAGCTGTTGAGGCCGCTGGGATGCGTTCAAGGATGGCCACGAAATGTTCCATTGCAAGGTGGGGTCTAGGCCGGGCCCACTTGGATCTGGGGAAGAACTCTGTTGGCTGTGTTGACAAACAGAAGGGAGCAAGCTGACTCTGCCAGCCCCCAGGCCCAGGTGTTAAGAGATCGGTGTCTTTTGGAATGCTTGTCCAGGGCTGGAGACACCATGAAGTCCAACCCTGAGACTACTATGCTGCAAAGGTCATATAGAAGGCATGATGGAAACAGGAAACCAGCGTTAGGCAAACAGCACAGTAGTGACTATTGTCAGTCACAACAGTCACAGCCGAGCCCAGCCATTCAGTCACACCCAACGAGGCACCAGACCAGCCTGGACACCACCGAATAACCTTGGCCAACACCAGGAGGAGTAGACCTGCCCCAGGGAGCCCTGCCCAAATGCCTAACCCCCTAAATGATAGGATCTATTAAATTGGCTGTTGTTTGGGGCACCATAGCAATAGACAACAGGAACAAACGACATCCCCACATCTTTTAGCTCAGTAGCTTGTCATTCTTCACTCTCTGTTTAAAGTACAAGCCTCCTTTCCAATAAAATTTCACATGGAACCCCAATATATAAAAAGCTCCAAGGGAGTGATGTTGCCTAAGGTCAGGATGGGGGACCAGAACTCTCCCAAACTTCCAATCTCTGCCCCATGGGGAAGGCACCTCTGAAAAATGTAGTTCTCCAAACACAATGGGAGACACCCAATCTAACTCCACTCCTCAATTTTACAAAAAATATAGTTGAGGCCCACGGCTTAAATGACTTGCTTTATGAGTATGTGTGTGTGTGTGTGTGTGTGTGTGTGTGTGGTTCTGAGTGTGGACCAGCAGAATCAATACCTTCTGGAAAGTTGTTAGAAATGCAAATTCTGGCCGGCGCCGTGGCTCAACAGGCTAATCCTCCGCCTTGCGGCGCCGGCACACCGGGTTCTAGTCCCGGTCGGGGCGCCGGATTCTGTCCCCGTTGCCCCTCTTCCAGGCCAGCCCTCTGCTGTGGCCCAGGAGTGCAGTGGAGGATGGCCCAGGTGCTTGGGCCCTGCACCCCATGGGAGACCAGGAAAAGCACCTGGCACCTGGCTCCTGTCCGCGGCAGCCATTGGAGGGTGAACCAACGGCAAAGGAAGACCTTTCTCTCTGTCTCTCTCTCTCACTGTCCACTCTGCCTGTCAAAAAAAAAAAAAAAAAAAAAAAGAAATGCAAATTCTCCATCCCAACCCCCAAGCTACCAAATCAGAAATTCTGGGTGTGGGGCCCAACAAGCCCCCAAGGGATCCTAAGGCAAGCTAGTTTGAGGACTGCTGCTCTGTCTCAGAGTGAAAGCATTCCCCCAAAAAATACCCTGAACTGATCAGACCCGGGTTTGAATTCTAACTACTTCTTGGTTTTGTGTCCTTAGTCAAGTGACTTAATATCCCACCGGAGGGGCCAGCATTGTGGCTCAGGGGGTTAACGCCCTGGCCTGAAGCACCACATCCTATATGGATACTGGTTCAAGTCCCGGCTGCTCCACTTCTGATCCAGCTCTCTGTTATGGCCTGGGAAAGCAGTAGAAGATGGCCCATGTCTTGGGCCCCTGAGTCCATATGGGAGACTCAGAAGAAGCTCCTGGCTCCTGGCTTCAGATCAGCACAGCTCCAGCTGTTATGGCCAGTTGGGGAGTGAACCATTGGATCAAAGACCTCTCTCTGCCTCTCAGCTTCTCCTCTCTCTGTGTAACTCTGACTTTCAAATGAATAAATATTTAAAAAAAAAATCCCACCCGGAAAGAGAAGAGAAAAGGCACCTGCTGTTGACCCCCTGTTCTGCTTCCCCTCCTTTCTCTGAGGGTCCTGCCTTCCTGATGATGGAAACGAAGAGAGGGGAGCCCCAGGATGAGGGGGTGACCTGGAGTCCAACTACAGGCATGAGTGACGGCCATTTCCCAAACAGGGCTTCTGGGGTCTCCTTCGAAGCAGTCCTGACGAATTCAGAGAACAGGTGAGATGAGGAGGCTATACAGATGGAATTTACGCTGACTGCTGGCCCAGATTTTGTGAGATGACTCAGGCATCTATGGCAGGTAGACTCGGGCTGACCCTCAACCAGGACACCCCAGCTCTCCCTCCTGGCCTCATGTCTGTGTCTGCAGCCACCGGCCCAGGGTCCGCGGCCCCTTGGGCTCCTTCCCAGACCTTCCCCTAAGATGAAACAAGCCAGAACACAGCTAGTTCCAACTCCAGTTACTGTTTTCTTTATTTGTCCATTTTTCCTTCTTTCTTGCTACAGTGTCAACACCAGCAAGAGGAGGTTGTCAGGGCAACCAGAGTAGAGGCGGGATGTCCATGTTTCACGGAAACCAGAACGCTTTTTGGTCAAACACCCACTGGGTTCTCAGCTACCCTCTGTTGCTTGGCAGTGAGAACGTAAAAACTGGACATTTTCTGTTTTCCTTCCTCTACTGGTATCTTCCCACTCCCTGCGTCCCTCTGCAAAGTTGGCCTGGCCTGTGCACCTCTTTCGGGGCCTGCTAACTGACCTAACTCCTGTCAGTTCTGCAGCTGTTCCGCCCACATCACCCTCCCCCATGTGGCTCCCGTGGCCAGGAAAGGCCGTGCACGGGAGGCCTGAGAGAACGGGGTCCTGACTTGGAATCAGGGCTGGTGACATTAATGCCTTTATTAATCCCTGTTCTTCTGGCCTGCTTCCTCTCCATTACAAAACCTGAGGGTTGCTACTCAGAGTTGCCACGATGAAGGCATGATACCATTAAAAATAATAAGAAAAAAATCAGGAGAGAAGAACACTAGAATACAGACAGAAATTCTGCCCAGGGCTGAGATGAGTTTTTCACATTTCTGTATACCCTGAATTTCTTTTTTTTACAATAAGCAAATATTCATATACTTTTTAACTTTATTTTTAAGATCTATGGGCAGTTGCAAAAATATTACAGAGGGCTCCCATGTATTGTGTGATAAAGAATTTATTATTTTTATAATAAAAAGAAGATATTTTAAAAATACCTCTATACATAAAAGAACTTGAGAGAGTTTTCAACGGTCACATCTGAAATAATTTGAGCAATGATTAATGACAGTAATGGATTATAACTAATAGAGTAAAATAAATATTCATGAGTCAATATTGATATAAATACACACTTGAATAAAAATTAGAAGAGTCAGCTCTTCTTTACAATAGAATTCCAATTAAAAATTAAACTTAGGGGCTGGTGCTGTGGTGCAGTGGGTGAAAGCCCTGGCTTGAAGTGTTGGCATCCCATTTGGGTGCCGGTTCTAGTCCCTACTGCTCCACTTCTGATCCAGCTCTCTGCTATGGCCTGGGAAAGCAGTGGAAGATGGCCCAAGTCCTTGGGCCCCTGCACCCACGTGGGAGACCCAGAGGGAGCTCCTGGCTCCTGGCTTTGGATCAGCAGAGCTCTGGCCATTGAGGCCATCTAAGGAGTGAACCATCGGATGGAAGACCTTTCTCTCTCTCTCTCTCTCTCTCTCTCTCTCTCTGCCTCTCCTCTCTCTGTGTAACTCTGACTTTCAAATAAATAAATATTAAAAAATAATGATCATGATTTTAAAAAAATTAAATTTAAAACCCGATGTTTAAAAGGTAAGGGGCAGGCATTTAGCCTAGTACCTAAGACAATAGTTAGGATGCTCACAAACCATATTCTAGGACGTGGGTTCAATACCTAGCTCTGCTTCCTGATTCCAGTATCCTACTGATATGCACATTGGGCGGTAGTGGTGATGGCTCACGTAATTGGGTTCCTGCTACCCACATGGGCGATCTGGATTGAAATCTGGCTCCTAGCTTTGGTCTTGCTGAACCATTGCAGGTATTTGAGGAGTGAGACAGCAGATGGGAGCAGTGTGTGTCAGTCTCCTAACTAAATTTTTTTTATTTGACAGGTAGAGTTATAGACAGTGAGAGAGAGAAAGAGACAGAGAAAAAGGTCTTCCTTCCGTTGGTTCACCCCCCAAATGGCCGCCACAGCCAGCGCTGCGCCGATCCAAAGCCAGGAGCCAGGTGCCTCTCCTGGTCTCCCATGCGGGTGCAGGGCCCAAGCACTTGGGCCATCCTCATCTGCCTTCCTGGGACACAGCAGATAGCTGGACTGGAAGAGGAGCAGCCTGGACTAGAAAGCGGAGCCCATATGGGATGCCAGTGCCTCAGGTGGAGAATTAACAAAGTGATCCATAGCGCTGGCCCCCATCCTAACTAAATATTTTAAAAATATAGAAGGCATGATGGAAACAGGAAACCAGCGTTAGGCAAACAGCACAGTAGTGACTATTGTCAGAAAGAATCACCAGTGGATGCCTTATTAGTGCCCCACCCCTTTTAGCTAAAATGAAATATTTGAAGCAGGATACTTTATAAGGAAAGATGTTTCTTTTGGCTCACAGTTCTGGAAGCGCAAGGTCCAAGCAGCACTGTGCAGGCTCTGGTGAGGGGCATCTTTGGCTGCCTCGCATCATGGTAGAAGCCTGTATATATCCCCATGAGGGCTCTGTCCTCCTTATCAAGCCACCAGGATTCCTATCATGGGGGCTTTAACCTAATGACCTAATATCATCCAGTCACTTTCTTACACCATAGCTGCATTAAGTTTCCACTCTCTCCACACCATTAGGATGAGACTTTATGGGTTAAAATACCTGAGTCTGGAGGGAGAAATCTTATTCACACTGTAGCAGATGCCAAAATTAGTGGGCAAAAAAATGCTAAGAAATAGCATATTTTCATAGTCAAAGCATATTCCCACAAGGTACTTACTAATTAAAAAGTAAAAACAGAAACTGAGCAGATCCCACCTTAGCCAAGTAATTAAAGTCAACCTCACCAGTGGTAAGACAAGCTGACATCATGCTTCCCCGATATGGCTCACAACGTCACTATGGTTGTATTCTTGTCCAAAATGCATGGCTTCGATCTCAACATGAGAAATCCTCAGACCAACCCGAGTTGAGGGACATTCTCCAAAATGCCTGAGCAGTCTTTTTTGGACGTGACCAGGTCAGAAAAGACAAGGTAAGGCTGAGGAGCTGTCCCAGGATGAAGGAGGCTAAGGAGACATGACAACTAAATGCAGTGTGGACCCCAGAGTGGATCCTGAACTAGTAAAAGGACAATTATGGAAAAACTGAGGATGTTTCCACTAGGATTCTCAGTTCTTAAGCAATATTAGCAAATTCTGGCTAAACATGTATGAGAAAAGCATCAGGACTAGGAGCAGGATACAGGATTTGAACATAAGCAGTACAGCTCCTGAGACCCAGTTCCTAAACTATTACATTTTCCTTGCTGTGACAAACAAATAAGCATTCGTGGAGACTTCCTGTATGCTAGGCATTGGCAATCCAAATCTGAGCAAAGACTTGGTTTCTGAACTCAATTACTCAAAAGTATGTTGGTATTCCCAGTCCTGAGCAGAGTGCCAGGCTCCTGACAGAAGTTTAATAAATAGCAGTTAAGTAAGTCAGTGAACCAAGATGGCCTCTAAGATGGCTCTTGGTGACCTCCACTTCCTGGTATTCACCCCCTGGGGCAGCCTCTCTTATATGGACTCCTGTAGGACTTGTGGAAGTGATGGTGTATGATCGCTGAAGCCAGGTCATAAAAGATGTGGCTTCAACCTTCTTCCCGAGGATCACTTGCTCTGGAAGTCAACCTCCATATCACAGGGGCCAAATTACCCACGTCTACACGGTGAGAAACTCAAGTCTGTTCCTGACAGCCATGTGAGGGGGCCATTTGGGGAGCAGGACCTGGAGTCCCAGTCAAGCTTTCCGATGACTGCAGCCCCAAGCAAGAACCACCTCCCCAAAACCTAGCGACACTGTGAGAAATGAGATCCATTGTTTTTAGGCAGCTAAGTATTAGGGTAATTTATTATACACAGCAGTAAATAACTTATACAATTGATGAGGGAATATGAAGGTCATATCCCTTCTTCCCTTCTATCACAGCTTGGTCATGGTCATGTTTGATTGTTTACATGCCTACATCCCCTAAGGTCAGAGATAGTCTTTTATCTCTGGTTTCCCAGTGTCTAGTGCACACTTGGCATATGCAGGTACTCAATAAATACTTGTTGAATGCTTGACTGCAGAGAGAGTAGGGTCCTAATCTGTCTTTATATAGAGTTATCTAAAAATCCTACAAATTGGGGGCAAAGAAAAGGGAACGATTTTTATTTATAATCCTGAAATCAGAAAGGCTTTTTTTCCTCCTAACTGCCAATTATCAGTGCTTTCCAAAGGAATCTGAAAGAGGGGAAGAAGTGTGTAGTAAGGAGACAAACAGGCTCTCACCACCCACTTGGAGAGGAGTATGGCACTTCCCTCTAAGCCACAGGTCATCTCATGGGCTGACTTGTCGCTGATGTGCAAATAACACAGTATGTACAAATCAGTTGGAATAGGCTTCTCTCCATCTACTTAGGAATTGAACAACCAACCATTAAAAATTATGAGAACTGGGGTTCAGTATTGTAGCACATTTGGTTAAGCAGCTGCTTGCCATGCAAGAATCCCATATTACAGTGCTGGTTCAAGTTCCGGTACTCTGCTTCCGATCTGGCTTTCTGTTAATATGCCTGGTGAGCCAACAGATGATGGCTCAAATGCTTGGGGCCCGTGAGGGGACCCAGACGGAGTTCTAGGCTCCTGGTTTCAGCCTGGTCCAGACCTGGCTGTTGCCACCATTTGGGGAGTGAACCAGAGAACAAAGATCTCTCTTTCTCTCTCCCTCTCCCTCTCCATCTTCCTTTCCCCTCTCTCCATCACTCTTTCTTTCAAATAAATCTTTAAAAAATTGTGAAAACTACTGATCAGCATGAAAGTATATAGTGTTCAATAGGAAAAGCGGGGATAAAATTACACCTCTATAATGATGACTGTGTTGGACACCTCTTTGGGTCCTCTTGGCCCCTCCGTCCTCTAGTTTAGCCTCCGCTGGGTGACCAGTTCTAGATCAGTTCTAGCTCCCGACAGGCGCAATTCAATGTATATGCCCCATGCTTTTTGCCTCTCATCGGGGGCTTCCCTGTTGACGCCACTGCTGAGGACATGGAGGAAACCCACCTAGCACTCGGGCAGGGGCAGCAGCTCAGGAGTGTTGAGAGTTAACACCCTGTGGGGAGAGGCTTTGGCCAGTGAGGGCTAGAAGACAATGGAAAAATGCTTCTTTTTTCCTCTCCCTACCTATGGAAGGTCTTCAAAGGCCTCCTCTGATGGTTCCAGGTCCATCCAGCGCCAAATTGCACTCAGCTGTGACTGCGTCCATACCACATCCTTGCCTGCTTCATTCTCTCACCCTTCCTTCCCGCTGAATGGAAACACATTTCTCAGTAAAATGCTTGCCCAGAAACCTCTGTCACAGTGTCTGCTTCCCGGGGACAGCAGGCTAAGGCAAACACCATGAGTTAGCACCAGCTCTGTCTGAAGGGGCAGGGTCTGCAGGGCAGGAGCCAACAGGATGACAGCGACTGTGACCTTCTTTTCCTTTTCCCTGTTTAAATCGTTTTCTTAAACAAAGCTTTACTTTTAAAAAATACTTATTTATTTATCTGAAAGGTAGAGTTCCAGAGAAAGAGGGAGAGGAAGAAACAAAAAGAGATCTTCCATTTGCTGATTCACTCCCCAAATGGCTGCAACAGCTGGAGCTGGGCTGATCCAAAGCAAGGAGCCAGGAACTTACTCGGGATCTCCCATGTGGGTGCAGGGGACCAGGCACTTGGGCCATTTTCCACTGCTTTCCTAGGCTATTAGCAGGGAGCTGGATAGGGAGAGGAACAGCCAAGACTCAAGCTGGCAGCCATATAGGATGCCAGTGCCACAGCTGGTAGCCTTACCTGCTATGCCACAGCACCAGCCCCCAAATTTTATGTTTTTTTAAAAAGATTTATTTATTTGAAAGTCAAAGTACCGGGCCGGGGGTGGGGGTGGGGGAGAGATCTTCCATCTACTGGTTCACTCACCTAAAGACTCCAACAAAAGGGGCCATCGCTGTGGCACAACGGGTTAAAACCCTGAGCTGAAGTGCTGGCATCCCATATGGGCGCTGGTTCGAGTCCAGCTGCTCCACTTCCCATCCAGTTCTCTGCTGTGGCCTGGGAAAGCAATAGAAGATGGCCCAAGTCCTTGGGCCCCTGCGCCCACGTGGGAGATCTGGAAGAAGCTCCTGGCTCCTGGCTTCGGATCGGCGCAGCTCTGGCTGTTGCAGCCAATTGGGGAGTGAACCATCAGATGGAAGACTTCTCTGTCTCTCTCTCTCTCTCTCTCAGTCTGTAACTCTACGTGTCAAATAAATAAATAAATAATCTTTAAAAAAATCTATTAATAATACAGAGATAGTTGTAGTTAAACATCCCAGGAACCTCTGAGGCCCTTTTTCGAGAGAAGCTCATCAGCTCCTTTGACATCTCCCTGTCCCACCTAAATGGTGGCCAAGGTCAGGGCTGGGGGAGGAGCTGCACTCCCCTGGAAGACCACCTGTGGGTTTTTGTTAAGAACAATCAACATCACATCATTTGCATAGGAAAGGAAACCTTGGCGACCAGAGGGGAACAGGGACCTAGGGAGGCAGGTGAGGGGCAGGGTGGGAAGGGGAGGCGTGGCTGTCCCTTTTGGGCAGGCCTGGAGTCTCAGCACCCTCCATGTCCAGACTGGCCTCCATAGGCAGAGCAGGTTTCAAACGCAAGGGACGGGGAGAGTGTTAGGGTACAGCTGGTTAATCCCCACATCGGATTGCAGGGCAAGTTCCTGCTATTCTGCTCCTGGCCCAGCTTCCTTCTAAAGTACCCAGGAGGCAGCAGGTGATGGTTCAAGTACTTGGGCCCCTGCACCCAGATGGGAGACCTGGAAGGAGTTTCTGGGTCCTGACTTTAGTCTGGTCCAGCCCTGGCTGTTGTGACCATTTGGGGAGTAAACCTCTTTCTGTGTCTTTCAAATAAATAAATAGATAAGTCCTTTTTTTTTTTTTTTTCCTTTCTTTACAGATAGAGTTAGACAGTGAGAGATTGAGACAGAGAGGTCTCCCTTCTGTTGGTTCACCCCCAAAATGGCCACCATGGCCAGAGCTACACTGATCCGAAGTCAGGAGCCAGGCACTTCTTTCTAGTCTCCAACGCAGGTGCAGGCGCCCAAGCACTTGGGCCATCCTCCACTGCCCTCCCGGGCCACAGCAGAGAGCTGGCCTGGAAGAGGAGCAACCATGAATAGAACCCAGTGCCCATATGGGATGCCGGCACTGCAGGCAGAGGATTAACCAAGTGAGCCATGGCGCCGGCCCCTAGATAAGTCTTGAATAAAAAAGAAGCAAGGGACACACACGAGGCTGTCACCTCTAGTCAAAAGAAGAGAAGCAGAGATCTGGAAATCCCCTGGATGCCTGCATTTTCTAGCAATGTTCCCAGAGTCCCTGGGAGCTGCTAGTTTTGCCTCTCGTGCATTGATTTGGGAACTGACCGTGTAAAACCCCTGGCATTGCAGAAGCCCCATAGTAGGCTTGGTCTAGCACGGACATTTCTGAGGGCCTCTCAAAGTGGAAGAGCGTGCTTTGGGAGGAGGGGGCTGCCCCAGAACAAAGGCACCAAAGGGAGGTGATGAGGCCCCAGGGAGGGAATGGCAACCAGGCAAGCAGCCTCATACACACGCGCACCAGTTCCATGGTGTCCAAGACAGTGCATAGCAATCAGCTCTCTAAAGTCGGGTGGAGGGGTACATGGCTGACTTGGTTGCCAATTTCCAGGATGTAAATGTACTCCCACCACAGCCAATTTCCAGAGACCAAGAGTTTACCACCGGTTTGCAAAATCCCTAAATACTGAACAACTGGCTTTGGGGAACCCATGTGAATGGGCACCCACGCTCTGCCTGTGCCAGCCACGCCGGCAGTGCTGATCTGGCCCTTTAGGGAGCCAGCAATGTGCTAACTGAAACAACCACCCTCAGTGGGCTTTTACTCATTCCATGATGCTACGTGCAGACATTAGGGCTCAAAGCAGACCAGTGATTTTACTAGGGTCACACTGCTGGAGAGAAAAAGTGAGAACGCAGATTTAAGTCTCTAGACCTGCACTGTCCTGTGCAGAAGTCAAGAGCCACACAGTGAGGGTGGCTTGAGGCGTGGCTGGTCCAAACTGAGCTGTGGCTCTCCATGTGCTGCACACATGTGACTCCCAAGACTCAGTAAGGAAACAAAAGAATACAAAACATCTCATTTATGTATTTTCATACTGGTGATATGAGGACAGGCTAATATGTTGGCTTAAAGCAAAGTATAATTTTGAAATTAGTTTGTGGGTGCACTTATTTCTAATGTAGCTACTAGAAAGTTCTATGGCTAGCTCACATTCTATTTCTGGTCGTGGGACTCTGAGCTCTTGGTTTAGGCTGTCTCTCCAAGTTGTCAGGCATATCCCACATTCAGGGATACACAAATCCCGACAGGCTCCTATATGCAAGGACGCATGCACACACACACACACACACGGCCACACCTGCACACGGGACCACTCCCATCCTCTGCTCCTGTGTCTCTGTAATCCCTCACCACACTCAGAGAAAGAGATCCCTGGGCCACCAAGATGCACGACCCCCCCCCCCCCAGATCTGGCTGCAGAGTCCTTCTTGGGGGCCTGGAGCTCTTCCATCATCTTCGAGGGCAAGTGCAGTTTGGGACCACCTGCTAGGGCTGCCCTCAATCACAGCCCAGTGGTGCTCTGTCTGATGGAGGGGTGGGCACGTGACAAGCGGCCCCTTTTGCATCAGCACAACCCTCATGGAAGAGTTCTTCTGAGGGAGGGGCGTTTGCCTTGGCGCTGAAACATTACTGCTTGTGAGTTTGAGTTCAAAGTCTGGCTCTTCGGGGACAACTGCAGTAGCTCCAATGTCCTCGACAGAAACAGCTTCTATGGGATCCTGTCTCTTCCCAAGACAGCTTCTTTCTGAATTTTCCAGGCTGACCTTTTCCCAGCAGCAATCCCTGTGACAGCTGCTGTTGCTTCTCACGGATGCGAACTCCTTTGTGCATGAGTGAGCACGCAGGGAAAGCAGGAAAATCCACACATTTTCCTGCAGGCTCCTTCCCACCCCATTGACAAGCACACTTACTGGGAATCTTCTGACCTTGACCATGGGGCCGGGCCCTGGCTTCACTATACTGGCTCACTAACTGCTAGGAGTCAGGCTCTGTCCAAGTTCACAGTCACAGGACATCACCAAAGGACTTTTATCTTCCCTGAAGCTAAAAAGCAGCAGCCCTCCTGGACCAGGTGACATGAATCTGACAGTCACATGGAAGTGATTTATCCAAACGCAGAATCTGCATTCTATGAACAGCCACAGCCACGGCCCCCATGAGGACCCAGCAGGACCCTGCTCCCAGGGGGCCTGGCAGCCCCCAGCATCTGCCATAACAACCAGTGAGGTTTTATAGAGGCTCGTCCCAAATCACAGGTAGACTCCTGAGGCGCAGCCTTCCAGCTCCTAATTGCTTAATTAGGCAGAACACTGTTTGCTGGATTCAAATCAGATAAGCGGTAGACAGAGCTGACTACAGAAGGGACAGGGTTGGAGATGCAGGCAAATTCAGTGACCGAGGAGATTCTAGAAGCATCAATGTGACAGGAGAGCAGAGGCAAGTCTCTAGTCTCACACCAGTGCTAGTTAGCTGTGCCACCTGGACAGCAGAGGTCCCCCTGGGCCATAGCTCTGTAGTTCCTCCCACAGTGAAATGAGATGGTTGAGTCAGCTCCAAACCAACTCATCATTTCACAGAACAAGAGACAGAGGAGGCTGCACCTCAGGCCACTGCGGTCAGCAGAGGCCCAGGTTCCTTCTCTGCTGACCGTTCCCCCGAGTGGCACCTTCGGTGTTCAGACATCAAGGGGGCCCATCTCACCTGCAGCCTCCTTGTTGGGAGAAGGAAGACTTTCCCAGGGGCTCCGCCCACAGACCTACCCTCATATCTTATTGGAGGAAGCTGATCACATGCTTTCTCCTGAGCCAATCACTGGTAAGGGGCATGAGACCACCGCGATTAGAGCTAGTCTGGGTTTAACTCTGAGTCACTTTTCCCTGAGTCATCGGGTAAAGATGGCACCTGCGAAACACTGAGATTCCGTTAATAAGAGAGAAGGGGGCAGGGTGGCCATTAAGCGGGCAACCAGCAGTGTCCGCCCTACGTGCCACTTACATTTAAGTAGAAAATAGGACCTGAGTGGTCTCGTTCCCAACCCCCCATTTCTCTCGTCTCTTAATCTTTGTTATCCTTGTGTCCTATTAAACTTGCTGGGAAAATAAACAAAATCAAGTAGGCTTAGGAAATGTAAAAAATAAAGGAACTTATTGACTCATGGAACTGAAAAGTTGAGGGGGAGCTTTGGTGCAATGTGATCCAGAGGTCTGACTGCTGTCATTAAGGAGCTTGTCTTTCTATTCTCCCCTGCATTGCCAGCTTATTTCTCAGGCCAGCTGGCTCGCTCTCCCCACCCCCACCCCCCTTTGGCAAATCAAGGCTTGCACAGTCCTCAGCACCCAAGCTCTGGAAGGAGGATATTCTGGTGATCAGATGCTGCATAACAAACACAATAGACTGAGTTGCATCCCCCCCCCACCTCCACTGACTGCCAAGTTGAAGTTCTACGTTGAAGCCCTAATGCCCCAACGTGATGGTATGTAGCTATGCAGCCTTCGGGAGTTGATTAGGGTTGCATGGGTTCAAGAGCGTGGTGCCCTCATGATAAGATCCGTGGCTTTGTAAGAAGAGGTCCCAGGGAGCTTACTCTGTCCATATGAGCACAGAGGAAAGGCCATGGGAGGACACGGGGAGAAGGCGGCAGTCTGCAGACCAGGAGGAGAGCCCCTACCAGGAATCAAATCAATCCACACCTTAATCTTGGACTTTCAGCCTCCAGACCTGTGAGAAAACAGATTTCTGTACTTTAAGCCACTGTCTGTGTTATTTTACTATAGCAACCTGAGCGAACACAACCAAATTACCCTGAAGCTTAGTGGCACGGAATGCCAGCTGTTTATTCCCCTTGGGGATTCTATGAGTCAAGAATTTAGGTAGGGCGTAGTGGGGATGGCTGGTCTTGGCACCATGATTTTTGGATCTTCAGCTAGTGTCGTGGTTCATGGAAATTCAAGGTCAGTCAAGGCCTGGCCCCAATTAACCCTTCTGACTATATCTTCTGGAGCTTCCCCGGCTGTGGTCAGGCAGATCCTGAGAACTTACCTGGTGGTACCCTGGCCTCACCAGTGCTACCCCTCTCTTTCCGCTCACCTGTGCCTGAGCTGGTCTTCCAGGTACAGCTCCAGCTCAACCCCACTTCAATACCAGTCCCGATCTCCCCGGACTTTGGAAATTTCCTCCTGTCCTGAACAGATGTGCTACAAGCATCCCATCTCCGTCAGGTCTCACCTACGAACTCAGTTCTCCCACTCCCCAGAAGGATGCTCCCCCAAAGCGGAGGGATTTCAGGAAATCCAAGGATTCAGTATTAAGTTTCTCTGCTGTTCTTGCAGTTCTAAAAAGCTTCTTAACTTGTGCCCCGTAATAGTAATGGCACGCAGCACTTCCATGCATAGTCACTTTGCATATATTATCACATTAAATAATAAAAACAGCACGAGGACTTCTCCCCATGTTACTAGGCATAGAGAAGGTAGGTAACCAGTCCCTGTCCAAGAGAACACAGACTCCACCTGTGCAACCTTTCAGAAGAGCATGGAGGACCAGACATAGCGTGGTAGCCATTTTTAGAAAATGCGATCTATTCCAATATAGGAGAGTCATAAACATGGCACACCTTAATTACCTTAACACTAAGGCAGAAATCTGACCATGAATTAAGGGTGGAAACTTTGATTTTAAGCCAATGAAAGACATCATGGAGTCAACTTGAGCCAAGGCAGAGCTGGGATCACCTCGTCTATGGCATAGCCCCTCGCCCAGCCCTTCTGTCATTAGCATCTCACATCACCATGGCAGTCATTACGTGTCCTCAGTGCCCTCCACCCTGTACAGTTTCCACGTCTTTCCTTATTGGTCAGGGCCATGACTCTTTGGAGGAAGTCTGGGTCAGGTGCCCACTCTCCGTTTGATAAGCACACAGATCCCACACTGGCTGCAATAATGTGTGCAATGCAGAAAGTAAGGGAAACTCGGACATCTGCTGCTGCTTTCCCAGGCTCATTAGCAGGGAGCTAGATTGGAAGTGGAACAGCCAGGACTTGAACCGGTGCTCATATGGGATGCTGGTATTGTAGGTGGTGGCTTAACCCACTGCACAACACCACCAGACCCAGGTTTGCTTTCTTTTATGGAAGATCACACATAGGCCAACCTGAGCTTCAGTTTGCACATCTGATGAGACAGGGGCTATGGAGGGGCAGAGCTGTGGTGCAGTGGGTTGGACCATTCACTGCTTGCAACACTGGCATCCCATATTGAAAGGATGGTTTGAGCCCTAGGTGCTCTGCTTCTGATCCAGCTCCCTGCTAGTGCACTTGCTTGGACCCCTGCCCCCATGTGGGAGACCAGGATGGAGTTCCAGGTTCCTGGCTTCAGCCCGGCCCAGCCCTGGCTGTTGCGATCTTTGGGGAGTGAGCTGATGGATGCAAGTACTCTCTCTGTTTAAGATAAAGAGATGAAATAAATCCTAGAAAAAAATGGAAAGATAAAGGGGCTTTGGGGTGGGTTAGATGATCTCCAAGTTGGGCTTTAGCTCTGGAAGTTGATTCTATAAAGTGTTTCATTGGCTTAAAATTAGATTCTTGATCCTTAATTTTTGGTCAAATTTCTACCTCAAGGTCAAAATAAGTAAACACTATTGCATCCATGTATTTAAGGTCTGAAACCTACATGTTCTCTGTCTCTGGGCATCCCTCTCACTTCATTCACCCCAGAAGCCCCCATCCGCCAGCACTCAGCAGCGGCTCCAGCTTTCGCAAGAATTCAGAACATTTTTGATAAATGAATGAAGTCACTTGCAGATGCACGGTCCCATCTCCCTCCATGGTGTTCTGATCCTGTTAACACAGTAACTTCCATGTACATTCACACACATCACATCACATCGCACATTACAGTCAAGCCCTCCAGGGCAGTGGCCTGGCGTACTGTTTCCTTTGTTTTCCACATTGTACCTACTGCACCTGCCTCAGTGAACAGGAGAGGAGTGGCTGCAATGATGCACTCCCTCCCTCAGCATCAGCTCTGCAGTGAGAGAAACTGTCATTCATTCATTCAACAAGCATTTACTGGACGCCTACTTCATGCCGGCTCTGTGCTCCTGGGGACAGGCTGGCCTCTCAGATAAGACGATATCTGGACCCTGGTCTGGAAGATTCCCGCCAACTGATGACCAAATGTATTGGAAAGATAAACTGAAACATACATGATATTAAAGCAATGCCTGTCTGGGCTTATACTGCAACAACAGGAAGTCTTCGGTTTGTTAGCTTTCTGGGTTTGCCGGTTGGTCTTGGGCTGTCTTGTCTGCGTTTGCTTCTCCAGTGAGGAGGAGCCTGGGCCTCAAGGGCAGCCCAGAGGGGTAACAGTAAAACAAGGATGAGGGCTTAGATTCCACCTGCTCTAGAGCAAGGCAATTAGGCACAGGGATGAAAGGCAGGGCCGGGTAGCTCACCCCGGGGACAATTTTGATTAATTGCTCCTTGAAACCAAAGGATGTGATTCACTAGTCACTGGGCATTAGCACTTCTGGAGTCCTCACACACTCCCAGCCCTGCAGCCCCTGCTTGAGCAACCTGCTCACCCCCTCCTGAGACAGCCCACCCTCTCGGGGTTGTGGCGCGGCATGGGGATGAGCCACCCTACTGAACTCTTTTTTTTCAAATCTACATTTGTAATTTTAATTATTTGAAGGGCAGAGGGGAGGAAGAAGAGGAGTTGAGACAGAGAGAGGGAGAGAGAGAGAGAGAGAGAGAGAGAGAGAGAATAGCCCTCTCATGCACTGGTTCACTCCCTCAAATGCCTACAATGACCCTGGGCTGGGTCAAACTGAAGCCAGGAGCCAGGAACTCAACCTGGGTCTCCCACGTGGGTGGCAGGGACCCCATTACTTGAGCTGAGCCTTCATCTGCTTCCTCCCATGATGTGCGTTATCAGGAAGCTATAATTGGAGACAGAGCCAGATTCAAACCCAGCACTCTGATGGGGGATGCAGGCGTCCCAAGCGGTGTCTTAACCACTGTGCCAAATACCCGGCCTCCTTCTAAATTCTTCATGCGAGAGGAAGGCTCATTTTACTTGTCTCTGAAACCTCTTCCCTTTCAAATGGGATCCAACTGTTTAAGGTGGGGTGGGAGGAAGGGGGATCTATTGAACTTAGTCTTGCCTTTGATCCCTTGGTAAGGCGGATTTATCAAACCAAGGGATTTGCTTGTTCAGTAAGATCAGAGATTGGAAGGGTCTCTTCTTCTTTCTCCTTCTGTCCGTCTGTAATCCCTAAGAGACACTCATTGCCAAGTGTCATTGGCCCCACCCACTGCCCCAGCAGGGTGCCAGCTCTCCTAAATGCAGACCTCAAGCCAAGTTAACAGAGGGACTGCTGCCCAGGAGTTCATCCCAGAGTGCTGGGTTTCAGCCGCTGTCACACACTGCAGCAGGTGCCATGGACACCATGATCCCCGAAGGCTGTGTTCCACAGGAGAGAGAGGCCCCTCCCTCCATGAGGTCCTGCCTTCAGATTGCTGTGTGACCTGGAGCGGGCCTTGAACCTCCAGGACCTGCATTGTAGTCACAGGGTGCAAGCTAAGCCGGATCAGCCCCTTGTTGGGTGGGAGCATGCACAGGCTCCTTTGCCTTTTGACTCAGCAAGAAGCCCCGTGCCATGGTCCCATCTTGACCAAATTCCATTGGTTTCCCTCTCACAAGCCCTGGGAAGAAGGGAGCTTTCCTTGTTTCTTTTTTTTTAATAGCAATAGCCACAAAAACAATATTTGTGAATTGAACACAGAGGGGCTAGCTGAGAGCGAGTGTTCCGGGGGAGGGACCACAGGAGAAAGATGCATTTGCAAGTGTAGTGAAGTGTGGCGAGGGCTGAGACGCACACCTGTGCTGTCTGCTCTCACTGTCAGGTTCCCCTTTGGGGAACCCCACCCTTGTCCTCTCGAGACGCAGGGAGAGTGGTCAAGGCTCCCCCCACTGCTGCCTTGTGAGACAAGGACCCAGCAAGAGTCCCAGGTGAGGCTGGTCTATCTCTGCTTCCCAGGAAGGGGGACCGTGAACCTGCTGCCAGGCAGGGAGCAGGCTGGCAGGGCCCCACTTTAGGGCACTGGTGCTCCAACGAGGCTCTTCATGCACTCCTGCTCACATTCAACCTGAGACCGCAATGCTCAGCTTTACCTTCAGCTCTGTGTTAGCCATGTCCCGCAGTGATACAGAAAGAGAGAATGATGGAGAGACCTTCCATTCACCCAAACACCCATTAACAGCTGCAAGCGGGCCAAAGCCAGGAGCCAGGAGCCAGGCACCAGAGCCGTTACCTGCTGCCTCCCAGGAGCAGACCTGCAAGGTCCCAGGCACTCCAACATGAGATACGGGCATCCCAAGTGGCAGCCTAACCCGCCCTGCCGCGACACCACCCCTCCACCAGGTCCTAGTTCTCACGGAAGTTACTCAGACCCTGCTGCTTGAAATCCAAGAATCTAATCCAGTGGGTGTCTTCATTCGCCAATCCCTCTCTTCCAACCTTTTCTGAAAAAGACAGACGCAGGTTGGAAAGGAAGAAAAGTGGGCAGAAGGAGGCGGAAGGAAGGAAAGGAGACCATAGAGTCTTTAAATTTACTTTAGCCATGCAGCCATCTTCCCCTGTTGTTTGACTTGGATGACACGTGCCAGACGAAAGCAGAGCTCCTTGTGGGAAGGGGTGGTCTGGGCCCCTCTGGAGAAAGCCTTCTCCTGCCTGCTCCAGGCTGCAACCCACTGCTGCCTATGAGATTCCGACTCATGAAAAGCAATCAGGTACAGTGGGCACATTTCCCATGGGGCCTAATGCAGTGATACCCAGGATCCGTCACTCTGCTTGCGTGGATTGAGAAAGCTCAGCCACCATTCCTCCATGAATCCTCACTGGGAGAGAGCTACCTTTCCCTTGGAGGGTGGGGTGAGGGAGTCACAGCTGCATTTATGGACCACTGCCTGTCTCCGGACACAGCTGGAGCTTGATACACGGCTGTTTTCATGCACAGTCATACAACAAACATGCAAATGGCTTCCATCGTTATCTTCATTTTGCAGGTCAGGAAGTTCAGAACTCAAGCAAGCGGCTTCCAGTCACCGCACAGAAATCAGCAGCAGAGCTGGGAGTTGATCCCAGGTCTTTTGTGACATAACACAGAGAAGCTCACGCTTTTGGCTCTGTTCTGGTGTGGGCAATGCACCTCCCCTGCCCCTGCCTGTCCACATCACCAGCAATCCCTGCTCCCTGCCATTGCATTGTCTTCCGTGGATCCTTTGTTTCCTTCACCTCAACCCACATCCTCTGTTTCCACCAACACAGGCCTTCTCTAAAGTGTTCAATGAAAGAACAAGGAACATAAGGAAGCAGCACAGTTCAAAGCTTAAAATTAGAGGGTGGGGGCCGGCGCTGTGGTGCAGTGGGTTAAAGCCTTGGCCTGAAGCGCCGGCATTCCATATGGGTGCTGGTTCAAGTCCCGGCTGCTCCACTTCCTATCCAGCTCTCTGCTATGGTCTGGGAAAGCAGTGGAAGATGGCCCAAGTCCTTGGGCCCCTGCACCTGCATTGGGGACATGAAGGGAGCTCCTGGCTCCTGGCTTTGGATCGGCGCAGCTCCGGCCGCTGCGGCCATCTGGGGAGTGAACCAGCGGGTGGAAGACCTCTCTCTCTCTCTCTCTCTCTGCCTCTGCGTCTCTCTGTAACTCTTTCAAATAAATAAAATAAATCTTAAAAAAAAAAAAAAGGCATAGGATCTGGTATCAGAATTCTGCTGCACACCTGCTGCGTGACCTTGGGCAAGCCATACAACCCTTCTGTGCCTCCTTTTCCTCACTTGGAAACTAGGCAAGAAGGTAATGACCTTCTCCCCGAGTGTCCCCAGAGGAGCTTCCCTACCGCCTCCCTGACTTGAGCCCACCGAGGCTCCTGGTGGACCTCTGGTGTCCAAGACACGCAGAAAACCGATGTGTGTTAAGTCACCATGTTTGTGTGCTGCACTGCAGCGCCCTGGGTTGTGTCGACCCTGCGGCACATGCTGTAGGGCTGCAGTGAGGCTGTCAGTGCTACTCGGCTGGCGTGCAGAGGTGGGAGCTGATAGTGGTGGCCGACCCTGGCCCTGTTTCTCCTGGCCACTCCCACCACCGCCCACCCCTAGATACGGAGCCTGGTACCTTCCTGCCTTCATTACTCTGGAACGCTCCTTTACGATCACACGCCGGGTGACTCCCTTCATCGCCGAACGCTGGACTGCACGTGGAGTGGCTGTGCAAGGCTGGTCCTCTGATTAGCTTCTTTCTGAGCTCCAAAATGAGGCTAATCAGAGCAGAGGACAGATCTCACCATGTGCTCAGAGAAAACAGAGGCCAGGGACTCCCTCCCTTGCGATTGTCTAATACGACTTAAGAACCATTAAAAAAAAAAAAAAAAAAAAACAGGCTCGTCTCCCCCATCAGCCAGGGGCCAGCCTCTCCCAGCCCTGCACAAACTCCAGGCTGTGAGACTGCCACTGCCTTTAGCGTCTCCTTCACCCCGGGCTCCTCCTCGGAGACCACGCCTTGTCTCTGAGATCAGGAGAGGGATCGTAACCCAGCTGTTTGTGGTTGTTCTCCAGCCTGTAGCAGCGAGATCGGTGGCAGTCCAACGCCCCTTCCAAAGTTTCTGAAGCTCTCTGGTGGTCCCCTCTGCACAGAGGAAGGTTTCTAGGGAAGCCCACGATGCCTAAACTCCAGGGCTGCTCACTTAGAGGAAGGCCCCACAGGCGCTCACATGACTGGGTTGCTTTGTACACTTTTGCAAAAGGGAGCGTGAGCTTCCAGTCCCACAAAATTCGGCTCTGCCCTTGCCTCCAGGCCCCACCTCTATGCCAAAGCACTCACCGGGCACGAGGCTCGGCTCTTGGCGTCGGACCAAAAGCCTGGATGGGATTACTAAGTGTGGTCCCTTCTCTAACATGGTGTGTGCGTACACATGTGTGAGTGTGTGTGTGAGTGTGTGTGTGTGTGTGTTGGGAGAGGGACGGTGGTGGGGAGGGGAGGAAGTTTCCAACCCACCTGGGCATCCTCATTCTACACATCCCCTTTGGCCACCAGCTTGGTCATTTCTGCCACCTACATCCCAAGGATGCACCCTCTTGGTACCCTCCCCCACCTTCCCTTCCCGCTTCTTTCCCCAGTCTTTACCTCCTTCCTACTCCTCTCTTCCTCTCAGGAGCACAACAAACTCCTTTTACTGCCTCGTTTTCCACCATCACCTTTGGGTCATGCTCGTGACCTCTCTGCCCTGCCCTCAAGCAGGTCGTCCTGGTATTTGCCCAGGCCGGCTTCCCTAAGCGGACTTCGGGGACCTGCTGTTAACAGGGCGAGCTTTTACATCGCGATAGCTTGCCCAGCAAGGGCTGAGCTCTGCTTCCTGCAGTTGGGGTGAGAAGATGCAGGGCCTGGGGTGACTCACTAACGGAGGAGGAGGGGCACCTGCAGACGCAGAGGTGGCTGGGAAAGAGGGGGTGGCTGACAGCTATGGTCAGGAGAAGGGTCTTCAAAAGGGCTGTGGAAAATGTGTGTTGTGAGAAACTGTGCATACTTTTCAGAATTGTTTTGCATTAAAATAAACTATGAAAAACTTATCTAAATATTTTTATTTACTTGAAAGGCAGAGATAGAGAGAGAGAGAGAGAGAGAGAGAATTTCCACCCATGGTTTACTCCCCAAATGTCTGTAGCACTCAGGGGCTGGGCCAGACCAAAGCCAGCTCACTTTGGGTCTCCCATGTAGGTGGCAGGGACCCAACTATTTGAGCCATCACCTTCTGCCTTCCAGGGTGAGCATTAGCAGGAAGCTGGAATTAGAAGAGGAGCTGGGACTCAAACCCAAGCCCTCTGACATGGGATGCAGGCCTCCCAGGAAGCATCATTACCCACTGTGCTTCAAAATAACCCTATACTTAAAATTCCATTTTCCTTGAAATACCTTGTATTTCTCACCCTCATCTCCTCCCTGCTTCCGCTCCTGTCATCTCTCCTTGCCAACCTCCTTCTCCTCTCCTTCTCTCATCCTTCGGCTCTTTTTCTTCTTACACAGATCAACGTGGCCACCGGCTTCCTCAGTTTCATATATCTATTCACCCTTCATCCAAGTCTAATTTTAGTCTTTCCTGTTTACTCATTTCCTGGATTCTATAAGGCAAAGCTTTTGCATCCAAAAACCCTAAATCCTCCCTCCTCTGAGAAGTAAGGAGCCACCAGCCCTTTCTATGAAAAGTTCTTTCTTTCACATACGCTTGTCGAGGAGGAAGTGGAAGACAGGAGGAAAGAGAGGCACGCTGGGAAGGAGCCCTGGGGAGAAGGCGCAGCCGTGAGAGCCGCAGAGGGAGCACCCCCAGTGGAGTCCCAGGACCCCGTGCAGGGCCATGCTTGCACCTGCTCCCCCTCCAATGGCTGGGGAGCGTCAGGGCTTTGGGGCCCAGCTTTTGTGCCATAGCACACAGGACCAGGCTGGTGGGAAGATGCCAGGAGGGAAGGCAGATGGAGGGCGACTTTCAGAGGCTTCAAAATGTGCCCCCCCCCCCCAAAGAGTGTACTGCACATCCACACCTCAGGCTGCTCTGTGTCCTTTATCCGAGGGCTGATTAGAGTCCTGGCTCCCCTGCTTCCCATGCAGCTTGCAGCGAGTGCAGCCTGGGAAGCAGCAGGTGTTGGTTCCGGTGGTTGGATCCCTGCCAGCCACGAGGGAGATCCAGATAGAGTTCTGTGTCCCTGGCCTCCAACTCCCACTGTTGTGGGCATTTGGAGAGTGGCCCAGAGTTTGAAAGATCTCTCTCTCTCTCTCTCTCTCTCTCTCTCACTCTGCCTTTCAAGTAGATGAAAAAAAAATACCTAGTATTTTTTTTTACAAAAGAAGAAACGCCGCCCATGAGATTCACAATGTGAAGCAGGTTTGCAGGCTACCTGGAGTTCCGTTGGGCATACGTCGTTGACTTTATGATCAGCTGCAAATGCTGCTCAAATCAAAAAGCCACCTGGTCACTTGTGCAAACCCAGATTTCAGTTGTAGGAAAGAAGAATAAAAAAAAAGTATTAATGTTTTTGAAAATAACATTTTAAATTAAGAAGGCGATGCATTTCCTTGTTGTTTATGATGAATTCCTTTTGGCTTTAAAAATCCTCACTCTTGAGAATTCCCAAGGGCATAAAGACCCACCTACTGCTCCCGATGACCAACATATGTCTCCTTCAAGAATGGTTACCCTGTTATGTTCTAGTACATAAAGGGACTTCAAAAAGTTCATGGAAAATAGAATAAAATGCTAAGTTGATTTTGGTGCAAGAAAGTGTTGAAATTTATGCGTTTGCATTACACATTTTCCACGAAGTTTTGGAAGACCCCTGGAAAGAGATGTAGCAGTCTATAAAACACCATAGGCCACCTCAGAAAATACCCACTCATCTGTGTGGACAGTGGAGCTGGCAATGACCTCGAGGGTCACACAGTCCATCCCTCTGCCTTCGGGAAGAACTCTGCCATGTGACGCTGAGGATTATTTAATTCCACTTCAGAAAAGTGCTGCATAATCTGGAGTTCACACTGGCTGGTTTTTAGGACCTAATCATCATTCCTACCAAATGTTCTTTCCAGAGAGCTTGCTTTTCTCCGGAAAGCAGCCAGGAATAATCCATGAGGTGCTGAAGAGCCCGTGTCCACAGGTTAGCATCTCTGCTCTGCTGATCATTCCCTTCTCTCTCTCCGCATCCACTCTCCACCTGCCCTGTTCACCAGGCCACCCATCCTGAGATGCACCCCCAGGGTTCCGGGACTCTGCTGGGGTTGGCTCACTGGGGCCCTGGGGGAAGAGAGACAGCGGGGAGGACAGGGAACTCACAGTCGCCCCCGCTCAGGCCACAGTGATAGCTCTGGGAACACAGCTCCCGGGGATGGCCCCTCCTCTCGGCTCCAGCTCTCCCAGGGCCCCGAGGAAACCTTTCTCTCCTTTTTGAGCCTTCAGGTCCCGGAGTGTCAAAAGCGCCCTGCTCTGGCAGTCTTTGGGTTTCCATAACCTGTGTACCACGACCGAGGTCTCTTGTACCAGGAGGACTGGATCCTGTTTCTGGCCAGGACTCTGCCTGATGAGCCAGGGACAGGTTGTCCAGCCCATCACTGTTGTTTGCAGTGTAGCACTCTGTCTGCTAGCACGCCTATCCCATTTCCTCCCTGGATCCGAGGGTCTGGGTTCCTCCCCTGGTTCCCACCCTGGCCAGTGGGACTTCTGTATGTCGTGAACAAGTCATGCTGTGCCCACACTGTAGAAGGTTCTTCCACAGTCTGGGGCCAGCAAGAAACCAGCAAAGTGAAGGGCACTGACCCCCCCATGCACCCCATGAGGAATGAGGACAGCTGCAGCATGAACTGGGGCAGCGGAGACCACCACCAACCACAGCCCCCAGACCCAATCCCTTCTCGGAGCCACATCCTTCCTCTCCCGCTCTGCACGGCCCTTCTTCTGGGCTTCTGCCTGAAAACAAAACAAGACAGCCACAGGGGCCGATGGCCTGAGCCTAAAACACACCCCTGAGAATACTCCAAACGACCTCCCCACAACTCTTATCACCCATCAGGTGTGACCTCCCCACCACCACCCCGGGGCCTGAGTTTCCCCATCTGTGTTCTCCACCCCACCCCCCAGTCCCTAAGGGGGCTCTCAGAGCCTTTAGCATAATACACACAAGGCACTTGGAAAACTGCTTTCGTTCCACTGGGTCTTGTCTGTTTCTCCAACACCCGCATCCAAGTCACCAGGAAACCCTGCAAACTTGACCTTCAACATATCCCTAGCATCCAGTGCTCAGCCAACAACAGCCTCCTGCACTTTGGACCCTGCTCCTGAGTCTGTTTTCCTCCCAGTAGGAAAAAGAATGCTTTAAAAACATAAAATATATTAAAAAACATAAGCCAAGTGCCTCCTTCAAAGGCTCCCCAATTCTGGTGGGCAAAAGCCAAAGTCAAAGCCCTAGGGGTCTGCTCCTCCCCCAGCTGGGGCTCTGGCCTCTCCACCCGATTCTCTCGCTTGGCCACCTGCCCTCCGGTGAGCCTGGCTTGCGAGCACACTGCCACTCCAGGGCTTTGCCTCTTACCAATCCTTCTGCCTGGAGCTCAACAACTGGCTCCCTTGATGCTTTGGGTTTGCGTGCAAATGTCATCTTCGCAGCAAGACCTCCATGCTCCCCACAGCACACCTCAGCACCCTCAATCCCATCCCCTGACTTTCGTGTTGTTTGGGGGCACCACCTTCCTAATGCATACTGTGTGCTCACTCTGCCCCTTGCCTCCTCCAGGCTCCCTGTGCAGAGAGAACAGCCTTTGTCTGAGCACTCCTTACTGAATCCCCACAGCAGTGCCTGAACGGGGCTGAGTTTTATTCCCAGTGCTTTGGCTGAGGTGCCAAAGGCAGGGCCTGGGTGCGGTTTTGGAGATCTGTAAGAAGGCAGCGTATCATATGGAATGAGCTCATGCCACAGGCTTGGGGAGAGCTCGTATAAAAATGCAATGGTTAAACGAACATATACAAATTAGGCTCAGAAATGCACAGTCTTACTCAACAGACAGAAGAAGGCACTAGGAATGAAATACATTTCATGCTAATTATATTCAGCAAGCATCATTCCCGAAGTGTAGCATCTTTATGCCTTCCTACCCTCTGTGACAATACAGTAGCTTGGGTGCCAGTTCTTCATGAGAAAGAAACGGCAGTGATCGCACGGCAATGTGGCAGGTTGGAGGGGAGGAGCAGGAGATGCGGGGGGGGGGGGGGAGGGGGCGGGAACGGGCCCGTCTGGAGGGAGCCCCATGCCTCCAACAGGCGTACCAGGAGTCCCGTGGAGAAGAAAGCCACTGCCTGGTGGGGAGTTTTGTGTAGGAGGGTGAACCTGGGTTGGACCTTGGGGATGCGGGTAGGAGGTGCGTGGCCGTGGGCAGGACAGCATCAGCAAAGGTGAGGAGGTGGGACAGGCGACTTCCTGGGACAGGTGCTGGGAGCGGAACGCGCGGGCTGAGACCTGAGCATGTGCTTTGCTGCAGGATCAGGAGTTCTGCCTGTGCCTGCATTGAGTGCATGCTGATGGGGCCCTGGGTGTGTGGCAGGTGCTGGGCTAGGAACCGCAGGTACAGCACGGGCAGGGCAGGGCTCCAGCCCCTGGAGCTCTCCTTGGAGCCACCAGTGAGGATTCAGCGAGATGGAATGCTGGCACCTGGGCTCTGGGACTGATGGAGACAAAACCACCTGCCGCCTCTCCAGCTGCCACTTCCCCAGACCCAGGAATCCCAGGATTCCAAAGGATCCCAGATGCTTCTAAGTTCCGGTTTGTTTCCAGACCGAAGGGAGCGCCATACATCACAGGGACACAGTCACAGAACACAGCCGAGAGGGGGACTTGTGATCAGACAGCTCCTAGTGTGAATCTAGGAATCTAGGTTCTGCTACTCAGGACCTGGGCTGGCTCAGAGCCTGTTCTCTAAGTCTCCTTTCCTGGTCCTCACCAGACTAGAACCAACCTCCTGCTGTGTGGATTCAGTCAGCCACTCACCCCACAGCCTGCCCAGCAGAACAGGGGATGTTTCCTTGGCACCAATGCTTCCTAACAAGAGCAGGGGACAGCTCTGTCACCACACTGGAGTGAGGCAGACTCCACTGTGTGTTGAAGAAGATGCCTATGTGTCCCCAAGGCAAGGTGCACCTGCAGGCACCCATCTCTGCCAGCTGCTGTCAGCTGGCCTCCTGTTTCACATTTCGCACAACCGGACAGCTGCACAGCTTCCAGGGAGGGAGGTGGGATTCCTATTGCTCCCTCGTGGGACTGGTGAAGGAGGGAGGCACCACAGCGGCCGCCCAGCCTGCCCAGGGCATCCCTTGGCCGTGAACCCTGTGCAGCGTGGCCGTGGTCAAGGCTGGCAGTGTGGCAGAAAGCCTGGCATTGCCTTCCCTGAGCATCCTTGTCACCCACACAGAGCTCGGCCTTCCAGAGCCTGCACTGTATGGACTCGCCTGGGGCCAGGAACCCTGTCTCTCGCCTGCTCCTCCTGGGGCTGGAGATGGGCCCTGACTTCTGGCTGGGGCTTGCCCTCCCTGCGTCTGTTTCTTCTGGCTGAGGGGGCGGGAGGAGCAGGTGGGTTCTCACTCGCTGGTCCCCTCCCACTGTCTGGGTACCATGGTGATAGATGTGCTTCTCGGGGTCGTGGTACTTCTGTCATCTGATTTTAAATTCCACTCTTGCCCTGACGAGGATGCTGACCCCACGAGGGACCGCAACAGTTCAGAGCAAGCATCTGTTTCAGACACGGAAAGCCGGGCTGTAGCACCCTTCCTGGTGACACCAACAGCAGGACCCCACTCCCTCTGCTGCCTCTAGGACGCCCCCTAGCAGTCCTCCCAGGAATCCCTGCTGTGCTTACCGCCAAGAAAGCAAGGCCATACTTTAGGAAAATGACGTCTGTCTCCGTACTACTTTGAGATTCTTGCCATCCGGACCCTGTCTTTTTTTATATTTGCAGCTACAGCCCCTTCCACATAGCAAGTGCTGAGAAAACGTTCTCGCAGGTGTCTTGGTGCCGGGCTGAACCTGCTGTGATGGGCAAGACCAGGGCTAACGGTCAGGAGCTCACTGCAGCCAGCCCTGGCAATCAGAAGCCAGCAGAGCATGGGTGTGGGGCCGAGCTGCTAGGGTTCTGATCTTGACTCTGGTGGCATTAGCTAATGACTCTGAGCAAGTTGTTCAGCAGCTCTGTGCCTCAGTTTCCTTATTGTAAAAATGCAAGACACAAAAATGTCTTCCCTGTAGTACTTGGAAGGATTAAATGAAATAAAGCCAGTGGAGTATGAAAAATTCTCCCTGCTATGTAGCTAATGTTCCTGTGTAGTCACTGGAATCATTTAACCTAAACCAGGCAACATAAAGTAAAAAGAGAGTTAAAAAAAAAAACAGAATATTTGGTGTGAGCCATTAATACATCGACTGAAAGCAGGTGGAAATAGATATTCAAACATTTTAATAAGGGTTATCTGTGCTTATGAGATTTGGGATGACTTTGGTTTCTTCTTGGTATCTTTTCTGTAATTCCCAACTTTTCCACAGTGAACATATACAAAATGACTGTTAAAGTGGGACAGAGGGTGCTTCAAAAATTAACAAAAAAAAAATGGAATTGAAAGATCAGTGTGTTAATTTCAGGCTCCTGGCTTCAGCCTGGTCCAACCTTGGCTATAGCAAACATTTGGGGAGTGAACCAACAGATGGACGATCTCTTTCTCTCTCTGTCTCTCCCTCTCTTCTGTCAGTCTGCCTTTGAAATAAATGCTAAAAAGTGGTCCCTGTTAAATATAAGAGTGGGAATAAGAGAGGGAGGAGATGTACAGTTTGGGACATGCTCAATTGGACTTGCCCCAAATGGTAGAGTTAGAAACGTGCCAGGGGATTCCAATTCAATCCCATCAAGGTGGCATGTACCAAGGCCATCTCACTAGTCCAAGTGATCAATTTCAGTTCACAATTGATCATAATGATAGGATTAAGAATCAAAGGGATCACACAAACAAGACTAGTGTCTGCTAATACTAACTGATAGAATTAAAAAGGAGAGAATGATCCAACATGGGAAGCGGGATACACAGCAGACTCATAGGATGACAGATGCCCTAAGCAGCACTCTGGCCTCAGAATCAGCCCTTAAGGCATTCGGATCTGACTGAAGAGCCCATGAGAGTATTTTAGGCATGAAAAGCCAAGTCACTCTGGCAAAAAACAAAAACAAACAAATACCTAAATGAAAGATCTCTGCAAGTGAGATTCCAGTGGAAAGAACGGGCCATCAAAGAAGGAGGTACCTTTCTCTGAAGGGAGGAGAGAACTTCTACTTTGACTATGACCTTGTCTAAATAAGATTGGAATTGGCAAACTCAAAAGGCTTCAATAGCCTTGGCAACTCATGACAAGAGCCTAGGGTGATTACTGACACCATAAACAAGAGTGTTAATTTGTTAAGTCAACAGCAGGAGTCACTGTGCACTTACTCCTCATGTAGGATCTCTGTCCTTAATGTGTTGTACCATGTGAATTAATGCTATAACTAGTACTCAAACAGTACTTTACACTTTGTGTTTCTGTGTGGGTGCAAACTGTTTGAAATCTTTACTTAATATATACTAAATTGATCTTCTGTATATAAAGACAATTGAAAATGAAAAAAGTGGTATTTTCATCATCTTCACAATTTTTGAAGAACTCTCATTTTTTAATCTAACAAAATTTTATTTCCATAATTTTTAAATTATACAAATATTCTCCAAATTGTATATGCTCCTCAGCTTTAAGAGATTTTTTGCATATTTAAATATTTAGTTGCTATTCAAACTCAATTCTATTAAATTCCCAGAATTAACACATATTTGTTTTCCTTCCCTTATCATTTAAACATTATCTTATTCATAAATGGAAAAATATATAATATACAATGTAAAAGCAGAATGCAATATGAAGAAATTTAAGCTCTCAAATAAAGAATAACAGTCTGACCAGATAAAAAAAGAAATAAATACTAAAAATAAATCGCTTTTTAAAAAGTCCATGTCCATTATTTTCCTAACCATAAACAATATAAAAAACCCTTCTCAATGCAGCTGTCTCCCATCGCTAATGCCAACTCCCATCTCCTAAACAAAGAGCGACAATCAGACCAGACAGCGTGAAGAGCTTAGACACTTCTCATCAGAGATAGTCTCAACACGCCAACCTTTACTCGTGGCCTCTGGAGATGTAGAGCGTGCACCAGTTAGCCCTGTGCCTGTCCCCAGATGGAGCCTGCGGCCAACAATGACCCCGTACCCAGTTTCCAAAGGCAACAAGCGTTGAGGCTGCACTAAGCAACGAGGCAAACAGAGGAACGGCAAAGATGGGTGTTCTGCCAGCTAATTCCAGGAGGAAGTGTAAAAGGCCCTGAGGGAGGAGAGAAGCGGGGACCCCAAGCAGAGGGTGCTCTGTCCTGGGACCAGGAGGAACAGGTGTGAAGGAAGGGAGTGAGGCCCAGTTCCCAGCGAAGCCTTGGCAGGATCCCGGGCAGCTGTGACCCCTGGGCCCTGCAGTCCGGCGTGAAGGCTGGAGCTGGGAGAGCGGGGTACGCTGGGGAGGGCCGGCAGCCCCTCTAGCACTCGGAGCCTTCAGAGCTGCTGCCGCTTCACCTCTGCCTCTCAGATCTCGCAGTATGTCAACCCTGGCCAACTCAGACTCGGAACTACGCAGGGAAGAGGATTTTGGATGACATATGCAGCCCTCAGAGCTCAAAGGGTGGCAACAGAATAATCCAGCGTGGGTGGCAAACCCGGCCGGGGTGGGGCGCACGACCGATGTCAGCTCTGCAAGAGCTGGAGGGCGCTGCATCCGGAGGTCGGGGAGAGGCGGAGAGCAGGCCAGGCCCGTCTGCAGTCCTCCTCCCTGCGGCCGGGTTTCCACTACAGCTCGCCCTGGTTTCTGCAGAATCTCCTCCTTCCTCAAAAAATTTCCTTTACTTATTTGAAGGGCAGAATGACAAAGATAAATCTTCCATCCACGAGTTCACTCCCCAAATGCCTACAACTGCCCAGGCTGGGCTAGACCAATGCCAGGAGTTTAACCCACTGCATGCAACTCCTGCCCCCTCCACCCCACCGGACAAAAGGGACTTACTACAGGGAACCAAGTGCTGGTAAAAGTCCCTGAAAGACTTGGGAAGTGGAGTATGGGGGCCACCAGCAGACCAGAGGCCTCCAGACCCAGGGTCAGGGTGTTACTGGCACATAGCTGTGATGGCAGTGGACGCCACATTGGCCATTATGACACTGTGTACCCCCCAGGGCCCAACCCTCAGCCACCTCTGCCTCCTACCCACCTCCCTGGACCATTGGCCTCAAACACACATGGACTGTCTCACAGTTCTGGAGGCCAGACGTCTGAAATGAAGGTGTCAGCAGGACCATGACCCCCGGGGAGACTCCCGATGGGATCCGCTCAGGCCTCTTCCCAGCTTCAGATGGGGGCCACAGGTGCACGACTCCAGACTGCCCCTGTGGCTGTCTTCACCTGCCAGTTTCCTTGTCTTCTAAGGACAGCAGTCATAATGGACTGGGGGCTAGTCCAGTGACCTCCTGTTAGGTTGATTACATCTGCAAAGAACCCATTTCCAAATGGGGTCACGTTCACAAGTACTTGATATAAGGACTTCACCCTCTTGTTTGGGGGTTGGGTGGGAGATACGATTAAGCCCCTAACACTTGCTATCCTTGTGTTGCAGCCTCTTGCTGGCAGTCCCTCATTCACAACCAGATCCCCCAGGAGGCCTTCTGGAAAATGCACTGTTGGCGTTCCCATCTCCAAATGCGAAGGCAGATGGGGGTGCAGAGCCTGCCCTCGTGTGCCACGCAGGAGGCTACAGAGCTGGAGCACAGTGCAGTGGTTGTGTAAGTGTCTTGACTGCAGGGTACACAGAATGAGAGATGGGACTGCAGAGCCGTTGGCAGCCTTGGTCTGCTCCTGCCAGCTGTGAGCCTGGAGCTGGGTCAGTGGCTTCTCTGTCACCCTCCGCTCCCGCAGCTGTCGGTGGGGATCGTAGCAGAAGGTACATCTCAGGTTTTATGTATGGAATACAATGAAACAATGAACTCAACGTCCCTAGGGCCAAGCACAGAGTAGGCAACCTGCAGATGGCGGTTGTCATTAAGGCACCAAATGCGTTAGGGTTATCCTGTGTCCTGTCACGGCAGGGAATGAGGTGAGGCAGAGAAGCAGGAGCGAAGTGTGTAGCAGAGTCCCCTGGAATACTTAGGACCTGATATTAAGATGGGAAACTGGGAATTCAAGCCTGGTGTGAAAATGTTCTGACTTCGAGCAATGACTCCCCACAGTCCCAAGATGCAGAGGGATTTCTCTCAGGGCTTAGCTTTCTCCAAGCGATCCGTGAGGACCTAATGTTAGTTGGGATAGGAAGAGAAAAAGCAGTTGCCAGTCTATGGGTGGGTGTTTCCCCACACAAGCAAGGTCACAATGTTTATGGTCTTGAAAAAGAGAGGCAGAGGCCACGCTCGCCGCCTTTGGGGTTCAGATCACAAATAGGCAAAAGTAAAAATGCACAGTTGATCAGACGTGGATGCAGGCAAATTTTGGATTTTATTCTCACTAAATGTCTCTAAGATAAAGCAGATAAGATGAAAATAGACTCTGTATTCTAAAGAAGACATAAGGACTTCACCCTCTTGTTTGGGGGTTGGGTGGGGAGATACGAATAAGCCCTACGGGAAAATTCAACCAACAAAAATTCAGCATTCAATAATAAAAAGACAATGCAACACACGAACAAGCCAAGAGTTGAATCAGTATTTCACTAATGAAGATACACCAATGACAAATTCAAACACACACAGGTGCTCAGCATCACTAGGGAAACGCACAGCCAGGCCACAAGGATGCACCAACACCACTGTGAGAATGGCCAAAGCAAAAAAACAAAACCAGCTGGCTAGACCACAGGCTGACGAGGATGGGAGCAACTGGACTCATCTACACTGGGAATGCACAGTCGTTGGTAATGCACAGTCGTTCAGCCACTCTGGAAAACAGAATGGCAGATCTTCTAACATTAAACATGAACTCGGTCATTGTACTCCAACATGATCACCTCCAATGCATGAACACAGGTGTCAGCACCAAGACACAGACGTTGCAAGTCAGAGTCAGAGTGGTCTTATTCCTAATCATCCGAAACTCAGAGTAACCCAACGTCCACCAACATGGTGAATGGCCAAACACCTGCTGGTGCCACACGTTCTAGAATACAACGGAACACTAGTCATCAACAAAGAGGAACAATGTAACAGCACGTGGAACAACACAGATGATTCTCGAAAATTAAGCCAACACAAAAACATAAAGGAGTGCACTTGTGTGAAATTCTAGAAAGAGCAAAACTACAATGTCTGAGGCTGGAGGGGGCAGGAGGGCAATCTGTACCGGGGTGGGGGTGGGGTTTCTCAAGATAAGGGGCATGGATTGTGATGGTGGGTGCGTTACTGAGCCCTATTCCAGTCCCTGGAGGGCTCCCTTGGGGAGAAGATTGGATGAGGAGTGCCATTGGCTATGTGTTTCTGCAACAGGTTTCTAATAGCACTGTTTTCTTTTAAAAACGTTTAGTGTAAGGAGTGCTTCAATGATTTAGCACATGCAGGTGGCTGGGGAGAATGAGATTAGAGCGTGTGAACTGTGCCAGCTAATCGGGAGCCTTCCCCAAAGCCCCTCCTTGCCTGCTTCACATCTCATTTCCTGTCCCTGGTGTCCAGGGAGGTGAAATAGCCCGCCCAGGCCCAGCCTTCAGTGCCGATTCCTTGCAGCTGTTCCCTTCTCTCCTTCCAAGCTGCAGTGAATCCATGACCAGCGGAGCTGATGTGACTCAGGATGTGGGCAGATGAAAACCCCAGAGCAGCTGCAGGGAGAGGGAAATCCCTGGGCCTCGTGCCACAGCCCATGGATGGGGACCCAACCATCTGGGGATGGGCACTGGTGTCCAAAGGGGCCTAAGACGAGCAACCTGTGGGCTTCTTGCTCCTCCTTGGAGTTCAACTCTCTACTTCAGCCTTGTGCAAGTCCTTCCAGTAACTTCTATGCACCAGACACCTCACTGGGCACTGGGGCCCCCAAGTCTCCCTCCCCCAGGCCCTCACAGTCTGGTTGGAGAGGACAGACAAGGGGGAGGTGACTGTGATTTGGAAAACTCGGAAGAAGGCTTCAAAGAAGCTACTCTGGGAACATAAAGGAAAAAAGCTCTCTCTGCATGCTATTTTTTTAAAAAGAAAATTACTTTCCATCTACTTCCTGTTACATAACTTAAAAAAAATAGCAACTTGATGGGGCACCAAATAATTGGCCTGCCCAGAACGTCCTCGTGTCCTGGGCCAGCCTGGGCCAGGCTCCCTTTGTACCTGCCCAGCTCCTGCTCTCTGCAGCTTCAGAGGAACCACTGATCTCTGCCTGCCCCCTTTACTGGGTTTTCTCTTGATGCGCCCAACACTCAAAGGCTTCCCATGTGGATTCCTCATTTTCTTCCGGAACCCTTCCCACCCCGTGTGCTAACAATAGGCTCCGGCCACAAAGCCCTGTTCCTATCTTCTAAAAGTTCCTGTTTTCTTAGAAGCATGGCTTAGACTCAGTCACACGGACGCCGAGAGAACACAGAGACGGAATCTGCAAGTCAGGCACAGAGGGCCTGCACAGAAGGAAAACACTTCACACAGAACCAAAGGGACCAGAGTGTAACTAATCTGAGTGCCCGAGCCCTTTGGGAAATGGGGCAGGGGGGAGGGATGGTCCTCTGAGCGGGAAGTTCCGGTGCTGGGGGCGGAGGAGGGTCCCTCTGATTAAATTTGCCTATAAACCCCCTGGTTCTCCCCGCCCAGCACCCTGTACTCCCCCAATCAGAACTCGTGTAGCCAGCATTTCCCACTTCCCGACCTACCCTGTGCCACGTGCCACAGATGGCAGAGCTGGGAGACAGATTTGAGCCGCGCCTCCCATCTCCTTACTGTTTGGCCACACATAAGCCTTCCTTTTGCCCAAAGACTGGTGGTGCAGGTTGGATTGTGTACACACTGGACAGCAAGCCTACCTCACGGGGTAACCATCCTCGAAGCAGGACCTGGACTCCGGGGCGGGTGGGTCAGGCAGTGTAGGCTGGGCGGCTGAGAAGCAGCTGGGAGAGAGGAATGCATGTGTGGGGGGCGGAGGCGAGGCCAGCAGTTCTGTGCTTGGTCAGAACTGGGGTTCTGGGGGAGACAGGCCCTGAGGGATTACTGACATGGCCTGCGGGGTGGGGGTGGGGGTGGGGGTCGTCTGCGCTGAGTGCCTCCCCGGAGCCAGGCACTGTGCCAGGCAGTCCACTCGAAAGTAAATCTGGGATTGCTCCTCACTTTGCAGAGCTGCACACAGGATTACTCTTCTTATATAAAGGACTCCACAAGCCATCCAAGAAAAAAATGTAGGTTAAATTAAGAATACATCAAATAAACATATGGGAATGTGCTCACCATCTTTAAATAGGTATGAAAACCAAATTAGATATTATTTTATGTTTTCATCTATCAAAAAATTTTTTTAAAAAATTCTAGGTTGATGAAATTTTGGCAGAATGGGCAGGCTCAGACCACAGCATTTCCTGGATGTATATCAAATGCCTAATGCATAGTACTGGTGTAGTAATTCTGTGTATGAAGAAATATACAAAGATTTGTGTCCATGGATGTTTGTCATGCATTTAAAGAACAAACACTGGAATTTACCCTGATGCCTACCAACAGGGAATATGAGCACATAGTGGATGGATTGTGGGTGCACACACACACACACACACACACATTACAGAGAGATTTTGTTCTTAAGAGGAATTTGTGTATTTTCTCACATTGTCTACTTTTATTTACACACAGATAACAAAAGTCTGGGAAGAAACGTACCAAAATAATTGACCTGGGCATGTAGGATTATGGACTATTTTTTCCCTCTTCATTTTTCTACAATGAACTAAAATGTTACCAGAAAAAAAAGATTATTAAAAAATTGTAAAATGTTCTTGCCAAAAACGAATGTAATTGTGATCTGGGTCCTAACTTGCACTTTGCATGAAAGAGAGGGAAAAACAAGTTAAAAGACACTGCAGAGAATGCTATGACAAAATCCAGGAGGTGGAGCAGCCAGTACAGAAGATGCCCATCTGTGAAACCAACAGAGTGAGGGACAGAAGGTGGAGGACACGTTCTAGGTTCAAATACACCCAAGAGCACGGCAACCCATGCAGTGCCCATACCTCTGCGGGATCCCAATGCAGGACCCGAAAGGCCTGGAGGGCGGCTGGGAAAACTTGATTATGGATTTGTGTCTTGATTTTCCCTTGTCAAGCTACAGGTGTGCAGTTCAGCTTGCAACTACCTGGGATCCAACCCTGGGGTCGTGTCTGTGTGGGACACACCCAGAGAAGCCACCAGGGCCTCTTCCTCCATCTCAAAGATATTCTGCATAGTTTCTAAATAGCACATCTTCCTTTTCTATTTTTCATACATCACCTATCCACTAGTGGAGTTTGACTCTGCAACTTTTCAGTTTCTTGGACCACTGGGTGGGCCCCTCTCCCCATGGTGAGGCTCTGCAGGTGGGCCAGGAGAAGACAAAGGAAATGATCCTGGATGAAGCAACACCATCCAAGTCAGTGCTGAACCCAAGGGAAGCTGGGAGTTTGTCTGTTTCTAATTAACAAAAGAAACTCTTGGTTGAGGGCCCAGAATGTCTCTGTTAAGTGGCCAATTTCGCCTCACTAAATTCTGTTATTTGATTCAAAAGCTTCTGTTTGAGGGTGGAGGAACAAAAATATCTAGCTGGTAATGATTGTCCCCAGGGTTTAGGCGGCAGCCTACCGTTTACAGGATTATTTTACAGACATATTGCACTGTAAGGGGCTGCAAAGCTCCCCAGTGGGCAACTGCTCCTTTCAGTCTCAGGCTGTTTCCTGGCCCAAGAGATTTTTCTCTACTGTTGCCTTTTCTCTTTGGTGCAGCTATGGGGGTGAAGCAGAGGACCCCACAGATCTGCGGGCTGAGTGACGAAGAAAGTGCATCCCCACTGTATGGACTTCATGAGATGAAACTGTACAATATTTATACGTAACATATTAAATAGGGAGCATATGTATATATTTCTATAGATATATAAAATGAAAAGACAAAATACGAGAGGACTTCAACGAAGTTTGTGGAGAATGGAATTAAAAGATTAGGGGTGGGCCTTTGATCTAGCAGCTAAGATGACCGCGTCTCCTGTTGGAGGGCCTGGGGTCAAGTCCAGCTGGAGCACACCCTGGGAGGCGGCAACAATGACTCAAGTGCTCGGGTCCCTGCCAATCACATGGGAGACCTGGATCGGTTCTCCTGACTCCAGGCTTTGGTTTGACCTAGCCCTGGTTATTGTGAGAATTTGGGGAGGAAACCAGCAGAAGGGAGCTCTGTCTCTCAGATAATAAAAAATAAAAGTTCATTTCTGGACAAGAAACTTTTGAAATCTATACACAGTTTTTTTTTCATATTAAGCAATGTCCACAAGCTTTTCGAAGACCCCTCATATTGGACACTGACACCCTTCAGGGTGTTGATTGACAGGGCCCAGAAAAAAATCTCTCCTCTGAACCCAGGGAGCCAGCAAAGCTCTGCCCATTGCTTTCTGCTGCATCGCAAGAGGTAGCTCAAGGAGGCCTGGTGGATAAAGCCTGGGGATCTGGTTTAAGGCGGGTCTGCAATGGGGCGCTGCTGATTGGGCCTGGACTAAGGTCTCAAAGAGAAGACTGAGTGAACTTTAAGAATAAAGAATCCTTAGGTAAATCCAGCTAAGTGATTTATTGGTCTGAGAAAGGGGCTTTTCCCCCAGATGAAGCCGAGCTGAGTGATAAATCAAAATTCAGATAAATGGATTTTCAGGGAAGTTTGTGAAACAAATAATAAACCTATTTGTAACTTCAGCTTCCTGGACAGGAACTTCCTGCAGAGAATGGAGGGGTTAATTTTAAGCTGGAAAGTCTAACTACCCAATCCCATTAAAGCAGGGGACTGCAGGTGGCTTCCTTCCCGGAGGGTCACAATGTGCCCAAGGTTCCTCCATGGGAAGTGAGGGGCACAGGAGCTTCACTCAAGTCTCCAGGATCCAGGTTCCCTCCCTTTCCGTCATCCGCAATGCCAGTCTTCAGTGGTGTGGGGCTAGGCTCACTCTGCCCAGGCCTTGCCTCGAGACCCCTCTGGCAGAGTTCAACCCGAGACCACGGGGTCTTTGTAGACGTGATTTGTTAAAGGAAGTCACCCTGGTGGCCCTAAGCTTAATGACAGGTGTCCCACAAAGGCCGTGAGATCACACACACACAGAGACAGCCACGTGACGATGGAACCAGAGGTCGCAGGGATGCAGCCACAAACCAAAGGAGGCCCAGGGGTGCCCGCCACCAGAGGAGAAGCAAGGGACGATTCTCCCCCAGGGCTTCAGAAGCTTGGGCACCTTGATGTTAGATTTGTAGCCTCGTCAAACTTCTGCTGTTTGAAGCCCCCAGTTGAGGGTACTCTGTGATGGCAGCCGAGGGAACTACCCCGGATGCTGAGTGAACAGCTCTGCCAAGTGTAGCACACAGCCTGGTCTCCTCGTCCCCTGAGTGGGACCCAGGGTGGGAGGTGCAGCCTCTCAGGGGCTGTGAAGGGGTGGAGCAATCTAACAAAGGCAGACAAACAGTAGTCGTGTCCTACCTTTGGCTAGCAGTCTTTTGCAAACATTCCTGAATGGACTCTAAAAAACAAAAAGTCTCCCAACCAAATCTATTCTGGAAAAGTTGCAAAACGCAGCACAGATCCCTGTGCGCCTCCCAGGTGTCCCCTCCAGAGGGGACAGCCTCATGCCCCATCAGTGCTGCAGGGGACAGGGGATGATCTAGTGTGGGTGCCGAGGACAGGGCTCACGTCCTCCCCACTTGGGGGAGGCATGGTCACAGCCACGGGGTTTCTGCAGGGCTTTCAGAAACCTGGGCTGCTTCTGAAACCTCCCAGCAGGAGGCAGTGGCTGATTCAGAGCCTGCTCTGCGCTCCCAGTTAACCCAGAGATACCCCGGCTGGAGAACCGCTTGGTCCTTTTCCTCCTTGAGAAATAAGCTTTAATAATAACTGGTTTGGCAAACAATAGCCGGCATTTCCGTGAGAACACAGCAGGGACTCCTCTAACTCAATCAAAAGATGAAGGAGAGGAGGTCCCACCCTCCAGAGAGCTGCCGGAGATAAACAGATTCTCCAGGGTGCCAGTGCTTTCCCCAGCTGAACTTGTGCGCATCCCCACCCCCACCTCCCCTGCTCCCACCGCTGATGAGGGCCTGGGGCTCAGAGAGGCTGAGGGACTTTCCCTGACCCAGGGGCCACAGCAGGTCTCCCAGAGCACGGAGCCAGGGCCCACCACCCTTCCTCCATTCCTATGAGCATTACCGGGGAAGGAGGGATGAGGGCCAGGCAGCTGAACCCCAGGGCGAAAGTTCCAAACTGGTCCCTGGGCAGGCAAGAGAGGAGTGCCACAGCAGTAAGGGGGAGATCTGAGGGCGCCCAGCACCTGTGCTGTGGGGAGGAGGGCAGAAGTGGAAGCGGGGAGCAGAGCTGTCTTCTGCCCCCACCTCCAAAAACAGAACCGTGACGATGGCGAGACCCACTCGCCGTCACTTTGCAGTCGCTTTTCCACCTGCTGCCCCGGGAGCCCTGGAGGCCAAGTCCCAGCCCCAGAGTCTGATTTCGCTCCGCATGCAGTGGGGGGCCACACCAGCGGAGCTCCTTCTGGGTTTGGAGATCTCTGTGATCCTAGGCTGGCATGTCTTTCTCCTTCTTGCTTTTGAAAATCAGGCAAGGAACCTGAGGAGCTGTGGCCAGCGCACAGGGTCAACCTCAGACCACAGGGAGGCCTACCAAGCACTGGGAGGAGGGGAGGTAGAGGGCTTCAGGGACCCTGTGCATGTGTTTTGTGTGTGGTTAAAATGAGGAATCATTTACGTACAGAGCAGCAGGCACCTTGACGTTGACAGTGGTGAGGTTGACAGGTGCAACGGTCGCACCATCACGTGACCATCCCCTCAGCCAAGAACAGGGACACTTCCTAATGCAGTCCCGGGGTCATGTTGGGGTCGGTACCACCCCCCACCCCCATCTCCGCCCCATCAGACAAGCCGCTGTTGTGCCTATTTCTGGCCTGGGCAGCTTTCCTGAGGTTGGAAGCAACGATTCCCCTGGCCCCCCGGGCTCTGGCAGAGCTGCTGCTGAAGGAGCCAGGATGCTGATGCTGCTTTTTGGTTCCTCCTGAGACCAATTTTCTGGGCCTGAGCAGCACCCACGGTCAATAGCTCCTAAGCTCACTGAAGCGACGTGCATGGGAGGAAAAAAAAAATCACCTGTTTCCCAAACCAATCACAAACGTGAGCTCCATGCAGCTGTTCCCGGCTCCTAAGACACTGCTTAATTGGTTTGGAGGTCACAGGATCCTCTTCCCATTAGGGTCCCATCATAGCAGCTGCACTGGGGACAATCAGCCGAGGCTCTGCAGGACACACAGGCCCGCTCTGAGCAGTGACGTCAGTACCGCAGCAAGCCTCCGGAACCTTCCAAGAGGCACTGAACCAACTGTGCCTTCCCTCCTCTTCACCTCTGGGTCAGCGCTGGGGGGGAGGGGGTCAGAGCAGAGTGGATGGAGCAGGGATTTCTCCGCTCGGCCTCCCTCCCTTTGCCAGAGCAGCCACTGTAAGCCAGAACAGAGCTGGCAGGGCTGGGTGAGGCCTTCCAGGTGTCACCTGTCAGCCTCCAAGGAAGCAGAGCTGCCCACGCCACTTCCCTCCCCCTCGCCTCCCCACAGCGTTCACACCTCACTGTCGCTGCCTCCAGACCAGTGGTCAGGAAGGGGACCCGGGACTCAGTGACTGGCTAAGTGGCAGGACCACCAAGCACAGCCCAGGGAGCATTGCATGTGCGGGAGTGTATTCAACAGAACGAGTGGGCAAAAATAGGGCCCTGGGTGGGCGGAGTGGAGGAGTTTGGGCAAGCGGCCAAGTCCCTGAAACCCCTGCCAAGGATTTTTCCTCCATAAATCCCACCTCTGGAATCGCGCCTCCTAGGGGCAGAAGCGATGTCTGCTGAGCCTCCCTACCCTGAGGCTCAGCCCCGCCCCCCTCAGGGCAACTCCAGTCCTAGCAAAGCCCCAGACGGGTCTCAGCAAGCTGAGCAGCTAACCCAGCACCGGATAGGATTTGTCAGGACCCCTGCCTGCCCCACTAACGCACTTATCTTCCATCTGGGTAGGGTGGGGGAGCCACTGCAGCCCCTCCCCCTGCTGCGACCCCGGCCCAGCCCAGGTCAGTGGCAGCCTGGGGGATCATGCTCCTTGCAGACAAAATCTGCATGTGGGGCCACCCAGCAGAAGTGACCTGGGGAATCCTTGAGCGATGGGGGACAGCCAGGCCAGAGGCTTTCCTGGGGTATCTGTGGGGAAGGCAAGGCAGCCAGGGAGTGGTCGCTGTGGATGGTTCTGGCTGGTGCTGGGACGTGGGTGCTGTCTCGAGTAGTCTAGCATCGGGTACTGTGTAGATTAAGGGCAGGAGCCAAGAATGCAGGACTCAGGAAGCAGTCAGTGCAGTCGGCCTTGTGCTGGACACATCCCAAAGCATCCAGAAGAACAGTCTCAGCCCAGATCCCAGTCACTCCCCTCTGCCTCCCCACCCAGGCCCCCACACTCAGAATGCCCCATGCTGCTCTGGCCCTCCCATCAGAGCCATGGCGCGGGTTCGGCCAGTACTTTCCCAGCCTCTGATCTGGTCCAGGGCTGGGCTGCTTTCCCGGGGATGCCGTCCACTCCTGCCAGTCCACCCTACCAGGGTTCCTGAGCTGCTGAGGGCTCCAACTCCTCGGAAAAGGCTGACCAAGAAGCCGCAGGGGCTGACCAAGAAGCCCACTGGGCAGCCCCTGGCGCCGCCTCATCCTTGCTCCCTGCGCCTGGCTCACACCTGGCCTCGATTCACACCCCTTGATGCCATGGCTCATGACAGTCCACCACCTGCATCTCCTCCCAGCTCCATCACAGTAGCCAGCAAGCACCACTCACCAGGGCTGGACCCTGCCCAGAGCTGGTGGTTCTGGGTACACCAGCCCATCCAGCCTTGAGGCCAGGTCTTCCCTGGTCTAAGTCAGCACCACAGCCTGCTCTCCAAAGACCCTCTCTCCACATCCCCACGGTACAGCAACCTCATCCTGTCCACAGATGCACTCAAGTTTCTTTCTTCCCTGTTGGATGCGTTTGGACAAGACCCTAGTTCTCTCTGGCCCTCTGGCCTCTCATCCGGGAAACAGAGACAACACTGAATCTCAGAGGCAGGAGCATCTCTACAAGCTGTAGACAAAGTGCTGGGTCCGTGCTTCCCTCACTACGCAGAGAAAACTGCCTTCTCCGTGCCCGTGCCCAGCACCCCACGCAGAGCCACGCTCCATGGACCCTCAAGGTCCAGATGGAAAGCCCCTCCCTCCTGCAGCTGTCTCAGAGAGCCCAGGCTGGAATGCATCCCTTCTTCCACACTGCTTCGCTCTTCAGTTTCTGTGCTCGTGGCCGCTGTGTTCCGTGCCATGGCTGTGCTTGGACTCAAGCCCTCAGGGAGGAGGAATATTGGCCTGTATCACCCTGGCAACGTCTCAAGTACCTGAGATGCAGTGGTCCTGAGGTTCCCACCTTGAATGAGCAAAAAATTGCTTCTAGAGATGGCCAGGCTTGTAGCTACCTGGCCCATTGCCAGAGATCCCGATCCATTTATTCTGGGTTGGAACCCAGAGAGAGGATGGTATGGGAGCTACGCCGTGACCTACCCACCCATCCTGCAGCGTGGCGGTGCCTATGGAGCTAACACGGGAGGACTTTGAGACTCCACGGAGTCAAGTCGCTTGTTCAAAGTCACACAGCTGGAGAGTGCTAAAGCCAGGCTGAGACCCAGTTCTAGACAGCTGCGCGCCTCCCCTGTGCGTGTGCTCTGGGGGAGGGAGGACACAGCACCCATGCACATACACAGGGCCAGGCTCTGCATTCCGTAAAGGAGACAAACGGGTTCAGGAACAAGTGCCCGGGCGCACACAAACAGCTGTCTCCCCGGGAATCCCAGCAGGCAGCCCTCCTGTACCCAGCCTACTTCTCCGGGAACGCGTCGGGCTGACTGCCAGACGTTGCCAGCATCCCCTCTGCCGAAGGGTCTGAGACTCGGGGCCGAGTCTACCTTCCCGCTCCACAGGTCCCCAGCAAGCTAGCTTTGATGAGGGCCCAGATGGAGGCCAGGTGAGGGAATGAATGAAGCCCTGCCCCCTCATAACTGAGAAACAGGAGGGCTGTCCCTTCAGAGCGTGCCTCAAAGGCAGGCAGGGGAGTGGCAAAGCTTGTGGGTACCGACAGGCAAGGAAGGCTTCCTGTACACGCCCCCTGGAGGCATCAGCATGGGGGAAAGTTGCCCGGCATCCCACGTGATTGGTTAGGGAAGTGGGTTTGGGAAGGGGGACACAGAGCATCGATTACATCCCAGCTGTGTGGGGCCCAGCGTGCCAGGGGGTGCAGTTTGGCTTTGTCATCTGTGGGTCCATGTTCTGCCTTCACGTTTAGTCTGGCCGTTACCCATTTGTCCTTTCAATCTCAAAGCGGACTCCATTCCCAGCACATGTCACCTTGGCTCTTCAGCCCTGTTCTTGCTGCCTGCAGAACAACCCAATGTCACGGCTGCCATGGAGTGTGAAATGCACCCTCCGCGCTGCCCCCAGCTCCCATGCCCAGGGGGACACAGCTGAGTGGAGCTTGAGCACAGCTGCCTCTTCTTGGGGACTCTGGAAGGCAGCTCTGTTCAAGCTGTCATCAGAGACATCTGTGGACATCTTCTGCGTCACCGAGACCCCGCATCACCTGCGCCTCACCCCATTTCCTCCAATACCGTCAGATGCCCCAACAGTCACTGACCTTGCTGTTTCATTCATGGGCCTCAGAGCAGGGAAGTTTTGCAGGAAGGGCCTCCCGACACCACCGACGGCGGAATGAACAGGGTTCTGAGGGCCTTTCTGCCCTCCCAGTTCTTTTCACAGGCTGTGTTGTTCATCTAAAGAACTGGAAATCATCCTTAAACTGCCCACTCCCTGCCCGTGTTCAGTTCTGCTGCCCCCTAAGTCCTGTCGATTGTGCCTCTAAGATCTTTGTTGATCCCGTCCAACTCCCAGTTCTTTTTACTTACCACCCCACCCTAGTCCCAGCCTGCAGCGTCTCTCTCCTGACTGCAAAACCTCCCTGCAGTCTCTCAGTTTAAATACATCCAAAGCCACCAAAGGTTGCTGAAATAAGAATTACAAGGGGTGTGGTTTTTTCTTTTTTGAAGATTTATTTATTTATTTGAAGGCAGAGGCAGAGAGAGAAGAGGAAAGGAGAGGAGAGGAGAGGACAGGACAGGACAGGACAGGACAGGTCTTCCATCTACTGGCTCACTCCCCAGATGGCCACAGTGTCTTGTGAGTCACAGCACCTGCCTGGGGGGACCCATGGCTTGTTGAAGACTCAACCCTTCTGCGGGTGAGGAGGTTCTGCACCTGCCATTGTGGCCTCTCCAGCTGACCTTCTTGCCCTGCCCGCCTGCCATTAACCATGTACCAGCCCCACTGGTCTTCCTTCAGATCCCAGAACCCCCATGTTCCTTTCTGCCACGAGGCCTCCTCCTCCACCCATCCCACGGCCTGAAACACCATCTCCCATACCTGGCCTGCTGTTCACCTGTCAGGTTTCAGCTTAAACAGTGTTCTCTGAGTACCTAGTCTCAAAAACAAACCCAGGCCTGCGCTACGGCTCACTAGGCTAATCCTCTGCCTTGCGGCGCTGGCACACCGGGTTCTAGTCCCGGTCAGGGCACCGGATTCTGTCCCAGTTGCCCCTCTTCCAGGCCAGCTCTCTGCTGTGGCCCGGGAGTGCAGTGGAGGATGGCCCAAGTGCTTGGGCCCTGCACCCCATGGGAAACCAGGAGAAGCACCTGGCTCCTGCCATCGGATCAGTGCGGTGCGCCGGCCGCAGCGTGCCAGCCATGGCAGCCATTGGAGAGTGAACCAACAGCAAAGGAAGACCTTTCTCTCTGTCTCTCTCTCTCTCACTGTCCACTCTGCCTGTCCAAAAAAAAAAAAAAAAAAAAAAAACCCAAAGAGCATCTTTCTCTTACACCCTTTAAAGCACTCTAAACTTTCCTTTTATGCTTTTATTGCTCATCACAATTTATAATACTTATTTGTGCTGCTCCATTTAATAGCTGTATCCCTTTGAGCAGCACTGATTTTTTTCAACACTGTATCATCACTTAAGTCACACTTAATAAAAATACTAACAGTTAACATTTCCTACGTACTTGCAATGTATAATGAATACTGAAATCATCAACATTTAACAGATATTTACAGAGCAATGAATTCATGCCAGGAATGACAACAGGTGCTGGGGACAGATCAGTGAACAAAGTCACCACTTCTGTGGACTTGACATTGGCATGAGGGAGACAGACAACGAACAAGATAAAGAAGTAAATTATACGGTACACTGTAAGGTGCTAAGTGCCAAGAAGAGAGATAACACAAGGACAGGGTAGAGTAAGCTTCTGGGGAGCAGATTTTCCCTATTTTCAGAGACAAGAAAACTAAAATAGAAGAAACCAACCCATTCCAAACTGGATCCCTTGGTCACTTAGTGGCAACTTCAAGATTTAAACCATGTTCTGACACCACACGCCTAACCATTAAGCCATCCTGCTCCCAACATAAAATAAGATCTGATGGAGCAAGGAATGAAAGAATGAACCCAGGGTTACCTGTTCTATTCAAAGACCTCATCATTCATATTTCAAGGGATCTGAGAGAGAAACAGAGGGACAGAAATATCTTCCATCCATTGGTGTAACAGTTGGAATGGGGCCAGGCCAAAGTCAGAAACCTGGAACTCCATCCAAGTCTCCCACACGGGTGGCGGAGATTCAAGTATTGGGCCATCATCTGCTGCCTCCTAGGATGGATTAGCAAGAAACAGAGCAACCAGGACGTGGACTGACACTGTGATAGGGGACGTGGCCGTGCCAAGCAGCAACTTAGCCCACTGTGCCACATGCCTGTCCCAATCACTTAACCACTGTAGTTTAGACAACTGGTTCTCCAAGTCTGCTTCAGGGAAACCTGTGGTCCAGAGGGACCCTTTCGGGGTCACCCTAGGAAAGTAGGACCTGGCAGCCAAGGACACAGGGACACAGGGCGGCCAGGCCTTCTCCTGCCTCCCGCCGGAACAACTTTCCATCTACCTGCCTAATATTGTAGGACCCTAGGTGATGTGTCTATTTAAGAAAAGGTAAATAATTTTGAAAATTTCTGTCCTAGACAAACTACAATAGAGGCAATCAGCATGGCCAGCAATGGCAGACGTAGCTACTCTGACCCCCTCGTTCTGCCGAGGTGGGAACTGAGATTGAGAACAGTGACACGACTTACCTAGAGTCACGCGGCCAGGGGCAGGCACCCTTTCGTCTGCACCATCACTGTTGACAGTCAATCGGATGAGAGAGAGGAGAGCAGAGCTGGCACTGACTCCACGGGGGTCTCTGTGAAGCTGGCATGGTCAGGGCGGCACTGGTTAATGATCACTGTTTCTACTTCCTCTTCATCTGGTCATGGGCTGGGCTTTATGTCCCAGTGCTCTTGGCATTTATAGTTCCCAGAATCCCTTGAGATTAGGTATGACCTTGTGGTTGAGTCCTTTTTTGTTTGTTTTTTGTTTTTTATCCCACTTATTTGAGCCACAGAGAAAGAGAGAGTTCTCCTTTTCTGACTTATGTCCCAAATGCCCACAATGGCCATGCCTCAGCCAATCCTAAACCAGGAGCCAGAAAGTCAACCCAGGACTCCCACATGAGTGGAAGGAAGAGAATTACTTGAGCTATCACTGCCACCTCCCAGGGTGCAGGTTAGCAGGAAGCTGGAATCAGGAGCCGGAGCCAGGAATGAAACCCGGGTGCTCCAATGTGGGACACAGGCTTGGCGTCGTAACCACAAGGCCACATACTGCTCTGGGGTTGAGTTCTTGCTGCTAGAACGTGAGTGGAGGTGACAAGCATCTTGTTCAGACCAGAAAGATCTCTTCAAAATGATGGGTTGTGATTGCATCGGAGCCTAGCAGGGGAAAAAAAAAAGAAAAACAGTGAAAATATACTGGCTGAAGGTCAGCCTTTAGAATCAGAACTAAATTTCAGTGCCTACTTTACCACTCAAAAAAAGTGACTCTGAAAAGTCTTTTAACACATTAATTTTCCTCACACAGATACTAACGAACCCCACAGGGAGGGAATCCATTATATTAATGAAGACTTGGATACCGACAACAGAATCTATTCTAGCTAAGGAATTCATTACGGAGAACAGAAAACTTACAGAAATTGCATCTGAGCTGGACTTCCTGGAACAACTGCCAAACCCGCCCTGCACAATGGGGCCACCTGGGGAGCTGTTCTTCTGCTCAATCAGGAAACCATGGGGTCAGGAAGCTGCCACAGCCATAGCCAACTCCAGTCCGCACCTTCGGCACGCTGTGCTAGGAAAATGCCTTGCACCCAGCCTCTCATAACTCAGTTCCAAATCAAAGTCTCACGCGAGTTCATCTGGTGCGTGGAACCTGTATCCCATCTGGGAACCAGCTGGGATATGAAAAATGTGTAGCTTTCCAGTCTTTGCTGTACAGGAAGGTACCTTAGAAAGAGGGTGGGAGGAAAGCTCTTAGCCTAGTGGTTAACACGTCAGAAAACCTGAGTTTGGTTTTGTGGCTCTGGTTCCTGACTCCAGCTTCCTGCTCATGCAGAGCCTGGAAAGCAGTGATGATGGCTCAAGGAGTTGGGTACCTGCCACCCATGGGAGAGACCTGCATTGAGTTTCTGCTCTTGGCTCCAGCCCTGGCCCGGCCCCAGCCACTGCAGGCATTTGGAGAATAAACCAGCAGATGGGAGTTCTCTCTATCTCTCTGCCTCTCAAAATATAGTTTAAAAAAAAAGAGAGATTGGAAAGTGTCAAGTGAGACAATATCTCTATGGAAAGCACAGATTTGAGTCTCCAGCACATATGTTTTCATTGGAGTTAGCATAGCTTAGCTGTTAATTCCCAAAATTCTGAGCCACACTGTCGAGGTTCAAACTCCTGGTCTACCACTATTTTTTTTTTTTTTTGACAGGCAGAGTGGACAGTGAGAGACAGACAGAAAGAAATGTCTTCCTTTGCCGTTGGTTCACCCTCCAATGGCTGCCGCGGCTGGCGCGCTGCGACCGATGCACTGCGACCGATGCACTGCGCTCATCCGATGGCAGGAGCCAGGTGCTAGGTGCTTTTTCCTGGTCTCCCATGGGGTGCAGGGCCCAAGCACTTGGGCCATCCTCCACTGCACTCCTGGGCCACAGCAGAGGGCTGGCCTGGAAGAGGGGCAACCGGGACAGAATCCGGTGCCCGGACCGGGACTAGAACCCGGTGTGCCGGCGCCGCAAGGCGGAGGATTAGCCTGTTGAGCCACGGCGCCGGCCTGGTCTACCACTATTAACTGTGTTACCCTAGCAAGCTACATTTTAGCTTCTACACCATACAGTTAGACTTGTTTCCGCTTACTTTTCATACAAAAGGCTGATTATAATAGGTCTTATACCTCTGGGAGTAAATAAATGATGCGCTCAGAGAAACACCTGGTGGTGGAACTTCGGTGAACTGCGTTAACCGTAGCTGCTTCCAGCCCGCCACTTGTCCAGGCAGTGAGTGCAGCTACTAGGGGCCTCTGTAACAGGTGGGCATGCAAACTGCACGCTCTGCAGTCAACTCTGTCTCTTGTTGGGCATCTACGGAGTCAAAGAGCCTGAACACAAGAAGCTGCTTTGCTCATGGCATTGCATTGGTTCTCACCATGTCCCTTTGGAGATTTTTGTTACCATCCCCAGGGCACAGGTTAGGAAACCGAGGCTTGGGGATGTTAAGGGAACTGCCAGGGGCCATGTGGCTTGTTAATGCCACCTTTGAAGGCAGCTCTCGACTCATGACTGTAACTTAACTTGCTGCACCACAGAGCCAGCTCCTGCTCATTTTTCTGGATTCTTTTTTTTTTCCCTCTGATCTTCAGATTGTATAAACTCTATCAATCTATATTTATGAATTCATTATCCTTTCTAGCTGAAATCTACTGTTGATACCTGCTAGTGAATTATTTCATTTAGATAAAAGTACTTCTCAATTCTCAAGTTTCTATCTGATTCCTTTTTAAGTTATTTCTGGGGCCGGCATTGTGTCACAGTGGATTAAACCTCAGCCAGCAACACCAGTATCCCGTTGGAGCAGTGGTTCAAGTTCTGGCAGCTCTATTTCCTATCAAGCTCCCTGAAAATGCACCTGGGAAAGCAGCAGAAGATGGTCCAGTACTTGAGCCCCTGCCACCCACATGGAAGACCTGGATGAATCTCCCCTGGCTTCTGGCTTTGACCTGGACCAACTCTGGTTATTGTGACCAATTGGGGAGTGAATCAGTAGATTTAAGATATTCGTGTGTGTGTGTGTGTGTGAATGTAACTCTGCCTTTCAAACAAATGAATCATTTTTTTAAAAAAAATTTATTTCTATCTCATTCTTGACTACTTTTTGAGAAGTCACCATCATCAAACACTCTCTTAATTTTTTAAACATTGTTTCCTTTACACCTAGGAGTGTATTTCTAATAGTTACTTTAAAGTTTTATCTGCTAAGCCCAACATCTAGGCCCCTTCAAAGGCTTTCCAGGGCCTACTTTTCTCCCCTTGTATATGGTCACACTTCCCTGTTTCTTTGAATGTCTAATAATTAAGCATTTAAAGCTGGACATTTAGGAAAATATGACAATTTAGGGTTCTGATTTCCCTTTCTCCTTCAGGACTTGTTTGCTTATTTACTTATACTTGATTGTTGAGTTGGTTGGGCTGGTCCAGTGAAGTACAGTCTCTGGTGTTGCTCTTTAAAAAGAACAATCTTAAGAATATTACATCTTGGGCTGGTACTGTGGTGCAGCAGGTTAAAGCCGGCAGCACCAGCATCCCATATGGGCTAGTTTGAGTCCTGGCTGCTCCACTTCCATTCCAGTTCCCTGGGAATGCAGCTGGGAAAGCATCAGAGGATAGCCCAAGTCCTTGGTCCCCTGTACCCACATAGGAGACCTGGAAGAAGCCCCTGGCTCCTGGCTTTGGATTGGCTCAGCTACAGCTACTGCAGCCATTTGGGTAGTGAACCAGAGGATGGAAGACCTCTCTGTCTCTACCTCTCTCTGTAACTCTTTCAAATAAATTAATTAAATCTTAAAAAAAAAAAGTATGCTATACCTTGATCACCAGAAATAGCTGTGGTTTTAATCTGGGCTCTCTTTGTCTCTTTCCCTGACCTCCCTGTTAAACATATGGTTGGTCTGTATCCATGAGTATCACTCTCAGGTTTTGGCCTCCACTAATTGCTAGCTGACTGTTCTATTCTGAAACATAAAACATTTCAATATGATTTAACTGAAGTCAAGACTCTTGGCAGGGGCGAGATGCTGCCAGTCTTTGAAGCTTGCTTCATTCCTCCACCGAGAAGAACCTCTGCCCTACGGAGTTGAGGGTGGAATGGGAGTTAAAGAACTCCCTCTTCACCAGATGCCTCAGCTTGATCCTGCCTGTGGTGCAGCAGTAGTGGGGTACAGCCATCCAGCTGCTGCCCACACTGAATATGAATCTTCTATGGCTGAGAGCCAGGGAGGGTGAGATCTGCCACTGTTCACTGGCTTCCAGATCTACTCAGAAGAGAGCTCTGAGGACACTGTGTGTGTGTGTGTGTGTGTGTGTGTGTGTGTGTTACCACTTGGCTTCTGAGTTGCCTGGAACAACTCTCGTACAGCACAGCTAACGTGATAAAATGGGGAGCAGAGTCTTTACCAGCTGCCCCCCTTAGATCCTCCCTATGTAGCAGGAGCTGGGGCAATACCCAGCTGCCACCATTCATTCAACGTCAGCGTTCCACAGCCCAGAACTGTGGAAAATGAGATATGTTGATGTGAGCCAGCTGCAGAAACCACTTGGAGCAGCTCTTCCATCCCAGGGAGCTGGGAGAGAGGGCAACCGCCAGCTGGATGCAGAACTTGGAGAAACGGGTCATCTGCAAGACAGAGCTCTCGGGGTATGATGCAGTCCTAACTAGAACGCTGGCCTCCTACCATTCTTACTGAGTTTCAATGCATTTTGTTAAATAAATGTTTCTTAATTTACTGTAAGCTCTATGATCAATCTCTAAGGATTTTGAGTGATTGTCTTTGGTAATTTTGGCCAGATTAATAGAGATCTCTTGAGGAGAGAGATTTTTCTCAAGCTCTTGATACACCATTATAGAGTGTCCCCTAAAATGTTTTATTGTCTGATGGTGCAAATTTCTCGCATTTTCTTTTAAACTATGTTCAACTTTATAAATTGCAAAGAATTTTAGGACCTCTTTATCAAAAGGGAGAACATTCTAAATGTGAAAACAATGAAAACCCATGAAGCAAAAGACTAATACAGTTGACTGCATTACAATTTTGCCTTTTGGGGCTGGCTGGCATTGTACAGTGAGTTAAGAGGTTGCCTACAATGCCAGCATCTCATATGGGCACCAGTTCGTGTCGCAGCTGCTCCACTTCCAATCCAGCTCTCTGCTAACTGCCTGGGAAGGCAATGGAAGATGGCCCCAGTGCATGGGTCCCTGCCACCCACATAGGAGACCCAGATGATGCTCCTGGCTCCTGGATTCAGCCTGGCCCAGTCCTGACTGTTGCAACCATTTGAGGAGTGAACTAGCAGATGGAAGATACCCCCACCCCGTGTGTGTGTGTGTGTGTGTGTGTGTGTGTGTGTCTTTCCCTCTCCCTAACTCTGCCTTTCAAATAAATAAAACTAAAATTCTTTTGATTTTATATGTCAAAGCATGTAAACAAAATTAAAAGGTAAGTGACAAAGTGAGATAGTTATTTTTATGATATTCTAATAAAAATGTGTTTAATGTTTATAGTACGTTAAGAAATCAGTAAGAAAACACTAATAGTACAGAAGAATAATGAATAGAATAAATCAAGGTCATAAACAGGCAAGAAATGAGAGAATGATGATGATGATGAGCATATGAAGACATAAACTGCAATACAAACAAGGAAATACAAATGGAAAAACATGAAGATACCACTTCTGCCTACGAAACTGACAAAGATGCCTTTCCAAGTTAATATCCATGCTGGCAATGATGTAGTAAGATGACCCTATTCTGCTGGGGCAGTGAGGGCTTCTCCAAAGTAGACCTCAACAAATGGGTGGAATGAGAACACAAGAGGCCCCGGAGTCAGGACACAACCTCGGTGTGACTCCTGCCTCTGGAAGCATGTACCTTCGGTCATGCATCTAAACTCCTGTAATACCCAGGCTTGACATCTGTAATAGGGATGCCAAATGCGAAATGGGATAACAGTGTGTACTGTTGTGGAGAGTGAGATGGACCTCTGAACTTCATGGCCACATGTCTAGCACATAAACGAGGCTCAACAACACCGGGCTGCAGGCTGACGGGACTGAAGGATCCTTCCAACATTTCAAAGGCAGGTGTTCCACAGCAGCTCATCTCCCCGTCTCGAAACTGGCTTTCAAAATTCTGCAGCATCAGTCCACCGCCACTGGGGCTCTCTCTGTCTGCTCTCTAAGCCCAAGGCTACTTGCTGTTGTCTCTGTTCTCTCTCTCCGTTCCCCCTCTCCCATTAATTCTCCTCTCCAGTTTGCTATTAGGCTTGATGACAAGAGGAGACACGAGAATCATGTCGAGGACATGGGGATTGTGCTGCTCCACCAGTAGCTGGCAGAGTCCCCCTCAGATGTGTTGACAGCATTTTTATCACCTAGACATCTGCTGAAAGACGAGCACGCCTAGCTTTTCATTGCCTTGTTCACCCCCGCAGAAGCTGTTTGTGGCATTAATCGGGGTAGCACTTTCTGACTGCGGCTCTGTTAATGTAAACAGCATCACAGCTCCTGGGAGAGATGAGGAGGGGAGACTTCAAACTTCTCGTTCATCTCTGCTAGGAACTTCTCGTGACAAGCCCCAAAGTGCTCAACCACTCCCAGTTTACAAGAGACGGACCAAGTCCACGAGGAAAAGGTCAAATACCAAAGATGAGGTCAGAAACAAAGAGCAGAGGAGGCAGAAAGTAAGAGAGAGATGACGGGGCGGGGAGGGATAGGTAGCTACTGGTGTCAGTCAGTGTCACCTGACCTGCCAGTGTTGAAAGGGACAGGTGTGAATCTTGTGCGTCTTCTGTGCATCAGCCACTGTGTCAGAATGAACTGGACTCAAGAAGGTGCTAATCCAGGTTGGTAACACTCAGGACAACTGCAGATACTTTGGCCTCTCTTGTAAGGGCAGAAAAAGCCAAATGCTTCTTGCCACAGTTTTATCTGGGGGACACAGGCAGGAAGTCTTTCCTCTTATTGTGGCTGGACTGACCTCTGGGGAAACAAGTCCCATGGTTGCCTTGGTAAAACTGCCTGCTTTGTGGATAGCAGCAACTCTCACGGGTGGGGAGATTGGGATCTGACCAGAGAATCCATTGTCCCTGCTACTCAGGGGGCCAGAGAATAGCAGCTCCGTGGAGTCAAAGTCTGACGTTCTCACATTTACAAAACGCCGTGGCTGAAGGCTGCACCGCCTGCTCGCTTCCTCGGTGTGGGCATTTGCACGTGACTCGGCATGGCCATCAGACCTGAGCCAGGCCAGCCACAGAGCCAGCCCCAGGAATGTTGTCAGGATGACAGAGGCCTTGGTGCAGCTGGCATTTCGTGTTGACAATCTTTGCCACCAAAGAGAAGAGCCTAGATGATGCCATTTGAGGTACCCATCCTGTCATCTGCGTTCCTTGCTGTGTGAGCCAGTCAAAAGTCCTCGGCTATGCCTAAGACAGTGTAAGCTGTGTTTCTCCCACCTGCGCCTACAAGGCTGCCAGGGTAGATGCCAACACCAGGCAATCACTGGTGGCTGCCTAGAGCTCTCTGTTAAGGCTACGATTAATTAGCGGTGTCTGCCTTAGACAGGGGATGGGGAAGTGGGAGCATGTGTGCTCTATATATGCCCTTCCTGCATGAATAATACTGGTATTTCTGGAATCATTATCAGGTGATACATCTAGACTCACTTGCAGGGAGGAAGGAGGTTATGGTCCCACTCACCATTCATATGTTGAAGCCCTAACCTTAAGGAGCTTCTATTTAGGGACTCAAAGTGACTAAGGATAAATGAAGTCCTAAGGATGGAGCTCTAATCTGGTAGGGTTAGCATCCTTAAAGCAAGAGCCATAGAGATCTCCCTACCCACCGCTCACTCCAGTGCACAAACTAAGCAAAGGTTATGTGACAACACAGCAGGAAGGCGCCCCCTTGTAATCAGTGTCCTGTGATCTGATCTTGTGATGCATACGGCCAGGACCTGTACCCAAGGCTGAGCCATTGCCCTTGGGGCAGCCGAGGTAAGAATCCTTTTCCTTTGGGGGCCCCGCCCCTTGGAGTAATCTACCACACAGATCAAGGGGACCTGCACCGGAAAGCAGGATCTCCAACGACTGTGACCACGACATGGGGGAACCTGCCAGCACAAGTCCTTCAAGCAAAAGTTTACTTCTCTAACCCTGAAGGTTTTGAGCGTACGAACCTGAGCATCTAGACAGGGTGACACTCTTCCACGTCTTGCACCCCCTAGACTGAATAAGGCTCTTCAACGTATCCGAGAAAATTCCTAAGCACAGACATGAGTCACTCTGGAACTTTCTACCTACAGAGACCTTTGGACACCTTCCCAGCTTCCCTCGATGGCTTCCTTCTTTCTCTCCCTTGGTCCACATCCCAACCTCCACTGGCGCTGGGTTGCTCTGAACATGCAGATTTGGAAGAATCATGGGGTTCCCCTCTACAGAGTGAGATGCAGCATGGCAGAAACAAGGAGGTCAGAAAGAAAATCAGATCAGGCTAGAAAAAACTGTAAATGCTGACTGTGGAATAACTAATCTTTTTGTTATGAAAAGGGGTTTGTGAAGTGGGACCCTTAGAACTGAAAGTGGTCATAAAATACTCACAGCACAGTTTCCATGAAGGCACTGTAAAATGTTCATGGAAAATGGAATGAAGAGGTGAGTTATTTTGGCACCAAAATTTTTTATTTAAATGCAAACAAGAGGTCTTCAAAAAGTCCATGAAAAATGTATGTTGGGAAAAAAAATAGACATATATTTCAAAAATTTTTGTACCAAAGTAAACTCACCTTTTAATGCCACTTGCCAAGCACTTTGTGGAGCCTCCTTGTATTTTGATAGTAAGCAGCTTATCGTCGTCATTGTTAGCTGTGAGCTTGGGGTGTTTCATGAACAGCTTCTATGTCTGTCCTCTGACTGCCCAGTCCCCTTCTGAACATCATTATAACTTTGAGAAATCATCATCCGTGTTGGCTGGGTTAGGAGTCAACTTGGCTGGGTTATAGTAACCCAGTGATTGGGCTGAACACTGCTATAGGTGGTGCTATGGGGGTATAAGGTAGACATTCACACCTGCAAACATGTTGTTAAATAAAACATCACGCAAATATGATGTTAAATAAAAAATAGCATCTCTGATAGCATGAGGGAGTCTCGTCCAATCTGTTAAAAAGCCGTAAGAGCAAAACTAAAGTTTCCCTGAGAAGAAAAACCTCTGTCTAAAGACTTCTGGGGCCACTTCCAAGCCAGTTCCCTACTAATGTGCTTGAGAAATCAGCACAAGAAGTCAGGAACTCAGCCAGGTCCTTGGGCCCTGCACCCACGTGGGAGACCTGGTGGAAGCTCCTGGCTCCTGGCTTTGGTCTGGCCCAGCCCTGACCACTGCAGCCATTTGGGGAGTGAATCAGTGGATTAGAGGATCTCTCTCTCTCTCTCTGGAAAAAAAAAAGGACTTCAGCTGCTGGAAGGTGTCAGCTTGACGACTGTCTTAAGGCCTTCAGGCATGCCAGCCCCACAACTGCATCAGCGATTCCCTGAGATCAATCTCACACACCAGGCCTCTCAATCCCATCTGTCTCAGGCAGAGTCCCCAGAACTCACTGCTCCAGCCTCTTTGCTGCTGGGATACTGACATACAAAAGGGATTTCAACATATTTGTGGGGCATGGAATTAAAAGATAAATTTATTTTTGGTGTGAAAATATTTAAATCCATGCATAGTGTTCCATAATACACATTTTCATGAATTTCTGAAGACCCCTCATAGGCATAGATTAAAATTTTTGGCACCAAAATAAGTTTATTTTAAAACTTTTCCATGAACTTACTGATGTACCTTATATGATCTATGTACTGATTCTCAGATTTTTCTGAGATTTTAAAAAATTTTAATTTCCGGCCGGCGCCGTGGCTCAACAGGCTAATCCTCCGCCTTGCGGCGCCGGCACACCGGGTTCTAGTCCCGGTCGGGGCACCGGATTCTGTCCCGGTTGCCCCTCTTCCAGGCCAGCCCTCTGCTGTGGCCCAGGAGTGCAGTGGAGGATGGCCCAAGTGCTTGGGCCCTGCACCCCATGGGAGACCAGGATAAAGCACCTAGCACCTGGCTCCTGCCATCGGACGAGCGTGGTGCGCCGGCCGCAGCGCGCCGACCGCGGCGGCCATTGGAGGGTGAACCAACGGCAAAGGAAGACCTTTCTCTCTGTCTCTCTCTCTCACTGTCCACTCTGCCTGTCAAAAAAAAAAATTTAATTTCCTTATTTTATTAGAGAATAAGAGAAAGAGAGGACACTCCCATGTACTCATTCACTCTCCAAACGCCTTTGACAGCGGGGGTTGGGCCAAGCTGAAGCTGGGAGCTAGGAGCTCAACACGGGTCTCCTATGTGGGTGGCAGGGACCCAACTACTTGAGCCCTCACAACTGCCTCCCAGGCTGTGCATTAACAGGAAGCTGAAATCAGGAGCAGAGTTGGGACTTGAACCCAGGCACCACGAGGGATGCAAGTGTCCCAAGTGGAGTCGTAACCCTCGATCAAATACCCAACCTTATCTGAATGAGTTTTCATTTCATAAACAGACAACTCAAAGGAGGCTGATCCAGAGCCTTCTGAACTGTGCTGGCCGATGCATCTGGTTTTCTGGCTCAGCAGTGGGTGCACGGTCACTTCCTGTGGGAGAGGCAGCCCTGGTGGTGGTGGGGGTGGGGTCTCCCCTAGAACTGGAAGTGGCAGTGTCCTCCCCAGGGTAGCTCTGCAGTGGGATTCTGGAAGCCTAGCCTTAGCCTCCAGCTCCCGTGCACTCCTGTAAGCCTGGGCAATGTGCTCCCAGGAGACTCCTTCCCACCTTGTCGGACTCCCGGCATCCAGAAATTGGGACCAGAAATCATTGCCAACCAACCACAGAGCCGTGGGGAGGAATGAGAGACGGTTCTCTGACCTAGCTGGAAGGAACAGTGGGAAGATCGGGCTAGTGCTTAGCAAGGCCCTGGCAGTGCGGGGTGTGGCCTTGAAGCCTGAATCAGCTATTTCCTGGGGTCATCTGGGGGTGAAGAGCCCCCTGGAGGCAAAGCTCAGGGGCTCTAATGATGCTGCCACCTGATGGTGAGAGAAGGGCGAGGAATTCGAGGCCTGTGGGGGATAAACTGGAAGCCCTGGCTACACTGGGTGGCTTAGCAAGAGGCAGCAAGCCCCACCGACCCACTTCCATCAGAATGGTACCTGCTCCTTCCTGCTCTGCAGAGGCTGTGCCTGCCTCGCCTGGGGCCCTGGAAGTACCCCACCCACTGGGGAAGCCAAATCTCTTTGAGTTCCCCCACCTCCACCAGCACCATCATTGATCATCTGGTGTCCTGTAAGGTGAATCGAACGCAGCTGTCACAGGGGACCAAGTACAAAGTCAAACCGGAGAGGAAAAGGCATCTGTATAAAAGGGAACAGCAAGAACTTGCTAATTTGTGCCAGACAGAAACACGGAGGTGTGTATGGGAATTGATTGTGGAGACGCTAGGCCAAGGAGCAAGGAACGTTATGTAGTTAGGGCTGAATTTGTCAATAGAGGAGCTCTGGCCAGACATGCTATGTCTAATCAGCCCTCTGGAGCATGTGGTCGCGGTTGTAATTACTCTTTCTAATTGATTGGCTGACTTAATCCTGGATTCAACGGCAACCAACATAAAATGAAGCTGCAGAAATTCTAGGGCGTAAAGGCAAGTAGAACCACAGCTCTCAAACCAGGCCACAGGTTAGAATCACCCAGGCATTTCCTCAAACCGTTAATGCCAAGGCCCCTACCTGAGACCCACTGAGTCAGAATATTTGTGGATGGGACCTGGGAGTTGACATTTTTTCAAAATTTCTCCAATGATTATAATGTGTGCATAAGGTTAGGAAGGAGATATGAATGTTGGGTTGGATTAATTGTGAGAGTTACTCACTCATTCTATAATCATGTCCCTAGGAAGGACCCTAAAGACACTCTTTGCCAAAATATGGAGAATCATATTGACAGAGAAAGAATCAGAATCTTTGAACTCCTACGTGTAGGTTGCATGTGCTAGTGGGTGACCCTGCGTTAAAATGAGTTTCCAGGGCCGGTGCTGTGGCCAGTAAAGCCGCTGCCTGCAGTTTAAGCATCCCATCTGGGCGCCGGTTTGAGACCCAGCTGCTCTACTTCTGATCCAGCTTTCTCCTGTGGCTTGGGAAAACAGCGGAAGATGGCCCAAGCCTTTGGGAGACCTGGAGGAAAGTCCTGGCTCCTGGCTTCTGATTGGCGCGGCTCTAGCCATTGTGGCCAACTGGGGAGTGAACCAGCAGATGGAAGACCTCTCTCTCTCTCTCTCTCTCTTTCTGCCTCTCCTTCTCTCTGTGTGTAGCTTTCAAATAAATAAATAAATCTTAACCAAAAAAAAGAGTTCCCTCATACCAGTGTGTGTGTGTGTGCGTGTGTGTACACGTGCTCACACGCGTGTGCAGGAACACAGACGTGGCTGAGGCCAAGGGGTAGCACTAGCTTCCTGAAGAGGCTTCAGGGCTACAGCAGTCAACAGAGAGGCTGGAGTGGCTCTCACAGCAGCTGGACCCACTGAGCACTGTGGAGCAGCCGAATGATCAAGGCGTCCTTAGGACTGCTGTAGACAGGCAGCCGACTGCAGTTCTACTTGATCAGTAATAACCAAAGACCTCTAATTTCAGCAGGAGCTGAAACTGAGTCATCTGAGCAATTCCCAGAGCTGAGTTACTTGAGAGAGCCAGGGAGAAGCAGCCAAGCAGCTTTTGCTGAAGGGCTCAGCCCACTAAGGCCCCAAAGAAACACCCCAGGAGGAGGCTCGTCACACTTGGTCCTCAGGAGGGAGATGAGCAGTCTGTCTCAGAGGTTCTTCCCACTGAGGCCCCGGGAAGCAGACGAGTGCTCCACTTACCCACCTTCAGCCCCGGGAAGCAGCTGTGAAGGGAAGGTTGGCCCCTGCTCAGGGGCTCTGAGCAGTCAGTCACGGAGCTTTCCAATACTGACAGGTGCCCCATGAAGTTCACAGCATGGCCTGGCTCCTTCGCAGGTCTTACCCTGTGCTTCTATGGGCACATAATGCTGCACCCACCCAGGCCCACTGGAGTGGCCCTGCCACCCCACATGTGTAGAAATAGATGGGTGCTCCATACCCACAGGCAGATGCACCACTTAAGAGAGCTGCATCTCAGCTGGCAGCGCAATCCCACCAGAGCTAAAGCCTAGGCCACTAAGATACCCAGACACAGTTGATCGTAGCTGAAGAAGTTACACAATTGCTACACTAAACTTCCCACCTACAACCCAAGTTAATGCCTATGAAATGAACACCTAGGACACATCACCAGGAGAAGGACTTCTACTATGAAAGCTACCCTTAAAATTGGTAGAGAACTGACCCGCCAGGTGCATGAATACTAATTAGGGGCACAATCATGAAAAAACCAGGTAATGTGATGCTTCCAAAGGAATTCAACTCTCTAGCCACAGACCCAAAGAAAAGGAAATGGAATAACTGCCTGAAAAAGTGTTCATAATAATTATTTTGAGGAAACTTAATGAGATAGAGGAGAATGCAGATAGTTAATTCATGAAATTAGAAAGACAATCCATGATATGAAAGAGAAATCCAGCAAAGAGAGATTAAAAAGAACAAGACAAGGCCGGTGCTGTGGCTCAACAGGCTAATCCTCCGCCTTGCGGTGCCGGCACACCGAGTTCTAGTCCCGGTCTGGGCGCTGGATTCTGTCGCTGTTGCCCCTCTTCCAGGCCAACTCTCTGCTGTGGCCCGGGAGTGCAGTGGAGGATGGCCCAAGTGCTTGGGCCCTGCACCTCATGGGAGACCAGGAGAAGCACCTGGCTCCTGCCATCAGATTAGCGCGGTGCGCATACCGTGGTGGCCATTGGAGGGTGAACCAACGGCAAAGGAAGACCTTTCTCTCTGTTTCTCTCTCTCTCTCTCTCTCACTGTCCACTCTGCCTGTCAAAAAAAAAAAAAAAAAAAAGACAGGAATCTTGGAACTAAAGACACGGAATTTAAAAATACAGTCTAGGGGCAAGTGTTTGGCATAGTAGTTAAGATGCGGGTTAAGGGGCCGGTGCTGTGGCTCACTTGGTTAATCCTCTGCCTGCGGCACCAGGTTCTAGTTCCAATTGCTCCTCTTCCAGTCCACCTTTCTGCTGTGGCCCGGGGTGGGGGGTAGTGGAGGATGGCCCAAGTGCTTGGGTCCCTGCACCTGCATGGGAGACCAGGAGGAAGCACCTGGCTCCTGGCTTCGGATTGGTGCAGCACACCAGCCGTAGCAGCCATTTAGGGGGTGAACCAACGGAAGGAAGACCTTTCTCTGTGTCTCTCTATGACTCTACCTGTCAAATAAAAAATAAAAAAAGATGCTGGCTAAGATTCCTGAATCCCGTATCAGAATGCCTTGGTTCAAGTCTTGACTCTGCTCTTTTTTATTTTTTATTTAAGATTTATTTTATTTATTTGAGAGACAGAGTTACACAGAGAGATAGAGAAAGAGAGCGAGGTCTTTCATCTGCTGGTTCATTCCCAGATGGCCACAACGGCTGGAGCTGTGCCAATCTGAAGCCAGGAGCCAAGAGCTTCTTCCAGGTCCCCCATGTGGGTGCAGGGGCTCAGGGACTTGGGCCATCTTCTGTTTTCCCAGGCCACAGTAGAGAGCTGGATGGGAAGAGGAGCAGCCGGGACTAGAACCAGCACACATATGGGATTCTGGTGCTTCAGGCCAGAGCTTTAGCCAGCTGCGCCACAGCGCCAGCCTCTTGACTGTGATGCAGCTGGTAATGGCCTAAAGACTTGGGTCCCTGCCACCCATATGGGAGGTCTGCATCGAGTTCCCAGCTCTCAGCTTCAGCCTGGGCCAACCTTGACCAAGGCAGGCATCTGGGGAGTAAACCAACAGAAGGGAGCGTCTCCTCCCCCCCTCTCTCTGTCTCTCCTCCTCCTCCTCTTTCTCCTCTTCCTCTTCCTCCCCTAAATAAACTAACAAGAAATTTTAAGACAGTTGATAGCCAATAGCAGATAGAAGGGAACGTTTCTGAGCTTAAAGACAGGTTTTTTGAAATAAACCAGACAAAAAAATTCTGAAAAGAATGAAGAAATCCATCTAAACTTATGGGACACCATTAAGCAAGTAAATAGCTGCACTATGGGCATTACATAAGGAGAAGAGAAGGAAAGGCACAGAAAATGTGTTTAATGAAATAATAGCTGAGAACTTTCCAAGTCTGGGGACATCCAGGTCCAGGAAGCTCAAAGGACCTCCAACAGATTCAACCCAAAGAGATCCTCTCTGCGGAATATTATAGTCCAACTGTTACAAGTACAAGAGAATTCTAAAGACAGCAAGAGCAAAGCATCAGGTCACTTGCAGGAGAATCCTCATTAAACTCACAGCAAACTTTTCAGTGGTGACCTTACAGGGCAGCAGGGCTGGAGAGAATGGTATGGTATATTCAAAGTTTTAAAATTAAAAAAAAAAAATGGCCAACCAAGAATACTGTACTCAGAAAAACTAATCTTCCAAAATGATGCAGAAATAAAGTCTTTTTAAGATAAGCAAAAACTGAGGCCGTTCATCACCACCAGAATGGCACTATAAGAAATGCTTAGGGGGTGGGACCAGTGCCGTGGCGTAGCAGATAAAGCTGCAACCTGCAGTGCCAACAACCCACATGGACGCCAGTTTGAGTCCCAGCTGCTCCACTTCCAATCCAGCTCTCTGCTATAGCCTGGGAAAGCAGTGGAAGATGGCCCAAGTACTTGTGGGAGACCTGGAAGAAGCTTCTGGCTCCTGGCTTCAGATCAGCCCAGCTGTGGCCATTTGGAGAGTGAGCCAGTGGAAAGAAGACTCCACCCCCCCCCACCTCCCTGCACCTCTGCCTTTCTGTAGCTCTGCCTTTCAAATAAATGAATAGATCTTAAAAAAAAAAAGGTAGATAAATAGATAGAAATGCTTAGGGGAGGTCTATACTAGGCATAAAAGAATGATAGTCATTATCACAAAAGCACATCGAAGTACAAAACTCAACAGCAGAGCAGATACACAAAAGAGAAGCAGAAGCTGATCCTATCAGTGAGAAACCCCCAACTACAAGATGAACAAGAGAGGAAAAACGGGACAAGGATTATCAACCAACCCGAAAAAAATTACAGAAGAACAGGAATATGTCTTGACTTCCTTGAATGTAAGTAAATTAAATTGCCCAAATAAAAGATAGAGACTGGCAAAATGATTTTTAAAAAACAAACAAAAAACCAAGACCCAGTGGTATGCTGCCTACAAGAAATTTACTTCTTCAGTAAAGACACACACAGACCAAAGGTAAAGGGATGGAAAAATACATACTATGCAAATGGAAACCTTAAGTAAGCCATATAAAACATTAAATGCACTTTAAGTCAAAAACTGTAAAACAGACAAGGAAACTCACCATCTACAATATGTATCTCCTCTGACCACAATGGAATAAATAATAAATAATAAATCAACAACAGGAGTATAAACATTGTACAAATACATGGAAATTAAAGAGCATCCTTGGAATTACCAATGGGAAAACTTTAAAGTTCTTGAAGCAAATGGAACTGAAAATGAAAACACTACATACCAAAACTATGAGATACAGCAAAACCAGTAGTAAGAGGAGAGTTTGCAGCAATAAGTGCCTATATCAGAAACACAGAGATTTTAGAAAATCAAGAACAAATCATACCCAAAATTAGTAGAAGGAAAGCAATAACAAAGATCAGAGCTGGAGACAAAACAATTAAGAGAGATCCGTGAAACAAAAGTTGGGATAAAGAAAATTGGGTCCGGTGCTGTGGCGTATCCGGTAAAGCCACAGCCTGTGGCACTGGCATCCCATATGAGCACTGGTTCAAGTCCCAGCTGCTCCACTTCTGATCCAGCTCTCTGCTATAACCTGGGAAAGTAGTAGAAGATGGCCCAAGTGCTTGGGCCCCTGTACTCATGTGGGAGATCTATAAGAAGCTCCTGGATCCTGGCTTTGAATTGGTCCATCTCCAGATTGTGGCCTCCGGGGAGTGAACCAGTGGATGCAAGACCTTTCTATCTCTCTCTCTCTCTCTCTCTCTCTCTCTCTCTCTCTCTCTCTGTAATTCTATCTCTCAAATCATTAAATACACCTTTAAAGAAAAAAAATTTTAAGATTCATTTATTTGTTTGAAAGGCAGAGTTACAGAGATGCAGAGGCAGAGAGACAGAGAGAGGTCTTCCATCTAATGGTTCACTTCCCAAATGGCCGCAGCTGTACCAATCCGAAGCCAGGAGCTTCTTCCAGGTCTTCCACGTGGGTCCAGGGGCCCAAGCACTTAGTCCATCTTCTACTGCTTTCCCAGGCCATATCAGAAAGCTGAATTAGAAGTGGAGCTTCCGGGACTTGAACTATGGCCAATATGCGATGCCGGCACTTCAGGTGGCAGCTTTACCTGCTACACCATTGTGCCAATTCCAAGAAAATTAACAAACCTTTAATGAGGCTAACAAAAAAAATAAGAGAGGACCCAAATAAATGAATATATGGATATATTAAAACCAATAGCATAGAAATACAAAAGATCATTAGAGTGTAGCATAAACAACTATATACCAACAAATTGTAAAACCTAGAGTGAATGTATACATTTCTGAATATATATAATTACCAAAATTAAACATGAAGACATAGAAAATCTGAAAAGACCAATAACAAGTAATGAGATTTAATCAGTCATACAAAAATCTCCCAATAAAGAATAGCCTAGAACCTAATGGCTTTACTATTGCATTTTACAAAAACTTTAAAAGAAGAAGTAACATCAATTCTTCTCAAACTGTTCCAAAGCATTGAAAGGAACACAGACTTATTCTATCAGGCTAGTATTACCCTGATACAAAAACCAGACAAGTATATAACAAAAAAAGAAAGCTATACACCAATAACCACAATAAGCACAGATGCAAAAAATGCAACAAAATATTAACAAATGGAATCTAACAGCACATAAAAGAGTATATACCACAAATGGGACTTATCCCAGGAATGCAAGGATGGCTCAACCTACACAAGTCAGTAAACATAATATATCATATCAACAGAATGAAGAATAAAAACCATATGACCATCTCTGCAGATGCATAAAAAGCATTCAATAAGAATTCAACATCCCTACATGATTAAAATTTTCGAAAAGCTAGATGTAAAAGGAACATACCTTGCATAAGAAAGGCTCTATAGGAAAATCTCATGGCTGATTATATCATAACTAATGAAGAAAAGCTGAAATAATTTCCTCTAAGATCAGGAACAAGACAAGGAGGTCCACTTTCACTACTCATACTCAATATATTATTAGATGTGTTAGCCAGAGCAATAGGACAAGAGAAACAAACAGGAGAGGAGGAGGTTTAGTGCAGCCTCTCCTAGTCTGCACCAACAACTCAGAAAGACACCAGACAAGTATGCTGTTTCAGCAAGCGTCCCTCCGCTCTTTCTGAAAGGACTCTTCCTGTTTTGCTTGGGGTCCCCCAGTGATTTCACCTAAAAAGTAAGTCATTTGGGGAAATCCAAACCTCCTCAGGCTCCTCTAACCACCTGCTGTCACCACCTTTGCAAAGGGACTTGTGGCCATTTGCAGGGCAACTATGGAGGAAAGGAAAATGCTAAGCTCGCTTGGGGAGAACTGAACATCCACCCTGAGGGACTCCTGGCTCCTCAAAGACCCAGTGCACAGCAGTCAGCCCACTGATACCTTAAACACCTACATCCGGCACACAGTGGCTCATTTCCTAGTTCCTGAGTACACAGCTGGCATGAACACACTCAGTGAGAGGAAGGGTCCCCACACTGACCCTCTGACCCATGATTCACAGATATCAGAGGCAGCTAGCAGGGCAAGGGCCATGAAAGAGGCCCTAGAGCTATGCTTCCAAAATTGTAAACCAAACACCGATTCTGCAGAATTTCTGAATGAGAGAGAATTTCTGAAACTAATTAGCAGTAATTCACAGGAATTAAAAACTCATATTGAAGTCACTCAACTGTGTGGTCGGTGTAGTTGTAGGGGTGTTGAATTCTAGCTCGTTCCCTACTGTCAGCCCGTTGAGGCTGCTGTAACAAACCCCATCAGTTGGGTGGCTGACAAACGTCAGGGGCTTGTTCTCCACAGTACTGGGGGCTGTGACCAAGGTGCAGGCAGACCTGGTGTCTGACAAGGGCTTGCATTCCGGCTTGTAGACAGTGCCTCCTTTCTGTGTCCATCCTGGTGGAAGCGACAAGGCAGCTCTCTGGGGATTCTTTTATAAGAGCACAAAACCCACTCATGATGTCTTTGCACTCATGATCTAACCACCTGCCAAAGGCCATATCCCCAGTACCACTCTACTGGTGAGCATAGGAATTGCGAGTGGACACAAACGTTCAGATGACAGCATTCACTTGGCTCACCAACTTAACCCATGAAGAATATTTTTAAGGGGTATTTAGTAATGACAACAAGACATCATAAGCTCAATGAGGAGAGGGTCCCAACTGCAGCTACTGTTCAAGCATGGATCCTTAACGTCAGCCAATAAGCACAGCCCCTGGTACTTCACCCATCTGGAAAACCATCTCTGTCCTACTATGCACAGACAGACCGGAAGCTTGTGGCTTTCACTTGGCAGGAACAGAAATTTTGCCTCGAGCCTTTGTCAGCTCTACCTTGATGACACCAAGCTTCTAGAAGTCAAACGGCAGGACATGGCAGGCACTTGGGAGGCCTCGGTAAGACACACAGATAACAGAGACAAGAAAGGAATCCCATGAAAATACGAGGTCCTGACACCTTGATGAAGTTTCTGGGAACACTGTAATCTGGGAAATAATGTACTCACTCCTTTAACGTGGCAGACAAGTAGCTGGCCCCACTACTAAGAAAAGGGTACACAGGCCGGCGCCGCGGCTCACCAGGCTAATCCTCCGCCTGCGGCCGGTACTCCGGGTTCTAGTCCCGGTTGGGGCGCCAGATTCTGTCCCGGTTGCCCCTCTTCCAGTCCAGCTCTCTGCTGTGGCCTGGGAAGGCACAGGAGGATGACCCAAGTGCTCGGGCCCTGCACCCACATGGGAGACCAGGAGGAAACACCCGGCTCCTGGCTTCAGATCGGCGCAGTATACCAGCCGTAGTGGCCATTTGGGGGTAAGCCAACGGAAGGAAGACCTTTCTCTCTGTCTCTCTCTCTCTCTCACTGTCTAACTCTGCCTGTTGAAAAAAAGAAAGAAAAGGGTACATAAGCATTATTTGCACTTAGCAGGAAATACATGCTACAATTTGATGTGTTGCTCTAACTTATCAAGTAAATTACTCAAAAGGCTACCAGCTTTGAGCAGAGTCCAAGGTTAAGAAGCAACTCTCCTGCTAATCCAGGCTGTGGTTCTAGAAGTTAAGGACCCAGAAGATCCAATGCTGTTCACAATCTCACATGGAAGGCTGGGATGCCATGGGAAATACGGAGCAGTCACCAATGGGAGAATTACAGTGCAAGTCCACTGGCTTAAGAGAAGAACCAAATCTCTGTGCAAATCACTGTTTGCCTTTTGAAAAACCATTCTTGGCTTGCTGTGTGCTTTAGTTGAAACTGAAGGCACATCAAGTGACACAGCCATAAAATCAGGGAGGCACGAGTGGATGTTGTACCTGTATGACGAGTGGGAGCTGTCCTGGAGCCACCGAGTAGGATGCACATTCTCTCTAGGGTTCCCTCTCTGGCTGAACTGCCACGCCTTCTTCAACCTACCCAAAGCCTCAGAGGGAGCTCCTGTGGCCCTCGACTGAGGACAAAGAGGGTCAAGTGCAGCCTGCAGACAGCTTCCTGTTTCTTGAAATTCTACAGACCGTGCACAAGTGGCTCTGGAAGATGGTAAGAAGGGAAAGCCTCATGGAGCACCCATAGGGGATCCTGGCACTGCAGGCGGCAGCTTTACCCGCTACGCCCCAGCACCAGCCCGGGCTGCTGCACATCTGATGCAGCTCCCTAATGCACCTTGGGAAAGCAGTAGAAGATGGCCCAAGTCCTTGGGCCCCTGCAGCCACATGGGAGACCCAGAAGAAGCTCCTGGCTCCTGGCTTCAGATCGGCCCCGCTCTAGCCATTGCAGCCATTTGGGGAGTGAACCAGTGAATGGAAGATCTTGCTCTCTGATGGCCCCCAGGCCGGACATACCACACTCCTGGTTTAGAAGAAGAATCAGACAAACACCAGCCACGGCGATGTGAGTGCGGTGGGCAGAGAGGAAGGCTGAAGGTGCTCTCTGCATTTTCCATCATGTGTACACTTCGCTTGTTTTATTTCCTTTGCCCATTTCCAGGCTGTTTTTGTGATTTATTCCAAGGGTAACATTGTATCAGAATGGGACTGTGCAGGGCTCAAAGGAGGAACACCATGAGGGGGACTTTTAAAAAGTTTTGGAAAAATGCAATAAAAAGGAAAGTTTATTTTGCTGCTTTTTCATAGCATGCTCGCCCATGACATTTGTGAAGCCCCTGTGTTACTCAGGGGTAACTGGCTTTGGATCCCGATGCAGGGGTTAAGGATAGTTTGGACTGACTGTCTGACTTCCAGAATCCTGGCTGGGCAGAAGACGATTCTCATTCTTTAGGTCACCTGAAGCGCACAGTTACTGACCCCCAGTGGCGTCTGAATGGATGCGCCCCCGTGTGTTCTGCTAAGCAAACGTGGTAAGGACCACCCAGGACAGGGCTTGTGCATGGGCTCTGTCTCAGGTGATCCTTACTGGTGTGAGCTCAGTCAATGGAGAGGGCAGCAGAGGCTGTGGTGCTCAGATGTCATGGAGGGGACATCCTGGGATGAACCTGGCCAGGGCTAGTGTTCAGCCGGGCCTGGGGAAAGGCCATGCTGATGGGCGGACCACGGATTACAGTCAAGGCAAGAGGAGGGCCAGGGCCCCCTGTGTGCGGGACTAGTGAGTGATCCTGAGCACCACCGTGCGGAGAGGGGTGTGGGGAGTGGGAGCCCAGCGTGCAGGCAGCAAGCAGTCCAGGCTGTCCATGCTTTTGCTTCTCCATCTGTCAGAGGGACGGCCCCGTGCGTGGGAACATCAGCGGGAAAGCAAGATGAACGAGCTGGTTCCATATTTGCTTTGTCCTGCCCTTGGGACAGATGCAAAATAACCTTGCTGTGAACAAGGGGCTCGACCTCAGAGGCTCCGGAAGTTCTGGAACTCGGGAACCGACAGTAGGTACGGTCGCTGTCCCACCCAGCTCCTCCTTCCCCGGCCACAGCACCCACGCCCTGGCTGCGGTGAGGCTTGGCCCTAACAGCTCCAAGCTCTTCCTTTCCCGTGGACTTGCCTTTACGGAAGGGAGCCACTTCCAGGCCATGCCCTACCCAGGGCAGCCACGGCCAGGGATGACTGACATGGGGAGGGAGGGGGGCTGTCCTCCAGCAGAAAACAGTGCACTCTGAGCCTCCCATGGGGCCTGACCGAGCCTACTCCTTCCCTGCCACAACCGGGTTCCCTCAGTCCCTTCCATGTTCCACCTGGGAGCGCCCCCAACCCCTGGTAAATCCTTGCTGCAGGCTCCGGGTCTCTGGGGCTGTCTGCAGGAGGGGGACTCTGCCCCACAGAGCAAGTGCCTAGGATGGGGCTGACGCCTCCTGTGTTTCTGCCTGGCAGGCTCCGTGGGAGGTTGGGAAGACGTTGGTGACTCCTTCAGTAGGACATCAAGGCCTGAGGCCCAGCCTAGGCTCACCCCCTCGCTCCTACAAGCCTCTGAGGGAGCCAGGGAGCTCATTAAACCCATCTGGGCCACCTTCCAACCCAGCAGGTATTTTTAACTGCATGGCACCTCCTAGATCCCTGGGCACCTCAAGTGAGGGTCGATGAGTCACCTGTAAGACAGGCAAGATGTGCCAAAGGGCATGCTTGTTAGAGGTGGCTGCGGCTGTTTTGCAAAGATTTAGGGTTGGAAAGGGAAAAGGTAGGTTTCTTGGTTACAGCTTGAACTAAGGAACTGAGCCTAAAACCTGGGGCTGGGGTAGCCCAGATGGGGTTGTTTCAGTCCAACTGGCTCCCCCAGAGGACCTAGGCAAACACCAGGCACGTGGTGGGGTAAGGCTGAGCAGGTCAGTGGTGAGTCCCAAGGGGCCATGGTGACTCTCAAGAGTGTGGGGAGTGTCCCCAGTGTCATCACAGCACATCACGGGTGTAAGGGCAGAGGGGGCCGGTGACAATCACTCAGGTTGTAGCTATGACCTATTACTAATTACATTACTCTGAGCTGCATACCCCTCCCTTTCCACCTGCTGCTCCCTTCCTGTAAAATGAAACGAACACCCAGCTTTCCGGGTATCTGGAGAAGGCTTTGTGCACTGCTCAAGAGCTGTCAGCGCAGCCGTGGGCCTTTCCTTTTGGTGTGGGCAACTTCTTGCTTGTGCAGGATGAGTTGCAAGTGATCTATGTTTTTTGTTTGCTTGTTTTTTAGATTTTGTTTATTTATTTATTTGACAGGTAGAGTTACAGACAGTGAGAGAGAGAGAGACAGAGAGAGAGGTCTTCCTTTCGCTGGTTCACTCCCCAAATGGCCGCAACGGCCAGAACTGCACCTATCCGAAGCCTGGAGCCAGGAGCTTCCTCCGGGTCCCCCATGTGGGTGCAGGAGCCCATGCGCTTGGGCCATCCTCCACTGCTATCTCAGGCCACAGCAGAGAGCTGAATCAGAAGAGGAGCAACTGGGACTAGAACCGGCGCCCATATGGGATGCCAGCTCTGCAGGCGGAGAATTAACTTAGTGCGCCATGGCGCTGGCCCCTATTTTTTTTATTTATTTGGGGGGCAGACACACACACACACACACACACACACACAGAGGGAGAGCAGGAGCCAGGAGCTGGAATGTAACCGAGTTCTCCCATGGGAGTGACAGGAACCCCATCTGTGGATCCATCAGGGATGCCTCTCAGGGTCTGCATTAGCAGGAAGCTGGAGTCTGGAGCCAGAGCCGGGTACTGAACCTGGGCACTGGAGGTGAGACGCAGGCGTTTGACCACTAGGGCAACGCTCGCTCCTTGATCTATGTTGCCATCACAGAAGGGATTAATCATGGGCCTGTTCTGCTGTTGGGACCCCCTTGCGTGACCATAGAGTCACACACACACTGTATCCAGCAGAGTCCAGATGCTACCCCAGGGCTGCAGCAAAGGAGAGCGGCTGCTCCGGGGCATACACTTCTTAGCTGTGGCCTCTCTATGTTTAAGCAGAAAATGGAAACCTGTTTGCATTTCCCAAGTCCTGCGAGCCATGCTAAGGGAGATAACTCGAGCAACCCTTCCTTTTGCCGAGTTCCCAATGAAAAGGTCTTTGTTTGGTAACAAGCCCTTGCTCAGCCTCTTCTGGACAGACAACCTCATGCTAGGAACCGCGGGTAGGGGTTAAATAGGGGCTGCACTCGCTTCATGACTTACAGTCCGCGAGGGCAAAAGCGCTGAACTTGGAATGAAAAGACTCTGGCCAAGGGACTTAGCCTGTGTGGGACTTGACTTCCCCATCTTCCAAAGCGAGGATTCACAAGGATGAAATACACATGAAGGGCACTGCACTATCAGAGTTTTAAAGCTGGGCTGCATCTCAGCACTCACTTTGACAATGGACACGCTGGACTCTGAGCAGATAAGACCAGCACGTTTCTTTACATCCAGGGCCTGTGGTGGTGTGCGGCGCAGAGCAAGCGTGCAGGGAAGCTTTGTTGAATGGGTAAAGTGAATGAATGAATAAACGGATGACCAGAGATAAGGAAACTGGGCTCCAGGCCACAGAGTGATTTGAGCAAGGTTGTTACAAAGAGAGGGCTCTTCTCACCCATTCCAGAGATTTTTACTAAGACCTTTCATATCACAAGGTGCAAACATTACTAACGAAGCATAACCTGGGAGCAACCACCAAGCAGGGCATCTTGGCTCCCTGCTCCCTGTGTGCCAGCCTATTTAATACATCCCGAGGGGCGCGTCCTGCTAAGCACTCTAGGAAATGTGATGACTTAAAAGGCGAAAATACTCTTTGCACATCATGTATTTCAAGTTGGATTTGTAGCAGCAAATGACAATTCCCTCCCCATTTAAAAAAAAAAAAAGACTCCTAGCAACAAAGACGGCTTCTGAGAAATAAGACATGTATCTTGATTTCCTGGTAACCAAAGAAAACAAGGCATCAGATTAGAGTGACACAGTGACCAGAAGGCAGATTCTCTTAGCCCTAAGAGGGATCTGTCCTGTCTGTATAAGGATACTGGATACCAGCACAGAGGCTGTCTTCCAGATTGCTGATACATTTCTCCCATGATCCTCTGATATCTCCACCCTTGAGAAAAGCCAACATGCCTTTGGGGCCGAGTTGACCACATCCCCACTCCATTCCCCTCACATCTCACGGCAAAGTCAGACAAGAGCTGTGTGTTTCTGTGCTGCGTGTTTAAGGAATGAAAGTCTCGAGTGCTGGGAAACAAGACCAGCAGGCTGTGGCAAACAGAAGGCTGGAGAGAATTCTGGAACAACAGAAAACCATGACTCTTGATTGAATTGGCAAAGAGAAATAGGACTGCAGACGCTTCATCCCTCAACTCCGAAGGAAATGACAAAAATAGCAAAAAAATAAATAAACAAAACCAAAAAATCTAGCAGTGGGAGCCAGACTGTGGTGCAGTCTGACGACAGGAGAACTCAAGAAGTGGTGGCAGGGGAAAAAATAACTCAGAAGAGTGTGGAGTGCGGCACAGGTGCCTCCCACACGTGGCTCTGGGGAGTGAGCAGAATCTCGAGAACTCAACCCACAGGCCCCTTCTGGAGAGAGGTGGTGGCCTGCTCCTCTCTTTCTGTTTGGGTGGGAAGTGAGAGAGAGACTTAGAGATAGCTGCTCAGTCACCAAGAAGATAAGGGTAAAACTTCAGCAAGAGCCATGGGCTCCCAGGGAGAATCAGAAGAATGGGAGTCCCTGCCCAGGCTGTCGGGTGACAGAGAAGTAGCTGGAACCAGAAACATGGGCAGGGGAGTGCATTGCATATCTGTGATTTGGTGGTGTTGTGGCATCCACTTTACACTGGATTTTGTCACACCAGAGTGGAGCTCAGCCCCCCTGGACACAGTCCCGGGTTCTACACCTTCCTCTCCCTCCCCAGGTCCCCAAGGAGCCCATCCAGACATCTGCCTCCCGGATCTCCTTCCTGGTGGCCACTTCCCTAGGAAATAACCAGACCCACAATACGTGGCATGGGCTGTGCAGCCACGGCCTCCCCATCACTGTGTGGCCCCGCATCTCGTGTTTGCTGCGCCACACCCACTCGTGAAACCCCCCCACAGAAATCTCTGCACAACACTCCCATGGGCCTCTCTCCTCACCTGCACTCTGTGTCCTCTGTGTGTGGCCCCCAGCTGTGCCATGTCTCTCCAGGACCTGTAAGTAATATTTGCAAAGGTCATAAAATACGTCCACATTATATCTTCCTTCCTCCCTGGAAGAATGGTCTCCATGCAAACTAAAATGAGAGAGTTCCTCACAGCACATGGACCGAGTCGATTCAGTTATCTACCGTCAACATGGCCTGATCGACAGCCAGCACGGTAACTATGAAAACATACTAGGCCGGCCGCCGCTCACTAGGCTAATCCTCTGCCTGCAGTGCCGGCACCCCAAGTTCTAGTCCCAGTTGGGGCACCAGATTCTGTCCCAGTTGCTCCTCTTTCAGTCCAGCTCTCTGCTGTGGCCCGGGAGTGCAGTGGAGGATGGCCCAAGTACTTGGCCCTGCACCCAGATGGGAGACCAGGAGGAAGCACCTGGCTCCTGGCTTTGGATCGGCACAGAGCTGGCCGCAGCGGCCATTTGGGGGGTGAACCAATGGAAGGAAGACCTTTCTCGCTGTTTCTCTCACTGTCTAACTTAAGAAAACGCACTATGCCACGCAAAAAGAACCATCAGAACAAAACATGCGCAAGACAGCAGAGGAACACGGTACAGAAGAGAATCCTCAAAGAACAGAAGAAAACTCCTCACAGGCGCTGTTTCTCATGAGGCCCTGAATCCAAAGCTGAAAGGTGAGCTGATGAATCAGTAAAGTGAAATTAAAACAGACCTTTCAGAACTAAGGAAGCAAACCGAGAAGCAACACAATGCCATTAAATAATTAAATTAAAAACTACACGCGCTAAGAAACAGAACACAGAAGGCCCCAAACCAAATTGCTGTCATAAAAGAAGAGCATAATAACCATGATGACACAAAGGAAAAACAGAAAGATGTTAATGTCAACACAAAGAAGGCTCTGTGTGCAAAGAGAAGCCAACAAGAAGAAAGCTAGCAGGCCTGAGAGAAGAAATCAACAGTTTGAATGTCCTGAAAGCATTCAGCTAAAAAAAATTTCTTTAATGACCACAATAACCTTGAAGATTATTTAAAATAAAAAATAAAGTATATCCTCTTTAACAAGACATGTTTGATCAACTGTGGCTTCCTCACAGAGCAGGTTACTGAGTATACTGGGGAAGGGAAGGCAGGACCGGCGCTGTGGCATAGTGGGTAGGGCCGCTGCCTGCAGTGCCGGCATCCCATATGGGTGTCGGTTCAAGTCCTAGATGCTCCACTTCTGATCCAGCTCTCTGCTATGGCCTGGGAAAGCAGAAGAAGATGGCCCAAGAGCTTGGGCCCCTGCACCTGCATGGCAGACCCAGAAGAAGCTCCTGGCTTTGGATCAGCACAGCTCTAGCCAATTGGGGAGTGAGCCAGTGGATGGAAGATCCATCTCCACCCCCCACCCCTGCCTCTCCTTCTCTCTCTTTGTAACTCTGACTTTCAAATAACTAAATCATTATAAAAAAGAGAGAAAGGGAAGGTGATCTGTACAGAGATGGAAAGAGGCCCCAGATGCTGTGGAGTGAAAGCATTGTAAAAATCAAGTCAATGACTAGCACAGATAATATTGTGCCAATTGTGTTTTTTAAAATCTTTATTTTATTTTAAAAACGGAGAAAGACAAAGGGACCCAGAGATCCCCCACCCATTGCTTCACTCCCCCTGAATGCCTGCCATAGCTAGGGGTGAGCCAGGTGGAACCTAGGAGCCAGGAACTCAACCCAGGATGCGCAGGCGGGTGGCAGGGACCACACTGTGATTTTTAAATCTCTGTGAAGCGGTACATCATCTGACTCTGATCTGTTTTTTGCAGCAATAATCAGAGACTCAGCCTCTAAGCAGAAAGGGGAATGATTGGGCCCCTACAACTACAAGGGCCGGGGGAAGGTCTGGAGCTTCAGCCACAGCTTGCTCCAAGGACACGAGCTGTTCCAGGCTCCATCCTCTAGCTTCACCCTGCCGGGACACACAGCATCTCCATCCCAGAGGACCCCAGCAGGCCTGGGAGAGAGAAGATGGCCCAGCTTGTGTGTGTGCCAAGGGAGGGAGGGTGTGCTGTTATTGGCCCTGGCAGGCCAGCATCACATCCCAGCCCTTGTTCCAGGCAGCAGGCTCAGGCCCCCCTTGACTGAGCATCACATGTGAACTAAAATTGGGAGCTGGGTGGTGGTGGTACCCACCAGAAGCTTGAGTCAGCTTAATCAGCTTCCCCCGTAGACATACATGTGATGGGATTCTACATGGCCAAAGAAAGATCTGGAAGGAAACATTCATGTTTGAGGCCATTGGGGAAGGAGACTTGCCACTTTAAAAAGAGGGGGCTGGCACCATGGTGTAGTAGGCTAAGCCTCCACCTGTGGTGGTTGTATCCCATATGGAGTGGTTAAAGTCTTATCTGCTCAACTTCCCATCTAGCTCTCTGCTATGGCCTGGAAATGCAGTGGAAGATGGCCCAAGTGGGAGACCTGGAAGAAGCTCCAGGCTCCTGGCTTTGGATCAGCCCAGCTCCGGCCATTGTGGCCACTTGGGGAGTGAACCAGTAGATGGAAGACCTCTCTCTCTGTCTCTTCCTCTCTCTGTGTAACTCTGCCTCTTAAGTAAATAAATATTATTTAAAATTGATGCATTTATTAATGTGAAAGGCAGAATGATCTTCATCCACTGGCTCACTCCCCAAATGCCTGCAATAGCAGAGGCTGAGCCAAGCCAAAGCCAGGAGCATAGAACTTTACCCAGGTCACCCTCGTGGGTGGCAGGGGCCCAAGGACTTGAGCCATCATCTGCTGCCTCCCAGGTGCGTTAGAAGGAATCTAGATTGGAAGCAGAGTAACCAGGACTTGAACCAGGCACTCTGATGCAGGATGCATCCAAAGATGCAGCTTAATCCACTGCACCACACAACCACTCCAAGTTCACTTACACTACTAGTTCCCATGGCCTGAAGGCAGTGTCTCTGCAGGGTCACTTGTCAGACTGGCACAACTCTATGCTAGGCAAATGCAATTTGATGCAGGTGGCAAAAATCCACTCAAGTGGGCAGGCAGGAGGAGGAGGTGTGAAAAGAACCCAAGGGTCTCCCAAAGTGAGAATGCGCCAGTCACACCAACTGAGATGGCTGGCGGAGTTGGTAACCAGTCCCACCCACAACTCTCCACCATGTTTTCCTGTATTTTTTCTAAACCACCTCTCAGGAGCCATAGTTCACACACAGTGAAATGCACACATTTTTAGCTTACGGGCTGACCGTTCTGAGAGTGTGTCCACTCCTACCATCCCTATCCCTCAACATTCCTGCACACCCTTTGCTGTCCAACCCTCCCAGCATCCAGCTCCAGGAGGCCACTAGCTCTGGCCAGAAAGGCAGGGCTCAGAGTGTACACAGGAGGTCACAGAGCCCAAGTGTGTGTGTGTCTGTGTGTGTGTGGAAACAGATATGCGGGTCTCAGAGAGGGCGGGCAGGTTCTTTTTTTATTTTTTTGACAGGCAGAGTGGACAGTGAGAGAGAGACAGACAGAAAGATCTTCCTTTGCCTGGTTCACCCTCCAATGGCCATCACGGCTGGCACACTGCAGCCGGCGCACCGCACTGATCCGATGGCAGGAGCCAGGTGCTTCTCCTGGTCTCCCATGGGGTGCAGGGCCCAAGCACTTGGGCCATCCTCCACTGCACTCCCGGGCCACAGCAGAGAGCTGGGCGGGCAGGTTCTAACGGAATCCTCCACACAGGAAGTTGCATCTTAGGAAGAACCTGGTGGGCAGGCCTCCTCTCCTGCTGGTTGGAAAGGGGATCTGAGGCTGGACTCAGCAAGAGCGTTTGGTGGAGAAGCTGAAGAGCCCAAAGCATCTTCCTGGGCAACACTTGGGCCCGTTTACCAGAAAGCCACCAGCTGTGGGCCAGCGCCTGGCACAGGCTGACTCCTTACATGTCCTCCCAGGCAGTGAGATGACACTGTTACTTTGCTTATTCTGTGCCAAAGAGGGGCCCAGAGCAAGCCCCCTGCTATTCACAGTGCATTCTTTGCTAGGGAGCAGGCCATGGTAGCACCCATGAGCAACCTTCAAGCTGTGCTCGAAAAAAAAAAAAAAAAGAAAAAAAGAAAGGCCTGAATCTGCTCGCATTAATAAATGGTACTTGAGAGCATCCTGGACCCATGGCTGTGGACGGAGGGCCCAGGGCCTGGAACACTGGAGGCAGACATTGTCATCATCTGCCTCTGCAGGGGAAGCCTCTCCATGGTTGGGTTAACCTTGACCGTGCAGTGGCCCACGGGGACTGCGGGAAGGAACCAGCCGAGGAATGCACCTGTTAACACATTGACTGCTCTCTGTTTCCATCCTCCGACACCAAGCAGGGTCTGCTGGTAGCCATGAGGGGAGGTGGGCTGAACCACCATGGGCCACTGGTGGGCAGCCAACGGAACCACGCTCCCCTGAGCTCAAGTCCCAAGGCTCCCTCTGAAATGTGGCTGAACCTTGGTTTGTTCTGCAGGAAGGGACACACTTGCCACGGTGGGACAGCAGGTGTCTGATTCGGCATCTCTGCTGCCACTCACCCCAAATGAGACACAGAACATCTTCATTATCCAGTTCCCTAGCATTCCTCCTGGTCACCTTCCCCACCCCCAGCACACCTTACCAGTACATGGACTGCTCTTGGCTTACACAGAAATGAATCTGCCCTCTCGTATCTGGCCGGTTTCAGGCGGCCTCATGCCTGTGAGAAGCACTCATCCGACTGCATAAACGATTAGTTCGTCCTTTTAAAATTGCTGGAAGTAGATTTCATTATGTGGAAATTTTATTCATTCTTTCTCCAGTAGATGGACATCTGGGTTGTTTCCAGCTTGAGGCTATTATGAATTAAGTTGCTGTGAACATCCATACACAAATTGCTTTGTGGGAATGTGTTTTCATTTCTCTTGGGTGAATATCTAAGAATGGAGTTATTGGATCACAGGGTAGATGTACATACGCTTAATTTCATAAGTACTGTCAAGGGAGCTGGCGTTTGGCACAGCAGTTAAAAAGACACTTGGGAGACACGCATCCTGTCTGAGTGCCTGGGTTTCCAGTCCCAGCTCTGCTGCCAATTCCAGCTTCCCTGCGAGGCAGCAGTGGATGGCTCAAGTAACAGGGTCCCTGCCACTCCCGTGGGAGACCTGGATTGAGTGCCTGGCTCCTGGCTTCGGCCTGGCCAGCGTCAGATGTTGCAGGCATGTGGAGAGTGAAATAGCAAAAAAAGGAGTTCTCTCTCTTGATCTCTTTCAATAAATGTTTTTTTTAAATGATAAAGCCACCGCCCAACAGTGGTGATGCCAGTTTTCATTTGCAGCAACAGTATCTGCTCATCTTCCCCAGCGTGGGGGTCCTTCTGAGTTTAGCATCGCGGTGGCATGAAACGGTGTTTCACTGCAGTTTTAATTTTCATTTCCCTCGTGACTGACTATGCTGAGACGTGCTTCAAGGTCTCTCGGGCGGCTGCTTTTGTTCTGTGGCCCCGCGTGCTGGCACAGGATATTACAACAGCAGCTCCTTAGGGGACAATGGTTGGGACGTGCCTCTGTGGACCGGGATCTGGCTTCCACCCCGAGCTCAGCTCCTTGTCTTTTGGTTGCTGTGGAATCTGTCAGTCCCCACGTCCGCCTGGAACCCGTCCCTCTAGTAACCAAGTGTTCCTTCCTCCCGCAGCCTGGCCCCTGGAGCCCCCAGCCCCAGGACCTCCCTCTTACTCCACCCTGAACAGCCTCTCTCTGGCGTTCTACTGCACATCCTGCTCCACGCTCCTGGCGGCCCTGTCCCTCACAGCGAGTGCCTGTTGCTTGGTTACCACCTCGCAGGCCCAGCTTCGGCTGGTCCAGCCCTGCGTCACCCCCCAGCTCCCCTACCTCCAGAGGCAGCATCTGCAAGTGTCTGCTCGTGGGTTCAGTGCTATTGATTCAACACCCACTCATCACAGTTGCTAAAGAGACGGGGTGAGCCAGTGGTTGGCTGTCAGGCGTAGGCTTTTTGGTTTGTTTTTTGGTTTGTGTGTGTATATGTATGTATGTATGTGTGTGTGTGTGTGTGTGTGTGCCTGAGTTAAGTACTTTGTTGGTACTTTTTTCCCAAAGGGGGGGGGGGAGCAAACTATTTGTCACGACTCTAAATGGAAAAGAAAAATTCTGGTAACTCCAGCAGGCAGAGAGGCGTCTTCTCTTCTCACAGAGACCTGTTTTGTCTCTGCATCCCACTGCCACTTTCCCAACCCTCTCCCTGTGCCTAATTTCTTCATTAAGGTTATTATTTTCATGGTGGAGAGGCCTTAATGATGGGACTGGAGCCTGCATCTCACTGGCTGTGTCTCACCGTGAGACGGTAATGGCACCATCTCCCACTGGGTGCCTCACAGCAAATGAATAAAAATAGGTCAACGACCAGAGCTCATCCTGCTGTGGGCTCAGAAGCCTGGCACGTCCAGGCTGGAGACAGTGGATGCAGCTGCCGGAGAACCAAGGACCGAAGCCAGGAGGTTTGCTGCAAATGTTCTTGGCAACCTATCACGGGGCTGCACGGGGCTTTGCAGTCCAGACCCTGGGTCAGCCATCTCTCAAGCTCACAACCACCCACGCTGACTCCTACTCAGCCCCACCCTGGTTTTGTCTGATATGGGAAACAAGGGTGCCTACCTTGCCCACAATGGCAAGGGGAGATTCACTCTGTATGTAAATGTATTGAGCTCTGTGCCAGTGCTGGGGGTTGCTTTGTTTTTAAGGTTTCGGGAGAATTCAGATTTTACTTATTTTTTGCTTTAATCTGAGAGAGAGAGAGATAGAGATCTTCCATCTACTGGTTCACTCCTTGAAGGCCCTCAATAGCTAGGGCTGGGCCAGGTCAAAGCCAGGAACCAGGATCTCAACCTAGGCGTCCCACATGGGTACCAGGGACCTAAGTGCTTGCGCCATCATCTGCTGTCTCCCAGGTGCAAATGAGCAGGAAGCTGGATTGCAAGTGGAGGAGCCGGGACTCCAGCCAGGCACTCCAATATGGGACGCTGGCATCCCAAGGGGTGACTTAACCTCTGTGCCAAATGCCCGCCCCAGGGGCCACTCCTACACCAGTCATTGAGGGTGACGGACTCAGGAGCTCCCCAGGAAGCTGGAAATAAAACCACCCTCTTCAGAGTCACGTGAAGCAGAAGTAGAAATGGAAACAAAAGCAAGGTCTTGCTAAAGTGGCAGAGGGAAGAAAAGAAAGTACTATTCTGTGACGTACCTGTTAAATAGGGACAACAGTAGCCCAGAGGTCACAAACAGCATTTGATGATCTATTAGTCTTGCAGAATACAAAAGCTAGGAGATAGGGGCCGGCGCCAGGACTCAATAGGTTAATCCTCTGCCTGCAGCGCTGGTACCCCGGGGTTCTCATCCCAGTTGGGGCACCAGATTCTGTCCTGGTTGCTCCTCTTCCAGTCCAGCTCTCTGCTGTGGCCTGGGATAGCAGTGGAGGATGGCCCAAGTGCTTGGGCCCCTGCACCCGCATGGGAGACCAGGAAGAAGCTCCTGGCTCCCTGCTTCGGATCAGCACAGCTCCGTACGTTGTGGCCATTTGGGGAGTGAACCAATGGAAGGAAGACCTTTCTCTCTGTCTCTCTCTCTCACTGTCCACTCTGCCTGTCAAAAAAAAAAAAAAATCTAGGATATGGGGGCCGGCGCTGTGGTGTAGTGGGCTAAGCCTCTATCTGCAGCACCAGCATCCCATATGGGCGCCGGTTCTAGTCCCGGCTGTTCCTCTTCTGATCCAGCTCTCTGCTACGGCCTGGGAAAGCAGTAGAAGGTGGCCTAAGTCCTTGGGCCCATGCACCCAGGTGGGAGACCAGGAAGAAGCTCCTGGCTCCAGATCAGCACAGCTCCAGCCTTGGCAGTCAGTTGGAGGGTGAACCATCGGATGGAAGACCTCTCTCCCTCTCTCTCTCTCTCTCTGCCTCTCTTCTGCTGTGTAACGCTCTGATTTTTGAATAAGTAAATAAAATATTTAAAAATAAATAAATAAGTAAATAAAAGCTAGCTGAACAATGACAGGCTTAAGGAAACTGTTTGGGACATCATCCAGCTGATACTGGACAAGCCTGCAATTTGACTGAGTTTAAATTTCCCTTTCACATTACAGCCTGCAATGGGAATGGGCGACACTGGCTCCCCTAGCCGGTACCTCCATCCTTGATCCACCTTACCCGGATCTCATCAAAACCCAAAATTAAAATTAGAGTGCTTGGAGCTGTGCCTATTTTATTTTAAAAATCTATTTATTTGTTATTTGAAAGGAAAGAGACAAAAAGAGATCTATTTATTGGTTTACTCCCCAGATATCCACAATGGCCAGGGCTAAGCAGGCTGAAGCCAGGAACCAGGAACACCACCTGGGTCTCCCACATGGATGGCAGGGACCCAAGCACTTGGACCATCTTTCACTGCTTTCCCAGGCATGGATCAGAAGCAGAGCATCCGGGACTTGAACTGGTCCGCATGTGGGATGCCGGTGCTGCAGGCCGTAGCATTGCTGTGCCTCAATGCTCTGGAACTACGACTATCGAAATTTTCAACTGGAGCGAAGTTTTTCTTCTTCTTTTCACAGTTCTACAAAACTCCTGGGTTCTGGCTCAGATCCACTGCTCTTTATCATGGTGATGGGCAAGAATTATTATTTTTCTTCAGAACAATTCCCTCTTCTATCGGCAAGCCTCAAGAAGCTAGCACGGGGCCGTTCGACACTTCGTCTAGGTGGACCTAGACCTGTCTTGCAGGTAGCCACACCTGGAGGTCCTGTTGGTCCCAAGAATGCATCTTCATGATTGTGGAGCCTGCGGGGTCTGGAGCCATTTCCAGGAACGAGAGGCTCGTCTGGTTCCGAGACCGCTGGGTGCTGCTACTTCTCGGGTTGTGCTTAAACCTGCACATTTTAATTGCACATCATGAAAGTTACAAACCTCCTTCTGTGACAGCTTTTAATGATGGCGATGATAACGATGGTGACATATTACTATGCACTCACACTGTGCCCATGGGCCATCCCAGATGGTCTGGGTGTTTCACCCATTCAATCTTATTGGCTCAGTATTATTTTTATCCCCATTTTATAGATCAAAAAACCAAGGCCTACAGATATTCAACAACTTTACCAATGTCACACAGTCTTCTTTAGTTGTCCCCCCTCCTCGTCCTCCTCACTCCGATCATGCACTGGAACAATGCACGAGTGCAGGCAAAGCCCATCTGGGCTGGGTTACCCCTGTTGGGGAGGGGCTGGAAGGAGGCCAGCAGCATTCTGTTCACGTGGCTCCCGCTGTGTGGCTGTGCTTGGCTTGGAGAACGTGAGCTGTAATCCGAAGCTTCCGCACGGCACCAGCTGTGCAAGTCACAGGGCTCTGCATCTCCCTCTCGAGGGTGGGGGATGCTCCCCGTCTGCCCCCATAGGGCAGGTGACAAGGGGGAAAGATGCAGGTGCCCCAGCAGGCATCTCCTGGGTCCAGGCCGACTGTGGGCTCAGACGTGCGTCAGATGTGCCCACCTCCGCCCTGGTGTTAGTTCCTCTTGCTGCAGCCAGAGCAGGCTTCTTCAGGGAAGGTGGAGAGTCCCTAACCCTTGTCAACGCTTCCTGGGGTTGAAAGGCCTAGTGCCTGCGTGGTGCATGTCACCCAGCTTAGCAGGCAGGAATTTAAACACATGCACCAGCACACACACACACAGAGACACACATGCAAACAGACACGCAGCACACATGTATGTGTGCATGTTTCCCACACACATGCACACATGCGTGCTTGTGCACACACATACATGTATTCTTTCATCTGTGCCTCCACCCGTGGCCCACACAAGCAGAATATTCTACTCAGCCCATCCCTCCTGGCTGCACTCTTCCCGACTCTAGAACACAGCAAATGACAGAAACCTCTCCTTTTAACAGGGTAATGGATTGCCACAGCAGCTTCCCAGCACTGTTTGTTCAACTGCCCTCTCAGGAGCCACTAGCAGCAGAACGGGCGAACGCAGGCCTCCCTCTCGAACTGAGCCAGAGTGAAGGCCGAAGCCGTCTTCCCACGGTCTGGACCCGCCCAGCTTCTCACCAAAGGACACGGAGCCCCAACAAACCCAGGGCATGCTCCCCGACCTTGCCCTTGCGCTGCTGGTTTCCAACACAGCCGGGGGCAGCGACTGGAAGGGTGCCCACCCCCAAAGGCCTCGGTGGGGGATTACGCTCTAGGGATAAGCTTGGGGGTCAGCATCCTTGCTCATCAGCACTGTCCTGGGCCAGGTGGCTCTCCATGCTTCTGCTTCCTCACCTACGGACAGGGAATGAAAACAGCTCCTGTGGCTGTTTGGAACCAGGCAGTTACCCCACAGCTGGGGTGGGCGGGGCATGGTTCTTAGTGGTGAGTGCTCTCTTAATTAACCAGCAGCTGTGAGATGCCTTAAGGCAGAGTGGAAACCCACTCGGGGGTGGGGTGGGGGGTGTGCTCTGCAGCTGTGACTGCGATCGGGCGACCAAACCACTCGGAACTTTGTGTGCTTGCTGGCAAAACACAGGGGCACCTTCATGGCAGATCCACGCCAGGGTGGAGGATAAGCTGAGCTCAGATGCTGCCCAGACACCCTCCTGTGGCTTCTGCTGCTGCTCAGCGCCCCTCCCACCTTCCATAGGCTTTTGCTCCCAGGGCCTCAGCTGCCTCTCCTCTGCGGGAGCCCACTCTCAAGCCACAGAGCTTTCGCTGTCCTACAATGAGCCTGGCAAGCACCTGCCCCGAGCTTACGGTGGACAGGAGTGGGAGGTGGGACGCTCAGGCTCTGGCCTCCAGGGACTTGCACCCCTGAGCCCTTCCATAAGACTGCCCGAGACGCCGCTCAGCTTGGCTGAACCCCCAACCCCCAACTCCTTTATAGGTTTCTCCTGGAAGCACATCCATCGTGAAATACCTGAATTCAACTAAAACATTTGCTTCTGGAGAGCTTGACCCAGGCAGTGCCCAGCACCCGGGGTGCCCCACAGTGCCCCACACATCCAAGACAGAGTTGTCCCCCACTCGCCTGTTCCTCCTGGGACCCCATCAGTCCCCATCCCACTGATCACGCAAGGCCCCTCTCTCATCCTCCTCTGTGGGCTCATCGTCATGTCCTACACTTTGCGGTACCACGTAATCTTCCCTTTGACCCCGCTTCTTGTCTCACCCATCACTGGCCAGCCTCGGCCCCTTGACTGGTCCCTGTGCTCCATCTGGACCTGCTCCAGCCTACACCCCATGCTGCAGCCTGAGAACTTCTGGAAACATCTCTGTATCTCATTCCTCTTCCACGTAAGCCCTGGCTTTTCCAGATTAAGCTCCACTTTCCTAGCTCGGGGTTGGAAGACTCCCTGATGACCCAGCTCCCGAACCTCACCAGGCCCCGTTCCCCTCGTTCCCCACCTCTGCGCCTCTCCCTGAGCCTTGCAGAATCAGCCAGGCAGCCTGAAGCACTCCCCACCCCCGACCTTAAACTAGGTACCGCCCATCATCCTCCAACTGCAGCTGACGCATCACTGCCTCCAGGAAGCCTCCTGGATGCTCCGGTCTGACACAGGTGGCTGGCCCGTGCGTGCCCCCCAGCACCCTGGACGGGTCACCCTCCTGGCCTCTGTGAGTTCCAGGAAGGGGCATGCACTGCTTCTCGCTTGTCTCACTATTTCCCTTCCCACGTCAGGCACATGGCTGTCACTCAGTAAGTGGCAGGGGAGCAAATGACAGGTGCAAAAACACCCTGGCATGCACACGAAGGTCAAGAACCCACTGTTCTCCTCTCTGGCCCTGTGGCCCCCACACCCTGCACTCTACCAGTGATCCCAGAGCCACGTGGAAGCAGATGCACTCCAAGGTAGCGTCACGCGTGCTACTTGCATACGATTTGCCTGAAGTGTGCGTGTAATTGGATTATGCCTGCAGGAGCCAGTCTCTGCCTACTTGAGTTTAATGCTAAAGCCCCATCATCGAGACATGCGGGAGAGGATGCTATTCCCTCTCTCTCCCTCCCTCCACTGATCTCGGTACTGCTCCTTCCCACCCAGAAGTCTGGGCACCAGCAGTGTTTCCCCGATGGCCGAGGTCTCGGGGGTCTCTGCGGGGTGAGCAGGTGTTGGAGGAGGAGAGGAATGGGCTGTGGGATCCGTGTCTGTAGCACAGGAGCAGCGTGAGGATGTTCTCATGAGGTCCCACTTCTGCTACCCAAAGCCTTCAGCCAATGGCACTCAGTGGTAAGAAGAGATCAGGCGGGGTGAGACACTTTTGGAGAACACGAGGGGGCACTGAGCAGAGCCTTGGGGTCCAGTGGCTGTGGGGATCAGGGCCAGAGGCAGTCAAGAGGGATGTGAGTGCCCTCAGAGAACCTGGACAAACCTGAGGGACATAGGGACACCTAACAGGTGATTTTACTAAAACCCTAAAGGACAAGCATATTGAAGCTGGAACCGTGAGTTACAGAGAATGCCCCAAGTACGAATTCCCATGGAGCCCCTTCTTCCTGATCTCCCTTGTGGCCCCTGGGACCACCCAGCACCTCCCTCTCCCACCTTGGTCAGCTTCCAGGGGCCAGGCAGACCACCTGGGGCGAGTGGGCCATTTGGACCAGCCCATCTAGGCCTACATAACTGGAGCTCTCGCACAAAGAGACAGAGTCGTGTTTGAGCAAGTAACATGCAGACAGCCCGCTGTCCCAAGGAGTGCTCGCTTCATTCCAAACACGAAATGCCACAAGCGGCTTCACACATTGGCTCGCCAGCCAGCATGGTGCCAGACAGATTCTTGCACGATGCTAAAGTCGGGCACCTTGTGCCCAAACTCCCCTCTCCTTGGCTTACACTTCCTGTCTGGCATCTAAGAAAGATGTCTTGCAAACCCTCTTGGAGGTGGCGCTGCAGAGACCTAAGGGGACATCTTGAAACAGCTTTAAATATGGAAAAGAGAAAAGCTCGCAACAAAGTATTTTCGGCTTCCTGCAGTCCCAGACACCTGTACGGATCCCACAGGGATCGCCCTGGCAGCTGTTTAAGAACACAGGTGCCAGAGATCCTGATTCCATGTGTCTTGGGTGGCTCCTGGCACTCTGGTATTCGGAAGCATTGAAGGTGGTTCTGATAGGCATCGAGCAGTAAAAGCCAACATCTGCAAGACAGAGACCTACATTTGTTCAGAGTCTGCTAAGCTCTGAACACAGGGTTCCCAAAAGGAAAGGGGCCATTGGGTCCAAGCAGGAGGCAGCTTTGCCCTGGTGCATCAACGGCCGCTGGGAAAGCCGCAGTAGCAGTTTCTTGCATTGGGGAGCAAGGGGACATTCGGCCTCTAGTGACACAACCATTTGTTCCCTTCCTTCCCGGATGATTTTAGATGGAAGGAAAGTTCATCCCCCAACCCTGTCTCAGCCCAGCTACTCGGGCATTCGGTTTGCAGCTTTATCACCTCATTAGCATTTATGAATAAAATTGATAATGAAGTCTGTGGTGCAGAATGATTAATGTTATGTGTGTGTGTGTGTGTATTTGCTTGTTTATTGTTTCCAAAACAGGTACACACTAGACATTTGAAGACCTAGGATTTAGGGAAAAACCCTTATTAAAGTAGAGGGAGGGTATCTGCACTGTGGTGCAGCAGGTAAAGCTGCCGCCTACGTACCAGCGTCCCACATGGGTGCCGGTTCGAGTCCCAGCTGCTTCACTACCTATCTAGCTCCCTGCTGACACACTGCAGAGACTGGCTCAAGTCCTTGAGCCCTTGCCACCCAGGTGGGAAACCAGGATGGAGTTCCAGGACCCTGACTTCAGCCTGGCCAAGCCCTGGCCATGCAGCCATTTGAGGGACAAACCAGCAAATGGAAGACACCTCTCCCTCCCTCCCCTCTTCTCTCCCTCCCTCCCTCCCTCTCTCTTTCTCTCTCTGTCACTCACTCTTTGTCACTCCGCCTTTCAAATAGATAAATAAATCATGAAAAAAAAAAAAAAGCTGAAGAGGAAAAATAAAATCTAGAACTGTCAGGCACCCCTGGCCACTGCACGCTTGTCACTGTGCTTGATTGGAAGGTGACCTGTGCCGGCTGCTGCTCGGCGTTTAATTAGCAGCTACCCTTTCTTCCCCAGCAGCCCTTTAAATGGGCTACTCTCTGCTGGATAAGCTTTTACACCTGTCGCAGCGATTCTGGGAGGGACGCTTTGAAGTGCCTTTTCCAAATCCCCCATTAATGACCTGGTAATTATCGTGGTGACTTTTCAACAAGGTGTGAAGAGCTCAGCTTGCTATCAGCCAAGAGGCTCCCTGGGCACCAGGCAAGAGGGACACAGCCAAGGAGAAAAGGGGGGGGTGGAGATCCTGAGCTGGGGCTTGGAAGGGGTCCTGCCGAAGGTCTGCAAGGCCACCAAGAGCCCCTGCTGGCAGATGAGGTCTCTCCAAAGTCCCAGATCTCATCTGATTACAGACCTTAGGGGAGCTGCATAAATGACCCCCAAACTCCCACCAGCACCACAGGAGGCCAGGCTCAGGGAGGGGCTGCACTCCTGTGCAAAGGACTGCAATGCTGTCCCCAGTCCCCTCCCAGCCGAGCTTCTCCCTTTGCCTTCACAGTCCACAGCCCTTCCAGATGGTCAGAGATGTCCCACAGAGAGAGGCTTGGGCCAGAGCTACTGACACTTTCGCATTTGGAGCCACCACGCAGCCCCCGGGGCCAAAGACAACCCGCTATGCTGGGCACCCTTGCTGTCTGGAAGCCAAGTGCGCCACCCATCTCCACCCCTGGGCTCCCCAGCATGCTGCTTCCACTTGTTAATAGAGGCACCCCCAGGGACAAGCACAGGTGCTGGGTCTCCAACAGTCTGGTCACCCCTTGTCACAAAAGAGGCTGCAGATGCACCTGTGCAACATGACTGGCCCGGGTTCCATCAGTGTTTCTGAGGGTCCTCCCTTCCCTGCCCCGAGCCCCAGAATAGAATTCTAGAGCATGGGCCGTCCCAGGTGCAGTCCCCATGTGTTAACAATGAGTCACCTCCAGAAAGGTGACACAAGGTGCTCAAGATCAAAGCGTCAACAACTAACATCCAGTGTGGGACAGGAACCACCATTTGTGGCTTGTCCACCGGTCCCCAGCACGAGTGCCCAGTGTCATCATGTTCGCACATGCTGCCTTGGCCTGGTCTCCCCGACAGAGAGCAAGGCCCCTGAGAGCAGAGACAGCGAGGCCAGCTGTGCCCTTGGCCACCTGAAGTGCCCTGGTGCAGTGGAACCGACTACAGCTGCCATCATGCTGCCTGCCCTATGTCCCCGACCTGGCTTCTGGGGCTCTGGTCCCCACCCGCTCCTGTCTCTGGTACTCTGTCTGGCTTGGAGACCATGGGCATTGCCCTGCTTGACTGCAGCAGATTCTCTTTCCAAGCTGCATCTCTGTGAGTTAAACAAACTCACAAGGTGGGCAGTCTAGGATCCCTGCCTATGTCTTGAGAAACTGGGAAGCAGACACCGCAGGCACGAGTGTTTTTATGAAGTCATTTCCGCCTCTGAGATTAACGGTAATACTATGTGACAAGGCGGGGAACTCACTGCTCACTGGAGTTCCTCCCGGGGACAGTCTTCTTCATGTTCAGAAGAAGTACTCCTAGCCAGAGGTCCTCAGAATGCGGTCCCCAGACCAGCGGCATCAGCATCACCCGGAATCACCTGGGATGAGGTCGTGTTAAAGATGCCAGTTCTCAGGTGCTGCCCACCTCGCTGAATCCACAATGACCCCTCCAGGGGGCAGTGGCGCAGGCAGCCCTGCTGAGGGACCTCAAAGGAGGCTCTGGCAGCAAAAACCAGGCTCAGCCGCCTACGGGGACAAAGCGTCCGATTACCTAGATGGCTCTGGTTGGAGAAGCCCCAGGACGAATAGGAAGGTAGCAGCCAGAGAGACTAGGATTGCTCTTGGTGACAGCAAGGACAGGCAAGGCTTTGGAGATCCCTAGAGCAAATCAGGAGGGGAGGAGAGTGATGGCAGAGAGACTGGGAGATGCGTGGGAAGAGACAAGAGAGACTGAAACCCATCGCAGGGCTCCTGCAGGGCACCTGGACACCCAGAGGGCATATCGAGACACTGTCAGTGCAATCGAATGCTTTGTGCAGTCTGGCCTCTCCCACACTGCAGAAAGTGTCAGTTAAAAATCACACCAGCACTCACACAGGCTCATCGGTTCCCCGGTCCTCCGGGACTCCGCAAGCGACAGGCTCAGCTCTGCGCAGAGGTTTTGATGCCAGGCTGAACACAAGGGCTCTACAGAGACAGTTGCAACGGCTGCCTGTTGTTTCCTAATGGGAACCCGGGGAGACTGAGCTGGGGGAGCAAGTGCTACCCAGAGCATTTGCGACTATGACCACGGAGAGAGGAAAGTCTCTTTCTTGACTTTCAAGAATTATAGGGGTTCTAGGAGTAGAGCCAGGCAGCCTCGGGGAGTGAAGGGGCCTCCCAGTCAAGGTCAAAGCTGTGCTGGAGCTGAGGGGGTTCTGAGTGACAGCAGAGGGCTGCAAGTGGCTGTTGTTGCACATATTTGGTTGCAGATACAGAAAACCCAGTTCAAGCAAGCTTAGGTGAAACTGCGGGGGTTTTGTTTGTCTGTTCGTTACAGGTGGAGTTATAGACAGTGAGAGAGAGAAACAGAGAGAAAGGTCTTCCTTCTGTTGGTTCACTCCCCAAATGGCTGCCACGGCCGGTGCTGCACCAATCTGAAGCCAGGAGCTTCCTCCTGGTCTCCCATGCAGGTGCAGGAGCCCAAGCACCTGGGCCATCCGCCACTGCCTTCCCGGGCCACAGCAGAGAGCTAGAATGGAAGAGGAACAACGGGACTAGAACCCGGCACCCATAGGAGATACCAGCACTGCAGGCAGAGGATTAACCAAGTGAGGCACGGTGCCGACCCTGAAACTGTGTTTTTAAGCTCACAATCTGATTGCAAGTGGTGAAGCCTTCCCATCTAGCTGGATCTAGGGTCTCCGGTGACAGTTCAAGCCCCTCTGCATGTCTCAGCTCTGCTGTTGGCCTATTCTTTCTTACCGCAAACAGGTGGATGGAGGGGTGGACAGAGCTGCAGACAGCTCCAGTCTCACTTCACACAGCTGGTGATTCCAGGGTGAGGAGCAGCCTGCTCTCTTCCAGCTGCACATGGAGGAAGACCTCTGATTGGCTGGCTTGGGTCACATGGATGCTCCCTGGCAAATCATTACCGCTATGTGGTGGGGGCAACATGACTGGCTGGGCCTGAGACACCTGTCCATCACTGAACCATGGGGCGGGTACTTTCATTGGTAGCCCTGCTAGAACCATATGGAATTAGTAAGAAGCAGGTACCCAAGAGGAAGGGGTGTACTTCCCAGGGAAAGCAGAGAAGGGACATGGGGAAGACGAGGCCACAGATGCTCCCTGCAGGCTGCTTTCCTTGTACCCCAGTGTCTCCCATTGATCCACAATACCCCTTTCCCCCCTCAGCCCAGACAAAGCCTTGGGATCTTTGATAGCCTGATTGAGGGGTAACTGTCATACAAATAACTGTGTATTCTAGGGGTGCAGTCTGAGGGGCATGCATAGACCCATGATACCATCACCACAAGCAAGCTAACATCTGGCACCTCCAAAAGATTCCTTGAGCTCTACCCTCTTAACACATTTCTAAGTGCATGATACAACACTGTGTGTGTGTGTGTGTGTGTGTATGTGTGTGTGTTTTAAAGATTTCTGGTTGAAAGGAAGAGTTACAGAAAGAGGGAGAGACAAACAGAGTGAGAGTGTGAGAGAGAGAGGTGTCTTCCACCTGCTGTTTCACTCCCCAGATGGCTACAACAGCCAGGGGTAGGCCAGGCTGAAGCCAGGAGCCTGTCACTCCAGCAAGGTCTCCTACATGGGTGGCATGGGCCCAAGGACTTGGGCCATCTTCTGCTGCCTTCTGCCAGGTACATTAGGGAGCTGGATCAGAAGTAAAGCAGCCAAGACTCGAACCTGCGCCCATGTGGGATGCAGGCATTGTAGGTATCGCAGGCATCACAGGCAATGGCTTAACCTGCTGTGACACAGCGTGGGTCCCCACAATCCCACTGGGTTGCTATAGGCTCTGTGTCACACGCCAGAGCACTAGGACTTGTCCACCGGACAAACTGCAACTTTATACCCATCCAACACCAACTCCTCATGCCCCCCAGCCTCGGGCGACCACCATTCAGTTTTCCGCATCTATGAGTTTGGCTATTCTAGACATCTTGTGTAAGTGGAATCACAGTGTTTAATCTATTTGTCACGCCTTCCAAGGTCCGCCCATGCCGTCACAGGTGACAAGGGTTCTGTGTGTATAAGGCTGCATAATGCTCCATTTTACGTATGTAACTTCAGTTTTTTTACCCATTCATCCATTGGTGGATGTTGGGTTCTTTCATCTTTGCTCAACCAAGAACAACGTTTCATCTCTCCACAATCTTGATTTCCATTCCACTAATAACGTACAAGTGTTCGGATTTCTCTGAATCCTTCTTAAAAAAAAAAAAAAAAAGGATCCGGCACTGTGGCATAGTGGGTAAAGCCACTGCCTGCAGTGCCAGCATCTCATATGGGCACTGGTTTGAGTCCTGGCTGCTCCACTTCTGTTACAGCTCTCTGCTATGGCCTGAGAAAGGAAAACAAGGCCCAAGTCCTTGGGGCCCTGTACTCACATGGGAGACCTGGAAGAAGCTCCTGGCTCTGGATCAGCCCAACTCTGGCCGTTGTGGTCATTTGGGGAGTGAACCAGTAGATGGAAGATGTCTCTCTCTCTGCCTCTCTAATAAATATTTTTTTAAAATATTATTTGAGAAGTAGTTACAGATGGGGGGGGGTCTTTCATCCGCTGGTTCACTCCCCAAAGGGCCACAATAGCCAGAGCTGAGCTGATCCAAAGCCAGGAGCCAGGAGCTTCCTCTGGGTCTCCCACATGGGTGCAGGGGCCCAAGGACCTGGGCCATCATCTATCACTTTCCCAGGCCACAGCCAAGAGCTGGATTGGAAGAGGAGCAGCTGGGACATGAACCAGTACCCACATGGGATGCCAACACCGAAGGTGAAGGCTTAGCCTCCTACGCCACAGCGCCCGCCCAGCTCTGAATCCCTAACACAGCACTCGGACAACCGCTCCCAGCCGATCCAAACGAGCCTCAAGGTAAAAACCACTTGCAGCTCTGGAGCTGAAAGCAAGATGCCAGGTCAAGATGAAAGAGAAACAAGAGTCCAGATGTGAGGGAGTCCCGGGTGGTGAGAGTTAGTCTGAAGCCTTCATGGGCACCCTCTGGGAGATGCAGGTTGCTGGGGGTGGGTGGTCTTTGTGGCAGGTGAGAAGGCTGGGGCTCTGGTGGAGTGCAGGGCATGTTTTGTCCCCAGGAGGACAAATTATGAGTTTTCAGTCCATTACTGTCATTCAAAAGCAAGTGACAAGTAAGCAGCTCAGGAGGTCCCTGGGCGTCCTTTGCCCAGATTCCCATGGGGGTTTGCCTTCAGCAGAGGTCTGATGCCTCCCACTGTGCACTCTTGGTCATCAGCCAGCCAAATGGGGTGCACCAGGCCCCGCTCCAGGGCAGTGCAGGCTCCTTCCACGGACAGGCACACAATAAACATCATCCAAAGTGCAGAGGGCAGAGCAGGCACAGTGGGGATGGAGTCTGCCACCCAGGGACCCAGCCAGGGAGGCAGAGACAGGGCACAGCAGGCCCTGGGTGGTCCTGGCCCTCAGCTCCAAGCAGGGGGCCAACCTGCAGACTCTGATGCTGTGTGAGCAACTGTGGGCTGGGCCAGCAGCGCAGGGAGCAGGAAGCGTGGCCCAGATTGCACCAAAGTGATGTCAAGAGCAGGCAGAAGGGGCAGAGAAAGCCCTGAGCCATACTCCCACCGGGCAGGGTGGTGTGAAGCAGGCTCAGTGTCACCGGGGGAGGAGCACGAGCAAGCGGCCAGGGCTTCATCCAGGTGGCCAGAGGCAGATGTCCCCAGCCTGAGATGTCTCTGAGCTACCAGGCACACAGCTAACTTCTTTATTCAATGCTCTGTGCCTGCTCTGTGCCAGGTATAGGTACATGTTCTTAAAAACCGTTAACTCATTCCATCCTCACAACAACCCTATGAGGCAGGTACTCTGCTACCAACCCCTTTTTACAGAAAAGAAAACCAAGGCTCAGAGTGGTAAGCACCGTGCCCAAGGCCACACAGCTTACAAGTGATTCAAATTCCGAGACAACTTGGTATCCTTCCAGACCTGGCCCTGGGTAGGACAGTCAGGAAAAGTGCCACCCACAGATAACTTAGAATCTTCTGGAATCTGTAGTTGAACACCCGTGTGGTTAGAGCTCACTAATTAGCTTAGTAATGGCCCCAAGGGCTACACGAGGACAGGGGCTCCAAGTCCTTACCTATTCCCCCAAGGGCTTCTCTTGTGAACCTGAGGCCAGGACTGGTCCAGCTAGAGCTTCCATTTCACATCTGGGTCTGCGAGGGGCTTGACCAGGCCCTCAGCAGAGCTGGAGGGAACAAGGCCTAATTGCATCAGGACCGAAGCCGGCCGAGGGCACCAACACCCTCTGCCCATGCAATCAATCGTCCACCCTGCAAATCGAGTTAGCAGTGTGATTCCAGCAATTATGGAGCCCAGGATTTTCCTTCGCGCCCCTAAATGAATGAGACAGGCTCTGTGCTCTGACTTTGCAACCGCACCTCATTTCCACAGTGCAGCTGCAAGCGTCCTGCAGAGCGCTGCCCTTGGAGAGTGCTGGGCCTGCTGCCCAGCTGGCCGGGGGGCTTGGCGTCCAGCCACATATGAGGCTTTGCAAGGTCACTCCCCCTCTCCAGGCCTCAGCTTCCATGTGTAGGAGTTTGTTCTCGGGGGCTTCCGGGGTCCCTTCCGGCTCTCACAGCCACCGTATTCCAGGTCCACTTAAGCACCAGAGATGGCTCCATGCGAATGGCATTGATTCTTTTCATGAAAATACACCGATCTCCAGAGCAGTGGAGGGAATGGAGGAGGAGCCACATGCCTGCGTTCCCTAAAAGAGTATTTTCTAGAACGAAAAGCATCTCACTTGTACAGGTACCGACCTCATTGTTCTACAACCAACACCTTACCGAACATTCACAATACAGCAGCTATTAAGCCCATTGTACAGACAAGAAAACCGAGACACAGCAAGGCAGTATATCCAAGCCAGGTTTGCGGGGCTCCAAAGGCCACGCTCACAGTCATGACTCTCAGATCCCAGAACCCGGGGCCTGCAGGAGAAAGGCAGAAAGCACAGAACCAAGAAACAGCCTCAACATGAAGGGAATGCCAGGCGGGACAGCTGGTTGGCTATGCGTGCCCAAGCAGGTCACGTGGACGGCCTGCACGCGTGCCCGGGCTGCAGGAGGAAGGCGTGAAAAGCCTTGATAAACGGGTCCCCGTGCCGCTGCTCTCTCAAAATGGGTGTCTGCTTCCCCTCTCTCTTCCGCCGCTCTGCAAAGGGAATGCCAATTATTGCATTTGAAGGCAGTGTTGGGGCTGTGTAGCAGCAGCCGGCCTGAACGTGGGTGACGCCCGCTGGTGGCTGATGGGGAACACTCCGTTGCCCTGGTTCTGATAACCCAGCCATGCCTCCTGGGTCGTCTGCACTAAAACCCTCAGAATTTAAGATTACGCATGCCAGATGACACATCCGTTCTAAGGTGGATACAAAACCCACTGACAGAAATGCCCATCAGCATATGTGGGTTAGCCAAATCCCAAGTCTTTTTTCTCTGTCCAACACTTCTCCATATCATTGAGAAACAAATTATTTTAAAATCCAGCTATGTCACACCTGAAGTTCCCTGAGTAGACTGGGAGCCCCAGGCTGGAGTCGGCCGAGCTGAGCACTCTTTGACAAAGCCCAGGCTCCCCACCAACACTTAGCTTCTTCTCTAACCAGGTGCCGAGCGGACCCTGAAGGCAGAGCCCTGGGCGGAGCCCCGGCCCTTCTGCGAAAGGCGGCGCAGCGCCCCTCGAGCACGCATCAGACTGGGGAATTTGGAATTTAGGACTCAGGGCTGACTGAGCAGGGGCCTGCAGGCAACGCAGCCCTTGCCGGAGGCCAGCCATCCTGCCCCTGCTTCCTCGTGGGTGAAACGGGAGGTTACAGTGTATGAGAGATGGTGCAGGCCATTTAGCAGAGCTGCAGCTAAGAACGCGGTTGTCAGACATGCCTGAATCTTAGTCCTCCCCTCCACCGTATGACTTAACAAGAGACTCTCAATGTACCTCATCTGTAAAATGGCCACAGCAACTTCTTCCTCCTGAGACTTCGCCGTGAGGATACACGCCAAGCACTCAGCGCAGGGCCTGGTACACAAGTGTTGGGTAAGGGGCAGCTTCCAGTGGTGCAGGCGCCACCACCGGGCCACGCCCACAGAGCATTTTTCTCTCCTCCGTGGTCTCTCCCACACAGGGGCGCCAGGCTCCTTCTCCCACTTCTCTGCAGACATGCCCCATCTCTCCAGACTCACAGATTCTCCTTTCCTCCCTTGTCTCTGCTGAAATCCTATCAGCCGCCCCGTAGGAATCTAACAGCCCAGAAACACAAGCAGCGGCCCCTGCCCACCGTGGGCACAGGGCAGCCACAGGCAGCACCCGACGGCAGGACGCCTGTGCAACCACGGACGCCGGCTCCGGGGGCCTCGTCCCAGGGAGGCCCGCAGCTCACTATGGGCAGCCTGTCACGGCTGCCAGCATCCAAGGGGACAACAGTGACGAGGGGTCCCTTGTGACCACAGTGCCCAGGAAGGACGCATGCTCACACTCTGGAGCACTGGCTGGGCCCCTCTGGGGGCCTGCTGGGCTGCGTGGAAGTGGCAATGACCAGAGACCAAAGACCATCGGGGACTGAATCAGCCAAGCTCAACGGCTTCAGACCACTGCCCCAGTGCCGGCGTGCACACATACAGCTTCTCAGCTGCCCCCAAGGCCAGCCTGCGGGTTGCCCATGTCAGAAATGGGGTTCCCCAGAGAGACGGGTGTGCAAAGCACTCTTCCCCGTCTCCTGGTCCTCCCTCCTAACACACACCCGCCACGAGACCCACAGCCTCTGCCAGGGACTCTGATGTAGCTCAGCCCCTCATTTCTCGCCCCATCTTGTCTCTGTCCTACTTATAAGGCACTCGTGGTACCTGCATGTCTGTCAGCCTGCACTGTGTGGTAATAATATCTTAATTCCACCCACATCCTAAGAGAACGGAGGAACGGCTGCACCTGCGGCACGCGGAGGTCGACGGATGAAAGGCATTCAAATAAACCACAGAGAGCATTTCTTTAAAAGTCACTACTTCCATAGGCAGCACACGGCAAAATTAAAGAACACCGAGGAGGGACACGGGACACGTGGAGCACAAAGTGACCGCGCTTTCCTGGAAGTCCTCCCGTAGTGGTTTCTAACAATCTCGTGTAGAAAATTCGTGGTCCTTATTTTACGGACAAAACGGAGACTCACCGACATCTTCCAATCATTTTATTAAAACGGGAAGATCTGGGGAAATGGGCTGGGGTTTTCGGGTGCCTTTCTCCCCTAACGCCAAGGGACACCCAGGTGGGTCTGAAGGCTCCACTCCCTAAAGCCGCTGTCTGCATCCTGCCTGCTGCTGTGGCCCAGTCTGATGGACTCAGTCCACTCACTCCGCAGCCACTGGTGGAGCCACTACTGTGTGCCACGGGCAGTTCCACGAGCCGATCCTCCAATATAGAGGGAAAGAAGAAAAACACACCGGCGGACTTCAGAAAGTGTGCAGAGATTGGAGCCAAGAGACAACATTTGGGTGCAAAAAGATTTGAAGCCCATACAGAGTTTCTCCACAATCGGCATCTTCCAGGAGCTTTTTGAACAGCACACTCCCGCCCCCGGCAGCGTGTTAGCTGACAGTAACTCCAGGCAGCAGAAAGGAACAGGACAGTACGGTGGGGATGGCTGCTATTTATAGAGGATCAGCAAAGGCCTCCCTGGGGAGCTGATGCCTGAGCAGAGAGAAAAGGAAGCTAGAGAGCAAGACAGGACGCACGGTCACCCCGGGGCCGCAGAAGCAGCACGGGCAAAGGCCTGGAGTACATGTGCCTGGAACAGAGCAGGCGAGGCCACTGGCGATGGCACAGGAGGTGGCCAGGAGTCACAGCTTACCAACAGGGCTGAGCCAGGAGTTCCATCTCCAGCCAGCTGAGCTGAAGGGACGATCCCAAAGCGGCTACAGTGAGAAAAGTGATGGGACTTTATTTTTCTTACAGAAGCAACATTTGCACATCTTAGAGGATTGTGAAAATGGCAGGAAAGAACAAGGATGCAGATACGAGGGAGCTGGACTGGAATCCTTACCCCGCCCTGCCCCAGCCTTTATACAATGCTGTTCTGACACAAGCATGGCTCTCACAAGACACCCAGCTGAAAGTCATCTTCTCCAACTCAGAGGGAACCGCACCTTTTACTCATCGAGCTCACGTGCAGCCAATCCCCCTGAGACGAGATGCTTCTACTTCCCCAAAGAACACACATGTTTGAGTTCTAACAGACGGGCTACTTAACCACCTCGAGCCTCAGTTTCTCACGGTGAAACCAGTCCCACACCCACCAGATGTTGTGACACTCAGGGACGACCTTTGTCAAACAACTGGCTTGAAGGCTATGCAGACAAAAGGGTAATGAGAGCGGGTAACACGTCAGCCATTTGTTACTGAGCCTCTTCCCTGTACCTCATAGTTCTCCTCTTGCTGGTAACAAGAGTGAACCCCACAGGGGATATCTTAATTGTTATCTGCCACGCTCAAATTCCAGTGGTCCAAAAAGACAGAAAATCAATCGAAAATCAGGAGTTGTGTCGCTGCCTGGATGACACTGTCACCGTGAATGAGGACTTGGTAGGGGGTCCTTGCGCGTGCTGGACAAGGGTCAGGGTGCTGGGTGGGCACCGGTCCTGGGGGCACCACTTTGCAGGAAATTGCCTGTCTGGCCCTTCACTGCTGCACGGACCAAGCCCAGGGAGGCCCAGGATAGCTCCAGCTGGAATCCCAGAGAACGCCACCTGCTGTCCTGGACCGTGGCCTGGCTCAAAACGCATGCCTGCATGACCAGGCCTGGCACGGCCCCGGGGACTCGCCAGCCACTCGGCTCCTAGGAAAGACAGCTCTGCCACCTCGGACGACGGGTTCCTGATGCACACGGCTGGAAGGAGCTGTCATTTTTACGAAACACAGGAAAATGCCCATCATCCTCCCTGGAGACATAAACAAAAGGGGAGTCCCTCTCTGTGGAAACCAAGAAGCATTCCAGAAAGCCAACTTGGGCTGGACGGGCAGTAACCCCATCCCAGCGACCACCACTGGACACCGTGCAGGACAGATGCAGAGGCCCAGAGCAGCAGCACCCCTGTGAGGTGACCGCCGCCAAGTCCTAAGACGGACGTGCCCCGCCGGCAAGTCGTGGGGGTGCATGAGGACCTGTACCTCCCCAGGCTGTTTTACAGCCTTCAGACCCCTTGTTCTTATTGTCAGAAAGTAAGGGACCAGTTTCCAGAAGGGCTTCCAGTCACTGGCCATTCCCGTAGGGCTCACCGAAGTTTGCTTCCGAGTGCGAGAGCGCAGTTTACTAGCAAAGTGCTCATACCCTCCCCACCACATCCCAACCGGGCCAGCCCGCGCTGGGATTCTCACCGACCTCCCCGAACATGCACTCACCGCACCTGCCAGAGGCCGGCGGTTACCTGGGAGGGGAGCTTCCAGCGGGGGCCCCGGAGCCGCACAGCCTCAAGTCCGTCCCGCCAGGCCCTCTCCACCCCAGGAAGCCGCAGAGTTCTTGAATCCGCCTCGGGGTTCGCTTGCTCTGAGGGTAGGACCAAGCCAGGGTAGGCGGTTCTGAGCGACTGCAGAGAGAGCTGGTGGCGCGCAATTCTGCTTCTGGCCGCTGAAGTGGCCAGTGGAGGCCCGCGTCCTGCCTCAGTGTCCCCTTCCGTGAATCGGGCGGATGGAGTTAGGCGCAGGTGCGAAGGCGACCCTCGAGCCGACGGGACCGAAGCACCATCTGGTGGCCCTCAATCCTCCCCTCTGCGGACGCGGCTCTCCCAACGCGCGGGGGCGCCGGGCCCCGCCTGCGCCCAGCCCGCGACTGCCCCGGGCCCCCGCGCGGCCAGCCCCGCCCGCCGGGCGCGTGGAACCCCGCCCTCCCCCCCGCCCCGAGTCCCCGCGCCCCGCGCGCGGAGGGCGGGGAGGGGCGGGGCGCGCGGGAGGCGGAGCCGAGCCGGGGAATCCTGCTCCGCGCGAGCGCCCAGCCGCTAGAGCAGCGCGGCCGTCCGAGGGCCCCAGCGGAGGGGCCGGCGGGGAAGCCCCGACGCGGCCGAGTCCGGAGGGATCCCCGCGCCCGGCGCGCCGCCTTCCCCGCCTCCGCGCGGGCTGGCAGGTGCCCGGCGCGCCCGCGAATCCACCCGGCCGCCGGCGCCCGCGGCCCCCGCCGTCCGCTCGCCATGCAGCCGCCGCCGGTCCCGCGCGCGTAGGCGCCAGCCGCAGGCCATGCTGCCCCTGCTCGCCGCGCTCCTGGCCGCCGCCTGCCCGCTGCCGCCCGCCCGCGGCGACGCCACGGACGCGCCGGACCTGCTCGGGGCGCCCGCCAACGCCTCGACCAACGCGTCGTCCGCCGGGGAGCCCGCCGCCCCGCGCCTTCTTGCCTCGGCGGCCCCCGGGCACCCGGAGCGCGCGGGTCCGGAGGAGGCGCCGGCGGCCGCGCCGTGCAACATCAGCGTACAGCGGCAGATGCTGAGCTCGCTGCTCGTGCGCTGGGGCCGCCCGCGGGGCCTCCAGTGCGACCTGCTGCTCTTCTCCACCAACGCGCACGGCCGCGCCTTCTTCGCCGCCGCCTTCCACCGCGTCGGGCCGCCGCTGCTCATCGAGCACCTGGGGCTGGCGGCCGGCGGCGCGCAGCAGGACCTGCGCCTCTGCGTGGGCTGCGGCTGGGTGCGCGGCCGCCGGCCCGGCCGCCTCCGGCCCGCCGCGCCCGGTCCCGGCCCCACCGCCGGGACGCCCTCCGCGCTGCCCGCCTACCCCGCGGCCGAGCCGCCGCCGGGGCCGCTGTGGCTGCAGGGCGAGCCGCTGCATTTCTGCTGCCTGGACTTTAGCCTGGAGGAGCTGCAGGGCGAGTCGGGCTGGCGGCTGAACCGCAAGCCCATCGAGTCCACGCTGGTGGCCTGCTTCATGACCCTGGTCATCGTCGTGTGGAGCGTGGCCGCCCTCATCTGGCCGGTGCCCATCATCGCGGGCTTCCTGCCCAACGGCATGGAGCAGCGCCGGACGGCCGCCAGCGCGCCCGCCGCCGCCCCCGCCGCCGTGCCCGCGGGCACCACCGCCGCGGCCGCCGCCGCCGCTGCTGCCGCCGCCGCCGCGGCCGTCACCTCGGGGGCGGCGACCAAGTGACCGCCGCGGCCGCGCGCCGCCCGGGGACTCCGTGCCGTAGTTGTCCTTCGTTCTTCTTCCCGGGAGGGGGCCGCCGAGGAGGCCCCCGCGCGGTGGGAAAGCGCGGGTTGTGTGGGGCTGCTCGCTCCTACCGAAAAGCAGGTGCGAGCCGCGGGGCATGAGGGCGGGATCCGGGGCTGAGCGCCGAGAAGCGGGGGCCCTCCCCCCTCCCAGTGTCGCACCCCCTGCCCGCCTCCACGCGCTCCCTGATTCCTGGCAGAAAATGACCAAATCCTGTGTATTTGTTTTATATATTTAATAACTGTTTTAAATGAAAGTTTTAGTAAAAAAAAATCACAAAACAAAAAGATTATATCACTATTGCTGTAGTACAGGAGCTCTTTGTATCCGGACGCGGTTGTATTTGAGGTTTGTTGTTTTCTAATTTATTTTAAGGGGAGGGGGCGGGGCGTGGGAAGGATTTCACGCCGCTGCAAACGGACTCGAGAAACCTTCCAAGCCGCTCTCCAGTGACGTGGCCTGCTGGGCGTTTCTTCTTGTACTTCTGTGGATTTTTTGGCTTTTAATACAGACGTTTTCCTCCAGAGATGCGTATCTAGCTTCTTTATTTCATGTAGGAAAAGGAATCCTGTGGGGAGGGGGCCTGGCCGGGAGAGACGGGCTGACTGCGTGTCCCTTATCCTGGAAACCCTGCCCCTCGCCCTACCAGCCCTGGTCTTGTGTCCCACCACCCTGGACCCCGCCTGTCACAGGGGCCAGCAGGGCTCTGTGGGACTGCGCTTTCCACTGGCTGCACGGAGCTCTGCCCCACATCCAGTCCAAGTGGTGAAATCAAGAGCCCCTCTGAGCGAGGTGTCTTCACCCAGATGACTCATTGCTCAAGGCGTGAGCATTTCATTTTCGTCCCCGTAAACTTTGCCAGCTGAGCTCCTTTCAAAGGCTGGTTCAGAAACCTGGGGGCACACGTGGGCATTACTGAGGTTTCCCGGAGAGGCAGACCCGTGGAGGGGGATCGGTTAACAACCTGCAGGCTGTCTCTCCTCCGGTGTCCCCCACGCAGTGTCTGCCTCACAGCGGGTGGGGACCCGCCAGGGTTTATCAGAAGAGTGAAGTCCTTCATATAAAAACAATTTTAAAGGACTTTGCAGCAACTGGAAAGGCTGCTGCTCTGTCTTGCTCTGTCCCTTCCCTGCATTTGAGAAATGCAGATGGTTCTGGAGCTGCTGATCTCAGAGCATGGGCCAGTCCAGCCTGGGAACTTGTTAGCAATGCACATTCCCAGGCCCGCCCCAGTCCTCCATCCTGGAGGAGGAGGGCCCAGGGATCTGTGCATCCACAAACCCTCCTCAGGGCCACTGGTGTGAGAACCAGTGTGTGTGAGACGTTACGGTAGTCTGTGCGAAGGAGAGGCTGCAGCAGCGCCTGCAGTTCAGCTGTCCCTCTGGCTCGAGGCGGGCCAGAGGTGGCCTCCCTCTTTCTCGGTGGAGACGCTGAGGGAGTTCATCGTAATGCAAGTCTGGGGCCTGGCCAGTCTCTGAAGATCACGGCATACATCACAGCGAGGGAGGCAGACACTTGGCTGGTTTCCAAGCGTTGATCAGTCTTAATGTCATCTCAGCCCCGGTCCTCTCGGAAGGCACGTTAGATGCTCGCAGTACAACACGCACAGCCACCTGCCTTGGTTTTGTTTTTGTTTCTAAGATGGACAGTAAGGCTGAGAATGGCTCAGTCTCTCACCCACAATCACACAGCAACACGAGGCAGAGCTGATGCTAACCCCAGGGCTTCTGCCTCCCTGAATGGCATTTCCATCCCTAGGAACTTCCTTCCCAAGGAGAATTAGGAGCCAGCCGCTCAAGGTCTGCTTATTGTCAGATTCCATTTTTGCCTAAAAACCCAGAGGAGCTGCAGAGGGTTCATGTTAAAGGAGACACTCCAGTACTTAACAGAACTTTAAATATCCATCTCTGTCCCTGTCACATGGAGCCTACCCAGGGCCTTTTTATGGTGGGTTTGGAGAATCAATGCCTAGTGCTGCTGCAGCTCACCTTCATAAAGGGAGTGTCCGGAACTGCCAGGAGCCCGTGTGTGTGTGTGTGATGGATGGCCTGTGTGGCTCTAGGGAGCAAGGACAGGGTATGTAAATCCTTCCCATCTCTAAGTTAGGATCAGCCACAGGTGAATCAAGTCAGGCCTGGCAAGCTCAGCTGGCGGGGATTGGAAGAGGTCTGTGCCCTCTTGCCAATTTGATTTGCATCATCTCAGTCATGATGCATGGCCACGTGTGTGTTTGAGGATCAGTGAGCCATTTTTCTTGGCCAGGAGAGGACGTGTGCAGCCGTAGCCTGTGCACACAGCATCCCCAGATGCCAGCCAATTCACAAAGACTCCGGGGGACAGGTTCAGCTGCAAATGATGTCGCTAACTCCCTGGGATCAGTCACCCTTTTCAGTTACTCTTCTCCTGGGAAGATACGGGCCAGAGGTAATACTGAATAATATTGAAGTGTACCCCCCTCCAATACTCAGCCACTGCTGCAGGTGGCTCTACTACTGAGCCTTCTACAGGCATCGAGGCGGCCTCCCGGCCCTGACCTGAACACCCTGGTCTCCTCCGGAGCTTGTCTCAGCTACAAAGCCTCACCCCTGCCCGGGACTTATCTCCTTGGGACCATCAGACCCCAGCACAGCTCTGTAGGGACTGAGCCCACAGGACAGACAGAGGCTTCCACAGAGGCAGCATCTTCCGTAGCTCCTCCCATTCCTTCATTTCCCCGGCCCAAATCCAGGGCTCTCCCTGAGCAGCCAGCGCAGGTCCCCTGAGGAGAGGCGAGACTTGTTCTAGCCATGCGGACTCCAGGTGCGGAGCAGGAACAGACGCGGAGGCGCTCTGCATTTGCATTCATTCTGCGCAGCTCTCACATCTTCTGTTGTTTGCTTTTTTTTTTTTTTCTCTCCCATCTGATAGTTCTCTCCTTACTGAAGTCAGTGTTGACATGGGAAAGGCTCCCTGGTGGCATTCTTTGTGGACTATCACTCTCACAGGCATCCATACCAAAAGGAGGCGGCCTTGTTTCTCCCCCTTCCCGTCACCTGATCAGTCAGGATACGCTGGGGTATGCTGCAGAAAGAGGGAACCCCAATCCCTCAGTGGCTTAGCACAAGGAAGGATGGCTCCGTGCTCGTGCCACCCACGCAAAGGGGCTCTGCGCTTTGGAATCGCTCGGGGACCCTGCTTCAAGGTGACTTCAACTTGACAATGTGGCCACTGCCATCAGGAAGGAGGCAGGGAACCCTGTAAGGGCTCACATAAGTCAGTTTTTTTAAAAAAAAAAAATTATTTATTTGAAAGACAGAGTTACAGAGAGGTAGAGCCAGAGAGCCAGAGAGAGAGGTGTCTTCCATCTGCTGGTTCACTCCCCAATTGGCTGCAATGGCTGGAGCTGCCAGCTGGCCGATCCGAAGCCAGGAGCCAGGAGCTTCTTCCAGGCCTCCCACACGGCAACAGGGGCCCAAGGACTTGGGCCATCTTCTACTGCTTTCCCAGGCCATAGCAGAGAGCTGAATTGAAAGTGGAGCAGCCAGGACTCAAACTGGCACCCATATGGGATGCTGGTGCTGCAGGCCGCAGCTTTAACCGCTACGCCATAGCGCTGGCCCCCACACAAGCAGTTTTTCATACTTCGCTATGAGCAGGCATTTGGCCTAGCAGCTAAGACACCAGCTGGGACACTTGACCCCCACAATAGAGCGTCTGGGTTCTGGCTCTGCTCCCTACTCCCGCTTCCTGCTAATGTGCACCCTGGCAGGCAGTGGTGCTGGCTCACGGACTTAGCTCCCTACTACCCATGTGGGAGACCTACATTTTTTGGCTTCTGGTTTTGTCAGCCCCAGCAGTTCGAGGCATCTGGGGAGTGAATCAGTGGACAAGAATTCTCTGTCTCCCGTGCAAATAACTTTAATTTTAAATAACCTCATCTGGAAGAAAGCTCTGGAACACAGGCTTCCTACTGCACTCAGGGTAGACAGGCCACTGCAGAAATCACCTCCCTCTGTGGTCCAGCCCTGCTGGGTCTTTGGATTTAGGGCAAAACTGCGCCATGCAGCCTCCTTTTGCTGGGCGTCAGTCTGCTGCTGGCCAAGTTGCCATCCTCGGGGCTTCTCGCTCGCTTGCTCTCCTTCTCCTTGGGTTCTCACCCCACAGGCTGGTATTCCTCCTGGTCGGCAGCTAGCAGACATTTTCAAGGCCTACAACCCCTCATGAGCTCCAAGTAGCTCTTCATACTGACAGCCTCTTTCCTGCCTCCACCACCCCCGCCAGCCCTGGGCCACTCTGTCCCTGGACAGCTCCTGCTGTCTTCTCCAAGGCCAAGGTAGGCCTCTGCAGTGGGCAGGTCTCTGACCTTGCATGACCTTCAGTCTTGGCTGGTCATTCTCACTCCCCAGTTCCATGAGCAAGGTCACACAGGCCCATCCCAGTGCCCTCCCCTCTCCCAGCCCCAGCATCCTCTGACCCTGTGCTGACGTGTGGGCAATTTCTGCCCTCCTCGGGACAGGCCAAGGTCCTCAAGTATTTGGAGGGGGTGGTGGCATTTCCTGGAGTCCTTCAAGGACTGGTGGCACGGCAGCTCGCTCACGAGCCAAGGCCTCACCGCCCTCACTCCTATCTCACCCCCAGAGCTGCCCACCTCGGTGCCAGGGAAGGGTGGGGGTGGGGGTGGGATGGTGAGCTCTGGTGTCACCCTAAACCTATTCTTGTATGTGCTTTCATTGTATTGCTGATAACAATAAAAATAATCGGCATCTTGCTACCATCAGCAGCCTCCTTCCCACTGCGCAAGCTCCTCGGGAAATGACCGACCTCCTGGTAGCCAGCCGGCTCCCACTGGGCTCTGGTACTGCAGTCCTCACTGGGCTCCTGGGAAGTCCCTGCAGATTTCCTGGGGGGTCCGTGGGCCCAGGAGGGGTGCTCGCTGACCACATCTCTCTCCAGCCTTCCCCAAATCCCAGGAGTTTGACCCCGAGGTTGCAGGTTCGAGGAACTGCTCCTGCTTTCTAGCCTCTCCGAGCCGCCACGGCTCAGCGCCTCACAGGGATGCCCTTCTTTTCTGGCCGGGGAGCTGCTGGGATTCCAGCCCGCCTCTAGGGCTTGCTTCTGCGCTGGCTGCTCTGGACTGAAATCATGACTCACGCTGTGTAATGATCCAGAGCTGGGCTTGCGTTACTGCAGTACCCAGGAATCTCACTTCAGAATAATTTATGATCATCAGCAGTTCCCTGGCTCCAGTTAATGTTGTATACTACCTGCTCAGCTGGCAAGACAGATGCTGACTTCTCACCACAGACTTAAACATTGACCCTACCTTGCCTCTTGAGTTTCTAGATAATTCTGCAGTAGCTGAGGGAAGGCTAAACCAGAAAATAGCATCAGAGGGGCTGGCGCTGTGGTGTAGTGGGTTAAAGTCCTAACATGCTGCACTGGCATCCCATATGGGTGCTGGTTCGAGTCCCGGCTGCTCCACTTCTGATCCAGCTCTCTGCTATGGCCTGGGAAAGCAGTAGAAGATTGCCCAAGTCCTTGGGCTCCTGCACCCTCCTGGGAGACCTGGAAGAAGCTCCTGGCTTCAGCTCAGCTCTGGCTGTTGCAGTCATTTGGGAGAATGAACCAATGGAATGGAAGATATCTCTGTCTCTCTCTCTCTGCCTCTCCTTCTCTAAAAAAAAAAAAAAAAAAAGAAAGAAAGAAAGAAAGAAAGAAAGAAAGAAAGAAAGAAAGAAAAGAAATAAAATTAAAAAACTAAAAAAAGAAAAAGAAAATAGCAACAGAAACAATTATAATGACGAGCTATCGTCATAGTAAATGTGGTTGTTGACCGTGTTGTTTTGGACTGGAGGGGCAAAGAGAAGCAGAAGGAAAAATAACAACCAAGAGGAGAGATGAGAAAGTGAATTGAAAACTCCACCTTTAAGAAAAGAAGGTGAGGGATTGGCACTGTGGCCTAACAGGTAAAGCCGCTGCCTGCAGTACCAGCATCTCATATGGGCACCAGTTCGAGTCCTGGTTGTTCCACTTCCAATCCAGATTTCTGCTAGTGGCCTGAGAAAACAGTAGAGGATGGCCCAAGTGCTTGGGCCCCTGCCACAACGTGAGAGACCAAGAAGAAGCTCCTGGCTCCTGGCTCTGGCTTTGGATCGACTCAGCTCCAGCCACTGTGGCTGGAATGAACCAGAAGATAGAAGATTGTTTCTCTGCCTCTCTGTAACTCTTTCAGATTAATAAATATTTTTTATATAAAAAGGTGATCCCCTGTTTCATCCCACCCAGACACACAAAAAGCAAGGGCACAGAGGCACATGGGGAAATGGATTAGATGACCTGGAGCCCTGGCCTGAGGCAGGAGATGTAGAGTAGAGGTGCTGGCCCCCACCCACCCACAGCACTACGGTGAAGGAACGAATTCCACCTCTCCTCCACCACCAAACAGGCTACTCCTTCAACTCTGGAAGGGTTGGGTCACTGAGTTCCAAAGTATGCCTCCCTCGGCCTGAGACACATCCACTGGGCCAGCTCAGGGCTGTCACCTCGGCCCCAGGGAACACTGCAGGCCCACAGAGGCTGAGCAAGGACATCCTGAGCACCTAGGTGAACACTGCTGAGGTACGTCCCTTGTGGAAGCTGTGGAACACCTTGCAAGCAAAAAAGAAGGAAAAGAGCACCCACCTTTCTACCGCCCACAATGAAATTCTGCAAGCATTCTGGTGCCTCTATTTCCAGTCTTGTTTTACGCATGTGTGTCCGTAAGAATGTGTATGAAAAAAATGGAACTGTGTTGTACACAACTGTTTTCACATTTCTTTATGTTCATTTTATTTTAAAGGCAGAGAGAAAGGTGGAGAGAGATCTTCTGTTAGTTTATTATCTGAATGCCTGCAAGATCTGGGGTTAGACCAGACCAAACCAAGAGCCAGAGTCAACCCAGGTCTCCCAAATGGGTGGCAGGGACCCAAGTACTTGGGCTATCATCTGCTGCCTCCCAGGGTGCACAGGAAGATGGAACTGGAAGTGGGGCAGGAACTCAGACCCAGGCACTCCGATAGGAGATAGAGATGTCCCAAGTGACATCCTAACCATAGTGCCAAATGTCTGCTCCCTCATATCTGCTTTTAAAACATTTACTTCTTTATGACACCAGATGTAACATAAAAAAACTTAGAATATACCCTTCTTGAAGTAAAGGAATCACTGTCATCCACATACCTAAAAGACCATGGCTTATACTGCCGGCTATTCCGGTGCATGTGTTACACAGATTTGAACCCCGGGAGGCACCTGCTTCTCAGCGCTCTGCTGTCCCCACTCCCTCTGCAGAAAGCAAGAGAGGACTTCTCATCATTGACAGGGTACAAAGGCTGTCTTCCCGACCTGTGGGTCAGACGTCAGCGGCACAGGATATTGAAACCTATCGCGGGCCAAGACCCCAGTGGAGATGGAGGGAGAGGCTCTGCTACCGTCATCCCGCGCCCTTCATTCGCAGACGCATATCAAAGCCAGACCTCACTTCCCACCCGCCTGGCAGAAACATCTCTGCTTTTTTGTCCGAGCTCTCCAACGGGGCTGATAAGAAACAGGACACAATTTTAGAGAGTGAGCGACGTGATTCATCTCCTGGAGCCGTTAACCACGGAGCTGCCTGGCATTGTCTGGGTTTATTTGATGTCCTCAGTACAAAAATGAGTTCTGAGACTCTATAAGCAGGAAGGATACTGCTCCTGTGTAACGCTGCCCAAAGAGCCGCCACAGCTCCGCACGGCCCAGGGAAAGCTACCCTTGGGTACCCATGATGCTGAAGGCAGGTGCTAAGGCAGAGCATCCAGAGGCTCGCTCCATACAGGAAGGAGATGGGGCTGGAGGGAATGGCCAAGGATAGGAACTGTCAGTGAGGTCACAAGTCGTCAGCACCACTCAGGGTCAGTGGGCCAGGACAAGGTGTTCTCATGTGCATCTTGGATTGGGTTCCCCAGAAGCACAATCTGGTATGGACAGCATCAGACAGTAATGTGCTGAGGGCTGCTCTTGGAGAAGAGGAGGGAGAGAAGTAGGCTGGGCAAGGGAAGGAGCAAAAGCAAGCACGCGGGCTCAGCTGGAGCCGGTTTCAGCCAGCCGGGACCCTCTGCAGTGTGAAGGCCTGGCCTTCCGTATTCCCACTTCAGTCAGCACTGAAATTCTGGGTGGAAGGCGCTGCCCAGGCTCCCTGGCAGCTTCCACGTAGCTGGGCCCAGCTCCGCAGAGAACGAGGCAGCTGCCAGAGCGACGTTAGCAGCCTCGACTCCCGTAATCGGGACAGGGTGTCCGCGGCACTCACCACACACCCCACTCGCGCCTGAGTCCCTTCTCCAACAGAGGTGGTGGGGAATACCAGACAGCATGCTGCTCCCACGTGCCCCCGGAAGTTTAAACTTCCTATGCAGCCAGAGTGCTGGCCCCTGGGCCTTCGCCGGTCTCAGGTGAGGTCTGGCGGGAAGTCTTACCTCCAGGTGTCCTGCACTGGGGCGCACTGAGACACAGCTGGCTCTGGCACGCTGGCCCTCCCTGAGGAAGCCGCGAGTCCCAGCCTTTTGCCTCTGCAGCAAAGCCCTGACTCTCCAGTCTGTGCGTTATCAGGAAAATGCCACAGTCTTAGGGAACTTGCTGAGGCCACCCGCAAAGCCAGCAAGGACACCTGCCTACAGCACCCGCCTTGCCATCAGGGAGCTGTGTGGCCATGGGCAGAGCTCTCGTCCCGAGCCTGGTTTCCTCATCTGCAGCATGAGGGAGCTGCTCCAGGAGAGGCTCCATCCCCCCAGCGACTGCACCTCCATGTTCCAGCTCCCCCTCCGCAGTGTGGCCCAGTGTGGTCCCAACAGACCACACCAACTATGAATAAACACCCTCAAGTGTTTCTCCAGTGGGAAGATGGAAACAGATGCCAAAACCACCTATTTTTCTAGACAATTTGGAGGGAAAATGCACAAAGAGAAGAGGATTTTTAAGATACCAGGATGGCGAGGTTAGCCACTGCTGCCTGCATTTTTTTTAAAAAAGATATCAGGATGGGTTTTGCCTCTGGACTGTCTAAATTGGCTGCTTATGTGGTTCTAATAATCAACAAAAGGATTAGGATGTTTGCATCCCATTGTTTGAATGGCCAGAGCCATGGGATACAGATGCTTTCAAGCCAACAATGCAAACCAGAAATGAGAAATGTTTCACACTTTAAAAATAACTATCAGGGGCCAGTGCTGCAACGTAGCAGATAAAGTTGCTGCCTGCAGTGCTGGCATCCCACAGGGGCGCTGGCTCAAGACCCAGCTGCTCCACTTCCAATCTAGTTCTCTGCTATGGCCTGGGAAAGCAGTAGAAGATGGCCCAAGTCCTTGGGCCCCTGCATCCATGTGGGAGACCCGGAAGAAGCTCCTGGCTTCAAATTGGCCAGGCCAGCTGGGAAGTGAACCAGTGGATGGAAGACCTCTCTTTCTCTCTCTCTCTGCCTCTCCTCTCTCTGTGTAACTCTTTCAAATACATAAATAAATCTTTTAAAAAAATAACTATCAGTTACTTCTGGACATGATACCTCAAGGAATGGCCTATATAGGGTGGGGAAGAGGAGAGATACAGGTTGTAGACCTACTGTGTGTCCAGAAGCTGCCATTTTCACCACTTCAATGACTGATGACCAGACTTGGGCTCAGAAGGCTGACACAGGCACCCACATTTGCATAGCTCTATCACAGAGGAGTCATCAGCAGCCAGTTCCCTGCCTGCGAAGCCGGGCTGCCTCACTGAGGTTCACAAAGGGCGGAATGCAGGTGAAGCTTACTATAAAAACAGCAAACATGAATTCACGTGACATCCTTCGTCTTTCATTCCATCCTAAGTGAACCAGACCTAGATCTGAACATCTTTCACTGAGGGTAACTACGCATGTACATCAAGTGCAGTTAACATACTCGGATAAATGTAATAAAAAGTAAACCATTGTCCAGAGAGATTGTCTCCTTTTTTCTTTTTAATCAGAGTCTTGGTGCCCAGAGTGAACACCCACGTTCCACAGACGTCAGGCCATTCGTGCATGCGCCATGGAAGGACTCTGAGCTCAGGAGTGTGCTGAGTGCTGGCTGCCGGGAATCTGGAGTTCCAGGGAGCAGTGAGGCCCAGTCCAGGCCCCCTGAAAGGCCATGGGGCATGGATTTTGCCTGGGGAGGAGGGCCTTTCACCCGGACAGCTTGCCTTACTGACTGTTCCCCAGTCACCCCATCTCCCCATGGAGTCCCTGCAGGCTCCAGACAAGGCTCTGCTCTACACCAGGGGTTGGCAGACTCTTTAGGTAAAAGGCCAGGGAGTAAATACTTTCGGTGTGTGGGCCATGTGGTCTCTGTCACACCACTCATCGCTACCGCTGTCCCTCGAAAGCCGCCATAAATAATGCACGAATGAGTGGGGCTGTGTTCTAGTAAAACTTTATTTATGGACTTGGAAATTGGAATTTCTTATAAATTTCACAAGTCATGAATTATTCCTCTTTGGTTTCACCCATTAAATATGTGGAAATTATTCTCACCACTCAGGTGGTACCAAAGCAGGCCTGTGGGCCACTGGCTGTGGTTTGCCGACCCTTGACCTCCACTGTGTCCAAGGTCTAGATGATGGAAGAATTATGTCAACAAGCAAGGAGTTGCAAGCCAGGGCAGGGTGGGAGGGGTGTTTGCATCCAGCTTTTGATAAGCAATAAAGATCATGGGAAAACTCCTTCAGATCCTTTCCCAAAATGTTCATCTCAGGGATATTAAAAGAATGGGGGGGGGGTCACTATGGCACAGTGGGTTAACGCCATGGCCTGAAGCACTGGCATCCCATATGGGCACTGGTTCTAGTCCTGGCTACTCCACTTCCAATCCAGCTCTCTGCTATGGCCTGGGAAAGCAGTAGAAGATGGCCCAAGTCCTTGGGCCCCTGCACCCACGTGGGAGATCTGGAGGAGGTTCCTAGCTTCAGATCAGTGCAGCTCCAGCTGTTGCGGCCATCTGGGGAGTGAACCAGTGGATGGAAGACCTGTCTCTACATCTCTCTGTAACTCTGTCATTCAAATAAATAAAATAAATCTTAAAAAAAAAATTAAGAATCAGGGATCAGGGTGCATTTGGCCTAGTGGCTAAAACCCTGGTGAAGACACCCTCGTCCCACATCAGAGCCCCTGGTTTCGGTTCTGGCTCTGGTTCCTAATTCCAGGTTTCTGCTGATGCAGACCCAGGGAGGCAGTGGTGATGGTTCAAGTAATTAGGTTCCTGCCACAGTCGTGGGAGGCCTGGACTGAGTTCCAGGCTCATCAGCTGGGGGCCGTGGTGGTCATTTGGAGAGTGAACCAGCACGTGGAAGCTTTCTTGCTATCTCTACCTGCCAAATTGATTAATTAATTTTTAAAAGATTTTTATTTATTTGACAGATAGAGTTACAGACAGTGAGAGAGAGAGACAGAGATAAAGGTCTTCTTTTCGCTGGTTTACTCCCCAAATGGCCACAACGGCCAGAGCTGCACTGGCGGCCACTGGAGGGTGAACCAACGGCAAAAGGAAGACCTTTCTCTCTGTCTCTCTCTCTCACTGTCCACTCTGCCTGTAAAATATATATATATATATATATATATATATATATATATATATATATATATAAATCACAGGGCTGGTGCTATGATGCAGCTGGTTAAGCCACTGTTTTCAATGCCCGTGTCCCATAGAGGTCCTGGCTGCTCCACTTCCAATCCAGCTCCTGCTAATACATCTGGGTAAGCAGCAGCAGATGGTCCAAGTGCTTGGGCCTCTGAACCCACATGGGAGACCTAGAAGCAGCTCCTGGCTCCTGGCTTTGGCCTGGCCTCACCCTGGATGTTGTGGTCATTTGAGGAAGTAAAGCAGCAAATAGATCTCTCTTTCTCTCTCTATCTCTCTTGTTCTCTCTCTGACTTTAAATACATAAATCTTTTATTTATTTATTTATTTTTACTTGCTTTGTAAGAGTCAGAGTTGAGTAAGAATCTCTAGTTCCCCAGGCCCATTCTTCCCTTCTCCACTGTGGCCAAGGAGAAGTTAGGGGAAGAGTGAGTCTACAGCATTGTTTCTCCTTTAAATCACTGGGAAACATGAGTGTGTCTGATTGTAGGTCTTGCCTCTTTGGGTCTGCATGGACCGTGGAGCAAGCAGACTCTGGATACTGAGGGTCAACTCCACTAGAGAGGCCTGGTGTTTGGCCTTGGGATGGTGGTGGGGGCTGTGGCCCAGCTACCTCATTATCTTGGTTGCCTTCTAGGTGGGCAGAAAAGGACATGTGGCTTCTATTTTTTTTATTTTTTTATTTTTTATTTTTTTGACAGGCAGAGTGGACAGTGAGAGAAAGAGAAAGAGAAAGAGAAAGAGAAAGAGAGAGAGAGAGAGAGAGAGAGAGAGAGAGAGAGAGAGAAAGGTCTTCCGGTCTTCCTTTTGCTGTTGGTTCACCCTCCAGTGGCGCACCGCGCTGATCCGAAGGCAGGAGCCAGGTGCTTCTCCTGGTCTCCCATGGGGTGCAGGGCCCAAGCACTTGGGCCTTCCTCCACTGCACTCCCTGGCCACAGCAGAGAGCTGGCCTGGAAGAGGGGCAACTGGGACCAAATCCGGTGCCCCGACCGGGACTAGAACCCGGTGTGCCGGTGCCGCAAGGCGGAGCATTAGCCTAGTGAGCCACGGAGCTGGCTGATTTATATTTTAATGTAATCTTTCATTTAAAAAATTCATGCAGGGGCCAGCCTTCTGGTGCAGTGGGTTCAACAGCAGCCTGAGACCCTGGAATCCCATAGGAGTACTTGTTCAGGTACCAGATGCTCCACTTCCATACAGCTCCCAGGGATGCGCCTGGGTAAACAGCAGAGGATGGTCCAAGTGCTTGGGCCACTGCCACCCACCCAGATGAAGTTCCAGGTTTCTGGCTTCAGCCTGGCCCGCCCCAGGACATTGCAACCATTTGGTGTATAGACTAGCAGATGGGAGATTCTCTCTCTCTTTCAAACAAATAAATCTCTTTTTTAATTCCTGCAAAATGTTTTCACTACATCATAGCCTATTTGTTTCCATAAACTTTAATTACTTAAATGGATTGCCCAAGAATGAGTACCTATTTCCTTCTTGGCACATCCCCTGGCACCTCCTAGTGTACCTGGGAAAGCAGTGGAGGATGTCCCAAATTCTTGGGCCTCTGCACCCATGTGGGAGACCCGGAAGAAGATCCTGGTTCCTGGCCTCAATTAGCCCAGCCCTGACCATTTTGGCCATTTGGGGAGTAAACCAGAGGATGGAAGACCGAACTGTGCCTTTCAAATAAATATCTTTTTTTAAAAAAAGCTGCTGGAAAAATTCACATACATGGATGTATGTTTTCATTTTTCTTGGGCAAATACCTAGAAGTACAATTAGAAGTCACAGTGTAGACATATATGTTTCTGTTCATGAGAACACCACTGTTCTCTAATTTTTGTATATCTTTACACTCCCAGCAGCAATGTGCCAGTCTGGGTGCTATATTTGATGTGATTGGTCTTCTTTTTTCCAAAAAAATTATTTATTTGAAAGGCAGAGAGACACAAAGAGAGAGAAACAGACAGACTGGGAGAGATCTTCCACTTGCTGGTTCACTGCTAAAATGCCCACAACAGCTGGTGCTGGTCGGGTCAAAACAAGAGCCCAGAATTCCCTTCTGGTCTCTCATGTGGATGGCTACTTAAGAGATCCAGCAGCTTGAGCCATCACTTGCTGTCTCCCAGGGTGTGCATTAACAGGAGGTTGGAGTGGGAGGGGAGCTGGGACTTGAATCCAGGACCTCCAATATGGGATGCTATCACAAGCAGCACCTTAACGGCACCGAAGCCCTCCCCTCGTCTTCTTTCTTGGTTTTAGCTGTGCTAGTGGATGTATAGCAGTTTTTTACTGAAGTTTTAACTTACGGTTCCTTGATGACTTACTGAGTACTTTTTCACGAGATTACAGACTGTTCATACATATTCCTTTTTGAAGTCTCTTGCCCACATTCAAAACCTGCTCTGCCTTCCTTTAGCCTTTTGTTCCCAAAATTTATTTATTTTCATTTGTTTGAAAGGCAGAGAGACATAGGGATCTTCCATCCACTGGTTTACTGTCTAAATCCCCACAACAGCAGGAGCTGGACCAGGCTGAAGTTAGGAGCCCAGAACTTAATCTGGGTCTCCAACATGGGTGGCAGGAACCAAAGTATATGAGCCATTACCTGCTCCCACTCCCAGGGTGCACATTAGCAGGAAGCTGGAATCAGAAGCAATGCCAGGACCAAAACCCAGACACTGTGATGTGGGACGCAGGATTCCTGGGCAGCATCTTGCCACCAAGCATCTGTCCTTCCTCCTAGTTGTCAAAGCCAGTCCAAGGGTCTGACATTTTCTGAGGATAGAGAACCATGCACAGCCAAGGGCTGACACTGTGGCCATAACACCTGAATATCTCTGCGATACCGCTGCTTACAGTCACCTGAAAGGGTTTTTGGTGACCTTCTGATTGGAATTGATGCCCTCATCAAAACAGAAGATGCTGAGAATATAGGATCTTCTGACAGCATTGACTGTAAGTGTGAGGCACTGAGAACTGGAACGGTTAGGCAACATCTGGGGGTCAAACAGCTCTGACTGCTTGGGAGAGTCCTGTGACACTGGACACACTGACCCAGCACCAAAGGGTTGAAGGAGGATCTCTCAGGACCCCCTTGGAGGTAGCGGAGGCCTGCACGGAATGGGCAATCCAGCAGGAGACCTGAGATGCGTGCAATCCTGGCTAGAGCTGGCAGAGAGGATGAAGACGGAGGAGGCAAGTTATTCCTGGCAAGCCAACGACTCCCACAGCCTGAACGTCTGGGGTAGAAACAGACCAGTGCTCAACTAAGAAGGCAGCAAGGGTGAGGCTCTTGAGCCACAAAGTTAAGAACAGGGCAGAGACAGAGTGAGGAGGGCTTGGGGCACCTCAGGCACCTCGGGCTGGGACCAGTGAAGTGACACCTTGACTGTAGGGATTCCATTTTAGAGCACCCGAGATGCCATCTATTTTTTTAACTTGTACTTTATTTATTTACTTATTTATTTTTTAAAGATTTATCTGTTTATTTGAAAGGAGAGTTACAGAGAGGCAGAAGCAGAGAGAGAGAAAGAGCTCCTCCATCTGCTAGTTCACTCCCCAAATGGCCGCAATGGTCGGAGCTGGGCTGATCTGAAGCCTGGAGCCAGGAGCCTCCTCCTGGTCTCCCACTGCTTTCCCAGGCCACAGCAGAGAGCTGGATCAGAAGTGGAGTAGCGAGACTCAAACCTCTGCCCATATGGGATGCTGGCACTACAGACAGAGGCCACAGTACCTGTCCCAAGGGACTCCATCTTGAGAATGGAACCCCCCAACCCCCCCACATCATGAGACTCTCATCTGAAACTAACTATGGTCTAATAGTCAAACAATAACATAACACTGAATCCCATTTGGCAGAACACAGAAACTCCCTAGCATGATTGCTCAAGATTAAAATAGACATGCTGTACCTGGATTAATGTTAAGATTGTAATCTATTGTCAAGACTGTAACTGATATTAGTTTCCCCCAGGTCCGTAACTGATATTAGTTTCCCCCAGGCCCTAGGTCAGCCTGACTCTAGTAACCACCTATTCCCTCTCCCCTCCTGTGGTTTTTGCCTTTATAAACACTGTTGCTTTGAGCTTCAGGCTTGAAAGTTCTTCAGGACATAAGCTCCGCTCTCCACCACTGGCAATAAAGCACTGTCAGAATTTATCCACGTGTGGTGCCCCTCTGTTTGCACTCAGCGCAGGTCCAACACCAGGAATCAGCAGCCCACCTGCTACAATCACTTCCTTCCCAGGACCTGGGCAGTGGTGGCCTCCAAGGCAGGGCCGGGGCACTGCTCACACCCTCTTCCCTATAGACCAGCTGGCGTGCAACAGCTGGTCTTCCTTCTGACAGCTGAGCCTTCCACGCAGCACCTGCTGGGCTCGGCAGCCAGGCAGTGCTAACTACTTTATGCTCATTCAGCTTCACCATAACCCGGTGGGAGAACTACAGTTGTTATCAGGGGGCTGCACACAAGGAAACCGAGGCACAGTGTGCATCTGAGTTTGCCACATTTAGCAAATAAAGATTTGACATCCAACAGAATGTGAATTCCAGACAAGTGTTGGATCATTTCTTAGTATATCCTGCACAATACTGCTTCCAAAGTTCATGGCATATATAATTAAAAGTTATCTTAGGCCGGCACCGCGGCTCACTAGGCTAATCCGCCACCTGCAGTGCCGGTACCCCTGGTTCTAGTCCCATTTGGGGCACCGGATTCTTTTTTGGTGGCACCTCTTCCAGTCCAGCTCTCTGCTGTGGCCTGGGAGCAGTGGAGGATGGTTCAAGCGCGTGGGCCCTACACCCGCATGGGAGTCTAGGAGGAAGCACCTGGCTCCTGGCTTTGGATTGGTGCGATGCACCAGCCGCAGCGTGCCAGCCATAGCGGCCTTTTGGGGTGAACCAACAGAAGGAAGATCTTTCTCTCTGTCTCTCTCTCTGTCTAACTCTGCCTGTCAAAAAAAAAAAGGTTATCTTAGTACAAAGAATTTTTAAAATTCATGCATATGACAGGTCTCTAGAAAGTTAGTGGAAAATGTAATTATGAAAAATCTATGTATAGATTTCCATATTTCTTGCTCCAAAATAAACTTATTTAACCCATTAAGTTTCAAGTTTTCAATTCTGTGAATATTTCAATGACATTTATTTCAAAGTTGTTGTTTTTTTTTTTTTTTTTTTGACAGGCAGAGTGGACAGTGAGAGAGAGAGACAGAGAGAAAGGTCTTCCTTTGCCGTTGGTTCACCCTCCAATGGCCGCTGCGGCCGGTGCGCTGCGGCCGGCGCATCGCGCTGATCCGAAGGCAGGAGCCAGGTGCTTCTGGTCTCCCATGAGGTGCAGGGCCCAAGTACTTGGGCCATCCTCCACTGCACTCCCAGGCCATAGCAGAGAGCTGGCCTGGAAGAGGGGCAACAGGGACAGAACCTGGCACCCCGACCGGGACTAGAACCCGGTGTGCCGGTGCCACTAGGCAGAGGATTAGCCTATTGAGCTGCAGTGCTGGCTTCAAAATTTAAGTGGTACAATTATTACTCAATTTAAGTTTTTTTATAAAGATTTAATATTTTATTTATTTGAGAGATACAGTTACAGACAGTAAGACGGAGAGAGGGAAAGAGGTCTTCCATCTACTGGTTCACTCCCCAAATGGCTGTAACAGCCAGACTGCACCAATCCTAAGCCAGGAGCTAGGAGTGTCTTCCACGTCTCCCACAGAGGTGCAGGGGCCCAAGCATTTGGGCTATCTTTTAATTTCTGTCTTTTTTTTTTTTTTAAGCATCTGGGCCATCTTCTACTGCTTTCCCAAGCCATAGCAGAGAGCAGATTGGAAGGGGGACAGCCAGGACTAGAATCAGCACCCATATGGGATGTCAGAGCCACAGGTGGAGGATTAACCTACAGAGCGACAGCGCCCACAGATTTATTTATTTATTTATTTATTTATTTGAAAGGCAGAGTAACAGAGAGGTGGGGGAGAGGGTTATCTTCCACTCGCTGGTCCACTCCCCAAATGGCCACAATGGCTGGAGCTGGGCCAATCCGAAACCAGGAGCTTGGAGCTTCTTCTGGATCTCCCACATGGGAACAGGGCCCAAGGACTTGGGTCATCTTCCACTGCTTTCCCAGGCCACAGCAGAGAGCTAGATCGGAAGTGGAGCAGCCGGGACTCAAACTGGCACCCATATGGGATGCCAGCACTGCAGGCAGCAGCTTTATCCACTACGCCACAGTGTCGGCCCCTCAACTTAAGTCTTTATATAGGACATAATATATGACATAATGGATTAGTTCCACTTTTCCACAAAATTTTAAAGTATCCTCTTACTTACATTAGAATGTTTATTTGGTATTTTACCTGAAAATCAAATGTAATTGCACCCTAGGCTTAGTCCCATCTCCCCGTGCCTTGGTTTCTCATCTGTAAGCCCCAGAAAACAACTGGCGCTCCCTTCTGCCCATATGACAGGTCAAGAAGGGGAGGCTCTGACACTTTACATCCCTGGCTCAAGGCTACTCAGCTGGTGAGGAGCTGAGCCAGGATGAAGGCCAGGTGAGTGGCTCAGAAGCCCACAGCAGCGGTGGGGACATGAGCTCTCTGGGTGGAGGAAGGACCTGGAACTTTGCCATGGAAGCGGCCCAGAGACAAGCCCTCAGCAGGCACCAAGAACTCTGCTGAGTCGAGTCATGAGCAGGAATCGTGTATTCTTGTGGTTTGCCTCCAAGCGCCTTTCATCTTGGGCTGCGGAAATCATTGTTAGCAGCACAGATAGCTTCAGGATTCTCTAAGAGCTCTTGACCACTCTGTGGGAAAGGGCATTCCCATGGTCAACTGACGCCATCCCCCACAAGTAGGTACGTGCAAGGGAACAGCAGCTGCCCTGGCCATGCTGTTAAGTCTCACCTCAGTTTAAGGCACCTGAGGGCAACATAGGTGTGCCTCCCAGACCAGGTGCCCAAGAGTCAACCCAGACAAGCAGCCGCTCCAGACAGCTGTGAGCAGTGCCCAGAGGAGTCCCTCCCTGCTGCCTGTCACCCACGATGCCACAGAGCCCGCCCCCACCCTTCACATATACCCCACGGGCACCAGCATCCAGATGGAAACAGCTGTTCTCTGACACAACTGGCTTTGGCCTGGCCCAGCCCCAGCTGTTGTGGGCATTTGGACAATCAACCTGAAGACAGCAAACCTCTCTCTGTCCTTAGTCTTTGTCTCTGCCATTCAGAATAAGGAAAATCAATAAAATTTTGGAAGCATTTAAAGAGCCCTCAGGGCACTCCTTGGCACAAGGGAAGGGCTCAGTGAGTGACACAGGTTGAGTCATTTGGGACCAGAAGTATCTCAGATTTGGGCAATTTGGGGATTTGGGGATATTTGCATATGCGTAAGTCATCTTGGGGATGGGACGGCGGCTAACCATGGAATTCACTGTGCTTCACACACTCCTTGTGCACCTACTGTTAGAAAGTATTTTTAGATGCCTGCATTTTGACTGATGCTCGTCACATGAGACCAGCTGGAGAATTTTCCACATGTGCTGTCATTCAGTGCTCAGAAAGTGTCTGATTCTAAAGCAGTTTGGAATTCTGGACTAGAGGTGCCCAGCCTATGCTGCTATTTGAAAATACCCAATGGCAGTCACTCTTGACCTTTGGAAAGATCCCCTCTCCTACCCCTGGGGCCTGGTTCACCCTGGGGTGCTGGGGACCACTGAAACGGAGGGTCCCAGCATGGTGGAGGGCTTGGGGGTTGCTGGCTCTGCCACTGTGGTAGCCCAAGTGTCTGCCCTGGTTCTTGCTCTTGCAGTGTGGGAAGGCAGCTCCGTGGCCTCAACGTTCTCAGCCATTCATAAAAACCCTCTCTTCCTCCTCACAGCATGGGCTGCTCAGGAATGGCTTCACCATTCCAGGAATGCCCAGCCCCAATTCCCAGTCCCTGCCTGCTGGCTGGCGTCAACGGCGCCCAGGTCCAGGATGATTCACACCTGCCTCACTATGGGCCCGGATCACACTTAATCAGCCAGATGAGATGGCAACTCCCTACAGACTCCCTGCAGGCTCCCCGTAGCCAGATCACCTGGCGTGGTTGACATGTTAGCTCACGGAGAGATTCCGGCAGGTTGGAGTGCGAGTGGGCAGCATGGTGCCCAGTGAGGCCAGGCTGGATACTGGCCCTAACACCAGCTTTCTAGGCCTCAGTTTCTCTGGCTGTAAAATGGGAATTACAACCATGCCTCTGCTCTAAGCATTGCCGTTAAGACGTTTAAAGGTGATGCCCGTGCTGTGGTGTAGCAGGAAGGCCACCACTGTCTCAGGTAACAGGAAAGTTCTGAAAATGGAGAGTACTGAGCACCTCAAAATTCAACATGTAAAACAGCCTGAAGTTTAGAACATACAGAATTTTATGGGGACCGGTACTGTGGCCTAGCAGGTTAAGCTTCTGCCTGCAGGGCTGGCATCCCATATTGGTGCCAGTTTGAGACCTGGCTGCTTCACTTCCAATCCAGCTTTCTAATGCTCCTGGGAAGGCAGTGGAAGATGGCCCAAGGACTTGGGCCCCTGCCACCCACATGGGTGACCAGTATGGAGTTCCTGGCTCCTGGATGCAGCCTGGTCCAGCTCCAGCTGTTTTGGCCATTTGGGGAGTGAGCCAGTGGATGGAAGATCTCTCTCTTTCTCTCTCTCTCTCTCTCTCTCTCTCTCTCTCTGTGTGTGTGTGTCTCCTCCTCTCTCTGTAACTCTGCCTTTCAAATAAAATAAAATTAAAAAAAAATAGAATTTTATGCATTTATATCTCATAAAACAGTATTTTTAAATGGTAAGAACAAGAGGAACACATTTTTAAAGTGTTTTTAAAATGATAATAAGGAGAAGGATGTCCTGGCTCCAACCGAGAACTGAGCACAGGCCATGAGACACGGGTTTTGACCCCTGCCCAGTGGAGTGACCTGGAAACAGCTCCTTGCCTGTCACACTCCTGGGCGTCTCTCCTGCTCCTGCTGCATCACAGCCTAGGCCGGCGTGAAGCAGGGAGCTGGGGCTTCTCTTCAGTCACCAGCACCGACAGGTGCAGCTGTGGCACTCGGGAAAGAATGGGAACTCAGCACACTGCTCTCCTGACTCTGAGGCAGGCGACAGGAAGCAGACCCGGGCAGGGGCCTGGAACCTCCTCCAGTTTCTCCTGTTCTGGGTCCGAGCTGCACAGGAAGAGATATGAAAACATCCCCTCAGTCTCTCCTGCTGCTGAGAATTCTTCCTTTTGTTCCAAGTCTCGGTGGCCCGAGGCAGCTACAGGGCTTGGATGGAATACAGCACTGGGCACAGACCCAGGGCAGGACACAAAGATTCAGCCTTGACATTTTACAGATGGAAATGTGCTTCTGCACAGTCATGGCTGGGCCTGGAGGCAGCACATTTTATTTCAGGCCCTCTTACAGTCCTGGTGCCCGTAGGGGTAACAGCACTGCCCACAGCACCAACGCCACCTGACCTTGGCCTTCCATGGGGCTCTCCCACTGTGGGAGCTTCGGGGAGGCTGAGGTTGCCTAACACTCTAGGACTGCACAGCCTATCTGTTCCCACTTCTGCTTTATCAGCTTGTCACTTGGGTGGGGCAAGATGGGCTTGCCTGCAACACTGTCGTGTGCTCTTGTGGAGACGTCACTAGTGCACCACTGTGCTCTGAGAAAGAATTTTAAAGATTTATTTGAAAGGCAGAAAAACAGGCAGACAGAGAGAGAATTAACCATCCACTGGATCACTCCCAAGATAGCCAAAACAACCAGGGCCAAGGCTGGGCCACGCCAAAGTCAGGAACCTGGAACTCCATCTGGGTCTCTCATACGGGTGCAGGGGCCCAGGCACCTGGGTTATCCTCTACTGCCTTCCCAGGCTCATTAGTACAGAGCTGGATTGGAAGTGGAGCAGCTGGCACTCCCACACTGCTCTTTATGGGATTCTGGCATTGCAGGGGGCAGTTTAACCTGCTGCGCCATGACATCAGTCCCTATTCTGAGGATTTGGAATCATGCACATGGAAGAGTCTGGTGTTGCCCCAGCCCTACTCCCTCCCCACTCACCATTTCTGCATCCTTGACCCCATTTCCAAATCTATTTGAGGTCTCTCTGGGCTACAATACCCAGGTCCCAAACAAGCCAGACTCCTAAGGAACTGGGGCACCCCAGAGTGAGCTCCACTCAGTGCCTGATGGGAAATGGTAGATAAACACTCAGGTTTCCCTGCCCCTCAGTTAAGGTGCCACTCAGAGGGACAGGGACAGAGCTCCAATGCCCCAGGGACAGCACACTCACTAGACAACTCGCCCTTGTTTCTCCCCTCTTCCTCTCCCAGATCACATCCCAGGTAAACCATGTGGCTCTAAACTCGGGGTCTGCTCAAAAGGGACACGATCTCGGTTGACCCCAGAGAACCAGGGAGGGTGGCACTGGGGGCTCTCTTCAGCAGACCGGAAACAAACAGGCTCAGAGATACTTTGTCAACTTCTCCAAGACTATATATAACAAGCCTGGAAGAGCAGCTTGGAATTCTGACACCGCCCAGCTGCTGTGGTGTCTATGGCAACGGGAAACTGCATGCATAAGCCCCTCCCTCCCCTCTACGCCCCGCCCCCCACACTTGCCAAGGGATGGGGCTGAGAAGGGGAGCACACGCCCCACCCACAGCCTGCCCACCGCCAGGGGGCGTCCTCGCCGGAGGCACAAGACAGGTCGGACACAGCCACAGGAGGAACCCAGGAGTCACCTCCGGCCTCAGTGCGAAGGTTGGAGCCCCCGCAGGACGACGTCAGCCGCGGCCTTTCGCAAAGCTCTCGGGTTTCTGAGCTGTTAACGCAGCGTACACACGCGCATTTCCCCAAGTGGTAGCACTGGGAGGCAGGCAGCCACAGCAGGTAGAGGATTCTAGAAACCTTCGCCGTGCCTACCCAAGCCCCTGCACCCGGGACACAGGGCACCCTCTCCCTTGGAGCATGGAGCTCACGTGGGGCTGTCATTTCGGGAATGCTGTGGCCTGTGCCTGGCAGGAGGGAGGAAGCAGAATGGAGAACCCTGATCTCCAGATCCCTCGGGATCTGGAGCCAGGGTCCCCAGGACATGCAGGGTTCCGACTTTGGACTGTGGTGAGGGTAAGGATTCTGGATTTATTTGACTTAACAAGCTGTGAAAATCAGCTCTGGATTCCTGAATACACCCACAGAGCCCTTTCGGGTTTTCAGATTTATCTTAACATTGAAGTATGTGTCTCAGACTGTCTTAGGTCACCCCCCCCCTCCCAAGCCGGGGAGACACGGAGCAAGCAGGAGGGAGGATGCGCTCTCTCAGGCAGAGTCCCTCCCTGGAGGGTGGCAGCATACAGGTGTCTAGTATACAGGGACCTGTGGTTTAAGGCGCATCTCAAGTGGCCCGTCTCTCTCCCTGTTGCTCCTAGCCCAAACTCATTCAGTTGGTACTTGCTGACAGGAGGACCCCAGCAATGGAAACTCAACTCAGGAGGAGTGGCAGGGGGATCAGCAAGGGGTCCCAGCAGGGTATCCACCTTATCTTGTAAGCCTGCCCATCCCATTCAGAATTCAGGATGAAAACTATTCAGCACAAAAGGACAAAAATGACTAATTGGACATTCAGGCAATGAGGAAACAGATTAAAAAGCAAATATTCCTGGAAGGAAACTTGGAACACTAAAATGTTTCTAGATAAGGCTTATAGTGAGCTTCCCATCAGCCAAGATAGAGACAAAAGGAACTGAATGCAAGAATTATGATGCTGGGGGGGGCACAGTGGCATAGGTTAAGCCTCTCTGCCTGTTGCCCCAGCATCCCATATGGATTCCAGTTTGTGTCCTGGCTGCTCTTCTTCCTATCCAGCTCTCTGCTTATGGCCTGGGGAAAGCAGCAGAGGATGCCCCAACTGCTTGGGCCCCTGCCATCCACATGGGAGACCTGGAAGAAGCTGCTGGCTCCTGGCTTCTACCTGGCCTAGCCCTGGCCATTGCAGCCATCTGGGAAGTGACCCAGCAGATGGAAGAGCTCGCTCTCTTTCTCTCCATCTCTCTATGTAACCCTTTCAAATGAATAAATATGTAATAAATAAAATTGTAATATATTACACTTAACTCCATATATTAAAATACAATCTTGAAACATGTGATGAATATAAAATGTTTACTGAGGAAGTAGCTTACATTTTTTCACACTAAGTCTTTTAAATCAAGTATATATGCTGCTTATAGCACATCTCAGTTGGTATGAAAAATTTTCACCAGAAATACTGATCTGTATTTTTCATAAAACTAGAAAAAACTAGATTTGCATACGTGTTCCAGCTACAGTTTTCCAATAACTGATATTTTCAAACATAAATTTTATAAATTTAAATAAAACATCTTACTCCTCAGCCACATTAGCTCCACTGTCCCATGAGGCAGGTGCCTGCCATAAAGGCCGATCTGAGCATGAAGAGTTCATGGTGGCAGTTGCCCGCCGTTTAGGACACGTGGGAGTGAACAGTGAATCCCAGGTTCCAGCTTCTTTGGAGCAGTCTTGGTTCCTGGAATCGTCTTGTTCTTTCTCACTGTGCCTTAAGTGTGCCTGGGCTTATCAAGCTAGATCTGAATTGTTGCTTTGAAAACCACTCCCAGCAAATATTCAGAGTGGCCCAGGCTGTGTGGAGAATCCCAGCACAGCCCCTCCTTCACCAGAGCCTCTCCCCTGCGGTAATCCTGAGAGAGTCATGCCTTTCCCCCTCAGTGCGACCACACAGGATGGCGATGCCAAGAGAACTGCCTTACAAGGCAATCTGGTGTTGTGTGTGAAGCCTCAAATGTCTCCACAACCTATGACCTAAGCAAATCCCTTCCCTGAGTTAACTCCAGAAATTGGAAAGGCACGCTGAGATTCATGAACAACTGACATTCGAACAGAGATCGGTACACTGGAAAACAAACTGGACATAACGTAAATACCTAATGCTTAAACAAATGGCAGGGCATTCCCTCCTAGCAAACGTCATGCAGCCCTGAAAATAATGGTGAAGAAAATGCAACCATTCACAAAATGCCCATGTAGTATTATTAAGAGGGAAATAGAGTGATAACATTTTTTTTAAAGATTTGTTAATTTATTTGAAAGGCAGAGTTACTGATAGGCAGAGGCAGAGAGAGTGACAGCGAGAGAGGTCTTCCATCTGCTGGTTCACTCCCTAGATGGCCGCAATGGCTGTAGCTGCGCCAAGCTGAAACCAGGAGCCAGGAGTTTCCTCCAGGTCTCCCATGTGGGTGCAGGGTCCCAAGGACTTGGGCTATCTTTTACTGGCTTCCTAGGCCACAGCAGAGAGCTGGATCAGAAGTAGAACAGCCGGGACTCAACCCAGCGCCCATACGGAATGCCAGCACCACAGGTGGCAGCTTTACCCACTCTGCCACAGCGCCAGCCCTAGAGTGGTAACATTTTATAGGCTGACACAGTCATGAGAAACAAAGGCTGTGGTTCAGTGTGAATTTTATTCTACATCACAACAGCCCTCCTTTCCCTAGGACAACTGAGAAGTGAGATCATAGCAGATTGGGCTACAGTGTGGAAAACATATGGAACAAGTGTCAATTAGGAAGAGAGGAGGACAAAAAATCAACTCGTATCTGAGTAGGCAAAGCCAGTGTCATCTGAGCAATGGACTGTCAGTGGAGCTCTCCAGGCCAAGAAGCCAGGGCCCTGGGCAGCAAGATAACAGAAGGAGATGATGGGGCAGGCACTTGGCCCAGCAGTTAAGATGCCCACATCCCATACTCAAGTGCCTGCGTTCCCATCCAGCTCTGCTACCGATTCCAGCTTCCTGCGAATGTGGATCTTGAGAAGCAGCAGGTGACAGCTCAACTAACTGGTTTCCTGCCACTCACATGGGAGAGCTGAGTTTCCAGCTCCTGGCTCCTGACACTGGTGGTATAAGGAGAGTGAACCAGTAGATGGGAGCTGTCTCTCTGCTTCATAAATAAATAAACAAATATTTTTAAAAGATAAATAAGAAGAAGAAGAATGAGATGATGAAAACATGATGTCAATCCAAGGTCTTAGCACCTTTGTGACTGTGTTAGTATAAGAGCTGCTCAGTTTAGAAATCATTGTGGGACTGGTGTTGTGGCATAGCGGGTAAAGCCACCACCGGCAGTACTGGCATCCCATATGGGCGACAGCTCAAGTCCTGGCTGTGTTGTGTTCCGGATCACCCAGATAGAAAGAACCAGCAAGACTCACCGTAATGCAAAGAACAAAGGGACTTTACTATGGGTCCAGCATGCTAGAGCCTGGCAGAGCCTGGCCTCCCATAAAGCACAGTGCTGAAAGCCCAAGACCCCCTTTCTTTGTTCCTGGGGTTTTTATAGTTCCCGGGCAAACAAGTATTACGTCCGTATTCCTTCTTTCCCATATGGCCATACATGGAGCCCCCCACCTTGGTTGCCCCCACCTGGCCCTGCCGGACCAAGGACGGCCCAGTGTCAGGTTTCGTCTTCCCCAACAGGTGCATCCTGGGCCTAGTCAGTTTCTTTGTCTTGTGAGAAGCTTGTCATGGTGTGGCTCTGGCCTCTCACAGCTGCTCCACTTCCAATCTAGCTCTCTGTTATGGCCTGGGAAAGCAGTAGAAGATGGCCCAACTCCTTGGGCCCATGTACCTATGTGGGAGACAAGAAGGAAGCTTCCTGGCTTTTGGCTTCAAATTAGCTCAGCTCAGCTCTGGCCATTGCGGCCATTTGGGGAATGAACCAGCAAGTGCAAGACCTCTCTGTCTCTCTGTCTCTCTGTCTGTCTGTAACTATGCCTCTCAAATGGAAGGAGGGAAGGAGGGAGGGAGGAAGGGAGGGAATGTCCTCTCCTGGGTACCTTCTGTCTCCATTCTCAGGCATTTGAAGCACATGAGAGAATCTAAAACATTAGAGAATTTTAAAAGAATATTTAGGGAAGTTTAATTAATCACACTTCATTCAGTGTTTAAACATTTGGAGAAATATAATCAGTTAACTTATTTTAGTTTTAATTTAATAACTAAGCATATTTTGGGTTGCTATTTAAAGAACAAAAGATACAGGGATGGTATTGTGGTGCAGTGGGTTAAGCTGCACTTGCCACACTAGCATGCCATACTGGAACATGGCTTCTAGTCACTATGTTGCTTCCAATCCAGATCCTTGTTAATGCATCTGGAAAGGCAGTGGCTGATGGCCCAAGAACTTGGGCCCTTGACACCCACGTCGGAAATCAGGATGGAGTTCCTGGCTCCTGGTTTTCCTGTGGCCCAACTCTGGCTGTTGTGGCCACTTGGGGAGTGAACAAGAGGACTGGTCAAAACTCTCTCTCTGCCTGGGTTACCAAATAAATAAGTAAATTTTAAGAAAAAAGAGCAAAGTATACAAAGTGGTGAACATTCACACATAAATATGCTCCCCACACAGATGTGCCTTAATGAATCTTGTCAACAAACAAGATGCAGAAACCATCATAATAATACTCCCACTTACATAGAAAAAAGATTGGGAGAAAGTAAACCAAGATATCAACAGTGGTTATCTATGGTTTGTGAAACATCAGTCATTATTATTTTTTTCTTCATAGTACTTCCCCTCAACTTTTCTACCAGAACATCATGTCACCATCATGATGGGAAAGAATACACCGCACTACCAGAGAAGTCAGGAGTCCTGAGGCTAGAACTGCTCAGCCACGTACATCCTACCGCCGGTACAACCCCAGGCAGCTCTGGAGGCCCCATTTCCACTGAAGGCAAGAGAAGGCATCATCTTGCCATTACAGCACCTCCATCTTTTTCTGCTTTTAAATCACCTTATTTGGGATGACACTGTCTGGGGGGGTCTCCCCACTACAGCAAGGGTTTTCCTTCCCTTCCTCTTTCCAAGATGGCAGTTGGGTACAGGGGCAGCTTCCAAAGCTTCACGTCTGGACTTTATGGGACAATGACATGTTGAATGTGGGCTGGAGACTCTACCATGCTGCCTTAGCATCCCCTGGTTCTCACGAAGGCTCCTGATCCCCAAGGCCTGTATGAGGGGGTGAGGGGGGGAAAGGGTGAGGGGGTGAGGAGCTGGGGGTCGGTGGGAAGCCCTTTGACTCCTGGCTTGAAATATTCACCCTATGGCTCTCTGTTGCTAATTCCTTTGCCTTCTGCCATGCTGACATCCTGGTGAACTCACCAGCAAGCCCCTTGGCTACCTTCCAGGGACCCCAGTGGCACAGAAGAACTTCTGCAGCCCTTTCATGTAATGTAATGGATGCAGTCCATCCATTACAAACCAGAGGAGTGATCCTAAACTCAGCCCAAGGGAGCCCCTCCATGGCTTGGTCGCCATGTTGGATGTCATGTCCAGCACACCCAAAGGCTCCTCTGAAAGATGTGAGAATTCCTGGGTTCTACCCAGAGAAGGGGGCACCAGCCCTGAAGCTCTTGGGAGTCCTTGAAACTGCCTGGGTGTTTCTAGCCTCCCAAGCATCTGGGGCTTTGTTCCTGATGGGTAGGATGGGAAGAACTAGCACACTCACCACTGTCCCTGGCCTGCCTTTTCCCGTCTTCTGTCTCAGCTCCTTCCCCAAGTCTCAAAAACAGCTGCTCTCCTTCCTGCGGGGTAGAAGTTCCCTGGGGTCATATCTGCCACCTTCCCTCCTCTATGATTCACTGGAGAATCACTCATTTTCTCTGGGCTTGGAGTTTTTTGATATGCAAAATCTCTAGCCTTGGGAATTTTAAAGAAAGCTCTTTCTCTGGGCAGTCTCCATTTGGAGACCATTGTCTTGCTATGAGATTTCAAACTCCAAGCAGGAAATGGCACCTTTGATTCAGGCTGTAGCCGCCTGCTCTTCCTGGGAGAGCTTTGCCTCTGCTTCCTGGGCTGGGCTTAATGGCACAGGGGCTATACGGGTTGGAATTCCCCTTTAAAGGAAGTCTTGTCTGCGGAAATGGCTCTGATGGGCATGTTTCCCTTGTTGAGGGCATTAACCCCTATGAACCTGCAGGGGCCACCTGGGGAATTTGCTGAATAAAGTAACAGAAGCACAGGAAGTAGGGGGCAGTTGTGTCCCCTGGGAAACAACAGCTAAGGTTAACTCAGGACTCTTTTCCCACTCCCCTTTTCTTGTCTCCGGCTCCCAGTGTCACCCTGGTTCCTCATGAAGGACCCCAAAATCGGGAATCCCACATGTTCGGGTGGTCGCCCAAAGACCCAAATTCCAGACCAAGCTGATGCAAGAGCATGAGGATTTTATTAGGCGTTTGCGCAAACGGGCTCCCTCCCCCAGCAAAGGTGAAGGGAAGAAGCCTTGAGCAGCAGCTGCAAGCCACTTTTAAATGCAAAAACCACAAAATTAACATATCTTTAGATAGGGAGGGACTGTCTGTCCCGAGCAGGTGGGAGTTACAATAAGTTTCTTTTCTGGGGAAACCGAAACTTATGGAGAAAGTTAGCTGACCAGGGAGAGGCATTTTTCAAGGTTAGGCATTTGGCAAGCAAAGCAATTGAGTACAGAAGCAAAATTTGCAGTTAGCTCCTAGCTATATTGGTTACTGAGCACATTAGAACACCGGGATAGGGGTTCCTTGGGTTTTTCACTCACACCTGCCCGTTCCAGAAGGAATCCAGAGAATGCCAGTCTGTGAGGCATAGAGAAGGGTGAGGAAGTGCTAATGACAGTAGCTGAGGGGTGGGGAATGGACAGGGGGTTCATGTAGGTCTCACATGCTCCACAGATGCTTGGGAGCCTAGATGAGGATCAGGGCTGCCAAGGACTGTTGTGTACGTTATGTACTGCACAACCCTAGGGGCACCATATGCTGGTGGGGGCTGAACCAATCTCTCCATAAAAAATTACAGTGCATTGCCCATGCTGCGACAACTGACCACAGGTGACACAAGCCACAGAGAGGGGTAGTGAACACAACAAGAACAGCCAATACCCAAACATGGGTCAGACAAGCAGAGGGAGCCTGAAGAGGCTGCACATCCTCTCTGGAGGCCTCCCCAGCTGTTCAAAACATCTTCAAGAGAATAAAGAGTCCCATTAGGGAATGTGTATCTCAGTCAACTGAAGGGCAAAGCTACGTAAAGGTTTGTTTTGTAAACTTTATCGGAGGATCAGAAAAGTACACAGATCACCAGTGTCTGATTTGTTGCCTTTTCACAATAAATTACACACAGCCATCAGGCCAACAGGCAGATCCCAACCTCCCCAGCAGCATTGCCTCTGCTCAACTGCTTGCTTTCCTGTATGGGTGACGTGCCTCAATAAAAGCTCCAAGTGGCACAGACTGTTTTTAAACTCTATGCCACAATCCCACACATTTGGTATTCTCCCATGGCTGGCACTGTTGCTCCCTACTATGGCTGTGCAATGTGCCTGTGCTGTGGTGCTCCATCATGGTTCCGGAATTCTCTCTGCCGTGTGGCATCTCCAAGGGAGTGGGGCTGTTGTCCTATGGGTGAGGTACATGGGTGGTTTCTATTCTGCAGCAATTATAAATAGGGCTCACTACATATTCTACTGTGCACTACTTCTGGCACGCATGTGCACACACACTCACACACAAAGGTTTTGTATGTTCCTGGGAGTGCATGTCTGAGTCACAGTGCATTTGTTCATAGCAGACAAAGCCAGGCACTCTTCTACTTTACTCTCCTATCAACCATGGAAGACAGCTAGGCTTGTCCCACATCCCCTCCAACACTTGTAATTGTCAGCCTTTTAACTTTAGCCATCCTAGTGGATATATAGTGATATTTCACTGTAGTTTTCAGTTGAGCCTCTTTTCATATTTTCATTGACCTTTTAAATGGTCCCTCTGTGAACTGCCAGTTCAAGTCACTCACCTAATTCTCTGTCAAGCTATCGGCATTACCTATCCATATTCAAGAATTCTTGGGGCTGACACTGTGGTGTAGCAGGTAAAGCTGCCGCCTGCAGTTCTGGCATCCCATACAGGCGCTGGTTCAAGTCCTGGCTGCTCCACTTCCAATCCAGCTCCCTGCTGATGGCCTGGGAAAGCAGTAAGATGGCTCAAGTCCTAGGCCCTTGCACCAATATAGAAGACCCAGAAGAAGCTCCTGGCTCCAGGCTTTGGATCAGCACAGCTTCACCAGTTGCTGCCATGTGGGGAGTGAACCAGCAGATAGAAGACCTCTCTCTCTCTCTCTCTCTCTCTCTCTCTCTCTCTCTCTCTCCCCCCAGCAGATAGAAGACACCCCCCCCTTTGCTTCTCTATAACTCTTTAAAGTAAATAACTAAATCTTTTTTAAAAAAAGAGTTCTTTATGTATTTCAAATCCTCTATGGAATATATTTACCATAAATATCCTCTCTTAGGCTGCAACTTTGTTTTCACAATCTTGTCTTCTGATGATCAGAAGTTCTTAATTTTAATGTAACCTAATTTATCAAAATTTCCTCTTATAGTTAGTGCTTTTGTGTTATACTTGAGAATTCTTTGCCTGTTCCAGATTCATTTTTAAAGCAATTTCAAGTTGAAAGAAATGAAAGTTCAAAGTAGGATGAATCACTTAAGAGAAAAAATTTTAGGCAATATTTTTATGTAGGTCTGAGTTGTAATGTAAAAATTTCAACTCCAAACATGTATTTTAGATTTAACTGGATTCTGAAAATAAAGTTTAGTGAGTAGGCTTTTTAAAAAACTAATCATTGGGGCCAGCGTTGTGGCATAGCAAGTAAAGCCACCACTTGCAATGCTGGTATCCTATAAGGGCTCCAGTTCAAGACCTGGCTGCTCCACTTCTGATCCAGCTCCCTGCTAATGTGCCTGGGAAAGTGATGGAGGATGGCCCAAGGGCTTGGGCCCCTGAAGCCATGTGGGAGACCCAGAAGAAACTCTTGACTCCTGGCTTTCGCCTGGCCCAGCCATGGCCATTGTAGCCATTTGGGGAGTGAACCAACAGAGGGAGGATCTCTCTCTCTCTCTCTCTAACTTTTTCAAATAAGTAAATAAATATTTTTAAAAATTAACCATGGAATATCCGGGTTGCAAGAGTCTGAAAAGTCTCACCTTTCATCGGATGGATTCGGGCCAACAGATACTCACTTAGTACCTCCTGTGCCACTCTCTCTCCCGGGAATCAGTCACATGAAGGCAATGAGAACTGACCACATAGCCTGGGGCTTCATGAAGAATAGAGTGGTATGCTCTGGCTCCCTCAGGACCAAAGCTGAGGGCAAGGTGCTGGGAGGGAGGTGGGCCCCAGGTGCTGAATGGTCCCAAGGGAGAAGGGTGTACCTGTTTGAGAGGGAAGGGCAGTAATACAAGACAGACCCCTCAAAACTGGGTCTGAAATTGCTGCAGGTGAGTCTCCAAGGTGGACAAGGAGTGTGTTTCACTCAGGGAGAGGGAGGAGGTGACCTGTGTGTGTGTTAAGAAGGGGCTGGCCTTGAGGCAGAACTCTCGGAGACTGCTCTTATAAGGTTTCTATGGGCTTCATGGGCCCAGACACCATAGCAAAACCCTCAAGCATCCTCTTTTCAAACCTGGGTTGGCAGCAGGTGGTCAGGTGGGAAATTCTGGAGCCAAGGACCAGCACCAGGATGTGGGTGGGCCATGTCCCCCTCACTCAGCAGCATGTTGGTACCTGTATCTGCTCTTGCGGGAGCTAGTGGTTTCTGAACTCCCTAGGAAAACATCTCCTTACAAGAAAATTGATTGGAAGGGCCACGACAGGATAAGGAAGCTGTGAGAAGGATGTCTTCCTTGGCTAAATCCCCTAGGGTGACAATTACCATGCAATGGCACCCACTCTGACAACCCTGTTTTGATTTTAAATGCCTTGCCTTCTGAGATGATGAATATCTGGCCAAAGACACAAATCTGAGACTGGTTGCAGAAGGGAAAAAGGTGCTCAGTGGATGATTAGGAGGGGATAGAAGAGAACAGCCCTGATTAAGCTCTAGCAGTGTCTGAGGCGGGGCTAATCATTTTACTCACAACACTTCATTTTATCCAGACACAAGGGCAGAGAATAACAATCCCCACTTCAGTTTTCCTGAGCTAGCCAAGCTGCAGAAAGTTTACGTGACTCGCCCAAAGCCCTGCAGCACAAGTGGCTGCTGCTAAGAGTTCGGGTTCACACTTGGGCTAGAGGCCGAAACCCTTTGGTTAGAACATCTGCACCAAGAATCCGGTGTGCATGACAGACATGGGGCTTTGTAGCTGGCCTGCCACACACAGAAGGACAAACAGCCCAGGCTGGAGGGGTTGTATGCCAATGAGATGATGAGATGCCCCGGAAGGCTGTGAACAGTGCAGCGGCCACACCCACAGGTCTCTCCTGGCTGGAACCCCTGGGCTCCCCCACCAACCTCCCCTACCCAGCAGGTACACTCCTGCCCCCATCTCTGCTCTCCAGCCTTGAAATGCTCCCATCTTGCCTTTCCTCAGATCATTCTCCAGGCTTCTAAATAGATGCTCTTTTCTGTTGACTTTTTTTTAATGTTAAGGTTTTGATTTTAAGCCTGTTGCATACAGTTTTCCTTAATCAGGCAGCATGACGACAGGTGATGATTCACTCACTGAGGATTTGGGAATGTCCTTCCACGCCCTCAGGCTGGGAAAATACTCCCAGAGAGCCTTTCCTTGTCTTAATGTCCATTGATCTTCCTGCATTCACCTCCAACCTTCCACTCACTAATCCTCCAGGTCAGCCCAACCTCCATGTACTTAAGGATCTCACTGGCACGCCAGGTACACAGAGAGCCCTGGGGTGTTGCAGCAGTCAGCAGCCCTACGTGGGAGTCAGAGCCCCAGCAGGCTTCCACACTCCCAGACCACGAGCTCAGGGTCTCTTTAGGGAAGGACGGCCCTGCGGGGAGAGGCTCTGAGCATAACAAACAGCTTTCAGGAAGAGTGTAGCGCCGGGGTGGGGCAGGGTGGAAATCCGAAGCTAGTAGTGAAGGAGGCTGAAGGCCGAACAGGAGGGAACAGAGGCGCAGAGTGAGGCCACCTCAGGAGAAGCCTGCCTTGGAAGGAGGCTTGGGAGAAATGATTTTGCCCTGCATGGAAGAGGCAGCTGTGGTTGTACAAGGGAGTTTCAAAAAGTCCATGGGAAGTAGAACTAAAAGATAAGCTGTTTTGGGGGTCAACACTGTGGCATAGCTGGTAACTCCACCACTTGTGATGCCAACATCCCATATGGGCACCAGCTGGTGTCCTGGCTGCTCCACTTCCCATTTGGCTAGCCCTGATAATGGTTTTGGAAAAGCAGCAGACGGCCCGAGTGTTTGTGCCCCTGCTGTCCAGGTGGGAGACCTGGTTGTAGCTCCTGGTTTCTGGTTTTGGCCTGGCCCAGTCCTGGCCATTGGGACCATCTGGGGAGTGAACCAGTGGACTGAAGATTCTCTCCCTCCCTCCCTCCATCTCTTTCTCCAACTCTTTCAACATCAATAAATTTTTTATATTATTTATTTTAAAAGCGGACTTATGGGGGGGGGGAGATCTTCCATCTGCTGGTTCACTTCCTAAATGGCTACAATGCCCAGAGCTGGACTGATCCGAAGACGGGAGCCTGGAGTTTCTTCCAGTACTCCCATGTGGGTGCAGGTGCCCAAAGATTTGGGTCATCTTCTAGTGCTTTCCCAGGCCATCAGCAGAGAGCTGGATCGTGGGTGACCTTGTACCTGGTGGACAGTCTGCCTGCCTAACCCCTTGCATAGGCTAGGCAGGCAGACTGTCTGCCAGGAACAAGAATGCCCACAATGGATCAGAAGTGGAGCAGTGAGGACTCAAACCAGCGCCCAAATGGGATGCCAGCACTGCAGGCGGCATCTTCACCTGCTATACCACAGCAATAGCCCCTAAATCTCTTTTTTTAATAAGATGTTATTTTCACTGGAAAAAAAATGAAAATCCAAGCAGATTAGGGTGCAGGAGTCATTAAAATGTTGGTGGAAAAATGTATATTATAAAAAAAAACTATGCATCATGCCAAAAGATGTTTGCACTAAAATAAATTTATCTTTAAATTCCATTTTTCAATGAGCTTTTTGAAGCACCCTCATATTTTCCAAAGCTGGATGTGACACCACTTCCCACTTCATTCTCTTATACAACCTAACCGCTTCCTCAAGCAGAGGTGACGTCTGCGCCCTGCCTTGAACAGCAGGCAGGCTTTTGTGACTTTCCCTTAATAGAGCGCATCGCAGTGAGGCTACATAGGTGATCCATGTTCCAGCTGGCTCCCTGCACCCTTTCTCTTGAAGCCTTGGCCCCCATGTGAAATGTCTGATGGCCCTGAGGCCACCAGTCTGTGACAAAGCCTAAACCAAGGCCACACATAGGAGCCCTGGAACCAAAGGGAAGGCAAGATGACCAGCCAGCCAACTGCTCCTTCAGCCCCAGCTGTCTGAATTCTGGCTACTGTCCAATGGCAACCACATTAGAGATAGAGCCAGAACTGCCCAAATCAACCTTTTCCAAACTCCTTACCTACAGAAATCCTGAGAGATTACAAAACAGATCGTTTTAGGGGCAGGTGTTTGGCATGACACTTGAGGCACCACTTGGGCCATCCATAGCACAAATTGCAGTGCCAGGTTCAAGTCTCAGCTCCCCTGCTTCTGATACAGCTTCCTGCTAATGCACACCCTGGGAGGCAGCAGATGAAGCCTCAAGTATTGGCGTGACCCAATTCCAGCTGTTATAGACATTTGGGGGAGTGAACCAGTAAATGGAAGATCTCTGTCTGTGTCTCTCTTCTTCTCATACAAAGTTCTTAAAAATAGTTGTTTTGAGGCACTAAGTATGAGGCAACTTGTTAGGCAGCACAAGCTAGCTAAAACAGTGATTCTGACCAGGTCTACACAACTGGCCTTCTGAATGTGCAAGTTCTGAATCCATGGATCCAAGGACTGAAATCATTTTTTTAACTGCATCTGTGGGGCTAGCACTGTGACACAGCCGGTTAAAGCCCTGGCCTGAAATACCGGCATCACATATGGGTACTGGTTCTAGTCCCAGCTGCTCCTCTTCCAGTCCAGCCTTCTGCTATGGCCTGGGAAAGCAGTAGAAGATGGTCCAAGTCCTTGGGCCCCTGCACCCATGTGGGAAACCCGGAAGAAGCTCCTGGCTCCTGGCTTCAGATTGGTGAGCTCCAGCCATTGCAGCATATGGGGAGTAAACCAGTGGATAGAACACCTCTCTCTACCTCTCTTTGTAACTCTTTCAAATAAATAAAATAAATCTTTTTAAAAAATAACAAATTGCATCTGTAATCAACTTGTGCAGACTTCTTTTTTCCTTGTCACCATTCTGTAAACAGTGCAACAACTATTTAAACAACATTTACATTGTGTTAACTAGTACAAGTAAAATACAGAGGCCTTGACTATCCAGGAGTGTTGTGTAGTTATATGCAAATACTAAGCCATCTTCTGTGAGGAACCCGAGCACCTGAAGATTTTGGTATCCAGAGGGATCCTGAACCCACCCCCTAGATAGTGAAAGGAGAGTTGAAGTCACTGCAAATCATTTGAGGAAAGAAACAAGTCTACCTCCCTCTCCTGGATTTTCCTGCCAACACATACTGAGTTAAATTTACAGCACCCTCACCAGTCTCTGAAGTGAAAACGAAGCTACCTCCCCTTATTACAACCAGATGGCGAACATCCAAGCCCACCAGCTTGACCACTGGCTACTGAAAACCCTATGGTTTCACCTGCTGCTTCTAGAAATCCCACAGAGATGTCCTCTTGAGCCTACTAACACATTGTAGCCCCCTTCCTGCACCAAGTCCCCCTCCTCCTGGCAAGGACCATTGCCCACATTTGCTGGAGCTTTCTCACCACCATCCCATTAGTGCTGAGGCAAGGAGACCAGCTCTCCCCACAACCAGTGCCCCACTGCAACAGCTGTGCTCCAGCCCAGCATCTCAACACATCTCTCTTAGCAGCCTTGGTTTCTAACCCTTTTCTCCAACATAGACCAGGACTCTAGGGGTCACCTATTCTTAGCTAATTTCAGGTCTATGATGTAAAGTCATCTCAGTCTACAGGGGACAGTTTAAATATACTGCCAAAGCACCATGGTTGGCAAATAGCCCTGTGTTGCCAGATGTTTCCATAATGACACTGGTGTCTGCCCAAGTGGATGCTGCAGGAGAGAGTCCCATAATGGGAAGATTTTTATTGCCAGTGCTTTTTGTGTCTCCATTTTCTCGACCCCATTTCTGCAGTGCAATTTAAATGGTATTTTTCTTCATTTCTGAGTCCTCAAAGGTGTAATGGATGAAGAGCCATCAAAACATTTGTGGAAAATGGAATTAAAAGATGTATTTTGGTGCAAAATAAGTTGGAAATCCATGCAGGTTTTTCATAACATGCATTTTAAGGTCTTTATTTATTTACTTGACAGGCAGAAGGCAGGAGACAGCTCCCATCTGACAGTTTACTTCCCAAATGTCTGCAATAGTCAGGGCTGGAGCAGTCTAAGGTGAAGAGCAAAAGACTCAATGTAAGTCTCCCATGTTGAGTGGCAGGAACGCAGCTAACTGAAGGCACCACTGCATTAGCCGGTTCTGTATTAGCAGAAAGCTGGAGCCAGCAGCCAGAGCCAGGAATTGAACCCATGTACCCTGAGATAGGGTGGGGGCATCTTAACTGGCTAAACCCCGGCCATTTAATATAACTTTTTCATGAACTTTTGGAAGACATTCATATACATGGATTCCAAATTTTTTTCATCAAAATAATCTCTTTTCATTTCATTTTCTATGAACCCTTTGAAAGTCCCCATACCCTGTGGAGCCAGGGCTGAGATGATTCCATTTAAGAGAGCATTTTTGGTGGGCTGAGCAAGACTTTGATGTATATAAAAACTATGCAGCTCCCACCCAAAATCTCTTTGTCTACATGGGAGCTTTTGATCTGTCACAAGGGGGGGTGAGGGGTGGGATGAGTTTTACTTGGAAGGAGGCTGGAAGAACCCCAGATGGATGCTATAGCATCTGTTCTCCTCTGTCGGGGAACCGCTGCCTCCCATCGACCCCTGCTTCCCTTCTTGGTCTTCCAGTACTCAAAGATCAGCCCATTCCACCTCACTGTGGTAGACACGCGGCTGCTACCCTGTGGCTCCCCCAACAGCACCCTCCAGCACGGCATCACACCCATCACACCGTTTGTGGGAGTTAAACCCAACCTCACCTCCCCAAGAGTGCCTCCATTTTCCCACTTTGTGCAAGCCCATGAAGGTGGTGCCATTATCTTCACCTGTGACTGGCTTAGGCAGGGACCTAGGATGTAATTCTGGCCAATGAACCATAAGTGAAAGTTCATGGAGATCTTCTGAGAATCTTATTTTTTAAAAAAGTTTTCAGTTAGGCCGGCGCCGTGGCTCAACAGGCTAATCCTCCGCCTTGCGGCGCCGGCACCCCGGGTTCTAGTCCCGGTCGGGGCACCGATTCTGTCCCGGTTGCCCCTCTTCCAGGCCAGCCCTCTGCTGTGGCCCGGGAGTGCAGTGGAGGATGGCCCAGGTGCTTGGGCCCTGCACCCATAGGAGACCAGGAGAAGCACCTGGCTCCTGGCATCCTGCCATCGGATGAGCGCGTGCGCCGGCCGCAGCGCGCCATCCGCGGCGGCCATTGGAGGGTGAACCAACGGCAAAAGGAAGACCTTTCTCTCTGTCTCTCTCTCTCACTGTCCACTCTGCCTGTAAAAAAAAAAAAAAAAAAGTTTTCAGTTATTTGGAAGGCAGAGACAAAGATTTGCCATCCATTGGTTCATTCCCCAAACACTCACTCACAACAACAGGGACTGGGCCAAGACAAAACCAGAAGCCAATCTGGGTCTCCAATGTGGGTGGCAGAGACCCAAGTACTTGAGTCATCACCTGCTGTCTCCAAATGTGCACATTAGCAAGACAGTGGAACCCAGAGTGCAACAAGGACTTGAGGGTAGGCACTCCTACATGCCCATGTGGGTGTCCCAAATGGCAATTCAATCACTATGCTAAATGCCCGCTGCAGAGCCTGCCCACCGCACTCCCTCTACCCTTTTTTTTTTAACCAGATGTCACCAGACATCTTTGGGTCTGCTCATGACACTGAGACTATGATGACGGTTCCAGGACTAAGAGAACCAAAGACAATGACGGAAGAGCAAAAACATGGAAAGAACCTGAGTTCTCCATCTTCCAGTTCTCTTCCAGCTTGGGGCAGGAAATGAGGGATTCTCCACCTTTTCCTTTCCTTTTTAAAAAGCCTTTTGTGAACTCAAAGAGAATTCTAATTGTTGCTGATATGTTTGATAGTGCAACTTTGCACTCATTTTATAGAGATCTCTAAGATTAAAAGTAAAAAGGAGACATCAAATTCTCAAATTCCAAAGCAGTGGTTCTAATTTTCAAAAGTGGCAGATTCCTTTGACAATGCGATCAGAGCTAAGCCGCTCCTTGGAGAAACGCACAGGCACACACAGTGTGACCCTGTGCTAATGCTTTCCAAGGGACTCAGGAATTATGGCAGAGACCTTTCACAAACATGTTCATGGCACTCTGCGTCCAGCCTATAATCCAATAAATGGGATGGAAATTACCCTCACCGGAATCCAGGAGGAAAGCTTTAGAAGACAGTAGAGATGCCGGGGAAGGAGGTGGAGGACACTGGGGTGTCCTGTTCTTATGAGACAAGAAGTCACAAGGAACCTGGATGTTATTCTCCAATGGCTCATGGAATGGGTAGATGGAAGAGGGACAGACACTGGAAGACAGTCGAGAGGAAAAGGGAAGATGGGCTGGAGTAACTCCCATGGCAGATGGTCCTGGTAGACGATGACCCACTCTGAGAACCCCTCAGACCTACACTTGAAGTTACTAAGCGTCGAAGAAAGCCAAGTTTCCTAAGGAAAAGAAGTGATGGCGCCACTATTCCTATCTGAGTTTGATGTGAGGCAACACACAGATACATGGTGACAGAGAGACACACAAAGAAAAAAGAAAGGGTTTTTTTTTTTTTAAGATTTTATTTATTTATTTGACAGGTAGAGTTACAGAGAGAGAGATAGAGACAGAGACAGAGAGAGAAAGGTCTTCCTTTCGTTGGTTCACCCCTTAAATGGCCGCTACAGCCAGTGCACCAATCTGAAGCCAGGAGCCAGGAGCTTCCTCCTAATCTCCCATGCGGGTGCAGGGCCCAGGGACTTGGGCCATCCTCCACTGCCTTCCCGGGCCACAGCAGAGAGCTGGACTGGAAGAGGAGCAACCGGGACTAGAACCGGCACCCATATGGGATCCTGGCACAGCAGGCAGAGGATTAACCTACTGCACCACTACGTAGGCCCTGAAAGAAAAGTTTTAAGAAAGGATAATGAATTAGAATGTGTAGGCCGGCGCCCCGGCTCACTAGGCTAATCCTCCACCTGCGGCGCCAGTTCTCCAGGTTCTAGTCCCAGTTGGGGTGCTGGTACCAGCGCCCATTTGGGGGATAAACCAAAGGTGGAGAATCCCTCATTTCTTGCCCCCAGCTGGAAGATAAAACAATGGATAAACCAAGACCTTTCTCTCGGTCTTTCTCTCTAACTCTGCCTGTCAAAAAAAAAAAAAAAAGAATGTGTAGAAATTAGAAATTATGAGAAAAACTTGTTTCAGCATTTCGTGATGTTTTAGTTGGGGTGAGGACACAGGGTGGGAAAGGGTTGCCACAGCACCGCCTCTGCCTGAACCATGGCTTCCTTCCTGACATCCAGTTCTTCCGTGGAATCTCTCCAGTCTCATAGAAGGACAGCCGCTCAACTTGTTCTCGAAGCTTCTTCCCGAATACACTTTGTGGGTACCTCAGATATGCAACTGATTCATGAGGCAATACTGCTTTGTTGGCCAGGTATTGGGAGATGTGCCCTTTGTTCTTGGCGGCGGCTCGGCCAATGAAGGTGGAGTGGAAAATAAGTCTGTATTTGGGTGTGCTACCTTCAGGGCTCTGGAAACTTGGTCCCTTTGCTGGGCCCTGGGAATCACTCAGACACGAGGACTGGCGAGAAAAACTCTTAACTTACCCAGTCAACTACACAAGGTGTTTAAGTCAAATTTGCTAAATCTCCAAGAAGCAGGACACTCAAGTTGCTTTCAGACTGCACACACAGCCTTGAGGTAAGCATGTGTACAAAATGACAAGTGACGAGCTGGGATCCCAACCCTCTTCTGACTCAAATCCATCAAAGTCCACTTTTCAGGTTATTTTTCTAATGACCAGTATTGCATAATATGGTCATCTATTTTTATTATAATGTTGCAATAATTCATCTGCATTCATTATTCCTTCATCCTTATTACTCAATAATCTATTGAGGATGCAACTTGGGATACCCACATCCCATATCAGAACACCTAGGTTTGAATCCAACCTCTGCTTTCAACTCCTAGTACAGTGTGTACTGGGAGATAGCAGGTGATCACTCAAGTAATTGGGTTCCTGCCACCCATGTAGGAGACCCAGATGAAGTTCATGGCTCCTGGCTTCCACCTGGCCCATTCCTGGTTGTTGTGAGCATTTGGGAAGTGAATCATCAGATGGGAGATCTATCTGTCATTGTCTCTTTCATGTAAATAAATTAATGAATTTAAAACATTTTTACAAGAGTTTATACATTGAGGCCAGCGCCATGGTGCAGTAGGTTAATCCTCTGCCTGTGGCGCTGGCATCCCATATGGGCGCCAGTTCTAGTCCTGGCTACTCCTCTTCCAATCTACCTCTCTGCTGTGGCCTGGGAAAGCAGAAGATGGCCCAAGTCCTTGGGCCCCTGCCACATGGGAGACCTGGAAAAAGCACCTGGCTCCTGGCTTCGGATCAGCGCAGCTCTGGCCGTTGTGGCCATTTGGGGAGTGAACCAATGGAAGGAAGACCTTTCTCTCTGTCTCTCCCTCTCAAAGTTTGTAACTCTAACTCTCAAATAAATAAAAATCTTTTTTTAAAAAAATATAAGTATCCAAGATACCTAAATAAGTATACTTATATAAGGATACTTTTACAGATTTAAGTATCCAAGGTTGGATTTCGGTTCGCAGATTCTGACATTCTGCCCTTCTGCCCTTGGGATTTCTCTCCAAAGGAGCTGTACTGGATAGGAAGAATCAGGGGGAAACACAGTACTGATGGGGAAGCGCAGAGGGACAGCCCAGTGATGGTGTGACCCAATGCCCCGATGTGCCTGGGGCACACCTAGCGCGCACCCATTTTCCCAGAGTCAATTCACTAAGATGCCCGGTGTTGATACCAGACCACAGGATGCCCTCCCAAGGCCTTGCACAGAGGTCTGGTGCAAGCTGGCATGAAGGAGGTGGTTCTGGCTGTGAAACCTACATGGAGTGTGATTCTCACCAACCTGACTATCCTGAACCTCTGGCCACTTATGGCGGATGGAGAGAGAAGAGCAGAAAGGGAGGCCAGCCTTGTCCGGCTTGTGCAGGGTGTGGAACAGAAAGTGAAAGAGGAAAGGAGGGCTGGAAACTGCCTTTGCTAATGTCACGCTTCCCACACAGGGTGGGAGGGCAAGAGGAAACCTGCAAAGCCCCCTCGCCTCTGAAACACTGTGACCTTAGCTACTGGTAAAATGAGGCCTAGTCAGTGTTACAAATCTGGATCTGACCACTCCTGGTAGCCAGGCTTCCTCCCTGGGTAGGAGCTGAATTGGGGGAGAGTGAGAAGCCCCCTCTCCCTACAACAGGCGCAGGATTCTGCTTGGGGGCCCCCAATATTGAAAACTAAATAAGCATCTTTAGCACAGTCAGGAAGTCTGGATTTTTTTTCTATAGACTTGAGAAGACACCTGCACAACCAGCTTTTACTATACCCTTATTATCCATTATAATAGTGCTAGAAAATATTATAATTATTTTAATGTAACCTAAAGTGTAATCACATTAGCTTATTAGGCAAACAGTAGTAATAATAAGCAATGCTAAGTGTCTTTGACTTTATATATTATGTTAGATGTTGAGCTAAGTAATCCAGTAACTACATTAAGCTGATTATTGTACGACCCGCACCACTGCCCGTTCCTGGCCCTCGCTACCGTACACTCCCCCTTCCCTCCACCTGGCCAGATGTGACCCTACCCTGACCCAGGTCCAGGAATGTAAAAGGGAGGTTTAAAGCTTGAGATAACAACCAGCCTCTACCCTGGAGTCTGCAGTGATGTTGGGACTTATCAGAAGTGTCAACTTGACCTAAGCATTCCCCTAAAGCCTGTTTGTACATGATAATAAAAGCTCTGTAAGAATTGGGCTCAGGGCTTCTGGGGGTGCGGGGGGCCTTACTCTCCTGGAGGCACTGAGAGGCCCGGGTTCGAACTCGTAATAAAAACGACCCTGCTAACTGGCTTCAACTTCGGTCTCTGGTGGTGTGATTTTCGGGGGACCACGGACTGCAGGCATAACAGACTGAGAAGCTCTTTAATTTTTTTTAAATATTTATAAGGGGGAGAGAGAGAGAAAGAGAGAGATCTTCCATCTACTTGTTTACTCCCCTAAATGCCCACAACATTCAGGGCTAGGCCAGGCAAAAACCAGGAGCCTGAAACTCAATCCAGGTCTTTCACATGGATGGCAGGGACATAAGAACCTGAGCCATCTGGGGCTGGGGCTGTGGTGCAGTGGGTTAATGCCTTGGCCTGAATGGGCACCAGTTCTAGTCCCAGCTGCTCCCCTTCCGATCCAGCTCTCTGCTATGGCCTGGGAAAGCAAGAGAAGATGGCCCAAGACCTTGGGCCCCTGCACCTGCGTGGGAGACCCGGAAGAGGCTCCTGGCTCTGGAATGGCACAGCTCCAGCCACTGCAGCCATCTGGGGAGTGAACCAGCGCATCTGGGGAGTGAACCAGTGGATGGAAGACCTCTCTCTGTGTCTCTACCTCTCTCTATGACTCTGTCTTTCAAATAAATAAAATAAATCTTAAAAAAAAAAAAAAAAAAGGAGGGAGCTGGTGCCGTGGCTCACCTGGCTATTCCTCTGCCTGTGGCGCGGGGTTCTAGTCCCGGTTGCTCCACTTCCAGCCCAGCTCTCTGCTGTGGCCCAGGAAGGCAGTGGAGGATGGCCCAAATCCTTGGGCCCCTGCACCCACATGGGAGACCAGGAGTAAGCTCCTGGCTCCTGGCTTCAGGCCGGCACAGCGCCGGCCATGGCAGCCATTTGGGGCATGAACCAATGGAAGGAAGACCTTTCTGTCTCTCTCTCTCTTTCACTGCCTATATCTCTGCCTGGCAAAATAAAATAAAATAATGTAAAAAATTTTAAAAAAGAACCTGAGCCATCACCTGCTGCCTCCCAGGATGTATTAGCAGGAAACTGGAATGGGCAGCAAAACCAGGACTCAAACCACACTCTGGGATATGGAATGAGGGTGTCCCAAATGGCAGCAAACTAACCCCCGCACCCCTCCCCAGTTGAGAAGGCCTTGATAAAGTTCTGTCGGGCTACGCTGCTACCTGTGTAAGCTCCATGTGGCTGCGGAGAGGAGGGAAGACCGCGTGCAGATGCCTGCATGGCACAGCAGACAGCAGGAGGAGGCACTAAGGAGACAGAGACTGCTCCAGGCGCTCAGAAGAGATTTCCAACCTAGAGAATCTAGGAAGACTCCATGGAGGAAGGAAGGGCCCAGAGAGACTTCAGAGCGAGAGTGGGGATTCCATGCGCAGAGGAGGAACAAAGGGTATTTGTTCCAGATGGGATTTTTTTTTTGGTAGCAAAAGGGGGAAAAATCAACTCAAGACTACTTGATTGGAAAGTTTTCTGACTGGGAAATACACGGATTAAGCTAAAAATCAGAGACAGAACCTGAGACAATGCCAGGGGCCTTCCCTGACCCCACAAATGCATCCTTCTCTTTGCAGGGTTTTCTCTACGCTCCTCCCTGTTGACTCCATCACTGAGCTCCATGTCTCTTCTTTAATGTAGAATGCCGACTACGGACCACGTCTCAGGTCCTGTTCTAAGGGCCTTACACAGTACTGACAAGCCTTGAGGTAGATGGTCATTGCCAATCCCCACTTTATAAATGGGAAATGGATAGCAGGAAGGAGATGGAGCCTGCCGGGGGTGAGACCAGGATCCAACACCAGGCAATCGCATTCCACATCTCCTAGATTCCACTGCCTCCTGCTTGGTCCAATGATAGCCAATGGCCAGGCTGGACAACAGCCCAGCTTGTGGTCTGATGGAAAATCTCTTCTCAGCACCAACAGTGATCAGTTGGGCTGATCAGATTTCCCAGATCCCTCGCACCAACAGGCAAGTCCAGTTGAGGGAGAGAGGGGAGGAGGGCAGGCCTAAAGCAAGTACCCAGCTGTAGAGTAGAGTGTTTCCAGCTCCTAGAGGTACTTTATACTGGTTCTGGCCTTGGTGCACCAGGTCCTGTGGTTTTTACAGAAATGGGCCTTCCAAAGGCTTCTGTGGCTTCCTAGATTGTGCATCCTTGCAATAACTGTACTTTTATTTGAGACAGTTTGACAGAGTTTATGTTTCTTGGAATCCAGACAATCCAGACAGCCCCACTGCCCCTCCCTACACAATAGGCCCAGAGAAGCAGGATCAGCCCCGGCCTGGTTATTAGCCACTGGGTAAACCAGGTGAGTCATTTCCTCTTTCTGTCTGCCTGGTTCACTGCAGCTACACAAACGTAAAGGCTGCCATGTGTGGTGACCTGGAGAGGGACACAGGCGGGAAGGGACAGACTGGCTATGTGAAGATCACGAGGGGAGACAGGGTAACGTAACCACAGTGGACCATGGGATGCGGGGGCTGCTGCTGAAGGCCATTCATGCTTCGGAAAGAGAAAGTAACAGGCTGAGGGCAAGGCACCATCAATTCAAAATGGGAGAGCCAGAGGGCCTCCTTGGCAGTGTGGCAGTGTTAATTCAAGAAACCCTCATCTCTTTAGCCAACCAGCAAACTGAATTGAGGAGGAGTGACTCAGGATCTAAATCTCAGAGTAGCAGAACCTGAGAGAACTGGTTTCTCAGCTCAATCAGAATTCCAGCTGTGTCAGAATTCCATCTCGAGGCCTGGGATGGGAAGGAACATGAGGACAGATGCATTGGGAAAACATCACACCTGGGTCCCCTGAAGGAGCAGCTCACGACCCCTCATCAGAGGAAGCACAGTCTCCTTGCCTAATGACAAAGCAGAAGCCTTGGCTGAGCCAGAGAAGACCTAGCCCGTGCAGGCACTCTTCAGCCATCACATACAGTGTCTACAACACTGATAGCATCAGGTGAATTGGACCAGAGGTACAATTGGCAGGTACCCTGCATACTCAGGGCCTCAAAGCTTGGGCCATAGACACTACAAAGATTCAGGAGCCCATGATTTGGGGACATATGGAGATCACCCACTCAAAGTACAACACACGTTTGGCCCTTGTGCTTGTCCACCTCCATGACAGGAGCACAACACTACGCATGCCTCTTTGTGTTTTACAAGTATCAACACAAAATGCTTCTCCAAGCCACTGTATTCTGGGGCAACACAAAAGGCCACAGAGCAATAAAAGGAAACACAGGGACTTCAGAAAGGTTGTAGAAAGTGGAATTCAAAGTTAACTTCACTCTGGTACAAAAAACTTTGAAATCCAAAAGTCTGCAGGAGAGGAAGAGGAGCTATGGAGGGGCAGGAGCAGACGCTGCCTGCACAGCATGGCCATGTGAGTCACTGGCTTGACCTCGTGGAAACGCCCAACCTCCACCGACCGCCTGCATCTGCTCCCACCCAACACCAACTCTGCTCAGACCCCACTCCCGCCCAGCTCCAGTCCTACCGGCCCACCACTCCGCCAGAAGACACAGTGAAGAAGTGAACAGGTCCTGGCACATTTAACCAAAAGGTGGCAGTGGATACCAAAGCTACCTGGCATCTTTGGGCAGCCCCTGAGATTAGGAGGAAACTGCCAACACTGGCCGTATTACAACGCAACGCATGTGTCTTGCAACCACAGTATACATCCAGGAAGAGACCACCCATCAGCTGAGCTTGGCTGCAAAATGTGGTCTGATGCAAGCCATGTTAGGAGAACAACTTTCATTTACTACTGTCTTACAGTGAAGTAATATAGCTATACTCTTTTTCACTGACTGAAGGGATTAAGAAACTTGTGAGGCTGGTGCTGTGGGGTAGCGGGTAAAGCTGTCACCTGCAGTGCCAGCATCCCATATGGGCACCGGCTGCCCCCCTTCCGATCCAGCTCTCTGCTATAGCCTAGGAAAGCAGCAGAAGATGGCCCAAGTGCTTGGGCTCCTGCACCCACGTGGAGATCCAGAAGAAACTCCTGGCTCTTGGGTTTGGATCAGCGCAGCTCTGGCCATTGCGGCCATCTGGGAAGTGAACCAGCGGTTGGAAGACCTCTCTCTCTCTGCCTCTGCCTCTCTGTAACTATGTCTTTCAAAATAAATAAATAAATAAACAAATAAATATTTGTAAAAGAAACTTGTAAAATGATTCAAAATTGTTCTTAATCTCCCTGTAGACTCTTTTAGCCCACCAAAACATTTTATATTTTTCTACATGACATATAATATACAAAATCAGTAATGCAGCAAAATGACCAGAAACATGGTCTATTGGGTTTTGTTATAATTTGTAGTAGTATGTTAGCAAACTGATTAACAGCTCTCTGTTATGGTAAAGACAATTAAGAAGTAGAGGCTGGCATTGTACTGTAGTGGGTGATGGCTTAGTGATGGCTCCAGTCCCAGCTGTTCCACTTCTGATTCAGCTCCCTGCTAATGTGCCAGGGAAACCAGCAGAAGATAGTTGAGTGCTTAGGCCCCTGCCACCCACACAGGAGACGCGGATGAAGCAGCTGGTTTCAGCCTGGCCCAGCCGTGGCATCCATTTGGGGAGCAAACCAGTGGATGGAATATCTATCTCCTCTCTGTAACCCTGCCTTTTAAATAAATTAATTAAAAAAAAAAAACTTAATCTGAAATCCATGCATACTTTTTTCATAACACATTTTCTGTTATGTTTTCTATTAGCATACTGTTGAAGACTCCCTGTATACATGGAATTTATTTTGCACCAAAATAAGCGCCTTTTAATTTCATTTTCCACAAACATTTTGAAGTACCTCTGTATGTCCATATTATGTATATATATTTTTGACAGGCAGAGTGGACAGTGAGAGAGAGAGACAGAGAGAAAGGTCTTCCTTTTGCCGTTGGTTCACCTTCCAATGGCCGCTGCAGCCGGCGCACCGCGCTGATCCAATGGCAGGAACCAGGTGCTTCTCCTGGTCTCCCACGTGGGTGCAGGGCCCAAGCACCTGGGCCATCCTCCACTGCACTCCTGGGCCACAGCAGAGGGCTGGCCTGGAAGAGGGGCAACCGGGACAGAATCCGGCGCCCCGACCAGGACTAGAACCCGGGGTGCCGGCGCCGCAAGGCGGAGCATTAGCCTAGTGAGCCACGGCGCCGGCCTCCATATTATATTTTTAAATGAATTTATTTGAGAGACGGAGAACCCCCATCTGCTGGTTCATTCCCCCAAATACCCACAATGGCGGAGCTGGGGACTCAATCCAGGGTAGGTGACAGGACCTCTCACGTGGGCCATCCCTGCTGCCTCTCGGGGTCTGCCTTGACAAGCAGCTTCGGTCAGGAGTCCAGCCCGGCTCTCCTGCGGTCCCAGGAAAACCCAGCGCACACCGGCGGAGGTCAGAGCCCCCAGGGCCCAGTCTCACCCTGCAGGCGCCGAGAAGCCCCTTCCCTCTTCCGCCCACGCCCGCCCTTGTGCAGGCAAGATGGCGCCAGGCCCGGGGGTTACCTGTGGCGCCGCCCGCAGACCACGGCACGCCTGCTGCCGGGGCACTCGCCGCCGTGAGGACAGGAAACGACTGCACCCCGGGGTGGGCCGGGTGGGGACCACCACTGTGGAGCCAGGGGTCCTTTCATTCCTCAGTGTCCGGAAATGGCCGCGTCTCTACGACTCGCTCTCCCGAGATGCACCGCGCAGCACGCACAGCGCCTCCCGCTCTCCCGCGCGGCAGCTCTGAGAGGCGGGTCCTCGTGTTCCGGCCAGGCACGGGGGAGCTGACCGGAGCGGCAGCCGCGGGGTCCAGGGCCAGGCATGCTCTCTCCGGTCCCCCCAGCCCTCAGCGCGACTCAGGGAAGCCCCGACAAGCCCCGTCACGGAAGGCGCCAAGATGGCGCGTGGCCGGTCCACTAGCTGCCTGGTGGCCCCGCCCCGGCTGCCCAGGGAGCCGCGGGCCCAGGCTCTGTTCTGTCAGCCCTGCCTTCTGGGCCCCAACCCTGGCTGCGGCGTTGTTCCTCGTGGGCCTCCTGTGCCCTGGGTTGGGGGTATCTTTGTTTTTTTGTGGGTGAGTCCCCACCTGGGCCCTCTGTCTCCTCAGCCGCACACCTTAGACCTGGAGCTCTACTTAGCAAGAAAATTACTCATCCATGGGGCTGATGGGAGAACGGGGTTAGGTGTTTCTGTGATGAGGGATGGGGCTGATGGGAGAACGGGGTTAGGTGTTTCTGTGATGAGGGGTGGGGGCTGATGGGAGAACGGGGTTAGGTGTTTCTGTGATGAGGGGTGGGCGCATGGTGCACAACAGGTAATCCAGGGCAGGTGCGGGTCTCACCTGCCCCGCACCTGGGGAGTTAACCCATTTTGGAGGCTGCTTTGCAAGCCAGCAGCCCCAGGCTGGGCACGTGGAGACCCTCCCCACTCCCACCGGGCTTCGACCCCTACAGGGTCGATGGGCCTGTCCCGGGGAGAAGAACTGACACCAACACCCTGGAGGGAAGTTCCAGGATTCAGAGCCCCACCCTCCACCCCAGCCCCATTGGCCCTGGTACAAATGGAGTAGCTGAGGCAATACAGCAGTGGCTTAAAGCCCCTGGGAGAACAGCAGGAGGGAAGCCCAAATGAAGGATTTGGCAGTTTGAATGGGGTGATGGGTACCTTGACGGCTCTGAATTTCATCAGTGATTCGTGGTTGGTGGTGGAATGCAGGGATGAGAGAGGTCTTGACCTTCCTGGGCTGGGGCTCCGGTTCTCCCAGGCTTGTTATTCAAGCTCCCGTTTTCTTTTCCTTTCCAGATTAGCCAGCCCCGGAGGGCAGCCCTCTACAGGGGAGAACCTGAGACAGGGCCAGTCAGCACGTTCCTTCCCTGCCTAGTCATCCCAGCACCTGGGGATCAGAATCAGCCAACACCCATTCCAAAGACACTGGCTGCACTGCCCCACCCCACCCAGCTCCGGTTTTCAGGGCGGCTCTTGGCCTGCGGTTCTGCAGGGTCCCCGCCTACTTTCACACAGACTCAGGAGGCAGACAAATGCTGGTCTATGCTCTGTGTACTACAGAGAATCAGAGAGACAGGCCAGTCTCAGAGCCTGGAATGAAAGAATCACAAAAATGTACCAAAATCCATGTGCTTCGCTTGGTACCTGGCAGGTGTTAGCAATCTGTATGTAGTAAACACTCCTGAAATTTATGCGAAAGTTTTGCAGAACTTCTAGCTGGAGAGGGGAAAAGTGACTTACGCTGCCCCATTATCAGATAAAACAAGGCATAGAGCATGGAACTCCATCTAGGTCTTCGACATGGTGGCAGGGGCCTGGGCACCTGGTCTTTCTTCTGCTTCTTTCCCAGACACAATGGCAGGGAGCAGGACTGGAAGTGGAACAGCCATGACGCAAAGCAGTGCTCCTATATAGGCTGCTGGCATCACAGGTGGTGGCTTAACCCACTGTGCCACAATGCCAGCCTCCGCTGATTAATTTTAAGGGCATTTCTGGCAATGGAGAAGGAGTGTGTTGATAAAGAACAAAGGAATGTCCACGGTTGTGCCAGGTGGCTATACGGGCACACCACCCAAGTCAGATAAACCCATGGATGAGATTAATAGCTCTGTCTGGACGCTCCTCAGACAGGACTCAGCAGGTGTTTCTGGAATGTTTTGCAGGCGTTTTGGGGGCAGTTTGTTCTCAGTGTGGAAGGGACAAGGGAAAACAAACTTTTTCCTACTAAGCTCTAAGTATTATCCGGAGGCAGCACCAGATAAACCCAGGCAGTGACATTCATGGAGAGTTTTACAAATATGCAGAGTTGTTTCCCCTGAGTTTCACAATCATCTATGGAGCTTGCCAAAATGCAAATTGCTGATCCCATCCCCAGACCTGTGGAAATAGAATATCGGGGGGGGGGGGGGGGGGACGCCCAGGAATCTGCATTTCCCTTTGTATCGCCCATGGACTTCTGGGAACCCTAAGATTGGAGAACCAGAATGAGAACTTTCTTACTCTTGGAGCTACATTCCAGGTTGGAACCTCAGATGTGGGTCTCCTTTGCTTCCCTGCCCTGCCACTGGGACTCTGAGCAGCAGTGGAGGCCAAGACCCTACCAGCTCTAAAGACCCTGGAGGTTTGCAAGCCCGGCCTGCTCACATCACACTCCCCCACCTTCTGCTGTGCTTGTCCAGGTTCTGAGAAGTATGAGGGTACTTCAAAAAGGTCACTGGAAATGTAATTAAAAGATACATTTATTGGGGTCACTGTTGTGGCTCTGTGGGTTAAGCTGCCACTTGAGATACCAGCATCCCATATCAGAATGCTGATTAGAGTACTGGCTGCTCCACTTCCAGTTCAGCTCTGTTAAAAGAATCTGGAAGAGCAGCAGATGATGGCTAGAGTACTTGGGTACCTGCCATCTATGTGTGAGACCCAGCCTAGATGGAGTTTTGGGCTCCTGGCTTCAGCCTAGCCCAGCCCTGGCTGTTGCAGCCATTTGATAAGTAAACCGGCATATAGATCTTTCTCCTTCTCTCTCTAACTTTGCCTTCAAATAAATCTTTTTTTTTTTTAAAGATAAGTTTATTTTGGTGCAAAAAACACTTCAAAATCCATTTATAGTTTTTTCATAATATGCATTTTTCATGAAATTTTTTTTAAAAGTTAAAGATTTAGGCAGGCGCTGTGGCTCACTAAGCTAATCCTCCGCCTGCGCCACCAGCACCCCAGGTTCTAGTCCCGGTTGGGGTGCTGGATTCTGTCCCCGTTGCTCCTCTTCCAGTCCAGCTCTCTGCTGTGGCCCGGGAGTGCAGTGGAGGATGGCCCAGGTCCTTGGGCCCTGCACCCATATGGGAGACCAGGAGGAAGCACCTGGCTCTTGGCTTCAGATCTGAGCAGTGCACCGGCCGTAGCAACTATTTGGGGGGGTGAACCAACGGAAAAGGAAGACCTTTCTCTCTGTCTCTCTCTCTGTCTCTCTCTCTCATTGTCTAACTCTGCCTTTCAAAAAAAAAAAAAGATTTATTAACTTGAGAGCAGAGTTACAGATAGAGGGAGAGACAAGAAAGGGCAGTCTTCCACCCACTAATTTACTCATAAATGGCTGCAACAGCTGGAGCTGGGCCAATCCAAAGCCAAGAGCCAGGAGCCTCCTTCAGGTCTCCCATGTGGGTGCAGGGGCCCAAGCACTTGGGCCATCCTCTGCTGCCTTCCCAGGCCACAGCAGAAAGCAGGATTGGAAGTGAAGCAGCTGGGACTCAAACCAGTGTCCATATAGGATGCTGGCGCCACAGGTGGAGGCCTAACCTACAAAGCCACAGTGCCGGTCCCTTTCTGTGAACTTTTTAAAGACCCTCTGGATGCACAGATTTCAAAGTTCATTTGCACCAAACTAATCTTTCAGTTCTACTTTCCATGAGCATTTCGGAGTCTCCTCACAGATGCTGAGAAGAAATTAAACATGCAAAATTTACATTAGAGGAAAAGGAGAGACAGAGCAGAGGAGGCTGTGAAGTGAGTCTGGGTCCAGATAGGATTGCCAGACTTTGAAAAATAAACAGCCATGGCACCCAGGTGAACAGGAATTTCAGATATGCAAGAGATACTTTTTTTAGTATGTTCCATGCAGTATTTGGGATATACTTGTACAAGAATTATTTGGGCCGGCGCCGTGGCTCAACAGGCTAATCCTCCGCCTTGCGGCGCCGGCACACCGGGTTCTAGTTCCGGTCGGGGCACCGGATTCTGTCCCGGTTGCCCCTCTTCCAGGCCAGCCCTCTGCTGTGGCCCGGGAGTGCAGTGGAGGATGGCCCAGGTGCTTGGGTCCTGCACCCCATGGGGAGACCAGGAAAAGCACCTGGCTCCTGGCTCCTGCCATCGGACGAACGCGGTGCGCCGGCCGCAGCGCGGCGGCCATTGGAGGGTGAACCAACGGCAAAGGAAGACCTTTCTCTCTGTCTCTCTCTCTCACTGTCCACTCTGCCTGTAAAAAAAAAAAAAAAAAAAAAAGAATTATTTGTTTTCTATCTGGTATCTTGGGTTTAATCCTCACCGTAACTCCAGGAGAGGGAGAAAGGTAGGTGCAGTGTTGTCAGGGGGTGTTCAGCAAGGCCCCCAAGGAGTCCTTGAACCAAAGGTGGGAGTTGTCCAAGGATCCCCTGTCTCCCAGGAGTGGGCTGGCCTTAGAATTCCCCCTGGACTGGGGCTGGCGCTGTGACGCAGCAGGTAAAGCTGCTACCTACAGAGCTGCCATCCCATGTAGTTCGAGTCCCAGCTGCTCCACTTCCCATCCAGCTCTCTGTTATGGCCTAGGAAAGCAGTAAAAGATGGTCAAAGTCTTTGGGCCTCTGCACTCACATGGGAGACCCAAAAGAAGCACCTGGCTCCTGGCTTCAGATCAGCACAGCTCCAGGCAGTGCGGCCATCTGGGCAGTGAACCAGCGGCTGGAAGACTTTCTCTTTCTCTCTGGTTCTGCCTCTCTGTAAGTCTGCCTTTCAAACAAATAAATAAATCTTAAAAAAAAAAAAAAAAAAAAAAAGGATGCTGCTACGACACCCACATCCCACACTGGAGTGCCTAGGTTCAAGTCCCTGCTCTGCTCCTGACTCCAGCTTCCTGCTAATGTGCATCCTGGGAGGCGTCAGCTGATGGCTCAAGTAGTTTGCTCCCCAACACCATGTGGGAGACCTGGAATGATTCTCTGACTCCTGGCTTCATCCTGGTCCAGCCTCAGCTATTGTGGGTGTTTACAAAGTGAACCAGGGGGGCAGGAGATCACACTCTCTTCCCCTTTCAAATAAATTACGTACATAATTTTCTTTAAAGATAAGTTTAGGGGCTAGCACCGTGGCTCACTTGGTTCATCCTCTGCCTGTGGTGCCGGCATCCCATATGGGCACCGGGTTCTAGTCCCAGTTGCTCCTCTTCCAGTCTAGCTCTCTGCTGTGGCCCAGGAGGGCAGTGGAGGATGGCCCAGGTGCTTGGGCCCCTGAACCCATGTGGGCGATGTAGAAGAAGCTCCTGGCTCCTGGCTTCGGATCGGTGCAGCTCCGGCTGTTGCGGCCATTTGGGGAGTGAACCAATGGAAGGAAGACCTTTCTCTCTGTCTCTCTCACTGTCTATAACTCTGTCAAATAAATTTTTAAAAATAAAAATAAAAAAGTTTATTTTGGTATTTTAAAAAAATGGAACTCATACACAGTTTTTCAGAAAACACATTCCATGAACTTTTTGAAGATGCTCCTATACTCATGGATTTCAATTTTTGGGGTGCAAAACAAATATATCTTTTCATTTTCCCATGTACTTATTGAAGTACCCCCCATCCTCCAAAGGGTCACACCAAGAGGTACCTGATGGGCCCCAGATCACATGTAGGGCTTTGCCCTCTGCCAGCTGTCATTGGAGTCTTGTGTGCACGGCCACAGCTGGAGAACCTGTGTAGTGGAGGCTGAGACACCAGCCCAAGCCCACAGCAGAGGGAACCTGGCACGAAGGGCCTGTCTCTGCCCCACCTCGCCCCAGGGGCGCAGTGTGCTTCACCACTTCCTGGATCCAGCCTGGCTGAGAGATGTTTCCACTTGTTTGTTTTTTTAACCTAGAAACACAGAGCCACAGATCTGGTCACCCTGCAACCAGATCCATTCTGAAAAAGAGGCAGGCACGCTGCAGCCACGCCCACTGTTCAGGCTGATGGATGGTGTCTGCCTGAACGGAGGCCGGCAGGCTGGAGATTCACATGCTCCAACAAAGCTGTAGTGGTAGCTTGCACACTCTCCAGGAAGCGGCCCTGAGCCAAAGGCGGCACCCCAAGAGGCACTGGGAATGGCAGAGAGCTGGGGGTGCTGAGGTGTCTCGCCTTCCCTGGCTCCGCTCAGGTGGGCTTGCTCCTCCTGTTCTCACCTCCACCACTGCCAGTGCAACCAGTGCTCCAGCCACCCTGACCGTACAGCGGCTTTGCCCATCCAGGCCTCTGCCGGGGCTGTCCCCATGCCCACGGTGCCCTCCCCGCGCATCAGCGTGTACACATTTCTGGAACCATTTCTATGTGCGTGAGCATGCCGTCCAGTGCTTTGAGGCCTGGGGTCAGGCTGTGAACTCCTGGCCCCTGCCCAGACTCTACTGCCAAACAAATGTGCGAGCGTGGGCAAGTTATTCAAGCTCTCCTTGTTGTTTTTGTATGTGAAATGGAGCCAGGACACCTCAGAAAGCGGTTAGGAAGATTAAATCACATATATCTTATGTCAAGCATTTAGTAGACAGAATGAACAATTTATTTGCCTGCCTATCTGCTTATCTATCATCATCTCGGCTCTCATCATACAAGTCTAGGGGCCAGGCACCACTCTGGGCTCTGGAGACCCTGAGGTAGATATGACACAGCTAGACCACTAGACATACAGTGTAGGATACTGACGTTTTATTTATTTATTTTTAATTCCTCTATCAGAGAGACAGATAGAGAGAGCTCCCATTTTCTGGTTCATTCCTCCAAATGCCCACTGGAGCAAGCCAAACCCCGTAACGGGAATTTTAATCCAGATCTCACATCTAGGCGGCAGGGGTCCAACTACCTGAGCCATCACCTGCTGTCTCCGAGGGTATGAATGAGCAAGAAGCCGGAGTCAAGAGCCTAAGCCAGGAATCCATCCCAGGCACTCCAGTGAGGGATGCAGGTGTCCCAATCTGCATACTAACCACCAGGCCAAAAGCTTGCCTGATGTTTTAGTCTAAACTGATGAGGTCTCACTTGCTAGTAACTCATTAGAGGCAGTAAAATGTGGTTTTCAAGACAGCGTAGCGGTGTCTGGGTTAAGAACTCGGACTACCTCTAGCTAAGAGCTCCTCCACAGGGCATGTTGGGATCCACTCCCAACTTTTTCCTTTCCAGCTAAGTGGTTCTGCAGCAGATCTCCAGTTTACTTCCCAAGGCTGCTGGCAAGAGCAAAACGTGCTTTGGACAAGATAAAGTAAGTGCCGTATCAACAGACACTTGTGACAAACAGGGACTTTCTGGAGATGAAAAAGAGAAAAAGGAATGACTTTCTAATGGCAGCATTTCAAGTCCACACAGAACCAACGAAGAGCTGCCATGGGAGGTAGGGGATCCGCCCAGAGAGCTGGAAAATCAAGTCCCAGAGAACCCACCTTTGACAGTCTCACATAAAGCTGATTCTGGGCTCGGCCAAAGCACCACCTGTCCCAACGACAAAGAAGCCTCCAGAGGAAGCCAGTGAGGGGTTCTTGCTAAAATAAAGCTTCCATTCAAGAAAAGCTGTGTCTGGAATGTTGCCAGGTATGTGTCCCATGGCAGCTTATTTACACCTGTGACAACTCTGCAGAGCAGGGGTCATTCACCTGCTTTAGGGACGGGGAAGCTGCAGCTCAGAGGCACGCTAACCTGACCAGGACACACACAGCTTGGTAATGGCAGACTCACCAGCTACAAAGTCCAGGGCTCCCTCTGCGGGGCATTCCCCTTCCCTGGGTGCGGCTCCCAGGGAGCTCCTGGGCAATATTTATTTTTTTCCACCACAGCCCAGAGCAGCAGGCAGAGCAGTCACAAAGGTGTCTGCTGAGTCCTCAGGATGCCTCTGTGCCTGTGTTCCTTCTCGGCTTGAGCTCTGCCTCGTTCATGCAGTACTACAGAGCTGCTCATCCCCAGTCCATGGTCACTAAGCTCTCACCCCACAGGAATCATGATCCTGAGAACACCCCAGCCTCTCGTCTGGCACCTGGCACGGAGCAGGTGCTCCATCAATGATTGTTGAATGAATAAGTAAGAAATCAAAGCTGCCACACACGGCAGGTGACAAATCTTCCGCCCCGGAATTATCCTATTGGACCTGGGCAACAAACTCTGGCAGGGAACAAACGGATCCCTGCCCCAGGTCCAGCTCACAACGGGCCCATGTGCGAAGCAGATGGGTGGTCTCTTCCCCAGCCCCCAAATGTATAATGCAAATGGATGCACTTGGGGACAAAATCCTCAGTGGTTCCTTGGCTTGAAGGGGCCAAGTGGAAGTCCATGGGGCTACCCTTGATCCCTTGTACATGTCACACCCCTGAGAGGAGGACAGAGAGCAGTGCCACTCTGACATCCTAAAAGGTGCAAAGATAGTGGTCCCTTACAAAATCCAGAGCCTGGAAAAATGACAGAAAACTACTACAAGATGAACCAAGCTGGTCTGCTGCCATACCCCAGCAAACAAATCTTCTTTGTTTCCATCCTCATCAAAAAGAGGAACAGAGACCGTTCCCTTGTACTTGGTGCCAGCAATGGTACACGCTGATGGGCCTGCTTCAGGGCTGGGCTAGCTCCCCTGCCTGTGCCTGGCAAGCTCCTGGGTCCTGGCAGAGATGCAGTACCTGCCCATGGGACTCAGAGTGACTTCACAGCTGACTGGCTACTTTTAGCTAAAGACACTTGAAGAAAAGCAGGTGCAAGAAGATTGCTGTGACCTTGATTTTGTTTCTTCTGAGCAGGAAATGAAATCTCCCATGAAAGAGAAGGCAAGTAAGAGGCTGGCCATCCAGGAGGGCAGCTGAGACCAAGAGGAATCTGTAGAGACCATAAAACAGCTGATCTTCCTCCAGCCTCCCTGGGAAATCTACACCTTTTTCACAACCAACTACTCTGTGTTCACTGTAGCATGTGGATGTGTGACTCTGAATTTGCTTTGGGTCTTCATTTCCTTATAAGCCCATGCCCCATAAAATGTATATGAAATAAGTCTGTGTGCTTCTCAGGCCCAGCCAAAAAGCCCTGGGAGGGCAGAGGTAGAATTCTGCAGCCCCTACATAGCCAAAGCTGTCACTGGGAGCTGGTTCTGTCATAGCTGCCAAGGCCTAAGGTCAGGCCCATCAGGAAGCCATCCAAGGTAGAAGTGCCTCTCCAAGATGGCCCGAACAGGGCCAGGGGGCACCAGCAGATGGCCCAGACCCCATGTCCCCTGCCCACTCTGGCACCAGGACCCCTCCCTCATCTCACATGAACAGTCTCAGCAAGACAAAAAGGCTGCAGTGGGCTCACAGATGGCGCAGCCTAGATTGTGGGTGGGAGCCAAGAAATGACCACAGCCCCATGCAGGGGCAACTCTGAAAAGCAGCAGGGATGGAAAACTGCCCTTAAAAAGAGGACTGGCACTGCAGTATAGTAGATACAGCGGCTGAGTAAGATACTGGCATCCCATATGGACGTTTGTGTATTGGCTGCTCCACTTTCAGATCCAGCTCCCTTCTAATGACCTGGGAAAGCATAGAAGATAGCCCAAGTGCTTGGGCCCCTGTACCCACAAGGGAGACCCAGATGAAGCTCCTGGCTCCTGGCTTTGGCCAAGCCCATCCTGGCCCTTATGGACACTTGGGGAATGAACCAACAGATATATCTGTCTCTCTGTCTCTGTCTCTCTCTCCTCTCTTTGTAATTCTTTCAAGTTAAAAAACAAAGAATACACGCAGGCTCTCAGTGTGAATGGTGAACTGCTGCTTCAAGGGCCCAGGAGAGAGACACTGGATGGGGAAGGGCATGGTGACGGTGAGAGGGAGGCCCTGTGAGCTGGATGGTGAAGACGGGCAGCAGCTGGGAAGGGGAGAAGCCAGCAAGCTGGGCAGGAAAGCCTTGTGAGCAAAGGCCCCAGGCAAGACTGGACCATCCCTGCTGGGAACCAACGAGGGCACCTGCCTGTTAGCCTGTAGGGCTGAGGCTAAGGAGCATCGGGACAAGTCTGGGTAGGGAAACCAGGGACATAATAAGGACAGCGGTCCTGAGATGCCCCAATGCCAAGGGTGGGGGGAGGGTGACGAGAAGCAGAGGTTGAGTAACATTCAATGGAAGAGAGCAGGCTTCCGCCAAACCCATCCTCTGCACCCAGACCTGCTCCCATCTGGAAGGGGATCAACTGCCCCCAACCAGCACTATCGCCTCCTATTTTCTGAAGGCTCTGTGTTAGGCGCAAGGAGGAGGGTCACAACAAAGGCCAACGACGGTGGTTGCAAAACAGTGCTGCAGCTTCCCTGACATACTCCAGTCAACTGGGAGAGTCCAGTTCCCCTATCCTGGAATAAAGACTCCCTTCAGTGGTTCAATCCTAGCAGGTAAGACACAGTTGGAATGACACTGTGTGACCTGAAGCACATTCATAGAAGGCAATAAAAGCTCCCTCCCCTCACCCTCTCTCTGCAGTGATAAGCCCAGACCGTAGATGGAAGAGCACATAGGTTCCAGCCAACCAGAGTCCTGGCTAACATCCCTGGCACCAGTTGTTCGGGAGACCCAGCCTTCTGACACCCTTGAGGAGAACAAAACAAGGGTGGCAGTGTTTCAGCCCCTATGTTTTGGGATGTTTCTTGTGCAGCAATAGGTCCCTGTGACGTGGGATGGGTAGGCATCTAGTTAAGTCTATGGAGAGGAAAGCCCCCAACCCTACCTGTTAGTCAAGGTGTCCCATATTGCACCTGCTACATCCTGACCTGAGCGCAGAGATGAAAGGAGGGGGAAGGTGGAGGGTGGGGGGGCTCTTAGCAGGTGCTGCACTGGTCTCTTGGGTGCTCATTGGCTGTTTCCCTTGTCTTTCAGCCTGTATGAGAACATAACATTTTCCCTCGGCTGCCTCCCTCTGTGCACAGACCCTCCCTCTTGCAGGCACTGCTCTGTTTCCCTTCCTCCCTAGTCTCTAGGTTGTTCCTTGGCCCCCTCAGCTGGACTTCTGTGTGTTGGGCGGCCCACACTCATGCCCAAACACATGTTTGTTCCTGCACTGCCAAATAAACCGTTCTGGTTTGCACACAACCCCTCTCTCCACTTAGTATTTCCACCTCTGCAGGAGATGAGAACCTGGGTGAAAAATGGATCACTTCCCTGAATATAACAGCTAAGCATTTTCCATTTTATTTTAAACTTCCCAGATATCAAATCTAAAGAATGCAATATTTGCTGTTGAGTAGCAATGTTCTCATTACTTACTCATTATCCTATTAGGGGACACTTACACTGATTCTAAATTTTTGCTTTAAAAAGATTTGCCATGAATAAATTTCCAAATTATGACTTAAAATGCAATTTGTAAGTTGGGTAAATAGAGAAATTATGAAAATTCATAAAAGAAGAGTTGACTAATTGGTCTTGATTGTGGGAAAGGCTAATTTGGAAACTGTCCTAGACTCGCAAACAGAATTTATATCACCAAGCGTCCGCTGTGCTGTTTCAAGTTTTGACCATCAACACAAATGCCGTAAAAGAATACTGGCCTGGTGCCCCAGCTCCCTGGAGGCTTTGCGGCCTGCTCTGTGACCTAGGGGGCCTGGATAAGCCCTCGGACTGCACGGTGCTGGTCCTGGTGCTGCAGGCTCCCTGGAGGCTTTGCGGCCTGCTCTGTGACCTAGGGGGCCTGGATAAGCCCTCGGACTGCACGGTGCTGGTCCTGGTGCTGCAGGCTCCCTGGAGGCTTTGCGGCCTGCTCTGTGACCTAGGGGGCCTGGATAAGCCCTCGGACTGCACGGTGCTGGTCCTGGTGCTGCAGGCTCCCTGGCTATTTCCTCTCACCGCCCACCTGGCTGTGAACTGTGCCTTCACTGTGGGTGTGGTTTGGTGGCCGCCTTTCGGTCGCCACCTGCTTTTTGCCCCACCCTGACCCACACAGTCCTGTAGTCTGTGGGCCTGAGCCATCTAGCAATGCACAGCAGGCCTTACAGGGTGTTCCATGCACACAACCTGAAAACTGGCCATGTTGCTTTCTGTGTGCACACACGGAAAGGTCATCAAGAAGCTCAGTAGGACGGAACACAAGACAACAGAAAAGCCAACCCTGGGGCAGAACAAGGGTGTACTATGCTACCCTCTGTATAAACATGCAACGCAGGGGCTGGCGTGGTGGCAGAGTTGGTTAAACCACTGCCCAGAATGCCCACAGCCCATATCATAGTGCCTGGGTTCGAGTCCCACCCCAGCTTCCAATCCAGCTCCCCACTAATGCACATTCTGGGAGGTAGCAGATTATGGCCCAAGTACTTGGTCCCTGTCATCCATATGAGATACCCCGGTGGAGTTTCTGGCTCCTGGCACTGGCCTGGCCCAGCCCTGGCTATTTCAGTCATTTGGCGGGGGGGGGGGGGGGGGGGGTGAACCAGTGGACAGAAGATCGATCTCTCTGCCTTTGAAATAAATAAAAATACATAAGCATTTTAAAAACTTTAAAAATAAAATAAACGAGCCAGACACTCACATATCTAGATAGATAGATGCAGAGACAGATGAAGAATTCAGGACTCCAAAAGCAACAAACGCTCCCAGCTACCCCTGTGGTCACCAAGTTTCCACAACTTATTGTTCCCCAGGAAGTGCTCTATTTTACACATGGGTAGCAATTTTGTTCCCTGCAGAGGTCAGCTGGAAAATGGCACATACGGGGGTGCAAGGAGTAAAACCATTTCCCCAAATGCTTTCTTAGTCCCCAGGCTGACCTGCAGCTGAGACATCCATTGCTGGGGACTGGCGCTGAGCAGGACAGGTCCTGAGGCCCCGAGCTGTCCTGGCCTCCGGTCTCCGGTCAACACAGAGCAAGTGATCACAGCTCATGACTGTGGCTGGGACCAGCCAGCTCAGGCAGGGTCTTGGCACAGGAGCTCCCAGGAGCTCACTCAGCAAAGTGGGGCTCTGCAGCTCCTTGCCTAGGCTTTGCAACAGAGCCACCAAAACCCCGGAGGCCCTGGAGGGGAGGTGAGAAGTGACAGAGTGGAGATTTTCCAGATGTCTCCTTTGTACCTGTCAGGATTCATCTTTGATGACAGAGCCATTAAGCTAGACAGAACACATGTCCTGGCTGTTAAACAGAGGCAGTGAAAATTGTGGGGAGGACACAGAGTGGACAGAAAGCCCTGACCGAGGGCCACACCCGGCAGGAGGCAGAGGGGTCTTGACGGCAAGCCCATCTCTGGAGGCCAGACCGCCACTTCCTTTGGATCTGCCACCTGTTCCCCACCGGTCACCAGGCTGCTGGAAGGGCACCCTTCTGCTTTCTCCTCCCTGCCTTCCAGCTGGGGTTTGTAACCATTAGGGAGTGAGCTGGGCAGGGTCTCCATGAAATCACCTTAGGACAAAGGACACCAAGACATAAACGAGCCTTTGCTACTAACAGCTGGCGCCTCGGGGCCATTACCAGGAGCCAGCCACCGGGCTCCATGCCTTACGTGCCACAGCCCCTTCCAGCTGGTGGCAATCACCAAGCCTGTTTCCAGGTGACACTGAGGCGCAGAGAGGCTGAGGCTGACGCAGCAGGCTGGGTCTGAAGCCACACGGTCTGTGCGTGCTCCCAGGACAGCAACGCGTCTCGCAGCTCATTTTGGAAGTCTCACCGTGATGTGCTTATGAACGCGACACTGCAGAGACGGCCCAGTATTTCCTTGCAGCCATGCTGCCAGTGGGCAGGGAGCAGGGCCCCAAGCACTCTTTACCCAGGAGTGACACCTGCACCCCAGGGGAGCACAGCCGGGGCGGGGTGGGGGGGAGTCTACCCCTGCCTTGGTGTTGGGATCACTAAGGGACTTTTTATATCCTTCTAGTGCCCAGATCCCTAACCCTCCCCCCACCCCAGCTCCTGGCTCCTGGCTTCGGATCAGCTCAGCTCTGGCTGCTGCGGACATTTGGGGAGTGAACCAGCAGATGGAAGACCTCTCTCTCTCTCTCTCTCTCTGGCTGTACCTCTCTCTGTAACTCTGTCTTTCAAATAAATAAAATAAATCTTAATAAAAAAAAAAAAAGATGACTGCAGCTTAAAAAAAAAGTCACACAGGGGACTGAGCCAAAACCCAGGCCATACTTCACCTGCAAGAGAAAACCACCCAACACGCATGGGAAGAAAGACCTCAGGGAGCCGGCTTTTAGAGAAAACAGACGAGAGGGGTGGGGCAGGGAGAAGAGAGAGAGAGGAATACAAGCGGCTACTCCTTACAGAGCAACCTAGCTACCTGCAGTGAAGTCTGATAGGCCAGCCCAGGGCGGGCCCCTCCCAGTTCTGAGCCAGCCCTGGCCCTGGCAAAGGCAGGCAGGCAAGAAGTCCCCCAGTCTCAGTCCTTGGTCACCTTCTATCCCGTATGCCCTTTTCCTGAGGTCATCTTCCTGTCACCGGCCTCTACACCGGGGTGAGCAAGGGACAGGGCTTGGACCATTCTGGGGAGAAAAGCTTCAGCAGTGTTGGGGTGAAAGCCACAGAGGCCGGGGTGGCGGGGAGTGTGGGCAGGATGGCAGAAGGCGGGAGAGGGTGTGAGGGTGCTGGCCAGCCCAATGCACTCGCAGAGATGGGCTGGCTATCTCAGGAACAGGAGCACGTGGACTCCTGGATGGACATTGTGCTTGTCATCCGAAGGTCCTCTACTATGACACCTGACTCTGTCACCTTCCCCAGGCCTGTGTCCATCAGGAAAGTAACAACCAGATGAGCCCCAAGGCCCCCAGCTCAAACATGGTTCAATACTCTCTCTGGCAGTGAGAAAATCCCTTAAAGGGACTGCAAAAGCTGCTTTCCTACTAAACCACAGGAAAAACAGAAAACAAAGAAGCAAGGCTGGCAGGCAGGGGCTGCAGTGGCCATGGGTCATAGCCGGACGCGGGGCAGTGTACAGGATGGCAGCTAAGGCTCTGGACTCTGCGGCCAGGGCCTTATAGACAGCCGGATGTGCAAGCTTGAGAAAGGTGTAGAAGGCTGGCGCCGTGGCTCACTTGGTTAATCCTCTGCCTGTGGTGCCAGCACCCTGGGTTCTAGTCCTGGTTGGGGCGCAGGGTACTAGTCCCGGTTGCTCCTCTTCCAGTCCAGCTCTCTGCTGTGGCCCAGGAGGGCAGTGGAGGATGGCCCAGGTCCTTGGGTCCCTGTACCCGCATGGGAGACCGGGAGGAAGTACCCAGCTCCTGGCTTTGGATTGGCGCAGCGCCGTAGCGGCCATTAGGAGAGTGAACAAACGGAAGGAAGACCTTTCTCTCTGTCTCTCTCTCTCACTGTCTAACACTGCCTGGCAAAAAAATAAAAAAGAGAGAGAGAGAGGCGTAGAGACAGCTTTGTCTCCAGCGCTGCTTTTTGTCTCCCTGGCACTTTCCCTTGGCCTCTCACGTGGTTCAATTTGGGGAGGTGATGCAGCGTGGATCCCCCGGGTTCAGGTCACTTTGGGGTGACCCCAGGACGTTCTCCGCCTCCTGTTTCCAAGGTCCTGAGTCACATAGAACTCTGTCCCCTCGGCCCCCAGTCGTGGGCAACATGGCCAGCTACTGTAAGAGAATGTTCCTTAGTGATTAACTCATCTTACCCCAGGGCTACCCCTCAGACAACTGACTTGGCAAAGTCAGTCATTCCCAAGACACACCTGTCTCATCCTAAACCAGGGCAAACTCCTGTTTCAAGGCTCACAAGCCACGTCTGGGCACTTTTATCCCTCTACCAGTGCTTGGCATTTGTGTGACATAAAAAGCTAATTTGTGCACTGAAATAATCTCAATTTTGTTAGCTTGCTTAATCGCCTGGAGAGTAAAGCCTCCAAGCAGCTGTCTGATGCCAACAGATGTTCTTTCTACTCTGCTCAAACTGGACAAAGACCTGGTCCAGCTGACTATGACCAATCCCACAAGGCCAGGGTCACTGCCTGGAGTGGGCCGCTATGGGCTCATTCTGGAAGCCAAAGATCCTACCTTTAAAAAGTGAACTGCAGGGGCCATCACTGAGGTGCAGTGGGTTATGTTGCTGCCTGCAATGCCCACATCCCTTGAGCATGGGTTTGAGTCCCAGCTGTTCCACTTCTGATCTAGTTCCCTGCTAATGCGCCTGGGAAAGCAATGGAAGATGGTCCAAGTGATTGGGCCCCTACCACCCACACAGGAGACCTGGATGGAGGTCTAGGCTCCTGGCTTCTGCCTGGCCCAGACCTGGCTGCTGCAGCCACTTGGAAAGTGAACCAGTGGGTGAAAGATCTCTCTTTCTGGCTCTCCTTCTAATTCCGCCTTCCAAATAAAATAAAGTGAACCATGTATGCACACTACCAGGGTCACGTGTTTCAGAGAGCTCCGCGGGCTCCGCAGGCCCAGTTAGCAGCCCACGTACTGCTCCGCTGGATGAGCTCCTTCACTCTCCAGCTCTCTGTTGTGCACTGACTGCATACCAAGCACCGTGTTCAGATATATCACGATGAGGAAAACAGAGATGACTGCCCGCCTCGGGGAGCTGATTGAGACTGCAAAGGACTTTATCTCCAGACTTTCTTTCCAGAACTCTCCCTTCTACCTCCCTGGCTTCCACCCCTTCCATGCCGACCCCCATGCAAAGGCAATTGGCTGACTGTAACATGCATCTACTCTGTGGCAAGCACCAGCTAAAGATGCCACGTGGCCCATGAACCTTCAGAACGGTCTGTGAAGCATACCCTCTCACAGCCCCCGTTCCTGGGTCAGGAGAGTGCAGCACAGACAGGGGATGGTGGCTACACAAGCCGGGAAGGTGCAGAGAAAATAAAAGTGAGTCCAGGACCTCCAACAGCAGAATCCACACCTGTAGCTGCTAACCAGCTCCACCTTGCCCATTTAGGTCTCGTTCCTTTTCTGCAGAGAACTGCTGGGGTTCTGCTCCCCCTCCCACACTACACAATTCCAGCAGCCTTTTCCGTGCTTGCCCGAGGGTGGGGTTCAGCTCCCTCCCAAAATTAAACAGAAGCCAGGGCTGCACTGTAGACTGATGCTGTAGCATGAGCTTCAGACCACATCCCAGGCCTTCCAGGCTATTCCAGGTGACCCTGGCCCAGCCTCCAACTACCCCGGCTACAGGTAGCCTCAGGGGCTATGGAGTAATTTTGGCAGATCTCTGGTCTGCCAGCTAAGAGCTCCCAAACCATCGGCCATCTCTTGCTGTGGCTCTGTGACCCTGAACTTGGCCTGTGGCCTACAGGGTGGAAGGAGAAGCCACAAGCAGGTGACACACCTGTCCTGGGAGGACAGTGGAGGCCAACAATCCACTTGGGTGCCCCACACCCACAGACACGTGCGGCCCACTCACTACAGGGAGGGCCTGTACGATCCGCTCACAGCGCAATGAAGGGGCCCTGCCAGGAGGCAGGCCTGTTTCGGCTCCTTAGCCCTTTCCAGTCTCACATTAAGTTCACATGAACTCCCGCATTCATTCCTCAATCAACAAAGCAACTCTGTGGAAAACCTCCCCTGCGTTGTCAGGTCCTGCCTCTGTCTCATTCTCTAACTGGCCGGGCCACTTGGGCCAGGTTGCATAACTCAGCGTCTCAGCCCCTACTTGGAAGGGTTGTGGCCCGCAACTGAAATCCTGCAGGTACCGGCTCTGGCTCACGGGCGCCAGACACAGGTGAGGTAGCCGGGGCTGGGGTGACCCACAAGTAAGAATCCCCTCCCAAAAGGAGCGCACTGTGACCTCGACAAGCAAGAGAAGGCGGGAGGCTTCTCCCGTGGGCGACCTCGGCGCCTCTGGGCTAAGCCCAGGAAGACAGGGATGAGCCAGTCCCACAGTCTCAATAGACGGCGGAGGGAAGTCAGCCACAGGGCCCCGGGCGCTTAGGCCCCTGGGCGGGAGAGGCGGTCGCTGAGGTAGGAAGGGGAGGAGAAGAGGGAGGAGGGAAGGACCAGGTCAGCCCAACTCCGACTGCGCAGGGCGGAGCCTGGGCGCGTCCACCCGCGCGCAGGTGAACCAGCCGGGGCGGAGCGCAGCGCAGCCGGTGCCAGGGCTCGGGCGCCCCGGGCCGCCGCTCCGAGCCGCGGGCCTCGACGCTTTTCCCCACCGAGGCCGAGGCGCCCCGGAGCCATGGCCGGCCTGAACTTCGGGGTCACAGGCGCACTGCTGGGCGTCCTGCTGCTGGGCGCGGCGCGCCTGCCGCCCGGAGCCGGTGAGTGCGGGGCGCGGGGCGCGGGGCGCGGGGCGCGGGGCGCGGGGCGCGGGGCGCGGGGCGCGGGGCGCGGGGCGCGGGAGGGAGGCTTTGAGTGTGGGGAGGGCCCGGCCACGCGCGCCTGCCGACCACCGTGCCGGGGGCTCCGCCAGTTCCCGCGTCGGGCGCGGCGGCCGGTGCGCTCCCGGCTTCGGGCGACCTCGCCGTGGGCAGGGGCCGCCGCACGTGGAAGAGTCCCGGCGCCGGGCTCTCGCGGTCCAGGAAAGGAGGGAGAAGCAGTGCGCGGAGACCGAGGCCAGGGACGGGGCCGCCCGGGGCCCGGGGCTTGTCCGGGATTCTGGGACACCCCGGCGGGACGTGCGGAGAAGGCGTTCCTCTCCACACCCACCCCCCACTTCCTCAGAACTGTGGTTGGAGGTCCCGGCGCTCACGTCACCTTTCTCTCTCCGTCCACGCGGCCCACTTCCCGGCTCCATTCAGAGTTGGAAGCGGCGGGGGGCGGCGTCCTGGCGTGGTGGACTTCGACCCCTGGCCCGGGGTGGTTCCGGCTGGGGGAGGGGCCGCTCGGCGCTGCCCCGCGCCGGCGCAGATGTGAAGGGGGAAGGGGCGTGGGGGTCCTGGAGGGTTAGGATGCAGGGGGTGACCTGCTTGGGCTCGCAGCAGCTTGGGAGCCGGTCTTTGCACGGGTCTGTGTTTGTCACGAGTTATCCAGGAGTCTTGGGCCCTGGCTGCACCTGGGGGCGGGGGCTGTGCGATTGTGTTAAGCAGTTAGGTAAAAGGAGGAGGAAAAATAAGCGGGTGAAGCTGAGCTTGGGTGTCGTGGTGACAGCGTGTGACATTGCAGATACGCCGCGGGCCAGGCGCGTTGGTACACTGTGGGGTGACTTTTGCTGTGCAGTGAATATTTTGAGGCCTCACTTAGAGTACGCTTGTTTACTGTTCCTTCCTCAGGACTGAATTTTCGGGATGCCCAAGGTGGGAGGAGGAGGCCGGTTGAAGAACAAAAAGTGGTGGTGTAGGGGCTGCACGCATGTGTGTAGGTGTGTAAAGGCGTGTGTGGGAGAAAAATGGCTGCCTGCCAGGCATGGGGCACCATGGACACTCTCGGATGGCCGGCGCTGTTTCTGGTTTTCCGCGGTAACGGTCAGCAACTTTTCCAGTAAGAACGTGGTGAAAACCAAGGCATCCTACTGACAAAAATGACAGCCTGGCCACACCTGGCTTCCTGCCTGTGTCTCCCCTCTGTCTGGGTAGGTCCCATGGAGTCGCTTTCTTACAGGAAGTTGTTGGCTGGCTGGTCCTGCCTCACGGTATAGTGTATAAATACCAGGAAGCCTAGGTGTTTCCCATTTCACTTTCTTTTTTTAAAGATTTTATTGATTTATTTATTTGAGAGGTAGAATTACAGACAGAGGGAGAGACAGAGAGAGAGAGGTCCTTCGTATGCTGGTTCACTCCCCAGATGGCTGCCAGGGCTGGATCTGGGCTGATCGGAAGCCAGGACCATTTTACTTTCTTAAGTTTAAGGAACTGGCCCTGGTCAGCCACCTCTGGGCCTGGTGGAGGGAGGGCTTGGGGTTGGTGCAGTTTGCTGAGGGCAGCTGGTGGGCCTGGAGTCTTGGGGTGGATCTACCTGGTCTTTGCGTCTGTCCCAGTAACTGTTTGATAAATCTGTGAACCTGCTTGGTGAACTTGGGGTCTCTGCAGAGCTGAAGAAGGAGGGAAAGTCTGTGTGGTGGTGTCTGTTGGCCCCCACATCTCCTGCAGGGAAGCATTGGTGAAGTTGGAACCACAGCCTTCTTAAAACCTCACCCGCGTTGCTTTCCAAGAACCACTGGGACACTTGCCGATAGCGTGTTTTCCAGAAACGTGAGCGGACGGATTAAGTGATGTGTGTGCTCACCCCGTGAGGGTGTGTGTGCATCCTTCTTCAGACTGAAATGGGGACTGGCAGGACTGGTGGCCCCCCTGACCCCTCCTCTGCACCCCCTCCCCCTCCTCTGCACCCCCACGGGTTGCCACCACCCTAGAGTCAGCAGAGTTGCTGAGGGTGCTGCCTATGGGCCCCAGGGCTCACCTCCGAGGCTTCCAGTGTGTGCTGCTGTGCCCCAGCCCCACACAGTGGTCCTCCCTGGCTATCAGTATGGGAGAGGAAATCAAAAACAACACTTAAAGTTTTTTTTTTTTGGACTGGCAGGGTGGACAGTGAGAGAGAGAGACAGAGAGAAAGGTCTTCCTTTTTGCCGTCGGTTCACCCCCCAATGGCCACTGCGGCCGGTGCCCCACACTGATCCAAAGCCAGGAGCTGAGTGTTTCCTCCTGGTCTCCCATGTGGGTGCAGGGCCCAAGCACTTGGGCCATCCTCCACTGCCCTCCCAGGCCACAGCAGAGAGCTGGCCTGGAAGAGGAGCAACCGGGACAGAATCCGGCAACCCAACCGGGACTAGAACCCGGGGTGCTGGGTGCTGCAGGCAGAGGATTAGCCTATTAAGCTGCGGTGCCGGCCTAACACTTAAAGTGTTTTTGAGTAGCATCGCATTATTCAAAAAATCGGTGATAACCATAGCCAGTATAGGGAAAAGAAATTGATGAACAGATTGGCCTTGTTCCTTCTGGTCCCTGGTCCCATGTATGAGTGTGTAAACCAAAACTGAGCCCATCTCATTGTACGGCTTTAACTCATCCCATGTTGTTGGATGTTTAGGTTCCTTCCAGTTTTTCCAGTGTCAAATAGAACCTGGCCAATAGCAGGGGAGAGCTTATATTGATTTCCACAGGGAAAAGATGTGGGTGGGCGCTGGGGGATAACAAGACCCTGACGTGGAGACCCTTGTCTGAGGCCCTCTGCCTCGGTGACCAGTACCCTTTCATTAGAAATTCTGCTACAAGGCCGGCGCCGTGGCTCAACAGGCTAATCCTCCACCTGCGGCGCCAGCACACCGGGTTCTAGTCCCGGTCGGGGCGCCGGATTCTGTCCCGGTTGCCCCTCTTCCAGGCCAGCCCTTTGCTGTGGCCCAGGAGTGCAGTGGAGGATGGCCTAAGTGCTTGGGCCCTGCACCCCATGGGAGACCAGGATAAGCACCTAGCACCTGGCTCCTGCCATCGGATGAGCGCGGTGCGCCGGCCACAGCGCGCCGGCTGCGGCAGCCATTGGAGGGTGAACCAACGGCAAAGGAAGATCTTTCTCTGTCTCTCTCTCTCACTGTCCACTCTGCCTGTCAAAAAAAAAAAAAAAAAAAGTCTGACACAAGATGGTGTGATGAGGTGAGCCAGTGCTGTCCTGTTGTCGAGGTCCTAAGGTCGTGTCGATGGGCTCGTCCCCTCTCGACAGATCCGAGCGTACATTCTCCTGGCTGTGCTGCTCTGCTGCTCTGCGCCCTCCTGACTGTTTCATGCACCTGAGATTCTCAGAGGAGTTCTGGGATGCACAGGAGAGAGGGGCCTGCGGCCTCCGGTGCGTCATTTCCCCGCTGCCTGTGCAGACCGGGCACTGCCGTCCCGGTGCACGTTCCAGCCTGTGCCGCACGCTCTCCAGGCACTCATGGCCATTGTGTCACCGGCATCTATGCAGGAAGCCTTTTCCTCCCTCTAGGTCAGTCGGCGCTAGTGGATGCCCCACCCAGCAGCCACCCTCGCTGGGTGCTGCCAGTAGCCCAGGGGTGTTTTTTCATCAAAGGAAAGCAGAACTCAGTCCCACTGTGTGTTTGCCCAGCAGTGCAGACCTGGGTTTGGATGGCAGAGGGCGAGAAGAGGGTGGGGGGTAGGGCTGCGGAGAGCAGCGTTCACTGGTCAGGGTGGGGCACTGGGGCATAACAACACCCCTGGTACGGCAGCCCCGTGTCTGAGGCTCTCTGCCTTGTTTTTTAAGAAAAGTTAATACCCTTTAATTATCCTCCTAAATTGTAAAAATTATCCTGCAATCAAATTATTTCAAACCACTTCCCACAACCTTGTAATTAGCCCATCACCTTCTCCGGGGCAGCTGGCAGCATTCTAGCCAACCAGGGAAGGAGAAACAAGTGCTCACCTCTTGGTAACCTTGGGCTTGTGTTTGGTCCGTCTGTTTTTAAAATGACTAATTACTACTGCCCCCATAGAAGCCAATGTACGCTGGACATTCACCACGCTGGCCAATCTGCTGGGAATTTTGTATGTAGGCATCTCCCACTTACCCTCAGTCACCCACTCCTGAAAACCAGACACAGTGCAGGAAAACACTGATGCTGTACACCTTTTTATTTTGTGGAGGAGAAATTATAATAACCCATTGCAAAGGAATGCAAAACCCTGAGTGGTTTCTCAATGCATAGGGAAACACGGAAGCATACCCATATACAGCGAACAGCAGTCCTGCTCAGTGTAAAATGCCTAAGACATCACTCAAAGAATGCCACAGCAGTCTTCCAGTTTGCTTTGTGTGCAGTGACTCATTGCACCTCCCTTTCTGACACTCAGGATATCCCCACTTGATTCCGATGTTCTTACTGGAGTTGGGAGTATTAGTTCAGGCTCCCTGCATGACATGGTGCTTACAAGGTTGTGTTGTGTTTGGAGATGTGTGTGTGTGGTTTCCAAAATGGACATTGGCCACAAATGTCCTATGGTGGATAAAATAGAAATTCGACTTGTTTGAGTAATACAAGTGAAGCTGTTGGAAGCAGGTGTTTAGCCTAGTGGTTAAGATACCTGTATGCCGCATCAGAGTGCCCAGGTTGCATTCCTGGCTCTGGCCCCTGACTCCACCAGGGAGTTACCCTGGGAGTAACTGAGTCCCTGCTACCCACATGGGAGACCTGGATTTGAGTTCCAGGCTGCTGGCTTTGGCATGGCTCAGCCACAGCCTTTGCAGGCATTCGGGCAGTAAACCAGCAGATGGGATATCTGGCTCTTGCTATCTGTCTCTGCCTCTCAAATAAATAAATAGAAGTTCTTTAGAAACATGAAGCCTCTTCCTGCTGAGAAAATAGAAGCGAGTCAGTGTTCTTGAGTAGGCCTGCGCGTCAGCTAGCTCTGTCCTCAACAAGTACTTACTCTAACTTGTTGCCCTGCAGTAGGCACAGAGAGGTGAAGTGAGTTTCCCAGAGCCCCTCAGCTGGTGTGGGGTGCCACTGAGACGGCAGCCTAGGAGTGTGACTCCAGAACCCGGCTCCCAGCACCTGTGTGCTGTGTGCCCACGCATGGTGCACCTCCAGATGGCATTACTGTATCTTCTTCTTCTTTTTTTTTTTTTCCGACAGGCAGAGTTAGAGAGAGAGAGAGACAGAGGGAGAGGTCTTCCTTCTGTTGGTTTACCCCCCCAAATGGCCACTGTAGTTGGCGCCTGCGCCGATCTGAAACCAGGAGCCAGGTGCTTCCTCCTGGTCTCCCATGCGGGTGCAGGGCCCAAGCACTTGGGCCATCCTCCACTGCCTTCCCGGGCCACAGCAGAGAGCTGGACTGGAAGAGGAGCAACTGGGACAGAATCCGGCACCCCAACCGGGACTAGAACCCGGGGTGCCGGGTGCCGCAGGTGGAGGATTAGCCTAGTGAGCCACGGTGCCGGCCAAGTTGTGTGTTTTTAATATTCAAACAATTTGGCAATTGTGTTTAGAAAAAGAATTAACGTATAATTGAGCACTGCATTACAGCATCTAATGATGGGCCACATAGTCACTGGTGGTCCTGTTAGATTGTAGTGGAGCTGAAACGTCCCTACTGCCAGTGACCGTGTCCCGGCACTTAGAGCTGTGCATTCTTTGTGGTGTTGCTGGTTGTATACAAGCGCCCAGTGCTGCTTGTCACATAATAGTGTAGCACATCCATTATGTACATGCAGTGCATAATCCCTGGTAGTGGTAATACGTGACAGTGATCCTGGCTGTGTGCTTGCTATACTGGACTTGGTCATTTCAGAGGGTACTCCTTCTATTTTTTTAAAAACCCAGTGTTTGCTGGGAAACAGTGTCTCTTGTGACACCAGCAGCCACGCCCTGTGTTTTGTGTTTATTCTACCCCTTGATTCCATCCAGAGGCTGCACTGAAAGCAAAGGAGGCCACATTGAATGATTGATCTGTAACCATTGAGGTTAACGAGCCTAGTGACAGACTTGCTAACAGAACGCGTCTCTGTTGTTAGCTGATGCATAGCACCGAATGGTGTGCTGGGGAAGCCGAGAGCACGTTCCCTTCTACCTCTGATTTCAGACTTCTTCCCAGAGGCAGCCATGGTTTCTTGTGCATTGTTTCAGGGCTGTTTGTAAGTAGGTACACAATTGCTGGTAGATGTACCTGCCCTTTGCATTCAAAAAGGAGCATACCGTAGCATAGAGCGCAGGAGGTGCACTATGTACACCTTGTCTTTCTACCAAGCGGTCTGTTTTTTTGGTGTCTGTTCCACGTCAGAACGTGGGAAAGTGCCCTTGCTTTTTACAGCTGTGTAATATTCCTTCACACAGGCACGCCTCTTGGTGTGATGGGTTGTGCCAGGTTTTTGTTACCCTACAGAGAACCTCAGTCCCAATCATCCTTGCCGTCAACACCATTGGGTGTATGGACAAGTTTATCTGTAAGCAGAGTTTCCAGGGGAGGAATGAGTGGATCCAAGAGTGTACAGGTTGTCTCCAAGGACAAATGGAGGATGGCAAGCAACAAAGATGTGTAGCCACTGCCAAGATCATGGCCAAGCACATGTGCCCTCTTGCGTCTGGTCAGCCTCCTTCCAGAAGCCTCTTCGCCACTCCATGGTGCCGTCCATTACGGCCTTCTTCTTTCCAGTTAAAACCACAAACTTGAGGGGAGGCAATGATTTGAATTTCCTTTCAGATGTTTTACCTCTGCCTTGAATCTCTGTTTGTTCCCCCCCCCCCCTTTCTTGGGATGTCTATGCCTCTCTCTAGATGCTCCTCAAATGCTCCCCCCTGTCTTTTTGGCTTTCCCCAATAAATTTCCCCCTTTCATGAAAAGCATGCATGGGCTCAGGGCCAGCACTGTGGTGTGGCGGGTAAAGCTGCCACCCACAGTACCAGTGTCCCATATGGGTGCTGATTCAAGTCCCGGCTGCTCCACTTCGGATCCAGCTTTCTGCTATGGCCTAAGAAAGCAGTAGAAGATGGCCCAAGTCCTTGGGCCCCTGCACCTGTGTGGGAGACCCAGAAGAAGCTCCTGGGCCCTGGCTTCAGATCAGTGCAGCTCCAGCCTTTGTGGCCAACTGGGGAGTGAACCAGTGGATGGAAGATGTCTCTCTCTGCCTCTCCTTCTCTCTCTTTGTAACTCTTTCAAGTAAAATAAATAAATCTTAAAAAAAGATGCATGGGCTCCATGACTCTGTGTGTTTACCCCTCTGTCTCCCTCCTGTGACAGCGTCCAGGGAGGGCCATGCTGGCTTGCAGTCATCACTCATTGATTTCCTCTGCTTTGTCCTTCACCGGGGCTGAGGGGAATGACCTCTTGTAAAATCCGGAGGCTGCTTCTTGGTCCTTGTCTTCCTGGCCCACTTCTGGAGGCCCTGAATGCTGTACCAAGAAGACTGGACAGGCCTGGACTCTGGTGGCTCTCCCTGTTGACACTGGTGATCGATAGCTCCTACCCACTGCTTACCGTGAGTCCAGCAATTAATGTGTCCCCTGTCTTAGGCTGTGCTGACACACAAACCCAGAGGTGTATAATGCCTCACTCAGCATCAGTATTGATTTCTTGCTTTTCTAAGATCCAGAACAGGGGGCTTCCTCTAGGCAGGGATGGGGGAGCCAGACTTCTTCCACTTTGTAGCTCCAGCATCTTCAACACTGGGCTTGTGTTCGTCTGCATCAGACTGACCGAAGGGAAAAGCAAGAGACTTAACGTGGGCAGTTTTCGCGGGCCAGCAGTGGGACTTGCACATTGTTGAGGTGCCACTGCTGCGGTCATCCCATTGGCTGCCACCCTGGGGCATGGCCTTGCCCACCCAGAAGGGAGGCTGCAGTGTGTAGGGTGGTTCTGGGCCCAGCAGGAGGCTGACAGTGTCCAGTTCATAAGATGGGCGGAGCGGTCAGACCTGCCGGTCAGGCTGCCTAGTTCTAACCGCAGGAGTTGTCAGCATGGGGCTTGATGACCAGGAAGAGTTGCTTCATCTCTCTGGGCCCCTGTTTTCCCGACTTTGATTTGAGGGCTTTGACCACGCAGAGGAACCAGCTAGTGTTTTCTGAGCTGATTTAAATCAGAGCCTGTCTGTGCACATCAGGTCTGATGGGCCAGCTCTGGTGGCTTCAGATCCCACTGCTGGGAGTTAAGAGGGTAGAACTATGCCTGGGACACGGCAAGCACTTTATCTGCAGAATAAGCAAATGGGTACCCGGGTCACCCCTCATAGTAGCCTTTCTAGGGGCAGCAGTGATCTTAGGGAAGTTAGCTGACTTCTTCAGGTCACGCTGGTAGCAGGTGACAAGGGTGAGAAGTTCTAAGACAGGCCGGCTCCTCTCTCGCCAAGTCTGATGAAAACCAGGCGGAAGAGGAGGAGCTGGGAGAGCAGACCCTGTGGAAGCAGCGTGTAAGGCAGCAGGTGTCCAGTGGGACTCCCGTCGTGTTCTTTGCTGTCTTCCTGGTGAACTTAGGGGAAAGACTGGGGAAGCAGCAAAACCAGAAGCAGTGTGGGGCCTCGCGATGGGGCTCAGCAGCACCCTGGTGTGTGAAGACAGGCTGTGGGTGGCGGTGACAGTAAGGAGGACTTCGTGTGGCCCTGCCTGTCCCCTCTTCTGAACGGCACCGCGGCCCCGTGCCCCACCTCTGTTGCTCTGATTTTCTCTATGGAGTGGAGCTGAATGTGACAGCGTACAGTGGAAAATCAGAATTTGACCAGTGTACAGTCACGTGACAAATTTTATGAAAGTGAAAGTTCTTTCTTCGGTGGCTATGCTTGGAAAAATAGTCTGTACTTTCCAGTTCTCTCCCAAGTAGGCCCGATGCAAGGGGGAGACCTCTGGCGGCCTCACTCCTCTGGCTGTGCAGAGTGGACGGGCATGGGAGACGGCCGTCCCCACTGTGAATAGCCCTGCGTTCTACCAGACCAGGGCTGGGGGACCTGTTTTCTGCCAAGGGACATGTGGCTATCTGTATCATCATTCACCACACAAAATTTTCGAATTAAAAAGTAGCCTGCTCTCGATGGATTGAATTTCGGGATCCACCTGTATGTAGTTACCTCGGCAGGGCCAGACAAGATCATTTCGTGGGGCTTATGCAGCCCCCAGGCCGGCTGTGCCCCACCCCTGTGCTGGACAGAAGCCCAGGTCAGCGATGGGATGGAAGGGCCAGTAAACAACTCAGCGTGGCGTGCGAGCAGCCTTAAATCATCCTTGTGGGGGTGTCTCAGGAAAGCAGACCAGAGCCGCTCCACAAGCTTGGGTGGTGTAACTTGCTTTAAGTTGTTAATGCATTGCAAGCACTCCCACCCTCGTTCTGGGTGAAATGCGCGCTTTCTACAGAAATGTCCCAGGTGACGGCCTGCGCCTTCGCCTGGGACGATGAATGCAGCCTCCAGGAAAAATGAAGTTTCACCGACTTTCTGAGTCCAAAGATTGACGGAGGGCAAGTCGGCTGTGGCCCTTGTCTCTAGGCGTGCCCGCTCAGCTGGCCAGCTGCCGTGGCGCAGGCCACATGGCACAAGGGGAAGGCATGGTCCAGGGCGGGGCTGAGCTGGGACAGGTACATGCAGGCTCCTGCTGTACCGTGTAAGCATCCAAACAGATGTCTAACTCTGCTGCAGACCTGGAGGTGGGAACAGCAGGCTACTGTTGGACTAGCAGGTCCTGGGCCGTCAAATAGGACGGATGGGTGGGGAGAGGAACCCCTGCTGAGTCTGAAGGTCTCGGGCCATCTCCTGGACTGCTGTGAGAGGGGTGCAGGCCAGGGGAGAGCAGCGGGGAGGGGCAAGCCGGTGGAGAAGGGCTGTGCTCACTGGCACCTGCACCTGCCCTGCCGACAGAGCTCACTGGAGTTAGGCCTGCACACATCTCCAGGGACGCAAACACTCAGCCTCTGTCCATCACTTTGCTAATCTGGGTTCTTGCCCACCGCTGCCTTTCCTGTATCCTCAGACCATGCATCCCAAAGCTCCCAGATTCCCAACTCGAAGAGGGTAGAGGGAGAGGAAGCTGAGAAATGGGAGGATGGGGCCCCAAGGCCTCACAGGGCTCCCAGTGGCCTTGCTAGCTCTTTGGAATCAGCGTCCCTCAGACGAGCTTTGTGGGCAAAGCTTTTTATCCTCCTGACTCCACTGCTTGTTAACAGGCGAGTGGGGCGAGTGACTTAACCTGCCCGAGATTCAACGTCCTCATTCATTCACAGAGTAGGAGCTGGCTGGGCCACTGCAAATCGCTCAGCACCGCATCTGGCCTGGGGCACACTCCTTGGTTACTAGAATTGTTACAACTTTTCATTATTTGAGATGGGCCCAGGAAGAACATTAAGATTTTTTAAATTAGTTATTTTCTTTGCAAGGCAGGATTAGAGAGAGAGAGACAGAGACAGAGACAGAGAGACCTTCCATCCACTGGTTCATTCTCAAAATGATCATGATAGTTTGCGCCGGGCCAGGCTGAAGCCAGGAGCCAGGAACTGCATCTGGTCCCCATGTGGGTGTGAGGTCCCAGGTACTTGGACCATCTTCTGCTGCTTTCCTGGGCGTGTTTGCAGGGAGCTGGATCATAGGTGGAGCAGATGGGATTTGATTCGGTGGTGGAATCTCAAGTGGTTGGGTCCCTGCCAGCCCCCTGGCAGACTTGAATTGAGTTCCTGTTCCTGGCTTTAGCCCTGCTCAGCCTGGCCATTGTGGGCATTTGGGGAGTGGACCAGCAGATGGGAACTATCTCTGCCTCTCTCTCTCTCTCAAATTAAAAAAAAAAAAAAAAAAAAAAAAAAAACCTTTAAAAAGCTGCAAGAAACTGTTTGCAGTGACACTAGAACAAGTACGAGCAAGCGCCTGCATGCATGAGTTTCCTGCTGGCTGGGGACTGACCAGACCGGTTCTGTACACCGTGCCCAGCTGCACGCGAGGCCTGCAGGCAGGCAGCCAGCAGGCTTCCGAGAATTGCAGCTGCCCTTGTGACCAGGTGTCAGAAACCCAGACCAGGCCGCAGGGTGTCGGTGCAGGGAAGCAGAGCTGGATCGCCCGCGGTGGGAAGCCAGGCAGGGCCCTGGCCTCTGATCCCTGCTGAGAGATGGACACTTGCTGCAGACTGGCCTGGCAGCTGCTGGCAGTCTTCCCTGGCGCTTCGCCTGCAGCTAAATCCTTCCTAGGTAAGGTTCTCTTTTTGGCAGAATGTAGAAGACATTCTCCAGATGGTGAACGGTGCTGGGGGCGGTGTGGCACAAGCAGCACCCCAGTGTATGCCCTGGGGTGTATGTTCTCTGCATGCCCCACAGAGAACGCCTCCCAGCCTTTCTGGCCTCTGCCTCTGTGGGGAGCCTGGGACTCTGGGGCAGGTGTGTCCCGCTGGCACCTTCCCACACTGGGTAAACTCAGATTCCACCTTGCCCTGCCCTGGTCACTGGGGACTGGAAACAGGCCAGATGTCCATCTTTGGAAACTAGTAACATAAATTACGCAACGTCCAAACAATGAACTGCTAGGTAGCCGGTTGAAAGAATGAGCTGTTTCTCTGTAAACTGGTGAGGAGCCACCCCCATGATCCACAAGGGGACTTCCAGGAGTTCATGGACAACGAAATGAAAAGAGAAATGGATTTTGGTGCAACACATTTAGAAATCCTTCAGCAGTTTTGGCAGGGGGGTGGCGAGCAACCTTTTGGCAAAATGAAATAAGGTAAAATGAGTGTTGTGTGTAGAAACACACTTGCATTCATAGGTTACCTCTGAAAGAACATGGGGAATTGGTGACAGTGGTTGCGTGTGGGAGCAGAACCAAGTTCTAGGGTAAGAGAAAGACTCTCTGACTGTTCAAGTCTTACTTTGTGCTTTATGTATTTGTGTATGAGAATGTACAGCCTTCCGTTGTGGTGAGGTATAATGTAATTCTGTCATCTTCCCCAGGACAGGGTACAGCTCAGTGATGTGTAACGTTTGCATCACCTCTCAAAGTTCTTCCAGTCACCTGTAGCCAGCCCCCACCCCTGGAAATCACTGATTTACCTTCTATCACTTTTGCCTTTAGGATATTTTTAAGATAAATTCAAAGTCTCTTATCATTTAGCAATTAATAATTCTGTTGCCTTAAAACAAATTCCTCAAGTGTAAAAAAAGCAAGCCTCTATAAAGAAGAACTGGAATCGAAGTGTGAAATCACTAGAAGAGGAACGGATGAACAAAGCTGCCTTCTCCATTTTGTTTTATTTTTCTTCATTTTGTTTTATTTTTCCTGTATATGCTTTTTTGGGCCCTAGCACTGAGTAGGCCTAGAGAATTTGGTTTCATCTAGAATGTCCTGAAAAGACCCACCCTAATCTTAGATCACTGAGGTTAAAAAAGGAAGAAAGTCCTATTCATCCCACATATGTTGGCTACCTCTTGTGCATCTAGCTTCAAGAACTCACTGGCTACACGGATTTCACACATGTGGCCTTGGAATGAATTGGTAGCCTTTGGCACCTGGCCTAGTTCTGTTTCATGTGTTTTTAGAAAAGCTAAATTAAAAAGTTCTTAGAGGCCGGCGCCGCAGCTCAATAGGCTAATCCTCTGCCTAGCGGCACCGACACCCCAGGTTCTAGTCCTGGTCAGGGCGCCGGATTCTGTCCCGGTTGCCCCTCTTCCAGACCAGCTCTTTGCTGTGGCCCGGGAAGGCAGTGGAGGATGGCCCAAGTGCTTGGGTCCTGCACCCCATGGGAGACCAGGAGAAGCACCTGGCTCCTGCCTTCGGATCAGCGAGGTGCAGTGGCCATTGGAGGGTGAACCAACGGCAAAAGGAAGACCTTTCTCTCCGTCTCTCTCTCTCTCACTGTCCACTCTGCCTGTAAAATAAATAAATAGTTCTTGGTAGAGCATGCACCTTGTGATTTAGCAAGGACCCATTTCCCTAGGTTGCCTTTTCTATTTGAATTTGTGACACTGTCCAGTGTGATAAGTACAGCAGATGTACGTAGAGGATCTGCAATGGACATCATAATGAAGCTTCTGTAGGCAGAAAAAGAGAAGGGGAAAGAGAAGAGGTTCTTCATGTGTGAGGTCTTTGGGACATCATAACAGTGAGACTGGCCCTGGATCAGAAGTGTGGCTCTGTTATTAATGACCAATAATCCCACGGTATCGTTTTGATATTTAAAAAGGTGCCTTGGAGCCAGTGTTGTGGCTAAGGGGTTGAGCCACCACTTCAAACATGAGAATCCCATATCAGAGCAGCATTTGCGTTCCGGCTGCTCCGCTTCTGATCCAGCTCCCTGCTCATGTGCCTGGGAAAGCAGTGGCTGATAACTCCAGTCCATGGGCTCCTGCTACCCCTGGGGGAGAGCTGAATGGAATGCCAGGCTCCTGGCTTCAGCCTGGCCAAGCCTTGCCTGCTGTTGCGGCCATTTGTAGAGTGGACCCGTGGATGGGAGATTTCTTTTTCTGTCTCTTCCTCTCTCTAACTCTGCCTTTTAAATAAACAAATAAACCTTACAAAAATAAATAAAAAGGCATCTGCTGCCATATCTGAGCTGACAACATGCTAAATAATCGACTTTATGGGAAAATATAATTCAGGGTTGCTCCTTCCCTGTCTGATGTATCACTGGAAACCAGCTAGCTGTAAGGGCAGAGCGGAAGGCGGCTGGCTGAGGATTTGGCGGACGCGTTTTGTTCCCGTCCTCCTCTTCCATCCTCGACAGTAGCACTTAGTGTAGGACAAGCTGCTTCTGCACAGAAGGAATATGATGTTTGAAAGGAAAGTGCCCCGACCCACAGTCCCCCTCCCTCTCAGCAGTAACCACCTGCTGTTTCCCCTCCCTCATGAAACAGTGCATTTTGGAATCAGTTTTCTCCATTCAGCATCCTTGGTACCTCGACTTAAGTTTTTACCTCCCTGAATTTTTGGCATAATTATCTTAAGCTCATAGCCTGGTCCTGGCACTGTCACTGTCCCCGTGCCTGCCAGTAATGGACATGTTAGTTGATACATGTTAACGACTACCCTTTGTTGATAACTTCTTTCATGATGACTGAATACTTTGTATAATAACTCTCCTCACTGACTTAACTTCCAGGCCAACACCTTCTGCAACAGCTGTGGTTGTGTATGTGTCTTCCATAATGACCACCCTGGCTGAGATAGTATCTACCATAATGGCCTTCCTTGTGGACTTAACTCTGTCCATAATAACCAGCTTTGATGTAACAGGTGCCGTTGTGGCCATCCCCGCTGGCATGCCGCCTCCTGGGACTGCCCATCTCCTCTAGGTGAGCACAGTGTGTGTGCCTGCCTGGCCCAGAAGATCTCGTGGATGGCACCGCCCTCCTTTGCCGACCTCCTCACCCTGAGCTCATAGATTTGCCTGAGGACTCGTGTGATTGACCCGGCCCATGTTCGTTGCAGGGGCATCATTTGAAAATTCCTTCCTCATCTCAGGCTGTGTGGGTTGCTTTTCTCCCACCCCCACATTAGGATTTCTGGACACAACAATGGAAAGTTGGTGTCCTTGGTTCCTAAAGCAGGAGGTGTAAACTGGAGGGTGTATTCCTGGGTGGCTGTCCTGGCCCCTGGGATGGGGACATCCCGTGTGTCCATTCCCGGCTGTGTCCCCCTGAGTGATTAAGACACTGAGCCTCTGCAGTTGACAAACAGACCTAAGGCCCCCAAAGGTGTTTCAGCCCCCTGCACACCCTGCCACTTGCATCCTTCAGCCTCACTGGGTGTTCTGACCAATGGGGCCTTCTGATCTTGGACTGTGAACCTCCACAACTGTGGTCCAAAGTAAACCTCCTTCCTTTGTTTGTAAATAACCTTGTCTCAGGTTGTAGGGTCAGAAAGCTGCCTAATACACGCCCCAGCACCTTCCAGCATATAGACATTCAAGTTCTACAGTGAGTAGAGGGTTTTAGATATCCTTGTTGAGGTCCCACTTCTGAAAAGGCTGTCTCCATTTATGTAACAGCAGCCCAGCTCAGAAGGGAGGCTCAGCATCCCGGATCATACTTGGCACTTGTCCAGACTTCTCTTCGTGAGCAGCTCTGCAGATCTTAGAAAAGCTTCCCTGTCTTTCCTGAACCCTGTCTGGTTGTGAGTCCTGTGTCGATTTCCCACTGCTGCACACATAGAGGTTTCCAGCATCACCCATTTCTTAGCTCACGGGTCTGTTGGTCAGATGAGTATGCACTGTGTGGGTGGGCTCCCTGCTCAGGGTCTCACACAGGCTCACATGAACGTGTTGGCCACGTTCTGATCTGCAGCTGGTGGCCCTCTAAGCACAGCAGTTGTGGCAGCATCAGTCCCTCAGGCTACAGGTCGGAGGGCCCCATTTCCTCCTGGACTTCCACCATGGCCCTGCTCAGCTCCCAGAGGCACTGGCATCCCTTGCCATGTGGCATCTCCATCACACTGGATCCCTTTCTCTTTCTTTCTTTCTTTCTTTTTTTTTTTTTTTTTAAGATTTATTTGTTTATTTGAAAGTCAGAGAGAGGAGAGGCAGAGAAAGAGAGAGAGAAAGGTCTTCCATCTGCTGGTTCACTCCCCAGTTGGCCTCAACGGCTAGAGCTGCGCTGATCCAAAGCCAGGAGCTTCTTCTGGGTCTCCCACGTGGGTGCAGGGGACCAAGGACTTGGGTCATCATCTACTGCTTTCCCAGGCCATAGCAGAGAGCTGGATCCGAAGTGGAGCAGCCAGGACTCGAACCGGTGCCTATATGGGATGCCAGCACTGCAGGCGGCGGCTTTACCCGCTACGCCACAGTGTCGGCCTGCCCTTTCACTTTCTTTCTCCAGGAAAAGCCCAAGTCTCATGACGAGTTCGGCTGAGGAGGCCACACTCACCCAGAAAGTCAGCTGTGCCTCGGAGCATCAGCTGTCAGACGAGGGACAGTATCCTGTGTCCCTCCCACATGAGGGAGGGTCTGCCAGGGGAGTTCTGCCTTCCAGGGTGTGGTGGCTTTGTCCTCTGCAAGGCTTGATGATAGTGACCTTTAGTAGTTGGGAACCTGCCACGTGCCCAGCCCACTTTGCAAAGATGGTCTCATTCAAATGCCTGAAAAAGCCCTGCACGGGTGGCCAAATGCTACAGAGGGGAAACCTGCAGTCCACAGCAGTGTCTTGTCCAAAGTGGCCCAGCTGGGCGTGGGCCCAGCCAGGGACTGGAATAGCTGGTGAAGGAGATGGGTAGTGTGACACATCCCCTGAGTGACAGGGTCCCCAGAACCTTATCTCCTTGCCCTCCTCCCTTGTGAGAAGGTTTCCTAAGCTGCGAGCTGAACGAAACCAAAAGTGGATGTTTTGGTCATGAAGCATCTTCCTGTCACCGCTCCCCACCCCGTCTCGAGCATTTGCCTTTGATGGATGACGAATAAAGTAGGCAGGGGTTGATAGAACCTTCTGGAAAAGCCCATTTTAGACGGAGCCTGTTTTGAGTGTAACCAGCTCAGGATTGTGTTCAGAGAAGTGAAAAAGGGGTTTTCTTGTTTTGTTAATTTTCCTAATTGCTGAAGAATGCAGACCCATCAGAACATTGCTCCCAGGCCAGCCCCCAGCGTGATCCCTTGTGCAGTCTGTACGGAGACCTGTCTGAGTGCAGGTAACTAAGTGCAGACACGTGGCCAGGTGGTCACTTACCTGGGAAATGCTCCCTGCTGTTTTGCAAAAACTTCACCATCCTTTGAGTTTTCTAGTTATTAACAGTTGGTTTTTGGGTTTTTTGGTTTTTTAAACAATTGATTTATTTGAAAGGCAAAGTTACAGAGATGGGAATGAGAAAGAGACAGAGAGGCTCAGTCTGCAATAGCCAGGGCTGAGCCAGGCTGAATTCAGGAGCTGCTTCTGGGTCTCCCACGTGGGTGCAGGAGCCCAGGCACTTGGGCCATCTTCTGGTGCTTTCCCAGGCCTTTAGCAGGGAGCTGAAGTGGAGCAGCTGGGAACTTAAACGGCACCTGCCGGGTGGGACATGCCTCCCCCAGGCTTCTCCTCTCAGGGACAGCCCCCTGAGCCTCCCCGCCCCCCAGAACTCACTCCCTGCACCGAGAGCTCAGATCACCAGGAAAGATCGCTTCATCAGAAGCCAGCAGGTTTTTCTCCTCCGTCTTCAGAGTTGTACAGGAATCAGTTCAGTGTGGCAGGAGCTGTGAGGCTCTGAGAACCTAGAAGCCTGAGGGCAGAGACCCCTGATTTGTGGAGGGAGGGGACCCTCGCACCGCCACAGAGGGGGCTCAGAAGGGCCTGGAGTGTGCCCAAAGGACGGGGGCAGAGTTGAGCTTCTCAGCCACTGGAGAAAGCTTCAAGTGGTCATGGTTTAGACCTTTTTCCAAAGTGGATAGTTGACACGGAACTGTCCAAACCCTCTGCTGCTCTCTTTCCTTGTAGGTTCAAAGACACGTGACATGTGAGAAATTATTTTTCTGCATCTTTTACTGAGCACACAGCTTGATCATGTAGTCCCTAACAACAGGGACATAGTCTGAGAACTGCGTTGCTGGGTGATTTTGTCACTGGGCAAATATCATAGGCTGTGCTTACACAAACTAAGATGGATGCAACTTCACTGACAACATCCCATAATCGTATGGGACCACCATTGTATATGTGATCTTTCATTCGCCACAACATTGTTATGCAGCTTATGACTCTGTGTGTGTGTATGTGGTGTATTGCGTGTGTGGTGTGTGCATGGTATTGGATATGTATTGTGTGTGTGTAATGGTGTGTGTATATGTTGTGTGTGTGAACTGTGTGTGTTTCCTGTAACTATCACCCAGCTCGAGATTTGGAACTTTCCAGTGCTGCAGAAATTTTTCTCTCTCTTTTTTTTTAAAGATTTATTTTATTTATTTGAAAGACAGAGTTACAGAGAGAGTAGAGCCAGAGAGAGAGAGAGAGAGAAAGTCTTTCATCTGCTGATTTACTCCCTAAATGGCCACAACGGCCAGAGCTGAGCTGATCCATAGCCAGGAGCTTCTTCGGGGTCTCCTACACAGGTGCAGGGGCCCAAGGACTTGGACCATTTTCTCTACTGCTTTCCCAGGCCATAGCAGAGAGCTGGATCAGAAGTGGAGCAGCCAGGACTTGAACCGGTATTCATATAGGATACTGGCGCTGCAGGCCAGGGCTTTAACCCACTGCACCACAGCGCCAGCCCCAGAAGTCTTTCTCTTGACCATTCGCAGCCTACCCCTGCCTCCCAGAGGTTCCCTCTGCTTATTTATGCAAGCATGGATTCAGCTTCTGGAATTTTATGCAATTGGACTCATGGACTCATGGGACTCATCCCCCTGCTGGCTTTTTATTGGAAGTTCTTGAACAACCGGTTAAGAAGGACTCTGGGACTCTGCAGCGAGGGGAGCATTAAAGAAGCCGGAAACTGCGTAACTGCTAACCTTGGAGCAGGGATGAAGGGGGCTGTGGAGCGTCTGCGTGAGTCCCAGGCACGGGGACAGATGGGCTGTTCAGTGCACCCCCGCAGTCCACCCCCACTCCTCGTGATCCTCGGTGACTGTGGTTGTCATGGCTCGCGCGTCAAGGGTGGACAAAGCGCATCTTTTAACATTTCACCAACTGTTGCTGGATTTAAGGTGGCCCTGTGCGTGCTAGTGTATTGTCATGAGTCATTTGCAGTGCTCATATGGAGTTAGGTTTGTTCAGTCTGTGGTTCCCGTGCCCGGCGTCTGGGGTCGTGCGGTCTTCTTACCTCCGCGGCCGTCTTGGAAGCCATTTCTCCACCCGGTGTGGTCTGACTCTGCCAGGAGTTACAAGTCCAAGTCCACATTCTGGGGTGGCCAGGAGCTTTAAAACGGCCATGGTCCCAAGCAAGGTCCCCCATGGCCGTATCTGTGCGCTGCATAGCGTGACCCGGTGGCTGGGGAGGTGGGGGTCTCTAACACTCATCCCTAACGTGGCTTGGGGTTTTGACTGAACAAGGGGCAGATACAACAGGAGGGTGTGAGTGGCTCCATGCAGATCCTCCACCGCTTTGGAAAAGTGACTGAGACCACAAACGCCGCAGACAGGTGGCCGCGGGCACTCCTTTGGGAGGGTGGTTCTGTTACTCTAAAGGACTTGCATTGTTGCACACAATCTTCCTTCCTCACGAGTTTGGAACTTGAGTGTGGATGCACCCACAGCCTCTTGTCTCGATTAAACTCTTCCAACAAGGTGGGCTGAGCATGGGAGCGTGGAGTTCCTTTAAATTTGCCATCAGAACTTGTTTATTCACTGTCTGCTATGATTGCTCTGAGAGACCTGGAAATAGCCAGCATTTTAAGAGCGCTGAGGGTCTCTGGATGGGACTCTGAAAGTCGGATTGGCCTTGTATGTTGGTAGTCGGCCTGGCTGGCAGCTTTAGCAGAATTACCTTGAGCGATGCGGGCAGGCAGCCTTCATGAGCTTTCCCACACCAGGCTGTGTCTGGGTTTTGCACTGTGCACGTCCTTGTCCGGTTCCTTTGGGCTGTTTCCGCTGCCCTGACCACCCACTGCAGTGCTGTGTCCAGCCCCACCCCAAGTGGGAGGTCCCACAAGATCACTCCCCAGGCTCTGTATGCCCAAGTGAGGTCAATGCCCGGTCCTTCCTGGGTGTGCGCTGCGCACTGCAGTGTTTTGTCTGGAGGTTGAAAAAGTGGCCCTTTCCCTTGGAGAGCTGTGGGGCTGCAGGTGTGGGCGAGCTTCCAGTGGGAAGTTCTCCTGCTGTGGGTGTTGGGGAATAGATGGTCACCTCCCTTGCATCCTCCCCTTCCTGCAGACCTCAGTGGTAGCCCCAAGCTTCCCTGGCTTGGCCCAGCTGCCATACTGCACCCCATCCCCTCCTGGTGGGTGGCCATCAGCCCACAGCCCTGTACTTCTGAGGTGGGCAATGAGAGATTTGCCATGTTGCTGTCCCAGCAGGCTGTCTTGCTCCACGCCAGCCTGGGAATCAGGCTGCTGGAGTGGGAGCCAGGATGATTGGCAGGTCTTGTTGGATCCGGGCTGACTTCCAAAGGGATGAATGGGTGGCTTCCCAGCTAAGGCACCGAGAAGGACAGGCGGGGGACTGCCCCCCTTGGGTCCGTGTTGGCCCTCGAGTCTCACTGGAGAGGTGAAGCTTTGCTGCCGAGACCCAGCAGCAGGCTTTCGTCCCCTGTGCCTTGTTCTGGAATCCTTCCTGCTTTGCTTTTGCAACCAACTCAGCCCCCTTAGCCTCCGTTGCGCCACCACCCCTCAGGCAGACCTCGCCAAACTGCGGCCCAATCAGCCACTGAACCATTCCTACTTCCCTTCCTAGAACCTTACACCTGGACACTGCCCCAAAACCTGCAGAACAACAGCCATGGCCCCAACACTTCACATCTGAAGTTTAAGTTCAAGCCATGCTCCCATGTGATTGTGAGATGAAGAGAGAGGTTTGCCTTGACGCTGCATGCCCACTGGGCCACTCCGAGCAAACATCTTGCCCTTCTGATGTCCTGGGGAGCCAGCAGCGTGGCGATGTTTCACTCAGTCTGATTGGACTGCATCGGTGAGAACAGACCGTGCTGGCTGTGTGTGGGGTTCCAGGGGCAGGGATTTGCTCGGTGGAATGGTCATTTCCTGGGCCCCGGGGCTCTGGCCATTACAGCCAATTGTGGAGAGAACCATCAGATGGAAGTCCTTTCTCTCTCTCTCTGCTTCTCCTTCTCTGTGTAACTCTGACTTTGAAATAAATAAATAAATCTTGAAAAGAAAAAGAGATGTGGCCCAGGTCCCTTACAGATGGATGTACGCTGTGTAAACCAGGTATCCCTGGCCTGCCCTTGCCTTACTGGATTAGGAAGACTCCCAAGTTTGGGGATGGGACAGCACCCCCTCCCCCAGCAGGCCCTGTTGAAATGAGCTTTATTGGCAATGACCTCGGCCCCCGGGTGGGGCATTTCACGTGAGCGGAGCAGCACTGTTGCATCTTCTGCAGAGTGTCAGGACCAGGCCTGGCAGTGTCCCTGAAGCCCCCGAGGGAGCTGGAAAAGTTGAGGGGAGGTGGGGCCAGAACGTCCCTGCTGCCTCCTGAGCCCGGAGGACTTGGGGAAGTGAGGTCACCTCCCGGGCCTCCCTGGGGTGCTGGAGTCACATGAGTCAGCAGGTGTAGAAGGGCCTTGGTAGTGAGCGAACGGGGCAGGGCCAGGGCTGGGGCGGGGCAGGTAAGGGCGCAGACCTGAAGGAGGCCTGTGATCCCTTGCACAACCCCGGCGTGGTGTGAGCGGGGGTGGGGGGCGGTGCCTCCTTACAGCCTGCCCTGCAGGTGCCTTACCCACCTTGCTTGCTTTCCCCACTCCCCATCCAACGGGCGGGGACTCAGGGATTTCGACTCAGAGCCATGCTGGTGCTAGACCCCCATCAGTGGTGCCCATCACGGGCACTCGTAGCTGTGATGTGCTGTCATTAACCGTGTCAGCAGTAATAACAGCTACTAGTAACTGTCTGGTGCCATTCTCAGTGTTTTATAGGGAGTCACTCATTTAGGCCTGCCAAGCATCCGTTGTTACCGCAGCACGCAATTGAGGACAGTGAGGCATGGAGGGGCTGAGGAGTTGGCCCCAGGAGGCACAGCTGGTGGGTAGTAGGACCAGGAATAGACCTTAGCCAGCCTGATTCTGTTTTCTCCTCCCCCTCCCCCTCCCTCCTCCTGTCTCCTCCTTCGTCCCCCTCCCCTCCCTCCTCTCTCCTCCTTCCTTCTTCCTTCTTCTTTTTTTTTTTAGTTTGAGAGAGAGAGAACTGTCATCCGCTAATGGCAGCAACAGCCAGGGCTGGGCCAGGCTGAAACCAGGAGCCCAGAACCCAATCCAGGTTTCCCATGTGGGGAGCAGGGAGCCACCAACTTGAGCCATCAGGACTGCTTCCCTGGGCCTGCATTAGCAGGAACCTGGGATCAGGAACCACAGCTGGGACTCTAACCCAAGCACTTCAATATAGGATGTGGCATCCCCACCAGCACCTTAACCACTGGGCCAGACACCAGCCCTGACAGCCTGGTTCTAGAATCTGCACACTAAACTGTTACATGAAGCTGTTAACGTGTGCTGGTCTCAATGAGTAGAGCTCACCGTCTGTGGCCAGCAACCAAGTCCTTGTCCACTTCTCCAGCCCCTTCCCTCCCCACCCCCGACCAGACTCTGTGAATTGGCTCCAAAGCAGCCCTAGTCTTCACACTCCTGTGTCTCTGTACCTGCCTTCCCCACCACCCATCCTGCCTGACGCCCGTCTCACTGTTCTCAGCTCACAAACTCCTATTCATCCTTCAAGACCTATCTTAAGTTGTGCCTCCTCTGTGAAGCCTTCCTTAACCGCCATGCCCTGAGGGTTGCTGGCTTCCCCACACCTCACCCGAGTCTTCAGAGTACCTTGAACTTCCTGGGTACCCTCAAGTTGCTGACTGTCGGGTGAGATGTGGTAGCAGACAGACTGGCAAATGTACATCCATCTTAGGAGAATTCAGCCATTGCTCTCTGCAAGGCACGAAGGTGGGGAGAAGTCATTTATACGGAATAGGTCTCCCCGCTCCCTGGGGTGAGTCGCTGCCACTTCCGGCATGTTCTCGTGCTGTGAGCATCCCTGCTTCGAGCGAGCGCCCACCATGACTTCAGGAAGTGCCTCTTGCAAAGCTGGCTCCCGCAGGCAAGTCATGAGTTCAGCTGTGCTCATGCTGAGGAGCAGGGATCCACTCTGCAGCCCAGGAATCCCCAGCCTCTGGGCTTGTTGAGACAGGAGGGAGGCCCGTCAGTGATGTGACATCCTCCTGGGGGAGGACAGGGCTGTTTTGGCCCCACGCGATTTGCCCCCTATGTGCTGGACTTGGAATCTGCCACCCACACAGGCTGTGACCCATGCTCCTCGCTGATTCACCATGTTCTGGGTTTCTGAGTGCCTGTGCCTCCTTCCACCCCAGGCGCTCTTCTGGGGCTGCCTGCCACTTAGTAGGTGCCTGCTGGGAGCAGCTTGCTTCGTCCCATGGGGCAGAGGGAGTGAATGAGATCCGAGCCCCACCCCACCCCAAAACCACGTCCAGAATGGAGACAACTGGTTCTGATGCATCTAAAAATTTTTGATTTACACCTGCCAGTCTCTTAAATGGAATTTGACCTATCCGGGGTGGGGGTTGGGGGTGGGGAACCATCTCCTGGTGTTCATCTCCTGGGATCCTCTCTCTCGGCATTTGTTTCCTGTGCTGTAATGCAGATTTGCACAGAAGTAGGCCAGTGGAGAGAAGTTGCAGGGACCATGTCCTGTGCTGCGGTGATTAATGAACGGTGAATAATGAATGGTGATTAAAACCGTTGGAAGTCCCTGCCTGAGAAGCTGCTGGCGGGGCGGAAGCGAGCACAGGCGGCCTAATAAGGCCAGGTCAGGAGGCAGCAGGGCCGTGAGTCATGAGCCCCCCACTGGGTGCTGTGGAGCCTTTGTGAAAGCCCGAAGCTGGGAGCCCACGCGCTGCCACAGCGCGTCAGACCTGGAGTTTCTGTCCACGGGGGAACAGATCTTCAGGATTAGGCTGACGAAGCCACAGATGCCTGCCCGCAGAGTCCAAAGACAGCGGTGTTGAAGAAGACACCGCCCGTCACCGTCCGTCTTCTCGAAATTGTGGTGCATTTAGCATGACGTCCTCAGCTGGGGCAGACTAGGGCGGAGCCCAGCTGTCATGTTTCCTATTGCAAGAAGTGATTAACGGCGGGGGTGGGGTGTTGCCAGCTGAGTGTTCTACAGCCCTGAGCCTTTGTGATCAAGTGAGCTTACAAGCCACTCCACTCCAGCACTGGGGGGCCCGGGGTCATTTCTGTGGCGGGGTGCAGTTACTGTCTTCCTCCTGCTCGCCCCTTCCCACTGACTTATCATCGTGCCGAGTTGGGAGCTTTAAATATGGCAGTCGGGCGAGCCCTACCCTTCCTGGCTTGCTGCGGTGAGGGGTGGGGAGTGGGTGATGCTGAGCACTGGAGCTTGGTGTTTTCTCGGGACCCTGAGCTGGAGCCAGCTGGGGATTGTTCATGGCCCAGCTCTGCAGTGTGGGTCACTGGAGGAGGGGTATAGTCCATGCTGGGCAGTAGAACATGCTAGGCTTGTCCCCGCGGAGTCAGTGCGGAGAAGCATGGCGAGGCGGTGAGAGTGCACAGGATTGAGCCCCTGAACACCCCCCCACACACACACACACACACAGGGCTTCCTCTTACTCCCCTGCAGAATGGATCTGCACAAACATCTCCTCTCCCTGACTCCAGCCCCGGGCAGCTGCACCTGGAAGATGATCCACTTGGTGCCTGCCACTTCATTAAAGTAATAATAGTAACGGAACAGTCAGCGACTGGTAAGGACCGCTCCGACCCTAGAGGAGAAGAGCAGCCAGAAGGAGATGCGAGAATGAGCAAGAAATTGGTGACAGAGCTAAGGCAGGCTGCAGCCCCAAGACTGGACGCGGCTCCCCGTGGCGGGGAGAGGCCAGCTTGGAGAGCCAGGGGGCGGAGGCCGTGGAGAAGCAGCCACGCCCTCAGAGACAGGGCTGCAAGCATTTCCTGCACAGAAGGTGCTGATGTGAGGATTACAGGGAAACACGAGGGTCCTAATCCCCGGCCCGCACAGTTGGGTTTCTCACTGTGGATCTGGATTCTCTTTTAATCTACTGTCTTAAAAAGCCCCTCAGCCTCAGTTCTATCTTGGAAGGTTCTGCACCACTTGAGGATGAAGGCTTTGAGTGCATGAACTTGTGCCTCCGCGGGCACCTCGCTGTTCCTTCCAAGGTTCAGGCATCGCTGCTCCCACCACGGCTCACCTGCCCTGGCGGCAGCGCAGCAGCACTGGTGTTCGTCTTCAGCACTGAAGACGAGGACGTGGTGATTGGTTTTCTACGAAGCTCTTTCGGAATTGGGTCGGCTTCCACATGGGCACCGGGCACTGTCAGGTCCGAAGCCGCCACTGAGAAAGATGGACAGGTTCCTGCTGCCCTGCTGTAGGGAGCCTGCAGCTCGATCGTGGGAGGTGGCTGCAGGCTGACAAATAGCGGAGACGAGAGAGGGGTGAACACAGAACAGAGGACTGGGTGACTGGGCGATCTGGCCAGAGGAGGCCGCTCTCAGGAGGTCACTGTTGACCTGACAGGGAAGACAGAAAAGGACCCAGCTCTAGAGAAAAGCGCATTTCCAGGGGCTGGCACTGTGGCTCAGCAGGTTAAAGCCACAGCCTGCAGTGCCTGCATCTCATAAAGGTGCCAGTTCGAGTCCCAGCTGCACTGCTTCCAATCTAGCTCTTTGCTAATGTACCTGAGAAAGCAGCAGATGATGGCTCAAGTGCTTGGGCCCCTGCACCCACGTGGGAGAACTTGAAGAAGCTCCTGGCTCCTGGCTTCAGTCTGGCCCAGCCCTGGCTTTTGTGGCCATTTTGGGAGTGAACCAACAGATGGAAGATCTTTCTCTCTGTCTCTCCCTGCCCCTCCCCCCCAACTCTGCCTTTCAAATAAATAAATACATTTTTTTAAAGGAATCAAGACCAGCATGTGCAAAGGCCCTGGGGAGTGACCAATGTTGATTTGTGCAAGAATGAAGGCTGGGGGAGTCTGAGCACAGTGGCTGAGTGGGGGAAGGGTACAAGCAGAGATGGGGGAGATACGTTTGGCTCTCAAAATGAAAAGCTAAGCCCTCGACAGCGTCATGAAGTCAGCTGTGCTGGTTCCCAGGTGCTCAGAGAGGCCATTGCCAACAGCGGCTGGGGGTGCTTACAGTACCCGTGGCGCTCCCCACTGACTCAGGTACTGATCCCAGGGTCAAAGCTGGCAGAGCAGGCAGAGTTGTTCTAACCCGTCTCCCTCCTTTCACAAATGAAGGAGCAGAGGCTCCAAGAGGCTAAGTTCTCATCTGGGGAAAAAAAATCCTAAGTGAGGACAGAAGGCAAATGAGAAAGAATTGGAAATATTTGCAGTTCGCAGCCTCAGGTCGGGGGATTAGCTTCCTTACCTTATAAAGCTGCCGGCCAGTGGAGCTGGAACAGAATGTACAAGGGCAGGGAGACTCAAGCCTTGGACAGAAATCCAGGCGTCTGACCACACACGCAGCTGCTCTGAGCGATGGGGATCCAGCGCGCCCTGTGGCTGAAGCCCCACATTGGCTCTCAGGCAGGCTGGTGTGCTGGTGCAGTGAAGGCACGTGGCCGGCCAGGAGCCAGAGAGAAGGCAGGTGTCACTCAGCGTGGACTCGTAAGCCATGGCCACGAGGAAGGAAAAGCAGAGGTTGGGAGGCGAACCTGACCGATGTGAGCGTCAGCAGCCGGGCACTGCAGAGACTGTGCTGCAGGGTGCCCTGGGCTCGAAGGGCTGGCGCCGGCTCTGTACGGTTGTCTGGGCCCAGGACTGCAGCTTGATTGAGCAGGCCACCAAGGAGCTTTGGGGAGCGATGAAAATGTCTCTCTGTAGCTTGACTGTTGCGGTGGTGCTGGGCAATTGGGTATACAGCTTTGTCAGAACTCTCTGGGGCTGGCGCTGTGGCGTAGCAGGCAAAGCTGCTGCCTGCAGTGCCAGCATCCCATATGGGCACCGGTTCAAGTCCTGGCTCTCTGCTATGACCTGGGAAAGCAGTGGAAGATGGCCCAAGTCCTTGGGCCTCTGCACCTGCATGGGAGACCCAGAGGGAGCTCCTGGCTCCTGGCTCCAGATCGGCACAGCTCCGGCCATTGTGGCCATTTGAGGAGTGACCAGCAGACAGAAGACCCCTCTCTCTCTCTTTCAGCCTCTCCTCTGTGTAACTCTGACTTTCAAATAAATAAATAAATCTTAAAAAAAAAAGAGCTCTTAAAATGGGTGGGTCTTTTTTAATGTATATAAATTATGCCTCAGTAAGGTTAACTTAAAGAATAAATTTCAAAAGGAAACAAAGACAAGCTTTTGGTTAACTTGCCATGCATTTGTGCATTCTTTGTGGAGCACTTGCTGTTCCATGGGCTGTAAGAGGTCCCGACCCATCTCTGTCTGTCTGCGCCAGAGCACAGTCCCACGGTGGCACCCACTCTGGCCCCGTGCATCTCTGCAAGCCCTGGGTTCCCTCCCCAGGACCTGCCTGCATACGCCTGTCCCGTCATCTGCCAGGACACCTGCAGTGGAGACCCAGGCTGGCAGGGGCAGGGGCAGAGGCTGGGGCTGGAGCTGCTCAGAAAGAACGTGGCCCTTTCTATCTGAGAGCACTCGAAAACCTGTACGGAGAGCAGAGGGGCTGGGAAGGCCGTCGGTTATTCCTGAAACAGGGCCCCGCTGTGCACACCACTGCCTGGTAACCAACCCTTCTCGCTCACTGGGAGGTGTTAGCCTAGCTGTTTCTGTTGTAGCATTGTTCTGCTGTAACTTTCCAAGCTCATTGACGCAATGTTTAACTTCCGCAAACCATTTATTAACCCCTACTTTTTTTTTATGGTTGATTGATTTGAAAATCAGAGTTGTAGAGAGAGGTCTTCCATCTACTGGTTCACTCCCCAAGTAGCTGCAACGGCCAGGGCTGAGCCAGGCCAAACTCCTGAGCCAGGAGCTTCAGCTAAGTCTCCCACATGTATGCAGGGGCCCAAGCACTTGGGTCATCTTCTGCTGCTTCCCCAGGCACCTTAGCTAGGATCTGGATTGGAAATGGAGCATCCAGGACACAGACTGGCGCCCATATGAAACGCCGATGCCACAGGCAGAGGTTTTACCTGCTATGCCACAGTGCCAGCCCCACCTCTGTAAGAATATGTGTGTGGTATCTAATTGTGTGTGTGTGTGTGTATGTGTGTGTGTGTGTATGCGTATAGGTAGGTACTGGGCGTACATTTCTGCATATTCACGTCTCTACACATGGTGATTTCCTTGCATGGACTTTCTGCTACACGCTTTGAGAAGAGATGTGATGGTTTCTCTGATTGTTACTGTCTGCGATGCTATAGCAAAGTGCCTGAGAATGAGTGATTTACAAAGAATAGACATTTCTGGTCCAGGACGCAGTGGGGTGAAGGTGACTGGCTCTGGCTTTCCACTGAACAGCAGCGTGACTCTAGTGTGCCATAAAGGAAATGGAAAGACTGTTGCCCAGGTGCGATTGGTTTTTGCTGTGTGTACCTGTTGAAATGTTGTCCTGCACCCCTAAAGTGTGCAGGTATTTCCCGTTAAACCAAAACTTGAAAAATTAAAAAATACAAAGGGGGCTGGCACAGCTGGTTAAGCCACTGCTTGCAACATCAGCGTCCACACAGGAGTGCTGGTTTGAATCCCAGCTGCTCTGCTTCCAGTCCAGCTCCCTGCTGATGCGCCTGGGAAAGCAGCAGAAGATGGCTTCAGTGCGTGGGCCCCTGCCATTCATGTAGGAGACTCGGATGGAGTTCCTGGCTTCCAGCTTCCGCCTGGCCCAGCCTTGACTGTTGGGAGCATTTTGGGAGTAACCAGTAGATCTGTCTCTCTCTGTCACCTGCCTGGAGGTGCCACCCTCAGCTCTTCATCCAACCCTACTTACCTCCCAAAGGCCCTGCCTCCCAGTGCCATTAACGCAGGGATTTGGGGTAAGATGCCCACCCGTGACCTCTCGGAGGACACAGCCAATCCATCCAGTGCTGCACAGAAGGAGGCTCTTTGCTCAGGGCCAGCGGAGTGCTTTTGACTTGAGAAAAGTGAACGACCCACGCGAGAGACAGGTGTTGGGCCGCTTCCTCCTGCGTCTCACAGCTGATGAAGTCAGCAAACCTGCTTCAGGCCCAGAGGGAGGGGAGAAGGGGCTCAGAGGGGCCTCGCAGGACCCCGAGGCTCACTTCCTGTTCCTTGCTACTTTCAGGTGCCTCTGAGATCGCGCTGCGCCCAGGCAGCGGCATCACACTGGTCATCCAGCCGAAGACCTCGGCCCTGCCAGGGAAGTCCTGCTACATCTTGACTTCCAGAAGACGCGACACCACACTGACCATCAGGTCTGGGGAAAGAACAGCGTTTACCTTCAGCTGCCAGAACCCGGAGAGCCACTTTGTCATGGAGATCCAGAAGAGTGTGGGTGAGTCCCTGCACCTGCCTGCCCCTGCTCCCTCGCCAAGCCAAGGAAATGGAATTAGAAGATGAATGTATTTGGGTATAGAAAACGATTCTTGAAATCCATGCAGTTTTTTCATCCTGGGCGCTTTCTGTGAACCTTGGGAAGACCCCTCCTACCCTGAGACCGCGCCCTGATGTGGGCGGTCCCGCTGATTCCCAGTTGGTTGGTTGATTTCAGCTTTAGAAGAGCCCTCAGAGAACCCCACAGAGAGGGGAACTTGCTGTGGGTGGCACCGCCTGGGAGAGGAACCCAGGTGCCCCAACTCCAGGGCTGGCGCCAGAGACACCTGGGAGCCCTAGATCCTCAGGTGTGGGCGTCCGCACCCCCTGTGCTAGAAACACCTGGCGGATGTAGACCGAAAGTCCAGGGCGTGGGAAGACAAAAGAACCAGAAGGTTGAGGAGATAAACCGGAATTAAGATTGAATGGGCCCTAGGGGAAGCAGCAACTTCAGAGCCCGATGCGAGGCTGCTGGTCATGTGACCTGACCACGTGACTTTGGGGTGGCGGTGACTGCGTAGCCCCTTAGCGCTGCGTGGCCCCTTAGGTTTCTGGTTGGTACAGTACAGGTCCTCGTACCAAACAACAGAGTTGTTCCAGACAGAACAGAATAATGAATTGAAGATAAATGACATCTAAGAATTCAGCAGCCTCTAAACATTTCGCAGTTTTATTATTTATAACTTGAGTTTGGGGTAGGAGATTGATGATGAAGATAATAATCACACGTTTATTTATATTTTCTCAGGCATTTTTAATTGGGACTATTTTAACCATTTTAGTCCCAAAGTAGGAATTCATAGATATATTAACAACGGGAGCACTGTTTCTGGTCCGATCAAAGCAGTACTTTAGAAAGGAGGGGGTCATAAGGATAGGGTGGTGTAGCAGGTAAAGCCACCGCCTGCAATTCCAGCAACCCATATGGGCGCCGGTTCGAGTCCCAGCTGCTCCACTTCTGACCCAGCTCTCTACTATGGCCTGGGATAGCAGTAGAAGATGGCCCAAGTGCTTGGGCCCCTGCACCCACATGGGAGACCTGGAAGAAGCTCCTGACTCCTGGCTTCAGACCGTTGCAGCTCCAACCGTTGTGCCCAACTGGGGAGTGAACCAGTGAACGGAAGACCTCTCTCTGTGTCTCTACCTCTCTCTCTCTCTTTCCTTCTGTCTGTGCTCTCTGCCTTTCCTTCTGTCTCTGTATAACTCTGACTTTCAAATAAATAAGCAAATATTAAAAAAAAAAATACACGCAAGGGTGCGGGTGTTTGGCCAGCAGGTTAAGATGCCATTTTGGTGAGCACCAGCGTGCCTGTGTTCAAGTCCCAGCTCTGCTCCTAATTCCAGCTTTCTGCTCACCTGCACTGTGGGAGGCCGCAGGTATTCGCTCAAGTACTTGGGTCCCTGCCACCCACATGTGGGACCTGGACTTAGTTTCTGTCTCCCAGCTTTGGCCAATCCTATCCCAGCTGTTGTGGGCACCGGGGGAAGTGAACCAATGGGTGAATGGGTGGGGTGCTGTCTTTCTCTCTATCTCTGTTTCTAGCTTTCTCTCTCTGTCTCTCTGTTTCTGTGATTCTCCTCTCAAATAAATTATTTTTAATTATTTGAAATAAGTTTGAAAAAATTTTAAGTTACATTTTACTGAAGTCAAGATCTGGTTTTCTACAAAGACTGAAAAATCTCTTGACTATTGTTACGGAAAAAAGGAATAAAAACAAAGAGCATTAGACACAAGGTGGGGTGGGTGCTTGGTGCAGTAGTAGGGCTGCTGCTCAGGACACCTGCATCTCATAGCAGGGAGCCTGGCTTTCAGTCCTGGTTTCACTTCCCATTCTGGCTTCCCGCTAAGGCATCAGGGCTCAAGTACTTGGACCACCGCTAGCCACCTGGCTCCTGGCTGTTGCAGCCATTTGCAGAGTGAACCAGTGGATGGAAGAGTCTTTCTCTCTGTCACTCTGCCTTGCAAATAAATAAATATTAAAAAAAAAAAAAAAGGTCTTGCAGGTGAGTCTGTTGTGGAGCCAGTGCCTAATAGTGTTAAATAATCCAGCAAAGTACAGAAACCCAGCCCTGGGCACAGTGGAGGTGTGGGGAGACAGCTACTCGAGGCCAGGGTTTAAAGGAACGACATAGTTTGGTGTAGGTAATGCAGTTTCCCTGCGTTCTGAAAACGGGTACTATCTTTACTCACACTCGGCGTCTAATTTTAGCCGCGTTAGTCACCGCGTTATCTTACCCTGTTTTATGGGTTCAGCAGCACAGTTCATTGGCAGGAACGCAGGTTGACCAAACACAGCCTGGGTTCCTGGCCTAGCCCTGCTGGCAAGAGGGCTGGAGCTCAGCACCGCTGTGCACAGGCGGCAGATTTGGCACCGATGACCTCAAGTTCTGAAATTCTCCCACGAGGCCACTTCCAGGCCACGTTCCTTTCAGAGATCCCGAGAGGGCAGGAGTAAAGAGGCCCAGTCAGGACTGGAGGAGGCTGTCACACCTTTTAGGTCCCCTGTGCTCAAGAGGAGGGAGACCTTACTGTCCCCCCTCCGGCTCTGTCATTTCTCCCGCACACTCTCCTCCTCACTTCCTCCTTAGGAGAGATGGTTTCCACTATAGGCTTAGGAAACAATGTGTGTCCAGGGGTTTGCCTTAAAATGTGTGCAACTGCAGTGGTGATAAAACATCAGCCTTAAAGCCACGGGGCTCCAGGGCAGCTGTACCCTCAGGGTGTACTCACAGTGATGATGACCGTGTTGATGGACCAGTTGTAAAAGGTGGACCCTGGCACTGTACCCTAAAAGTTGGGAAACTGTGACTCCTCGGAACAGGAGGAGTAGGGGATCGCAAAGTGAACACTGATGGCCTCCGTCTGGCCTCCCCTAAGGCTTGAACGGCAGCCACCAGCTGGACCCAGGAACGCAGCCTGGAAACACGGTAGGCAGAGGGTGTGCTGGGGTCTGCTGCCCTGGAAGCAGAGCCTGAGACCAGGATTTTTTTTTTAAGATTATTTGTTTATCTGTTTATTTGAAAGGCAGAGTTATAGAGAGAGGGAGAAAGACAGAGATCTATCAGCTGGTTCACTCCCCAAGTGGCTGCGATGGCCAGGGCTGGGCGAGGCCAAAGCCAGGAACCTAGAACTCCATCCGGGTCTCCCATGTGGGTGGCAGGGGCCCAGGCACTTAGGCCTTCTGCTGCTGCTTTCCCACGCACGTTAGCTAGATCAGAAGTGGAGCAGCTGGAACTTGAACCAGCATTCATATGGGGTGCCAGCGTCGTAGCTGGCGGCTTAACTCAGCACACCACAGTGCTGGTCCCCTGGCATAGGGATTTTTCCGAAGTCGTTTATCAATAAATTGTCCTGGGAAGAAACCTGTGAACGAGGAAAGACGTTGGGGAGAGGTTAAGCACAGAGGTAGATGTCGTGTTATCTGCAGTCCAGCCTTGTCCTGACCTATCCCACATCCCCTCGCCAGGACTCTGGAACATGGCTGCATCCCCAGGTGGTGTCACTTGAAGCAAGGAAGTCAGGCATTTTGAACTCCTGAATGCAGCGGTCAGCGGCTGATTACCCTGGGTGACTGTCACTCGCCTTTGGGTCAGAGCCAGCAGAATGTCTTAGACTGTTCTGGTCCGAGGTGGCTCCCCCAAGCTCAGGTGCATCCCCGAAGCAGGTGCCTCTATGAGCCTTTGGCCACTAAGACTGACAGCAGCTGGGGATGGGTATGCCCACCTGGGCAGCATCCCAGAGTCTGCGATGGTGGGGGCTGCGGCAGGTGGCCTTGTAGCACCTGTGATGAGCATTGCTTTCCTGCCTGTTTCAGACTGCGTGTCAGGCCCGTGTCCCCTTGGGGAGGTGCAGCTGGAGCCCTCGACGTCGGTGTTGCCCGCCCTCAACAGAACTTTCATCTGGGACGTCAAGGCCCACAAGAGCATCGGGCTGGAGCTGCACTTCTCTCGTCCCCGCCTGAGGCAGATCGGCCCCGGCGAAGCTTGCCCGGACGGCGTCACTCACTCCATCAGCGGCCGCATCAACACGGCTGAGGTCAAGATCGGAACCTTCTGCAGCAATGGCACCGTGTCCCGGATCAAGATGCAAGAGGGGGTGAAGGTGGCCTTGCACCTGCCGTGGTTCCACCCCAGAAACTTCTCGGGCTTCAGCATTGCAAACCACACGGCTATAAAACGTGAGCGCACCCTCCCCTCCGCACCGTTCCCGTCAGCCTCAGTGTCTGCAGGGAGCTCCCGCTGTTCTGCCGGGGGCAGAACAGTTCTTATCCTGGTTCTTGGTGTGGGTGCTGTCTTCCCTGTCACACATACGCGGTGCAGTCACCCTTTTCTTTGTGTTGTTTACGTGTGATATTTGTTTTCAGAAAGTGATGTGGGATTGGTTCTATCGACCCACGTAGCAGCTCTGTTTCTAGCTTCGTTATCTTCTTTCTCACTCACACTTGGAGTAACTGCATCGGTGGTGTGCTTTGAGCCGCCTTGCACTGGCTCAGGGGACAGCTGATTGCTAAATGTTCAGGAATTTGGTGAGCTGTTATTAAAAATAAGACTACGGGGCAGGCTTCTTGCCCGGTGATTCGGCCATCACTGGAATGCCTGCCTCCTCTCTCCGTGCCTGGGTTCAAGTCCTGACTCAGAGTCCTGACTCCAGCTTCCTGCTCATGCAAATCCTGGGAGGCCACAGTGATGGTAAAGTGGTTGGGTCTCTGACACCCACATGGGAGGCCAGAATTGAGTTCCCGACTCCCAGCCTTGGCTCCCCAGCTACTGGGGAGTGGGCCCGTGGATAGGGGCGCTTTCCCTGCCTCTCAAATAAAGAAAAAAGTGTTTTTCTTTTTTTAAGATTCATTTACTTATTTGAAAGGCAGAGTTAGAGATCTTCCTATCCACTGGTTCACTCCCCAAATACAGGGGCTGGGCCAGGCCAGAGCCAGGACCAGGAGCCCCATCCAGGTCTCCCATGTGGGTGCAGGGACACATGTACTTGGGCCATCTTCTGCTGCTTTCCTAGGCGCATAAGCAGGGAGCTGGATCAGAAATGGAGCAGCCAGGACTTGAACCGGCGACCAGATAGGATGCCAGTGTCATAGGCGGCAGCCTCTGTTTTAGAATTGGAGGTCACACTCAGGACTCCTCCCTCCCTAATTCTCTTAGTGCGTTTCGCTGTCCTCTATGCCCCTGAGGCCATGCACGGTGTCTGTGTGGTGGAACGCCAGTGTGTGCCGAGCCACCGCCCAGCACCACGTCTCATCCCTCGCGTGTCCTTGCTCTCACACCCGGGGCCACCTCCTCCGTGCTGACTCGGTTCCTCCCGGTAGGTCTGTGCATCGTCGAGTGCGTGTTCGAGGGTGAGGGCACGGCCACCCTGATGTCGGCCAACTACCCGGAAGGCTTCCCCGAGGACGAGCTCATGACATGGCAGTTCCTGGTCCCCCCGCACTTGCGGTCCAGCGTCTCCTTCCTCAGCTTCAACGTCTCCAACTGTGAGAAGAAGGAGGAGCGAGTGGAGTACTACATCCCGGGCTCCACCACCAACCCCGAGGTGTTCAAGCTGGAGGACCAGCAGCCTGGGAACATGGCCGGGACCTTCAACCTCTCCCTGCAGGGATGTGACCAGGATGCCCAAAGTCCAGGGATCCTGCGGCTGCGGTTCCAGGTTCTGGTCCAGCATCCACAGACCGAGAGCAGTAAGTGTGCCCCCTCCTCCTGCGGGAGCAGCTTCGCTGGTGCTGGTTTGGTTCGGTGCAGAATCCTAGGTTGCAAACAGAATTCCTGCAGAATTTTAGAGGCCTTGTTCCTTTGTTTTCTAACCTCCAGTGAGACCTGCAGTTTCTCAGAAGTGCGTATGTGTTTCCCAGGAAGCTGCAGGAGACTGGAATGCACCTGACTGGGTGCAGACTGGGGCAGGTGTTTGATGCAGCAGCTAGGTCATTTAGGATGCCTCGTCCTCTATCAGCGTGCCCAGGTTCAAGTACTGCCTCCGCTCCCGGTTCCAGCTTCCTGCTAGGGCAGACCCTGGGAGGCTACAGGGTGGCTCAGGTGGCTGGGGCCTTGCCACCCACGTGGGAGACCTGGATTCAGTTCCTGGCTCCTGGCTTTGGCTTCTGGCTTTGTCTAGGCTAAGCATTTGGTAAAAGAGACTGCTGAAAGTGGAGAGTTGCTATTGGTCATAAACTGGCTGTGAGCTGTTTGATTCTTTAAACCAGGGATTGTCAACCAGGAGCGGTTGGGCTCCCCAGGAGACATTTGACACTGCCACCATGGTGGCCGGGAGGCTGCTGGCATCCAGTGGGCAGAGGCCGGGGGTCCTGTGGTGCACCACACAGCCTCCTCGGCAGAGAATTTTTTGCCAGCGCCCTAAAGTACACATGTGTGTGGCGTTAGTGCTGTACAAATGAGGGAAGAGCCAGCGCCGAGGGTGCTGCCCCTGGGGGACTGCGCTTTGGCAGCAGTGAGCGGGGACTGCAGAAGCAAGGCCACGGAGATGAGTTTTGGAGGAGTAAGAAATGAGCTGTGGCACAGTGGGCTAAGCTTCTGCCTACAGTGCCGGCATCCTATATGGCCGCCAGTTCTTATCCCGGTTGCTCCACTTCCAATCCAGTTCTCTGCTTGTGACCTGGGAAAGCAGTGGAGGGTGGCCCAAGTGCTTGAGCCCCTGCCAACCACGTGGTAGCCCTGAAAGAAGTTCCTGGCTCCTGGCTTCAGATTGGCTCAGCTCCGGCTGTCGTGGCCATTTGGGGAGTGAGCCAATGGATGGAAGACGTTTCTCTCTGTAATTCTCCCTCCCCAATAAGTAAATTAAAAAAAAAAAAAACAATAAAAAATGAAGAAATAAGCTCAATGTGGAAATGCGCTAAGAGATGGAAAAAACAAGCATTTCCTGGATCAAATCATATTTAAGGTAGCAGCCTTAGAATCTGTACTCTGGCTGTAGACATGACATCACTCATCAAAGCATTTGTGGACACAGTGGTGAAACTTACATGGGAACAGGCAGGAGTTGAGAGATAGGACCACCCATCAGACTTCTCTGTTATGCATCTGATTTGACACTGAGCTCCCTGGCATTCGGTGCAGAAGGAGCAATTAATATGAACGTGGTTCTGGTTACTGGGAAGGAGGAAGCAGAGCACCGCTGGCTGGGCTTGCGCGTTTCGCCACGGGCAGGGAGGTGGCGGGACCTGCTGGGCGGCAGGGTTAGCACCCTTGATGCAGACAGCACCACCCTGCACAGGCAGCGTCTTAATTTGATTTCTTCCTGTAAAAGCAGAATAGAAAGGAAAAGCTATTCAGTGAAATCTCCCAGGATTTGCAGTATCGAACCTTCTGGGATGACTTTACAGAGGGAGACGACGCTTTCGGATGTAGCCGTGTACGTGGTCATCTATTCTAGAGCGGACATAAAGTAGCCCCACTGGCTCACCTGGCGTGGTCGTTCTGGGATGTCATCCTGCGAACTGACACGTGAATCAGGCCTGCCTCTCTGCACCGTGTATTTCTTTCTTTTTTTTTTTATTTTTATTTATTTATTTTTTTTGACAGGCAGAGTGGACAGTGAGAGAGAGAGACAGAGAGAAAGGTCTTCCTTTTGCCGTTGGTTCACCCTCCAATGGCCGCCGCGGTCGGCGCGCTGCGGCCGGCGCACCGCGCTTGTCCGATGGCAGGAGCCAGGAGCCAGGTGCTTTTCCTGGTCTCCCCATGGGGTGCAGGGCCCAAGCACCTGGGCCATCCTCCACTGCACTCCCGGGCCACAGCAGAGGGCTGGCCTGGAAGAGGGGCAACCGGGACAGAATCCGGCGCCCCGACCAGGACTAGAACCCGGTGTGCCGGCGCCGCAAGGCGGAGGATTAGCCTGTTGAGCCACGGCGCCGGCCTGCACCGTGTATTTCTAATGGTGACATAGAAATCACTTCTGTGACCCATAAGCAGGCATCCCCCGAATTATGCCAGAAGTGTGTCTTTTCTTGCTAAACTTCAAGCATCACAGACAAAGCGAAGATGCCCCTTGGCTACTCGCTCTGTCCCTCCTGGGGTTTGTTGTTGGTCTTTCGTCTCTCCGCCTGTGCAGCCAGCCACATCTGTGTGGAAATAGCTGTTTTTTTTTTTTTTTTTCACGTGGATCCTGTCCTCGGCACAGCATCGTAGTCCATGTACTGCTCTGCAGCCTGCTGTCTGCCTGGTGCTGCATCTGGGGTCTGTAGACCTGCATGTTTAGATCTCCCGCATTCCTCTTACCTGATGTGTAATATTCCATGTCCTGTGCTAGGTGGCTGCCAGTTTTCTATTTGTGGGTCGATGGGTGATGGTGCTTGGAGTAAAACTGAGTCCCTGTGCTGGAGTGAAACGCAGGCACACGCTGCCAGGCACGCTGCCGGGGTCAGGGCGGGTGCGAGGCTCATTTTTCCACTCATTCCCGAGCTGCTGTATCAGGCTGCTGCAGGCTGCCACCGCCCACGGCCTGCCCGCACTCTGCATGCCAGAAGTTTCCATTGTTCCAGCACCTGAGTGGGGGATCTAGTCACCCTCTCACTTGCTCTTCTCCAGACTTTTCGCGTTTGGAGTCTTTGGACGTTTTTATCTCCCATGAACTGTTCAGTCTCGGTTGCAAGCATTTTCTGCCTCCTGTCCTTGAACATGACCGATGGCACTTATTGTCTGACAGATATTTTAATCTTCTAAGCCTTTTAGCAAATTTTTAATTGACACGTAGTGATTGCACTTACGTATGGGGCTCTGCGTGACATCTCAGTATCTGTATACAGTGTTTCATAATCAGGTCAGGATAACTGGTAGACCTGGCATCGCAAACGTTTATCGTTTCTTTGTGTTGCGAACATTCCACGTCCTCCCTCCTAGCTACTCTGAAATGCACAGGTAACTGCAGTAGACCGTGCTCAACCTGCTGCGCTGGAGCGCCTGCAGCCCTGTGCCTCCTCTCCAGCTGCACTGCACGGCCCCTGCCCAGCCCCTCCAGCCCCACCCCAGGCTCCAGGAACCCCTGTTCTGTTCTCACCTCTGTGAGCTTGGCCTCTTAGCCGCTGCAGGGAGAACGTTCAGTGTGTCTCTTTCCGTGGCTGACTTCACACACTCGGTTCCGTCCCTGTTGCGGCACCAACAGGGTTTCGTTCTTTTCTGTAGCTGAACAGGCTCCTGTGCGTGTGTATATCCCACGTTTCCTTACCCAGTCATCCGCCGTGGATGCCTGGGGTGATTCCCTGTCTGTTCCTCGGGAATGGTACTGCAATAAAAATACACGTGACATTTCCTTTTCTTGCTTTTCTTATACGTGTTTAAGCCACGTTTGTGATGAGGTTGCCTTGTTTTTATCAGGATTAAGTCCACTTATTTTTCTCTTTTTTTAAAAAGATTTATTTATTTATTTGAAAGGCAAAGTTACAGGGCGGGGGAGGGGGTCTTCTGTCTCCTGGTTCACTCCCCAAATAGCTGCAATGGCTGGGGCTGGGCCAAGCTGACACCAGGAGCCAGGAGCTTCATCCAGGTCTCCCACGTAAGTGCAGGGGCCCAAGCATGTAGGCCATTGTCCGCTGCTTTCCCAGGCAATTAGCAGGGAATTGGATAGGAAGTGGAGCAGCCAGGATTTGAACCGGTGGCCATATGGGATGCTGATTGGCTCTACCTGCGCCGCTACAGTGCCAGCTCCTGGAGAGGTTTTCTATGAACTTTTGCCATTTCGTGTGGTTGCTGTTGATTCCTGCTCCACGTCTGCTTTCTATTTGTGGTTTCAGATAAGACCTACGTGGTTGACTTGAGTAACGAGCAGACCATGTCACTGACCATCGAGCCACGGCCTGTCAAACATGGCCGCAAGTTTGTCCCCGGCTGCTTCGTGTGCCTGGAGTCGCGGACCTGCAGTGCCAACGTCACCCTGACACCTGGCTCCAAACACAGAATCTCCTTCCTGTGTGACAACCTGACCCGCCTGTGGATGAATGCCGAGAAAACGCTAAGTACGCCCCGGAGTGCCTTCACCCTGGGCCGCTTCCTGCCGCCCTCTTCTCCATGCCCTGTCTTCTGGGTGGGGGCCCTGAGGAGGCCATAGGGGGAGTGAGATGTTCACCCAAGTGCAGGTGAGCAAGGGCAACAGTGGGCTGACAGTGCGCCCCCTGCAGGAGCAGCCTGGCTGGCACAGGCATCCCCCGCATTGCTCTTCCCTGTGCCCATGCACGTGTGTCTGTGCCCAGGCCACAGTCTCCCTCCTGTGCTTGGCCTTGCCCTGCCTGCCCTGTCCCTGCACCCCAACTTGTCTTCTGCATGAGACTGACAACCTCGCGGCCTTGGTTTGTTCCACTTTGCACCTGTGTAGTCCCTGGCAGTGCTGGGCGAGTGCTGGTCACTTAAAAACGAGTGATGAGCGGAGGGTGGCGAAACCAGCAGTCGCCTTCCTGCTGGGCCACCACCATCTCTGCCATGGCTGCTCTGACAGACTCTGCAGCATGGGAGCCGAGGCCGCGTAGCCTGCCCGAGGTCACCTGGTTAGGAGGTGGCAGGGAGACCCGCGCAGAGAGCTCCCCGAGGCCACTCACAGTTCTCACCACTCCACAGAGCTGCCGCCCGCCTCTGGGGACACTGGGCAGTCCATGTGTGGCGAGGGAATCGAGCCCGAGCCGTGCCCGTGTGACACTTAACTGTGTGAGACCCAGGAAAACCTGCGTAAAAGGAAGATCAAAAGTGGAGCCTGAGCAGCGCTCCCCAGAAGTCTGTCATAGGGGTCACAGGACAAGAGAGAGGGAGGAAAAGCTGGTGAAGGAGGCAGCAGCGAGGGGCAGCCTGGGAGCTGAGACCCCCAAGAGCAGAGCAGGGCCGCTGGCAGGCGTCCAGCCCCAGGCCAGCGGGAGTGGTAAGAAGGGTGCCCTCCTGGCCTCCTCCGGGCATGGGTCCCATGAGCCCCTCTCTTCCAGGCTGCCTGGACCCCCGCTACTGCCAGAGGAAGTCCTACCACCTGCAGGTGCCCAGGGACATCCTCCAACTGCCCGTGCAGCTGCATGACTTCTCCTGGAAGCTGCTGGTGCCCAAGGACAGGCTCAGCCTGGCGCTGGTGCCGGCGCAGAAGCTGCAGCAGCACACGCACGAGAGGGCCTGCAGCACCAGCTTCAGCTACCTGCTGGCCAGCGCCGTGCCGGGCCAGGACCTGTACTTCGGCTCCTTCTGCCCCGGAGGCGCCATCGAGCACATCCGGGTGAAACAGAACGTGTCGGTGACCCTGCGCACCTTCTCACCCAGCTTCCAGCAGGACGCCTCCAGGCAGGTGCTGAACGTGTCCTTCATCCCCTTCTTCAAAGGTAAAGCCCTCTGTGCCCGCCACCCTGCTGCCTTAGCCCTTTGGGTTCGGGGCTCGCTCTGTGGGCCCCTTCATTAAGCTGCTGATTTGCAGAGAAAGGGTGGCATGACGCGTTGGTCCTCCCACCAGGAATTTGAAAGATGGTGAGACCTGCTCCCGGCGTTACCCTTAATGTAGCGTGGAAAATTGCAGAGGTTAGAAATAAGAAAAACCTGGAGTTAAGCCATCACCTGCTATGCTGGCATCCCACATGAGCACCGGTTTGAGTCCTGGCTGGTCCACTTCCAGTCCAGCTCCTTTAAATGGAAAAGCAGCAGAGGTGGCCCAGGTATGTGGTCTCCTGCCACGCATGTGGGAGACTCAGGATCCTGGATTTGGCCTGGCTCAGCCCCCGCTGTTGCAGCCATTTGGGGAATGGACTAGTGAGTAGAAGATTCCACCGCCCCTCCTCCTTCTATCATTCTGCCTTTCAAATAAATAGAAAAATAAAATAAAATAAAATCTGGCAGTGGGAGGAAATGGTTGGTAGGTGGCAAGACAAACCAAAAAAAGGATTTTATTGTTTCTTGGGAGCAGGGAGAGAAACAACCAGATATGCCCGCTCCTGGCTTTTTAAGGTGGTGCTGACATTTCTGTGAATCTGAGTTTACAATTCCAAGTGCAGTGTGCAGCGCGCTGAGCAAAGGCCATGGGAGACAGGTGCATCCCCATCTCCAGTGGGGTGCATCAGGCCCTCCTGGGGACACCAGACCGAGGCGTTCGGCGTCCTCACTCACTCACCACACTGAGCTCTCCGGGTTGATTTTAAAAGCCGCAGTCTCCACAGTACAAGTGCTCCAAGAACAGTTACGAGAGTTAGAGGCCGTTTCAGCATTGACCGAGACCTTTATCTGAGGGCTGCTTTGTACTTCTGTTCTCAGAGGCGAGAGTGGGAGGAGAAGCCTCTTTGGCCGTGAGACTAGATTCCATGCAGGCTCCCTGACATCTCCAAGGTGACCAGAGAAACTCCTTCTGGGGCGTCTCTGGCAATAAGACGCGTTCTCATCCGCCTGTAGCACTGGGCTTTTATCTCGCCTGCGGGTATGGACTGGATTCGCTGACCTGTCAGGGGCTCTTTCAGCTTCGCAGGTCTAGAATTCTTCCCAGAATTCCAGGTTGTCGGGTTTTTTGTTTTTTAAGGTTTACTGATTTATTTGAGAGGTAGAGTTACAAACAGAGAGAGGGAGAGACAAAGAAAAAGGTCTTCTCTCCACTGGTTGACTTCCTAAATGACCACAATGGCTAGAGCTGGGCTGATCTGGAGCCAGGAGCTTCTTCCAGGTCTCCCACGTGGGTTCAGGGGCCTAGGCACTTGGGCCATCTTCTACTGCTTTCCCAGGCCATTAGCACAGAGCTAGATGGGAAGTGGAGCAGCTGGGACTCAAACCTGTGGCCATGTGGGATGCTGGCACCGCAGGCAGAGGCTTAGCCTGCTACACTACAGCACCGGCCCCTCCAAGTTGTTTTCATGCTGAAGATGGAAATTGGGATGTGTCATTGCCACGTGGAGCTGGGCAGCAGATAAGAGTTCACTGGGTTGAGAGCATTTCTAGAAGGAAGCCAACAAAACCACTAGTTTGGCAAAGTGGTCTGGTTTTGAGGTTTGCTGATTGATAGATTGATTAGAATTGATATGTGCCTAATAGGACTGTAACTATGCAGCCTGCTGCACTGACCTGTCCTGTAGCCATCAGCCACCACCTGTGGCCAGTGAATTAAAATTAACCATGCAATTCTTGTGTCCCATTGGGCACTCCAGGTGCTCAGCAGGCACACGCGGCCATTGGTTGCTCTTTGGGGTGGAGCGGGTGCAGCATACGTCCAGCCCTGTGGACAGCGATGTGGGGTGGTGCCCATCCGGCCAGTTCAGCAGCATCCCCTGGCCGCTCTGGTTCTCTGTGTCTTGGCTGAGTGAGACAACAGCTTCCTGTCCCACAGAGGAAAGCATTTTCACCGTGACCCCAGACGCGAAAAGCAAGGTCTACTTGAGGACCCCTAACTGGGACCGGGGCCTGCCGTCCCTCTCCTCGGTGTCCTGGAACATCAGCGTGCCCAGCAACCAGGTGGCCTGCCTGACCCTCGTCAAGGAGCGGATGGGCGTGGTGTGCCAGACGGGCCGCGCGTTCATGATCATCCAGGAGCAGCAGACCCGGGCCGAGGAGATCTTCAGCCTGGAGGAGGTGCTGCCCGAGCCACGCGTCCGCCGCCGCAGCTTCTGGGTCAACGTCTCCAACTGCAGCCCCGCCAGCGGCAAGCAGCTGGACCTGCTCTTCTGGGTCGCGCTCACCCCGAGGACTATGGGTAATGGCCTCCGGGGTCTTTTGGGGATGGGCACCTAAGGGATAAGGAGCAAGTGGGAGCGCCAGGTCGGAAGACGCAGACGCATTCGCAGCTGTCCACAAGTCTGTGGGCTGATGCGGCAGCAATGCAGCCTCCAAAGCCACCCCAGAACGTAGTGGCTTAAAAAACAGCTGTTCATTTCCACTCCTACGTGGGCTGGGCAGTTCTGGCTTGAGCTGGGCTCGTGGACCTCACCCCCTTGTGCACCTGTGGACAGCCACAGGTTGGCTAGAGGGCTTTGCCAGTCCTTGCCCAGGCACTGTGCTGTCTGGGGCCCAGCCAAGATCGTCCAGGACAACTGGACGTGGCTGCCCCCCGTGCAGTCTCCTGTCCGGGTCTCACAGCAGGGACAGAGGGGTTTGTGGCATGCTGCGTGTGAGGTCTCTCTTTGGGTTGGGAACGTGCACAGTGCCTCTTCTACGCTGTCCTCATGGCCAGCCTTGGTGCTCTCGGTCATCTGCCCCCCATTCTTTCCTCTTAATAGCTCTCTGGTCTAGGGCAGGTCTCCTCCCTCCCCCACCGTCTCCCTTATCTGTAGAGAGTACATGCTAGCAACTGCATCCTGAAAGGATCATGGGGGCTCAGTGTTGGGCGTGAACATGTGGGGACCAGGGGCGGGCCTCTGACCCAGCAGTTAAGATGTGGCCAGGAATGCCCACGTCCGCCATCAGAATGTCCTGGTTCAGGCTCTGGCTCCTCTCCCAATTCCAGCTTCCTGCTAAAGCAGACCCTGGGTGGTAGGGGATGGCTTAAGTAGTTGGGTCTCAGGCCGGTGCCATGGCTCACTTGGCTAATCCTCCACCTACGGCGCCGGCACCCCAAGTTCTAGTCCCGGTTGGGGCGCTGGGTACTGGTCCTGGTTGCTCCTCTCCCAGTCCAGCTCTCTGCTGTGGCCCGGGAGAGCAGTGGAGGATGGCCCAAGTGCTTGGGTCCCTGCACCTGCATGGGAGACCAGGAGGAAGTACCCGGCTCCTGGCTTCGGATCAGCGCAGCACCGGCCGTTGCGGCCATTAGGGGAGTGAACCAACCAAAGGAAGACTTTTTTTCTCTGTCTCTCACTGTCTATAACTCTCTCTCTCTCTCTCTCTCACTCTGTCTAACTCTGCCTGGCCAAAAAAAAAAGTAGTTGGGTCTCTGTCACCCATGTGGGAGACCTGGATGGAGTTCTGGGCTCCCCACTTCAGTCCACTCCAGCCTGGCCATTGTAGGCATTTAGGGAGTGAACCAGTGGATGGAAGATCTCTCACTGACTCACTGTCCCTCCCTCTCTCACTGCCTCTCGAATTAATGTAGTAATCAATTTAAAAATAAAAATAAGGCAAACGTGGGGAGGTGGAAAGTGGGGTGGGTTTTTAATCCACTCCCCTGAAACGCTGGGATGGAGAAATGCCCTCAGTGTCAGGATAAGGAGCCAGGCTGGGAGTTGCCTGAAGGTTACCAGATGCGCAGGTGAACTCTGGCCAAGAGACTCCCGAGACGCTGCGCCCCCAGGGGCCTTGTCTGCTCTTGCTTTCGGTGATGGCTACAGAGCACGGGGTGTTGGAACCACAGGGGTGGAGGCTGTTTTCTCCCGGCCCCTTCCCCTTCCTATGGACAGAGAAACTGAGTGTCCCGCTGGGCCCGCACACCAGCTAGCGGCAGAGGGGCCCAGAGAAGGCCAAAGCCACGGGTGGGAAGCTCCCCGCCTCCTCTCTCATATTCATTCCCTGCTGTTACTTCCTCTTCCTGTTTCCTTGGAATCACACTTTGCGTTTTCTCAGTGCACAGCCAAGAAGTTCTGGATGCCTGTCTGGTGTGGGGTTCCCCTCTGCTCTGTTTTCTGTTCCCTGTGTAGAGCTGTAGGAGGCTGGCATGAGCAAGACAGTGCTCGCTGCAACTGCTCTGCATCTGCCTTTTGACGCCCAGCTTCCTGCTGCTCTCTCTGCTCTGCTCTTCCCTACCACAGGCTGGAGGGGCCAGGGACACCCCCATGCAGCCAGCAGTGGCCTTGGGAACACGGCTGGTACGTCCCCCAGTTTGTCTCGGTTTGCATACAAACTACCCTGAAGATTTAGTGATTGAGACGTTGTTTTGTTTTTGCTCAGAGTCTGTGGGTCAGGACTCGGGACAGGGCACAGCAGGGTGGTTCATCTGTGCACTGGGTGACCTGGGGCCCCAGGCAGATGCCTTGAACCAGCTGGAGGAGGCTGGGATGGTACGGGGGAGTCCTACGACAGGGACCTTGGTTCTCCCTCCCAGCTGGGCTGCGTTCTCTCCCCACGAAGCTTCCACGTGGCTAGCTTGGGCTTCCTCACAGCATGGTGGTCTCAGCACAGACTTCTTACACCAAAGAAGGAAGTGCAGGCTGACAGTCCTCTTAGAGCGTGGGCCCAGAACTTCCATGGCTGCTTCCTCACGGCCAGCAGATTCCAAGGGAGGGGACTGCACTGCTGAGGGCTGTCTCTGGAGATGACTCCGGTTCACCGTTAGGCTGACCACCTGTCCTGTGTTCTGCTCACAGACCTCACGACCGTCATCAGCGCAGCGGTGGTAGGTGGCGCCTTCCTGCTGTTGGCCCTCGGACTCATCATCTACTTTGTGAAAAGGAAGTAGGTGACACTCTCTGCCGACTTTGGCTGGCGGGACGCCCCCTCCGGCCACACAGCCTCGGGGTATTGTGGGTCACTATGAGACGACACTGCCAGCGAGAGCACAGGAGGGGGAGGACACAGATGGTGACACCGTCAACCTGTGAGTCACACTCTCTGTAAGTTGACGCTCACAGGGGGATGGTGGCAGGGGAGGCTCATGATGGCCCCCCGGGGCCAGGCCCCTGAAGCCGCTCCCTCCATCACTTTGAGGCAAGTACAGCGTGACGCCAAGACTTGTTCTGCAGCTTCTGCCGTGTGCCTGCTCATTGAGCCCCAGGCAGGTGCCGACGGCCGGGTCTCCCCAGCCCACTTGGGATGGCAGCTGCTGTCCCACGAAAGGAAGGGGCCTTCCATAGGCAGAGTCCAAGCCGCCACTCGATTTTCTAAATTCTCCTGTTTCGTGGAAGAAGGGTGAAATCTGTGTTCATTCGTGTGATGGCTTGATCTACCAAAAAGGCAATGAGAATTTTTTTTTTTTTTAATTAACCATGACTCTGAACAGACAACTGAACTTCCTGGTGGGCAGTGAGGCATTCTAGAAACATCTGCCCTGGCGGGGAGGGCCTAGCTCACAGCAGACCCAGGGAGTGGCTTCTTCCCCCTGCAGTGGTTGCTCACGTACTGCGTGGGGAACAACCTCACAAGGTGAAGCATCATCTTACCGCCTGGCCCAGGAAACATGCTGGTCTGGGGTGCATGGCACGCCCAGTGCAGTGGGAAGAGCATGGTGTGAACCCCAGGCCTCTACTTCCCCCGCAGGAGGGCACTGGGCTAGGGGAGGGGTGTCTCCACTTGCTCCGCTCTGGGCTTGAGGATCCCTGACTCCACCTTGTGGTGGGCCTTGCCCCTGGCTGGCAGGTTGGCGGAAAGGCCCATCCATGCCTAAGTTGGTGTAGAAGGATGGATGGGGGTCTGCAGTGAGAACAAAGGGACATGATGCCTTTGACACTGACTTGTTTACTACGCAAGTGTCTCCTGGGCGCTGGGACCCACATGAGGTGCCGCGGATGACAGTGAGCAAGACACAGTCTCTTCTGCCACCTGTGGGGCAGAGGGACAGAGGGAGGGCAAATAAACAGGCAGTTTTGGAGCCAGGTGAGAAGTACATTGGTGGGGACAGGCAAGGCACTGTGAGAGCACCAAGAATGGACACTTTTTCCAAGGCTTAAGGCAGGAGCCTCTGGCACCCGTCATCCTTGCCGGCCGGGGACAAGGAGTTACAAGCTAAAGGCGCTAGGTTTATTTTATTTATTTATTTTTTTAAGTTGAATCTTGGGTGGTGATACTTCTTTCTTTCTTCTTTTTTAAGGAAGTTTTTTATTTGAAAGGCAGAGGCGCAGGGGTGGTGTCTTCCATCTGCTGGTTCACCCCCCAGAATGGCCACATTGGCCAGAGCTGAGCTGATCTGAAGCCAGGAGCCAGGAGCTTCTTTCAGGTCTCCCACGTGGATATATGGGCCCAAGGACCTGGGCCATCTTCTGCTGTTTTCCCAGGCCATAGCTGGGAGCTGCATCGGAAGTGGAGCATCTGGGACTTGAACCGGCACGCATATGGGATGGCAGCTCCGCAGGCAGCAGCTTTACCTGCCACGCCACAGTGCCAGCTCGCTAGGTTTATGTTTTATCTCTCAGAAATGCAGGGAGCCTGTCCACAGTGAGAGAACTGCCAGCCCGGGCATCACGGGGCCCATTCTGCTCACTGGGTTGATGCAGCGGCAGCCTGCCTGGCTGCTTGGCTGGTGGAGACGGAGTCAGACTCGGTTTCCCATGGCAGGAAGTGCTGAAGCCCCTCTGTGCCCAAGTGCTGGCGAGCGTCAGGAAGCAGACCTCGGCGTGGCACTGAGGAGCCGGGCCCCGCAGCCTGAGCTGCGTCTTAGCTCATTCCTCCAGTGCTGCCGAGGGGGCTGGGCTCCTCTGCTGACGCTGAGTCCTGCTGTCCCCAGCTCCAGGCGAAAACCAAGAGACGAGGAAACCACACAAAGTCCATGGAAAAGGGAGTCAAGGATATGTTTTTTTTTTTTTGCAAAAGATATCGAAATCTCTGTGTAATTTTTTCATCGTGAGCATTTTCCCGTGAGCTTTCTCATATCACCACTTAGAATCGAGGTGGGCAGAACTTTTATCCACCGACAAGAGGGATGGAGCATTCGCTGCAGGAAGTACTGAGAGCAAAATGAGTGTATAGCTTGTGCATAGCGCTGCTGGTCAGAAGGGCTGGGACACTCTAACAGGAAAGGGGGGGATCCGTTTCCTTTTGAAAATGCTAAGTGGCTTGAGGGGCTTGGGGGAGACACAGGCTGCCAAGGCTGTTTCCTTTCTGACCTCTGTTCTTCCTGCAAACAGGAAGAGGAAAAACAAGGGCCCTGCCGTGGGCATCTACAACGGCAACGCTAACACCCAGATGCCGAGGCTGCACAAGTTTCAGAAGGAGCGGAAGGACAATGACTCGCACGTGTACGCCGTCATCGACGATACCATGGTGTACGGACATCTGCTGCAGGATGCTAGCGGGTCCTTCCTGCAGCCCGAGGTGGACACCTACCGGCCCTTCCAGGGGCTCATGGGGGACTGCCCTCCCCCCACACCCGCTGTGTGCTCCAGGACCCTGACCTCAAAGTTGGCCTCGGACTATCCACCTCCTCCCGTGCCCTCTGAGTCCGAAAGTGAACCCTACACCTTCTCCCAGCCCACGAAGGAGGCTGCGGGCAGCGGGCATGCAGACATTCCCTTGCTGCACACCCAGGGGCCAGCAGAGCCGGTGGAGTGAATCAGAGCCATCCAGGGGCTTCGCGTGGATGCGTAGCGCAGGGTACAGACTCCCTGTGGTGATCCTCACCAGAAATCCTGAGGAAGAACGGAATTCTGTGGGAGGAGCAGCAGGTTTCCCTGGACACCACCCCCTTCTGCAGTGACGAGACGCTGCGAACAGTGAATTCCAATCTGTCCGGTTGACAGGAGACACATCTTCAACTCAGGCTGTGCTGTAAACCAGCCAGCAGAGAGGAGAGAGGTACTGGCCGTCGGCACAGGGTTGCCCAGAGCCCTGGACTTGGCAGTGGTGGACAGGGGCGGCAGACCTGCTAGGAGCCCACTCAGTCCCTTTGTGTGATGAGGATTTACCCGGTGGTCCTGTGTGTTAAGAGGTCAACTATACGACCAGGCAGCTGTTTTTTTTTTAACCTGACTTAGCCACAACTTACGCTCTCTGATTTGAATGGCTGGGTTTTGACTGTTGCTGACCACTGGGTAAACAAGTCCCCTTCCCCCTGGAAGGGGGGATAATCTGCATTCTCTCCAACCAGAAAAGGGTGTGTGTGCGCGTGTCCTGTGTGTGGAAGGTGGCTCTGTGGTGTGCGTGTGTGCGTGCAGTACTGAAGCATGTCTACTTTGATCAGAGCCTCCTTCTCACACTGTGCAGGTGGTCGTCCCCTATCATTTTGCTCCCCATTTTCCTTGAATCCTAGAAATAGGAGAAATTTCCTTGAGTTGCCGTGTGTGGCTGTCCCAGCTGTAGCAGTACTTTGTAACTTGAGTATTTCCATGCTCTGCAAATGTTAACTCTACCCCCAGGGAGTGGCCACCTGTGCTCCACAGCATGTGACTTGATGGCGTAACAACAAGAGTATTACTGTCTTGCAGTTTTGGGGAGCAGAATCCCAGCAGGGGTCTGAGCTGAGCTGCCCGGAAGGCCCCGTCAGGTTGGGACTTTGGGGTGTCACGGCCTGCCCACCACGCCTCCCTGCCACTGGTGCTGCTGCAGACTGCAACATGATCCAGCCCACACGGCTGTTTTGGTTCGCCCAGAGCATCCTTTTTTCACATCAAATTTTAAGATGATAAAAATTGGAAATAAAAATGGAGATGGGGGATCTGGGTGTGTTGCAGCAGCTTTGCCCTTGGAGGGGCACCCAGTGCTCCACAGTCCCCACTGCTCCCTGTTGCCTCCCACCATGAGGCTGAGTGTTTGCTGTCACAGCTCAGTGCCCTGCAGGGTTGCTTTGCTCATGGTGAGAAGGAAGGGCTGAGACCGCTATCTCAGGTGAGCAGACAGACCTCGAGGCCGGCATGTCGTGTCCTACAGTCCCTCACTATGCGACCAGCCAGCTCCTGTGTGGACAGTGGCCTCCCTGGTCCCTGATGTCTTCAGGGACGAGAGGGGCTAGGTGGTGGCTTCTAAGCACCATCCAAGGTTCAGTCTGTCAGGCAAAAACCTCCTTCCAAACAGATGCATTTGGTGTCCGTGGCTCCACCTTGGAAACGCACTGCTTTGGTGTTCCCACAGCCTTGGCAGAGGAGCGTGTGTCCTGCGAGGTCTCCCGAGCTCAGTGCTACCTATGGCACTGCCCCTCCGGAAAGGCTGGCTCCTGCCCACTTACCCTTGGCCCCTTGACCCGGGGTGCTGGGTACCCCCTCCACGGAGGGCCAGAGGATGGTGGCTTCCTCCTCTCAGCTGAAGGCTGTCCGGAGGCATGTGCTGAGCCCTGGCTCTCCACCATCTGCCTTCCCTCGCCTGCTGGCCTCCCTGAGCACCTCTGTGCTTTGCATCGCTCCCGGGGCACAGTCGGCCACCTGGGGGCTCGCTGCCCATCACACACCTCCCTGCCGATTGCACATGGCTGCGAGGTTGGCTCCCCCAAACCTCAGGTGGGCTTCAGGTTCTGAGAAGCTGTGTGTCAGCACAGTGCTTACACATACCAGGCCAGCGGGTGCCCAGGCAGCCCTCATGCCCGTCTGCCCCACCCCTGAGGATGGCCAGCTCCTCCGGGCCTCACTGCAGAGACTCAAGCCCACGTCCATCAGACAGAACCTTGGTAAAAGTTCAGAGACTCGTGTGTGCGGATCTGTGATGCTTAACTGGAAATAATTTATTCATTGTAGATACTTTTAGCATTTTATTCATTTCCTGTACTTTTTAAAATAAAGATTTACAAAAAAAGAGAAGAAAAAGTCTCAGGTTCTTTAAATGCTCCAGCTGTTTCTCCCCTGGTTGAGCAGAGGCGTGTCCCAGGTGTCTGCTATGCCGGGCCAGCCACATGTGCTCGGTGGCCACATTTGGCCAAATGGCCACTCTGTTGGACAGCACAGGTAATAGAACATTTTCATCATTACAGAAAAATACTATTGGGATTACTCGTACCGTACTTACATATTAAATACCACCGCCCACATACTGTTGACTGTATACCAAGAACTCTTCCAAAATGTTTAGATGGGCACTTTGATTGAATCTTGTGTTTTGAACATGATATTTGTCCCCACCAAAACTCAGGTTGAAGCTGAATTCCTCAGTGGGACAGGGTTGGGAGCTGGGCCCCAGTGGGAGGTGCCTGGGTCATGGGGGTAGCACCCTCACTGACAGATGAATACGTGGTGAGACTTTGCTTGGATTCATCCCTCAAGAGCAGGCTGCTGCGAGGCCACTGCAGCTTCCCCAGCTCCCTCGTGCTTCCTCTCCCTCATGCACCTGCTTCCCTTCCACAAGGCCCTCACCGGAAGCCCAGCAGGTACAGACGCCATGCACTTGGACTTCGATACTGTGTGAATTACTCAGTGCCATTCCTCAGGCCTTCTGTTGCAGCAACATGAAATGGAAAGATGATCCACAGACTTAACTTTGAATGTCACCTCTCATTCTCCCTGTGAAGTAATTTCCTTCTCTTGGCTACCATGGCTCTGACTTGCTGCTTTTCTGACTTCCCCCTTGGCTTTTTTCTCCTGACAGTATTAGATTTGTTGTTTATTATAGTAACGAATAGTTGTTACAGTAAGAGCTACACACATATACAGAATTATTATGTTTACATTCATATAGATGGGACTGAGCTGTGGCATAACAGGTAAAGCCACCACCTGCAGTGCTGGCATCCCATATGGGCACCTGTGAGTCCTGGCTGTTCCACTTCCGATCCAGCTCTGCTATTGTCCAGGAAAGCAGTAGGAGAGGCCCCTGAGCCCACAGTCCTGGAAGATGCTCCTGGCTCCTGGCTTCGGACTGGCCCAGCTCCAGCCGTGGCAGGCATCTGGGGAGTGAACCAGCAGATAGAGGACCTCTCGCTGCCTCTGCCTCCCCAGAACTCTGCCTTTCAAATAAATAAGTAAATCTTTAAAAAGAACAATACTTATGTTTTAAGTTAGTTTTGAAATCAGAAGTGAAGAACAGCTTAAGTTTTACAACAAAGAAAAATATACAAGACAAAAATAGGGTAAACAGTAAAAACACAACTATTCATACTTGGTGTAACAATGTGAAAACTGTCAGAGTTACATCTTCTTAATTCGATTGTCCAAATCATCAAAATATGGATGATTTAGTGTCATTTTACCAGAATTCCGCTTGGCAGTATCCTAGATGCATTTTTGAGAGCAAATGCAAGCCACTGTCATCCAGATTTTTGACGTGAAATGCCAAGTTTCCTGGTTTCTTTTAAATCTCTTCATAGAGATTTAAAACACAATCCCCTGTGATCTGGTACAAATGACTCTTAACAAGCGAAGAATCCATGAACTGACCAGGAGAGACTGATCCAAGTATTTCTTGAGATCCATGGGAAGGAATTCAAAGATGAGATTCAACCTGGAATGCTGCATAAGCACATCTTGAAGACGGACTATATTTGGATGACGAACTTCTTTTAATAGAGAAATTTCCCGAATTGCAGTACTAGGAACCCCTTTCTCTTCACTTTCCAGTCTGGTTTCCATCAAAGCTATCACATGACCTATAGTTTTGTGTCTACCCTTTATACAACTCCATAGGTACTTTCTCTGATGTTCTCGATTTTGGTATAATCCTCCATAGTTAATCAGTAAGTATGGCAGATCCGGCTTCTTATTTCCATGGCGGCTGCAGCGCCAGATAACCACGTCTGCAAAGTTCTTCACTCAACTTGCCAGAGCCAGCTTTGAAACTAAGTGCCTCCTCTGGCTTTCTTTTTTTTTTTTTTTTTAAGATTTTATTTATTTGAAAGATAGAGTTACAGAGCAAGGTAGAGCCAGAGAGAGAGAGAGAGAGAGAGAGAGAGAGAGAGAGAGGTCTTCCATCTGCTGATTTACACCCCAGATGGCTGCAACGGCTGGAGCTGTGCCGATCCGAAGCCAGGAGCTTCTTCCAGTCTCCCACACAGGTGCAGGGGCCCAAGGACCTGGGCCATCTTCTGCTTTCCCAGGCCATAGCAGAGCTAGATCGGAAGAGGAGCAAGCGAGACTCAAACCGGCACCCATATGGATGCCGGTGCTTCAGGCCAGGGCTTTAAACCCGCTGTGCCACAGTGCCGGCCCCCCTTGGCTTCTTTAACCAAGCCAGTAGCAAGCACCAGTGTGGCTTCAACAAGACAGAGGCCTATGTTTTCAAGGCTGTGTCATTTAGGGAGTGGGACCAAGGCCCCTGCCTTTCTCCTTCATAGTCCTGTCTGTGGCTTCTACCATCAAGGTTGCCTCGTGGTTCCATTATGACTACCAGAGCTCCAGCCATCATCACACATAAATCCCACATAGGAAGACACAGGACAAAAGAAGACCTGCCTCTCAGCTGAGACTGTTTCCATGGAAGAGCTTCCCTGGAAGCCCCCCTGCTGCACCTCCCCTCTGTCTTCAGGAAAGCCTGGAACATGAGCTGGGTTCTAGTGACGCCGACAATGCAGAGGCCCAGTGCAGGGGTGGCGGGGGGGGAGGTCACAAAATGGATCCCGCTTCCGTCCTGGTTCCTCGTGTATTTGTTTGTTGATTTATATTTAAATATGACTATAAAGTCCTCCAAAAGCATTTGTTTCCAGTATAATAGAGCAATCTGAAGTTTGCATCCACCTCATTTCTCAGTTGCCTGTCATCAGTTTAAGAGCCTCCGAAAAGATTCCTCCCCAGCCCGCCACGTCGGCACTTACCTAGGCTGATTAGGTAACATCCAGAAGCTGCTGTTTTCTGTAGTTTTGTCCTGTCTTCGTGTACATGTGCAGTGTCTCCATCAACGAGTACTGTGTCACTTGGCAACTAACATTTTTTTTCAAACCAGAAAATGAGCATGTTTTCAGCAATCTTGAAATGCAGGCCATGATGTATGACGAATACAGCTCATTGTAACACCATAAAAAGATCTCCATCCTCGCTGGAAATGTGATGCTTTGTGCTGTTACGTTATGAGCATTAATTACCCCCAAAGTACAATTTGTCACCTAAAGTCTATGGATGCCACAAAGGCAGTGGTCGCCAAGGAGGCCTGAGCGAGCTCATGTGGACCATGGACCAGCTCATTGGAGCTGTTTGCCCACAGGGGAGCCTTCATCGTGCCACTGAGTTCATCTTTATTTTCACTGATTTTGAGCAGGGCCTGGGGCTTCGGAGACTCAGCAAATCTTTAAGCACTGCTCAGTGCGGCGTTTGCTCTTCTGAGGTCAACAGAAAAGAACAGCTTCGGGATCTTTCTGTCCTGCACCAGCGGCTGTCCCCTTCCACAGTCCAAAAATCTCTGGTTTCCGGGGCCTGTGTCCCAGTTCCTTGGGCTCCTTACATAAAATGCAGTGTTCCTGGCATCCAGGAGATCAGAGTCAGGATCTCTGGGCTGGAGGCCCCATGTCGCCAGCAAGCCAAGGCCTTTCTTTAGAAATGGATTCTCGGTGTGCCTGGGTAAGGCCCTGCCGGGGTCGTCTTCAGCAATGACAAATCCATGACAAATTAATAAAGCTTTAACCAATGGGAAAAGAAAGAACTGTGTATTTGACCTGCGTCCCTAGTTCTGGACACAGAGCTCCTAAAAGCTTTGCAGTCTCCAGAGACATCTTCCCATATTCAAATGAGATGGCTGATGGCCCGGCACTCCTCAGGAGGGGGCTGGTTGCCAGGGGAACCAACCATGGTGATTAGAGAGAGACCTGGAACTTTCAGCCCAACCTCTGGGGAAGGGAGAGAAGCTGCAGTCCGGCTGATCATCGATGCGAGTGATTTCACCATTGGTGCCTGTGTAATCAATCCTCCACAGAAACCCAGGACAGGATTCCAGGGGAAGGAGGTCAAGTTCCCACGCTGAGCCTACAGTGGCTGTGGGCCCGAGGGGCGGGACACTCCCCAGAGCAGGACGGCCTTGGGACAGGAGGGCCCACCATGAGAAGTGCTGCTGCTCAGGGTGGGGTGGGGCTGTAAGCATGATGCTACAGCACCCTGGGGTTCAGAGAGAATTTGAGTTAAGGGTTTTTTTTAAGTGACTTTTTGGGAAATGTTTACTTATTTATTTGACTTGAAAGGCAGAGCGGGAGCGAGAGTGAGAGAGATAGTGAGCGATGAGAGACCTAGAGATGAGATCATCCATCTACTGACTCACTTCTCAAATGCCCACAAGAACCAAGGCAGGGCCAAGCCAAAGCCAGGAGCCAAGAACGGCATTCAGGTATCCCACATGGGTGGCAGGGGCCCAAATACTCTGGGCTTTCAGCTGCTGCCTTCCCAGGCATATTGGCAGGAAGCTGGACGGGAAGCAGAGGAGCCAGGACTCGAACCGGCACTCTGTCCCAAGCAGTGGCTTAACTCATTGTGCCACAATGCCTGTGCCTGCGCGGTATTCCTAACATGCAAAAAAAAAAAAAGTTTCATTTTCATTCTCCACGTAGTTTCCATGTAGCCCCCGAAAGCAAGTCTCTGAGGCTCAGGAAAGCAGCTTTGCTTTCTCTCTGGCCACTCTGCTGTTGTTCTGATGTTTATCCGAATACAGAGCTGGGCAGCCGCTGCCTCCCCGGGACCTCAGGAAAATGAGAACACGAACAGCAGCTTCCACGGCCTTGGGAGCAGTTACGCACCTGCCGATGGTGGCCAGCTTTGTGCAATTGAGTTGCACAGCAATGGGACATTCTGTGACACAGGTTAACACTCACTCATGGTGCACGGCCCTCCTGGCTGCCTCTGCCTCTCGTCACCATGACAACCAACACCCTGTAAGAAGCACCCAGGTATTGAGAGACATGGGAAAACAACAGAACATGTGGTCTTCGATTATGAAGCCTTGGATTCCCCGGGGTCTCAGAGAGCAATCCCACCTCTCTCTTAGGAGTTCTTGGTCTCACGACAACGCACAAGCCCGACCCCCAAGCACAGAGCAATCCCCAGACAGGTTCAGGTGACACTGACTCCCTGCAACAAAGACATTATTCAGCCCTATGTGGCAGCAACAGAAGAGCAAGGAAGTGGCACACAATTTCCTAAATCTTAAATCTTGAGTGGAAGGAAAAAGGTTAAGAAATCTCAGCTCCATAAACGCTTGGGATTATGCACACATTAGAGATCAGGAAATAACCTTTGGTTTTATTAACCTGGAGAATATTAACTAACTGTCATGTGCAACTTTTTTTTTTTTTTTTTTTGACAGAGTAGACAATGAGAGAGACAGAAAGGTCTTCCTTTTCTGTTGGTTCACCCCACAGTGGCCACTGCGGCTGGTGCGCTGCAGCCACGCTGATCCGAAGCCAGGAGCCAGGTGCTTCTCCTGGTCTCCCATGGGGTGCAGGGCCCAAGGACTTGGGCCATCCTCCACTGCCTTTCCGGGCCACAGCAGAGAGCTGGGCTGGAAGAGGAGCAAGCAGGACAGAATCCGGCACCCCGACCAGGACTAGAACCTGGTGTGCCGGCGCCACAGGTGGAAGATTAGCCTATTGAGCCACGGCACTGGCCTCGTGTGCAACTTTTAAAAAATGCATTTTGGTATGTCTGTCCCAGTTCTGATCACGCTCCCACAGTCAGCTCAGCATGTGTGGTCGTTAATGAGGAGCTGAGTGCAACCTGTGCTCACAGTCCTTCCACTTTGTTTGGCAGTCACGTTTCTAACCCGACACTCGGGCGCAAATGCTGTCCGCTGAGCCGCCTGTCACAGTGATGAATAGGCTTGGATGCCAACCCGCACCCTGCAGAGCCCAAGTCCCACAGGAGATGCCTCGCTGGTGGAATCCAACCCTCAAGGCCCACCCCGGCTTGCCCCAGGCTGGGGAAAGGAAATCCACAATTCCTTTAGCAGGTGCTAAAGAGAGGCAGGTGCCCAATAAATGTTGGTCGCCACCCCCCGCAAACCAGAACTGGGAAATGGGAGTGGATACTGGGCAATCCAAAGTGACGTCAGCCGGCACTCCCTCGCCAAGCGGCCACAGCCCAGTGCCACGCTCTGGGTGACAGAGGATGGTGCTCAGAGTTAACTTCCCGATGCAGCTGTGTCACGCTGCCACCAGGTTGCTGCTCCCGGAGGCCTCAGAGGACCAGAGGAGGCGGGGGCTGGTCTTTGAGGGAATCATGGCTGCTGAGTGGCTTGGACCCACAGTGGAAGTGACGGGATGCCGCTGCATGTCAGAGGCGGATGACGGAAGTGGGAAGGTGGCTGTAAGATTTGTGCACACAAGTGTTCCTGTGGTTTGAACACAGCTGTCCCCCACCCTCAAAAGTCATGTGGAAATTCCACTGATACTAGGGAGGTGCTGGGAGACGGGGCCTTAAAGAGGCAAATAGGTTGTAAGAGGGATTCACGTGTCTCTGGCCGGAGTGATCCAGCTCTCAAAACAACGATCATTAACAACAAGTCTGAGCCCGGTGCTTTTTCTCCTTTGTACAGTCACTTTTTTTTTTTTTCGTTCTATGTTTGTTGATGTATTTGAAAGAGGTACTGAGAGACAGGGAGAGAGAGAGAGAGAGATCTTCTATCCGCTGGTTCACTTCCCAAATGGCTGTGGCCGCTGGGCCAGGCTGAAGCCAGGAGTTTCTTCTGGGTCTTCCACTACATAGGTAGCAGGGGCCCAAACACTTGGGCCATCTTCTGCTGCTTTTCCCAGGCCATTAGCAGGGAGCCATATCGGAAGTGGAGCAGCCAGGACACTAACTGGTGCCCATATGGGATGCTGTATCCACCTGCCACGCCAGGACACCAGCCCTGCAGGCGCACTCTTGCTTCCCATGTTACGATGCAGCGCCAGGCCCTCACTAAAGGCTGAGCAGAGCTGCCTGAGACTTCAGAACTGCCAGGCAAGTGAGCGTCTTCTCTTTATGAAACACCCAGACTCGGGTGATCTTTACAGAGACCGAGAACAACCATGAGCCACAAGACCACGCTGCACATGCAACAGTGGTCCCCGGAGAGTGTGATGGAGCCGAGAAGCTGCTGTGGCCGTCACAGCCCTGCCGTGTAAGGCGCAGCTCACACGGGTGCGGCAGTGCTGGTACAAACTGACTGCTCTGCCGGCCGTGTGAAAGCATGGCTCACACGACTTCCGGTGTGCACAGCACACAGCACTGGATAACGATGCTATGGGCTGCATATGGTTTGAGTGTGGCCTCCAGAGCACCACGTGTGGAAGCTTGCTCTCCCATGTGGCCGTGTAGGGGTGGCAGAGCCACCTGTAAGAGGCAGAGCCAAGGGGGAGGGTCCTGGGCCATTAGGGTTATTACCCTCAGAAGGATCAATGTAGTTCTCCTGGGACCCTGGGTAGTTCCTTAGAGAGTGGGTTATTATAAAAAGGCAAGACCTGCCCCTTCACCATCTCCAGCTCCCTGGCTTGCCAGGATGCCACCTGCCATGAGCCTGTCACCAGGGCCGAGCCGAAGCTGGGGCCGTGCTCACGGATCTCCAGAACTGTAATCAACCTCTTCGCTTTGCCAATTATCCACCCCTCCGGATTTTGTTATAGTGGCAGAAAGTGTGAGTAACCCAGTGCTAATAAATGGCTTATGTATGTAGTATACTTTCATCATTATTTGAGAGTGTACTCCCACTTATAAAAAAAAGTTATCTGTGAAGAAGCATGCTATGTTGTGCAGGCAATAAAAGCAGCCTCAGGTGTGCCAAGTTTAGTAAGTCTCTCAACAACATCAAGAAGCGAACTTGGGGCCAGCACTGTGGCATGGTAGGTAAAGCTACCACCTGCAGCGCCGGCATCCCATATAGGCACTGGTTCTAGTCCCGGCTGCTCCACTTCCAATCCAGCTCTCTGCTATGGCCTAAGAAGGCAGCAGAAGATGGCCCAAGTCCATGGGTCCCTGCACCTGCGTGGGAGACCCAGAAGGTGCTCCTGGCTTCTGGCTTCAGATCAGCACAGCTCCGGCCGTTGCGGCCAGTTGCGGAATGAACCAGCGGATGGAAGAAATCTCTCCCTCTGCCTCTACCTCTCTGTAACTCTTTCAAATAAATTAAAAAATTATATATATAAAAAAAAAGCCAACTTGAGGGATGACCAGTACCATCTAGGTTCATGCAGTGATGAAATCCCCCAAGATGCATTTCTCAGGACACAGCGCCTTGTTCCGTGCTGCATGGCTATATATTAAACCCAGCCTGTCCTTGTCTTTAGGAAATACGTGTGCCCAGACTGAAGAGGACCTGGGCGTTGCTCGGAGGCAGCTGTGGTGCTCCAGCAATATGACCCAGACAAGCAACCCAAGTTTTCTGGACCAAAACTTCAATCCCACAGTAGAAAGTGATGGCTGAGGAGGAGGTGCGAGGGCAGGGAGAGGACGCTCGCTCATGGATCCCACAATGCCTGCTTTAGCAGCCACGCCCGGTTAAATCTGCATCAGAAGACCAATGGTGTGCTTTCTGGGGCCCGGTCTCCTGGTCTACACAAGGAAGCTGTCTTTCCCCGTGAGCTTACAGTGCTCCAGCTAATGGTGTCAATGTGCAAGGCCGCTCTCCTCCTCCTCTCCCAACTCACCTAGCTGTCAGCTCCTTGGCACAACCCTCAATGTTCCCGGGAGCAGCTGGGGAACAGGGAAGGGCAGGGCCACCTCTTGTGCTAAGAAGACACTTGGTGGCTTGCACCCAAGGTGGCCCTGGGCATTAGGGCCTCTGTCCAGGGCGGCCAGTTCAGAGACGATCTGATCCAGCCCGGGATGGGGATGGGGCTGGGCCCCCGTGGACAGAGGGACCTTGCAGCTGTGGACAGTGAAGGCAGGTAACAGTCACAGTCCCGGGGCTTGAGGTAACCATAGCAACCCCACAATCTCTTCTCCTTGCTCCACCCCCTTCCTCCTCCAAAGCCAGGGACAGACAGTAACCATCCAAGCATCTCAGAACCACATCACCTCCTCACCCTACAGCCAGGTCAGCGCCTCGAAATAGCCCAGAAGCATCTGGAACGTTTTTAAAGAAAGCTTAGAAACCAATCTTGTTAACTCGAAACTGCGCACACCGTTTGCCTTCCGGGAAGGAAACCGTACGTATGGCTGGCAGACTTCTCTCCTCTACAGACCCTTTTGTAACTTTGCAAACTTGAGCCTTGAGAAGGTATCTCGGGTTTTAAAGAAAAATAAAAACTTCTTTCTCCAACGTGCTACGGCTCCAGCGTGCGTGGCGACTCAACGTCCCCTGCAATGTTTCCAGCCTGCTGGCCCCGGTTCTCTGCGCCTCCCCACCCGACCACGGGTGACACTACGACCCCCATCCTGTACACCCAGCACGTGGAACGTCCTTACCTGCGGCCCCGTGTCCTCGGGGGCTAACCGGCGGTGACCGGGAGCTGCTGCCCCTCCGCGAGACCGAGCCCTGGAAAGCACCAGAACTCAAAGCCCGGTGCTCACTGGCCGCTTGCTTTCTCACCATCAAGTCGGAAAGCCGGAAGCGGAAGCGCCCCCTGGACCGGAAGTGGAGCAGCCGGAAGTGGAGCAGCCGGAACTGGAACCGGCGTCCGTAGGGATTACCCAGCCCCACCCCGGGTCTTTAGGATGGAAAGTTGTACTCACAACGTAACAGTGGCTGCCCTAGATTTCTTGCGCGAATACATCAAAGCATTTGTACTCATCTTTGGATGCTTGCCAGAGGCTGAGCAGTGACCCGACACCGCCTCAGCTTTGGTCAGCGTAGAGAGTGTTAATGATGGCGGCGCTAATGCATGTGCTAGGTGTTCTGCTGGCTACCCAGGTGGTTCCAGTTCGCTCTTATTAAACCTCTACTGCTGCAAGGCGCAGTGCTGTTGGCTGATGGGGGCGCCAGAAATCACCAATCTCATGCCCGTAACATGCGCTCAGCCATTCAACCAAGGTTGAACCCGGGCTAGCGGCCGGATGGCTGTCTCTACTCGGTTTGATGCTTTCCTAAGCTGTCAGCCCTAAAGTAGGAGAGGAATGAGGGTGGGGCAGTGACTGCAGAGGCAGTCATACAATGGGGTGAGGATTCATTCCACTTGCCCAACCCCGAGCTTTAGTTTCTTTCTTTTTTTGACAGATAGACAGTGAGAGAGAGACAGAGAGACAGAGTGAAAGGTCTTCCTTCCGTTGGTTCACCCCCCAAATGGCCGCTACAGCCGGCGCGCTGCACTGATCCGAATCCAGGAGCCAGGTGCTTCCTCCTGGTCTCCCATGCAGGTGCAGGACCCAAGCACTTGGGCCATCCTCCACTGCCTTCCCAGGCCACAGCAGAGAGCTGGACTGGAAGAGGAGCAACTGGGACCAGAACCCGGGGTGCCAGCGCCGCAGGCAGAGGATTAGCCTACTGAGCCACAGCACTGGCCTACCGAGCTTTAGTTTCTAGCTCTGTCCCAAAGCAATGGACCACAGTGCAAGCTGCTCACATGGACAGACTACAGTCCATTAGTCTAGAAATTAATTAGAAGCATATTACAATGATTTTCCAGCCACAGTATTTAACAGCTTTCAGTTTGGATGCTGACAAGGGAAAACACTCACTGGGTCCTGACCCTGGGCTTGCTGAGTGCTGAGCTGCTCAAAGGCCCTGGTTTTGCACCTGTAAGGGGCAGGCTCACCCTCCTGTCGGCTCGCACCTCTCTATGGAGAACCAGCGCTCCTTTAGGTGAAACAAGTGGATCCACTCTCATCTAACAGGGACAGGGAAATAAAGAGAATGGGCAGGCCGGAAGACAGCAGACTGGGGAGTTCCTGGCCCCTCCCATCCCGGCCACAGTTTGGGGCAGGGAGAGGCGGCACTTCTGAGATGTCTTGGTGCCACCCTTCATCTCTGCACTGAGCTTTTCTGGGGTGCCCTTCCCAAGTTATCTGAGGACCCAGAGAGTCCAGAGGCAGCTGCTGCGCTAGGGGTGAGCTGCTTCAAGGCCAGCGCTGTCCTCTGTGCCCAGCGATCGGTCTCTGAATACAATGAGGTGAACAAAAAAAGGTCAGGGCTGGGGGAGCTTTGTCAGAACCCCCCCAGGCCCCTTCGGAAGGGCTCTGGCCAGCAGAACACCCAGATAAAGGACCGCTGGTCTGCAAGGGAAGTCTCTTCCCACACATGGCTAAAGGCTACCCCTTTAGGGAGCAGGGGTGGGCGGGGCCAGGGGCAGCTGGTGGCCCATCAGGAGATCCCGAGGGGCTGCTCACTCTGCACCTGGTCCCAGATGGTGCCCCACGATGGGAATGCGCAGGGGAGACTCATCCGTCTGTGGCTTCTTCTGGGGCCCACTCTCAGAGGTGGACCCCCAAGGATAGATGCGCCTGCACGCAGCGCTCCCTTAGCTGGCTGTTTGCAGAAATGCTCTGTACAGAAGCTTCCTCTTGCTAAGACAGAGAAACCTCCCCCTGCCCCCGGCGCTCCCTCCACAAGCTGTGTGGCCTTGGCAGGCCACTTTCCCTCCCTGGGCCTCGGAGTTCTCATCTGAAGGTTGCATCTCTCTCTCTCTTAAAATGTGTATTTTTAGAGGCCAAGAGGAAACGCTCTCCCCAGCTGCTGGATCACTCCCCAGATCCTCCCCCCCTCCCCCGCCACAGCCCCCAAGACTGGGGCTGAGCTAGGCTGAAGCCACATGCTGGGAACTCCATCCAGGATTCCCATGTGGGTGGCAGGGAGCCAACTACTTGAGCCCTCACCTCCTGTCTCCTAGGCTGTGCATTAGCAGGAAGCTGGAATTGGGAGCAGAGCCCGGGCTCAACCCCATGCACCCCATAGAGGATATGGATATCCCAGGTTGGGTCTTAACCTGCACACCTAACACCCACTGGTCTGCACTGATCTCCCAGGCGCCGGTAAGCACGCCTGGCTGGATGCTCACCTTGTGTGTGGAGCAACAGTGCCCTCTAGTGGAAGAAAGGGTTAGCTGTGTGGTCGGTTGTGCTGTGCCTACCAGCTTGAAAGAAAATTCACAAACCACTCTGGCCCAGGAGCCGGCCGCAGAGAGCCAGTGAGGTGGACCTCAGCAAGGGCCTCAGAAAACCAGGGGACAGGGACAGGGGACTGTGTCCCTACAGGATTCTGCACCACCCATCACAGACGCACACCGACACTGTTCAGATGGGTCAGCTGGTGAGGCTACAAGAAGTTTTGTTATGGTGATGTCATGGACACTGGAGTTTCTGAGGCACAGGTTGAGAGCTGGGAATTCTGTGTGATCAGCTGACTGCATTCTGGAGCCGCCCTGGGGTACTGAGGACGAAGAATGGGAAACCACTGGATTTGCAAGTGGATGTTTTTGCCAGATTTTACTTGCTCGACACCCGTAGCAATACTGCAAGCTGTCCCTTTATTTGGTGACTCCAAAGCAGGGCCACACACCAAAGTCAGCTCAGGGTAAGTGGAGGAGTCTGCTGCTCTTTCGTAGCTGGGGTGGGGTGGGGCTGGTGGTGACAGAGGAAAAGGGGTGTCCACGCAGGCCAGTGGCCAGGCTACCAGGCTGCCCAGTTCTAGGACAGAGTGACGCAGAGGTGGGAGCCTCTAGTCTCTGTAGTCTCTAGAGGGTTCTCCCCAGTACCAGCCTCTGAGAGGGGTGGGGCCCCACAAGGTGAGAGGTGGATGCCCCAAAACTCAGCTAAGCCACATAAACAACACTCAAGTGAAGTATTTAAAACAAAAAACTCAAGAGTGTCCCCAAGATCCACGATGAATAAAACGTCAACGTTACAGATCACAAGGTGGCAGCACTGGTATGCCTGCTCTGGAGTGCGAGGGTCCCACCACGGCCAACCCCCAAACTACGAACAAAACATTACCAGCACCCCAAGAGTGCTCACTACTCGTTTCCTTTTTTAACATGGGAAATCAGAAGATACTGGGGCCTGGAGCTGTGCAGCAGCTGGTTAAGCCGCGTCCTGCGACACTGGCATCCTATGTGGGTGTGGATTCAAGTCCAGGCTGCTCCACTTCTGATCCAGCTCTCTGCTATGGCCTGGGAAAGCAGTTGGAAGATAGCCCAAGTCCTTGGGCCCCTGCACCCATGTGGGAGACCTGGCTCCTAGCTTTGGCCTGGCCCAGCCCCAGCCATTTCAGCCATTTGGGGAGTGAACCAGTGGGTGGAAAATGTATCTGTGTGTGTGTGTGTGTATGTGTGTGTCTGTCTGTCTGTCTCTCTGTAACTCAGAAATTTTTTTTGAAAAAAAGAGACTCATTGAAGCACTATTTGTAGCTACAAACAAAATGCTATGAGATTCACGTAACTTTTATACTCTGTATACTGACTACCACAGACAAAAGAACACATCTGTCCATTTTGAGCCTGACTTATTTCATTCAGCAAAATGATCTCCAGTTGAGTGTGACCAGAGGACCAACAACTCGCTTATCTGTAGACTTATGTGCCTTTCTTGGTGTGTGTACTGTATGTCAACACCATGTTTTTAGTAAGTAAACAAGAAATGTGCAAGTCCCGGTCGCCCCAGTCTAAGCGCACCTGCGGCGGAGAGAGGATCAGGAGGCTGCGCTTGGCCACACTGCCACCTGCTGCTGGAAGCGGGTAATGCTGGCTGCCTGCCCGAGCCGGCCACCGCAGCTGCCCGCAGAGGCACGGGACCCCCGTCCGCCCGCAGCCATCCACTTCGGGAGCTTTGAAGCCCCCTGGCCACCTCGACCCTGACAGCAGACCGAGTAGGCGGTGGAAAAAGTCCGGGACTCCGCGGGCTCATCACCTCCCTCTCCCAGTGGCCGGATCCCAGGAGATGCTTCTGTGACAGCGCTGAGCAGGTTGGGACCCAGGGCCCTGGGGGCTGCCTCCCCCGACCCACCCAGGCCCTATCCAGCAAACCGAACCATCATCATCGCCTTATCACTGAGGGCCAGACAGCGCCAGGACCAGCAGGGAGAGGCGCTCGCTCGAGTCCACGTGGTGGACAAGGAAGCCCCGAGGCGGGAGGCCGGGGCGCCCCGGACCGGGCGCACTGGGATCACGGCCCCCTTGGCTGGGGCTTTATTTCCGGTCACAGGGAGTCAGCGTGCTGGGGAGGCCGAGGGAAGTCCCGGCTCTGCGGCCAGCACAAGTCCCTGGACTTCCCTGAGCGGGGACTTCCTGTGCTGGAAAGGCGAGACGGCGCGGTGTCCAGTGCTGGGTGCTGGGTGCTGGGTGCTGGTGGCTGAGATCAAAGAAGACAGCTTACCTACAGCTCGTGCATGGGGGAGGGGCTTAGTGAGTGGCAGGGTGATTGCAGCAAGCCACACCCACTCACCCCCCACTCCCTTTCTCACGGGGCTCCTGGACCAGCTCCCGGTGCTGGGAAAGGGTGGGGTGCACATCTCCTGCGCCCCACTCCCTGCCCAGGCCGCTTTCCCTTAGGAGCCGCTCCCACTCCCACCCCCTCCCCCATGAGCAGGGCCCCACCTTTCCCCTCCCGGTTAGCACCCCTTTCCCTCACCCCCCACCCCGCGCCCAGGCACAGAACCAAGGCCGCGCCAGGCTGCACGGATTTTATTGGCCCGCGGGCGCTACACGATGGCGAACTGGCAGACGTAGGGCAGCGCGGTGCGGCAGCGCTGGTCGAACCACTTGCCGTTGGCCGCGCCCGCCAGCGTGGCGCAGTTCTCGGCCTTGCCGCCGTCCGGCTGCGCCGTGATCTCCGTCTCCCAGTTCTTGTAGGCCGCGCTGGCGCCGGTCATGTCCACCCAGGCGCCCTCGGCCGCCATGTCGTTGAGGCCCAGCCAGATCTCGGCCTCGGGGCCCAGGCTCTGGCGCAGGTAGTCGTGGAGCGCGTCGTTCTCGGAGCCCGACTGCGGCGTGCCCAGCGTGCCGCCGCGCGAGATGCAGTCCTCGCTCGCCTCGTGGAACGTCTTGGCCTGCGAGAAGGCCAGGAAGCACTTCCGGTGCGCCTTGGTGCCCTTCAGGCAGACTGGGGGAGGGGAGACGAGGGGGGGGTGGCTGTCACCCAAGCTGCCGGGGCAGGCCAGGCCCCGCCCACCCCTAGCCCCAGGCCAGAGGGACCTGTGTGCTGGCGCGGGCACTGATACAGAGCAGGGCGCCCTAGGCAGCAGCCAGGCCACACCCCTCCCTTGCAGGGCCTGGCACCTGCCGGCTCCGAGCAAGGCCACACTCCTGGCGACTGAAACCCAACACACACCGCCTCAGTGGCGTCCCCACGTCCCCGTGGGCACCCGACCCCACCTCCCGTAGCTCTCAGCGCCCCCCGGAGCCCACGGTGGTGTCCGCTCATGGCCTCCGGCCCTGGGAGCTGCCTGCCGCCTGCGTGCCACAGCTTAGCATTGCCCTGTGCCTTGCCTGCCTGCTGGGGACACCGTGACACCCCATGCCGGGCCCGAGTTGGCGCCCGTGTCCAGGGACTGCCCGCTGAGCCCTCCTGCCCTAGCTCAGGACAGCACTGCCGGGTCAGTCACCCCGGTGCTCTGAGCCCCCTCGGCAGCCAGCGGACGCGTTCACAGGCCCCGGTGCCGCTCGACTCTGCCCCTGCCCGCGCCTTCTTCCTCCTGTGTCTGCCCGTCGTGGGTGCTGAGCCTGGTCCCCGGGGGATGCTGGTGCTCGGGGTGCGACCGCGGCCACTGGCCTTTGGCGGCTCAGGCCAGGGCACGAGCCTGCCAGCTCCGACGCACTCGGCCCCCGCTGCGCCCTGTGCCGCAGTCAGCCCCACGTGTGCTTTCATGGCTCCGGTGGTTCCATGAGTACACCGGGGCTCCGGGAGAGCGGGGCCTGGGCGGGCCTGCCCCTTGTGCCTGTCAGGGACCTCCCTGGCCCCTGCATGGGCAGGGGTCTGGTTCGCAGGTGTGGCTGGGCCACACGCCTCCTGCTTCTTGCCTTGAGTGCATGGATGATGCTTGGAGTTGGGGACCACATGGCGAATGAAGCTTCTGAGCAGAACCTGATGCTACCTACTTCCAGGCTGGCTTTCTGCGGAGGCCACTGTGGGGTTTTCTGGAACCTTAGTTCCCCCCATGGGAAAAAAAGCAGATATAGAAGAATGAAGGAGGCTGTCCTGACAGACTGCAGGAACTGTGATGAGGTGTGAGCTCACAACCGAGGAGCCTGCTGGAGAGGAGGGGCTGCAGACTCCTAGAAGGTAATGCACGAGGGACTGAGGTGGATCCCGGGGAATGATTAGGCTGCCAGGACAGCATGTGCAAAGGCCCCGTGGTAGGAAGGACATGCTGGCCGATGTGGATGGTGGACTCAAAGGTCTGAGTGGGGGGGTGGGAAAGTGGCTCCGTGAGGAGTGGAGATGGGAGGGGTGAAGAGTTGGGAGGAGTGAGGAGGTTCTGGGAGGGGTGAGGAGGTAGGAGAGGTGAGGAGGCTCTGAGAGGGGTGGGGAGGTGGGAGGGGTGAGGAGGCTCTGAGAGGGGTGAGGAGGCCCTGGGAGGGGTGGGGAGGTGCGTGGGGTGAGGAGGGCCCGGGGTCCAGAGAGGGCCGGAGCCTATTCTTTGCGGAGCCTCTGGTCCTCTGGGACCTTCTGTCTTGCACACACTCAGCTGTGGCCGGAGGCTCGGCCGCATGGCCGCACATCAGAGCAGCCACCCCTCACCAGGAGAGGAGGCGGCTGGGGCCCGGCAAGGCCCCTGCACCTGCCGGCCTGACGCAGGGGAGGGGTGGCTGCTGGCCACGCGGCCACCCACACTCACCGGTCTGCAGGGCCTGCTGCTCCTTGAGGAGGGCCACCTCCTGCGCCAGGCTGTCCAGCCGGCTCCGCAGCTCCTCAAACATCTTCGGGCTCACGACATCTAGGACGAGGTTCAGAGGAAGTGGGGACAGGGGCAAACGTCAGGAAGGTAGGGGAAATGTGGGGGCCCTGGGGACTGGACAGGGTGGGCCCTGCCCCCTCCTAGCACAAGGGGACGGGGTGGGGGAGGGTGGTGACTCCCCACACCCTGCGGTCCTGGCCCGCGTCCCCTCTGTGCAGTAGCGGCGTCTCCTTCATGGCTCCTGGTTTACCTGGCGCTCCTGCTACTGCCTTAGCTCGGGATGGCTGCTGGTCCCCAGGGGCGGGGGGGGGGGGGCAGCCACCCTCTCCCCTCCAGGCAGGGCAGAGCTCAGGAAGCAAGGCCAGGGGCCCTTGGGCCGTGCAGGCTTCTCTTCCCCCAGCCACAGCCAGCAAGGCTGGGGCTCCAGCCCGGGGCCCCAAAGGTAAGCCTGCACACCCCACGTGACCTGTAACCGCTCAGCCTCTCCGAACTCGGTTTCCCCATCTCAGAGGATGGTGGGGGAAGGACACAGGTCACAGTTTGCCCACTCTCGCGAGAACAGAGGGAACCCAGCGTCTGTGCTTTGAGGAGGCCGGCGCTGGGGGCCAGGCTCGGGGCTAACCCTTCCCTCTGCCACCTTCTGCCATGCTCAGATCAGCCTGTGACACGGGCTGCGTGGTGGCCTGGGCTGCCCCCCGCCCCCCATCACAGGCAAGGAAACTGAGGCCAGGCTGGAGCAGCTCATCCAGGATCACAGAGCCCGTGGTTCACAGGACTGGCCTGGACCCTAGGTCCCCACGCCCCCAAGACCACCGCCAACTCCAGCCCCACCCCGCTGGGGCTCTCAGGAGCAGGTGGGGAACGCCCGCTGGGCATACCACGGGCAGGCCACTGTCTTTCTGAAGCCCCAGTGGCTTCCTGCAAAGCTGCTTCCAGCATGGGGTGGGGAATAGGGAGCCGCGTTCCTGGTCCTTTGGGCTGGGCCTGCATAAGGGCCATGGTTGCGAGGGCTGAGGTCAGAGCAGGGCACAAACGAGTGCATTCCAAAATTAATGATGCAATTTATCAGACCCGAAGAAGACGCCCCAGAGACGCGCAAGGCACACAGCAGGGAGAGGTTGGGAATGAGCAACCCCTGTGGTTGCACATGCCTCACCCCAGGCCTCTGGTTCCCAGCAGCTCTGTGCCCGGGGAACGTGATGCGTTAGCAGGGGTGCCACATGAGGTTGTGCGAGATGCATACTGCACAGGGCGTTCAGCTCAGGATGTGGGAGAAGAGTCTGGCCGTGACCAGGCGGGGTCAGACAGAAGGAGGGTGACCTCCTACAGGGTCAGTTCAGAGGGCGTGCCTCGGGCCTTGTGTAATTAGCACCAGAGCACAAAGCACTCTCCAGGGCCTGCAAACAGCAAGGAGCCGGCAGCATCAGGCTCAGTGGAGGGGGGTGTGGGAGCAGGGGAGGCTCTACAGCCATGGGCGGGCTTGGAGTGGGAGGGGGGCTTGGTGGAGGCGGCCCTTGAGCTGCCCTGTGTCTCTGAGCTTCAGACTGCTGATGTCTTAGGGGAATGGACACCCTCCAGGTCCCCGTGCCTGGCCCAGTCCCTGTGCTGAGGGCTGGTGGCCCCTCTGAAGCCATCCTGTCCCCTGCACCCCTCTGCGGTGTGGCTGTGTGGCCTCTACAATGCCAGCCTTCTGAGCCCTTCGTGCACGCCCCTGGCTGGCTCAGCACACAGCGCACATGGGGCTCCCAGAAGCACTCTGGGCTCCTGCTTCTCACCCACCCTGGGGGTTGGAGCGGGACTTAGCACAGGCCTTGCCGCCCCCACTCCTGCCCACCTGCTGAGTGGCCTCCTCTGAGATGAACCCCCCCCTCCACATTTCTGCGCCAGCCTTACAACAGGACTGCCCCTCCCCCCAATCGCTGCTGCTCCCAGGAATCACTGGCCACGCATGGGAAAGGCAGGCACGGGGCCCACTCTTGACCCAGAACCAGCATCTGCAGAGGTGGGGCCTGGGCACCTGGGTTTTGATGACCTCTCTGCCCTGCCCCCAGCTCAGCTGCTGCTGCCTGAGTGCTGGCCACCACAGCAGGGCTGTGTTTCCCTGTGTCTGTGCCCAGCATCTATTTGAAGCCACTTCAGAAAGGGCCTAGGAAAATGGAATTGAAAGGTGTTTACTGCGGTGCAACACGTTTTGAAATCCATGGAAGATGCACATTGTGAAAAACCCATGCACAGACTGCAACATCTGTTGCATCGAGATCAACTTAATTTTTCATTTCCCACAAGCTCTGGTGTTGGCCCCTGCAGGGAGAAAGCTCTGGCAGCCCTGCTGTGCAGCAGCAGGTGCGCGCTGAGTCAGAACACGGAAGTGGGCTTCAGCCAGAGGCTCTGGCCACTGACCGAAGGCTCCCAGGGCCCTGGGCCTCCAAAGGGGCCCCCAGGGAGAGCACTCCGGGCAAGTGTCATGTGCCCCCAGCAGCACTGAGCCCTCGTGCCTTGCCCATATTCTGTGCGTGGTCATGCGTGCATGCAGTCTGAAAACCCAGCTGGCTGGTGGAGTGAAACCCCCCATCCCCGCCACAACAGAGGCTGCCCCCCGCCCCACAGCGCTTCTGCCCAGAGGTGGTCACTGTTGCCAGCTCTTGGATCTTTCCAGAAAAGTCTTATGCAGATCCGTGCCAGCACAGTCCCCAATCTGTCTTAGTTCCCTTGTGGACTGAGTCTCGGAGTCTTTTCTCCCATCCCGTGGGGCTCTGTGGTACTGAGGGGCCTTCATGGACGGCACTGTCCATTCACAGAGGAGATGCAGAGAGCGCCCTGGGCAGCCCCATAGCCCCTCTTTCCTTCCCAGGCTCCTGGCCGCGGCTACCCATCTCTTTGCCCAAATTCCCGCCCCACCTCCAGGGACTGTTCCCCGCCAGGAACACTCTTAGGGTGACAGCCCAGCTCGTTGCCATGGCAATGTTGTCTCCACACAGCCTGGGGTGACCTCACTGCAGGCGGGGCTGCAGGCACAGGTCTAGCAGCAGCCAAGACAACCCCAGGACACCCCACGCCGGGAGGTAGCCAGGGAGAGCTGGGCAGCTTCTGGGCCATGAGCCTGGGTGGGAACAGGCTGTGGCACCCTAGAACAGGGAGAAGTCTCTGGCTCTTTTTCCTCCCTATGCATCAAGCATATCCCATGCCAGGCACTGGGCTACGCACCTGCACATAACTTGCATCATCAAATCTGCATAACAAGCCTTTGGGCCGACGCCACCATCCCCATTTTACAGATGAGAAAACTGAGGCTTGGAGCTTGCAAAGCACAACCTGTGTAGTGCACCCTCGTGAGTGCCAAGCCTCTCCACACTGCCAGGCCAAACGTGTGGTTTCTTTGAAAGTGTTGTGGGAATGCTGGGGAGAAGAGGGGCTGCTACCAACTTAGCTGATCTGGAAAGTTCCTGATTCTGAGAGCCAGGGCTCGTTCTGGTGCCAACACCACCCCGGGTCCAGAGGGGGCTTTGCTCAAATGCCCTGGTTGACTCGTTGTGGGGGAACGAAGGGAGGGTTCTGGGAAGATGAGGGGCCCTGCCCCCTCCTTACCTTTCTTGACATTTGCAGCCTTCTTGATTTTGAGGGACGGCTTGGACGTTGGCGGCTCGGCAGGGACCTGGGTCAGGAGGGAGAAGAGGCAGAGGAGCAGGGAGGTCCCCTGGAGCTCCATGCTGAAGCCTGCAGAGCGCCTGGGTCGGGATGCAGTGGCAGCCGCGCCCTGCCGGGCTGCGGTCTTAAAGCAGCAGCTGCAAGGCCCTCTGTCCAGGAAACCCTCCCAGACTCGGCGGCTGGCGTGCCAAAAGGAAAAAAACAAAAATTGAGGCCTGCAGGAGGAGGAAGGCCCGGGAGGCCAAGGAACACCCAGCCGGCAGCCCGGCCTTGCTTTTCTGGAAACGGAGAAAGTCAGAGGCTGCCTCTGTGGAGCAGGCCCCTGGGCGGGGGCTGGGCCGCGCCACTGCCTGGCACCAGCCCCTCACAGCAACACGACAGAAGCTCTGTCACTTCCCCGCCTTACAGATGGGGAAACTGAGGCTGGGTGCTGTGCAGGAATTTGATAACAGCCAGAGGCCTTCCAGGTGGGTCTGGGCTGGCTGCCAAGGATTTAGAATGCTTGCTATGATCATTTTGGGGTTCTGTGTACGTGATGCACTTTTTGTTAAAAAAAAAAACACAACACACGAGGGATGGGTGTTCGGTACAGTGGTTTAGACACTGCCTGGGAAGCTGTGTCCCGCATCCCAGGGCCTGAGTTTCAGTCCCAGCTGGGTGGTAGAAGGCCATGGCTCAAGTCCTCTGTCTCTGCACCCACATGGGAGACCCACATTGAATTCTAGGCTTGTGGGGTCAGCCTGGCCTAACCCCAGCAGGTGTGAGCATCTGGGGAGCGAACCAGTGGGTGGAAGATCTCTCTCTTTAAAAAAAAAATTAAAATACAAGAAAAAAGCCCTTCCCTTCTTCCCATCCCCTTTCTCAGCCATCCTGTCCTAAAGTCGGTGGGATGGGGGCGGGGAGGGGAGCAACCACAGGTGACACAGTGTGGGAGGGGTCAGAGAGGGAGCAGGGAGAAGGTCCGAGCCCAGCAGGGTAGGGGGAGGCATGGGGACAGCAGAGGCCCCGTGAGGAGTGGGAGATCAGCACAGAGGGGAACAGCTGGGGCGAGGCACTGGGCACACACAGGGGCACCGGGTGGGAGCCGAGTTTCTCAGTCAGACAAGGGAGTTACACGTGTGGAGAGGAGACTTCCAAGGCCAAAATCAGAGTGACCGGTGAGCCGCTGCAGATTTGAACAAATCAAGCTCAGTCTATTGCGCCAGGTGGAAACGTGTGGGGCCACTCCCCCAGCTCCTAGCCGCACCCCCTGCCCAGCCTTGGTCCTCGGGGCCCCCATGTCCTGGCTTCTAAACACAGCTTTCGCCTCAAGGGCCTGGAGCCCCTGGAGAAATGGCTGGCTCTGCACGGGCTGGAGAAAGCAAAACACAGCGCCATCTTGAAGGAGGCGCCCGGGGCCAAAACCAGGGAGGACGGGTGAGCACCAGAATAGTGATCGCAACAGACCAGAAGGCAGCGGCCAGGGAACAGAAGGCACGGCTCACAGGGACGTGAATGAGGAAGAGAATACACCGCAAGCCCAGCCCCCCCAGGGAGCTCACTCGGCTCCCAGGACCTGCAGCCTGCAGCCTTACTCACTACGGAGAGAAAAACAAGCAAATGGTGAACCAAGTTAACGTCATTAACAGCTTGCTGCACCTGCCGGGCGGCAGCGGGAACAAGGCCTCCCTCTCTGAAAATCCTACCCAAACCATCGGACACCCTTCAACGACTGTGGTCGCCCTGGAAGCTGGCAGCTGCCGGCTGGGGGATGGAGAACGCCGGACAAGCAGGGTGGAATCCTGGACAAGGACACAAGCGGGACGCTGGAGCACAGGGTGGTGACAGCCCCTCACTGCCGTCCAGTGTGGTGGGGGCGGGGGGTGCTATGAGACGCACGCCGAAATGCTGGGCAGGGACGAGGTGGCAGGTGACAGCTGACACCCGTGGGGGAGAGGGGCAAGGGGGTTCTTCTATTTGCAGATTTTGACTTGAGATTGTTCAGAAGAAACGAGAGTCCTTAAGGAGTTTAGATTTTTCGCTGCCTCCCAGGGATCCGCTCTGCCCCAACTGGCTAAGGGAGTAGTTGGCTCTGCTGGCGCGAGGGGTTTACTTAAAAAGCAACTGGCTCCACCACGGACCCCTGGCTTGTTATAAAGCCCCCTGCCCGGGGTGGGGGTGAACCATGACCCAGGGGTCCCTGGTGCTGGCCAGGAATTGGCTATCCTGCCCTCTGTCCCTTCTCCTCCCTGCACCCCCTGAGGTCAGCTGGACCCTTGATTCAGGAAGCCACAGACGTCCGGGCTTTTGGTGGCTACTGTGCTTTATTTGTTGCCAGTGTCAAACCCCTGGCCGGGCGTGGACCACCACGGATCCCATCCCTGCCGTGAGAATGTCCTGCCAGCATGGTGCGGGGGCAGCGGGGGAGGGGTGCTGCCCTCAGCGCCCCGTGTCTCCACATCCATTTCCCCCTGCACACCCAGCAAGAACGAGGCCCAGGGGCAGGAAAATGAGAGGAAGCACGCCCGGAAGACACCCCTCGGTTCTCAAGTGCTTTGTTTTTCCCTCTGGCGCAGTGGGAAGGCTCAGAGCTCCAAAACAAGCTGGGGCCCTCCACCCAATCAGCCCGAACCACACGGAAACTTCTGGCCCAGCGCGACTCCACCCCCACCACGCCCGGCACAGATGTTTCCTTTTAGCTCCTCTGGCCCCCGGTCAGCAGAACTGCGGCCCAGCCCACGCAGCCGAGAACTTTCCAAAGGGCAGGCACGCAGAGCACCAGTCTCCAAGCACACTGAGGCGGCAGGCTCAGGCCTTGGTCAACACGACAGGAGGGGCCTGGAACCTTGGCCTCCAAGATGGCCGCCTGCAAAGGCATCCCAACGGTGGGGGCTGGGCTGTCACCTGCTCTGCTCGGTGTCAGCTCTGCCCCTGGCTCTCACGGGGCTCTGGTTGGTTGTTCTGTCCTTCAAGGTGGGCCCGGTGGCAGGGGAAGCAGACCTGGGAGTGCGGAAGTTGCACATCCGGCTGAGATGAATCTTGCTGACCATCATGAGAATGATACAGAGTCTGCCTCGGATGGCTAGGAGCTAGCATCAGTCCCCTGCTCTTCTCAAACCCTAGCTGAAGCCAGGAGCCGGGAGCTCCATCTGGGTCTCCAGTGTGGGTGGCAGGGGCCCAAGTACTTGGGACATCTTCTGTTGCTTTTCCAGGCACACTAGCCGGCAGTTGGATCAGAGGTGGAACAACCAAGACCTGAACTGGCACTCCAGTAGGGGACGCCAGCGTCCCAAGTGGCCACCATGCCAGCCCCATTTGGTTTTGAAGGCGTGCCACAGGCTGACAAGTTGGCTGATGAGCCTGCCAGTTTTGGGGAGACTTTCCATGGCAGTTCTCATCATTACCACCGACCCTGCACCATCGTGTGGTCCAGATTTCTCATAACCCAACTCTTCCTGTCTTCCTGTGCCTCCCGCCACAGGCGACTCTTGGTCACACCAACGCGAACCCAGCCACCACCACTCACAGGCCACAGACTCATCCACCTGCAGGGCCTGCTGCCTAGAGACCAGGAGTACCAACAGCTGTAGTCTGGGTTTCCCCCGGAAAGCAGAGCCTGGAGCAAGGACCTCTGTTCTGCTGGCTTGTTTGGGAGGGGGTCCCACAAGCACAGGAGAGAAGAGGAGGGGGAGTAAAACGGAAGGAGAGAGAATCCAGGGCCTGATCCCACGGCACAGTCTGATGAGGGCATCCCGTGCCTCTCCCACTGGCTCCCCTCCCGGTGCTGTAGGACCCCAGACCCTGAATGCTGCTCAGTGGGATCAGAGAAGCCTAAGAACCCAAACCCGAAGGTGTCTGGGAAGCAGTGGGAGCGAGGCTGCTGACAGTCTGAGAGCTGGGACACAGCCCCAGAGCACCGAACACGCGGGACACCAAGAACTGCTTCCACCTCACCACCCGACCCTTCAGCGGTGACTCAGGAGGTGCAACGACACCGGGATGCAAGTCTCTGCCTGGTGTCCCCCCCCCCACCGCATCTCCAGGTGCTTTGGGAAAGTACCTGGAAGTGGAATGTCTAGGTCCAGGGGCACGAGCATTTTTAAGGCTTTTCACATACACTACCCAGCTGTCTCCAGAGCCAGGGACAGCCAAGTCAGGCTCTCCTGGGGGCTTACAGATCACTGTCTTTACGGAGGGAAATGCAAGCTACTCTGAACGCCCTCATGCAAGTGCTTTGCAGGTCTGCACCCTAGGGCTTGGGAAGCCAGGGATGACAAACAGTAGAGGCTACTAAGTATTACATAACCTTGCAGTCCCTACACCCCCGCCTGCACTAGGGCCCCCTCGGCTGTTCCCTCCCTTGAGGCCATTGAAGACGCCTGTGGCCCCGCTGGCCAGGACACTTGCCCAAGACCCCGCCAGTCTCCGCCTTCCTCTCTCTCTTCATTCTCTGAGACCTGCAACCATCAGCCCTTGCCAGCACACGCCTCTCCTGGAGACCTTAGCCGCCGGTGCTTCACGTGTGCCAGACGCGTCTTACGTGCAGGCTGCTTCCAGGGATGCTAACTCAATTTATCTCCCCTTCCTCTGTTCTCACCACAACTGCTTGGCCGGCCAGCCCACACCTGTCCTGGCAGAACCTCCCGCCCTTCTGAAGGGCAGCACAGCCGAGCTGGGCCAGGCCAACACGCTGGAAGCTGTGCAGCGCCAGGTAGCACCAACCCGGAGCGGGGAGGAGGGGCAAGGCTGACCCCTGCCTTGTCATGATGCCCGAGGGACAGTTACTGGGAAAAGATCTGAAAAGATTGGAAACCCAGGCCGTGTTGTCCACGGGGCAGCAGCGTCTCAGCCCGGGGACAACAAGCTGGGCCGGGAGGGGGGCCCAGGCCGGCACTCCTGGGAGGGCTGCGAGGGCTCTGGCTCTCATTCTGTGCTCTCCATTAGGCAAGAAATTCCTGCTGCCTCGCCTGTGTCTAGCCGACATGCAGGGCACAAACGCGCCTTCATCAATCACCCCCTTCCCAGGGCTCCTTAACCGTGAGGGAGGACCGAAGGCCGCCGTGCCCTGAGCTGCCCGAGTGGTAGCACGCTGCCTGGGAGCAGAGCACCGGCTTAGGGAAGCAACGGCCTTGCCTTCTACCCCAGGGCACGAAGGCGGCTGGGAATGAAATGACAACATCTCTCAGGCAGGCTTTGGGGTGGTGAGCAAACTCCAGAATCTTAGGAAACGATGGGGAGTGGTCACAAAACACAAAGCAATTTCCAAACAAGACTGGTAAGAAAGGTTGGCGGAGGAAACGCGGCCGCTCAGCCCCTGACCCGCTTTCTGCCTGGCTCTCCTGATGGTGGGCAGCCAGAGCTGGGCTTCCTCAGACCCTGGCAGACTCGCGAGCTGGACATGGCCCTGGGTCTACACCTGTGCAGAGCACCCCCTTTTCCTCCCCGCCCCCACCCCAGAATCACCCAAATACAGGCCTATGCAAGGGCCTCTGGGCCATCAGGAATGCCTCCCCTCTATCCCCAAAGCATACACACCAATCACACAAAATGAACTTTACTCAGTGATTCTTATTTTGAAAGCTCTGCAGAGAATGAAAAAAAAAAAAAAAACACAAGATGCCTACCGTAAGTGTTTCCTGGAACCCACCGCCCTGGGCCCTTCTCCCAGTGCGCCAGTGTGCATGCCATGGCTGCCGTGGGCTCCCGTGGCGAGTCTTCCTGGGGCGCCTGTGGCTGGGGATGGCAGCTCTCTGAGCTGAATGGCCTCCTGGCTTACAGGTGAAGAACTCGAGCCACAGCAGGCCACATCAGAAAGGAGACTTTAATTTTACAAGTGCAAGTGTTGCCTGGCATCCATGACACTTACCAAACATAGATACAGACTACATACAATTTAGAAGGAAACAGGCAAACAGACCGCGCAGCGGAGGCGGTGGCGTGTGCATCATCCCAGGAATCCGACTTTCTGCCTCTTGGGCCCCAGGCTCTCCTCCTTGTGTAGAAGGCTCTGCAGGGAGCTGTGCAGCGCCTTGCCCACGCGCTCGCCGGTCTGCAGGGAGACAGCACACGCCCACGAGTGAGGCCCACTAGCACCAGGGCTCGCCTGTGCTATACCCATCCCGTCTGCCTTAGAGGATTCTCATTTAATTAAAACAAACCAGAAACCCCAACAACATAATAACTGCGTCCTGGGAAAACCTCCCTACTGGAAAAAAAGCAAAACCAAAAAACCCAACCGAGACAGCAACCCCTGAAGCCACGCCTCCTGGGCCACGGGCGCACGCTTGGCGCTCAGCCCAGCCACACTGTGCTGCTGTGGGAAGGCACAGGGACACCGTGCGGATGCCCCGGTCTGCCTGGAGCAGGAGCAGGCGAGGACAACTCAGCAACTGGTTTCTGACCCCCCTCGCCCCAGTCTCTGAGCAGAGGGGCTCAAGCATGCCCAGCGTCAAAAACTGGCTGTTGTGGCCATTTGGGGAGTGAACCAGTGCATGGAAGACCTTCCCCTCTGCCTCTCCCTCTATCAGTAACACCACCTCTCAAATAAATACCTTAAAAAAATCATCTGGATGGGGTCTTCCGGTGCTACTGCAGTGCAGAGAGACACTAAAGGCATTGGAGGGGGTGCTGCCTCTACACCACAGCACATTCCACATACGGAAAACTCCTCTAAGAAACTCGCATTCTCCCCTGCTCTAGGCTCACCATTCACTTAGGAACACTGGAGCAAGCGGATGACAGCAACTAGAGAGGGCCCCTGATGGTGCTGCCTGGGGCCAGGGGGGTCCCCAGGGCATAGCCCACCCCCAACCCTGGACTGGCCTCCTCCCTGTCTCCATTCAAACACTTTGAGCCCTGTGAAGAATGGGGGAGGCAGCCACCTTCCAGCCCCTAGTTCCACTTTTACCAACTTCCTCCAAGGGCCAGGAAGCAGTGGGCCGGGAATTCAGTTCCCTCCACAAAGCACAACAGCTTGCAATTTTGGAGTTGCTAGTGCCTCTACGTACCAAAGCCCAATACTCTCATGTAGCAACGAATGACCCTGGGATCAGAGGGGAAGAGACTTGCTGAGGACAAGCAATGGCAAAGGGCAGGTGCATCCCCTCCCAGGGCAGAGCCCACACTTGCACCTGCTTGACTAGGTCAGCAGACACCCAGCCCTCACCACACCAGCTGCCCTCTAAGCTCTGAGCCTGATATGGCCAAGGGAGCAGGAAGCAGAAAGCACTCGCAGCCAGGCGCCAACCACCAGCCCCAGCCCCCGCCTCACCTCCATCATCTCGAAGATGCTCTCGGGGTCCAGGCTGCCCTTGCCCACTTTCCTCATGCACGTCACGACTCCCTTGTTGGTCACGGACACCAGCAGGCTGGCCAAGGAGCAGGCCTCCTCCTGGAGAGTGGCATCCACCACGTGCCGATAGCCGATCTGCAACGTCCGGGCAGCGCAGCACAATGAGGGTAATGCACACGCCAGGGCCCTGCCCCAACGACCTGGGGGTGGGGAGAGCTACACCGGGAGCGGGACTCGCACTGCCCATTCAGGCTCGTTTCAGACAGGGCTCACATCGGAAGCATTTGAAGAAGCGTTCAACAGTTCTACAGCGGCTACTGTGTTATTAACAAAACCATGAAGTGGAAATACAGGGTGTGGAGGGGCCAGAGGCCACCGGGCCCTCTAACACAGGGCATGGGGAAGAAATCGCATATGAGGCCACATGTGTGTTTCATGGGTGGCAGAGGTGCATCAAGAGGGTCCACGCTGAAGGACAGGCTCAAGGAGGAGTCAAGTGCAAGTGGCTTTGCTCCCAACACTGGTCCGTCCAAAGGTTTCACCACACCCCGGGTTCATGGAGTGATTGTAACGGAATTAAACCCGAGTCATGCAGCCCCTGGTTTTTTGAGTCCCATTTGAAACCCGCCAGTTCCAGGCAGCATAAGCCTCCTCCCATAGCCTGGGCAGCCCTGGTCACACAGCAACCTCAGCCAAAGGCCAGCTGTACACACTCTGCTCTCAGAGAACCACACCTGCCACCAAGACCCCCATGTCCTACCATGGGCATCGGGGCCCACAGAGGGGTCAATGTTTGCTACTCTGTCACTACTCAACCAAAGACTCCACAGTGGTGAGGAGAGTGAAGAAAATTTGCATGTAGGGTGAGTCTCTGAAGTGCAGAGAGCGAAAGGCATGTAACCAACCCAGCTGCTGTTACTGGGAACCCACCCATGCTCCCAGGACTCCATCCCACCTTCTGACTACAAAGAGAAGAAATTGCTACTCCTGGCAGCGGTTTCTAATATAACCAAATCACTGGATTTGGGCTGAAGCTACTCCTGTATGGTTTCTGACATGGTAACTTCTCAACCTATTCAACAGGTCAGGGCTGGAGGAGACCCAGATGCGCTTAAAACAAACTCACACCTTGCACAGTGTGATGATGCACGGAACATTCTCCACGCTTAGCTGGATACAGTCATAGGGGTCATCAGACAGCTCAATTTCCTTCGACCCCTCTTCATCCTCTAGGACGTGAACTCTCGGTATCCTGGCGGGAGAAGCACAGTTAAGATTCTTATTTACTGGGAGGAGGAAAAGTAACTTGTGCTTGGGATCTAGAATAGGAGTTGAAACCCCTGTGTCTGACAAGAGATAGTTATGTTACACCTGCATTTTATTGAACTCATTCCTGTCAAAAGCAGAGGCAACAGTGTAAGGAGGAAAAGGGTTCATTCAGAAAATTATTTATTTATTTATTTATTATTATTATTTTTTTGACAGGCAGAGTTACAGTGAGAGACAGACAGAGAGTCACCCCCCAAAATGGTTGCCAAGGCCGGCGCTGTGCCGATCCGAAGCCAGGAGCCAGGTGCTTCCTCCTGGTCTCCCATGGGGTGCAGGGCCCAAGCACCTGGGCCATCCTCCACTGCACTCCCGGGTCACAGCAGAGAGCTGGCCTGGAAGAGGGGCAACTGGGACAGAAACTGGTGCCCCAACTGGGACTAGAACCCGGGGTGCTGGTGCCGCAGGCGGATTAGCCTAGTGAGCCACGGCACCGGCCCCTTCAGAAAATTATACTGGGACAGTAAGACAGGCATACAGTGGAAAATAAATCTCAATTCTATTTCACACTATACACAAAAATCTATACCAAACAGACTTTGGATGTAAAGGTGAAAATAAAACAGTAAGACCCACAGGTGAAAAACTCAGAACTTCTTCATGATCTTAGAGTAGACAAAGACTTTAGGAAGGATCCAGAAGGTGTGTTCTACTTTCTACTCTAGACTCAATTATATTAAGGTTATGAATTTGTTTGTCAGAGACATCATTTAAAAATTAAAAGGACAGGAGCCGGCACTGTGGCGTAGCAGGTAAAGCCCCCGTCGGCAGTACCAGTATCCCATATGGGTGTGGGTTTGAGTCCCAGCTGTTCCACTTCTGATCCAATTCTCTGCTATGGCCTGCCTGGGAAAGTCATAGAAGATGGCCCAAGTCCTTGGGCCTCTGCACCCACATGGGTGACCTGGAAGAAGCTCCTGGCTCCTGGCTTCTGATCAGTGCCGCTCTGGTCATTGTGGCTATCTGGGAAGTGAACTAACGGATAGAAGACCTCTCTGCCTCTGCCTCTCTGTAACTCTGCCTTTCAAAAAGATAAATAAATCTTTTAAAAAAATAAAAGGATAATCCAGAGTGAAGAAAATATTTACAAATATGTTATCTGGTATATTACATAAAACATAACATAAAATATAACAATATAATAACATTACATATAATAAAAAGCAACCCAACAAAAATTAGGCAAAGACTTAACTGTGACCTCCTAGGAGGCTAGCCAAGAACACATGAAATGGGCACTCCACTTAAACACATATCAGGGAAATGCAAATAAAAGCTACAGAGTAATACCAAGACACACCAGAACAGCTACTATTAAAAACAAACCAACCAAAGATCCAAGGATTGGCACGGACGGGGAGCAACCCAGAACTCACCCACTGCTGGAGGGAATATCAACTGGTAAGAGCACTCGGAAACTGTTTTCCTTTATCTATCAGAACTAAACACAGACTCTATGAACTAGACATTTTACTCCCCCTCCAACAGAAATGGATATGTCCTCTAAAAGACATGTACAGAAATGTTCATGTCCAGCACAATTTGTAACAGCCAAAACGAGGAGCCGCCTGGATGTCCATCGGCTGTAGAATGGAAGAACTCTGGCACAGTCACACAACAGAACACTACACCGCAAAAAGGGAGCTACTGCCACAGCCACAATGTAGAGAGATCCAAACACAATGCCCAGTGAACTAGGCCGAACCAAAGAAGAACATACTGCGTGATCCCATTGGTATCAAACCCAAAACTCATCTGTGGTTTTAGAACAGTGGCCATCAACAACAGCGAGGACTGCGAGGAGGCCAGGGCATGAAGTCAATTCCTCCAGCCTGTGGTGGAGGAGCCAGAGAGGAAGAGGAGGTCCACCCAGCTACCGCACTGCAAAGAGTGGTGGTGCTTTTCCAGTTCCTCCAACAAAAGCCCCCGGCCGGCCCTACACAGGCAGCACCCAGAGCAGACGGGCTGCAGGCAGAAGACGTCCATAAGGGCCAGGGAGTCCTGCTAGGGTCCGCCCTGGCTGGAGCCCCCACAGAAGGAGCCCCTTGGCAGAAGTAGTAAGTGCTACCCTATTTGAGCAAGTCAGGTGGCCTGTTTTTGGTTGGTATGCTCGAAACTAAGCATGGACACATACATGTGTGTAGAATGTACACTTGATTCCTAACGCTTTGGCCATGGCGTGGTGGGGCAGAGGGTTAAGAATGCGCTCAGATGGGCGCACCCCCTCTAATGGACCCTGCCTGTGTAGAGGTCTCCCCTCATTTAGGGGAATCAGGGCCCCAGAGTCCCCACTCCCCACTGCCTGCAGGGCTGCTCCTGCTGTGGGGATGAGATTTTTGGCTGTGCCAGTGACGGTGTCCTGCCAACCTGAGCAGCTGGGTTTTACCATCCTGACGCACAGTTTGCCCAACACCTCCCCCACAGGCAAACGGCTCGTCTGGCTCCCAATCTCTCACTCCACCCCGGCGCCCATGGCAACCAGCTGGCAGACGGGCAGTCATTCCTGAGGCCTGAGGAACATGAGCCGCAATTTCCTCTCCTCCTCCGGCAGGGCCCAAGACAGGCTGCAGCTGCTGCTGGGGGCTGACAACAGGCTCCCACTGTGGCCACGAGGCCAGGCCCACACCTCAAACGGCCACAGCAAGGGATCTAGTGGCACAGCGAAGGGCTGGCAGACTCCAGTTTTCTCAGCAGATATTCCAACCTGCAATTTCTGACTTGAACTTAGCCGCTTTTGTTGTAAACTACACAAGTAGAGGTGGGCACGGTGGTGTAGTGGGTAAAGCTGCTGCCCAAGGCGCAAGCATCCCTGTCGGCACCTGTGTAAGTTCCAGCTGCTCCACTTCCGATCCAGCTCCCTGCTAACGTGCCTGGGAAAGCAGCAGAGGATGGCCCGAGTCCTTGGGCCCCACACCCACAAAGGCAACCCAGAAGAAGATCCTGGCTCCTGGCTTCAGATCAACCCGGCTCCAACCATTCCAGCCATTTGGGTCAGCGGATGGACAATTTCTGTCTCTCCCTTTCTCTGCGTATCTGACTTTCAAATAAAATAAATAAATCTTAAAAAAAAAAAAAAAAAACCTACACACGTAGTCTAAATTCACCACAGAAAAACTACAGTATTAAATGTTGAACTGACCATCATATGAGCATTTTAAAAAAAAATTACAATGACTATTTCAGGACATCTATATACATCTCTCTATATAAATAATATATGAAATCTAAGAATTCTGAAATCTTAAGTGAAGTACAAGAACTGCCACAAGTCAAATGAACAGAGAGCAGGATGACGGGGCCGCATTCAGCGAAGGGTTCTGCACAGCCACAGGCTCTGGATGTGCTGCTGTGTGCACTGCACCCCAGTGTTGGGCCGCTGGGGCTCTTTCCAATTTCCCAGCATCACACAGAAGCTCTGGTGGACATCCTGGGATAAGCATCTTTGCTCACTCATTTCCTTAAGCTGTATCCCTGAGTGTTTCTAATCTTCATTTTAAAATTACCAGGATCCCTGGTTATCTTACTATAAGCCCTCACGGAATGAAGTCCCCCACCCACGTATTTACTGTGAAAGGCGGCAAAGTGCTTGGCGCAGAGAGGGAAGACTTCCTAATCAAACAGAAGAAATGTCAGCTTCAGACAAGGCCCTCCGGCGCAGCTAGCACCTTGCCCCTTCTGCAGCCTGTCTGGAAGCTAGATCACAGCTGCCCCCACATAGCCGGCTCGTATCTTCATCCCAACGGCAGGCTGCTACCCTGCTTTTAAAACACGCAAGCGTACAATCAAGAACCTTGTGGGCCCACAGCCCGTGCCAGGCACTGCGCTGCAGGCGCCCGGCCCTTTCCCATGGAGGTCACCCAGCAACTGCATTTTGGAACAGTTGCCCTGTAGTTGGTGTCTTTTTTGCTTTTTGGTAGTTCTCAGATACTTTTCTACGTGGTTCGTGTTTGCTCATGAAATAACAATAAGTACACAAGTATCTGCATAGATTTGCTTTAACTTAGGAAATCGCTCTTTTCTGCAGCTTAACGTGAGACAGCATCATTTTCAAGACCAAAAAGCCCTGTCACCTTCACTGATGAGCCACAGGAGCAACTTCTTCAGTGTTTTGCATCCTAAATGTCCGCCCAGGTTGTCTGCAGGCCCCGGGCAGTTTCTAGGAAGACTTACCTTGTATTGAAGAGAGCAGCCTTTACAGCTATGGAAATGGCATCAAACAAATTTCCACCGCATTCCAACAGCTAAAGGAGACAGGGATGGAAGAGGGAAGAAAAAATGGGCATCACTCGTTAGTTTCAGCATTAGCCTGGATGAAGGACCCTGGATGTGTGTCTACCCAGTAAAGACGAGAACATGTGACCCCGGTGCACTAACACGTGTACAGTGACATTCACTCACCTCATTTCAAGTGTGGCCTGGCCGTGGGCTGTGCTTACGTGGGCCACGCATGCAAGGTCTCTGCTGGCCTGTGCTGTGGAACCACCCAAGGCTGCGGCAGGCCAGTGGGGCAGGCATTGATGCAGGACAGATTGCCTTTCTCTTGCCCCAAGTAGCTCCCAATTGCATCGCAAGTGTCACTCTTGTGATGCAGACCTCTGTGTGGTCTCTACACTCGTTGGAAATAGCGGCCACTTATGCAACAGCTGCTGTCAAGTTCACGTTTACTAGCTAAACATCTTGTATGTGATCATCGAGGAATACCTCTGTTCAAAATGGAATGCTGCGGGTTGTACATTAACTATAGTAAAGACTAAGGTCTCTCCCACAGGCTTCTGCCCATGAACAAAAGTGCTGGCTGCACCTAGGCAGCCGTACCTGGCCAGGAAGGCTAGAAATGTACCTAGAAGGAGGTCCTTCAGTCCTCCTCTAGAGAAGCTGTGGCCGGCCTCATGGAATAAGGCCAACTGGGCGGCTCCAAGTCCTAAGGGAGTAAGGCACGCAAGCATTTCTGTGTTTTGTGGAGCCTGCTTCCTCTTCATCTGGACTGTGAATTCCTAAAGGTGGGGCCCTTTGTGGTTTTGCACACTCCCTTCTCCCCAGAGTCCCACAGACTACAGTTAAGGGAAGAGGCTGGGCTTATCTGCGGAAGCCTTTTTTTTTTTTTTTTTTTGACAGGCAGAGTAGACAATGAGAGAGAGACAAACACAGAGAGAGAAAGGTCTTCCTTTTTGCCGTTGGTTCACCCTGCAATGGCCGCTGCGGCTAGCGCATCCCGCTGATCCAAAGCCAGGAGCCAGGTGCTTCTCCTGGTCTCCCTTGTAGGTACAGGACCCAAGCACTTGGGCCATCCTCCACTGAATTCCCGGGCCACAGCAGAGAGCTTGCCTGGAAGAGGGGCAACCGGGACAGAATCCGGTGCCCCGACTGGGACTAGAACCCGGTGTGCCGGCGCCACAAGGCAGAGGATTAGCATAGCGAGCCGCGGCACCGGCTGCCTTTTTTTTTTTCTTTAAAGATGTATTTTATTTATTTGAAAGACAGAATTACAGAAGAGAGGCAGAGTCAGAGAGAGAGAAACAGGTCTTCCACCTGCTGATTCACTCCCCAAATGGCTGCAACGGCCAGAGCTGTGCTATTCCAAAGCCAGGAGCCAGGAGCTCCTTCTGGGTCTCCCGTGCCGGTGCAGGGGCTCCAACACTTGGGCCATCTTCTACTGCCTTCCCAGGCCATAGTAGAGAACTGGATCGGAAGTGGAGCAATTGGGACTTGAACCGATGCTCATATAGGATGCCGGTGCCATAGGCTGGGGCTTTAACATGCTGTCCCACAGCGCCGGCCCCTTGTGCAAGCCTTTCAAACTCACTTAAGACATTCCAGGTTACATCCAGAATGTCTCCTCATGAACTGCACTTGTGCCCAGTGCAAATCTCTGCTTCCCACCTGGGCTCCCAGTCGCTCCACTCCTGATGCAGCTCCCTGCTAATACACCTGGGAAAACAGCAGAGAATGCCCGAAATACTTGGGCCCTGCTACCTACTTGGCAGGACTCACACTCCAGGATAGATGCAGCCCATCTATCAGAGATGAGAAAAGCGAATGGATCTGTAATTTCACTGCTCCCAGGAGTGTCAGTAGTCAGGCGCAACAACGGTCACCAGCGCTATCTTCTGACCAAGCTCCACTCATTACCCAGGTCACTTAAAATACCCAGAAGGCTGAGTCTCATGGACGGCCAACACTGTGACACAGCCAAGCACTCCCTCTTCATGAAGTTCTCTATCAACCCACAACAGCTCTTTCATCCACACATTCCATAAAGGTCCATGGCTGAGCCTTGTGTCCTCATTCTGAGGTGGAAGATGTAGTTGCCAACCTCTAGGTTCATAAAATTTAGTGAAAAGGAATGAAACAGCCCCAACAAGAACCTGGCCAGAAACAAGTGACCAGTGGCTATATTACTCCACAAAGCCAAAATTCATTACAGCTCCGTATCAGACAGAAGTCACTGCCAAGTGCCAGAACCGGGTAGGAGTGTCCTGGAAGCAGAGTACAGGGGGTGGAGACAAAAGACCCTGCAGTAGCACAGAGAGCTGGGGCTGCGGAGCCTTGCTGGGAAACAAGGGGCTCGGAGCAGGTGAGCTGAGTGGTGTTTTCCGGGGAGGAGGCATCCCACAGCACTGGCCCGCAGACCCAACAGCCCTCGCTGTTCACAAGCTGACACCTCCTGGCTGGTCACTGACTCTCAGTTTCTTCACTGATTAATGAGGACTACAACTGTGTCCACAAAGTGCCTAAGGTTTAGATGAAAATGCACGTAAGGGCTCGTCCTTGTTCCACACAAAGTATGCCACCGTGCCTGAATTCTGCCCAGCAACTCTGGGACCAGCCAGAGAGCACTTCTCGCTTTATACCCCTCCCAACTCCTGTGGATAATTTTAGGGGTTATGATATGAGTATAATTTTATTACAGAACGGTACTACACATATGTTACTTAAATATGTGCTGCAGTTACAAGATTAGGAGAGCGGATCTCCTTACCTAATCTCATCCTGGCGGTTGGAAGCTTCCGCCTAAACAGGGGAAAAGCGGTGCGTGGAGAGGAGCCCACCCGCCTCCATCAAAACCAGGGAGAGTGTGGCCGGCACGTCCAGTGATACTCACCAGCACATCCACGTAGAGAACCCAACAGTGCTCCCGAGGGCTAATGCACAGGGACTTCAGGTCCAGGCTGCCTTTGTTAAATATCCGGGTGAGGGTATTAGCGATCTCGGTGCCAAGGTCATCACCTCCTCGACCTTCAAACTCCGGCGTAGCATTGGCTGAACTACACAGAATGGCACAAGACAAGCAGGGTGAGCCTTTGCAAACAGAGAGGCAGCTGAAGCCGGCTGTGTGTGCCTTTCCTGGTGGAACGCTGATGAAGAACGCATGGCACCCGCCACCCTGCTGGCCTCCAGACATGCACAATGAACCGGCCAGCGCTGTGCCTGGGTTGTCAGCTATGCACTGGGACTTGCCATGACTTCTAACAGAAGCCCTGTTTGGCCAAAGAGAAACAGGAGAGCGATGGTAATGTGAACCTGGCTGGTAATAATTAACTCTCATCTTCAGAGCACAGTAAATACTCCTCTGTGACAGGCCCAGGATGCTGGAGGCCTAAGCAATCAGACACTCTGGGCTCACACAGGAGCCACCCGACAGACACCCCATCTGTTTCCAAGGCTTACTCTCAACAAAAAACCCACAACACAAGTACAGTGGCCTTTCTGGGTGCTTTGGGAGACACAGAGTATGTTAGAGTTACAGCACGAACTTTAGATCATCATTAACCTAGAAAGAAGGAAAAATGAATGGAACCAAGAGAAAGACGACTGGCTGATTAAACGTTAGGTGGGAACCTTTGACTTGCTATTCGGGGCCTCCTGACACTTGTGCTCAGCTACCTCAACATGGGACAGCACTCAGAGCGCCGCTCTCCAGTGCTGCACTGGGCATTTTTGAGATAAGCTTTCTGTGAGTTAGGAAACACCACGGTAACCATTTTCCTGCTAACAGTGGAGGCTGGAGAGATGAACAGCCAGCTGCTCCCGCGTGGACTACACAAGCACATTCTGCAGCTCGCCAGCTCCTCCACCCAGAGAGGACCCAGCCCTGTGCTGGCCAAGGGCGACCTGGGCGGTGCAGATCCTGAAACTGGCAGTCCCACTGCATGAAGTGGAGTTACAAGATGGGAGCAAACGGTGAGGGCTGGAGGAGACCTCAGATCTGAAGGTCAGCCAGAGAGAGGCAGGGGGATTCCAGCAAAGCAGAACCTGTGTGAAGGCTCAAGGCTATGCCCACCCCATTTGCATAATGCTAAAAAACAAAAATAAAAAAATTCCCACTGAGTAAGACTCACACCATCAGCCAGCAGGAGCCTAATTTAAAGTCCCAAGAGGAAGTTCATGACTGCCACGGCAACCTCACCATTCCCTCACTAGGAACTCCTTCTGCCAGACTCGGGCATCGGGCCGTGAAAAGCAGCTCATCTCGGTGAGATCATCAACACACCAGAGATGAAGATTTCATTTCACACAGCTGACAAAACACAGCCTGCTTCTAATGTAAACGCTAAGGAATCAATATCCTTCCACGTTTCAAATGTTTAAAAAACACAGCCAAATCCAGGCCAAGATGTTTACCTTCTGAATGCAGCAGGCACATCCTCCCCGGGGTGACTAATGACCCGGGGACTAATAATGCATGCACTCATCCCCAGGGGATGTGTACACAACTTCCCAGGTCTATGTCCATGTCTACCTACAAAACCATGCCCCGCTGGTTTTCTGACACTGGGCTTATATATATATATTACATACTACATATATATTTTAAGATTCATTTTATTATTTGAAAGGCAGAGTTACAGAGAGGTAGACAGAGATCTTCTAACCATTGGTTCATTCCCCAAATGGCCGCAACAGCCAGAGCTATGCCAATCTATAGATAGAAGCCAGGAGCTTCTTCTGGTCTCCCACGTGGGTGCAGGGGCCCGTGGACTTTGGTCATCCTCCTCTGCCCTCCCGGGCCACAGCAGAGTGCTGGATTAGAACTGGGGCAGCCAGGACTCGAACTGGCACCCACATGGGATGCCAGTACCACAGGTGGCGGCCTTACCCACTACGCCACAACGCCAACCCCTATATATATATATATATATTTTTTTTTTTTTTAAGAATGGCAGGGGCCCAAGCACTTTTTAAAGATTTATTTATTTGAAAGGCAGAGATACACAGAGAGAAGGAGAGAGAGAGATCTTCTATCCGCTGGTTCACTCCCCAAGTGGTCATAATAGCCGGAGCTGGGCCAGACTGAAAGCAGGAGCCAGAAGCTTCTTCTGGGCCTCCCTCGTGGATGCAGGTGCCCGAGAATTTAGGCACCCTCTGCTGCTTCCCCAGGCCATAGTTGGGAGCTGGATCGGAAGTGGAGCAGCTGAGATTTGAATTGATGCCCATCTGGGATGCTGGCACTGCAGGTGGAAGCTCAGCCTACTGTGCCACAGTGCCAGCCCCGCTGATTTATTTTTTACTTATTTATTCGAGAGACAAGGAAACAGCGGGGTCGCCCCATCTGCTAGTTCACTCCCAAAGCTGGGGGTGAGAAATTCAACTCATGGGTAACAGTGACCCAACCACTTGAGCTGTCGGTCACCTGCTGCCCCGCGGGGTGTGTACTGGTCAGAAGTTGGAAATGGGAGCACAGCCAGGGCTTGAGCTTTCTGATAGAAGACTTACGATATGCGATGTGGGAGTCCCAAGGGTGTCTTAACTACTAAGCCAAACACCCGCCCCTGGGCTAATCTAAAGCGGAAATTTTACTGGTTTGAACACTGCTTTGTGGTGGTTACTTTTTTAAGGCCATGGAGCAAGCAGGCGGAGAGCAGGGTTCAGACTCAAGAGCGCACAGGCAGTGCTCTGGTTTGGGGTACTCTAGGGAGGAGGCTGGGCAACGGGAGGCCCATGTTCTCCGCGGGGATGGGGTACACGGCTGATGGCTGGAGAGAGGGAGTGGGACAGAGAAATGAGGGTTCTGCCTCACAGCACGAGGACCCTGTATGAGAAAGCTGGACAGCAATGTGGGTGGAGGGAGGGCCTCAGCAACCTGGTCCGGTAACTACACACGCCGCAGCAAAGGGCCACAGTCACTGGAGATGGTGACGAACGTCCTAGCCCTGTCTACAGGCTGTTCTATTTCCTTAAAACAAAACGAAAATCCTCCAGGTGGCGATCTGACCTGCAGGATGACACCATGAGACCCCAGCTGGTTCCACTCGCTCATCTTCCAGGGAGGGAAACTCAGACAACGCCACTGTCTGCTCTGTGTTAGCATTCTCAGCACTCGGCTCTATGAACTCACTTCATTCTCACAGAAACCCTAGGAGGTACCAACCCCATCTGGGAGATAAGGAAGCTGAGTCACAGAGAGCTGGTGGTGTTTCTCCAAGGTCACAGCACAGTGCCTGGGGAAGCGGACCTTGGCCCTTACCTGCCAGGTGTGCCCGTACTATTCAATGCGTAATGCCACTCACTTGGCTTGTCGTCTGACGTCAGATTAACTTTCCCTTGGGTTTATCTTTCGCCTTAAGTTCTCTGGTCTTGGGGCCACAAACGAGCCCAAGAACGCAGAGCCAGGGAGCCCTAAGGAGGAAGCTTCTCTGTCACATACAAAGCAGGGAGGGCGTTGTGTAGGGTAGGAGGAAATATAGGCTGGTAAGTCCAGCCCCTGCGCATGCGCATCACAGCTCTTCTCAGTAGGGGAGGACACACTTGCAGGGTGTTTGGCATAAAACCGAATGCTTTCTACACTTACAGTTACCAGAATCAACCCAGACCCTTCATAAGCACAGCCCCAACCCTCTTCCAGAGCTGAGGTGGACAAACTAAGAAAGCCTGCAAACGCCCACCCCTCCCCCTTCTCCACTCCTCCTGACTCATCACCTCCACCCTGCTCCCCCTCCGTGGCACATCTCTGCTTCAACTGAGATGGGTTGAGATCAAGACCATGACAGCCTGGTCATGTTGTTTCCCTTGCAGTCAAGCTAGCTTGCAGACCTACGGAAACTTAAGGTAGGTGCGGCCAGGCCCTGAGCAGGGCAAGTGGGTTAGCAGGCACTCAGGGCAGGGCAGCAGCCACCAGCCTCGCTACGCTGTGTGTTCACCTGCTCATTTCTGCACCCACTTCGGACGACCATGAGAAGAGCATCACATTGTGAGCTCTTCATTGGGAGCTCCTACCAGAAGTTTCTGGAAAATTATTCCCCAAGTTTGGGAGACTTTGAACACAACAGCCTCAAATGGCTCCTACAGGTCGCCTCTCTGTTTTGCCCTCAGCCAGGCTCTTTAAGCAGCGCTACGCAGGTCACGAATGGAGGTATGGTGGCCACACCCACCACCGCGGGGTTCCAGAGGGTCTGGTTCAGTGTTAGTGGAAAAGACAAGTGATCATATAGAAAACAGTTAAGACCCCAAGGGGAAGCACCCAGTACCGGGCACACTGCAACACCTATGAATGAAGCACGTTCTCAACTCCTCCTCCAAGCCAGATTCCACAGTCCTGATGCCACCATCACCATGATTAGAGTACTTGGTGGTCTGCCACCTGGTGGTAGCCCAGAGTCATTGAATTCTTTCCTTCTGGGTTTCAGAGGGAAACCTTTTCCTAAGGCTTCAGAGTTCTCATTTAAATTTAATGGCTTATTCTTGGGCTACAACTAGCAAACTAAAGACGTGAGAGAGGAGTTGGGAGACATGGTTTTGCTCCCAGCTTCGTGAAGGTGCAGCCAGGCATGTCTGGAGCAGGGCTTGGCAGCAGGACACCCAGGGACCCTTTCCAAAGGGCTGTGAGGTCTCCACCCGGAGTTTCTATCATTCCCAGGGAACAGGGTAAATTCTGGGGGGTGGGGAGTGGTGGCTACCTTGTCTCCTGATACTGTCATTCCAAGTGGGCCAAACTAAGGTGAGCTAGCAGAAAAGCAATTAGTGTTCAGAGACCTCTCTCTCTCACTGGGGATTTAAATAATTAAAACCTGGAAGCTGCTGATAAGGACTTAAACCAAGCTCCCCTCACCACCATCAATTACTTCCCTCCCACAGGGCAGCAAGCCTCAGCCCATGGATGAGTGCGTGCCTGGGGCCCCAGGTGCCGGTGTGCAGGTGGGGGTGGGGCATATCCACAGGTGCCAAGAAGCCACTCTCTAGAAAGAGCCTCTTCAGGCCAGCTGCAGCTTCAATGGCAGGATCCTGACCAGGTGCTGCTGAGCAGACTGCCTCAGTGAGATTAGGATGAAACGGCTGCCTCTTAAGTCTTCCAGGTGAACTCAAAAGACACGTCTGATTATTCCATAAGCCAATCAGAAGTCTTCAGTATCTCTTCAAAAGAAAAAGAATAAGCAAAGCTTTTGCTTTTTAACATCAAGACTGCTGCACCTTAAGACAGACGTGCAATACCCGCCTCTTTTGATTCTGGGAACTGTTATTGACAATAAAACTCCTAATGGGGCTCCCATTATAGTTCTCTATGCTCAAGCTAAATGCATTTATCCTCTACATAAGGGTAGCCCATCTCCACCCACTATCTGGGAGTCTGTAAGATACCATCTTTTCAACTTAAGGGGCACTCCACTTGCAGCTGGTTTTGTTCCAGTTTTGCTTATGCTAATTAACAAACTCATGTTTCAGAACACGACTTCGGGGAGTAACCATGCAGGGGACGCAGACATCGCTGGTGACTGAGACTGCTCCAGCTCACTAAATGAATTTGTTAGATGAGATAGGCAGAGACTTCCAGACCCAGGACAGGAAGGGCCTGCACTATGCCCCCCATAAGCAGGAAGCAGCTATAGAAGATGTGATTCTATGACCCTCAACATCCCTTAGGATTAAGGGAATGGAGTCTCTGAGGGGGGAATGTTGTAGGCAGGCATACAGGGAACATTGATTAGGTTTGTGAGCTAAAAGACCACGCCTTCAGCACGGCCCCTGTGTGACCTCATGCCCCTACCTGGCCCCATCTGTGTGCCCACCTGCCAAAGGGCCCAAAGGGCCCAAAGGCCCTTTTGGGGCCTTTTGCCTCTTTGGCCACTGTGGGCCCTTGCTGCCCTTCAGGCCACCAGGCCCATGCTTCCTGACCTACACGCTCCTCCACATCGCTGGCTCCTGGTACTTGTTATGAATCCAGATTTCCCTCGCTATTCTACGCATTTTTTCCAACTGAATAAAAAACTTAAAAACTTAGCATGCTGCCCCACTCATTTGTGCCAGTATTCAGCAAGAACCCACGATGCTTATTAATACTGTGAATTTATTTATAAGCACATGGTAATGTAAAGGGCACCCCATAGTCCTATAGCATAGTCACTTGGCCACAATAAAAGCCTTTCTGGTTTATGAAAAAAGAGTCACTCTTGAAAGACTCAAGTGACATGCTAATGTGGTGCAGCTGGCCATGCCTGGTACTCTCACCCATCTCCATGTCCACCTGCCGCTCTGACCGCAGAGCTGGGCACATACAGGAGCCACCGTGTGCCACCTGGAAAGACGGATTCAGGAAAACCACCTGGGAACTGCAACTCCTGGCCTCTTGGGGTCCTTCTGAGACTTACAGTGGAGGACAAGAGACCAGCAGGCAGGCACTCTCGGCCAGCAAGTGAGGCTTCTTCCAGAAACCGGTTAATGGGGAGGGCAGCTGCCTGCTGGAGTCAGCTTCCCTTTTTCCAGCTGAGACAAGAAAGGGACATGACAATAGCAGGCTCAGCAGGAGGCCTGTTCAGACAGTCACAAGGAAAAGTATCCCAGTACCAAGCCTGAGGGCAGAGCCCTCCTTCTGGTGTGATGGAGCTGTCTTTGGTCTGCCTAAGACAAATGGGGGAAACACAAAGAGAGGGAGGAAGCAGCTCCTCACCCACGCTGCCTGCTCCTGGGAACCTTTTGCTGCTCTCAATCGGGCAGATCAAGGCCAGGAGAGGCAGTCTGCTTCCTCCAGGAGCATCCACAGAAACCTAGAGAATGGGCCATCTGCAATTCAGACTGGTGAGAGCAGCTAGGAGGAACCAGAAGCCAGCTGAAATGGTAGCAACGCTCTGGAAGGATAACTGAGCAGAAAGGTGACCGTGGGTAGCTCTTGACATCCAAGTGCAATGTCCCTGAGAGCTGGCCTCTGTAGGCTGCATGAGAATGGACAGACCTGAACTGGCATTTTTAGCTATGTGATACTATGGAAGTCTCTTACTCTCTGAACTCCATTTGTCATCTCTCAAGATGACAGCAGGAGTGCTGTGAGGACCACATTCTGTGTAACTCACCACATGAACATGGGTTAGCAACTGGTACAAAGCGCAGACATGGTGGCAAGGGGAAATTGAGAAGAGCCTGTTTGTGGGCTGGCCCTTGGCTGGCATCTGGGAACTTGGCTCTCAGAGTGTTCCCAGTCAACAGCAAACTGATGGGGCAGTGCACTGTGCTAGACCACGCAGTACGGGTCATGCTAAACACCTGATCTCTTTAGGATCAGGAATCTTGGGATGCATTAAATAGAGGGTGTCTATGTGACCAGCACCCAGCAAAAACCTTGGGTGCTCAGTCTAATGGGGTTTCCTAGACACAAATGTCACAAATAGCTGTTGTACAAGGGCACTTCGAAAAGGCCATAGAAAAATGGTGTTAAAACATTCTGAGGGGCTGATGCTGTGGCACAGTGGGTTAAGCTGCACCTGTAACACTGGCAGCCCATGTGAGTGCTGGTTCAAGTCTCTGCTGCTCCACTTCCTACCCAGCTCCCTACTAATGCTCTTAAGAAAGCAGAGCAAGATGGGCAAAATGCCTGGGCCCCCACCACCCATGTGGGACACCTGGATGGAGTTCCAGGCTCCTGGCTTTGGCCTGGCCCCACCCCTGCTGTTGCAACCTCTTGGAGAGTGAACCAACAGATAGAAGATCTCTTGTCTCTCCCTCTCCGTAACTCTTTCAAATAAACAAATCTTTTAAAAAAATTCTAAAATCCATGCAGTGTGTCATAATATGTATTTTCCATGCACATTCTGAAGACTGCTCCTATTTTCATTGCTATCATAAATTGCAGCCAGGAGTGCAACTATGTGCTAAGTCCCGGCAGCCAGTCTCCAAACACGGAAGTGGTCCTGGGACGCCCAGTGGAGCATCAACACCATACACCCACATGGAGCAGGAGCTTACCTGCTTCAGGAAGGCCTGCTACAACCACCTGCTTCTAGAAACATGGTTATAGACAGAAGATGGGACCAGGCCAGCAATCCAAAAACACTCCCAACCCCTAGAGGGGGAGATAACAAGGGGGAGAGAAATAACTTTTAAAAAGATTTTTTGAAGAGGCAGAGAGAGAGAGATGCACATATCCCATTAGCTAGTTGATTCTTCACATGCCTACAACAGCCTGGGCTAGGCCAAGGGTGAAGCTGGGAGCCAGGAATGCAATCCAGGTCTCCCATGTGGGTGGCAGGAACCGCATTACTTGAGCCATCACCAAAACTTCCCAGGGTCTGCACTGGTGGGAAGCTGGAGTCACTAGATGATTAAAACAAGGGCAAGGCTCTGAGAACCCGGCATGTAAGATGAGGCGAGTGAACGCCTGCCAGACGGCCGAGCAACAACTAAATGCAAACCAAGAGCATGCGCAACAGGAAACCAGGGGTTCACATTCTCAATCTGTACCTGTTAAATCATTCCCTTTGAAAGCACTGCAGTACTACTGACCAGTCAACAAAAAACTCCACGTAGCCTTCATCTGGCTTCTCCAGCTTCGGCGTCCCCATTTCCGCTTTCACTCCCACCAAGATGTCGGTGTGACCCTGCAGACACAGACAAGACAGGTCCTCATTGGAGGCAGGCAGCCAGGCACCCAACCACCACCCTCCTCTTTGGGACATGTAGCCCTGAAGGACTTGGCAGGTGACTTCCGGAGGAGGGGAAGGGTCTTTCAGATCTGAATGGACTCCCCTCCCTGAGCTGGGCTTGGATTTTGGATGTCCCCAGGAGCAGGCTGCATTCCAAAAGCCACAAGGGCTCCTCTGCACTGGCTCCCTGGGGCCTACCCATGTCTCCACCTGGGCATGAACTGTGACCCCAGTACTCACCAGCTTGACCCTGGCAGACCCACTGGTGTTGGACACCACGTCGGTTTCCACTTCGACACATCGGTAGTCCTCGCAGCCACGGCCATCCACGCGGAGATCTTCCTGAGTGCAACAACCACAGTCCTAAAGCTGTGACCCCAAACTGACCAGACCCCTTGACCCATCCGCTGCTGTCTTTCCGCTCGTGAAGTATGCAGTGCTTCTCCCTTCCTCTCAGTGGGACACCCAGAATTCCGTCCTCCGAGCTAATATTACCATAAGGGAAATGGAGACGTGGGGGGCACTAAGTTTCACTCCAGGTCCTTCAGCTGGTGTGTCTGACACTGCAACTCACACTACGAACCACCACCAGAATATGGACCCAAAAGTCAAAAAACCCAAACAGGAGAAACAGAAGCCACCTCTCTCCAAATCTGCAATGCTAAAAATCACACTGCGTCGTGTTGTGGGAAGACAGGGTAGCACTGTCCCCTCTGCAGCCCTCCTCCCCTGACCCACAAGGTCCACTCTTCTCCAACAGGACCACAGGCCACGCCCACCGCGCCAGCACTCTCCCATCACCTGTGTGCCACAGCAACAGAGACCGTATGACCCGCAGGGCCCTCAAGCTTTATCATGGAGCCTTCTGTGGGCAAAGCCAGCTGACTCCTGTCGAAGAAGATAACCTTCAAGGCGGCCTGCGTGCTACTTGTTGCTTCTGGCCATTTGCTGGCCTCTTCAGCTGCAGTGTTTGTGTTACGTGCATATTTTATGCCATGGCCATCATCCAATACTATAATCCAGTATCATTTATTTTGTTGCTCAAAGCATTCCAGATTTGGCCACGGGAACTCCTTGGGGTGTGTTCTTGGCCCTTTCAACACAACTCCACTTTCTTTATCTTTCGGGCACGTTATTCACTGACAATGCAAGATGTTCCAACCTCTTATATTTTCCTTGCCACGACCCGTGGATTAACCCTCTCCTCAAGGAGCCTTGGTTCCCTTTATTAAAAATCAGATACTGGGGTATCAATGCTTCTAGACTTCGGCAGACATCTAGAATATACATGTATGGATACTAACTCAGACATGCACAGCTACACTTAGTTCTGTACCTATCCACACATCTGTTCATCCCAACTTAGCTTTTCTGATCTGTAATTTCTTTCTCAGGGAGAAAGTTGGCTCTCATCAACAACATATTTACTATTGGTTGAAGCTTCAGACATATGTAGTTTCAGAATTGCTAACCCATGCCTATGCATGGAACAAATTTACCAACAGTATTTGTATAGAGTTCTTATCACCTATAGTCTTACTGTACCTAATCAAACTTTATTTTCCAGTAACTTATGTTTTTTTTCCTCATGCCCTGAATCCAGTGTGGTTACAGGATTCATCTGTAACACCCTCATCTGTAACTGTATTCTAGTTTGGTTGCCCACATCCTAGTTACCTTTAATTACCTTTTGGCTATGTGGAGTAATCACTATGGTTTTGAGTCAAGCTACAGAAAAGGTATACTCAGAGCAATGTGACTCTCCTTATCTGTCCTATGCTACTTTAGTTTTATTCCATTTTTAATTGACAATAATTGCAATATGCTAGTTTCCATGCCCCTCTTCTTTTCCACCTCCTTCCCACCCACCCCAGGCAGGTTACCAGGCTGGTCCATTTCTGCTCTGTTTCTTGTATTTCTGCTGCACAATTGAACAAATGCATAAATATTTTTATGTGTCTTTTAAAATTTTTTAAAGCATTATTTATTTGAAAATCAGAGTTACAGAGAGAGAGAGAGAGAGATCTTCCATCTGCTGGTTTACTTCCCAGATGGCCACAGCGGCCAGGGCTGGGCCAGGCTAGAGCTAGAAGCTTCTTGCAGGTCTCCCCCAGATTTCCCAGGCCATTGGCAGGGAGCTGGACCGGAAGTGGAGCAGACAGGACCTGAACTGGAACCCACACGGGACACTGGTGTTACAGGCGGCAGCTTTACCTGCTATGCCACAGCACCCCTCCCCCCCTTTTTCTTCTGTGAAGGCAACGGCGCCGGCCCACAAAGATTTACTTCACATGTAGGAAATTGCTTCACATCACCTCATGGAGATCCTCATGTCTTCATAAATATTTTGAAATCTTTTTTTCAGAAAAAGAATCATTAGTTTATAAGTTATTTAAAGGAGCTGATGCACCGCCAAAACATAAAAAACAAACAAAAAACCTCCCCACCTGCCCAAGGCCAGCATTGTGACATAGCGGTTAAAGCCACCACCTGCAACACCAGCATCCCGTAGGGGCACTGGTTCTAGCCCCAGCTGCTCCACTTCTGATCCAGTTCCCTGCTAATGCACCTGTGAAGACAACCGAATACAGCCTAAGTGTCTGGGTTCCTGCCACCCACGTGGGAGACCTGGATAAAGCTTCTGGTTCTGGGCTTTGGCCTGACCCAGGCCTGGCCATAGTGGCTTCTGGGGAGTGAACCAGCGGGTGGAACATCTCCCTCTCTAACTCTCCCTCTAATTATGACTTTGAAAATAATAAATCTTGGGGCTGGTGCTGTGGCGCAGAGGGTTAAAGCCCTGGCCTGAAATGCCGGCATCCCATAGGGGCACTGGTTCTAGTCCTGGCTGCTCCTCTTCCAATCTAGCTCTCTGCTATGGCCTGGGATAGCAGTAGAAGATGGCCCAAGTCCTTGGGGCCCTGCACCCATGTGGGAGACCCGGAAGAAGCTCCTGGCTCCTGGCTTCGGATTGGCCCAGCTCCAGCCATTGCAGCCATCTGGGGAGTGAACCAGCAGATGGAAGACCTCTCTCTCTCTACCTCTCTGTAACTTGGTCTTGCAAATAAATAAACCTTAAAAAAAAAATTCCCCAAGACCCCCAAAAAACCCCAAACCTGCTGCTCTAAAGTATGCGACTGACAGAAATTTATGTTAAATCTGCCTGGCTACCTGCACATGAAAACTGACTTATGAGAAATTATAAAAAGAAAAGCAAAATATTGCTGGAGGCCCCCCTAAATGCCAGCAACCACCACCCCCATCGCAGAGGCTTCAGCTCTTGCCCCTCGTGCCAACAATGTCAGGCAGGTGGAAGCAGAAGCACGCAGATGGATGCTCAAAGGTGACAGGCGAGCAGGCCTTTGGGCAGAGTCCATCAAGGGCTCCTGTAACCAGGACGACATAACCAGGTATCTCCACAGCTTCCCCACAGGCCCGGAAGGCTTTCTAGGTCAACCTCTGACACCCTACCCTTCCCTCTCCATGTCCCGCTCCCTAGATGTGCCCAGCTGGGAGAGTGAAAGCCCGGCTTTGTGGCTTGCAGGGATGGTACGAGTGTGAGCAACCACTAGGAGCACTTGTCATGGCTGCTAGGCCTGGCCTTGCCACTAACCGGATCCCTGGAACCCACCCCTTTCCCGTCTGGACTTGCTTCCTCACTTGTCAGAGATGACATGGAGTGAGCAAGTTTCAAAGGTGATTCTCCACTTCTACAAATCCTTATATAGAAATGGCTATAGTGACTTCCCATCAATGGCAGCAGCTACTACTCACTGGGCAGTCACCATACGCCAGATCAAAGTGCCAGGACCACCACATAGTGACTGCACTGAAACTCTGTATTAACCTTGTAAGGTGGTATTCTTCACTCCATTTAGAAAGGGGAAGGAAACGGGCCAGCAGATGCCAGAGGATGGGCCCTAGGCCATGTAGCCAGTAAGTGGCATCTACACTCTGGGCAGGATTCTTTACTGCCACGCCTCACAGCCTGCTATCTTCTAGAAGGTTCTTCTCAAAAGCTGTCAGCTCAGAAAGCCTCCTAAGCGCACCTGACCACACGCCAGGTGCCTAACCTCTCATCTCTCATCATTCCATTCTGTCCCCAGGTGAATGTCTCCTTATTTTACCATGGAGAACAAGCTGTTATTCAGGTGGAATCAATTCTTGTGAAGGGCGAAGCTGCGAAAAGAAATCTGCTCATTCCGACCCCCAAATCCCTAGAAGGAACAAGAGACCTCGGGACCTCAGGCAGCTGGGAGCAGAGCTGGCTGCTTCAGGTGCTCAGGGTGTGGGGGCACCACCTCCAACTTTGCAAAGTGGCAAAGCAGGCACACCTGGCTTGCCTGTTCTCTGGGCCCTGGTGCCACTTGCAGAAATGCAATGTAAGAGAAAATTGGCTGCAAGACAGAATCAATAGTTCATGGCTGTGGCAAGAGAGAAAATCAGTTTTTAGAGTGAGACAAAACATCATCCTTAATGCCTCCCCAAGGACTATCTTTTGTATTCCTGATCCTTAAGTTTAAAGACCTCACGGAACTGTGACATCTGGCTTATATTGTCCACGTTTAATATGCAACCTGCCGACCAAATATTGATGTTTCTTTGTCTATAAGAGGCACAGACAACAGCAGGACACAATTTTTTAAAAAAGCTCTCCAGGGGCCGGTGCTGTGGCCTACCAGGTAAAGCCGCTGCCTACAGTGCCGGCATCCCATTTGGGCGCCGGTTTGAGTCCCAGATGCTCCACTTCCGATCGGGTTCCCTGCTATGGTCTGAGAAAGCAGTGGAAGATGGCTTAGGTCCTTGGGTCCCTGCACACACGTGGGAGACCCAGAGGAAGCTCCTGGCTCCGGATCAGTGCAGCTCTGGCCATTGCGGCCATCTGGGGCGTGAACCAGCGGATGAAAGACTTATTTCTCTGCCTCTCAAAGATTTTTTTTTTTTTTTAAAAAAGCTCTCCCATCGTACAGCTTTAATGATAGCTGGACTCCTTCACTGGACGGCTGGACTCCTTCACTGGCCCTGCCGCTGCAGTTGGTGCGTGAAGACACGGGGGAGAGGCTGCGCCCACAACTCCGCCGGGGTGGGCTCTCTGGGGCAAAGGCGTGTTGCCATGTGGGTTACTTAGTGGGGCCCGAGCCAGAGACACGGGGAGGCTCGTTACCGACAAAACCAGGGGCTGGAGACAACACCATCTGCGGTGAGCGCTGCCTAGGGGGGCTTCGCTCGCCACCGGCAGGCTGCTGAGCGGGCTTCCAGAAACACGCCTCCGCCTCCGCGGGCAAGATGCGCGCCTGCAGAGCGCTGATGGCTCGCGGGCATTCCCAACCGCGAGGGCTGGGAAGCAGGCCACGAGCCCACTCAGCCCTCATTCCCCGCACAGCTGAGGCTCGGCCCGGCCAAACGCGCCAAGGCCGCGTCCGGGGGCGGCCCGGAGGATCGGTGCGCTGATCCGGGTCTGTCCTCCCTTCGGCCCAAGGTGCAGATCTCAACCGCTTGGGAAGCAGCAAGGGCGCTAACAACTCCTAAGGGGACGCTGGCCTCCCAGCCCGAAAAACAGCCACAGCGGGGTTCAGTCGCGGTAAATCCAGACCCGCAGCATCTGGGGGAACCCGGGAGCCACGCCGCCGCCGATGCTGTTGCTACCTGGACGCCATGCACGATGTACACCTTCTCCGCCTCGCTCAGCGCCACGGACGCCATGCTGCAGAGCCGCCCGCGCGGTCACGTCATCTCCCCGCGTCGCCCTCGCCGACCGCGCCCCCCGCGTGCGCGCGTCATCAGCTTGCGCGGCGGCCGTGAAGCCGCGGCCGCCGCCACCGCCACCGCCGCCGCCGGGAGCTCCATGGGCATCTCCTGCGCGCCGCCCGGTGTCTGGCCGACTCCAGGAAGCCGCGGCGCCTGGTGCCGGGGAGCCATCGCCGCAGCCCGAGGCCGAATCCCGGGTTGCGGACTGCAGAGGAAGGCGACGGCGACGGCGGCGGGAGCCCTACCGGGGGCCTGGGACTGGGGAACTGCCTCCGGCTTCACGGTCAGTTGGGAGTGGAAACCGGGCTTGGCTTGCTTGAAGACGCTGGGGTGAGGCAAGGGGCATGGGCCGGGGCCGGGGGACTCGCGGCGGCAGAAGCGCGCCGCGCGGCTCTCGGAGTGGAGTTGAAGTAGAGAGCGCGCCGCGAGTGAGGGGAGCGAGCGGGTGTCGTGATTGGCGGTGGGGGGTGGGAGGCTGTCTGCTCGCTCCCCCTCCCGCTTCCCCGTCCCTAGGGTGGCTGGAGACGAGGCGGCGATGCAGCTCTTTCGGGGTCGTTCTCGGTCGGAAGGGTCTGGGCCGGGAGGAGGGAGCACTCGTCTGAGGCGTCTGCACCCCAGGAGGGTTCTCTCGCTCGCTCTCCCCCTCGCGCCGACCGGACGCTGACCCCGGACCTTGCCAGGGTCCCTTGGCCTGGGGTGGCTGCCGGACCAGGGCCCCAGAGACAGTGTTGGGGGAGGGTGCTTGGTAACCTGTGCTGCGTAGCGGGGACTGGAACCCCTGCTTAATGGGGGTGGTCGCTGGGAGCTGTGGACGCCTGCGGGGTGGAGGTGGAGGGTGGGCGTGGGGTAAGGGGAGCCTGCCCAGCGCGGGGGCTGAGCGGGAGTATTGGCTTTGGCTTTCCCGAGAAGGTACCTGCAAGGTGAAGTTGGGGTCACGAAGGAACCTATCAAGGCGGGCAGACAGGGTACCCTGCAGGTTTTAAAGGAGCCATGCGAATAAACGGGGGAAAGTGAACCCAAACCGATTGGAGTAAGGCAGGCGCCTGGTGCCTTTTGCTGATGCCCCATTTTTGAGGAACCTCCCTGCTTTCAAAAGTGAAAGTAACTCTTGATCATCCAAAATAGGGTTAATGTTTCTCAGACAATAGCCTCAATAGTGACTCAGAGATAACTACTGGGTACATAACCAGGGAGCCTGGTGGTTAGAGCTCACCTGGTAGCATCAGTTGGCGCTGCGGGGTTGGGAGTGGTCGGAGAGGGGCATTGAGAGGAAGTGCCTGCCCGCCCGCGCTGATTCGCCTTCCTTTGCTGTTCGTGCCCGCGTTCTCAAGATACGTTGCGAGAAGATCGATGCTCGCTGTCACGCCTCAGTCGACTGGGCATGCGCCGTTGCTTGTGCGTCCACACGGTTCTCTACACACGCTCCTAAAGGGAGGACTTCTTGCTGGGGTTGGACTTTGCCTTCCAGGTAAACTGGGAGAAGTGAGGCCGGAAGGGTTTCCTCCCTGATGAAGGCACAGGAGCCCCACCTGCGGTGGCGCCGCGACACCCTTGTGTGTGGTTAGCAGCTGAATTCTGTTACGAACTCTGAGATAAGGGACCACAGGTGGTAGAAGTAGAGGTTGTTCTGGAAGGAGAGACTCTGGAAATGGGATTGTAGTAGCTGGCACATCGAAAGGGATTGAGGATTCACAACAGGCGTGGGGAACTTGAGCCTGCTGGTGCGTAAGGCCTGCGAAGTCATTTGGTCTGGCCCTGCCAAGGCTGTGGCAGGTGGGGCTAGAGATTCAGTAAATCTACAGCAGGCTGATTTTTAAGGTGATAATTCTGTAGGGCCCACAAATAGTTATCAATATCCAAATGGCCCTGGGCAGAAGAAAACCTCTTCACCCCTAATTTTATAGGTGGCAGCAAATTGGCACCTCAGACAGGATACAGGGAGAAAAGTCCAAGTTTGGATACTGTGGAGTCATCTTTATGAAAATTCTTCGACGCCTTTTAAAATAAAGGAAATACGTTTGAATTGTCCCCTTGACAATTGGCAAAAGGTTCCTTGCTGGAGAAGGGTCAGTAGAATTTTCTCAGAGCAGTGTCGGATGCATTAGGCTAAGTGGTAGGAGAACTGAGAATAGTGGGATGCTTTGAATTCTCTGAGAATGATGCCTTCGTTAAGCGCTGTATCTAAAGGCGGACAGACCATTTTTATCACCTGGATTGTGGTAGGGCATTCAGATATTTTCAGAATCAAGACGCCAAGGATGGTCCATTATTCCATTACACCAGCTGGTTGTCCCATCGGAGTCTTCGGGAGCATGCTATTTTGTAGCTCTGTACTGTTGATTTTATCTTAGGAAGTGCTTACTATGTGCCAAGCAGTGTTCTAAGCACTTAAAAGACCCTGTGAGACAGGTTCTGTTAGTCCTATTTTACAGAGAGAAACTGAGGCACAGAGAGATTAAGTGCCTTGCACAAAGTCACATTCTGGCAGAGCCAGAATCAGTAGGCTTTGCAGCTCCTGTGGCAGTACTCCTAACCATCAGCTTACAGCTTCCTCACAGACTCCATTGCATTCGCCAGAGTATTTGAGAAAGGAGGTCCTTGTTACGGATTGACAGCTGCACTATGAGCTGTAGTTTTAACTCCAAAGGCAAGGAGTCAGTTTAATCATAGACCTACATCCCCTGAATCCTTTTTCTAGAGGAACACCAGATGTGATGCTGATAGGAAGAGCCTGTGTGGAAGCAGGCTGCAGGTCAACTCCAGGTGGCTACGGACTCGTCCCTAAACGACAGAGAAGCCCACGGGATCTAGTACGTGTGGTTGGCTGGACGTGTGTGGAAAGTCAGGTTCCAGCCATGGGCCATGCTCCCAGAAGTGCCATCTAGAAGCTCTTCAAACAGTCTGGGAGTGTTTGCATGCCTGTGAATCACCAGTACATCATGAGCCTAAAGAGATTAAAAAACAAAAAACAAACAAACAAAAAAACCCTAAAACACAGCACCTGCCTAAAAGGAGTTGAGGATTTATTATAGTTGATCCCAAGCCCTTGACCTAATGCGTGAACAAGACAATAAAGTGCTTAATTGAGTCGTGTGGTAATTAGAGGGCAGCCTATAATAAGATGCTAATTGTACAGGCCTGGTATCAAGTGCAAGAGGTAAAGAGCTGTCCTTAGCCTTGAGCTGGCAACAATAGCGTTATGGAGATGGAATAAATCTGTCCCACCTAGCCTTGGTTAATTAAAGCGATAAAAGCCAGTTTCAGAAGCGCTTCTGGGCAGGGCTGAGTCTGTGTTGCTAAAGTTGCAGAGAGGTCTTAAAAATCCAGCAGAGGGTATTGTACTCCCCGTCTAAAGCAGACACGGCCAAGTTTGGGGTCGTCTTGTTTGCATTTTTACCATTGCCCCAACACCTTAGAAAGCACAAAATGAGGTATTATTTTCTTTGTAGATCTGTCTCTCTTAAGTACTTTGCCTGTACCTTGTCTTAAAGAACACTAGATAAAAATAACTGGCTGTGGCTTGTCCATAAGTCTGTCTTGTCCTAGACACTCTAACTTGAGATTATAGTGGCACAACCATGGATAAAGTGTATTCCCAATCACATGAAAGGTCTTTCTGGGTGTTTTGTTGTGAGAGGGTGCCTCCTACATCTAATTAGGCCATGTGTGAGACAAAAGGGGTCACACGGCCTGATGACCAAATCTGAAAATACCTAAACACATACACAGGCTGGTAACTGTGAAAAGCAACAGAGTCTGAATTAGAAGTGGAAGGGTGACGTCTCAATATTGACCTATTATTGGGAGGGAAAGGGCGCTAACGCTGTGCTGCCTCAGGTTCCTGTCAAATCGCTAGCTTTCCTATTCGGATTTCCAGAGACAAATGGCCAGGCCATTCCCAGCTGTCAGTTGTGAAGATGAGAGGGCTGCATGCACATGTCTTACCTGATTCAATTATTCATCCCAGCATGATGAAATGCTGGCATAACTCCATTTTTCTGTCGTCTCTTCTGATCTGCAGCCTTCGTGGTGTGTAGAGACTTGGCAGTTAGACTCTGGGTTTTCTGTGCTACTGGAGACCTGAATATCCTATTCAGGGTCAGTGGAGATGGAATGCCTTTGGGTGAGATCGATTTCTTACTTCAGCCAAGTAAGCCTAGTGGGATGAGTAAGCTGCTGACCACAGTCTGTTGCAACATGTCTTGATTTTGGTTTGTAAAGTGTGTGTTTCTAAATCAAGAAATAATGCAGAAAATCCAGAAAGACAGGTTGGTTAGGAAGATAATGATCTATGGTGTATAAACAGCTGGGCACCACTAACTTTGCCCAGGCTTTGCCACTAACTTACTTTGTGACCTAGCAAGTCGGTTAACTTCTCCAGGCCTCATATTATGCGAGAGCGAGTGTCTTTCTCAGGTTGTAAAACTCACACTAGATCTTCGCTGTGCAAATATGTAGATACTGAGAAATAGCTATGTTTAACTCTGGGCTTTTGAAGATTGTTCTCATTCACCACTTTATAATGTTTGATGTGTTTTGACAGTGCTTTTTGTACTCTGAAAAAAAAGTTAAATGACTGAAAAAAAAGGAAATGGGAACTACGTGCCATCCTTGATTTGAAGAAAAAAGGATGTGTTTAGGAAGATGGCTAACAAAGGCAGCTACCGATAGTTCATTTTTGAGTTTTAGCAGAGACGGGGGCAGAGAAGTTAAGAGCTTTCAGTAGACATATAAAATCTGAGATTATCTGTGTTAAGTTAGCAAGGGAGTTAGCAATCAGCTTGATCTCTGTGCTTGTTTTCTAGAAGGAGGAAATGAGGCCCAGGAAGGGTAATCTTGTCCCTCACCAGGATGGTGAGGTTAATGAGCTGCAGGACCAAGCTGTAGCCTTTTGGTTCTGGGCCAAGTCTTCTTCCATTTAGCATTAGCTTCTCATCTATCGCCGGAGCCCTCCAGTAGGTGCCAGACACCCCTCACCTGGTAGGGAGAGGCTTTGTTCTTGGAGAGCACACTAGCTCCTAATGTGTACCATCCCGGGTTCTTCCCTCTGCCCTACTCTTGGGGTGTACTCCCTGGAACAAGGAGGGTCAGCAGAGACCTGACAGCACATGGCTGCCTGTCTTGGTGCCTAGTAAAGTTCTCTCTTACTCTCTATTCTTTCTGACCCTCCAAGCACTTTGGCTGTTAGCCCCTAAAAAAAGCCAGGCTCTTGGCTGGATGATGTCACAGTGGCTGCAGGTCTGCCCATGGCACAGTGTGGGGCAAATGCCATTCTCAGCACCCGCAGGTGGGAACCTCTGCTGATAGGTCTCTGCCTAGCATGGGTGGGCTTTCTCTCAGGAAAAGCAGTGCCTTGCAGCTCAGGACCTGGCCCCACAGGAAGTCTTTCACAGCAGATTTTAGGAATCCGATCTTAAGGTGACTCTGGCTGAGTCTCCATAGTCCTCCTGCCGCCTCGGTTAGGAGGATCAGTCTTCTAAATGTTAGCTGGTAATTCAGCCAGGGCTCTGCCTTAGAGTCCAAAATGCGTATGTTCGGGCCTGTGGCCTCTGAACACCACTGCGTGCGGCCCACCCAGTAGCACCATCTCTGCGTAACCATGTGTGAGCTAAACTGTAAGTAACCCAGGGTCACTGGTGGAAACCTCAGCACCCTCTCTGTCTTATTTGTCGGTTATTAGGCAAAATTTAATGACTGTAGTAAGTAGGTAAAAGTAGGCTCTAGGCTGGCGCTGTGGCTCACTAGGCTAATCCTCCACCTGTGGCGCCGGCACACCGGGTTCTAGTCCCGGTTGGGGGTGCCAGTTCTGTCCCGGTTGCTCCTCTTCCAGTCCAGCTCTCTGCTATGGCCCGGGAGTGCAGTGGAGGATGGCCCAAATGCTTGGGCCCTGCACCCGCATGGGAGACCGGGAGGAAGCACCTGGCTCCTGGCTTCAGATCAGTGCAGCGCGCTGGCTGTAGTGGCCATTTGGGGGGTAAACCAATGGAAGGAAGACCTTTCTCTCTGTCTCTTTCTCTCACTGTCTAACTCTGCCTGTCAAAAAAAAAAAAAATAGGCTCTGGAGAAAGAGCAGGCTTTGGGGATATAACCTGTCTCCTGCTTCCTGGAAGGATGCATTAAGGCAAATCCCTGCATGATGCAGACTCCTAGTTTCTCAGTGGGGGATTATACCTACAAGATAGAGTAGGTGGGCAGATCGTCTGGTGTGCATCTCGGTGCTTAGGGGATGGGGGAGACTCAGTAAGAGGCAGGGCCCCAGGCAGCACTGACCGTGCTCTGTGTGGTGGCAGCGGTTGAGCAGTGTCTAGCTGGGGGCCCACCCTGGCAGAGCCCAGGATTCAGACAGTTCAGTGTCGCATGAGATCATGCCCTTGGTTACATAGGGTTTCAGAGCCCTGAGAGTGTCACTCTCTTGACAAGTATTCAGTGCGTAGCTGAAACAGTAATCTATTGTTGGCTTAATAAAGAGTTTGCTACTGGGTTATAAACTTCCTGCAAGGAGTGAGTGCTGGGGGGTGCTGGGGGGTGCAGCATTTCAGCTAATGAAATCGTGCAGAAGGCGTCAAGCACTTGACTCGGAGCAGGCTGACTTCCTCTCTAAATATTTTGTGGAAAACCCCCTGACTCCTTGAGCTTCTTTACTTGCCTGTCACACGGCTGAACCAGAGCTGGGAAGAGGCCTGATAGTCCTCACTGTCCCTTTCCTAAGGCTGCGGTTTGCCTGTAGAAGGCAGCCAGTGGGTGTTGTGCTCCATTACAGAGAAAGGGACCAGAAGTGAAGTGGCTCCTGGAAGAAGGAATGCTCTTTTTCTCCCCCCTCAAACAATGGATGTCGTAGGCTCCCAGGAGCTAGTGAAAGGGAAAATCTGCTTAGTATGGAGTTCTAAAAAAGTCCAAGATTAGAGACCTAGTCCACCCCTCTGACTTTGGACGTGAAAGCACTAAAGCTAAATTGAAGTGACTTCTGCTCAAATGCAAGTGAGGGAAGAGGAAGTAGAACTTGCGTTTCCTGTTAGGTCACTCCTCCCCAACCCCTCAGAGAAAGGGGCAGTGTGGTCAGAGGGCCTGTGGAGCACTGGCTCTGTGACCTTAGGACTCTGAGCGCAGGTCTGCAAGCAGACCTCTTCTGTGCTGGGTTGGTACAAGTTAAAATGGGCTGCTGGGTGTGAATCCTCACGCATGATGGGGATCCCAGCAATGTTGGAGCCCAACTCCACCTATACTACTGTCTCACTGAAAACATTGGTTTTTTAATCTGTAAAGCAGGAGACTTTGACTAAAATTGATTAGATAACCTTTAGTGTCCCTTCCAGCTCTAAAGTACAGATTCAGATAGTGATTTTAGACAGTTAATCTTATATGTGATCTTGTTAAATGTTCCCAGTTTTTCTCATTGTTGTAACATATATAAGCCATGCCAGTAATAAAGATAAAGTAGGGCATGTTACCCAAGTGTGTGGTACTTTCTACTGATGTCCCAACATGTGTATGTAGGTGGGTGTGTGTTTATTTTGATTTAAAGACGTATTTTTTTATTTGAAAGAGTTAGAGTGAGCGATCTGCTGGTTTACTCCCCAGATGGCCACAATGGCTGAGACAGGGCTAGGCTGAAGAGAGAAGCCAGGAGCTTCATCTGCGTCTCCCATGTGGGTGCAGGAGCCCAAGAACTAGGGCTGTCTTCCACTGCTTTTCCTGGGTCATTAGCAGGGAGCTGGATTGGAAGTGGAGTCAAGCCAGGACTTGAACTGATGCCGAGATGCTGGCCTCGCAGGTGACGCCCCAGCGTTGGCCCCACCTGGATGTGTGGTGTTGTTTTTAAAGATTTATTTATTTGAAAGAGTTACAGAGAGATGTAGAGGTGGGTGTGTTTTTAGGTAGATTTATAATGGCAGAAGAGTGTAAGATAGCCAGTTGTAATGAAATCTTTTGTAGTAAGTGGAGGAGCTGTTTGTCTCCATGGCCTGTATGAATCCCAGATTTTGTTTCTGAAAGAAAGATCAGTGTTGGGAGTGTGAGTGTGTCCATGAATGGGTTTCATGAGAACCTCACTGGTAAGGAGGCAAGACTTCCTGACTGCTCATTTCCTCAATGAATTTGAATACATACGGGGCTTGGTTTAGGGGCTCCATAGTTTGCTTCTTTTTCCTCTGCATCTTTTGCTGAAGCTTGAGCGGACAGAAAGCAGCAGGAGGCAGAGAGAAGCAGACCCGCAGTTAGGGCAGCCTTGCTGAGAAAGCACTTACAAAGCAGGCGGGCCCTGCCTGTCTCAACGCCTCCCGGCTGGCAGGTGTGACTCAAGATAAGGGGCTTCCTACCACACCCTTACCTTTTTGAAAAATTGGGTGACTCACTCTGTGTTCTCGTGAAATATCTCAAACATGGTGATTCATGGTTCATTCTTTGTTTCTGAAACTCCTCTAAAAGTGGGCATAAATTTTATAATCCTTTTGGCTCCTTACACAAGTTAAGATCATTGTAGCACAGAGAAATGGATTTATCCACTTGACCGGATTCATTTCTAATGCTTCTAGGGAATGGACCATTTGTTTATCTTTGAAAGTGCAGGATGGTTTATACATATGTGTGTGTTTTGAGCCTGTCACTCACGAGTGTAAAAAGTCCTTGAGCTGGGGCTGGCACTGTGGCGTGGTAGGTTACAGCCCTGGCCTGAAGCGCCGGCATCCCATATAGGCACCGGTTCTAGACCTGGCTGCTCCACTTCCAATCCAGCTCTCTACCATGGCCTGGGAAAGCAGTAGAGGATGGCCCAAGTCCTTTGGCCCCTGCACCCACGTGGGAGACCCAGAAGAAGCTCCTGGCTTCTGATCAGTGCCGCTTTGGCCATTGCAGCCATCTGGGGATTGAATGAGTGGATGGAAGGCCTCTGTCTCAACCTCTCTCTGTAACTCTTTCAAAGGAATAAAATAAATCTTAAAATATATATATATATCTTAAAAAGTCTTAAAATCAGCAAACACATGCACCATAATTGTAAATCAGACAGGTAAATTTTTGAGTATTTAATAATTATAAAATATTGACATGTCATGTTTTTTTAAAAGATTTTTTTGTTTATTTGAGAGGTAGATTTACAGAAAGAGAGGCCGGCGCCGCGGCTCACTAGGCTAATCCTCCGCCTGCGGCGCTGGTACCCCGGGTTGGGTTCTAGTCCCGGTCGGGGCGCCAGATTCTGTCCCGGTTGCCCCTCTTCCAGGCCAGCTCTCTGCTGTGGCCTGGGAGTGCAGTGGAGGATGGCCCAAATGCTTGGGCCCTGCACCTGCATGGGAGACCAGGAGAAGCACCTGGCTCCTGGCTTTGGATCAGTGCTGTGTGCTGGCTGCAGCAGCCATTGGGGAATGAACCAACAGAAAAGGAAGACCTTTCTCTCTGTCTCTCTCTCTCTCTCTCTCTCTCTCCCTCCATTCTGCCTGTCAAAAAAAAAAAAAAAAGAGAGAGAGAGAAAGGTCTTCTAGGAGCTGCACTGATCCGAAGCCAGGAGCTGTTTCTGGGTCTCCCACGTGAGCACAGGGGCCCAAGGACTTGCGCTGTCTTCTACTGCTTTCCCAGGCCAAAGCTGAGAGCTGGATGGGAAGAAGAGCAGCTGGGATTCAAACCGGCACCCATATAGGATGATGGCACCGCAGGCGGAGGATTAACCTGCTCCACAACACCAGCCCCTGTGTTTTTTCTTTTAAACCAAATGTTGCAATGACCTCATAAAATAGTGGACCATTCTTTTTTAATATTTTATTTTTTATTTAATTGACTCCCCAATTGGCCGCAAGAGCCGGAGCTGCTCCGACCCAAAGCCAGGAGCCAGGAGCTTCCTCTAGGTCTCCCACAAGGGTGCAGGGGCCCAAAGAATTCGGCCATGTTTTACTGCTTTCCCAGGCCATCAGCAGAGAGTTGGGTTCGGAAGTGGAGCAGCCAGGACTAGAATGGCACCCATATGGGATGCTGGTGCTGTAGGCGGAGAATTAACCTGCGCCACAGCTCTAGCCCTTACCATATTCTTAAGATAGTACAATTTCAATCATGGAAGGCTCATTCTGGAGTGAAATTCAATTAAGAGTTATGATGGAAGTATCAATTTGTTACCTCTTGTGAGTTGATATTTTAATTTTTTAAAAATTTACTTATTTCGAAGAGTCACAGAAAGACAGAGTGAGTGATGGCTTCCATCTGCCAGTTCACTTTCCAAATGGCCGCAGTGGCCAGGGCTGAGCCAGGCCTAAGGCAGGAGCTGGGAGCTTTTTCCTGGCCTCCCATGTGGGTGCAGGTACCCAAGGATTTGGGCCATCTTCCACTGCTTTCCCAGCCAGCTGGATCACAAATGGAGCAGCTAGGAAATAGAGCAACCGACACGTGAACTGGCACCCATATGGGATGCCAGCATCTCGGGCAGAGGCTTTACCAACTGTGCTACGATGCTAGCCCTTGAGTTCATATTTTAAGTTATTGTTTAAGGGTAGACTGAGTTATTTAACGACAGTAATTAGTTAAGGTGGGATTTGCTGTTGAGTGCATATTTAAGAGGATACCTGACCAGTTCCCAGCAGCAGTCCGATGTAATACTAAATTTATAAAATTGCATGCACTTGAGACAGATTATGACTTAAGCCAAAAGTCTATAAATTTCCACCAGCTTGCTGATGATCCTAACATCTGGTAAGGAGCTGATGAAATTGAATTTTTTTTAAAAGATTTATTTTATTTATTTGAAAGACAGTTATAGAGAGAGGTAGAGACAGAGAGGTCTTCCTTCCACTGGTTCACTCCCCAGATGGCTGCAATGGCTGGAGCTGTGCTGATCAGAAGCCATGAGCTTCTTCTGGGTCTCCCACGTGGGTGCAGGGGCCAAAGGACTTGGGCCATCCTCTACTGCTTTCCCAGGCCATGGTAGAGAGCTGGATTGGAAGCGGGGCAGCCAGGACTAGAACCAGTGCCTCTATGGGATGCCGGCACTTCAGGCCAGGGCATTAACCCACTGTACCACAGCGCCGGCCCCAGACTTTTGGGAGCTGTTGTAAGCTGCCGCATGTGAATCCAGCATCCTACCTACATCAGAGTGCTGGTTTGAGTCCCGGCTGCTTCACTTCTGACCAAGTCCCTGCTTATGCTCTTGGGAAAGCAGCAGATAGATGATAGCCCAAGTGCTTGGGCCTCTGCCATCACATGGGAGACCTAGATGGAGTTCTATGCATCGTGTTTGAGCCTGGCCTAGCCCCAGCAATTGCAGTCACTAGGGGAGTGAACCAACTAGTGGAAACTCTGTTACTTTTTTTTTTTTTTTCATTTATATAAAAGCCAGTTATAGAGAGAAACAGATCTTAAACCTGCTATTTTATTCACCAAATGGCCACAATGGCCAAGGCTGGGCCAGGCCGAAATCAGGAGCCTAGAACTCCATCGAGGTTTCCCACATAAGTTCAGAAGTGCAAGTGCTTGGACCATTCTCTGCTGCCTTTCTAGGAGCATTAGCGAGGAGCTGGATCGGAAGAGGAGCAGCCAGAACTTCAACTGGTGCACATATGGGATGCCAGCATTGCAGGTGGCAGCTTAACCCATTCTCCCTGCTTTTCAAATCAATGAATACATATTTTTAAAAAGCCTTTGAATTTGAACTTTATAGTACCTACTTGTAGGAACCCTGAAAATTTAACCTCCAAATTTTTGTTGAAGTATTTGGGTGATCCTTATCTCTAAGCAGAGAAATAATTGCTAAACCAGTCTGTGTACACATATTTCATCTAGGCCTCAATGGTTGGGTTCTTTGCCGTTTTAAAAATGCTCCTTTAATCTGTTGCAGTCCCAAGATCGACTTGTATGCTGTTCATGAATGCACACATGGGTGTAAATGATGCTTTAGAAAAGCGGTCCTCACAGAATGCTTTGAGATGCTTCTACGGATATGATATTAGAACTGGCTAAACTATTCCCTGTCTTCAATGTTGGATTTTGTCTAATGAAAACAGATGAAGTAGGATGTGTTGGCAGTCTGAGAGGATTGGGGGTCCTTGGCACACTTGCTGGATTGAGAACGTGGACTCTGATGGTTCTAACACAGAACTTTTGTGTGACAGTCATGCGAAGGCATGCCTGTCCACAAGGCATAGCCTAAGGGTTGAGTCCACTAGGTGTCCATCCTGGCCACCTTGATGATGGGCCACAGTGGGATGAGACCTCTGAGCTTGGCCCGAGTACCATTGTTTTCAAACCCTTTGAACTGCCCAGCAACTTGGGAATTGAGTGAGAAGTGATAGGCCTACGGCTGACCCGGCAGCCCAGTCCCTGGGGCTCACTGAATACATTGGATTCTGTCTTGTCTGGATTAGTGGGAGGACATAATGATGGTTAGATGTGATGTAACAGATGCATTTTACATGGATCTGGAGGCAATGCTGTGGACCAGAAGCAAAGTTATTTTTTTTTTTTTTTTGACAGGCAGAGTGGACAGTGAGAGAGAGAGACAGAGAGAAAGGTCTTCCTTTGCCGTTGGTTCACCCTCCAATGGCCGCCGCGGCCGGCGCGCTGCGGCCGGCGCACCGCGCTCGTCCGATGGCAGGAGCCAGGAGCCAGGTGCTTTTCCTGGTCTCCCCATGGGGTGCAGGGCCCAAGCACCTGGGCCATCCTCCACTGCACTCCTGGGCCACAGCAGAGGGCTGGCCTGGAAGAGGGGCAACCGGGACAGAATCCGGCGCCCCGACCGGGACTAGAACCCGGTGTGCCGGCACCGCAAGGCGGAGGATTAGCCTGTTGAGCCACGGCGCCGGCCCGCAAAGTTATTTTTTAAAATATTTTATTTATTTGAGAGGTTAAATTACAGTGAGAGGGAGAGACAGAAAGGTCTTCCATTCATTGGTTCACTCCCCAAGAAACCACAATGGCTGGAGCTGGGCCATTCTGAAGCCAGGAACCAGGAGATTCTTCCGGGTCTCCCATGCAGGTGCAGGAGCCCAAAAGCTGGGATCATCTGCTGCTGCTTTCCCTGGCCACAGCAGAGAGCAGGATTGGAGGAGGAGCAGCCAGGGCTAGAACCGGTACCCTTTTGTACCACAGTGCCGCCCCAAGCAAGGTTTATTTTGTTTTAGAAAATTAGCACTAATTGATTCATTTCTTTTTTGGGGGGTGGGGTGGGGTGGGGGGACTTCTGAAACTCCAGCAAGGAAGACTTGCAGACTTCTTAGACTTAGCATACTGCCCCCGCTAAGCTCAGATCACCACTCTGACCCTGCATCTTAGCGGGGTGGCTACCTCTAGGAAACTCCAGAACTCCTCTGACTCTGGGAATCCTTGTCCCCCATGGCTTCCCTAACACTCAAGGCTTGGTCCCCTTGCCTCTCTGAGCCTCTCTTGTCAGATGAGAGTAAGAATTTGAACATGGGTTGCTGACATGGAAGAACTAACTTTTTTTAGTGCTGTAAACCCTTAGCCAAAAGTACAGTACAGATTACCATAGTGAATGACAAAATGATCATGGTTCTGGGTCTTTGGAAAGTGGGTAGCCCCTGCAGTGACCTGTAGTCTCATAAGGCCCACCAAATCATGGGGTCTGGCCTTGCCAAGGCAACCTCAGGCAGGACTCAAAACTCAGTAAATCTGTAGCGGGCTAATTGTTCATTGATAACTTGGTGTGACCTGTAAGTAAAGTGAGAATCACCTAAGTGGCCCTTGGCAGAAAAAAGATTGCCCACTCCTGCCTTGGAGGAATAGAAGACCTAGGACCACCCCTGGGCTTGGGACCTCTGAGCTGAGCCCTCACCTGTCTTGTGTCACCCAGTGTGGTGGTGATCCTGTACCACTGGCCCCAGAAAGTGGTGACTTGACAGCTCCTCCAGGGTGAAATCCCAACTCTGGGGAGTTCAGAGGTTCTAAAACATAACCACTTACCCCTAAAATTTTATCACTCCCTTCCCTCTTCCCAGTAAAGCCATGCACCTAGTCCTGGACGTGCAGCCCATCCATGCCACACCACCACTTGGTTGGTGCCGTGCTTTTAGCTGAACTGCTCAGACCCCACTGCTTCACAAGTCCTCCCTGTGAATACGTCTCTGGCACTTGCTGCTGGTGGTTTCTGCACTGTCCGCCCCTTTGATGGGCTGTTCTGCCAGTCACTAACTGTGGGTGTGTCTGCCTGGCCAGACACCAGGCTACAGAGCTAATGAACAGGTGAGACTTGCAGGTTGGTGGAGAAAAGCAGATAAGACTAGACTAGACTGGATTGGGAGCCAGAGCAGGGCAGCGCACACACATTATTGTCCTCATCACTCAGGTGCGAGCCCCTGAACACTTGGTCACATTTAGTGACAGCTCAGTGAATGTTTTTGAGTTGAGGTCAGTTAAGGAGCCTTCAGCGAGCAAATAGGGCGAGGTGATGGGGTTTAGGGATTGGAGGCGGCCCGCTGAAGGCAAGAGCTGGTTGACAGTAGGAGTACTGGGGGCTTGGGACCTGCTCCAGAGACCTGAGCAGCTCATTCTGCTCAGCCCCTGAGAAGCAAGGACTCACGTGGGGAGGTGAGTTCTTAGCAGAGAGCCTCTGACCTCAAGGGACTGCAGTGTCCCCAGATGAAAATAGAAAAGGAAAAGGAGTCTGGCTTTGCTCTTTGTTAAGGCAGGAAGAAGGGAACGTGGAGTTGGTTTCAAGGAGAGTTTTCCCCCTTAATTCTCAGATTTTCAGTTGACTAATGTAAGGAAAGGTATTTGGGTGGTTTTGGGAGGCCTGATTGAACTGTGAGATTGTGAAGCTTGTGAGTTGGGATGCTCCGTTCTATTCAGCTCTTGGTGTCTAGCACTGCGTCCTTTCCCAGATCACAGAACCTCGCTCACTAGGGAGCGTGATGGGAAAACGCAGCTCCTCTGTACACTCCTTGGTCCCACATTGTTCAAGGATGGGACACTCTGCTTACTTGAGTAAGGGTTAGCCCACCAACTTGGTGTACCTATTCGGTGTACCCTCTTCCAACCAGGTTATGGCACAGCCATGAAAGTAAGCAGATGCAGCGGGCACTGTGGTGTAGTGGGTAAAGCTGCCAACTGCAGTCCCAGCATCCCATATGGGCGCTGGTTCAAGTCCCGGCTGCTCCACTTTACGTGCAGCTCTCTATTTTGGGCTGGGAATGCAGTGGAAGATGGTCCAGGTCGTTGGGCCCCTGCACCCACATGGGAAGACCTTGGAGGAAGCTCCTGGCTTTGGGTTGGCATAGCTCCAATTGCAGCCAATTGGGGAGTGAACCAGTGGATGGAAGACCTCTCGTTCTCTGCCTCTCCTCTCTGTGTATAACTGACTTTCAAATATATAAATCTAAAGGAAAGAAGGAAGGAAAGAGTAAGCAGACACGGCCTTCTAGAGATAGTTCTGGGATCCCAAGGCTCATGCATTTGTTTCATGAATGTATACATTAAGTGGCTGTTATGTGCCAGGCAGCAGGTTAATGATAAGGTACGGGCTTCTAGCCCTTAAGATCTGTGTGGTGGGTGAGCAACAGGCTTTTCCTGCAGACTTCTTAGCCAGAACAACTACCTGCTTCATAAACAGCCCACAGCCAATTAGCAAGAGTAAACGGAGGCTATGTTGGGAAGATTGGTAACTATAGACAGAGAAATGACTGTATCCAGGAGTGGAGGAGGAAGACAAAGAACTGCACAAAGGAGATGCCAGGGTTATAATTATAATCTGAACTGCCACTTGGTGGAAGGCTGAGGCCCAGTGAATGTGGGTAACCCCTGAGGACATCATTTCCTAACACGTTCCAGTAGCTGATGTTCCTGGTAATGACTACACATCATTCCAGAAGAAATGGATGACTGTTGTAGTTAAGACAGGAACAGCTGTAAAATCTTCTGTTCCCCAACCCTGCCTTTTTTTTTTTTTTTTCCTTCATTTTTAGGATTCATCTCAGCCATCCATAAAGCTCTCATGGGGCAGGTGTACTCTAGCAGTTAATATGCCTATGCCGGTTATGGGGGGGGGGGGCGCTATGATTCAAAAGTTGTACTTTGGAAATTTTTATTTATTAAACAAAAGTTTTTAAAAAATGATGCCTGTGCCCCATAGAGAGTACTTCTGTTGAGTACTGGGCTCTGGCTCCTTACTCCAGTTTCCTGCTGATAGAGGTCTTGGGAGGCAGCAGGTGAGGACTCAAGTAATTGGGTTTCTGCCACCCACAAGGGAGACCTGGACTGAGTTCTAGCTGCAGCCATTGCAGGCGTTTGGGAAGTGAACCAGCAGATGGGAACTCGGTCATGGTTTTGTGTGCACTTGCTCTTTGACACACTCTCTCACTTCATGTCTTTGCCTCTCAAAAAAGGATAATGCTTTTTAAAAAAGATTTATTTATTTGAAAGGCAAAGTCACAGACAGAGGCAGAGAGAGGTCTTCCATCTGCTGGTTCACTCCCCAAATGTGACCACAACAACCGGAGCTGTGTGGATCCAAAGCCAGGAGCTGCTTCTGGGTGTCCCACGCAGGTACATGGCCCCAAGAACTTGGGCCATCTTCGCTGCTTTCCCAAGCCATAGCAGAGAGCTGGACCAAAAGAGGAGCAGCCGGACTCCAACTGGCATGCATATGGGATGCCAGTACTGCAGGGGGCAGGTTTCCTAGCTATGCCACAGTGCAGGCCCCGTAATAATACATTTTTTAAATGGCCCTCAGGGTGCAAGTGATGGGAGGAGGCGGGTGAGTTGTCACCATGTTGATTACACCACGATGTTCTGCAGGGAAAGCAGGAGTCATGATGAGTGTATTGTTCATTTGGTGGGTTACCACTGCTTGGAAACAAACATCAGTAAACTTTTCTAGAAACTTTTCTGGAGTAAATACTTGTGGCTTGTGGGTCATTGGGTCTCCTTCAGAGCCACTCACTTCTTGCCAGCCAGTGTAGTACAAGAGCAGGCAGAGATGGTATATAGTCCAGTGGTGTGGCTTTGGGCCAATAACGCTTTAGTGGTTTAGAACTTAAATAGTAATTGTGGGAGCATAGGTGACATACTTAGGAATCTGCGGTAGCAGGAAGTACTTCTATAGAAGTAGTTAAAATGTTGTACTTGGGAGTCTGTGTGGAATGTCGGCTTTTGTCCTGCCTCGGCTGAACAGAAGTTAGGATCTTTGCTAGCCCAGGTCAGGTCCCAGACATCTCCTGCTGTCCTGTTTGGTACTGCAGAGGGTGGGCCTCTCTTTGAATGCCCTTAGGTTGTCCCTGGCTGTACTACATTGGCCCTGTCTTCTGGAGAGCACGGGTTGCTTTTTAATTTCTGGTTGGTGTGGTGGACATTTTGCCTAGGGATTAAGACTTCGGAGGATATCCATTTCCCTGTAGGAGTGCCTGGGTTTGAGTCTCCACTCGGCTTCTGATCCCAGCTTTCTACTGAATCCTTGCTGCTCACATGGGAGACCCAGCTTGAGTTCCTGGCCCCTGATGTTGGCCCAGCCGCCCTCCGCTGCAGCCACTGAAGCCTGCCCTTGCGCTTCAGAGCCAGAGTCGTGAGGAAAGTGTGTGCAGCCAGTGCTGCTTCTGAGTGATTGCCTCTGCCGAGTTCTCAAGACTGAGTGGTCACTTGGGTGCCATAGCCTGTGCCACAGGTGACTTGTCCATGGTACGTAGATCTGATGGTGAACTGACGCCATCTCATTTTCTGAGAAACCTGGTGGCTGGTGATGCAGTAAGCCAGAGAGGTTACCATGAAGACAGAGCAGGGACATGTCTGTTCCCTGTGTCTGTGGCACGGTGTGTCACTGCCATCTCCAGAGACTTGGGTGAAGCTGTCAGCAAGGAGGAGTGCTTCATCCCTCTGTGCTTGTTTGTGCAGGAGTAGCAGCCTTTCCTAGAGAGTGTGCACGGTCGGTGAGGTGTGCAGTGTGCGACGGTCAACATCACTCACACAAGCGCCTCCACCCGCGCTCTGGGCTTTGACACCAACAGCCCTGGGAGGTGGTGGCCAGGGCTGGAATGTGGGTGTTCCCACAGGAGAGGAAACGAAGGTTCATGAAAGCGCGTGGCCAGGTGGTGGAGAGGATTGTTGATCTCATCGTCCAGCATGTTCTGCCCTTGCTCCGTCACCCACAGGGACAGCAGAACCCAAAGTGTCTTACTCCAGAAAATAACCTTACTGGCCAGTTGGGCTAAAACAGTTGATTGGTTTCAAGAACTTTACCTGTCCTAGTGACTGTTGTGCTTTTATCGTTGACTAGTGCAGTGACCTTGAATGTCCCAGTGGTTACAGCTTAACACTAGTTCTAGGTCACCACTGTTTTTCTCATACTCATCCCTGTTACCCCTGAGCAGCCTCAGCAGTGTCTGGGTTTGCCCTTGTGTGCTGAGGGGAGTTTGCCCTAAGCAGTTGGTGTACCTCGCTGTCCCCCTTACCCCTCTTCCTCTGCTTTAAGTCAAAACTTGAACTCAGCCACTGAAGCGCAGTCTGTACAGAAGATCTCCAGCAGCCGAGAGGCCTGGGTTCCCCTTCTGCCTCTAAGTGGCCTGCTGTGTCTGCTGCTTCTGTGCAGCCAGCTTGGGCCCAGCGTGCGGCCTTCTCATTCTCATCATGGGAGGTTTTGGGGCAAGATGGTCCCGTTGCTCTAAGACAGGTAAACATTCAGGAACAGAGAAGACAACTCGTATTTTAAATGAAAAGGGATCCAGGAAGCCTTCAGCTGGGGGTTTGCACGTGGATACTTGGGGCTCGCTTTGCGGAGTTGGTTTTGTGGGTCCCCTAACTGAAAAGACATCATCGAGCTCCTGGGTGCTTTGCTCTCTTTCAGATGCCAGTATGGACAGAATAGCTTATGATGCTCATCCCCACCCACCACTTCCGAGACATTGAGCGGAAACCAGAATACCTCCAGCCAGAGAAGTGCACCCCACCTCCCTACCCTGGTCCCGTGGGAACCATGTGGTTTATCCGCGACGGCTGTGGCATTGCCTGTGCGATTGTCACCTGGTTTCTGGTCCTCTATGCGGAGTTCGTGGTCCTCTTCGTCATGCTGCTTCCATCCCGAGACTACGTGTACAGCATCATCAACGGAGTCATCTTCAACGTGCTGGCCTTCTTGGCCCTGGCTTCCCACTGCCGGGCCATGCTGACGGACCCCGTGAGTATGTCTGGGCTCGTTTTGACCAGCCCACACTCTCCTCCTTGGCCCTGGCATGGCCACAGCCTGCATGCACCCCTTGGACCTTGAGAATGTGGAGAACAGGGGGGCCAGGACTGGGTGGGAGAGTGTACCCTCCCCCTTATTCACAATTCTCTGGAACTCCAACTAGGGAAGAGACTAATGTCTGTACCAAAGCTGTCTGTCCTGGTTGAATGATACCATCCGTGCATTGATAAATACGTTGATGGAGCCTTCTGTGGGAGGGGTTTGACTTAACAGACCTGGCTAGAAAGACACACTCAGATGACCCTGGACTCAGGGACCAGGTGATTGGGAACTGACCCATGCTGAAGGGCTCGTTCAAGATGAGGCTTCCAGTACATGTAGGACTGGAGCTAGGCAGATTTGAAAGGAAAGCTACAAACAGTTCCAGGAACTTAGACAGAAATGACCTTCACTTTGCTTAAGTGTGGTTTATCTTTTCCTGAAAAACTGGAGCAGCATGTATGGACCATGGCAGACGCCTCTTGGTGAATATCTATATCTATGGCAAAGCAGTGGTGTTCTGTGTGATGACTTAGCTAAATATATCAAGCCACACAAGTGGCTATTGGAGGTTTTTGCAGCCTGGTATTAAAACACTCATTCCTATTCATTATCAAGAGGCTGCAGTATTGATAAAGACCTCCTGTGGCTTCATGCTTCAGTTCCTGAGATGTGTGTGTGTAAGTCAGGACAGGGAAAGCACCGCTGAGGGTGCTCCAACAGTGGCCTGGCTGCACAGGTTTTGTTTGTGTGAGCCCCCGGGAAAGCACAGTAAGGAGGATGGGGTCCTCCCGTATCAAAGGGCTCCATTTCCTGCTGGCTCAGGCGGTAGAGTGGGAGTCTGTCCCAAGGGAGGCAGCTTTCCCCGGCCCATGACGCGTCAGTGACTGGGCCAGCCAGTGCCTGTTCACAGGTGAGTGTCTCGGTGAGGCGGCACGCGCTGGCAGGCAGGGGCCTGCTGGCCCGGTGTGAGTGCTACTGAGGGGCTCACACAGCGGCCATCACCTGAGGGAGGTGTGTGCACTCAAAGTGCCCCCGAACACAAGGGGCAGGAGAGTTTTCCTGCAGCACCAACTTGTCGTACTGAAAACAGGTTGAGGATTCATTCAGAAGTGTTTAGATGCCCTTGCTGCTGGGATACAGTAGTAAAAGATGCTGTTTTGCTCAGCTTGTACTCACAGTCCAGTGTCCTCTAAGCCCAGGTGTTGAGGGAACCTCTGTGTAGAGAAGAGATGGGAGGGGAGCCCCATGTGATGGCAGGAGGAAGCGTGGGTTTCTGTGGGAGAGCAAAGAAGTGGGTGTCTAATTGAGGGTGACTACTTGGAGGAGGTGTTGTCCCAGCCAGTTCGTGTCAGAGCAGTGGACGC